>JAQSUU010000066.1:23930000-28730000 GCA_038087645.1 Saccharum hybrid cultivar R570 | reverse complement strand
CTTTGAAGCGTGATACCAATCGGAGTTGCCTTTATATACCATCCTTAGCATCGGGGTAGCTAGACACCACTTGTAATACATCACTTGTAAAGATCACAAACACTAAAGTACCCCGTGAGATCAACATTATAAGCAAAGGTGTCTAGATACCACTTGTAAAGCTACTCTTAACAAATCATCATTCAAGTTCTATTTCTAGCATACACCATACAATCATGAAGATGAATTTAAGCTTTACAATGCAACAATTCATCATGTTAATGCACATACAAATGCAACAAATAATTCATGAGCTTGCTCCCCCTACTTGTGTGCTCAAATTTTAATTTCTCTCCCCTTACTATATCTTTCTCCCCCTTTGCAACTTAACTTTTTATCTTTTGTGACTTTTCTATCTTTGTGACTTTTCTCTCCCCCTTTGTCAACAATCACCAAAAAGGTGCCAATTTTAGTGAGAGTCAAGTCAATCAATATGAGGGAGACCAAATTATGGTTCAATCTAGATTACTTGCCTAGAATATGTAATTCGGTTTGATCCAAGGACAAGCTTCTTCACACCTCATAAAGTATAAGGGTTATCTTGACCATGTTGAATTACACATCATGAGCTCATTTTCTAGATTCAACACTAGGTTTGCAAGCCCACAAACATGTCATATGCTACCACTAGATCAATCAAACATAGAAACAATAGTGGTACCATATATACATTAAAATCATTTGATTTTCATGAATGAGCCTATTTGACATGCAAATATGTCTATATGTTCTAAACATGTCCTTAGCAAAGTATGGATGATATGCCAAACAACTTTACCTTGCTATGTCGGAGGAGAGGCATGTCATATAAGAATGTGGGGGTGCACTCATTTCAAGTTGGAGAAGTCAAGTATGTTCAATTCATTCTTCAACTTGTAAAATCTCTTCTCATCAAGTGGCTTTGTAAAGATATCGGCTAGTTGATCTTCGGTGCCAATGCTCTCAATGCTAATATCACCCTTTTGTTGATGGTCTCTTATGAAGTGATGCCTAATATCAATGTGCTTGGTTCTTGAATGTTGAACCGGATTTTGTGTCATCTTGATAGCACTTTCATTGTCACAAAACAATGGCACATTCTTGAACTTAATTCCAAAATCATTCAAGGTGGCCTTCATCCAAAGCAATTGTGCACAACAACTACCGGCACTAATGTATTCGGCCTCGGCGGTAGATAGTGCAACACTATTTTGTTTCTTTGATGACCATGAAACAAGAGACCTTCCAAGCAATTGACAAGTGCCACTTGTGCTCATTCTATCAATCTTGCATCCACCATAGTCGGAGTCCGAATATCCAATCAACTTAAAGTTTGACCCCTTTGGAAACCATAAACCAACATCATGAGTGCCCTTAAGATATCTCAATATCCTCTTGGTTGCTTTCAAGTGACTTTCTCTAGGTGAAGCTTGATATCTTGCACACTTGCACACACTAAATATTACATCCGGCCTAGAAGCGGTGACATAGAGCAAACTTCCAATCATAGACCGATATTGCTTTTGATCTACCATGTTACCACTAGCATCAATACCCAATTGATCATTTGTGCCCATTGGTGTACTCATTGGCTTAGCATCTTGCAATCCAAACTTCTTGATCATGTCCTTGATGTACTTGCCTTGATTTACAAAGGTGCCATTCTTCATTTGCTTGATTTGAAGTCCAAGGAAGTAACTAAGCTCTCCAATCATAGACATCTCAAACTCATTAGCCATCAAATTTCTAAACTCTTCACAAAAGTCTTGATTGGTTGATCCAAAGATAATGTCATCCACATAGATTTGCAACACAAACAAGTCATTTCCAAGCATTTTGGTGAAGAGAGTGGTGTCAACCTTTCCCATCTTGAACCCTTTAGAGAGAAGAAAGTTCCTCAATCTCTCATACCATGCTCTAGGTGCTTGTTTCAAACCATACAATGCCTTCTTGAGCTTGTAAACATGGTTGGGCTTCTTGTCATCTTCAAAACCGGGAGGTTGCTCAACATAAACTTCTTCATTGATGTAGCCATTGAGAAATGCACTCTTGACATCTATTTGATAGAGCTTGATGTTGTGTGCACAAGCATATGCTAAAAGAATTCTAATTGCCTCTAATCTTGCAACCGGTGCATATGTTTCTCCAAAGTCAAGACCTTCAACTTGTGTGTAACCTTGTGCTACCAATCTTGCTTTGTTTCTCACAACAATGCCATCTTGATCTTGCTTGTTTCTAAAGACCCACTTAGTACCAATCACATTGTAGTTCTTCGGCCTTTCAACAAGTTCCCAAACTTGATTTCTAGTGAAGTTGTTTAGCTCTTCATGCATGGCATTTACCCAATCGGAATCCTTCAAAGCATCTTCTATCTTCTTTGGTTCTTCAAGTGACACAAATGAGTAGTGCTCACAAAAGGATGCTAATCTTGATCTAGTTTGAACACCACTTTGAATTCCACCAATGATTTGGTCCAATGGATGATCTCTTGCAATACTAGTAGGTTGGAGTATTGGGAGTTGATTGCTTCCACTTGCTTGACCTTGATCTTGAGCCTCATCATGAGTACAACTAGAGCTTGCTTGATTTGTATCAATTTGTACACTTTGGTTGATCACATGAGTATCATCATCATCAACTTGCCTCGGCCTTATGTCACCAATGTCCATATTCTTCATTGCATTGGACAATTGATCTCCTCTCACATCATCAAGGTTTTGAACTTCATTTTGAGATCCTTGGGTTTCATCAAACTCAACATCATGAACTTCTTCCAAGGTGCCATTTGTGAGATTCCAAACTCTATATGCTTTGCTTGTGGTAGAATAACCAAGTAAGAACCCTTCATCACATTTCTTTTCAAATTTGCTCAATCTAGTGCCTTTCTTGAGAATATAACATTTACAACCAAACACTCTAAAGTATGCAATGTTGGGCTTTCTTCCATTCAATAGCTCATATGGTGTCTTTCCAAGCTTCCCATGGCAATAGAGACGGTTGCTACAATAGCAAGCCGTGTTGATAGCTTCACTCCAAAATGAATGACTCACATTGTATTCACTAAGCATTGATCTAGCCATGTCAATCAAAGTTCTATTTTTCCTTTCAACTACACCATTGGATTGAGGAGTGTATGTTGGAGAGAATTGATGTCCAATACCAAGATCATCACATAAATCTTCAATTCTTGTGTTCTTGAACTCACTACCATTGTCACTTCTAATCTTCTTGATGGTAGTCTCAAACTCATTTTGCACTCTCTTGACAAAAGACTTGAATAGATCATAAACATCACTCTTGTCATAGAGAAAGAACACCCAAGTGTATCTAGTGTAGTCATCAACAATCACAAAACCATACTTGTTGCCACCAATGCTAGTGTATGTTGTTGGCCCAAACAAGTCCATGTGCAATAGCTCAAATGCCTTTGATGTGCTCATTTCACTCTTACTAGGATGTGTGTTTCCAACTTGCTTGCCGGCTTGACAAGCACTACAAGGTTTATCCTTCTCAAAGGTCACATCCTTCAATCCTCTAACTAAGTCATGCCTCAAAAGTTTGTTCAATTGTTTCATTCCAACATGACCAAGCCTTCTATGCCATAACCAACCCATACTAGATTTGCTAAGCAAGCATGATGTCAATTGTGTCTCACTATCATTGAAGTCAACCAAGTATAAGCTACCATGTCTAAATCCTTTGAATATCAAATTTGATCCATCAACACTAATGACTTCAACATCATCACTACCAAATATGCACTTGAAACCAAGATCACAAAGTTGTGCCACCGATAAAAGATTGAAATCCAAGCTCTCAACTAGCAACACATTTGATATGCTCATGTCATTTGAGATAGCAATTTTACCAAGCCCCTTGACCTTGCCTTTCTTGTTGTTGCCGAAAGTGATAGCATCAAAACCACCATTTTGACTTGTATTAATTGATTTGAACATACAAGAATCCCCGGTCATATGTTGAGTGCACCCACTATCAAGCACCCAATGCCTTCCTCCGGCTTTGTAATTGACCTACAAGACAAGATCAATTCCTTTTAGGTACCCAAACTTGTTTGGGTCCTCCAAGGTTAGTGACCAAGCTCTTTGGTACCCAAATGGCTTTCTTCTTTGAGCCCATCCATGGTGTACCAATGAACTTAGCATGAACACCATTTGTACCCTTGGTAAGTATATAGAAAGAATCAAACTTAATTGAGGATACATTAGCATTGGATTTCTTGTTCATGCAATGTTGCTCTTTGTGACCAACTTGCTTGCAACTTTTGCAATAGCTACCATTGTTCTTCACAAAACGAGTCTTGTGAGGAGCAAAAGCGGCCTTGCCTTTCTTGGGGTTATAGCCCAATCCCTCTTTGTAGAGAGAAGCTCTTTGGCTACCCAAGCACATAAGCAAGCGGTTCTCACCACCATAAGCCTTAGCTAAGGTGTGATTGAGCTCTTTTACCTCCTTGAGATTTTCATTCTCAACTATAAGTGTGGAGTCACAAGTGAAACCATCACTACTAGATGAGGATGATGTAGATGCGCTACATGAAGGGTTAGTGGGAGCAACAATGATAGGCTTATGACAAGATTCATCAATTATATCACAAGATATGCCTATGTTGCAAGTTTTAGCTTTCTCAACATTAGTTGGCATGTTTTCACATTTTTCAACTAGAGAGGAATGAGCTTCTTCAAGCTTAGTGTGAGACTTTTGAAGCTTCTTATGGTCTACCTTTAGACTCTCATAAGATGCCCTAAGCTCATCAAGTTCTTGCATAAGGTTTTTCTTTTCCTTAAGCAAGCCCTTGCACTCCTTTCTAGATTCTTTATAATGTTGAGTGCAATCTTCTAGCATAGTGATTAGTTCATCTTTAGTGAATTCTTCTTCATCACTATCACTATCACTAGCATTATCATGATCACTCTCATCATCGGATGATACCTTAGCGGCCTTAGCCATGAAGCATGATGGAGTGTCGAAGAGGGAGACCTTCTCTTGGATGGCAATGCTAGCATGTCCCTTCTTCTTGCTCTTGTAGTCATCCTCATCATCACTTGAGGAATCATCACTATCCCATGTAGCAACATGAGAATCATTCTTCTTTTTATGAGAGCTCTCCTTCTTATCTTGCTTCTTCTTTTGCTTCTTCCTCTCCTTCTTGATAGCATCTTCATCATCACTATCATAAGGACACTTTGCAATGAGATGATCTTTGCTATGGCATCTAAAGCATCTCATGGTATGCTCATTCTTCTTAGATGAGTTCTTCCTCCTTCTTGCACGATAGCCCTTCTTCTTCATGAATTTGCCAAATTGCTTGACAAAGAGAGCCATCTTCTCATCAATGTCATCACTATCACAAGAGCTTGAGTCTTCTTCACTTGATGATTCAATCTTGGATTTGCCCTTGGATGTGGTGGCTTTGAATGCCACACTCTTCTTCTTTTCATCATCTTTCTTCTCATTCTCCTTCTTCTTCTTCTTGACCAACTCATCCTTCTCATCATCTTCTCTATATGAATCATCGGTCATCACCTCTTGAAATATTTGTTGAGGAGTTGAATCCTTCAATGTAGTCCTTACTAGCACGGTGATCAATGTATCAAACCTCTTGGGCAAGCTTCTCAAGAACTTCATAGAGAATTGGTTGTCCTTGACTTCCTCACCAAGTGCCTTGAGCTCATTGACAATGACTTGCAATCTATGAAACATCTCCGGTACACTCTCATCATCTTGCATCTTGAAGCTTGAAAATTTTTCTTGCAAGATATATGCTTTAGCGGTCTTTGTGCCTTCGGTGCCCTCAAATGTTTCTTCTAGCTTGGCCCAAGCATCATGTGCAACTTCTATATTCTTCACTTGCTCAAATGTCTTGTCATCTAATGCCTCATGAAGAGCACTAATGGCAATATCATTGCATTGGAGCTTCTTCTCTTCCACCGGTGTAGGTGCTTCCGGATTAGCAACCTCAAATTTTGTTTCGGTGACCTTCCACACTTCTCTATTGATTGACTTGAGGTGTGCGGTCATCTTAACCTTCCAATAAGCATAGTTTGTGCCATCAAAGTGAGGTGCCTTCTTGGTGTTGTTGATGTGCAAGCTTAATTGAGCCATTTCTTTTTCACCGTAGGTTGTTAAGCCTCAAATAAACGGTGCCTCGGCTCCGATACCACTTGTAAGGTCCAAATAGGCTAGAGGGGGGATGAATAGCCTAATTAAAAACTTCTACAATAAATACTTAACCACAAGTTAGTACAAAAGGTGGCGGAGCAAAATGCACTAGCTCTAACTAATTAAGCAAGCCACCTACACAAGTCTAATACAAGGCTATCCACTAAACACAACAACAACTACAAGCTAGATATAAGAAGTAATACGAGAGAAGAGCTTCGAGTGATTATACCGCCGTGTAGAGATGAGAAGTACCAATTAATCAATCACACAAGAGAAATCCTCGGGAAGAGAATGACACAAAAATTTATCCCGAGGTTCACTTGCTTCCCGGCAAGCTACTCCCCGTTGTGGCGATACACCCACTTGTCGGTTCGCGAGCTAATCGACTATCAAGAGTCGAGCCCTCGGCGGGCACCGCACAACCGCACACAAGATGGGGATCCTCCAAGCCACGAGCTCCACTAGAGTATCCAATTCGCGAACTCCCGCGGGGAAGGATCAAGAACCCCTTACAACACTTGGTGAGGGCTCCAACAATCTCCAATTGCGAGCTCAATCACCTCCACTGCTCCAAGCCGTCTACCGTGTCGGGAAACACGGAAGAGTAACAAGAAATCCGCAGCAACTCAAAGAACAAGTGCCTCTAGAATGCAACTCTCAAGCAATGCACTTGAATCTCACTCAATCTCACTCGAGATGTGCAACTATGCAAAGAGATGAGTGGAGGGGTTGTTCTCTAGCTCAAAGTATGTCTCTAGGTCTCAAAGTGTGCAAGAGTTGCCCTCAAAACCCGTTCACCATCTATTTATAACGAAGGGGTACGCAGCTAGCCGTTACCGTGCGAACCAGTTCAAATCGTACTGACCGGACGCTCCGGTCAGGGTGACCGGACGCGTCCGGTCACTACACGACAGACGAAAATCGCGCGAGTCAGAACTAGCCGTTGTGCTGACCGGACGCGCTCCTTCGATCGACCGGACGCGACAGTGCCAGCGTCCGGTCGCGTTCCAGTAAGCACCCGACGCGACCGGACGCGTCCGGTCGCACATGACCGGACGCGCCAGCCGCGTCCGATCGCGCTGCCGCTGCGTTCTGCTTCTCTGGACACTTGACCGGACGCGCCGGTCCCGTGAGGCACCGGACGCGCCGGTCGCGCGTTTAACTTTTACGCCCAGTTGAACTGACCGGACGCGCTGGTCAGGCCAGACCCGCGTCCGGTGCAGCGTCCAATGCAAACCCTAGCACCCGCGCTGCGTTGAACTGACCGGACGCGCTGGTCAAGCCAGACCCGCGTCCGGTGCTGCGTCCGGTGCTGCGTCCGGTGCACGTAGTGACCTCCGTTTGCCTCCGTTTCTTTTCCGACTTTCGGCGCAATAGAAAATAGGCGTTTCACTTCTCCAAAAAGCGCCGAATCCCGCCTCGCAAGCTCGGCGGGAGGGAGAGAGGAACCCAAACCCCTCTCTACCGCTTAAACTCCACCGCCTTCGCAAATGTGCTAACACCACCAAGTGTACACCACCATGTGCAAGTGTGTTAGCATTTCACAAACATTTTCCAAGGCGTTATGTTAGCTCTCTACTAGATCCTAATGCATATGCTCAAGACATTTATCTAGTGGCACTTGATTCCCGAGCTAACCGTGATTGCCCCTCTTGATAGTCGGCTATGTATCCTAAACCCGGTCAATCACTTCTCTACACATCTTAGACCGGCAAAAGGAAAACCCTATGGTTATACCTTTGCCTTGCGCTCTTAGATCCTTCGTTCCATGTCCATCTCCTCATGCTTGATCACCATGATCATCATTTTATGTGCATCTCCATCATGATCGACATTTCATGTCCATGCACCATTTCTTTGTGATCTTGTGGCCACCACTCCTTGCCACGTACACCTTCATCACATGTGTTGCTTATGCCTAACTCAAAACACTTAACACATGGCATTAGCAACTTGGTGTCATTAATTACCAAAACCAAACTTGGGCTTTCAACCGCACAGCGTGAATCAGCCAACCATTCACGAGTGTTTTTCTCTCACAGCAAGAGCCTGTTTGGTTTTAATGTGTTAAAGTTTAACTCTCATCACATCATTATTCCCACAAATGCATAGAGTACTAAATGTAGGCTAATTACATACATGTCGGCACAAATTAGGAGTAATTTACGAGACGAATCTATTAAGCCTAATTAGTCTAAGATTGGAAACTTTTTATCAAATAAGACGAAAGTGCTACAGTATTTGTTAAGCTTTAACTCCTCAAACCAAACACTCCCTAAATCAGCGTTAGCATCAATGGTAGCCACAGAAACGATCAGCGCCAGACTCGGATCTTTCTTTAATCCCTTTTTGAGAAGGGATCGAGCAGTAGTAGGCCAGGCAGCAGCTGTTTTTGCCGGAAGTGACAAGGTGGTTTCGCTAAGCAACAGCAACTGGACATGTGACTGACAACGTGAGGTCGTTCTGGCTGCTTATTTTGCCAGCTGCCAGTGCCAGCCCAGCCGGTTTTTCAGATGATGGTTTTATTCTGCGAGCTGCTGACGGGAGACATTAGATGGCTAGTTTTTTTTTCGAATCTGGACTACTGTAGCATTTTCGTTTGTATTTGGTAATTAGTATCTAATCATAGATTAATTAGGCTCAAAAGATTCGTCTCGCAAATTATAGACAAACTGTGCAATTAGTTATTTCTTTTACCTACATTTAATACTCCATGCATGCGTCTAAAGATTCAATATGATGAAGAGAGATTGAAAAAATTTCAACTTTAACCTTGATCTAAACAAGGCCTTGAATGTTTTCTGTACTTCTGTGTGCCTGCCTGCCTTCCCCGGCGACAGTGATATTCAAAGGAATTAAGGAAGCGCGGACTTTCTGCTGTCAGATGATATCATTTTCATTTCCTTCCCGTAGATATAGACACACTTGTAACTTGTTTTGAGAGGGGCACGAGCCTCAACTGCCGTTGGTTGCGCTGTACCTAGCCACGTACTCTGCTTGCAAAGGAGGAGATGGACCGATCGATCGATAGATGGATGGTCACTTGTTCATACTCTTCTTTTTCGCCTTTCTTTCAGCTAATGAGCTAGCTATGTTGCCCCCCTCCCCTTGAGTCACTTGTAAGGGATAGGATAGCCGAGGAGAGGGAAGCTGACCCTGACGTCGACGCGTCTCCAAGATTTCGTTTTCGTATAAGTGAGGTCGCGCCGCATCCTTCTGCCGCTCGTGCTGGTGCTGGTGCTGGGGTTGCTGGGCTCCCACAACTACCATTTCAGTCCCATGGGCGGCGGTAGCGGTGGCGGCAGGAGGAGCCGTGTGGGTGCGGGTGCGGCCGAGACAGGAGTCGCCCCCCTGCTTCCGGAGACGCAGGTACTGACTGACTGACTACTCATGCCATTGTCTCCTCCTCGCTGTTCTACTCTGAGCCTGTTTAGTTGGTGAAATTTTTTGGTTTTGGCTACTGTAGCACTTTTCGTTTTATTTGACAATTTGTGTCCAATCATGAACTAATTAGGCTCAAAAGATTTGTCTCGTGATTTACAACTAAACTGTGTAATTAATTTTTTCTTTCGACTACATTTAGTACTCTATGCATGTACCGTAAGATTTGATGTGACAAGTACTGTAGCACTTTTTGGGTTCTTTTTTGGGAACTAAACAGGCTCTCTGGCTGGCAATTTGATGGCCACCCATCAATCCAGTTACTAGTTGCCTTGGTTGGTTAATTTGTTGCCTTGATTATTGCCACCAGTCCTTGCATGCACGCCTGTTTGGATCCATCTGCGCTCCTAGCTGGAGGGTGGTTGGCAGATGAGATGAGACGAGAGTGGGCGAGTGAGAAGAGAGATCCTAGCCAAATGTTCCAACCGCCGCCGCCGCCGCTGGCTGACAGGCTTCCAATTTCGACGTCCTTTTTTTCCGCCTGGTTTTCTCCTTCCTTCCCTTCTCGTCTTGCGCGTGTGTGCGCTGTCTCTCACTCTGCTCCGGCCCTGATGAGATGAGATGAGATGAGATCACGCGAGGCAATGCGAATAAGGAGGGAGCGATCGAGACGGCGACGATGACGCACCGCACGGCGCGCGCTATCCGATCCGTCCTCTACTTTCCTTTGACTCCTCGGTGCTGAGCTATCATATTTAGATAAGGAGGGGTGCTGTTTCTACATACATATTTAAATGAAGATGAAGAATCGAGATATCATCCATCCATGATCCGTACTCCCCCCCCTCATTCTCATTGACTGCCGCTGTTCCGCAGCCAGCGATCTGGTCGTCATCAGTCCGTGCGTGTCGCGTCTGTGGCCAGCATTGCATCTCGTTTTATAAGTTTCTACTAGGAGCAGAGCCAGCCTGAGACAATCGTTCTCCTTCTCGTTCCTGTCCCCGCAGAGCGGCATGTCTCCCCCTCCCCCTGCCGGCTCCAATGGCCGCCACAGGCAGCAGGAGGCGGTTTCGTCCATGGAATCCGGCGGCGACGCGTCGGGGGCGGCGAGGCAGCGCTTCACCTGGAAGGGCCCGGTAATCGTCCTAGGTAAGGAATCTGACCCCGATCCATGGCCTTCGGTTCCGGAGGGGAGCTGTTGGTGACTCTTTCCCGTCCAGTCTTCGAGCTGCTGGAGAGCATCGCCTTCTCGGGCGTGGCGCTCAACCTGGTGGTGTACCTGGCCACGGTGCTGCACGGGAGCACCGCATTCAACGCCGCCCACGTCGACACCTGGAACGGCACCACCTTCATCGTCCCCGTCATCGGCGCCTTCCTCGCCGACAGCTACTGGGGCAAGTA
The DNA here is from genome assembly GCA_038087645.1 of Saccharum hybrid cultivar R570. NCBI lineage: Eukaryota > Viridiplantae > Streptophyta > Magnoliopsida > Poales > Poaceae > Saccharum > Saccharum hybrid cultivar. The sequence continues at coordinate 28,719,020 of JAQSUU010000066.1, read as the reverse complement.
CAGGACCATCCTCGCCTCCATCGTCTTCTACCTTGTGGTGAGTGGGTACAAGTAATTTATTGTGCGATTCAGGAATGCCTGCCTGACTGACACTCACTCACTGAGTCACTGAAATACTGAATGTCTGAATGCAACCAATTGTTGCCGAATGGCAGGGCCTGGTGCTCCTCACCGTGTCCGCCGCGATCCCGTCGCTGCGGCCCGCAACGGCATGCCAGATGGGGATGTCGTGCGCGCCGGCGACCAAGACACAGTTCTCCGTCTTCTTCGCCGCGCTCTACCTCACCTCCGTCGGCACGGGAGGGGTCAAGTCCGCGCTGCTCCCCTTCGGGGCCGAGCAGTACGACGACGACGCCGACCGGCCGGAACGGAAGCAGGCCTTCTTCAGCTGGTTCTTCGCCGCCATCAACCTGGGCATCTTCGTCGCCGGGACGCTCGTGTCGTGGCTGGAGCAGAACGTGTCGTGGGCGCTCGGCTTCGGCATCGGCACGGCCTGCTTCTTCGTGGCCGCGCTCGCCTTCGTGGCGGGCACGCCCTGCTACAGGGTGCAGATGCCGACGGGCAGCCCGCTCAAGGACATCATCAGGGTGCTCGTCGCCGCCTTCAGGAAGCGCAACGTCAGTATGGAAAGGGACGACGGCGCCGCGGTGCTGCTGCACGAAGACGACGCCAAAGACGACGGCGAGCAGCAGCGGCTGTCGCGCACCAAGGGTCTGCGGTGCCTTGACAAGGCTGCCGCGGTCGACGACAAGGCGCAGGAGGGCGAATGGTCTCTGTGCACGGTGAGCGAGGTGGAGGGCGTGAAGATCCTGGTGCGGATGCTGCCCATCTGGGTGACGTGCGTGCTGTACGCGGCGTCGCTGGGGCAGATGACCACCACCTTCATCCAGCAGGGGATGGCCATGGACACGCGGCTGGGCGGGCGGTTCAAGGTGCCCGTGGCGTCGCTGGTGTCCGTGGAGGTGGTGTTCATGCTCCTGTGGGTGGTGCTCCACGACGCCGCCATCATCCCGGCGGCGCGGCGGCTGACGGGGCGCCCCGGCGGGCTGACGCAGCTGCAGCGCATGGGCGTGGGGCGGTTCCTGGTGGTGCTGGCCCTGGGGACGGCCGCGCTCGTCGAGAGGCGCCGGCTCCGCGCCATCCACGGCGGGAGCGGGCCGATGAGCATCGCGTGGCAGGTGCCGCAGTTCGTGCTGGTGGCGGGCTCCGACGTCTTCTGCGGGATCGCGCAGCTGGAGTTCTTCTACGGGGAGGCCCCCGCCGCGATGCGCAGCATCTGCTCGGCCTTCTCCTTCCTGGCGCTGTCGCTGGGGTTCTACGTCAACTCGCTGGTGGTGACGCTGGTGGCGGCCGTGACGAAGCGACCCGGGTGGCTGGCGCCGGACCTCAACGCCGGCCACCTGGACTACTACTTCTGGCTCTGGACCATCATCAGCGTCGCCAACCTGCTGCTCTACATGGTGCTCGCCGCCCGGTACACGCCCAAGCAGGTCGCCGCCGCCGTGGAGCCGATGCGTTCCAGCAGCAGCGACGAATGATTAATTGGGCACATCGATCGAGTGCAGCTTGATCAGCTTACTACACAGTGAACGAGACAGTGAGTGAATGATATGGTCGAGTAGGATACACTACACTATACACCTACACTAGCAGAAACATGGATGCTCCCCAGTTAACCTTTCTTTCATATCAACCTGTTATTAGATTGCGTTTAGTTCAGCCTCTGTAAAGTGCTTTTGTCGCTAAAAATAGAACCCCAATCAAATGGATAAAATCAAAAGCTGCTGCTTCTTCAGAAGCCGCTAATTTCATAGCATTTTAGATCTTTGATTTCGGCTTTATGCTTTCTTGTTTTTTAAAATTTGTAGAAATTGAAAGACGTTTCATAGTTGTTTCAAGGTAAACAGAGGGGTAGATTTCATAGTTATTTTAACTGAACAAATTGTAGTTTTTTTTTCACATACATAGCTTACAACTATTTTTTTTACAAACTTTTCCACATCTTACATTATAGCTAAAATAAACCTTAACCACGCTAGCAGTAGTGTCGTCGTCATTTGTACAAGTGACATGGCACTGCTTAGGCCAGCTGTGCTGACATGCTATGTTTGTGATCTTATTAGCAGCAGTAATGCTACCGTGGCAGAAAAAATCAAGCAGGGCCGTTGTGTTTGCGTGCAACTGCAATTTACATCCACAAATATGACCGTTTGGTTAGCAGGAAAGCAAAAAGCGTGCATGTGACCTGTGATCGGTCTAAGGACACTAGGACAGTGGCGGAGCCAAGATTTCAAATCTGGGTATTCCTACTTCCACATAAAAAAAATCAGCTGTTTTTTAACTGCAATGAGTGAAAATACTATAAAATATGACAGAGTCGGGCCGAGAAGCTGTTTTTTTACTGTTTTACGCTGCAATGAGTGAAAATATTGCAAAATATAGCATTATACATATACATATATAAGTATATACACATATATACATAAAAGTGTATTAAAATAGTTGGGTATTCCCGGGAATACGGGGGAATACCCTTTGAATCCGCCCATGTCTAAGGTCGGTGAGGACGATGATCTGCCTAGGTTTGTTAGCGTGCAACTGCAATTTATAAGCAAGTAAAATATACTAGTGGATCTTAAACTTGACAACGAGTGTCACCTAAATCCATCAACTCCTAAAATACTTATTCGAGTTCTTAAACTTACTAACTACTTCACGAGAGGTTCAAACCTCTATAATAACACGTGCTAAATTGTCGGATAAAATACATTGATAGACCTTAAACTTGATTGAAAGTGTTATTCATGTCTCTAAACTCTTAAAATGCACATTGTGGTCCTTAAACATAGATGAGTGTCATCCAGCTATAGGAACTAGGTCTGGACGTCGTCACGTGTTCAAACGAGGCTTACCTAGACCTGCTTGCGGACGTGGTGGGCGCCTCGATGACATAGCTTCGTGAGAGCCGCACAACCTTGCTATGGTTGCTCGTACACTGGAGCATCTTATAGAGGCTATGTTCTTGCGCTCGTGGTGTGCATAGCCGAGGGATCAACTGCACCAACATCGGGACTACATATACAAAGGACCAGTTGATGGCTAGAAGGGAGTAAATAGTCTATTAAAATTTTCATCAAGGCACAACACTAGCCAAATTAGTTAGATAACAAGATGACAACAAGCACTATGCCAAACTAACAAGCAAGCCAAAGCATAAGCGCTCCCATCCAAGTCTAGTAGCAAAGCTAGAAAGTAGCAACTACTTGAACTAATCACAAGATGTGCATATGTTGTGAATATTTAAGCTTTATTTACTGACTTTTTTACATTTAAGCACAATTCTCGGCATTATTTTCAATACCCTTTAACTTTAAGAAGTATTGTTTTCACGGATAAATAAGAAGTCATGTATATTAATTAATTGTATAGAATTATAGTATCAAAATAGTATGAAATTTTATACAAAATCATAAAGAACCTTTATATAGAATCAAGATACTACAAAATCTAGGATCCAGAATTCAATATTGTTTTGAATTAATAGGATCATGATATCGTAAGATTCTAGAATAGGGATTGGGATACCGACAAATACGGAATGAACCATGTAAAAAGTTCAAGGACTTAGAGCATCTCCAAGAGCTTGGCGTCCTAAAATTTTTGGCAAAATGAGAAAAATACTTCTCCAATAGTTTGGTATCTGAGTTTGTCATCTTTGGCAAGTTGGCAAATCTCGGTCGATTGCGCGCATATATGCGCGCGGGGCACCGGCCGCGCATCGTAGTTTCCTCGTGCTTAGCGGGGCTCTTCGTTCACTTAACGAGACTCTTCGTTCGCTTAACGGGGGCTCTTCATTCGCTTAGCGGGTCTTTTCGTTTCGTTAACGGGTTTTTGGGTTTTTGGAAACAAAATTTGCTAAACTGTTGGAGATGAGATCTTTTTTTCCTCCCCATATTATTTTGGGAGTTGGCAAACAACGAGATTTGGGAAACAAAATTTGCCAAACTGTTAGAGATGCTCATGATCACTTTCAAAAAAGCATGGATCCATATGACAAGGGAATAGTTTAGGAATATAGAGTGTATTTTACTCATTTAATAAAACCACTCCCCCCCTACGCAAAAGTTATTCCATTTACAACAATCTTCGTCCATCAATCGTGCAGGACCAACCAAACTTTGAAGTTGGCAAGAAGTTGAGCGAAAGCTTGCCAAACACAGATTGGACGGCCCAGATCGATCGATTGGGCATCGCATCGCATCCAGTGGACGAGACGCCACTCTGGGGTCCGGGCAGGTGAGGCCAGTGCGAGTCCGCCCTCTCCTCCTGACTTCCACGGCCGCACCGCACCCTTAGCTCTCGTCGTCTAGCCGCCGATCCTTCCTCCAAAACCTAGCCCGCCCTCCCTCCGGCCTTCTAGAACCTTCCATCCGAGGTGCCGCCCCTCCCCGCCTCCGCCTGCGCCTCCTGTCTCGTCAGTCGTCATCTCACTCCCAGCTGCGGCCTCCCAGATCCGGTTGGATCGAGGGGCAAGGTCAGGAGATGGGGCAGGCCTTCCGAAAGCTCTTCGATGCCTTCTTCGGCAACAAGGAGATGCGGGTACGCTATCTCCTCCCCTCCTGTTTCCCCTCGCTCCCTTCCCATCTCGACAGGACACTGCAATGAATCGGGCTCCTCGATACACCGGTCCGTTCATAAGGGGCGGCGGTGGTCTTGTCGCACTGTTGTCTCCATGTCTCCTAGCATTGATTTCAGTTACTACTGAATGGGTAGTGAATCATTTGTTCCGCCAACAATCTGCCAGCACTGTTTTGGCTACCAATCGCTAACAGTCAAGGGCAAGGACATAATGAGTCATGATGCTGGCCAGCCATACAGCTATAGTGTCCTGTGCTAATCTTGCTTGTTCCTGACGGTTATAGATTTGATTTCTTGCACTCTATTAGTAGTGGATCATTTATACCGGCAATAAATCTCTGTGTCGTGCTGCCAGTCATCCAAGGAGAGTAAAATGATGTGTTACCAGCCACAGCGTGCTGGATCTTTCATCCGCCAGATCAAATTGTACCTGGGTCAAATGATATATTGATGGACTAGTACTTCACTCCCTTTTCTGGACTGGATGTTTCCATAGCGTGTACAGCACCACGCCAATTCAAGTGCAGGGCAGACTGTGTTCCAACCATGTCTCATCTCTTATTAACGATGATTGGTTGTCCTTACATGTTTAGTCTTCTATTTTGTATCATCAGAGATTAGGATTTAGTACCAGTATCTGTTTTAAGCTGAATATGCCTCTAATAGAATGGCCGCTCTTTTTTTTTTCCTCAGGTGGTGATGCTTGGGTTGGATGCAGCTGGGAAAACCACCATACTCTATAAGCTTCACATTGGTGAAGTTCTCTCCACTGTCCCTACCATAGGTACAATTGTACCCACCTGTCTGCTTGTGCATTTCATAACTTTTGGTTTCAACCATTGCTCATTACAGTTTTGTCCAACTCTGCACCTGCCATGCTATTTGATTTGTTCATTCGTATGTTTAGTGATAGCATGCACTTAATCACATTGTAGGTTTCAATGTTGAGAAGGTTCAGTACAAGAATGTAGTGTTCACTGTGTGGGATGTTGGTGGCCAGGAGAAGCTCAGGCCCTTGTGGAGGCACTACTTCAACAACACCGATGCTCTGGTCATTATTTTACTCTCTTTTCTATTTCACAAGTGAAGCAGTATACATTCTATTCAAAGTAGAAATTCTGCATAGAAGTGTTTGTGCTGTAATGTTTCTTCCACTTAGTTGTGCCCATTTGGATTTAGTATTCGTAGCTCAGAGTGCAACTCCAGTAGACCAATATCACTCCCAAGCATATAGGTCCACTGATTTCTTTGTGGATGCTTGAGCCCATTTTAATTGGGCATCTTTTACTACTCTTTATATCTTAGCGCATATAGATACCAGAAATCATGATATTATTGTAGGAAACATGGTTTTTAAGTCGTCGCCTAGGCGTCGCCTAGTCGTCGCCTAGGCGTCCAGGCGCTCAAAAAACCTGGGCGTCCTCGTCGCCACGACCAAAAATCAGAAAAATAAGAGCAGGAGAGGGAGAAGAGAGAGGAAGAACTGGAGGAGGAGCAGGCAAGGCTAAGCACCCATCTCTGCTCCCATTCCCATCGGCTCTGGTTCTTGTGGGCATCGTAGCTTTCTTCACCAGCCATCTTCTGCGACACTGGAGATCTGGGAGGGGCTCTAGAAGGGGCAGCAGCAAGGGATCTCGCACAGGGGATCTAGAAGGGGGGCGGCAACAGCAGTGGGGAAGGGGAGGGCAGATCTAGAAGGGGGCGTGAGGAAGGGGAGGGGAGATTTGGAAGGGGGCAGCACCAGCAGTGGACATGAGAGCGGGGTTCGGGAGGGAGAAGAGGCACCGGAAGAAGAGAAGATGCTTCACGATAGTTGGGGGAGGACCTCAAGTAGGTCACGCAACATGTCAGGGAGGCTTTATGGGCTGGCTGCTGGGCTGGGCCTTCTTTTGTGCCTTGTCCTTCCTTTATTTTTCTTCATTTTCCTTTTATCCCCTCTCCGTGCTGCTGCTTTGAAGTTTCTTATAAATCATATGGCGTCGCCTTGCCTCGCCTTATGATCGCCTAGGCGTCGCCTAGTCGACTCAAATGCGTGGCTCGCCACGTCTCGCCTTACCGCCTTAAAAACCATGGTAGGAAATAGCTCATTCTTCATAGCTGCTGATATATAATCCTAGCTCAAGATCTTCATTTATTATGCTATAGCTCAACCTTGATTTATTTACATTGATTTGTAGTAAACACTGCTTTCTTGGTATGTAAGATGTTCTCCATTATTTGCTGAACTTGCAGATTTACGTGGTTGATTCACTGGATAGAGAGAGAATCGGGAGAGCCAGGGCAGAATTTCAGGTTTTTATTTCCTTCTTCTAATGGGTGCCTTTCTGCACTGAGATTCTATATAATATCTACTCTAACTTGTTTTGAAATCTTAAATGTATTTCAGGCTATAATCAATGACCCTTTTATGCTTAACAGTGTGCTATTGGTGTTTGCTAACAAGCAAGACATGGTATGTTCAGCTATGTTTCTCTGGAGCATTTATTTTATATTGTGATTCATTTTAGTAGGTGATTTGTGATTCCTGGACTTCTTGTTTTTTTTTCAGTTCCAGTTTATGATTCTGTCTGGTTGAGTCTGATTATTTTTTGTTGATATATAACGTTAACGAATATGTTTCATTCATAAATAAACTTGCAAATTATCATTTCTTGCCTAAGTCTGCGGCCACTCCATCTGCTCCATCTTTTAATTGTGTAAGCATTTTCTGTTCCATTGTCGACAGAATATGTCAATATGTTGGTTTTCCATAAACGTAACACTGCAGGCGTTATGGGTTCTGTATTGTTGGCATATTGTGTGATAACATTAGATGCTTGTACTGCACTAACGAAGCTTAAATTTAGTTGTACATTTGTGTCAGATAAATGGCCTATCTCCTTTTTTTTTTACCATATACTAATGTTCACTTTGGTTACACGCATGCTAATGCAGAGGGGAGCAATGACTCCGATGGAAGTGTGTGAGGGTCTTGGGCTGTACGACCTGACGAACCGCATCTGGCACATCCAGGGCACCTGCGCTCTCAAAGGCGATGGCCTGTATGAAGGGTTGGACTGGCTAGCGACCACTCTGGACGAAATGCGTGCTTCTGGACGGATAACCTCAGCATCATCATCAGCATCCTGAACCACTTGTAACAGGAGGAACGGACGATTTGATCCTCGTGATACGCCCATTGAAGGATCATCTTGCGATTGCATGCTTTGTTTTCTTCTTTTGTGTTTCCCCAATTGCTGTTGGCTATACCTGCTATGAACTGGGTGGTGCATCTGGCAAGGCTAGGTAGGCAGAGAGTTACAGTCGCCGGTTCCGTGGTGATGTAAGGGACGGTGGTGTTATCGTACCCGTCTGATAGTCGAAAGCAGGCATCGTCATCCATCGCGCCTGTGTGTGTGGAAGTGACTGTAAATACTACCACTGATGACATGGCTCTCTTGTGGTGTCGTCGTCTGAAACTGAAGAATTGGAATCCCATACGTACTTGTGTGTGCGCCGCCGCTAAGTCCTGACTCACCAATCCAGAATCACCCGAACCTACGTCCGAACCTAGATTACTTGTGTTTGCAAGTCGAGTAGAGCCAGACTGGCACCAACCTGTCCTGCATAGAGTTCCTGCTACCCACGTTTAGATTGCAAATATTTTGAACATGATGAATAGTACCACTTTCGTCTTATTTGATAAATATTGTCCAATCGTGGACCAACTAGGCTTAAAAGATTCATTTCGTGATTTTCAACTAAATTATGTAATTAGTTATTTTTTACCTACATTTACTATTTCATGCATGGGTCTAAAAATTGATGTGATGAAGAGAGAATGAAAAAATTCTAACTTTCACGGCCTTGTGGACCGACCCATTCCTCAAAACAACCGTCTGACGACGCGGCTCCGACCTCTGACGGACGAAATGATTCCCGAGATGTAATGGTGCCGCAATCCAAACAGAAGTGCAAGAGAGGTAGCTACTCGTCTGGTCTGGTGTGGTTTGATGAAACAAAAAAAAAGTTTGCTGAAATCCCAATCATTTGATTGGAGACGGAATGCCAAGTGCAACTGTGCAAGTGTAATTTTGTTGAGGGGTGGCGTTTGCCCATGCAAGCGTAGTAACATGATGGCTCTATTGCCATATGTAACCACACGAAATAACCTTTGCTCATTCCTTACTCTGATCAAAGTGGCGGCCCTGTTCGCTTGTCTTATGATCCGTACTTTTCAGGTTGTATTTTTAGCCGGAACAATCTCACAGCAAATCAGCGAACAGTACAACATTTCAGCGAAACCAACGGCCTTGCATGTGACGACGGACCTCGCCACTTGAAGTAACAGAGCAGTGCAGGATAAGGCGACCTGCTGGCCCCCTCCCTCGTCGCTTCTTCAGAGAGAGCCGAAACCCCAACCCAAAGCCCAAGCCGGAGGAGAGGAAAGGATAGGGGCCTCGCGCGCGATGAGGCCCGCCGCCGCCAGCACCGGCGGGTTCCGTCTCGTGCTCCCCGCGGCGCACAGGCCTCCTCCCTGTCTTCCTAGCAGCAGTAGCCGAAGAGGAGTAAGAATACGAGCGGCGGCGGCGGCAGCAGCAGCAGCAGCGCCAGCAGGCGGCGGCGCGCTGCTGGGGCGTCCCCTGGAGGACGTGTACAAGGTGCGCGTGGAGCGCGGCGAGGTGGCGCGGGCGCGGGTGGAGGCGCTGCGGGTCATGGAGACGTGGTCGTCGTGGCGCACGGGCGGCCGGTGCCGGATGCCGTGGGACTGGCAGGTGGACCAGCTCGTGTACGTCGTGTCCGGGGAGGTGAAGGTCATCCCCGCCGGCGCCGTCCATGGCGACGACTACATGCACTTCGTGGCCGGGGATCTCGTCAGGTACCCGCGCTGGTTCGAAGCCGACCTCTACTTCGACGGCCCCTACGAGGAGCGCTACCGGTTCCTCGCCTACGGAGACGACAACTAGTCTAGAACAGGGTAGGAGCTGCATCTGTATTTCAGCTCTGTCAGCGCTTATTTGTTGCCTAGAGTATATCTATCTATCGGCAAATGTATGCCGTTATAACTGATCCTCTGTAATGTATTTGTGCGACGATGAAGAACTGGTAATTGGGCACCGAAACAAACCAATCATTCCAATGTTTGCGATTTTTATGTAACTTCTGAATTGACTATGACATGCGTGCAAGAGAAATCAACTGTTTCTTGGTTCCAAACATTGTACGACAAACAATTGAATACTCATGCAGTCATGCTTCTTGATGCAATTGCTTAGACAGTTTCAGCACTGCCGCCAGCAACAAATTTTTGCCTGCACCGCGTAGTTAAACAACTAAACAAGATGGCCTAAGTTCTGCAGCTAGTCCAATGCGGCAATGCCACAGTTTATGAGTCTAGTGTCTTCAACAGATATAGATGATGGTACTAAAAAGTAGTAACATTAACCAAGCAAAGCATCTCATCAGGGTTAAAAGGAGAGAAAAAGATGAACAACATGTTTAACAAGGTGTGCATAGCCACGGACTACGAAAGGATTAAGACAGAAACAAAGAAAAAAAGGGAAGATGACAGATTAACAAGTTTGTTTATCTCATCAATGCTATTGCCAAGCATGTCCCAACATCACTATCAGATGTAGTGTGTCCTCTGTCTCCTGCGATCCTGCATCCCTCCTCTTCCACCACCTGAATTCGAGTTCCTGTTGCTTCTTCCTCTTCTCTCAGTCCAGCCACCGTTAGGCCGGAAGGCAGCGCCTGCACTAACATTAGAACTGCCGCCATTATTATTATGGATAAAACCACTGCTACCCGGCATCACCATCACCATTTCATCAGTGCTCAAAAAGTGATCTGCTGACACCCTTGTGCGGTTACGGCGACCACGCCGTCCCCTATTATTATTAGGTCTCACGCCAGAGTAGCCAAACTCTTGATGATGATAACCGCCAGTGGTAGTGCCAACAGTGTTGTCTCTAATACTGATCATATCAGCATGTGCCTGTGAAGAGCTGGGATTGCTGGCCTCAGTCCCAGCAGACCCAAACAACGGAACACCTCCAAAATGGTAGTCATATTCATAAACCTCATCATCGGGGTCACCATATTGATCCACCTCCATGTCAAATTCATTGACCTCTGGGTAGAATTCACCGTCGTCAAAATAGGTCATGGCATCAGAATTGTCCATCTCCGTGTCTTCAATGCTGGGAGACATGATGCTCAAGACAGCCTCTCTGAATGAGGTAGTTCTCATTCTCAAGTTCATAATGCTTGGGAAATCAAACAGCGTGGGATGGGGGGAAGTTGACTGCTGCTGCCTGGAGCTCTCTACTCTGGCTCCAGTGGGCCTTGGTGGCGCATTGTCCACAGAGGCTGCGGAACCACCACGCCCATAGATGGGTATGATAGCGTCATCGGCTACCTGGCCCTTGCAGACAGGGCACTCACGGTGGTGAGAGTGGACATGGAGCCACTGATAGAGGCACTCCCAGCAGAAGAGATGGCCGCACTTGGTGACCACAGGGTCAGCGGCCATGTCAAAGCAGACGTTGCACTCGAAGTTGGCGGCATTGCGGATAGTCTTGTCGTCGGGCTCCCTGGTGCTTGGAGGAGCCGCGGTTCTAGAGGCGGAAGACTTGTCCGCGGTTGAGATGGGATGAGTTAGCCGCGCGTGGCGGCTGGAAGTGGAGGATGCCGCTTGCTGGTCAGATAGGGAGGCAGGCGGGGAGTCGCGATGAACGGCATCGACACGGCGGTAGCGATAGTGAGGCTGCTGGGGCGGCCTCCCCCTTGACCGACCTCCTATGAACCTGCCGCTACCTCTGCCGCCGCCGCCGCCGGTACCTCCATGGATCATGTCAATGGAATTATTAGCATAAAGGTGGTTCGTGAAGCCTCTTCCTCCTGATCCTCGACCGCCGCCGCTGCCGGTGCCGGTGGAATTGGTCCAGCCGGCCATGGAATCGAATCGATCGATCCGCTGAAATCGTTGAAGAAAGACCTAGAGAGGAGGAAAACAAGACTCGTTAGAGCTGAGATAAGGTGAGGTGAACACCAAACGTTCAAGCATAAAAAGGAAATAACGCAGGCTGTGTAATCTGCGCGTATACGTATCCTCTATCCATCTGCCTGCTCTGTTCTACGGGGTGATCGAGGAGGAGGGAGGCAGGGGATTAGGGTTTGGAAATTGGGGATACTAGACTAGATTTTTTGAATCGAGGACCAATACAAGAAAAGGGGATCGAGGAACGTACCGGGGGACAGTCTACGATGGTCGGAGTCGGCGGCAATCCGTTGGTCGATGAAGACGGAGACGAGGAAGGAAAAGGATGGAGCCGCCGCTCGGCGGAAGAGGGAAGGCGTTAGGCGTCCGCCTCCGTCCTCGTTTGGTTTCCTTCGCCTTCCCACGGCCACACGGAGAGGACCGGAGCCCCGAGGAGGAGGCGACCGATCGAGACCCAGCAGGTAATAACAAGCCAAATTAGCTGGCAAAAATTGCCTAGGGCTTCGGCGGTGTTGGGCTGTTTCATTTCAGTTCAAGCCCATCCTAGCACACCCCAACCTTTGCGTCCCAATATAACGCGACCAGGCCCAGCCTCCCTCAACTACTGCACAAATCCCCTCCAAAAAAAAAAACTACTGCACAAATCCCTGATAAAAAAGAAAAACCTACTGCAAAAATCCAATTTATCCCCCAACCACAATTAAAAAAACAGATTTTTAGACTTCTCTAAATTTTAAAATTATCTGATTTATTTTCCTAAGGTATTTTAGCTGATCAGTCATTCTATGTGGTGCCACTTTAGTCATGATTCACGAGAAATGTGAATCGAACTTTCATGATAGTTTAGAAAGATCAATTAAATTTTATCAATAATTATAATTTTTTTCTAAAATAAAGATGTATTTAAAAATACTAAACTATAATTTATTATTAAAAATTATAAAAAGTTTGTTTTAGCTCAAAAAAATATATGTTTGATATGCAACCCACTACGCAAATGCAAACAAAATTTTCTCAGCAGCAATGTCTTGCTTAACCATTGAGACATGTATGAAAATTTTCAAATAAAAAATAAAGTTCAGTTTTGATTACACATTAATAACATGCATCATGTGGTTTAACTTTGTAGTAGCACTATCTTCTCCAGTAGGACCGGGCATTCGGTTTAAACTGACATTTTGATTCGGTTTATTTGGTTTTCAAATACTTCGGTTATCAAGAATCAGTAACCAATCAGTTACTTTCAGAACAGAGAACCAATAGGTTCGATTTTGGATTTTTTTTTACATTGGTTTTTGGTTTAAACCGAGAAAACTGAGCTGCCCTTTCATTGGAGAAGCGCGACGCTCCTTGCATTGTTCTTGGCTCACGGTGCTGTCGCCAGCGCCGCCACCAGGTGCTGCTCGTGAGGACGCAATGTTGCTCGAACCACCACCACGCTGCCACCTGCCCTAAAGCTAGGGTTTGGGATTTGGGGTGCGGGACAGATGACGAAGTGTAGGCACTGATTTGGAGTTGGAACTGGGAGACGAGAACGGGGGTGGGGGAGGCCGGGAGGGGATGTCACTGGGGTAGTGGGCTTATGCCATGATTGCGATTATTGGGTCGACTGGCTGAGGTGGGGTTGCTAGCCTGTTGTTTACGTTTGCTCCTAGCTTGTCTTCGGTTAGGTAAACAAACAGTCACCTTCTTGTTCCTTCTCCCATCTGCTACAGATCAGTGCTGGCAAAAAGAAGGCGACTTCGCCTCCGCCGCCGAATCCATCGGTTCCCTTCCCCTCTAGTCCAGTGTCCTCTCCGACACTGGAGGAGGAGGGGAACCGAGCCTATGGTGGCCAGAGTGTAGATTACTACCCTTTTAGCTACTTCTAGTCCCTATTCTAGGTAACCTTGGCCTTGGCAGCGTACGGATGGTGGCGACGGCGCCGTCTTCAGATAATAAGCTTCTCCGGCCCCTTCTCCATCTCGCTGATGTGTGTTTCCGTAGCAGTGAAGGGCTGGTTTGCTGCATCCTCACTGGATCTGGTGGTTCGTTTAAAGATCAGATCTCGTCGGTGAGTTCTTTTGTCCCTCCCTCGTCTTCTTCGGGGCCGGCACCGGCGACGATGCCCTCTCTGGCGAGGTTCTAGGGAGGTATGTCTACCACTATTCTGAGGAATCGGGTTGGTGGTTTACTTGCAACTGCTTGGACGACCTTTTTCCCCTTTTGGTTGCTTTGTCGTCTGATGACTTGGGGTTGCCGGCGATGCTTGTGGCGACAAGTCCCATGTTTCTCGGCGACGAGATGGCGGGTGGTCATCTTGTAAGTGCATTCGCCCCCGATGTGGGTTTTGGATAATTAATGACAATCAAATTAGGGACTAACATATCTATCAAGTGTAATCTACAGGTGTTAGTCCATTGATGGAATTGAAAAAGAATATTTGGTGAATTATAGCACTCTAAATTTTGATGGACAAAAGGCGCTTCGACTCAAGGGCTTCAACACCGTTTATTTTAATTTGAGTCATAGGCAACGCCGCACTATCAAGAGGGATACAAATTTAGTTGGCAAAATGGGGATAAAAAGTGCTCTTGTCGAAGCTTAGTAGGCTGGAGAGACATGCACCAGAAGTTCCGGTGTGCCGCACCGGAAGTTCTAGTCGCTGGCGCCCGCTGAAAGTCCCTAGTTTGGTTTTGGCTAATTGATGAAACCTAGGGCTAACCTTTGTATCTAAGTGGATAATTTAGATAAAGGTGGTCATTGAATATAAGACATGACATTGACTCATATGACCAAAATGGTGAAGACCAAGATGAGGCTTGGTTCGATGGACCGGTTGTGAAGGTGAAGGGCAAGTCGAGGCTTCGAAGCGAAGGACCATGCGATGGTGAAGCTCGAGCAAGACTTGGCACCGACGGACCGATGCAACAGTGAAGAGCAAGTGAAGTCAAGGTCGATGGATCGAGACGGTCATGTGATGATATGAAGTGGATCATATCATTTGGAGAAACAAAATGGGCTCAAGGCAAAGGTATAACCATAAGACCATTTTATTTTACACTCAAGACACCATAGAGGGTGTGAGTGGTTTAGGGTCGATAGCCGAACTATTAAGAGGGGAAGTCTTATCGGTTACTCGACGCACGGGTGCCACTAGGTGAATTCATGAAGTGCATTGCATGTAGGGCCTAGTGAGCTAACCAAAAAACCTTCAAAATGTTTATGAAAATTCTAACACACGTGCACAAGGTGGTGATCACTTGTTGGTGTTGGCACATTTGCGAAGGCGGTTGAATTTGAGCGGTAGAGAGGGATTTGGGTTCCTCTCTCCCTCCCGCCGAGCTTGCGAGCGCGGGATTCAGGCGTTTTCGGGGAAATAAAATGCCTATTTTCCACTACGCCGGAAGTCGGAAAAGAAACGGAGGCGAACGGAGGTCATAGAGGTGACCGGACGCTGGACCGGACGCGGTCTATGTTTGACCGGACGCGTCCGGTCAGTGTTCAGCGTCTGCGCGTCTCTGGTTTTTGATCGGACGCGGTGGCACGTCCGGTCACGGACGACCGGACGCATCCGGTCGTTGGGGGAGCTTACTGGACTCCAACTAGACGCTGGCACTATGGCGTCCGGTCAGTTCTCCAGCGCGTCCGGTCGGTGATTCGTTGGAGCGCTGCTCAGGCTTGACCAGCGCGTCCGGTCCGTTACGGGACCAGCGCGTCCGGTCGGGCTTCGCCGCGTCCGGTCGCGCGTTGCAGCGCTGAGTCGATCGTTGAAATCTGGCGGCCGCGGTTGAATCTGAATGGACACGTGGATGGCGCAGGGCGACCGAACACGGTGCAGCGCGTCCGGTCAGTTCGACCGGTGTGTCCGGTCGTCCCGAAAAACGCCTAGTGAAGTGGCAACGGCTAGTTTCGAGGATGGGAGTTATAAATACGTGTTGGCCGGCCCTTGGAGAGGTCTCTTGGCATTTCTAACACTCTTGTGCATCCTTTGAGCTAAAGCTTCTCCTCCCACTCATCTCTCTTGCTTGATTGCAAATCAAAAGTGAGATTGAGTAATCCCAAAGTGCATTTGCATAGCTTGAGGACATCTAGTGGCACTTGTGGGTGGTTTAGCCAGTGGATTTCTTGTTACTCTTGGAGAGCACCGCTCCTAGCTGGCTTAGAGATTGTTGGAGGCGTTGGCAAGAGAAGGTGATTATTCTTGGCCACCTCCGGTTGATTGTGAGAGGTTCTTGTGCTTTCCTCGGCGGGACGCCAAAAGCAACTCTAGTGGAATGCGTGTGTCATTGAGTTACCTCACTTGAGAGTGGTGTCTTGCGGTGCCTTGCGGGGCGTGCCTTGAGGGGCAAGTGACTTGAGGGTCACACCGGGAAACCATCTAAGTGTTGGTCGACACAACCGGTGACGTAGCTTGTCGGTGCACAAGTGAACACCGGGTGAACAAAATATTGTGTCTCTTGTCTCCCGGTGATTGGTCTTCATATTGTGTTGTTATCAATATTGATTGATTGTATATCATCTTGGTGATTGGCAACATCTTCACTCCACCGTCGGTATAAGAATCACAATCCTCTCTCTTGCATTTACTTTTACTAGATTATCTTGTGTAGCTCTAGTGGTAGCTTTGCTAGTAGTGTTGTTTGCTTGCTCTCTAGTGTAAAATTAGTGACATAGCACTTGTGTGAACTAGAGATCATAATCTACTAGACTTGTGGATATGAGGCTTGCATCACAACCATTGGCTAAGTAAAACTCGCTTTACTTCATCTGTTATTCTAACAAGTTTGCTTAGTGGTATTTGTAGAATTTTTTTATAGGCTATTCACCCCCCTCTAGCCATCTAGGACCTTACAAGTGGTATCAGAGCCATGGTCACCGTTTTAATCAAGGCTTAACATCCTTCGGTGTGAAAAGATGGCTCAAATTGTGTTCAATCATGTTGGGGGCAAGCCACCATTCTTTGATGGAGTTTCTTCCTTTGACTATTGGAAAAGGAAGATGACTATGTACCTTGGCTCAATTCATGAGAAGGTGTGGGAAGTCACCGAGAAGGACTATGCAATCCTTGATCCCAACAACCTCACTCTCAATGATAGAGACAACCGCACTTGCAACCGGATGGCTCTCAATACCATCTACAATGCATTGACTCAAAGGTGTTTGAGGGCATCAAGGATTTGGAATTTGCTAGTGAAGTGTGGACAAGATTGAGTGAAACATATGAGGGCACTAAGGTTGTAAAGAGTGCCAAGCTATATGGGCTCAAGAGTGAGTTTGAGAACTTCAAGATGAAAGAAGAAGAAACAATCTTAGAGATGTTTCATAGATTGCAAGTCATTGTGAATGATCTCAAGAGCTTAGGGCACAAGACTCAAGACCAAGATTTTTGCCACAAGTTCTTGTTGAGCTTACCTAGAAGATTCAAGATGTTGATCATGATGCTACAAAGAGATGGGCTTGAAACAATGAAGCCCAATGATTTGCTTGGAAAGGTATTGACCTTTGACAAGTATGATCAAGATGTTGATGAGAAGGAGGAAGAAAAGAAGAAGAAGATCGTGGTATTCAAGGCCACCTCTGAAAGGTCCTTGTTTAGTTTTGGTAATTGAGTGACAACCTTAGGTGGACTAATTATGTTTAATGTAAGATACACAGGGATTAGTCCACAGGTAATGGTGTCATGAAGGAGCTCATTGCATATGAGACATGACATGGAGTCATGTGACCAAGGTGGCAAAGATCAAGATGAGGCTTGGCTCGACGGACCAGTTGCAAGTGTGAAGGGCAAGTCGGAGGCTTTTGAGCGATGGACCGTGAGGCGGTGAAGCTTGAGCAAGACTTGGCGCCGATGGACCGACGCAACGGTGAAGAGCAAGTGAGGTCAAGATCGATGGACCAAGGTCATATGATGATATGAAGTGGATCATATCATTTGTGATATGGTTGGTGCATGTGTTGCATCAATGTCGGAGGAGATGGAGTGGAATGCGCAAGGCAAAGGTATAACCTAGGGCATTTCCATTTCACCGGTCATAGGTCTGTAGAGAAGTTAATGACCGGGTTTAGGATAGATGGCCGTACTATTAAGAGAGGCAAACTTGTTTGCATATCGGTCATCTAGTGCCACTTGAGCGATCTAACTTTGCATACGTGCTAGGATCGAGTGGCGAGGCAAGTGGAGTGCCTAACCCTTTGAAAATGTTTGTGAAAATGCTAACACACATGCATATGGTGTTTTACACATGGTGGTGTTGGCACATTTGCAAAGGAGAAGGTGTTGGAGTTGGTGTTGATCAACTTGGAGAAGAGAGAAAGGTTTTTCGGTGTTCTCCGGACACTAAGATGGCTCTTGGAGTGGAATACTGCTTTGATCCATTGTGAACTGGATCAAGTGCTTTAGTGGATTGTGTAGCCCTCTGAGTAAGCTTTCCAAAATGTCCAAGATCATCTAAATCGGAGTTCGGAGCTAAGAGTTATCGCCGTTTTACCGAAGAGTGGTCTGTGACCGGACTCGTGACCGGACGCGTCAGGTCAGTGTTTTCGCGTCCGGTCAGTGTTTTTTGTGGGCGAAAGTGACCGGACGCTGCAGCGAGTCCGGTCAGTGATGACCGGACGCATCCGGTCGCGTCGGGAGCTTGCTGGAACCTCTCTGTTCGCTGTTTCGCTGCGACCTGCGCGTCCGGTTCCGTTAGTGACCTGCGCATCCGGTCAATACAAGTTTATACGCGTGAAAACTAGCCGTTGGAGCACGCTACTGACCTGCGCGTCCGGTCTGTTCGACCGGCGCGTCCGGTCGACCCGAAAATTCGCCCAGTGAAGGGGTAACGGCTCTATTTCGTTGTGGAGCTATAAATAGAAGTGGTGGCCGGCCTTGGCTGCAGCTTGCCACCCTTGGGACTTAGTGTCCATGCTTTGGGAGTGCTAGGAGAGCCTCTAACTCACTTGTGCTTGCTAGATTGCGAATCAATAAGCGAGTGAGTGATTCTAGTGCGATTGCATCGTGAGGATTGCTTGAGTGGCACTAGGTGTTCGTGTTGTAAGGCGGTGGTGCTTGTTACTCTTGGAGGTTGCCACCTCCTAGACGGCTTGGTGGCTTGTGGCTCCGTCGAAGCTCGCAAGAAGATTGTGCGAGGCTCCGGAGAGGATTTGTGAGGGGGATTGTGCTCACCCCGCGGGGATTGCGAAGAGCAACTTTAGTAAAGCTCGTGGCTTGGAGGATCCCCATCTTGAGAGTGAATGTGCGGCACCCGCTGAGGGTTTGACTCTTGATAGTCAATTAGCTCGTGATCCATCAAATGGGTGTATCGCCACAACGGGGACTAGCTTGGTGGCAACCAAGTGAACCTCGGTGAAAAACCACCGTGTCAACATTGTGTACATCTTCTCGGTGGTTTGCTTTCGATTCATAAGCTTGTATTTACATTCATATACTTGTGCTTGTGTAGTTGCTCTTGTAACTAGTTTGCTTGTGTAGTTAGCTAGTTACCTTCTTGCTTGTGTAGCATAGAAGTAGCTCCCGTTGCGTGGCTAATTTGGTTTGTGTAACCTTGTTAGTCATATTGCTTAGTTTGTGTAGCTAAGTAATTTGCGCTCTCTAGTTTGGCATTAGTTGCCTTGCTATTGAGCGTTGCTAGTGAGCATAGGTGGCTTCGTGCTTTTGCTTACTAGAATTGTGTAGGAGCTCCCCGGCTTTGCTAAAGTACTAGTGCATAAGTTTATGTGACCTTGCTCTAGAATTGTTTAGGAGAGCTCTTGCTAAGGAAAGCACCTTAGTTACATAATTAGGATCTTTGTGAGGTGCTTGTGAACTTAGATAGAGGGGTGTAGTCTTGGTTAGACCGATAGTTTTAATTCCGCATTTGTTTCGGTTTGCCGACGCGATTAATTTTAGAAAGGACTATTCACCCCCCTCTAGTCCGCCATCTCGACCCTTCAATTGGTATCGGAGCTGGGTCTCTCTTTTGTGGTCTTCACCGACCCAAGAGGATGGCGGAATATGGGCTAGATGTTGAGTGTCCACACATTTTTAATGGCACACACTTTGCACGATGGAGAAATTGGATGACTTGCAATTTTAAGTTTATTTCTCCTCAATTGTGGTGGATGGTAGATGTAGGCTTTTCTCATGTGTTGGATGAAGAGAATCTAACTCAAGCACAAGAGAAATGCCTAGATCTCGATGCCCAAGCTATTGATATCATTTTTAGATCTTTTGATGATAGTGTCTTCGGAGAGATCATGAACATAAAAACCGCCCATGAGATTTGGAGTTATCTCAATAAGAAATATGGGATGGTCTCCGATGATTATGATGAGGATGATGAGCCTAAGGAGGAGGCACATGAGGATGTTGAGCATGACCACAACATGGTGGTTGTGGAGGATTGCTCCACCTCATGGTCAAGTGATGATAATGATCGATTTACCACAAGTTCACTTGACAAGGATGGTGATGATGCATCAAGTGTTGCAAGTGACGTTTCTACCCCAAGCACACTTGATGGTGATGAAAGTTCATGCTCGGGCCTTGATAATGATGCTACTACAAGCCCATCCACTACATCACATTGCTTCATGTCACTAGATGACACAAAGGTATCGAATGATAATGTGATTGATCATGTTGATTCATATGATAAGCTTGTTAGTAGACTTACTAGCATGACCACGTCTTTAGAAAATGAGAAAGCTAAAACCATGAAATTGGAAAATAAAAACTCATTTCTAAAAACCACATGTGAACAACAAAAGCATCTACTTTATGTTACTACTTGTTCACATGAGGAGCTAAAATTGGCTCATGAGGAACTTAGTGTTGCTCATGATAATTTGGCACAAGAACATGCTTTACTCACTAAGAAGTTTTCTAATGAAGAAACCAAAACTAGTGAGAGCTCATCATTTGGGTCAAATGATCAATCACATATTACTAATCCTTGTGATGTAGGCAAGAAGCATGTATCCACCTCTTGTGATGATTTGCTAGATATGCCATGTTCTTCACACATAGATACTTGTTCTACTTCTATGTCTTGTGAGACTAACCTTTTAAAGAAGAACAATGAGCTCAAAAATGAAGTGAAGAATTTAAACAACAAGTTAGAGAGGTGCTACAACTCAAAAGTCACCTTTGAGCACATGTTGAACAACAAAAGAAGCTACGGTGACATGAGCGGCATTGGCTTCAATGAGAGCAATATCAAAGGCAAAAGATGGGGGAAGAGAAGATATGAAAGAGAGATGAAGAAGCAAGAACAAGAGAAGCTCTCTCATTTTATGTGCTTTAAATGCCATGACATGGGACATCTTGCAAATGGTTGCCCTAATGAAGAAAAGCTCAAGTTGAAGAAAGAAGAGAGGCTCAAGCATGTCAAGTGCTTCAAGTGTCGCACTTGGGGTCATCTCACCTCAACGTGCCCAACCAAGAAACTAGTGAAGCAACAAAAAGAGTCTCAACCAAAGCCACAAGTTGAGCAAGAAACCACACCCCAATCTCAAATCAAGATCAACCATGAAGATGGTGGTGACTTGATAATAAAGAAGAAGAAAACAAGAAGGGGTAGAAGAGGAATGCATCTAATGCAAATCCAAGATGCCAAGATGATGAGCAAGATTCAAGATAAGAAGAGAGATTTGGCTCACATCAAGTGCTTCAAGTGTGAAGATATGAGACACTTTGCCTCAGGGTGTCCTACCAAGCTTGAGAAGAAGGCTCAAGCAACTCATGAGAGGCAAGACAATGATGAGCATCACATGAGCAAGGAAGAAAAGGCTCAACTAAAGAGAAGATGCTATTCATGCCAGAAAAGGGGACATATAGCTCATTCATATCCCCTAGGTAATAATTCTAAGCCTAGTTCAATTAATGATACTAACATGCTTAGAAAGGATGGCAATGGTACCTTATTGGTTGGAATTGCAAAACATCCCGCTACCCATACTAAGGCTTTGCCTAAGTATGTTGCTCCTAACTTGAGAGGACCCAAACTTGTTTGGGTACCATCAAAAAGTGGATGATTGTTTGTAGGTACCATCGGCATTGGAGGCTTGATTCATTTGGATTCATATTGGTCATCATATGTTGAATCAAGTTTTAAAGCTTAGTGTATATTCTATCCCAATGCCAAGTCAAAATAAGTGGAGTCCAAATGCTACAACATATAAGTGCAACATTCAAGATTGTGGTGATTTATTGGATATATTTGATGGCTTGCAAATATTTGAGTTGAAGCTTGCTAAGTGGATGATCATGTGATAACCAAGGTATATCTCTAGTTGATCATTTTATTTGGGTGCATATGAGTTGATTGAATTGGATATATATGCAATGTTGCTTGCTATGAGATGATTGAATGGATTAAATGCCTAGCAATCAAATTTGGATTGATTTGTGTTGGATAAATTCATGAGATGACATTTAGTAAGTGGATTGAATGGATATATGTCTTATGAAAGTGTTCAAACAAGTTAGTTTCAAGTTTGATTCAATTTGATGAAGTATAGCTCAATGTATTGAAATCTGTCCATTATTGAAAATCTGAGCTAGCTGAGATCAAGTCTGAGTTTGAGTGACCAAATCATATTGGATTGGCTTGAAATTTGGTATGCATGCTCTAGACTTATGATATGAGATGCTGTATAAATTTCATGATAATTGGATGAGAAATGCTATGGTTTTAGAGCACATCTTGTTAGCTATAGTGCAGCAGTTTTCAGCATGTAGCAGTGGTGGAAGATTTGAAATCTAGTAGTAATATAGAAGTCAAATGAAGCTCAAATTTTTACAGTTGCTAGATGAATTAGTAATTCACATCTCCACCAAATTTCGTGGCATTTGGACCTGTACATTGGGAGATATGAATTATTCTTTGAAGGGTACAGAATTTGCCAGAAAAGTGACAATTATTGGATTGATCTAGAGTCACTTTAAGTGAAAGGTCCTCAAGTTGGAAACATATTTATAAGTGTTTGAGGTACCTAAGTTTGGTTTTGAATTGATCTAGAAGCATGAAAAGAAATGAGTACAAGGGCATTGATTGTGGAATGTACTTAGTGTACAAATTTGGTACTCAAATTTGAAAATGAAGATCAAACTCAAGATGAAGATGATGTTCAAGTTCTAGTAATGATTGGAGATCATTTGGTAGAAAGAAAAGGACTTAAAGAATAATTCAAGGTTACTCATCAAGTTAAGTCCATAGATCAATCAATCAAAGGCAATTCAAGTAAGTGTCAAGGATGGTTCTTTGGAGAGAGGTCACTTCTCCCTGCTGAGGGGGTTTGCCACCCTTAGGTGGGTAAACCGTGCACCGACTTGGAAGGCTAACATGGAAGTGATGAATTCAAGGGACATTTGAGATGCTTAATTGAAGCAATCAATAGGGTTGATCAAGAAAAGCAAGCAACACCCAAAAGAGAGCTAGTCATGGTTATAAAATTGGTATCATAAGTACTTCTCTCATGCAAGCATTGATCAAAGAGAAAAAGCAAGCCAACCACAACAAGAGATAATGCACTTGATTATTAGTGGTTCTCATTTCATATGGGTGAAGAATGGATTTCTCTATAATGATTGGTCTTCACCAATCTTATAAATTGGACTTCACATTGCTATTGGAGTAATGAATTAGAATCTATGTGACTATCCTCTACTCCAACATAACAAAGGTATCATTGCAATGTGCATGATCATTTCATCCCTTACTAGTATGCGATTAGTGCATATAGTACATGCTTACTAGGATCATGCATAACAAATGAAATGTTTAAATTCATAGCCTACCACTATTGCTTGAATTGTTTAAATGATCTAGTGGTATGTGTATGAATTTGTTCATGAGCTAGTGAACCCAATTACTTGATCTAGTTTGGATTGCTAACAAGTGACAAGTACAATATTAGCAAGATAACCCTTAGTATGAGGAGTGAAGAAGCTTGTCATTGGATCAAACCGAACTTAGAATCTTAGGTGAATCAACTTAGTTCAAGTCATACTAGAAGCTCATGACAATGATATGGGTACAAGCACAAGACAACAATGCAAATGGACATCTAGGGTGTTTCAAATGGTATCTAGACTCAAAGTATTTCTTCAATTGGTATTTACAAGTGGTGTCTAGATCATGATCTACAAGTGATATCCTACAAGTGGTACTTATAAAGATAGCAAATGTTCAAGAAAAGATCATATTGACAAATCCTACAAGTGGTTCCATGATAGAGGATTCTTCAAATTGGTATCACACACTTATTCGTGGTATTTCTACACATGATATCATTTATACAAGACGGTGGTTCCACAAGTGATCCTCAACTTTAAGTGATCATCAAATGAAGAAAGTTTCCTCACACACAAGAGCTCAAGATTATCAAGTGAATGACCCATGCTATGACATAGGGGGAGGAGCCCCACCTAATGGTATCAAGGTCAAAGATCCTAAGTGGTATCTCAAGAGCAACATACAAGTAATGTCATTCCAACATGTGCGGTGATGTCCATCAACAACGCAATATTCAAGTCTCAACCATCTACCCCAATGCAAGTCTTTGCATCAATGAGAAGTACACCCTTTATGGAAATTGATGACAAAGGGAGAGAAGTTGGAACAAAGATATGTCAATGCACCAAGAGAGAGAGGTTTGGGAAGAGATTGAACAAAGATATCATGAGAAGATGAGTTTGGACATGGAGATGGACAAAGAGGGAGCAACATTGAAGAAATGAGAAGGATCAAAATTCTTGGACAAAAGAAGCACACAAGTAGGGGGAGCAAGCTCATGAAGATTGTTTGGTTGCATTTGATATGTGCATATTCATGTGCTTGCTTGCATTGCATAAGTTTTATATTTAATATGCATGCTTGTGTGTTGTATGCTAGTTATAGAACTTGAATGATGATATGATAACTAGCATGCATAGGATGATAGCTAGACTTCTATTTCTACACGTGATACTAGAACCTTGCTTATAATGTTGTTCTCACGGGGTTTCTAGTATTTTTGATGTCTAGCTACTCATGATGCTAAGGATGATGGCAAACTTGTGATTTTCAAATGATATCGAGCTATCAAATGGTATCGAACTACAAAGGTTTATTCTATACACCTTAGCATCACTTAGTAGCGCTAACCCTCCCACAAATTTCATATTTATGCATATGTGCAAGCTTGAAACCAAACCATTTGAGCACATATGTAGGGGGAGTTATCACTACCAAGTCGGATTTTATGGTGCTTATCCAAATCCTAACATAGAGCTTAAAATGTTGGATAAGTGGCATAAAGTCCAAAAGAACTTAATTTCTATATCTTTGTAGAGTTGTCATCAATTACCAAAAAGGAGGAGATTGAAAGGTCCTTGTTTGGTTTTGGTAATTGAGTGACAACCTTAGGTGGACTAATTGTGTTTAATGTAAGATACACAGGGATTAGTCCACAGGTAATGGTGTCATGAAGGAGCTCATTGCATATGAGACATGACATGGAGTCATGTGACCAAGGTGGCAAAGATCAAGATGAGGCTTGGCTCGACGGACCAGTTGCAAGTGTGAAGGGCAAGTCGGAGGCTTTTGAGCGATGGACCGTGAGGCGGTGAAGCTTGAGCAAGACTTGGCGCCGATGGACCGACGCAACGGTGAAGAGCAAGTGAGGTCAAGATCGATGGACCAAGGTTATATGATGATATAAAGTGGATCATATCATTTGTGATATGGTTGGTGCATGTGTTGCATCAATGTCGGAGGAGATGGAGTGGAATGCGCAAGGCAAAGGTATAACCTAGGGTATTTCCATTTCACCGGTCATAGGTGTGTAGAGAAGTTGATGACCGGGTTTAGGATAGATGGCCGTACTATTAAGAGGGGCAAACTTATTTGTATATCGGTCATCTAGTGCCACTTGAGCGATCTAACTTTGCATACGTGCTAGGATCGAGTGGCGAGGCAAGTGGAGTGCCTAACCCTTTGAAAATGTTTATGAAAATGCTAACACACATGCACATGGTGTTTTACACATGGTGGTGTTGGCACATTTGCAAAGGAGAAGGTGTTGGAGTTGGTGTTGATCAACTTGGAGAAGAGAGAAAGGTTTTTCGGTGTTCTCCGGACACTAGGATGGCTCTTGGAGTAGAATACTGCTTTGATCCATTGTGAACTGGATCAAGTGCTTTAGTGGGTTGTGTAGCCCTCTGAGTAAGCTTTCCAAAATGTCCAAGATCATCGAAATCGAAGTTCGGAGCTAAGAGTTATCGCCGTTTTACCGAAGAGTGTTCTGTGACCGAACTCGTGACCGGACGCGTCCGGTCAGCGCGTCCGGTCAGTGTTTTCGCGTGCGGTCAGCGCGTCCGGTCAGTGTTTTTCGTGGGCGAAAGTGACCGGACGCTGCAGCGAGTCCGGTCAGTGATGACCGGACGCGTCCGGTCGCGTCGGGAGCTTGCTGGAACCTCTCTGTTCGCTGTTTCGCTGCGACCTGCGAGTCCGGTTCCGTTAGTGACCTGCGTGTCCGGTCAATACAAGTTTATACACGTGAAAACTAGCCGTTGGAGCACGCTACTAACCTGCGCGTCCGGTCCGTTCGACCGGCGCGTCCGGTCGACCCGAAAATTCGCCCAGTGAAGGGGTAACGGCTCTATTTCGTTGTTGAGCTATAAATAGAAGTGGTGGCCGGCCTTGGCTGCAGCTTGGCACCCTTGGGACTTAGTGTCCATGCTTTGGGAGTGCTAGGAGAGCCTCTAACTCACTTGTGCTTGCTAGATTACGAATCAATAAGCGAGTGAGTGATTCTAGTGCGATTGCATCGTGAGGATTGCTTGAGTGGCACTAGGTGTTCGTGTTGTAAGCCGGTGGTGCTTGTTACTCTTGGAGGTTGCCACCTCCTAGACGGCTTGGTGGCTTGTGGCTCCGTCGAAGCTCGCAAGAAGATTGTGCGAGGCTCCGGAGAGGATTTGTGAGGGGGATTGTGCTCACCCCACGGGGATTGCGAAGAGCAACTTTAGTAAAACTCGTGGCTTGGAGGATCCCCATCTTGAGAGTGGATGTGCGGCACCCGCTGAGGGTTTGACTCTTGATAGTCAATTAGCTCGTGATCCATCAAATGGGTGTATCGCCACAACGGGGACTAGCTTGGTGGCAACCAAGTAAACCTCGGTGAAAAACCGCCGTGTCAACATTGTGTACATCTTCTCGGTGGTTTGCTTTCGATTCATAAGCTTGTATTTACATTCATATACTTGTGCTTGTGTAGTTGCTCTTGTAACTAGTTTGCTTGTGTAGTTAGCTAGTTACCTTCTTGCTTGTGTAGCATAGAAGTAGCTCCCGTTGCGTGGCTAATTTAGTTTGTGTAACCTTGTTAGTCATATTGCTTAGTTTGTGTAGCTAAGTAATTTGCGCTCTCTAATTTGGCATTAGTTGCCTTGCTATTGAGCGTTGCTAGTGAGCATAGGTGGCTTCGTGCTTTTGCTTACTAGAATTGTGTAGGAGCTCCCCGGCTTTGCTAAAGTACTAGTGCATAAGTTTATGTGACCTTGCTCTAGAATTGTTTAGGAGAGCTCTTGCTAAGGAAAGCACCTTAGTTACATAATTAGGATCTTTGTGAGGTGCTTGTGAACTTAGATAGAGGGGTGTAGTCTTGGTTAGACCGATAGTTTTAATTCCGCATTTGTTTCGGTTTGCCAACGTGATTAATTTTAGAAAGGACTATTCACCCCCCCTCTAGTCCGCCATCTCAACCCTTCAACCTCCTCAAAGGGCAAAGCTTGAATTCAAGAAGAAGATGCCAACGAAGAAGATGAAGAATTGGAAATTGATGATGAGACACTTGCTCTAGTTGTCAAGAATATTGACAAAATGTTTATCAAAAGAAGAGGCTTCAAGAAGAGGAATAATAACTTCAGGAGCAAGGAGTCACAAAGGAAGTGCTTCAATTGTGATAGCACCAAGCACCTTCAAGCGGAATGTCCTTATGATAAGAAGAAGAACAAGAAGGACAAGTTTGAGAAGAAGAAGAAAGAGGCCAAGATGACATTCAAGAAATGCAAGAATGGTGCCTATGTGATCACTTGGGAAAGTGATGAAGAAGAAGAAGAAGAAGAATCCAATAAGGCTTTTGCTTCCATTGCTATCAACAAGAAGCCATCACTATTTGGTTCATCCTCTTCATGCTTCATGGCCAAAGAAACTAAGGTATTATATGATGAGAGTGATGATGAAAGTGAAATGGAATATATTCATGATAGTGATAATGATAATGAAAATGATGATGATGAACCAACTAAAGAACAACTATATGACTTGATGCAACAAACTAGAGACATAGCTATTGCCAAGGACAAGGAGTGTAAGAAGCTTTCAATGAAAGTAGCAATACTTGAGAAAGTCCTTAGTGAGCTTAAGACCACTCATGAGAGTCTAGTGGAAGACCATGAGGATCTTGGTAAGGCTCATTCCAAGCTTGAAAAGGCTCACTCATTGCTACTTGAGCAACAAGCAAAGAAGGAGGTTGTTGTATCATGTGATATATGTGTTACATGTGATATAATTGATGAATCCTTTTATGAACCTATCATCATGTCAAATGCTAACCCTTCTTGTAGCTCTTCATCCACCACCACCGACTCTACCTCCACTACTAGTGATGGTTTCACTTGTGATGCCTCACTAATGGTTGAGAATGAGACTCTCAAGAAAGAGGTGGATGAGCTCACTCACGCCCTAGGCAAGGCCTATGGTGGTGAGGCCCGCTTGCTTAAGTGCTTGGGTAGCCAAAGGTTCTCTCTTAACAAAGAGGGATTGGGCTACACCCCCAAGAAAGGCAAGTTGGCCTTTGCAACTCCAAAGCCTAGCTTTGTGAAGGGCAATGGTCGGTTTTGCAATAGATGCAAGCAAGTTGGGCACCTAGAGCATAATTGCAATTAAAAGAACCAAAGCAAGAACCTTGTTAATGATATACCTTTTGATTCTTGCTATGTGCTTACCAAGAGTGTGAAGGGTGTGCAAGCAAAGTTTATTGGTACACCAATTGTAGGCCCAAAGAAGAAGGCTATTTGGGTACCAAAGAGCTTAGTTACTAACCTACAAGGACCCAAGCAAAAATGGGTACCTAAGCTTCATTGATTTGCTTGTAGGTCAATTACAAAGCCGGAGGAAGGCATTGGATTATTGATAGTGGGTACACTCAACACATGACCGGTACATCAAGAATGTTTGACTCAATCAATGACAATGATAGTGGTGTTGATTCTATCACATTTGGCAATAACAAGAAATGCAATGTTATTGGCTTGGGCAAGATTGCAATATCAAATGACATGAGTATCTCCAATGTGTTGCTAGTTGAAAGCTTGGATTTCAATCTTCTATCCGTGGCACAAATATGTGATCTAGGCTACAAATGCATCTTTGGGGTTGATGATGTGGGAGTTATTAGTGTGAATGGTTCAAATGTGGCATTCAAGGGTTTTAGATATGAGAATCTCTACCTAGTTGACTTCAATGCTAGAGAAACTTCTTTGATAACTTGCTTAATCTCCAAATCAAGCATGGGTTGGCTTTGGCATAGAAGGCTTGGTCATGTTGGCATGAAACAATTGAGGAAGCTTACAACTCACAATCTTGTCAATGGTTTGAAAGATGTTGAATTTGAGAAGAATAAGCTTTGTAGTGCATGTCAAACCGGGAAGCAAGTTGAAAGCTCACATCCAAAGAAGAGTACAATGAGCACACGCAAAGCATTTGATTTGATGCACATGGATCTATTTGGACCAACAACATACACAAGCATAGGCGGCAACAAGTATGGCTTTGTCATAGTGGATGACTTCACAAGATTCACATGGGTATTCTTTCTTAGTGACAAAAGTGAAGTGTTTGACATCTTCAAGACATTTCTCACTAGAGTTCACAATGACTTTGAGATTAGAATCAAGAAAGTGAGAAGTGACAATGGAAGTGAGTTCAAGAATATAAGAATTGAAGAACTTTATGATCACTATAGCATTGGACATCAATTCTCGGCCAAGTACACTCCACAATCAAATGGCCTAGTTGAGAGAAAGAATAGAACATTGCTTGATATGGCTAGATCAATGATTCATGAATACAATGTGAGTCAATCATTTTGGGATGAAGCAATCAATACCGCTTGCTACTACATCAATAGACTATATTGTCATCCATTGCTAGAGAAGACCCCATATGAGCTACTTCATGGAAGAAAGCCCAATATTTCTTACTTTAGGGTGTTTGGTTGCAAATGCTATATCTTGAAGAAGGACACTAGATTTGGGAAGTTTCACAAGAGATGTGATGAGGGGTTCCTACTTGGTTATTCAACTACAAGCAAAGCTTATAGAGTTTGGAACAACTCAAGTGGCATTCTAGAAGAAGTCCATGATGTACAATTTGATGAAACCAATGTGTCACAAGATGAAGAAGAGAATCTAGATGATGTTGGTGGAACTCAATTGGTGGAAGCAATGAAGAACATGGACATTGGGGACATTAGAGCAAAGCAAGTAATTGATATTCAAGATGATGATAAAGATCAAGTGCTCAATTCTCCATTCAAGCTAGCTAGTGACTCTCAAGTGCAAGATCATGGTGCTAGTTCATCTCATCGAGATACATCAAGTGATCAACCAAGCTCAAGCATTCAAGTGCAAGTAATCCAACCACAACATGTTGCAAGAGATCACCCCATTGATAGTGTTATTGGTGATATTAGAAGTGGTGTGCAAACAAGATCAAGATTGGCTATGTTTTGTGAGCATGCATCATTTGTGTCAACCATAGAACCAAAGAAGATAGAAGAAGCTTTGAGGGATGCCGATTGGATCATGGTTATGCAAGAAGAGCTTAACAATTTCACAAGAAATGATGTTTGGGAGTTGGTAGAAAGGCCAAATGACTACAATGTAATTAGAACCAAGTGGGTGTTTAAAAATAAGCAAGATCAAGATGGCATTGTAGTGAGAAACAAAGCAATACTAGTTGCTCAAGGTTACACTCAAGTAGAAGGTCTTGACTATGCTCCCGTGGCAAGATTGGAGGCAATAAGGATTCTATTAGCTTATGCTTGTGCACATAACATCAAACTATTTCAAATGGATGTCAAAAGTGCATTTCTTAATGGGATCATCAATGAGTTAGTCTTTGTTGAGCAACCTCCCAGATTTGAAGATGACAAGAAACCCAACCATGTGTATAAGTTAAAGAAGGCTTTATATTGCTTAAAGCAAGCACCTAGAGCATGGTATGAGAGGCTAAGGGATTTCCTTCTCTCTAAGGGATTCAAGATGGGCAAGGTTGATACAACTCTATTTACCAAGAAGATTGAGAATGATATATTTATAGTGCAAATATATGTTGATGACATCATCTTTGGATCAACCGATCAAGCTTATTGTGAAGAATTTGGTGCTATGATGGCCAAAGAGTTTGAAATGTCTATGATTGGTGAACTTAGCTACTTCCTTGGTCTCCAAGTAAAGCAATTGAAGAATGAGACATTTGTGAGTTAAGGGAAATACATAAGGGACATGTTGAAGAAGTTTGGGATGCAAGATGCAAAGCCAATTTCAACTCCAATGGATACAAATGGCAATTTGGATAGTGATCTTGATGGCAAAATGGTGAATCAAAAGGAATATCGGTCTTTGATTGGAAGTCTACTCTATGTCACCGCATCAAGGCCGGATGTCATGTTTAGTGTTTGCATGTGTGCTAGATGCTAGATATCAAGCCTCACCTAGAGAAAGTTATCTCACGGCCGCAAAGAGAATATTGAGGTACTTGAAGCAAACAAGAGATGTTGGACTATGGTATCCCAAGGGGTCAAAGTTTGAATTGATTGGATATTCGGACTCTGACTATGGGGGTTGCAAGATCAATAGAAAGAGCACAAGTGACACATGTCAATTACTTGGAAGATTACTTGTGTCATAGTCCTCAAAGAAACAAAATAGAGTGGCAATCTCTACCGCCGAAGCCGAATATGTGAGTGCAGGGAGTTGTTGTGCACAATTACTATGGATGAAATCAACTTTGAAGGATTATGGCCTCAACTTCAAGAATGTGCCATTGCTATGTGATAATGAAAGTGCAATCAAGATGACACAAAACCCAGTTCAACATGGAAGAACAAAGCATATTGACATAAGGCATCATTTCATTAGAGATCATCAACAAAAGGGAGATATTGTCATTGAAAGTGTTGGCACCGATGATCACCTTGCCGATATTCTCACTAAGCCACTTGATGAAAAGAGGTTTTGCAAGCTAAGGAATGAGTTAAACATTCTTGATTCTCAAACATGAGTTGAATGCACCCCACCCACTTATTGACATGCCTCTGCTTCGACATTGCAAGGTAAAATTGATTGACATGTCATTCATCCTATGCTAAGGACTTGCTAGAGCATGTAGACATAATAAGTGGTATGCATGAGCATTCATGATAAATCAAATGAATTTGATGGATATATGTTACCACTATTGCCTCTATGTTTGTTTTGATCTAGTGGTGGCATATGACATGTTTGTGAGCTTGCAAACCTAGTGTTGAATCTAGAAGATTTGCTATAAGTGTTTAATTCAACATAGGCAAGATAACCCTTATTATGAGGTGTGAAGAAGCTTGTCTTTGGTTCAAATCGAATTAGAAATCTTTGGCAAGTGTTCTAGGTTGAACCACATTTGATAAAATTTAACCTACTCCATCAAACATTTTTTCTCTCCACAATTTGATCCCATTTTTGGGTAAATTGTTGACAAAGGGGGAGAGAAAAAGATGATTCAACATGATAAAGGGGTAAATAAAATTTTTGATGCACACAAGTAGGGGGAGCAAGCTCATAAACAAAGTTGTTGCATTTGTTTGTGTTTTTTCATATGACTTGCTCATTGCACATGTGTGGTGCAATGCATGCTTGTGTGGTGCAACGCTAGTATAGAACTTGGATGATGAAATGATCTACTAGCATGCATAGAAATAGTTTACACGTGGTATCTAGACATGCCTAAAGCTTTACAAGTTGTCCAAGAGCCTTTACATATAATATTGATCTCACGGGGTTCTTGAGTTTTGATGGATGTCTAGTTACTTCATGATGCTAAGGATGGTGTAAAAGGCAACTCCGATTGGTATCATGCTTCAAAGGTCCATTTCTTACACCTTAACATCATTTTGGTAGAATTACTCTCTCAACACTTCTATCCACGCATATGTGCAAAGCTTTCAATCCAAACTCTATGCACATATGTAGGGAGAGCTAATGCTACCAAAACCGAGCTTGTGATAATTGTCCAAACTTTACTTATGAGCAAAATGATTGGACAAGTATGACAAGTTCAAAACTTTTATTATCAAAATTATCTTTGTGAGGGTTGTCATCAATTACCAAAAAGGGGGAGATTGAAAGTCCCTAGTTTGGTTTTGGCTA
Source organism: Saccharum hybrid cultivar R570 (assembly GCA_038087645.1). NCBI lineage: Eukaryota > Viridiplantae > Streptophyta > Magnoliopsida > Poales > Poaceae > Saccharum > Saccharum hybrid cultivar. Next base: position 28,685,985 of record JAQSUU010000066.1, on the reverse strand, counting down.
ATTGATGAAACCTAGGACTAACCTTTGTATCTAAGTGGATGATTTAGATAAAGGTGGTCATTGAATATGAGACATGACATTGACTCATATGACCAAAATGGTGAAGACCAAGATGAGGCTTGGTTCGATGGACCGGTTGTGAAGGTGAAGGGCAAGTCGAGGCTTCGAAGCGAAGAACCATGCGATGGTGAAGCTTGAGCAAGACTTGGCGTCGACGGACCGATGCAACGGTGAAGAGCAAGTGAAGTCAAGGTCGATGGATCGAGACGGTCATGTGATGATATGAAGTGGATCATATCATTTGGAGAAACAAAATGGGCTCAAGGCAAAGGTATAACCATAGGGCTATTTTGTTTTACACTCAAGACACCATAGAGGGTGTGAGTGGTTTAGGGTTGATAGCTGAACTATTAAGAGGGTGTGAGTGGTTCAGGCGTTTTTGGGGAAACAAAATGCCTATTTTCCACTATACCGAAAGTCAAAAAAGAAACGGAGGCAAACGGAGGTCACAGAGGTGACCGGACGCTGGACCGGACGCGGTCTATGTTTGACCGGACGCGTCCGGTCAGTGTTCAGCGTCTGCGCATCTCTGGTTTTTGATCGGACGCGGTGGCGCGTCCGGTCACGGACGACCGGACGCGTCTGGTCGTTGGGGGAGCTTACTGGACTCTAACTGGACGCTGGCACTGTGGCGTCCAGTCAGTTCTCCAGCGCGTCCGGTCGGTGATTCGTTGGAGCGCTGCTCAGGCTTGACCAGCGCATCCGGTCCATTATGGGACCAGCGTGTCTGGTCGGGCTTCGCCGCGTCCGGTCGCGCGATGACTGTTGGGGCGCTGAGTCAACCGTTGAAATCTGGCGGCCGCGGTTGAATCTGGATGGACACATGGACGGCGCAGGGCGACCGGACGCGGTGCAGCGCGTCCGGTCAGTTCGACCGGCGCGTCCGGTCGTCCTGAAAAACGCCCAGTGAAGTGGCAACGGCTAGTTTCGAGGATGGGAGTTATAAATACGTGTTGGCCGGCCCTTGGAGAGGTCTCTTGGCATTTCTAACACTCTTGTGCATCCTTTGAGCTAAAGCTTCTCCTCCCACTCATCTCTCTTGCTTGATTGCAAATCAAAAGTGAGATTGAGTAATCCCAAAGTGCATTTGCATAGCTTGAGGGCATCTAGTGGCACTTGTGGGTGGTTTAGCCGGTGGATTTCTTGTTACTCTTGGAGAGCACCGCTCCTAGCCGGCTTGGAGATTGTTGGAGGCGTTGGCAAGAGAAGGTGATTATTCTTGGCCACCTCCGGTTGATTGTGAGAGGTTCTTGTGCTTTCCTCGGTGGGACGCCAAAAGCAACTCTAGTGGAATGCGCGTGTCATTGAGTTACCTCACTTGAGAGTGGTGTCTTGCGGTGTCTTGCGGGGCGTGCCTTGAGGGGCAAGTGACTTGAGGGTCACACCGGGAAACCATCTAAGTGTTGGTTGACACAACCGGTGACGTAGCTTGTCGGTGCACAAGTGAACACTGGGTGAACAAAAATATTGTGTCTCTTGTCTCCCAGTGATTGGTCTTCATATTGTGTTGTTGTTAATATTGATTGATTGTATATCATCTTGGTGATTGACAACATCTTCACTCCACCGTCGGTATAAGAATCACAATCCTCTCTCTTGCATTTACTTTTACTAGATTATCTTGTGTAGCTCTAGTGGTAGCTTTGCTAGTAGTGTTGTTTGCTTACTCTCTAGTGTAAAATTAGTGACATAGCACTTGTGTGAACTAGAGATCATAATCTACTAGACTTGTGGATAGGAGGCTTGCATCACAACCATTGGCTAAGCAAAACTCACTTTACTTTGTTTGTTATTCTAACAAGTTTGCTTAGTGGTATTTGTAGAATTTTTTATAGGCTATTCACCCCCCTCTAGCCATCTAGGACCTTACACCCGCACGCGCCCGCGTTCGAGAAAACTGTTCCGGGCTTCGTCCGGAAGTTCTGGTATTCACTGGAAGTTCCAGTCAGGCACCGAAAGTTCCGGTTGGTGCAGTTTGCGCGCGCGCCCGCGTTCGAGAAAATTGTTCCAGGCTCCGTCCGGAAGTTCCGGTGAACCCGAGTTGACTGACAAGCCCAACGGTCTAATCTCGTTTGACCGGAAGTTCCGGTAGCTTCCACCAGAACTTCTGGTGGCTCGTCCGAGCTCGAGTATATAAGCCACTCACTTCATTTCTAACCGTTGCCCGAGCTTTGCACATTCATTTCTGCTCTCCCAACTCTCTCCAAGCTGTGACTTGCCCACTCTCTCTCCCCCTTTGCCTCCAAGCTTCAATCTTCGATTGTTTGAGCTAGGGACGTGAGATTTGAGAGCGGGAGCATCGATCTTCGACTTGAGCACTTGGATTCCTCGTTTTGCCGGCTTGATTTGTGTTTGTTTCTCTTGGGTTCTTGGAACCCTAGCCGGTTAGGCGTTCTTCGTGGTTGCCCGTATTGATTCATTTATGAGGGCACCCCGAAGTGTTTGTATCACTCTTTGATCCTTAGTGGAAATCTCAAGCTAGCCTTCATGGTTGCTTGAGGGAGGAGACCTTAGTGGTCGGACCTTCATGGTCACCTCAACAACGAGGAAGTAGGAACTCCTTAGTGGGGATTACCGAACCTCGGTAAAAATAGCTTGTCTTGCTGTGGTGGTGACTTCGACTACCCTTTGTTCTTGTGTTCTTGTTGTTCTTCCTCTCTACCCCAACTTCTTAGGTGGGAGGTCCCGATCTATGATTTGGTGCGGTGTCAAGCCTTGGGGAACTCAACATATTCATCAACAACCTCTAGGAGGGTGTGGTATCATTTGGATCTGAAATCCCAACTCGATTCACTTTGATTTCATAGCTCATTTAGGGTACCAGAAGTTCTGAAGGTCTGCACCGGAAGTTCTGGTCCCCCTAACCGGAACTTCCGATCCAGACCACCAGAACTTCTGGTCAGGTATTTAACTTCCGCAAATTTGAGTTTGTGAGTTTCAGGTTTTGCAAAAAGGCCTATTCACCCCCCATCTAGGTCAATTAGGTCATTTCAATTGGTATCAGAGCCTTGGTCCCTCAGATAAACGTTTCACCGCGTGAGGAGTAACATTGGCCAAGATGGATCCAGAAGCACAAAAGCAAATTGTTGATTAAATCGCAGCTCAAATCACCGCATCCCTGCAGCTGCAACAACAAGAGTAAATGACCAAGATGCAAGAGCAACTAGACAAGATGCAACAACTTCTAGACAAGAAAAATCAAGAATCATCAAGTGATGGTGGTGATGCAAGCAAGACACCGAAGAGCTACAATAGAACCAGTTTTGATTATGGTGGATCAAGCAAGAACAACAATCCTACCTTGCCCATGATCAATCCCGAAAAGCCACCTCCATTTGATGGTACAAGGTACACCGATTGGGCTCATAGGATGAAATTGCATCTTATAGCCGCAAGATGTTGGGAAGTAGTGGATGTTGGTGTCAATCCGCCTCAAGATCCTAATGATTGGTCACCCGAAGATGAAAGACACTTTCACCTCAATACAACGGCGGCTACCTTGATTTTGCAATGCCTCACTCCGGAAGACAACAACAAGGTTAATGGAATAGTCAATGCAAAGCAAATTTGGGACACCTTGAAAGTATCATTTGAAGGAGACAAGAGTGTAAGAATTGGAAACATTGAGCTCTTGCAAGGAAAGATTGAGAACTTTACCATGATTGAAGGAGAAACTACTCAAGCAATGTTTGATAGGTTCATGACCTTGATCAACAAAATTAGTGCACTTGGAGACACAAGATGGGATGACAACTCCGCCGCAAGGAAGATATGTAGAGTGTATAGATAAAAGAACAACATGCTTGCATCCGTCATAATGGAGAGAGACAACTACACCACAATAACACCACAAGAGATGCTAGCCAAGTTGATGCATCATGAGGTACTTGATGATGAAGCCAAGGAAGCAAGTGTGCTAAAGAAGAGTATTGCCCTCATGGCATCACATGGAAATGAGTCAAGTCATTGCCACAAAGGGTGTTGTGAGCATAGGCATAACAATGATGATAATGACCTTGACGAAGAGCAAGCCTTGCTAGTGAAAATTACACGAAGTACTTGAGAATGAAGAAAGAAAAGATGATGAGATATGGAGGAAACAAGCCATACAAGAAGAGGTTTTGCTATGAGTGTGGTGACACCGGCCATCTTGCGGCTGATTGTCCTAACAAGGGGAAGAAGTCAAGATATAGCAAGCAAGGTGACAAGAAATACAAGGACAAGAAGAGAGGTGAAGCACATCTAGGTCAAGAATGGCAATCAGATAGCGATAGTGATGATGACAATGAAAATAAGAAGAAGAGTGTGGCCGCAATTGCTATACAAGAAAATTCTTCCTCAACAACGGTCCTCATCAACAATGCTTCATCAATATCTCTCTTCACCAACACTTCTTCATCACCTAGACTCTTCGCCAACCTCTCTGACGATGACTATGATGCTCCTACTTGCCTTATGGCATTAGGAGATAAGGTACAACTTGATCCTCCTACACATACCACTAGTGAATGTGATAGTGATGATGAAAATGATGAAAATTATGCTTATAATCTCATCAAAAGATATGGCAACGCTGCTGCAACTAAAATCTTGAAGCTAATATATATCAAAGATAAGCTTGAGTCATGCATTGAGTCCAAGGGGAATTGCTCCTAGAGGAAAGGGAGAAAACCCAAGGACTTGAGGCATGTCTCTCCAAGGAGAAGGAGAAGGTAGAGAAGTTGAGTGTAGAATTGTCTTTAGCCAAGGATGCTAATGAGAGCATGGCTAAGGAACATTCTTCACTCAATGACTCTTTGGCAAGTCTAAAGAATGAGCATAGTTTGGCTCAAGAAAGCCTTACAAACTTGACAAATAAATATCATGAGCTTGAACTAAACTATGACAAACTTTGGACTAGCACTTCTATAGTTCCAAGGATGCCAAAGCTACAACTAGTAAAGGTTGTGAAAGATGCTCTAATATTGATATACATGCTTGTGCTACTAACCTTGATGAGCTAGCCAAGAAGGATAAGGAGATCCAAAGGTTGAACACAATTGTCAAGAATGGTTGCAAGTGCAAGGATAAGCAACCGGCAAATGTGTTCAAGGCATCAAGGCACCCCATGATTAAGGATGGCATTGGTTACAATAGGTATGATGGCAAAGCCAATGGAAAAAAATGATTAATGGGGTGGCTTGTGTGAAGTTCAACAAGAGTGTGCCGCTTGTTGACCTTATCAACAAGGTGAACAATGTTGCTACACCTACAACTCCACTTGTCAACAACAAGAACAACAAGAAGAAGCAAGTGGAGGTGTCCAAGCAACAAGTGCCTATTTCACGCAATCACATTTGTGATTATATGTGTTGTTGGGACAAGGATGGCAAGATTGTTGTGAAGTATGTGGGCGCCCTTAAGAAGAGACAAATCTTGAGGAGTGTTTGGGTGCCCAAGTCTTATGTGTCTAATCCCCTAGGTCCCATCTCGGGACCTAAACCAAAAGCTTAATCTTGTTTTATAGGAATATTTCTCCGGCGGACCAAAATAGGTGCTTGATAGTGGATGCACCAATCATATGACCGGAGAGAAGAACATGTTCACCTCCTTTCAACCAAATCAAATCACAAGTGAAAGGATTATCTTTGGTGACAATAGTAAGGGGACATTCTCGGTTTGGGTAAAATTGCTATCTCAAATGATAATTCTATTTCCAATGTATTACTTGTGGATTCGTTGGGATACAATTTGTTGTCTGTCTCACAACTTTGTGAGAAGGGTTACAATTATCTCTTTACGGATAAGGGTGTGGAAGTCTCTAGAAGATCGGATTCCTCTATTGCTTTTACGGGTCAATTAAAGGGCAAGCTCTACCTAGTTGATTTCTCATCTAGTAGAGTGGGGTCCGAGACTTGTTTAGTGGCAAAATCTAGCATGAGTTGGTTATGGCATCGCCAACTAGCGCATGTTGGCATGAGGCACTTGGCCGATCTTCAAAGAGGCGAACACATCCTTAGACTAACAAATGTTTCTTTTGAGAAAGATAGAATTTGCAGTGCATGTCAAGCGGGTAAGCAAGTTGGAGCCAAACATCCCGCTAAGAACATCGTCACTACAACAAGGCCACTTGAGTTACTTCACATGAACCTATTCGAACCCAATGCTTATATAAGCATTGGAGGTAAGGTAACAAATATGGTTTTGTAATTGTTGATGATTTTTCTCGCTTCACTTGGGTGTTCTTGTTGAAAGATAAAAGTGAAACCCAAGGGATCTTCAAGAAGTTTGCAAGGAGAGCTCAAAATGAGTTTGAAGTGAAGATCAAGAAAGTGAGAAGTGACAACAGGACGGAGTTTAGGAACACCAACATTGAAGCATTCCTTGATGAAGAAGGCATCAAGCATGAGTTTTCGGTTCTATACACTCCACAACAAAATGGTGTTGTGGAGAGGAAGAACCGAATGCTCATTGAAGCCACAAGAGCAATGCTGGATGAGTACAAGATTTCGGAGAAAGATTATTGGGCGGAAGCGGTTAACACGGAATGTCATGCCATCAACCGCTTGTACCTCCACAAGATAAGGAACAAGACCGCCTACGAGCTTCTAACCAGTAAAAAGCCTAAGGTAAAGAAGAACCATCTCATCAAGTGATCAAGAAGTTTGCTACTGGTGAAGTGAGACCAATTGAAGATGAAGAAGATGATATGCATGTGCAAATTCCTCATGATCCAAACATGCATCATGGGTCAACCAATGCCCATGGTGATGCTTCCACCTCAAGAAGGGGTCATGACTCAAGAGAACAAGCTAGAGCTAGGCAAGATCCACCACAAGCTCAAGAAGAAAACCAAGGTGGTGATCAAGACAATCAAGATAATGAAGATGAAGATGATGGTCCAATCCAAACAAGAACAATCATTCCTCACCCAAGAGTTCATCAAACCATTCAACGGGACCATCCCGTTGATAGCATATTGGGAGACATACAACAAGGGGTAACAACACGCTCTCGTTTAGTAGCTTTTTGTGAGCATTACTCTTTTGTCTCTTTCAAATTGCCAGAAAAGGTGGAGGATGCTTTGAAGGACCCAGATTGGGTGATGGCCATGCAAGAAGAGTTGAACAACTTCACCAGGAATGAAGTCTGGTCCTTAGTGGAAAGGCCCAATCAAAATGTGATAGGTACCAAGTGGGTCTTCCGCAACAAAGAAGATGAGTATGGTGTGGTCACGAGGAACAAGGCACGGTTGGTAGCCAAAGGTTTCACTCAAATCAAAGGTTTGGATTTTGGGGAGACATATGCACCTGTAGCTAGGCTTGAATCTATTCGCATATTACTTGCCTTTGCTGCTCACCATGATTTCAAGTTGTTTCAAATGGACGTGAAAAGTGCATTCCTCAACGGCCCCCTCTCCGAAACCGTGTATGTGGAGCAACCACCGGATTTTGAAGATCCACATCATCACGACCACGTCTACAAGCTTGACAAAGCGCTCTATGGGCTTAAGCAAGCCCCTAGAGCTTGGTATGATTATCTCAAGGACTTCCTACTCAAACAAGGGTTTGAGATTGGGAAGGCCGATCCTACTTTATTTACTCACAAAGTCAATAATGATATTTTTATTTGCCAAATATATGTCGATGACATTATATTTGGTAGCACTAATGCAGATTTTTGTGAGCAATTTAGTAGGATCATGACAAAAAGATTTGAGATGTCCATGATGGGGGAGTTGACATACTTTCTTGGGTTTCAAATCAAGCAACTCAAGGATGGCACGTTCATAAGTCAAACCAAGTACACCACCGACATGCTAAAGAAGTTTGACATGGACAAGGCCAAGCCCATCAAGACCCCAATGCCTACAACCGGACATCTCGACCTTGATGGAGACGGCAAGGCCATAGATCAAAAGGTATATCGCTCCATGATTGGATCCTTGCTTTACCTTTGTGCATCTAGGCCCGATATTATGCTTAGCATGTGCATGTGTGCAAGATTTCAAGCCAATCTAAAAGAATGTCATCTCATGGCCGTTAAGAGAATTTTTCAGTATCTTGTGCTCACTCCTAGTCTTGGCTTGTGGTATCCAAAGGGCTCCACTTTCACTCTACTTGGCTATTCCGATTCGGATTATGCCGGTTGCAGGGTAGAGCGAAAGAGTACATCCGGGACATGCCAATTTCTTGGTAGGTCTTTGGTGTCATGGAGTTCTAAGAAGCAAAACTCTATTGCCTTATCCACCGCTGAGGCTGAGTATGTGGTGGCTGGCGCTTGCTGTGCCCAACTGCTTTGGATGAAGCAAACCTTGAGAGACTTTGGTTGTGAGCAAAGTAAGATTCCTCTCTTATGTGACAATGAGGGAGCAATCAAGCTAGCTGACAATCCTGTAAACCACTCAAGAACAAAACACATAGACATTCGCCATCACTTCTTGAGAGACCACCAAGCCAAAGGAGATATCGATGTGCAACATGTGAGAACCGAATTTCAGCTAGCCGATATCTTCACAAAGCCTCTAGATGAGTCATCATTTTGTGCTTTGAGGCGTGAGCTAAATATCGTTGATTCTCGTAACGTGGCTTGACATCTTGTGCACACTTGTATGCTTTAGAATTGGACAAAAACTCTTATGAAAAGTTGTGTGAAACTTTCAAAACCCATTTTTTTTCACAGCTCCAATGTGTTCATAGTTATGTATTGATTTCATGAAATCTGGACATATTTGAGTTGGTTTGAGTATATCATTTGGTTCACCACTTCTTAGTATGCTTCTCGTTGGTTTTTGGCCTCTACCGGAACTTCCGGTTGTGTCCCGGAACTTCCGGTTGTTCAATTCTCTGCGCAAATCTAATCTGTCCTGGCCGACCGGAACTTCCGGTAACCCTCACCGAAACTTCTGGTCAGTCATTTTGACTACGGTATAAATGCGGGTCGCGGGGTTAAAATCCGTTTTCTTCATTCCTTCTCACCCTGACCCTCCTCTAATCGACGGCGACGCCCTCACCTTCCCCACCACCGATCTCCCTCCTCCTCCATTCTCTTTCAAATCCCTTTGAGGGGGAGCTTGCCCTTGCCTTGGAGATCATCATGGTGCTGTTGGTGGCTTCCGAGAGGGCTCGGCACGCGCAGATTCGACCCCTTCTCTTCAAGGAACGAGGTACCAGGACTTCGCGCTCGATCTCCCAGTGTACTATGTTTTGGGTCGATTCCTCGCACGTGCTTACTCTCTATTGTCAATACATGTTGTTTGGATGCCTTTTGCGCAAGTTCCATGGATGGATTTGTCAGGACGCGACCACGTGCCGCGCACTGCCTCGGACCGGAACTTCCGGTCCCATGCACCGGACCTTCGGTGGGCAGTGGGCAGCACGTGTCCATGGCTCCGCTTGTCCGTCCATTTGCCGCATTCCCTACATGTCTTGTCTGAGCCCTTCCTTGCCTTGTTTGTATCGCAGTATGGTTCGTACCAATCCTAACCGTGCCGCTCATCCCCGTCCTCAAAGTTTGGGGGATGGAGAGGAGGATCGTCCTCGTGGCAGTCGTGCTCGTCGTCCAAGTAATGCTCAGTCCTCTCAGCAACAGCCCGACAGTGAAGAAGGTCCGTGGTTCTACCCCGATCGCTCTACCATCCATGTACTCCACCCTTACACCGTGATCGGGTTCATGATGCAGTGGCTCCTATGTGATTGATGTGGAGGGCCGTCCTATTGATCCGGGAGTTGTTCGCCACTCTCCGATTCGTATTGGGGCTGCCACTATGAACCGCGTTCTCCAGCGATTTCCAGAACGCGCTCCTCGCATCCATCGACCTTGTGAGCCTGCTCATTGTGTTCCAAGGAGGTCCATCAACTACAAGGTACAATCCTCTGACATTAGGCGTATGCGGGAGGAGAATCCTTTTATGTGGTCCAAGTTTGAAGCTGTGGATGATCATTTTTTGTCCCAATTCCACAAGGACTATTATGAGTCTGTCTGCATGAAGGATGGCATCCATGGTCTGACTACACCCATCATCCACCATAAAGCACAAACTCTGAGCTCTCTACAGGGACACCATCATCCAGAGGTTGATGCTTTGATTGCCAAGCTTGACGAGTGGCGCATCTTGCCACTCATGACCTTCAAGCATAGCTAGAACACTAAAATCATCTGCCAGTTTTGGGCAACTGTCCACATTGATTCACAGCACAAGGTACTTCACTGGATGACAAATGGATTTCACTACCGCTGTGACTACCGTCAGTTCTCTAGGCTTCTTGGGTTTGATCATCATGACCGTGAGGCTCTTAGCTTGTATGATCACTATCCCAATGGTGTTGGCAGGGCTGATTTCATTGAAGCCGGTTTGTATGTTGATCCGCAGCAGGCTAATGGGAAAATAGTTGGTCTAAAGCCCTATTTTTATGTGCTCAACAATTTGCTCCGGGCCACTATTGATCCTAAGATTGGCGACTCCACTTCCATTCAGAATCATGCTCCTAGGATCTTAGTATGCTTTGGACTTGACAAGAGGTTCAGTGTGACATATCTTCTGTGGCGTCACATTGACGAGGTGTCTTTGACTTCCACTTAGTCTTTTCCTTATGCCCCTTACCTCATGTACATCATTGAGCAGGTCACCGGGTTTGACTTTCCTTGTGACATGAAGCATCTGGATTGGAATGTCAGGCGACTGCAGGCTCAATCCAGCAAAGGGAAAGGGAAGGCAACTGAAGCCAATGACAGTGGTGCAGGACAAGATGATGAGGATGCTCCTGCAGCAGTGGAGGAGGATGTTGTCCCTCCTGTTGATCCTTCAGCTGGAGCCTCTGGAGGGCGTGGGCGTGGGCATGGTCGTGGGCGTGGCCGTGGTCATGGTCCCATGGATGCCACTCGCCATGCACTTCAGAGGTTCATGTCTTACTTCTGCTATTGTCAGGCCAAGCAGGACAAGCGCATGTGGCGTCTGGAGGAGAAGGCCGGTCTTCCTCCAGCTTCTCCTCTTCGCCCTTTTGTCGATCCTTATGTGGAATATGACAACCTCTCTGGACAGCAGTTTGATGATGCGGAGCAGCATGACACGGAGGATTCTCAGCAGTTTGAGCAGCAGCAGGGCTTTCAGCAGCCTAGTGCGTTTGATCCCACCTATGGTGGTGGTATTCCTGCTGGCACCGAGGGTGGCTTTGCTTATCAGGACATCTTCAGTGGTGCAGATGATATTACTCGACTTTCTACCTCTCGTGCACCAGCTTTTGACCCTTAGTTTGGGCAGTCCACCTCTGCAGATCCTCTTGGCAAGAGCTATCTAGTGGACTATGCTACTGATGATGATGATGATGACGAGTAGATCCCTCGCTGCCTTTGCCCCTTGGAGCCTCTCGGTACCTACCCTTTTTGGCATTTGATGCCAAAGGGGGAGTGTTAGGCTTTTATCTTGATGTAATAGGGGTAGTTCAAAATTTTGTTTTGTAATAACTTTATTTCGTGTGGTGAACCATGTGGTAAACTTGAACTATGTGTGTGTGATGGTTGATTGTAGGCTAAAACATTTATGCTAAATGTCTATCTTAGCTTGTTTAGCCTTTTGTGTTGATGCTTATGGTGGTTGTTTATTTGAGAATGGATATGTTGAGTTTAAGTCCTTTTCTTTCTTGCATAACCATTCAAGTTCTCTTGATTTATTCTTGTGATATAACTTATCATATGCATCACCGTTTTATTGTTCCACACACACTTAGGCACCCCACGGATTGTAAAATTTAGGGGGAGCTTATTCTTAATGTATGCAATCTTGACTTGAATCAAGATTTGAAATTTCAAACTCTATGCATACATTAAGGGGGAGCTCAACTTGAATTTTGGAATTCAAAAGCTTCAATTCTTTCTATCTATTGTAAGTCTAAATTGGTTGTCATCAATTACCAAAAAGGGGGAGTTTGTAAGTGCATTCGCCCCCGATGTGGGTTTTGGATAATTAATGACAATCAAATTAGGGACTAACAAATCTATCAAGTGTAATCTACAGGTGTTAGTCCATTGATGGAATTGAAAAAGAATATTTGGTGAATTATAGCACTCTAAATTTTGATGGACAAAAGGCGCTTCGACTCAAGGGCTTCAACACCGTTTATTTTAATTTGAGTCATAGGCAACGCCGCACTATCAAGAGGGATACAAATTTAGTTGGCAAAATAGGGATAAAAAGTGCTCTTGTCAAAGCTTAGTAGGCTGGAGAGACGTGCACCGAAAGTTCTAGTGTGCCGCACCGAAAGTTCTAGTCGCTAGCGCCCGCGCGCGTCCGCGTTCGAGAAAACTGTTCCGGGCTTCGTCCGGAAGTTCCGGTATTCACCGGAAGTTCCGGTCAGGCACCGAAAGTTTCGGTTGGTGCAGTTTGCGCGCGCGCCCGTGTTCGAGAAAACTATTCCGGGCTCCGTCCGGAAGTTTCGGTACGGACCGGAAGCTCCGGTCATGGCACCGGAAGTTCCGGTGAACCCGAGTTGACTGACAAGCCCAACGGTCTAATCTCGTTTGACCGGAAGTTCCGGTGGCTTCCACCAAAACTTCCGGTGGCTCGTCCGAGCTCGAGTATATAAGCCACTCACTTCATTTCTAACCGTTGCCCGAGCTTTACACATTCATTTCTGCTCTCCCAACTCTCTCCAAGCTGTGACTCACCCACTCTCTCTCCCCCTTTGCCTCCAAGCTTCAATCTTCGATTGTTTGAGCTAGGGACGTGAGATTTGAGAGCGGGAGCATCGATCTTCGACTTGAGCACTTGGATTCCTCGTTTTGCCGGCTTGATTTGTGTTTGTTTCTCTTGGGTTCTTGGAACCCTAGCCGGCTAGGCGTTCTTCGTGGTTGCCCGTATTGATTCATTTGTGAGGGCACCCCGAAGTGTTAGTATCACTCTTTGATCCTTAGTGGAAATCTCAAGCCAGCCTTCGTGGTTGCTTGAGGGAGGAGACCTTAGTGGTCGGACCTTCGTGGTCACCTCAACAACGAGGAAGTAGGAACTCCTTAGTGTGGATTGCCGAACCTCGGTAAAAATATCTTGTCTTGCTGTGGCGGTAAATTCGACTACCCTTTGTTCTTGTGTTCTTGTTGTTCTTCCTCTTTACCCCCAACTTCTTAGGTGGGAGGTCCCGATCTACGATTTGGTGCGGTGCCAAGCCTTGAGGAACTCAACATATTCATCAACAACCTCTAGGAGGGTGTGGTATCATTTGGATCTGAAATCCCAACTCGATTCACTTTGATTTCGTAGCTCATTTAGGGCACCAGAAGTTCTGAAGGTCTGCACCGGAAGTTCTGGTCCCCCTGACCGGAACTTCTGATCCAGACCACTGGAACTTTCGGTCAGGTATTTAACTTTCGCAAATTCGAGTTTGTGAGTTTCAGGTTTTGCAAAAAGGTCTATTCACCCCCTCTAGGCCAATTAGGTCCTTTCACATCTTTTACCGCTAGGGAGTTCAACGTATCTACAACATGTTGATGTTTGTGACATGCTACTCGTTGTGGCAATGGAAAACTTTGATGTTTCTTCGTCAAGAAGGGCTTTGGCTTCAAGCGGCAACCTTGATGTGTTTCCCCTCCAATCTATGGTGTGGTGGGTGCTCGTCGAGGGGCTGCTCCAATCGCCGGCGACGAAGACGACCGGGAGACCCTTGTATGGACCAAAATGTAATTTTCCTTTTCTTCAAGGGTGTTGTTGTAAGGGTTGCAATGTAAACCTTAAGTTACACATGTGAAATACAATCCCGTTTTTTCAAAAAAAAAAGCTTATCTTCGGTTGTTCGGCTGCTCGGTTCCATTCGAGTACAAAACTGAAGCCATAGCCAGATACCGACCTTCTAGAAAACAAAAATCGAAGCCGAAGCTAAAGCCGGAGAAAAACAACATTTCAGTTTGGCTTGGTTCGGTTCTCGGTTTTCGGTGAAAAATTGTCCAGTCCTATTCTCCAAGGGACATCACAACGATGATGTGTGCATAATCACTGGACCATCAGCTGCAACCAGCATGCGCCTTCTTAGACTCCCCAACTTAGCCGGCAACATTCAGATGGATGATCACTTCCTCATTCATCGTTGTAGCCTGCATGCACCAAAGGAGGACAGTTTGGACGAACTCAGGACGTCGAACAAGCTAAATTGTGTGTGTGTGTGTGTGTTTTTTTTAAGAATCTCAAACTTTATTAACTAGTCTGAGAATAAGAAGTACAAACGCCCTCCGACAAACTGATAAATCAGACATGTCTACCTACTGCCTCGTACAGGGAGCCTCTCGCTAGCCTATGAATATCCCCAGTAGACATCCGACCTTCATGAACAAACTCAACTGAAGTGAAAATTTCTCCTCGTGCCTTGATCTCTTGAATTACATGGCCATAAGGATCAAAGCCTGTGCCTCGAATATTTCTAACTGTGATATTATCACAAGCCACCCTGAATTTTTGTAGCATCAAATTCGATGCCACGCTAGGCTTAGCATGGCTTTGGCTCTCTTGGCCCCCCATGTTCTATAGAAAATATTTAGAGCCCGTTTGGAGTGGTTTCTCCCGGCTTTGGTTCCTCCACTATAGCAGTACTGTGGCGGAGACGAGAGAAGCCCCAAATGTGGTGCCCCTCCGGCACCTCTTTCTAGTTCATTTTTGTGGAGTCGGAGCTGTTTTTCGACCCGCTACAATAAAAACAGTGTTGTACAGTATATTAGGAGCCAGAGCCGGAGCACCAGGAGCCGCACCAAACACGGCCTTATTTCCGCTAGAATTTAGTGGAGCTCACGTCAGTTTCAAAAATGAAATGAAAGTCCGGCCAAAATTTGTCTCAAACCAAATAGATGCTAAATTTACGACGCATGTGCATAACTTGCTTGATTCACTGGGCCACGAACATAAGTAAGATCTTTCTATTGCAAACCAAAGCAGCCAAATTCAAGCAGCTTAGGTCATAACTCACAACGACGACCGGTATCTCGAGTCTGAAGTCTGAACTGATTAATGTGTTTTACATGTACCAGCATTCGCATTCGGACGCTGATAACAAAATTACAACAGCTGCGGCAGCAGCCAGCTTACACAGGCAACGTGTTTCAAACACCTGATATACATCACAACAGACAGTGCTACACATCAGTCAGTAGCCAGATGGCTCCCTCTTGTCAGGGTCAGAACCGTCTCTTCTGCTGAGGATACCCAGGGTTCTGCTGCATCCCCGTCCCTTGATCTGCCTTCCTTCTCAACTGTTTGTCACACACATCAGGTTTAAGTGCTTCCACAATAACAAGCCTTCTTCAATAACACATCACACTTAAGGCCAAAATTACCTGGTGCGGATGAGACTGGCCACCTGCGCCTCTCTGCATAGGGATGTTACCAGGATTTAGCCCAGCCATGCCAGCCTGTGATGCATTGAAGGCAGCCATGTTTGCTCCAGCTGCCACTCTTGGCATCCCCCCAACCATTGGTTGCTGCGGCATTTGTCGTGGCATGGGTCTTGCTACAGATTGACCCCCAGTTGGAGCATTCCCTGATGGCTGAAATACAGAAATGCATCGCAATATAACTTGGACAACTCAGACACGATTTCATATCTATGCTGCAGATGGGTAATTGGATCTAACAAGAAGTTGGGTTCCTAAACCAGGTATGGAAAATGAAGTGTTAGGAAGAGGTGTGTTACCGGTTGAGTTGGTTGAAGGCTTGTTGTTCCTTCAAAATCTGTTGTAGTATCTACTGGACGAACAGGATACTGTACAATTTTCTCCCCTGGTTGGGATGGTAAAAGCGCGCTAACCAGAAAACAAGTTCAGTCAGGAGTACAGGAAATACCAAAATCTTATGCCAAACATCTGAGAATTTTTCTGCATGAAGCCATTCAAACTAACAGGTATTTCTTCGGAATTTGCTCACACATAACTTACTTTCGTCCAGGTAGTGGGTCCATCCGAAAGTATCTAAGCAAAGAAAAGAGCATATTCAGAAACATTTATGTACAAAAAAGTAGTCACGGAGACCACAACATCAAGTACATGAGCAGCAATGTCAACTTTTCAGGATGGAAAAGTATACATCTTTGTTTAAGCTAAAGACATATATATCATTAAAGCTTCTAAAAATGAAAAACAGAGATTAGAATCCAGAAACCATTATATTCTCATGTTATTATAAGGGAAGCAGAAATATTTACAAGGCTATTGATGAGCCCCATTAGCCTTCAATCCTAGCAGTTAATGCTCACTCATGCCTCGAAAGGAACATAGCAGTACTAATGAAAGAAAATAAATTAGATTTAAACACGAAATATAGGTATAGAGATTTTAGTCAATAGATGTCCATTTATAATTTTTACATCATACCTGAATAAATGAAAATAAGGAAACAAACCTATAATCAAAATAAAAATAATGGTAGGCAATAAATAAGCAAAGAGGCATGGCTGCATGACCAAATCATTGCGTAGTGACTACTTAAGTCTGAGTATAATGATTTTTAGTATGAGGCCTGAATAAATGAAAAAAGGAAATAAACCTATAATTCAAACCGGGAATAACTTCAGGCAATCCATCAGAAAGAAGTATGGCTAATTCATTGCATAGAGACTACTTAAAGTCTACCGAGTATAAATGAAAGCTAACACATGATTCTTAGTTTGACAAGAACAGGTCACAATGGTCCACAAGATGGCTCCAGCATATTACTGCAATGCTGTCTTTTGTAACATTGCTAACTAGATTCAGGCCACAATGAAATAGAACATTAATGGACTAATTATAGGCATTTTGGAAATGATCAAAATATACAACCACTCAACCAGGCCACAAGGAAATAAAAGAGCAATGAATATGTGAAAGTATTTAGTTATTTACTCATGCTCCAAAGCTTGTGCAGCTGTTATACGCTTTCGGGGATCATACCTAGAACAGGACAACGTCATGGTGATGAATCAAAACAACAAGAAAACATTAACATATAATATGTTCAATTGCTAACAAGCTAGAGAGCAATGAGCAAGTGACATACTCAAGCATTTTTGAGAGAAGATCAAATGCAGGACTCTTCGGTGGCAAATGAACAATGTTATGGAGACCAGGGTTGTCACTGAAAGGAAGAAAGGATTTACCTGAACAGATGAGTGATGAAAAGGTAATAATTTGTGTATCTTAGAGCAATTAAAAAATGTCAAACATACTACTTATGGCCTTGAATGTGTTGCTGGTCGTTTTGCCACCATGGAAGATTGGCAAGGGTAGGCCACTTTTCAACTGTAGGGTGACCTGCAGAAGGATTGGATTATATATAACAAATACAAGAATACAAAAGGCAAACAGTACAGAAGAGGAAGCGGGCCATCCATACCTAAGACCTTAAAAATCTTGTCAAGTTGATCAAGCTACAAGACATGCGTAAATCAACTGTGAGATTTAAGGTGCAAATGAATGGCATACACAGGAAAATTTCTATAAAATGTAATACAGCAGATCATACAAGACAACAATATGTAAGTATCTGCCTACTTGATTTTATTAAGACAAAGGATTGGATCACACAAGACAGTTATTTTACTTGGCATGTAAATGTGGCAGTTTTGGTCTTATAATCTAATCTGGTAGCAAGATAACAACCATAATTACTTGAGTGAAAGTGCCCATACCTGGAATGGGTTCGGAGTATTTTTTGCTTCCACACCTTGGAACAGAGGTTTCAGTGTGAGCAGTTCAGCAAAAATGCAACCAACTGCCCACATATCTATAAATAATTTAAGGATTAACTGAACTGAATCAAACAAAGAGAAATACAAGATAAAAGAGAGATGTTTTTGCTCTCCAGGCAAGGATACCAACAGCACTCGTGTAGTGTTTTCCCCCAAGTAACAGCTCAGGAGCACGATACCAGATAGTTACAACAACCTGAAAATCATTGATAAGCCATACATATACACAGCGGATATCGTTACAAACCACATGCTCCCATGAATAAAAGAGAAATCAATGATTACCCAAAGGTTCAGAAAATGTAAAGAGAACTGAAATGTAATATGGGTGTGTATGCATCTTCTAAGCCTCAAATTTATCAGAAGCAACCTACAGCATATTTTCCATTACTTGTATTCCTGGAAAGAAGGGCAGAGTACAGCAGCATGCGTGCTAGCTAAAAGGAATGCATGTGGAGGTGCTCACCCCATTGTCACATAATGGTTTCAGTGGAGCTTGATATATCCTAGCAAGTCCAAAATCAGCTATCTTTATAATTCCATGCTCGTCTCCTTCTCCCATGACCTGTAGTGGTACATATGCAAGCACTATAAGCAAGAGGACAAGTTTGCACAAATTTTGCAGTTATATTTGTATATCTGCAGGTGGCACCATACCAGTATGTTGGAAGGCTTTAGATCTCGATGTATGATCCAGTTACTGCAGGAGGTAAAGGGGGGATAGTTGAGATGAGCCACCGGATTTTCACTAGGTCTTGCCATCGAAAGCAGCACATAATACTCCACTTACCTGTGAAGATAGTTGAGGCCGTTGAGCAGTTGCCACAGTAAGGATTTGACAGTGTATGGGTTAATGGAGGAGCTCAGCTTCTCCCTGTGATGCCTGATAATCTCCTGCGGTTTGTTTGGTTGGTTTGGTTAATCAATTAGGTATAGGACTCAAAAAATGAATTGACAACACCATCACATACATAGAGGTCGTGCTCCGCGTAATCGAATGCGAGGTATAGGGACATGTCAGCGTGGTTGATGTGCACATTGACGAGCTTGACGACATTCTCGTGGTTGATCTCGCGCAGGAGCTGGCAAGCAACCAGGTATATTAGGCTAGGGTTTGGTGCTCCAGCCGCAGCGAAGGCCGAGGGCCGATAGGATGGAAAGCGTATACGAGGAAGAAGCAAAGCAAAGCGGAAAACAGACCATGATCTCTCTAATTGCGGTGGGTGATACTCCGTCCCCCTCCTTGGACTGCTTGAACTTCTTGATGGCGATAGGGGGGCCGCGGCGGCCGGGCGCCGGGTGGGACGGCTTGAGACGCGCGAGGAAGACGAGACCGTAGGTCCCCTCGCCGATCTTGCCAATCAGCTCGTACTGCTGCAGCCACGCCGGACGGTTGGCGCCGCCCGCGCGCCCGTCCCCCATCCCCGTCGCCGCGCCGGCCAGCCGCCGCAGCTGAAATGAAAGTCCTCGTCGTCCTCTTCTCCGACGCCGTGGTGGCGCTCGGCCCGCTTCCCTTGACTTGTTGGACCCACGGCAAAGAATGCTGCTAACATATCTGCTCGCGGTTTTGTATGTGGACCAAGATTATAGTTAGGCCCAAAGAGAATGACGGCCCAGTCCACATAGGACTAGGCCCACGCAACGCAAGGTCTTCTTCTCCTGCAGGCAGTCCTGCTGTGCCAAGGGAAGACCGGAAGACTCATCAAAACTCGGAAAGAGTGTGCTGTGTGTTATCCATTTCTTCTCCTCTGCTCTGCTCGCCGCCGCCGCTGCCGCTGCCGCTGCCGCTGCCACCAGAGCAGTCCAGTTCGGTCCCATTCGGTAGATATGGCGGCCGGGAGTGCCAGTGCCACGGCGTCCCTCTCCGTGGCGGCGGCAGCTGCTGCTGCTCTGCGCGTCAGGAGGCCATGCGCTCGTTCTCAAGCTTGGGCCCCCTCGCAGCGGCCGCAAAAGGGGGCACTCCTCAGCCTCAAGCCTTGCGCCTCACTGGCACCACACGCTCCTATGTGGCGGGCGGAGTCGGATGCCGCAGGCGGTGGTGCCGGCGCCGGCGACGTCATGGGCCTCCTCCTCCGGGAGCGCATAGTCTTCCTCGGCAACGAGATCGAGGACTTCCTCGCGGACGCCGTGGTCAGCCAGCTCCTCCTCCTCGACGCCATCGATCCGGACTCTGATATCCGCCTCTTCGTCAACTCACCAGGGGGGTCCCTCAGGTAAAGGTCCTATCTTCCTTCCCTTACTACAGAGTTCCATTTCAATCCTCCTTATCTTTAATCCATTCATTCATCACCATGGACTACTCTTAATTTGTGTGCCTGCTTCACTTCGAAATCTAACTCAAGGACTACACTTGTGACCACTCTTGCTGCCTTTCAGCGTACAAATGTTAACTCAGTCCTCAAATTTATCTTTGCAATGTACGAACTTAAACTGAATTGGTGAATCATGAAATTTATTATCTAACCCAATCCAGTAACCCTGAACTTTTCATTCTTTCAATGGCAACTGAAGAGGGATAACATGTAGGCATGTCGATTCTATATGTGATAGCCACAAATCGCAGTCAAATTCATTTCCACGGACTGACTTCGGGTCTTAGGATTCTCATGTATAGGATATTAGGATATAGGCACAATAGATTGACAACTTTTGTTCGTCATGATTCATGTTGTGGATTAATTGATACAAGCCTGTACAAACCATAACCCTATCAGGGTCAACATATTCTTCTGATGTCTGCAGTCATCACAGTTTTTGGTGCATCCTTGCAGCACTGAGTGGCTAGTTGATCCTGTTGCTGAGAATTCTTCAATTCCTACAACTATTATTTGTTCACTATATGCTCCTTTCCTTCAGATATCTCCAATCATATATGAAAATCATATCCGCAACTGCATCTAGATTGCTCTGAATCAGTTTAATTAGTCTTTTCCTTAAGTTATAAATTCCTGAAGCTGCAATGCCTTTTACTGGAATACCAAGGGAGAAGACTATTTGTTTTTATCATTGAACTATTGTCGGAGTTTGATTTTGGCCATGAGCGACCAGAAATCTTTGACCATCCAGCTATCAAAACCATTCACATATGGACATCCAGCAGTTTTGATGGTTGTTTTCTCTTGCGTGGATGACATGCTCCCCTCTCCATGCTCTCTCTTAATGCCGCAGTTGTCCCCCTCTTCTCTATCTCTCCACCGTGGCCCTCTCTATTAACGCTGCTACTTCAGGTTGACCCGTCCACCACGGCCACCAGCGCGCCACTGCATGCTCGTCTACGCGTTTGGACATGGCGCACACTAGCACCTTCGCCGCCTCCAATGCCGATGACCACGGCATCGCAGCCACCCTTGGCATGGTATAGCCGCTCCACGGCCGCCAGCGCATTCTCAGGCTCCCCTGTACCGCCCTCCGCCATGCACCGGGATAGCGTTGCCCCCCAAACCGCGATTGGGGGCAGGTCCAACCCGACATACCTAAACTTAGAAGAGGGGAAGAGAGGATCTTTGGGGCACAAGTAAGCTCATCCTAGGCTCAAATTCAACGGAGAAGCAGCAGAGGCAGCTGGCCATGGTGATGCCTAGCGGTGGCGCATCACCGAGGATAGGACAGCGAGGGCAGCTGTGCCTAGGCTTAAAGAAGCGGTTGGGAAGAACCGCAGCCTTGCACCAGAGCTCATCATGGGGTCAGCGGGGGAAGAAGAGCACCCGAGATGGCAGTGGAGAGAGAGGAGAGAACTGTGACGTGGAGAGAGACAACATGTAGAGAAGGGAGAGAGGGAGGAGAGGGGTCTAACATGTGGGCCCCACTTTGGCATGTCGTCTATGTAAGCGAAAACCACCTTCAAAAATGCTGGATGGCTAGACATGAATGGTTTTGATAGTCGGATGGTTAAAGATTTATCGTTTTGGAGTTTCATGGCCAAACTTGAACTCTGGTGATAGTTCGATTGTCAAAAATGGACTCCTTCCAAATTCCAAACCTATACTACTCTGGACCTTGTATGCACTATCAAAATCTAGTTATAATTTAAAGGAACAAAGTAATTTAGGCTGCAACACCTGTGTTCTGAGTTATCTAACTGGTATCATGCCTCATTGGTGACTGCTTATTCTGTCACATTATTTGCCTAAATGGGAACATGTTCTACTTGTCCATCGTGAATTATAATTGTCTGAGCAGATCATCAAGCCTTTTGCTCATCATAGAAATGTTAATACAAAATCCTGTCATTTGCTGACTGACTGTTTTGTTACTCTTTCAGTGCAACAATGGCCATCTATGATGTAATGCAGCTTGTGAGGGCGGATGTCTCCACTATTGGAATGGGCATAGCTGGGTCAACAGCTTCTATAATCCTTGGTGGTGGCACGAAGGGCAAGCGATTTGCCATGCCCAACACCAGGATTATGATCCATCAGCCTGTCGGAGGTGCAAGTGGGCAGGCCCTAGATGTAGAGGTCCAAGCAAAGGAGATATTAACCAACAAGAGGAATGTCATTCGGATCGTATCAGGCTTCACGGGCCGCACTCTGGAGCAGGTAGAGAAAGACATTGACAGAGATCGTTACATGGGCCCCCTTGAGGCCGTCGATTATGGACTTATTGATGGCGTGATCGATGGAGACAGTATCATCCCACTTGAGCCTGTCCCGGAGAGGGTGAAGCCTAAGTATAACTATGAAGAGTTGTACAAGGATCCACAGAAGTTTCTAACACCAGATGTCCCAGAAGATGAGATATACTAGTCTAAAAGTTGTATTTTATGCGAATCTTGAGTCAGTTGTTCTGCAAGCAGTTGCTTTTGATCGCCTGTAGCTGTCAAACAAATCCTAGCACTAGCTGTAGCTTATTGATCTGGTTTACTGCCTGTTTTACTGACTGAATGTTGATTCGAGCAGCAACTAGAACCTGTTGGTTGTGTTTGCCATCGCACATGTTTCTGGTGTTATTGAGGGTTAGAATGGTCTGGCTGTTTCGTTTTGATGTCTGACCATTTCAGGTGTGGCACGTTGAGATCGGCCAACTGTTTGGTTTTTTTTTTTTTTACCACCAGCACAAGCTTCTGCATCCATTTCGAAACATTTTCTTTGTGATGAAGATAGGTCTTATCAAAGTATAGCGAATATATAACTGTACAGTTAGTATCGCATGCAATGATGACAGCCTCTTAGGACATGTGTCTTCCCAGAGAGATTTCAAAGGAGAGTAAAAAGTTCTCAGCTCTGAAAATGTTCTCGAATTTATTCGCTGCCATGTGCCCTCCAAAACAGAATGAAGAGTTTGCCGTAACAAGTATTTCTTAAACTCAAAGGTACAGTAATGAATACAACAATCAGCTTGTTGACAAAAGAAAAAAATGAATACAACAATCAGCGAGGCTGATATAATCGTAAAGCCATTCCCGTCATCAATTGAAAGCAGAAACGGCAGGGACAAGAACTGCTGGGGCACCTGCACCCATGGTGCTTTCAACTCTGAGGGAAAGCGGATCCCAAAACTGAACACTGTGGTTCCCGCTTTTCAGACTCATTGGTGCTTTGATGCAGTCAGCAGCATCACCCTGGCTCTCTCTTGCTAACTTTGCTGCTGCGGCCCTCTTCAATCTGATACGTTCAGCTCTTGACCCGATTGTCTGACCCAATATTGAGGCGGCTATAGTAAGGGCCATGGCTGTCTTCGGCATCAGCACAGATTTCCTGAGCATCCCTATGAAAGGCACTGCTGCATGCACTGCAGCAAACCACTGCACTGAAAACTTCTTTGTGTGCTCCCTCCAGATGCCGAGAGGAACATTTGCTGCCATACCAAGCAATGCAATCACCAGTATTTTGGTTGGCAGGGGCTGAGGACGAAGGCCCTTTGCAAAGGCTGTGCGGGATAGTGCTGCGCGGGCAGCAACCACTGCAGGTGGGCACTTCAGTTTCATACCAGCTGGGGGTGTCATCATCTTTGCTACAAGTGGCACAACACCGCTTAATGCCCTATAAGACTTTGCAAGTGGACACTGGCCCGTTTCCAACCACTCGTTACTCAGTGCTTCATGATTGTTGGACTGGCCTTTATTCTGATTCTGAAATTACAGGGAAAGCAAAATCAGACAACTGAATGGCATGCTCCCTCGCAAAAGAATACGGTAAAATTTTTATCATGAAGCCATTTAGTGTTAGCACTATGAAGACGAATCATATACATTGTATGAAATGTGTCGACTACCAAATAAATTAATTTCTTTGGTGATGAAAAAGATCGACTGTATTAGACAATACTGGGATATTGTGACACTGGAGACAGGAAATATTTAGAAGTATAGTTAGCATAAGTTACCTGGGGGAGGTTGTTGGGGTTCTTTTTGTTGGAGTTTTTCTTATTGTGCTTATTTGAGAAGTCACCAAAGCTGAAAAACCCTCCAAATGCAGAAAGACTGATGGTTGCTGCTTTGGCCGCCAATGGGTTGAACTCAGGATTGGGCTTTGGCAGTGGCTTCTCAATCTGGGCCAATGATCCTTCTGAAAGTGGGACAACGCCATCTCTACCATGGAAAACCCGAAATGCCATGTCAAAATTAGGTCCATCTTCGAAAATTGGTCCCTTGGCTCCTCTTGCCTTCACAAGCAGCAAACAACACATTTAGTGATCACATCCAAAACATCAATGATCTTCAGAAATGGATGGTGTGGTAATGTAAAGAGGAGAGGGAAGTAAAGGGCATACCGGAACAGGGAAGTTGACGGACGAGAAGGAAAAACTTGTAGGCTCATTGATGTTCCTCAGGAATGGGCATCTTTCAATTCCTTGTTGGACAACAGTTTCTTCCAAGCACATAGGCTCATTGAGAGCTCTTCTAAAAGCTGAATCCATATGGAGACCACCGGCTAGTTGATCTGCAAGTGTGGAAATGTGGAGAGAGCAATTTGAGCAAAGGAACTATATGCGTCATAATAAATCATACTACCAATCGTCTCCTATCATCATGTGTAAAGTCAACTCTATACTAGATTAATGGTATGCTCGAATAGAAAAGATGGTGTGAACTCTGAATCCGAATGCAGACAGGCAAAGTTAGCTGGCAAGCCTAATCGTGAGAGCCTTTTGTTTTGTGGCTCCGTTTCAAGTGTGAACCAGTTGAGTATCAGCTGTATTCCAGCAAACAACTTGGTAGCCCATGTCAAATGTTGACCTGCCTGCCTACCTAACAGCACTGTAGCAGTTAGCACATGAGCACAGGCCGGCCTGACCTGCCGTGCAATTGAGCAAAAGCACCCAAATTTGCCTAAATTTGCCTCCCAGGCCGATTGTTTGTTATCAAAATATTTGAAAGAAGGTTGTGATCACCGCACCGCTGCCGATGACGGAGACCAAAAAAAAAATGGCTACAAAATCAGGAGGAGATACTACTCATGATGCGATCAGATCGGAAATCGGCCCTCTAGTTGCAATTAGAATGCAAAATACTTGGGAGGCATGAGTTGAATCGTTCGTTGAGGGTCCTAACGAATCCCTTAACCCTGCATAAGTTGGAAGCATCCGTCTTGAATCGAGTCCTCCCCCGATAGAGGAGCAATCAGACCACATGTACGTGCATCCTAATTCCTAATCCAGTAATCCAGCAGACGGGAAATCCAGGAGGAAAAAGAGAAGTCTCACCTCCGATTCGAAGCGAAGCGAAGCGAAGAGCAGGCGACGGAGATCTTCTTGTCCTGGCTGGCTGGCTAGGGGGTTGCGCCGCGTGTGGCGAGCACAGGGACAGGCAACAGGCGAGAAGAAGAGGAGAGAGGTGGATGCGAGAGGGTCGCAGGCAGGCCGGAGATGAGGAAAGGAGGCCGAGGCCGAGACCGAGACCGAGAGTAGTTGGTTGCGGGGTGGGTGGGTGGCTCGTTGTTGCGTTGCCGTAGCAGTTGTTGGTTTGACTCTGACCCGGCGTGCACCCGCACACCTGCTCAGCACCAACGCGCACGCTTTCCACGCGCCCCGGCCCCGCGTCGCACTCGAACATGGGCTTCTGGAAGCGCTACTTCTTCGTCATTCCGTGCGTTGACACGATCAACAAATCAAGGAGAGAATTTGCTCATTGTCATTAAAATCTGTACCAATGTATTGATTGCCATAAAAATTTATAGGTTTCTTTAACTGCCATTAAGTTGTGATATGGTGGACAGGCACCGGAAAAGATAGCCATGGACTATCTGGAAGAAGAGGAAGAGGATCCTGAGATGATCATAGAAGAGAAGGAAGATGAAGAAAATAATGCTGAAGAAACCATGATCACTGGACTGGAGGTAGAGAAGGATGATCTGGTCCAAGAGAAGGAAAACATAGACTGTGACCTGGAGCTACTTGAAACCACATCTTCGGTGTTCATGACTCCAAAGAAGAAGAGAGCTGTCAAAATCAGAGAGCAGCTAGATGATGGTTTCCTGAGGCGCAGCAAAAGAGTCTCACAAAAGCTGGGAGGATTCAGAGATGCTGAGAGTGCCAGCAAGCACAAGGAAGGAAAATCAGGAAAAGATAAGAATGAGCCCAAGAACAGCGAGAAGATCAAGGGATCCAAAAGCATCGAGAAACAGAAGGAGAATGCCACTGAAGCTGATGAGCCTGTTCCTTTGGCAATGATCCCACCTGCTGGCATGGAAGTAGCCCCACATCTCCCCAGTGAAGTCCTCGAAGGAATTGGCAAAGGCTTCCTCCAGATTCAGTCTAAGACTGTCTCTGCTGCTCTGCTCAAGAAAGATGATCTTAATGAATAGTTATCCTCAGCTTACTGTAGAGATACTGCTCCTTGGGAGAGTGTCTCTGAAGTCTAGTCTTTTGGTTTGCTATCTTGCCCAGGGCATGTCCTGGTTAAATAAATGTTGTAATACTTGCTTCTCCTTTGTTGGGATCCCCTCACCAGACTCGTTGGCTTCGTCACTTTATCTTAATGAATGGGCTAGCTTTATGTACTCCTGATGTGTGCTTTGCTTTATCTATCTGCCCTTTGTGTTTTTTGATCTTCATGATTCATCTTGGCCCCTGTTTGGTACTTGGTTACACAAACTGTTGAAACACTCCCTTTTGAGTTTTTATGGATAGCAACAGTAGTAACAACAGATCTGATAAAGTGCTGTTTTGGAACATCAGGGGCATCAATTCCCAAGAGAAATGGGATGCTATTAGGGAAAAGATAAATGAAAGTGCTTTCCATGTGTTATGCTTACATGAAACAAAAAGGGAGTCTTTTGACAACTTTTATATCAGAAAATTTTGTCCTAGATCCCTGGATAAATTTGCCTTTTTTCTCTCCATTGGTGTATCTGGAGGCATTTTAACTATTTGGAACAGTAGTCTGTTTGATAGTACTGTTATTCAGTCTAACTCTTATGCTGTCACAGTTAAACTCTTTAGCAGACTGGACAATAGCACAATCCATATCAGCAATGTTTATGGCCCAGCCAACTCCACACAAAAGAAAGGATTCATTACTTGGCTTATGAACTTAGACACCAGTGAATTTGAGAACCGGGTCCTTGGTGGGCATTTCAACTTGATAGGAGGCCCTGAAAATATAAACAAGCCAGGAGGAGAAGTTACAGCATGTTTAATGAGGCAATTGTTGATCTAGATTTAACAGATATTCCTTTCAGTCGACGAAATTTTACATGGAGCAACATGCAATCTGATCCTCTACTGGTCAAGCTAGACTAGGTCTTTACATCATTTGGATGGTCAATCTCTTTTCCTGCTACTTTTGTTCAACCGCTCCCAAGACCTATTTCTGACCATATTCCCTATGTTCTGCATATTGGCTCATCCATACCTAGAGCTAAAACTTTCAGATTTGAAAATTATTGGGTGGATCATGCAGGCTTTGTTGAAACTATAAATCTCCACTGGTCCAATGCTCCCTACTATGCCAATGCAGCTAGACACCTGTCAGCAAAGTTAAAACAAGTCAGAGCAGGTCTCAACGCTTGGAGCAAATGCTTATCAAAATTTAAATAATCTGATATACAATTGCAACTGGGTTCTTCTTCTCTTGGATGGTCTTGAAGACCAGAGAAACCTTTCGAGTCTTGAAACTGCCTTCAGAAAAGTTGTCAAGACTCACCTTGCTGGGCTGCTTGAATCTAAAAGAAAGTATTGGAAACAGAGAAACACAGTAAGATGGGTGAAATTTGGTGATGAAAACAGTCAATTCTATCACACCATGGCCACCATAGCTCATAAGAACTTCATTGTCACCTTGTCTAATTCAGATGGCAATCTAATCACTGATCATGAGCAAAAGGCAAATCTTCTATGGGGATCTTTCAAAGAAAGAATGGGGGTGAGTGAATACCAAGGCATTATTTTTAACCTAGCTGACCTCTTAATACCTCAAGACTTGTCACTTCTAGATGATGACTTCAGTATGGAGGAAATTGAGTCAGTCATCAAAACATTGCCCAATAGTCATGCTCCTAGACCGGATGGCTACAGTGGGCTTTTCATTAAAAAATGTTGGAATATTGTCAAAGAGGATTTCATCAGACTTTTCAAGGACTTCTGCCAGCAGAATATTGACATAAGCAGTATTAACTCATCTCTTATTGCTTTGATCCCCAAAAAGGATAACCCAGAGCATGTCAACGATTACAGACCCATATCCTTGCTGAATTACTCCCTCAAAAGTATCACCAAAATTCTTTCCATGGGGCTATAGTCTATGATCCTACAGCTAGTACATAATAATCGGTGTGGATTCATTAGAGCGAAAACCATTCAGGATTGTCTTGCTCGGTCCTATCAGTTCCTACATCTCTGTCACCACTCTAAGAAAGAAGTTGTGATCCTGAAACTTGATTTTGAAAGGCCTTTGATAAGCTTGAACATCAGACTATCCTAGAAGTGCTTAAATTTAAAGGCTTCTCACAAAAATGGATTGGTTGGGTCAAGAATCTGCTAAGCTCTGGTAGTTCCTCAGTGCTACTAAATGGCATACCTAGGAAATCATTCAAATGCAAAAGAGGGGTGAGGCAGGGTGACCCTCTATCCCCTCTCTTATTTGTTTTAGCTGCAGACTTGCTACAAACCATTGTGAACAAAGCCTAGAATGCTGGTGTCTTGAAGCACCCACTCAATGACAGTTTTGAAGATGATTACCCAATAGTCCAATATGCTGATGAAACCTTACTCATTCTTCCTGGGGATGCTAGAGTGCTCTTCAATTTGAAAGGCTTACTAAGGACTTTCTCTGATTCCACAGGACTTCATGTCAACTTTGATAAATCCTTTTTAGTCCCCATCAACATGAATGGTGAAAGAGCTCTTCACCTAGCTAACACTTTTGGATGTCAAGTTGGTGAAATGCCCTTTACCTATCTAGGACTTCAATTGGGTACAACCAGACCCACTATGACAGAATTTGCACCCTTGATCTGCAGAATTGAGAGAAAAATGGCTGGCATTAGCAAATTTTTATCATATAATGGGAGACTCGTCCTTGTCAGTTCAGTGCTTTCTACCCTACCAACCTTCTATATGTGTAGCTTGAAATTACCTCCACAAGTGGTGAAACAAATAGATATTTTTAGAAAGCATTCCCTCTGGAGCAAGGGGGATATTGATAGAAGAGGTACATGCTTAGTTGCCTGGGATACAGCAGTCAAACCAAAAGAGCAAGGAGGCCTTCGGATTATTGACTTGCGGAGTCATAATGATGCCTTATTGATGAAATTTCTAGACAAATTCTATAATAACGCTGATATCCCTTGGGTCAAACTCACATGGAGTAAATTGTATTCCAATGATCATACTCCACCTTAGTGTAGAGCTCCTGTGGGGTCATTTTGGTGGAAAAATACTCTGAAGCTTTTTAACAAGTTCAAAAACTTAGCTACTTATCAGCCTAATAAAGGTAACACAGTCCTCTTCTGGACAGACATATGGGTGGATCAGTCAATGAAAGTTAATTTCCACAGTTGTTTCCCTGAGCCAATCAATGGATACAGTCTTGTACAATACAACTCTGTCCCCCTAGCTAAAACACAACTGGAAGAGGTACATCGGATCATGCAGACCAGATCTTGGGATTATTCTATTAGTGATGTGTGGAGCTATAGTTGGGGATCACAGAATTATAGCACCAAAAAGGCATACAACTCTCTCATTGGTGTTACACCTGCATCACCCCTCTTCAAATGGTTATGGCCATCAAGCAATTTGGGCAATCAGAAGTTCTTTTTCTGGCTGCTACTGAGAGATGGACTAAATACCAGAAATATCTTAAGAAGAAAGAATATGCATCTGGATGACTACAACTGTGTTCTTTGTAATCTTGGATGTGAGGAGAAATGTTTCCATTTTTTTTTGAATGCCCCTTTAGCAGAGACTGTTGGGCTACTATGCCAATTGTTTGGAACCTTAATCTTTCTCCTTTAGACATGATCCTGCAAGCCAGAGAGGAGTTCCATAATGTCATCTTCAGGGAAATTGTCATCACGGCCTACTGGATTATTTGGACCACTCGAAACAGCATCATTTTTTATAATGGACAGAGAAGCATTGAACTATGGAAGAGAAATTTCAGAGTTGAGCTTGGGCTGGTATGCACCAAAGCCAAAGCAAGTAGAAGCACTCTGATTAGTTTATGGAGAGACAGCTATTCTTAGTGGTTTTCTTGTTTTCTTGCTTTGGGCCTAGATGCCTTGTATCTTATCCTTGTACCTATCATTCTTTTATTCAATTAAAAATAAAAAAAAATAGGTAGGGGATTCCCCTACTCATTTAGTCAAAAAATATTTGATTCCCTAACTGCCATCACCGTTATATATGTGTGCTTTGTTTACTTAACTGCCATTGGCTTACATAGTTTTTTCCTTAGTTGCCATTGGCAAACGGCGTGATTACCTTCATGACGGTTCCTTTACCAAGAACGACGCTGGACCGAAAGGCGCGGTCGATGGTGGAGGCAGCGACGCTAAGGATCCACGGAGCTGTGTTGACGAGGATGTAGGGCGACCAGCGTACCTCGCTGGTATGTGTGGAAGACGGCTGTAACACCCCGGGTGTTATAGTGCTAATTAATCTGCCATGTCATCATAATGCATTGCAAAGCATCCCTGTTAGGTTAACTTTGTTATGCATCAACTAAAACAAGTTTTCTTATCTAGGTTGAATGTGTTTCTCAGTGGTGTGCTCCGAACCCGAAAACCCTAATTTCGAATGCCACCGCAAATACTTAGTCCATGCCCTGCGTAATTTGAGGTGCGCGACTGTGTTGCACACTAGTGTCAAGTGTAGGGTATGAGCTTAAGTACAACCTCTAAAATGAAGCTCCAAATTTGAGTTTGAATTGGAGTCCCAAAACTTGTCACGAGTTTTCCGATTCGAATTCAAATTCAAATCTGGGGAGAAATAAAAAGAATTTCAAAAGCTAAATTGGTCAACCAAGAGTGGCATTTGGTCAACCATGTCATGTTGGTCCAAATGATGCCCTTGGGTGAGGTTTTGATCACTAAGTAATCACAAATCAAAGTAGCAACAAATTCCAATTTAAAATCCCTCCGAAAACCCTAAATTTCAAAACCCTATTTTACCCCTTTTGAAATAATTCAAAATCTAAGCAAAATTTGGGAAAAAGTTCAAAACCAAGTTTGTAGAACTTTTCAAGGGCTACAACTTTTGTGTTTTGAGTTTTCAAAGTTTTAGTGTAAAATGTGGAGTAATTTTGAAAATAAATAAATTTCAGTTTTAATTCATTTTTTGTCCCCAAACTAAGATTTCAAAATGGAGGCAGAATTTGAAAAAGTTTTGAACAGCAAAGTTGTAGGTCTGGTCAAGATATACAACTTTGATGTTTGGAGATTTTGAAGTTTCAATATAAAATCAAAAGTAATTTCTAAATTACCAAATCTGAAAAATGTGTCCCTTTTTGAATTTAAACTCAATTTTCAAAATCCAGTGAGAATTTGAAAAAGTGTTCAATACCAAACTTGTAGAGCTTGAAATTCTGAAGATTTCATACATTGGAAGTTTTTCAAGTTGTTATACAAATTTGAGAGTAATTTGAAAAATCATTTTGAATTTCAAAAGTTGGGGGGACAGCTACAGTGCACCGACGAATCACCGCCGACCACCGCGCGGTATGGGCGCCGGCGAGACGCCGGACGGCTTCGGCTGGCTTCCAGGCGTGCCCTCGATCGCTAGCACGACATCGCGCGTCTTCCAGTGCAATAACTGTGATCGTTCCCTATATATATGCGAGCTCACCGTGACCGGCTTTGTTTCTCCGTTTTCGCCACCGTCGCCACCGCAGCTCCGCCGCTCGCCGCTGCCGCCACCAAGCCGTCTCTGGCCACGCCAGCAGCACCCATAGCTCCGCCTCATCCTTGCGCACCTCGTGAACCAGTTGAGCTAGCCCAATTCTGCCTGGATCGCCGGGGAGCCGTCGTCTTCCACCTCAGGTCGCCGTCGTTCCCGTCGAGCCCCGCCACCGTGGCCAGCAGCCTCCAGAGCCTCTCAGCTTCAACCGATCACTCCTTCGTGATCGTGGTACGCCCCTGATGCTCCCTGACCCCTCGCTTTAATCGCTACCGCGTTGTACCGTCGAGTCACCGGTCACCGTGGCCGTTGAGCCGCCACCGTCGTCGGTGAGCTGTCGCCGGAGCTCGAACCATAGTGTTTAGTAGCAAAATGGAATCGTGGGGTGGTGTAGAGGGGGTTGGTAGGGTCGGTTTGTCGACCGAGGCACCGGTCACCGGCCGGCCACCGCGGGGAAGCGAGCGAGCGCGCGGGAGAGCGAGAGGGAGACGGAGGTGAGGGATGACATGTGGGGACGCGGTGTCAGCGAGAGAGAGGGAGAGCAGGCGCGCGCGGGCGGAGCAGGCCGATGCTGGGCTGGGCCGCTTGCTGGGCCGAGCGCGCGTGCGGACGCAGGCGCGCGCGAGCGGGCCGTTTGGGCTGGGCCGGATCGGAGGGGAGGAAGAATCGGCCCGATTTCGTTTTTATTTTTCTTTTTCAAATAAATGAATAGTGTTATTATTTGTTTATTTCATTAAAAATTTTGTAGAGTTCCAAAAATTCATGAAAATTTTTGTATAAGCTTCTCAATGTATAAACTATCTTGGAAAAATGTTAAATCATGAATTTGAATACTTTGTGCAGTAGAATTAATTAGTTCCAATAAAGATTAAATGCAACTTTCAGGAATTTTAATAATTAATTTATTTATCCAAAAATTATGAAATTTATTATGACACTGTTATAAATCATGAATTTAAACCCTACCTTGAATTTTACAAATGTTTTACTATTTATATTATGGTTTACTGCATTAAGTAATTAGGAGTTGAGTGATAACCTAATTGCTGCATTATCATCCTTGATTATTGCGATATCAACCTTGATACCTGTTTTACGGAAAATGCGTAGTATGCTTCGCTATGCTTACAAGTTAGGCTTTTAAATGCAATGTTTACATAGCCATGACGGCATACTTACTGAATATTGAAATATAAGAATAAACTTGAAAGATCGGGCGGGTGGTTTGGCCACTGCTAACATGCATTGGGAAAGGAGTCTCAATGTAGTGTTTCCGCCTTGTCAGTTAAGGTCCGTTCGTTGTAAGCCTGTTGTGTTCGAGACTTTGCAACTAGCCTCATGCCTTGGGTAAGCCCAAAATGTTGGTGATTCCATTACGAGAACGTCTAACCTCGCACTGGGAGTGGAGAGATGGCGAGAGTAGCGTGTACCCTCAGGGCTAGAATCGGGCCAGGTTCGAGGAGTACTGTACTCTCGGGTGGCGATGGACACGTTCTGGTTTTGGGAGATCTAAATGAGGGTTGATATATGCAGATTCGGTTCTACATATGTCGTGATGTTAGGGATCCCCAGCTGGGTATAATCGGTTCGAATCGTCATTGCTCCTCGGTTATGGAGACTTGATCACCTGACTTACATCGTAGTTAAAAACTGGAATTGAAAGAGAATGAGAAATGTCTTGATGATAATTACTTTGATCTAGATTAGGATCACCTAGAGTTGGTTAATGAACCATCAATGGTAAAAGTAAAATATTGAAGGTAAGGACTTAATTTAGTAAGCTTTTCTGCAAAAGAAAATTTTGATTCTTGAATACCCGTACCTTGATTCCCTAAAGCTAGCATGCCCTTGGAGTCTTTTTCTTAGTCGGGTAAGTCTTGTTGAGTACTCTCGTACTCAGGGTTTGTTGAACCCCTTGTTGCAGGTGCAGTTCATGAACAAGTCTACTTCGAGCCTTGTTGCATGACCGTCGTGGTTGAAGAAAGCGACGACGAGTAGACTGTGTGACCTTTGGGCAAGGCATCTCGCTTGTGTGATGTAATAAAGTTACTACCGATACTTCTCTACTAATGGTTTGTAATAATGTTACATAAGGTTTTAAAGTTTGAAAACTGGTTTGTAACCCTAAGTTATTGTAAGACTTCCGCTACTTTACTCTGTTGAATATTTTGAATAAACTGTTGTAATATTGCAATACTCCTGTGATTGGATCCTGTTCGGAGGAAAGTAGGCCTTTTAAGTTATGGTGAACATAAGTATGACTGTCAGAGGTCATTATAGCAATGACGTGTACTTGTGGGCCATCATAATTAGGAGGTTCTGTGACAGCTGGTACCAGAGCATAATCACTCGAGTTATTGTAGTATTACCTTGCAAAACTTCAAAATGATTTGGGTCAAACAAACCTAATACTGATATTTTGGTCCAAATTGTTTTTGCTTATCTTAATCTATTCTATAGTTTCCTTAGCTCATATTTGAAAGCTTCGTAGTGAAGTATCATGTATAGTGCCCTATGTTATAAAGATTGCATGTGTTACTTAAATCTTTCGGTTAGATCGTAAGTACGATGCATGCATCAAGTTTAATTAACCTGCTTAAGTTACCTTCCCTTTTAAAGTGGTTTGGGTTAAGTAAGGTTCAATCCTATTCATGCTAACCTTCAGATCCCCCCTATCTGTTCTTATCGTCCTAATTCTATCTTGCTTTAGGATGGCACGTGTGAAGACGACTCCTCGCAAGAAAACAGGACCGCAAGGAGTGCCGCGTCATTAGTTGGCCGCCAGAGTTGATGGAGCAAGCAGTAGCCGTAATCCGAACCCGGATTCAGAATCAGAGGTTGCAAGGCTTACATCAGAAGTGGAGCGACTGAAGCGCAACATGTGTTTTTGGAAACAGTTCCAGAATGAGTCTTTGGAAAAGGAGACAGAAGCCAGGGCTCGTGTTCGAGAGTTGGAGCTTTATGCGACGCACCTGGAGCAATACAACACTGTTCTGCATGAGGAGGTCCATAGGCTACATGATCTGATGAATCCCAATCATCAGCCCCAGGCAGTAGAAGATGATGTCGGTGCCGTGGTTGTTCCTGGTGGAGAGGACAATGAGGAAGAGGATCCGGAAGAAAACAAACCCATGATGGAAAGTGGGGATGATGCAAGTCATGTCACTGGTGCAAGTGCTCCAGAGGCTGAGGATGGAGTGATCGTGATCAGTGATGATGATGAGTGAAATGTCAACATGGATGGTTATGTAATATAGTAGTCTTTTCTGCTTTCTAAGAACCTTAGTGGGTAGTTTCTTGCTTGCGAGCAAGTTTGTAATGAAAATAATGTAAGATAGGTTTGATGTGTGTACTAGTGTTGTACTAACTGCTTTTTAATTCAATAAAGCGATGTAAATACACATGGTTTGTGTACAACAGATGGACGGTACTAGAACTTCCCAGGATGGGGACAATGCTCCGAATCCCTCACCGTTTCCACCCACCTTGGCAGAAGCTATTGCCGCACTGGTTAATGCCACTACCCTGTTGGCTCAGAATCAGAATCAGAATGGAAATCAGGGTCGTCGAGGCCGTAACAATGGAGGGGAAACCACTTATGTGGATTTCACCGATACCCATCCACCAGTGTTCTCAAAGGCAGATGAGCCGCTAGAGGCGGATGACTGGCTCCGTACCATGGAGCAGAAGTTTGAACTTTTACAGTGCACGGAGCACTAGAAGCCCGTGTTTGCAGCACAGCAACTCAGAGGTGCCGCAGGGGCGTGGTGGGCGAATCTGGTCGCCGCACGGCCTGCTGGCCACCGTGTCACTTGGCAGGAGTTTCGTGAAGCCTTCAGAGCGCATTATATCCCAGATGGTGTCATGGCCATGAAGCTAGAGGAGTTTCTCTCGCTGAAGCAAGCGAACCAGACAGTTCTGCAGTATGTGGGCAAATTCAATCATCTGTCCCAGTACGCAGCGGAATATGTGAACACCGATGCGAAGAAGAAAAGTTGTTTCATGAGAGGTTTGAGTACAGAATCCAGGAAGCATTAGTCACCTGCTATAATGCCACTTACCATGAGATAGTCAATGTGGCTATTGCGTCAGAAGAGAAGTCTCGACTGCACAAAGAGTCGAAGAAAAAGAAGCCAGTGTTTTCAAGCCCGTCTGGCGGCATTAAGAAGCGCCAGAAGTTTGTTTACCACCCTCAGAACCATTTCCGCCCAACTTATCGTCCACCGCAATACCAAGCTCAGCCGTAGACGTTTTTTCGTCCTGCCGCAACCCCGCAATTTACACAACAGCCGAATGCCCCTGGTATTCGAAACCAGACTCCAGTAACCTATAACTTTCCCTGCTACAACTGTGGAAAGCCAGGCCACTTTTCCAAGGACTGCCCGTATCCAAGGCAGTACAATCCCAACTATCCCAGAGCTCCCGTACCACAACAGCAACAACCTCAGAGCAAGAATAATAGTTTGAATGTTCAGAAGGGTAAGGGTGAGAAGAAGAAGACCGGACGTGTGTTCTACACTCAAGCAAGTGCAATCCTAGAGGGAGAACCTGTTATGATGGGTATGTTCCCTGTTGCTAATCATCCAGCAGTACTGTTATTTGATTCAGGTGCATCGCATACATTCATAAATCACACCTTTGTTGTTAAGCATGACATTCCAATTATGGGAACACCAGAAGATTTCTTTATCCAGTCGCCCGGGGGACGACTGTGTACTAAGGAGATGGTACGTGACGTACCTATAGAGTTAGGTGGGCATATATTCCCTACCTCAATGATAATATTACAGAAACAGGATATAGATGTAATCCTGGGAATGAATTGGATGTACCAAAGAGGAGCCCTTATAGATGCACTGCACAGAACTATAAGGTTGAACCTGCCAGATAATAAATCTCATCTTCTTATCCAACTTCCTATCCCAAAAAGAACAGTTGAAAGGTTATGTGCAACTTCAGTACATGAGATTTGTGATATACCGGTAGTCTGTGAATTTCCAGATGTGTTTCCAGATGATCTACCAGGTCTGCCACCAGACAGAGATGTAGAGTTTGTGATTGAGTTAAAACTGGGTACTGCCCTAATATCCCGGAGAGCTTACAGAATGCCACCCAATGAATTGGCAGAACTCAAGGATCAATTGTAAGAGTTACGTGACAAAGGTTTTATCAGACCCAGTTCCTCACCATGGGGATGTCCAGCTCTTTTTGTCAAGAAGAAAGATCAGACTTTAAGGATGTGTGTTGATTATCGACCATTGAATGAAGTAACCATTAAGAATAAATATACGTTGCCTCGCATTGATCTACTCTTTGATCAGCTTGCGGGGGCAAAGGTATTTTCAAAGATCGATCTTCGATCAGGGTACCATCAAATCAAGATTCGACCTGAAGATATCCCAAAGACTGCATTCACCACCAGATATGGACTGTATGAATACCTAGTTATGTCTTTTGGTCTCACTAATGCACCGGCACATTTCATGTATCTGATGAACTCAGTTTTTATGCCGGAGCTTGACAAGTTTGTGGTTGTATTTATTGATGATATTTTGGTATACTCCAAAAGTGAAGAAGAGCATGTTGAGCATCTCAGAGTTGTTCTGACTCGTCTGAGAGATCACCAACTGTATGCCAAGTTCAGTAAATGTGAGTTTTGGTTAAGAGAAGTGCAATTCTTAGGACATGTGTTGTCAGCCGACGGAGTAGCAGTAGATCCTGGCAAGGTGGAAGATATTCTGAATTGGAAACCACCAGTCTCAGTTCATGAAGTCCGAAGTTTTCTGGGAATGGCGGGTTATTACCGTCGATTCATACCTGACTTTTCAAAGGTAGCCAAGCCAATTACAGAGTTGTTGAAGAATCAAACTAAGTTCATATGGTCTCCAGAATGTGAGAAAGCTTTTAGAATTCTAAAGAAGTCATTGACAACTGCTCCAGTTTTGGCACAACCAGATATAGAAAAGCTATTTGATGTTTATTGTGATGCCTCGGGTATTGGCCTTGGTTGTGTATTGATGCAAGAAGGCAGAGTAATTGCTTATGCCTCGAGACAGTTGAAGCGCCATGAAGAACATTATCCGACACATGATCTTGAACTAGCAGTTGTGGTTCATGCATTAAAAATCTGGCGTCATTACCTGTTAGGTAATACTTGCCACATGTATACAGATCACAAGAGCTTAAAGTATATATTTACTCAGTCAGAATTGAATATGAGGCAAAGAAGGTGGGTTGAGCTAATAAAGGACTATGATTTAGAAGTGCACTATCACCCTGGAAAAGCGAATGTTGTTGCTGATGCACTCAGTAGAAAGAATCATTGCAATTGCATGACTGTGAAGCCAATGGATTACAGTTTATGTTATAAATTGGAAAGGTTGAATATTGAAATAGTTCAACAAGGTCAGTTGACTAATGTCATAGTAGAATCAACAATCAAAGATCAAATTGTATCTGCTCAGAAAAAGAATTCCGGAATAGCTCACATCAAAGAAAAAGTTAGAACTGGTCAACAGACAGATTTTAGTATTGATGATGCAGATGTGTTGTGGTTTAAGAACCGGTTAGTGGTCCCAAAGGTTCCAGAGTTACGTCAGCTCATTCTTGATGAAGCACATAGTACAAGGTTTTCTATTCATCTAGGGAGTAATAAGATGTATCAAGATTTGAAACAGAGATTCTGGTGGACCAAAATGAAAATTGAGATCGCCAAGTATGTTGCCAGATGTGACACTTGTTGTAAAGTGAAGGCAGTACACCTGAAGTCGGTAGGAATGTTACAACCCTTGCCCATTCCATCCTGGAAATGGGAAGATATCAGTATGGATTTCATTACTGGGTTACCCAAGACCTCGAGAGGCTTTGATTCAATTTGGGTCATTGTGGACCGACTGACAAAGTCATCTCATTTTATTCCAGTTAAGGTGGACTATTCTGCTATAACTTATGCAAGAATTTATATTGCACGAATCCTGAGTCTTCATGGGGTACCAAAGACCATTGTATCTGATAGAGGTACGCAGTTTGTCAACAAATTTTGGAGACACCTACATGAGTCCCTGGGTACAACACTTTTGCATAGTACCGCTTATCATCTACAAACAAGTGGTCAGACTGAAAGGGTCAATCAAATTCTAGAAGACATGTTAAGGTCATGTGCACTTAATTATTCAGACACTTGGGAATCGGAGGGTTACCTGTTGGAGAATTTCCCAGAGTTCTTTGCTTCTATCTAGGTTGCAATTTCTTCTTTAAACTGTAACCTATCCTTTTAAAAATCTTTGTATTGTAGAAAACCCCTACCTATTTTGTAGACAAGCCTTGGACGTGTTTGCTTGACACGTTTCCTTTTCCATTACTTAACTCAAGGCTTTAAATCTCGGGACGAGATTTCTTTAAGGGGGAAGGGCTGTAACACCCCGGGTGTTATAGTGCTAATTAATCTGCCATGTAATCATAATGTATTGCAAAGCATCCCTGTTAGGTTAACTTTGTTATGCATCAACTAAAACAAGTTTTCTTATCTAGGTTGAATGTGTTTCTCAGTGGTGTGCTCCGAACCCGAAAACCCTAATTTCGAATGCCACCGCAAATACTTAGTCCATGCCCTGCGTAATTTGAGGTGCGCGACTGTGTTGCACACTAGTGTCAAGTGTAGGGTATGAGCTCAAGTACAACCTCTAAAATGAAGCTCCAAATTTGAGTTTGAATTGGAGTCCCAAAACTTGTCACGAGTTTTCCGATTCGAATTCAAATTCAAATCTGGGGAGAAATGAAAAAGAATTTCAAAAGCTAAATTGGTCAACCAAGAGTGGCATTTGGTCAACCATGTCATGTTGGTCCAAATGATGCCCTTGGGTGAGGTTTTGATCACTAAGTAATCACAAATCAAAGTAGCAACAAATTCCAATTTAAAATCCCTCCGAAAACCCTAAATTTCAAAACCCTGTTTTACCCCTTTTGAAATATTTCAAAATCTAAGCAAAATTTGGGAAAAAGTTCAAAACCAAGTTTGTAAAACTTTTCAAGGGCTACAACTTTGGTGTTTTGAGTTTTCAAAGTTTTAGTGTAAAATGTGGAGTAATTTTGAAAATAAATAAATTTTAGTTTTAATTCATTTTTTGTCCCCAAACTAAGATTTCAAAATGGAGGCAGAATTTGAAAAAGTTTTGAACAGCAAAGTTGTAGGTCTGGTCAAGATATACAACTTTGATGTTTGGAGATTTTGAAGTTTCAATATAAAATCAAAAGTAATTTCTAAATTACCAAATCTGAAAAATATGTCCCTTTTTTAATTTAAACTCAATTTTCAAAATCCAGTGAGAATTTGAAAAAGTGTTCAATACCAAACTTGTAGAGCTTGAAATTCTGAAGATTTCATACATTGGAAGTTTTTCAAGTTGTTATACAAATTTGAGAGTAATTTGAAAAATCAGTTTGAATTTCAAAAGTTGGGGGGACAGCTACACTGCACCGACGAATCACCGCCGACCACCGCGCGGTATGGGCACCGGCGAGACGCCGGACGGCTTCGGCCGGCTTCTAGGCGTGCCCTCGATTGCCAGCACGACATCGCGCGTCTTCCAGTGCAGTAACCGTGGTCGTTCCCTATATATATGCGAGCTTACCGTGACCGGCTTTGTTTCTCCGTTTTCGCCACCGTCGCCACCGCAGCTCCGCCGCTCGCCGCTGCCACCACCAAGCCGTCTCCGGCCATGCCAGCAGCACCCTTAGCTCCGCCTCATCCTTGCGCACCTCGTGAAACAGTTGAGCTAGCCCAATTCCGCCTGGATCACCGGGGAGCCGTCGTCTTCCACCTCGGGTCGCCGCCGTTCCCGTCGAGCCCCGCCACC
This sequence comes from Saccharum hybrid cultivar R570, assembly GCA_038087645.1. Taxonomy (NCBI): domain Eukaryota; kingdom Viridiplantae; phylum Streptophyta; class Magnoliopsida; order Poales; family Poaceae; genus Saccharum; species Saccharum hybrid cultivar. The sequence goes on along the minus strand of JAQSUU010000066.1, from coordinate 28,645,118 downwards.
GTGGCCAGCAGCCTCCAGAGCCTCTCAGCTTCAACCGATCACTCCTTCGTGATCGTGGTACGCCCCTGATGCTCCCTGACCCCTCGCTTTAATCGCTACCGCGTTGTACCGTCGAGTCACCGGTCACCATGGCCGTCGAGCCGCCACCGTCGTCGGTGAGCTGTCGCCGGAGCTCGAACCATAGTGTTTAGTAGCAAAATGGAATCGTGGGGTGGTGTAGAGGGGGTTGGTAGGGTCGGTTTGTCGACCGAGGCACCGGTCACCGGCCGGCCACCGCGGGGAAGCGAGCGAGCGCGCGGGAGAGCGAGAGGGAGACGGAGGTGAGGGATGACATGTGGGGACGCGGTGTCAGCGAGAGAGAGAGGGAGAGCAGGCGCGCACGGGCGGAGCAGGCCGATGCTGGGCTGGGCCGCTTGCTGGGCCGAGCGCGCGTGCGGACGCGGGCATGCGCGAGCGGGCCGTTTGGGCTGGGCTGGATCGGAGGGGAGGAAGAATCGGCCCGATTTCGTTTTTGTTTTTCTTTTTCACATAAATGAATAGTGTTATTATTTGTTTATTTCATTAAAAATTTTGTAGAGTTCCAAAAATTTATGAAAATTTTTGTATAAGCTTCTCAATGTATAAACTATCTAGGAAAAATATTAAATCATGAATTTGAATACTTTGTGCAGTAGAATTAATTAGTTCCAATAAAGATTAAATGCAACTTCCAGGAATTTTAATAATTAATTTATTTATCCAAAAATTATGAAATTTATTATGACACTGTTATAAATCATTCTTAATCCATAGAAAAAGTTTGAGCTTGTTTAGACAAAGTATGATCAACTATTAATTATGCCCTAATTATTTAAATAGTAAATAAATGTTAATTTGAGAACTTTAAGTGTTGTGTGCCCTTTTGATTGAGTGATGTCCTTAGGTCACTACTCTTTGGTGATCTTTGGCACCTTAATTCCATGTTTGAGCTCGTTAGTAACTTACTTAGTAATAAAAAGCTGGTATCGCTAGTTTTGTCGCTACTAGTTAGTAGGTTTTCTGTTTGCGAATGTACCGCGAAGGAAAGTTGTACTCCAGTCGTAACTCGTAGCATGTTATCATCAAGCATCATGTTTATCATCGAGCATCATGTTTAAAACATGTTACGTATTCGTGTAGTCTCCGCTTTCGAGGAAGCCGAAGTCGTCGAGCAAGCTTCCGGAGAAGAGCGATCGTCAGTGGGTTCCGGGCCAGACGTTGGAGTCCTCGAGTCTGAGTCAGTCGTCGTGTCAGAGCAAGGCAAGCCCCGGTGCATTTAAACCCTACCTTGAATTTTACAAATGTTTTACTATTTATATTATGGTTTACTGCATTAAGTAATTAGGAGTTGAGTGATAACCTAATTGCTGCATTATCATCCTTGATTATTGCGATATCAACCTTGATACCTGTTTTACGGAAAATGCGTAGTATGCTTCGCTATGCTTACAAGTTAGGCTTTTAAATGCAATGTTTACATAGCCATGACGGCATACTTACTGAATATTGAAATATAAGAATAAACTTGAAAGATCGGGCGGGTGGTTTGGCCACTGCTAACATGCATTGGGAAAGGAGTCTCAATGTAGTCTTTCCGCCTTGTCAGTTAAGGTCCGTTCGTTGTAAGCCTGTTGTGTTCGAGACTTTGCAACTAGCCTCATGCCTTGGGTAAGCCCAAAATGTTGGTGATTCCATTACGAGAACGTCTAACCTCGCACTGGGAGTGGAGAGATGGCGAGAGTAGCGTGTACCCTCGGGGCTAGAATCGGGCCGGGTTCGAGGAGTACTGTACTCTCGGGTGGTGATGGACACGTTCTGGTTTTGGGAGATCTAAATGAGGGTTGATATATGCAGATTTGGTTCTACATATGTCGTGATGTTAGGGATCCCCAGCTGGGTATAATCGATTCGAATCGTCGTTGCTCCTCGGTTATGGAGACTTGATCACCTGACTTACATCGTAGTTAAAAACTGGAATTGAAAGAGAATGAGAAATGTCTTGATGATAATTACTTTGATCTAGATTAGGATCACCTAGAGTTGGTTAATGAACCATCAATGGTAAAAGTAAAATATTGAAGGTAAGAACTTAATTTAGTAAGCTTTTCTGCAAAAGAAAATTTTGATTCTTGAATACCCGTACCTTGATTCCCTAAAGCTAGCATGCCCTTGGAGTCTTTTTCTTAGTCGGGTAAGTCTTGTTGAGTACTCTCGTACTCAGGGTTTGTTGAACCCCTTGTTGCAGGTGCGGTTCATGAACAAGTCTGCTTCGAGCCTTGTTGCATGACCGTCGTGGTTGAAGAAAGCGACGACGAGTAGACTGTGTGACCTTTGGGCAAGGCATCTCGCTTGTGTGATGTAATAAAGTTACTACTGATACTTCTCTACTAATGGTTTGTAATAATGTTACATAAGGTTTTGAAGTTTGAAAACTGGTTTGTAACCCTGAGTTATTGTAAGACTTCCGCTACTTTACTCTATTGAATATTTTGAATAAACTGTTGTAATATTGCAATACTCCTGTGATTGGATCCTGTTCGGAGGAAAGCAGGCCTTTTAAGTTATGGTGAACATAAGTACGACTGTCAGAGGTCATTATGGCAATGACGTGTACTTGTGGGCCATCATAATTAGGAGGTTCTGTGACAACGCCTAGAGCGATAGGGTCATCGAGGAACTTCGCCTACTGGGAGTTGTCGCCTGTGCCGATGGAGACGGAGATGACGTCCACACCGTCGCTCACGGCGTCATCGATGGCCTTGAGTATGGCAAAGCTTGTGCACCCGTCGCACGAGCAGGCCTTGTACACAGCCACACGGTTCACCGGCGCCCCGCCCTTGGTTGTGCCCCGGGCGAGCCCGTGGTAGCTCGTGTGGTGGTAGTTGTGCCACATCAGCAGCTTTTTCGGCTGCTCGTCGCTGGGGATGACGAACTACAGCAACTGTAGGTGAGCGGTCTACACCGTCTCTAGATCGCCGCTGCCACCGTTGCCCGTTGTTGGGCTCCCCATGTACACCACGTATATATGGCTGCAATGCATACACGATCAGCAGGATTCAATTTCATTCGTTGCTAGACAAGAGTATCTAGTCCCAGGGACGAAGCCAGCGGGGGGGCAACCCGGGCTCCAGCCCCCCTACCGGCCATGGGAACATACAGCCTCCCCTAAGCCCTGCCTACCGCCATAAGGAGGAAGAAGAAGGGAAGAAGGGGCGGGAGGAAGAAGAAGAGGAAGAAGCCCTGGCTTCGGTCTGATCCTGGCTTCGTCCTTGTCTAGTCCGACCATTTCTAGATGTAGCTTGATCCTACCTCCTTGGACTGGCCTAATTCAGCTGAGAGGAGTAGCAGGAACACACGGGCGGTGAGGACGAGGACAAGGAAATAATGCACTCGTCTCATCATCAGTTCATCACCATTGCTGCACTCTTAGCGTACGTGCTCGCTGGCAGCTGAATAAGATGGTGATTGGCGAGCACTCCAAGTCTAGCAGAAGAGTAATGATGATGGCAGTTAGGGAATCAAATATCACAACTTGATGGCAGTTAAGGAAATCTATGATTTTTTATGGCAATCAACACATTGGTATAGATTTTAATGGCAATGAGCAAATTCTCTCCAAACGAAGAGATGGAATTTTTTTGCAAGCGATGGGATATTTAATTTATTAACATCCTATCAAATGGCCCATAAAATGCACTCATATTTCTACAAATTTGCCACATAAAAAGAAAACCGTGTACATTTTTGCTAATTTTGCCAACTTACTCATACATGGTTTGACGTGTCACCATGCAAACATAAAGGGTTCATGCGAAAAGATGCGATAACCTCTCCCTTGTTCATTTATCCTTGTGTCCCTCTTCTCCCTCCCATGATCCATCTAGAGCACCTCCTCCAGGATAGGAGTAGCAAAGACAAACTCGCGAGTATGAACACTGCCTCCGGGATGGGGCCCCTGAGAGGTTGTTCATGGACAAGTCAAGGAATGCTAGGTCGGCTGGAGTGCCGGGACTAGCGGCAGCGGCACCGTCACCATCACCAAAAACCTCTTCGAGGGTGTCATGCATTGCGTTGCTGGCCATGAAGCAGTAGTGCAACATCGACAATAACGCCTCGAATGTGTCGATGAGGGTGTTCTAGGCGAAGTACACAAACCACGTGGGGCCGAATAGGTCTCACCAGAGAGGTCGTTGTTTGTTGGCAAGGATGAGTAGCATGAGCGGTACGTGAGCCCGACAGCATGAGGCCGACGACACTTGAAGTGGTTGCCGTCAAGATCGAGTGTGTAGAGATATGGGAGGCCTGCGAGGGTGAAAGTCCTATGTTTGGTGTTGGTAATTAGTGACAATGCCTAAGTACTAATCCTATGCCTAAGTTGTATGTAGCATATGAGGATTAGTACATTCCAAGGTTGGTGGCAAGATGGACATGGTGATCATGATGGCCACACTTGGATTTGGATGCAACTCTATGTGATCAAGGCAAAGGTATATGCTTAAGGGTTGTGTTTTAGTAACCAAGACACCTAGTGGGTGTGGTTACATTATAGGATAGATAGCCGTACTATAAAGAGGGGAATGACGTGGCTATTGAACTCCTAAGTGCCTCTAGGTGTGCATTTCATGTCATATGCATTTGGATAGAACTAATAACGCCTCGAAAATTGATTGTGAAAATGCTAACACACATGCACATGGTGATGATCACTTGGTGGTGTTAGCACGTTTGCGATGGCGTTGGAGTTTAAGCGGTAGAGAGGGTTTGGGGTCCTCTCTCCCTCCCGCCGAGCGTGCGAGCGCGGGATTCAGGCGATTTCGGGGAAATGAAATGCCTATTTTCTACTACGCCGGAAGTCGGAAATCAAACGAAAAAGAAACGGAAGCGAACGGAGGTCACAGAAGGCACCGGACGCTGCACCGGACGCTGCACCGGACGCGGTCACTGTGCGTCCGGCGCGTCCGGTCAGTGTCCAGTAACTGCGCGTTTTTTAGTTGCTGCACCGGACGCGAGGCGCGTCCGGTCACAGGCCACCGGACGCGTCCGGTGGTCCAGGGAGCTTACTGGACTCCCACCGGACGCGGTCACTGTGGCGTCCGGTCGGTTCTCCAGCGCGTCCGGTGGTTGGTTTGTTTTGCGCGACTCGGTGTTGACCGGCGCGTCCGGTGAGTCACGGGACCGGCGCGTCCGGTGGTGACCAGCGCGTCCGGTTGTTACCACCAGCGCGTCCGGTCAGTGTTTCAAAAATTAGCCGTTGCAGCACCGGCGCGTCCGGTCTGTTGCACCAGCGCGTCCGGTGAGCGCGACTGCTGCTGATTTCAGTTTCTAACGGCTATATTCGAAGGGGTACGTCTATAAATACTCGTTGGCCGGCTCAAGGCTCTCTCTCTTGACATTTTGACATACTTGTGAGCACTTTGAGCTAAGCAACTCCCCTCCCACTCATCTCTCTTGCTTCTTTGCATATTCGAAGTGAGATTGAGTGATCCAAGTGCATTTGCATTGTGAGATTGCATCTAGTTGGCACTTGGTGGTTGATTTGCTGCGGGATTCTTGTTTCTCTTGGTGGTTGCCGCCACCTAGACGGCTTAGAGCAGCTTGGAGGCGTTGGCAAGAGTTGGTGATTGTTCTTGGCCACCTCCGGTGATTGTGAGGGGTTTGTGCCTACCTCGGCGGAGCGCCAAAGGCAACGTTAGTAAATTGCTCGTGTCATTGCAACCTTTTGCCATTTGGTAGGTTCTTGTGGTGCCTTTTGAGAGGCTCGGTGTGAGACCGATTAGCCACCGAACCACGTGGTGAAGAGGGACACAACGGGGACTAGCGTGCCGGCAAGCACGTGAACCTCGGGATAAATCTTTGTGTCATCATTCTTATTGTGATTGATTGATCCCGGTGTTCGGTTGTCTTGGTATTCATTGTTGATCATATTGGTTGGCTCAATACTTCGCCCCTCGGTGAAACCATTCTAACTCTATCTTGTATTACTTTCTTAGTTATCTTTGCTAGCTAGTTTGCTTTGCTAGAGTAACTCTTTTGTGTAGCTTGCTAGTTGTAGTTGTAGTTACCTTCTCGGTTTGACTTGTGCGGTTGAGTGCCTATATACTAGAATTGTGAATTGGATAGGTGGCTTGCAAACACCCCGTAGGCTAAGCAAAACTCGCATCTCGCTATTTGTTATATTGATAAAATTGTTTAGCTTGTCTTTGTAGAAGTTTTTAAAAGGCTATTCACCCCCCCCTCTAGCCATCAAGACCTTTCAAGTGGTATCAGAGCCGTGGTCACCGTTTGCAAGGCTTAACAACCTCGGTGCAAGATGGCTCAAGTTATGTTCAACCATGTTAATGGCAAGCCTCCATTCTTTGATGGCGTCTCTTCCTTTGATCATTGGAAAAGGAAGATGAAGCAATATCTAGGCAATATACATGAGAAGGTTTGGGATGTGACCAATGAAGGATACATCATTCTTGATGAAGAAAATCTCACTCCAAATGACCGCATCAACAAACAATGCAACACGGCGGCACTTGACACAATTTACCGTGCCATTGATGATAAAGTATTTGAGCAAATCAAAGATCTTGAAAAGGCAAATGAGCTTTGGATAAGGCTTGAAGAAACATATGAAGGCACTTCAACGGTAAAAAGTGCCAAGCTATATATGCTCAAGGACAAGTTCTCCACTTTCAAGATGAAGGATGATGAATCCATCCCGGAGATGTTCTATAGGCTCCAAGTCATTGTCAATGATCTCAAGGGGCTTGGAGAGAAGGTTGAGGACAAGGACTTCTCACACAAGTTCTTGATGTGCTTGCCCAAGAAGTTTGCCACCTTGAGAAGAATGATCTTTAGAGAGGGATTGGACAAGGTCAAACCAACCAATGTGCTTGGAGATATAATGACCGATGCCCAATACAATGATGATGAAGATGAAGATGAGAAGAAGGAGACCAAGGTCAAGCAAGAGAAGCCCATTGCTTTCAAGGCTTCATCTTCTAAGGGCAAGAGCAAGGTGGAGAGTGATGATGATGATCCATTCGATGATGAGACCATGGCCCTCCTAGTGCACAAGATGGGGAGGTTCATGAAGAAGAAAGGATATGGGGCAAGGAAGAGAAGGGATTTCATGAAGGCAAAGGAGGTGCTTTGCTACAATTGCAATAGCCCCGATCATGTAGTGGCAAAGTGTCCCTATGAAGATAAAAGATATCATGATGGGGAGTTGAAGTTGAAGAAGAACAAGAAGGACAAGAAGGAGAAGAAAGAGAAGAAGAGCTTCACTATCAACAAGAAGAAGAAGGGCGGTGGTTATGTGGTCACTTGGGATAGTGACAACTCCGATAGTGATGATGATGAAAGCTCTAGTGATGATGAGAGGACCACTCGGCGAGCCATTGCAAGCATCGCCCTCTCCAACAAGTCATCCATCTTCGACACTACATCGACATGCCTTATGGCCAAGCCTACCAAGGTAAAATATGATGATAGTGATGATGATTCTTGTGCTAGTGATGGTTGTAGGAGTGATGATGAGGAGGACGAGGACTACTCCAAGGATGATCTATTGGGCATAATAGATCAAATGAGCAAGGGCTACAAGAGGACAACCAAGAAATACAAAATCTTGGAACAAGAGCTCATTGCCAAGAGCAATGAAAATGATGCCTTGATGGAGGAGCTTGTTGCTCTCAAAAAGAGTAAGGAGTGCAAAGGAATTGAACAAGAGCTCAAAGCTCTTAGGAAATCCTTTGATGAGCTAGAGGCCTCTCGTGAGTGTCTAAAGGAAGACCACGAGGACCTTGAAGTTGCTCACACTAGGCTTAAGGAAGCCCACTCCTCTCTACTTGAGCTCATCAAGGAGAAGGACCTCAAGTTGGAGAAGCTCATGAAGGAAGCTAAGGAGGAGCAAGTGATTGTCACTTGTGATATTGGACTAACATGTGATATTATTGATGATTCGTTATTTGTTGGTCCTACTAATGCTTCATGTAGCTCATCATCATCCACCACAACCAACTCTACCTCTACTACTAGTGATTCATCACTTGTGGTTGAGAATGAGACTCTCAAGAGAGAGGTGGATGATCTCACCCGCGCATTAGGCAATGCCTATGGTGGGGATGCCCGCTTGCTAAAATGCTTGGGTAGCCAAAGATTCTCTCTTAACAAAGAGGGTTTGGGCTATACTCCCAAGAAGGGCAAGGCGGCCTTTGCTACTCCAAAGCCTCGCTTTGTGAAGGGCAATGGTCGTTATTGCAATAGATGCAAGCAAGTTGGACATCTAGAGATTAATTGTAATAAAATGAACAAGAACAACAACAAGTTTCATGCTAAAATGGATTACATCCCTTTTGATTCTTGTTATGTGCTTACCAAGGGTGAGAAAGGTGTGCATGCTAAGTTTGTTGGTACACCAATTGTGGGTCCAAAGAAGAAGGCCATTTGGGTACCAAAGAGCTTAGTGACTAACCTCCAAGGACCCAAGCAAGTATGGGTACCTAAGAAACATTAATTTGTTTTGTAGGTCAATTACAAGGCCGGAGGAAGGCATTGGGTGCTTGATAGTGGGTGCTCTCAACATATGACCGGTGATTCAAGAATGTTCAACTCTCTCAAATCAAATGATAGTGGCATTGATAGTATCACTTTTGGTGACAATAGCAAGGGTGATGTGAAGGCTCTTGGAAGGATTGCAATCTCACATGATCATAGCATTTCCAATGTGCTCCTAGTTGAAAAGTTGAACTTCAATCTTCTCTCGGTTGCTCAATTGTGTGATCTAGGTTTCAAATGCATATTTGGTGTTGATGATGTGGAGATAGTTAGTGTTGATGGCTCTAATTTGATCTTCAAAGGCTTTAGATATGAGAATCTATACTTGGTTGATTTCAATGCTAGTGACACTCAACTTTCAACATGCTTGCTCACCAAATCAAGTATGGGTTGGTTATGGCATAGAAGACTTGGTCATGTTGGTATGAAACAATTGAACAAGTTAGTGAAGCATGACTTAGTTAGAGGCTTGAAGGATGTCACATTTGAGAAGGATAAGCTATGTAGTGCATGTCAAGCCGGAAAGCAAGTAGGCAACACTCATCCATTGAAAAGCATCATGAGTACCTCCAAGGCATTTGAGTTGTTGCACATGGATCTATTTGGACCAACTACATACACAAGTATAAGTGGCAACAAGTATGGCTTTGTGATTGTGGATGATTTCACTAGATACACATGGGTATTCTTTCTTGTGGACAAGAGTGATGTATTTGACATATTCAAGAAGTTCATCAAGAGAGTACAAAATGAGTTTGAGACCACAATCAAGAAAGTGAGAAGTGACAATGGAAGTGAGTTTAGAAACACAAGAGTTGATGAGTTATGTGAGGAGCTTGGAATCAAGCATCAATTCTCGGCCAAGTATACACCTCAATCAAATGGCCTAGTTGAGAGAAAGAATAGAACCTTGATTGATATGGCAAGATCAATGTTAAATGAGTATAATGTGAGTCATTCATTTTGGGCCGAAGCAATCAACACGGCTTGCTTCTATAGCAACCGTCTCTATTGCCACAAGTTTCTAGAGAAGACACCATATGAGATCTTAAATGGAAGAAAGCCCAACATTGCATACTTTCGGGTATTTGGTTGCAAATGCTACATCTTGAAGAAGGGCACTAGATTGAGCAAGTTTGAGAAGAAATGTGATGAAGGATTCTTACTTGGTTACTCCACTACTAGCAAAGCTTATAGAGTTTGGAATTTGGCTAGTGGTTTACTTGAGGAAGTTCATGATGTTGAGTTTGATGAAACAAATGGCTCTCAAGATGAGGAGAATAACTTGGATGATGTGAGAGGAACTCAATTGACCAATGCTATGAAAGAAATGGATATTGGTGATATTAGGCCAAAGCAAGTGATTGATGTGGATGACAACAAAGATCAAGTGCTCCAAAGTCCAATTACACAAGCTAGTGGGTCTCTAATGCAAAATCAAGCTAGTACATCATCTCAAGTGCAACAAGATCAACAAGTGGCTAGTTCATCATCTCCAACTCATGATCAACATCAACATCCAAGCAATCAAGTGCAAGTGCTTCAACCAACTAACATTGCAAGAGACCATCCATTGGATTCCATCATTGGTGACATACAAAGAGGAGTTCAAACTAGATCAAGATTGGCATCATTTTGTGCTCACTCTTCTTTTGTGTCAATGGAAGAACCCAAGGACATTGATAAAGCATTGAGAGATCCGGATTGGGTAAATGCAATGCATGAAGAGCTCAACAACTTTAAGAGAAATGAAGTATGGGAACTAGTTGAGAGGCCTAAGGATCACAATGTCATTGGAACAAGATGGGTCTTTCGCAACAAGCAAGATCAAGATGGGATAGTAGTAAGGAACAAAGCAAGACTAGTGGCTCAAGGTTACACACAAATAGAGGGTCTTGACTTTGGTGAAACTTATGCCCCGGTTGCAAGACTGGAAGCAATTAGAATCTTACTTGCCTATGCTTGTGCTCACAATATCAAGCTATATCAAATGGATGTGAAGAGTGCATTTCTCAATGGGTACATTCAAGAGGAGGTGTATGTGGAGCAACCTCCCGGTTTTGAAGATGACAAGAAACCCAACCATGTATACAAGTTAAGGAAAGCTTTGTATGGATTGAAACAAGCACCTAGAGCATGGTATGAAAGATTGAGGGACTTCTTGCTATCCAAAGGATTTGTCATGGGCAAAGTGGATACTACTCTCTTTACCAAGAAGATTGGGAAAGACTTGTTTGTATTGCAAATATATGTTGATGATATCATCTTCGGTTCAACCAATCAAGATTATTGTGATGAGTTTGGGAAAATGATGGCAAAGGAATTTGAAATGTCAATGATCGGTGAACTTAGTTTCTTTCTTGGACTTCAAATCAAACAAATGAAGGAAGGAACATTTGTGAGCCAAACCAAGTACATCAAAGATATGCTCAAGAAGTTTGGCATGGAAGATGCAAAGGGCATTACAACCCCAATGGGCACTAGTGGAAGTTTGGATAGTGACAAGAGTGGCAACATGGTGGATCAAAAGCTTTATAGATCAATGATTGGTAGCCTACTCTATGTGACGGCATCAAGACCCGATGTGATGTTTAGTGTATGCATGTGTGCAAGATTTCAAGCCTCACCAAGAGAAAGTCATTTGAAGGCAACAAAGAGAATATTGAGGTATTTGAAGCATACACAAGATGTTGGATTATGGTATCCCAAAGGTGCAAGATTTGAGCTAGTTGGATATTCGGATTCCGACTATGCCGGTGACAAAGTGGAGAGAAAGAGCACTTCCGGGACTTGTCAATTGTTGGGAAGATCACTTGTCTCATGGTCATCCAAGAAGCAAAATAGTATTGCACTATCTACCGCCGAAGCTGAATACATCGCCGCGGGTAGTTGTTGTGCACAAATCTTGTGGATGAAGGCAACATTGAAAGATTTTGGAATCAACTTCAAGAATGTGCCATTGCTATGTGACAATGAAAGTGCCGTGAAGCTAACCAACAATCCGGTTCAACATCAAAGAACAAAGCATATTGATGTTCGTCATCATTTCATTAGAGATCATCAACAAAAGGGTGACATTGCTATTGAGAGTGTGGGCACCGAAGATCAACTAGCCGATCTATTCACCAAGCCACTTGATGAGAAGAGATTTCACAAGCTAAAGAATGAGTTGAACATACTTGACTTCTCCAACATGAGTTGATGCACCCCATATATGACATGCCTCTCCTTCGAGCCCCAAGGTACAAATTGGTTGACATGTCATACATTCTATGCTAAGGACTTGTTTAGTGCATCTAGTCAAATTTTACATGTTCTAGGCTCATTCATGAAAAACAAATGAATTTGAAGTTTATATGGTGCCACTATTGTTTCCATGACTTGTATGATCTAGTGGTAGCATATAACTTGTTTGAGCGCTTGTGATCCTAAGTGTTTAATCTAGAAAACTTGTCTAAATATTTGCTTCAACATGGTGCATGATAACCCTTCTAGTGAGGTGTGAAGAAGCTTGCCCTTGGATCAAACCGAAGCATTTCATTTATGCAAGCAATCTAGGTTGAACCACAAACTTGATCCTCACCCCATAATTCAAAATGATATTCTATCTAAAATTGGTCCCTTGTGGTCATTGGTGCCAAAGGGGGAGAAAATGTTGTTCACAAAGATAGAACTCAAAGGGGGAGAAGCACAAAGGGGGAGAAAGTGTTGTTCACAAAGAAAACCTAAAAGGGAGAATTGGTAAAAGAAGGGGATCAACTAAAATTTTGAGCACACAAGTAGGGGGAGCAAGCTCTTAAACATGAATGTTGCATTTCCATGTGCACTTCATATGTATGATGCATTGTTATGCATTTCTTTTTCTCCGATACTTTGCTTGTGTGGTGACTTGCTAGTGTAATTTGAATGATGAATTGAAGTACTAGCATGAATAGGAAGTAGTTAGATCTTACTTGCTTCATATCTTTCAAAGTGGTACTAGAACCTTGCTTATAATGTTGATCTCACGAGGTTTCTAGTTTTGTTTGTGCTTTTCAAATGGATCTAACTACACAAGGTGCTAAGATGGTGTTTATTGCTACTCCGATGGTATCACGCTTCAAAGGTCTATAATCTAAAACACTTAGCACCTATTGATAGTCAATGCTCCTAATCTTTCCTATCTAACATGTATGCTTCCAAAATCCAAATATATAGCATACATGTAGGGGGAGCCATTGCTATCAATTTGAATTCATGATCACTTGTCCATACTTCTTACACATGGTAATATACTTGGACAATGTGACATGGGTTCAATCAAAATTTTATCATAATATCTTTGTGAAAGGGTTGTCACCAATTACCAACAAGGGGGAGATTGAAAGTCCTATGTTTGGTGTTGGTAATTAGTGACAATGCCTAAGTACTAATCCTATGCCTAAGTTGTATGTAGCATATGAGGATTAGTACATTCCAAGGTTGGTGGCAAGATGGACATGGTGATCATGATGGCCACACTTGGATTTGGATGCAACTCTATGTGATCAAGGCAAAGGTATATGCTTAAGGGTTGTGTTTTAGTAACCAAGACACCTAGTGGGTGTGGTTACATTATAGGATAGATAGCCGTACTATAAAGAGGGGAATGACGTGGCTATTGAACTCCTAAGTGCCTCTAGGTGTGCATTTCATGTCATATGCATTTGGATAGAACTAATAACGCCTCGAAAATTGATTGTGAAAATGCTAACACACATGCACATGGTGATGATCACTTGGTGGTGTTAGCACGTTTGCGATGGCGTTGGAGTTTAAGCGGTAGAGAGGGTTTGGGGTCCTCTCTCCCTCCCGCCGAGCGTGCGAGCGCGGGATTCAGGCGATTTCGGGGAAATGAAATGCCTATTTTCTACTACGCCGGAAGTCGGAAATCAAACGAAAAAGAAACGGAAGCGAACGGAGGTCACAGAAGGCACCGGACGCTGCACCGGACGCTGCACCGGACGCGGTCACTGTGCGTCCGGCGCGTCCGGTCAGTGTCCAGTAACTGCGCGTTTTTTAGTTGCTGCACCGGACGCGAGGCGCGTCCGGTCACAGGCCACCGGACGCGTCCGGTGGTCCAGGGAGCTTACTGGACTCCCACCGGACGCGGTCACTGTGGCGTCCGGTCGGTTCTCCAGCGCGTCCGGTGGTTGGTTTGTTTTGCGCGACTCGGTGTTGACCGGCGCGTCCGGTGAGTCACGGGACCGGCGCGTCCGGTGGTGACCAGCGCGTCCGGTTGTTACCACCAGCGCGTCCGGTCAGTGTTTCAAAAATTAGCCGTTGCAGCACCGGCGCGTCCGGTCTGTTGCACCAGCGCGTCCGGTGAGCGCGACTGCTGCTGATTTCAGTTTCTAACGGCTATATTCGAAGGGGTACGTCTATAAATACTCGTTGGCCGGCTCAAGGCTCTCTCTCTTGACATTTTGACATACTTGTGAGCACTTTGAGCTAAGCAACTCCCCTCCCACTCATCTCTCTTGCTTCTTTGCATATTCGAAGTGAGATTGAGTGATCCAAGTGCATTTGCATTGTGAGATTGCATCTAGTTGGCACTTGGTGGTTGATTTGCTGCGGGATTCTTGTTTCTCTTGGTGGTTGCCGCCACCTAGACGGCTTAGAGCAGCTTGGAGGCGTTGGCAAGAGTTGGTGATTGTTCTTGGCCACCTCCGGTGATTGTGAGGGGTTTGTGCCTACCTCGGCGGAGCGCCAAAGGCAACGTTAGTAAATTGCTCGTGTCATTGCAACCTTTTGCCATTTGGTAGGTTCTTGTGGTGCCTTTTGAGAGGCTCGGTGTGAGACCGATTAGCCACCGAACCACGTGGTGAAGAGGGACACAACGGGGACTAGCGTGCCGGCAAGCACGTGAACCTCGGGATAAATCTTTGTGTCATCATTCTTATTGTGATTGATTGATCCCGGTGTTCGGTTGTCTTGGTATTCATTGTTGATCATATTGGTTGGCTCAATACTTCGCCCCTCGGTGAAACCATTCTAACTCTATCTTGTATTACTTTCTTAGTTATCTTTGCTAGCTAGTTTGCTTTGCTAGAGTAACTCTTTTGTGTAGCTTGCTAGTTGTAGTTGTAGTTACCTTCTCGGTTTGACTTGTGCGGTTGAGTGCCTATATACTAGAATTGTGAATTGGATAGGTGGCTTGCAAACACCCCGTAGGCTAAGCAAAACTCGCATCTCGCTATTTGTTATATTGATAAAATTGTTTAGCTTGTCTTTGTAGAAGTTTTTAAAAGGCTATTCACCCCCCCCCTCTAGCCATCAAGACCTTTCAGAGGGAGGCCGGGACAGGGGGCCATCAACTGGCTGCCCATTGGCTAGAGGTGTAGGCGACGGAGGCCCCATGCCGAGGCGAATGGGATGGGGCCGACACGCAACTCTAGGGAGTCAGCGAGGCTCGTGTCGAGGGTGAGGATGGACACGCGTAGGACTAGCATGCCGGAGGGACCAGGGTTGTCCTTGTCCTCGTCAAGCACGCACACAACGTTGTCGTACACGCAGGGGCTCCGGGTGTTGTCCTAGGTGTTTAGAGGCTCTGTAGCGTTGTCGCATCATGCTCGTGCAGCATGGTAATATCCGTCTACGTCACCGCTAATGGCGGCGCCCAGTAGACGATCATATTCCTAGGAGGAGGGTGGTAGAGGTAGCCCCATGTGTCCATATACGTGGCCTTGGCTGAAGTTGAAGAGTACAGGCGGGTTATGTGGCAGGTGTCTCTTAGTAGCGTAAGAGAGTAACCCGGGGTTGGGGCGACGATGGACATGTCATCTGCAGATACGTTGACGACAGGGAAAAGGGTGGGCGATGACAATGGAAGAGGCAGAGCAGAGGGAAGGGGACAGAGGAGGCACTCTAGAGTCTGATTGTGATAATTGAGTGACAACTAGTGGATTAATGATTTACTTGAATTGATAAGCTAGGTTTGTCTACAAGACAAGGTTAAGCAAGGCATGGAGCATGGCGGAGAAGATGATGATTACAAGATGCAAGTGCTCAACATGGAGTTGGAGCCATTGGAAGGAGTTTAAAGCAAAGGCTTGAAGGCAATGGTATAATATAGGTTCTTTGTTTTTTATCGGCTAAAGTGCAATAGAGTGCATAGCTGGGTTTAAAATAGATACTCGTATTATTAAGAGAGAAACTTTAAAGCTAGGACGATTGTCTAGTGCCACTAGTTTAGAACTAACATGACATATGTGTTAGAGCTAGTGACGTGGTGATGAAGCTGGGAGATAATGCTTTGAAGATACTAACTCATTATTACATTTTACAGAAAAAACATAGGAATAAGAATTTTTCCCCATGTTCAAAAGAGGCTCTTACGAGCTTATAACTCTGTAGCACAAACTTTAGATAGCATTGGCTTAAGCTGTAAACTCTAAGACCCCTCTGGAATGAGGGTTTTATTCCTTTTTCTATGTTTTTTCTATGAATAATGAACTAATTTCTGTAAAATTTCTATATAATTGTAGAAAAATTATTGTGTTCCAAAGGGTCCTAACTTTTGTTTTTGCAAGAATATGTACCCGAACATGAATTGTATTTGTACTAGTACTAGTCTACACTCTACAGCGAGGGCCTGGACTATGTGATTATGTGAATAATTATATTTTTAGCAGATTATGAAATAATTAAATGCGGGATGTTAGTTTGGGGGGGGGGGGGGGGGGGGGGGGGGGGGGGGGAAACTAGCGGTTCGGCCCAAGGCACGGTTTGGCTGTGCTGCAGTCCAGTCCAATTAGGAGGCGTACTCGGGTCGATACCTGGTAGGAGCGTGGGCTTCCTTGGAGGCCTTTTCCTCTGCCTGCAGCAGTGTCGCGGTCTGGCGGCTACTCGTGCAGCAGGTTGGAGTACACTAGAAAATGATGCGCGCTTCGCGGCGCCCAACTGGCCAAATTGTGAAGCGAAGGTGAAAGTAATTACTGGGCAAATTGTGAAGCAAAGGTGAAAGTAGGAATCCTGAACGGGCACATATATCTCCATCCATGTCAACCTGATGCTAAGTGGTATTCATAGGCTATAGGAACTCTATGCAACTTTCTATTCAAACATCTAGAAAACCAGCAAGGAGTCCAGAATGGAACTAAACATGGCAGATATCAGTCAACGTTATCCGGGAAATGAATCAACAGTGGTTTGTGTCATTATAAACTGGGAAAATAACGCATCACAACTTGTTATTGAAAATGAAAGAAGCAATTAGTTACAAGCATCAACAGTCCATGATGATCTTGAGCCTTGATCTGTAAGGCACCATCATAATAATAATAATAATAATTACCAAGCTTTGTTTTCTTTTTTTTCCACTACAGATGGACCAAATTTCATTACTGATAAACAGCAAAGTTACAAGAGTTCCATGCAATTCAAAAGTTAATGAGACATTATTATTTGTATCGGAAGAAACACATTACCAAGAAAAATGCTGAAGTTAGTCAACTTATAACATAGACTGCCAACAGCCGCTAGTTAACTAACATAGTGGAAGGTTTATTCAACACCAAACGCTGAGTAGTTAATGATCTCATATGCATAAACAGTTGGCTGCAGCTGGTAGGTACTAAAGGGGTTTTACCACTTCTTGGGACTATGCATCCTTGCTCAAGCTGTAAAATGAAAAGTTCATTAGGCATAGACGCATAGCACTAAAGGTGTTCAGGAATGGGAAGAATGGATCTAAAGAAAACTCAGATCAATCTTGAAGCAAAAATTCAACTTATAAGATGCAATCATAAACATATATATGCAAGGAGCAAGATTAACACTGTTTGTGAAAAGAGCCCTACCATCTCAGTACAGAATTGACATAGCATTTGGAGTGAAAACCAACTCCAAACACTGTCAGACCACAGTTATGGTTGCGGCACTGAAAAGTGCAATGAGTGAGAGCACAGATCGTGGAATTTCCGTTTTTGAATTGCATTGGGGAAAATCAGAGACCTGGCTGACAAATGCGGTCATCGCCTAGAACACCAGCACCACGTACATGTACATATGCTTGGACAATCTTGTCTTTTTTCAGAAAGAAATATTGGCAGAAGTAGCAGCCGAGAGCAAGTTAGCTAGCAGCACTTTTTTGAGTGGATCTGATTCTTTTCCTGACAATCAGGTCTGGTCACAAGAATGAGAAATGCAGTGTTCAGAACTTGACATTATTTCTCTAAAAAAAATGCAAAGAGAGATCCCTCGAAGGATATACCAATAAAAGAGCATGGAGTATCTGATTCCTTTCCCACTGCTTGGGCTATGCACGTTCTGATACTATAAGCAGTGATGGGTAAAGTGAGCCACTAAGATTCTTATCATTGCAAGATAAGTAGATAACACACTGACCAACCCATGTATATACTTCATAGTGACTATAACGGCAAGGCAGAGAATCTGACGTTTTATTCAAAAACTTGTGACATATTAAAGCATAGTTAAGTGAATACTACTGTGGAGAAAAAAATTAAAAGGAAAAACTTGTTCACTCACCTGACAGCAGGAAGTCATTAGTTCTCCTGTTGGCACCATTAGCACCGCCAGGAATGGAAGCCAAACAACAGAGAAGTAGAACAACACCTCCATCTAATTTCACAGAATGCTTGACTGTCAGCATTGTAAATTCTGTCAGCAACAAAGATTACCAGACTGAACACGGAATTTAACATAAAAATAGGCTGAAAGAATCATGAAACATCATAACTACTGAAGAAAGAAGATTGACTATAAGAAGTTCAATTCGCCAACATACAAGACCTTGCCCTTGAGAAGATGATGCTAAAAACACAGGCCTTAGAAACACCTCTTATTGGTGCCAGCATATAATTCAAGGCACACAATACGGTCTATCCATGATTTAATTTAGAGATGGGGAACTAACACAAAACCCAGCCAAGCACTATGTAAACTTTTTATGTTAAAAAAAAACTATGTAAACTTTTAACATAGGCATAAAATCTTATTGTCACAATGCAATGGCATAACTTTCACAGTTGCTTTGTTCCTATTAAACAAAAACTAACAGCAGAAGCTTGTCGTTGAGTCATCAACCTTCATGTAGAAGATAGAAATTCCATACATTTTTGTTCACATGGATACCGATCAAAATAACAAGTTGACAGATAAACTTCACAGATTTCTCATTAAATGAGGGGCAAACAAACAAAAGCGAAGAATCGTCCTTTGTATTTTTAGGGAAGCTTTTAGCAGCAGGAGAGCAATAACAAAAAGGGGGAATGGAGATTCATATGACGCTTCCCCGTTCCTCTAGTCAACAAAATTCGGCAAATCCTTGTCGTCGTTGGCAGGTAGCTGGCACCGAGGTTCCTCTCCCTCTGCATCTGCGTCTTGGTCCTGACACCAATGTATGTAGATTAGTGCTCCTGCATTTGAAGGAAGCAGAGGCGGCTGACCTTGGGGTTGGTGACCTCCGAGCCCGCGCCGGCCTATGGTGAGCTCGACAGTAAGGCAATCAGTGCAACTCACGGCAATCTTGGGGGGAGATTTTCCATGTCATGCCTACCTCAGTGGATTGCGGCCGGAATAGCGAGGATCCGCAGCGCCACCTGAAGGCCGGCTCCGCTGGCCCTGACCTCACCACCGCAGTGCCCGCCGCAGATCTCACGCAGCGCACCGTATGGAGCTCCGCCGTATCTGAATCTTTGATAGCTCCCCGGCAGCGGCCTCTCGGCACTCGTTAGCGGCTCACTCCGGCGGCGGCGAGACGGAAGGTTAGGAAGCGATTGTCGCAGATGTATCCATCTTGCGAAGTCCGCACGGCAGACCGCGGCGTGCCAAAGTCCGCAATGGTAGGCTGTGCTTCGGCGCAGCTTTCCCATCCCGTGCGGCGGCAATGACGACGCCCGTGCCGCACTGGAGATGGCAATCCGGGAGGCGCGTGCAGCTAGCAGCGAGGAGGGTAGCACCGCCGGCGGCGGCGAGAGGAGGGAGAAAGGAGGGAGAGGAATGAAGGGTGCTAGGTCTGGGGTGGGAGCGCTGGGAAACGGGAGGGTCTCCCTGCAAAATCGTACGCGGGCGGTTTTATTCATGTAACAACAAGTTATCGAATTTTCTCTTCTTCACGTCAAAATAAAATTTGCATTAGGGGTTTATATGTTAAATAGTTGAACGGGTGCAATACGTATATCCTAATTGAATAGGCCTCGGATTGATTTACATAAAGTGCAGGACTTTTATGTAAAACGGCAAAAGCCACGCGTCAGTGCGCCGAGCCTCCGCGTGAGCTCCGAGCGCTCTGGTGCGCCCAATCTGTTGTAGTAGGTTTTAAGGAACCTGACTAGAACATCAGGCGCCCTTCGAACGCCCTGAAATGATTTGGGGAACAAAAACCAATTTATACCGGATGTGCCTAAGATACATAAGCACAGTCAATTATGAAGCATCCGCATATAGTACGGTTTGTATGGCCACCACAATTGGCATGGTTCTATTCATGCATACATCATAAAACTATCATTACATTTGTATTTAGGATCTTTAACATCAGCCTTAGATTAAGATCTTCGAAAAGCCAGGATGTCTTCCATTGTAGCTGATTCAATTCAACCTGAGCCTTGTTTAGATACTCAAATTCATCCCCAAATTCCACTATACAAAAAGAAGATTCTCCATCACATCAAAATATCGGCACATATATGGAGTACTAAATGTAGATGAAATCAAAAACTAATTGCACAGTTTTGTTGTACTTTGCGAGACGAATATTTTAAGCCTAATTAATCAATGTTTGGACAATTATTACCAAATAAAAACAAAATTGCTATAGTGTGACGAAACACTTATTATGCAAACTTTGCCTCCAAAGTTTGGAATCTAAACGAGGCCCTGCATAAAAAAGGCAGCACTAAGGAATTGGAGGCTAAAGTATGGTTTAAGTAACTAATTGGAGCGAAATACATTTGAAGAAAGGCTCATATATAGTATTTGGAGGGCAGACTCCAATCCACCAAATAACTGTCCATGTGTCACATAATACAGGAACTCGCATATTTTTTCATCCATCTAGTGGAATAATATACAACATGCAATAGCATCCATAGAGATTTAGGGAAATGAACTGTAACAAGAAGGAACTAAATATAAGGTGGTTAGTATTCAGTAGCACAACCCACCACAATCCTTTCCTACCATACGCCATGAAATAAAGAAATGAGTATGACACTGTTTGAGCCTTTGAGCTATCAATTGAATTGCAGTAGATTTTACCGGAGAACTGAAAGTGAGAAACTAAATTTACAATCAAAAGTCTAAATAATACTAACATCTTAGTTTTGTCCAAAAAAACTTTTCCAATTTTTAGCAGGCATATGAAGAGGAACAACAAAAGCAAAAGGGCCAATGCAAGAGAAACAGTACCTCGACATCCTTGATGTGGAGTTCACATAACACGTCCAGTGTCTTAGGTTCGGCTTTCAAAAAAAAGTGTCTTAGGTTCCGCAAGATACCGTGAGTAGAGTAGAGAAATCTAATCTGAAACATAACAGACTATTATCGTCCAATAGGCATATTCATTTGTTTGATCCACTGAACATTTGACATGATCTAAGAATTTTCTGGAGCTAGGCATTGAGTATGATAGCACGGCTAGGCATTGACACGATAATGGGGCTAGGCATTCATATACAGCGCAACTGTTTGAAGAAAACATGTTTCTGTAGCTATTCATGGTTATAAAAATACACTTTCAGTAGGATCTGATAACAGCACAAGCATTTTGGCTTCCAGACTGTGTCCGTGAGACTTTCAATCTTGATATATTAGCACAAGCAAATAAACGAAAGACAAAGATGTGAAAAGAACGTCAAGTACTAAAGCAAGAATGCATGCAAATGCAGTTCACTGCTTGCACATCGTGATTCACCATTCATGACAATATGACATAGACAAATGCATCATTGTGAGTAACTAACTATCAAAGAGGATTATCTAGTATTGGAAACAAGATCAGGAACACAACCCAAGTATCCAGAGATTCATGGCATAAACATGGAGAACAAAGGACACGTCGTTTACCTCATGGCCATTCCATCGAACACCTCCCGTGCGGTATTGATGTCGACGTCGAGTCCTGCATTGGAGGTGGTGATGGTGGGTGCTGTTGGGACAATGAACACTAGTGTAGGTCAGTAGGTGGCGGGGATGCTATGGACGCCATCCCCTTCGGCTTGGGGGCCGTCGGTGGTTCTGGTCCCTTCCGCGCAGCCAGCTGCCGGCCATGGCTAGCCTGCACGCTCTGTTCCGTGGCTTCACCTGGACTGCCGCCGATGGCAGCATGCAGCATGGTGGCGCGGACAGGCGGACGACCGAGCCCTTGACGTCGTTGCCGAGCAAGAGCGGGCACGACCACGCCACCGGAGGACGAGGACGCCTAGTTGTGGCCTTGGTGGCGTAGCCCAGGGGCTCCATGTGGCCTCGGTGACGCAGCCGATTAGCAGCTCGGTGTTGCTCATGGTGCCGTACTTAGTCGAGAAGACGAACAGCCAGGCTCCAACTTGTGGCCGATGTGATGTGACAGCGGGCTTCTCCAATCTCCAGCACCTCCGGTGGGAGTGTCAGGTAGTTGTCAGGGACCCAACGCAGA
The DNA here is from genome assembly GCA_038087645.1 of Saccharum hybrid cultivar R570. NCBI lineage: Eukaryota > Viridiplantae > Streptophyta > Magnoliopsida > Poales > Poaceae > Saccharum > Saccharum hybrid cultivar. Next base: position 28,622,935 of record JAQSUU010000066.1, on the reverse strand, counting down.
ACGCCTCCACGCCTTCCACCACGCCTGTAGATCCATGTACCCATACGCCCACTGCTGTTGCGAAGGGCGACGAGCTGCGCCCTCCACGCCGTGGAAGCTGGAGAGCTCCACCCGATTTACCACCGCTGATCTCGGCGGATCCCCGTGCTCAAGCGACAGCGGCACCGAGAGACGCGTGAGGGGGCAGCGGCATGGAGAAGAGAACAAAAGGGGAGTTGGATCCGTTGCGGTCAATGCCGGAGCCGGCCAGATCTGCTCGCCCGCAGTCCATGCCGGAGCCGGCCAGATCCATTCACTGGGCGAGCGGGCGTGCGGCAAAATACCCGCATGCCCGCGGCCAAGAGACCCGTTGGGCAAGGATACGGGTGCATGAGTCTACCTGCGGGCACAAGTGCGGGTACGCCTCCAAACCCGATGGATATTAGCAGACGGGCAAGAAAATGTTCTACCCGCACCCGCAAACCCGCCATGCCCGTTATCTCCAGCGCACTGGCAACAGCCCACATTCTTATTACCGGCCCATCAAAGCCCAGCTCAAAAATCGCATATAAAAGCAGCTAAACCTAACTTGTTGAACATATCCCCACTCTCCGCCCTCCAGTCTTGCCGCCGCCGCAGCCGCCGCCACCGCCTGCTGAGTCGCGAGTTCTGCAGTCCGGTAGCACCAGGCCCGCAGTCGCTCTTGCTCGCAAGTTCCAGATCGAGAGCCGCCCTCCCTCCCTCTTCCAATCACGCATGCAGCATGCGTGCATCCTTGAACACTCTTCCGTGATTGGATAAAGGAGGAGGAAAGAAGCATACAACTGCTGGTCCTTTAACTCTCATCCGTGATTGGCTAAAGAATGAGGATTGAAGCCTTGGAGGAAAGAAGCACAGCACTGCTGTCCGCCTTGCATTTTTTTTTCTAATTTGGATTTTTTTAGATAAGAGTTACAATTGTTTCTTGGCAATCTCGACTTCAAACTTACTGCCGTCGTCCTCGCCACCCTGCAGCAGCGCCGTCGCCGCCCTCCTCCACATCGGGCGGGCACACGGGCATGCCCGTGGGCAAGGCATGCCCGCGGATAGCGGGTGCGGGCATAGGATGGCGCCCGTGGCAGGTGACGGGCGCGGGCGCGGGCACAAAATTTTACTAGCGGGCGCGGGCATGCAACGCCAGTATCCGCGGGCATTTTGCCCGTTGCCATCTTTAGCAGTGGGAGCGAGGAGAAGAGAGAGGAGAGAGAGGGGAATGAGGAAGGGGTCAGGTTCGACCGTTCGGCCCGGTAGGAGGGGGCTCTCCGAAAAATCTCCTATGAGGTGTTTTATGCAGAAAAAAGACAATCTTCAGATTTTCTCTTCTTTGCATAAGAATAAAATTTATATTAGGCACTTCTACGAAAAATATCCAAACGTGGATTCTGTTGTAGGCCTATGAACTGGATTGCGGGTTCGAAAAAGATGAAGGGCTTTTCTGCAAAATATACAGAAGCACGTGTCCACACAATAAGGAGCCACGGATGCCAGAATTCTGTGGTGCGTGCGAAGTCGAGCGGTCTTTAATCAACCCTGATACGTGATACGTTGGCTGTTGGCTCCCCAAGTATCACATGGGATGGATCATGGAATCAGCCTGTTCATTTATGCTTTCAGCCGTTTATTTCTAGTCAGCCAATAGTATTTTCAGCCGTTTATTTTCAGCCCAAGCGATGAAGTATATACGTACTCACGCTCGCTTGAGAGACAGGCATTTGATGATGCGTGCTCCTTCGTGCAATCCTGCAAGTGCATGCGCCATGTCGAGTACGAATACGTGATGACCTTAATAAATGAGAATATAAACGTTGAAAGGCGAAGGAAAATTTTGCAATCCCAGTGACCCGACCGCAATAGCTAGCATGGAAGGCGACAGCTTACCTTGCGGCGCAGGCGTGGGGCCGGGGATTTTTATTTTGAAGACTAGTGTCCTGTTCGCTCGAGCTTATCAGCTAAATTAGCCAGCTATTTAACAGTGTTTTTCTTTAATAATAAATCAGCGAATAGTACTTTTAGTCATAGCAGTCAAGCGAACAGGGCGCAGAGGATCTATCTGTCTACTACTCCCTCCGTCCCATTGAAAGTGTCGTTAGAAAAGCGTGCCCCCCTCATAAACACGTTTTCCGAGCTATACTTTCAATGGGACGGAGTGAGTAGCTCTCATGAATGGCCCTCGTGACGAAGGGATGCAGACTCGCAGAGGCCAGAGGGTGAGATCTCAGGCCGCGCGGCCACCGACAGATCGATGGGTTTGCATGCACGCACGCAGGTAGAAGCAGATGCACCCACTCCGCGGTGCTTGACAGACTACGCTGCATCGCTCCAAGCAGAGGTCACGTGCTCTCCTTTTCGGCGCGGTGCGGCGCGCCGGTTGGGCGGTGCGTGCCTGTGGCCTGTGGGCTGTGTACGTGGCGTCGTCGTGTCCCCTTCACCAATGCGCACACGGACTGGAATAGAGTTCAGAGTTACGTACGGAGGAGGGCCGGCAGGTGGCCATGACCACGCACAATTGTGTGCTCAGGGTGTGTTTAGTTGCTCCTAATTTTTTTTTTGGAAGCACAGTAACTTTTTCGTTTGTATTTGGTAATTATTGTCCCATCATGGACTAATTAGGTTCTAAAGATTCGTCTCGTGATTTACAACCAAACTGTGTAATTAGTTATTTTTTTATCTATATTTAATGCTTTATACATGCATCCAAAGATTCGATGTGACGGAAAATCTCATAAAATTTTTAAAATTTTGAAGGAACTGGACACAGCCTCAGTCCCAGTGTCCTCGCTCTCCTCACGGTACAGCAGGAGACCTACCTGCTGTTGACTTGCATTGCCCTCAAAATCAGTCGCTCCAGTGCTCCACCCACCCAAGGCGTTGTAGGAGGACTCCACTGCTCCACACGACCTTATTCTGGCCTCCAGCTCGAGCAGGGCATCATCCATCTTACTATGCGTGTCCTGTGTCCATGTCTCCATAGTCCATTCTAGTACTCTCTATTGATTCCTCTCTGTCTTTTTTTTCGCTTTACACTAATCTGCAGGCTTTAGTTTTCTGTCCCTCTCATGTGGTTTATCTCCAGCAGTGATATATATACTCCCCGTATAAAATGGTACTTAGCATCGGGATCGAGGGAGGAAAGGATTGATCAAATGTGCCAAACATTACCAATTGTATGGAGTACAATCTCCATGCTCTAAGTTATCAAGAAGAATAAAAGTCACGGATCTAGCAATGGAATGGAACTAGATACTCCATCTCTCTGTCTCGTTATTATTATATATATGCACGCATGTGCTGTTATTATTATAGATATGCACGCATATGCATGTGCCATGTTTTGTATTCACATAAGCAGTAAGAGGACCTCAGTCAATTGAAGTATCGGTTGTTGTCAGTTGTCACGTACACGATCGATAAATATAATGGTCCTGGTGGACCGACATATCATATCCATGCATGCAAGAACACAGTCTGCCAGCCAAATTATGTCAAGTGAATGGGAGCCTTTGGCTAATCTTACTGGTGTGTGTGTGTGTTTATTTCTAGAAATGCCACATCAGTTTTATATGTTTTAGTTGATGAATCGTTAGTTTCGTTTTGCTATGAGGGCTGAGCTGAAACTAAATTATCTCTATCCCTCCTAGTGCGCCAATGACGCATTGTGTACCTCAAACTTCTTCTTAATACAAAGATACGCAAACCTTTTGCGTATTCGAGAAAAAATGTATAGTTTTAACTTATCATTTTATAGATAGCCTTAACTCACTACTTTATAGATAGTCACAACGCTGAATGGTTACGCGATGTTATGATTTAGTTGATGAATAAACAAGTTTTTATAGAAAACTTTATATTAAACTAAGAACAACGTAAATGAAGTAGGTCTAAAGGAACCTAGATATATTAGGCCTCGTTTGGCACAAAATGGCTCTAAACGGCTTCTGAAGCCGGTAGAGAAGCCCTGCCAAACGAGACCTCAGAAGATTGACGGTTGTATAGGACCATTAGTACGGTGCACTATAGGATTTGTCTATTTCAAAACGCATAAGTTCCAGGCTTTGGTAGAATTTCAAAACGCAGAAATATAAACTTCGGGAGTAAAGGTCCGACTCTATAATTTCAAGGGCTCTTGGGCAAGTAAGAAGAGAAGTGCTGCTTAAATTAATTTTTAATGTTTTCAAATAACAAATGCTTCTTAAACAACATCTAATATATTCAAATAAATAAATTGAATTAGAAATTTATAACCCTACCACTATACAAGCAAATCGCATACACAATAAAATTAGAAAAAAAATAGGCTTCATCCATATGTGTTGCTTACTGTGATGTCTGTAGACTCTCGTGCGTCCTTGCAGAGTCGTAGCTTGTTCCGCTGCCGTCGTGGCGGTGTGCCGGCAAGGCGGCGACCAGCGTCGGAGCCCGAGTGATGAGATCACGAGAATAGCAGCCGTCGTCAAGGGTCTGAGCGACAATTGAATAGGAAGTGATGCGCCGCCGGCAGAAAACGAAACAAATCACTGTTGTACAGGAGAACATACGGCTGATATCAGGCTTGTTAGGCCTTTAAAGGATTATTATGTCAATTGCCCAGTATATCTACTAATTATCTATTTTATCTTGAGCCCCTCAGCTCCATAGCCCCCAGCGGTCGCACTGTTTGCCCTCCCCCTAGAGCGGGGCCTGTGGGGGGTGTTTGGATTGTGAATTGTGAAAAAACAGGAATGTCACGTGCACAAGAAGCAAAGTTCCAGGTTTCAATACATAAGATAATATTGAGGGAATTTTTTCTTTGGGTTTCTTTGGGTACTTTTTTTTGTCTATGTTTTGTGAAGCAAGGTTAGTCTTTTCTCTGGAAAGGAATACAAACTTCCTTTGTTCCAAACAACGAGTTAAAAAACTTTTCCTAAAAAAATCCATTCCTTTGCTTTTTCTTTGGAAATCCTCCATTTCAAACAAGGCCTACATTTTTTGTGGCATGATTTGCTAGGGTGTGAGCTACTGAGCCGTGGGGTTCTGGCTTCTTGAGATTTTTGTAGGTCCGGTAGGCAGCCTCTAAGTTGAGGGATTTGAACTCTTCCTGCAATGGAACTATTGGAACTATGGAAGTAGGTCTCCAATGTGGCACTTGCTTGAGTTGGCTCCACCTGACTGAGGAAGGTTACCAGCGTTTGGGTGCCAAAGAAATAGTTGATCACTGTATGGTGCAGAGAATTTGCCAAGTAAAAAGGGCTTCTGCTTCGAGTGCAGAGAAGGTTCCCACTTTGGCTCTAACGTCTGATGTATATTGCCTAAGGCGGTTGAACTTGGAAACTCTCGTTGAGACTCACCTATGGTGTGCGGTTGGCACTAAATATGATCAACGTTTTGTGTTGAAAAGACAAGTTGAAAAATATTATTTGCTGATTTATTGTGAGAGAAAAATACTGTTCCTCCACTGAACGGCTCGAACAGTGCCTTCACGATAGTGTTGAGCAGTTGATCTGCGAAATTAAAAAGCAGACAATTCACCCTGCTAAACTGTAACGTACTGTACGTGAAGACCTGATGGAGTCGGGCAGTGGTTGCACAAGATTAGATGTCCTTAGCTGTACCTTGCATTGATTAGTGTACATCTGCATTTGTATTTGTATATTTAGATTATTAATCCGTAGGAGTAGATTATATAGGACGAGCACTTGTGAACTGCGCGTCAAATCAAAGTCAAAGGAAGTCACCGCGTCAGTTGGTGCCGCACTCACCTATCCCCACCATGATTGGCACCAGTAGCTACAGGACGTTGAAGCTGATTGAGGCCTTGTTTAGATCCCAACTCGGGTGACCGAATTTGCACAGTGTCATCCCGAGCACTGTAGCACTTTTGTTTTTTATGGTAATAATTGTTTAAATTTTGATTAATTAGACTCAAAATGTTCGTCTCGCAAAGTACAACAAAACTGTGCAATTAGTTTTTGATTTCATCTACATTTAGTACTCCATATATGTGCTGACATTTTGATATGATGAGAAATCTTCTTTTTGCATAGTAAAATTTAGGGTGAATTCTGAAATCTAAACCAGGCCTGAGCTGAGCAGTCAGCCAGTCACCTCACTCCCACTCCCATCAGTGGATGCCAACCGGCCGAACCCGGGGCAGTGGCAGGCACCCTGCACTGATGGACTGGCAGTGTACTGGTACCAAACTACCCTCTCCAGGACTAAAGCACTAGTGTACTGTAGGAGTACGTAGTAGGAGTATAGCAATAGCAAGGACCAAACAGAAGGACGTAGCGAAAGGAGAGAAAAAGGCTAAAAAAAGGGACAGGACAGCAACCGAATAGCATGCATGTGCGCCGGACGCGCCCGAGGAACGTTTCGTTTCGACGCTAGCCGCTGGTGCTTTGCTGCACTCGTCGGGATTCAGCAAATCAGCAGTAAATGGCCCGTGATCTGGTCCAGGAATCAACCGAATAGCAGTATAGCACTCCACCAATGGCAAAGGGATGCGCCGGTTTTCCTTCCCAAAAAAGCGCGCCGCCCTTTTCACCGTAGACCCATATTCGGGCGGAGGTGGGAAGGCGGTCCCCGCGTCGGGTCCAGGGTCCCCTCCCTCCCTGAAGCCACGACTGCAGTGTGAAAACGCGAACCCGATATGCATGGAAGGACCGACGCGTCGGCCTCGGCCAGCCAATTCCACTCGCCTATCGGGGGCAAGGGCACTAGCAATTGCGGTTTGTGGAAGTGCCCGCGCGCCGAACCAACCAGCCAATCCAGGCCTCGTTTAGATGGGAGAATTGGGGAGAAAAACACTGTATCAGAATTCCTGTAGCATTTCGTTTGTATTTGGTAAAAATTATCCAAATTTTGACTAACTAGGCTTAAAATGTTCGTCTCGCAAAGTACAACAAAACTGTGCAATTAGTTTTTGATTTCATCAACATTTAGTACTCCATGCATTTGCCGACATTTTGATGTGACGGGGAATCTTCTTTTTGCATAGTAAAATTTGGGGAAGAATTGGGGAACTAAACATGGCCCCAGTCAGTAAAATAGTACTAGCGTCCAGTCCAGGCAGTCCGGCCGATGACCACTGCCTGTGCCTGCCGCCGTCCGTTTCGCTCGCCACCACCACCATTTCTTCCCCTTCCCGGTCCCCTCGCTGTTTCCTGGCTTTAAATCTCTCGCTCGCTACTGATCGATCGAATCAGCGCAGAATCCACTCGATCCATCGTTGCCCGGTTCATTTCCTTCGGTTACTAGGTAGTATATCCCTTCGTTTCCGCTAGGTTTGTTACTACTCTACTCCCGTCCATCTCCCTTCCAGGGCAACCGCGCCGCCTCCGTCGCAGCTAGCGGCGCCATTCCTCGATCGCTCTCGTTGACAGTGCAATACAGACAGTATCTGTGGGGGGTTTGATTTTTGATCGCATCATTCCCCGTGCTGCCCACAGGCTCGCCGTCCTCCTCTTCTTCCTCGTCTGGTCGTTGATTAAACAAAAGGTGAAAGAAAGAACGAACGACAAGATCTGCGGTACGGCGGTGCCGGCCGACATCCACCCACTGTGCCCTTGTTTAGTTCCCAACTTCTCCCCAAATTCTATTATGCAAAAAGAAGATTTCCCGTCACATCGAAATGTCGGCACATGTATGAAGTACTAAATATAGATGAAATTAAAAACTAATTACACAGTTTTGTTGTACTTTGCGAGACGAACATTTTGAGTCTAATTAGTCAAAGTTTGGACAATTTTTATCAAATAAAAACAAAAGTTACTACAGTATGACGTGACATTCACTATTCCAAATTTGGATCCCAAATTTGGGATCTAAACAAGGCCTGTGCTGTTCCAGCGCAGCGCGGCTAATACTCTGCTCCTACTCCTATATAGGCACGACTCCCGCTGGCCGCTGCCGTCGGTGCCAGGTCGTCGTCGTCCTCCTCCAGCTACTAGTACCAGCTCACTCCAGTGTCCACTCCACTGCCACCCCATCCAAAGGTAAACGCGTCAACGCGACCAGCTCACCTCGCTCATCATCTTCGGATCTTCTCTTTGGTTGGATTGCATAACTACATACTCCATCATATTTGCATGCATCTCGGATGTCCGTCCCCTTTGCCTTTTTTTTTTCTTTTGTAAAGTTTAATTTCTCCTCGTGTTGCTGTTGCAGTGCTCGACGACGGACAGAGTAGCGTGGCGTGGGCGGCGCCATGAAGTACAGCAAGGAAGATAAGCCCGAGAGGGCGGGCGGCGCCGGCGCAGGGTCCAGGGCGGTGCGGGTGGCGCTCGTCGTCATCGTGCTCTGCGCCTTCTCCTTCTACCTCGGCGGCATCTACAGCGCGGGGCGGAGCCTCCTGGACGCCATCCAGCCGGCGCCGACGGCTCTCGTCACCCTCGGCGGCGGCACTACCACGACGACTCGCCATTCCTCCGACAACGACCAAGCTCGGCCGGCGCTGGCGGCGGCGTCCACGGCCGCCGTGGCGTTCCCCGAGTGCCCCGCCGACCTGCAGGACTACACCCCCTGCACCGACCCCAAGCGGTGGCGGAGGTACGGCAACTACCGCCTGAGCTTCATGGAGCGGCACTGCCCGCCGCCGCCCGACCGGCAGCAGTGCCTCGTGCCGCCGCCCAAGGGGTACAAGCCGCCCATCCGGTGGCCCAAGAGCAAGGACCAGTGCTGGTACCGGAACGTGCCCTACGACTGGATCAACAGCCAGAAGTCCAACCAGCACTGGCTCGTCAAGGAAGGCGACCGCTTCCGCTTCCCCGGCGGCGGCACCATGTTCCCCAACGGCGTCGGCGCGTACGTGGACCTCATGCAGGGCCTGGTCCCGGGCATGCGCGACGGCACCGTCCGCACCGCGCTCGACACCGGCTGCGGCGTCGCCAGCTGGGGCGGCGACCTGCTGGGCCGGGGCATCCTCACCGTGTCCCTGGCGCCCCGGGACAACCACGAGGCGCAGGTGCAGTTCGCGCTGGAGCGCGGCATCCCGGCCATCCTCGGCATCATCTCCACGCAGCGCCTGCCGTTCCCGTCCGCCGCCTTCGACATGGCGCACTGCTCCCGCTGCCTCATCCCCTGGACCGAGTTCGGCGGCCTCTACCTCCTGGAGATCCACCGCGTCCTCCGCCCGGGGGGGTTCTGGGTGCTCTCCGGCCCGCCCATCAACTACGAGAACCGGTGGCACGGCTGGAACACCACCGCGCAGGCGCAGAAGGCCGACTTCGACAGGCTCAAGAAGATGCTGGCCAGCATGTGCTTCAAGCTCTACAACATCAAGGGCGACATCGCCGTGTGGCAGAAGTCCGCCGACGCCACCGCCTGCTACGACAAGCTCACCCCGATCACCACGCCGGCCAAGTGCGACGACAGCGTCGACCCCGACGCCGCCTGGTACGTGCCCATGCGCTCCTGCGTCACGGCGCCCAGCGCCAAGTACAAGAAGCTGGGCCTCAACGCCACGCCCAAGTGGCCTCAGAGGCTCAGCGTCGCGCCGGAGCGCATCAACGTCGTCCCGGGCAGCAGCGCCGCCGCCTTCAAGCAGGACGACGCCAGGTGGAAGCTCAGGGCCAAGCACTACAAGACGCTGCTGCCGGCGCTGGGGAGCGACAAGATCAGGAACGTCATGGACATGAACACCGTGTACGGAGGCTTCGCCGGCAGCCTCATCAAGGACCCCGTCTGGGTCATGAACGTCGTCTCCTCCTACGGGCCAAACTCCCTCGGCGTCGTCTACGACAGAGGGCTCATCGGCGTCAACCACGACTGGTAACTATATATTCCGGCCAGCCTCTTTGATTGGTTGGATTCATAGTTCAGAATGCACTTACTATTACAGCAACTAATCACGGATGATAATGATATATATAATAATAATCTTTTCAGGTGTGAGGCGTTCTCGACATATCCACGCACCTATGATCTATTGCATCTGGATGGCCTGTTCACGGCGGAGTCTCACAGGTAAGAAGAAGCATGCAATGAATGAATCTCAACTCTATAATTCAAAATTCAGAAAAGAAAGATCCTCTTTCTGTTTGATTCAAGAGAAATAGCATCACCAACTCTAATTGCAGGTGCGAGATGAAGTTCGTGCTCCTTGAGATGGACCGTATCCTTCGTCCCACGGGTTACGCCATAATCCGGGAGAGCACCTACTTCCTTGATTCTGTGGCACCCATTGCCAAAGGAATGAGATGGAGCTGCGAGAAGCGTAGCACCGAGAACAAGGCTGACAAGGACAAGATCCTCATCTGCCAGAAAAAGCTTTGGGCAGGAAAGCAGTGACGACAAGAGAATCATCCAGGTATAAAAAGTAGTAAGTAGCCTTAACCTGGATGGATGATGCGTAAAATCTGCTGCTCAAGGGCATCAGTCAGAGCTCGAATGTATGTGCTGTGATCTCGGCCACAACAAGGCAGAGGCGCTTCACTGTTCAGTACACATGGAAGATGAACGAGGACTCTGATAAAAATGCAAGAAGGTTCAAAATTATCAAAATAAATAAGCTGAGTAAAACTCCATATAGGATGGATCAATAGTTAGTACTGTTTGTCATTAATCACACAGTTAATTCTTTTTTGTACCACAACAGTTAGGGGTGGGTCGATTCATACCATGATGAGCAAGAGCAACTGTAAGTTACTCCACGCTGCATGTGTTCATTTGTACGACATATATATAGCTTGGTTGGTGCTGTCGTTGTAATTGTAACGGCCCTGTTCGGCAGGCTGTTTTTTTGGCTTATAAGTCGGCTGTGGCTGATTTGCTGTGAGAGAAAAACATTGTTCCACGGCTGATAAGCTCAGCCGAACAGGGGAAATAATCGTAATAGCGGGCCACATATTTATTTAACACTTTTGTGGATCAATATACGAATATTGATGTCTGAAAGCGACGGATTCTGTTGAGTGTTGCTATCAGTTGACGTCACAATGCATTATACTTCTTTTTTTTTTTTTTGAAACAGAGAGCCTTTTCTCCTCATTACTGTTCACGGTGAAAAGTAATACCGCGGTCACCGGGATCAAACCCGGGGTGGCCAGGCAGGGCCTCTGGCTCCTTGCACTGGCCACCAGCACCGGCCGCTATACTTGAGCAAGCAATTCCTCAGAAATTGAAATAGAAACAAAAAAAAAAAAGAAAAAGGAATCTACAATGCAATGTAGCCAGAGGGGGCAAAAAAAGGAAGAGGAGACACTGAGTACTGACTGTCAAACTCTGAAACCAAGCACCTATCATCGGCACTTGCTCTACTTTGGCACACCTGTGTGTGACAGCATTCACCATCTTTCTCTAATTTCTGTCCGTCGCTAGCATGATATCTGAGAATGACCATCCCCATCCGGTCCATCCCTACAAAGAGGGCGCTAAAATGAGCAAAACAGACCGAATCAGTGAACCAAACGACTCATGTCTAGATTAGAGCAGCATTTGGCTTAGAAGAAACATTCCTTGGTTAACAAGAGTATGCATTCTACTGACACACAAAGGCAGAATAATTGGATAAATAATTTATATGAAAAACACGCCTGCATCATTCTTGAGAACTTAACAACTCTCCGAATCCATTATGTGATGCCCTTAATCTGTTATTTGAAACCACCGCAGCATTAGAATTGGAAGAATGGGATCAAATATGCAATGTTTCAACTATTGATCTACCTGTGTCCCTTCAAATCTAGGAGTGCTACCAAAATCATCATGATTGTGCCTCTAGTAACTGAAGAGAACTATTTGAGACCTATCATCAATGGCGGTGTAACCGCAAGCAACTAGCAAAAGGTCAGTCGGAAGGAATTTGACTCCATGGTGCTTCGCGCTTGTTGAAGCCTAGATGATTTGTGACCGCTAACTCTAGTATAGACAAGATCATCTTTGCTTTGATTGTTTTCTGGCAAAGCTTCTTTGGCGGGGCTTATTTGTTGTTTTTGGTATTGTTCCACCTTTAAGTGTTGTGAACTTTTTTTTGAAAGTTGGTGTAAACAAGGAGAAAAAAGAAAAAAAGAATATTTTTACTAACAAGGGCAGCAACCTTTTGTTGGTCTATAAGGTGTAAGGATCGCCAACAAATACATAGTTTCAAGTCACTTTAACTTTTAATCCAACAGTGTGAAAGGATCAAGATGCCCAAGAGGGGGGGTGAATTGGGCTTTTCTAAAAATTAATTGCAAGAATTAAATCCTACAAGCCGGAATTCACCCCTAGTGCCTACTTGTGTTCCTAGAGATTCTACCGGTAAAAGTTTTGCACCCTAGTTTCCAATCCTAGTCTAGCATGGCAATTCTAGGAAAGTAAATCAAGCAATGAATGTAAATACGAGAATGAAAATGCTTGAAAGTAAGGACAAGGAACACGGCGATGTTTTTCCGAGGTATCGGAGAGTCGCCACTCCCCACTAGTCCTCGTTGGAGCACCCGCGCAAGGGTATAGCTCCCCCTTGATCCGCGCAAGGATCAAGTGCTCTCTACTGGCTGATTCTTCGACACTCCGTCGCGGTGAATCGCCCAAAACCGCTCACAAGATGAGTTGGGCCATCCACACGCTCCGTCGGATGATCACCAAACTCCCAATCACCACCAAGCCGTCTAGGTGATGGCGATCACCAAGAGTAACAAGCTAGAACTCTCACTTGACCACAACGAGCCTAATGAGAAGGAGGATGCACACTTGCTACTCTCTAATCACTAATGAGGAACTCTCAAGCTTTAATTCTCAAATCACACTCCTCACTAGGGCTCTTGCACTCCCTTGCACTCCAAAGGTGTTTCTCAGCTGAACAAATGAGCAAGAGACCTCTAAAAGAGGTGGTGGGGATGTATTTATACATCCCACAGTCAAATCCAACCGTTACCTGCCAACTCAGCAAAAATACGGGGTGACCGGACGCGCCGGTCGAAGTGACCGGACGCGCCGGTCGCTCGTAACGGTCGAAAATTCCGAAACTTCGGCTGAGTGACCGGACGCGCCGGTCAGGGGTGACCGGACGCGTCCGGTCGTGCAGGGAGCTTACTGTAACGAGACCGGACGCGCGACCGCGTCCGATCGTTGATGACCGGACGCGTCCGGTCGTCGCAGGACCTTACTGGAATGTGACCGGACGCGCCGATCACACCCAGGTCGTGTCCGATCGGAAGGTTTCCCTCAAGTGACACGTGTCGGCCTGACCACCGCGTCCGGTCCTCGCAAGGGCCGCGTCCGGTCGTCAGCGCCGAAATGCAGGCGCGGTTTTGAACTGACCGGACGCGCCGGTCAAGCCGAGAACCGCGTCCGGTCAAGAGAAAAACCCTCTAAACACTCCGAAACGCGACGCAACTTGAACCAAGTTGCTTCCAACTGAACTTTGAGCTATTCTAGAGCTGCCTAGTACCAAGTTTAACAAGTGTGCACCACACCTAAACATAGGACTCACCTAGGTCAAGCTACCCGCTCATGCTCCCCTCTATAGTACGACCAAAAGAGAAAACAAAGATCCTGACGACTATTTCGAATAAAACTCAACACCTTGACATCCGGAACTAACTGTCCTTAATCTTAACGTCACTCCTTTGAAAACCGAAACGATTTCCATTAAGGGGCATGAATACCATGGTGCCCAAAGCAGTTATCACCTCCATAACCTAACTTACCAAAGTTTCTGCAAAACACACGTTAGTCATGGTAATAAAGCGTTGTCATCAATTGCCGAAACCAACTCTCGGGGCCTAGATGCTTTCAATCTCCCCCTTTTTGGTGATTGATGACAACACTAAGATTCAAAAGATAGGAGTTGAGGTTTTCGAACATGCTTGGTTCACATAAGCAGAAAAAGCAATAAGCAAAAGGGGTTAGAAATTGCTTATGTGCCCCAAGCCAAAAGAGTGTACTCATAAGATAAGACATTAAAGCGTTAGTACACATAAAGATATAGCTCAAAAGAAATTGGAGTAAGGCACGGAAGCACAACCTTAGAGCTATAATCAAACAAGTGACATGTTTTAAAACTGTGACTCGATAAACCATAGACTCAAAGAATCTCATACGACCACATGTCACAAGAATGCAAGTACTATAAAGTAAACATGATGCATGAATGTAGCACACAAATAAAAACGAAAACCCTCTATCAAAAACTCTCCCTGAATCTACTCTCTCTCCCCCTTTGGCATCAACCGCCAAAAACTAATCTAAGGATCTGACGGGGGAACAGACGGAGTCGAGTCGGGTGCCGAGGAGCGCGGAGTGACCACGAACTGAGAAGTGTCTTCCTCGGACTCGGAGCTATCAGGCTGACCCTCTGAAGAAGCACGCGGCTGTGAAGCGATCTGGGTCTGAACAACAGGAACAGGTACTGACGAAGTAGCAACAAGTGGAGCAGTCTCTGTGACCTGAGCCTGAAGTGAGCCAATAGCTGGGGGATCGGTCGAGGCAACGGACGAAGGAACTGTCTCTGTAGTGCCCGTCCCTGTCACAGGAGGAACAGCTGCCTCTGAAGCTGACAACCCTAAAGAAGTAGCAAAAGTAGTGTGCGAGAGCGTCGGCTGACCAGTCAACTCGCTGTATGTGGCACTGAAATCAACAAATGGTGTGCCTGTCAGTAGGTGAGGGCGAGGCTGGTCTGAAGGAGTAAACCCCGTCTGAATAGGCGTGTAGCTCGGGGACTGAAACGACTGGAGGACCTGCTGCTGTGGAGAGGTGAACTGAAAGCTCGGTTGTCCCTGACTCGATGGTCCACTAGACTGTAAGGCTGGAATCAGGACAGATGCAGGTGGAGGAACCCCAACTGTGACTAGGTGACGCAGAAGATCCAAGTACTGCTGCTGGTTAGCTGCACTTTGTCGCTGCATCTCATACTACTGACGCTGCATCTCGACCTGCTGACGCTGTATCTCAAGCTGCTGTCTCTGGAACTCGTCCTGTCGAGCCTGTATCTGTGTAAATGCTGCAGCTGTGTCCTGAGCCTGTCTCTGTAGCTGAAGCTCCTGTCGCTCCTGTGCCTGGGTCAGCCTCTCAAGGATAGCCACCATGGCTGGGTCTGAGCGGGAGGTTGAACCAGAGCCACCGGCCTCGTGGTCGTGAGGCCGAGGAGACCGATACCTGGGGATGGGCTAATAATCCTCGTCAGTGCTGTCAGAGGCCTCATCCTCAGCTAGATCAGCAGGCTGAGCATCTAGATCTGCAAGCTCTGCCTCAGCAAGACCCTGTACGGTCGCGTCCTGCTCAGCCGCTATCTCTGGTACCTCAGGTCTCTCTCGCTGTCCAGGCACTGGGGCCTGCTCTCTCGTAACTGAAGCCCATAGCTGACGGATATCATACTCAGGAAAAGCAGTGGTAGTATCAGATATCTCAGCTCTAATTTCTGCAGGAAGCTCAAGTGAAGATCTGATGAGAAAGCATATCCAATGAGCATAGGGTAGCTGACGGTGTCCCTTGAAGCCTTCAGCCAATGTGTCCTCCATCTCACATAGCATAAGATCCCATATGTCGAACGGTGTCTGTGAGCGAAGATGGTAAATAACCCATAGCTGCATCCTGGTCAAGCCCTCTCTGTAACCAAGCCTGGGAAGAAGTGTACGCCTGACAATAGCATCCAGGACTTGGGCAAGCGGTGTCAAACTGGCAGGAGTGCGACGAGACCCTTCGCCAAAAGGCTCACGGAAGCAGGGTCGAATCAAATTTGTAGGGGGCACTGTCCCGCCGTGAGGGCGTCTAGGTGGAGCTGTCTGACCATAGCAAAGCTGATGTAACTTCGTCTCTGAAGCTGGGAGTCTGAGTATCTCCCGCACTCTGGTGATGTACAATCTGCGGTCGCGGCCTCGGAAAGCAAAGTGTATGAACTCATGGGCCGGGTCAATCCATAGTGAAGCGTAGAACTCTCTAACCCAAGTGCCGCAGTATGCACCTGTCCGTCCAAGAAAATCTGACAAGCCCGGTAGAAAGGACAGGTGCGGACGAAGCTGCTCACCCACTACCTCAACAAAAGACTCAATGCGACAGACCCTCTGTGGTCGAAAAGCAATTCTACTGTCAACATAGGCTCTGTAGAAATCCTCCTGTAGAGGTGTATAGAATCCCTCTGAATCCCTGGAATCTCTCACAGGTGGGAACCACCGGGTGACCTCAACAAACCTCAGGGCCTGCACCTGACGTGCTGTAGCTCCCCTCAAGTCAAAGTGCTCGACTGGGGGTGAACCTCGAGCCCTGAGAGGTGGACGTCCTCCACGACGCTGACCCTCTGGCCTAGGAGTCACTGGCACTCGCGTACACGTAGAGCGACGACGCGGTGGAGTCTGAGCTGGCTGCTCCTCTGTCCCCTCTGGAGCCTCGGCAGGTGGATCAACTGACATAGCATCTGCATCCTCTGTCACCTCTGTGGCCTCTGTAGCCTCTGTACCGAGCTGTCGACCTTCAAGATGAAAGCGACGCTCGCCAATGCGAATACCACTGCTCCTGCCTCCCCTCTCTGCCTGCTCTGCTGCATCTGCAACTGCCTGAGCGATCTCTGCATCTGTAAGGGTCTTCTTCTTTCTTTCTGGCCATGGTCTTTATGCGCTTACCACGCGCAATCTCTGTCAGACGAGGAGGACTATCGTCCCCGTCACTAGGAGCACCACCGGCGTTCTTGCAACGAACCATGCTGTCAAACTGTCGGGAATCCTCTGAAAGATGGTGTACTAACACTCAAGAGGCTTGGCCTCAATCCGTATCCGCAGGCTTGGCCTCGGATTCAACAACTGAACTGTGATCACCCCAACACACCGACAAACTCGCTGAAAAGACGGAAGAGATGGATCAACTATAAGCAACATATATAACTAAAAGGTACAAAACCCTAGAGATAGCAAGCATATAAGGTAAGATGTGAATCGAAACACGATAGCTACCTCGGATCGACGAGCAGACGGTGAAAAGGTAAGACTACCTAGTTCGCGAGACTTCCCGAAACGCCGGACGAGCTCTGATTTGCCGAAACAAAAGATAATTAGGTTAACGAAGATGAAATTTTGGCAAACCCTAACAAGAAGATCACGGAGATGCGTAACAACCTCGCAAGAAAGACGTCGCGTGAAGAAAAAATTTCGACGACGAACGAAGGAGACGCCGCAGCGCTAACCCTAGGGTTAGGGTTAGGGCAACGCGCGATGGCCGATTGACGAGGCTAGGGTTCGCAGGAAGCTGCGAGACACGGCAAACGAGGCCCGGAGGAGGCGCCGGAGAAGGTGGCGCGGCTCACCGGCGGCAGCAAGGCACGGCGGCGGGCACGGCGGAGCAGCGGGCACGGCGGGCACGGGTCGCGCGGTGCAGCGCGGGCGGAGGCGATGCAGCGCGGTGGAGCAGTGCAGGCGGGCACGCCGGAGGAGGAGGAGGTGCAGGGCGCGGCGGTGGCGCGAGCTCCAGCGAGTCGGCGGCGAAAAACGGCGAAAAGAGCGGCGGCTAGGGCACGGGCGACGAAAGTATGAAGAAAAAACGAACCGGCACCGAAGAAATTTATGAAGGGTTAGATCCGCTCGGGAAACGATGACCGGACGCAGTGGTCGATATGACCGGACGCGGTGGTGCAGCGTCCGGTCACACTCCAGTAAGCACCTGGAGCGACCGGACGCGTCCGGTTATGACTGACCGGACGCGGACAGAGTCCGGTCGAGGGTTACTAGGGAAAGTCATCGCGAATGACCGGACGCAGTGGTGGATACCGGGACCGGACGCGGTGGTCAGCAGCAGCGCGTCCGGTGCAGCGTCCGGTCACTAGGTCAGGAGTTGGTCTTCTGGATGACCGGACGCGCTGGTGGTCGCCGGGACCGGACGCGGTGGTGAAGCATCACTGCGTCCGGTGCAGCGTCCGGTCCAGCGTCCGGTCACTATTTTTCACCCTTCTTCAAACCGAACTTCGACGCGACTTCTCCCAATCAAGTTCCAATTCAAAGAGACACAAATAAACACCAATTGGAACCTAATATGAGTGACCTCACTCAAACCCTCAAGTTTTTCAAAATAGTTTGCCTTAGGCTAATATTATTTTTAGGAAAATAGGCAACAAACACCCGAGGAGCAACGTATGGCCATGCAATAGAGTTTATGAACCCTTAGGAGCGTCAAAATGCTCTCTCTACCCATGGACGAACACAGAGGTTGCTCAAAGCCAAACCGAAAAGAAACGACAAAGCAACAACCATGCATATGCAATGCAATACAAGTAAGTAAAGCTAGATTGCCTGTCAAGTTTGATCCACGGTTAGGCTTCTTCACTCCTCCAAAGGAGGGTTATCGTAACCGTGTTAGCCAAGCCCTAGATGCATTGCGGGTAAATAAACATGACATATAATACAATGCAATGCAAGGGACAACACAAGCTCATTTTTTAAAGTTACTAGAGTCAAGCACATTAAGTTCACTTCTCAACCTACAAAAGGTAGCTTCATCCAAAGGTTTAGTGAAGATATCCGCTAATTGATTTTCACTTCTTACACCTTCTAGTGATATATCATTTTTAGCAACATGATCTCTTAGAAAGTGATGGCGGATATCAATGTGCTTGGTGCGAGAGTGTTGTACCAGATTATTAGCAATTTTAACGGCACTTTCATTATCACATAAAAGTGGTACCTTTTCAAGAACAATTCCATAGTCTAGGAGGGTTTGTTTCATGTATAAGATTTGTGCACAACAAGCCCCCGCGGCAATGTATTCCGCCTCGGCGGTGGACAAAGCCACACTATTTTGCTTTTTAGATGACCAAGATACTAAAGACCTCCCAAGCAAATGGCACCCTCCGGATGTGCTTTTTCTATCAATTTTGCAACCGGCTTAATCCGAATCGGAATAGCCCACTAGTTGGAATCTAGCTCTTTTGGGATACCAAAGACCAATGCTTGGGGTGTGCTTAAGATATCTTAAGATTTTTTTATGGCACTTAAGTGAGGTTCTTTAGGGCACGCTTGAAAGCGAGCACACATGCACACACTAAACATCATATCGGGCCTAGATGCGGTAAGGTACAACAAGCTACCAATCATAGAACGGTAGAGAGTTTGATCAACCGGTTTACCTCCCTCATCTAGGTCGAGATGTCCATTAGATGGCATTGGGGTTTTGATTGGTTTGCATTCTTCCATCTTGAATCTTTTGAGAAGATCCTTGGTATACTTTTCTTGAGAGATGAAAATCCCTTCTCTCATTTGCTTGACTTGAAAACCAAGGAAGAATGTGAGTTCACCAATCATAGACATCTCGAACTCCTTCGACATCAATTCACCAAATTCCTTGCAATACTCTTCATTTGTTGATCCGAAGATTATATCATCAACATAAACTTGACAAATGAAGATCTCCCCATTAAGCTTCTTGATGAATAGTGTGGTGTCGACCTTCCCAATGGTGAAGCCCTTCTCAATGAGGAAGTCCCGGAGGCGCTCATACCACGCTCTAGGGGCTTGCTTGAGCCCATATAGCGCCTTGGACAACCTATAAACATGATTAGGATATCTAGGGTCTTCAAACCCGGGAGGTTGATTAACATAGACTAGTTTATTTATGAAGCCATTTAAAAATGTACTTTTCACATCCATTTGATATAGTTTCATATCATGATGTGATGCATATGCAAGAAGGATACGAATGGCTTCAAGCCTTGCAACGGGTGCAAAGGTCTCTCCAAAATCAAGACCTTCAACTTGAGAGAACCCCTTTGCAACTAGTCTTGCCTTGTTCCTCACTACTACGCCTTGGTCATCTTGCTTGTTGCGGAACACCCACTTGGTTCCAATGACTCTTGCACCTTTAGGATGCTCTTCAAGTGTCCACACTTGATTGCGGGTGAAGTTGTTCAATTCTTCATGCATAGCATTCACCCAATCCGGATCTTGAAGAGCTTCTTCTACATTCTTAGGTTCAACACAAGAGACAAAAGAGTGATGTTCAACAAAGGAAGCAAGTTTTTGAGATCGAGTCATTACTCCCTTAGAAGGACTCCCTATGATGAGATCTTGTGGATGTGCTTGAAGTAGAGGTGAGTTTCTTCTATCAACCACTTGAGGAGGTGGACGGGGAGCATCAACATTTTGAGCTTGTGCCTCGGCTTGTTCATGAGAGACATAAGTGTCTTCATTTTCAACTCTCTCATTCTTGTCATCATCTTGAGGCACATGTGATGAAGATGGTGGATCAACAATTTATACATCGTTTTCATCATCTTTTGGCTTGATGTCTCCCACCGGCATGTTCTTCATTGCCTCCCTCAAGGGTTCATCACCTACATTATCACAATTCTCAATTGCTCCTTGGGAGCCGTTAGATTCATCAAATTCCACATCATATATTTCTTCAACCAAACCGGTGGCATGGTTAAATACTCTATATGCTTTGGACTTTGATGAGTAACCAACAAGAAAACCAATATCACAACATCTTTGAAACTTCCCTAGGTGTTGACGTTTCTTGTAGATGTAGCATTTGCAACCAAACACCCGGAAGAATGAGACGTCCGGCTTCTTCCCATTAAGCAACTCATAGGGGGTCTTGCCAAGAAACTTTTGTAGGAAGAGGCGATTTGAAGCATAGCATGCGGTGTTGATTGCCTCGGCCCACAACTTCTCCGGAGTATTGTACTCATCTAACATTGTTCTTGCAAGGGTGATCAAAGTCCGGTTCTTTCTCTCAACTACACCATTTTGTTGAGGAGTATAGGTTGAAGAGACTTCATGCTTGATTCCAATTTCATCACAATAAGCTTCAATGTTGGTGTTGTCAAATTCTTTGCCATTGTCACTTCTAATCTTCTTTATCTTGACTTCAAATTCATTTTGAGCTCTCTTTGCAAACTTCTTGAAACAATTTGCCACTTTGGATTTGTCATGAAGGAAGAAAGTCCATGTGTACCTTGAGTAGTCATCCACTATCACAAGACAATAGAGATTTCCACCCAAGCTCTTGTAGGTTGTAGGTCCAAACAAATCCATGTGTAGAAGTTCTAGCACTCTTGAAGTTGACATGAAAGCTTTGGTTGGATGAGTGTTTGCAACTTGTTTGCCCGCTTGACATGCACTACAAGGTTTGTCCTTTTCAAACTTTACATCCTTCAATCCTCTCACTAGTTCTTTCTTCAATAGCTTGTTGAGAGTGTTCATTCCAACATGAGCAAGCCTCCTATACCAAAGCCAACCAAGTGAGGTCTTGGTGAACAAACATGTCATCAAGTTTGCATCTTCGGAGATGAAGTCAACAAGATAAAGATTATTATATCTAAAGCCTTTGAATATCACTTGCTTGTCATCTATCTTTGAAACTACCACTTCATTAGGTGTGAACAAGCATTGGAAGCCAAGGTTACAAAGTTGCCCAACGGATAATAAGTTGAAACTCAATGAAGCAACATAGAGCACATTTGAGAGTGAGTGATCATTTGATATTGCAATCTTGCCTATACCCTTGACTTTGCTCTTTGAATTATCCCCAAATGTGATCTTCTCTTGACATATCCCATCCTCTTCAATGGAGGTGAACATACGAGGATCACCGGTCATATGTTGAGTGCAACCACTATCAATAACCCAATGAGATCCACCGGTCTTGTAGTTCACCTACACACAAGAGATCAAGCTTTTTGTTTAGGGACCCAAACTTGAGAGGGACCCTTGACTTTCTCAACTAGTGACTTGGCAACCCATATTTTCTTTGGCCTATTCTTGTTTGGGGGACCCAAGAACATAACTTTCATCTTTCCATTTGAATCTTTTCTTAGCATGTAATGAGCATTGAAGGCAAAGGGTCTAGCATGCTTGGGCAAGGGTTGTGGTGGTGGAGTTTTGCACTCATGATCAAAATGACCTTCTTGTCCACACTCAACACATCTCTTTGGCTTGGGCTTTGACTTGCTTTGTTGTTGTTGAGCTTTTGCCTTCTTCTCTTGATTTGCCAAGTACCCAATACCACTTCTATCCATCTTCATAACGGTGTTCATGAGTAGCTCACTTTGCAAATATTGACCTCTTGTGAACTTGCTTAGGCCGGTCTTGAGATGCTCTTTCTCTTGCTTGAGCTTTTTGTTTTCTTCAATGAGTGACTCATTTGTTATTTGCTTCTCAAGAGCCATTAAATCTTTTAGCTTCTTATTCTCATTTGCAAACTTCTCATTTTCACTCTTGACCTTGGCATAATCATCATAGTTGCTTGACTCAACCACACTCTTGCCTTTGCTACTAGAACCTTGCTCAATGCTTTCAATGATCAAGTCATCACATGATGTAGCTATATCACACTTAACAACTTGGTTAGTAGCATCATGTGTCTCAAGAGCAAGTTCATTAGCAACCAAAAGACTATCATAGTCAATTTTCAATGTTGTATATTTGTCTTTTAGAGAGTTATGCCTAGTGATGAGCTCATCATGCTTCTTCTCAAGTTTATCATGTTGATCTCTAAGCTCTTTATTGGAAGTTTTGAGCTCCTTGAGAGTGGAAGACATAATTTCATTTTGATCTTTGAGCTCACAACTAGCCTTTTGTGCACTTTCAAGCTTGGATGAGAGTGATTCATTTTCATTTTGAAGTTCATCATTTTCATTTCTAGTCCTTCTTATGATTTTAGTGTATTTGTTCAACAATTTTACAAGTTCATCATAAGAAGGTGCGTCATATTCATCATCACTATCACTATCATCATCATCACTATCATGATTTTGTACCTTTCGTTCACCCTTGGCCATAAGGCATAGGTGAGTAGTGGACGATGATGGTGAAGGAGGCGGTGAAGGTGGTGATGAAGATGTCGGTGAAGATGATGGCCCCATCACAAATGCGGCAACCTTCTCTTTCTCATCATCGCTCTCATCTTCAGAGGACTCACAAGATGATTCAATGTCGGTGAGCCAATCACCAACAATGTATGCCTTTCCTCCCTTTTTCTTCTTGCCATCCTTCTTCTTGTATGGCTTGTTTTTCTTTTTTCTCTTCTTCTTCATCACTTGAATCACTCTTTTTGCCTTTGTTCTTGTTCTTGTACTTGTCTTTTGGAGGTCTAGGGCATTGATGAGCTAAGTGGCCAAGTTCACCACAATTGTAGCAATCCATTTCTGAGATTGGCTTCCTTTTGCTACTTGTGAAGAATTTCTTTTTCTTGCCATCGAACTTTGATGCCACTCATGTTGAGCTTCTTTAGCATTTTGTTGGTCTTCCTCACCATGAGTGCAAGTGATTCATCATCAATATCACTTTCACTTGAGCTCTCTTGTACCATCATGGCTTGGCCCTTCTTCTTCTTCTTGTCATGGCTAGCTTTGAAGGCCAAGTCTTTCTTCTTGGAAGATGATGAGCCCTCTTCCGGAGTGATATGCATGTACATCTCATGTGCATTGATCTTCCCCAATACTTGTGTCGATGTTGCGGTGGAAAGATCACTTTGGTGAAGCACGGTGACAATGTGACCATACTTCTCAACGGGAAGAACACTCAAGATCTTCCTTACAACATCCGATTGGCTCATTTGAGTGAGCCCAAGAGCATTGAGGTCCTCTACAAGAACATTCAAACGAGTGTACATATCATTAGCACTTTCTTTGGGAAGCATCTCAAAAGAATTAATTTTCTTTAAAGCAATGTGATAGCGTTCCTCATGCTCACTCTTAGTTCCCTCATGGAGAGCACAAAGGTTTTCCCACAATTCATGAGCGTTCTTTGCATTACGCACACGATTGAAGATATCCTTGCCTAAGCCCCGGTAGAGTGCATTTTTGGCCTTTGCATTCCACCGGTCGTACTTCTCCTCGTCACCAATGGGGTTGGCGGGATCCTTGATAGCGGGAAGCCCTTGGGTTGCGGCTCTAAGACACCCAACATCTATGGCTTCGAGATACGCCTCCATACGGATTTTCCAATATGGAAAATCATCCCCCTCAAAGGTGGGAGGTGGTCCTTCCCCGTTAGACATCTTGCTCTAGGCGGTAAAGCCTAAAATAGGAGCAACTCGGCTCCGATACCAATTGAAAGGATCAAGATGCCCAAGAGGGGGGGGTGAATTGGGCTTTTCTAAAAATTAATTGCAAGAATTAAATCCTACAAGCCGGAATTCACCCCTAGTGCCTACTTGTGTTCCTAGAGATTCTACCGGTAAAAGTTTTGCACCCTAGTTTCCAATCCTAGTCTAGCATGGCAATTCTAGGAAAGTAAATCAAGCAATGAATGTAAATACGAGAATGAAAATGCTTGAAAGTAAGGGCAAGGAACACGATGATGTTTTTTCGAGGTATCGGAAAGTCGCCACTCCCCACTAGTCCTCGTTGGAGCACCCGCGCAAGGGTATAGCTCCCCCTTGATCCGCGCAAGGATCAAGTGCTCTCTACTGGCTGATTCTTTGACACTCCGTCGCGGTAAATCGCCCAAAACCGCTCACAAGATGAGTTGGGTCATCCACACGCTCCGCCGGATGATCACCAAACTCCCAATCACCACCAAGCCGTCTAGGTGATGGCGATCACCAAGAGTAACAAGCTAGAACTCTCACTTGACCACAACGAGCCTAATGAGAAGGAGGATGCACACTTGCTACTCTCTAATCACTAATGAGGAACTCTCAAGCTTTGATTCTCAAATCACACTCCTCACTAGGGCTCTTGCACTCCCTTGCACTCCAAAGGTGTTTCTCAGCTGAACAAATGAGCAAGAGACCTCTAAAAGAGGTGGTGGGGATGTATTTATACACCCCACAGTCAAATCCAACCGTTACCTGCCAACTCAGCAAAAATACGGGGTGACCGGACGCGCCGGTCGAAGTGACCGGACGCGCCGGTCGCTCGTAACGGTCGAAAATTCCGAAACTTCGGCTGAGTGACCGGACGCGCCGGTCAGGGGTGACCGGACGCGTCCGGTCGTACAGGGAGCTTATTGTAACGAGACCGGACGCGCGACCGCGTCCGATCGTTGATGACCGGACGCGTCCGGTCGTCGCAGGACCTTACTGGAATGTGACCGGACGCGCCGATCACACCCAGGTCGCGTCCAATCGGAAGGTTTCCCTCAAGTGACACGTGTCAGCCTGACCACCGCGTCCGATCCTCGCAAGGGCCGCGTCCGGTCGTCAGCACCGAAACGCAGGCGCGATTTTGAACTGACCGGACGCGCCGGTCAAGCCGAGAACCGCGTCCGGTCAAGAGAAAAACCCTCTAAACACTCCGAAACACGACGCAACTTGAACCAAGTTGCTTCCAACTGAACTTTGAGCTATTCTAGAGCTGCCTAGTACCAAGTTTAACAAGTGTGCACCACACCTAAACATAGGACTCACCTAGGTCAAGCTACCCGCTCATGCTCCCCTTTATAGTACGACCAAAAGAGAAAACGAAAATCCTGATGACTATTTCGAATGAAACTCAACACCTTGACATCCGGAACTAACCGTCCTTAATCTTGACGTCACTCCTTTGAAAACCGAAATGATTTCCATTAAGGGGCATGAATACCATGGTGCCCAAAGCAGTTATCACCTCCATGACCTAATTTACCAAAGTTTCTGCAAAACACACGTTAGTCATTGTAATAAAGCGTTGTCATCAATTGCCGAAACCAACTCTCGGGGCCTAGATGCTTTCACAGTGATTTGATACTTGGCATTACATAACTCATCATGGCTTGATTAGTCCCATAGATCGACGGAAGTACTTGCTTCTTCACCTTAGCCATGGTACCATGCCCTCCAAGCCATCACTTGCCTTCACCTTTGCATGGTTTCTCAAAGCAATTTCCTTACTACCTTCACCTTATCTAGACATCCTCGAGTAAAACATTGCTTGTATCAACAATGTGCCCTACATTTGAAATCCATTTCTTATTTTGACCAATATGAAATCCATCGTCAATACTTTTGATTTAATTGGCAGGTCATACATGTGAAACCAACTCATATGCCGCTAATCATGTTTCTTTATCTCTTTTCATATATACTTGCCATCTTGATCAATTTTGTCGTTCCACTTCTCATATCACAATATAAACAAGCCTCAAACGCAAGACTAATTAATATGCACCTATCCATGCCTTATTTTGTCATTGCCAACCTTGGTTGCCATTTCTTTATTTATACAATCTTGACTCATACTTTAATCTTGATCAACACTAAGAACTATTGATATATTCTCATTTATGGAAGCAAGCCACCATTGAGGCCAAAGACCAAAGACCAAATCATACTCATTTTCCTTGTCTCTTTTGCTTTACCAATTTGCTTGTCTTTTTTCAATTTGAGATATGGCATGAGTTTAACATCATCATTTGCAATGAGATATACCCAATCTCATCGACTCATTAGTCTTTTAATTATTTTATCATTGAACCACTAAAATCCACTAGGGAGCCTAGATGCACTATCAGTAATGAGGAGCTACACCTTTGGGGTTTGGCTAGGGCGCAAGGCATCTCACACCCACTTACCAATGAGCCGATTATGTGTTGAGTTTGAGATTTTGGCCATGCTATAATTTGTATTATGCGCGTGTGCTTGTTAAATATGGACATAATAGTGTGTGTGGGTGTGTTTGTAAGGGGACAAGTGGCTATTGTCTATTATGATACATATCTATTATGTGTGTTCGAGAGCAAAATAACAATAGAACATCTTTGTGTGGAAATCACCTACAATGGCATTGAACACCTAAAGCAACTTAAAAGCATATGAAGTTCACTACTCCTTCACTTGTTGGTTGGATGCTAGGTTTTTGTGGTTGTTCAATATCCTCACATGATGATGCCCGCGTTGTAGCCACCGAGGAGCGAGTAGGCAAGGAGTGTCCATTTTGCACCTCATAGGTCAAACATGATGAAGCACGGGGTACTATATCTAGGCAACCAAAGATGCTCAAAAATACGGTGACAATGTCATTTGCCATTAGACCATGCAACCACATGTCATTAACTGAGCATACATGACATCTCTTGAGTTGTGGAATTCACCAGACATATGGACCCTACTATTAGCGGGTCGATATTTAGAAATCTCACTTTACAAAACTGGATAGCTTTATCTTATATAGGCAAATAATTCCTTAGCTTATATAAGTCACGTATAGAGTACTTCTTCCGTCCCATTATACAAGACGTAGTGTTTAAAATTTGTCTCACACGTTATAGCCATGCCCAGCCTAAGCTGAAGTCCCATCAGTCCATCCATGCCTGCTCAGCTACTCTTCCCGTCACCAGGAGGTGAAAAAAGCAGAGAGGTGAGTGGTGCTGTGGTGCATGTCAAATCAGAAAAGTAGCATGTGTGGTGCATGTCAAATCAGAAAAGTAGCATGTGTGTAGGGATAATGCAGATATATATTCTTCTCCTTTTTTTTTTGACAACATATATTCTTCTCCTTGATCGATGCGACCAACTCCGTAACGTCCACTTTTATGGGACAAAGGCCTGATTTAGATTCTAAATTTGGAAACCAAAGTTTGCATAGTAGGTGTCCTGTCACACTGTAGCAAATTTATTTTTATTTGGTAATAATTGTTCAAATATTGATTAATTAGGTTTAAAATATTCGTCTCGCAAAGTACAACAAAACTGTGCAATTAGTTTTGATTTCATCTACATTTAGTACTATATATATGTGCCAACATTTTGATGTGATGGAGAATCTTCTTTTTATATAGTGAAATTTGGAGGTGAATTTGGGTATCTAAACAAGGCCAAAGGGACCGGCCTCTAAGTTTAGCCCATCTTTTATGGCAGTGTTTACTTCCTTTAAAATTCCAAAAATTTTACAAGATTCCCCGTCACATCGAATCTTTAGACGCATGTATGGAGTATTAAATGTAGATAAAAAAAATAACTAATTGCACAGTTTGTCTGTAAATGTCGAGACGAATCTTTTGAGCCTAGTTAGTCTATGATTGGATAAATTTTACCAAATAACAACGAAAAGTGCTACATAAACTTTATACCAACTTTTACACCATCTAAACACTACCTATATATAAAAAAATTTGATGAGCCCATTAAATAGGGAATCGCATTGTGGCGGATATCCAGGGCCTGTGACTGACTGACTGAAGAAGCCCGGCCCAGCAGCAACGCTGGCTCGCACTATGCATTGTTTGGTTGCGTTTCGTCCATGGCCTCTCTTCTGCATCCATTCTTCGATTTCGATGTCACCGAGGCCGACGGAGCAGACGACTAGGGAGTCCACTATTCCTGAGAAGAAAGCGGAGCGGAGAATCCAGGAGATGGGAGGAGCTCAGCAGCTGCTGCTGTAGCTGCGTTTGGTGGATCGAATCGATCGTCACCTGATGCTGTGTTTTTGCTACTGAGGAGAGGGAGGGATCTGAGGGAGGGGGGATGATGTCGTCGTCCTCGTCCTCCTCGGTGGTGTACGAGGGGTGGATGGTCCGTTACGGTCGGCGCAAGATCGGCCGCTCCTTCATCCACACCCGCTACTTCGTGCTGGAGCCACGGATGCTGTCCTACTACAAGCGCAAGCCGCAGCACAAGGCCGACAAGGTCGGGGGAAAGCTCCCCATCAAGTCCCTCCCCATCGATGGCAACTGCAGGGTCGAGGACAGGGGGCTCAAGATGCACCATGGACATGTACAGCTGTTTTCCTCCTTTTCTTCTTCGTTTTGGTGTTCTTCTTCCTTTTTGTTATCATAATTCTGCGATGACTGTGATGATGATTCCATTTCGGGCATTACTTCTCCTGCTGCAGATGCTTTATGTCTTATGCGTCTACAACAAAAGGGAGAAGCACAACCGCATCACGGTAAATCCATGATTTATTCGTTCGGAGCAACTTGACTTTGTTGCATTCAACAGTAGATTACCGGATTTCAAACTGCTTTCTATCGTTGCCAACTCGGCACCCCCCACCCCACCCCCAATTATTTCATCTCTTTTGTGCCTAATATTATGATAGAAGTCTTTGAGTTTGCATCCTAGATGCTGCCTTCAGTTAAATACCACTCATTTAGCTCAATCCCTTTCTGTGGCATGCATCAGATGGCGGCATTCAACATACAGGAAGCTCTAATTTGGAAGGAGAAAATTGAGATGGTCATCGATCAGGTTCAACACGTGGAAACCCTAAACTGTGCTAATCTGTTACTCATACTGCAAAGTACTTTTTTTTTGAGGGACATACTGCAAAGTACTAGTAGAACATGAAAGTGATTATGAATAGGGATGCAAATGGATGCCACCTAAGGGTCTTGACCGACCCTCTTTAGTCACTACTTCTCCAAAATTTGGTCACATTTTGGAAAACTAGCACTCATAATTGAACTAAAGAGGGTCCTTGGAGACCCTTAGGGGCAGCAATTCACACCCCTAATTATGAATCTATGTAATAGCAAATTTTCCTGTGGTTTACACTTGTTTCTTTTTGAATGGTTCAGTGGCAGGGAGTAGCACCGAGTGATGGCAACAAGGCCTTTAGCACATCACAGCAAAAGGCTAGCTTAGAAAATGGAAGGAAATCTTCTTCATCTGACCGCGAAAGTCAGTAAGTAGCTGACTTCCATGGTTCTTTTGCCAGTTATGCTTCTATTTTCGCTTTTACGGTTCTACCAGTTTCTGCTACTGCCCTTTCAAGTTGCATTTGTTTCTATGTTGCGGCTAAAGCATTTTTTGATACCCTTCTCTGCTAACGCTTTACTTGTACCAGTTTGGTAATGTTTTGGCTACATCTCCCATCTTTCTTATTTGGGGTCTCAACAGCTAGTATTTCTGAAAATGTCACATTGACAGGATGATTATTTTTGTTCAGATGGTATTCTTTTGAGATGCTACTTTGTGATCTAAACATTTAAACCTTTTATGATCTTAAATAAGTAAACACTGGGTAGGTGTGTGCTTCAACTCATCTAGCACTTTGGTTTTGCAGTAGTTTACAATGAAATAAGGCGATGAACACCACTTGTGGTGTCTTGCGGGTGCATGGAAGGTTGATGCCTTAGGTCCAGCTCTAGCGACAGGCAGGGGCGGAGCTTAAGCTAGGCCAAAGGGGGCCATGGCCCCTCCTCAACCTGTGTACTTTCTATAGAATCACTTGAGTTTAGGGAGCAAGTTTGTTAAACAAAGAAAGATTTACATAGCTTGGCCCCTCCTATATTTGGCAACAAGCTCCGCCATTGGCGATAGGGTAGGTAGGCGGTTAGAGCATTGGTCAGGCCTCATCCAGAGTGTGTGTTTTTATCTGTTAGAAAAACTTTGTTTCAGGACCCTCCTACAGCTCAGTCCGGAGCAGGGGGGCATAATTGTACGGGACCGTTTTTTCCTCTCTTAATACAATGATACGCAGCTCTCCTGCGTATTCGAGAAAAAAAAACCCAATGAAATAAGGAAGAATGCCTTGTTGAATGCATTTTAACTCAAGTTTGTGTGTACTTGACAAATCTCAAACTCTACTAGCGCCTGGGTGTAATTTTATTTCTGTCTGTTGCATGATAATATGCAGAATTATGAACTTCTACCAAAATTATATGTGCCTATATTCTCTCATGGCAGGTACAGTCATGAAGAGGAAGAAGAAGAAGAGGAGGAAAATAAGCAATCATTGCTAAGGAGAACAACAATCGGGAATGGTCTGTAACATGTCACCTAACTTGGCTTGCCTGTTCCCTTCCACACGCACGCACGAGCTAGCTAGCTAAACAAATAATTATTTTCTTTCAGCGCTTAACAAATAATTGTTCTACTGTTTCGTTTTGCAGGCCCTCCAGAATCTTTATATGACTGGACCCGTGAAAATGATTTGGGAATATCAAATCAAGGAAGCCCTGACCAAGTTTTCTCTAGAGGACACTGGCGCCTTGTCAGATGCCAGAATGGCAAGAACTTCTGTTTTGCTCGTAACTCTGTTTCTCTGCTGTGTAACTGGGTTGCTCTTCTGATGTGGTGTTGATTTCGTCAGGCCTCCGCATTTTTGAGGAGCTCCAAGATGTTGATTATCTTGTAAGTTGTTGATGGGTATAGCTATGTACAGGTAGTTTAAATCTAAGCCATATTCTCATGTTGCTTGATGCTTGTGTGCTATTCATAGGCAAGAAGCTGTAGCAGAGCAATGAAGGCTGTTGGTGTGGTTGAAGCCTCCTGTGAGGCTATATTTCAGCTTGTTATGAGCATGGATACTACACGTTTTGAGTAATTCTTTCTTTCTACGTTTAATAAATTTGCTCCAGAATTGTGCATTATTCTTTTCCTTAAACTTATCCATATTATTTTCTTTTTCGTTCTGTAAGGTGGGACTGCAGCTTTCAGTATGGTAGTCTGGTAGAGGAGGTCGATGGCCACACTGCAATACTATACCATAGGCTACAACTGGATTGGTTCCCAATGTATGTTTTATCTTTTGCTGGAAATATTCCTCTCATGACCTTCTGTATCTGTACTCCACAAGAATTGCGGAGTCATTGCAAAATCATGACACATTGTTTTCTTGGTCAAAAACTGACATGATGCCACATGTTACATTAATGATATATGCATGTTGGCTTTTTAATTGGTTGGTGCTAAGTTGTTGTACTATATTTCCTAGGAACATGGATTAAATATTGACTCTTGTATTTCATGGTTTATCGCAATCTTCATGAATTCAAGGTTATTTAATTAATTTTATGGAGCCTGTCATGGATTTGATGTATACTTTGCCAGGTTTGTTTGGCCTCGTGATCTTTGTTATGTGCGCTATTGGCGGCGCAATGATGATGGAAGCTATGGTTGGTACTCTGGTACTTTGTCGTTGTTTGGATCTCAAGATTAGAAATTTGTTTTCATGAAACAGATATTATGAGGAGTTTTTAGAAAAATGAATTTTAAGTAGGCATTCTGTTATATTTGCTTATTCATTAGTGTGTTTGGATTGGTAGTAGTGGAACTTGTTTCATTGTAGCCTCCGAAAAATGGCACGAAATCAATCATCTTGCAAACTAATTGTAATTGTCAAAGGAGAGCTAGGTAGGTGAATCAATAGAAGTGCGAGATTCTCGGCCAGTGAAACAATTGCAGCATACACTGGTTTTGATAAAAACACCTTGGAGTCAGATTTGCTAAAATATGGAATTTTGAATTTACTGGAAACCAGTTTTTCTTATCTCCCAAGTTAGTTGAGTGAAATAAACAATGTTTTACAGAAACTACAACAAGTTTTAAGGAATTTAGTTTTTGTAAAACTTGAGATGCAAACAACCCCTTAGGCTTACTCATAGCCATGTTCCATGCGATATACATGTATATATGAACATGTAGGGCCTGTTTGGACAAGTCTGTTTTTTTTTCCTCTCAAACACGCGGGGGAGCTGTGTCTGCATATCATTATATTAAGAAGAAAAAGGGACCAAGAACCCTTACAAAACACACACCCCCATACCACCAAGAAACTAGGTAGACACATGCACCTATTACAGTAGATAAATCCAACCCCGACCACCACTATACCTCAGTTGTCTACCGGCTGTAGAGCAAAGAGGTAAGAAATACCTCTTGCTCCAGCCTTTCCCCAATTGGATGAGTAGTTTTAGAAAACTGTGGTATCATGAAACTGTGATTTTATAAGCCAAAGACATACAAAACCGTGGTTTAAAAAAAAGCATTTTGCAAAACTGTAGTATTTATCCAGTGCTCCAAAAAATATTTTACATCCAGACAGGGCCGTAATCATTTATTTCTATGACTTGTATTTGATTATATTCAGTAATTTTATTTGCAGTTGTGTTGTTTCAATCCAGAGAGCACCAAAACTGTGGTCCACAACCAGGATTTGTAAGGGCACATATTGAGAGTAAGTAAATTGCTCTGATGAATTCGTTACAGCACAATCATTTGCGACTTATGTTCATTTATAGCATGTTAGCAACCCGGGCTGTTCGAGAAAAAAGTATGGCAGCCAGGGCTTCCTTTTCGTAACTTTTCTTCTCTTTGACTTGCATTTATTTATTGTAGGTGGTGGCTTCAACATTTCTCCCCTGAAATCCCGTAACGGAAGAATCCGAACACAAGTGCAGCATCTTATGCAGATAGATTTGAAGGGTTGGGGGGTTGGTTATGTACCTTCATTTCAGCAGCATTGCCTCCTTCATATGCTGAACAGTGTTGCTGGTACAAATAACCTTCTGAATAAGTTTTGCATGGTATCTTTATTAATTTTCTGTGTTGTACATAGTACTCAGAGAAAACATTTGGTTTATCTTATTCTCGGTTAGGATTTGGAGTAACTTCTCAACAGAGGCAGGACCTTTTTGTGTGAGGCTACTGGCTTGATCAGTGTCCATACACTTTTATGTTTGGTCATTTTAGGTGGCTCAGAGCTGATCCATTGCATGTTAGATGAGTTAACAGGTTCCTTCCACAGGTGTTTAAAATGGTTGCCATTGTGATAAATACTGACACCTTACAAAAATAACCAAGTAGTGTACTATTATATGAATTCTGTTGAAGATGATGTATGGAGAGATGTTTTCTTGTTTTTCCTTGCCCAGTCCTTCATGCAGCATGGAGACTCACTCTCAGCAGCACATTACAACTTACAAGCCTATTGCCAGTTAACCACCTTAGCAGTGGTTGACCTTCAGCATAAATCAAGGGGGTCCCCAGAGCAGTTAGGAATAATCCTTATGCATGACACGTTTAGGAGACAATTGCCGTTTTCTTGTGCATGACTGTTCAAGCATATTATATATACTCCCGCTGTCCCAAAT
Source organism: Saccharum hybrid cultivar R570 (assembly GCA_038087645.1). Taxonomy (NCBI): domain Eukaryota; kingdom Viridiplantae; phylum Streptophyta; class Magnoliopsida; order Poales; family Poaceae; genus Saccharum; species Saccharum hybrid cultivar. The sequence goes on along the minus strand of JAQSUU010000066.1, from coordinate 28,589,306 downwards.
TATAGGCCATTTCGATGTTTTGGCTTGTCTAAGTATATAGCTTTTGCTATGCACCTAGATATACACTTTGTCTAGATTCATAGTAAAAAGTAAAAAACTATGTATCTAGAAAAGCTGAAACGACCTATAATTTGGAATAGAGGGAATGCAATATCAACTAAGGTGATGCACAATCCTGCAAAAAATGTTGTATCCTTAGATTCATTGCCATTGTGTACTTGGCATGCATCCTAAGAGTACTCCATTTCATTTTGCTTAGACATAGGCTGCAGCATGTCCCCTTCCCCCCTCAATTTAGGAAACTGAATATTTTTCCTCAAACACTAGGAAACTGAATATGATATATCTTCTCTATTACTCACTGTGCCTTTTTCTCCCCTGACAGGGCTCAGGGAATGGTTTTCACAAAGTGATGAGAGTCAAGTGCTTCCTAGGATTCCTGTTATGGTCAACATGACTCAATCTGTTTCTTCCAAGAAAGGCAGAAAAGCACAAGAGAGTACTACACAAACCAGCATTCAGATGGATCCAAGCAGACATTCCACAGTTCTTGAGGAGGAATCTGATGAAGATGACGAATTTCTGATACCTGAATCTGAACCAGAGGTTGATGAATTGTTTTTACTTTTTCCGGTGGATCTTTTCTGTCATTTTTAAACAAGACTACGTTTCCTATGCAGCCATCAACACGTGAGGATGCTGCAGATGTTAGGCAGTCAGGTATATATGTTATATTTTCCTTGATTATATCTGTACAAAGAGTCTAGTTCACTTTATGAATTCTATCTAGGGCGGAATGAAGAGGATTCAGACCAGATCGATTTATCTGGGTTTTCTGGGAGTTTACGTCGGGATGACCGTGATAACAGCCGTGACTGCTGGAGAATATCTGATGGGAACAATTTCAGAGTTCGAAGCAAGAATTTTGTATATGATAAAAGCAAGGTTTTGATCTTCCTCATCACTAGACCATTTTCATTATCTTGCTAATACTGCTGTAGAATCATTTTGTCTGAGGCCTTATTGTTTATGGTATCTATTCTTCTCAATAGATTCCTGCAGGAAAGCCTCTTATGGAGCTTGTCGCTGTTGACTGGTTTAAAGACGCAAAGCGAATGGACCATGTTGCTAGAAGAAAAGGCTGTGCAGTTCAAGTGAGTTCATGTTTGAATCCTGATATCATTAACTAGTCTGTAATGCATGGAAGAAAGGAAATGAATAGCACCCTCTTCTATTTTTTGTAACACGGAGAAGCAAGCCCTCTGTTTTTTAGCCTGAACTGTTCTTGCCAGTGCTTGTGGAAGTCCTTGTTGATAGGCTCATAAAACGATGCTTGGATATAATAGTCATATTTTTCTGAGAGCCAGGGTTGTACTTGTATATGGAGTTAGCGTAGCATCATGTGTGGCACCAAGAGCCATGTTTTATTCTTTCTTATTACATTTAGCTTTTCTGTGTATATAGTTAAGAATCCTTGCTTAGCATTTTTTTTACCTTTTGTGTTTAACCATGAATGTGACCATGAATGCGTTTGATGTGGTGAAGCTCAGTTCCTGCTAAGTTATTACTTTTTCCCCATTTGATAATATTTTGCTTTGGTTCTAGGTAGCGGCTGAGAAGGGGCTGTTTGCATTGGCTATAAATCTACAAGTAAGTATTTCCATGGACAGTCTAGTACAAAATGTGTCAAAGGCATATCACCGTTTGCTCCTTATCTTCCTTTATATACATAGTTTTATTGTAATCTCTTGTGCACACAGTACTGTCCACTAGTGTTGAAAGGATGATCCTCTAATTACGGCATTATGCTACTCATTTCTAGTTTTTTTTTGACAAGTGTTTTTTTTTGTTGATAAGGCTACTGTTATGTGGCGCTAGGATTGAGAGGATTGAGAAGGAAGACAGCGGCGGTGGAGCTACAGTACCCGCGCGGGTACTGTTCACATGAGCGAGAGCGGCAGAGGACGGCGGCTAGGGCTATGAGGGGCGCTGGGAACGCCGGCCGCGGGGCTTCGCCCACGGCCGGCAAGAGAGAAGGTTTTTCCTTCTAATCTCTTGCTTGATTAGATTGATACATCTTCTCTCCTTATATAGAGAAGATGTCTTACTTGACCTCTAAGCAAGCGACTAATTAACCCTAACGGGCTAAGGCCCAATAGGCCCTTGACTCTTCTAACACTACACCCCACCTGGACATGCAGCTCGTCCTCGAGCTGCAACTTAACGATGACACTAACGATGACTCCGCTAGACACAAACCTAACACCTAAAAACAAGCATTTTACATCTCGGCTTATTTTATTGACCTGAAATAGACTACGACTCTTTATTGTTGACTCCTGAATATACGGCGGACACCCTCCGTGTGATGGACCTGCACGTGTGTAGCCACCTGGATCCCATGGAGCCCACCGGAACGAGAGGGGTGCATGGGTATAGCCACCTGGAATTAGTCGCGATAGCGACCAGCGGAGACGTCCTCGCGGTGACCGGCGGTGGAACGCGGTGGCGCTAGGCAATGCGTCCCCACCGGTGACAAGGAGAGCGACTCCCCTACCGCCGCTGCCGCAGAGTTGGAGGTCGCTGCCCGCGGGAAAATCACCATGCTCGCGCCTGAAGACAGCAGCGGGTCGGCGCAGTTGCTGGTGGCCGTCCCACAGGGCGAGGTCGCGCTCCGCTGAGCTGAGGTCGACCGTTGCCAAGGTCGCCTCGTGCATATGCTGGCGCATCTCCTGCAGCAGCCGGCGCGCTAGGAGGCCGCGCGCCGCAGCCTGTAACCGCACTGCAGCAGACACCTTGCAAGTAAGCATCTTCCCTGGCAGCTTCGTGATGTCCATCGCCTGCTTGATCTGCTGCAATGTTGGCTGCACGTCCTGGAACGGCAGCAGCGTCGTGCCGTAACCTGGCATCCCGTAGGGGAAAACCGGTGGCAGAGAGACCACGGCCGATTGCGGCAGCAACCAGCTGGCTGGTTGCAGCGGCGGTATGCCGAGGTAGGACTGGATGGCGGCGATGGAACGGGCGAGATCGGTGATGGCCGCGGTCAACTGATTTGGCGTCATCGGTGAGGAAGTGACCGGCAGCGGCTCATCATAACCTAGCATCTCCGACACCAGATTGTTATGTGCTGCTGGGATCGAGAGGAGAGAGGAGAGAGGAGAGGGGAGAGGGGAGCGGCGGCGGAGCTACAGTACCCGCGGCGCTACAGTACCGCGCGGGTACTGTTCGCATACGAGAGAGAGGCGGAGGACCGGCGGCTAGGGCTGTGAGATGCGCTGGGAACGCCGGCCGCGGGGCTTCGCCCACGGCCGGCAAGAGAGAAGGTTTTTTCTTTTAATCTCTTGCTTGATTAGATTGATACATCTACTCTCATTATATAGAGAAGAGGTCTTACTTGGCCTCTAAGCAAGCGACTAATTAACCCTAACGGGCTAAGACCCAATAGGCCCTTGACTCTTCTAACAGCTACTCATTTCTAGTTGTTGATCTTGATAGATGTGTCTTGTAATAATACTATCATTGTCCACTGTTGTTGTGACCTGTGAACCAGCAATAATAATGCAAGTATGATTGCTTTTGCAGGTTCCTGGCACAACAAACTATAGTATGGTTTTCTACTTTGTTACGAAGAAACTGATACCAAACTCCTTATTGCAACGCTTTGTTGATGGTGATGACGAATATCGGAATAGTAGGTTCAAGTTGATACCATCAGTTCCTAAGGTGAAGTTCTCTCTATCCCCACCATTCTTTAGAAATCCTGTGAGGTCCATGTGAAAAGTGTAGAAGGAAGAAGGGCAAAAGAAAGGATATGATGAATCTCGCTATAAGTTGCTGTGAATTCAAAATCCTTTTGTTTGATGTAATTCACATTTGAATTTCAGGGCTCATGGATTGTCCGCCAAAGTGTTGGCAGCACTCCTTGTCTATTAGGAAAAGCTGTTGACATTACCTATATACGTGGCTCAAATTATTTAGAAGTAAGACTGCGAGAAACCTTCTGAAGCTGTCTGTCTACCTATTGGCTAAGAAATAGTATGTGGAGGCTTGGACTGACTTGACACATATTTTATGTTGCATTATGGTGATGTAACCGTGCAGATAGATGTGGATATTGGTTCGTCTACCGTGGCGAATGGAGTTTTGGGGCTTGTGTGTGGTGTGATAACAACACTAGTTGTCGACATGGCTTTCCTTGTCCAGGTAAGCCTCATTTACTCAGAATCACATGTTTGTTCAGAAAAAAAAAATCATAAAACATTGGCTGAACCGCTGAAGTGTTGGCCTTAATATTGTCGGCAGGCTAATACATACGAGGAGCTCCCGGAAAGGCTGATTGGGGCAGTTCGCATGTCGCATATTGAACTGTCATCGGCAATAGTTCCTGTGCTCGAGGATTAACCGTAATAGGCAATACTGTGCATGCATTGGGTTGACAGGATGAAGCCGCTCTGCTTGGATCACTGACAGTGTACACAATGTAGTAGGAAACATAGTTCTCGACTTCTCGTGCCATCTTCCTGAAGACCTTTCTATGCGATCATGCATGTATTGCGTATTTAGATGCGAGCTATGTAGGTTTTACAAAGGGTTGTGTTGGGGAAAAGAAATAAGAGATTAGAAGAGTTAGGAATAGAGGCAGGAGAGACCCAAGCTGAGGCTTGAATAAATGGTCCATGCTTGACTTGAGAGACCACACCATTCTTCATTGATACTATTTCCCTTGTTTGTAATGCTGTGATGCATGTGCCAGCCATATCCCATATGTATTTATGTATATGCATACTACTATGAGGTTAGTTGGTGCCGTGTTCCTCGAAATGTTTTCCTGTTCCTGGAATAATCCTCTAAGCATATGTTCCTGGAATAACACCTAAGCATCCGTTCACCATGTATGTACACTCTCGAGGGAAAAAGTCATTTTTTTCTCCCTAAACCATCGTCGTAGTCTACTTTTTCCCTAGGACTCTAGAACTTTTCTCTCAACGATTAAAACTGTTTAAATTATCTTCAAAACTTATTAGGACACGATGAACGATTTTTCTAGATAGCTTCAAAAATTAGCTTCAGCTATAAAAAGCTTCAAAATTTTAGCTTCAGCTACATTAAAATATTTCGAGCTTAAACTGGATTATTAAGTGTTTATTGGAATCTTTTAACTAAAAATAAATAAAACCACCCTGAAACCCACTTCTAATTAGAGTAAGGAGATAACTTAAATGGCTTTGAGAATTAAAGGAGACAATTTGATCGATTGTAGAGATCAAGGAGGAAACTTGAACTTCAATTTTGATGTGAAATGACTTTTTCCTTCTAAAAAGTCAATTTTGCCTCTCTAAACCATCATCATAGTCTTATTTTTCTTCTCAAACTCTATAACTATACATCTTACCCCTGAATTCTCAAAACTGATCAAATAACCTCCCTATCTTAGTTTGATATGGTTCTGAAGATGGTTTTGTCTTTTTAATTAAAACAAAATATTTAGAGCTCATGAAAACATCTATTCAGCTCCAAAAAATAGATTTAGCTCTAGGAAAATGAGAAAAATATCAAAAAAATTAAACAATTCCTAAAATATTATAATACGTGTAACGTCTGTTGAAAACTATGCATGTTAAAAAATATGAGATACAACTAGCATGAAAACAACATACATTAGTGTCATGCATTTGTGCTAGTCGTATCTTATGTTTTTGGTTATGCAACTGTTTTTTAAAACACGTTAAGACATGAATTATAATGTTCTGATATTTTTCATATTTTTGTAGAGCTAAATATAATTTTAAAAGCTTCTAGAGATATTTCTATGAGATCTAAATACTTTATTTAGATTCGTCGTACCCTAATCTATCAATGTTTTTTTTGGTTTTTTAGAAGTTTAGTGACAATTTTTGTGGTTTAATGACCTTATCAAATACTCCCTCTGTCCCTAAATATCTGTCGTTTGCGCTTCCCAAGAAACAACTTTCACTAAATATATATTAAAAATATTAATATTTATGGTACATAATTAATATCGTTGAAAATGTCTTTAAATCTAGTTTTTTAATAAATTTATTTGGAGATACAAATATTGCACGTATTTTCTATAAATCGAGTTAAACTTGTAGCACGTACACCAACGACGATAGATAATAAGGGACGGAGGGAGTATTCATCAGACTTTTTATGTAGAAAAAAAGGACAAAACCACCTTCAAACCACTTTAAAATAAGTCAGGAAGGAAATTTGAACGATTTTCAGAGTTTAGGGGTAAGATGTCATGCATTGTAGGATTTCCAAAGGAAAAAATATAGGAATCAAGATTCCTCTATTTTATGTACTGTATATGCGTTTGGAATATAGGATTGAGCATATCCTTTCCTATAGGAAGTTTCCTTCACCTATGAATTTTGAAGGAAAAAACATCCAGTCCAGGCCATTGGAAATTTTCCAGTGACATGATGCGGCACTGCTTGAGCTACCAAACACTATTGCCGTGCATCAGTGAGAAAAAGGGACAAGACACAAGAGCCGAGGAAACATTTTTTTATCTATTCACGTCACTTGTGTTCTCGCCATGCACCAACTCCAGAACTTTGATCTACGATCTAGCACGCTTCGGTGCTCCATCGTTGAGTTAATGACCTACCAAAGCTAATCTTAAGCTACCAAGTTTAGCAAACACATGCACATCATTAGTCCAAATAAAATGAGATTCTTCTACTACCTCATTCATGCAATCCAAATGCTCGCTCCTATAAAATTTCTGTGTTTTTCCATATCTTTATTTTACCATCATATTACCTTTTTATTCCTGCATTTTCTCTCATTCTTACATTTTTTATTCCTCCGTTCCAAACAGGCATAGACCTCCTTTGGATTGGAGGATTGGTATAGGATTTTTGTAGGATTTGAGTTCCTAAGGATTTTTTTCCTATACATATGTTTGGTTCATAGGAAAAGGTCAGGACAATTTCACAGGAAAACAAACTTCGAATCGTTCATGTGCATCTGTGCTGTGTTGCTTTCCACGTAACTGGCGGGAAATCAAGTGCCTCCGTGCTTCTTCTAGAGAGGACTTGGCCCAGCCAAAACCAAAACGGTAGCACATGGTGAGGAGCTACCAAAGGCCTCCTCATGTACTTTTCTCCTACAGGATTAGAGAAAGGCACATCAATTCCTGCATTTTTTTCAATTCCTGTACTTTTTTTCTATCCTACGTTCTAAAGATGCCTTGGTTTTGGAGTTTGAGGAAGTCGAGGAGCTAAAATGGACATTTTTCCTTTTTTCCTACTTTGAAGTGGAATGGGTCTCGGCCCAATATCGATAACTCCACACCTGAGAAGCCTGGCCCCAGCCCAGTTGTTGGGCGAACAGAGAGTCGTCTCGCTCTAGTCCTTCAGTCTTCGGGATATTTAACTTATTGCCATCCTTACCGATGTCATCTCTCCAATTGCCAGTTTTACATGGCCACCTACATATTTGCCACACAAAATAATAAAGCTCCAACGTATTTACCACTTTAGCTGATGTGGCATGCCACGTGTTCATGCCAGCACGACAGCACCCCTATAACCTCTATAGGACATGTGAAATGACTTATTTACCCCTGCTGCTTCTCTCATTCCCCCCTCACTGACGTATGGGCCCCACATGTCAGCTTCTTCTTCAACCTCCAGCCCTAGCTAACCACTGCTCCGGGCCTTCGGCTGCTCCGGCATCCATGCCCTGACCACCGCAGACCTGTCCTGGCACGCTGCTCGATCAGTCCTCGTTGAAAGGATCAAGATGCCCAAGGGGGGGTGAATTGAGCTTTTCTAAAAATTAATTGCAAGAATGAAATCCTACAAGCCAAAGTTCACCCCTAGTGCCTACTTGTGTTTCTTGTGATTCTACCGGTAAAAAGTTTTGCACCCTAAGTTCCAATCCTAGTCTAGCATGGCAATTCTAGGAAAGTAAACCAAGCAATGAAAGTAATACGAGAAAGTAAATGCTTGAAAGTAAGGGCAAGGAACACGGCGATGTTTTCCCGAGGTATCGGAGAGTCGCTACTCCCCACTAGTCCTCGTTGGAGTACCTACGTAAGGGTGTAGCTCCCCCTTGATCCACGCAAGGATCAAGTGCTCTCTACGGGCTGATTCTTCGACACTCCGTCGCGGTGAATCGCCCAAAACCGCTCACAAGATGAGTTGGGTCATCCACAAGCTCCGCCGGATGATCACCAAACTCCCAATCACCACTAAGCCGTCTAGGTGATGGCGATCACCAAGAGTAACAAGCTAGAACTCTCACTTGACCACAACGAGCCTACTGAGAAGATGGATACACACTTGCTACTCCCTAGTCACTAATGAGGGATTCTTAAACTTTGATTCTCAAATCACTACCCTCACTAGAGCTCTTGCACTCCCTTACACTCCAAAGGTGTTTCTCAGCTGAATAAATGAGCAAGAGACCTCTAAAAGAGGTGGAGGGGATGTATTTATACACCCCACAGTCAAATCCAACCGTTACCTGCCAACTCAGCAAAAATACGTGTTGACCGGACACGCCGGTCGACGTGACCGGACGCGCCGGTCGAACGTAACGGTCAAAATTCTGAACAACTACGCTGAGTGACCGGACGCACCGATTAGGGGTGACCGGATGCGTCCGATCGTGCAAGGTGCTTACTATATTTTGACCTGACGCGCGACCGCGTCTGATCAGTGATGACCGGACGCGTCCGGTCAGCAAAGTACCTTACTGGAACGTGACCGGACGCGTCCGATCACTTCCCAGTCGCGTCCGATTAGTGGTTTTACCCTCTGAGACACGTGTCAGCATGATCACCGCGTCCGGTCCTCGCAAGGACCGCGTCTGGTCAACAGTGCTGAAACGCAGTATCTGTTAGTACTGACCGGACGCGTCCGGTCAAGCCAGAGACCGCGTCCGGTCAAGGGAAAACGTCTCTAACGACTCCGAAACGCGACACAATTTGAACCAAGTTGCTTCCACCTGAACTTTGAGCTTTTCTTGAGCTACCTAGTGCTAAGTTTGATAAGTGTGCACCACACCTAAATAAAAGACTCACCTAGGTCAAGCTACTCGCTCATGCCCCCCTTTATAGTACGGCCAAAGGAAAAAACGAAGATCCTAACGACTATTCCGAATGTAACTCAACTTGACATTCGGAACTAATCATCCTTAATCTTGTTGTCAATCCTTTGAAAACCGAAATGATTTCCATCAAGGGGCATAAATATCATAGTGCCCAAAGTAGTTATCAACCCCATGACCTAACTTACCAAAGTTTCTGCAAAACACACGTTAGTCATGGTAATAATGTATTGTCATCAATTGCCGAAACCAACTCTCGGGGCCTAGATGCTTTCAATCTCCCCCTTTTTGGTGATTGATGACAACACTTAGATTCAGAAGATATAAGAGTTGAGGTTTTCGAACATGCTTGGTTCACATAAGCAATAAGCAATAAGCACAAGGGGGGTTAGAAATTGCTTATGTGCTCCAAGCCAACGGGGTGTACTCATAAGATAAAAACATGAAGCGTTAGTACACATAAAACATAGCTCATATGAAAACGGAGTAAGGCACGAAAGCACAACCTTATGAGCTAGAACCAATTAAGTGACATGATATTAAAGAGTGACAAGATAGACCACATATGACTCAAAGTATCTCACAAGCACACATGTCACAAAATGCAAGTGCGGAATGGTAAACATGATGCATGAATGTAGCAGAATGTAGCACACAAAGAAAAACGAAAGACCCTCTATCAAAACTCTCCCCCTGAATCTACTCTCTCTCCCCCTTTGGCATCAAACGCCAAAAAACAAAACTACGAAACTGATGGGGGAACAGAAGCAGTCGAGTCGGGTGCCGAGGAGCGTGGAGTGATCACGAACTGTGAAGTATCCTCCTCAGACTCTGAGCTGTCAGGCTGACCCTCTGAAGAAGCACGTGGCTGTGAAGCAGTCTGGGTCTGTAGAGCGGGAGCAGGGACTGATGAATATGTAGCAACAATCAGAGCAGTCTCTGTCACCTGAGCCTGAAGAGTGCCAACTGTAGGAGGATCTGTAGAGGCAACGGACGACAGTACTGTCTCTGTAGTCCCAGTCCCTGTCACTGGAGGAGCCACTGTCTCGGAAGCTGACAACCCTGTAGAAGTCACAATGGTGGTATGCGAGGGTGTCGGCTGACCAGTCAACTCACTGTAGGTGGCACTCAGGTCAGTGAAAGGAGTGCCTGTCAGAAGGTGCGGTCTGGGCTGAACTGGTGGAGTAAACCCCGTCTGAATAGGAGTGTAGCTCGGGGACTGAAAGGTCTGGGGAACCTGCTGCTGGGGAGAGGTGAACTGAAAGCTCGGCTGTCCCTGACTCTGAAGTCCACTGACTGTAGTGCTGGAGTCAGGACAGATGTTGGAGGAGGTACCCCAACTGTGACTCGGTGACGCAGGAGCTCAAGGTACTGCTGCTGGTTGGCTGCCTGCTGTCACTGCATCTCGAACTACTGCCTCTGAAGCTCAAGCTGCTGCCTCTGGAACTCGTCCTGACGAGCCTGAATCTGAGCAAATGTAGCTGCTGTGTCCTGTGCCTATCGCTGCATCTGAATCTCCTGCCTCTCCTGTGCCTAGGTTAGCCTCTCAAGAATAGCCACCATGGCTGGGTCTGAGCGGGAGGCTGAGTCTGAACCACCGGCCTCATGGTCGTGAGACCGAGGAGAGCAGTACCGGGGGATAGGCTGGTAGTCCTCGTCTGTGCTGTCAGTAGCATCATCCTCAACTGGATCAGCAGGCTGAGCATCAAGATCTGCAAGCTCGGCCTCAGCAAGACCCTGAATGGTCTCGTCCTGCTCAGCTGCTGTCTCTGGGACCTCTGGTCTCTCACGCTGTCCTGGCCTGGGTGCCTGCTCTTTGGTAACAGAAGCCCACAACTGACGAATATCATACTCTGGAAAAGCAGTAGTGGTATCTGATATCTCAGCTCAAATATCTGGAGGCAGCTCACACGCAGATCTAATAATGAAGCATATCCAGTGTGCATATGGTAGCTGACGGTGACCCTTGAATCCCTCTGCCAAGGTATCCTCCATCTCACATAGCATCAGATCCCAGATGTCGAACGATGTCTGTGAGATGAGGTGATGCACCACCCATAGCTGCATACGAGTGAGTCCCTCTCTGTATCCCAGCCTCGGAAGAAGTGTCCATCTCACAATAGCATCCAATACTCTAGCGAGGGGTGTCAAGCTAGCAGGTGTATGTCTGGACCCCTCGCCAAACGGCTCACGGAAGCAGGGTCGGATCATATCTGTAGGTGGCACTGTACCTCCGTGAGGGCGCCTAGGTGGAGCAGTCTAACCGAAGCATAGCTGGTGTATCTTCGTCTCTGAAGCAGGGAGTCTGAGAATCTCCCGTACTCTAGTGTTGTAGAGTCTACGGTCACAACCTCGGAATGCAAAGTGGATGAACTCATGTGCAGGGTCAATCCAAAGTGAAGAATAGAACTCTCTGACCCAAGTGCCGCAGTAGGCTCCCGTCCGTCCTAGAAAGTCCGACAAGCCTAGAAGAAAAGATAGGTGCGGACAGAGCTGCTCACCAACCACCTCAACTAGAGCCTCAAGTCGACAGACTCTCTAAGGTCTGAAAGCAATGCCACTGTCAACGTAAGCTCTGTAGAAATCCTCGTGCAGAGGTGTGTAGAAGCCCTCTGACGCTCGGGGGTCCCGCTGAGGTGGGAACCACCGACCAACCTCAATAAACCTCAGGGCCTGCACCTGGCGTGCTGTAGCTCCCCTTAAGTCAAAGTGCTCGACTGGGGGTGACCTCGAGCCCTGGGAGGTGGACGGCCTCCACGACACTGGCCCTCTGGCCTAGGAGTCACCTGAGCTCACGTACGTCCTGAGCGACGACGCGGTGGAGTCTGAACTGTCTGCTCCTCTGTCTCCTCTGGATCCTCTGTGGGCGGATCAACAGGCATATCCTCTATCCCCTCGGTGGCCTCAGTACCGAGCTGTCAACCTTCAAGATGAAAGCGACGCTCTCCAATATGAATCCCACTTCTACTGCCACCCCTCTCTGCCATCTCTGCTGCATCTGCGACTGCCTGAGCTATCTCTGCCTCTGTGAGTGTTCTCTTCCTCTTCTTGGCAGAAGTCTTCTTGCGCTTACCACGCGCAACCTCTGTCAGTCTGGGAGGACTCTCGTCCCCGTCACTAGGTGCACCCCCAGCATTCTTACAGCAAACCATACTGACCAACTGCTGAGAAAACTCTGAAAGATGATGAACTGACACTCGTGAGGCTTGGCCTCAATCCGTATCCGCAAGCTTGGCCTCGGATTCAAAACTTATCAACTGCCACCCCAAAACACCGATAGGACTCACTGTAAAGATAGAATAGATGGATCTACTATAAGCAACATATATTATCTAGTAGATAAGAGATCCTAAAAGTAGCAAGCATATGAGGTAAGATATGAATAGAATAGCGATAGCTACCTCCGATCGACGAGAACCCGGTGAAAAGACGAGGGACCTGGACGCGCGAAAGTTTCCCGGAAGCGCCAGATGAGCGCTGAAATTGCCGAGACAAACAATGAATGACAAGAATTTGAACAACATGTCATGGCAAGCCCTAGAAACAAGACGATGAAGTCACCTTCGCGGATGGAGAACGGCCAAAGAAGGGTTAGGGTTATGGCAATCGAGGAACTCGCGAGGTGGTCTCGGTGCCTCGACTGAAGCAGAGAGGGGGCTCGGCCAGGGGCTTGGCAGTGCGGCTGCAAGGAGATGAGATGGTCGGCGGGGTACGGGCCACGTCGCGGGCAGCAAGGGCGGCGCGCGCGGTGGAGCGGCGACGCGGGCGAGGTGCGGCGATGGGGGCGTGCGCGGTGGTGCGGAGCAGCAGCGGAGTGCGGTCCCGTGGCAAGGCAAGGGCGCGGCGTGAAGGAGGAGGCGCGGGCACGGCGGCGCGATGGCGAAACACCGAAATGGCGAGTTAGGGCACGGTGGCGCGTGGCGTACGGCAGATTGGATTGAAAAAACGGATCGGGAACGAAAGGTTATAAGAGGCTCAGATCCGCTTTTGAAGCACTGACCGGACGCGGTGGGGTAGCATCCGGTCAGAGTCTAGTAAGCTCCTGGAACGACCGGACGCGTCCGGTTAGGGCTGACCGGACGCGGACAGAGTCTGGTTGGAGATCACCCGGGAAACTCAAGCGCATGACCGGACGCGGTGGTGGGGTCCGGGACTGGACGCGATGGTCACAACGACGTGTCCGGTCGAGCGTCCGGTCACAGGTCCAAGAGAAAGTCTTTGGGATGACCGAACACGCTGGTGGTCGCCGGGACCGGACGCAGTGGTGAAGCAGCACGGCGTCCGGTTCAGCGTCCGGTCCAGCGTCCGGTCACTGTTTAATTTCTTCAATCCGATCTTTGACGCGACATCTCCCAACCAAGTTCCAATTCTAAGAGACTCAAATAAACACCAATTGAAACCTGATATGAGTGACCTCACTCAAACCCTCAAGTTTTTTTAAAATATTTTGCCTTAGGCTAGTATTGTTTTTAAGAAAATAAGCAATAAACACCCGAGGAGCAACGTATGGCCATGCAATAGAGTTTATGATCCCTTGGGAGCGTCAAATGCTCTCTCTATTCATGGGCGAACACAGAGGTTGCTCAAAGCCAAACCGAAAAGAAACGACAAAGCAACAACCATGCATATGCAATGCAAAGCGAGAAAGGAAGACTAGGTTGCTTGTCAAGTTTGATCCACGGTTAGGCTTCTTCACTCCTCCAAAGGAGGGTTATCGTAACCGTGTTAGACAAGTCCTAGATGCATTACGGAGAATTAAACATGACAAATGATATAATGCAATGCAAGGGACAACACAAGCTCATTTTTTAAAGTTACTAGAATCAAGCACATTTAGTTCACTTCTCAACCTAAAAAAGGTAGCCTCATCCAAAGGTTTAGTGAAGAAATCCGCTAATTGAGTTTCACTTCTTACACCTTCTAGTGATATATCATTTTTAGCAACATGATCTCTTAGAAAGTGGTGGCGAATATCAATGTGCTTGGTGCGTGAGTGTTGTACCGGATTATTAGCAACTTTAACGGCACTTTCATTGTCATATAAAAGTGACACCTTTTCAAGAACAACTCCATAGTCAAGGAAGGTTTGTTTCATGTATAAGATTTGTGCACAACAAGCCCCCGCGGCAATGTATTCCTCCTCGGTGGTGGACAAAGCCACACTATTTTGCTTCTTAGATGACCAAGATACTAAAGACCTCTCAAGCAAATGGCACCCTCCGGATGTGCTTTTTCTATCAATTTTGCAACCGGCATAATCCGAATCGGAATAGCCAACTAGTTGGAATCTAGCTCCTTTGGGATACCAAAGACCAATGCTTGGGGTGTGCTTAAGATATCTTAAAATTCTTTTTACGACACTTAAGTGAGGTTCTTTAGGGCACGCTTGAAAGCGAGCACACATGCACACACTAAACATGATGTCGGGCCTAGATGCGGTAAGGTACAACAAGCTACCAATCATAGAACGGTAGAGAGTTTGATCAACCGATTTACCTCCCTCATCTAGGTCGAGATGTCCATTAGATGGCATTGGGGTCTTGATTGGCTTACACTCTTCCATCTTAAATCTCTTGAGAAGATCCTTGGTATACTTTTCTTGAGAGATGAAAATCCCTTCTCTCATTTGCTTGACTTGAAAACCAAGGAAGAATGTGAGTTCACCAATCATAGACATCTCGAACTCCTTCGACATCAATCCACCAAATTCCTTACAATAATATTCATTTGTTGATCCGAAGATGATATTGTCAACATAGACTTGACAAATGAAGATTTCCCCATTAAGCTTCTTGGTGAATAGTGTGGTGTCGACCATCCCAATAGTGAAGCCCTTCTCAATGAGGAAGTCCCGGAGGCGCTCATACCACGCTCTAGGGGCTTGCTTGAGCCCATATAGCGCCTTGGACAACCTATAAACATGATTAGGATATCTAGGGTCTTCAAACCCGGGAGGTTGATCAACATAGACTAGTTGATTTATGAAGCCATTTAAGAATGCACTTTTCACATCCATTTGATATAGTTTCATTTCATGATGCGATGCATATGCAAGAAGGATACGAATGGCTTCAAGTCTTGCAACGGGTGCAAAGGTCTCTCCAAAATCAAGCCCTTCAACTTGAGAGAACCCCTTTGCAACTAGTCTTGCCTTGTTCCTCACTACTATGCCTTGGTCATCTTGCTTGTTGCGGAACACCCACTTGGTTCCAATGACTCTTGCACTTTTTGGATGCTCTTTAAGTGTCCAAACTTGATTGCGGGTGAAGTTGTTCAATTCTTTATGCATAACATTCACCCAATCCGGATCTTGAAGAGCTTCTTCTACATTCTTAGGTTCAACACAAGAGACAAAAGAGTGATGTTCAACAAAAGAAGCAAGTTTTTGAGATCGAGTCATTACACCATTTGTAGGACTCCCTATGATGAGATCTTGTGGATGTGCTTGAAGTAGAGGCGAGTTTCTTCTATCAACCACTTGAGGAGAGGGTTGGGGAGCATCAACATCTTGAGCTTGTGCCTCGGCTTGTTCATGAGAGACATGAGTATCTTCATTTTCAACTCTCTCAATCTTATCATCATCTTGAGGCACATGTGATGAAGATGGTGGATCGATAATTTGTACATCGTCTTCATCATCTTTTGGCTGGATGTCTCCCACCAGTATGTTCTTCATTGCCTCCCTCAATGGTTCATCACCTACATCATCACAATTCTCAATTGCTCCTTAGGAGCCGTTAGATTCATCAAATTCCACATCATATGTTTCTTTAACCAAACTGGTGGCATGGTTAAATACTCTATATGCTTTGGACTTTGATGAGTAACCAACAAGAAAACCAATATCACGTCTTTGAAACTTCCCTAGGTGTTGACACTTCTTGTAGATGTAGCATTTGCAACCAAATACCCGAAAGAATGAGACATCCGGCTTCTTCCCATTTAGCAACTCATTGTCACACCCATTTTTAAGGAACAAATGGAATGTATAATCTTATGTGCACCCAGAGATCAATCACACATAAGATGACAAATATAAATAGTATCATCACAAATGTTTATTACATAACGAATAATATCACAGAGTCTTCATGTAATTAAGCGGAAACATAGAATAATTCTTGTGGTAGCTAGCTCCATAGCATAGGCACGTCAACTGGTTGACCACAAGTCTAGTAATCTTTAGAAAAGTAGTAGTAGTAATCACTATTTATACTTTCGGGAGTCCATCCTATGGTGTGGGGAATGCAAGGGTGAGCACAAAAGTACTCAACAAGTGTAACATGGGGTTCATGAAGCTCAAGTAGGATAGACACTGGTTCAACTGCATGTAGCTTTTAGTTGATCATATTTTAAGCAATTAAGTAGCATCAAATAGGTGATATTCCCATAAATAAACACATGATCATGTAAAGAGAATAATGAATAGCAAGAACAAGTAAATTAATAGTGATCTCTATTCCGTAAGGGTCCAAGGCCGCTCGTATCCGTGAGCACGGCTGATATACCAGTTTTACACTCTGCAGAGGTTGTACACTTTAACTGTGAGTCGTGATCTCCAAAAGTCCGAGGTCATGACTCCCCATTGGACAATTAAGTTTCACTATGAAGTTTTTCCAAGGTTCGTCTAACAAGTTAGGGCCGCTAGGTTTCTGTGGCCTGCAAATGTAGAGTCCCCCTTCCGTATGGCACAATGACACGCAGCCTATACTCATAAGGACAGGAGCCGCACTACACCCAACCCGGAACACAACCCCTTTTGCGCCATAAAGGTAACCACTAACAAGCTAGAAAAGGTCCTCTTATATGACTAAAGCCAGAGCCATGTAGCTCTCACAGCTGTACTGTAAGTCCCGGATGTTCGCTTACAGATAAGTCCTTACGGAGAGGAATCTAGAGAAAACTCTAGCCCTCTTGTTCCCTGTTGCTAAAAATCATCTTTTAGAGTTATTGCATATATCATTAGTCAAATTACAAGATCATTGTTCATGTGAGCACTAGCCACTACCCAATGCCAATAACCATAGGATTCAAGGAACAAGATCAATACTAAGGCATCCTTAACAAGGAGACACATGCAGCATGAATTAAGTGAATTAAAGTGAGTAGGTAACAAGGATAATCCTATGCTATACTTGCCTTGATCTAGCTGATCCTGTTGATCCGATTCATAATAGTACTCTTGATCACCAACGAACTGATCACCGTCTATTCTCGATTAACACATCAACAACAATCATCCAAGAGCAATCATGCAAAGCAAACAAAGCTACAATTAGAACAGTACACCAATAGTAAAAAAATAAGATGAAAAGTTTTTAAAACGAATCTACATCGCACTAGGATCACACAGACGCGAATTTCACGTAAATCGGAGCTAAAACGGAAAAGTTATGATTTAAACGAGATTTACTTTATTAAAGTAATAGATTAAATCTAACCTCAAAATTTAAAAGTGGAAAACCTACTAAACAGTAGTACTAACATGTAGAGTATGAAATTATGAAGCTAACGCAACTTGAACGGGTCAAATCGGAGTTAAAACGGAGATTTTATGACCTAAATAAATCTAGTGGCAAAACTGTAAATACTAGAAAACGTATTTTCACCTAAACCGACTGAGTTTACGCTTTCAAAAGGATAAAGCATATTCGGGCTTTACGCTTATGGACCGCGGGTTAAGACTTAAGAAAGTCCAGGGTCTCTTTAGCAAAAGTGGCAAACGAAGAGGTATGACGAAATCTAAGCCGTTGGATCATAAACTAGTGGCTGAGATTAGATTGGAGAGAGAGAAGAGGGAATCTCCGGCCGGCTACAGTGCCGAGCGCGGCGGAAGACATGGCCGACGGCGAGATTACTTGCCGGCGCACACGGTTAGGGCACTAGAGACCATGATTCGGCTCGGGAATAGCACGGGAAGAGAGAGGAGCTCACGCCGAACTCACCGGAGGCGAAAACGCGGCCGCGAACGGATCGGGAACGACGTGCGGCACGGAAGGGAGAAACCGGTGGTCCTATGAACATCGGCGACTCACAGTGAGCTAACCAAGACAGAAAAAGAATTAAGAAAGGCCTCAAAAGCTCCGCAAATGAGCTACAAACCCCGTCTACCAACTTACGATGACAAAGACGCGGTGGAGCGGATGATTTCATCCACCCGAGCCTCGAACAGCGGCGGCTTAGGGTTGTGGTGGCTAGCGCGTGATTTGAGGGCAGCGGCTTGCAAATAGGGCGGCGTGAGGAGGCGGCGCAGGTACGGCTGCTATTTATGGGAGGCTAGGCATGTGGGACAAGGCAGGAGCACACCGGGCGGCATCGGACTCCTTGCTCGAGTCCGGCTCGATTACGAGCAAAGGAAGGAGACGGTTCTTACACGCGAGCCCGGCTGTCAGTGAAACGAAGAGAGAAGGGCGCGGCGGCCTGCGTCCGACGGTAGCTGGGCCGGCCCACTGCGCAGCGCGAGGGAAAGAAGACTGGGCCTCGGGTGAGAAGGCCGAACGGCCCGGGAGGGAGAGAGGAGAAGCTGGGCCTTCGGGCCGAAACTGAGAAAAGATAAATTCCTATTTCCTTTTCTTTTTCTAATATTTCAAATGCATTTTCGAATTATTTTTGAAATCATTTTCTTCTGGAAATAAACCAATCAAAACAATTAAAAATATGCAGCGGCATGTATGCACAAACACGTATTTAACCTTATATTTGATTTTATTTATTAAAAATTATTATTTCCCTAAGTTTTCATGCACACATAAATGCATAACTAAATCAAATTCTCCTATTTAAAAATATTCAAAAATTTAGGGTGTTACAATTCTACCCCCCTTAAAATGAATCTTGTCCCGAGATTCGGACGATGCTTACTCAAACAACTGTGGGTATGCTTTTCTTAAATCTTCCTCTCTTTCCCACGTAGCCTCTGCTTCCGAATATCGGCTCCACTGAACTTTACACATCTTTATGACTCGGCTCCTGGTAACTCTTTCCGCTGTCTCCAAAATTTTTACGGGATACTCCTCATAAGTGAGATTTTCCTTAACAGTGAGTTCTTCCAACGGTATTTGTTCTTCTGGTACACGCAAACATTTCTTTAACTGAGACACATGGAACACATCATGCACACCTGCTAAGCTCTCAGGCAATTCCAACTGATATGCCACTTCACCACGTCTCTCTAAGATCTTAAAAGGACCGACATACCTCGGTGCTAACTTTCCTTTCCGATTAAACCTTTTCACACCTCTCATAGGTGACACCTTCAGGTAGACATAATCTCCCACTTCAAAAGTCAACTCTCTCCGTCGAGTATCGGCATAACTTTTCTGTCGTGACTGAGCTGCTTTCAAATTATTTCAGATCATTCTTACTTGTTTCTCAGCATTCCTAAGCACATCAGGACCGAATACTTGACTTTCTCCTGTCTGATTCCAAAACAACGGAGTTCTACACTTCCTACCATACAAAGCTTCAAAGGGTGCCATCTGTAGACTTTTCTGATAACTATTATTATAGGAAAACTCTGCATATGGCAAACTCTTATCCCAACTTGTACCATACTGCAAAGCACAAGCTCTCAACATATCTTCCAATATCTGATTAATCCTTTCGGTTTGCCCATCCGTCTGAGGATGATATGCTGTGCTAAAATTTAGCTTAGTCCCTAATGACTCTTGTACTTTCTGCCAGTAATATGATGTAAATTGAGTACCTCGATCTGACACGATCTTCTTTGGAACTCCATGTAAACTTACTATTCTTTCCAAATATAGTTCAGCCAACTTTGCACTGGAATATGTTGTTTTAACCGGTATAAAATGTGCAAATTTAGTCAAACGATCCACTATAACCCATATTGAATCAAAACCTCTCTAAGTGCGTGGTAACCCCACTATGAAGTCCATACCAACTTCTTCCCACTTCCACTCAGGTATCTGCATCGGTTGCAACAATCCTGCAGGTCTCTGATGTTCAGCTTTAACCCTCTGACACGTATCACATAGTGCAACATACTCTGCAACATCTCTTTTCAAGCCATGCCACCAATACCTCTCTCTCAAATCCATATACATCTTAGTACTTCCGGGATGAATAGAGTAAGCGGACTCATGGGCTTCACGTAAAATTGCTTCTCTTATAGCTTTGTCCTCAGGCACACATAATCGTTTCCCAAACCATAGAGTTCCTTTATCATCCAACCGGAATCCAGGTGCCTTACCTTTCGGTATATTTTTCACTATCTCCTTTATTTTGTCATCTATCAACTGACCCTTACGTATCTGTTGCTCTAACATAGGCTCTATTACTAATTCCACTGCATTAATAGCAATACCCAAGTTTAAATGCTCAAATTCAGCACATAACTCATTTGACATAGACATTACTTGCACCTCATTAGCATAGCTCTTTCTGCTAAGAGCATCTGCAACAACATTAGCCTTACCCGGATGATAATGTACCTCCAAATCATAATCCTTAATCAACTCTAACCAGCGACGTTGTCTCAAGTTCAGATCTGATTGAGTGAAAATGTACTTCAAACTCTTATGATCAGTGTAAATATCACTTTTATGTCCAATCAAATAATGCCTCCATATTTTCAAAGCATGCACCACCGCTGCTAACTCCAAGTCATGAGTAGGGTAATTTAACTCATGCTTCCTCAACTGTCGAGATGCATATGCCACTACCTTGCCTTCTTGCATAAGCACACAACCAAGACCCAAACGGGATGCATCACAATAGATAGAGAAGCTCTTATTCAAATCTGGCAAAACTAACACCGGGGCTGTTGTCAATCTTTTCTTCAGCTCCTCAAAATTAACCTGACACTTATCAGACCACACAAATTTTATATTCTTTTCTAACAATGCTGTCATTGGCTTGGCAAGCTTAGAAAACCCTTCAATAAATCTTCTATAATATCCAGCTAATCCCAAGAAACTACGAATTTCTCCCACATCGGTTGGTGGCTTCCAATTCAACACATCCTTTACCTTGCTAGGATCCACTGAAATTCCACCATTAGAGACCACATGACCCAGAAAAGCAACTTCCTTCAACCAGAATTCACATTTACTACGCTTAGCATAGAGCTTATGCTCTCTGAGCTTTTGCAGGACCAACCTCAAATGTTCCACATGTTCTTCCTTAGTCTTAGAGTATACCAGGATATCATCGATGAACACTACCACAAACTTATCAAGATACTCCATGAATACCTTATTCATCAGGTACATAAAGTATGCAGGAGCATTAGTCAAACCAAAAGACATTACTGTATACTCATACAAACCATACCGTGTTGTGAATGCTGTCTTTGGTATATCGGTAGCACGAATCTTCAATTGATGATAGCCAGAGCGAAGATCAATCTTAGAAAACACACAAGCACCTCTCAACTGATCAAACAAGTCATCAATCCTTGGCAGCGGATACTTATTCTTGATAGTCACCTCGTTAAGTGACCGATAATCAACACACATCCGTTGAGAACCATCCTTCTTGTCAACAAAGATCACAGGAGCTCCCCATGGTGAAGAGCTAGGACGAATGAAACCTTTCTCTTGCAACTCTTTTATTTGTTTCTTAAGTTCCTCTAATTCATTAACCCCCATTCTATATGGACGCTTAGCTATAGGTGCAGTTCTAGGCAATAATTCAATAATAAACTCAATGTCGTGGTCGGGTGGCATACCTGGCAAGTCGTCGGGGAATACATCCGGAAATTCATCCACAACTGGATCCTCTTGATTAACACTATCATCAAGTCGATTTACTGTAGCTGTCTGCGGCTTCTGCACTACAATCTCCACACTAATTCGATCTCCCTTCGGTGTTGTCAGGGCTACTGCCTTTTCCTTACACTGAATCACTGCCTGATTTTGCTTCATCCAATCTAGTCCCAGAATAAGATCAATCCCAGCTATTCTCAACACTATAGGACTCACTTTGAACTCTACCCCTCTTAAAATTAAACTAATAGGGAGGCATCGATAGGAAGCTTGCATACTTCCCCTAGGCGAATTGACTAGTATAGGGTTTTTCATGGCACATAAAGGGATGCTATGTGTCTTAACAAATATTTGAGATATGAATGAATGCGAAGCTCCAGAATAAAAAAGAACAGTGGCAGGAATGGAGTGGACATCGAACGTACCGAGCATAACTTCAGGTTCCGCCATGGCAGTTTCCTCCGACACGTGAGTCACCTTCCCGTAGTATGGTGGCTTCTGGTTACTGTTCTGCTTCTGAGGGGTTTGCTGATTGGCCTTCTCAGGACAGTTATAAGACAGGTGACCTTCCTTCCCACAACGGAAACACTTAGTTGGAGTATTAGGAGTACTAGTCTTCACTGGGGTGTTGTTGGGAGTACTCTGTCGTTGATTCTGGTTCCCATTCTGCTGCTGAGGGCGTTGATTGCCATTCTGCGACTGATAAGGGGACGTTGCAGAAACTGATTACGTGGAGGAAGTTGACCACGGCTCCATTGGTTGGGCGGATACCTCTGCTGATAACCTTGTTGATAACCAGTGCGTTGGCGAGTGTTGTTTCTAGATACCTGTCCCTGAAGTCTCTTCCTTTTGGCATCCATCTCCTTACGCTTATTATCCACCACAATAGCGCGATTCACTAATGTTTGATAATCTGGGTAAGCATTGGACATTAGCTGCAATTGAAGACCATCATGTAGACCCTTCAGGAAAAGTCGCTGCTTATTGGCATCATTAGCCACCTCATTCGGCGCATAATGTGACAACTGAGCAAACTTGTCTCTATACTCCGCTACAGGCATAGATCCCTGTGTCAAATTGCGGAATTCTTCTGCCTTCAGTGCTATCACCCCCTC
This sequence comes from Saccharum hybrid cultivar R570, assembly GCA_038087645.1. Taxonomy (NCBI): domain Eukaryota; kingdom Viridiplantae; phylum Streptophyta; class Magnoliopsida; order Poales; family Poaceae; genus Saccharum; species Saccharum hybrid cultivar. The sequence continues at coordinate 28,566,379 of JAQSUU010000066.1, read as the reverse complement.
AGGTATATGGTAGGACCTAAAACTCTCTGTAAACTCCTGCCAAGTAATGGCGGGAGCATTGGCAGGACGGCCATACTGATATGAATCCCACCAGTCTTGAGCTGCTCCTTGAAGTTGTCCCGAAGCAAACAACACCTTCTGTTGATCATTGCACTGAGCAATGTTGAGCTGCTTCTCTACTGCACGAAGCCAATCATCAGCTTCCAATGGATCAGTGGCATGAGTAAACACCGGGGGATGACCCTTCAAAAATTCACCACGCTTATCACGCGCAGGTGCTCCTCCTACTGGCTGATTTTGCTGATTGTTCACCAGAGCCTCCATCAACTATGTCTGTATGGCCAAAAGCTCATGAATAGTAGGTGGTGGACCAACTCCACGACCACGGCCTCGACCTCGTCCTCTTCCAGACATCTGTTATCTAATACAATATCAAATCTTAGAGATTACCGCATTATAGACAATTTTAGAGATAGAGAATAAAATCTGATAATCTTTTGGACATGTCCCAATTTCAGCGGTTCGGTAAAACAGATCTATCTCGAGTTACAGATATCCAGTAGAGGTGTACTTTATACGGTTGGAAAGCTTATGAAATTATCTACAACTTTTATTTAACTCATAATTCCAGATTCTGTCACGAAGTTACCCAAAAACAGGACACAACAGAAACTGTTTCTGATTTCCAGACTGTGCAGTAACTTCATCTTGTAACGATTATATCTCATGATCCAGAATAGATAAAAAGGTGATTCTAGAGGCATTGGAAAGGTACGTGGGTCTAGATTCTCTCATAAAAATTTCAGAATTTTTCGCTGAACAGTTAATTTCAAGCATAAAAGGAAAGACAGACCGCTCCAGAAAGGGCAGAACAGAGAGAAAAGTTAACCCAACTAAACTATTTATTTATCACACTAAAACTTAGTATTCTTTAATTAGGAACTTTTGTAGACAAGCCCACAAAGCTCCAGCACTCATTACATGGAAAAACCAACTCACACATAAGCACAATAATAACTCAACTAACCACACAAAGTTCACACGACACCACAAAACTCAACTTAACTCGACACTACTCGTACTATCGTATTATTACATAAATGGTATTCCAACTCTTAGGGACGGGCTTGATGTTCATGATAATCATAGATCGCCTCCATGCCTTGGTCAATCCTTAGGCCATCTATCACTTCTTGGTACCTCTTGACGTCCTTCCCCAAAGCTTTAACTAGGGCTATCAACCAACGATTCGTCACCATCATGTCATGACCAAAATCCACCATGACCCGAGGAACTACTTCCAAATTCCCAGGGTTCATCATTACCCATCCTTGCTCTGGGTCTCCACGGGGAAAATAGCGATATTGATCATCTTGCATAACCTCATAGCGAAGGTGACGAAGTCCCAAGCATGCTTCAAAGGCTGCATCTTCTATGCCATCTTCTATAGTGGCACGACGACCACTATGGGAAAAACACCTGTCTAGCAAATAAGTATCCATCTCTTCGTTCTTAACGAAGATACGCACATTGCACTTCCAATAAGTAGCTTCCAAAGGATGCTTATGCTCCCAGCAGACATACTCAAACGCAGGATCCTAATCTGTGAAGTAGGCACTGAGCATGCCAACTAGTCGGTGGTGTGAAGGAGTGTCATGGCTTGACTTGTGATGGATCTTTGTAATCCAACCCATAGGAAGGGACGGCACACCAACTTCAGCGGAACCATCTTGTGGAGGCGAAGGGGGCTGTTCTCCATCATGGGCAAGCTCAACATCTTCATCATCACTCAAATAGATAACCTCCTCTTTAGGTTCAAGTTCTTCTTGGGGCAAAACTAGTTCTGGCGCCTGATCTGGTGTTGATGGCGGGGTTGGTGTAGTGTCTTCTGGTTCCTCCTGAGGCTCCTCTGGTTCGTACAAGGAACGGGGTGGATAGTAGCCTCCAGTGGTAATACGGGCAGTCTTGCGGGCACGAGGCATCTATAGATTTTAGGCCAAGGGTAAGTTGGAATTAGAGACAATATTTTCGCAATAGAATAAGGCGAAAGAAGCATAACAATTTAGCAATTATCAAGAGTAAAGTGACAAGCATGAAACAAGTAAAGAAAAGAGAACTAAGACGACCATTACTAACTAGGCTTGCGTCCTATAGTTAACATAGCTCTGATACCAATCAGTCACACCCATTTTTAAGGAACAAATGGAATGTATAATCTTATGTGCGCCCAGAGATCAATCACACATAAGATGACAAATATAAATAGTATCATCACAAATGTTTATTACATAACGAATAATATCACAGATTCTTCACGTAATTAAGCGGAAACATAGAATAATTCTTGTGGTAGCTAGCTCCATAGCACAGGCACGTCAACTGGTTGACCACAAGTCTAGTAATCTTTAGGAAAGTAGTAGTAATAATCACTATTTGCACTTTCGGGAGTCCATCCTGTGGTGTGGGGAATGCAAGGGTGAGCACAAAAGTACTCAACAAGTGTAACATGGGGTTCATGAAGCTCAAGTAGGATAGACACTGGTTCAACTGCATGTAGCTTTTAGTTGATCATATTTTAAGCAATTAAGTAGCATCAAATAGGTGATATTCCCATAAATAAACACATGATCATGTAAAGAGAATAATGAATAGCAAGAACAAGTAAATTAATAGTGATCTCTATTCCGTAAGGGTCCAAGGCCGCTCGTGTCCGTGAGCACGGCTGATATACCAGTTTTACACTCTGCAGAGGTTGTACACTTTAACTGTGAGTCGTGATCTCCAAAAGTCCGAGGTCATGACTCCCCATTGGACAATTAAGTTTCACTATGAAGTTTTTCCAAGGTTCGTCTAACAAGTTAGGGCCGTTAGGTTTCTGTGGCCTGCAAATGTAGAGTCCCCCTTCCGTATGGCACAATGACACGCAGCCTATACTCATAAGGACAGGAGCCGCACTACACCCAACCCGAAACATAACCCCTTTTGCGCCATAAAGGTAACCACTAACAATCTAGAAAAGGTCCTCTTATATGACTAAAGCCAGAGCCATGTAGCTCTCACAGCTGTACTGTAAGTCCCGGATGTTCGCTTACAGAGAAGTCCTTACGGAGAGGAATCTAGAGAAAACTCTAGCTCTCTTGTTCCCTGTTGCTAAAAATCATCTTTTAGAGTTATTGCACATATCATTAGTCAAATTACAAGATCATTGTTCATGTGAGCACTAGCCACTACCCAATGCCAATAACCATAGGATTCAAGGAACAAGATCAATACTAAGGCATCCTTAACAAGGAGACACATGCAGCATGAATTAAGTGAATTAAAGTGAGTAGGTAACAAGGATAATCCCATGCTATACTTGCCTTGATCTAGCTGATCCTGTTGATCCGATTCGTAATAGTACTCTTGATCACCAACGAACTGATCACCGTCTATTCTCGATTAACACATCAACAACAATCATCCAAGAGCAATCATACAAAGCAAACAAAGCTACAATTAAAACAGTACACAAACAGTAGAAAAATAAGATGAAAAGTTTTTAAAACGAATCTACATCGCACTAGGATCACACAGACGCGAATTTCACGTAAATCGGAGCTAAAACGGAAAAATTATGATTTAAACGAGATTTACTTTATTAAAGTAATAGATTAAATCTAACCTCAAAATTTAAAAGTGGAAAACCTACTAAACAGTAGTACTAACATGTAGAGTATGAAATTATGAAGCTAACGCAACTTGAACGGGTCAAATCGGAGTTAAAACGGAGATTTTATGACCTAAATAAATCTAGTGGCAAAACTGTAAATACTAGAGTGAACAAGCATTTGGTGTGAACAAGCATTGGTAGCAAAGGTCACAAAGTTACCCAATGGATAACAAGTTGAAACTCAATGAAGCAACATATAGCACATTTGAGAGAGAGTGATCATTTGATATTGCAATCTTGCCTATACCCTTGACTTTGCTCTTTGAATTATCACCAAATGTGATCTTTTCTTGACATACCCCATTCTCTTCAAGTGAGGTGAACATACGAGGGTCACCGGTCATATGTTGAGTGCAACCACTATCAATAACCCAATGAGATCCACCGGTCTTGTAGTTCACCTACACACAAGAGATCAAGCTTTTTGTTTAGGGACCCAAACTTGAGAGGGACCCTTGACTTTCTCAACTAGTGACTTGGCAACCCATATTTTCTTAGGCCTATTCTTGTTTGGGGGACCCAAGAACATGACTTTCATCTTTCCACTTGAATCTTTTCTAAGCATGTAATGAGCATTGAAGGCAAAGGGTCTAGCATGCTTGGGCAAGGGTTGTGGTGGTGGAGTTTTGCACTCATGAGCAAAATGGCCCTCTTGTCCACAATCAACACATCTCTTTGGCTTGGGCTTTGACTTGCTTTGTTGTTGTTGAGCTTTAGCCTTCTTCTCGTGATTTGCCAAGTAACCAATGCCACTTCTATCCATCTTCATGACGGTGTTCATGAGTAGCTCACTTTGCAAATATTGGCCTCTTGTGAACTTGCTTAGGCCGGTCTTGAGATGCTCTTTCTCTTGCTTGAGCTTTTTGTTCTCTTTAATAAGTGACTCATTTGATGTTTGCTTTTCAAGAGCCATCAACCCTTTTAGCTTCTTGTTCTCACTTGTAAGCATCTCATTCTCACTCTTGAGCTTGACATAATCATCATAGTTATTGGACTCAACCACACTCTTGCCTTTGCCACTAGAGCCTTGCTCAATGCTTTCAATGATCAAGTCATCACATGATGTAGCTATATCAATCTTAACAACTTGGTTAGTAGCATCATGTGTCTCAAGAGAAAGCTCATTAGCAACAACAAGACTATCATAATTGATTTTCAATGTTGTGTATTTGTCTTTTAGAGAGTTGTGCCTAGTGTTGAGCTCATCATGCTTCTTCTCAAGTTTATCATGTTGATCTCTAAGCTCTTTGTTAGAAAGTTTGAGCTCCTTAAGAGTAGAAGACATAATTTCATTTTGATCTTTGAGCTCATCACTAGTCTTTTGTGCATTCTCAAGTTTAGATGAGAGTGAGTCATTTTCATTTTGGAGCTCATCCTTTTCATTTCTAGTTCTTCTTATGACTTTAGAGTATTTGTTCAACAATTTTATAAGTTCATCATAAGAAGGTGCATCATATTCATCATCACTATCACTATCATCATCATCACTATCATTGTTTTGTACCTTTCATTCACCCTTGACCATAAGGCATAGGTGAGTAGTCGACGATGATGGTGAAGATGGCGGTGAAGGTGGTGATGAAGATGTCGGTGAAGATGATGATGGCCCAATCACAAATGCGGCAACCTTCTCTTTCTCATCATCGCTCTCATCACCGGAGGACTCACATGATGATTCAATGTCGGTGAGCCAATCACCAACAATGTAGGCTTTGCCTCCCTTCTTCTTCTTGTGAAACTCTTTTATCTTGCCATCCTTCTTCTTGTATGGCTTGTTTTTCTTCTTCTCATCTTCTTCATCACTTGAATCATTTTTCTTGCCCTTGTTCTTGTTCTTGTACTTGTCTTTTGGAGGCCTAGGGCATTGATGAGCTAAGTGGCCAAGTTCACCACAATTGTAGCAATCCATCTCGGATATTAGCTTCCTTTTGCTACCTGTGAAGAACTTCTTCTTCTTGCCGTCGAACTTGATGCCACTCTTGTTGAGCTTCTTTAGCATCTTGGTGGTCTTTCTCACCATGAGTGCAAGTGATGCATCATCAATATCACTTTCACTTGAGCTTTCTTGCACCATCATGGCTTGGCCCTTCTTCTTCTTGTCATGGCTAGCTTTGAAGGCCAAGTCCTTCTTGGAAGATGATGAACCCTCTTCCGGAGTGATGTGCATGTACATCTCATGAGCATTGATCTTCCCCAAAACTTGTGTCGGTATTGCGGTGGAGAGATCACTTTAATGAAGCACGGTGACAATGTGACCATACTTCTTAACGGGAAGAACGCTCAAGATCCTCCTTGCAACATCCGATTGACTCATTTGGGTGAGCCCAAGAGCATTGAGATCTTCTACAAGAACATTCAATCGAGTGTACATGTCATTAGCACTTTCTTTAGGAAGCATCTCAAAAGAATTAATTTTCTTTAAAGCAATATGATAGCGTTCCTCACGCTCACTCTTAGTTCCCTCATGGAGAGCACAAAGGTTTTTCCACAATTCATGAGCGTTTTTTGCATTACGCACACGATTGAAGATATCCTTGCCTAATCCCCGGTAGAGTGCATTTTTGGCCTTTGCATTCCATCGGTCGTACTTCTCGTCACCACTTGGGTTGGTGGGATCCTTGATAGCGGGAAGCCCTTCGGTTGTGGCTCTAAGACACCCAACATCTATGGCTTCGAGGTACGCCTCCATTCGGATTTTCCAATATGGAAAATCATTTTCCTCAAAGGTGGGAGGTGGTCCTTCCCCGTTAGACATCTTGCTCTAGGCGGTGAAGCCTAATTTAGGAGTAACTCGGCTCCGATACCAATTGAAAGGATCAAGATGCCTAAGAGGGGGGGGTGAATTGGGCTTTTCTAAAAATTAATTGTAAGAATTAAATCCTACAAGCCAAAGTTCACCTCTAGTGCCTACTTGTGTTCCTTGTGATTCTACCGGTAAAAAGTTTTGCACCCTAAGTTCCAATCCTAATCTAGCATGGTAATTCTAGGAAAGTAAACCAAGCAATGAAAGTAATACGAGAAATTAAATGCTTGAAAGTAAGGGCAAGAAACACGGCGATGTTTTCCCGAGGTATCGGAGAGTCGCTACTCCCCACTAGTCCTCGTTGGAGCACCCGCGCAAGGGTGTAGCCCCCCTTGATTCGTGCAAGGATCAAGTGCTCTCTACGGGCTGATTCTTCGACACTCCATCGCGGTGAATTGCCCAAAACCGCTCACAAGATGAGTTGGGTCATCCACAAGCTCCGTCGGATGATCACCAAACTCCCAATCACCACCAAGCCGTCTAGGTGATGGCGATCACGAAGAGTAACAAGCTAGAACTCTCACTTGACCACAACGAGCCTAATGAGAAGATGGATGCACACTTGCTACTCTCTAGTCACTAATGAGGATTCTCAAACTTTGATTCTCAAATCACTACCCTCACTAGAGCTCTTGCACTCCCTTGCACTCCAAAGGTGTTTCTCAGCTGAACAAATGAGCAAGAGACCTCTAAAAGAGGTGGAGGGGATGTATTTATACACCCCACAGTCAAATCCAACCGTTATCTGCCAACTCAGCAAAAATACGTATTGACCGGACGCGCCGGTCGACGTGACCGGACGCGCCGGTCGAACGTAACGGTCGAAATTCTGAACAACTACGCTGAGTGACCGGACGCACCGATCAGGGGTGACCGGACACGTCCGATCGTGCAAGGTGCTTACTATATTTTGACCTGACGCGCGACCGCGTCTGATCAGTGATGACTGGATGCGTCCGATCAGCAAAGTACCTTACTGAAACGTGACCGGACGCGTCCGATCACTTCCCAGTCGCGTTCGATTAGTGGTTTTACCCTCTGAGACACGTGTCAGCATGATCACCGCGTCCGGTCCTCGCAAGGACCGCGTTCGGTCAACAGTGCTGAAACGCAGTATCTGTTAGTACTGACCGGGTCAAGCCAGAGACTGCATCCGGTCAAGGGAAAACGTCTCTAACGACTCCGAAACGCGACGCAACTTGAACCAAGTTGCTTCCACCTGAACTTTGAGCTTTTCTTGAGCTACCTAATGCTAAGTTTGACAAGTGTGCACCACACCTAAACAAAAGACTCACCTAGGTCAAGCTACTCGCTCATGCCCCCCTTTATAGTACGGCCAAAGGAAAAAGCGAAGATCCTAACGACTATTCCGAAGGTAACTCAACTTGACATCCGGAACTAACCGTCCTTAATCTTGTTGTCAATCCTTTGAAAACTGAAACGATTTCCATCATGGGGCATGAATATTATAGTGCCCAAAGCAGTTATCAACCCCATGACCTAACTTACCAAAGTTTCTGCAAAACACACGTTAGTCATGGTAATAATGTATTGTCATCAATTGCCGAAACCAACTCTCGGGGCCTAGATGCTTTCACTCGTACCGCCCGCCACTGCCGTGCCCTGCTGCTGCGTCCATCGTCCGTGATTTCGCTTGCCTGACGCCGTCGTGCTGGCACTACTCCACGGTGCCATGGTAGTTCCGTACTCGCCCTTCGTATGTCGGGGCTCGGACCTCACGTTCTGCAAGGCCGCCCAGTATGTGGCCGCGCTGCCATCGCTGGAGGACGCGGAAGCCGCGTGCGTGGTGTCATCCGCGTCCAGGACCAATGGCGGGTCTCCCTCCAATTTGGCCCAGGCCACACCGTGCACTTGCAAGACTCATTCCTTGGCGTGTGTCTCGCGTGGACCAGCGCGAGCAGCGATGACTGAGGACGACGTGAGCACCTGGTGCTACGCATGCGCCATCGCGACCGCTCCCCCGTACTGTGACCCTACCAACAGCATGTAGAGTCCTTGGGCGAGGAGATGGAGCAGCGCCGCTGCGAGCTGCGACTCTTAGCTAACACCGGCACCCATGCAACCACAGGCGCACCTCGCTGGGCGTCGGGGCCTGCAAGTCCACGTTCACGGTGGCCATGCTCGACACCTGCAAGTCCACGTTCGCGGTGGCCATGGTGAGGTTCCCGGGCTATGATGTCGACGTGTCCTGCACCGCCAGCGAGGACCTCCGCGCGTTGCTCCTGCACACCACCTACGGTCGCTTGTCCTCATCGAGGACCTGGACCGGTACCTGCAGTGTGCTGACCTTCATGGCCGGCGTCGCGTCGTGCTGCAGCGAGGAGCGCGGAGCGCGTCACGGTGTTCACCATGAGCGGCAGGAGCAAGGAGGCCGGCTGGACGTACACATCCCATCACGCTTTGCGTGCTCGCGTTGCTGTCCATGCCAAAGATGTCGTCTTCTTCAGTTCTTCTACCTGGCACGTCGGCCGCGTCTCCACCCGCACGTCCACAGTGAGCTGCGTCCGTAGGGGATGCTGCTAGCACCGCAGTGGAAAGGGCCGCGTCAGAGCGCGGCATCCGCGGGGGAGTGTGGACGGCGCGAAGGCGAGCCTAAGCGACGCGGGGGATCATGGACGACGCAGTAAGAGAGGAGGGAGGAATAAGAAAGCATCAAGGGTAAAACAATATTTTTGCGTGCTATTTCCTCTGGGACCATCTCTCTTCCACGGTGGCACACGGATGTGTCATGCCACGTCAGCAAAAATGGCAAAACTATAGTGCATCTACTGTTTTCGATGGCAAATTTATAGTTACCTGTGTAAAAATGGCAATTGGAGAGGTGCCATCCATAAGAGTGGCAATAAGTTAAATATCCCTCAGTCTTCGCTCGACAAGAGGCGAGGTGGTGCAGTGCGGTGCGGGCAGGGGAGGGAGACCAATCGGAGCTGAATAGCTGATGGAGGCAGCGGCGGCGCCGCCGCCGGAGAGGGATACGTCAGCGGACTGGGGAGATGGCGTGGTGGCGCTAGGTTTCCGGGTGAGGGCATCCTCTCGCGAGTCGCCGTCGCAGAAGGCGGGGAACGTGCTGGAGGCCGACCTGCGCTCCCACTGGTCCACCGCCACCAACACCAAGGAATGGATCCTCCTTGAGCTCCAGGTCCCCATCTGCTTCTACAGCTTATTCTTCTCCCTCTTCTCCCAATCTAGTTGGGGATCGAATTCGAATTGAGTAGTCACTCCCCAGTTGCTTGCAGGAACCGTGCCTCCTCTCCCACATCCGCATCTACAACAAATCCGTCCTCGAATGGGAGCTCACTGCTGGACTGCGATACAAGCCCGATGCCTTCGTCAAGGTGCGCCCCCGCTGCGAGGCCCCCAAGCGCGACGTTGTCTACCCCGCCAACAACACCCCTTGCCGCTACCTCCGCATTTCCTGTCTGCGCGGCAACCCCATCGCCATCTTCTTCATCCAGCTCTTTGGCATCCCCGTGCCTGGCCTCGAACCTGAGCTCCAGCCACTGCTCAGCTACTTGCTCCCGCAAATCACATCCTCCAAACAACCCCTTTCTCACAACATGCACCTCCAGGTTCTCTTCTTACTACTTCGTTTCTTCTTTCTTATTTGACCCTTTGGCTTTGGGGGTTCACCATGTCAAGAGTTCCTGATGCATTTCTGCCCCATTCATTCTAGTTGCTTAAAGACATCTCCATCAGGCTACCTCCATTTCTTCCCCAGATTGAGGTGAACTCAGTATTTCTAGCTCCTAGCTAAATTGCCATTTCTAGATGCATGGTAAGCATTGCCCTTTAACAGGCTGATGTATGTTTTAGTTCAGGCTGACCTTAATAGTGTTGCGGACACCCCAGAGAGCAGCGTGCGGTTCTTGGCTCTACTTGCTGGTCCATTTTATCCTATCCTTCACCTTATAAATGAAAGGTGCGGCTTCCTTGTTCAACTTGCAACCATGTATCAGTTCGGTTTGTGATACATGCTATGTTGCCTGCCATCATATATTGCACTTGAGTTATTGTGAATATGTGTTTGCACTTGCCTGCCTGTATGTGGGCAATGGTATCTGAAATGTCCTAAATTTACAGAGATCCTACCAAATCTTTGTTTGGTTCTGCTGATTCAGATGCCCTCAGAACTAGTCCGGCTTCTACTCCAACAGTTTCTTCAAACTTTGAGGCATGTAACTTCTTTTTTTGGCTTATGCGCGTCTGTTTTTCTCGTTCTTGTGATTGCTACAGTAGGTGTGGAAGGTGAAGGTTACGGCACTGCAGCCATGTATGCTGTAAGATTGATCACACGGATCTGCACTTGCAGCCTTAGTCATACATGATTTCCTGGTTATTTGAAGTGGCTAAAACAATCTTTTAGATTATGTCCTTTTTGCCTTCCTGAGCGAACTTTGGGTAACATTAGTGCTGATTGACAGTATATGCGCTGAGCTCCTTTGTGAGTTTCAAAAAGATTGTATAATGCAAATTCAGCCCGCATTGTAGCTTGCCTTGATTAATGGGTGACTGCTAAAAGTTCTAGCATGGAATGCAAAATATATTCGGGTAGGCAATGAATAGCTCAAATCAAATTTGTTACCACTGAATGGCCGCTGAAGATCTGTCACTGTGCTTAAGTTAGGTTAATGTTACCGGGGATCTTCCTGTTACGTTTAGCTGTTTCATGTTAAAAATTTTAATTGGGCTGTGCGGTAGGCATTGAAATTCCAAAAATACTATCTTCTGATCACGTTGTTAATTTCTTGCAAGCATTCATGGCAAAATGGTTGATGTGTCTTTTTTCTGACCATCCCATTCAAGGTCACATTTTTCAGAACTGTAAATAGTTTTCGCAGCTGGGCCAGTTCTGCTTTCTGATGAAACTTCTAAATAACTAGCTTAGTTTGCTATTTGAAATATGACCAGAAATGTTTAGAACTGAGAATTAAATGGTTAAGCGTGTAACTTGTTCCTGGTGTTTTCTTGAAGTGTGAAACCTAATGCATTCAATGACTGGCCCTAAAACTTTTTTTGGATCCAAAATGGTATTGCCATCAACCTATCAGTTCACATAAGGATTTTATTACTCTGCAAAAATCATAGTATGAACAGTGAAGAGATGGCAGCCTTTTGTGTTCCACTCTCGGAGTAGACCTACTACAAATCATTTCTTTCATGTTACCAAAAACATGGCCATCATACAAGTATGCGCCCTGAAAAAAAAAAGGGTCTGGATCTCTTGTCTTGCTTGGGCTCGCCTCACCTCGCCAGGCAAAAAACTGGAACATACAACATGTTTGGTTTGTTTGCTTGCTTGCGTCGTTTCCTTGCTAGCTTGGGAGAGCCAATTTGGCTTGCCCACGCTGGCAAGGCTAACCTTGCTGGGTGAGGCGAGGCAAGGAAATTCAGCAAGCCAACCAAACCGCCCCAAAATGTCCTATGCAAAAATGTCCCTTTGCTCCCTGAAAGAAAACTGCCACATAAGCCAATTAGAGAAGTTGAGGGGATTGTCAATTAGTACATCAAACACAGATATTTAGGTGTCTGTTATTCTCTTGGGGAACATAGAGGCACTCCTTTCAGTTTGTCCACCTGATGTAGTATTCTAAACTTTTTCTTCTACTAGGCACAACCGAGGAGATCACGGAGTCCATCATCTGTTCAGCCTGCTTCGTATTTGCTGGCATTTCGATCTGAAACGGCTATGCTCCTCTTAAGGAAAGCACATAAAGACAAAACCCTTGGAGTTGTTTGCCTTCGAGTATGTTCTTTGACACTATATTTTTCATTTTTTGTTATATGCTCTTTCCTCATGGAGGATTTGCCACCCAATTGTTTCTTTTAACTTAGGCATCAAAGGTATTGCAAAAACTATTGGAGCCTGAGCCAATTTTAGACAAATCAATGAATACTGGTGTCATGCTACCAAGCCAAGTCTCTGATGAAATTCCTAAAAGCGATGCTTTCAGTCTAGTACTTTCTACAGACTACTCCAGTATGTTTGGAGAAGAATTTAGCCTGTCAGAAAATCAGTTTGATGGGTCATTCCTGAATATTTTGGATATTGCTGCTGTGGAAGAAGGAATTCTTCATGTACTATATGCGGCTGCATCACAGGTTAACTATCTGATTGTTCCAGCCTCATATCTTTTACCATATATGTACCATTCTATTTGAAGATACTAATGTTTTCTTGGTTTGTGATTATAGCCTATGCTATGTCGCAAGCTTGCTGAAATTAATTCAGACATTTGGTCTGTCTTACCACTTGTCCAAGCTCTACTTCCAGGTAATGTCTGTGCTGTATACATGTTTTCTTTACTACTTGTCATTGAAGTATACAAAAATTTGAATGATTAGAATGTTTGTTATGGGTAGATCCGTACCTTCATGCATGCACACTCACATGTCACTTGCTCTAATCATGGTTATATTTAGGACATGGAGATATATGATGTCTAAGCACACTTTTGATCATCCTTTTCTTTTGCAATATAATTTTAGAATATGATAAACTATCATATTATGAAAATATTTTCTGAGACAATTTGTAAAATTTACCATTTTTCATGTGACCAACTTGTAAAGTAAGTTCATAGTTAAAATAACTGGACTGATATGTAGGTGTGTGTGGGTTCGGCTCGGGTGGGGCGGCTCTAGCCTTGCTCGTTTGTATCTTTTTCTTAATGAAATGACACACAGCTCTTCAGCATCATTCGAGAAAAAAAATTGGACTGCATAGATTCCATAACCTATTTTACTGGTGGGAGTATCTTGTACTAAGTGATGGCAGGCCTATGTGGCTAACTATTTGTCATGACTCTTGTGTCTTGTGTGGCTAATGGCTGCTCTTTGAGTTTGACTAAAGAAAATGTTGTTGTTGTTGTTGTTGTTGTTGTTGTTGTTGTTGATATGTGATCCCATGATGTCTTAGTTGCTGATCCACAAAGATGATTATGATAATGAAGTTAAACTCATTTTTGAAACAAGCATACATGCGCATTTGCTGAGTAGTTGCTCTTGTGTGTTTGTAGCACTTCGTCCTCCACTCAGTTCTGGTCCTATTGAACATATTGATGATTCTTTTAACCAATGGAATCATCCAAACGTTCAGAATGCTCTCTCCCAGGTAGCTGAATGGCTTTGATTGATATAATTTGTTATACCAATTTCCTGAAGATTATTGTGGCTGCAGATTGTTACAATGTCAGTATCGTCATCAGTTTTTCATCCTCTTCTCAGAGCTTGTGCTGGTTATCTTTCATCCTACCTTTCATCACATGTTCGTATATCTCTGCTGCAATCTTTTTCTCTTCACTTTTCCAGAAATTACTTATGCTTTTGCCACCTGTTTGCTATACACTCTGCTGAAAAAAAGAACTATCCCTCAGAAAGTTATTCATGCTTTCTTTTTTGACTTATTAGGTAAAAACGGCTTGTGTTTTGCTTGACTTGTGTCGGGGGCCATTGTTACCATGGGTACCGATGATAACAGCAAAGGTCTCTTTGTTACTAAGGATTTTCTGTTAGCATTCCTTTTTGTGACTTTAGTCTCTTAACTCTTCATATACTCTCAAAACAGGTAGATCTTGCAGTTGAACTTCTAGAGGATCTCCTAAGTATCATCCAGGTATGTGCTTACTGGTAACTTAGCAATGCTGGGAAAATTGAAATTAACTTTTGATGCCTGTAACCTGGTGCATTTGTATCCTAGCATACTTAGGTCTTGAACTTTTGCTACTATACCAAATGAAGTTATGCTCTAATTTATTTACCATTCTGGTGTTAATGCTGTTGAAGGGATGCACCTGTATTTGAGATGAAACAATAAGCTATTCACAACTTTTCAAAATATATGTTATTGTGATAGTACTACTTGACCAAAACTGCAATTCCTTCCTTTGTGATGTCCTAAATCAACATCAATGATTTGTTTACTACTTCAGTAACTTTTAAGATGATTTCCGCTCCATATTTATATTGCGAACCAATTAACTTTGTTCTTTATCATGTTGGTTAGGAAGCTGGCCAATCTCTTGCTCGTTCACATGCAGCACTGAAGTATGTTGTATTGGCAATTTCTGGGCATATGGATGATGTGCTCACAGAATATAAAGTACATGTTTCCCTTTCTGAAAGTGGTTCTTTGTAGTGACTCCTGTACTGCTTCCTTAACTTTCCTACTTTCAGGAAGTCATGCATAAGTTACTTTTCGTTCTGGAGATGCTAGATCCTTTTATCGATCCTTCTACAAGTGCTATGAAAGACACAGTAATATTTGGTGGTATCTCTGCTATATATTTGGAGAAGCAGTCAAGTGTATATGATATTGCTTTAAATATTATCCATACAGCAGTAAAGAGAGCTGCTGTTCTCCCTTCTTTAGAAATTGAATGGCGACGAGGAGCCGTTGCCCCAAGGTTGGTAAAGCAATATGTATTTACAGATTTGACATAAGCTTGATACTACAATAACCCAATTGTCATGATTATGCAAGCCAACCATCATTAGCTACTACTCTGCTCACAGTGTAATGTTGCCATGGATTGATGTATAATTTTTTTTGAACATTAAATACAGCAGGGGAGGCCCCCACTGTAGAGAGATTTTATTAAGAGGGGAAAAGGAACTTACTGTACAGAGAGCTACTTACCCAACTGATGTGTAAATTTGTGTGCCACTTCCATACAAAGCTTGTTCTGGTCCCTTTTACTTTCAGAAGATCCAGATTGCCCTCTGAACTTTCAGACATGATTTAATTTAGGTCACTGGTTGAGTTGGCAGGAAACATAAGCAGTTCAGCATTGCATCAGAAATGAAATGTCCACTTAGTGCTTATATATCTTACCAACTCAGCTTGTAGCATCAACTGAACCATTTCCCAAGATACAGGGATCAACTTTCCTTTTCAAAATTTGAGGAGCCAATTTTTTTTTCCTTGAACATACAGGAGAACTGTATCTCTTCATAAGCCACCCACACACCCATCCTGTTGGGAGGCCAATCTGAGCTATAAGTGGAAGTTTGAGGTACCAATTTGTGCACAAAAATGTATCTTTCAAACGTTTTAATTAGTCAGGTGAAAACGGTAGGATTAGATTTTCCACAAAAAATAATTTCATAATATTAATTTCCTATACTCTTTAGTTATCATGGTAAAAAATGATTGTAAGTTACATCTTGATTTCCTTAAGTCGAAGCACGAAAAGATTCTTGATTGAAAAGAGCGAAGTTATTGTTACTCAGGACTAGGGAACCTTTTGTGTGTCTGCGAGCAGCTGTCTTCTCTATTTTTGATGAGTGATTTACACTTTATGGTTTATGACATGCAATTGATGTCTTCTCTCCTGAATCATCTTTTTGCTATCCTAGCTTCTAATTTCTAATAATGGTCATTCTGATCTGCACCATTGGATTGGGTTGCTTTATAATGTAGACTGGCTAGGTTTGGTATCCATGCAATAAGAAATTTAGATGGGGAGACAATATTTATGACTATATGCTTTATCCCATTAGCTATCTGGTTTATAAAAGAGAGTTATGGGCATCATGGACCAATCTAGTTAGGTGGGCCACATGGACAAGACATACCATGGGCTTGTTTGGTTCTCGCCTTGGGAAACACGCCTCAGCCAGGTAGCAAAACCAGGTGTTCAGTTGCGATCACCTGGGGTTAGATCAACCTGTCTGGCGTGGCCACCCAGGTGAGGGCATCAATCTACATGCATATACTGCACTCAATAGTGAGGAATTTAGTTTACATTTCAAGACCGTGATGCAAATTTCTGAACCATGTGACTTTAATGCGTGCATGTGATGGCATAGTAGATGAATCATTTCTCTAGCATAACACTGTCATGCTTGCTGGTGTAACATGCCTGACTTTTGGTTTGCAGTGTAATTCTCTCTATCTTGGATCCGCACATGCCTCTTCCTCCTGACATAGACCTCTGCAAAAGTTCAGTGCCTGAGATTGATAATGTGCCTTTGGCTGTTTTGGATAATCGTGCACTGCAGCCATGCAACCCAGAAAATATTGATGGGCGAGATGCATCTGAAACAACTGTTCGGCCTGAAAATTTTGAACAGTGCAGTTTTTTGTTTGCTCCTGAAGAATTAAACCAATCTGAGTTGACTAGTCTTGACACCTTGAAAGGAAAAGGCCATGATGTAGTAACTAAAACAAGTTTGAACCACGACATCCCTGAAGGCAGAACTAATGAGAAACTATCATCTGACCCTTTCCTGCTAGATAATAGTGTTGCAGCTGATTATTTTGATGCACAGGCTGATTATCAACAGCTGGAAAACTACGAGGACTGTGAGTTAAGAGCTCAAGAATTTCATCGCATAGCACTGAACCTATGCATGCAACAAGAACCAACATTAGAAGGGCATAATGCTGGAATTGATGCTTTGCTATTGGCAGCAGAATGTTACGTTAATCCATTTTTTCTATTGGAATTCCAGTCTAATTTAGAGCCTCTGGACAATATTGAACGTATTCATTCAGAGTTGATGCAAGGGAATGCTTCCTTTGCGTTGAAAAATTTGCACTTCAAAGATTTAGATAAAAAAGCAATCTACAATTTGGAGAAGAAGCGGGATAGATCTGTCATAGATTTACTCCTACAAGCTGCCAGATTCGACTCTGAATATCAGGGAAAGATACCTGAAGGGGAACCATATCCAAATATTGCTGAAGATGGCAAGCTTTCTGTAGAAATCTCACCTGAAGCTCTTCAGTTTGCTGATGCTGTAACTTTGGTCAGAAAGAACCAGGCTATGCTGTGCCACTTTATTATGAAGCAATTCCAAAGAAAAGGACACTTGTGTAGTGAAATTCTCCTCCAGAGCTTGTTGTTCCTGTTGCACTCAGCAACTGATCTATTTTGTCCACCAGAGAATGTAATTGATATAATTTTGAAGTCTGCTGAAAGCCTCAATGACCAGCTTGCATGTCTTTACAGTTTTGTTAATGCAGGGAATAAGAAATTGGATACGGTAAAAATACATGGTCTAAGAAGACGTTGGGCCCTTCTCCAGAAACTGGTTCTGGCTTCATCTGGCAGTGATAACACTAGAGAACTTGCCAGAAATAGAAGAGATGGTTTCCGTTTTAGAAGTTTAGTCCCTCCATCAACATGGATACAGAAGATATCTAATTTCTCCATGTTTTCTAGCCCACTCCCTCGATTTCTCGGATGGATGGCAGTGTCTCGCTATGCCAAGGAATATTTAAATGAGAAGCGGTTTCTTGCTTCTGATTTCTCACAGCTTACATCTTTGTTATCAATTTACATGGATGAACTTTGTTTGATGGATGGAGTTGCAACTCCGAAAGTCATGTCTGGAAAAGGTGAACAATTTAATTGTACGCACTTGTTCCTTAAGAAGGAAACTACTCTGTCAGACCAACCAAGCATGACCAGACAGTTTAAAATCTTACTTCCGGAGCTACATTTCTTCTTTCCAAGCATGGGCAAATTGTTTAATGCATTTGGGGAGAGCATCTTGGAGGCTGTTGGGCTACAGTTAAAATGTCTGCCCAACAGTGCAGTACCAGACGTTCTTTGTTGGTTTTCTGAGTTGTGCTTGTGGCCTTATCTTGAACGCATTAAGGAGCATCTTATAGTTGCAAACAGAGTTAGTTATATAAGAGGAAATATTGCTGCTAATGCGAAAGCAGTTGTCTTCTACCTACTTGAGTCTATTGTTACCGAGCACCTAGAGGCCATTATTCCTGAAATGCCCAGGATAGTGCACATTCTTGTGTCTCTCTGTAGAGCTTCTTATACTGATGTGGCCTTCCTCAAGTCTGTGCTATGTCTAATGAAGCCACTCATCTCCTACTTCTTAAGGAAGGGAACTAATGATACAAAAGTACTGGGCCATATAAAGGAGGGCAGCAATTTTGAGTTGCTTTGTTTTGAAGAATTGTTTGAAATTGTTCGCTGTGGTAAAGATTCGGTGGATACAGCTGAAGATAAGATTCAGGCACCCTTGCTTATCTTCATTCTGGGATCAATGTTTCCTGAGTTCTCATTTGAGAGAAGGATTGAAATGTTAGGCTCCTTGTTAGTATGGATTGATTGCATCAGTTCCGATCCACCATCATTGTTATGCAGCTATCTTCAAGGTTTCCAGACACTTCTAGATGGTTGTGAAGCTGTACTAATTCAAAATATTGAACTACTTGGTGTCAGCATCCTTTCTGGGACAAGCCAGTCTACAGAACCTGCTGATTCCTTAGGCGTTGATGGCACTATGCTACTAGAGAAGAATGCACAAGATAGTGAAGAACAAGCACTAATGAAATCCACAGCATATTGTGAGAATGATGGAAGTCATAAGGGTCTTTATAATCTGCATCCTAATAGTATCATAGAATTTTGTGGCGCCCTGGAGAAGTTTATTTCGCACCTCACTTCATATATTGAGGATAGTTGGAAATGGCACCATCAGTTGGCCTCTAGGATCTCTTTGTCTATGGCAAAGTGTTTGTTGTTTGCAAAATTTTTGAAGTCCATAGTGCAAGAAGACACAATATCTGGTAGCAGTGAGCAAGATGTTGCTGTGAAAATTTCCTGTGAGCTTGCACAAAAGCATTGGCAAAGTGCTCTTGAAAGTGTAGGAGATATCATTTTGGTAAATCAGGAAACACAGTTCTGGCAGGTGGCATCAGCTATGCTCGATTATATAATGGGGATACCAAACGTCCTTGCTTGGGGTAATGTTCTTAATGCCATATGCCCTGCAGTCAAGCACTTCTGCTCCCAAGCACCTAGGATATCTTGGAGGCTGCAGACAGATAAGTGGTTGTCATTATTAGTTTCCGGTGGAATTGAGGGCTTCAAGAACAGTGAGATCGGTTTGATTGATCTTTTCTGTACAATGTTGAATCATTCTGAACCAGAGCTGCGTTCTGTTGCTGTACAGCAGCTTGGGAGGATTATTAACAAAACAAGTTCTACTGAAGCTGATTTGAAATATCCAAACTATGACCAAAATTTCCTCATACCTGGTTCAACAGTAACATCCCTTTTGGTAACTCATACATGGGACAGAGTAGCAGCATTGGCGCTCCATGACTCTTCTATGCTATTAAGGAATCATGCAATGGCATTGCTTACTGAATATGTGCCTTTTGTTGATAGGAAGCACCTGCAGTCCTTTCTTTCATCCAGTAACGGTATCCTGAATGGTTTGGGACAACTTTCTGGTGTAATTGAAGAGGGCTATTTTACACGAATGTCTTTGCTGTTGTTTTCTAAGGCATGTCTTTATTCTACTCCTGAAGATATCGCTTTGATACCTGAATGTGTTTGGAAGAAGTTGGAAAACATGCAAACATCAACTGGTAAATCTGTGATAATTGAATATTCAGATTTCTGAGCCAACATATGTAAAATTCCATTGTATCACCTGTATGATGTTCTGATTGTTCAAGCTATTTTTTCGCTCATTATGTACTAGGAGGTTTTGGATATATGGAGAAAGATCTCAGCCGAGCCCTGTGCCAACTAAAAAGTGAATCAGATGCTACAACCGTACTGCCCCTCCCCCTCTCTCCGGTGCTTATGTACCGTAACATGTTTACCGAGTACTGACTTTAAATCTCTTCCATTAGGTTGTAAAAGAAGTTCTTTCTGGATGCACTAGTCAACCAGTCAGCCCTGATTTCAAGAGCATCCGTGAATCAATCCTTCAGGTCATAGTGTTCTGAATGATTATTTTTTTTAGTCTTCTCCATCTGTATTGTTGCTTCTGTTTTTACTTTATTGCACAGTTATCCATTTCAGTTCATTACTTTAATTATGTTTTCATTGTTGATTGTGCCTGCATGTCAGACTCATTTTATATTTCGTTGACAGTTTCAATCTTTGTAATAACTGCACTTAGACTAAGTGCTCCCCAAAAATTACTAGTGTTTGGAAGTTTTTGTTCATCTTTCTTCAAAGAAAATTCTTTCTAGCATAAGGAAACACTGGCATGCTTGTATCTTGGTTAAAATTGATATTATATCTCTGGTGTGCTTAATGAAATGGAATGCAGCTCTCTTGAGTTGTTCAAGGAAAAAAAAGTTGCTGAAATCATATGGTGCTAATTTTTTGCTTTAATTAGCACTGGGCTATCTAAACTTGCCATACTCATCTCGATAGGTGATGTCCTCTTTGAGTTCTATTGAAGCATACTTTGAGTTCTTCTTAGCCAGATCTGCGCAAGAACATGAGGTGAGAAGTGCAACAGCCCTTTTCTTTCTGGCATCTTGTTTTGGATATCTTATTCAGATTCCTAACACTTGATTAAATTTGACACCAAGGAACTTGAAGAAGCTGAGATTGAATTGGAGCTTATTGAAAAAGAGAAATCAGTTCATAACTTTGTTGGGCACAGCAATGATACTATGGTGCTTGCTATGCCATCATGTAAGCTCAATTACTTTCAGAGCTATCGTTGTCAATGCTATACATTTTGGTATTTACATGTCTTATGTAATTTTGTTTACAGACCACAATGATGGTAGTGAGGTTAATAAACGGCTCCAGCAAATCCGGGAAAATATTCGGTCCTTGTAAGTTTACATATTGCGACGATCCTTCGAACTTACTATTGTTCATTTTTTTATGAAATTCCCACCGTAACAAGTTTGCTGTTGTATTGACTGCTATGTCAATCCAAGATATCCTTGTTCTCACAACATTTTACTTTGGATTCTAGAAGCATATTGAACTGTTAATGTTCATTTGGTATGTTTTAATTTGACAGGGAAAGGTCTAGGCTCAAAGAGGAAATTACAGCACGCAGGCAAAAGAAGCTGCTTATAAGACATGCTCGTGAAAAGTACTTAGAAGAGACAAGCTCTAGGGAAATGGAGCTTATGCAAGAGCTCGACAGGTTTTGATGCGCTGCTCTTTTCTTTGACATGTCAGAAACAATAGAGATGTTATCCGTATTTCTTTGTTGTATGTCTATGTAGGGAAAGAGCTCTCGAGATGGAGCGTGAAGTAGAAAGACAGCGTCAACTGGATATTGAGCGTGCAAAGTCTAGGGAACTGCAATTCAACATTGATTTGGAAAAAGAGAAACAAACTCAGGTACAAGGCAATTTATTCTTTCAAATCGACATAATCTGTTAGTTTTGGAACGTTATTGTTTTACAATAAATCCTCCATACATCCATCATTAAAAGAAACTTAGAGCTAGCTAGGATTTGCTTTCAAGTGGCTTTTCCTGTAAAACAGCATGGATATGCGCAAATTCTTGCCTGAGCTATGATTGGTGGATCCTGTGCTTGCTTAGTGTGTCCTCAGTGACTCAAAGTACGATACGTCCTTATGGTATTTACTATACCAGTCTGCATGGCCTTTTATCTTTGTTTTCTTATTGTTACTGTGTTGATCTTTAGAGAGAGCTTCAACGTGAACTGGAGCAAGTCGAGTTGGGGCGGTCATCAAGGCGTGAGTTCTCTGGCAATCCCAACAGGTGTAGTCTGTGTAGTGTGGTTAGCCCATGTTACTTTGGTGTTCCTCTAATCACACATTGTGTTTACCATTGGTGTGATAACTAGCCATTTGCAACACTGTAATCACTTCCGTGAGTTGCTCATTCTTCTGCAGCCGCTCCAGGGAGAGGTACCGTGAAAGGGATGGCGGCAGAGCACAGCAGGAGGCGGGGAGCTTGAGGTCGAGCAGCCGAGGCCAAGAGGGGGGCTCTGCTCAGGCGTCCGCACCGGCCGGGGCCCCCACCGTCATGCTCGCCGGATCAAGGACGTTCTCAGGGGGCAACCTTCCGACGATTCTGCAGCCTCGCGAGCGCTCTGCCGACGAGGACAATGCCTGGGCCGAGGACGCCAGCAGCAACGGAGATCCTGAACTGGATGGCGTGAGGCCGCATGGGCCACGAGGCAGCAGCAGCAAGCCATCCTCGAGGCAGGTTGTGGAGCGGAGGGAGCGGGATGGCGGCACTGCTGCTGGCACGGGCAGGAGAGAAGGGAAATGGGAGAGGAAGCAGCACCCGTGACTAAAAAAAATTTGTCCAACAAATAAGCACGCTAAGGGCCTGTTTAGATGTGAAAAAAGTTCGGGTAAAATTTCTGTAGCACTTACGCACACAGTGGAGCCGATGCAGACACGTTTGGGACCCGAGCAGATGTAGGTTTGGGCACAGGCTGGCGCCGATGCGTGCAGCAGCGAGTATTCCCAAGAGGGAATCGCATGGGAGCTCCATCATCGGTGCCAAGGCCGCAACCAGGCGAGCACACGGTCGTCAATGCCGCTCGTCCGTCACCGCGCGTTAACTGCGCTGTTACGCACGCTGGTCGCTGCGGCGCTCGATGGAGCTCCGGCGTATGCTGTGGATCCAGTTCACCACGCGCCCACGCGTTGACGGTTGACCATATGCAGTCTGATGGCCGGCGAGGGGAGAGGTTGGATCTAGAGCAAGATGAGCGGTCGAGTGGATAAGGATGCTAGTTTCTATCTATTTATATCCATATCTCTATATATACATATTTAATTTAATATTAAAGAGCTAAATTTCTCTCCACCCATTTTATTCATTCGTCTCTCCCTAACTATTGGATAGTGAAGGGTTTACTTCGTTTCTCCATGTGACCGGGACTCATAATACACACTCATATGAGTTAGGACTCACATTAGCCATGATGAATATGGAGTCCGATTCTAATACATACTGGGTCGCGTCCGATGTAACTTGTATGTGAACGAATTAGAAGAACTCACATCTAGCGATGATATGGAGTCCTATTCCTGTACGCATTGGGTATCCAACGCACGAGCACGTTTGCTAGTAATAGAAAAATAATAATGATCTGGTGAGGGCGTCCCTCCGTCTGGACACGCCTCCCTAGGCCTACCGACCAGCCCGACCTGCTTCCCCTCACGGTCTATCTAAAAAAGGAACAAATCTATTTCTCTTCCTCCTCACCCAATCGCTTGTTTCGCAGTTCTCGTCGCGGCAGCCGCGATGCCCGCACTAACTGCCGAGCCAGGCGCTCCCGGCGGCCTTCCTCTGCGTCCCGTCCCCACTCCTCTCCACGCTGCTCCTCGGCACCGCACTCTTCGCCTCCCCCGTGCCCTCCCCCCAAGTCCTACCATGCCTCATTCCTCCCACGCCCGCACGGCAGGCCTTGAGCGCTCTCCGTCGCCGTCTCTGTCCTAGGCCCCACTTCCTCCGGGACGTCGCAGCTCCATCCACCTTCTCCACCGTGACTTAGCGCCGGATCCCGCTGTGCAGTGCTCTGCCTGCCCACCCGCCTACCAGGGTTTGTTGAAAAGCATGTTGCAAGTATGTTTCAAGTGTTTCAGATGTTTCAGTTGCATGTTGCAAATGTTTCATATGGATGTTGCAAAAGTAGATCGGAATGTTGCATATGTTGCAATGGCTAAACACGTATGTTGCAAGTGTTTATTCCAAATGTTTCATCTGTTTTTCACAGGTATGTTGCAAGTGTGTTTATCTGCATGTTACATATGTTTCACATATATGTTGACAGTGTTTTATTTGGATGTTGCATATGTTTTTTAAATGGATTTTCTAGTGTTTTAGGTTTTTTTTGCAAGTGTTTCCGATGATATTTCAAGTGCTTCATCTATCTCCAGACATATGTTGCAAATGTTTCATTTGAATGTTTCAAAAGTAGATCGGGCGTTGCACATGTTGCATGGCGCCGGTGGCTGGCCGACAGCGGCCTGCCGTAACAGCTCCTTCCTCGTGCGGCGCGCCTCGCCCTCTCCTCTTCTCTCCCTCCCCTACCCTCCCTTTCCTTCCCTTCCCTCCATCTCGACACGACAGTTCAAGCTCGGCGAGCGCAATGACGCGGACGCCCGACGAGCGCGATGCCCGTGGATGTGGTGGCCCCACGAGCGCGTAGAGGTGGTGGCCCTGGGTGGGCCAACGGCGGACGCGATGCTCGTGTGGTGGCCCTATAGCAAGCTAAGGTCCATGCCGTCCGCTCGCTACACGTGGGAAACATAGCAACCGCGGGCGTCGAGACGGTTAAGACACGTCCATTCTTAAGGATCTGTTTGATCCTCTCATCTAAAACTTTATAGGTCTAAACTTTAAAGCTAAAGTTTTCAAACAGGTGGTCTACAATTAGCTCGAAACTTTAGCCCACTTCACATTTGAGCTTTAGAGCTAAAAAATGAGCTAAAGTGCTCTAAAGTTTTTAGAGATCTAAAGTTTAGAAGAGAGGATCCAAATAGGCCCTAAACCGTCCTAATGAATAGTTTCATAGTATATTAACTAGAGTGTCCAATAAACAAAATAATAATACGGAGACGATGTAGTTGATAGATAAAAATCTAATTTGTATAATTTTTTCATTGAAAATATAGTTTCCATATATAATCTCTAGATTAATTAAGTATGAAAACTATTGTATAATCATGAGCAGGATTGTCCATAGGTAAGAGTCTAGCGTCATATAAATATAAATATATTAGCCAAGGAACAAAAGACATTATACCTAGAAAAGATGTCCTGCGGGGTTAGGCTCGCCTACGATAGCCTTCCCTGAAATAAAAGGCTATCTCTCTTTCGATATACTCCCCTCCCCGAGAGGAAAGAATATCTTGCCTTTGGGAATTGGCTTGCTCGTCCCGCGGGGCTACTCTGATATTGTTCCCTCCTCTCAAGAAACAATATATGTATTGACTTAGCCTCTGCTAATACGTACCTTCCTCCGATATACTTCCCTGCCAAAGAGGAAAGTATATCTCTCATAAAATGGAAATATTACGAGTAGGAATATCCTTCCGATAGAGGTCCCTCCCCGAGAGAGAACTCTATCTCACATAAAAATGATAACAGCTCTTGCTAGCTTATCACCCCCAAAACCCCCCTCGAGGGGGACTTGAGAAAATATATTTTAAGTACTTCTTTCATCTCTCACGTATGAATTTTCTTTCTCCATCGGCTCATCCAAGATCACTTTCATTCCTTTTTTCTCATTACCCAGTTTGACCTTTCTCGCTTTCACGACCGTCCCTCACTCTCACTCCTCTTTTTATGTTACATCCTACAGGCTCAGCTCTCTCCTGGAAGAAAAGCACTCTAAATTGGGTCATGCATTTGTTTTTTTTCTTAAAACAATACGACGATTATTCAGGCCTTTAACTAGCTGGCTTAATAAGGCTAGTTAGTTTTATGTCCTAAATTTCAAGACTCGTGTGTTGAAAACAGTACGTACTACTAGTTTCATCACTATAAAACTCATTTTACTCTCATAAAATTTTGGTAATCTCTCTTCATTAATACTCCCTCCATTATCTTTTGTTAGGCGTGAAGGCTAGTATTGCAGATACCAAGGAAACTCAGATATAGAGGATGCGACGTCCGTGCACCGTATCTGCATAGATGCATGCAGCGAACCAATCAACCAACGCAGCGTGCAGTGAAAATGGTTTTATGTCTCGCATGCAAAAGGCTTCGGATTCCATGCGAATTTCAACCATACAAAGATGAACCTGTCGCCGAACGATCAGGCTATCCACGGTAGCAAAATTCTTCTCCGCCGTTTGATCTAGGATTCAATGCTGAGATCCTGTGGTACAGCGGCGCGACAGCACACGTGCGACGCGCGCCCGCGCCGCCCCACCCTCCCCTTCCTCTCCCTCTCCCTCTCTCCTGATATGGCGGCGCGACGGCACACGAGCCTTGGAACCGGCGGCTCCGTCTCCCTCTCTCCTGCCGCAGCGGCGTGACGACACGTCAACCTCGGAACCGGCGGCGTTGGCTCCGACGCCACCAGCTGGGGAGGCCGGGACGCACAGGGCGGCTTGCCGAGGGGTAGTGCCGGGGCGGCTCGGCAGGCCAGCACCAGCACCGGTGCCGTCCGCTCCGGCGCCGCCCCGGCGCGGACCCGCCTTGGCGCTTCCACCGCCAGCCGAGCGCCGGTGGCAACCCCCCGAGGAGCAGCCGTGTCGCCATAGCACTCACCTCCGCCCTGCTTCTTCCCTATCGCGGCTTTCATGGTGATGCCCTAGATGGATGTCCGGCGTCCTACTGCTTGCCGAGCTGGACGCGTCCGCGGCGGCATGCCACAGGTTGGCCGTTCTCTCCTCTAGCTCTACCCCCAACACATTCTCGTCTTCTTTTCCTTGGTTGTTTATTTACTGGTCTTCTTTTTTTTTTCCCGCTGCTTATTGCATCTACATTGGCGTCACGTCGGAACGGAGAGCGAGTCTTCAGGGTTGCAGCTGCAAGACTACCTGTATGATCCCGTGGCCGTTGGTTCCTCTTTCAAATTCGTAGGTATGATTTCAGACTCATGTATGTTGTATGAAAATTCATGTGTGTTTGGACGATTTCGTTATTACTATGATGCTCTGGCCTTCGATTAGCAGATTTTCATAGTTGGCAGTTCAATCTTTAACTGAAAATGTTCAGTACAGCGTTGTTGACGGTCCTTTTCTTTGTCAGATTAATTCTGAGGTAGTTCTTCAGTACTTATGATTATACATCTAGGATTGATGCATGGGAGGGTGGGGGATCCTGCAGGGCTCAAATTTTAGATAACATTGTGCTACGGATGCCTAATTTCACACTGGAAATATTCAGTGTATGCGTGAGAAGGTGGGGGATGCTGCGGGGCTCAAATTGTTTGGAGCTAAATATAAGCTGATAATTCATTACATAGTCTTCTGCTATGGATACCTAATTTCACAAGAAAACTGTTCGGCGTATGCCAATGTCAAGCTAGAGTTAGGCCTCCAAATTTGTTTGCCAAGTTTGCATTTTAGGTTCACCTTTTGGTGCTTCAGTTTGACAGACAGTGCACTATTGTTGATTTCCGTTTACCACAAAAATTGGCATGAATGTAGTAAGGTGTGTGCATAAAAAAATGAACACTAACAGATTTCTAAACAGCTGCACAGATTTGCTATTTGGCTTGAAACTGAAAAGTGCCATCTTCCAAGATAATCATGTTTGCTATTTAACTTCAGATGATTTGTTTCTCTCTTACTTAGTTCTCTTGCTTCGGTAGTGTTTTTTCATGTGCCTGTTACACCATTTAATTTCAGATTGGACATGTTTAGGAAAATAACTAAACCAAGACCCTATATGTTTATCGATGAAACAACCTTAGAGGTAGTGGCCATTAAGCAGTCCTGGGCTCCGATAGGTTGCCAGCAGGTGATTTACTCTACATTCTTAACTTAGAACACCTCCATTTTTTTGGTCCTTGGGAATGAACCAAGAACCAATTTAAAATACTTTTTCCCTATAGATTACTGGGTTGAGTCAGGCAAACCATACAATTCCAAGTTATTTTAAATGTTCTATTGGTATATGACTGTTTTCTAAAAAAGGTTATATGTGTGAGCTGCTTATTCGGTTCAAATCCATCTTGGATGGTACTAACGGTTGCTTCCTTACCAAATGTGGTGCAGGTGAGTGAGGTACCTTGGCGTCCAACATCACCTATCAGTCAGAAATATTGTTCTTTAATCTTAGTCTCAAAAAATTGTGGTTTACGTCAGTGTCTAAACAATATGATGTAAGCCTCTTCCTTTCTTCATGGGAATGCTTCAGTTTATTATCTGCTGATCATGTTCTTTCCTAATCTCAGTTACATTTTGATTTGACCTAACTTGAACCTTCACGTTGCGGTCCCAGTTCAAACAACGCTGCTGCTAATCATGTGCGCTCCATTTTCCTGTAATGTACATTCTAGATGGCCTGAAATGTTATCTTGGTAGTTTCAATTCCTCTGCAATTTTTTTTTGGAAAATCTGGTTTACTGTGTTTGTGGCATTTTCGCAGGTCAGTTTAGAGTATCCAGCTTCTTGAGATGGATCGTCCTTCGCATTTCACATTGAAGTACATGTACTTTACAGTGACCAGTCTATTTGTTAGTTAATTATTTTGCAGTTCTAAGCCTCTTCTTCCTTGACTAAATCTACGCATGTGACATTGACATGCCTAAAAGGTTATCTTGGTAAATTCAATTTGTCTGCCAATTTTTTTTGGGAACAAACTCAGGAGCGCTTAGAGATTGACAATCAACGTGTCTGAACCGTGACCTCTTTTTGTCTTGTGCCCTTTATGTCCCCTTATGTGTCTCCCTGTTTCTCGTCTCTTTTGGGTTTCATCTCTAGCCTATCCCAACTTACTTGGGACAAAAAGCTATGTTGTTGTTGTTGTGGAACAAACTTATTTGTTGTGTTCCTGGCATTTTCACACGTCAGTTTAGAGTAAGCAGCTTTTTGAGCCAGTTCATCTTTCACATTAAAGTACATGTACATCACAATAACCAGTTTATTGGTTGCTTACTTATTTTGCGAGTCTAGGCTTGTGCTTCCTTCACTAGATCTACCTTTTGTGAACATGCACACTATGTGTTTATGATATTGCCTAGGCAAAGGTTAGATGCCTCTCTAATCGTTTCAGTATCTCATACCTCCAATTTGGATTCAGTTCACTTTGTAAAATGATGTCCAAAAACAATATGGTCTGTTTAGTATTGGTTCATGCTCCAGGTGAAAGTAGTATGCATTCTCATCTTCTCCAGTGAATTTTGCCATATTTGTGAATTTTATGGTTTTACTGCTGCTTTTAGTTTTATCTTCCCTTATAGCTCCAGAGTATGTATGAAGATGTGTTTCAAAAGCAGGCCCTGTTGGTTCCTTGTCTTTCGATTGTGGCCTTGTCAAAATAATATTTTGTTGAAAGAGAAATATGTTTATTTCTTTTCAAAATTTATTTAATGGACCATTGCCAATTTTAGCTGACCATTGTGCTTAGAATGTACTTATTTGTTCAACGTCCAATGCAATGTTCTTTCAGTGTGATTGGGTACAAGGATAAATTACATTTCTGAGCACTTTGGAGACTGAAAATGACACAAGAGATAGAAAGACGTCTGGAAGAGATATGTGGCTTTCCACTTTCAAGTCGGTGGTCACTCCATAGTCTATACTCTTATCTTACACTTCATGTTGCATATGTTTCCTAGCTGTTAGTAAGGCCCTATATGAGAAAGCTAAGAGCCAGGACAGGAAGTTGTGCTAAGAAAAATGCCTTCATGATTTTCTGCCATGACAAAACTATCTGTCTAGGTAAATGATATTTCATCTATTTTTAACTCTATAGCAGATGGCTATTATGATGTTGACAGTATAAATTTTGAAACTACATTGCAACCTTTTTGACCTGTAGGTTCCCTTTATCAGAAAGAGGTTGATAGTGGATGGTGTTCCATAAAGGTGCCTGCTGGATTGGTGTACCTGATCATATTG
The DNA here is from genome assembly GCA_038087645.1 of Saccharum hybrid cultivar R570. Classification (NCBI taxonomy): domain Eukaryota; kingdom Viridiplantae; phylum Streptophyta; class Magnoliopsida; order Poales; family Poaceae; genus Saccharum; species Saccharum hybrid cultivar. Next base: position 28,536,594 of record JAQSUU010000066.1, on the reverse strand, counting down.
GCAGTGGGGATATTTTCAATGCAAGGCCCCTTAAAGTTCAATCGGAATCGTTTGTCTAACATAGTCAGATTATGCTGCAAATTTTCTCCACGCCTTACACCAATGCTAACATAAGCACTGTCCTTTCGACTATGTACAGAAACTATGCAAAGAAGCCACACAATTTAGATTTCAGTCAGCCATTATATAAGTAAGTGTCGATTTTCCCCCTCATCTTTTTAGTGCATTCCAAGCAGTTAGAGATTACTATTTTTTATAAGCTAGCTAATTTCGTGTAGAGCATGGTCAAATACCAATTATGGAACAGCTTCTAATATGTATATGTGCCCCTGTTTTGTATGAGTTTCTCACGTATTTGTATAGCCTCTGCATATTGCACCTGTATTATGTTTAATCTATGTACATTTGTCAATCATTCTTAGTTTTTCCTATCTGATTTCTACGTATGAAACCTATATTATTTTTACCTATATTATGTGTAATGGACAGTCTATTGCGCCTCCAAAAGCCATATATCACTATGAACCTTGTATATACGCCTACACTTGCTACATTGTACTTCATCTGTCAAAAAATTCATGTTTCTCGCCTTAACTATCATGTATTCCAAATCTCTTACTCGCGCGCAGGAGCGCGCGTTTGCCACTAGTCCAGTAAATGCCGCGGCCGCTCTTCACCTCCTGCCTCTGCCTTGGAAGGAACCCCGTGCCCAACAAAACGTCAAAAACCAAAAATCGCTGTACGCCCTACAAAAGATAACCGAGGGAGTATTATGTAACGTCAATATATTTGCAAAGTTAATAGTTTATTTAATGCTCATGAAACTTTTACCAGGACTGACTTAGATCCAATGAACATAGAGGAGAGGGACAGACACGAGCGGTTTGTCATCGATCTGGTTGATGCCCGGCCAGCCTTCAATTTGCATCAACAAGCGATCTACTGGTAGTATGTATGATTAAGGATAAGGATCAGCAATTTGCGTGACCGATTAGGATCAACAACTATCAGTTTATAAGCAATGTTACAGTTCTCTGAAAAAAAACTTTCTAAGTTGGGCCATGCGTTTCGCTTTTCTTAAAAAAATTACGCCACTCATGCTCGGACCATTATTCCTATGGCGCTGACTTATTCCACATGAAAAAACGGATCGAGCAAGCATGTATGACAGCTACATATTAAGGGTCAATAACTACTTAGTGATCGAATCTATGTTAGCTAGCAAATCAGGTCAATGATCTAGTAGTATTTAATATAAGCATTTTAAGCATTTACCTATTCATCCCTCTGTTTTAGCCATTGTTCTTAATTACACCAACTTTCTCGTGCCGCTGGAAACAAAGCCACCAGTCCACCACTAACATAACTGACAGCTATAGCTATATATGTGATGTTAATTTGTAAATGAATCACTATTAATAAACTAATATTAATTTATTTCTTTAAAGATATGATTCCTCTCGAGTGGAGCATATAGAGGATATATATAGGCCCAGCCCGACCTTCAATGTTCACGATTCCAAACCAAGTCAACGCGCTGCTACTAGTGATTTGCAGTATCTATAGGGTGTTTGATTTGAGGAATTACTAGATGAGGGTGGTGCATCGTAAGTTTAATATTACTCAAATTTGGAGGAATGACTCCATTTCTCGTACGTAATAGTAGTATTAATTATGGGCTTTGCTGCGGTACCCCTATATGACTGTGAGCCGTCTATTTATTTTGATCGGATGGTCATGATCACCTATTACCTCGTAGGAGGTAATAGATGAAATGTATATTTATTTATTTTCTTATTTTATAAAATAGGATAAATAAGGAAAGTTTTAGATATAAAAAATGGTTTTCCTAGATTTAATTGATGCATGCATGATCTCATTGATATAGTAAATCCTTTTTATTTTATTCGTGTACGTGGTCTGCGCGTGTGTACGTGGCTAGCGTGTACGTCCATGTTTGATCGGCATGGGTAACATGAGTGGATGACGTGTTAGTGCAGGTAACATTTTATTATTTGTAACTTTTGGATCCAATAAGTCTTTTGACCCGACAAGTCAAACTTTCTTAAGTTTGATCAAATTTATACAAAGTAATATGAATAATTATTTGTTAAAATAGGTTTAGTATGAAAACATATTTTATAATTATTCTGATGATACTTACTCAACATCATAAATATTAGTACTTTTCGTGTACAAATTTAATCAAGTTTGAATTTATTTGACTCTCCAAGAAGTTACAATATTTTTTCTTGACCGAGGGAGTAATCTCTTTTAATATTTCTACAGTGCTCATAGACATGGAAGAAGAACAAAAATTGGTTTTTGACTTGACACTGAGGTCAAATTCCTGCACAGTATTTATCTAACGGTTTGAACCTGGTTATCGACCATATATAAAAAAGAAAAACACATCAATATTGAACTATTCTCTCTTCAAACCTTACACATTGTATAATACTATATGCAATAGGAAAATGCCATTTTTTTATGAGGGAACGAACGTGATTAGGGGACGGGATGGACGTTTCCCTCCCATCATTACCCATTCCCATTTTGGGCGGCATGCAGGATTTCCCCCTCCCGTCATTAGGGGCATGCGGAGGAAGTGTTTTTTGTTTTTCTATATTATTTGACTTATTAAGTAATTCGTAAAATCCGAAAAATCAACGGCTCAGATTTATTTGAGATATTACCTCCTAGGAGGTAAATGATGTACCCTAACATTGCCCATTAATTATATATTAGCTTGTGAGGAATGATGTTGTCGGGTACCTAAATTAGGGGTACCAAAAACAACGATTAAAAGGAGTAAAACCCCAAAGAATCCGCGCCCTGAGAACCTCCTAAGAGAGATCGAGTTGAGGCTCCACCCACACGGATACACCGATTTGGGTCACGCGCGTATACAGACGGGACGCCCTCGACCGCGTTCCGACTCGTACAAGGCTCGCTCGACGGGAAGCCTCGACCCCCGGAAATTCTCCGACTCGCACGACCCAGGGTCGACCCTTTCGACCCTGCCTCACCCACCTACTCACCGACAAAGCATTTAATGCAACCACTTCCACCAACGTGGCCACAGCGCCACCAGCGTGGGAGTGGCGTCGGCGTCTAGTCCTATTTTTTACTGCCCATCCCGGGATGGGCAACGAAAAGCAGCCACTATTCCCGCCATGACTAGCACTGTCCGACCGTCATATCCCGGGATTTCTGGGGCTCGACCTTATCCATTTCCCGTCGACCCTCCTTAGCCACGTCTCGACCCGGCCTCAACCGCCATCAGTCGAGCAAAGAGGCCACGACCCATACGTCGACCACAGGGAATCGCACGTCCTCAGCAGCACCCCGGATGTACCGCCGTCCCATCATCAACATCACCACGACACCCTAGGGATGGCCTGCATGTACCAGGGCACGTTGCCACAGCAACACCGACGGTACTCGCTTCGCCTTCTCCTCCAAGGCACCTCCTAGGGTTTGTTGTAAGCCTTATCCTCCCCTTGAGTCTATAAAAGGGGAGGGCAAGGAGCTCTCCGGAAAAAAAGAATGACAGAAGACGGAAAAAACGAGACATCTCCCCACTTCTGAGATCAACATCTCAAGCAACACTCCATTGTACTCTTTCTTTGAGACTTGGGACCGGCTCCCTCTCTCACGGCTTGTAACCCCTACACAAACACTTAGGTGCAAGGAAATACAATACTCTCCTTTCCCCGCTAGACGTAGGGTCTTCTTTCGCTCGAACCAGGATAAACCCCGTGTATTCTCTTTGCATCACCATCCGGAGTAGGGAGCACGCAACACAAATTCACTCGTCGGCTTAGGGCCCTCCCGGGTCCAAACACCGACAGTTGGTGCGTCATGTAGGGGGACGCTGCGTGTCAACATCGCTTTCTTGCCATTTCTCCGGATGGCTGACCCCGAACATCCACTTCCTCTGGCTACGGTGATCTGGTTCGGGAGTTTGGAGTTCATGTCCCTCGGCTACGGCTATGACATGGTCCTCCTCCCGCCCAGACACCCAACTGACCGTGACTACGAGCTCTCCCAGCGCGGGGGAGCGCTGCGCCGGTATCACCGTTCCCGCCGGGCCCGTACAGCCAGGCGACGACATATCCAGCGTAGCCGTCATCATCATCATCGCGAGGAAGGCGATACGATGCTCCGTTCCGGCGCCCCTCAGCCGGACACCCACGCAGTGTCTCTCGTTGAGGACCTGCGTAGGATGAACCTGGCTACGGATGAGACGTCGGCGGGGCATCCCGTCATTCCACCGTCCGTTGCGGCTCCTCCGGTCGGGTCAAGAGCAGTCTTCCCGATGGCTGGGTCAATGCCACCATGGACATTCCCTTATGGGCTGAACATGGTTGCCCAGCAGTACGTTTCCTCCGTAAGCGCCAGCATGCGTGTCTACGGGGAACTCCCTGGGCACCATCCACGTTCTGCCCTCGACTTCGTAGCGTCCACGCCAGCTTCCCAGTACCGGGACTCTGCGGAGAGCCTTGGTACGGAGCACTGTGCGATCGCTTCTAGCCGCTATGACCCTAGAGATCGATGACCTCACATGCATCTGTCGTATTACTATTTTGGCGCCCCGGACTCTGACTCTGTCGATGACAGCTATGATCCGACCCGCGAATGCTTCTATATCGATGGGGCTATCGCGTCGGATTTAGAAGCCGAGGTGGCCGTTGGAGGGAGGAACGCGACGCCACCTCACGTTGAGCCCCCTGGCGCACGGGACGGAGCCCAATTTCTTGATGCGGACCAAGGAGCACAACTTGAGCAGATCCAGGAATTACAAGCCATGCTCAACGAGGAGCGAGAAAACTTGCGCCTACTTCACCAAACCCTCTGAAAGCATCTAGGCCCCTAGAGTGGGTTTTGATGATTGATGACAACGGTTAATTATCATGACTAACGTGTGTTTTGCAGAAACAATAGAGTGTTAGGTCATGGTAATGGCAATCGTGGGCGATATGGTGATCATGCCCCTTATCGATGGAAATCGTTTTTGGTTTTTCAAAGGATGATCGACAAGGTTAAGGATGGTTAGTTCTAGACATCGAGGAGGTGAGCTACGTTCGGAATAGTCGTTAGGACTTTCGTTTTTCGCCTTTTGGCCGTACTATAAAGGGGGGCATGGATGGGTAGCTTGACCTAGGTGAGTCTAATGGTTAGGTGTGGTGCACACTTGTCAAACTTAGCCCTAGGTGGCTCCAGGATGGCCTTGAGATTGTTTGGAACAAAAGTCGTTCAAGAAGCATTTGAATCAGAAGTCGTTTCGGCCCTTTAAAGGGCGACAGACGCTGAAAACGGAGGGCGACAGACGCTGACGTCAGCGTCTGTTGCGTGGTCTCTTCACTGTCGAGAGCGTCAGATGCGAGGATGAAGGGCGACAGACGCGCCCTACGTGTATACGAGCGACAGACGCAGTGAGAGTTGAGCGTCAGACGCGTCTAGTGGTCAACAGACGCGGTCCAGAATGCTCTGAAGATGTTGATAGCGTCAGACGCGTCCGTTGCTAGGGCGACAGACGCTGACCAGCGTCTATCGAGCCCTAACGGCTAGTTGAACATTTTTGATCTGTTTTCATGCGACAGACGCGCTCCTCAGAGGCGACAGACGTGTCCCTCCAGAGCGACAGACACGTCTGTCGGTGGGCGTCATCGCGTCTGTCGGTCATGAAAAGTGCTATTTTTGAAGATAACGGTTGGAGGAGTTGAGGGGGAGTATAAATACTTCCTCTACCCCTCCATTAGAGGTACTCTTGCTCATTTGGTTAGCTGAGAAACTCCTTTCATGTGCAAGGAAGTGCAAGAGCCCTAGTGAGAATTGAGTCTTGAGAATTCAAGTTTGAGAGTCCTTACTAGTGATTAGGGAGTAGCAAGTGTGCATCCACCTTCTCATTAGGCTTGTTGTGGTCAAGTGAGAGTTCTTGCTTGTTACTCTTGGTGATCGCCATCACCTAGACGACTTGGTGGTGATTGGGAGCTTGGTGATCATTCGGCGGAGCTTGTGGATGACCCAACTCATCTTGTGAGCGGTTGTGGGCGATTCACCACGACGGAGTGTCAAAGAATCAACCCGTAGAGAGCACTTGATCCTCGCGCGGATCAAGGGAGACCTACACCCTTGCGCGGGTGCTCCAACGAGGACTAGTGGAGAGTGGCGACTCTCTGATACCTCGGGAAAACATCGCCGTGTTCCTAACTCTTTACATTCAAGTAATTTACTTTCTCGCATTACTTTTGTTGCTTGGTTTACATTCCTAGAATTGCCATGCTAGACTAGGATTGGAACTTAGGGTGCAAAACTTTTATCGGTAGAATCACTAGGAACACTTGTAGGCACTAGGGGTGAATTATGGCTTAGTAGGATTTAATTCTTGCAATAAAATTTAGAAAAGCCCAATTCACCCCCCTCTTCGGCATCTTGATCCTTTCACCCTCGAGCAGGAGCGCGCGGTGCGCGCACATGGCGGAGGAGCTCAGGAGAGAGCCCGCGACGTCAATCGTCGCATCATCGAGGATCGGGCGGGCGGACCCCCAGTCTTCAACCGAGCCAGCCAGAACGTCGTCGCCACCGCCATGCTTCTCCACAATATGCCTAAGCCATCTACCCCCGAGGCCCGTTGGGCCTGCGATGAGATCCGAGGTTTCCTCGAGGCTGTGGCCATGCAACAGGCCGAGAGTTCAGCCTCGAGGCGCCGTGGGTTTACATCAGAGCAGCCTATGGAGCCCTCCCGATAGGAGAAAGAGGCCTCGGTTCATCCCGAGCCTGCCCCATGAGGGAACAAGGCAGCCTCTGTCCGTGAATGCATCGTCGACAACCGCGAGCCCCGAGATGCCCGTAACGACATCAACGAACGCCGCAGGCGCAAAAGTGGTGACGGTGCAGCTCGAGGCTACCACGAGCATAGGGGTAGGCGTTACGATAGCTCGAAGGATCGTAGCCCATCACCCGAGCCACCAGGCCCCCGGGTTTTCAACAAAGCCATTCGCGAAACACTACTTCCGGTTCGGTTTTGCCCCCCAACGACTCTCGCCAAGTATAATGACGAGACCAAACCTGAACTTTGGCTCGCTGATTTCCACTTGGCTTGTCAGTTGGGCGGGGCCACCGATGACCGTGTCATCATTCGACAGCTTCCCCTATTCCTATCGGACACCGCTCGAACATGGCTCGAGGACCTCCCTCCTCGATAGATCCACGACTGGAACGACCTGGTAAGGGTGTTCGAAGGGAACTTCAAGGGGACTTACATGCGCCCTGGTAACTCTTGGGACCTCAGGAGTTGTAAACAGAAGCCGGGCGAGTCCCTCCGTGACTATATCCGGCGCTTCTCCAAACAACGCACCGAGCTTCCCAATATCACCGACTCCGACGTCATCATGGCTTTTCTCTCTAGAACAACCTGCAAAGAGCTGGTCTGAGAGTTGGGCCGCAACACCCCCATCACTGCCAACGAGTTAATGGACATCGTCACCAACTACGCCACCGGCGAGGAGGCGGTCGGTGCCATCTTTGGTGGTGACCAGGATAAGGGGAAGCACAAGGACGAGGAACCCGAGGGCTCCAACTGGGGCGCCAAGAGGAACAACAGGAAGAAGAAAAACTAGTAGGGCAAGCGCGAAGCCGCGGCTGACGACCTTGTCGCTGCCGCTAACCGCAAGAAGCCTTGAGGACCCCCCAGCGGGGGCATTTTTGACAAAATGCTCAAAGAACCGTGTCCCTACCACAAGGGGCCTATGAACCACAACCTTGAGGACTGCCACATGCTGCAGAGATACTTTGAAGACTTAGGCATCAAGAAAGACGACAAGGAGGACCCCAAGGAGAAGGATGACGACAAGGACGAGGGGTTTCCCGAGATCCATGACTGCTTCATGATATACGGAGGACCCTCGACGCGTCTCTCGGCGTGCCAGCGCAAGCGGGAGCGTCGAGAGGTTTTCTCCGTGCAGCTGGCAACCCCCCTCTTCCTTGACTGGTCCGAGATGGCCATCACTTTCGACCGTGATGACCATCCGGACTACGTCCCCAATCCTGGAGTCTACCTGCTCGTCATCGATCCTATCATCGCCAACATGCGCCTCACTAAAGTGCTCATGGACGGTGGAAGCAGCCTCAACATCATCTATGCCCAGACCCTCGACCTTCTGGGAATCAAGATGACACACCTCCGACCCAACGTCGGGGGCTTCCATGGGGCGTCTCTGCTTCAAGCTTCAAGAAATATCTTCAAGGAATATTTTTCTCTTAAGATCATTTTTCTTCTATGAAAAAATATTTGGCATTCAACATAGGCTTTCTCTCCCCTTAATGCCAATATTAGATATTTAATAGCATACTTCAAAAGATATCCCCTATCATGGGCTTAAAATAATTCAAATTCATGTTCTCCAACTACAAGTGGAGGCCCATTCATGTATGCTATGATAGAGTTTTATGGGAAATATTCACACACATATTTAAACATAGGGGTTATTATTCATTAAATGCAGCGAGTTAGAATACATAAGTGCACTTAAGAATGTTTAACATTCCTACAAAATCAGGGATGTTCGCTCCCTGATTTGCACATATCATAGTTGAGAAAACTATTTTATTGTCTAGCTTCTTTATTGTTTAGCAAAAAAATCAACCCAATTACTCATACATAAAAAATGGACCATATACTTCAAAAGTTTAGAATACGCAAACATTTAAACTCACATGAAATTTCTTCTAGACTTTCTAATTGCCATTAATGCAAAATTCCCTAAATGTCTTTTCTTCACAAATCCCAAATCATCGTAAGTGTGTTATCTACCATCTTAATTCCACAATTATTGATCCCATCAGTTGGTTTAGTCTCCATTGAGCTAATTTCATATTAACTCACTCCCCTGATCTTAGGCTGCTTGGCCTTAGACCAATTGTGTTGCTTATGCATGCAATGCATTAAAAAGCAACATATTCGTTACTTAAAAAAACTATTTTGGCATAACATACTAGTTAACCAATTTGATTAAAGGGGAAAAATTAGTAGCTACAAGCTACGAATATAACTTTTATGCTAATATTGATGCATGAATGGAGATAGTTGCAGCTCAATGAGAGCACAACATAGTAATACACGTCCACGTGTAATGTGGAATGTTGGTATTCAATCCAACGTAATGGATAACAATAAAAATGCAAAGCTACAAGCTTGCTTGCAAACCATGCAATTGTAGAGAAAATTAACTCAGCCAGAAGGGACGCGGCTAGGACTTCTAGTACTGATACATGCACTTAAAGATAGATTTAAGAAGGCTATGCCTATTAAATTTATATTACCCATAATTTTCTTATGCCTTTATCAAAAATTCCTTCCCCTCATGCCATAATTACTTCAAGTAGTAATATGCTTCATGCATCATCTATGAATAATCATTCCTAATGTTTCATAAAATCCAATCATACTTATACTTCTGGTATTCATTGGTTGTGGCATGAAATTCATACATTCAGTGTTCAAAACATATTCAGGGTAGGACATAAACTTCTAGTTTTTTAGACTAAAGTACTAAATACTTTGTTTTAGCATTATACAATTTCTTGGCTAAATTGATTCTTCTAAGATCAGTTAATATGCTAGTATACTCTAATTGTTCATGTGCTTCTAGGAACTTCAGTTTCCCTTCTACCTTCATGGTAGTAGTGCACAAAGAACTGTAACCTTCATAGTTAACTAAGGCTTCTTTGTGGATAAAATTGATGCAAAACTTATTTAGATAGGCAATAGACAATTGTTTATATGTAAAACATAATTCATTTCATGCAAGATTAACATATATTACTGCAAGTAAAAATTGCAACTAAGAATATTAAATACTTCATATTAGTCTTCAAACTAATAAATAAACTATTAACTCTTCTATGAGTATAGAAGAACCGCTATATTTCAATGGGAATCAAAACTTAATGCACCACCGCTACTACTAATGCTTCTAGATAGTATAAAGACAAAATAAGTCTGTAAGCACATGATTTAAGTTCTTCTAGAGAAACCTTAAAGGTTCTTATCCATTCTTACATGTCTTAGCTTCTATGTTTGACATTTAGCAGCTTCATGCATACTTTATTTCATAGTGGTGATATGTAATCATGATCCTTCTAGGAGTGTAACATCTGTCATATATCCTGGCTCATAGAGCTGTCTAAAAATTCTAACTCAACTTCTATTTGAGTGATATCTGATGATAAATTCAAATATTTCATGTATTACATTGCTCTTTGATATTCTATACACAAGAGACATTTCTTCAAGAATATATATTGATAAAATCTTATTTACCATCTTGTCTTCTAGACATTCAATAAAAAGCTTCAAGCTATTGTTTATAGATCAGCATTATACCTCAATCTATAGGCATACAAGCTTGAAAATTCGACTTTCAATGCAATATGATATTCTTCTATAATCATAATTTAGGATTTTTCTCATGCAGTGAGTCCCACAATGCATTTATTATTTCTCTCGGCCATATACTCATTCTAGAGAATAATCAGGAAATATATATCCTGAATTCGATCACTACACTTCAATGGTAACAAAATATCCTACATGGATTTAATAATGACCATAACAAATAATTCTACCATTCAGAGTAATTCCAGGATATTCTTCTTCCTTTAAGGCATGCATATATTAACATAAGTTGAACCATGTGCATATAAGTTCACTACATGTAAACGAGTTGAGGTGCAAAAAGGTAGTGGACAGTTATTCAAAATATTATTAGAAGCATCCTAGCGGTTTTTTAGGATTATGGTATATACAATTTTTTCAAAATTAATACCAATTATTCATTCATCCCAAAAATTTATTGTGCTAGAAAAAACAAATATGAGCATCTCAATGGCGATAAGTCTGAGATCTACAAGATTTAGAGAGCTCATCTATATCTATATCTATATCTATACCTAATATTTAATTGTGAAAATTTCTGCACTGCTTTTTGTTTCTGCTCAAATTTTCTGTCTGCCAGCCCAGCCAGGTTACGTGAGGCATCCGTACGTAGTTCTATGTCAAAAGGAAGGCAAACTCCTGTTCGTAAAATCATGTCCCTACTCCATATTATTTATTTTATATTCTGAGTTCGTTTTACAAAGAAGCAAACTCTAACTCTTATCTCCTTTCACTTTCGAGCTTATACAGTCCGAATGTTTTACAAGAACTCGTGGTAATCTTTCTAAATATTTTGCGAAATATTATGCAATACTAACATGTTCCAACTCAAACTCTGGGTGTGGATCGACAGAGATATGATACATGGACGGAGACATATAGATATATCACGTTGTATTTTTAGTTTGAAATTTAATTGATTGAAGCTTACCAGGTGCATTAATTTATAATTTTAGATATGTAATGAGCGGCGGCGAGGCCAGTGTTCTGGTATGACCTCGTGACGTTGAAGAGAAAAAGGCGGCGGGCACGAGCACGACCATAACCAAAGTGGCGTCGTAGTGCGCATGCCAGACAAGAAGCATTGTGCCCCGGCGCCAACGGCACCATGTTTGCAGCCGGCGGTGGCCTCCGCATTGTCGACAGCAGCACCTTCCGCTCAGGCGATATCATCGCGTAGGACTTGGATGTCGGTGGCCAGATCGGGGTCATCACGGGACTCTCTAGGGCGCTCGACCTGGTTCGTTTTGATGATGACAGACGACACCGGCAACAGGGCGTCGTGTCGCGGCCATCAGAGTAGCTCCGACGCGTCACGGGGCTCGTCTTGGGCAACTACCTCATGTCTAGGCCATGGCTCGGCAGGGTCACCGAGGTGTCCCTCCATGTGGATGTGGCGTTCGACGATGGCGTACTCTACACGCTCACCGGGGCAATGCATAAACCGGTAGGAGCCCAAGCAAAAGAGGAGGACAATTACAAGTACGACCTACGAAACGGCCGGCAGACGAAGAACGTCTTGTACCCAAGGTAGCACATCGTCAATTAGGCGTCCTGATGGATTAAAGGCCAGTGAAAGCAGGGGGAGAGGTGTTTTTGGATTTGTACTAGAGTGAAAGCTGCTTTTGGGCAAAAACATCTATGGCTTTTGGACCCTTTGGTTGGCTTTTAGCTTTTGCAAAAGCAAAAGCAGGTTGGAAAGCCCAACCAAACAGGGCCTAAACATAAGAGTAGCACATGTCCAACTTCCATATATATTCAAATTACACAACCAATTGAAACGCATGATACTTGTCTATGACCATGCAAGACATACGCCCCGTTGTAACGCACGGACATATTTGCTAGTATACCTTATACCATGTTTCTAGTATAATCATTAATTTTTTTGCAATTACACGGTATATAAATTCATGATGCTTGATAAATATCATTCAAAAGAGCATGAAAATATCAACACATGGTACATATACATGAGCAGAAAACAAATACAGTAAATGCATAGATGCGGAAGGCTTTTACTGTTAAAGTACAAACGCATACTTTTCTGTCATGTTTCTCAAGTGTTTTATTTTTCTGTTTAGTTCCAAAAGGAGCCAAAATTTTTTTTATAGTACTCATCAAATCGAATCTTTGGACGCATGCATGGAGCATTAAATATAGGTAAAAAAATAACTAATTGTATAGTTTGTCTGTAAATGTCGAGATGAATCTTTTGAGCCTAATTAATTCATGGTTGGATAAATTTTGCCAAATAACAACGAAAGTGCTACAAGAATTTTTCTCCAAAAATTTTCGGATCTAAACAAGGCCTTAGTTGAATGTTAAAAAGCTGTTCTCTTTCCTAAAACATCAAGGTATATTCTGCAAGAACAGAACCTTTGCGAAATTTATGGACAGCTACGAGGTTACACATAAATTTTTAAGATTCTTTCTTTTCTCCTTTTCTTTTTCAAATCCTGGCCCACTTCTCAATGTGACGGCTCACTCTCTAGTTTGAGCTGAATATGAAATATCTCGCACACACGTTTATAGGTCTTCATGACCCGTCCCATCTCTTATTGGACTCTTCGGCAAATTAAAAAAAAAAAATGCAAACCACAATGCTTGTGGCTGGAGATCCACTACCTCTGCAAGGGTGACCGGCGACCTACGGTGTCGCACATCAGGACGTACAGCACGAGCGTTCAAGCCCTGTGTGTTGAGCTGGTGACTGGTGAGTACCGCGGGCATGCGATGCAACGCATGGCGAGCGGGTAACAAGGTGTGTCGCCAGCTCCTGGTGGCGAGCTCGTGAAAGATTTGGGCGGACGGCATCAGCCAACGGGCCAAGTGCTATGGGGTACAACGCCATTGACGAAGCTACAGGCTAGCAATACCACCAATGGGCTCCGATCGAGATTCGTAGCAAACAGCTGCAGGCTGCAGGTAGCAATACCACCAATGGGCTCCGATCGAGATTCATAGCAAACAGCTGCAGGCTGCAGGTAGCAATCACGCTACATAGCTTTAGGACGTACGATGCATACAGCATGGGACGACGTCGACCCTGATCCTTTAGTCCTTGTATACACGACTATACGGTAATACGGTGCAGGGGAGGAAATCGGCCAATGGCGAGGCAACTAGGCAGAGGCCAACTTCTACTAGATCTAGGTCCCTGCAAAGCTTCAAGCTAGGCGAAACGTTTATCTCATTGCCGGTGGCATACAAATCTTTATAGGATCCGCGCACTTGCGCTAGATGTGTGCTCTAATTCATCCAGCATGCTAGCCAGCAAGGCTAAGGTGCATGACACAAAAATTCGAGCATGCATGGTGCGTCTCAGATTTGGCTTCATGCAAATTGGCTTACGGTCTATATTCAGGCCATAATATTTTACCATAATTATGTGTAACCGAAGGTTTTCACCCTCCACAGCCGATCAAATATAGTAAATTACATAAAACGATTTCCGGCTTGACGACCGGAGCACAAATCTAATCTACTATATGATCCGAACAATTCATCATGATGCCAATTGATCTACCTCGCATGTCGCGTAGGGCAGTAGTTAGTAGACACATACCGTGCAGGGCGTTTGGTATTGTCGTAGAGCTGCCTGCTTGATGACGACGGTGCATGTCGATGCAATGCAGATTAGATGCAGGTAGAGGTTGCAGATCCGTTCCGCTAACAACGTCGGGAATATCGACGTCGTCGAAGTATTCGCGACAGGAACGTCAGCATGAGCATCAGTGTCGAAGATCGGCGGCGGCTTTAACGGCGATGTCGACGTAGAGCTTGTCATGCTAATAACATGTTATAAAATATGTTGCCAGCAGTTATGACCTTTCCCTCTCCGTCTCTCATGATCAACATAGTAGATGAAAGTAGAACACATAGACACAAGAGATTGGGAAACTATTTTTTATTCCTCTGAATATTGGTGAATGATGATTACACATAGAGCTCCAACGTATATATAGTCCTGCCAAGACTTAAGAGTTTTGGTAACAGTCCACATGTAAACGGACTAGGATTAGGATTCCTCCTTCTTCTTTCCTTCTAGTATTAAGTCCCTATTACAACAGTAGAAACTATCCATTTGAAGCATAGTTTCCACAGGTGTGTTCATATTAATTTAGTAAGTACGGTAACTATCCCATATTTCCTGGGTTGGGCACGGAGAGGGACAAACGTGAGCGGTTCGGCATCGATCTGATGGATGCCCAGGCAGCCTTCAATTTGCATCAGCAAGCGATCTACTAGTAATATGCATGATTAAGAATCGGCAATTTGCATGATCTAGAGACTCTTAATCGTATGGATCAATGTAAGTACTTAGTGATTGAATCGATCTGTATCAGCAAATCAGGTCAACGATCTACTAGTAATTAATATATCATTTCTTAATCATTTTGCCACTAGTTCTGTTTCAATTAAAAACTATACTAATATAATTATCTCTACCACTCATCTGCGTGCAACTGGTTTCCTCAAGAAAAAATCTGCATGCAACTGTTCTTAATTACTACATATGGAGCATAATATGAAGGATATATATGCCCAGCCGACCGGCCTTCAGTGTCCATGATTCCAATTTCCAAACCAAATCAATGCGCCACTACCAGTAGTGATTTGCACGATTCACAATCAATAACTTGCATGATAACATAATGGAACACATGAACCAGGCACTTAATCTGCCAGAAGATATATATGATTCGTTTCAGAGATTGGCAGATATTCGCATAAGATTATTCTAGAACGAAGTCGCTCCAAGCCTCAAACGACGGACGGAGTAACCAATGCCCAAGCTCTATATATACCACTATTGGATTGAACGACGTCGCTCGAATCACATCACACTCACACGGCGAGGAAACAAACACATCAACATACAACAAAAATCAACACGCAGGAAGAAGCTAAGGAAATGGCAGGTGGAGGCGATGAGCTGAAGCTTCTGAACACTTGGTTCAGCCCGTTCGGATCCCGAGTGATGCTCGCACTCCACCTCAAGGGCCTGAGCTACGAGTACATGGAGGAGGAGGACGTGATCAACAACAAGAGCCAGCTCCTCCTTGAGAGCAACCCCGTCCACAAGAAGGTCCCCGTGCTATTCCACAAGGGCAAGGTTCTATGCGAGTCCATGATCATCGTCAACTACCTCGAGGAGGCATTCCCCGACGCTGGGCCGTCGCTCCTCCCCTCTGACCCCTACGAACGTGCCATCGCTCGCTTCTGGGCCGCCTTTATCGAGACCAAGGTTACCGGCCTTATCAACGTCCTACCGTCCTGCTGATGATGCGTGCAGATTATTGTTTCCATGCACCGCCGGCTGCACGCTGCAGACTCAACTGATGACGTTTTTGTTTGCGTGCGCATGCAGGTGGTGCAGCCCTGGGTCCTACTGCTCGACGGCACCAGGACACGTGAGGAAATGAGCGAGTTGGTGAAGCAGATGCTCTCGGCGGTGGTGACCTTGGAGGGCGCGCTGGCGCAATGCTCCAAGGGGAGACCCTTCTTCGGCGGCGACAGCGTCGGGCACGTGGATGTCGCGCTGGGCGGCCTCCTCGCGTGGGTGCGCGCAACCGAGGCACTGTTCGGCAGCCTTGGCGTCAACATCAAGTTCCTCGACGCCGCCAGGACCCCCCTCCTGGCGGCCTGGGCCGAGCGCTTCGCCGAGCTTGACGCGGCCAAGGTGGCCCTGCCAGACTACGGCAGGCTGATCAAGTATACCATGATGAGGCGGAGCGCGGCGGCATCCGTTCTGGCGCCGAATAATAACTGAACCTACATACTCGGTTCCTATGCTCGATGAAGGTTTACGTGGTGCGATATTGTCGATTGAGTGCTCCTGTTCTTCTTTGGTGCTTGTCGTTGCACGTGCGGTATATGATCTGTTTGGTTTATCTACGAGCCGTGAAAAAGCTACTGTGAGCTACGTGCTGTGAAAAAAGCTGTTATAAGCTATGTGAAAATAAAGTTGTTGTGAGTTATGTGTTGTGAAAAAGCTATATGTTGTTTTTCTTTGAAACTAGGTAGTGTGCCCGTGCATTGCTACGGGATAACTAATATTTTATAGTAAAAATACATGGATCACACTATAAGATAACAACACTGTAAAAAAAATAAAATTCAACGTTAAAGTGGCATTTCATCCAAAAGGCAAAGTTTATGAATTTAACATAGTTATGGAGTGCGTGGCGTATATATACATGGATCGCACTATAAGATAACAACATAAGTGTATATATACAGCATCTCCGTGTAGAGTCTGATAAACCATTTAGAAATACCTACGAACAGCAACAAATATGACATTAGTGAAATATTATTTGTGCAATATAAATTGAAAGAAAAAATGCATTGTATGCGTTAGTAATGTTTTGTTACCTCGCTATGGCGTTAGAACCTCCTTAAATACAATATTCTTCGTGAACGTTCCATCCACTATTGGGGTCTTCTTATCCTTATGTTTTTTATTTAACACATTCTTCCTTTTTTTCCCGCCGGCATTCTTTTCAGCATTTTTCTTCTCCATCTTTTTGGCCTCCTCCTCTTGTGCATCCGCATCAGGCGGGAGGGCAAGGATCTTAATATAGGTTCTTGATGTGGCTCTAGACATCGCAACATACAACTGACCATGAGAGAACACCGGTGCGGGCAGGTACACACCCACGTTCGGGATAGTTTGTCCCTGTGACTTGTTGACTGTCATGGCAAAGCTCAGCCTAATAGGAAACTGCTTCCTCTTGAACTGGAACGGGAACATCTCGTCATCAGACGGACATAGCGGTATTCGAGGAAGGAACACCCGCTTCCCAGCATGCTGCCCCACCACGATTTCCGCATCGATTGTATTTCTACGGAACCCACGCACCACCAGCCTTGTACCGTTGCATAGCCCATTGACAGGATCAATATTCCTAAGCAATATGACAGGACATCCGAGCTTGAGCTTCAAGACATGTGGAGGCAGCCCGTTGGGGGTCAGACTGTTAAGGAACTCCGATGGATAGTAGTTATGTGGATCATCTACCGCGGAGTCAAAACTGTGATACACCGTCTCGCCGCCCTGGAACATATCAATCATTTTCATATTGATCATGTCCACCCAATCGTTACGTGTAGACAAAATCGCTTTAGTGGTGATGTAGTCTTTGTTCGCCATGTTTGCATTTAGATCTGGAAAGATGATGTCGATCAATGTATGAAGATCTTTCTCGGCATCGCCAGAGTACGGGACACAGATCTCGTCTGGAATACGTACATTGCCATCTCCATTAACCTCTTCCGTTCCACCACCAATGCGCAACAGATAATCTGCAAACCATGGATCACTCTGAGCCCTCATGTTGCGGACGAGCTTTAGGTGACGCATGGATTCCCAAAGATACGACCTTCGTAGAGAAGCACCGACAATTTGAGCCCTAGATCCTTTCCGCACAACAGGGAGGACCTGTCTGAAATCCCCACCAAGGATAACAGTTTTCCCACCAAACAGTAGGTGTGACCGGCCCATTATATCCCGTAGGCTGTTGTCTAGTGCTTCCACATTTTGCCTCTTTGTCATAGATGCCTCGTCCCAAATTATGAGAGCTGCTTGCTGCAGCAACTTAGCAGTACCACTCTGTTTCGTGAAGCTACAGCAACCGCCCTCTTGAAGAGTTAGGGGTATCTTGAAACGCGAGTGGGCCGTCCTCCCGCTTGGCATTATGGCCGCTGCAACTCCAGATGTAGCTGTAGCCACAGCAAGCTTGTCCTGGCTACGTAGTTTTGCGAGAAGTGCCCTATACAAAAAGGTCTTTCCCGTCCCGCCAGGTCCATCCACAAAGAACAGCCCGCCTTGTTTGCTGCAGACAGCGGCCATTATCTCATCGTAGGCTGACCTTTGCTCAGCGTTGAGTGAGTCGCACAATAGCACATCTTCGGGATTCTGCTCAACGCTAGCCTCCTCAAATATCTCACGAGGAATATGGCTGGCATCGTCGTATGAGTGATCAATATCTGGAAGAGGAAATGACCTTATGTCTTTCCCCATGGACTGCAGCATGTTTCTAATGTCTATCAAAACCAGCTGTTGCACCAGATCCGGGGATGGATTATTGCGGCTATAGTCCTCTGACATTGCGTCGTAGTGTCTGATCCACAACCCCATCACATCATGCGGCTCACAGAATACCAATATTGTTGCAAATAGCCTTCGCAGAGAGGAAGGCATCTGGAATAAAGTAGCTTCAGCTAGACATTCATCTAATGTATTATCTTCTTCAATTAGACCCCTCCTTTCTGCAGCTTCACGGAATGAAGGTAGTAGCACGCCATCAACCGTCCTGAGGTCTTCGTATGAGGTAGCACCAGCAACATTGTTCAAGAGAACACGAAGAAAGTAGCGTTCTCCCTCAGCAGGATGAGCCGAGATTACTCTTCCAACTTGGAAAATGGAGTTTTTCCTTTTCTGCCAGAATTTTCCATCAGCCTACCATGTAAAATGCTCAGGGAAGTCCCGATACAAGATTCCGCGGGCTTCCTCATGATGCATGTTTGCATTGAAGTATGCTGTAGCATTGAATCTTCTACACCTGGCCTATTAACGATCCGTTCGACCTTGTCCCATTTATGAAATGACACCATGTGCATGTCGGGTAGATGAAGCTGCAACTGTTGTACCGGTGGATGGTTCTTGCTCAAGTCAAAGCCATATATCCTCCATAGTGCTTCTGGAGGCGTCACCCACCGGGCGTCTCTATACTGCTTGATCTCATCAATGTTCCCTTTCTCATCTGCTTTGTCGGTCTCCCTCATCACCACTGATGCCCTGTCATGTCCCTTGTATATGTACTTGAACAGATACTTCACTGATTTAATGCTCCCGCAGGCCTCAACATTTATATGGCAGTTGAAGGTACGTAGCAGGCAAGGGTTGTAAGGCACAACCCATTGATTGTCCAGATAATGGCCTCGAACTTTTAGCATGCGGCCGTCATTGCGTCACCGATAGATGGGGTACGAATCCTTTCCCTGTGATGTTGCCTCACAGAATGGGCGCGGGTAACGGTTCTTGCATGACCCGCGGCCTACCGTGCACGGACATGATGGATTAAGTGTCCCGCATGGACCATGCATCATATGCTTCGTGACCATCTTGTAGAGCTCAGGGTACTTCTTCTTGTTTGGTAGCTCTGCACTGATAATCATGTCATATTGCTCGGGACATATGAGCTTGTACTTCCGTTCCATTATCAGCAAGAAGTGTGCATGCGGCAAGCCCCTCTTCTGGAACTCCACTACATATACGTAGGCCTTCACCTTACCAAGTATGTCTTTCTCCATCAACATTTTCCTCATTGCATCTAACTTTGCTCTGAAGACTCGTGTTACGAGATCTGGGCGGTCCTGTGGTGTTTGGCCTGGATAAAGTTCATTTTTTATCTCATCCCAGTTAGGGTTGCACGTCATTGTGAGTAAGATATCAGGTTTACCATACTTTCGCACCAGAGCCATTGCATCCATGTATCGGCGCCTCATATCACGGGGTCCTCCGATGAATGACGAAGACAGGACAGTACGTCTTCCGACATTCTCAGCAGATCCTTCACCCGAATGCATGCTATCCACCAGGCCTTGGTACAGGTCAGCCCTCAAAGTATCCTGATTGTTTCTCAAGTAGTCTAAACGCGAGCTCTCAATCTTGATGTAGGTGTCGACGGCAAACTGCTGGAAAAGACGCCGGCCATAGAGTATTGGATTAAATATCCCTGGCCGCATCTGGAACTTGTAGCAGTAGTAGTCGCGCACGGAGACACATGTATTCGAAACAGGTTCTGTAGGACACATTGTGCGAATTAGTATCATGAGTTAACAAAAAAGAGTTTATATTGCATTATTATTAAAAAAGAGTTCAAGTTACCTCCATCATCATTGTCACCATTCGCGGCATTCTCGGCACGCCTTTTGCGGATTGCTCGAGCTCACTCAACTTGAGCCATAGTCACACCCACTTTTGGGATGCAATTGTGCCACCCGAGCTCACCCTTTGGAAAGAACAAGGGGTATGACAGTGAGTCGTAGCATGCATTATATGAGCGGATGCCGTGTATAGACCGATCCTTCCCTTGCAGGAGAACACTATGCTCAAATTGGCCGTGACGCTCACTCCCCTCAACCCAAACGGCAGCCACCTCTGATGTCAATGGCACGTTATATGTTCTCTGGTCAAGGCGCTGGTCAAGGTTCAACTCGACCCGGTAATCCTCGAGGTTTTCAACGTGTCCCATACTCCTTAGTTGCTGAGAGTAGGGATTCCCTTCAAGGATCCCCACCAATTGCTGTATAACTTCTCTGTCTTTTTGGGTGCATTGCTCACAGCATTTGCTCATCCGATGCTCGAGGGACGGATCGTCATCATAAAAATAAAGCTCGAGGTGTCTCTTTTCGACACCCTCCTCTTTACCAAATGATCGTATGTTATGGTAAATCTGGCCATGGGCACGGAACGTATAGACACCACAGATTCGCATGTTAGTGGTGATACGATCTAGGTGGCAGTACAAAGAAGTGAAAGAGAAGTGGCCGTTGAAATATCTGATGTTAGCACGAAAGTGCCTAGCATCAGCGTCCGAGCTTGACCACAACCTCATGAGCTCTGGTGGTGTCTCTGGAGTTGAAAGATGAATCTTTCCACCCCGACAACAGAATCCGGGGGGTTCACCCTCGAATTTCTTTGCGTTGCAGTGCTTGCAGTTCGGCACCGACGATAGCATGTGCGACTCTGACGGGACATTAGCATAAACCTTGTCGTATGGATCTGGGACATCAGGCTCATTGTTCTCTTGCTCATCCTTGTCGAGATTGTGCTCGACGTCGGATCCCTCCTCGTCATCTGCTGACAAATTTTTGATGTGTTACGCGTTAAAAGAAAGTTTGTAAAAGAATGTTTTTACTATTACACGGTGTACCTTGTCCGGCAAAAAAGTATGCCTCATCCTCTTCCTCGTCCTCCTCAAATATGACATTCTCATCATAGTCTGTGCGACACGACCACATATATGATGAGAGAAACATAATGGCATACAAAAAAAAACAAAAAGGGATAATTTTAATAAAAAAATACCATCCTCGACCATCTCGTCTGGTGTATGATCTTGTGCACCATTTGGAGGCATTGAAAAGGTACCGTCAATTACAGACGGTTGTGTCTATGTACCTGTGCAATTATTAGGTGGTGGAATTGGAGTTTCCTGGGTGACACCATCTGTAGTAAGAAAAGGTATGAGTTTTTGGAATGAGAGCAAAGGTGAAAGTACCGACAATATATAGTGATCAAGGCTAATTACCGTTGTAAACCACACTCGGTTGAGTCAGGCCGTTCGAATCATTGCACTTTCCATCCGCACACCCTCTACCCTTTCTTCCAATGTTTGCTTCAAAAACTTGATTGCGACGGGATAGAAGGGCATTTCTCTCTCCAGTGGTCACTCGATGCCTATGTATGGTCTGTGCCGCAGCCAATTCAGGGGTCTGTACTTCTGGATTTTGAATTATAGTCGGCGCTATGTCAACGGGCGTTCCCGTCAATTCAGGTATTTCCATATCGTCTGAAGGAGCTTCAAGCGATTGAGGTGAAGAAGGGGTAATAAGCAAAGGGTTAAAGTGAGGGCTCTCCATGGCGATTGAGTCCGGATGCAGATTGTTGGCTCGGTGTTCTCTCACCATCCTATTATAGTTTTTCTTGCTCTCTTTTCGTTGCACCTCCTTCTCTTGTGGAGTCATTTGCAGTTTTCTTACAGCATTTTTCTGTGCATACAAGTCACGTCGTCTCTTATTTAATAGCGCCTTTTGTTCAGGAGACATTGCAGCCCTTCGTGCTCTATCTAGCTCACACTTACGCTTTTTTGGATGCGTGACAATATTGTCGATGGAACTGGATGCATTTACAGCACCTATATATAATAAAAAGTACGGTCTCAAATAAAATACAGAAGGGCACGTATTGCAAGAACATTAACTCCTTATTACATTGTAATGAACGAAACTGGGTTGCCCAATACACTTTTTCTTCTCAAATAGATAACATTAATGAAAAAAATAATGTACCTGGGTTTAGATCAGGTGATGCATCAGTCATGTCAATCATGCCACTTTGATCTATACATATATCGGAGTAATCATCTACATATATATAATAACATGATATTAACCTTGGCCTCGACATCATACAAGCATAAGAAAAAATAATTAGTATTAGAAACAAAAAAACCAAATTGGTACATGTGTTATCTTTATCAATCTGCATGAGTTTGTATGAGTTGTCTCGATGTAGCCAGTCACTATTTTCATAGACATCAATGTTTTCCATGGTTGATTCAACTCCAACTGGTACAATATATACATTTAGAACATATACATCACTATATATTAAATAAACTAAAAAAATGGCAATACTGAATTCAGAAAAACAAAACCAGGTTTACCTGTTTTTTTCTGAGCATATCGTTCACGACGCTTTTTATTTTTTTCATTTCTTTCTTCCTGAGTCATTGCCACCAATCGTGCCTTTTCCCTTTCCCATTTTAGCTTGTTGGCATCCATGATTTCCTTGTTTGATTCAACCCCAACACCTGTTTAGATAATAATTAATGATAATGTATCTGTATGCAAACAAATGTTTGTTCTATGTTGGGTTGTTAAAATTTGTTTGCGGTGGACCTCTCGACCCAACAGGTAGTGCATTTTCTGCCTTTTTCTTATGATACTTTTCCCTAAGTTTTTTATTTTTTCATCTCTTTCTTCTTGACTCATTGATGCATATCGTGCTTTTTCTCTTTCCCTTTTACGTTGCGCACGTTCATCAACTTGTGCTTGTGAATTTGATGTTGTCTGGTCACCTGTTTGAAAATAAGTTGATAGATATTATTTACTTAACTACCACAAATAATACAAGTGAAAGTATCTATGGACATGAGTGTAAATAATTACCTCCTTTGATGGTGTTTGTCAAGTCTTCAAAAGGTGTACGACCTTCATTATTTTGCATATTTTCCATTATGATGAAACTGAACATAAAATTAACCAATAAATTAGTATTATCAAACTTGTCCATTAGAGCAGTGATTAAAACTTCCATTGACGTTTGGAAAGAGTGAAATCTGCAAAGCGTGTAAAGATGGAATGCTATCATGGTCCAGGTGCAGTACCTGAATTTAGAACTTGCGTCGTTGTTCTGCTAGAATGCCTGAGTGGTGGAGATCCACATCATGAAGAAGCTGTGTCACCAAGAGCCACCAGTGCGGTGCCAAATGAATTGACAAATCAATTGGTTTCGAGTAGAAGCAATTGACAACAGAATAAAAATTGGAAAGAATGGTGTAGGAAAAGTTCCTCGGGTCAGTCTAACGCAATCGAGGCTAGTGTATGCATAGCAGAGAACTGCATTAGGGCAACTGACAAAGGAACTCGCTCTCTTGTAGGAGCCACGCGTGCGTAGAGAAATCGAGGAGCCGAATCCAGGCGCCTGTTCACCGCCGGACACCACCGAGCCCATGCTGCCACTTGATCTCCACCGGCCGCCGGCTGATGGAGTGAGGCAGGGAGGGCAGCGATGGTGCCTGGCGAGCGCGAGCGTAGCGACAGTTCAGTGGCGCCAATGCGCGATGGCAAGCGCCAGCGGCTGCCTGAACTCCACCAGGCCGCCGGCTGATGGAGCGACGCAAGGAACAACACCGGCGTCCTAATGATCCGATCTGGTCGCAGGTAAGGCGTACTGGAGAGGCGCGATGCCATGGGGCCTGGAGACGGGGACAAAGGCGCAGACACCAGGCGATGGCGTGGGCGATTGTGGATCAGGGGCGGAGCTTGGAGGATTGCGGAAGCGGTGGTGCCGTATGGGAGGATATACGAGGAAGGAAGGGAGCAGGCGCTGCAATTGCCGCATTGCATTGTTTCCGTATCGGAGGATCTGTGGTCAATGCAGAGACTTTTTAAGTTGCAGAGACTTGGCAACATGCCAGTGACGAGCTACTACTACTTTTCAGGCATGCTATATTACAGTACTCCCTCCAGGCAAACAAAGCCCAAGTGTACAGAAAATTTGAATGAATCGTCTTAATTGATTCATCAACAAACTAAATGAATATATTACCAAGAGCACAGAATATTCGAATAAGAAACGTTCAAGACTCTTAAAGAGGCAGTATTCCAGATCACACAAGCATGAACTGGAGGCAATAACAATTAAAGAAACGCATCAGGGCAGGATGAGATTCACTAACAGGGTGGACGTCCGTGGAAGACAGAAGATGTTGGAAGCTCCTCGTGGCAGTCCGCAGTCCTCCTCGAGGGCACAGCAAGGTGGCGACGACGATGGCGACGCGCAATGGCGAAGCACAGCTGGTGCGCGAGGGTGGAGGTCGGTGCGAGCGAGGGTGAGGTCAGCTGGCGAGGATGGGCGCTATGGCGAGGCCACAGGATTTTTATTGGAGGATTGATAGCGGTCTCTCTCTTTCTTTTTGTGTTGGGGCGGCTGGGCGGGAGTGCAAGACCGGAGCACTGGGGGATTGATGATTCAAATTCTCTTTCCTTCTGTGTTGGAGCAGGGGAGCCGGGAGAGGCTCGTTGCCATGTATGCTAGCGCCGCTGATGCTGCTCGGCGTCCATGCATGTTAGCCTGTGCATGCAAATTTCCTTCTGTGTTGGAGCAAGGCGCAGGGGAGCCGGGAGAGGCTCGTTGCCATGTATGCTAGCGCCGCTCATGCTACTTGCGTCCATGCATGTTAGCCTGTGCATGAAAACATGCAATCCGTACATGGATAGCACAATAATTTTCTACTTCTATTATTTTTTGAAACAAAGCGCTAGCATGCATGGACACCAAATTTCAAAGAAGCTAACTGACGCAAAACAATTCATGGCAAAAGAAAGGCATAAACCAATAGTAATCAAAGAAAATTTATTTAGACAGGAAATTTGGCTGATGACCTGCTGACCACAATGGTCACCGCAATCTCCTACTATCTTGGCTAATATCAATACTGATGCAAGTGAGCCGCTATTTCAGTGAACAAAAAACTTTCTGTACTGATGCTCAAATATTAAGGCACCAAAGGTATGGGCATGTCTATATAGTCAGATTAATTATAAGACCCCTTCTGCCCAAAAAAAGACTAATCATAAGATTCGGCACAAAGGTATAAACTTTCAAAATATTATTAGTTATCATAATTCATAGCCTATATTGTTACATCTAAAAGGTATCACAACAGTCACAGGTAGAACGACTACCTTCCAGATCAAGGCTGAAGAAATTACAACTCGAACCTGGGAAACAGGTTATATTAACAACTGCCCACCTCCTGAAAAGTCCTGCAAATAAAAATTGACATCAATAAATGAAATGCTGCAAACCATCCGTCCAAAATCAAGGAACGGAAGCATATGCAAGTTTAACCAAAGATCAACATGATACCAAGATCAACATGATACCCAGATCACATATTTTTTTCAAAACAGAACATCAATATTACCCCAAGCTTGATTATTTTAAAAAAAAATTAGACCATGATGCATCACTCGCAGCTGGTTGGTTGGTGCTGCTGTGTAGTAGCCATAAACAGATTTGCATCAGCGTTGCTGAGGTGGAACTCACATTTGGTCAAGCACTGAACCACATATCTGAATGAAATTGTTTCTCTCTTTTATTCTTTTTAGTTGTAGCAGCATCGTGAAATTCAGAATGAAAGAAAAAACCACAATGAGATTGAACAAACAGGGCAGCACAATGTACATCACCCATGGCCTGATATATGAGTGGTTAACTTTCCCTGTGCTAATATGAACGTGTGTTGTACTGATAGCCAAAAATCACCTAGAGGCAGCTGAAATATCAATACTGATGCAAGTGAGCCGCTATTTCAGATGCAAAATGCCAGGGGACAGAAAATGTCAGGAATAGGCAAGGAATCATTTCACTATGATCTTATCAGCATCGCTGTCATCAAGCCAGAAGAAGCAATAATATGCTATCCAAAAAAATAGTAGCATACAAGCATTGAACAACAATGACCCTTCCTAAAAGGAAACATATTACTTTAAGAAGACATCTAAAAAAGAGATAACATGTGCATTCTGATTTCAGAGAAAATATACATTATATATCAGGATTAACATAAGAGAGGGTTAGCGACAAATAAATTTTATGCTTTGTGAGCAGTCTTGTCAGAATAAATAATTAAATATAAATGTATATTGGGACATTTAGAAATCGATGACAATGAAGTTGATCAGATCTTGTATAACGACCAATTATTTACATTATGAAAGGGCTGGGACTTATTTATCACGACTGACAAGTCCAAGTGCAAAAGACACATCAACTACAGCTCTATAGCTGTTAGGTAGGTCAGGGAACTGGATTCAATGAACTGGGAATGAACTGAAACATACTACTCCGTCCGGAAAAGAGTGACGTTTTTGACTTTTAGACATCGTGTTTGACCGTTCGTTTTATTCAAAAATTTTGTGTAAATTATAAAATAAATAAATTATTATTAAAGTATATCTAATGATAAAATAAGTCATAACAAAATAAATGATATTTATAAAAAAAATTTAAATAAGACGGATGGTCAAACAAGATGTCTGAAATTCTAAAACGACACTCTTTTTGGGACGGAGGGAGTAGACAAGAAGAATGGACAACACAAAATACTACCCCACATTGATCAACACCTGAGGGTTGAAGCAAGATGCCGCAAACTCGCGACCAAAAATGCACTTGTCAATGTCCAGCGATGTAACAAATGAGACCACTCAAATTTAATATACTATTAAGTATCTGGGATCCACAAAACAAACATGGCAGGGACGGGCACATGGAAGCATGAGGTGATGGTCATTATCCCTGAGCGATCAGTTTCATTGTAATAAACAGAAAATAAAGCTATCAGTTTCCAGCTGCACAAAATAACTAATTTAACCCATGACTGAAGAAGTAACACGTTGTATTTTTCTGTTTTCCAATCCTTCAAGAAGTAACACGTTGTAGGTGGTACCAGTATTTTAAACTAAGAAAATGTTATCCCCATTCCATTCCACCAATGGGGACATGGGACAAACTGATGCCATTCCTAGCCCATGCCTGCGAAGGATCCAGATAACTTTGCCTAGTATCAAGGTGGCCACAAATGGTACTGCCTATATTTAAGACGAACGCAAAGTTGTTAGAGGTTTGAACAGCACAACTAAGGAGTGGGCACAGATGAGCTAAATGAATCACTACCAGATTGGTGCTTAAAGGTTGCTCCGTACGACAAGACAGCAATCGAAATAAGACCAGCACTCCCACAATCCCAGTACCAGCATTCACTCTTGACATGGTCTAGCATTTCAAGACAGCACGGAAGCATCCGTGGAAGCACAACATGGACCGGATCCCCCCCGAGACTGGACAGATCGGAGCCGCGGCAAGAGGAACGAACAACAGTAGCATCAGTCCCCAAAGGGCAGCAAGATTTCGTGAAGAGATGGATGGCAGACCAGAATCATCAGTGCTGCCGGACGCGACGATCGTGAAGAGATCGACTGCAATCCAGAGGAACGAACAACAGTAGCATCAGTCCCCAAAGGGCAGCAAGATTTCGTGAAGAGATCGACTGCAATCCAGAGAAGCCGAGATTCCGAGACACCGCGAGAAGAACGAAGAAGAAGAGGGGGCGAGGAGGAGGGGCTAGGGGGCATTACCGGAGCTCGCAGATCAACAACGCAGCCGTTGGGCGCCGTGTGACACTATGCAGGTTGCAGCCGAGGTTCTCGCCACGACTGGAAGCAGAGATCGACTGCAATCCAGAGGAACGAACAACAGTAGCATCAGTCCCCAAAGGGCAGCAAGATTTCGTGAAGAGATCAACTGCAATCCAGAGAAGCCGAGATTCCGAGACACCGCGAGAAGAACGAAGAAGAGGGGGCGAGGAGGAGGGGCTGGGGGGCATTACCGGAGCTCGCAGATCAACAACGCAGCCATTGGGCGCCGTGTGACACTATGCAGGTTGCAGCCGAGGTTCTCGCCGCGACTGGATGCAGCGGTTCCCGCCACCGGGGCTGGCCGGTGGTGGAAGAGGAGAGGGTCTGGCCGCGCCGCCACCCGGGGCCGCTGTGCCTGCGCATGGAAGATGGGCGACCACGCCGCCGTCGCGAGGGAGGATCTGGGGGTCGCTGCGGTAGGGGAAGGACCGCCCGTGGCCCGTGGGGTCGCAGGGTCGCTGGCAGCCTCCGGTCCTGCGGAGAGGAATGGATGCCGGATCCGGTCGCGCTCGTCGCGGGGAGGAATGGACGCCGGATCCGATGACGGAGCAGGCGCGCACGGCGAGATGACGGCGCGGCCGCACGAGGGAGCGAGTGGGATCTCGCGAGGGGAGCGCACGCGCGGGGAAGGGGAAGCGAGCGAGGCGTGGGGGAGACGGGAGGGAGGGAACGCAATTAGCGCAGGGGAAGCAGGAAGCGTCGCACGGGGGAAAAGTGGGAGCGAGGGGTCGCAGGGGCAGGCAGATGGAAGTACCAAGCAATTGTCGCACCAAAAAATATCCACTCTTTGGTCTTTTTAGTTGTAGGGATAACTATGAAATCTATCCCTTTTCTTTATCTCTTTTGAAACAGCTATAAAATGCCTCTCTATTTCCTCCTATTTAGAAAAATAGAAAGCTGAAATTACGGTCAAGTTACTGTAAAAATTGTACTATATAAAAGTAGCTGTTTCTGAAAAAGCACCTTCACGTGACACTCGTTTAGTTAGCATTGGCCCTATTCGTTTAGCTGAAAAGTCATAGCTGAAAGTATTGTTCGCTGATTCGTTGGAAGAGAAAAATACTGTTCGTTGGCTGAAAAAATACGGCTTATAAGCCAAGCGAACAGGGCAATTCTGTTTTTTTTTTGTAGCAGAAGCACTTTGCAGAATCTGAACCAAACACGTCCGTAGTAGAAGTTATTTTATTTAACGGTTTTAAAGAAACATAGAAAGTTTGAACCAATTATGCACAAATATTTGGAAAACAAGAAAATTCCATAAACACAAAAACTTTAATACATATTCACCGCTCTAGGCGAACATATATACGTATTCATTATTTTAGTCATTCAATCAATTAACGTACTAATGAATATAATCAACATTTATATTCATTCAGCAATAAATAACTCTATAATTTTATTGGTTCATTACATCATTTGTATTAAGTAAAGAAGACAACGATAATTAAGGTGACTATAGTAATGTAATATATCCCTAATAATAAAGAGGCAAAATTTCAAGTCCTTTTTTCGTCCATCCATTTGTTTAGTCTATCACCCTTTAACTACCGGATGATGGAGAGTTTTTTCTATCCCGGTAGTTGAGAGTTTATTCTATCGACTTATATGACCCTAAATAGTTAGGATAAATACATCTCTCTGAGCCCGAATAAACTGAATACGAATAGGAGTTCTAATTCAAATCTATTCTATACATGTAATGTAATAATACTAAAAAAAAGCATTATATCTGTATTTTCATTCGGCCTGCCGTTTTTGTTCGGTGTTCTTTTTTTCTTTCTGTCTGCCGTATACATCTATGTTTCCTAGACGTATGTGTTTCGATCTGTTTCCTACCAACTTGATGCAACCTGCCTCCTTTATATCGATCAATCAAAAATTTAAAAAGCTGAAGGACGCACATATCATCCGCAATGATCAACCTAGCCGATTGCAGCAATCCGATCAGAATAAGTAGGAAGTGTTTCGTACAGCTTTATGGCTTCGGCAACCAAACGCAACTCCATCAAACAGCTTCGTAGGCAACATCCAAAACGCGCTAAGAGAGATGCGAGGAGGGAGCGGGAGCTAAAAAAGAGCTTTACCCCGCTCCCGTGGGATCCAGCGCACATCAGAGTCCAATTTGCTCGGCGGCCGAGGCCGGCGGCGCAGCGTGGGGGAGAAGCTAATGCCAGTTGATAGTGGTGCGAGACCGAGCGATGGCGGCGTGGGGTGAGGACTGAGGAGATGGTGGCACGACCGAGGCCAGGTGAAGGCGGCACCGGCGACGCTGGGTAAGGAGCTTTCACCAGCTCTCCCTCGCTCCCGTGGGTCCATCGTGCGTTAGAGTCCGATTTGCCCGAGGCAAATCTGCACGGGCGAGGCCGGCGACGCAGGCGAGGGGTGAGGACGACTGAGGAGATGGCGGCGCGGGCAAGGCCAGGCGACAACGGCGTGGGCGAGACTGGGTAAAAGAAGTCAACGCAGAGGTGCATGGGCCGTGGCGAGACGGGATGATAAGGCGGCGCAGGCAAGACTTGTGCGCGCGGTTGCGGCAGAGGTGCCGTGCGAGGCTTGCCATCTGTGCGTCCAAGGCTCCAAGCCGTACGAATAAGGTATAGAGAGAAAAATAAACAAAGATAAATAAAGAAGAAAAATAGAAAATAAAAATAAAAAATAGATATAAATATAAAGGTATCATGTAGCACCAAGGTTTGGCTAGACAATGTGGCACTAATAAATGGAAGGGATTAATTTGCCCTGGCTGTTGGGGCCAAACTTGAATTTTGCATCGGCGGCAATTCTTCTGATCCAGTTGTGTCTTCGGAAGACTTTCAAAGGCCTAAGGGCGGCTATGCTGTTTGATATCCTTCGTATATGAGAGTATATACGTACAGTTTTTACATGAAATAAGTTTGATAAAATAATACTATAGAAACAGTTTCCGGAAATGCTACTATTTTTCAAAAATGGTCGGATAAAAAATGCTTCTATAGATGTATCAAAGGGCCAAACCAATAAACCATCTTCTAACAACAAATTTCAATGAGACATATGGTGTTAATAGGTCAGTTAGACCAGCCGCCCTAGCCAAAATTGAAATCCTAATTAGTAGGATCAATCAGTGATTCTACAGATCAAATCGTAAAACTGAAATCGTGAGCATTTTGTTATCGAATCTGATATAAATAAATGTATGTATAAATTGTACATGTATATCAGTGCAATCCTTGACATGACTCTGACTCAATACGTGTGCGTGCTAATACAAATTAAAATAAATCGTGTCTAGCAGAATGGCACGGAGTCTGATTCCAAGATGTCTTGGTTTCCGTTGCAAAGCACATGTACGACTCCAGATAAAAACATATCACGGATTTTTTTGACCCGTAGCGACCTACGGACAAATTTGCTAGTAAAGTAAAAAACGAATATTTTTCTTTGTCAGAGTTAGCAATACTAAAAAGTTTTGACATCTATTTAGTAGAGCTAAAGTGTCCTTAAAGATAATAGTGGAATAATAGCGGCGATTAAACGAAGTGCATATTTGGGACTTTAATTGTTGCGCTTCGCAGTTTCGCCATTTGTACCGTCGACTTTGTAAAAATAGGCCTCCAAACATGAGACATTTGATTTTCTTGCCATTATGTGTATTTTCTCTCTTTTATAGTATTCTTTCATATATTTGTCAATTGAATGGACGTATTTGCCCTTCTTTGAAATTGTCCTGCCCCTGGGCGCTCGTTACGCCCGCTCGGTCTTTCTCCGCACTAGCCCCGATCGATACGAAGCGCGCTGCCCTTCCTGACCTTCCTCGACGGAGACGCGGTGGCCATGGAAGGCCCCGACGACCTGGATGGCCCCCGCTCGCCGTGGCCACAGCCGCCGTGGCCGCGCACAGCGCCGTCCTAGCCGTGCCCGCCCTAGGTGTTGCCGCGCCGGCCCCATGCTTGGCCGCGCTGGCCCTAGGCCTGGCCGTGACCTGCCCCAGGCCTGGCCGCGACTGTGTCTGGCCAGGCCGCGCCGGACGCCGAAGACCTGTCAACGGCTATGTCGGGCCTGGCCGAGCCCGACGCCACTGCGATTGCCGTAGCGAGGTCTTTGTTGCCCACTGTTCCTTGTCCGGCAACACAGTACAATATTCCTGTTCTTGATGTGCAAAGTTGATTGCACTTGTTATTTTTTTTGGGGAACACTCGCTTCATTCATTAAACAGCGTTATTACAATCGAATTGTAGACATTGCTGCAAGAAGCTAGGAGGTAAAGACCAAACAAAATTATCTAACAAAGATGTAGCATGTTGGGCGCACAAATGAGCTGCAAAATTGGCCGATTTTCTTGTATGGATAACCTGGAAAGAAGAGAAATTCGAAGCTATCTCCTCAACTTCCTCCAGGATTGCAGAGATCTCTGATCGGTTCCTTCGTCTATTCTTCCACAACGAGGCCAGTTACTTGCATGCGAATCAATCTCTACTAAGATGTGCTCCATGGTACCTTGTGGTATGAGCAGCACGCTATCTCTGAACGCCTCTGCTTCTGCAAGGAGAGCTGAGCCCAAGGAATCCATCCAGCGCGCTGATGCAGCCATAAAAATCCCATTGCTGTCCCGCAACACCGCCCCTGTTGCACCCGTGTTTGACTCCTGGAGGTAAGCCCCATCAACATTGATCTTTAGAGAGCCCTCCCCCGGTGGTCGCCAGTGCATGTTCGGCATCGTTGCTCGCCCGGCGTCTCTTTGTTTACCGCCCCGCGGTTGACAGCACGCCTTGAGTGCCCAGTCCATAGCTGCACCCGGATCAATAGGCGTCTTGTCGTGTCGGCGGTCATTCCTACTTCGCCAAAGGGACCACATAGCACACATGATGACGCCTCTATCTCCCTCTGGTCTCTGGACATGCAGAGTCATCCATCAGGTCTCGTGCCCATGTCCTAGGACAAAGCTTTGGCAGCTTAATCCCAGTGAAAGTTCGGAACTTTTTCCAGAACTCAACTGCGAAGGTGCATTGGGTGAGTGTATGATAGGTAGTTTCATCTTCCATTCCACAAAACACACATGTCCCTGCCGGTTCTATATGCCTGCGGTGCAGGTTTGCCGGACAGGGCATAAAATCATTTGACACTCGCCACCAGAAACTCTGAGCTTTGGTGGGATTTTGCATTTTCACAGATTCTGCCAGTAAGGGTCATCAACCGCTACAGAACACGAAGCCTTGCCTTCCCTATGATTCCGGTCATGAGTTTCTTGCTCGACTAGCAACCTGTAGGCCGAGCGAACTGAATAAAGGTCGTGCCGCTCCCCAGACCAGGCCCAAAAATCTCCTTTTGCTGGCGCCCCAGCGGGATCCTTCTCATCGCTTGGACATCGATGGACAGCAGATTGTCATGGAGCGCTTGAACGTTCCAGCTGCTCCCATCCTCGGACAGGAGCTCATTAACTTGCGTTGCCAAGGCACCTGGCTTAGGACAGATTGGTTTGCCGCCAATGGCGCCTGGTATCCAGCGATCTCTCCAAATGTTTGTGGTCTCCCCATCCCCAATCCTTCTTATGAGGCCACACTCCAGAGCCTTGTGTCCTGCCAGGATTGCTCTCCAAGTGTGAGAAGAATTTCTCTTGCTTTTTGCTGTCACAAATTCTTCGTTAGGGAAATATTTTCCTTTCAGAACTCTGGCACACAGCTTGTCTAGGGAGGTCATGAGGTGCCATCCTTGTTTCCTCAACATCCCCATGCCACCATGACACTTTGGTAGTGTGAGCTTCGGCCACCTCTGCCAGTGAATGGCTCGACTGTCTGCTGATCCCCCACCAATAGTTAGATGTAGCAGATGTAATTTTACCAGTGAATTGCACTTGTTATTGTTCATACTAGTTTTACTGTACTAGTTTTGTGTTAATGTGCTCATTTTTGTGAATTTTTATCTATTATTGTGTCAATTTTTATCTATTATATGTGCCAGCCAACATGCCCAGGCATGCCGGCGGCGGCAGCACGCCCAGGCGGCGGCCAGCATGCCCAGGTGGGAGCGACCAGGCTCACCGAGCCAAACAGAGACCACCACATGTATGTAAGGCCACAGGGGCAAAAGCGTCTTTTCAAGTGGCAAATACATGTAGAGAGACTTAAAAAGGGAAATACACATAGTGACAAGAAAATCAAATGTCTCATGTTTGAAGGCCTATCTTTGCGAAGTCGGCGATACGAATGACGAAATTGCGAAGCGCAACAATTGGAGTTTCAAATATACAATTTTCTCGCCGATGACAAGGTATTACTATGTTTCGTGTCTTCCAATATCTTGTTCCCGTTGCCTTTCTTCGGCACATCACAGACACGATGTCGGCTGTGCCGCCCTGTTCGTTTGGCTGATAAACCATGACTGAAAGTAGCGTTGGCTGTTGACTGATTTGTTATGAGAGAAAAATACTGTATCATAATAAGTTCAGGCCAACAGGGCTGCATGCTTCCGTATGGGCCATGCTGCGGCCCATTGTCGCTTTCCACCAAGGTTCCCAGGCCTCTCTCGAAGCCCTGCCTTATTTTGCTTCCCCTGCTTCATGCCCAAATCTCGCGGCCTGGTTCACTTCTCCTGTTCGGTGTTCGATCTGAGTGGGCCCTCTAGCTTTGCCTCTTTTGAAAGGATGGCTGCGGGCTGCGGCGATTCTGCGATTACCCCCAAAAGCCGGTTCTGTTTCTGTTCCTTGGACAGTCTTGCCAAGCACGAGCTTGGCCCTTCACCTTCCTTGGGCGTCTCCGTCGGTAACCACTCCATCTCCGACTCCTCAGCCTCCAACTTCGCCCTTCCTCACCTCCCGTGGTGCTCCTACAGCTTCGGTTCCTGGCGTTTCTGCTGGTTTTGTCTCTCCCGTGTTGTGCTCGGCCGCACTCAGCGGAATGGCGATGTCGCGATTGCTACAATCATGCCGCTTCCTCGATCAGAGATCTCTTGGGCCTTGTTTAGATGCCAGAAAATTTGCTTAAAAAGTGCTGTAGCATTTTTTTTATTTGGTAATTATTGTCCCATGGTCTAAGTAGGTTTAAAAAATTCATCTCCTAAATTACAGATAAACTGTACAATTAGTTATTTTTTTATCTACATTTAATGCTCCATATATACGTGAACTTTTCACCCCATCTAAACGAGGCCTTGGCTGATTTTCTCCACATTCATATGCGTATGGGTACTCGGTGTATTGAGCCCTGTCCCTATGGTCAAGCATATGTCAGGTTAAGTATATTGCAAGATAGGGACATTCTGATCAATTATGGGCCATACAACTTCGGTGGTCTTTAGATTTCTTTCATTGCACGTGATTGGGCTTGGAACAATCGTACCCTCACTATGAACCAGGATGTTTGGCTCATGGTGGTAGGCTTTCCAATGGAATTTTGACTCTTTTTGGGAAAATGTTAGCCTAGGAAGATGAGTACAATCACATGGCACGTGTTCTTGTTAGAACAAGAGTGGTTAACCTCAAAGATGTTCCCTGGTTTCTTGTGGTTTCAGAAGGGCTTGACTTTGAGGGCGACTCTTGGACTGTTCAATGCAAAATTTTGCAGTCTACTCTCCTTGGTCCAATCCACGTGATGAAGATTTGCCTCCAAAAGATCTAGATGATGTTAACCCACACTTGTTTGATTTCTTTGGTTTTGGTCAACGAGGCCAGGGGCCTCTTGGGCCAGCTCCACCAGTCCAAGGCCGGCAGCAGCCAGGTCCAAACCAACAGCAACAAGGCCCACAGCTGTAGATCATAACTCTTTATATGAATTTGGAGTGATGTAAATTTTATATCAAGAATGTAGATCTTATTACCTACAACTTTATAGCTGTCAACTTATTTATTTGGGATCTTTTAGAAGCTTGTATATTCATTTTTAGGTATTATATTTTGAAATTGAAAATTTTCACTTATGGCCGTGTTAAATTTGAATGATTAATTACCATCAGCAACTAATTATAAGCATTCCTACAGGCTATAAATCGGGCCATGCATTTCGTTTTTCTTAAAAAAAAATACGCCACTCATGTTGAGACAACTATTCTTAATTGCACTAAGCTGGCAAAAGTACTTATTCGTCATCGTGCTGACTTGCAAGCGGATAGTTACGAGCAAATTAGCCTCCACGTGAAAAATAGATCGAGCAAGCATGTGTGACAGCTACATATTATGGATCAATGTAAGTACTTAGTGATTGAATCTCTATCAGCAAATCAGCTGGTCAATGATCTACTAGTAATTAATGTATCATTTCTTAATCATTTTGCCACTAGTTCTGTTTCAATTAGAAAACTAATACTAGTAATTATCTCTACAACACATCTGCATGCTATTGTACCTAATTAATAGATATATATGGAGCATATCAAGGATATATGCCCAGCCGGCCTTCAATGTCCATGCATGATTCCAAACCAAATCGATGCGCCACTACTTGTAGTGATTTGCATGATTCACAATCAATAATTTTCATGATAACATAATGGAACACCTGAACCAAGCACTTACGGCCGCGTGTTTATTAATTAATTTGCCAGAAGATATATATAATTCCTTTCAGAGATTGGCAGATATTTAACTATGGACATATGCCCGGGCTTTATTTTTGCATGATCCCGAAACAAATCAAATGGGGACTATCTTAAGTGGTTTGCGGTTGTTTGCGTTGACAGTCGAATGGGCTCACATTGGGCCAACTCTTCCACTCTCTTAATTGTAATTTAGGAATAATCTCGTAGAAGTTTGAGTTGTAAATGATTCCGAATGTGATAAGACCAGTTCATCCTATATAAATATAAAATATCAAAGTTTAATTGAGGGGATCCAATTCGATCAAAATCAATCTATATTTATATTTATACATATCTCTAACTTAGTCCTAACTTTTCGAATCCAACATTTTACTGTTCTACAAACTTCTGGACGGAGATTGTAGGTGCTGTACGTGGCCTTACTATTCGACACGAGGGTCGGGCCGTCTGCTAGGTCAGACTGGAATTGATCCAAAAGGTAACTCTGCTCTGTGTATTTTCACGTGGACTGCCCGAGTGATCAATGCTTATATTTTCAGATTTGATTTGAAGACGGGCTGCCGAACCAGCGTCCCCAAGGAAAAGTAATTAAGCATGCTCTTATACAATTACGTGTATATTTTTTGAGTTGTTTGATTTGAGGACAGTTTCTCACAAGGTTCAACTAACAACGATTATTCAGGCCTTCAGCAAGCTGCTTAATTAGGCTAGTCAGTTCTATGTTCCAGACTTAAAGACTAATGTGTTGGAAACAGCATGTACTAGTTTCATCTCTACGAAACTCATTTTACTCATGTAAAACTTTGGTCATCTCTCTCTTTATTGATATTATGTAATGTCAATATATTTGCTAAGTTAGTAGCTTATTTAATTCTTATAAAACTTTCACTGAGACTAGATGTCACACGTCCAATCCAGAGCCCGCGTATCAGGTTAAACGGGCCAGGAGAGGCCGAGATCCAACCCTGGCTCCGCCAGGGGGTGGGCCACCACCGCCCCTAGAATCTCCCTGTATCCCGGGAGATCCAGAATAAAAAGGAACAATATAATAAAAAATAGCAAATAAATAGAGAATTGTCTAGAAGATAGGTGACGAGAGTCAAACATAGGAGTATGTTAAGTCCTTGGGAACCAAGGTGTAGACCGACGGACCCCCTCGTCACCGATCTCACAGATCGCTTGTGGGCTCGGGCACTATACCTATCGGGTATGCTCGCGCGCACCCTCTGGAAGGAGTTAGGGGAGCCCGATCGAGCACGCCTGCGGCCATTGCTCGGGACTCGGGGGCTCGTCTGAGCCCCGGGCTACCGAGTGATTGTAGCCCGAGCCTGACTCCAACCAGGCACCGACCCGAGCTAGTGCTCAGACGGCGAACTGACGTCCCGAGCCACGGACAAACCGCCGGGCATCCGAGGCCTGGCAGGTACAAAGATTCCACGGCACCTGCCTGTTCAACAAGCGCGAGGCTCCGTTGGCCACTCCTTCGTGAGGGTCACACAATCGGCGTGAAACAATAGGACAAGCGACATCACCAACTCCAAGGGCAGCGGGCTCCAGGGCCCACTTGTTAGCCCCTCAGCCTAGGAAGCCTCGAGAAGGTTCACCCAGGGGAGACAGCGCCGGAGCAGACGACCACTGACGGTCAAGTGCCAAGCGATGGAAGCAGTGTCAGGCGGCAGTTGCAGCTCCACCGACTCCTCCCTACACGACGAAGCCGAGATCCATCCCATGCCGCGGCAGCACCCTGCACCCCGCGCACGTGGACTATAGACTAAAATCCAAACAAACTTGTACCCGACCCTACCTAGAATATAAGGGAGGGTCGGTTTCCGGAGAGAGTTCGATTCCGAAACCTCAGACAGAGCAGGAGCCAACCGAGAGGAATGCTAGCGAGTTCCTCCCCGGCAACCCAGCTATAGAAGGCCGGTTCCTTACTCACTAGGAAGAGCACCATCACCGACGAGCCTTAGAATAGCATCGAGCGATCCCCTGCCAAACTCTCAATCTCCTCCTACCAATAGAAAAATTAAAAACAATTACCCTAACGGTGACATTTTAAAATTTCCCTGTCACACTTTGTCGGTATTTTCATTTTCCTGTCAGCAGTTGCACCGTAAGGAGTTTTCCCTTTTTCCAGCCGTGAATACAGCAGTACAGGTAAATCGCATACGTAGCTTTCACTTTTAAAATAAGGCCATGTTTAGTTCCCTAAATTTGGGTCCAAAATACACTATGCAAAAAGAAGATTCTCCGTCACATCAAAATACCGGCACATGCATGGAGTATTAAATGTAGATGAAATCAAAAACTAATTATATAGTTTTATTGTACTTTGCGAGACGAACATTTTAAGCCTAATTAATCAATGTTTAGATAATTATTAACAAATAAAAATAAAATGCTACAGTGTCCAACAATAATTTGGGTATCCCCAATTTAGGATCTAAACCAGGCCTAATAGAGAAAGCGGGGAATGCGGATACGGATATGTGTTCTATAAATAGGCACGTCCACCCCCTCAGCGGTTCCCAACCCGTCCGTCTAGCACTACACAACAGCGAAGCTGAGCTTAGAGGTGACACTGCATTGCCGCCTCTCTCGTTTACAGGTACGTACGTGCTCGATCGATCTGATCCTTCAGTTTTTGGGTTCTACTATTGAAGTGGTACGTTCGACCTAGCTATATCTATATTTGATCTGATAATCGATCATTAATTCATTATTCATTTATACTTGCCGCACATTCTCCAGTTAGCTCGTCGTCGGTCGATTGCCCGGCCAGGCTACGCCTAGGAGCCTACGATCGAGGAGGATGGTGATGATGTCGGGACAAGCTGCTGCCTACAGCGTAACAACGACCGGGAACGCGCCGTTATCAGGCTGGAAGACACGGGCACCACCGCCGCGAGTCGCTTTCCAGCGGCGGCGGCGGCGTATGAGTATGACCACGGCCACGGCCACGGCCACGTGCATGCCCCGCGAGGCGATGACGGCGCCGGAGAAGGCCGACGTGCTGCGGTCGCTTGACGGGTGGGCGGAGTCGAACCTGCTGCCGCTGCTGAAGCCGGTGGACCGGTCGTGGCAGCCGCACGACCTGCTGCCGGACTCGGCGTCGCCGGGGTTCCGCGATGAGGTGGACGAGCTGCGGGCGCGCGCGCGGGAGATCCCCGACGACTACTACGTGTGCCTGGTGGGCAACATGGTGACGGAGGAGGCCCTCCCCACGTACCACGCCGCCCTCAACAGCTTCGTCGGCTACGACAGCCCCTCCAGCGCCGACGCCTGGGCGCGCTGGTCCCGCGGCTGGACCGCCGAGGAGAACCGCCACGGCGACCTCCTGAACCGCTACCTCTACCTGTGCGGCCGCGTCGACATGCGCCGCGTGGAGCAGACCATCCACCACCTCATCAACGCCGGGATGCGCCTCGCCGTCGACAAGTGCCCCTACCGGGGCTTCATCTACACGGCGTTCCAGGAGCGCGCCACCGCCATCTCGCACGGCAACACGGCGGCGCGCGCCAAGGCGCTGGGCGACGCCAGCCTGGCCAGGATCTGCGGCGCCATCGCGGGCGACGAGAAGCGGCACGAGGCGGCCTACACCCGGGTGGTGGACGAGCTGTTCGCGCGGACGCCCGACGCCGCCGTGCGCG
Organism: Saccharum hybrid cultivar R570; assembly: GCA_038087645.1. Lineage (NCBI taxonomy): Eukaryota > Viridiplantae > Streptophyta > Magnoliopsida > Poales > Poaceae > Saccharum > Saccharum hybrid cultivar. Next base: position 28,496,208 of record JAQSUU010000066.1, on the reverse strand, counting down.
CGCTCGAGTACATGATGAGGGAGAGGATCCTGATGCCGGCCTACTACATGTTCGACGGGAAGGACCCGGAGCTGTTCCACCACTACGCCGCCGTCGCGCAGAGGCTCGGCGTCTACACCACCGCCGACTACGCCGACCTCGTCGAGTTCTTCGTCGACAGGTGGGGCGTCGCGGAGCTCGGCCCCGGCCTCACCGGCGAGGGGAGGCAGGCGCAGGACTACCTCTGCCGGTTGCCGGAGAGGGTGCGCAAGATGGCCGAGCTGGACGCGCGACGGAGACAGCAGCCCCAGACTCGTGAGGTCCCCTTCTCCTGGGTGTTCGACAGGCAGGTGGAGCTGCAGGCCTGACTTGAACAGTCACCACTCCAAGCTCTCGCCTTGTTTAGATTCCCGAATCGGTACGCCGATTCGGGCACTGTTGCTACAGTGTTCCGGTCGGAACACTGTAGCAACTTTTGTTTTTTAGTGCAAAAAAATGTCCAAAAAATGATTAATTAGACTCAAAATGTTCGTCTAGTAAAGTACAACAAAACTATGTAATTAGTTTTTGATTTCATCTACATTTAGTACTCCATATATATGCCGACATTTTGATTTGATGGGGAATCTTCTTTTTGCATAGTAGAATTTGGGGGTGAATTTTGGAATCTAAACAAGGCCTCTGTTATTATTATTACTGTGCTCGCTGCGCCCTATCCAGCTACTTCCTCATCGTACGGCTGGGGCGACTCTTATGAATAATGTATGCCGCACCTGCCGTCCCCCTGTATACTTGTCGCCGTCCATGTACGCTCTACCGCTGGAGTAACTGAATCTTTATCGTGCGTGTCAGTCGTCATTCAATTCATTTGGTGATGCAGCGTGTCAGGTAAATTTAAAAGCAACCGGTCCAAATGTCACGAAGTACTGTGGGCCTGTTTGATACAGGGCAATGGGGTGGCCGGAGCTCCCCAGCTACAACCCGGTGCGTTTGATTTGGGCTGTGTTAAGTTTCTAAATTTGGATTGACAAAATTTACTGTAGCGTCATTGTAGCATTTCGTTTGTATTTGGTAATAATTGTCCAACCGTTGACTAATTAGGCTCAAAACGTTCATCTCGCAAAGTACAACCAAACTGTGCAATTAGTTTTTGATTTTATCTACATTTAGTACTTCACGCATGTATCGCAAGTTTGATGTGACGGGAAATCTTTTTTTTATAGTGTACTTTTCAATGCAACTAAACACAACCTTGCTTGGCCTGGCTCCGCTCGTGCAAAACGCACTCTCTCTCTCCTGCATCTGGGGAAAGCTCTTAGGGTTCGTTTCTTTGCAGCAGGCTCCCTCCGTCCTCGTGCGGTCGAGCTCGACGCGGCGGTGGCGGCGGTGGCTCGCGCGAGCTCGTGCGGGAACCATGAAACTTCCTCCCACGCTCCTCCTCACTGAAATCCGCTGCCTTTATATACCGCCCTCCTCCCTCGCTGCCTTCTTCTCCCTCCTCCAGCTCCGTCTTCCCCATTGCGTTCGCGTTGAGTGACTAGCGGTGTTGGTGTGGTGGTGGTGTGACGCGGCGGGCTTCTTCCTCTCCGGTCTTCGTCTCCGTTTAGGCGGTCGGGATTCGTTTGGCCACGGTGCTGCTGCGCCTCCTGCCGGGCTCCGTGGACGCGGTCGTCTTCCTCCTTCGGTGGTGCAGCTGGTCTCGGTTGTGGTCGATCTGCTTCGTCCCATACCGGATCTGCTTCTGCTTCCATTGCGGCTCTTCTTCTTCTCCGTCTTGCGCTTCTTCTTGTCTCCATCGACCCCCCCGAGGTGAAATCCCCCAAATCCCCTATGCTTTCATTCTAGGGTTTCCTGTTGCCCTATTTTGATTTCGATTTGTCTCTGTGGAATGATTATTTGGGTACATGATGCTTGTGTAGTTGCTATGAATGTTGATTTCGAGCACTGAAACATTTATGCTGCATTGTTGGTACTTTTAATATGGTCGATGATGAATCTATCCACTGAATGTTGAAATGTTAATTCTTTCATGGTCGATGATGATTCTGTGCAATGCACTAGAGGCATTCTTTTTATGCAACCGTGCTGTTAGCTTTTGATATGAATGATTGCACTCTCATGTTGAGGCCAGCCAGGGTCTACTACAGCTGAGTTGTATCTTTGAATGTTGAATGCATGTAGATGGATCCAACTGCACAACGTGAGATGATGGGTAGGCAAGCAGCTGCCATGGTTGTGGTTATGCTTTCATTTTTGGTCACTAGACTGAGAAGAATTAGGACCCAGCTAGAGCCTGTCCCTTATGGTCCTAGGTCATTAAGCCAGCAGCATAGGCTATTCACACTCCAAATGATATTTAACAACACTGATGCTGAGTGTTTGGCTATGTTGCATATGACTAGAGCTCCTTTTTTTGCACTATGCAACCTTTTTAGAGGTAGAGGCCTTGTTAGAGAAACCAGTGGGTGTTCTGTTGAGGAGCAGGTTGCAGGTTCCTCCATGTTGTTGGTCACAACCAGAGGTTCAAGGTAGTTTACCAGTCTTTTAGGAGATTCATTGAGATAGTAGAGTCTTCCACCAAGTTCTCTATGCTGTTGGTGAGCTTAGGAATGAAATGATCAAGCCTCCTACCACTGCCACACATCCAAAAATCATGGGTAGCCAGAGATGGTACCCATATATGCAGGTACTTGTTAATCATGTTTATCTGCCTTAGGTTTAACCAATTGCTGTGTTTGCACTTATCAACTATCCTACCCATTTTTAGGAATGTGTTGGTGCCATTGATGGCACACATGTGTTGGCAAGGGTGCCTAGACACATGCAACATGTTTTCAGGGGTAGGAAACATAACCCCACACAAAATGTGATGGCTGCTGTGGACTTTGATCTCAAGTTCACCTATGTCCTAGCTGGCTGGGGGGGCTCTGCCCATGATGAACTCATTCTTTGCTGATGCAATTGACAGGAATGATGGGTTCAAAGTTCTTGAAGGTAACTGGAATTAATAGTCCATACACTGTTGTGCTTTAACTTGCCACACACCTTCACTGTAGTATATCTTTTGGTCCACTTGTAGGAAAGTTTTACCTCATTGATGTTGGCTATGCTTGCCGCACTGGTTTCCTCCCTCCCTATAAGGGGGTGAGGTACCACTTGTCTAAATTTGGGAGCCGAATTATCCTACCAATGCTAGGGAACTGTTCAACATAAGGTATTCATGAGGTGGCTGCCTTGTTTAATTGGTTCCTTATGTTTTTCATCACTGCCATGGAACCCTATGTGTGCCCATCCATTCACTTATGCTGATAGCAGTGAATGGATGTGCACAATAGGGTTCGATGGCAGTCATGACCCTGAAATTCCACTTGTTTGGTGCCTTCCCTGTTTACTTGATTATTGTGATTTGTCATGTATGCCATCAAATCCATGTGACACATCCATACCTTTGCAACAACCCCTTCTTTCTTGTGTTGATGGCAGTGTATGGATGTGCACGTGGATTCCATGGCAGCCATGACCTTGGATTTGCTGCACTACTAGTTTTTTTCTATGGCAGCCACCAATGATTTCAACTGAAAGAACACCACCACATTCTAAAGCTGAGGCCAACCTTTTATTACAATGCCTGTGATGTCAATTCTCTTACATATAAACTTGATGATGTTGGTCATCAGTGAGGGACTTAAGATCAACGATTTGTTTCACCGCAAACCGTAGATCTTCGAGTTCCACACTCATGGCTAGTTTCATGCTTTAGATTTGACTGAAGCTAAACCACTGTTTCATTTCATAGAAATGGCAGGGTACTATGTTATTTTCAATGGGAAGGCTCGTGGGATTTACCAGAGTTGGCATTAGTGCAGTAAGCATGTTCTTGGGGTGAGAAATGCTATATACAAGAAGTATAGCAACTATGACCAGACTGTTAGAGATTTTCAGGCAGCCATGAGAGATGTCCATCCATCTCATGGAGCAGCACCTCTCCTCCCCTATGATCCTGTCCCTCATGAAGCCTTTGCTCCAGTCATTCCTCCTTCTGATGGTAATGGTAAGGCTAGTTGGTGGAAGAAGGGGTTAATCACCTCACTTGTTATCTTGGTGTTTGGGATATGGATGAAGGGGGGCAACACTGGCACCTCCGACTGCCCCACTTAGGCCTGTGATGACTACAACTACATGATGGATGAGCTGCTACTGTGTCTTACTAATTCCTGTCATCCATTTCTGTTGCCTATCTCCTCTGATTGTTCAAGTACTGCTGCTACTGATTAGGCTATTGTTGTTGGTATTTTGCCTTGCTTCATTGGTAATTTGTAAACTTTGAGCAGCTATGACTCCATGGTTAATTACCTAAGTAGTCTGAGGCCACTCTGTTGTCAGCTAATTTTATTTTGGCACCTTGTAAAAGTCTATTTAGATTATGCACTTGTTCACTAAGCACGGTTCCTTATGCTGCTATCTTCCTTGTGATCTATGCTTCTTGTTGGTTGTTGCCCAGCCAGGTCGAAATCAAAGAGGATCTCCAACTGATAGTTGGTGTTGGGCCTGGCTGTGTGATTGATGTCAAACACTAGGCGGGCTGGGCGTGGCTTTACAGCTACAACAAATCAAACACACCCTTGTGTGTACTCTGGACCAAGCCATGGCTGGCAAGGGCCTGGCTGACGGGCTGGGCCACCCCTGCGTCCTATATCAAACAGGCCCTATAGTTCCAACGATCCGAACTCCATTTTTAATTTTGCGCATCAACATCTGTCTAGTGGTAGAAATTGAAAATGTAGCACTGGGTCCGACCACCGAAACTTGAAGTCGAATTTCGATGCCTATATTTTTCTCGATGAAAAACACTCAGTTTCTTTTAGGTTGATCACATTTGAACATTTTCTCATGGGCATACCTAGTTGAATTAATCCTAGAATAACTAGCACTCATCAGCAGATTAATGCTCATTATAGATAGATCAAATGGATATCGTTCTAATCTAAATAAGAACAAGAACGATACAGTTCCTTATAAATGTACTTAAATTGAACATCCTAGTCCCACAGTTGTGCGGATATCAATCGATAGCAATAAATCATGCATCCTATAATAATTAGGTATTCATCTATTGTAACCTATATACTCTCTCTGTTCCCAAATAAATCAATTCCTAGAATTCATACAAATCAAACTATCTTAAGTTTGACTAACTTTATGGGAGATAGTAATAACATCTAGGGCATAAAATGAGCATATTATTAAATATATTAGATGATATATCTAATGATACTAATTTGATGTTATAAATCTTGATGATTTTTTCTAGAAATTCGGTCAAAGTTTAAAATTTTTGACTTAAGACCATTCTACGAATCTATTTATTCAGGGGCAGAGGGACTATATGTGAACTTAACATAGCTTAACTGGTTGGGTTCTTACTTACAACAAAATATATATGTCCACACTCAGGTTCAAGTTCTCGACTTGACATAAGTGTTCCCATATAACATAACCAAGCCGGTGTAAAATAGATTCCAAAGTGGTTCTTTTTCACGTGGAATTATGGATGCTACATGAAAGCTACTCTATCTTCCTCTCTATTTGATAGGTGGGCCCCACCTCTTTTCTTCACTTTTCCCTCCCTTATCTCTCACCACCTTTGTGTCCCCGTGTTGGGATCATCAATGAAGCACCCGACGCGGTGAGCAAGCTAGCCAAGGCTTGTTGCCGGAGAAGGCAGGTCATGTGCCTATAGGTTCTCAAATTATTGCTCCTAATAGTTCATGCAATGAGCCTAAAATAGCAACTAGTAATTTTGAAGATGGTCAAAACATGTCTTGTATTGGTTCTGATATGCGAGGGGCTGGAACAATCTACTATCCAATTTGGTTCTTTCTTTGTTTCTCTAAAGCATGATATGTTTGCAAGAGAGAGTGTACATGATGCAAACAAGATACGTGAATTTAGTCTTAAACTATAGGCACATCAAAAAGGTAGTGATTGATTATGGGATCAAGGACATAATGAGTTCAAGTATATGACTAGAACAGGGAGATCTTACCTCAGTTTCATGCCACCTTCTTCCATGATGTGCTTGAGGACTGTTTCCATTGGATGACAGAGGGGGTTCACTACAAGGTGGACTTCACTACTTTTACTCGTATCGTTGGGTTTGGGAGAGGAGATAGGTATGAAAATGTGATCTAGAATGAGATCAAGGTGAAGACTAAGGATATTGTCTATGCATATGAGGACCAGAAGCTTACTAATGGTAGGACTGTCTCTTTGAAGTCCTATTATTATGTGATGAACAACCTTTTTAGGGAAACCATCAACCCTAAGGCCGGAGACTCAAATCAGCTCAACAAGTAAACTTATTGTCAAGGATGGCCACTGGAAGTGAAGCATTTTCAGCTAGTAGGTTCAATTGGATTGAGTTGAGCACATCCCATGATGATGCAAGGAGCAGACTTCCCTGTGCACCATATGTACAATGATTTTTATTGAGACGGTGTCTGGCTTGATCTTCAAGAAGGACATGGAGCACTAGCCCTACAAGCTCAAGCATCTTGCACAGTGATCACAAGAAGAGGGACATAGGCTTTATGGCAGTAGCTCAAGGAGTTTCAGTAGCCCCCACTTCAGCTCAACCCAGCCATGGTGGCTCCAGCAGTCCCACATAGCAGCAGGCCATCTACCTCCCACTCTAGGTCTAGGGGAGCAAGTTGAAGAACTTGCTCAAGAACATGTTCGCCATGTGTTCTTATGCAGCCATGATAGCCTATGAGGGGAGAAAGGACATCAATGACATCAAAACGCAACTTGGGTCCAAGGATCATGAGCCACTTCCACCTCTAGTATTTCCACCCTCCTCAAATTCCAATGAGGAGAAGCAAGAGGAGAGTGCATTAGTTGTCATGCCTAGTTTTAAGAACAAAATTGAGAGCAAAACCATATGTGTGCCCAAGATGTCAAATCACACATATAGAAGCAAATTACAATAGTATCACAAGACATATTATATAGCAAATAACATTATTACATAGAGACAAAGTCTTTATCAGAGCAGCGGAAAACATAACTTCCAATCCTCAAGTGAAGCCTCCAAATACCACAGGGACGGTTGATCGAGGGTACATACGCCTAGCACTTCTCAGAAAACTCACTAGCTCCACCATCTAGTACCCATCTGGGATTTTGCCAAAGTAATTGAAAGTAAAGCAAGTGTAATCAGATCACCGCTTAAAAATGTAACATGAGGGTATGCTAGCTCAAAGGTTAGACATGGCTGAATTGCGGTAAGCAATTTTAGTTGATCAAGTTTTAACCATTAAAGTCCATGCAACTATGTTATGCTTAAGCTCCCATAGTGTGAATAGTAATTAAACATTACAACAATATTAAAAATAACCAAACCATCCAAAGAACCAATTATCTAAAAAAAGATCTAGACAGCTCATGACCGTGAGCACGACTAATATTTAAAGACACTCAACATAGGTTGTACATCTTTATCCACGAGTCGTTATTCACATATGCCATGGTTTGCATGGCCCATATCACCTCTTCTAAGGAAGTGCGGTAGGATACGCTACGAGCTTTTCCAAAGTCCCTCTAACAAGTTAGTGGTTGTGAGGTTTTAGATTTACCTAGTAGATATAGAAAACCCCTTCTAGCATAGTGGCACACATGGTCACAACATAGTACACACCAAGCAGAAGCACCAACACTATACCCATCCAGGCAACCCCCTCTTGTGCCTTTCGGTAACCAATGACAAGCTAGAAAAGCTTAGAGTACTAAGACAGGACTAGAGTCATGTAGTCTTCGTGGTTGTACGATAAATCCTAGGTTGTCGTTTTAAGATTCAGTCCTTATGGAGAGAAACTAGGGCACCAAAAGATCAAAAGGCCCAATGCTCTAGCCCCCTTCTATCCATGTTGCTAAAAAGCATCTTTTAAAAACAAGATGCATATATCTTTAGTGAAAATTCAGTTATTACTTTGTTAAAGCAAGCTAAGCAAACTACCCATGTGCATAAACCTGGTAGGTAACAAGGAATAAGGTAAACAATATCATGGAATTAAAAAATCAAGCGGTTCATTGGACACATGCATATGATTGAGATTGCATTGGTAGCGAATAGGTTGCAAGAGCCACATATTATACTTGTCTTTTACACTTGCTTAAACTTTCTCAGACTTTAGCTCTTGGTCATCGATAGTTGTTGATCTTCAGGTGCACTCATGGCAGCTCTCTTCATACTCGCAGATCGCCAACCAAGCACAACAACGAACATACAAGCAAACAAATAGAAACAACTAAGAGCACTACACTGTAACACCCCTGGTGTTACTAGTTTACTTAGCACACGATTAAGGCCTAAAAGAAATTAACAAAACAAGTTCTCGGGTTTTAAAATTTTAATCACACATGAAATGATACCCGAATCTTATGTGACTCACTTTTGATGGGAAAAGTCAAATTAATATAGTAAGCTAGTTTACTTAAATCCATATGTGTTAATGAAAAATCTTGACTAGAAGAATAGTAGTTAGATGTCTGGCATGAAAAACAATCTCTATAAATAAAGGGTAATATAGCCTATAGTTAAAAGTGTCATCTTTGGGGAATTAATTTGGGCAGACTAATTAACTAGTGCCTTAATACTTTGTTTCCATGGGTTAGTATAAAGTATGGGCTATTGCATGAGATGCTTGTTGGGTGAAATAAATGAGGTTTAGACCTTTTAAAGGTTGTAGTTAAAGTGCTAATGACGGTTAGTTCAATTGAGCCACTGAATTTTCCTAAGTCGGAAAGAGCAATGGACAATGCGATGTTGGCATTTAAATTGGGGCAAAAACAATTAAACGACGGCTTTATGTTTTTATATTGTTGATTGCTTCTAGGAGGGTAGTTAGGCTTAGTATAAGTCATAGTGCCGTCGCGTGTCATGTTGTCCTCTTAAAAAATTGCTCAAATTCCGTTAGAACGCGCTGCGAAACCATGTGTTGACACTCTGTTCGTGAACCGGCACGTCAGCGGCGAGCCCATTTTGCCATTCGTTTATCTTCCTCCCTAGCTGCTCCTTGCTCATGATGATTGTTTCATTAGAAACCTGGTAGTGTCGGCTTAAGACTGGTATGAGTGGTTGAACCTTAGATGGGATATTTAGCTGTTTTTGTTTAGCTTTAAAATCCGTGCTCACCCTGTTTCGGCTGCTTGGCCCCGTGGGCCGCGGTCACCACGCACGCGGCGCTGCGGGCGTCGGGTTCGCACTGTTGCCGGGCTGCGATCACTGGCCGGCCCACGTGCACGGTTTAGGCCGCATAGCGCCTCAGCCGCGCGGTGGCCTGTCTTGGTCGGCTGTGGTCGGTCCCACTACTGCTTGCGTGCTTGCAGGGCTGGCCGCTAGGCTGAGCCAAGGCTGGGGCTGCTATGGCCGCTCGACGTGGCGATCGCCCCACCCACCGTTCACCTACCAAGTCGAGTCTCTAGGACGTGTCACTGTCGTTACGTCTAGGTCAATGACCCCGGTCATTATGGCAATGGGACGCCCTGCTGCCTCACCTCGCCCCGCTACCGATGTCGGGAGCTCTGTCCTGGTCTGGCCCCTTCAATTCTAACGTGTCGAGCCTAATCTTCCCGGTCACGTCAATTGTGATCACGTGCTCATGTACCGCCACCAATTGGAGCTGCTTCATTTTAACCCACTCGGCTCGCCCGTGTGCTTCTCCGGGACGTGACCAAGGCATGGGCGCCGCGACCTCCGCTTCCCATTTCGTCCAGCCCAAAGCTTCATAGTTTGATTCCCCTCACCAGCGTGTGGCTCAGGAGGTTAGCTAGCCGCCCTATTCTTCCCAAGCTCGGTCGTGCACCACCGGCCAGCAATTTGGCGAATTACTTGCCGCCGGTCAAGAGCGCCACTGTGGGGTGCGGGCGCACATGGCCAGACCACCTCAGTATTTCTTCGCCTCAACCACCCCTCCAGCCGTGTTCTTGGTAAGCTCCTTTTGCTCCACCGTCCTTCGGGTTAAGTGATAGGTGCTCTATCTTGTCAAAACAGGAGCACCGCCAGGGCGGATGGTCCGCCAGTGTGGGTAGGGTACTAGGAGGCACTATCTGCCTTGCAACCACCGCTCAGGGCTTTGGTTTGGCCCCGCAGTGCTCATCGGCCTGCGCGTTGGACCGGTGTTTCGCTTGAAAGGCCGGTGTGGCCGGGCAGTGCCGGCCGGCGCCACGCCGTCGTGCGCAGGCGCCAGGGACCCTCTCGTTGCGAAGATGAGTTTGTTGGGGGTGCTCGTTGCGAAGCTCTTCTCTAGTGCAATAGTGAGTGGTGGCGCAGCGTAATATCTGGTTAGACTAGGGGCTGTTGTGCAAAAACACGAGCGCGCCGCGGGCTCCCTACCGTGGGCCACTTGGTGGGCCGGCCTACTTCGCGTGCTACCACGCTCGCACGGACTACGGTGAGCCGCTGGGCCGATTGGGTTGTCGTCGGCCTTCTTTTTTTTCTAAAGCATTTCTTAATTTCGTTTCTATGATAAACTTGTAAAATCAATATAAATTTTTGTACTAGTCCGAAAATTGTGAAACAAACTTTGTTAGGTTCCTAAAATCAGGATCTATCTATTAGTATAATTTTCTCACATAGTTTCGTAATGTTTTCAGAAGTTCTTTAATCAATGTGAGAGGTTTAATATTGTTAACATATGAACTTGTAGTAATTTTGTGGCAAGATGACGATAGTGCTAGCTTTGAAAATTTTACCATAGCTTCATAATATTATTAGCTGCTCACTGTGATTTTTGTAGCTTCAGAATAATTCGTTTGCTAAGATCGCTAATGAGCCCTAGTTCTAATATATATTAAAATCGGCAAAATGAGTAAAGTAAAACTTTGGGTTTGTATCACTAAAATACTTGCTGGGAAATGATGGCGTATTAGCCCACGTGGATATGTAGCTTAGCTCGTTAGTGGAGAGGCGCAATCGTATTTTAAGCGTTGCGGTTGACCGTTGCTTATGTACGTCTTTGCGTTGCATCCACGTATGACGTAATAGGAGCAATGATGGATCGTGGAGTCATCCGGAGGTAGCAGAAAAGATGGTGCCTTGATGATCATGTCACCATGGTGGAATGCTAACTTTGGTTAAATCATACCCAGGCAAGTCCTGGTGCATAATCTCTATTATTCTACACTTTATTTTATGCTTGTGCATTAAGTTTCAAGGAGTTGAATGAAACCCACTTGCATATATATATATATATATATATATATATATATATATATATATATATATATATATATATATATATATATATATATATATATATATATATATATATATATATATATCCTGATCCCATGAGTCTTACTAGTATATCAGGATCATGTAGATTGCTATGCTACAGGACTCTGGTAGAAGTCGAGTGATTGCCTGTCACTCGCGAGAGATAGGAAATATATTATTGTTACTATTATCATGTTACTCACACACGGAATGTAAATACATCTAGATAATAATTGGAGACCAGGCAGGACTATTTTTGGATTGGATTTGGACCTGGTTGGCAACTGAGCGAGGCTCAGGTTGCATCTGTCCCGCCTGTGTCGATTGAGGACCGTCTGTTGCATGGATCCTAGTCAAGTCACAGACTTATTATTCCGAACACATACTTCCTTATGGGAGCGGGAAGACTTGTTACTCTCTTGTCATGGGTTCCGGCTCTTTCCGGACTGACTGTTAGGGGTAGGAAATAGGTGGAGGTCTAAGCACCACACTGAGACCGGGTCTGCAGTGTTGGGAGCTTGGAGTCCCAGTTTGGACGGAGACCTGGATCCCTTGATAGGAGTGGAGCGGGTTGGTCTTATCTGTGCCCCGGGTACAGATGAGGTGTGTGTTTTTTTGGGTACCTAGCTGGGCACATTGATTCGCGAATCGCTGTTTCTGCGTGACGGTACGGCTTGACTACGATCTGGCACTATAGTAAGAACTGAAACTTGGAAGATGATAAAATAATTCTGATTGCTCAACCCTTATTGAAAAATAGCATAGGTGCTTACATAGAATGGTTGGTTAATGAACTAATGAAGACTGCTAATAAAACTTGAATATAAGGATGCACCTTTAGTAATGCTTCCTGTAGTTGCAATAACCCATAAGCCAGATAGCCTTGTATATTCTTGGAATCTTTTTCTTTTCTCCTGACGGGTAAGTCTTCCGGAGTACAATTAAGTACTCAGGGTTTGTTCTACCCTGTTGCAAGTGACAGGTGCTGATAAAGCTGACCTTGTGTGTGGAAACCTCCTGTTGGGTTCAGCGAGGATTTCCTTTACGTGCGGACCTAGAGTTTATTTAAAACTTCCGTCAAGAATGTTTTTCAAAAGAAAGACTTATAACATGTTATCATTTCATGCATATAAATGTTCTTCATGATAATGTTTAACTTGGCATTAAATGATTTTTATTCTGCTGAAACTCTGATAACATTTTATATTCCGCTGTTATTATCAAATGATGAATTAATCTGATGTTACTAAAAGTGATGTAAGAAATGGTAAAGATGTTGTAAGCTTTATTTCTCATTTATGATCCTGAGGTAAAATGTGGATTTTCGAGTTCTCCCTTGGGTGTGCTCAACGGAATCGCAGAGTTTAGTGTACTCTCTTGAGTACTTAGTGTCTAATGAAAGACAAGTACTCTTGGAAGGACATTAGATTAGGCGGTTCTATCACATACACCACACAAGAGAAAATAACATACTAAAAGCGAGCTAGTTGCTGCAGTCATGAGATCACAAGAAACACTAGGAACGGGGCTACAGTTAAAAAGAAACGACTACCAAGAGTTTTAAATCATAAAAGAAAAGAAAAAAAACCTACATGCTTTTTAAGTAAGAAAAATCATGTGAGGAATATTAATTTAGATTAATCAACATGTATTAAATTGAAAATCCGACTTAAAACTAGCCATGCTTTATTTACAAATATGTCACATATTATTATTAAAGTCATGTAAAGTTTACTTTGCAAAAGAAATAAATATGTGAGAGCATCTATGTAAGTCTATCATATATGTAACGTGTTTAAACTAATCAAACTTACAATTTAAAAGCACATTAATGTCTCAATTAGTCATATTAATTTTGTATATAAAACTACGGAGTATAACATCTATGTTGCTTTTTAATTATAAAACTAATTGCATGCATATTAATTAAATTAATATTTAACAATACATGAAAAAACATGTGATGTGAAAAACGGTAGCACTAACATGTAGACCACGTCGAAACGAATCTAACACAATTTCAATGGAGCGACACGGAGTTGAAACGGAGAAACGACGGGCACTTACGCCTGAGGATAGCTCGCGGAACAGGCAGGTAGCCCCGGGTGTTCGGTCTGACCGAACCGATCGGTCTCGGTCTTTGGTCATTTCGAAAGTTCGGTCATCTGAAAACGGAGACCGATCGGTTAGTTTCAAAACTCAGGACCGAGCAAGTTCGGTCTCGGTTAGTTTGTTTCGGTCTCGGTCATGACCGAACTAACCGAACTTCACAAAACAACTACTAAATATTGTAATTTGTAGCAAATTTTACCAATATTTTTTCTATTTCAAGGCAAAAATACAATACAAAATATAGATTAAACATAGTGATAAGAGTGATGGTTGATATAAACCCACTAGAATAAATATTATATCACTAATAATAGTCTAAATTACATATTATGTCAACAAAATTCAAATGTTCGGTTAATTCGGTTAGTTCGGTTACCCGAGGGTAATGACCGAACTAAGTCCGGTTAGTTCGGTTACTTCAAACTGAAGACCGAACTTGTGACCGAAATTTTCGGTCTCGGTCACTTCGGTCTCGGTTAGTTCGGTTCGGTCTTCGGTCTTCGATTAATTATGCCCAGGACTACAGGCAGGACTGCAGGAGGCAGCAAGAGGCGTGACTTTTCCTTTGGCAGTGAAGGACGTGCAGCAGCTGCCTTGTTTCATCGTGGTTTGCTGCTTGCTTGCTGTTGCGTCACTGCAACCATTAGAGAGGATGGGAATTCTGAACTCCATGGCTGGAAAAGATCGACTTGGCAGGCATGGCGCGTGACACTTACTGGCTTGTTTGTTGGCATACATGGGGCTGCTTGCTACAGTAAGTTTGATCAGGGTGATGAAAGGGAAGCCGGCATATATAGGGCCCGTTTAATTCCAAAGCGTAAAGTTTCGGAGTGTCACATCAGGTGTCACATGGGAGTGTCGTATGGGGTGTTCGGATACTAATAAAAAAATAAATTATAGAATCCGTTAGTAAATCGCGAGACGAATTTATTAAGCTAATTAATCCGTCATTAGCACATGTCTTACTGTAGTATTTTATTGTCAAATCATGGACTAATTAGGTTTAAAAGATTCGTCTCGCAAAGTAGTCGCAATCTGTGTAATTAGTTATTTTTTGAAGTCTATATTTAGTACTCCATACACGTGTTCAAATATTCGATGAGATAGGGTGTAAACTTTTTGGAGGACTAAACAAGGTAGCTCCGTTTTTTTCTATAAACAGTAGACAGTAGACACGGAAAGTAACAGTGTATAGTACACATACGCACCAACAGGCGCACAACGCTACGCCTGTTTTTTCTATAAACAGTACACACGAAAAGTAACCGCTATATAACAGTGTATGCTACAGTGTATAGTACGGTGCAAAAACGTGTGTTACAGTGTGTGGCATAGTGCAGAACCGTGTAGGCTACAGTGCCAAACCACGGAGGAGCCAATGATTTATCTGTGGCTGAGGAAGTATAGTACAGTATGTGCTAGGTTTCAGTTGAATTGGATTGGAACTAGGGTTTATTTTTTCAGAATATTTTATTTTAGGATTAAAAATAATTCTAGAAAAGTCTAGAATTTAGCATTTAAGCCATGAAAAATACTTCAAAAATTCAAAAAAATTGGAGCAAAAATTCCAGGGACATTTTAGAACATGAACCCAATAAAGTATATGGAGCTCATGAAAAATATATTTTATAGCGCTTAACAATTAGATTATGCGCACAGAAAACTGTGAAAAAGTTTCTGAAAAATCTGGAAAACTCCCATAAAGAATGGAGTGATAGGTTGATTGATGATGACTCGAAGAAATCATCCAAAACATAAGAAAAAAGATTTTGGGAAGCTCCACATAAAAGGATTAAGCTGCGAAAGGAGAAAATTTTTATTTAAGATAAAGACGGAGACATGCCGGAGAAAGATAAATGACTTACTAAACAGGTTTTGAAAACTTTACACTCACAACACAAAGTCAAGCAACAAGCAAGCATCTCATCAACTAAAAGCCCATCAAATTGGTTTAGAAAAATTTAAAAATTCCCATTTTCTATATATAGGTTTACGGAAACTTAAACTAATCTTGGAAAGTTTAATACAAATAACTGTTGGTATTTCTTACATCACGAATAAATCCGCAAGCATACAAATACCACTGTAATTTTCACCCGAGAGTATTCAAGGGTATCGCATCCATAGGGAGTGTGTGTACTCTTCTAACTAGTTTGTCCAAGGACAATACAAGGATAAATTTGAAAAGGGTAGAGATGGATTCCTATGGTTTTAAGGTCTATATATGGAAAGATAAACTCTACTTTTACTTGCTTACTTCAGGCACCACATAGCACCTGATCTGCCAAGTGATCCTGGCCTGCAGCTCTACGCCGAACCCGAACATGGGGGTACAAGGGA
This sequence comes from Saccharum hybrid cultivar R570, assembly GCA_038087645.1. Taxonomy (NCBI): domain Eukaryota; kingdom Viridiplantae; phylum Streptophyta; class Magnoliopsida; order Poales; family Poaceae; genus Saccharum; species Saccharum hybrid cultivar. Next base: position 28,480,502 of record JAQSUU010000066.1, on the reverse strand, counting down.
CGGACAGGGTTGTCACACCTGTCGTCTACCCCTCAACTGTGGGGAACGAGGCAAACGAAGGTAGCCTCTAGCCTAGATGTCACGTCTAAGCTATTGACTACTACTCTAGCGTCGTATATGGTTATCCGTTTTTATCAGGAGCCCTCTACTAGAGTATCCGCTACGAGAACGGACAACGAACCCGCATGCAAATAAGAGTAAAGCTTAACTAATCAAGATACTTACTACCATAAGAATCACAAACGCTCAATTAGTGGAAGAATACGTCAAGGTACAGAGCAGTGTTTGTCAAGGTACAAGCTGGGGAAGACTACCGACAATCTCGGTGTTTCCCTATACTCTCTCTCACATCTCTCCCTACTACTTTGCTCTAGCTAGCTAGGGCCTAAGCCCTTGGAGTGATGTGCTTAGTCCTCAAGTATGGTGTTGCTCTTCTCCTTGTATGTTGTTGTGTTGTTGGGGGGCTCTCCCTCTTTTATAGGCGGTGGTTGGTCGGTTCCAAGGGAATATTCAGGGGAATCACCCCACACTGCTGAAAAATTCTTGTTTGGTTTTGGTAATTGAGTGACAACCTAGGTGGACTAATATGTGTTTATGTGAGATACATAGGTGATTAGTCCAAAGTACACTAGTGTGAGCAACACATGCAATGAAGGTGAAATGGCTTGGATATGTTGCAAAGCTTACACATGTGATGAAGGAACTAATTGCATATGAGACATGATATGGAGTCATGTGACTAGGTGGAGAAGATCAAGATGAAGCTTGGCTTGACAGACTAGTTACAAGTGTGAAGGGAAAGTTGGTGTAACACCCCTGGTGTTACGAGTTTTTTTTAGCACCACGATTTGGGCCTAAGCAAAAATTTACGAAACGAGTTTCTCGAATTTTTGATTTAAAACGTACTCGGCATGATAAGTGAATCCGGTGACCTAGTTTCGGGGACTCGAATCAACGCCCAAGATTAAATTACGCAGTGCGTAGAAATATTTGGAAATGACGAACGATGATGCCAGCAAACGGTAGGTTCCGGTAGATTAAGCATGAAAAGCGACTTTTATAAATAAAATAAAATCCATTATTACACTGAACGATATATATATACATGTGTTTATTCTGAGAATCCTGCTCAGTTGAAAGGCCTTGAGTTTAGTTATTGACTTGCGAGCGAACGGCTCCATAGCGATGACGGGACGTCTCCCTGCCTTGCTCCATCGCTTGTCGTCAGTAGTGCGTTCCCCCTTGTTTGAAATCAATCAACTACGATTTATTAGCGTCGCGCCGCATCATTGACTTCCTTCGTCGTGCCACCGCTTTCTCTCCATCGCGTCCCTTCTCTGATGATCGCCTTAAATGATGTTGGCCGGGTTGTTCACGTTTTTGCGTCTACGGTCTTGTCTTGCCTGCCTCCGCCTGCCTTGGTCTTGTCCGTCCTCTACGTGTTTGTTTCTCTGCTTGGTACTGTTGCTGCTGTACTAGACGTGCAGATGATCACGCGAGCTTGCTTCCTCGTTGGCCCGCTGTCGTCCTTTAGACATGGCCGGCTGACCTGCTGTCAAGGTCGACTGCAGCGTCGCGCCATCCGCGCACCGTGCCTGGCACGCCCAAGGACATCATCGCACTACTGTGCTCGCTGCCCATCCGTGCTGGCCTCACGCTAATCCCTGCCACGTCCTTGCCGCGTGCTGCCCCCCTGACTGTGCTGCCCGCGCCTTGCCGTGCTTATGTGGAACACCTTGCCCTCCCCATCCGCATCTCGCTCGTGCTGCTGCTCGCGGCCGCGGACGCCACCATGGCCGCTATGGTCGAGCAGAGCTCCGAGCTGCCACACACCTCCCTCCAATTACTTGCATCCACTAGCTCAGAGGGTCCTTAGCTAGCCTCTGGATCAAGCCCTACGAGTTATCGTTGAGCGGTGAGCAAATGCGAGCCGTCTTCCCTGTCGCTGGCCACCGAGCTCGCTGAACCGAGCTCCGCCATGGTCACACCCTCTTCGATCACTTTATCCTTGATCTTGACCTCATTTGGGTCGTCCTTGATGTCCTTCGCATTCCATCTTCCTAGTTTTTCTGGTGGTGGCTTCGCCGGCCGGGAACGTCGCTGGCGCCGCCGCCATGGACGCTGTGATTACCGTGCACGGAGACGAGAACCTCCCAAGATTTCGCTGCGCCACCCAACCTCGTCAGCCATCTCATGGTGAGCTCCTACTGCTCTAATCATAGATGGATGGATTATTTTGGCACTAAGCCGGCCGGAGCCACGTCGCCATGCTCGCGCGCGCAAGCAAGCAGAGCAAGCTGCAACCAGTTGTGCGTGCCTTTGCTTTTGCTAGCTTGATGACATCATCTCTGTGTCACACCTATTATAGAGCCGTTTTCTCGTAGAAAAATAAATCCTGAAATACATTAAGAATGCATGGACGTCCTGTTGGGCCATGGGCACTGCGTTGGGTGGCAGTCCTGAAAGGCCACACTGGGAGTGTGAGCCACGCTGACCTGTTGATGAGGCCCGTTAGGAAAGACGGGTGCTCTGTTGGGCCGCGGCTCGTGCCCCCGCCGTGGGCCGGCCTGCTCGCGCCGGTTTTGGTCCGCTGCCGCCTAGGCCGCCGTGTCTTACCTCGCTGCTGGGCCGGTCGGTGGCCACCGTCCGCGCGCTGGGCCACTATTTGCGCCCCGCCCTCGCTGGGTTGTCCGCGCCTCTGCCCGTGCTGGGCCACGCACACCTCGCCCGGCCTGGTGCCACGCGCGTTGGGCCGTGCCTGACGCACTTGGGCCGCTGGGCCGATCTTTGATGGCTGCTGGCTCTTTAGTTCTAAAGCGATTGCTAATTTAGTCTCGGGAATAAAATTATAAAATCAATATAAAATAGTATAAGGATCCAAAAATAGTGAAACCAGTTTTGTTAGTTTCCTAAAATCATGATCTACCTGTTAGTATATTTGGTTCACATTGTGTGATAATATTCTTGGAAGCTATATAATTAATTTAAGGTAATTGATATTGTAAAATGTCAAGTTGTAGGAATCTCCATGATAAATTGGTAATACTGTTGAATCTGAAATTTGTACAGTAGGCTCCATGCAATATTAGGTACTCACCGTAATTGTGTAGCTTCAGAATAATTAGTGGCTAAGGTCACTAATGAGCCTTAGTTCTAATAAATATTAAACCGACAAAATAAGTAAAGTGAAACCTTGGGTTGGTATAACTAGGATACCCTTTGGAAAATAGCGCGTTACTTGGTAACATAGATACGTGGCTTAGTGCGTTAGTCGATGAGCTAGTGCTTTAGCCGAGAGACGTACTCGTATCTTAAGTACTTCAGTCGCCGTTGATTATTTACGTTTCCGTTGCATCCACGTATATCGTATAGGAACACCGATGATGGATCGTGGAGTCACCGGAGGCAGCAAAAAGATGGCGCCTTGATGATCTTGTCACCATAGCAGAATTCTAACCTTTGTTAAATCTTACCCAGGCAAGACCCGGTGCATAACCCCTATTATTCTGCACTTTATTTTATGCTTGTGCATTAAGTTTAAAGGAGTTAAATGAAACCCACTTGCATATATATATATATATATCCTTGTCCTATGAGTCTTACTAGTATGATAGGATCGTGTAGTGTGCTATGCTATAGGATCCCGGTAGAAGTCGAGTGATTGCCTGTCACTCGCGAGAGATAGGAAATATATTATTATTACTATTATCATGTTACTCTCACATGTAATGTAAATACATCTGGATAATAATTGGAGACCGGGCGGGACTGTTCTTGGATTGGATTTGGACCTGGTGGGCAACTAAGCGAGGCTCAGGTTGCATTTGTCCCACCTGTGTCGATTAAGGACCGTTCGTTGCACTGGATCCCCGGTCAAGTCACAGATATATTGTCCCAAGCATATACTTGCTTATGGGAGTGGGAAGACTTGTTTCTCTCTTGTCATGGGTTCCGGCTCTTTCCGGACCGACTTGTAGGTGGTTTTATATATATATATATATATATATATATATGGGTTAAGGTGGTCTAAGCACCATACGGAGGCCGGGCCTGCAGTGTTGGGGGCTTAGAGTCCGAGCTTGGACGGGGACCTGGACCCCTTGATAGGAGTGGAACGGGTTGGTCTTGCTTGTGCCCGGGGTACAAGCAAGGCGTGTGTTTTTGGGGCACCCAGCTGGGCATATTGATTCACGAATCGCCGTTTCTATGTGACGGTACGGCTTGACTACACTCTGGCACCGTAGTAAGAACTGAAAGATGAAAGATGGAAAGATGGTTCTGATGGCTCAACCCTTGCTTGAAAGTAGAATAGGTGCTTACATAGAAGGTTGGTTAATGAACTAATGAGGATTGATAATAAATTGAATATAAGGATGCACGGTTAGTAATGCTTCTTGCAAACGCAATAAACCCACAAGCCAGAAAGCCTTGCATAATCCTTGAAGTTGTTTTTCTTTTCTCCTGACGGGTAAGTCTTGCGGAGTACAATTGAGTACTCAGGGTTTGTTCTACCCTGTTGCAGGTCACAGGTGCTAATAAGCTGACACTTGTGTGGGGAAAACTCCTGGTGGGCTCAGCGAGGATTTTCTTTGCGATGCGGAGTAGAGTTATTTATTAAAACTCTCACTAAAAGTTTTACAAGGAAAATATTATTAATCTGTTATCATTCATGCATTTAAACGTTCTTCATGTTAATGTTAACTTGTCATTAAATGATTTCATTTCCGCTGAACTCTGATAATGTTTTATATTCCGCTGTTATAACTACATAATGAATTACTATGAAGTTGTACTAAAAGTGATGTAAGAAATGGTAAGGATGTTGTAAGCTTTACTCTCTCATTTGTGATCCTGATGTAAAAATGTGGATCTTTGAGTTCTCCCTTGCGGTGTGCTCGATGGAATCGCGTAGTTTAGTGTTCTCTCTTGGGTACTTAGTGTCTAATGGAAGACAAGTACTCTTGGGAGGGCATTAGATTAGGCGATTCTGCCACAGTTGGAGCCTTTAAACGATAAACCACGTGGCGGGAAAGCTTGAGCAATGACTTGGCATCGATGGATCAAAGCAACGGTGAAGAGTAAGTGAGGTCAAGATTGATGAACCATTAAAGGTCATGTGATAATATAAAGTGGATCATATCATTTGTTGATCAAGGTTGGTGCATGTGTTGCATCAACATTGAAGGAGATGAAATGGAATGCACAAGGCAAAGATATATTTGTAGGGCATTTTATTTCACTGGTCAAAGGTAAAAGGTCCTAATGGCTAGGGTGTGAATAGCCTATTAAAAAATTTTACAACAATACTTAGCAAATATGTTAGACAATTAAACAGCGAAGCGAGTGTTACGCTAGCCTACTAAAAGAGCAAGCCACCTACCACAATTCTAGTGACTATGATCACTAAGCACACAATTTTCTACATCACTACACTAAGTTAGTGAGCTCTCAAAGGTTAACTAAAGAGCCTCACTAACCACTAGACTTGATGAAAGCTAGCTCTTAAAACTAATTACACTAAAGAGCTCAGCTTACATACTAGGAATGTAATATAAGAGAGAATGGCAACGATTATACCAACGTGTAGAGGTATGAGCCAATCACAAGATGATAAAGCCAATCAATCAATCATAAGACAACTAGTGAAATCCTTGGACAAAGATGACGCAATAATTTTTTACCGAGGTTCACTTGCTTGCCAGCAAGCTCGTCCTCGTTGTGGCGATTCACCCACTTGGAGGTTCATGCGCTAATTGGCATCACAGGCCAAACCCATAACCGGGTGTCGCACAACCAACACAAGATGGGGATCAGACAAGCCATGAGCAATCCACTAGAGATGTCTTTCGTGATCTTCCATGGGGAAGGCTCAAGAACCCCTCACAATCACCACGATTGGAGCCAGAGACAATCACCAACCTCTGCTCAATGATCCTTGCTGCTCCAAGCCATCTAGGTGGTGGCAACCACCAAGAGTAACAAGCGAATCCCGTAGCGAAACACGAACACCAAGTGCCTCTAGATGCAAACACTCAATCAATGCACTTGGATTCTCTCCCAATCTCATAAAGATGATGAATCAATAATGGAGATGAGTGGGACAGCTTTGGCTAAGCTCACAAGGTTTCTATGTTAATGCAAATCACTAAGAGCGTGAGCTAGAGCCGGCTATGGGGCTTAAATAGAAGTGACCACGAAATAGAGCCGCTGGGCTCAAAACAGCATAGGTTGCGGGGTGACCAGACACGCCGGTCAAAGTGACCAAACGTGTGGCACCCCAGTGTCTAGTCATGGATCGACCTCCATGTGTCCCCGCATTTGAATGCTGGCCACCGATCTCCAACGTTTGAAAACTCTCGCACGAGCTAGTGGCGACCGAACGCGCCTGTAACTGACCGGACGCTCCGATCGACAGCAGAGCCCACGCGTGTGCCATGACCTGACACCCCGAGGGGAAGGACTGGATGCACCACGTGGCATCCGGTCACTTCCAGAGAGCTCCCCGAGCCCCCTTCGCGTGACCTGACGCATCAGTTGGAGTGTCAGAGTCCGGTCCTTCTTCTTCTCTTCTTCTTATGCAATGCGACTGACGTCATCATACGTCACAGGTGACCGGACATGGCCCCTGCATGTCTAGTCTCTCTTTCTCCTCAGCATCTGGTCATAGGACCGAGGACGGCCTTCACTGCGCGCCACTAACCGAAAGCAGGGCAGAGTCCGGTCACTACCCAAAGCAGAGTTCGGTCACTGCACAACAACTCCTTTTGATCCCAAACTTCACCACCCATGCTCAAATGTGCCAACCACCAAGTGTATCACCTTGTGCACGTGTGTTAGCATATTTTCATAAACATTTTCAAGGGAGTTAGCACTCCACTAGATCCTAAATGCATATGCAATGAGTTAGAGCAACTAGTGGCACTTTGATAACCGCATTTTGATTTGAGTTTCACCCCTCCTAATAGTACGGCTATCAATCCTAAATGTGATCACACTCACTAAGTGTCTCGATCACCAAACCAAAAAGCTCCTACCACTTATACCTTTGTCTTGAGCTTTTTGTTTTTCTCTTTCTTCTTTTCTAAGCCGAGCACTTAATCACCATGGCCATCACCACCATGATCTTCATCCATTTTCTCCACCACTTGGAATATCTACCAACCTATCTCACATACACTTAGAGCACATAGGTTAGTAGCTAGGGTTTCATCAATTCACCAAAACCAAACTAGAGCTTTCAAAAGGTTGTATAGAGAAGTGCATGACCAAATTTAGGATAAATGGTCGTACTATTAAGAGTGGCAAACTTGTTTGCATATCAGTCATCTAGTACCACTTGAGTGATCTAACTGTGCATGCATTGCTAGGATCGAGTGGCGTGGTGAAAAGAGTGTTAACCCTTGAAAATGCTTTGGAAAATGCTAATGTGCACATATGTTGGGACACAATGGTGTTAGCACATGGAAGCAAGGGTGTTGAAGTTGAGCTTGAAAAGATGAAAAACAATCTCAGGACCCTGGTTGGTAGTGCTTAGGACCATTGGCTCAGAGTCCTGAGCTCATGACTCAGGCTTAGGATTCTGGCTCAGGACTCAGTCTAGAGCTCAGGACTCAGTCCGGTTGGAGCCTAGGACTATGTCCTCTGGGTCCGGAGGTGCGTTTTTGCACTGTGTTGGAGGGCTCAGGACTCTGGGTGATGGTCCAGTCTGAACCTCAGGACTCAGTCTAGAGCACTTTGGTGCTCTGAGGAGCTCTCTAGAGTGCTCCGAACCCTGAGGAGCATTGGTCCAGAGCCTAGTAGAGAGCCATTGGAGCGCGACAATGATTGGATTTGAACACGTGGACATGTGGCAGCGTCACAGCGGGCACAACAGAGCACAGGACCTAGGGTGCATGGTCTAGAGCCCCCAAAGTCTAGGTCCAGAGCTCGGTTCGGAGCTCACGTTTTCAACCCAATGAAGGGGTAACAGCTAGTTTGGCCTTGTGGGCTATAAATAGAGGTGGTGCTCAACCATGGCTGTGGTTGAGCGCCTTGGAGGACTGTTGGTATTTATTAACTCCTCACTTATTTTAGTAGTCACCTATTAGTTACCTACACCTCTAGCATTACTAAACTAGGTTATCATCCCCAGTGATGGTGCCTGAAATATTTATTGGTACTATCTAGCATTACTACAAGAATAATACTAAGTAAATGTTTATCATTTTATGTGACTAGAAAGAATATAAAGATATGAATGAAAATGATTCTGCAAGTGGACAGATAATTATACCATTGTAGCACTTCACCTAAGAGTATACCAGGTATCATATTTATATTTTACCATAGGGAAGGTGTAGCTTTGGACATGTATTGATAACTTATAACATTGATGGAGAAATAAACCATAACCAATCACTCTACTCATAATAGGGGTAAGTCATAGGATAAGTTATGTGTATGATAAGTATTGATTAATGATAAATCACTCAGAGCACTCCAATCTATGGCATTAGCATGGTCAAGTTAGAATATTAGAGGAATAATTCCTAAGTCATCCCTAACTACAAGTCAAAGCATACGTTGATTAGTGCAATTACACCAAGTAATCATGTTTAAGATCATCATTATATCCACACATAAGGGGCATTACTTAGGGAAGTTTGAGTATAGAAACCTCTCCCTTCCTTCATAACCGGGCCCTACTTCTAGGGCCTATATTCGGAGAGTGGACTACAAAGGACTCAACGGGAGTGTCACATCCACAATCTACCACATGACCCAGAATATAGTGTATTCGTAGTTAAATAGCATATAAGCACCATGCTCACATGAACTCTACCACCCACCCATGGTATCTTATTAGGGTGAAGGCTATACGAACTTATGCATAAACACAATAATAAACTAACTATACTAAATATATAATCAAAGTAGACAATGAATATTGCAAGCAAGAACATGAATAAGATAAATATGAATGTCATACAATTGTACCAAAGCATATAAAAATAATGGAGATACAAAGACAAGAGGGGTACAAGAATTATACCAAACCAAGCTCTTGACAACGTTGGGAATCCAAGCGAAGCCTGCTTGCCTCCCTCTAGACCTAGCTTAACTAACTATGGCCTAGAAACTAGAGGAGCTCTGAGGATGATTAGGGTTTCTGTCTTCTCCAAATAACTTGATGCCTCAGGGAGGGCTGGGGTCTGCTTATATATCCCTAGGGGTTGAACGTGAGCCCTTGGATCAAACCGACTTAAGGAACGGTGTGGATGCAACCCTAGGAGGCGGTGGAGGAACATTCTAGAAGCTATAGGCGAGGGGCACCAGGGGGTGCCAGTCGGCATGGGGGTAGGACCGGCCGGTCCCACATGGTGGCCTCGCGGGCCTAGCCTCGGCGTGGTGTCCTCTGGTGTCCTCTAGAACCTTCCTATGTATATGTCGTGGAATAATTCCTTGATTTCATTTGACGAATAAGTCCTCCTTGATGGTTTTCTGGAATAATCCTGCAGAGATCACAGATTCACCAAAACTTGTGCTATTGCATACTAGTTTGTGTAGGAGCTCCCTCGTTGCTTGAAGTACTAGTTGTATAGCTTTGTGTGACCTTGCTTCTAGAATTGTTTAGGTCAGATCTACCTAGCCCAACAACTTAGTTGTTCATATTAGGATCTTTGCAAGGTGCTTGTGAACTTAGATAGAGAGGTGTAGTCTTGGCTAGACTTTCGATGGCATACCCTTGAGCCTCCCGACTTCCATATTTGTGAAGTACCAACTCTAGATCAGAGAAGACCCAAAGGCCTATGACTACCCTATTCGAGGAAGAATATCTCCGTATTGCGCCAAGATTCTGACTAGGGCACGACTCCTTAGCTTGTAGGGCAAGTTGATCCCAGATATAAATAGTTTGCAACACCACCTGTTGTAATCATCGACTCTTTCATAGGCATAGCTACATTGTAATCTCAATCTTGTCGAATACAAGAATACAAGAGTAGCAACTGGACGTAAGGCTTTTACTCGCTTCCTAGGGGCCCAAACCAGTATAAATCCCATGTCCTGACTGTGGTTGTTCTTCACACCAAGCAGGGTTCCCCAAGAACTAAATATCTACCAGTAAAAAATACCAATCGAGGCGCGCCAGGTAGGGGGATCGTGCATGAAGATTGATCATGTCGATCAACAACAATATCTGGTATGCAAAACCGACACGTCCTGACATCGTTGCACCACCACCTGTAGTCATGGGAGATCTTAATTCAGACTCTTAGATCAAAACTTTCCTCCATGATGTACCGCCAACCATCTGCTTTGGTAGATTGGTTTTCGAGCACACCATAGATCTCAACCTCAAGTTGAACAGGATCAAGAATCCCAAACCACTAAAGACCGTCACGGAGGTCACTACTTCGTCTGGACTTTCTCTTCAGATCAATCTCACTATGCAAATCATGGCTCCTGACTCTGATAATGAGGAACTAGGGGATGAAATTGTCCATGAAAGTCATCCAATCTTTATAGCCAAACAAAGTGGGGCGCAGGTGAATCCGAGTTATCGACAAGTCACACACCTCGATGCCGTGTTCAAAGACCCAATGAGATCTATACTATCAAGATAGCAAAGCCAGGGTACTACATGGAGCAACCCATCACCAGATGGTGGGATGACGCCTAGCCTGCCAAAAAGGGAGACCCTAGTCATCCCGTTATCCCAATAACGATCGGCCCTCACAAATTTAGAGCTATATATTTGTGACTTGGGAGCAGGTGTAAATGTCATACCAATGGCAATCTATGATGACGTTTTACATTTCAGATCCTTGATCAACACAAACATGCGCATAAGGCTCGTGGACCATTCAACCCGCCAAGTCAAGGAAATTATAGATGACATCTGCATACTAGTCGGGAATTCATATGTATCGGTAGATTTTATGGTTTTGAACACTGGTCGTCATCCAAAAGTGCCCATCATCCTAGGTCAACCTTTCCTATGTACCGCAAAGGCCACCATCTATGTCGAAACCTCAGACATGCATTTCAACATCAACGATAACAAGGAGATGTTCTCCTTCAATCCTCGTAAACCAAATAAACCACGGAGGCAATCCCCTCAAGCCAATTCCACTGCCTGGCCGATGTGCCATGACATTCACAAGGACCTAGGTGATGAGATTGTAGATTATGGGGATCATCCGTGTGCCACGACAAAGCAAGGTCGGGGCACCAATGAAACTGAGCTATCGGCAGATCACACCCTGATGTCAACCAACAATGATTGATGAAGTCAATACTATCGAGATAGTAAAATCAAGATTCTACAGAGAGCGAACCATCTGTGGGTGGCGCAACAACTCTTGGCCAGTTAAGAAGGGTGATCCTGGTCATCCCATCATCTCGATTGCGATCGAGCCACATAGACTTGATGGTATTTGTGATATCGGCGTAAGCGTGAATGCCATCCCCATGGTGGTCTATGATAATGTGCTACGATTCACACTTTTGCTTAACACAAATATGTGTGTCAGGTTTGCAGACCGATCAACTCAAGCATTGAAGGGATTGTCGATGACGTCTGCCTCTTAATCGGGGATTCCAATGTGGTAGTGGATTTTATGGTATTATATACTGGACATGACCAAAGAGCACCCATCATATTAGGTCGACTGTTCTTATGTACCACCAAAGCCACCATCTAAGCCAGTACTTTCGATGTCCACTTCGACGTCAACGGGAAAATCTAGAAGTTTTCATTCAGAAATCCTATGCCTCGGAATAAGTCACAAAGGTGCTCCCAATCTAGATGCTTGACGGGGCCATAAAACCCAAGTGCTCCAGGGCTCTTATGGCCAGAAAAGTGCTACTAAGTGCCTCGCTCCCAGACCTTGTCACCGTCCATGATGGGGTTCGGGTTTCCACCTCTATCATCACTCCTCGTTCAAAGGAGGCAGTAGCAGAGGTCCTGGGCAAGCCTAACAGCGTGCCTCGATCTGTGGAAGGCCGCTATGGGGCACCTAACAATTGGACTATTTCATTTGGATCCCAATGAGTCAGCAAAGTAGATATCGTCGGAATCAATCCAGTAACAACTTGCGCTCATTGCTTTCTTCTGGGCAAATAAAGATGTGTTCGCTTGGGAACCATCTGACACACCTGAAATCCCTAGGGAGGTAATCGAGTACAAACTAGGTCTACCAGCTGGCGTCCGACCAGCCAGAAAGAAACAAACATGCTACACACCCGAGAAGCGAGCCGCCATACGAGATGAAATCAACCGACTGTTGAAGGCTAGTTTTGTATAAGAGGTCAAGAAGCCTAATGGCACATGGCGGGTGTGCGTGCACAACACCGACTTGAATAAAGCATGCCCAAAGGATGAATATCCCTTTCCAAGGACAGATCAAATTGTAGATTCAACCTCCAGATGCGAATTGCTATGTTTTCTAGATGCCTACTCGGGGCATCGCCAAATTAGCATGTGCATAGATGATGAGGAAAAACTACATTTGTAACTCCTTTCGGTGTGTACTATTATATTAAGATGCCTTTTGGCCTTAAGAATGTTGGTTCTACGTATCAAAAGTGTGTTCATATTGTCCTTGACGGCTGTTGACGATGGTTGTCTACCATAATAAAGGGTTAAAATAAATATATAAAGGGCTAATAAATGATCACCAACATAGGTTTAGGGTGTCAACTAGCGAAATTCCACGAGTTTTGGTGAATCTATATTTTGCAGGGGTTATCAGAATAATTCAGAAATTGATATCTTCCACGAGAAGGAACCCACGTCAATCGACCTAATCTCCACGTCACGAATACGCAAGAGGCTTCTAGAGGACACCAGAGGACTCCACGAGGAGGGCCACCACGAGGCGCTGCCAGGTGGGGCCGACCGGCCCCTAGCGGCCGCCCCTCGGCTCCTTCCTTTACAAGCTACTTCAACCGCCTCCAAGGATGCATCCTAACCCTACGTGAAGGTCGGTTTGATCCAAGGGCCACGGTTTCATGCTCTGGGCTATATAAACGAGGCCCCAGACCCCCCTCCAAAGGGGAATTCATTCAATCAATCATCAACCAGAAAGCAGAAGACCAACCAGCAACTCTCATCTCCTTAGAGCTCCATCAGATCTAGGCATAGCTAGATTAGAATTAGAAGTAGAGGAGTCAAGCAGCCTTGGGCTCCAGATCTAGTCAAGAGGAGCTTGGTAAATCCAGTTCTTCTCTCTTGTATCAACATTGTTCTTCAGATATTCATCTAGTTCATCAGTTCTTCTAGTTCTTGATCTAGTTCATGTTCTAGTTCTTTATGTTCTAATTGTTTATGTTCTAGTTCATAATTGTTCTAGTTCATCATTGTCTAGTTCTAGTTCATTGTTCTTGATCATTATTCTTGATACATTAGATATGATCTTGTTCTTAATTTATATTATATCCTTGATTATTATGAGATTAGTCTGCTTTGATTATATATTTGGCATAGATAGTTTATCATTATGTTTATACACATGTTTGCAAAGCACTCACCTTATTGAGTTATGGGTGGGTGGTCAACATTGTGTAAGTGTGGTACTTATACACTGTTTATCTGCAAATGCACTCTATACTTCGGGCCATGTGGTAGATCGCGGGTGTGACATTCCTGTTGAGTCCTTTGTAGTCCACTCCCCGAGTGTAGAACTTAGTAGAACGCGGTCTCATTACTTAGTTGTTACTCTGTTTCTCAGCTTCGTAATGGAGATGTTCCTTGTTTATGGATATGAGATAACCTAGCCAATGATTGCCGGATATAATTGCACTAATCAATGTAGATTATGACTAATAGTTAACGGATTACTTAGGAGTTATTCTCTTACTTTATATTCTGATCAATGACTTGCCATAGTAGTACTGCTCTAAGGAATATCATCTGAATGGTCTAATTATCATATATTTTATCTCTTTTTATTTGATTGATTCCTGTTTGAGAGTAAAGGATAGTGATTTTGAATATTCATATCACATGTGTAGAGTAGCCTTTAATTAATATGTGCCCCTCCGTTTGTTCTCCTTTGGTTAAATATAAATAACGATACCTAGGATAAACTTGGGTGAAATGCTGTAACGGGTGTATTTATCTGTGCGCTTGCGGATATATACTTTAATATCTTTATATAGTTAAGTGGCATGAGTACAATACAACCACACTCTTGGTGTCATGTTGGGGATGACAACCTAACGCGAGTGATGCTAAGAAGTGTCAACAACGGACAAATTGTCCACAATGTGAAAGCATATATTGGTCACATAGTTGTTAAAAGCAAATTTAAAGGTGATTTGATCACTGACTTAGAAGAAACTTTAACAACTTATGTAAGAACAAGATGATGCTCAACCCCGATAAATACACTTTTGGCATTTCCTCGGGTAAGCTACTCAGGTACTTGATGTCTCATCGGGGCATCGAAGCCAACCTAAAGAAGGTCAAGGCAATCAACGACATGCAGTCTCCACGCAATAAGAAAGAAGTCTAGAAGCTAGCTGGCATGATGGCAGCCCTAAGTCGATTTGTATCCAAGTCAGGTGAATGAGGTATGCCATTCTATAAATTGTTAAAGAAACATGACGGTTTTCTTTGGAGCGAGCAGGCCAAAGAGGCGTTTTAAGCATTCGAGCAATACTTGAAGTAGGTACCTATACTTGTCCCTTCCAAAGATGGCGAATTCATGCTCCTTTACGTAGCAGCAACTCCCATGATTGTTAGTGGGTCCTAGTGGTCGAGCGTCAAGCCGAGAAGTCTACAAAGCAACACCCCATGTATTTTGTCAGCGAAGCGCTACACGATGCCTGAACCAGGTACACGAATATTCAAAAACTATTGTATGTCATACTGATGTCTTCTCATAAGCTTAAGCATTATTTCTTAAGTCATAAGATCAAAGTGGTTTCTTCGTATCCACTCAGTACCATTGTTCACAATCGAGATGTCATTGATAGAATTGCTCAATGGTCAGTCGAGTTAGGCCAGTACGACATAGAATTTGTGCCTAGGACTGTGATCATATCACAGGCCCTAGCTGATTTTGTTGTAGAATGGATGAACCCCGAACCCGAGGAGGTGACCCAAAACCCCGAGCACTGGCTGATGTTCGATGATGGAGCAAAATGCAAAAATGGCGCTGGGGCTAGAGTCGTCTTGATCTCTCCAGAAGGGGATGCCATGAGGTACACAATTCAAATTGATTTCACGGACCCAACTCCAACTAACAATATTGCTAAGTATGAGCGCCTATTAATTGGTTTGCAAATTGCCATATCCTTGGGAATTCGACGGCTACTTGTGAAAGGGGATTCAGAAGTAGTTGCCCAACAAACCCGTAAAGGATATCGAGCAACCAACGAGAACATGGCCGCATATTTACAAGCATATCGACAGTTGGAAACAAAATTCAACGGACTTGACGTCCAATATATCCCAAGAAAGCTTAACTCGGATGCTGACACGCTTGCTAGTCGAGCAGCCAAATGACAGCACCTGCTGGGAGACGTCCTAGTCGAAGTGCTCATAAAACCTTCTAGCCCGATCCTTAGGTCGGGTCCAACCCCACGCTTGATCCGTCAAGTGACGAGGCAATACTCAGTGAATTCCTTGGGAAGTCTATGCTGGGCGATATGGCTTGTGCTGCCGCTCTAGTTAGAAATGAGAACTAGATGGATCTAATCTGGGCATATGTTGACGGGAGTTAACATACATCAAGAACTGTCAAATTACCTTGCATAAATGATGAAAATGGATCAATATCGTAGAGTATGAGGTTATTACTGACAAATTCCATGAGTTTTGGTGAATCTGTGTTTCCAGCAGGATTTAATCAGAAAACTAAAAAGGAGGATCAAAACATCAAATAGAATCAAACTTAACCACGATGAAAACTACTCCAGAAGGTTCCAGAGGACACCAGAAGACACCACACCACAGTGGACCCTGAGAGGATGATGTGTGGGGCCGGCCGGCCCCACCACCATGCCGCTGGTCCCCTGTGGGGCCCACTTATCAGGAGCTTCCAGAATGTTCCTCCACCGCCTCCTAGGATTGCATCTACACCGTTCCTTAAGTCGGTTTGATCCAAGGGCTCGCGTTGCACCCCTAGGGCTATAAATATAGGCCTGCACCCCCTCTAGAGAGAGGCCAAGTCTAGATCTTAAGAGCTGAAAGGCCAGGAACCCTAATTCATATTTCCACCATGATCTAGGGCTAGCAATCAAGAGAAAATTAGTCCTCCGTAGGATCTAGTCTTGTATTAGAGATAGAGTGAGAGAGTAGAGTTTTGGAGGAGTCCTGGCCTGTCGTGCTCTCTCTATGGCTGTACTCTGGCAGAATCAAGTCCTACTAGAGCTTGCTTCTGAGATTTTTCTGGTAATTGACTTTTGATTCAAGTAAGCATCTTGTTCATATTGTTCTTCAAGTTTACGACTCTCTTTTGAGTGCTTTAGTCTTGGTGGCTCTTGATTAAAGTAGTATTCATAGTGTAAGCGTGGTGCTTAGACTAGGGTTACTCGTAAATGCACCCTAATTTTCTGGATTAGTGGTAGCTCACGAAGGTGACTTTTATAGCTTTATTAAATCCTCTGTAGTCCACCTCCCATTAATAGGACTAGCAGGAATTTAATCGTTTTTAGGAAAGAAACTCTGAATTTGTTCCCTATAAGATATCTCCCACGATAGAACAATAGAAGGCAAAGTTTATCGAGATTGAAACTAGACATATCTCAGTAATCTCCTTTATATTCCTATTTTCTGACCTTGATTGTGAAGTTGGGTTAAGACTAAGACTTAGTTATTCTCACTAACTGTTCCTTTGAGTTCGATATTAAAACTAGGTTATTCTCGATGAAGTGCTATAACAATATAATATCTATGCGCTTGCGGATGTATATATTCTCTCTGTGTGTATTTAATTTATATCAACAGCGTACCTCACAAACCAGGCTACCCTGGTCGATGGTACAAACATGGAACAAACCAGCCATAAAGCCATGAGCTATATCAAATGGTAGACAATATCCTCTACAAATGGGGCCATAATGGGGTTCTTCTCAAATGTATCACACAGGACGAGAGCATTAGTTTGCTCCACAACATCCATGGAGGAATCTGTGGGTCCCATGCTTCTCGCAGAATGCTGGTCAGGAAAACCTTCCGGTAAGGTTTCTACTAGCCAACAGCGCTCGAAGACGCCTCTGAGTTGGTTAAAATGTGTGAGTCATGTCTGTTTTTTAAATGACAAACACACAAGCCAGCCCAAGCATTAAACACGATCCCTTTGTTTTGGTCATTCGCCACTTGGGGCATTGACATCCTGGGTCCTTTTTCGAGAGCCCAGGGTGCTTACAATTTTTTTATTGTAGCGATCGATACTTTCACAAGATGGGTTGAAGCCGAGCCAATCGGCAGGATAACTAAAGAATATATAGTCAAGTTTTTGCGATGCATAGTAATGCGTTTTTGCGTACCAAACCGAATCATCTTGGATAATGGTACACAATTTACCAGCAAAAATTTTGAGAATTTTTGTGAAAGACATGGCATTAAGCATTATCGATCCTCAGTCAATCACCCGATGACCAAAAAGGACTAGGGGGAAGCGTGACCTTAAAACCACAGTAAAAATATTAGAGTTGTCGATGGGAGTTTGTGTTCTCTACCCTTAAGTTTCCACATTTATATTGTGTACTTAGGTTGTGTGCTTACATTTCTAGTTTAGCCTGTTAGGCTAGTTGGTAGGATTGAAACCTAGGTTGCATAACTCTTTTATGGTAGAGATAGCAACACACCTAGTAAAACCTTAATTGCACATCCAGATATATTATTTTATTGAATAGGTTTTGACTAGGTTAAAATTAGAGGCCATAGTTTAGAGTAGAAGTTTTAAAAAAGCCTAATTCACCCCCTCTTAGGCATCACAGTTCCTTCTACAACCACCAAGAGTAAGAAGAGCACCAAGGTCATCACATTTCTCTAGTGCCACGAGATGCAAATCAAATGCACTAGAACACTCAATCTCACTTGATTGAGATCTTTTGCGATCAAAGTGAGTGGAGTGTGTTTCTCAAGCTCTTAAGGGTGTTAGCAATAGCAAGGGGTTCTAGGAGGGTGGCCAAGGCTGACCACAAGGTCTATTTATTGCCCCCACTCAAGTTACAATAGTTACCGACTTTTGTTAGCTTAAACTCTAGCACCAGAGTTCTCCAGTGGGTGCACCGAACTTTGCACCAAAGAGATCCCAACGGTCGATTTCCAATGGCTCAAAAACTAGTTGTACTCTTCATTCTCTAGTGACCTTTCTAGTGTACCACTAGACTATTCTGATGAATGTTAAGGCCCAAACATGCTGGAAAAACATGCTCTCTAGAGTATCACTTTGGTGGGGCTTTTGGTGCCACCACTAGACATCTGATAAGCTTCCGGTGCCATCACCAAACATATCCTGTGAGCTTATGGTGCCACCACTAGACATATCTGGTGAGCACTGATAGCTAGAGCTTCGATTTGGCTATGCATTGTGTATACACTTTGGTTCTACACCTTTAGTGAGCACCTGATATTAAGGTGTAGTCCTTAGGTTATATTCATTCAGTGAATAGTGCCCAACCAAAGCTCTATGACCTCATTGGACTTATTCAGTAGCTACTTGTCAGTTCAACCAAGTTACAATAGCTCTAGAGTCAAGCTCCGATGGGGCTTCCGGTGCCACCACATGAGGTATTCGGTGAGTGTTAAAACATTGCACCACGCCACTTTCTCACTCTCTTCGCAAGCATGCTAACAAGTGTTTCCAAACATTGAGGCGCTAAGTCAGCATTTTCTAAAGTGTTTTCAAAAAAATTTTCACTTGCATCTCACAACCCCACTAGGTCTAATGCATATTCAAGTTAATCGACACCTAGCGGAACTAGATGACCATAATTTTTTTAGAGTTCTCCTCTTAATAGTATTGCTATCTGTCCTAAACCGGACAATGCAATCTATTGCATCTCGGGCGGTGAAATGAAAACCCCTAACTTATACTTTTTGCCTTTGGGCTTGTTTTCATCTCATATTCTCCGTGTGGGAGACTTTGCTTCATATGTCATGATCTCCATCACCACCATCTCCTAGACTTGCTCATCACAATCATGTGGACCCTAGCTCAATCACAACACATTGAAAGCATTAGTCCACTAGTTGTCATTCAATCATCAAAACCAAAAGTGGGAATCATGGCCAAATCGCTAGCCCAATTGAAAGTAGGACCCCCTTGTGTATAACCCTTCCACTTTGTAGATCAAGAAGCGGAGAAAACTAATCTAGTGATGGATTGAAGGAATCTACCTTGGCCTCATTAGATCCGAGTGAGCTATGGTTAGTTTGGTTCGACTTAGAAGGGGATGATAGCACGAGGAGCATATTAGGGGTGACCATCCCTCCTAACCCGTATTTTTCCACATTAGAAGTAACTAAAGGTCTAGACCCTAACGTCTACTTCTAATGTCACTCTGTCACTCTTAGGCTCTCTTTGGTAGGGATTCATAGGGGCTTTAGCTTTAGTTTCTTTGGCTTCTTGGGTAAAAACTCTATCAAATGCTAGTTTATGAAATAGAGAAGATGTTTTTTACTAGAAGGGTGATGCCATCTAAGCGTGGCTTCTACAGTTTCTTGGGTGAAACCATTTGACAAAAACAAAATCCACTAAATAGGACCTTATGCCAAATAGCAAAAAACTTGTCATCCTTCAAAAGCTTAGCATGGATTAAGGTATGAAAGAATAATGACCCCCACGTCGTCTCGTGAGGCGGCTCGGGGGCAACCTGCCGCCACCGGCGAGGACCTCATTGGGCAGCTCTTCCGGTCGTCGCCGTTGCTCCCTCAGGCAAGTGACGACAATGGCCCACGGTGGCACGCTAAAAAAGGTAGGCCCATGCAGCTACCTCCCCACCTCCTGCTTCCTTTCTCCATCCCCCTCTCTCGCCCTCCCCAAGGTTACCTTCGGTTAACGGCGGGTTCTACTTTGGCTTCTGGTTCAAGTCGAGCCTCTGCCCATGTGCGGGGTGGGAACCGGTCGACTTCCCTGATCCGTGATGGTGGAATCCCCTGCCTACATCCGCCACGGGAGCCGCCAGCAAGTGGGCTAGCGGTTGTGGTGCCACTACCACAAGTGAAGGGTGTGCGAGTGATGGGCTCAACACTACATTCTGGTCGTCCCTCATCTGGGCTAGATCCGATGCGGCTCCACTCCCTCATGGAGGTGCAACTGCGCTCCCATGGCCGACGCAAGCGCGGGTAGCGGCACCACCTTCCCTAGGCTCCACTACTTCTCTCATCGATCGCTGGCCTGACCCGCGACCGCCCACGCCAGATCTGGCGTTGACCGCCCTGCGTTGCCACGCTAGTGCACCCACGTCGTGGACAGAGTTCGCCAACGCTAGTTGGCTCCGGCCTTCCTACGTTGTAGCGCTGGTGCGCCGACGTCGGTCATCCTACGTACCTGCGTCCGCTTGCGCTGACTAATGCAGAAGCTCGGGGCTGCTTTCAGAAGCATGGGGTTCTAGATGAAAGCTCAGCCATGCTTTGGTCGGGCTGACGACAGTGACACCCACGTACCTTCTTGGGGACATCATTGAAAAACCACATGCTTCAGTCTGTTTCGATGGTGCCAGATTCTAGGCGTAAGCCTGCCTTAGATGCCTTTATGGCCAACGACGCTGGCGTCCACGGTGATACCCTTGGGCGTCACTACTTTCTTGAAGGCGTTGCTATAGAATCTCCTACAGCTCGTCGTTTGCTCCCCTTAGCCCCATTGCACGCTGGTGGCTGCCTGCCCCTGTGTGGTTGCCGCCATCTATGGATCCTGTCGTGCTCCTGGTGGAGTTTCTCGTTGTGACTGTGTGTGCATATGTTCTTCCTCGCAATGGTCTGTCCTGCAGTGCTTGACCTTGCTGCCATCGTCTGTCTTTCGTAGCGGATACTTTGCCACCATCGTCTCTCTTAAGAGGAATCCTTGGTCATCTTTGCTTTTGCTAGCGAATGCTTTGTTGCCATTGTCGCTGGTCTCCCCTCTGGCAGATGCTTTGCTGCTAAGAGTACAATGGCCAGTCCCTTCTGCGGATGCTTTGCCGGAGTGGGCGTCTTTGCTTCTTCCCCAGCGAATGCTTTGCCGCCATTGGCTCTTTAGTCCCCTCTCTGGTAAATGCTTTACTGCCGAGAGTGTGTTAACCACTTCTTGGAGGATACTTGGCTGCCATGGTCGCTTGGTCTTCGCTAGCGGATGCTTTGTCGCCGTTGCTGCCGGATGCTTGTCAGTCTTCTCTGGTAGGTTGCCTACAAAATAGACCATTGCGTTGTTGCAGACTCAGTTGGTAGGTTTTGGCTGTTGATGGTGGTCGCTCTTTCCTTCCTTCTTTGTCTCGTTTTTACGTTTATTTCAGGTCACTCACCACTAGTTTGATGGTTTATAATATATGCTAATAGAGTTCTCTCGTAGATGTGTCGTGTAATTCTCTTTCTCTTAATAAAAACGGGTTATATTCCCCGATCACAAAAAAACAAGCCTTATTTCAGCAGTCTGCACTAGCCCTCTACTAGGCTCGTTTTTTAGCCTTAGGGGGTGTTTAGTTCCCACCCAAAAAAATTTTCACCCTATCACATCGAATGTTTGGATATGTGTGGAGTATTATATGTAGATGGAAAAAACTAATTGCACAGTTTAGTTGGAAACCACGAGACGAATCTTTTAAGCCTAATTAGTCCATGATTAGCCTTAAGTGCTACAGTAATACACATGTGCTAATGACGGCTTAATTGCTTAATAAATTCGTCTCGGCGAGTTATGTAATTAGTTTTTTTATTAGTATCTGAAAACCCCTTCCGATATCCCATGAAACATCCGATATGATATAAAAACTTTTCACTCACCAACTAAACATCCCCTTAGTAGGCTTAGCTTTTAGTGGTACATGAACTGAAGTTATTATTTATTGAGAATATACCCAACTATCAAATTCTGGGCCCGTCGGGTTTCTTGCGAGACTCTTTATTTGTCTTGCACATAGTGAAGGCGAGCAGTAAGTGATGGTGACCCCACCTGCCATGGCCATGGGATGCCGGATGCGGCGTAGGAGTAGGAGTATAGGACCATGGGGTAGGGATGCCATGGTAACAAAGATTGTAGCGCCAGTAGGAAACCGTCGAAGATAAAGGACAAGGTACGAGGGTGAGAGGTGGCATGATGGAGAAGGCCACCCAGTCAAGTCAAGAAAGGAGGCTACAAATATCTTATCTTCCTCGTCCTCGGACCATCCCTCCTGTACAAGTACAAGTACGATCCATCCCATAGTATTATCAGGTAGTAATAACTAGGCGTTTCAGTCAAATGCAATGTACAATTTCACCATCACCACTACTCCGGCAACTCCAGGCCTCTCTCTAGACATTTACCCCGCCGGTGACGGTGAAGTATCTGATGTTAATAATGCCGGATCATCCGACAATACATACAATTTAAATCTCCCAAGCTAAGGAAATAAAAATACCCTGTGTGGACAAGCGTCCATCCATACTCTCGTTAACTGATTAATATATGCAAGGCGCCTAAACCCCTAGTAGAGCTGCTAAACAGGGGCAGTACTGCATCTGCATGCATGAGGCCCAAGCTCCCTTTTTTTAGAAAATTAGGCGGTGACTTCCTCTAATTAATGCTCCTTGTCTCCCTTCTTGCTTGATTGCTTTATTTATGTGGTGTGTGTATCCATCCGCTCCTCTGAATAGTAGACACAGCGCGTCCTATCCCCAACATTGCCTTTATTTCTTGCCTCTCAAATGCACTGCACGGCTGCACCATGCATGTGACAATCCTAAGCCGAACCTCTTCCTCTTCGTGAAGGATACATTGGATCACTTTCTTAATTAGCGTTATCTTGTTTGATGATCAGCCAGTTTCGTTTTGATATGCTCCAAATTCAGAGCCTGCTTATGTGTCTCTTCACATATTTGCATTTCAACAACACATATCCCCTCCAAGCTATTTATCCAACAAGCTTGTTGCAACATTGGAATCGGCTGCAACATGGTTTTCCATGGGTGGTCGTTTATTTTTAGAATTGGATTTCAATGTACAGTTCTTTGGTAAACTTTGGTCGTGATTGGATGATGTGTCATGGTCTGTGATAATTTGAACTGGTTCCTCTTCTTTATAAAAAAAGGGGATGATGAAGTCAAAACTTTTTTTCATTATTGAAAAAAGAAGACATGTCCTCCATCTTCATCCATATGACAACATTCAGGACACCGGGTATCAATAATAGCAGATCTCCTTTCAAGTCATTGCTTCACACGAACTCTTGTTGCATGGAGGCTTTCGTCTGAGCTACCTACCGTACAAACCCAGAATCTCACGACAAACGTGCATCCAACCAAGTCTAGATTCAACTAGTAGCTCAAGCTACTGACATGATAATCTCCATATACTTTGAACGCTCGTTCCATACAAATTAGGAACGATCACGCAAAATCATTGTGGGTTAACACCCTAAAACGACGGCAGCCTGAGAACTCCACGTAAACTCCATGTTAATAATAACTTTATAAAGTTTTTGTACAAAATTGCTATAAAAAAACTGTTTTGTTCCCAAAAAAGCATTATATATCTATCAATCATCAGCGTTATCCGCATCCGAATATCCCTTTGATCACCAAAAAGACTGCCTGCCAAAATTCAGCTGCTGCAGATTGCATAGAAGTTGACCATCCATGCTGGTGTTAACACTTTTTTTTAGTGAAGATGTCAGTACCTTTTCTTTTCTTCCTTTTCTTAGTAACTCATACGCCCAACAAAAAAAATATATATATCGCATGACATTATTATTCACTGTGATGCTTGTGTTCGTCCAAAGTGGGCGGTGACAACGGTGGAACCGCAGTTACATCAGTATCCCTGAAGGCAAGATCAACGGATTGCAATATCTTTCTAGCAGATGCCTTAGAATCAGTAGCTCCGACCACTCTTGTCAAGTCCCCAGGTGTGGTAACATTTTGGCTCTGCGCATTGGTTTTCTTGGGTGAGAGTTTGGCATTCACAGCAGGTTGGCCAGCTGCAATGGCGGAAGTGAAGACACCAGATTCGCGCAGACTCTGAACAATTGACTGGCAGAGAAAAGAGAACTACTGTTAAGCATTAAATAGCACAGAAAATGATAGTGACTTCACACGGCAGCATTGTTCACCCTGTTCAGCAGGCTGTAAAAACACTGCTGAACGGCTGATGCTGATTTATTGTGAGAGAAAAACACTGCTGAACGGCTGGCTAATTCTGGCAGATAAGTTCGCGAACAGGGTGGTTGTTGTTGGTACCCACCATTGGGGTGTATATGCGAGTCAGCACTCCTTTCCTCAGAAGCTTTAAGTTCAGCTGTTTATCGTTCCACACGACACGTTCATTGTACCTAGCCAAAAAAACAAAAGAAACAAGAAACATTACAAGAAAAAAAAAATAGCAAACCAACACTAAAATCCATTTCTATGTAAGAGAAAAAAATGTAACGCCACAATTTTAATGCATTCAACTGGCACCAAGAGGCAGCTGGAATAGTGTGTATAAATATTAGATCTTTCCATGAAATAGTTCCGTGTAGTCTGATTATTCCAGATTCAGGGCAGGCTGAGGTGTAAGTTTTGAGCCAATATCTCCAGTCCCAGTCTGGTTCACCTTATAACACAATAAATTATGTTTCATATATTCTGTCATAAAAAAGAAAACAAACAGTATCTATTGAAAAACCTCACAAGACCTTGGGCCTTTTGAGTTTTTCTCAAGCTGGTCCAGACTTGGGCCACGTTTTTCTGGTGAGGCATTTGAGGACTGTCTCGGTTTGAAAACCCCAACATGTGATTTCATTGAGATTACCATCTTGACCCTATAGGTTGCAACTTGGGAATCGTTATGCATCCACTTGTTACCATGTGCTTGAAGTTAGCAAGTTATTTCATAGTTCATGAATGGGTAACCACCATACCAAATGATGGATGTACTAGTATAGTATAGGTAGACATACCTGATGAAGAAGACATGAGATGGAATAAAAAACTATTTTAACCTTCTAAAACCCTAAATCCTGTTTGATCGGGGAAAAATATGGTACAGTGTGATCCCTTTTATGAGGACATTTTCGACTTGAATAAACCTTAAGAAATAATCTCTAAAGTTAAGGAAACTCATCTCCAACACAGACTAAACCTCTTATAAAAAATAATCCAAATACGAAAACTGTTAGTATATCCAACTTCCATGTTCCAATCAATCAAGTGCCATTCTGAACTGAGTGGACAGCACTGCGGCGTCTCTAAAGCATTACACAATCACAAAACAATGAAGCAAAGAAAATTACCAGTGAAGCATTTCTTCTTCACTAGCAGTTGATGCAATTATAAAAGCCTGCATAGCAAATGTTTCAGTTAGTAGAAGAGACAGTAGCTAGCTGAGTCATCCAGTGGGAAGCACCAAGAACAGCATATATTTCTTGAGCTTCAGAATTACATATAAAAGCATCTTCACTTACTGCTCTGTCAAAATCTAGCATGAAACATCTCTTAACATCTTCTTTTGTAGGCTTGCATCCACAGCGATCACGTCTAGATGTCAAATCTGAAAATTTAGTGTATGTATAGTGCAGAACTGCAGCCTCCTCCAACTTGATCTCACTGTTAGTGATGTGCCAAAATATTGTAAGAATAACTCTATTCTGAGATGTACTCCCTCCAATCACATATAATTTACATATTGGATATTGACAGGTATCCAGATTGAACTTGTTGAGACAGATAAGATTTTCATGTTCTTGATACCAAATGATGTCTTACTAATAATTTAAGACACAAGAAACTTGTGACCAGAGGTAGTACTGATGAACATATATGATAATGTCAAATCCTATGTTGTCAAAATATCCTTACTTTGGGCTCTTTGCATAATTATGCCACCTGTGTGCACCATTAGGGCGGAGATGGTCTTGAATTCGTGCAGCAGATTTTCCATTGCCATAAGTGAGAAAATAATTAGGATTTCCACGCGTCGCTTCCTTATACATGCCAAAGTAAGTATCTTTAGGGAGATGATCATAATTCTTCTTGAACATTGATACCTGGTAAGACATTGCCATGCAAAAAAAGTTTGTCATGATAAGATCACTATTCAGTGGTACTGCTCGCCTACTACAGTAGCTGATGAAGGTTCATAAGTTGCAACTGGTGCAGTAAATGAGATATTTCCCTTGCTAAAAATGATAGCAAAAGATATTGTCGGCGTTCGGTCCCGCGGGGGTCCTAAGCCAACGAGTGTTGCGTGTCCCTAATCTGGATGGTGATGCAAGGAGAATACACGGGGATTTATCCTGGTTCGGGCAAGAGAAGACCCGACGTCCAGCGGGGAGGGGGGAGTATTGTATTTCCTTGCACCGAAGTGTTTGCGTAGGGGTTACAAGCTGCGAGAGAGGGAACTGAGCCCAGGTCTCAAAGGAAAAGAGAGAATACAAGGGAGATTGATTGAGATGTTGATCTGTGAGTGGGAGACTGGTTTGCGTCTTGCCTCCTTCGTTGCCCCTTGTAGAGCCCTGGCATGCCCTTTTATAGGGTAAGAGGAGGCCGGGACGCCGGGGTGCCTTGAGATGAAGTTTTGTCGATCCCTGTGGAGGTGGCTGTAGCGACGTGCCCCAGGAATGGCCGGCCATCCCTGGACACCATGGTGACGTAGGGGATGAGATGGCGAAAAGACCCCGAGTCTTGTGCCACGTCGGCCTTTCCTCCCTGCTGACCGGTGGTGGGTCGAGGCCGGGTGGATAAGGCCGAGTCCCCGAGATCGTGGGGTACGGACCTTGTCGTATCCTCCCTCGAGGGTGATCGGTGGCAAAACAGTGTGCGGTATGGTGTGTATAGTGACAGGTTTTCACCTCCCATCCCGGGATGGGCAGTAAAAAGTGAGATCTGACACCGGCATTGTTTCCACGTTCGTCACAGCTGTAGCCATGACGGTAGGAAGTAGCAGGTAGTCGCATTAAATGCTCTGACTTTTGCCTCAGAGTAGGTGGATAAGATGGGTCGAGTGGTCCGACCCGAGGTCGTGCGAGTCGGAGATTTGCTGATAGTCGAGATGCCTTGTCGAACGGGCCTTGTACGAGTCGGGACGCGGTCGAGGCGTCCCGTCGAGGGTGCCTTGTACGAGTCGGAACGTAGTCGAGGCGTTCCGTCGAGCTGGTCTCGTGCGAGTCGGAACGCAGTCGAGGTATCTCGTCCGCTATTTTGGCTCTGTTTCGTTTGTGGATAGTGTTTTATTTTTCTTAATCGTTGATTGTGGGTACCCCTAGTTTGTAGGTGCCGACAGTAGCCCCCGAGCCTTTGGGTGAGTGTGGGTCACTCTCACAGAGGCTCAGCGGTTCATGAACTGGAGTCGTAGCGTCGTAACTTTTTCCGGTGGGGGCGCGCGAGCGCACCCGCCGGGTGTAGCCCCCGAGGCCTCGGTGGAGTATTTGGACTCCTCCGAGGTCTTTTACACGCTCTATTGAGGAATGGTCTCGTATCGTGACGTGTTCTGTATTTTTTCGTTCGAGGATTGGTTTTCTGCGGTCGAGCCCCCGAGCCTCGTACGCATGAGGTCGATCAGAGTCTTGGCTGTCTTTTATCGTTCGACCCTCATGCTCCCTTTTTAGGAAAAAAGAGGAGGGGTGGGGAACGTCGTACTACCCTCGTTTGGGCGAGTTCCGACGGTCTCCGGTGAGCTATTAACAGGGGATTCGAGTGGGAGCCCGTGCTCCATTCGATAAGAGTCGGCTAGTGGCCACGGAGGTGCTCTCAAAAATGCCAAAGAGTAGTCATGTGGATCTCGGTTCCTTGCGATAGGATCCGAGGGCTCGATGCCTCCCTCCGAGGGGATTCCTCCGTCGACCTCTCCTTTAGCCTCATTGAATGCAAAAACTGCTCCTACCTTTTCGCCCGCCCGTTGGACTTCCATCGGGGTATAAGAGCAAGACCTGGGGTTCCGTTTACCCTTACAGGCCCTTTGCATTCTTGCCTTCCCTGCCTCTCTTCGCCCTCTTCACCATCTTGCACCCTTCAGCCGCCATCCAACGCCGCCGTCGTTTTTTCTCGTCTGCGTAGTTTCCCGACATCAATGGCAGGCAAGAGCCAGCTCCTCCCCGCCGACGCTTGGGCCAACTCCTCGGTAACGGAGAGGAGGCAGGAAGAGCTGGCTCACGACGGGCTTTTGCGGCCGAAGACGAGTCGGACCCAGCCGGAGTGAAGAGCGCCGCCGTCTGACCACCGGGAACCGGCGCCCCCAGAAGGCTACGTGGTGAGCTTCATATGCTTCCACGAGAGGGGGTTCGGCGTGCCGGCCAGCCCCTTCATGCAGGCGCTCCTCCATTACTACAAGGTGGAGCTGCACCACCTCACTCCCAACGCCATCTCGCAGGCCGCCATTTTCGCGGCGGTCTGCGAGGGATACCTGGGGATGGAGCCACAGTGGAATCTGTGGCTCCACCTCTTCAGGGCGGAGCTTTTTGCCAAGAAGGCGGGAGGGGCGCGGCGCGCAGTGCACGCGGGGAGCTGCGTCCTCCAAGTCCGGTCTGGTCGAGGCGACCAGTACATCCCGGCGCAGTTGATCTCCTCGAACAGCGGCTGGCACGACGGCTAGTTCTACCTCCGCAACGACGGCGACCAGCTGCCGAGGTATTCCGGCCGGGTGCTGGTCGCTCGAGAGAACTGGGGGTACGGCGTCGTTGAAGACGAGAAGCCAAAGCCGGAGCCGCTGCTCGACGCGCTGTGGAGGCTGCGTCAGCGCGGACTGACGACGGGGATGGTGGCCGCGGCGTTTCATCGCCGGAGGGTGATGCCGCTGACGCAGCGTCGGCTCCGGCTGGACGAGATGATGCCGGAGGCGCCGTTGGAGGGGAGCAGGATGTCGCACGAGTCCCTCCCCCTCGACGAGGTCGCTCGACGTGCACGACGGATGGTGGGAAGCTTCCGGCAGGAGGATATCGACCGGGTTCCGATGCGCCCCACTGAAAGCTCTATGTTTGGTGTTGGTAATTAGTGACAATGCCCAAGTACTAATCATATGCCTAAGTTGTATGTAGCATATGAGGATTAGTACATTCCAAGGTTGGTGGCAAGATGGACATGGTGATCATGATGGCCACACTTGGATTTGGACGCAATCCTACGTGATCAAGGTAAAGGTATATGCTTAAGGGTTACGTTTTAGTAACCAAGACACCTAGTGGGTGTGGTTACATTATAGGATAGATAACCGTACTATAAAGAGGGGAATGACGCGGCTATTGAACTCCTAAGTGCCTCTAGGTGTGCATTTCATAATCATATGCATTTGGATAGGACTAATAACGCCTCGAAAAATGTTTGTGAAAATGCTAACACACTCGCACTTGACGTGATCACTTGGTGGTGTTAGCACATTTGCGATGGCGTTGGAGTTTGAGCGGTAGAGAGGGTTTGGGGTCCTCTCTCCCTCCCGCCGAGCTTGCGAGGCGGGATTCAGGCGTTTTCGAGGAGTTGAAACGACTATTTTTCACTACGCCGGAAGTCGGAAAAGAAACGGAGGCGAACGGAGATCACAGAGGTGACCGGACGCTGGACCGGACGCGGTCTCTGTTTGACCGGACGCGTCCGGTCAGTGCTCAGGGTTTGCGCGCGCCTCGTTCTTCTGATCGGACGCGGTGGCGCGTCCGGTCACAGTCGACCGGACGCGTCCGGTCGATCTGGGAGCTTACTGGACTCCAACCGGACGCTGGCACTGTGGCGTCCGGTCAGTTCTGCAGCGCGTCCGGTCGCTGTTTCGTTGTGCGCTGATCAGGCTTGACCAGCGCGTCCGGTCCGTCACGGGACCAGCGCGTCCGGTCGTTGCGTGCAGCGCGTCCGGTCGGTGGTTCGCGAGCGCAGGTGCTGTGTGATCGGCGCGTCCGGTCAATTGGACCAGCGCGTCCGGTCAGCGCGACTGCAGCTGTTTCAAGTGATCACGTCGAGTGTGCTAACACCCACTAGCTGTCTATAAATACTCGTTGGCCGGCTCAAAGCTCTCTCTTGGACATTTGACATACTTATGAGCACTTTGAGCTAAGCAACTCCCCTCCCACTCATCTCTCTTGTTTCTTTGCATATTCGAAGTGAGATTGAGTGATCCAAGTGCATTTGCATTGTGAGATTGCATCTAGTTGGCACTTGGTGGTTGATTTGCTGTGGGATTCTTGTTTCTCTTGGTGGTTGCCGCCACCTAGACGTCTTATAGCAGCTTGGAGGTGTTGGCAAAAGTTGGTGATTGTTCTTGGTCACCTCCGGTGATTGTGAGGGATTTGTGTCTACCTCGGCGAAGCGCCAAAGGCAACGTTAGTAAATTGCTCGTGTCATTGCAACCTTTTGCCATTTGGTAGGTTCTTGTGGCGCCTTTTGAGAGGCTCGGTGTGAGACCGATTAGCCACCGAACCACGTGGTGAAGAGGGACACAACGGGGACTAGCGTGCCGGCAAGCACGTGAACCTCGGGATAAATCTTCGCGTCATCACTTTCATATTGTGATTGATTGATCCCGGTGTTCGGTTATCTTGGTATTCATTGTTGATCATATTGGTTGGCTCAATACTTCGCTCCTCGATAAAACTCTCCTAACTCAACTCCGCGTTACTTTCTTAGTTATCTTTGCTAGCTAGTTAGCTTTGCTTAAGTAGCTCCTTTGTGTGTAGCTTGCTAGTTGTAGTTGTAGTTACCTTCTCGGTTTGACTTGTGCGGTTGAGTGCAAATACTAGAATTGTGAATTGGTTAGGTGGCTTGCAAACACCTCGTAGGCTAAGCAAAACTCGCATCTCACTATTTGTTATATTGATAAACTTGTTTAGCTTATCTTTGTAGAAAGTTTTAAAAGGCTATTCACCCCCCTCTAGCCATCAAGACCTTTCACCCACCCAGGGATTCGAGCCCCTGGTAAGTGTCGTCCTTCGCGTTCTAGAGATCTTTCGCTTCCGGTTTCCTTCCACTAACTCGGTCGAGGTCCGTGTACAGGATCTATCGGCGGTTAAGGAAACGCGGCCGCCGCTTCCGGAAGATCGGGTCGCTCGGGAGGCTCGACGCCTCTTGGCGGCCCAGAAGAAAGAGGAGAAAGACGCCGCCAAGAAGCGTCAAGTCCGCAAGGCCCAGGAGCAGGAGGCGCTGAAGAAGCGCCGACGTCAGCAGAGCCTTGACGGGCTCCCCGCTCGAGGAGTCTCCCTCCGAGACGGTCTCGGGGGAGAACGACGATGACGGCGACGTCGATGACGCCTGGTCGCGGTACGAGGCCGCGACTTCTCTAGCGGACCTCCCCGATGTGCGCCCCTTTTTGGAGCCCATTGGGGGGTCGACCTCCCAGGCGTCAAGGGCGGCCTCGGCGCCCGTTGAGGGGGAGGAGGAGCCAGGAGAGAAAGAGGCCGGAGCGGGTCCCTCAGCGGGAGGAGCCGCCTCGTTTGGGCCCCGCAAGAAGGGTCGATGGTGCCGCCCCCATGAGTACAAGCACCTCGGGCTCAGACGGCGGCCGAGGCAGCGGCGTCGGCGTCAGCATCCGGGGCACCGTCGACGGACGTGAGGACCCGAGGCCAGCTAGGCTCGGCGACGCAGAGGACCCTGGACGCTCCGCCGGCTAGGGCTCCGAGGAGCGCCCGGCCAGCAGGAGGCTCGACGGTAGGGCCGTCGCAGGCGCCGTCGGGTGGCTCTGGCCTGCCGGGGTCTAGGCCCCTGCTCTCCTTATCTGGGTAAGCTTTTCCGCCCTATTTTTCGTGATCGGTGATCCCGTTTTTTATTCTGACGCGTTTATTTGTTGCTCAGGCACAAGCGTAAGGCGGAGCTCGCGGGTCCGACTCCCGTGAAGGCGCTCCGGTCGGGTGCCGCCGTAATAATGCGGACGGCAGCCGACGACGCCGCCTGGGTCGCGAGACTCCAGGCTGCAACGGAGCGGCTAAAGCAGCGGGAGGCGGCTGCCCAGGCGGGGGTGGGCGCCCAGGAGGTCACCGGCTCTGACCCCGCCGCGCGGGGGTCGGGGTCGGCGGGAGCGGTGGTCCCCAGCGGTGCCGGGCTCGAGGCGCCCGGCACTGGTGGGCCGGAGCCTAGGTCGACAGCGACCACCCAGGCGTCCGTCGAGGCCGCCGAGGCCGAAACATCCGTCCGCAACGCGGGGCGGGCGAATGTTGAAGAAGAACAGGAGGTGGTGGAGGCCCCGCCGGAGGCGGGACAGGAGGCGGCGCAGCCGGAGGAGCCGCAGCCGCAACAGGACCGGCCGGCGGAGCTGGCGGTCGAGGTGGAAAGAGGGGCGGTCATGCCACCGCCTGTCGTCCAGGCGGTGGTGCCGGTAGCCGAGGTGCCAGTCCCGCCGGAAGGGTCGACCTCAGCCCTGATCGACCTCACCCTTGACGACTCCCCTGCCGACAAGGGGAAGCAGGTGGCGGACGTCGAGGCGGCCGAGGCCGCAGATCGGGTCGGTACCTCTGCGGCGTTGGAGGGTGACCAGGCTGAGGCGTCGGCCGGGTGGCCGGACTTTGCCGGGTTGGCATTCGTGCGGGCGGAGGAGGAGCTTCTGCGCTGGGGGAGGTCGACCCTCGAATTTAGGGACACGTCCAACCCTAGCGGCGAGCCCTTCTTCGCGCTCGACGACAAGGACGAGGTGCACCACTGGGAGTACCTCGAGGGACTCCGGAAGCACACGATGCAGTCCCTGCGTGTGGTTTCGGACACCTTGGCACGAGGCATGTCGGAGGCCTTCGAGGTAAGCCGGATTCGGTAGTTTTTTGTTTGTGCTTTATCCCTACCCTTTCCTTGGTTCTGATTTTTGGGTTTTAACCGTGGTCAGAAACTCAAGGAGCGTTCCCGCCGCAAGTCACTCTTCATTCGTCATGAGAGTGGCGTGTGGGCGGCGCTCACCCGTCAACGGGCCTTGGTCGAGGAAGCCAACAAGCGGCTATCCCAGCAGAGCGCCGAGACGGCCGAGCTTCGCGTCGCCTATGCGGCGGTTAGGGAAGAGACGGCGCAAGCCCGGGAGGCCGAGGCCAAGGCTCGTGACGACGCGGCAAGGGCTCGGGAAGAGGCTGCCAAAGCCCGTGAGGACCTTGCGCCGTTATCAGCACGCGTGAAGGAGCTCGAGGAGGACATCGCCTTAGTCGGTGGCCAGCGTGATGCCCTCATCATCCAGGTCGGGATGGCGTCCGCCCGCGTCAGAACCTTGGAAAGCGAGGTTGTGACGTTGTCGGGGACGGTCCGAGAGAGGGACGAGGCTCTCTTAGGCGCCGACCGGGAGGTTGAGGTGCTGAGGGCGGCGCTCCACGACAGGGACGAGGCTCTTCGAGCATCTGAGAAGACGTGCGGGGAGCTGCGCGACAAGGTCGTAGGTTGGCAGACCCATTTTGAGAGTAAGCTTTTTGTTGTACAGTGGCCTTGGTGTCGAGGTCCCAGACTTGCGCTAACTTGATGCTTGTGTTCCAGAGTTAGAGAAGGAGCAGCAGGCGGCTCAGGCGACGGCCACTTCGTTCCAGAACCTCTTCGAGGTCGAGACCCGGCGGACTCCGTTGCTTCAGGGCGCCATCACCTCCGTGTGCCACGGCCTGGGGGTCGAGCCCGACACTGACACTGAGGAGGACGCCCCGGGGAACTCCTTCGTCCGTCGGATGGTGGCGCTGGGCCGCCTCGTTCGCGAGAGGATACGAGGCGGGCTTCATCACGGCGTGAAGAGGGCTCTGGCGGTTGTTCGGTCCGGGTTCGTGTACGACATGGATCTCATTGCTGATGGCTTCATCACGGATCCGGATCGGACGGACGAGGAGAATGAAACTGCCTGCCTGGGCCTGATCGAAGCCGCTGAGGAGCCTGGGAGTCGCCTCGCCAAGCTCTTCGAGGTCGAGGTGGTTCCGCCTGCCGACGACGAGGGCCTGTGAGCCGAACCTGGGCATGAAGGCCCGTGTAAATGAATTAGTATTCGTAACTTTGGTCGTGATGGCCTCGGGGGCCTTAAAACATTTAGATGTAAATTTGTACTAAATGTCCGTTTTCGTTTGTCTTTTGTTCCCTTTCTTGCTTGAATCGTATTCTTGCATGATTTTCCAGCGCGCGGTTGCTCCCCTTGGCGTGAGGGAGCGAGTGGAGGTACCGTAGCCCGGAGGCGTAGTCGATCTCGCGGCTCGGCAGCCCTCGAGCCTTAGGGTGCGTTTGCGGCCTCGTGAATTATGTAAGAACTTGATTCGAAGCGTAGGTGAACGTTAGACGTGAGCTTTTTCAAAGCCATGATCCGTTACTAGGTCTACTTAGCGCGCGGTCGCACCCTTAGGCGTGAGGGGTGAGTGGAGGTACCGTAGCCTCGGAGGCGTAAGTGACCTCACGGCTCGACGGCCCTTTGAGCCTTAGGGTGTTCTCGCGGAGTTGTCGACTTAGGTAACAGCTCTCTTTTTTGAAAAAGAATACGAGTTTTTTCGGGGGCAGGGGGTTCCCCTTTTGGAGCCCCCGAGGGAGGGTCGATTCTGAGAAAACAGAGTCAATCCTTCCTGGTTGTTATGAAAACAAAGCTTTGAACACCGCTGTATTCTTTATTGATGAGATTGAAAAGAATTTACAGAGCCTCGAGGTCTTTTAGGGGAAAAAGCAACGTAGTTGTTCGATGTTCCAAGCGTTGATGAAGATTTCGCCCTTCTCGTTCGATAGCTTGTAGGTGCCGGGCTTCAACACTTCTGCGATGATGTATAGCCCTTCCCACGGTGGCGTAAGCTTGTGTCGTCCCTTGGTGTTCTGGCTTCGCCGTAGCACCAGGTCACCAACATTGAGGTCCCGCCTGCGGACGTGTTTGTCGTGGTAGCGTCGGAGACTCTGTTGATACCTGGCAGAATGCAACAAAGCCACATCGCGGGTTTCCTCGAGCTGGTCGAGGGCGTCCTCTCTTGTGGCGTCGTTATTTTTCTCGTTGTAGGCCTTCAACCTCGGGGATCCGTATTCCACATCAGTTGGGAGCATAGCCTCGGATCCGTAGACTAAGAAGAACGGATTGAACCCCGTGGCTCGACTCGGCGTTGTTCTTAGGCTCCACAGGACCGAGGGAAGCTCGGCAGCCCATTTCTTGCCGTGTTTGTTTAGTTTGTCAAAGATTCTGGGTTTCAGGCCTTGTAGGACCATGCCGTTGGCACGTTCTACTTGGCCATTTGTTTTTGATGAGCTACGGCCGACCAGAGAACACGGATGTGGTGGTTGTCGCAGAAATCCAGAAACTTTTTACCAGTGAACTGGGTGCCATTGTCCGTGATGATGCAGTTGAAAACCCCAAAGCGGTGGACGATGTCGGTAAAAAAGAGCACAGCTTGCTCGGACCTGATGCTGATGATAGGACGGGCCTCGATCCACTTGAAAAATTTGTCAATGGCGACGAGCAAGTGGGTGAAGCCCCCAATTGTCCTTTTCAAGGGTTCGACTAGGTCGAGCCCCCAAACAGCGAATGGCCACGTGATGGAATAGTTTGCAGGGCATGAGCCGGGAGATGGGTTTGTCTTGCATAGTATTGGCAGCCTCTGCAGGAGCGTACTAGCTTGACAGCGTCGGAGACTGCGGTCGGCCAATAGAAACCTTTTCGAAAAGCGTTTCCGACGAGGGTTCGAGACGCTGCGTGATGACCACAAGCCCCCCGAGTGTAGATCATTGAGCAGGTTTCTGCCCTCCTCATTTGTGATACAGCGTTGGAGGACGCTAGTAGGGCTGCGGCGATACAGCTCCTTACTGTCGCCAAATATCACAAAAGATTTGGCCCGGCGAGCTATCCGTCGAGCCTCGATCTTATCCGAGGGGAGGTCCCCTCGAGTGAGATGGTCGAGGTACGGAATACACCAGTTAGGCTCGGGGTTGGCTGGTGGGGTCGAGCCGTCCACCTGCATGGCCTCGGCCCCGGTCGAGGGGGCTTCTGCCTCAGGTGGGTTGTCGAGTGACGGCCCGTCGACCCCTCCGTCCGTCCCGATGTTGACGGACGGTTGTTGGAGATCTCTCGCGAAAACGTCCGGTGAAACCGTAGTTCGACTGGACGCGATTTTTGCGAGTTCATCGGCAACCTCATTATACCTGCGTGCGATGTGGTTGAGCTCGAGGCCGTGAAACTTGTCCTCAAGGCGCCGTACCTCTTCACAGTAGGCCTCCATCTTGGGATCACGGCAGCTCGAGCTCTTCATTACCTGGTCGATTACGAGCTGAGAGTCACCTCGAACATCGAGGTGTCGAACCCCTAGTTCGACGGCGATTCGCAAGCCCGTGACGAGCGCCTCGTATTCGGCGACGTTGTTGGAGGCAGGAAAATGAAGCCGGATGATGTAGCGCATGTGGACTCTGAGGGGTGAGATGAAGAGCAAACCCGCGCCTGCCCCTGTTTTCATCAGTGACCCGTCGAAGTACATGGTCCAAAGCTCAGCCTGGAGCTGAACCGGACGAAGTTGAATGTCGGTCCACTCCGCCAAGAAATCTGCTAGGACTTGGGATTTGATGGCTTTGCGCGGCGCATAAGAGAGGGTCTCACCCATGAGCTCGACCGCCCACTTGGCTATCCTACCCGAGGCTTTCCGGTTCTGGACTATCTCTCCCAGAGGGAAAGAAGAAACCACAGTCACCGGGTGGCCCTCGTAATAGTGACGGAGTTTGCGCCGCGTTAAGATGATGGCGTACAGCAGCTTTTGGATCTTCGGCCTCGAGGGTCCACGAGAAGTGTTCCGATTTCTTCAGGAGACGATACAGTGGGAGCGCTTTTTCGCCGAGGCGCGAAATGAAGCGACTGAGGGCCGCTAAGCAGCCCGTGACCCTCTGTACGCCCTTGAGATCTCGGATAGGGCCCATGTTGGTTATTGCGGCGATCTTTTCCGGGTGTGCCACGCTCGGAAACGATGAATCCTAGAAGCATGCCCCGAGGAACGCCGAAAACGCATTTCTCGGGGTTGAGCTTAATGTTCTTTGCCCGGAGGCACTTGAACGCAACGTCGAGGTCGTTTATCAAATTATCGGCCTTTTTAGTTTTGACAACGATGTCATCAACGTAAACCTCGACGGTTGGTCCGATGTGTTCCTCAAAAACGTGCTGCATGCATCGCTGGTACGTAGCCCCCGCGTTCCGGAGACCGAAGGGCATAGTAACATAGCAATACATGCCAAATGGGGTGATGAACGAAGTTGCGAGCTGGTCGAACTCCTTCATTTTGATCTGGTGGTAACCGGAATATGCATCTAAGAACGACAGGGTTTCACATCCCGCAGTGGAATCAACGATTTGATCAATGCGTGGCAAAGGAAAAGGAACTTTTGGACATGCTTTATTTAAACTAGTATAGTCTACACACATCCTCCACTTCCCACTCTTTTTCTTAACTAACACGGGATTAGCTAGCCACTCGAGATGATGAACCTCCTTGATGAATCCGGCCTCCAACAGTTTGTGTATCTCCTCACCGATGACCTTGCGCTTTTCCTCGTCAAAGCGGCGCAAGCGTTGCTTCACCGGTTTGGAGCCGGCTCGGATCTCCAAGGCGTGCTCGGCGACTTCCCTGGGTATGCCCGGCATATCCGAGGGACTCCACGCAAAGATGTCGACATTTGCGCGGAGAAAGTTGACGAGCACTGTTTCCTATTTGGGATCGAGGGTGGCGCTGATGCTCAACGCCTTTCCCTTTGGGTCGGCGGGGTCGAGGGGCACAAGCTTGACGTCTTCTGTGGGCTCGAAGCTGCCAGCGTGGCGCTTGGGGTCGGGGATCTCGTTGGCCAGACCGTCGAGGTCCGCCGCCAAGGTTGCCGACTCCAAGACGGCTTCTCCGTGCTCGACGCACTCGACGTCGCACTCGTAGGCGTGCTCGTATGAGGGCCCAACAGTTATGACACCGTTGGGGCCTGACATCTTGAGCTTGAGGTAGGTGTAGTTTGGGACCGCCATGAACCGGGCATAGCATGGGCGCCCAAGGATGGCGTGATATGTTCCACGGAATCCGACCACTTCGAAAGTGAGGGTTTCTTTTCAGAAGTTGGTGGGAGTGCCAAAACAGACTGGCAGGTCGACCCGGCCGACGGGCTCTGCTCGCTTTCCTGGCACGACTCCGTGGAAGCCCCCGACGCTGGGTTAGAGGCGCGTCCTCGCGATCCCAGGAGGTCGAGGGTCTAGGCGTAGATGATGTTAAGGCTGCTGCCGCCATCCATGAGCACCTTGGTGAGGCGTGTGTTGGCGATAATGGGATCGACAACAAGCGGGTAGACCCCGGGATTGGGGACGTAGTCTGGGTGATCATCACGGTCGAAAGTGATGGCCACCTCGGACCAGTCAAGGAAGAGGGGGGTCGCCGGCTGCACGGAGAAGACCTCCCGACGTTCTCGCTTGCGCTGGCGCGTCGAGAGGCGCGTCGAGGGTCCTCCGTATATCATGAAGCAGTCGTGAATCTCGGGGAACCCCTCTTCCTTGTCGTCTCCCTTGGGATATTCCTTGTTGTCATCTTTCTTGACGCCTATGCCTATGCCGGATGATGACCCGGTCGTCGGTGGCCCCACCCAACTGACATGCCAAGCGGAAGTCAGCGAGCCAAAGTTCGGGTTTGGTCTCGCCGTTGTACTTGGTAAGAGTCGTGGGGGGGGCGAAACCGAGCCGGGAGTATTGTTTCACAAATGGCCTTGCTAAAGACCCGGGGACCCGGTGGTTCGGGTGAAGGGCTTCGATCTTCTGAGCTGTCGTAGCGCCCGCCTCTGTACACGTGGTAGCCTCGAGCCACACCGTCACCGTGTTTGCGCGTCCGGCGCTCGACGATGTTGCCACGGGTATCTCGAGGTCCACGGTCGTCGGCGATGCACTCAGGGACAGGGGCCGCCCTGTTCCGTTGGGCGGGCTCGGGATGAACCGAGGCCTCTCTCCTGTCGGGAGGGCTCGGCAGGCTGCTCTGAGGCAGGCCCGCGTCACCTCGAGGCGAAACTCTCGGCCTGCTGCATGGCAGCGGTCTCGAGGAGTCCTCGGATTTCATCTCGGGCTCGACGAGCGTCAGGGTTCGATGGCTCGGGCATGTTACGAAGGAGCATGGCGACGGCGACCACGTTCTGGCTGGCTCGACCGAAAACCGGGGGGTCGACCGCCCGATCCTCGACGATGCGACGATTGACGTCGCGAGCTCTTTCTCAAGCTCCTCCGCCATGTGCGTGTGCCGCGCGCTCTTGCTCGAGGGTTCGCTATAGCAGACGCAGGTTTTCTCGTTCCTCGTCGAGTCTATCCTGCAACTCGCGGATTTGCTCGAGCTGCATTCCTTGATCCGCAAGGAATTGAGCTTCATCCCGCTCGGCAGGGAGCTCGACCTGAGGTGGCGTGTTCCTTCCTTCAACGGGTGCCTCATCCTCCGAATCCGACGTGCTAATTCCATCGATGTGGAAGCACTCGCGGGTCGGGTCGTAGGTGTCATCGGCAGAGTCGGAGTCAGGAGCGCCGAAATAGTAGTATGATGGGTGCATGTGAGGTCGTCTGTCTCTGGGGTCGTAACGTCGGGAAGCAGTTGCACGGGGCTCCGTTTCTGGGGTCTCCGTAGAGTCCAGGTACTCGGAAGCCAGCGTGGATGCAACAAGGTCGAGAGTGGAGCGTAGATGGTGTCCGGGGAGTTCCTCGTAAGCACTCATGCTGATGCTTACGGAAGAAGCGTACGCCCGGACAACCGAGTCTAGCCCAAACGGAAATGCTAATGAAGGCGTCGTTCCTTGTGCCGCCGTAGTCGAACTGGGTGGCGATGGTATCACCCCAGGCGGTAGAGCGGTGGAACTCCCTGTTGGCATCTTACCCTCAGCCAAGCTCATCCTACACAGATCCTCAAGGAGGAAATCCGTATTGGCGTCCGGCTGAGAGGCGCCGGATCGGGAAATCCCATCGTCCTCCGCAAGGCGATGACGATGGTTGCGCCGGGCTCGTCGTCGTCTGGCGGCTTGTGCCTGACGAGAGCGACAGTACCAGCGCAGCGCTCTCCCGGGCTGGTAGAGCTCGTGGTCCTCGTCGGTCGGGTGCCTGGGCGGGAGGAGGACCATGTCGTAGCCGTGGCCAAGCGACATGAACTCTAAACTCCCAAACTAGATCACCGTGGCCAACGGAAGCGGGCGTTCGGGGTCAGCCATCCAGAAAAATGGCGGAAAAACGATGTTGGCACGCAGCGTGCCCCTACCTGGCGCGCCAACTGTCGGCGTTCGGTCCCGCGAGGGTCCTAAGCCAACGAGTGAGTGTTGCGTGTCCCTAATCTGGATGGTGATGCAAGGAGAATACACGGGGATTTATCCTGGTTCGGGCAAGAGAAGGCCCTACGTCCAGCGGGGAGGGGAGAGTATTATATTTCCTTGCACTGAAGTGCTTACGTAGAGGTTACAAGCTGCGAGAGGGAACTGAGCCCAGGTCTCAAAGGAAAAGAGAATACAAAGGAGATTGTTTGAGATGTTGATCTGTGAGTTGGAGACTGGTTTGCGTCTTGCCTCCTTCGTTGCCCCTTGTAGAGCCCTGGCCTGCCCTTTTATAGGGTAAGAGGAGGCCGGGACGCCGGGGTGCCTTGAGATGAAGTTTTGTCGATCCCTGTGGAGGTGGCTGTAGCGACGTGCCCCAGGAATGGCCGGCCATCCCTAGACACCATGGTGACGTAGGAGATGAGATGGCGAAAAGACCCCGAGTCCTGTGCCACGTCGGCCTTTCCTCCCTGCTGACCGGTGGTGGGTCGAGGCCGGGTCGAGGACGGGTGGATAAGGCCGAGTCCCCGAGATCATGGGGTACGGACCTTGTCGTATCCTCCCTCGAGGGTGATCGGTGGCAAAACAGTGTGCGGTATGGTGTGTATAGTGACAGGTTTTCACCTCCCATCCCGGGATGGACAGTAAAAAGTGAGATCTGACACCGGCATTGTTTCCACGTTCGTCACAGCTGTAGCCATGACGGTAGGAAGTAGCAGGTAGTCGCATTAAATGCTCTGACTTTTGCCTCAGAGTAGGTGGATAAGATGGGTCGAGTGGTCCGACTCGGGGTCGTGCGAGTCGGAGATTTACCGATAGTCGAGATGCCTTGTCGAACGGGCCTTGTACGAGTCGGGACACGGTCGAGGCGTCCCGTCGAGGGTGCCTTGTACGAGTCGGAACGTAGTCGAGGCGTTCCGTCGAGCTGGCCTCGTGCGAGTCGGAACGCAGTCGAGGTATCTCGTCCGCTATTTTGGCTCTGTTTCGTTTGTGGATAGTGTTTTGTTTTTCTTAATCGTTAATTGTGGGTACCCCTAGTTTGTAGGTACCGACAGATATCTTATAGTATAGATAAACAAATCTACATAATGTGTGATCCCATCAGAATCTCTTGATCTGCCGTTGTTCTTGGGCATGCTAGGGCATCATGACTTGTTGCCCATACACCGCATCCTCTGTTTTGCCTCTTTTCTTTTTCATGACTAGATAACTGACGATGCATTGTAACAGACCTAAGATGATAATACCAGAAGCTGTAAGCTTCAAAACAAACTGCATGATTTTCCCCGCAGAAATCTAGTGGGCTGTTGGTGCTTCAAAGAAACTTAAAAGTAGTACTCAAGTGAACAAAGCAACCATGGAAAGTTCACAGCGCACAAATAATTATCCTTGAATCCAAAAAATACCTTATAAAAATTGCATCGTATCTGCAGGCCACCTAATATTGTATCATAACACATGTGTGCACATAGGCATAGATGACCCCAACTTATGCAAAGGTGAAGACATAGTCACCAGAACCAACTCATTTTTTATCTAAAAATATACAATTTACCAAACTGGCTAAATTCCATATACACTTATACAGTACATAATTAAAATACTCCAATTTTAATTAGGGATGACAACTGAAACGGAATTCAACAGTGTTTGCAAATCTTCCTAAGTGAAAGTCTGAATGAGCAACAAGGAACGCAAGTCCAAATTAATTTTCAAGCAAACGTAGATAGTCACAAAGTACTTGAGTAGGACTCACTTCAAGCAGGAATTGTAAGCAAGGAACAAAGAAAATCTGAATAAATGCATATAAAATATCCAAGAATTTAAAAACAACAAATTGAGCTTCCACTATAGATGCCTTATAAACATGGCGGAAACTAGTAACTACAGCATGCAATCATTTGCAAACAAAACTAAATTTCCATTGCACAAAATGAACTAGTCAAGTGCCCACAATTAGAGGAATAAAGTTGCTCCCAGTTTTGTACATGTGATTGTCAAAATGAAAAGAAAATGAATGCATTAACTTCATGGTGTATACAAGTTTCATAATGAGTAGAGGTGTTCTTCTCAGATGCACAAAGTTATGTTAACACGTGGTTTGCAAACAATGGTATATATGTTGGCACTTAAGGGGCGATTAGAAATTAAAGAAAAAGGCTTACTTCGCTGAATGGATCTTTTATATTGTCGCGCTCAACACTGCTTTCCTGAAGACATTTAAGTTAATTAGTCATCGAAATTTTGTGGACAGCCAGACATATGAGTAGCTGTGCAAAACTTGATTCTTG
Organism: Saccharum hybrid cultivar R570; assembly: GCA_038087645.1. Classification (NCBI taxonomy): domain Eukaryota; kingdom Viridiplantae; phylum Streptophyta; class Magnoliopsida; order Poales; family Poaceae; genus Saccharum; species Saccharum hybrid cultivar. Next base: position 28,437,971 of record JAQSUU010000066.1, on the reverse strand, counting down.
GCTTTTTTTTTTTACTTACATAGTTTGGAAAAATAACCATGTCAACATCACGAGGGACCTCAGCTAACAAACGTCTAACAGAATACTCAGCAGCTCCACCAGGATAGAGTAACTCATCAGTGTCTAGATGTATGATCCAATCCATGCCACCATCCTTCACAAATAGCACTGTTCTTAGTGTATGAAATGCCTATAGAAAAAAGCTCAACCTACAATGTTGCATAGCAGCCCCAGTGACCAGCTAAAGCTACAAATGAAAAGTTCAATCATTCATATAACACATAACAGAATTAACAGCAGATATAACAGACAAGACAAGAGACGTACCCGAGCCATAACAATAGCCATCTCCATGTTGAGTGATTGCTTCACAAAGAGTTCATAGTTGCAAGGCTTGTAGAAAAATCCTGAAAGCCAAGTCTCATTCCAGATTCGACTTGAGGCCAAGAAATAAAATACATCAGGAAGGCGAAAGAGATGAGTGGTAGAAACTCTATCAAAGAGCATGCCAACCCAGCCACTATGGCACTATGCCATGCTATGTCTTAATAGTGGGTTACTAGTAGGCATGGAAATGTATTACGGCTATTTGTAAAAATTCTCCCTTCATCCATCATTGTTAATGGTTGGATATAGTCTCACTTTCAAAATTGAAACGAAATGCAGAAATCATTATTTGGTTATTTTTTTATGGGATTGTTGTGGTTATTAGCAGAAAGGAAATGGCGCACAAGAAAAGTTGTTATCGAAAACAGGGGGCTGGGAATACGAAGCTGACCTCCGCGCCTGCCGCTCCTCAAGATCCTTGGTTCTGTACACCACTTTTACCCCCTTCCGTAATCAAATCAATCAAGAAGACAAACAAAGGCACTGAAATTAGCGCTGGAACTGCGGAACTGGAAAGGATCAAGAACACAAACGCACAAAGAATTCTGCCACCCACAGGAATTGACTCGAGGACTCCAGCGACATTGGGTTTGGCCGCCTTCCCCTCCACGAAGAGCAGGAAGTGCGCGACGCCGACGACCTTGTGATAGAAGAGCCATGGGCAGGATCTGCTCAAGCCCCGCGGAGGTGCTCGTCTGCACGCACACCTTGGGCTGGAGATGATCCTCTACAGAAGCCATGGTCTGGATGGCAGCGCCCGAGTCGGAGGGGAAGGACCAGCCACGGAGGTAGGGGAAGGCGGGGGCGGAGGATCCCACGAGCACATCGTTGCAGTCGGACGAGGGGAGGGACTGTGGGGTGGGCTCGGCCATGCCGGGGAAGGCGTGGGAGGGCCAGCGCGTGGTCGGGTCATCGACGCCGCCGCCGCGCCACTGGAGCACGAAAGCCAGCGCAGCGAGCGTGAGCGGGAGGACTGTCAGGAGCAGCAGTAGCTGGCGCCACGCGGCGCCGCCGCCGGAGGGCGCCTGCGCCGGCGGCATCGAAGACGCCGATCTGTCGAGGCCGGTTGTGGTGGGTTTTCCGTTCGTTCCGCGTTCCCCAACTTTGGGCCGTTTCTCTTCGATTTGGGGGTAAATAAACTTTGGAAAAAGTGTAGATCACCCCTACCTATGGGTGGTCTACTTAATTCCAAATTACGAAACGGTCTAATTTATCCTCTGAACTTTCCAAAATCGTCTACTTTACCCCTGAGACAGTTTTGGACGGCGGTTTGCTACAGTAAATCTTTAAAAATGGTGTAGATCTACTTATTGGAAAATCATAATAAATTTAAAGTTATAGCAAAAAATTTGTACTAAAGCATACCATATTATATGTTCATTGTGTAGATCTACTCATGTGGAGTCCAACAAAATTGGATTTTTCATTTTATGATTTTTCTGTGATTTACTATGATTTTTTAAAGATTTGGTTACTGTAGCAAACCGCCGTCCAAAACTGTCTCAAGGGTAAAGTAGACGGTTTTAGAAAGTTCAGGGGGTAAATTAGACCGTTTCATAGTTTGAGGTTAAGTAGACCACCCCATAGTTAGAGGGGTAATCTAGACTTTTTCCAATAAACTTTCGTCTCCCTCTCCGCTGCTAACAACTATACATGGCCCATTTTCAAAAGGGGTTTCCAGTTTCCACCCTGGAATTAGTGATTTTGAGCATTATTTAACTTTCATGAAATTGCGTTCAAACACTTCTATAGTATTAACACATTTTTTACTAATTTATTGCGAATAAGTGGTTCCCGCGTATTGGCACCTATTATCATATCTACTTTTTTTTAACATATTATCATATCTACCCGTGGAACTAATAGTTAGCAGCTTTCTAGCTAATAGTTGGTTGGTCTATTAGTAGGTTTGTTGGGGTCTACTAATGCTAATTTTAGTTGCTAACTATTAGAAGTAGTCGATCCAAATGGACCCTAAACTATTATGAAACTGGTCCATAAAACAGTTCATAAGAGCATCTCCAAGAGTTTGCCAAATCAACTTGGCATCCATCTATTTTTGGCAAAACAGAAAAAATTGTGCTCCAACAGTTTGGCATCCAACTTGGCAAATTTTAGCAATTTGGCAAATCTCCCCCCTCCACGCGTATATTTGCGCGCTGAGCGCGAGCGCGCATGCGGCTTCGCGTGCGGGGCTCTTCGTTTCTTAGCGGGGCTCTTCGTTCGCTTAGCGGGGCTCTTCGTTTCTTAGCGGGGTTCTTCGTTCGCTTAGCGGGTCTCTTCTTATTTTACCAAGTCCAAATGGCAAACTCTTGGAGAGAGTCTATTTTTTCATTTGTCATATATTTTAGCAAGTTGCCAAATCACGATATTTGCCCAGTAAATTTTGGCAAACTCTTAGAGATGCTTAAAAGGTACTAATTATCGATCATCCACAAGCAGTAGGAAATAATTCTTCCTCTATCCACAGTTGCATCCCGCAAGCTAGAGGAGAGTGAAGGCAGCAAATATTTTCTTTATCATGCAAGCACGCTAGAGAAGAAAAGGAACTTTCTCAAAAATGGAACAACTAAAGAATTTAGCGTGGACTGTAAAGCCGAGTGTAAAAGAAATAGGAGTTGATGGGATCAGGAAAAGGCAGCAGCTCAAGGTGTTAATTAAGAATATAATAAGCCTTGAAAGTATAATCATTTCCCTTTTATTTTCCATAACCGTGAGATTTTAAGTCCTTTTTGCACATGATCTCGCTGTCACGATGAGATTGCTATGTGAATTTTCCCAATATATTATAATAACATTTTTCATTATTTTTGTCGATAAATTATTTCCCTTTTTATTTTCCATAACCGTGAGATTTTAAGTCCTTTCTGTGCATGATCTCGCTGTCACGACGAGATTGCTATGTGAATTTTCCCAATACATTATAACTAGATAATATCCCGCGCGCGTTGCTGCAAAGATTTTATAAAAAATACATTACTATAGTCTGTGTAACGAATAAGAACTATAGACCTTTAGGCACTCAAAATAATTGGGCGGTAATACTGCTGTACGGAAGGGTGGGATGGGGTTTTGACACATGTAACAGTTTGAACTTCAGTAACATTCGGTTAGAACTTGGATAGAATTGAAAATAGAAATTTAGAATAATATGTAGGAAAACACTTGTGGACCTAAGCAGATAAAAGACATAGCAACACAAAATTTGTCTCCGTTCTGAGTGTGACAAATTGCTTCCTCTCTCCTGCACATAACAGTGGCGCATGCATGAGCTGATGAGCATGAGAAAAAAAAAAGGATCAGCGAAAGGATGCGTGGTGGCATTGGACGACGCCTGCCGCTGCCGGCCCTGGTATGCGTCGGCGTACTCTTGCGTGACATACATACCGTCCTCCTCTGGCTCGATCTCTCAATCTCAGAACGCGAGGCTGAGGGCGTGTAGGCTCGATGTCCCGCCGAACGCCCCGTGGGCGGCGGCTCAGGCTATGCGGCAACGGCAAGCACAGGGGATCCCGCCGAGACGACGCGTACGTAAAAGACAGGCCTGATTGCCGTGCCCTGCCCTGGGGCAGCGTCGAACGCGAGGAGGTGACAGCAGGCGGGAGCACGCCATGCTTGCCCGTACGCTGGCTCGGTAGGAAAGATCCACGCTCGCGCCAGAGCAAGTCGAGGTGCGCGGGTTATAACCTGACGGACCGACGGTTGAGTTCTGGATTGGTAGTGGAAAATCCAAGGCATTCGGAGATGACGATAGAGGAGAAATTAAATAGGGAAGATCATGGGTCATGGGGGAACGGAGAAAAGATCGAGGCACACTAGTCTCACATTCAACGTAGGGACGAAGAAGAGTTTGGACCCATATACATGAAGTGGCTTCCTACAATCACAGGAAAATATGGTAGTGGGGAACTTCCGTTTCCTGGTTACTCTGGAAGTCTGGGTTGCTGATCAACTTATAACACTGTAATTTTTCATGCAATCTTTGTGTCGACTGTCGAACGGAGACACCTCAAATTCCTGCACGTACGGCAGGATGGTACTACGATTTTGTTAAGACTGGAAGAAGTTGATCTACGGCAGGATGGCTCACACGACTCTTCCATCCGTAACTGGTCGTACCCATTGCAGGGTTGACCTGATGCACTTCGAACTTCCATGCAATACATGAGAATTGAGATTCAACTTTGCACTTGTCTTCACATTCAACATCGCCGTACAGACTAGCATAACAAAGCACACAGGGTGGAAGTGGAACCATCGAATTGTACTCCTATTACATCCTCAAGGTCACGGCTTCTCAAAATCACTCCTCTTCCTCGTCCATGTCATTTTCACTAACTAGATGACCAAGGGAAACTTTAGCTTTTTTTGCTCCCGGCGAACTCGACGCACCAACCCCTTCATTTTTCCGCTTGTCGCCCTGCCTTGCATCCTCCCCATCTTTCATAACCTCACCTGAAGACTTGCTGTCGCCCTCTTTCTTGGCAGAATCGTCCTTCTTCTCCGATGGTTGCTCGGCTCCCTTCTTCATGGACTGCTCGCACTCCTTCAGGAACGCACGCACTTCATCATCCTCAGCCACATGTAGAGCTGTCTGGCCACCTTTAGTCTTTGCTGTAACGTCAACGCCTCTCTTCACAAGGTACTTCACAAGATCCAGGTGGGAATTCTGCGCAGCAAAGTGCAGTGCCGTGAAGCCTTTCCGATTCTTCGCTTTCACAGAGGCCCCAGAAGCCAGCAGTTCACGGGCCACTTCTACATGGCCTTTCTGGGAAGCAAAATGAATCGCTGCAGTGTCGTCCATTGCTGCAGCTCCCACATCAGCTTTGTGCTTGCAAAGGCATCTCACAACATCAACATGCCCAGCCCATGCAGCCAGGTGGAGTCTGAATGAAGAAATAACTTGTGTCAAGGAGGCAGTAAAATTCAGAGAAAAGTGACAGAATTCTACTGCAGCAACATCACATCCTGCTCACCGAGAAACTACTCTGCCTCTATCTTTGAGACCATTAATTCAACAAGAATGCTAGGATACACCAAGAAAGTTAAAAATTTACTCAAATGAATGCTAACAGAATGTTCGACAAGCTGAACATCATATACTGTATTTTCACATACAGTCAACCCCTTTCCAAAAGATAAAGCCACGAGTAAAGAGAACGACCTGTTGCCCTGAATTAGCAAAAGAATTCAGGAACTATATCTAGTAGATAAACGAGTTTGTTGCAGGCTAGTTTGAGAAGGAAGAGTTTATGAGTCCCTTAGTACTACTAATAGATAATTATCAGAATACATGCTGCAAGAAAGGGGAAAAAATAAATTCGATGGCACATGACAAAGCACACCATCTGTCAGCATATCAAATTCTGGGAGTAAATGTTCTACTAAAGCAAGATTTATATTTATACGGTACCATATCACTATTGCAGAGATAAACAGAAGGCAAAGATTGGATATGTTAGGGAGAGATCGTATGGTCAAAGACCAAGTAATAACGAATTATCGTACCAATGAATCAGTTTGCCCCCAACTCAATGGATCAGTTTGACCCCAACTCAAATGATTCATAGATGCAGCAACAATGAAAACATTTACACTAGGAGGAGATGAGCACCAGACTTGATCCTAACCTCTTAGGGCATAAACTCAGGTGTGGGTTGGGGATGGTACAGAGCATTGGCCTTAGGTTTCAATGAGGTCCAGTTTGTAAAATGGAGAATTCTAACTCTTCCTGCAAATATTCCAGGCTTCCGGCATTCGAAATGTTGAAGACATTCAATACACTACAAGCTAGTGAAATATTATAGTATGCTCAACAGTAGTTTTTGTGTGAAATAACAAGGGGCAATGATATACATCGGCTTATACTGTCCATGAATTAGCAGAAAAATTAATGGATAGCTATATCGCTTTACGGATGAGACGATGCACCATGCCATTTATATGTAAGGGAGGGAGGAGAGGTCCAGATGCCGAATGAACAGAATTTGTGTAGTGTTGAAGGCTAGTTCATTTTGTGAAATAAAAAACAGTGGCAAGTCAGCTGCAACAACAAAAATAACAAAGAGCCGAATTATATCCATCAAAAGAGGCAGCAGGCGCAATTCGCAGGCTTGTTCTATTAGGGTTTAGTGAACAAGGCCCAATGGCACACATATAATTATACACACTCCTAATAAAGAAATTAAAGATGCTAACGATCCGTAACGCAAGGCACGGCTACTCGGCGCTTCTCTGCTAATAAGATAGAGAGGAAAGGAGGGAGGGAAAGGGGAATTTGAAGGGATGGTGTTCATACGGTGTGCGTGAGAGGCGGTCCCTTGAGTTGACGGCGAGAGGGTTGGACTCGCACAACGACTCCACCGCTGCCGCATCACCAGACCTTGCGGCCTTGTGCAGAGGAAGATCTTCTTCCTCATCTCGCCCACGCCCTCGCCCTCTTCCGCCGCCGCCGCCGCCGTGACGCCGCCCCATCAGTCTCGCGAATCGGTCAGGTAACTGGATCCGACTTGGACTGTAGCAGAAAGGAATACGTAGAGTCGTAGACCTCAGCCGGCCCAGACCTGCAGCATCTGAAATGGGCATCGTCGTTTTTAAGTGGATTTCGGCCTTATCCGACGCGCACTCCTTTTAAAACCTCGGTCATTTTTTCCCCTAAAAAACCCTCCATCATTTGCTAAAAAAAGAATTTGACAATGATACCGTGCGGACGTCCGTCCCGTCCGAACGGACCCGCACACGAAATGACTCGACCAAACGCGTCCATCGACTCCTTTATCCCATCCTGTGACCCCCGCGCCCACTCGCTCACTCCGCTCGTCTGCTCTCCCCCAGCTCCTCCGCACCCACACACTGCCGCACCGCACGCGCGCCCGCGCGCCAGGTCGCTGCTGCCCCTTCCTCCCTCCGCGACCTCCCTGCGACCCCACCGGAGACGAAGACGACGACGGCGGCTCCGACGAGGTAGGTCGGGTCCTTCTATGGATCTGAGCCCTCCTCCTCCTCCTTTGGATCTCAGCACTCATCCTCCTCGTCATCCTCTGGATCTGAGGGATATGGCGGTGGCTAAGGTTCTGGTGAGCTCTAGGGTCCTATTTTCTCCTCCCTCCGACGAGCTCGAAGGTGATAGGTCAGGGAATGTTTGTACCTTTTTTTTTGCTGTCTCTTCCGTGTTGCAATGAGTTTTTCGAGATGTTGCAATATATGATTTTCGAATGTTGCAATAGGATTTTTGGGTCATTGCAACGGATGTTTTTTTGCAATGTTGCAATACTACTGCTTGAGATGTTGTAGTAGATAATTTTTGATGTTGCAGCATATATTTTTCGATGTTGTAGTACATATTTTTTAATATTGCAGTACATGTTTTTTGATTTTTCGATGTTGCAGTACATATTTTTCGATGTTGCAGTATATTTTTTTTATGTTGTAGAGTATGTTTTTCAATGTTGCAGAGCATGTTTTTAACGTTGCACTACATATCTTGCGACGTTGCAGTATTTAAATCTCAATGTTGCACTAACATAGTTTTTTCATATGTTTGCAATGTTGTACTTGAAGTGTTTCATGCTCTTTTGGGGCAGGGGGCGGTGGGGGAACGGGGGACAGGGGCACGGTGGGGAACGGAGGACATGGGCAGGTTTCGTTCTATTCTGTTCTATACGTGGGGGGCGGCAGGGTTCCGTTCTATTCCACGCGTGGGGCAGGATGGCTTTAGGAAGGGACCGGCTTCCTAACGCACTCGCGCGCCGGACTTCCGGGTGCTAGAATCGCCGAAAAGAATTAAAAATTCCGTCAATTTCTGCAGTAGATTTCCTTCCCTCATTCATAAAATCAGATTTTTTTAACTCTAAATTTTTAAAAACCATTTTTTCCACCTTGGACAGTTTGTCCGATATAATGGTTTTTGTTAGCTACAAAAGGGATAGATTATGCCTTTTTTTACCAGCCAGCAACAACTTTTTTTTAATATTTTTCCTTAAAGTTTATGCAATTAAAAACCTCAAATCTTGTTTAATCTATAACTCTTATAAAGCAAAACCCCACTAAAAGATTTATCTGATCCCACAGCGATCCACGTCATCAAGTATTATGAGCCGTCTAATTCGCACTGTAAGCTAAATCCATCCATTCATCCGAGTACTACAAAGGTCCATCCCACTCCCACATCTGTCACCTGACCGCTTGCCTCGAGGGTCCATTTATTTATACAAAACAAAAGAAAAGGAAACGTCGTGCACCACCACAGGTACTGCATGCACCGTCCCGCTCCCTCCTACGTAAATGCCCCTGCCAAGAAACGCCGCCCACCATAAAGAAAAGGAAAAGGATAAAAAAAGGCCGCGGACCTGCCGCTCCACACCGCGGATGGAAAGGAAAACATCGTTGCTCCTGTGTGTCCCTCCAAGCCGCCGCCACCACCAGCGTCCGCGTCCTCCTCCCCACCGTCCTCTCCCACGCCCGCCGCCTGTTGCCTGCTACCTGTTGCCGTACTCCTCCAACCTTTGCTCGAGTTTCTACGTTGCTTCCCATTGCCACATCGGCCAAGCAGCGGCATCCGGCTGCAAGGGCTGAGGTGTGGGCTTGAGACCACGAGCTATATATGACGCCGGACCGGTTCATAATCTATTCCCCTGTGATTTGTCCAGGTTCATAGTAAATCGATTTTTGGTGCCATTTGTTCCGAATTGTTGCATTGTAAATCAAGTTCCTCTCAAAAAACACATCTATTTTCTTGATGTGGATATATGTCGGTATAGTTAAACTGTATTGTTCTATGATTTACTCATTTGCTATAATTGTCATGTCATTTCTTACACCATAAGTTGATAAATGTGCGTACATTAATAACATCGTACACATGTATACTCCTAATTTTTAGTGGTTAACATTCAAATCCATTCTATTTTTTCTTAATACCCGCAACAACATGCGGGGAATCCTTCTAGTTTAGAAAATTTACGTGATTTTCTAGTGTCATTTTTTAGTAGAGGTGTTGTAACTAAAAATTCAAATTTTGAACACCTCTAAAGTTGCAACACTATCATTTTTGGGTGGTAAAATATTACTACCTCCGTCTCTAAAATAGATGCAATGCTAAATGTAGTCAAAGTCAAACTAAAGTTTGACTAATTTTAATCTTAGAAAATATCAACAACACCTATGGTTCCAAATTGATATACCTATAAAAATGTATTTCATAACAAATTTTATTATACTTGTTTAGTATGATAAACATTAATATTTTGATTCTAGAATGCCTGTTTAGACACTGTGTGTGAGAGACAGAGTATGAAATATTGGCCCCGTTCACTTGTGCTGAAAAACAAGCTAAAATACTGTTTCGGTTGATTTTTTGTGAGAAAAAACACTGTTTCGGCTAAAAAAACAAGCTGAAAAGTATGGATTATAAGCCGGCTGAACAGGGCCATTATCATCGGTGTTTGTTGTTTGTTTTGGAAATACCAAAGGCCTCTTGAAGAAAATCCAAGTGAATTGTTCGTTGTCGCCATCTCATGTGTCACATTGGGGATGCTGGATAGATTACGAGCCTTTGGATTTGGATTAAGGCTCCAAAATTAGGTGTAGAGAGGGAAAAATGCCTAGGCACCTAGTAGATGGACCTTCCATTTTGAATAGGATTTTCTATCTTTGACTTATTTTTTTCGTTTTACTCTTTATTTAGTTCCTTTTGTGATTCTTGTAGAAAACAAAAGCAAAGGGACTGTCCACTCTACCAAATAACTAGTTGAACCTCACATTTTTTCTTGGGAAAATGGTAATCCCTTTGTTCGCATTGGAGAAGATCAATGAAATTGGTAATGAGCCGATTCTTAATGGCAAAACCCACAGGTTTCTACACGTAATTCAGCTTAAGGAGTGATGTACGCATGTGCAATTTTTTTTATTTTGACAACGACTCTATATTATATTAAAACATGAGAAGCACAGTACAAAGGATCGCAAATTGGCTCATGACTCACGAGGAGAGTATTGAATTCTCAATTGTGCAATGAGATTCCAAGTCAAAGTCTTCGGTATCCTCCGTCCCGGCAGCCATGGCCCATGGTGCCATCTTGAACTGTTCATTGTCAATAATGAACGAAAAAAAAGGGTCCGATCCGATCCATTTACTGGGCCCACATGGCATGGCATGTGGATTGCAGCTGGCCAGCTGGGACACGCCATGAGCAGCACTGAAATTCTGAAAGGGATAAAGAAACGGAATACGTCCATTCCAAAATTTGCAGCGGCGACTGGAAACTCAAACTAAGACCGATTTGCTAGGGCCTTGTTTAGTTTCTCCAATTCTTCCCCAAATTTCACAATGCAAAAAAAAAAATTCCTGTCATATCAAAATGTCGGCAAATGTATGGAGTACTAAATGTTGATGAAATCAAAAACTATTTACACAGTTTTGTTGTGCTTTGCGAGACGAACATTTTAAGCCTAGTTAGTCAAAATTTGGATAATTTTTACCAAATATAAACGAAATGCTACAGGAATTCTGATACAGTGTTTTCCTCCCCTATTCTGTGAACTAAACGAGGCGCAGTAGTCTTTGCAATCAGTCGGCTGCATCATCCCATGCCCAAATTCCCCATTAGGATGATGTGACGCTGCAATGAGAGACCAGGATTACTGTTAGCAGCCGCCCCGCTTTGATCGATCGATCAGCTATTTCCACGCGACACCAGCAGCAAGAGGAGTCGTCGTCGTCTTGGCCGCAGCAGCCAGCAGGTCGCGGCCATGGCCTCCCTCTCCCACCTCCTCTGCCTCCTCCTCCTCGTGCCGCCTCTCGCCGCCGCCCAGCAGCAGAAGTCCTCTTTCTCCGCAAGCAACTCGACCTGGAGCCCCGCCGACAGCAACCGCACCCTCCTCTCGCCCAGTGGCGACTTCGCCGCCGGATTCGTGCCGTCGACCTCGGCTCCGGGCCGCTACCGCTTCGCCGTCTGGGTCGTCGGCTCCAACTCCACCGACAACGCTGTCATATGGTACGCCCATGACCTCCGCAGCTACTCCCCCTACGAGGGCGACGGCGCCTCCACGCTCGCCATCGACGCGGCGGGCCAGCTCTCCTGGACTGCCGGCGGGAACAACAACGCTTCCACCATCTGGTCGCTCCCGCTCCCCGCCAATACCTCCACCACCCCGGCGGTGCTGCAGCTCAACGTTACGGGGAGCCTAGTCTACGCCGCCGCCGCCTGGTCGAGCTTCGCCGAGCCCACCAACACGCTGATGCCGGGGCAGGTCATACCGGCAGGCAACGGCACCACGCTCCAGTCCGTCAACGGCCGCTACAGTCTCATCAAATCCGCCACGCTGCAGTTCAACAATTCCAAGATGTACGCCAACATCAGCAGCGGCGGCAGCGCTCTGCTCAACCTCACCGCCGACGGCACGCTGCAGTTCAGCGGCTCGCAGCTCATCGCCTCCGACCAAGGCACCACAAACCGGGTGCGGCGGCTCACGCTCGACGACGACGGCAACCTGCGCCTCTACAGCCTGGTGCCCAAGACCCGGACGTGGCTCGTGGTGTGGCAGGTCGTTCAGGAGCTCTGCACCATCCGGGGCACCTGCGCCGGCGGCAGGATCTGCGTCCCCGTCGGCGCCGACAGCACCAGCTGCGTCTGCCCGCCGGGCTACCGCAACGCCACCCTGACCGACGCCTGCACGCCCAAGAAAAACTACAGCGGCAGGGGCGACGACGACAAGTTCGTGCGGATGGACTTCGTCTCCTTCTCCGGGGGCGCTAATAGCGCGGCGTCGGACCAGGGCCCGCTGATGACCAAGCTGACGCCGCAGAACCTGGCGGAGTGCGAGAGACTCTGCCGGGTCAACTCCAGCTGCGTGGCGTTCGGGTACAAGTTCGGCGGCGACCGGACGTGCCTCCAGTTCACGGGGCTGGTGGACGGGTACTGGTCCCCGGCGACGGAGATGTCGACGTACCTGCGTGTGGTGGCGTCGGACAACGACAGCAACCCGTACACGGGGATGACGAGCATGATCGAGACGGTGTGCCCCGTGCGGCTGGCGCTGCCGGTGCCGCCGAAGCAGGCGCGGACGACGATCCGGAACGTGGCCATCATCACGGTTCTGTTCGCGGTGGAGCTGCTGGCCGGGGTGCTGTCGTTCTGGGCGTTCCTGCGCAAGTACTCGCAGTACCGGGAGATGGCGCGCACGCTGGGGCTGGAGTACCTCCCCGCCGGCGGGCCCCGGCGGTTCTCGTACGCGGAGCTGAAGCAGGCGACCAAGGACTTCTCCGACGTTGTGGGGCGCGGCGCGTACGGGACGGTGTTCCGCGGCGAGCTCCCCGACCGGCGCGCCGTGGCGGTGAAGCAGCTGCACGGCGTGGGCGGCGGCGAGGCGGAGTTCTGGGCGGAGGTGACCATCATCGCGCGGATGCACCACCTCAACCTGGTGCGCATGTGGGGGTTCTGCGCCGACAAGGACCAGCGGATGCTGGTGTACGAGTACGTGCCCAACGGGTCGCTGGACAAGTACCTGTTCGCCGGCGGTGGGAGCGGCGGCGAGGAGGATTCGTCGTCTGAACAGAACCAGCAGCCGCTGCTTGACCTCCACACCCGGTACCGCATCGCCCTGGGCGTTGCCCGCGCCATCGCCTACCTCCACGAGGAGTGCCTTGAGTGGGTTCTCCACTGCGACATCAAGCCCGAGAACATCCTGCTCGAGGACGACTTCTGCCCCAAGGTGTCCGACTTCGGGCTGTCCAAGCTGACGAGCAAGAAGGAGAAGGTGACCATGTCCCGCATCCGCGGCACCCGCGGGTACATGGCCCCCGAGTGGGTGATCCACCGCGAGCCCATCACGGCCAAGGCCGACGTGTACAGCTTCGGCATGGTGCTGCTGGAGATCGTGTCCGGCCGCCGCAACTACGGGTTCCGGCAGGAGTCGGTGGGCAGCGAGGACTGGTACTTCCCCAAGTGGGCGTACGAGAAGGTGTACGTGGAGCGCCGCATCGACGACATCCTGGACCCGCGCATCGCCGCCTCCTACGACGACGCCGCCAGCGTCGCCACCGTGGAGCGCATGGTCAAGACGGCCATGTGGTGCCTGCAGGACCGCGCCGAGATGCGACCCTCCATGGGGAAAGTGGCCAAGATGCTGGAGGGGTCCGTCGAGATCACGGACCCCGTCAAGCCCACAATCTTCTGCGTCCAGGACGACTGATTGATGATTCCAGAAGATGTGAATTCCCGGTGCCGTCTGCCGTCCCGTCCATAGAAATTCAATTCAGTAGAATTATTACTGTTAGCTACTAGAACTCCACTGCTACGGCAGCAATTGGTGAATTGCACCGCGACCTCCCCTCGTCTTTCTTTCTTTTTGGTCAACCGAGCAAAAGATCTACTAAGGGTGTGTTCAGTTATTTTAAAATTCCAAAAATTTTATAAGATTCCCCGTCACATCGAATCTTTAGACGCATGCATAGAGCATTAAATATAGGTAAAAAAATAACTAATTACACAGTTTGTTTATAAATCACGAGACGAATCTTTAGAACCTAATTAGTCTATGATTGGACACTAATTACCAAATACAAACGAAAGAGTTACTGTGCTTCTAAAAATTTTACTGGGCAACTAAACACACCCTAATCATTACGTCTCAGTTTGATAAATGGGATTGATGATTGATGTCATGTGAGAAGAAGCTGCCAGGAACCTACAACTTGCAACTGCAATATGGTCTTCCGGTCGTCTGGCCTATGAATTTCTAGGCCCAAACGTGTTCCGTGCTGCTTACCCGTCAAACAGGGATGACGTGGACAACTACTGTGCAGCGTTGACTTTTAGTCATCCCCAGCTGCCACAAAGTTAGACAATTTTGTTTTTTTTTAACGCAATCAAAGTCAGACAATTCAACACGACTGACTGACTATTGCTTATACTACAGTAATTTAGTACTACTATCCGTCGATCATAACAGAGTAGCCCAGCCAAGTCAGAAACCGGTTACGAAAGCTCAGCTTTCAGCAAGAAAGGTCTCAACTTGTTTTTTAATCTTTTGAGTACTTTTTAGTTTTTTTTAACATAGTACTTTTTAGTTTTTTTTTTGAACATAGTACTTTTTAGTTTTTAGCAACAAGATGAAGCACATGAGATTCGCATGCGAGCATGTTACCGCTGGACCCCATGAAGCACATGTAACCATTTCTTTTGCCCTGAGGCTATCCGCACTCATCATCCTCTAAATCCATCATCTATCCGTCCTAGTCATCAAGATTCTTTCATCTATTCTTTCTTCCGCACCCATCATCCTCTATATCTCATATTCTATACCAACTACCAACAGTGGGGCCCACTTGTCAGTTTATCTAGATATATCCATGTAAGATTTAGTTTTGAAGAATTTATTGAAACGAATTTAATGGTACAATCAGAATTTAATTTGGCTTTTTGGTTTGTGAGTTATAATATTTTTTAGTTAGTTGAATTAGTGGACCCCGCCACTGGATGTGACAGCCATGCATGCATCTCTCCTGCTCCTGTCTCCTGCGCTGCTTTTGGTGGGGCTTGTGGCCGGTACCGGTTCATCGCTACCGCGCTAGAAATAGCGTGTGCTGCGTCCATAGCGTGAGCTTTGCAGTATCCGGTGCGGACTTTTTCTTCCTGTAAACGATGATGTGGATGGGGTAGCGGGTGGGATCCCGTACCCAGTGCGGAAGGTCTGAGCCCTAAATTGAGAAGTCGTCTGTTGACTGCTTTGTACTCCTTCCTACGAAGTCTTGGTTCAGTTTCCTGCATCGGCGGTGCTAGCGCACGGACGTCCGTACGTACAAGCGCGTCTGGACGTCCACGCTTGTACTCCATTTTGCGTGTCCACATTGAAGGGTCGAGATGGCGGACTAGAGGGGGGGTGAATAGTCCTTTCTAAAACTTAAACGCGTTGGCTAACCGAAACAAATGCGGAATTAAACTTATCGGTCTAGCCAAGACTACACCCCTCTATCTAAGTTCTCTAGCACCTTGCAAAGATCCTAATTAAGCAACTAAGGTGCTAAGCTTACCAAGAGCTCACCTAAACAATTCTAGAGCAAGGTCACACAAACCTATGGAGGGAGCTCCTACACAATTCTAGTAAGCAAAGCGCACAAAGCCTAAGCTCGCTAGCAATGCTCAATAACAAGGCTACACAAGCCAAATTAGAGAGCGCAAACTACTTAGCTACACAAACTAAGCAATGTGACTAACAAGGTTACACAAACCGAATTAGCCACGCAAAGGGGATACTTCTAGTTACACAAGCAAGAAGACAACTAGCAAGCTACACAAGCAAACTAGTTACGAGAGCAACTACATAAGCACAAGTATATATGAAAGTAAATACAAACTTGTGTTGCACGAAGGCAAACCACCGAGAAGATGAAGACAATGTTGACACGGTGATTTTCTCCCGAGGTTCACTTGGTTGCCACCAAGCTACGTCCCTGTTGTGTCGACCAACACTTCGTGGTTCGGCGGCTAATCGGTCACACACCGAGCCTCTCAAAAGGCACCGCAAGAACCCACCATAAAGTGTGGTAGCTCAATGACACGCTCAACTAGAGTTGCTCTTCGCGATCCCCGCGGGGTGAGCACAATCCCCCTCACAAAGCTTCTCCGGAGCCTCGCACAATCTTCTTGCGAGCTTCGACGGAGCCACAAGCCACCAAGCCGTCTAGGAGGTGGCAACCTCCAAGAGTAACAAGCACCACCGGCTTGCAACACGATCACCTAGTGCCACACGATGCAATCTCTCAAAGCAACGCACTAGAATCGCTCTCTCACTCGATCCGATGAACACTATCAAGCATGAGTGAGTTAGAGGGCTCCCAAGCACTACCACACAAGTCACAAAGACTATAGTGTGCTCAGCTACCGGCCATGGCCGGCCACAACGTCTGTTTATAACCCCACGGTCAAATAGAGCCGTTACCTCTTCACTGGGCAAAAGTCAGGACGACCGGACACGCCGGTCGAAACTGACCGGACGCGCTCAACCGCGTCCGGTAGCCCTGCGACGTCCACGTGTTCACCAAATTCAAACGCGACCGTTAGATCCTCCAACGGTCACTGCGCGCCAACGGTCAAACGCAATGACCGGACGCGCTGCTTCAACCGACCGGACGCGCCGGTCGCACAGTACCGTGCGCCCGCGAAGCAACGACCGGACGCGCTCCTCGCAACGACCGGACGCGACAGTGCCAGCGTCCGGTCGGAGTCCAGTAAGTTCCTTCAACGACCGGACGCGTCCGATCGTGTGTGACCGGACGCGCACCGTGTCCGATCGACCTTCGCCACGCACTGTTCCTCTGGGTGCCTGACCGGACGCGCCGGTCCCGCGAGTGACCGGACGCGCCGGTTGCAAACCCTAACTCCCGCGCGCTTGACTGCTGCGATGAACTGACCGGACGCGTCCGGTCACACCGTGACCGCGTCCGGTGCAGCGTCCGGTCACCTCTGTGACCTCCGTTCGCCTCCGTTTCTTTTCCGACTTCCGGCGCAGTAGAAAATAGGCATTTCACTTTCCCAAAAAGCGCCGAATCTCGCCTCGCAAGCTCGGCGGGAGGGAGAGAGGAACCCAAACCCCTCTCTACCGCTTAAACTCCACCGCCTTCGTAAATGTGCCAACACCAACAAGTGATCACCACCTTGTGTACGTGTGTTAGCATTTTCACAATCATTTTACCGAAGGTGTTAACCACTCAACTTGCCACGCCACTCGATCCTAGCAACGATGCATAGTTAGATCACTCGAGTGGCACTAGATGACCGATATGCAAACAAGTTTGCCCCTCTTAATAGTACGGCCATCTATCCTAAACCCGGTAATCAACTTCTCTACACACCTATGACCGGTGAAATGGAAATGCCCTAGGTTATACCTTTGCCTTGCGTATTCCATTCCAACTCCTCCGACGTTGATGCAACACATGCACCAATCAAATCACAAATGATATGATCCACTTCATATCATCATGTGACCTTGGTCCATCGATCTTGACCTCACTTGCTCTTCACCATTGCGTCGGTCCATCGGTGCCAAGTCATGCTCAAGCTTCACCGTCACACGCGGTCCCTCACTCCAAAACCTCTGACTTGCCCTTCACACTTGCAACCGGTCCGTCGAGCCAAGCCTCATCTTGATCTTCGTCACCTTGGCCACATGACTCCATGTCATGTCTCATATGCAATGAGCTCCTTCATGACACCATCACATGTGGACTAATCTCCTGTGTATCTCACATAACCACATATTAGTCCACCTAAGTTGTCACTCAATTACCAAAACCAAACAAGGACCTTTCACACATGAGGATCCGTGCCCGTCCGAACATCGCCGCGCCTCCTGACCCCACCGGAGACCGCTCACGCCCCCTCCTCTACTTCCCCTACTCAGACACCTGCTGCAACGAGTGGGTCCCAGCAATAACATCCAATCTATTTTTGAAACAACTAGATGAAACATTTATAACATACATCTGAAGACAGATGAAACACTTGAAACATGGGTCTGAAACACTTGCAGAAACACCTGAAAACACTTGAAAAGTCATTGCAAAAGCATGTGCAACATCTAGATAAAATACTTGCAACATATGTGTGAAACATATGCAATATCCAAATAAACACATTTGCAACATACGTTTGAAAGAAACATATGAAACATTTAGAACAAACACTTGCAACATATGTGTATAGCCATTGCAACATATGCAACATCCCGATCTACTTTGTAACATCCACATAAAACACTTGCAACATGCATATGAAACCCCTGAAACACTTACACGCTTGCAACATGTCTGGCGCAACACTCAAGTGGACGGTGACCACCATGTGTGGCAAGCCTCGAGGCGGTCACGAAGTATGGCACAGCCATGATGCCCTTGCTGTCTCTAGCCACAAGAGGAGGTGGTGAGGAGGACGCCAGCGCCGGCGATGAGGCGGCGGATGTGCGGGAGAGGGACCTTGTACTATCCCTAGTTTGGTTTTGCTAATTGAGTGACAACCTAGGTGGACTAATAAGTGTTTATGTAAAATACACAGATAATTAGTCCACAAGTACATCATGTGTGAGCAACCTATGCCATGGAAGTGAAGATGGCTTGGAAATATTGCTAGGCTCACACATGTGATGAAGAAGGTCATTGCATATGAGACATGACATAGAGTCATGTGACTAGGTGGAGAAAATCAAGAAGAGGCTTGGCTTGATGGACCAGTTGCAAGTGTGAAGGGCAAGTTGGAGGCTTTGAAGCAATAGGCCGCATGGCGGTGAAGCTTGAGCAAGACTTGGCGCCGATGAATGAAGGCAATGGTGAAGAGCAAGTGAGGTCAAGATCGATGAACCAATAATGTCACATGATGATATGAAGTGGATCATATCAATTGTTGATCATACTGGTGCATGTGTTGCATCGACATTGGAGGAGATAGAATGGAATGCGCAAGGCAACGCGTGGTGGTGAAACTTGAGCAAGACTTGGCACCGATGAATGAAGGCAACGGTGAAGAGCAAGGGAGGTCAAGATCGATGAACCAATAATGTCACGTAATGATATGAAGTGGATCATATCAATTGTTGATCATGTTGGTGCATGTGTTGCATTGACATTGGAGGAGATGGAATGGAATGCGCAAGGCAAAGGTATAACCTATAGGGCATTTTATTTCACCGGTCATAGACTGTATAGAGAAGTGCATGACCGGGTTTAGAATAGATGACCGTACTATCAAGAGGGACAAACTTGTTTGTATATCAATCATCTAGTGCCACTCGAGTGATCTAGCTTTGCATTGTTGCTAGGATTGAGTGGCGTGGTGAATTGAGTGACTAATCCTTTGGAAAATGATTGTGAAAATGCTAATACACTTGCACATAGTGGTGTACACTTGGTGGTGTTGACACATTTGCAAAGGAGAAGAAGTTGAAAGATCACTTGGAGTTAGCATCCTTTAGAAAAAGGTTTTTCAGTGTGCTCCAAACTATATGATGGCTCTTGGATTAGAATTCTGTGTTGATCCATTGTGTTTTGGATCAAATATGCATGTGGGATGTGTAGCCCTCTGCATAAGCTTTCCAAAATGTCTAAGATCATCGAAATCGAACTTTGGAGCTAAAAGTTATAATCGTTCTAGCGATGAACACTTTATGATAGGACGCCACGACCGAACGCTGGCAGAGTCCGATTAGAAGTGACAGGTCACGTCTGGAACCTCTCTTGAAAGTCCAATCAGAACGTCGTGGCACATAGAAATGAGAGAGAGGACCGGGCACGAGGCGAGTGCGGTCACCATTGACAGGACAAGTCTAGTCATTGTTTTTCATCTCTAGACCTCTCTAGAATGTGATCGGACCCTGTAGAGGCTGAGTCCGGTCCTTCTACAGGCGAGTCCGGTCACAACTTAACGAGCGCATGTTTGTGAGATGACTGTTGGGATCACGCGGCCGAGGTTGAACGCAAGTGACGCGTGGCTACATCTCGGTGACCGGACCCTGGTACAGGCGAGTCCGATCAGTTCAACAGGCGAGTCCGGTCAGTTTGAAAAGTGCCCATTGAAGGGGGTACAACGGCTCTATTTGTCTGGGGGCTATAAAACCAAGTACTAGCCGGCCTTGGGCTGGTTGCTGAGCACCCTCATGCCTTTGTGGCTTGTGTAGGTGTACTTGGATGTCATCTAACTCACTTGTGCTTGCAAGAGTGCGATCCGATTGTGAGTGAGTGATTCTAGTGCGTTGCATTGTGAGATTGCATCGAGTGGCACTAAATGATCGAGTTGCAAGCTGGCGTGGTGCTTCTTCCTCTTGAAGGTTGCCATCTCCTAGACGGCTTGGTGATGAGTTCTCCATCGTGAAGCACGCAAGAAGATTGTGCAGTGCTCTAGAGAAGCGATTGTGAGGGGTACTGTGCTCACCCCGCGGGAGCTGCAAAAAGCAACTCTAGTTGAGCGTGTCATTGAGTTACCCTCACTTGTGGGTAGGTTCTTGCGGTGCCCAACGTGTGGGCTTGGCGGGTGATGCCAATTAGCTGCGGAACCACCAAGTGAGCGGCCGACACAACGGGGACTAGCGTGTTGGCAAACATGTGAACATCAGGATAAAAATCACCGTGTCATTATTTCCCATTGGTTTGCGATCCCCATACACAAGCTTGTATTTACTTTCATATATATTGTGCTTGTGTTGTTGCTTTTGTAATTAGTTAGTTTGTGTAGCTTGCTAGTTACCTTCTTGCTTGTGTAGTATAGAAGTAGCTCTCTTGCGTGACTAATTGGCTTGAGTAGCCTTGTTAATCACATTGTTTAATTTGTGTAGCTAAGTAATTTGAGCTCTCTAATTTAGCTTGTATAGCCTTGTTATTGAGCATTGCTAATGAGCTTAGAGACTTTGTGCTTTTGCTTACTAAATTGTGTAAGAGCTCCCTCGTTGCTTGAAGTACTAGTTGCATAGGTTTATGTGACCTTACTTATTGAATTGGTTAGGTAAGCTCTAGATAGCCCGACACATTCGTTGCCTAATTAGGACCTTTATAAGGTGCTTGTGAACTTAGATAGAGGGGTGTAGTCTTGGTTAGACCGATAGTTTTAATTTCGCATTTGTTTTGGTTAGCCAGCACGATTAATTTTTAGAAAAGGACTATTCACACCCCTTCTAGTCCGTTATACCAACCCTACAACTGGTACATAAAGCAAAAGCCATCTGAGGATATGAGGAACATCATGCGCTTGGAGGAGCTTGGAGAGCGACCGCCGCGATCACGATGGTGAGGGGCGAGCAGAGCAGGACAAAGGTTGTGGCGGCGGCGAGGGCCACGGTGTGGAGCAGAAGGTGCGGGGGTAGGGGTGGGGGTGGGGGAATGAAGGTTGGGGTGCGGCCATGGAGGAGGAGAGGAGAGCAGCGGTGGGCCACGGCGAGTCGCCGGGGGTTCGGACCTCAATTGAAGGCTGGGGTGCGGCCATGGAGGAGGAGAGCGGAACGTGCATGTGGCTTGCGGCTAGTAGCTTGCGGAGTGGGGGAATTTTTTGGAGACGACGTAGGAGTATCAGATACTTGTGAATACGTGGATGACATGAAGCCACATAGCGTCCGGCGTCCGGACGCCATAATCATAGCATTACCGTATTTCAATAAGCATGCTAACTAGGCCTGAAACAGTAATGGGCTGCTTAATCGAGCACATACTACACAGCCTAGCAGCGCTCTCTGTACCAATGAATTGAATTGTTGGAGTGTTATTTCTTATGAATTTCTTCGAGCATCTGCAGACGATGACTTCTTTGGAGAAACAGCCCTCCCTCATCTTGATTTATTCATATGCAATTATATTACAAACTCAGGCGAAGAGAGAAACCAGACGTGTCTACCAAAAGAAAGACTAACCGAACTTCTAACTTACAAATGAGCATCATGATTAGACTGTCTGCCTTTATAAACTCGACCTTACTAAATCTTTCTCTTCTCGAATATGATTGTTCCGTATCTCAAAAAATCTACACAGGATGACGACAGCTGGCTCAGGGCAAGCCTTAGCGCTGGCCCATGTAGCACTTTCATGGGCCGTTTAATGCTTAGGTGGGGGATATACCGATTGATTGGGTGGGCTACGAAATGCTTTGCAATAGCCAAGCGAAACATACATGATGCGTTGATGCAGACGTGTCCTGTAGCTCTATATGTAGCATTAGATCAAGGTATGTCTCAGATTCTTTTGAGACCGATTCAACAATTAGTTTTAGTAGAGGCTCTCCAGTCTCGTACTTATGTTTTTTCAACTTATGGTGTCCTGTTTAGAGAAGAAAATTATGTCCATAAATTTTGTTCGGATTGGTGTTGTCCATTCTCCACACTCTTGTAATAGGTATGCACATAATCTTGCTTGCATTGGTTCGAGTTGTGACCTGGATCAATTGCATGATTTGGATTGATCCCTCTTTCAGTGTTTGTAAAAACCTTGGAGGCTCATGATGTAAATAAACCTATCCTGATAATAAAGTGCAAACTCTGTTTCAAAAAAAATTACATGTAAACTATTCAAACTATTCTCGAGTTCTTATCTCGATCCCCAAACTATAAAAATGTATAATGTTTTTATTGCCATCACTAAGATATGTATATGATACGTTCTTTGTTGTTTAAGTTTTATCTAAGTCAAATATCTCCAATTTTGGTCAAGTTTATATAAAAATACAAAATAGAACAACACTAATGCCAAATAATAACACTATTTTATTGTGAATTTAATGGAACTAATTTGACATCGGAGATGTTAGTGTATTTTTCTATAACTTGACCAAAATTAGAGAAGTTTGACTTATAAAAAAAAATACCCTACATCATGAATAGATGCTAAGAGTAACTTGTATTATAAATCAGGATTCCTTCCACAACTGTTTTCCTTGATCTTGATCCAGACCCCAAGCAATACATTTCTCTTGCAATGTAATGCATTGAAACTTGGATCTGCTATGTACGCCATCAAAGGGGGTCACCAGAAACCCAGCGCACAAACATGGCATAACATTGCCTTGGCATGTACTCCGGAGCAGTATGTCCACCACCCTACACAAACCATAATATACAGCATAATGTGTCAAGAATGATATCAGGCAACAATGGTCACATTGACATAAGGAAACAAGAAAAAGATTTCTCATTGAATGGATAACTGGCCGTGCCTTCTTACCTTTACGGTTGCAAAGGTCAGGTTATTTGAGTATGACCTTGTAAACCTGCATAAATTGTATATATCTAAATTATTAAATTAACATAACTTTATGGCATGGTATCAGCACTTGTTTTGTTTTTCTTCTCATAATAAAAACATCAAAATGGTTTGATGTTCGGGCAGTAGTCTGCCTGAAGAACATGTGCTGTAATTGTGTTTCTAGACCGACTACTATGATAAACATGGACTCACCCTGCAACTTGGCCGTCGACAAACCATGGCCTCCACTCATCCACGATAGAGAAATTAAGAGACTTAATCCAGGCTTGTGTGCCGATAAAAGGTATGACCATATCATGATCACCGTTGTAAACTAGACTTCTGTAGCCCTTAGTGGTCACATCCAGATGGTACTTCACCGTACTTGGAATATCATTAGTGTAAGGTATCTCGTAGTTGCACCTTGACCACGAAGGAACTGTTCCCTGTGTTATAGAGTTGTCATGTTATATTTTCTGGTTATTATAAGCCGAAGGGATGACATTTTCTGTTTGAAATAATGTCTTAGAATCATGGTAGGCAGGCTATCGACGAGCGGTAGTACATCGAAACAGCTTTCAGCCATAAACAGATTTATAAGAGAGAAAGATTGGCTGCATATGTTTAGAATCATGTTTAAGCTGTCAAACCTTGTGAATACCAAGAGCCTCTCTTACCGAGGCATTGTTTGCCCATATGTAGGACATTATGTATCCTGCTGTCTGCCAAGAATGATGGTATACGATCATTTTGAAATGTCAGATGAGATCTCTTGAAAGTTGCACATAAGCTAAAAAGGTGCTTATTAGTACTAACTCTGCACTGCAGTGAAATCTCAGACAAGTGAAGCTCTTCCTCTCCAGTGTACACTGGGAGCTGGAGCATCTCCCGTGCGCCTGAATTCAACTTCAGGTTCGGCGTCTTGTGAGGCTGAGGACTCGCGAAAGCGCATAGCGGCTCCAGAACATGATTCGGGCATATGCCTTTGATGCACTTCAAAAAGAAACCGTTTAATTTGTCAGTCAGTCTGTGCCAGTATCATCGGAATAGTGATCAGAAGTGTCATGCTTGGAAACAAGAATTGGGTAATGTTGTGGTTAAATACGTGCCTCATCTATGGCACCAAGGCTATTTATGCACTCAATGCTTATGCTTTGGTGTCTGCTGTCACCAACACTACAACTCTTCTTGTATGCCTGAAAATACCAAGACGCAGGTAAATTAATAGCAATTAAATAGGGACAAAACTGCTGTAATTAGGTCTGTAAACACACACACAGACACAATAGTACCATTCGGTGTTGTTCAACTGTCCATTCTCACTCACCTCATATATTTCGTCCGATATGAAACCCATCCCGTGAGCAAATGGAATTCTGGATGGATCATCAAAGTTGAAATCTGTGACTGGATTACCTACGAGGTAGCCCTAAACATGATACGCCAAAAACATTCTGAAATCTGAAAACCTTTATATGGAGAGCTATTATATAACAAACTTTGAAAGAGAATGCAGTGGACAAGACATTAATGTGGGGGGCGATAGCTCCGGCGGCCTAGGGCCACCCTTCCCCGCTCCCCTCCGGCCGCTGTCGCCGCCCTTCGGCGTGCGGCGGCGGCGGCCCGCGGCTGCCCCTAAAAGCGGGGTATGGTCGCTGCCCCCTCGCTCCTCCATCTCCCACCCCTCCCCCTCACTCCCCCACCACCCCTCCCCCTCAACTCCGGCCACCAGGCTCATCTCCGGCAGGGAAACGCAGCTTGCCGGGCGGATCCGGGCTCCTTGGGGCCAGATCTGGCGCCTCTACCCTCCATCAACTCCACGCTCCGTCCGTCCCAATGCCGGCGGCTTGCGCCCCTCTGGGCTCGCTGGCGGCGGCCTGGGACCGGGGGCGGCGGCGGCCTGGTGGGTCCGCACGCCCACCCACTCTGGCAGCGGCGGCCGGGCATGCTGTTGGCCCACAGCTCTCGCCGCCCGACCGGGATCCTGGCCCCTTGGGGCCGAATGTGGCGTCTCGGGGGCCCTCTTCGTCGACGGGGGTGTTCTGCTGAGGCCGGTGCCGGTGCTTTGCCATGGCCGCCCCAGCGTCCGGCTACCCCGCCACCCCCCCGGCAGTCGCAGGATGCTCGCTGCTTGCCGGTGTGCTGGACGCTAGGCACGGTGGAGCCCCCCGACCCCTGATCCGCGGTGTTGACTACCGTACTTGGGTATCTACCCTGCCCGGCTTCTTGCGCTGGGTTGGCAGCGGTGGCGCAATATGTGTCATTTTCCTTCCTAAAGGCGCCGTCGAAGTCCGTCCTCACCGTTCGGATCACCAGGGCAGGTTCCTGGGATGAAAATCCCCGTGTGCTCCTGTCAACGACGATGGCGTTCGTGGATGTCATTAACCTTCTTGAAGGCGTCGTTGGAGTGCTCTGCTGCCGTGCTCGGCTCTCCGCTTCCCTACCTGGAGTTGCTCCTGTTGTGCTATGCCTAATTGTGCCTCATGCCGCTCTTCGCTTCGGCCTGTCCGTTAGTTGGTTGGTGTTGCCGCAGCCGATGCTCTCTCTGACGGATGCTTTGCCGTCGTGTCGCTCGGGCAGATGCTTTGCCGCCGTTTTCGCTAAGGCCCCCCTCTCATGCAGATGCTTTGCTGTTGTGAGCGTGATGGCCCCATCCGCGGAGGCTTTTGCCGCGTCGATGGTCGTCGTCTTTGGCGGATGCTTTGCCGCTGTGGTTCTCTAGCGGATGCTTTGCCGCTGTTGTCACTTTGGTGCCCTTGGCGGATGCTTTGCCGTCGAGGAAGATGCCTGCTTCATCATCGCTGCGGTTTTCACTACACTATTGGCTACCGATGTGTTGAGGATGATCTCTTGTATTAGGCTTAGTCGGTTGGAGTTTTATGGTGGAGGGTCCCCCTCGTATTTTCTTGCTGTTTGTTTGTGTTGGGACTTCGTTGATAATCCATGGATTACTTGCGAATCCTATGTATCTGTAACATTTGGTTACCTCCTCTTCTTAATGAAATACGGGTGAATGGCCCGTTCTAGAGAAAAAAAAGAGCTATTATATATGCTTAGCCAACGGTACAATTCTCAAACCTTTAAATTGAGATTTGGTTGACTCCCATCTTCTTTACCTGGAAAAGTAACCGTCTAGGTAAGTTATTAGTTGAGTAGAAATGCGTAAAATATCTGTGCAGAAAAGAGGGGGGCATGAGAAGTTACCTCTGGCAATTTCCGATGTAACAGTTGGCACTATCATACCAGAGTACGAATCACCTCCGATATAAAGAGGATTTGACAAGAACTGTGGATACTTATCAAACCACTGCAAACCAATCAATTTTAATTTAAAATGCATGGATGCTTATTAATTAGGGTTTCTGATAACTGAAATTTGAGTTTAACTAGAGGAGACAGCAACCTTTTTGAGGAAGATGACGATGTGGTTGGCAGCTTTGGTATCACTTGATTTGTAGCCTTTCTCCGTGTCAGAATACGAAAACCCAGCGCCAACCGGAGAATCAAGAAAAATGACGTTGCTCACCTGGATTGTGCAAAAGCGAATTGAAGGAACAATGACAAGTTGCGTTTTTGTCAGATGCATGGATGCTTGAGAGAGACCAAGTATTAACCTTGGTCCATGAATCTTGATTATACACCAACTTAGGCAAACCATCAACATAGCCGTTAAGGTCAAAACTGAGAGGGCCTGCAAATTATACATAGGACTAATAATATAAGAAAGTTTTTATAGTCCTTTACGATACTAGGGTACCAAAAAATTTAAAGTTAGGTGGCCCTATATATATATATATATATATATATATATATATATATATATATATATATATATATATATATATATATATATATATATATATATATTATATGATACCACCCAAATCATAATTTGGTGGTAGCTTCAATTCCAATGGCCCTATAGAAACTATATATATACTAATATAATGTGCAAACATGATGTTGTCG
This sequence comes from Saccharum hybrid cultivar R570, assembly GCA_038087645.1. NCBI lineage: Eukaryota > Viridiplantae > Streptophyta > Magnoliopsida > Poales > Poaceae > Saccharum > Saccharum hybrid cultivar. Next base: position 28,410,904 of record JAQSUU010000066.1, on the reverse strand, counting down.
TTCTTTCTTTTGGACTGAAGGAACAAGGCAACCATAACAAGTACCAATAGAAAAATACAAATGGCAACATCGTGTGTACTTGTATATATGGAAAATACAAGCTGGGCATATTTCTCCATTTATATTGAAGAAGACCCATGCTTCCATTGAATGGCAGAGCAGGGCTGCACACATGGTAACATCGTGTGTTCTTGAGAGGGATTGAGGAAACTAGAACTGTGTTGGCACATGGCATGAACATGATGCCAGCGAAGGGAAGAAAACGAAGAGTAGCTAGCACACGTACCGATCTCGTAGGCAAGAGCTGTGAGGACAGAGCATCCGGGGCCGCCTGTGAGCCAGAGAATGAGAGGGTCATCGCCGGGGCTGCGCTCCGAGCGGACGAAGTAGTAGAAGAGGTGGACGCCATTGCTCTCGTCCACCTCCACGTACCTGTATGTATGGGTATGGCAGCGACCGGGAAGAACACAAATCAAGCTGATTGTTGTGCATACGTGCGTGCAGGAAATGGAACAAACAGTTGATAGATACTACTACTACTACTAGTACCCTGTTTGGAGGTGGAAGGGGAGGGGCCCCTGGAAGCCAGGGAGATGGGTGATGAAGCCACTGCTGCTGTTGGAGATCAGATTCAGAGGGCGCGACGAGGACGCAGAGCAGCAGAGCAAGGAGAAGAAGACAGCGGCGAGCCTTGGTGTTGTCATTTTGGAACGAGCCGAGCCCAACTGGTGGAACCGTGGTCCCGTGGTGATTTTCCTTCTTCTATCTATTCTATCTATTCTATAGTTGCGCGTGTGTTTCTCTCTCTGCCTCTCCTATTTTCTTTCCTTGCTTGCGTGTGTTTTTTTGTCTATATGTATACGCATGTATTTCTTGCTTGCTGAATTCTTCCTCATCTTCTCAGTTTGCTCTTCCTCCTGTTGCTCCCTTGGAGACTTTGAGAGGAAGAGGCGAAGGCGTCTCCTCAGTTTTGTCAGCATATATTGCAGCTAAGGAATACTCCCTCCGTCCCGGTTTAAATGTCGTTGGAGCTTCCTACTGGGTGCATGCGAGGTGAAGTGAATTTGGGCAGCTTTTGCATCCAGATACGTAGACCATGAGCTGAACGTGGACAGTTGAAAGGACCTCTAGGACGACATTTAATAGGGGACAGAGGGTGTACGACGGGAGGATGGGCTGCATGATAGGGGCAAAGAGCTTAGCATATCCCGTGGGAAATCAATTCAAGGGTACCTTTCAGCCCTACGAACCGTGCCAATAAAGACTTCACCAGAAAGTCCTGCAGATCGCGCCAAGCTAGTTGTTTTTTTCTTGATCAATCAATCCTAGCTAGTTCATTTCAATACCGGATTACCCTGCATGCACATCGTGCACGCAATATAATAACTTAGTCGCTGGCGACTTGGCTCGTGCTACTCTACTTGAAGACGGTCGTGACACAACCGTTTACCGTGATCCAAAACACGCACGACACGAAAATTTTTAGACTATACTGACACATTACAAACGTAAGGGTCATACCGAGCCATCAACTCGTTGATTTAGCCCCTCTCATCAACTGAATTTTTTTTCATGCACTTACGTCGTCTTCTCGCTATATTTACACTACTCTATTATTATATTTACAATAATTTATTTATTGTAATTTACTGAACATAGTGATGTATAACACAATATCTTAGGCAAATATATACCAAATTTTTTTTAAAAAATTTATAATTTTTTTCTATGGATTCAAGATACGAGAGAAATATATATCAAATTGTTCACAAATATCATCAAATTATTCACAAACTTACAAATTTATAAATGGAATAACAGAAACAGAGAACAGAATTGGTAGGTCAAACCCCATTGCCCATGCAGTGCAAGTACGTCTAAAGACGACGATGAGTCACGCCCGCGTTATGTGCGGTACGGAGACCATTTTCTTTCACCGTCATTTGCTTTTGTTTAGGTACGGTACGAACACTGTTCTGGGATATATAGCGTACATAGAGGTGGGACTTGGGCCGTGCCTCTCGTGTTTCGTGCCGCTTTGGGTCGTGCCCTCTAGGCATGGGAGGCACATCGGGCTGTGCCGATATGGCACGGTGAATCTTTTTTTCGGCCCAAGCACGGCCCGTGGCACGCTGGCACGCCTTCGGGTCGTGCCGGTCCAAGCACGGTCCTCAAAATATCTTTGCTAGTTTTCTTTTTCCACTCGTGATATGAAATATATATATATATATATCTTGTGTGTACTATTTTAATAAAAGTTTAATGATTTTCATAATCTATTCAATAATTAGATAAGTAATAGTATAGTAAATGCTAGAAAATTGTATTGTATAGCTGTAGAAGTGTCTACGTGCCATTTTCGTGCCGTGCCGGCCCAAGCATGGCTCAAGATGCGGGCCGGGCCATGTAGCCCGCCGTGCCGAGATTCTGAGCACGGCACGACCCTCGTGTTCGTGTCGTGTCGGCACGGCCCAAAATATTTCGTGCCGTGCCGTGCTTCGGGTCGTGCCAAAAGACCGTGCCATGATCCGTCCTCAAATGGTACGGCCCAAGTCCCAGCTCTAAGCGTACATGGGAAAATCGGTTAATGGATGGCCTAAATCAACCGGTTGGCGGGAAGCTTTTCTGTAAAAAGATCTCCAAAAACTAGGATCTAGAGGATCTTCAGAATAGATAAATCGGTTGATGTAATTTTGGCAGCTACGACACCTTCCGGCCACGGTGAGCCACGTCGTGTTAGGATGCCCAACGAAACCCTTTCTGGTTTTGATCCGTTGACGTTGTCTCTGCACTTCGATGTGGGACAAGCCGGTCGGGATGTGGGACAAGGCGGTCAGGATGCTGCAGATGATCCGATGCTAGTGGAGCTCGTCGTCTCACTCCCTGTCATCCAGACAGCTGCAGCCCCGGCAATGGAACCTGCGTCTCCTGTGTGTGTTGCTACTGCTTTCTTGGAGGACGAAGTACCCTGACCGTCGTCTTCACCTGTGCGTAGTTGTGGGTCGCCACATGTTGATGGACTGCCTTCGGGTAGTTCTGGGGATGGCATGGTAAGCAATGTGCAGCCTTTCATCGAAGCCTTCAAGCGGCCGCTCCAGCAGCCGCTGATTGCGTCCCCACCCAAACTACGCATCACCAAGGATCCCCAAGGCTGCTGATGATGACGACATTGTCCCCAAGCGCAGTGCCCGTTTAGCTGCCAAAAGCAAGTTCCGAGAACCAAAGCCGAAGGTCCAGACAAGGAAGGTGCTCATGAAAAAGGCCGGTCTTTTGGTCGAGATGGCGAAGTCTGATGAGACGTCCTTTGAAGAATTTCAACGCGTTCAAAAGGCCCCTTTCTCCTAGTAAGCGAGAAGCCATGCGGGTACTCTTTCTGTGAGGCGACGGCGTCGTCGTGGTTTGGTGACGGACGTCGAATAGGCTAAGCATTCCCAACGTTTTGCCTTGTTGTACCCAAGGTTGCTAGAGTCTAGCTCTAGCTTGTCGACATTCTTGGTTGGTCCTGAATGCTAGCGTCTTACCAGCGGGTTTGGATCAGCCAGATCTTGTCTATGTCGTGTAACTTTAAAACTTTCATGTCCTCTTAATGAAAAACAGGCTACGGCCTGATCGCGAAAAAAAAAATTAAGCCATTCTATGTATCTGTTGCTGCCTTGCTGGCGACAACACCGTTCTTTGTCCTCGTGCGCCTCGTTCTGAGCCTTGGTGCCTCCTCCGTCTCCATCGCCACCATGGCCTCGCGCCTGCCTACGGTTCTGCTCTGAAGAAAATGGTGAAGGTTTCTTGAAGCTGAGAAGATGGCGATGGGTGAAGACAGAACCCCTTTTTTTTTTTGCGCAAGGGGGTGAAGACAGAACTTTACAGCTTCAGCGGTCAAAATATTTAATATGGGAAACACACCCGATTTATTCTTGTTGATTATCTTGTATTCCTTTTTGCCAACTCGAAATGCAAGCCCTTATACCACACCTTGATGAAGCCTGTAAATCCTACCTGGACAGCAATCAGCAATGTACATGAAGCAGCACAAGGAGAGCGTGCAGCTTGGACGCTTTTCGCCATCTCTGGCCGCTTCCGCTAGGTGGAGGCCTCGCTGACCCCTTGCAGCCGGGTACGAGAGCTTAGCCCGCACCACCTCCGTCACTCCGTGCCGCTGCTCGGCGACGTCCCACGCCAGCGTGTGCGTGGCGCGTCATACGCTGTCTTTGTCACCACCGAGCCCGGCCACCATCAGAGTCGAGCACTTCTTGGTGCAAGATTTTAACCTCTTCCTGGTTGTCATCCTCGGCGCCCTCTCCGCCACAGCTGTGAAGCGTGAACAACGAATGACGGCGCGCGGGGGCAAAGGCCCAGGCACTCGCGCCACACGCGCGGGTAGCGAATGGCGAGCGGGTGCCTGCTCGCTTTCTCTAGCGACCGAGGAAGCCGGAATAGAAGACTCAGGATTTTAGAAAACGATGTAGCGAGTCCGTTGGACGTGTTTTATCGCTCAAAAACTCAAAACCGGATTTACCAAGTCTTTCGGAGATGCTCTGAGATCTCGGCATGTGGTACTATCTGTATTTTAGGATGTACTTAGACCGGCACGACGTAAAAAAAATGGCATATAAGCATGTCTACTAAAATACTATAATACAATTGTCTAGTATTACTTGCGAAAGGTATGAAGGCTTGTTAGTGTATTTTTCTATAAACCTATTTGATTGTAGATAGAATTTACTCGAATCAAACTAACAAACTTACATTTTGGGGAAAAAAAAAGAGTATTGAACCAAACTAAAACACCTGATTTTTTTGGAGCGGAATAAAGGTACAATAGGGAAATACTAGTCAACAAAAGCTTTCGTCTCAGACAAGACAAATAACTACTCCGCAGTAGATTAGTTTGATGTTGCTTTGCTTTGTCTCAAGTCGAGATTTGATGACCGGAGGTGGTAATACTGCTTTTCCCCATGGTGAGAGGTTATATCCAAGGCGCCTAGTATTTCAAGACTGAAGGCAGTATAATTTTAGTGTAGTGTATGTTACAGCTATCTTGATTTCCTTGTTTTGTCGACTGCTTTGTGATCGTTGTGCTTACCCTTACGGGCTAAAGAATGATACAGTTTGTACAGATTTACAAGAGCAACACGTTAGGTTGTTCCCAGAAAGAATGACATTTACTATATACACTACGTATAGGCTATCAACCTCGAAGGGACGCGCAGCTCCCATGTAATTCCGGCGATTCCACGTCTTTACAAAATGAGATGATCATATCATGGTCTCAAATTTGTCGAGTTTCTTCACTCTTTGCATAGATCTGACCAGCAATGCCAAAAATATACCTGCACATTTTCAGTTTGGATCAGGCCAATCAGGAATAGAGCGATGCTTATTTTTTTCAGATAGCTTGAACCTTGAATATAGATTGATTCTACTACATGGTATATATGTACATATAACAGCAAGTTTCACCAGCCTTTGTAATACTCCTATATGGTCAGAAGAAATAAAAGGACTAACAAGATGCAAGAAACACCAACCTGCGCCAATGAAAGAGCCGTTTGCAACTATTTGGTTTCCTTGACTATTCAGTGTGACCCCAACATTCAAGAGAGTACCACCCAAGGCTGTATACATGGTTGCCATCTGAAGAACAGTAGCTTTACGTGCAGCACGTTCTGACTGCAAATGCCATTCAGTTCAGATTCAGGCACAAGAAAAAAAAATAATGCAAGTTTTTAGTGCTACTTCATGCAACGCATCTCCCACAATCTTGAGAAGATGCAAGATATCAATAAAAGTCATTAGCCTACCTCCAGTACTCTGACCCTGAGTTTCAGATCGCCTGACTCAAGTTGTCCTACAAAATCTTCAATTCTCTGTATTCTGTAGGGCATTGATATGGTAGAATCACGGGCCTGTCATATGTAGAGATGGCAGTGATAATGTTTTAGTGTGCTGAGCAATATACCATATACATGACGCAATGTAAAAAAACAAAACAAATGTGAACCAGCAGATTTGTATGCTTACATCATTTGCTTGCTTCCTTATCTGCTGGACCAATTGAGGTCCACGCTGTTGTCTCTGTTTCAAGTCTAACAGTTCCTGAAGTTCAAATGAAATTAGGCTTGCATACACAGAGAAACATCCAAATGGGGTTCTGCTTCTAGGAAGCAAAGGGAATAAGAACAATATTAGATGAAATAGTTAAAGAAGCCCAAGCACACCAAGGAATCTAAAAGGGATGGTGTATCATGTTATTAATTTTCTAGCCGTACTGACCCTTCTTAGAAGATATAGGACAAGTGTGACAAAGCATGATTACTGAATATAAACCGAGGGTAATAACAGGAGGCTAACCTGCGCATATGGTGCTGCGACTTTGACAAACGAAAATTCTGGATCTAATATGTATCCAATGCCTACCAAATAACATAGTCATCAATATACAAGTAGTTACCTTATTATTTCTGTTGCAATTGATCATATCATAGAGAAAAAATGAATAATTGGAAATTATGAATTGGGCTAGAGCAGGCTAACAAGATGCATGCCTTTATTTAGATAGGCATGTGATTTCCTAGAACTTAGATTAACGATAGATAGTATGATGTATTCAGATACAGGCAATAAAACAATAAAGAGTAAATACAAATCTTTTTTTAATCTTGAAGAAGTGGTAGAGCTTTCCATCATTATATTAATAAGAAGAGAAGATCAACTACAAAACCAGCCCAGAAGTGCTGAAAAAGACAGAAGCACAAATGCCCCAAAAGAAAAGAAGCAAAAATAGAAAATAAAGGCAACATTGAAAGAACATGTTACTGTTTCCTCAGGTATTACATGAGATTTAGTATAAATACTAATGTTTGTGTTCACATGTTGATCAGAAGATTCTATAGTCATAACAAAAATCTTATATCAGTGGCCTGTTTTGCAGAGCTCAGAGAGCAGCTCCCATGCGCATTCCAGGGGGAAATGATGTTTTACATAGAAGTGATTCTAGGTTGGCGATTCTCTGAAAAAAACTCATATCTCTGTTTCACTTTCCACACAGAATCACTTCCTCAATAGAATTTATCCTAAAGAATCAGATTCAGTCATAGAATCACTTCCCCCAGAGGAGCTCTACGAAATAGACATGCATTGTGAATGCATTGACATTACATTTTGGGAGACATAATCCTCTTGATCATAAGCTTTCATCGTAGACTTTCTGGCTTTTCTAATTATTTGTTTTAAATAAATCAGTAGCAAATACAAATGAACTTCTAGAATATATAAAGAGAATAAATCCTGTTAATGATGAAAAACTAAGTGATAACTAGCAGAGCAATTGAAAAAAGGCATTATAATAATTTAAAATGGATAACCTTCAAGAGTAGAGAATGCCCTTATAACAAATGTAAATGTGGATGGAAACCGAAAAGGTTGATCTTGTGCTATCGCAAATAAGTCCTAGAAAATAAAATAAAGAAACAAAAGTGTTACATGTTGTTAAATTTGAGTTAATTTTCTAGAAGACGTAAATATATCGACATATAACCTCTCCAATTGCAGCCAGAGTCTGTTGCTGATCTGGTGTCTGGTTCAACAGATTATCCAAGAAATATTGTATGGACCTCCTAACCTATGTATCCAAAAGTACAAATTATATATCATTTAAACTTCACAGACCTTCCAACCCAATAAATAGTACACTGTACCAACCGGTGAGAGATCTCCTGTCGGCTGGAGAGCTTCCAGATCAATTAGAGCTTTCATAACCTGCAACAAAGAGCTCATGAAGATAGGAGATGCATTGCGTGGAGGTTCAACATCTTAGTTTCAAGAATAACATCCAAGGTAAAATGCTAAGTAAAAAGTAAATTATACTACTAACATGCCATTCTCATGAAAAGACTAAGATAATACCTTGTTTGCATCCTTCTCATACACAGAATAAAACAGGGAGAGTAATCTCTCCCGAGTGAACGATTTTATCTCACCCATCATTCCAAAATCGTAATATATTAGAGAGCCATCCTTGTCTACAGCAAGGTTTCCAGGATGAGGATCAGCATGGAAGAATCCAGTCTTCAATATCTGTTTTGTACCCAGTAAGAACAACAGGTCAAAACCATCACATGTCATATCCAATTACGAAACAGAAACTAACTTGGCATCTGGACTGAACATGGGAGGAGAATTTACAAAAAAAATGTAGAAATGTATTATTGAATAAAGTATGTTATAATGGCATGTTAAACCAAAAAAAATAATCAGAAACAGTGACAAGGGCATATGAACGAAACATTAAAAGCATGGAGGGTCAGAGCAAGTTATAGATGATCTTGGAATGAAATAAATTGCTGTTTTAAGAACCTGGGGAAAAAAAATTCTGACTGGCCCCACAGTAAAAAAATCGAAAAAGATACCAAGGCATCTGGCACTGGCTCCACATTAAATTATCAAATGATGCTGCCTACCATAATTCTATGAGTATTCCATAGGTGAAGTCTAAACAACAAGCAACGAAGTTGAGTTTGGATTACTATAAGCAGCATAGGTAAAAAAAACACAACCTGAATTAGGTAAGATTCTATTGCACGTGATGCAATTAGTGACCGACTATAGCCCCGGCTGTCAAGAACATCCAAATTGTTTATTTTAATACCTGTATAAATGAGATAATAAAAAGAAGTTCCAAGGTAAGGATTGTAACAGCATATACTTCCAAGTTACAACTGAAAGGATAAACATGGTTTAATAGTAGTCCACATCAGACCTTCGTTGTATGTTTTAGTTAGCAGCAACACTTGGGCCCGAAAACAATTTTAATTTTTTTAACACAAAATTTATATCACTGGATTTTGACTTAGATGAAATCGCCAATAAAAGCACATTAATTCAGTAACTGCAGATCATTTAGTTGAACAAATTATATAAAAATTTAACTGGCACAATTGTAACAGAAGTAGTTAGAAATGGATTAAAGTCAGTCTCATCCTTCTCTGCATCACAAAGTAATTAAGATATAACAAAAATGACTTGGTTAGTTGAGTTAAAAGTGCCCAAACAATAGTTCATCCAACTCTAAATATGCAAAATTTCTACTGTAAAAAATAATTAACTCTTACCAGGGACATACTCCAGGGTTAACACCTTTTCAGTTGTGTAGTCCCACATGATAAGCTACAAAAAAAAAGTATAATGACACATCATGTAAGACTTTGAAACTAATGTTGAGAAAATGGAGGCTTTCACTTCAGTGCTCCACCATGATTAAAATTTATAAATAGTTAGAGCAAAAGATGGGGATAGAGAACATTGATTAGAACCGACCACTAAGCCCGTTATATGGATAGCTCTGGTCTTAACAAGATTCATAGTGCTCCACCATGACTAAAGTGGATTACAATTTACAATATTTTATAAGCACATAGATAGTCCTTTCTGGAATGTTCCAAGTATATAGTTAGCTGCCCTTACTGCTTGTGCCAACCACTAATCAACATAAACCAACAGGTAGCTTTCCACATCAGTTCCAGCATTAATACAACATTTTGTGATATTCATTGTTGAGCAGGCTTAACTACAACCATAGCATTCCCTCCATCAAGCAAAATTCAATAGGGGAGCTGTATATGGTGATTATGTTCTGTTCTTCTAGGCATGCAATCTCAGTTTGTTTGATTATGATACCTGGAATTATGTGCTATTAGTATAATAGTGGTGGAGCACTGAATCAAAACCCAAAAATAAATTGCATTGTGAGATCCAGGAAACATACTGGCACGCGAACCCACTTTATATTTCTGAAATCCCGTCGAAACCTGTCTGCGTTCTTTCCTTCATTAATGTAATCAATTTCTTCATATAAAATTCTGAAACCATAGAAATCAGGATAATGAATTTTTCAGTAAAACCAATTTCCAAAGTAATATAAGCCTATATAATCAAAATTTTGAGATCACTGCATTATACATGTTGTAATATATTCTCCATTTTGCTTACATACTTGTTGAACCATATAAGTTCATGACTATCAAGAGTGCAAACTTCATTCGTATAACACATATAAAATATCAAAGTAGACTACATATAACACATATAAAATATCAAAGTAGACTACATATAACACATAAAATATCAAAGTAGACTATCTATGTTTGGTACAAAAAGAAGATTATATATTTACTTACTTGGAACATTCCTCATAAATACCGATCCAGTCCCTTGAAGGGCCTCCTAATGTTTCACTTCTTTGAAAATACTCGGCTACTAGCTTTAAGTTCCCTGCAAGAAACCAAAGGGAAAAAGGTTTTACTATGATTAGTTCATTGGTATCATCAAGAAACTGAGTATTTCAACATAGGACATTTGAATCATTTTGTAAGAAACCATACAGATGAACATTAATAGTATTATTACATTTTACAAACTGGTGTGCAAAGTAAAAATGGCAAATCAAAAACATTAAATCCACCTTTTGTTCTGGGTAAGAGACGAAGCTTCGATCAAATAGGTTTGAATCAAAAGAATAGCATGCATTAAACTTTTATTTGTTCTGTTTCTCTAAAGCAATAGTTCTCTAATCACAGACAACAATAACTTGTATATATCTTACTCAGGTCAATGTCAAAAAGTTTTTTGAGCCCAGGTCGCTGAACTTTCACTGCAACTCTTTCTCCATTGTGGAGCACCGCACGGTGTACCTGAAAAATAAGACACACAGTAACATGGAAGTAGATTTCAGAAAAATGCAGCATAAATATCATCAAATGCACTGAATTTCATAAACTATTTCCAAACAAGGGCCATTGAGGCCATCATCAGTTTTGATTTGCCATGAAATAGAAATGCATTAAGTGAAAACTGTTACCAATGATATGGAAAGCATTAGACATATACAGGAGTTAAGTACCATGGATATATTGTTTTACTTTAACTAGAGAGGATAATACATTTCCTTCAAATGCTGCAAGAGGGGCTAAATGACAATGCATCTAGTTTCTACAGGATTTAAACAAGGGAAGATCTTTGAGAAAAAGAACTGCATAATATGTTTATGGTATACTAAGTATGCAATGGTACTGGGTAAAAAATGTAGGTGCATACAAAGTTTAGGATTTTTTTTTTGATAACAAAGTTTAGGATTAAATACCTGACCAAGACTGGCAGCAGCTATTGGGCGTTCTTCAAATTCTTTGTACACAACATCAATAGAACAACCCATTTCCTTCTCTATGAAAACCTTGGCCTTCTCAGGAGAAAATGCTGGTACTCTGTCCTGCATAAATAAAAGCAGAAAAAAAGGGATAAAACATGAGTACTATACATCGCTGATATGAAATGCTTTGGTTCTTAGACTCTTAGTCAATCCACAATACAACAGCTGTGTCCCATAATTGATCATTATTGCCATTGTCAGATAGCTGAAACAAAACCATCAATAGGAAGAAAGGAAAGAACGGACAAACGAATCATGTCAGTATAATAAAAAGAACAGGAACAACATAAGCAGAAACATATGCCAATTCATCACAATAAAAATAAAATAAACACATCTGAAACAAGCAAATTACCTGAAGTTTTGCAAGCTCGTCCACAAATTCTCTGGGGAATAAATCAGATCTAGTGGAGGATAACTGTCCAAGCTTAATAAACGTTGGGCCAAGTTGCAAAACTTGCTCTCTTAACCATGAAGCAGTTTTCCGCCTTCGAACTTTCTGCAAGATGTAAGCCACCCTTTAGCCCACCCATATGTATAGTAGAAAGCGAATCCTTTCTTTTTGCAGCCCCAAGTGATGTAATTCATCATGCTTCCACACCATCACTACAAACAGACTTAACTCCACCTATAGATAGAACACTTATTGGAAACTTGAGGTGGCTAGTTGGCAAAGAAAATTTTTCTTTGATAACTTCTTTTGAATCACAATGCTATAGACTCATTTTTTTCTTGAAGGAAAATGACTCAATTTTTTATCTATATCTTAAACACATACCCGCTTTTCTTCTGAGAATCCACCAGGATAGGCCCACTTTGCGTTGTCAAATAGCACGCGGACTCGCAAAGAAAGCACAAAAGACCATATATCTATGCTCCTCTGCACAGAGTTGTAATTATCTTTTGCCCAACTGAATCCCTCATCAGAAGGCAAAATCTTCAATTCCTCTTGAAAGGGATCATCTTTGGGTCTCATTTGCTTCTGCGTCTTAACAAGAGAGGAAGTCTTGCTGCTTTTCACCAGACTAGTACCATTTACAGCCACCTTCGGAGTACCATTAATGACTGCTTTGGTTGAGCCATTGACAATGGCCTTTGCAGAACCATTAATCGACACCTTGGTCGAGCCATTGACAGCGCCATTTGGAGAACCATTAACTGTCCCCGATCTTACATGACCACCACCATTGGTCCTCCTCAACTCTGTCGTTGGTACCATCTTTGTTGCCCGGCCATTAGTACCATATTTCCCAGATTCCGCTGGCCTAGCTTCTGCACGGAATGTTGGGGACCTCTTAACCAAGAATGTCTCACTCTTTGATGCCCCGTACCTTGGGAGCTTCACACTAGAGATTGATGCTGAGAAACTAAGATCAGGCACCATCATCGCCATGAGTATGACCAATCAGAAGCCCCTGTCCAGAGAATCACACATTAACACATATCTAGAAACTATGACCCACATGCCCGTCTAGTAATCCTGACAGAAAACAAAAAAATGTCCTGAATGGCTGAATCACACTAACAAAGTCGTCCTTTTTTCAAGACTACCTGAATAATAAATATCCACAATAATTAATAGAACTTCTCCAGAAGTCAGCAATAATGAGCTCAGAGAAAATGGGGTGACTAATTTACAGGCCTTGTTCAGATCCGAAAATTTTTGGGGAAAAATTCCTATAGCACTTTCGTTGTTATTCGGCAAAATTTGTCCAACTATGGGCTAACTAGGCTCAAAAGATTTGTCTCGACATTTACAGATAAACTGTGCAATTAGTTATTTTTTTACCTATATTTAATGCTCCATGCATGCGTCCAAAGATTCGATGTGATGGGTGGAAGAGGAAATATTTTGGGTTTGCATGGGAAGTGAACGGGGCCATATTGCTCATAAAGGATCAGCTAAGAAATTCAGCAGGACTGTTCATGCCTGGAAGGTTGTAGTTGTATAATATTGATAAGTTGGAAAACATAAAAAATATCCATATGATCATTCATGGTAGAACTACATACCTAATTCTCAATAATACTGTTTTGTCTAGGTCGAGTGCCTGAGAATTTATCATGACATGAAAAGGCTCACACGCAGCAATCAATTTTGTTGGTTCCGAGGCTGCGATCCTAATCACCAAGAAACAGAACCCCACTGATGAACTGTCCAATCAAGACCCTAAACCATCACAAAATCACTCATTTCCCGAACCAATTTCATGCAAGACTCCGGTCCACGGGCGCAGATTTTGACTGGAAGTAAAACTAATACCGAACAAGAAACGAAGCGAGTGGATGACGAGGAGTGGGAGTCGTTCAAGGAGGGGTTAAATGAGTGGATGAGGAGGAGTGAGAGTCGTGGAAGAAGGGGTTACCTGCTTCCGATTCCGTCGGCGAGGAGAGGTGAGGCCGTGACCGTGAGGGGGGCGGGAGGACTCAACAGGGAAGAAGGAAACATGTGCACACCACGGAGGAAGTGGAGCAGGAAAGGAAGCCAGAAGAATTTTATACGGTTATACAGTACTTCCGATTACAGTTCATTTCAGACTTTTCCTGGATGGACGAAAATGCCCTTGATGCTTCCAGTTGTAGCAGGCATACATACTGAACCCTGAACGTTTTTAGCGTCATTGTTGTGTATGAACCAATTGTAGTAAGCAGTGTAAGCCGTTTGCTGAGAGCCTGAGATCAAGTGCGTAGCACTGTAGCCCCTTGAGGCAGCGTCGCTAAAGCGAACGTGTACCATCGGGTATCCAACACATACACCCTGTTTAGCGGATGGTTTTTACGACTGATAAGCTGGCTGATGTTGTTTTATTGTGAGAAAAAAATAATATACTGTGATAGATAAGCAGTTCAAGCGAACAGGGCAATAAAAAAAGAACAGAATCCATGGACTGAGCACACGGCAGTGTTAAACGAGGCATAAAAGATGAAGTCACTGTCATTTAGCAATGAAGAAAAAAAAATGAAAGGATCGGAACTAGGACTATATCAACTTTCAGTGTCATATAAAAATGGTAATTTTCTGGAGAGAAAGCGGAAGCGTGGGGCTGCGGAACTGCCGTCGTGCGCAAGACGACGCGCGGGAGTACAGCGAATGGCTGGTGGCTGCCGCTGCGCGAGCCTGTGCTCTCGCCTCTCGGGGCGGCTGAATTTTTTACTATTCGGCCCTTTTTTTTAAAAAAAATTCACGTTTAGACCCTTGGGCGAAGTAAACTCAACTTTGGACCCTGGGGTCGACGCCATGATTCATGGCGTCGAGGTTACACGTTTCGACGCCGTGACTCACGGCGTCGAGCTTCGTGGTCCTATTTGACGTGGCAGATGATCTGGCAGACAGCTCGACGCCGTAGATCACGGCGTCGAGCTCGGCGTCGTGATCTACGGCGTCGAGCCTGGATTCATCTGATGACTTACGCCGTGCTGAGCACGTCGGCATGAAGTCCGTACTCCTTTGCAAAGACGAAGGACGCGATAGACTGAGGTAGTGCGGCCTGCAATATACACATCGTGTTGAACTGTTTAAAAAATGAACATTGTCTACGTACGGACACCGTCCAAAAATCCAGATACAATATCCAAAACTTCATGTTTTTCAATAAAAAAAAATCTAAAATTCCAAGCAAAAGATCCTCTGGAATATGCCTTGCATGCATGCATGGTAGTGGTTGTACTTTTGAGTTTTCAACAATAACAACATACAAGGACACACTTGGAGTTTTCAGTTTCGATATATCTGTGTGCAGCGTTAGGAATCGGCATGTGCACTGTTGCACTGCACTCAGAGTCGATCTCAGACCAAAAGTTTAGTTTGGTCACTGCAAGGAGGTACGCATGCAAGCAGATGGCCAAGAGGATGTGGCCACTGCACCCTGCCTTTACGCCTGCCGTGCACAGTGATTTTTTTCGGTGCACCACACTTTTACACGTACGCATCATATGCGTGCCCTATCTGATCTCGTTGACACACAGAAAGAGGCATGCATTTTCATTTTGAAACTAACTAAAGAGCATGTAATTAAAGGTACGTGCACTGTCACTTTGCCCAAGCTTTCGTCGAAACAGAAAGCAGAGACCTTGCAGGATCGATCGATCAGTAATAATTTTTTTTAAAAAAAGAAACAGTCCATGCATGCAGCCGACTCATCTGCCTGTCTGTACTGGTGTCTCTGAATTTAAGTGCAAAGGAGTGCAGGGCAGCATGACGGCGACGTACGGCACACACACCTGTATGATGGCGAAGCGTAGGACGTCGCCGCGGAGGCTGAAGGCGGCGGCGCCGACCAGCGTACGTACAGTGGTATACGCCGACGACTCTGTTTGCACGTACGTACAGTGGTATACGTCGGCCGACGTGCCACGCCATGCTTACATGCACGTACACCTCTAGCTAGGCGCAGTGTACCAGTACCGGCCGCAAGCTAGCCCTAGCTGGCTAGGCTGGGTGGGTGCACCACCGGCCCCTGTTACTGTGCGCTGAGACTGTTGCGGATGGACGACGGCCACCAGCACGTATGCCCAGATATACATGGCCGGTATACATGTCGAAGCCGACGACACCTGTACAATCATAGTACTATATATATATACTGCCCTACGACTCCACGCTACGTACTACTCTACTCGGCCAGGGGCCAGCCAGGGCCATACAATACTACTCTACTCGGCCTGCGCAGGGACGATGACGAGGAGGACGACACGACACGGCGTGCGTGTCAGGGCAGGCCATGCATGTCGCGTGGCGATAGGCCGGTGGCGTCGTCGCGGCGGAAATGCGTCTGCCGGACGTATGTGCCGCCACACACGCACCCGGCCGGGCATGACATATATATATATAGCTTTGTGTGTCATGTGACTGTACCAGCAGCATGATACGTAAAGAAATGCAAGTTGATTAATAAACGTCAAGTACGTGCGGATGCGTGCAGTGCGCACGTGTGTAAGTAATTAACGTTAAGTACGTGCGTGGTCCGATCGATCCCCAGAAATACGATTCCCACATGTAATCAATAGTAATCAGATGAATCCAGGCTCGACGCCGTAGATCACGGCGTCGAGCTGTCTGCCAGATCATCTGCCACGTCAAATAAGACCACGAAGCTCGACGCCGTGAGTCACGGCGTCGAGACGTGTAACCTCGACGCCATGAATCATGGCGTCGACCCCAGGGTTCAAAGTTGAGTTTACTTCGTCCAAGGATCTAAACGTGAATTTTTTTCAAAAAAAAAAAGACCAAATAGTAAAAAATTCAGTCGGGGCGGCACCCTGGTCCCTGGCGCAACCTTGAGGTGCTGCCGTATCTTCCGGTCAAATCGTGGCCGGGCGTGGCGTCAGCGGATGGGATTTTTCTAGGGCCATTGCCGCTGAGCGTGGCGTACTAGGCGCTGCTTCCATTTCAGTCACGTCTTTTGGCTGGTGGACGGCGGTGCTACGTTTGACGTTTCGCCGCCGGGCGGGGAAGTGTCGCTGGTAGAGCACCAGTAGAATGATTTGATTTGTCTGGCG
The DNA here is from genome assembly GCA_038087645.1 of Saccharum hybrid cultivar R570. Classification (NCBI taxonomy): domain Eukaryota; kingdom Viridiplantae; phylum Streptophyta; class Magnoliopsida; order Poales; family Poaceae; genus Saccharum; species Saccharum hybrid cultivar. Next base: position 28,394,205 of record JAQSUU010000066.1, on the reverse strand, counting down.
ACAATAGCCCATTGTTTTGTTTTGTCATGCCCAACGTGCCAAGATATATACTCCCTCTGTCCCATAATAAAAGCGCGTTAAGGATTCAAATGTGTAAACTACTGTAGGTGTGAAATTACATTTTTGCCCTTAAAAAGTGTAGTGCAGTGATCGGCAGTACATGTGCAGATGGAGCATCCTGCCGCTGAACGGGACTCCAATGGGAACGAGCAAGCAAATGAGTGGTCCAAACACTTCCACGTAGCTCCCATCAGTATTTTTTTCCGCCAACGTGATTGTCTACAGCTGTTGAGCTGCGGCAGCTGCCAGTTAGCCCCTATACTGTTCCTATATTTACCTTCATTTGTGGGACAAATTTCAAACTTCAGATGTGTTTTTATTTCGGGATGGAGGGAGTATATAGTTCGATGATGTGAGCGTTTTTTGTGCTTCTACTAGATGAATGAACACCAGAATTCTCCATCTGAAACGCCCGTTACAAACTTTCCATGTGCTACTACAGTACTACTATAGTTGAAACGCCCTGGTACCTTCACCCAGGCGATAATCGAATGCCCCAGCGGGGCTAGGCTAGGCCAACTTGGTTGGTAAGCATAGTTAGGGCGTCCCCAACGGGATAACCAAATCGTCAGTTGAGATGAAGCCTAAAAACAATAAAGAAAAGAAGTGGAGAGTATAGGGACGTAGAGCATTGAAGCTCAGAGATGGAGTTGTATGGGAGAATGTGCGAGCCCAGCGACTATAAACTCGATAGCTCATTCCTGTGTCAGCTCTGTGACCGATAGAATTTCACCGCAGTCGGCGATTCGAGCACCGCACTTGTTTAGTTCCCAATTTCTCCCCAAATTTCACTATGTAAAAAGAAAATTCCTCGTCACATCGAAATGTCGGCACATGTATGAAGTACTAAATGTAGATGAAATTAAAAACTAATTATACAGTTTTGTTGTACTTTGCGAGACGAATATTTTGAGCCTAATTAGTCAAAGTTTGGACAATTTTTACCAAATAAAAACAAAAGTTGCTACAGTGCGATTTGACGGACACTGTGCCGAGTTGGGCCTCCCAACTCGGGATCTAAACACGGGCACCGTTGGAGGCGCCCTTAGAATACAGCATATTCAGAACCTTTTGTAATCTGATAAAGTTCACCCTTGAGGTTCCCTCGTTGGCGCCTGATCTCTTCGCGCTCAGCTCCATCTGGTTGAGTTGCACTAGGAGCCAGTCGTGCTGTTGTTCAGCGTTTCCACCCTGACTTGTTGCATCAAACTTTCACTGGCATCTCCGACTTCTACATGCTCAGGGATATGTTGGAGATTGCCTTCAATGTTGTCAGCCACTACTGCACCATCGTCATCCATGTTGTCGTTGTTTCCCACCTGTCCGTTGAGTTGCAGTTTTGCCATGAAGCACTCCCTTGAGGGGTGATGGCTTGTATTTCTCCAGACGTTGGAGCCTGAGATTTCTTCTGAGTAGGATGAGACCGTGACCATGAGCTAGGAGGTTGCCATACTTTCAAAGTCTGACACTAGGTCCTCTAGATCATCGAGATCTACCATGGCTACGAAATTGGAGAAATCGTCAATATGCTTATTGTTGTTACCCTCTACGGGTGTTAGATCGAGATGGCAGGCTAGAGGGGGTTGAATATAGTCTTTTATAAATCTATAATCACTAAAGTTGATTGAAACTAATGAGAAATTGAAACTATTGAACTAGCCAAGACTACACCTCTCTCTATCTATATCACAAGCACCTTACAAATGAACATGCACAAGATATTACTAAGGTGTCGAGCTAGTAGGAGCTCTCCTACACAATTCTAATTTACTTTAAGGTGGATCGGGGGGGGAGCTATCAAGAAGATCCAAGATGTCACCTTCTATCCTCTTTTTGCTACATCTATATCGAAGGTAAAAACTGATCAACCTCCCCATAGTCCTAGCATTACACAAGATGACTATGTTGCGAAGATTGCTGGCCATGCCAAGCTTTTTGAGATTTGTATGCATGAAAATCTTAGTAAATTTATGATGGTCATAATAAAAGGGAGGAAAAGAAATATCAATTTTTTGTTTTTCCTCAAGATGCATGTGTTAGCAGATTGGCCCCGGTTTCTAGCCAACCTCAATATGGGATGTTATTCAGCATTTTTGAGGGGCAAACAAGTTGTGCATCGGCTAACCAACCCAAATTGGCTTATTCATCGACTGATACCAATAGGGCCATTTAGGGGGGTTTGGTGCTACTTTACCATTGGTTACCTTCACACAACCATCGGTTTCTACCACACGAGCCAATAGCAATTTAGCAGTGTTGCATGTTTCTTTCTCTCATAACACGGTGTTGTCAAATCCTCCTAAGACAACTTTTAGGATTCAACAAGCTAAGGCCCCCTTTGGAATGGAGGAAAACTTCCGGTTTCCTATGATTTTCCTGTGAAAATGAACTAATTCCTGTGAAATTCCTGTACAATTCCTATGAAATTCATGCGTTCCAAAAGGGCCCTAATGCATATGCAAATACTTTGCAAATCGATAATAATCCGCCCCCATGCAATGAAGCTTTAAGTCAATTTAAGGAAAAAAATTTCATATCTTTAGAAGAAACTCTGGTTTAAGGCATCCGCTAGCTATACTAAGTCATATCCTTCATAATGGTTGGAAAGTATCTGACTTTTATAGATTCATTGGTGAAGATAATAAAATAAGGGAGCACACTAGCATGTTTCTTGCTCAATTGGGTGAGGCTAGTACCATGGAACATATGAGATTCAGAATTTTTTTGCTATCTCTTACCGGTACTCTTCATTGCAATTTTGCTCTATTGGTTCTCGGACACAATTAGAAAAAGTTTTATGAACATTTTTTAATAGAACCGGTGAGCTTAAATTGTCTAATTTGACATCGGTTAAGCAAGAGCCTGATGAGATTGTCCTTGATTATGTTAGAAGATTGAGAGAAATTAAACACCAATGTTTTAATTTGATAATTTCTAAAAAAGATCTCACTGATTTGGATTTTGTTGGCTCACGCTCTAATGTTAAAGAAAAGCTTGCTGAACACTTTAAGTTTCTCTCTATTAATCAATTGTTGCAAGAAGTTTCAGCTGTTGAAAGCTGACATTATGCTAGAGAATCTCATAAGTCACATTGTCCTAACATGTGTACTATTGAGTATCAATCAGATAGTTTGGACAATGAAACTATAGATTGTTTTATTGTTGAATTTTTATGGATAGAACAAGATAAATTTATTCCTTGCCCTTCCCTCAAGACGATTCACAAGAATTAGCAAGAGGAGTTAAAATTTGCATTTGATGTATCCAAGTGTCATCATATTTTTATGAGATGTTGAAAATGGATATATTTGCATCCTTTGCCACCATTTGATGGAACTGAAGCATCATGCATATTGTAAATGGCATAATTTCACTTCTGATGCTACTAATGATTGCATTGTCTTTCGGGCAGCAAATCCAATCGGCCATTAATGGAGGACAATTGAGTCTGTCAGGGATGTATGTTGATACAATGCCCTTTTCGATCAATACTCTAGAATAGAAAATGTTGTATTGGTTCAGCCCCATCAAGTTGAATCTACTATTGGAAAAAATAGAAAATTAAAGATCCCAAAAAAGACGACAAGATTGAGAAGACCTCGGGCTATGAAATTCATGCTTGAGAGATCCATGGATAGTTGGAAGAATATCAAGATCACCATCAAGTCTCTAACTCAGTGTGGAGGGGGAGGGAGGCAAGCAAAAAATGCCATGGACAAGTAAAATGGAGTCATCATTGCTGTTGGATAGGGAAAGTTGGCTGAGCCAACTTTAGAAGTCGGTTGAGCCAACTTTACAAGTCGGCCATGCCAATCTTGACGTTGCTGACTAGCCAAACTAGCAAGGATGATCAAGCAGAGGCACTCGTGAACATTCAAACTGAAGCATCAAAAAAGAAGTCGGGTCACCTCCGAAGCAAATTTATATACCTAAGAAGAAAGAGATTCTTGCTGCTCCTATGGATGCCATCAAGCAAACTTCTCTTAGAATTTGCTCCATGGAGGTTCTGCTCAATGAAATTGAAGGATCGATTGCCATTGAGAATCTAGCTCTATAGGTGACATTGCAAGTGATGGAGAAGTGAAGAGTAGCAAACCAGACTCCAAATGCTTCCAACCAAGATGGTGGCCTTCAGGGCTGACCAAGACACAATGACGTGAGCTCCAACGTGCTCGTTGTAAGAAAATTCAGCAAGAAGACTAGAGCTGCTTGGATGATGACCCATACACACATATCTCCCTTTGAACAAAAATGGCTGATGTATGCATCAACCTTAGTCTAAAATAACTAATGAGCCAGACATAGTTGTTTTTTTGTTGTCATGCATTTTTAGATTTGGACAATGTGGCAGAACCTCCTAATTACTATGGCCCACATGTACTTATTATTGTCTTAAAGACTTCTAACCACTGTACAAGTGTACCACAGATCTTAAGAAGCCTGTCGGGTGTCCTCGGGAAACCCGAATCATCCACAATCTTCCGAGCAGGATCACATTACAGAGGCATCACAGTATTACAACAGTTTATATAATAAATTACATCAGAGTACAAAAGCGGAAGTCTTACATAACATAAGTTTACAAACTTGATGTTCCAAACTTACAAAACTTAAGTTTAGTGTTACAACCATAGTAGTAGAGTAGCATTATTAACATTATTACAACACCAAAACGCGATGCTCTGCCCAAGAGCCAAACATCTCTACTCGTCGTCGCTCGCCGCAAAGATAGTCATGCAACAGGGTCCAAAACACACCTGCTCATGAGACGCACCTGCAACAGGGGTTTAACAAACCCTGAGTACGAAAGTACTCAACAAGACTTAACCGACAAAACCAGCGGAACGACTCAGGAATGCAGGCTTAGGGGAATCAAGGTGAGGTTCCAGCAGGAAGGCAAATTCTTTTGCATAAAAGCTACTAATGGTGAATCCTTATGATCACAATTTTATTTCAATATTATTTATTTGACAAATTGTAAGTGATCCTAATCTAGATCATATAACTCATTCAATATCTTTCTGATTCTCCGACCAAAGTTCCATTTCTTATCTACGATGTTGAACAGAGAATCGAGTCTCCTTAACCGAGGAGCAGCGACGATTCGAATCGATTAAACCCAGCTGGGGATTCCTAATCACACGGCATATGTAGGACTCTAACCGACATATATCAACCTTCACTCGGATCCTCCAAAATATGACCGGGTCCAGCGCCACCCGAGAGTATAGTACACCTCCAATCCAGCCCTTGGCTACGAGGGTACACACTACTCTCGCCATCTCTCCACTCCCAGTGCGCGGTTGGCCGTTCACATGTTGGCGTTACCGAGGTCTTAGGCTTACCGGAGCATATGATCAGTTACAAAGTCTCGACACACATAATTCAAACAACGGTACGGTCCTTAACTGACTCAGTCGGAGACACTACAGGGGGACTCCTTTCCCGATGCAAGTCCACCGACCGGTCCCAAATTATCAGCATTACATTCATCAAGTGGTTGTCCAACAACCCTTCAAACTTTGTTTAAAAGTTTTAAAGTTTTCTCATTAAGCAATGCTAAGCATACTAAGCATTTTTAAATAAAAACAGTAACAAGGATGGTATTGGAAAATCAAGGATGATAATGCAGTAATTAGGTTATCACTCAACTCCTAGCACTTAATGCAATAGAGCTGTAATAATAGTGAAGTAAAACTTTTCAAATTGCAAGGGAAGGTTAGATGTAACCGGGGCTTGCCTTGGTCGACGGGAAACTCAGGCTCGGGTTCAGTACCGCAGATGTCAAACCCTACTTCCACGGACATCGGTTCTTCTGCGGGGACGGGTTCGGCTTCGGTACCCTCCTCTTTTGTGGGAACTATACGTAACGATAATGCATGCTTTAGGATGATGAGATAATAAACATGATGCTCGCTGGATGCTTAACAGAGTTAACAACTTGAGTACAACTTCCCTTCATGGTACAGTTGAACAACAAAAGCTTCTAACTTAACCCTAATCTAGGGTCCGATTACGCTAAACAACTTATTAAGGGATTTCGTTAAACACATGAAATAACACTAATTAAGAATTAACAACATGATTAGGAAAGCTTAAGCAACCAATTAAGAATGCTAAAGGTCATCAAGGGTTAATGACCTAAAGTCAACACTCAATCATAAAGTCAAACAATCACTAATCATCATTCCCTAATTACCTAATTAACTAATTAATTAACAAAGCATAATTTAAGAATAAAAATTAACTTAATCTAATTAAGCTAAAATTTTTAATTTAGGAAGCTTATATCCTAATTAGATGATAAAACAATTTTCATGATTTTTTTGATAATTAAATAAGCCTAGAAAAAATTAATTAAGGGCCACTTAAGAATTAAATGGACTAATTAATTAACCTATAAAAAGTAATTAAAATTGATATTTATTATTTTTCTTAAATAGTACACAGTGTATAAAGGTTACTCAAAATTTTTCACAAATTTTGGAATTATAAATAATTTATAACATAAATAACAAAACTGAAAATCATTTTACATTTTTGAAAAAGGAAAAACAAAAATTACCAACGCGGGGCTGCTTCTTCTCCTTCCCTCTCTCTCGGCTCGGCCCGCACGCACGCGCGCGGCCCGTTTCCCCTCTCCGCGTGCTCGCCCACTAGGCCCAGCAGCGCGGCCCGGCCTGCTCGCGCGCTCGCTCCCGCTCTCTCTCTCTGACGCCCTAGTCCCGCCTGTTGTAAGGTCCAGATGGCTAGAGGAGGGGTGAATAGCCTATTTAAAAATCTACCAGCTTCACTAGACAACCACGTTAGTATAAAAGATGGCTAAGCTAATTCTAGCACTAGCTCAACTACACTATGCAAGCCACCTATACAATTCTAGTGAGGCAAGGCTATGATCTCTAATACACACCAACAAGACTAAGTCACTAAGCTACTTACTCCTATGTGATAAAAGCTACACTAAGCAAACTACACTAGAACTAGTACAAGAAAGTAAAGAGCAAGTGACTTGATTCTTATACCAACGATGTAGAGAAGCAATGTACTCGAAGAATCAATCACAATGATCAACCACAAGAGAAATCCTCGGCAAAGAGATGACACAAGATTTTTTACCGAGGTTCACTTGCTTCCCGGCAAGCTACTCCTCGTTGTGGCGATGCACCCACTTGTCGGTTCGCGAGCTAATCGACTATCAAGAGTCGAGCCCTCGGCGGGCGCCGCACAACCGCACACAAGATGGGGATCCTCCAAGCCACGAGCTCCACTAGAGTATCCAATTTGCGAACTCCCGCGGGCAAGGATCAAGAACCCCTTACAACACTAGGTGAGGGCTCCAACAATCTCCAATTGCGAGCTCAATCACCTCCGCTGCTCCAAGCCGTCTACCGTGTCGGGAAACACGGAAGAGTAACAAGAAATCCGCAGCAACTCGAAGATCAAGTGCCTCTAGAATGCAACTCTCAAGCAATGCACTTGAATCTCACTCAATCTCACTCAAGATGTGCAACTATGCAAAGAGATGAGTGGAGGGGTTGTTCTCAAGCTCAAAGGATGTCTCTATATCTCAAAATGTGCAAGAGTTACCCTCAAACCCCGGACATCCTCTATTTATAACGAAGGGGTACGCAGCTAGCCGTTACGGACGACGCAGCGAAAATCGCGCTGACCGGACGCTCCGGTCAGGGTGACCGGACGCGTCCGGTCACTACACGACAGCAAGAAACAGTGTGCGTCAGAACTAGCCGTTGCCCTGACCGGACGCGCTCAACCGTTTGACCGGACGCGACAGTGCCAGCGTCCGGTCGCGTTCCAGTAAGCTCCCGTTGAGACCGGACGCGTCCGATCGCACGTGACCGGACGCGCCGCGCGTCCGATCGGCACTTCGCAGCTCTCTGCTCCTCTGGACGCCTAACCGGACGCTCCGGTTCCATGAGGGACCGGACGCGCCGGTCGCGCGTTCTCCTTCTGCGCACAAGAGAACTGACCGGACGCGCTGGTCAGGCCAGACTAGCGTCCGGTCACAAACCCTAGCGAGCAGCACCGAGTTGAACTGACCGGACGCGTCCGGTCAAACCGAGACCGCGTCCGGTGCAGCGTCCGGTCATCACAGTGACCGCTGTTCGCCTCCGTTTCTTTTCCGACTTCCGGCGCAATAGAAAATAGGCGTTATGTTAGCTCTCAACTAGATCCTAATGCATATGCTCAAGACATTGATCTAGTGGCACTTGATTCCCGAGCTAACCGTGATTGCCCCTCTTGATAGTCGGCTATGTATCCTAAACCCGGTCAATCACTTCTCTACTCATCTTAGACCGGCAAAAGGAAAATCCTATGGTTATACCTTTGCCTTGAGCTCTTAGATCCTTTTCCTTCACTTTGATCATCATGTCCATCATATTATGTGCATCTCCACCATGATCGACATTTCATGTCCATGCACCATTTCTTTGTGATCTTGTGGCCACCACTCCTTGCCACGTACACCTTCATCACATGTGTTGCTTATGCCTAACTCAAAACACTAACACATGGCATTAGCAACTTGGTGTCATTAATTACCAAAACCAAACTTGGGCTTTCAATCTCCCCCTTTTTGGTAATTGATGACAACCATCACAAAGATATGAAATGAAATCAATTTTCAATTTCGATAGTATTAGCTCCCCCTACATATGTGCTTCCATGAGTTTGGTTCAATTGTGCACATATGTATGGATTTGAGTTTTGGGAGAGTTACTACTATCAAATTGATGCTAAGGTATATAGAATGGACCTTTGAAGCGTGATACCAATCGGAGTTGCCTTTATATACCATTCTTAGCATCAATGTAGCTAGACACCACTTGTAATTCTTCACTTGTAAAGATCACAAACACTAAAGTACCCCGTGAGATCAACATTTAAAAGCAAAGGGTGTCTAGATACCACTTATAAAGCTACTCTTAACAAAACATCATTCAAGTTCTAATTGTAGCAATCACCATACACACATGAATATGAATTTAAGCTTTGTAATGCAACAATTCATCATGTTAATGCACATACAAATGCAACAAATAATTCATGAGCTTGCTCCCCCTACTTGTGTGCTCAATTTTAATTGATCCCTTTCCAATGTCATAACTTTTGCTTTCTCTCCCCCTTACTAAATCTTTTTCCTCCTTTGCAACTTAATTTTTATCTCTTTGTGACTTTTCTATCTTTGTGACTTTTCTCTCCCCCTTTGTCAACAATCACCAAAAAGGTGCCAATTTTAGTGAGAATTAAGTCAATCAATATGAGGGAGTCCAAATTATGGTTCAATCTAGATCACTTGCCTAGAATATGTAATTCGGTTTGATCCAAGGACAAGCTTCTTCACACCTCATAAAGTATAAGGGTTATCTTGACCATGTTGAATTACACATCATGAGCTCATTTTCTAGATTCAACGCTAGGTTTGCAAGCCCACAAACATGTCATATGCTACCACTAGATTAATCAAAACATAGAAGCAATAGTGGTACCATATATACATTAAACTCATTTGATTTTCATGAATGAGCCTATTTGTCATGCAAATATGTCTATATGTTCTAAACATGTCCTTAGCAAAGTATGGATGATATGCCAAACAACTTTACCTTGCTATGTCGGAGGAGAGGCATGTTATATAAGAATGTGGGGGTGCACTCATTTCAAGTTGGAGAAGTCAAGTATGTTCAATTCATTCTTCAACTTGTAAAATCTCTTCTCATCAAGTGGCTTTGTGAATATGTCGGCTAGTTGATCTTTAGTGCCAATGCTTTCAATGCTAATATCACCCTTTTGTTGATGGTCTCTTATAAAGTGATGCCTTATGTCAATGTGCTTCGTTCTTGAATGTTGAACCGGATTTTGTGTCATCTTGATAGCACTTTCATTGTCACAAAACAATGGCACATTCTTGAATTTGATTCCAAAGTCATTCAAAGTGGCCTTCATCCAAAGCAATTGTGCACAACAACTACCGGCACTAATGTATTCGGCCTCGGCGGTAGATAGTGCAACACTATTTTGTTTCTTTGATGACCATAAAACAAGAGACCTTCCAAGCAATTGACAAGTGCCACTTGTGCTCATTCTATCAATCTTGCATCCACCATAGTCGGAGTCCGAATATCCAATCAACTCAAAATTAGACCCCTTTGGAAACCATAATCCAACATCATGAGTGCCCTTAAGATATCTTAATATCCTCTTGGTTGCTTTCAAGTGACTTTCTCTAGGTGAAGCTTGATATCTTGCACACTTGCATACACTAAACATCACATCCGGCCTAGAAGCGGTGACATATAGCAAACTTCCAATCATAGATCGGTATTGCTTTTGATCTACCATGTTACCACTAGCATCAACACCCAATTGATCATTTGTGCCCATTGGTGTACTCATTGGCTTAGCATCTTGCAATCCAAACTTCTTGATCATGTCCTTGATGTACTTGCCTTGACTTACAAAAGTGCCATTCTTCATTTGCTTGATTTGAAGTCCAAGGAAGTAACTAAGCTCTCCAATCATAGACATCTCAAACTCATTTGCCATCATTTTTCCAAACTCTTCACAAAAGTCTTGATTAGTTGATCCAAAGATAATATCATCCACATAGATTTGCAACACAAACAAGTCATTTCCAATTTTCTTGGTGAAGAGAGTGGTGTCAACCTTTCCCATATTGAACCCTTTAGAGAGAAGAAAGTCCCTCAATCTCTCATACCATGCTCTAGGTGCTTGCTTCAAACCATACAATGCCTTCTTGAGCTTGTAAACATGGTCGGGCTTGTCATTTTCAAAACCGGAAGTTTGCTCAACATAAACTTCTTCATTGATGTAGCCATTGAGAAATGCACTTTTGACATCCATTTGATAGAGCTTGATGTTGTGTGCACAAGCATATGCTAATAAGATTCTAATTGCCTCCAATCTTGCAACCGGTGCATATGTTTCTCCAAAGTCAAGACCTTCAACTTGAGTGTATCCTTGTGCTACTAATCTTGCTTTGTTCCTCACAACCATGTCATCTTGATCTTGCTTGTTTCTAAAGACCCACTTAGTACCAATCACATTGTAGTTCTTCGGCCTTTCAATAAGTTCCCAAACTTGGTTTCTTGTGAAGTTGTTTAGCTCTTCATGCATGGCATTTACCCAATCGGAATCTTTTAATGCATCTTCTATTTTCTTAGGTTCTTCAAGTGACACAAATGAGTAGTGCTCACAAAAGGATGCTAATCTTAATCTAGTTTGAACACCACTTTGAATTCCACCAATGATTTGATCCAATGGATGATCTCTTGCAATGCTAGTAGGTTGGAGTATTGGGAGTTGATTGTTTTCACTTGTTTGACCATGAACTTGAGCTTCATCATGAGTACCACTAGAGCTTGCTTGATTTGTATCAATTTGCACACTTTGGTTGATCACATGAATATCATCATCATTATCAACTTGCCTTGGCCTAACATCACCAATGTCTATGTTTCTCATTGCATTTGCCAATTGATCTCCTCTCACATCATCAAGGTTTTGAGCTTCATTTTGAGACCCTTGGGTTTCATCAAACTCAACATCATGAACTTCTTCCAAGGTGCCATTTGTGAGATTCCAAACTCTATATGCTTTGCTTGTGGTAGAATAACCAAGTAAGAACCCTTCATCACATTTCTTTTCAAACTTGCTCAATCTAGTGCCTTTCTTGAGAATATAGCATTTGCAACCAAACACTCTAAAGTATGCAATGTTGGGCTTTCTTCCATTCAATAGCTCATATGGTGTCTTCCCAAGCTTTCCATGGCAATAGAGACGATTGCTACAATAGCAAGCCGTGTTGATGGCTTCACTCCAAAATGAGTGACTCACATTGTATTCACTAAGCATTGATCTAGCCATGTCAATCAAGGTTCTATTTTTTCTTTCAACTACACCATTGGATTGAGGAGTGTATGTTGGTGAGAATTGATGTCCAATACCAAGATCATCACATAAATCTTCAATTCTTGTATTCTTGAACTCACTACCATTGTCACTTCTTATCTTCTTGATGGTGATTTCAAACTCATTTTGCACTCTCTTGACAAAAGATTTGAATAGATCAAAAACATCACTCTTATCATAGAGAGAGAACACCCAAGTGTATCTAGTGTAGTCATCAACAATCACAAAACCATACTTGTTCCCACCAATACTAGTGTAAGTTGTTGGCCCAAACAAGTCCATGTGCAATAGCTCAAATGCCTTTGATGTGCTCATTTCACTCTTACTAGGATGTGTATTTCCAACTTGTTTGCCGGCTTGACAAGCACTACATGGTTTATCCTTTTCAAAAGTCACATCTTTCAAGCCTCTAACTAAGTCATGCCTTAAAAGTTTGTTCAATTGTTTCATTCCAACATGACCAAGCCTTCTATGCCATAACCAACCCATACTAGATTTGCTAAGCAAGCATGATGTCAATTGGGTCTCACTATCATTGAAGTCAATCAAGTATAGGTTACCATGTCTAAATCCTTTGAATATCAAATTTGATCCATCAACACTTATGACTTCAACATCATCACTACCAAATATGCACTTGAAGCCAAGATCACAAAGTTGTGCCACCGACAAAAGATTGAAATCCAAGCTCTCAACTAGCAATACATTAGATATGCTCATGTCATTTGAGATAGCAATTTTACCAAGCCCCTTGACCTTGCCTTTCTTGTTGTTGCCGAAAGTGATAGCATCAAAACCACCATTTTGACTTATATCAATTGATTTGAACATACAAGAATCTCCGGTCATGTGTTGAGTGCACCCACTATCAAGCACCCAATGCCTTCCTCTGGCTTTGTAATTGACCTACAAGACAAGATCAATTCCTTTTAGGTACCTAAACTTGTTTGGGTCCTCCAAGGTTAGTGACCAAGCTCTTTGGTACCCAAATGGCTTTCTTCTTTGGGCCCATCCATGGTGTACCAATAAACTTAGCATGAACACCATTTGTACCCTTGGTAAGTATATAGAAAGAATCAAACTTAATTGAGGATACATTAGCATTGGATTTCTTGTTCATGCAATATTGCTCTATGTGACCAACTTGCTTGCAACTTTTGCAATAGCTACCATTGTTCTTCACAAAACGAGTCTTGTGAGGAGCAAAAGCGGCCTTGCCTTTCTTGGGGTTATAGCCCAATCCCTCTTTATAGAGAGAAGCCCTTTGGCTACCCAAGCACATAAGCAAGCGGTCCTCACCACCATAAGCCTTAGCTAAGGTGTGATTGAGCTCTTTTACCTCCTTCTTGAGATTTTCATTCTCAACTATAAGTGTGGAGTCACAAGTGAAACCATCACTACTAGATGAGGATGATGTAGATGCGCTACATGAAGGGTTAGTGGGAGCAACAACAATAGGCTTATGACAAGATTCATCAATTATATCACAAGATATGCCTATGTTGCAAGTTTTAGCTTTCTCAACATTAGTTGGCATGTTTTCACATTTTTCAACTAGAGAGGAATGAGCTTCTTCAAGCTTAGTGTGAGACTTTTGAAGCTTCTTATGGTCTTCCTTTAGACTCTCATAAGATGCCCTAAGCTCATCAAGTTCTTGCATAAGGTTTTTCTTTTCCTTAAGCAAGCCCTTGCACTCCTTTCTAGATTCTTTAAAATGTTGAGTGCAATCTTCTAGCATAGTGATTAGTTCATCTTTAGTGAATTCTTCTTCATCACTATCACTATCACTAGCATTATCATGATCACTCTCATCATCGGATGATACCTTAGCGGCCTTAGCCATGAAGCATGATGGAGTGTCGAAGAGGGAGACCTTCTCTTGGATGGCAATGCTAGCATGTCCTTTCTTCTTGCTCTTGTAGTCATCCTCATCATCACTTGAGGAATCATCACTATCCCATGTAGCAACATGAGAATCATTCTTCTTCTTATGAGAACTCTCCTTCTTTTCTTGCTTCTTCTTTTGCTTCTTCCTCTCCTTCTTGATAGCATCTTCATCATCACTATCATAAGGACACTTTGCAATGAGATGGTCCTTGTTATGGCATCTAAAACATCTCATGGTATGCTCATTCTTCTTGGATGAGTTCTTCCTCCTTCTTGCACGAAAGCCCTTCTTCTTCATGAATTTGCCAAATTGCTTGACAAAAAGAGCCATCTTCTCATCAATGTCATCACTATCACAAGAGCTTGAGTCTTCATCACTTGATGATTCAATCTTGGATTTGCCCTTGGATGTGGTGGCTTTGAATGCCACACTCTTCTTCTTTTCATCATCCTTCTTCTCATTTTCCTTCTTCTTCTTCTTGACCAATTCATCCTTCTCATCATCTTCTCTATATGAATCATCGGTCATTACTTCTTGAAATATTTGTTGAGGAGTTGAATCCTTCAATGTAGTCCTCACTAGCACGGTGATCAATGTATCAAATCTCTTGGGCAAGCTTCTCAAGAACTTCATAGAGAATTGGTTGTCCTTGACCTCCTCACCAAGTGCCTTGAGCTCATTGACAATGACTTGCAATCGATGAAACATTTCCGGTACACTTTCATCATCTTGCATCTTGAAGCTTGAAAATTTTTCTTGCAAGATATATACTTTAGCGGTCTTTGTGCCTTCGGTGCCCTTAAATGTTTCTTCAAGCTTGGCCCAAGCATCATGTGCAACTTCTATGTTCTTCACTTGCTCAAATGTCTTATCATCTAATGCCTCATGAAGAGCACTAATTGCAATGTCATTGCATTAGAGTTTCTTCTCTTCCACCGGTGTAGGTGCTTCCGGATTAGCAACCTCAAATTTTGTTTCGGTGACCTTCCACACTTCTCTATTGATTGACTTGAGGTGTGCGGTCATCTTAACCTTCCAACATGCATAATTTGTGCCATCAAAGTGATGTGCCTTCTTGGTGTTGTTGATGTGCAAGCTTAATTGAGCCATTTCTTTTTCACCGTAGGTTGTTAAGCCTCAAATAAACGGTGCCTCGGCTCCGATACCACTTGTAAGGTCCAGATGGCTAGAGGGGGGGGGGTGAATAGCCTATTTAAAAATCTACAAGCTTCACTAGACAACCACGTTAGTATAAAAGATGGCTAAGCTAATTCTAGCACTAGCTCAACTACACTATGCAAGCCACCTATACAATTCTAGTGAGGCAAGGCTATGATCTCTAATACACACCAACAAGACTAAGTCACTAAGCTACTTACTCCTATGTGATAAAAGCTACACTAAGCAAACTACACTAGAACTAGTACAAGAAAGTAAAGAGCAAGTGACTTGATTCTTATACCAACGATGTAGAGAAGCAATGTACTCGAAGAATCAATCACAATGATCAACCACAAGAGAAATCCTCGGCAAAGAGATGACACAAGATTTTTTACCGAGGTTCACTTGCTTCCCGGCAAGCTACTCCTCGTTGTGGCGATGCACCCACTTGTCGGTTCGCGAGCTAATCGACTATCAAGAGTCGAGCCCTCGGCGAGCGCCGCACAACCGCACACAAGATGGGGATCCTCCAAGCCACGAGCTCCACTAGAGTATCCAATTTGCGAACTCCCGCGGGCAAGGATCAAGAACCCCTTACAACACTAGGTGAGGGCTCCAACAATCTCCAATTGCGAGCTCAATCACCTCCGCTGCTCCAAGCCGTCTACCGTGTCGGGAAACACGGAAGAGTAACAAGAAATCCGCAGCAACTCGAAGATCAAGTGCCTCTAGAATGCAACTCTCAAGCAATGCACTTGAATCTCACTCAATCTCACTCAAGATGTGCAACTATGCAAAGAGATGAGTGGAGGGGTTGTTCTCTAGCTCAAAGGATGTCTCTATATCTCAAAATGTGCAAGAGTTACCCTCAAACCCTGGACATCCTCTATTTATAACGAAGGGGTACGCAGCTAGCCGTTACGGACGACGCAGCGAAAATTGCGCTGACCGGACGCTCCGGTCAGGGTGACCGGACGCGTCCGGTCACTACACGACAGCAAGAAACAGTGTGCGTCAGAACTAGCCGTTGCCCTGACCGGACGCGCTCAACCGTTTGACCGGACGCGACAGTGCCAGCGTCCGGTCGCGTTCCAGTGAGCTCCCGTTGAGACCGGACGCGTCCGATCGCACGTGACCGGACGCGCCGCGCGTCCGATCGGCACTTCGCAGCTCTCTGCTCCTCTGGACGCCTAACCGGACGCTCCGGTTCCATGAGGGACCGGACGCGCCGGTCGCGCGTTCTCCTTCTGCGCACAAGAGAACTGACCAGATGCGCTGGTCAGGCCAGACTAGCGTCCGGTCACAAACCCTAGCGAGCAGCACCGAGTTGAACTGACCGGACGCGTCCGGTCAAACCGAGACCGCGTCCGGTGCAGCGTCCGGTCATCACAGTGACCGCTGTTCGCCTCCGTTTCTTTTCTGACTTCCGGCGCAATAGAAAATAGGCGTTTCACTTCCCCAAAAAGCGCCGAATCCCGCCTCGCAAGCTCGGCGGGAGGGAGAGAGGAACCCAAACCCCTCTCTACCGCTTAAACTCCACCGCCTTCGCAAAAGTGCTAACACCACCAAGTGCATGTGTGTTAGCATTTCACAAACATTTTCCAAGGCGTTATGTTAGCTCTCAACTAGATCCTAATGCATATGCTCAAGACATTGATCTAGTGGCACTTGATTCCCGAGCTAACCGTGATTGCCCCTCTTGATAGTCGGCTATGTATCCTAAACCCGGTCAATCACTTCTCTACTCATCTTAGACCGGCAAAAGGAAAATCCTATGGTTATACCTTTGCCTTGAGCTCTTAGATCCTTTTCCTTCACTTTGATCATCATGTCCATCATATTATGTGCATCTCCACCATGATCGACATTTCATGTCCATGCACCATTTCTTTGTGATCTTGTGGCCACCACTCCTTGCCACGTACACCTTCATCACATGTGTTGCTTATGCCTAACTCAAAACACTTAACACATGGCATTAGCAACTTGGTGTCATTAATTACCAAAACCAAACTTGGGCTTTCACCTGTCATTCCCCCCACTCCCTCTCGTCTCCTTCTCTCCCACACGCTCGGACGCGACACCGCGGTGACCGCCGACGGTGAGCTCACCGACGACGAGCCTCCGGAGCATCGGGACCCCTCCAACCACTCTAAAAGCAGCACCCGAACCCCACGGACCCATCTAAGGTGCGACGTGGCACTGTTCTAGCACGGAGGAGGCTTGACCGCGGCCATGGCGGCCACGGTGGCGACCCGAACGGCGACCCGACGAGCAAAACGCGTCTACAAAGCGGTAGCGGTTAAAGTAAGGGGAGCATCACGTGCAGGGGCTCACAGTGAGTGTGTGGGGCAACTTGGGGGCGATGGAGAGGCACTGGAATGGCCGGTCCACGGTGAGGTGGTCACGGTGGCGTTGCTGCCGGCCGCGAGGAAGAAGACGGCTCGCGGGCTATTGCAGAGGAGGTGAGGCGCGATCAAGGGCTCCAGAAGCTGCGCACACACGCTGTGGAGCTGGAGGCGAGAGCTATTGGGCATTGGAGCAACAGCGGCGGCGAATTTGGGTGGCGGAGGGCGGTGGCCGGTCGCGGCGAGAAGCGGAGGAGGAAGAGAAAACGGCTTGGCCGACGACGATGGCATTTATAGACACGGCCAGTCGTTGCTGTGGCGACACGCGGAGCGAGCCGACCGTGACGAGGCGGTCGCGGGACGCCGCGGGCACGCCTGGAAGCGGGGCGAAGGTCGCCGGCGTCGTCGGGAGGTGGCGTGCGGTGATTGACGAGGATTTCAAATAAATTACAGAATTGCCACTGGAGGAAAATTTCAAATTACTTTCAAATTTTACACTGAAACTTTGAAAACTCAAAACATCAAACTTGTAGCCCTTGAAAAGATCTACAAACTTGGTTTTACACTTTTTCCCAATTTTTGCTTAGATTTTGATCTATACCAAAAGGGGTAAAACTAGGGTTTTGTTTTTCAGGGTTTTCGGAAAGGTTTTGAATTGAAACTTGATTCTTTCTTAATTTGGGGTTACTTAGGGATCACACCCTCACCCTAGGGCATCATTGAGTCAAACCTCACATGGTTGACCAAATGGCTCCCTAGGTTGACCAGTTTGACTTAAGAAATTCTTTTAGTAATTCCTCAAATTTGAATTCGAATTCGAATCGGAAAACTTGTAACAAGCTTTGGATTCCAAACCCTAACTCAAACTTGAAGCTTTATTTTATAAGTTGGACTTGAGTTTATACCCTACACTTGGCACTTGTGTATAACACCGTCATACACCTCAAATTACGCAGGGCATAAACTAAGTATTTGTGGTATAGTCGAAATTAGGGTTTTCGGATTTCGAGCCACCCAACGAGAAACACATCCAACCTAAGAATTCAAACTCATTTTAGTTGATGCATAACATTGTTAACCTAATCATGGATGATTTGCAGTGCAAATGATGACATGGCAGGTTTTTAGTTACTATAACACCAGGGGTGTTACAGCCCTTCCCCCTTAAAGAAATCTCGTCCTGAGATTTAAAGCCTTGGGTTAGGTAATGGAAAAGGAAACGTGTCATACAAACACGTTCAAGACTTGCTCATAAAATAGGTAGGTGTTTTACATTACAAAGTTTAAAAAGAACGAGTTACAATCTAGATAGGAAATTGTAACTTAGATAGAAGCAAAGAAGTCGAGAAAGTTCTCCAGCAAATAATCTTCAGATTCCCAAGTTGCTTCTTCTTCCGAATGTTGATTCCATTGAATCTTATACCACTTGATTGTTCTACTCCGTGTGACACGATCTTTCTGATCCAAAACTCTGACAGGATGCTCTGAATATGTTAGATCTGGCTCAAGCTCGACCCCCTCGAAATCAATCACTTGGTCAGGTACTTGTAGACACTTCTTTAGTTGTGACACATGGAATACATTGTGCACTGCGGAGAGTTGTTTAGGTAACCTTAAACGGTAAGCCACTTTACCAAATCATTCCAAAATTTGAAACGGTCCAATATATATGGGTGCCAATTTGCCTTTAACCCCAAATCGGTTAACTCCTTTCATGGGTGATACCTTCAAGTATACATAATCTCCTTTGTCAAACACCAGTGCTCGTCGTCTCTTATCTGCATAACTCTTTTGATGAGACTGTGCTATCTTTATATTATTTTGTATACGCCTGACTTTCTCTTCAGTTTCTTTTACTAAATCAACCCCAAAAAACCATCTCTCTCCTGATTCTGACCAATTCAGTGGAGTTCTGCATCGGCGTCCATACAGTGCTTCAAACGGTGCCATTTTGATACTTTCTTGATAACTGTTATTGTAAGAGAATTCTACTAACGATAAACAGTCATCCCAAGAATCCGAGTAATTGAGCACACAAGACCTCAACATATCTTCTAGAATCTGATTGACTCTTTCAGTCTGACCATCTGTTTGAGGATGATAAGCGGTACTATGCAGAAGTTTAGTACCCAGTGACTCATGTAAGTGCCTCCAGAAATTGCTAACAAATTGTGTACCTCTATCAGATACAATTGTCTTGGGTATCCCATGCAGACTGACAATTCTGTCAAAATATATCTTAGCATACCGGATAGTTGGATATATAGTTTGAACTGGAATGAAATGTGCAGACTTAGTGAGGTAGTCCACAATAACCCAGATAGAATCAAACCCTTTTGAAGTTTTGGGCAAACCCAGAATGAAATCCATATTGATATCTTCCCATTTCCAGGCTGGAATGGGTAACGGCTGCAATGCTCCGGCTGACTTTAGATGTACAGCTTTCACTCTCTGACAAGTGTCACACCTGGCTATGTATCTGGCAATCTCAATCTTCATCTTGGTCCACCAGAATCTTTGTTTCAGATCATGATACATCTTATTACTTCCAGGATGGATGGAGAATTTGGTCAAATGTGCTTCATCCAGAATCAACTGACGTAACTTCGGAACCTTAGGTACAACCAAACGATCTTTGAACCAGAGGACATCTGCTTCATCAATTCTAAAACATAAACCTTTTTCCTTTCTGACTTTTTCCTTTATGTGAACTATACCCTTATTTTCCTTCTGAGCAGAAATAATCTTATCTCTTATAGTTGTTTCCACTGTGATGTTGGCAACACTACCATGCTGAACTATTTCAATACCCAACTTTTCGATCTCATGGCACAAAGATAGATCCAACGGTTTCACTGTCAAACAGTTGCAATGAGTCTTTCGACTGAGGGCATCGGCAACCACATTTGCCTTACCCGGATGATAATGTACTTCTAAGTCATAGTCCTTTATCAATTCTAACCATCTTCGTTGGCGCATATTCAAATCAGACTGAGCGAAAATGTATTTCAAACTTTTGTGATCTGTATAGATGTGACATAGATTACCCAACAAATAATGCTGCCATATCTTCAAGGCATGAACAACAGCCGCTAACTCTAAATCATGGGTTGGATAGTGCTCTTCATGTTGTTTGAGTTGGCGAGAAGCATAATCAATCACTCGACCTTCTTGCATTAACACACATCCAATACCAGTACCACAAGCATCACAGTAGACGTCAAACGACTTTTCAATATTTGGTTCAGCTAACACTGGAGCAGTGGTTAACAACCTTTTCAAGGTCTGGAAAGCCTTCTCATATTCTAATGACCAAACAAATTTAACCTGGATCTTCAACAACTCAGTGATAGGTTTTGATATCTTCGAGAAATCAGGAATGAATCGACGGTAATAACCCGCCATTCCCAGGAAACTGCGAACTTGATGAACAGTACTTGGGGCTTTCCAATCTAATATATCCCTTACTTTGCCAGGGTCAACAGCAACACCTTCTGCCGACAAAACATGTCCAAGAAATGGCACCTTATTAAGCCAAAACTCACATTTGCTGAACTTAGCATACAACTGATGTTCCCTCAGGTGACTGAGAATGATGCGTAAATGTTCTGCATGTTCTTTCTTGTTTTTGGAGTAAACCAAAATATCATCAATGAAGACAACGACAAACTTGTCGAGCTCGGGCATGAAAACTGAATTCATGAGATACATGAAATGAGCGGGTGCATTGGTAAGACCAAAGGACATGACTAGATATTCATAAAGACCATATCTAGTAGTGAAAGCAGTCTTTGGAATGTCCTCAGGGCGAATTTTTATTTGGTGGTAGCCAGATCAGAGATCGATCTTAGAAAATACTTTGGCTCCAGCAAGTTGATCAAAGAGTAGATCAATACGAGGCAGGGGATACTTATTCTTGATAGTCACTTCATTCAACGGGCGATAATCAACACACAACCTCAAGGTTTTGTCCTTCTTTTTCACAAATATGGCTGGACATCCCCAATTGGAATTGCATGTTTCATAACAAATGTACGATTGATGAATGTATGTGATGCGCCTGAATCAAAAAGCATAACTGCAGGGTGGTTTGCGACAAGAAACATACCCATCATGACAAGCTCTCCCTCAGGTATTGCCCCGGCCTGCATGTAAAAGACTCATCCAGTTTTCTTCTCGGCCTTGCCCTTCTGAGCATTCTGGTTATTGCCCCTCTGCTGATTCTGGTTCTGTTGTTGGGGCACAACAACTTTCTGATAATTCTGATTATACTGCCTCGGGTATGGACACTCCCTCGAGAAATGCCCGGTCTTTCTGCAGTTATAACAGGGATAATTATTGATATTGTTGCCCTACTGAAGTGGGGGACGAATGCTAGGAGCATTCGGCTGACGTGGATAGGATAGAGCTGCAACAGGACGGACAAATGCCTGTTGCCGGGCTTGGAATTGTGGTGGACAAAAAGGAGGACGGAAATGATTTTGAGGATGGTATACTATCTTCTGGCGCTTTTGATTGCCACCAGATGGTCCATACGACACCTTCTTCTTCTTAGCCTCTTTATGCTTCTGGTATTCTTCTTCTGACGAAAGAGCAATATCAACGGCCTCATGATAAGTCACATTGAGGCAACCAGTCATCATAGTGCGAATCTTCGAGTTCAGACCCCTCATAAAACAAGCTTGCTTCTTTCGATCAGAGTTGATTTGGTCAGCAGCATACTGTGATAGATAATTGAACCTGCCCACATATTGCATTATTGTCTGGTCTCCCTGCTTCAGTGCAAGAAATTCTTCCAACTTTCTGATCATAATTCCTTCTGGAATAAAGTGAGCTCGGAAAGCCGCATGGAATTCCACCTAGGTCACCCAGTGACCAGCTGGCTGTGCAGCAAGGTGATTTCCCCACCATGCTCCGGCAGCACCCCGAAGCTGTTGGGCTGCAAACACCGGCTTCTGGTAGTCACTACAATCTATGAGTTCAAACTTTTGCTCCATAGTGCGGAGCCAGTCATCTGCTTCTAACGGTTCATCGGCTCTGGTAAACACTGGGGGCCGGGTATCAGTGAAATCCACATAAGTGGTCTCATTCCGGTGGTTATTCCGACCTCGATTGCCAGGTGGTGCATTGTGATTATTCTGAACCACTTCCCTTAGTAACCTAGCATTTTCTGCGGTAGCATTGACAAGGGCGAACATAGCCTCTGCCATATTTAGTGGAACGGGTGGTGGATTAGGGACACCATTCCCACCCTGTGCAGTCCCCGTACCATCATCATTGTGAGCCATCTGTTGATAACAAGCCAAACTTTATTCACAAACTTCCATTGAACTTTTACAAAAGCGATTACAAACACACCACGCAGATGCATTTATTTATTATACAGGTCCGCACACATGCCGGACTTCCCGGTTAACTAAGGCTGACAACAAACATAAACTTCTAGCTACACACTGCACTTGACCAACTCAGTTCTCACGGTCAGTATCCATTCCTGAAACGTGACCTCCTTCATCGTCACTCTCGTCCACAGGCTCCATCTCCTCCGGATCTTCTTCTTCCTCTGACTCCTCTGCAGATTCCCCACCATCAGCGAGGATAACACCAGGGTCTAGCTCAGCTGCACTAGGTAGAGGATGCAGTTGATAGAACAACTGATGTACTTCCTCGTGGAGAACCTGATTATCTCCCTCCAGATCGTTAACATAGAATTGTAACTCCTCAGCACGTTCCCTGGCAACATCCTCTCGGTGCCATGCCTCATTCCTTTCCGTCACTAAGCGACCCATCATCCGCTCATAGCTCAGATGAGCCCCAGTGAGCCTTCGTAGCTGATTCTGTAACTCTCCGACCTGGATAGCGTCCGTAGCTCTATCACGTGTAGCCTGGGCTAACTCAACGGAAAGCCTCTCTATCTCCGTCTGAGGAACAGTCCTACTGCCGCTAGCACTTTCGTCCCTGGGAGCAAGTTGGCGACGAGGAACTCCCTTTGGTCCTGTGGACTTGCGGGGCGTCAACTTAGTACAGGCCATCCTGTAGCGGGAAAAGGTAGAATTTTGGTAAGGATAGCTGGGGAGGATCTAAAGGTTAGCATGAATAGGATTGATACTACTTAACCCAAACCTCATTAACGGGGAAGGTAAATTAACAGATTCATTAAGCATGATGCATGATTTAACATACGAACGATCATTAAAGATTTTTGAATTAACTGCACAAGGGTAACAGAATATAAACTTTATTTATAAGGCACTTTTAATATGCTATTCCACCAAAAGCTTTTAAACATGACTAAAGATCTACCAGAGGAATAGAGATAGGTAATAAGCAATTTGGACCAAAATAGTCAGTTATATTTATTTGACCCAAACATTTTGAAGTTTTTGAAATGTAATACTACAATAGCTCTGTCCATGATCGCTCTGATACCAGCTGTGGCAGAACCTCCTAATTACTATGGCCCACATGTACTTGTTATTGTCTTAAAGACTTCTAACCACTGTACAAGTGTACCACAGATCTTAAGAAGCCTGTCGGGTGTCCTCGGGAAACCCGAATCATCCACAATCTTCCGAGCAGGATCACATTACAGAGGCATCACAGTATTACAACAGTTTATATAATAAATTACATCAAAGTACAAAAGCAGAAGTCTTACATAACATAAGTTTACAAACTTGATGTTCCAAACTTACAAAACTTAAGTTTAGTGTTACAACCATAGTAGTGGAGTAGCATTATTAACATTATTACAACACCAAAACGCGATGCTCTGCCCAAGAGCCAAACATCTCTACTCGTCGTCGCTCGCCGCAAAGACAGTCATGCAACAGGGTCCAAAACACACCTGCTCATGAGACGCACCTGCAACAGGGGTTTAACAAACCCTGAGTACAAAAGTACTCAACAAGACTTAACCGACAAAACCAGCGAAATGACTCAGGAATGCAGGCTCAGGGGAATCAAGGTGAGGTTCCAGCAGGAAGGCAAATTCTTTTGCATAAAAGCTACTAATGGTGAATCCTTATGATCATGATTTTATTTCAATATTATTTATTTGACAAAATGTAAGTGATCCTAATCTAGATCATATAACTCATTCAATATCTTTCTGATTCTCCGACCAAAGTTCCATTTCTTATCTACGATGTTGAACAGAGAATCGAGTCTCCTTAACCGAGGAGCAGCGACGATTCGAATCGATTAAACCCAGCTGGGGATTCCTAATCACACGACATATGTAGGACTCTAACCGACATATATCAACCTTCACTCGGATCCTCCAAAATATGACCGGGTCCAGCGCCACCCGAGAGTATAGTAGACCTCCAATCCAGCCCTTGGCTACGAGGGTACACACTACTCTCGCCATCTCTCCACTCCCAGTGCGCGGTTGGCCGTTCACATGTTGGCGTTACCGAGGTCTTAGGCTTACCGGAGCATGTGATCAGTTACAAAGTCTCGACACACACAATTCAAACAACAGTACGGTCCTTAACTGACTCAGTCGGAGACACTACAGGGGGACTCCTTTCCCGATGAAAGTCCACCGACCGGTCCCAAATTATCAGCATTACATTCATCAAGTGGTTGTCCAACAACCCTTCAAACTTTGTTTAAAAGTTTTAAAGTTTTCTCATTAAGCAATGCTAAGCATACTAAGCATTTTTAAATAAAAATAGTAACAAGGATGGTATTGGAATATCAAGGATGATAATGCAGTAATTAGGTTATCACTCAACTCCTAGCACTTAATGCAATAGAGCTGTAATAATAGTGAAGTAAAACTTTTTAAATTGCAAGGGAAGGTTAGATGTAACCGGGGCTTGCCTTGGTCGACGGGAAACTCAGGCTCGGGTTCAGTACCGCAGATGTCAAACCCTACTTCCACGGACGTCGGTTCTTCTGCGGGGACGGGTTCGGCTTCGGTACCCTCCTCTTTTACGGGAACTATACGTAACGATAATGCATGCTTTAGGATGATGAGATAATAAGCATGATGCTCGATGGATGCTTAACATAGTTAACAACTTGAGTACAACTTCCCTTCACGGTACAGTTGAACAACAAAAGCTTCTAACTTAACCCTAATCTAGGGTCCGATTACGCTAAACAACTTATTAAGGGATTTCGTTAAACACATGAAATAACACTAATTAAGAATTAACAACATGATTAGGAAAGCTTAAGCAACCAATTAAGAATGCTAAAGGTCATCAAGGGTTAATGACCTAAAGTCAACACTCAATCATAAAGTCAATCAATCACTAATCATCATGCCCTAATTACCTAATTAACTAATTAATTAACAAAGCATAATTTAAGAATAAAAATTAACTTGATCTAATTAAGCTAAAATTTTTAATTTAGGAAGCTTATATCCTAATTAGATGATAAAACAATTTTCATGATTTTTTTGATAATTAAATAAGCCTAGAAAAAATTAATTAAGGGCCACTTAAGAATTAAATGGACTAATTAATTAACCTATAAAAAGTAATTAAAATTGATATTTATTATTTTTCTTAAATAGTACACAGTGTATAAAGGTTACTCAAAATTTTTCACAAATTTTGGAATTATAAATAATTTATAACATAAATAACAAAACTAAAAATCATTTTATATTTTTGAAAAAGGAAAAACAAAAATTACCAACGCGGGCTGCTTCTTCTCCTTCCCTCTCTCTCGGCTCGGCCCGCACGCACGCGCGCGGCCCGTTTCCCCTCCTCGCGCGCTCGCCCACTAGGCCCAGCAGCGCGGCTCGGCCTGCTCGCGCGCTCGCTCCCGCTCTCTCTCTCTGACGCCCTAGTCCCGCCTGTCATTCCCCCCACTCCCTCTCGTCTCCTTCTCTCCCGCGCGCTCAGACGCGACACCGTGGTGACCGCCGACGGTGAGCTCACCGACGACGAGCCTCCGGAGCATCGGGACCCCTCCAACCACTCTAAAAGCAGCACCCGAACCCCACAGACCCATCTACGGCGCAACGTGGCACTGTTCTAGCACGGAGGAGGCTTGATCGCGGCCATGGCGGCCACAGTGGCGACCCGACGAGCAAAACACGTCTACAAAGCGGTAGCGGTTAAAGTAAGGGGAGCATCACGTGCAGGGGCTCACAGTGAGTGCGTGGGGCAACTTGGGGGCGACGGAGAGGCACTGGAATGGTGTAAGGTCCTAGATGGCTAGAGGGGGGGTGAATAGCCTATAAAAAAATTCTACAAGCACCACTAAGCAAACTTGTTAGAATAACAAACGGCGTAAAGCGAGTTTTGCTTAGCCTACGGTTGTGATGCAAGCCTCCTATCCACAAGTCTAGTAGATTATGATCTCTAGTTCACACAAGTGCTAGGTCACTAACTTACACTAGTGAGCAAGCTAACAACTACTAGCAAAGGCTACCACTAGAGCTACACAAGATAATCTAGTAAATGTAAATGCAAGAGAGAGGATTGTGATTCTTATACCGACGGTGAAGTGAAGATGTTGCCAATCACCAAGATGATATACAATCAATCAATATTGACAACAACACAATATGTAGACCAATCACCGGGAGACAAGAGACACAATATTTTTGTTCACCCGGTGTTCACTTGTGCACCGACAAGCTACGTCACCGGTTGTGTCGACCAACACTTAGATGGTTCCTCGGTGTGACCCTCAAGTCACTTGCCCCTCAAGGCACGCCCTGCAAGGCACCGCAAGACACCACTCTCAAGTGAGGTAACTCAATGACACGCGCAATGTAATAGAGTTGCTTTTGGCGTCCCGCCGAGGAAAGCACAAGAACCTCTCACAATCAACCGGAGGTGGCCAAGAACAATCACCTTTTCTTGCCAACGCCTCCAACAAACTCCAAGCCGGCTAGGAGCGGTACTCTCCAAGAGTAACAAGAAATCCACCGGCTAAACCACCCACAAGTGCCACTAGATGCCCTCAAGCTATGCAATGCACTTTGGGATCACTCAATCTCACTTTTGATTTGCAATCAAGCAAGAGAGATGAGTGGGAGGAGTAGCTTTTGCTCAAAGGATGCACAAGAGTGTTAGAAATGCCAAGAGACCTCCCCAAGGGCCGGCCAACAAGTATTTATAAGCATCCCATCCAAATAGAGCCGTTGCCACTCCACTTGTCCGTTTTTTTTCGGGACGACCGGACGCGCCGGTCGTAACTGACCGGACGCGCTCAACCGCGTCCGGTCGCCCTGCAGCGACCACGTGTCCTCCGTTTTCAAAACCGACCGTTAGATCCTCCAACGGTCACTGCGCGCTAACGGTCAAACGCGATGACCGGACGCGCTGGTCAAACGACCGGACGCGTCGGTGCGCACAGTACCCGCGCGCTCGAAGACATGACCGGACGCGCTCCTCGCATCGACCGGACGCGCTGGTCACGACCGGACGCGCCGGTCCCGTGACTGACCGGACGCGCCGGTCAACCCTGAGTCGCGCAAAACGAACCAACGATCGGACGCGCTGAAGAACTGACCGGACGCCACAGTACCCGCGTCCGGTCGGAGTCCAGTAAGCTCCCTGGACGACCGGACGCGTCCGATCGTGTGTGACCAGACGCACACCGCGTCCGATCGTCCTCGTGAACCGCTGTTCGCCTGACCGGACGCGCCGGTCGCACAGTGACCGCGTCCGGTGCAGCGTCCGGTCACCTCTGTGACCTCCGTTCGCCTTCGTTTCTTTTCCGACTTCCGGCGTAGTGGAAAATAGGCATTTCATTTTCTCGAAATCGCCTGAATCCCGCGCTCGCACGCTCGGCGGGAGGGAGAGAGGAACCCAAACCCCTCTCTATCCGCAAACCACAGCGCGACCAACGCCACCTTTGCAAATGTGCCAACACCATCAAGTGTACATCTCCATGTGCTTGTGTGTTAGCTTTTTCTCAATCATTTTCAAAGGTTTTCCAGTTAGCTCACTAGGCCCTACATGCAATGCACTTCATGAATTCACCTAGTGGCACCCGTGTGTCGAATAACCGATAAGATTTCCCCTCTTAATAGTTCGGCTATCGACCCTAAACCACTCACACCCTCTATGGTGTCTTGAGTGTAAAACAAAATGGCCCTATGGTTATACCTTTGCCTTGAGCCCATTTTTGTTTCTCCAAATAATATGATCCACTTCATATCATCACATGACCGTCTCGATCCATCGACCTTGACTTCACTTGCTCTTCACCGTTGTATCGGTCCGTCGGCACCAAGTCTTGCTCAAGCTTCACCATCGCATGGTCCTTCGCTTCGAAGCCTCGACTTGCCCTTCACCTTCACAACCGGTCCATCGAGCCAAGCCTCATCTTGGTCTTCACCATCTTGGTCACATGAGTCAATGTCATGTCTCATATTCAATGACCACCTTTATCTAAATCATCCACTTAGATACAAAGGTTAGTCCTAGGTTTCATCAATTAGCCAAAACCAAACTAGGGACTTTCAAATGGCCGGTCCACGGTGAGGTGGTCACGGTGGCGTTGCTGCCGGCCGCGAGGAAGAAGACGGCTCGCGGGCTATTGCAGAGGAGGTGAGGCGCGATCAAGGGCTCCAGAAGCTGCGTACACACGCTGCGGAGCTGGAGGCGAGAGCTATTGGGCGTTGGAGCAACAGCGGCGGTGAATTTGGGCGGCGGAGGGCGGTGGCCGGTCGCGGCGAGAAGCGGAGGAGGAAGAGAAAACGGCTTGGCCGACGACGATGGCATTTATAGACACGGCCAGTCGTTGCTGTGGCGACACGCGGAGCGAGCCGACCGTGACGAGGCGGTCGCGGGACGCCGTGGGCGCGCCTGGAAGCGGGGCGAAGGTCGCCGGCGTCATCGGGAGGTGGCGTGCGGTGATTGACGAGGATTTCAAATAAATTACAGAATTGCCACTGGAGGAAAATTTCAAATTACTTTCAAATTTTACACTGAAACTTTGAAAACTCAAAACATCAAACTTGTAGCCCTTGAAAAGATCTACAAACTTGGTTTTACACTTTTTCCCAATTTTTGCTTAGATTTTGATCTATACCAAAAGGGGTAAAACTAGGGTTTTGTTTTTCAGGGTTTTCGGAAAGGTTTTGAATTGAAACTTGATTCTTTCTTAATTTGGGGTTACTTAGGGATCACACCCTCACCCTAGGGCATCATTGAGTCAAACCTCACATGGTTGACCAAATGGCTCCCTAGGTTGACCAGTTTGACTTAAGAAATTCTTTTAGTAATTCCTCAAATTTGAATTCGAATCGGAAAACTTGTAACAAGCTTTGGATTCCAAACCCTAACTCAAACTTGAAGCTTTATTTTATAAGTTGGACTTGAGTTTATACCCTACACTTGGCACTTGTGTATAACACCGTCATACACCTCAAATTACGCAGGGCATAAACTAAGTATTTGTGGTGATAGTCGAAATTAGGGTTTTCGGATTTCGAGCCACCCAACGAGAAACACATCCAACCTAAGAATTCAAACTCATTTTAGTTGATGCATAACATTGTTAACCTAATCATGGATGATTTGCAGTGCAAATGATGACATGGCAGGTTTTTAGTTACTATAACACCAGGGGTGTTACAGACAACCTCACCTAAAAAATAGTGAGCACATGTGACACTCAAATTTGGCCAAAGAATAATCCTGAATTTTCTAGAAAAGTAGGCTAGACCGGTTTACAACTCGGCTAGGTCGGATTTGGTGATTTCCTCAAAATGCATAATCGACTTCACCATTGTGTTCATCTCATCATGGTGATAGATGAACATATATAGGTCTTCCAATTTGGAGTTCGTATGAATAAATTATAGCTTCAGTAAGAATCACCCCTACAGAAGCCGGCTATGCCGAGTTTGCAACCTAGCTAGGTTAGGTTTGCCCTATTCTTCGTCCGAAAGTAGAAAGACGGCTAGGCGGGGTCGCCCAGTCCAAACCTAAAACTAGGAAACATGTGGAGTTTGATCTAGATTCATTTCCTAGTGTGGTAACATCAACCCCCTCTCATTATGAGAGTCACACGACCGACTGAGGTCTCCAATTGATATAAAAATCTATCTTATTTTTTATCTTCTCCAAACCTTACCTTTTCCAATCTCATATCTTATTCCACGTTTCGCTCGACAAGATTTGTGGGCAATCTAGGTGGCCTTGTCAACCCTTGATCAACTCTAAATATGCCTTCTCAAGATCTTCTTGGGAAGCATTTATGGACCTTCGTGCGCCCCACCTAAAATCGGCTAGCAAGGTTTTTCAGTGTGTGTGACCCGAAAAAAGCATCAATATGTACTACAATCGTAGACGGGAGCACCGCAACTATCGAGAAGATGGCAACCAACATGGAGGTGGCCACTGTTGGTACTAGTCGTTAAGTGCAATATACTCTAGTTCACAAACGACCTAGCGATGCAACTTGCTTCTTGTTCGGGCAATCCAACTATCTTGTCATCTGCTTTATACTCTCTGTTTGTTTTTACATGTCACATTAGCTTTGTCCTAAGTCAAATATTATTATCTTTGATCATCACTTTCAAAAAAATCCTTATAGTTTCATAACATATAAATTAGAGAAAATTAATTATGTGGCCCTGAAAAAAGTTTGTCTTCCTTTCTTAGTCCTTTTTTCTTATAACTTATCTATGAAAATAGTTTTCTGCCTCATAGGTAGGTGAAAATAATTTTATAGCTTCACAGGTAAGTTTAGAAAACAAAGGCCAAGAAAGGAAGGCATACTTTTTTCAGGGCCTCACAGGTAATTTTTCTATAAATTATATATTATGGAAGTATTTCTTATGGTCAATCTAAAAATATAAATCTTATGAATATATAGAATTTTTTAATTGATGGTCAACATAATGGTTGACTTAGGACAAAGCTAATTAATATGATAGAAACAAACAGAGGTAGTACTAGGAAGAAGTGCTCGTGTGTGATTCTCAAGATTGACATCACATGGGCTTTCGGTTCTTTCGCGTTGTTGTTCCTACTGGGCCTGCTGGATCATTGGGTTTTACTGGGCCTGCTTGAGCGGTCCTGTCATCACGTGTCCACTGCCTTTTTCATCCCAATCCGATCCCCAATTGGTTATTATTGATATTTTTGGAAACCACGGCATTTGTCCTAGGTTCCTCTTAGCCAAGTACAAGCTGCCTCCCATCCTATCCTACTATAAAAGAGCGAGTTTTTTGAGGAGGTCTCTCTACGTAATAACCGTTCGATCTAGACTTCGTGCTATATAAGCCCTCCGTTATACATGATCTTACATCTTACGTGTAACCGTCTCACGTCAACACCAGAAAAACAAATATGGACACGTACAATCCGCGTTAGGACTCCACAAGCCCCGCGTCAACAGGCCACAACCTAAACGGACTCTCTAGCCCCTGACCTTTTCAGGCAATTTCATATATGTACACGATGACATGTGGGTCTAGCTTATCATTTATGGCCCCAACCTCAAACAGAGTCCCGGCCCTGCACGTTATCGTCAAGAGCCGTCTGCGTGGCGCTCGTGCAGGTGGATGCAGGCATTCATTAATATACACTGGCAGTTGGCAGGCAACCTCATCGTCTTATACCTGGCTCGCACCACATTATTTTATTATTATTTGGTGACAGCTTCAAACAAAAAAAATATACACATAAATAAAATTTGCATTGTACGAAATAAATAAAAATAATATAACCCCTAAACTAGGCTCTTAATAAACGGTATGTTTGAATAAATCACCTGCATACCTACAAACATGAAACAAAAAGGGGAAAGCAAAGCATGAGATACGAAAGGCGAGCTGCCAGTGAAAGCGAGCACAGGTATCTCAGGGCAGCCGCGTCAAATAATGTATAACAAAAAATGATAAAAAGAAAAAAATCTAAACATGTTTGTAAGAAATAATGTAAAAAAAATCATGTACACGTGCTCTATCCTGTACTTTATGTGGACAAAAAGGGAAGATAAGCTACTTTGTTTTTGGAGCAAAAAAAATACAAAGTTATGTTTAGATAGACCTGCTAAATAAATTAATACTACATTATTTAAGTCATAATTATTTTGCATCTACATATGCTTGTTTATTTATATCACGTTAATTTATATATGTTTGTTTATACCTGCTAAATAAATTAATACTACATTATTTAAGTCATAATTATTTTGCATCTGCATATGCTTGTTTATTTATATCACGTTAATTTATATATGTTTGTTTAGGCACAACTTTGTTTTTGAGCAAAAAAAAAAGACAAAGTTATGTTTAGATAGACCTGCTAAATAAATTAATACTACATTATTTAAGTCATAATTATTTTGCATCTACATATGCTTGTTTATTTATATCACGTTAATTTATATCTGTTCGTTTAGACCTGCTAAATAAATTAATACTACATTATTTAAGTCATAATTATTTTGCATCTGCATATGCTTGTTTATTTATATCACGTTAATTATATATGTTCGTTTAGGCACAATATTATTACATCATTAATAAACTAATAATCACTCACATTGTTTGTACGTGCTTACAATAAACGTTGCGTAGCTAGGTATAGAAAGGATAACTGTTGAAAACATATAAGTAGTAAGCTTACTTCAAGATGAGTACTCTTTTTTTCTAACCTCCCTAGAGCCTCCGGTAGCACAACTGAGACTATAACGGGTTCTCCACCCATACAAGGATTAGGGTTCTCCAACAATTCAAAGATGGATCGACAGAAGTATGGAAATAGGGTAAGACAGGGATAACAAGAGCCGTTTAAAAAGGTGTTAAGTCAAGTGCATCGATATATGCAGATGAGACATCCTAACGAACAAATGATTTGAACCTTGTTCTACACAACCTGATCAAAATGATTAAGCACTTGCTATCTACCTTTATTTTATATCGATAATTCAATTAACATTTGCATTGCATTTAAAATAGTTTTTACAAAAACGTGCGTGTCGCACGTGCATATTTGCTAGTAAAAAAAAGTACAAGCTCCCTCTCCCTATGAATTAAAACATGTCTTATTCTTATCGCACGAGTAATTCGACAATAAGAAGGAAGTACACCAACTACTAGTATTGACGGAAGGACACCAACTACTATTATTTTGTGGTTTTTTTTTGTTTTTTGGGACAACGCTCATTTCAGAAGAAATTTTGAATTGGCTCTCATTTATCCTCCTTTAGTCGCGTTGTTTGGTCCTTCACATATACATTTTACTTTCCACACAATGTCCTCGTGCACTTCCCTGTCCCATCGATGATCAGAGTGCTCGTACGAGTTAGAACAATACGTGTTAGCGATGGCGCGAAGTCTAATTCGAATACGTATTGGAACAAATGGTGTAACCATAAAATAAATGTTCAAGCCACAAATCATTCAAGAGATCAAACAACAAGCTATATATTCCGTTGCAGCCTATGGGCGTGCTTACCAGATTTTTATCCTTCAGTCCATCCACTCACCTGAGCATAAGAGTTTTGGCCGGTTTAGTCCATCACAAATTAGGGATTAGAGTCCTAATTAGTTTATGTCATGTATCTGTTATCCTGAACTCACGACCCATGCTTATACAAATTACAACAGAGTGCGCCCAATCATAGTACAAAATCCGATTCCAAGAGGTATTGGAACAGATGACACCATTGCAATGCACAAACATGTTTGCCTTTGTTATCCTACTATAAAATAGCGAGTTTTTTTAAAGGGTTTTCCCTACGTAATAACCGTTGGATCTGGACTTCGTGCTATATGAGCCCTCCGTCATACGTGATCTTACATCTTACATGAACCCTTACATGTAAAATGTAAGACTCCTCCTCAACCAAGATTAATCTGAACACACGCACGCGAGTCAAGTATGATTCCTATTCTTAACCTGCACCGGTGGAGTCCGGCACGTTTGCCATCTATATATCTAAGTCCGGCACGTTTGCAATCTATATATATCTATTTAAAAATATTCTTCTATCTCCTTTTTTAGTTTTTCTTAGATCAGATCAGAGTACTCCTCGGGTCGTCTCTTTTATATCGTCCGTCGTCTCTTTATGCTCGTTAGTTAAACAAAAAAAGGATTATCGTGCATGTCAGGTTGGTGTGCAGTCTCGAAAAACGGGAGACGCCAGTGGCTGTGCCTTGAGCTAGCTCTCAAGTTATCACCGGAGCAGATGAAGGCGGTGAGCGCACGGAGGCCCAACGTTCGCTCGAGGTTGGTACGCTCCCAGCATGAGTTCCTGTCCATCAGGACCATCGCCACGGCAAAAGCTAGCGCTCCAGACGCATGCAGCCCGAGAAGCTCCTCAGCCGCGTTCGGCACCAAAACCCGTTGTCTCTCTCCATAGTGAACTCCCGTGGCTAATCCGAGTGTTCCAAATTTCTTAGCTTGTTCCATCCGAGCGTTCAGAACTTCAGATGCATTAACAATGTTCTTCTCTCCGGTGATTGTTCTTTCTTATTTAAATCGGTAAAACAATCTAGCTAACAAGGGTTTGCCATGGAAACTTGAGGCTTGGATCCACGAGCATCACCATGTCCACGGCGACGGTAGGCACGCTGTTCAGATCTTTTGCTATGCCGACGAGGCAATGCCTCGCAGGGTTCCACACGATGCCATCGTCCTCACGCCCACCGGCCCCCATGACAAGTTCCAGGTATATAAAGCTCTCCATCTCTCTCTCTCATCGATCGATCTTATCATGACTTTTTATACTAATTCTGACAATCGATCTGGTATGCTTGACACTGTATCCAGGATGATCTAAACAAATGTGCTTCTTGTACGTATGCACCATTTACGATCCTAATAATACAATGGAACAATCTGAAAAATAGAGAGATCTTCTGTCATAAAATAATCATGGCCCTCGACATATCAATAACTAACTCACACCGACTTGAGTTACAAATTTTTATTTGTCTTCAAAAGAATTTATGAATCTTATATTTAACCGCAATGTATGGATATTATTAAATTTAAACCGAAAATATATGTACAAAAAAATATTTTTGTGCTTAGCAGCGCAAGAAAAAACTAAATTGTATTTTAGTTTGATAAAAGATTAATTATACATTGTCATATTATTGCCAACATTTGCTTATACATTGGATGTCACAAAATAAATTATACCTCCCGAATTTTGTGAAAAGGGGAAAACATATAAATAGTTACGTAGCATGTTTTCTCCTGTAGATAATTAGTCATAATTTCATATTCATATATAATGGGATAATATCTTATTAATCAAAACAATAAACACGTGTGTGTCGCACGTGCATATTTGCTAGTAATATTAAAGAGCCAATAGATTCTTCTGTCGGTCTTTTTATACTCCCCGTACGTGATGTGCTTAGCATCTCCAACAACTCCTTAAAACAGGTTGATATTCTTATAACTTTGTCAAAAACACAAAATTCATTCTCCAACAACTCCTCAAACCAACTTGCTATTTATCTGCACTTGCTATTCACCGGCCTCGCGCGCGGAAAGGACTTGCTATCCCGATCTCGGGGCCACTGCGCGGAAGGAGAAGCCTCCCGGGCGGCCTCGGCGGCGCTCCCGGGCGGCCTCGGCGACGCTTCGGGACAGCCTCGGGGCTGGAGCCAAGGGGCAGGGCTGGCTGGAGCGAGGAGGACCGCCGCCAGTGCTGCTGTTCCTCGCCGGGCGGGTAGGAGGTGCTGCGGCCGCCGGTGAGGCGCCGGCGCCGAGCGCGGGCCGCCGTTGTGACGAGAAAAGTTAACGGTGCTCTTCGTTCGCTTAGCGGAGCTCTTCATTCGTTTAGCGGGCCTCTTCGTTCGTTAGCGGGCTTCTTCATTTTGGCAAGTGAGTTTTAAGGAGTTGTTGGAGATAGGTCTTTTTTTCACTTGCCAAATAAATTAGTAACTTGCTAAAACTCAAGATTTACCAAGTAATTTTTTTCAAGTTGTTAGAGATGCTCACGTCCCTCTCTATCCATATGTAATCTAGACTCATGATCCGTGCCAAATGAGTTAGAAGAGCGCATGTCCAGCGATGGTACGAATTCTAATTCCAATGCGTAATGGAATAGTGACATGATCGGTGAATAAATATCAATGCCACATATTGTCTATGTAACTCAGCAACAAATTGTACGTTCCATTACAGCGCACGGGCTTATATGCTAGTATTATACTATCTATGAAGCTGGCATTTGTCCTAGGCTCCTCCTAGCCAAGTACAAGCTGCCTCTCCCTATGAATTAAAGCCTGTCTTATTCTTATTACATATGAGTAATTCGACAATAAGACGGAAGGACACCAACTACTAGTGTAGTACTTTGTTAATTTGGTGGTCACCAAATTCATCAGAGTTGGCCTGCTGCTGATGTCCATCGATCCAACATAGCCTGGCACTCTTTCGGCCTGTACTCTGGAGCTGTGTGCCCTCCTCCCTGTTTTTAATTTTATTAATTGTTTTGTTAGAGAATAGATGAATTAATAATTGTCCCTAAAACATACTACTAGATACACTGTCATAGTGCATGCATGTTGATTCATCCGTACCTTTACAGTGGCGAATGTGAGGTTGTGAGCGTAAGTCCTTGTGAACCTACGCACGTAGGTACAGAAATGAGCGATCATCATAAGGACGGGCAACGAACTCAACTGGAGCTGAAAGGGATGCTGAACTCAAGCAACCAACAAGAAAGACACCAAGCAACCCTTACCCTGCGACCTGTCGGTTGGCGAACCATGGTCTCCAGTCGCTGACGATGGGGTAGCCGATGGTTCTGATCCACTCTTGGGTGCCCACGTAGGTCATGTCCAGGTCATGATCGCCGCTGCAGCATATATATAAAATATAGATGTTGTGCATGACATTCATCCATCAATCAATCAATCAATAATATATAACCATGCAATATATATATATATATATATATATATATATATATATATATATATATATATATATATATATATATATATATATATATATATATATAGACACACACGACTGTAGTACGTACTTGTAGACGAGCGCCCTGTAGCCTGCCTTGGTAAGGTTGACATGGTAAGGGATGACGGTGTCGAGGTCGTGCCTGAAGTGCAGCAGCGTGGTGCATCGACTCCACGAGCCAATGGAGCCCTCGTGGATGCCCAGCGTCTCCCTCACCTCCGGGTCGTCCGCCCAGATGTAGGACAACCGGTACCCATTGTCCCTGCACTCCACGGGCAGGTTCAGCCTCTGCTTCGCAAAGAAGCCCGGGTGGGCGACGTCGTCCTGCACCAGCATCGACCGCCTGCCTCCGTCACCGCCGTAGCCCTGGAAGATGCTGCCGACTCTCACCGCCACGCCGCAGAAGGGCTCCAGGATGTGCACGGGGTTCACGGCGAAGGTCACCAAGTTGATGGCCAGCATCGCGCTGGCGCACTGCGCGTTCGTGGGGTCCGGCGTCTTGTAGAAGTCGCCGCCGCACCCCAGCCTGGCGGCCTCGTACAGCTCGTCGGAGATGAGCGCCATGCCGTGCATGAACGGCACCTTGCCCCCCGTGTCGTACCGGTTGTCCGTGCCGGCGTTGCCCACCAGGTAGCCCACGAGGTTCGGCTTCTCCGGGTCCGGCGGGCTGGCGGCGATGTCCATCGCCGCCACGGGCACGGTGTAGCCGGAGTAGGAGTCGCCGCCGATGTAGAGCGGGTTGGACGCGAACTCCGGGTGCTCCGCCAGCCACTTGCGGAGGAACACGTGGTGCTGCCGCCCGGACTCCGTCAGGCTGACGTTGAGCCCCGCCTCCTCCACGGAGTAGGAGAAGCCCGTGCCCACCGGCGCGTCCAGGAAGATGACGTTGCTCACCTTGGTCCATGAGTCCTCGAAGTAGACCAGCCGCGGGAACCCTTCCGTGTACCCCGCCACATCGAACTTGAGGGGGCCTGCACCACCGTACCACCACCGTCACCACATGATGGGTGCAAATTAAAGTGCGAGCTACAAAGGTCTAGCATCCTTTTCTTGGACAAGTAAGAATCACATGCTCGATAATATATGTTCTTTCTGTTGCAATATGTATGATGACTTTAATTAAGTTTGCATAAAACTGCATCAATATGTACAATGTCAGACCATGGAATATGTCTTGAGTAGTGTATCTATTTGGATTTGGTATTGTTGATATTATTAAGATTGATATTTTGTCATCGCTCGGTGGGTGGGGTGGGTGGATGGAAGCTAGAGCAAGTGAGCAATGCATGGTGGTCACCAGTGTCAGCGCCACCCGTGCCCTGCTCACTCTCACAAGCATTTCGCCCTGTTGTTGGTCTGGATGTTGGTACGCTCAAGAGAAATTAAAGAATGGCCCAGCAGAACAAGCTAGCAACCAAAAAGGAGAATGGAGAGCACACACCCGTGCCATAACAATGACATGGAGCACGGATGGAATTGGAATGGTTGGTCCTGGACCGGATAACGTACAGCAGGCCGGCCACAGGCAGGGGGTGTGCGGCTGCTACCTGCTTGCTACTAATCAACCGAAAGGTAGCGACTGTTACTGTCAAGAGAAGAGAAGAAATTAAAATCTCCTACACTGCCGCCTTGCTTTTGGCTGACGGTGTCTGGATCTGTATGGAAGTACGTATGCATAGATCCTAGGTCGGGCAGGACATGAAGCGTGTCCTCATCGTCGGCGTCATGCGTTTTAATTTGGCAGTGACGATGCATGCTAGTAGCTAGGATATAGCTATCACTCTGCTTGGTGACGGTCGTTCTGTATCACTCCACAATTATATATGACGCATGCTTTTCATATACGCAACTATATTATAATAAGTTATTCTAGTTTTTCCAATATAGTTTTTGCTTTATATTTAAATATATTGTGTTCAGCTATTATTAAAAGCTAGAACAACATGTAATTTAGAAGAAAAGGAGTGTTAATTAATTAGTTCACTGTTCCTTAGCAGTAGTATATATATACTTACGTCAGTGTAAAAAATGAAACCATTTTAATACTATCTTAAGTCAAATTATTTTAAATCTAATGAAATAGATTCCATATGATTACTTGAAAATGCTATAAATTTTAATGTTTTTGTATAAATAAATCTGATAAAATTTAAGATGAGTTACCTCAGGCCAAAATTGTAATAATTTTATTCAACTCCAGTATTTTGGTACGGAGGATGATTGAACAAAGGCAGCAGCAAATGAAGGTTGGACGCACGATGAAATGAATGGAAATAATATAATGATGTGCGTGTGCAGGCTGCCGCCGGCGGGACGGCCGGTTCAGAAAAAAATATTTTAGGACATTTAGCTAGGGACTGGTTTAGTTCGCGAAAAATTTGACAAAATGCTACTGTAGCAGTTTCGTTGTTATTTGGTAATTAATGTCCAATCATGATCTAATTAGGCTTAAAAGATTCGTCTCGTGAATTTCGTCTAAACTGTGTAATTAGTTTTATTTTTTATCTATATTTAATGCTTCATGCATGCGTCCAAAAATTCAACGTAACAGAGAATCTTGAAAATTTTTGGAACTAAACAGCCCCTACATGTCCAGTTCGCGTGTGTATGCCGTCCGGCCGTCTGGGCATGAGATGAGTTTTGAACTACCAGTTGTGACACAAATTAAATGTATGTCGCATTCAGAGAACCTATATATTTCATTTATTTTTGGATAGGTAGTAGCTAGGATGTTCCGTCTGTGTGTGTGCGCGCCGGCTGGCGAGGAACGTGAGCGGTTTCGGCCCACCGGTGACATAAATAAATATCGGAGACAACATTTGTTAAAATTTCAGCGAAATTTTTAAGGCTGGATCTGTTAAAATTAATTTCACCGATAGCATGGAAATTAATTTCGAACCCATAGCATGGATGAGTTTGCATATGGTTACTGGTGGTGAGCGTCGGTCATCCTCGGAACATATATAGCTAGAGGTCGTAGAGGCAGCAGGTAGCCATACAGCGTAACATGATGTATGTATGCACAACTGAAATTACGTAGTAATTCTGCCCGTGCGAGAGAGACGGACGGAAGGAAGGAGAAGAAGGTATATATATATATATATATATATATATATATATATATATATATATATATATATATATATATATATATATACTGAGCACTACTACTGACCGATCTCGAAGAGGAGTCCAGAGAGTGCGGAGCATCCGGGGCCGCCGGTGATCCAGAGGATGAGCGGGTCCTCCGCCGGGTTCCTCTCCGACTCGATGAAGTAGTAGAACAACCGGGCGCCGTGCTCCTCATCCACCTCCACGTACCTGCGCGCCCAAACCATCCATCGGATGAGCAGCCATGCATGAGCTGCCTAGCTAGAAGCAGACGTTACGTTACCCTGTCTCGAGGTGGAAGGGCAGCGGGCCTTCGAACCCCTTGATGTGCGTGATCACATTCCGGGCCGCCCCCTTGGCCGCCGCCGCCGCCGCGCCGACGATGACGAGCAGCACCAGCACCGCCGGGAGGAGTAGTAGTTGATGCCGCTGGAGCGGTGAGGGGCGGCGATAATAGGCGCCCATGGTGCCACACCAAGACGACGACGAAGATGCCGTCGTCGGTGCAAATAACCGCTCCCTCCCTATCGCTCGCTAGCTCTTCCTAGGAAATTAAACAACTCCGTCCTTAGCTACCTCATCTCTTTCTTTATACCTATATATATAGTGGACCTCCGCAGCCGCTTTGTTTGTTTACTGTGGAGTAGCGGTCCGCATTGCAGACATAAGGACTAGCTACACACGTAGTGCAAGTGACAGATGTATGGCCAAGCTGGAGATTGATTTGCACCCGTCGTTGGCTCTCTGTCCCATCCATCTTCTTCCTTCAAGAATGTTACTTGTACTTAGTCCATCATTCAAACATAACCAAAAGAACACTTTGTGTTGCTGGTGTCCGCGCGCTGCAGGTTTGTGCGGAGTACTTGCTCCGTCGCAAAATAAGCGTTGCTACGGTACGTATGCTAGTCAAATTAAACTTTTTTAAGTTTGACAACATTTGTATCTTCAAATAAGTTTATTATAAAAACAGATTCAACAATCTTATCTAACAATCTAATTATGTAGTATAAATATTAATACTTTATATATATATATTTGGTCAAAGTTAAAATTCTCTAACCCATCAAAAAACGAGAATGGTACTTATTTTGTGACGGAGGGAGTACGTCGGTGTAGTACCGGCGCCGGGACTGCAGTGAGACCGTTTGAGACTAGACAATGCTATATATGAACAGTACATTATATTCGCTTGGATGTAAAAGCTGGGGTGATATACTAGTATGTTCATGTGTGTTACAATTTGATCCGAGAAGCTGGTGTGATATACTAGTATGTTCATGTGTGTTACAATTTGATCCGAGAAATAGTTCAACTGCTGGAAAGAGACGCGCGCGCTGTACACATGCACCTCTCTTTCACAGAGATGGACTAGTATTACAAGGATGGACATTCCTGGCTAGTAGCTAGCTCCATATTTCTCCATACCAATTTTCCGGACCATGTGCATGCATGCAGCTAGCGCTACAATCTCCAAATTGACTTCTGCTCCTCCTAACTGGAGTAGTACAAATAGATTAAGAAGTTGAGATCAAATTCCTATCTACTCCGTGTTAGCTAGCTACTCTAGTCACAATAATTCTTGTTTCTAGATCGAGCCATGCATATAAGGAGGAAATAATTTACCGCTTTTCGATCCAAGTACCCTATTGATAGGGATGCATGTCACTGTCGTCGCCGAGAACAAAATAACAACAAAGGTACCAAGGTTGCTTGTACGATTGGTGGATGGGTTGACGATCGTGTATATATTTATTTGTATATATATGCATCTCGGTAATATACAAGATGAAGATGATGAGGCGTTAGGCTGAATAATCAACTGACATGTGCGTCCTGTTGTGCCGAGAGAGAATAAGCAAGGCGACAACAACATCTGAGGTCTTGTGTAACAGGTTTTATCTATCTGTGCTGTGCCTGTGCGGTCACTGGTTGCGTAAGCCAAGAGTTGTTGTTTCTTGCATTATTCACTGTATATTATATATATTGGTCTTCGGAGAAATCGGTGCACGCGGGCATAGAAACGACGATGGACCAAGAGCGGCGTCGGCGTCGATGAGAGGTACCTGGTGCATGTCGCCTAGCGTGCGTCGCATCGCAGCTACCGCTCTAGCAGTGCGTGTACCTCCGGTCCTAGCTAGCCTTTTTTTTTTTTTGACAACGTCCTAGCTAGCTTATTGTTACCTACTGTACTATAGCTATAGCAACAGCGTCAAGTATTATATATTGTCCTATGTCCTTGCATATTTTCATCTTCATCTCGCTGGTCTTTGTTCATGCGTGTTCTGTGGTTCCGGCCGGCCGGCCTGCCGGAGAGGAAACCAGATGATACACAGTATATATATATATATATATATATATATATATATATATATATATATATATATATATATACACACGTACTTTTTCAATTGTTGTTGTACTTGATGATGCGTAAACGAAAATACTAGTACACTAGCTACATATATAATTCAGTAGTGCTAGCGCTCAGTGCGCTGCACTCCGTTTCGCGCTGCACACGAGGCCGCCAGTGCCGCCCGAGCGACAATAGGGAAAGGGCACGCAGCGCCTCTGATTCGGAAGGACACGGCCACGGCGTCGTATGGATGCCTTGCCGATGCCGGGAGGAGGACACACCGAGACTATGCAGCAAAAGGTGGGAGAGGAGAGATGCAACACCAGGTCCGCTTTTGAAACATCAAAATACAACATTTGCAACATACGTCTGAATGCAGTTAAAACACTTGAAACATGCTTCTGAAACACTTGAAAAAACCTGAAAACACTTGAAAATCATTGCAACCATACGCAACATCCAAGTAAAACACATGCAACGTATCTGTGAAACATATGCAACATCCATATAAACACACTTGCAACATGCGTATGGAAAACACAGATGAAACATACCTCTGAAACATCTAAAACACTCCAAATATACGCTTGCAACATGCCTCTGAAACAATTGCAACATATGCAACATCCCCCGATCTACTTTTGCAATATCCATATGAAACAATTGCAACATACATCTGAAACGCCTGAAACAGTTGAAACATACATATGCAACATACGGGAGGGGAAGGTTGGGTTGGTCGATTCCTGCCGCTGAGGTGGGGGAGCTCGGTCACCAGGGTGAGATAGGGCGCCACCGGGGGTGGGGAGGGCGCCGCGCTGTGGTGGGGGAGAGCCGCCCACTCCCCTGCAACATCGCCGCGTCACCTCCATGGATCTCGCTCGTGCTTCATGGATCTCGCCTGTGTGTGGGAGAGGGCCATCGGATCCACGGGCGTTGGACGCTCCTGGTGGGTGAGGACACCAAGGTGAGGGAAGGGGCGCCACCGGGGTGAAGAGGAGGACGCCGGGGTGGGTGAGGGCGCCGTCGGTGGCCAGGGAGGCAGCCATGGACGCGCGTCGGGTGGGGCAGGGCGTGAACGTGGAAGGGTTAAGAATGGGGAGGAGGAAGTGAGGGATAACTTTTTCGGTAGCGAGCGGCGCGTGTGGGAGTGAGCGACGAGAGGCGTCTGTTCGTCTAGGCGTGTTAATTGTATCATTATCGTATATAATTCGGAGCTGTCGGGATCTGGGTGATGGAGAGATATCGCTGTGAGACGACGAATAATAGATAGGCACAGTAGGTAGCTAACCTAGGAGGATGAATTGGCGGATGGTGAAATACCATGGACTC
This sequence comes from Saccharum hybrid cultivar R570, assembly GCA_038087645.1. Classification (NCBI taxonomy): domain Eukaryota; kingdom Viridiplantae; phylum Streptophyta; class Magnoliopsida; order Poales; family Poaceae; genus Saccharum; species Saccharum hybrid cultivar. The sequence continues at coordinate 28,350,120 of JAQSUU010000066.1, read as the reverse complement.
ACACACGACGATGGATCATGAGAGGATAGGATACGTATGGTTCCCAAACAGAGCTTAGCTTGAAGCTGCACTCGGATGGAAGACGCTGGTTTCTTCGTAATGCGTCAGTCAGTGTGCAAATGGGTCTGTAGCTCAGACGCTATAGAATGCATTCATGTTTTTTTTACAGGTCTATACACGTTAATGTTCTCCATGCAATCTAAAATTATATAGTAGTAAACATTTATATAAATAAATATCCTGAGATTACGATCATCGTTTCATAGCTACGTTCTAATTATTTAGAGATCACATTCCACTCTTCAAACCAATCGTCCCAGAGAGACAAACCCCATCACGAACTTAAAATTATCAATCCTCGTTCCACGTGCCTGTTCCTCGCACCCTTTGTTTTTACTAGTTAAGTCTATGAATAGCATCTCAAACGATCCACCAAGGATCAACCCTACCATTTGGTGCATACTTTAGTGCGTGTTTTCGGTACGTTTCAAATTCAATATTAACCAATTCAACATCTTTAATTAAGATCGATCCTTGACTTGGAACTAACTCATCAATGAGGACACTTTCGCTTTGACTCTCAAGTCAAATGTCTTGGACCCCCTTAATAGTACAATCAAAAGAAAAACAAAGACCTATTACACACTACTTAGGCCTTGTTTGTTTCAACTTCATGGAAGCCTTTGAACCTCAGCTTTGAGACCTTCCAAAAGCCAAAAAAAAAAAAAAAAACTCCCACAAGCCAAAAGCTCACTTCGAGGAGCTTCTGGCTTTTGGCTTCCGGAAGCTCAAAAGCTCTAAAAAAAGCTCCCAAAAGCCAAATTCCCTCTTCATGCTCCGAGGCAATAAGATCGATTTGGGCTTGATGTTGTTCTAAGACCATAACAGTTCGTACTTCTTAGGTATAGAGATTAGATTTGTAGATCTTTAGTATGTTCGTCTAAGCCGCAAGGTGTAGGGAAAGATATATGTCCCCGGTACAACATACGAGCATACATCTAGTCCAATTTAAAGATCACTATAATTTCAAATTTGGGATGTTCCTTTTCAAAAACAGAATGACGATGAACGATACCACCACATGCAAGGTGAAGATGAGTTGCCATGTCCGTGTGAGTTACGTGACACCTAACCAGCAATTCCAAACTGCTTACCGCAGCGCTGCACCTGCTATAGGCTATAGCTAGAGTAGCAAAGAGCCGTGGAGCTGTAGCCTTCGCGGGTCCCAGCTCCCAGCAGGTCGAATCGAACTCAACTAATAGAGCATCCGGAAGCTTAAGCGTCTTCCAATAGAAACAATCCCTTTATGTATTTATCTTAAATTAAATCGTTGACCATTTGCAGTAACGTGTGCCGTTACATCCATCAGAATACCATATCAACAGAATCAAGAAACGTGAGAAATCCAAAACATACATTCTCCGTAGAGGAGTGCACTGCAAACCGATAGACAAGAAAGTACATACTGACGGCGTTGTTATCACACTGTACATTGTTCAGACCACATCTTCCAAGTAAGAAACATACCATAGATGTTTATCCAATGGGCATGAATAGTTAGCATGCTTAGTCCTTGGTTGAGGCCTTGAGGGAAAGGCTTGAAAAACAGGTAATGTTGTCCATGATCTTCACACCTTCCTAATGCTCTTTCCATACTCTTTCCTTATTTCCCACAGCTGCTCCCCAACTTCCTTCATGGTCGGGCGGTCGTCCCGTGTTGGAGCAGCACATTGGAAAGCCAGGCTAAGGAGCTTTTCAAGCACCTCATCGTCCACGTGATCCTCCAGCAACGGGTCCAATATCTCTCTCATGTTGCCTTCATTGAATTTCTTGAAAGTCTGCATAAAAGCACAAACACAAAGCCACATTCACTCAGCTATTTCAGAAAATATCAAAACAGACAAATGATCTCATTATAAAAGGTAATAATATAAAAAAGGGGATCCATTTTTCAACCCGGGAAACTCTGCTGCCAGTTTGATTTTTCAACTTTGAACTACAAAACCGTTCATTTTGCAACCCAAACTCAAAAAAGTGGACTTATCCTACTACGACAACAGTAATGTTGGCCTCATTCTGTAGCTTAGTTGCATGAAAAACCATGGTCTTTTACATTTATAATAATTATTGTAAACCGGCAATTTGATCCTAGCATTCTATTTAGATCAAATTCACATTGTATAAGCATAGACTGTGGAGATACATGAAGTGAAGGAAATTGCCCAGACATACCCATCTGATTGTGATCCTCTCGTCAGGGGTTCGCTTCAGTTCTACGGGTCTGCGAGCAGAAAGAATTTCTACAAGCAATATGCCAAATGAGAAGACATCACTCTTTGGAGTTAGCTGGTACGTTCTCAAGTATTCGGGATCCAGGTACCCTGCTGTGCCTTTTACTTTCGTTGATATGTGTGTCTTCTCCGTGTCACTAGGGCCACTTCTTGCAAACCCAAAGTCGGACACCTTGGCCCGATAGCTATCTGTCAGCAGGATGTTTGATGACTTCACATCACGATGAATTATAGTCTTCTCTGTGAACAGTACAGAAGTTCTCAGCCCCTTTCCAGAACATCACCAAATGAAATATATTTGAAAAAGAAATGGTTGGCATTGGGTATCATCAATGCAAAAAGCTACCCAACTATGGCATATTTTAGGCCCTGTTTGGAAGCAAAGTATTTTTGTTGTTTTAGAAAAAAAAAATACCATGGTTTTGTGAAATACTTTGGTTTTGAAAATTGGAGCCTTAGTTAGCATAATGCAACCCAATGATTGAATACAGGACTCCCAAAACATAGGAATAGGAAAAAAACACAAGATTGGAGTGCATGTCACATGCAATTATAATCTCATTTCGATGCAACATAGGAAAAACACAGGAACTAGAAGAGATAGGCACACAGGAAAGTTTCTAAGACACTAACCAAATGTTACATCTCCTAAAGCATTCATATGGATTGAGCTAAACAATAGGAATTTCGTAGGATTTCAGGATGGCCAATCCTTTGTTCCAAATGGGCTGCATAGGAAAAGCTCCTATAGGACTCCTATCCAAAAAAATTCCTTCACAAATCCTATACTCTAAAGGGGGCCTCAATGGAATCAATATTTCTCCCAAATTAAATGTTTTACATCTCTAAAGAACTGGCCATTTTACTCCAAATCAAATAACTGGATAATTATAATGACATTTGTAACAGACACACTACTCTATCCACCTGCTAGCCCATTTCAGAGGTAAACAATCTGATGAAATATAGACCACATCACTTCAATATTTATATGCAATTATAAGCATCTAGGTAGTAGAAAGTATACCTGCATACAGATGAAGATAAGTAAGTGCATGAGCCACGTCAATTGCAATTTCTAGGCGCTGATTAAAATCCAGGACTCTGCCATGTTGACCTGCAGAATGGAAGAAGGCATGTAATATTTGAAGGTATTCAAATTGACCGAAAAGTGAAGAAAACAATATGGGAAGCACAATTTACCATCTAGATGTTCTCTAAGAGTACCATTTGGAACATACTCAGTGATGATAATGCGCTCATTTCCTTTATCAGTAAAACCCAGTAACCTCACCAAATTTCGGTGGTCTATCTTAGCAAGCAAGTCTACTTCATTGCTGAACTCATCCCTAGGACCTGCAAACTGATCCTGTAATGAACAGCAGAGCATATGTTATGGCATAGTGAGGGAAAAACAGCAGCACACCTCCAACAACACCCGAAAAAACAGAACTTTATTCATTGTTGCCAGAGGCAGACCAATTAGCAGAACTACATGAGCTATTGAGCTGAGTTACAAATATAAGTTGTAAAATATTTTATAAATTTATTAAAATATAGTGAAATAAATATGAAGGGACAACATAATTTGGCAAGGAATAAAATTTAACTCAATATGCTGAAAAAGCCCATGAATGAGAATAATCAATGGAGTTTAATATGTAACAAGACAAGAGGTAGCACCAGACTACCTTTTTAGCTCTCTTGACTGCAACAACATGGCCATCTGGCAATACAGCCCTGTAGACCATCCCAAATCCTCCTTCGCCTAACTTAAATGAAGATGAGAAGTTCTGAGTCGCCCTGAGGATCTGCTGGATGCTTAAGTCGACAGATCCAACTCTAGCTATCTGTGGAGACGGCGCAAATCTAGATGGACTTGGAGGTATTCGATGTGGAGTTGGTGGGACTTTCTCAGATGACATGCTTAATTCATAGGATGAAACTGATTCAACTGAGAATATACAACTTGTTGTTAAGGACAATGTTCCAACATTGTTACAACAAATAAATAAAAAACTGAGACAATATCATCAAAGCATACATGGTTTACATTATGGATATGTGAAAACAGTACCAGAATAGCAATCAACAGTAAACCACTAAACCAGGACAGAGCTTGTCTTATCTGTTATGGATTATTCTATACCGATCCCAAGAACCTAACCACAGCTGTTTAGGCGTTTTTTGGGAAGTGGTCGTCTGTTTTCTTAGTGTGTGGCGCTAAGGGTCCTGTAATTGGTTCTTGGGGGAGCAGGCCCTGCCTCTCCTCTGTTTTTTTTATTCTCTTCTTAATAAAATGACTCGCAGCTCTCCTGCGTCATTCGAGAAAAGAAGAACCTAACCACATGTCAGTCTCATCCAAGTAACTACTGAGTCAGAATACAGTATACAGATGGACTACCCTGAAAATGACTAAATGAGTATACTATTGAACTGTTAAAATAGTTTCGGTTGGTAAATTGTAAGTATCACTTATCTTAGAAAAATGATGAAGTCATATGACAATTATGACTTAATTTAATAACCATTCATGATAAGCTTCACAAATAACTAACAATGGTAAATATAAATTATCCTAGTAGTGGTTCATGTTATTCTACCCCTGATCTTTCATAAACTGTCACGTGGAGTAAATCCTGATAAACATAACAGAGCTCTTTAAGGGCCAGTTTAGCAGGGTTATGGCTTCTCCTAAAATAGCTTCAGCTCTGGAGCAGCTTCTTTAGTGGAGCTGAAGCATTTTGTAAAAAAATATTGGGAAAGTGGCTTCGGAGAGTATTTTTTTTAGATGAGGCGCTGGTAGAAGCTAATTTTTTTTTTGTTCCGGTTCCTAGTTCAAAAAGTGAAGGCTCCAGCTCCTTGGTGAGCACTTGAGAAGCCAGAGCGCTTTTAGAAGCCCTACCATAGGCACATAAAATGGGGTGTTCCTCGACCCTGTTGACCAAGAAACAATGTGACTATGAGCCCTACCAATGGACCCTTAAGCAAAATATGGCCTAATCCTTATCAAAAGAGATAACCATGGTTATCATGGCCGTAAGGCAATGCGTGGCGACTGACTACCGTCTTACACTTAAGCGACTATAAAGAGTGAGGTGAGGCGACACAGAATTTAAGGAAAACTTAGAACAGCATAGATGATGAAGAAAAAGTAAAGGGAAAAAGAAAAAGAAAGGACGAGTAAGAAGAGAACTGGCTCTCCTGGCGTGGCTTCATCTAGAAAGGTTTCCATCTCTCAAACTTCTGGTCCTGATCCCCTCCAGCCCCGCCGCTCCCCACTCTCACGCATTCTCCACCATGCCGTTCCACTCTTCCACCTCCTCCCAGATGCACTGCTCTGCTTCCCTGCGCCCTGTCTCTCCAGATGCGCTGATCCACTTCCCTCTCTTCTCTGGATACACTGCTCTGCTTCCCTCCGCACCTCACTGCTCATCCCTCTCAGATTGACAACCGCTGCTGTCCCCTTCCAGATCGAGCATCTAGCGAGCACGAGATGGAAGAAATCAAGCCAGGAGAACCAAAATCAAGCGGGAGATGGCATAATTGAGTGGGCCAGCAGAAGAATCGATGAGGAGACGGCAGAATCAAGGGGGCGTCAGTAAGCGCATAAGGCAACGGGGCAACACCTTGCCCCTGAGGCAACCCTGGAGCACTCCGATGCTTAAGCAACGCTGAAGCGACACCTTAATAACCATGGAGATAACCAACTCTCAAACAACAATAGCACCATAAGGATTAATTTCTATTAACATATAGGTGAAAGACAATAAAAAAAAGGTAAATGAGTGAAAATAAACTAAACGTACACCAGTCATTTTTTTCAAGGGAAGATTATCATAAAGCTCTCGTCCTAATCGAGTACAAGAAAACTCTCATGTAATAAGGACAAGCGAGCCAGGCAAATCTTTTGAAAATACCAAGCTCAATATCCCGTACTCTGACTTCAGTAGGGCCCTGCCATAGACAACTATTGTTCAGTGTGTTCAGACTAAAACCCCCCTTCAGAAGACAATGAAAATATTTTGGGTTCACTAAAACAATGAGGGGGCAGACAATAAGAATAGAATTGGCTGAAAGATTGCACAAAAGATAAACTCACTCGCGTTGCGCTGAGAGGTTGTAGTGTCATGCCTGCTGGCTTCTTTTCTTTCGGCATGAAAGCATGGTAACATAAGACCACAGCAAAAGAGAATCACACCTGGCACAGCCAGGAGATGATCCTGCTTTTCTGAAGAATCACCAGTGTCCTGATTATTTTCATTCAACCCAAACCTCCCACATGGATCATAATCATTTCTTGAGCTATTTTCCGTGGGCCGCCTCAAGAGCTTCCTTGGCACATCTTGATGTAAAGTATGATAAGGCATATCTTGATGTAAAGTTGCTACAGGTGATAACAAACCAAATGAGGAAAAGAGAACAGCAAAATAATTTTTCTCATCCACATGTTATAATTTTAAAAATGTGCCAGCCATATCAGAAAAAAAGGAACCAAAATATTTTGGAAGGTCAGAATGCAGATGCTAAATGAGGGTACCAGAAAACTAACACATGGGCCATATCATACTTCAGTTGTGAATTACAATACCAACAAAAGAGCATGCAACTTAGAAATATATCTCATTACGTTGTCACCATCCTAATGTGCTGTCCAAACATAGTTTCACACTAGAGCATATAAATGGGAATAATATTTAGGTGGAATTAAACCCCACAGTAGGACCCTAAAAGAGTTCCTGTTCCCATCATCTACAATGCATAATAGAACGAAAACCATGCCACGAAATAGCCTACGTTCTACAGTCTACACAACTTTCCAGAGATAAACTTCATAGCCATATCTTATTTACTACAAGTCATGTATGGAATAAGTCAAATAACTGATGCAGGTATGAACACCAATTTGTTATTGTACTACAGTGGGGGCAGCAATTGCCCAATCCTTATCTGCTTTAGCAAAAGAACCAACATACCATGGCGCGTTCCGCTTCCTTCACCACAGTACTGCTTTACGGCACCCCTCAACGCATCTGAAAGGTTGCTGCAGCGGAGGCAGCCACGGGCAAAGTAGAAGCCGAGCTTATGGCAGGCAAGAACGCGGTCCTGCACCAGAACCCCATTGACCGACAGGTTAAGGAGGCCACCAGAAGCATCGAAGATGACAAGCTGGTCGTCTCCACAAGCAGCTCGTGCAAGGGTTAGCTCCGACGAGGAAGCGAGAGCCACAGGCGAGCAGCATAGGAGGACGAAGAGAGCTTGGAGAAGAGCCAAAGCAGACATCGATGCAGGGGCGGATCTAGTAAAGGCACCCAATAATTTTTACAAAAAGTTAGAAGTTGATAGTCATCAAATAGCCAAATATCTTGAGGTTAGAGTTTGAGAACTCAATTTTCAAAAAAGAAAAAGAGTTTGAGAACTCGGTTTCGCACAGCAGACGTGGAAGAGAAGCGGTGTGGGAATACCTGGTGGGCGCTCTTCGCCGGCGAAGAGATCGGCGAAGGCCTTGGCACCTGACGTCGGGCGGCGGCTGCGGTAGCCCACCCGGTCGTCGCAGATAGAGAGGTAGACAGAGAGAGAGAGAGCGCACGCGGCGTGAAGGTGACGGATGCGGCGGCGGCGGCGGCTACCGCCCAACAAGACCCGATCTGGGAAGAGGGAGGATCGATCTGGACTGAGGCACTGTCGGCGATGCTAGCCAGGCGGCGGCGGCGGCGGCGAACGGATGAGACGAACACGAGGAATGACTAAACGAGAGACGTGTAGCGGTCAGTGGACCGCGTGAGATATTTTTTGCTGCTACTACTTCGTTCCTGTTCCAAGTTGGACCTTAGAGAAACGCACAATAAAAAAAACAGTTTCCGGCGAGTTGATGAACTACTCCTGTTCTTAGATTTTATATTCTGATAAAGCCAAGAGCATCTCCAATAGATTAGCTATAAAGACTAGCCAAATTTAATGAATTACCTACTTTCTAAAATAGATTTTAAAAAAAAACTAGAGTACTCAAACAGACTCTTTAAAACCAAAAGACTGGATGGTTAGTGAGGTAGGAGGTGAGATGGAGAGCTACTTAATTTGGTGAGTCATTTACAAAATTTGTTGGAGATGTTTTTCTTTTAATAGTAGCCAAATTTACCTTTAAAAACGATATAGCTAATCTCTCTAACAGTCCATCAACAAATTTGCTACCTCAAGTCAGCTCATGACCGAGGAGAAAGAAAAAAACATACAATCAACAATAAAGCATGGTCAAATTACCAACATAGTTTTAGAGAAAAATAGAAGGAGAAGCTAATCTAAATCGCTATATACAAGTACACATCTGGATCCATATCCACACTTACATCAAACGAGGAAATGTTGTTTACATATTGGCCAGGGAAAACTTGGTTAGGATCGGGAGTTAAGATAGTGCTAGATTTCAATATCTAGTGGTGGATTGGACCTTAGCAAACGAACCCTATCAGGTTTGGCTAGGCTCGTGGTGGATTTTAGACTTCCCTTGTGGACGTGGTAGTGTTCGGTGGTTTGCCTAGTGGTGCCCCAAGGCAGCAGTGGCATGTTGCTTCTCGACGAGTAGCCATTGCAGCAACGGAGGAACAAGATAGAGAGGACAGTGGAGAGAGTCCAGAAATCTTGAGCGACGAAAGGCGTCTTTGTACTAGAAGGGGCGGTGGGTGGCAATCGACTTGGGTTCTACCTTATCTTGCTCTGTATATTGTCACTAGGTGGGGCTAGTAGTGAACACGCCCGGCTCTTCATGGACCCACATGCCAAGGTCGACGTTTGTCTTCACCATGCCTCGCTCGTAGGGCTCAAACTTGACCATCAGAGAGCTTCCTCTCACCCACGCATGCATGCAGATACCCACCATGTGCTTTGGTCTCACACATATTATGCTAGCCTACATGCAATGGGCAACGAATAGGGAGGAACGGAGGCAGCACCAACAACAGAGCGAGAGGGGGAAAGGAGGGAGGGTGGTGGAGGTTGTTGATGGTCACTAAATGCTCAATCCGACCATCAACATGTCAATAAATTGAAGGTGAAATCAACATCAAAGTAGTATATTGTTTCGAATAATGTGGTTCCACTTGTATTTAGAGAACACATGTATGCAAGGGAAAATGTGCAAATTCATCAAATAAGTGGCATCAAGAGCACATGGAACAGACGAGGCAAGTGAGGGGCCCACCTAGTGGGTCGCCCAACCTAGCCCTTGCCCTTCACGTCGCCAATCCGTAGCCCAAGTGAAGAAACACACTTCCCCTCAATCCTACACGTTGGTTCATTATCGGTTGCATCCTATGGTTGAAATGGATCACAACTTGAATTGGAGGGCCTACCACAGTGTACTCAGACATGCAATGCAGTTAAATAGCATTAGATACCTATCAACCGCCATGGAGAAGCACCAAGAAGTGCAAGATTAAGAGGCAGTGAAATCAAGAATCACCCGACTCTATAGGGTTCGGTCGACACCAGGCAGGCCAACCACCTCTCCCCTCCACTACAAGTACCCCTGCTCTTACATACTAAAAATACGGAACACCATATTCATGACACACATCAAGAAGAAGTGGTATCACTCTCTTAGTAGCTTAGTAGCTAGGCTAGTTAGTGGGAGTTAGAGTTGAGTCTAGCTCTGTTCAGGATTCAGAAGTAGCCTTTGGTGTCTGTATAGCTCATACCTTTCCTCTTTTGTAAGATTTTACCTTATTTAATATATTACTTTCTATTTTATTTAAGTACTTCATTCAAGTCTTACTTAAATTACTAGTGTTGATCTCTAGTTAAATCATAGTGTTATAATGAACCGCCTTGTTTAGTATAATTGGTTATCTCATAGCACGGGTTCTTCGTCCCTTAGCGGATGCTCTAGTTTCATTGTTCGCATGGGATTATATATAGTAGTATCATATAGTGTAAGTGCGGTGCTTATCCTATCAGGTACCTTGGTTTGTGGCTAGCCCCATGGATAGTTGTTGTAGTTAGCAGGTGGTTATACTCCTGTCTATCCTTTGTATTCCACCATATTCAAGCTAGTTCGTAAAACATAGGGTTCAATTGTTGTTTACTTCTACCAAACCTTCTCACCTCTTTCTGTTGGTGTCTGGGTCATACCCCGAAGTCCTATCGAATCAAAGTTCCGCTAGGCGCCGGGCGGAATCTAGGCGCTGACCCCTAGCCTAATGCCTAGGTGGGATTAATCACGCCTAGGCGTTCCTAGGCGTTTTCTCTTTGACTACAAGCCAATCAATGCAGTGAACTCTGTAACAGAACTGACCAAATTATAAGAGCACAAGTACAAAAACAAGCACCGAAGCGCTCAAATTCTCAAACTTGAGCCCATATAATCCCGGTAGTCAATCGAAACCACGAAGGATTTCAAACCAACTTGCTTACAACCAAGATCGCATCATTCAACATACACATCACACGTTACATTTCACGAGTAGTTCCGAAATACGATACACCCACGGAGTCGCAAATTATTACAAACCAAGTTTATAAAGTAGCAGAAGCATAACACACACCAGTTGTTTAACTACTGTCAGTCTTGTTGATCACAACCCGCAAAAGCATCAGGGAAAGTACATAAAAGATGATCATGCCCTAGTGATCTAGTCTTCGTCACCCGCAGGGTGGAGACAAGTTTTGCAGAAGCCTTGATAGAGCATATCATCTGCAACAGGAGAGAATAAACCCTGAGTACTGGAATGTACTCAGCTAGACTTACTCGTCGAAAACCAGAAATAAGATGACACCAAGGATCATGCAAGGCTTACACAAGAGGCTAGCTGACATCACATTTTGCATAAAAGCATAAGTAATTGAAACTCTTATAACCTGTACCAGCAGTTATTTTTAGCATTTACCTGTCATCTATCTTAGCACCTGTACTAATCATGCACTTGATTATAATCAAACAATTATCAACATTATATCCAGAGCAGGTATAAATTGTGGCAACATTGTATCATGCACTTAACCATCTGTTCAATTAATGAGATCTACGTTGCCGCTGCTCAAGTCAAGTGCTCACTAACCGGGAGCGACGGCGATTCGAATCGAATTCCTATCCAGCTGGAGGGGTATTTCTAACACTCACCGAGTCACGCCTGGCGAGGGCTGCTCAGGTCATCTTTCGTACAGTTCAGGAATCGTGGGTCCGAATAATGTCGCGTCCCCAAGGGCGACACTCTGCCAGGTGATAGGGACTCTAACCCCCCTTGGTCTCACGCCAATGTCCCCAAGCACATCCTTTCTCTCCTCCAAGATGCAATCTACCATTCGATTCCCGCCCTGAACCATACTACTCGACTTCGTGGTCGGAACGACTTATCCGGCCAACTAAGTGTTAGACTGCGTTCAACATGACTCAAGGACGTACAACGAATCGGTCCTTAAACGACTCAGACGGGCATAGCTCCACACCCAAGACGTGAAGTGTCTTGCGGCTGTACTATCGAACTCCCGCCCGGTCTCAATTTCATTTTAAAGCATGGTTCCATCCACGATAGCCATAAAGCCACTCGTGACCCAATTCTACATCTCGCGGATGACCGGAAATCACCTGACTTCTACCGGACTAAGCATGGCTAAGCATTGACACGTGCCTAAACCTATTATAGGATTAAGTACGATATCTGGACAAGGACAGGTATAATGCAGCAAGTGTTTTCATATAACTCCTACAACTTAATGCAGTAAACAATTAAAAGTACTCAAGATTAATTTATAAATCAATAGGTTCAGCATGCACCGGGGCTTGCCTTTTAGAAAAGTAGACGGGCGGTGATCTGGACACTCAGGCAAGTCCTCAGCGGCGTCTCCTCCGCCGGCTGGTTCCTCTGGCTCCTCCGGCTGGTCCTGGACTTCCTCTGGGATCACTTGCTCGAACTCGAGGAGCGTTACCTCCTCCGGAACACCTATTGCATGAGTGCATAATAAATTTTATGGATGCATAATGAAAGATGCAACATGCTCGGAATGAAATGCATTACCACACTCTTAAGCTCTATTCAAATCACTTCAACTATTAAGTGCAAATTTCCTCTCCGGTAGAGAAGTACTCACCTAATCTACTCAACCTAAGGTATAACTGTTCTTCTTCGGTTAAGGCAATAACACCTAACAATCACAAGAGTAACATTACTTAGGTTACCACATCCAACACCAAAATATCACAGCAAGGCATTCTGGACAGCAGCTAATTGTTTCTAACATAACTTGAGATTCCCAACTCCAAAAGATATGATCTAAGACAATCTGGAAAGCTTATGAAATGCCCTACAAATCATTTTCAGACCTCAACCCTTAATTCCTAAGTTTTCCATGTCGAATTTCCTAAGTTCCAGAATCTGTCCTCTCTAAACAGAGAGCAGCAAATTCTGGACTGTCACTTAAAACAGCAATAACTCCCAAACTACTAAGCCAAATGCTCCCAAATTTTGACACAAGCTAGTTTATCAATTTTACTACAACTTTGGTATTTACAAGTTTTCCAGCAAACACCTTTATCAAAGGTCAAACCCAAAGATACTACCAGCTGTCCAGAAAACCTAGAATTGCAAAGATTAAATATTTATTTATGTGGCAAACTTCCCCTAAGACCAAACTAATGTTACTAAAAGTTCACATGGGTCACAAAACACCAGAAAGTAAGGTGTGCCTACCTAGAACATTTATTTACACCCCTTTCTTAATTTACTTAATTAATTAAGTGGAATTTTAAACATATATGTAAAATACTTATAAAATTCTACAAAAATTACAGGAGACTCTCTGACCCAAAAAGAGGCTACTGTAAAAATTTGAACTAAAATTATTTACAGAAACTCTCCACACAAAATTCACAAGCCAAAAAGGCTGATTTTTGTATAATTAACAAATCACATTGAAAAGTATCAAACAACAGATTTCATATTTTTCTTAGACACTTTAGGGTACCAGGACATTCTCCAAAAATTTATAAGAACATTGCACATGTAGAAAAATTACTAAAATTCATTCAAATATTTCCTAAAACAACATGATAGCATTATAACTTGAAAAGTAATCAAGCACTAGTGCCTAAATTTTTACCAGAGCTAAAACAAGTATAAATTAGTCTACCCACCAAATTTCATAATTTTTGGAACACTACAAGTCAAGTTATTCATTTAACAAATTTACCTCCCTTTTACAACATATTTCAAAGACCTATTTAATTCTCCCAAAAACTAAACATCACAGATCTAGTTTATATTTTTCTAAAATACTACACAACATGCAGAGCCTAACCAAATTTACCTCATAATTTTTGAGCAAGTAAAACCCTAGCTATACATTTTCCAAACATTATCTAAAATCTGTGGCAAATATAAAAAGAAAAACAAAAACTGAACCCTAACTCGCTACTGGGCTGGCCTCTACGCTGACGCGGCCCAACTACGCGCGCGGCCTGCTCAGGCCGTCCCGCCCGCACGCGTGGCGCTGACAGCGCGGGCCCGCAGGCCAGAGAGAGAGAAACAGAGAGGGAGGAGCCGCAGCTCCGGCGAGCTCCAGCTCGTCGACGGCGGCATCTTCGGCGAGGGGAAGGGCACCGTTAGTTTCCTCTTGACCATCCGCATCGCCTGACCCCTAAACCGTGGACTCTACCCGACCCTAGCTTCCTCGGCCATGGCGGCGGCGGCTCGGTGATGGCGCGCAGTGGTGCGCTGGCGAGCTCCGACCGCTAGACGACCGGCAGAGGGGTGCGCCAGCTTCCTGGAACCTTGGTGGACCTACCGAGGCTACGAAAAAGGACCGGGATGGAGTGGAGTAGCGTGGCCATGTGAGCACCGCACCGGCGGCCATGGCGCGGCAGCGCACGACTGTGTTCCGGCGTGTACCGTCCACCCTATCCGGTAACGTCATCGCCTAAGCTTCTCAACCCGACCCGGAACCCAGAACAAGAACTAGCGAGAATGGAGGGTGACCGTAGGGAGCTGGCCACGGTGAGCCGCCGCACGGACAATACGCCGGCGAGGACTCGCGGTGGCGGAAGAGGAAATTCACCCTCACCTCAGCACAAACGGGTCAGGCAACGGGTGGAGGAGGTGGAGGGGACTCTGGCGGAGCGGTGGACGGGGTTTGGGTAACGGTGGTGAGACGGTGAGCTCGCGCGAGCACGGAGAAGGATGCGGCGGCAATGGCGCCTCCGTTTTCTGCCTCGGTGAACACGGCCAGAGCGAGAGTGAAAAGGGAGAAGGGCGAGCGCGAGTGTGGGGGTGGAGGTGTCGGCTCGACCTTCATCTTTGCTCCTAGGCTCGCGATGTGGGGCGTCGGCAGAACACGTGCGCCACGCGGCCACCGGGCTCTGCCCGAGCGCCACGACACGGGCCGTCTGTCCGACTGAACGACGACGTCGACTGAATGGAGTCGACGTGGTGGCCTGACAGCATGATTTTGGCGTTGATCATCTTCCAAAACAGCTCGAGTTAGCCGAAGGTGATAACATCAAAGTTGTAGAGCTACATGAGGGCTACACTTTTGCTAATTGGCTCAAGAACTGGTTCGGCTTGGTTTAGGAGTTACAAGGTGTCAAAGTAAGGCACAATGAAACTGAAACTTAGTTTCAGTCACAATGCCGACTGAAACCCGATTTTCTAGACATCATACCTCCTAAACCATTTAGAACTAGGTGATGGTGATGTTGGCAATGTTGTAGAGCTAGGTGAGTACTACAAAAGTGTCAACATGAGTTGGAGCTGGTTTGGTCTGGTTTGCAAACTACAAGCTTCCAAAGTAGGTCACTGTCAAACTGGAGGGACACTTTTGAGACTTAGAAAAATTCTAAGTGCTGAGACAGCCCCTCTAGCTGACTTGTGGGCCAATTTTGAGCATGTTCTGGTCAGTTTCATGAGATGGTCACATTGAGACTTTTGTTCCCCATAAAATTCCCTACAACTTTGATTAAGGGTGCTCCTCCATGCAAGGTCTCTAAGCTAGACTTTTTAATTGGTCAAACTAAGGCATCCTAGGGCTAAATGCTGGTCAACCACACCTTGGAGGTCATTTTGGTAATTTTGGTCCACATGAACCTTGCTCCCTTAGTTACTCTAAGTGAGATTAAGGTATTGTAGGATCCAATTAGCCACTCTACCTCTTTGCTACCCCAACTTCCTAGTGTCACAAGATGGGAACACTTCAAAACCCTAAAACACCCATATTTGATGCAAATAAAGTAAATATAATGAAATGATGAATGTCCATGCTTATGCAAATGCAGTGCAATTATCGAGCTAAACACCTGAGGTGTTACAGCCCTCCCCCCTTATAAAAATCTCGTCCCGATATTTGGAAAGCGTACCATTTTTCATAGAATTCCTTATAACCATCCCGCAAATAGTCTTCCCGTTCCCACGTAGCGTCACTTTCACTACCCTGATTACTCCACATCACTTTATACCACTTAACCACTCGGCTTCTAGTTACTCGTTCCTGAGTATCGATCACTCGGACTGGCTTTTCTTCGTAAGTTAAATCAGATTCAAGCCTGATATCTCCTAAAGGAACTCTTTCCTCAGGAACTCGAAGACACTTCTTGAGCTGAGATACATGGAAAACATTGAATATGGCACTCATTTCAGGAGGTAACTGGATCTTGTATACAACAGCTCCACTCTTGCCTATGATCTGGAAAGGACCCACGTATCTCGGTGCAAGTTTCTGCTTGACACCAAAACGTTGTACACTCTTCATCGGAGAAACTTTCAGATAAACGAAGTCTCCAACTTCAAACTCGAGTGGCTTTCTACGATGATCAGCATAACTTTTCTGTCTAGCTTGGGCTGCAGCCATATGTTTTTGGATGGTACGGACTTGTTCCTTAGCTTCCTGAACAAAATCAATACCATAATACCTTCTTTCACCAGCTTCTACCCAGTTTAGTGGAGTTCTACACTTACGACCGTACAATGCTTCGAACGGGGCCATCTTAATACTCTCTTGGTAACTATTATTGTACGAAAACTCGGCTAGAGGTAACCATTTTTCCCAAGAACCCTTGGATGAAATTACACATGCCCGCAACAGATCTTCCAAGATTTGGTTAACTCGTTCCGTCTAACCTGATGTATGGGGGTGATAAGCAGAGCTTCCCACTAGCTTGGTTCCCAGAAGGTGATGCAAGTGCTCCCAAAAGCGAGCAGTGAACTGGGGACCACGGTCAGAAATGATAGTACGAGGTACCCCATGGAGCCGAACTATCTGATTGAAGTACAACTCAGCATAGTCAGTGGGACGATAGTCCACTCTAACCGGAATGAAGTGAGCTGATTTGGTCAAACAATCCACAATTACCCAGATGGAGTTATGATTTTTGACAGTAGGAGGAAGTCCAACAATGAAATCCATACTTATCTCTTCCCATTTCCAACCTGGGATAGAGAGTGGTTGAAGTAACCCAGCTTTCATGTGTACCGCTTTAACTCTGTAGCAGGTGTCACACCTAGCAACATATGCAGCTATCTCTTTCCGCATCTTGGTCCACCAATAAAGTGGCTTCAAATCATAATACATCTTATTACTATCAGGATGGATGGACAATTTGGAAGAATGTGCTTCGGACAGGATCTGATCTCTAAGCTCTCGGTCCTTAGGTACCACTAATCTATCCTTAAACCACAGTACACCTTCTTCATCTACCCTGAAATGCTTAGTTTCTTCCTCTTTCATCTTACGCTTTATGTGGAATACACCAGGATCAGTCTTTTGGAGCTCAATAATTCTGCTTTTGAGAGTACAACTGACAATGATGTTGTACAAGACTGCTGGATGTAGAAGGCGAGATCGATGAAAATCAGTTTCAACTAAGGAATGGCAATGAGACTTACGGCTTAAAGCATCCGCAACCACATTTGCCTTGCCAGGATGATAGTGTACTTGAAGATTATAATCCTTAATCAACTCGAGCCACCTTCTTTGACGCATATTTAACTTGGGTTGGGTGAAGATGTATTTGAGGCTTTTGTGGTCTGTGTAGATATTGCAGACATTGCCCAACAGATAATGCCGCCATACTTTCAAAGCATGAACAACTGCAGCCAGTTCTAAGTCATGCGTTGGATAATTCACCTCATGTTTCCGAAGTTGTCGAGAGGTATATGCAATTACTCGGCCTTCCTGCATCAAAACACCTCCCAAACCTATGCCTGAGGCATCACAATAAACATCAAATGGTTTCTCGATATCCGGTTGTGCCAAAACCGGAGCCGAGGTTAGGAGGGTGCGCAGTTGGTGAAAAGCCGCATCACACTCAGGAGTCCAGACAAACCTGGTGTCTTTTTGCAGCAACCGAGTCATGGGTTTGGCTATTTTTGAGAAATCCAGGATGAAGCGACGATAATAGCTAGCCAACCCAAGAAAACTCCGGACCTCATGAACCGAAGTAGGAGCCTTCCAATTCAATACTTCCTGTACCTTGGTGGGATCCACCATAATTCCCCCATCGGACAACACATGCCCAAGGAAAGGTACTTCACGAAGTCAGAATTCACACTTACTGAACTTCGCATACAGTTGATGTTCACGTAGTCTGGTGAGGACAATACGCAGGTGTTCAGCGTGTTCTTCTTCATTTTCAGAATATATCAAGATGTCATCAATAAACACCACCACAAACTTGTCCAATTCGGGCATAAACACCGAATTCATCAAGCACATGAAGTGTGCGGGGGCATTCGTCAGGCCGAAAGACATAACAAGATACTCATAAAGGCCGTATCTGGTCGAGAAAGCTGTTTTTGGAATATCTTCAGGACGGATTTTAATCTGATGGTAACCAAACCATAGATCAATCTTGGAAAAGACTTTAGCTTTGGATAACTGATCGAACAAGATATCGATACGTGGCAGAGGATACTTATTTTTAACAGTGACTGCATTCAAAGGTCTATAATCTACACACATCCGCAAAGACGGGTCCTTCTTCTTCACAAAGATAGCAGGGCATCCCCATGGAGACGAACTAGGATGAATCAACCCCTTCTTCAAAAGTTCATTCAACTGCACCTTAAGTTCAGCTAACTCATTCGGAGGCATCCTATAAGGTCTCCTAGAGATGGGTGCCGTGCTAGGCAACAACTCGATTTTAAATTCCACATCCCGATCCGGAGGGAGTCCCGACAAATCATCGGGAAAAACGTCAGAAAACTCACTCACTACGGGAATTTCTGCCAACGCTTTTGCTTGCACAGCATGAACTTCACCAGACAAATCAATTTTTCTGGGAAGTTGTACTAGAAAACCCTTTTGATCTGTAGGATCTCTGAGCATAACTACCCGAGTGGATGTATCAATGAGTACCCCATTCTGACTCATCCAATTCATGCCTAAAATAACATCTATGCCTAATCCAGGTAAAACCACTAAGGCAAGCGAGTACTTTCGCCCTTCTATCTCAAACTCTAGATTCCCCACTACTTTATTTGTGGAAATATTTCCACTTGCCACACTAATGCAATAACCCCCACCTTCAACAGTTTGTAATTTGTGTGCAAACTTTGATGCAAACTTAGGACTGATAAAAGAATGTGAAGCACCTGAATCAAAAAGTACCACTACAGGATGTTGGTCAACTAGGAACTTACCAGCAGTGACAACCTCACCAGATGGGATTTCCTCAATACTGTTATAATGAGCATGCCCCTGACGGCCACCTTGGTTGACATTCTTCTTAGGATAAGGACAGTTCCTGGACCAATGGCCTGGCTTGTTGCAGTTCCAGCAAGGCATGTTGCTGGGAGGAACACTGGAGCTGCTCTGACCAGAATTTTCCTTTGGCAGAGCGACTGTATAAGCCTTGCGGAACCCAGTCTTGGCAGCAGGCTTTTTCTGTGGCGGACGAAACTTGGTATTCTGGGCAGGTGGGCGAGGGGAAACCCTAGGTGCAGCTGGAGTCTGAGACTGCGAAGCACTCGCCTCAATGGCCCTTTTGCAGCTCTTAGAGGCAGAATAAATAGCATTATTGTTTTCCTGAGTCAAAGCATCACTGATAAAATCATTGAAGGTAGTACACTTGCTAGTGCCCATGGTCTTCATCAGTTTTGGGCCGAGGCCTCTTTTAAAGCTAGCAATTTTCTTGGCATCAGTATCCACAAATTCTGTTGCATACCTTGCCAGGTTGTTGAAAGATTGCAGATATTCAGTCAAACTTTTATTACCCTGCGACAGCCTCATGAATTCTGTGTGCTTGATAGCCATAAGACCTGGAGGAATATAATTCCCGCAGAATGCTGCTTTGAACTGGTCCCAAGCAATCGGGACATTTGCAGGCAAAGTGGAACGATAGTGACTCCACCAAATACCCGCTGGACCATGTAGTTGATGAGAAGCATATTCAGTCTTTAGCTCATCGGTCAAGCGAAGCAGACGAAACTTCTGCTCAATAGTGTTCAACCACTCGTCGGCTTGCAGTGGTTCCTCCGCCTCCTTAAAGAGTGGGGGCTTAGTGTCAAGAAAGTCCTTGAAATCACTATATTGATTGGGTTCCGGGCCCTGGCGGCCATGACGAGCCTCCCGGTTGGCAAGCTGGCGCATAGCATCTGCCAGCATGCGCTACCCTTCAACCGCAGTCTGCATCAGCTCAGCCGGGGTAGGTGGTGGCGGAGGGGGTGGCTGTTCCTCATCCTCATTGCCACGACACCGACGGAGGTTGTACGACATCTGCAAAATGCATAGCCAATGAGCACTGACGATGTGGGAAATTTGTAGATGAATTATTGCAAATATGTCAAACTGACTTTATAAAATGGACTTCGCAAATAATCAAGGCACAATAATTCATCATAACCGCACAATCCATTCAAGCGCATCAATTGACGCAATCTTACGAGGGGATCCAACAAGATGTATTTTGATAAAGGCTCACTCACAGGGAGCACAACAGTGACTGAACCGTTTACTTTAATATCTATGTGATTTTTGACCTTACGTACGGTTGCTCAGATTTGATCCAAAATTCTAGCCAAATGAGAAAGGCTACTTCAAACTGACCACAAAGAGACTTCTCAACGGTAGAGTTCCATGGTGGATCATGACTAGCCACCTCGATACCAGCGCGTGCCAAGCAGCACAGCCTTATGTCACGCGCCACAGGAGGCCCTCGGTTTCGTCGTGGCACCGAAGGGTGCTAATCGTGACACCATCATCGAACGCAACACAATAAGACATCCAATTGTGATCGAAATTAACAGGTTCAAACTAAACATCCAGGAAACATAGGGTTCGATCTTACATCCCAAAAGCCAAGTTATTACAAAGCCTCACTCCAACACAGGGAGGGCACAAAAGATGATCCTAACATCGTAGCTACGCGATGACTACTCTAAGCATCGTCCTCAGAGTCGGTGTCAAGGATCTCCCCGCCATCCTCATCGCTAACAGGCTCTAACTCCTCGTCTTCATCTTCTTCTTCTGGTGGGGCATCCGGTGGCCCATTGACCTCCACTTCATCAACCTCCTCTGCCATGAAGATTCCCGAACCCATGTCCTCATCTGCGTTGTTGTTTCAAGGCAGCAGAGGATTTAGCTGGTTGTTCAGGCGGTGCACTTCTTCATGAAGATTGTCATTGTATACTTCAGCATTCTCCAACTGTTGCTCGAGCTCCACCTGACGAGCTCTCAGGATGTTCTCCTCGTGCCAGGCTTCATCCCTCTGGTTCATGACATAGACCAGCATGCGTTGATAGTTGCGATTGGCTACTGTCAACCTCTGGACCGCAAGTGTTTCCTGATCACGGTCATGGATCACTTGCTCCAGTTGCTGACGCGCTGCATTCCTAGCAGCAGTCACTTCGGCCAACTCAGCCCTCAGCCTTTCCACCTCAGTGGGCTCGGGGCGGGGCTCACGTGGAGCTAGCTGGTGGCGAGGGGCCCTTCCTCCGGTCGACTTACGAGCGGTCCTCTTAGTGCATGCCATCTGTATCAACAAGATACGACTTAAGGTGAGGATAATTTAGGGGATATGAAATTTAATTTAGTCGGGACTATTGATATTTTAAGGAAGGAGTAATGACATGTATGATATAATTAAACATGATGCATGCACGTTCCGTACGCCCTCTCACCTTAGTAGAAACCTAAAGTTCTAACGCTAGGCGGTGGCATACATACGTTCTCTCATATAAGCGAAACTATCGGTCTACTCGTTACGCTGTTAGTGTACCTGCATAAAATCTCATTTCAGCCCAACAGTTTCCCAATATAAACACACAAGAAAGCAGTAAACTAAATACTTTCCATATACACATCCCCTGATGTATATACTTCAGTATCAAAGCTACCCGATTTATAGATTCCCACAATTAAGTGCTTACATAATTACCCGGTTTAAACATGTAAGTATGCAAGTCACCAAAGCTACTCTCCCCTAGATCGCCGGTTGGACGATCATGCTCTCACAACTCACACTTACCAGAGCGTCGAGGCAATTGATCCATACATTACCACCCAAGTGGATGGCATCCATACAATATCACGCCGTATGGCATCCATACTTTTGTTTTTAAATACTCGTATGATGTGTTTAATGTTGAATTATGCTCCGGTACCAGCTGTAACAGAACTGACCAAATTATAAGAGCACAAGTACAAAAACAAGCACCGAAGCACTCAAATTCTCGAACTTGAGCCCATATAATCCTGGTAGTCAATCGAAACCACGATGGATTTCAAACCAACTTGCTTACAACCAAGATTGCATCATTCAACATACACATCACATGTTACATTTCACAAGTAGTTCTAAAATACGATACACCCACGGAGTCGCAAATTATTACAAACCAAGTTTATAAAGTAGCGGAAGCATAACACACACCAGTTGTTTAACTACTGCCAGTCTTGTTGATCACAACCCGCAAAAGCATCAGGGAAAGTACATAAAAGATGATCACGCCCTAGTGATCTAGTCTTTGTCACCCGCAGGGTGGAGACAAGTTTTGCAGAAGCCTTGATAGAGCATATCATCTGCAACAGGAGGGAATAAACCCTGAGTACTGGAATGTACTCAGCTAGACTTACCCGTCAAAAACCAGAAATAAGATGACACCAAGGATCATGCAAGGCTTACACAAGAGGCTAGCTGACATCACATTTTGCATAAAAGCATAAGTAATTGAAACTCTTATAACCTGTACTAGCAGTTATTTTTAGCATTTACCTGTCATCTATCTTAGCACCTGTACTAATCATGCACTTGATTATAATCAAACAATTATCAACATTATATCCAGAGCAGGTATAAATTGTGGCAACATTGTATCATGCACTTAACCATCTGTTCAATTAATGAGATCTACGTTGCCGCTGCTCAAGTCAAGTGCTCACTAACCGGGAGCGACGGCGATTCGAATCGAATTCCTATCTAGCTGGAGGGGTATTTCTAACACTCACCGAGTCACGCCTGGCGAGGGCTGCTCAGGTCATCTTTCGTACAGTTCAGGAATCGCGGGTCCGAATAATGTCGCGTCCCCAAGGGCGACACTCTGCCAGGTGATAGGGACTCTAACCCCCCTTGGTCTCACGCCAATGTCCCCAAGCATATCCTTTCTCTCCTCCAAGATGCAACCTACCATTCGATTCCCGGCCTGAACCATACTACTCGACTTCACGGTCAGAACAACTTATCCGGCCAACTAAGTGTTAGACTGCGTTCAACATGACTCAAGGACGTACAACGAATCGGTCCTTAAACGACTCAGACGGGCATAGCTCCACACCCAAGACGTGAAGTGTCTTGCGGCTGTACTATCGAACTCCCGCCCGGTCTCAATTTCATTTTAAAGCATGGTTCCATCCATGATAGCCATAAAGCCACTCGTGACCCAATCCTACATCTCACGGATGACCGGAAATCACCCGACTTCTACCGGACTAAGCAGGGCTAAGCATTGACACGTGCCTAAACCTATTATAGGATTAAGTACGATATCTGGACAAGGACAGGTATAATGCAACAAGTGTTTTCATATAACTCCTACAACTTAATGCAGTAAACAATTAAAAGTACTCAAGATTAATTTATAAATCAATAGGTTCAGCATACACCGGGGCTTGCCTTTTAGAAAAGTAGACGGGCGGTGATCTGGACACTCAGGCAAGTCCTCAGCGGCGTCTCCTCCGCCGGCTGGTTCCTCTGGCTCCTCCGGCTGGTCCTGGACTTCCTCTGGGATCACTTGCTCGAACTCGAGGAGCGTTACCCCCTCCGGAACACCTATTCCATGAGTGCATAATAAATTTCATGGATGCATAATGAAAGATGCAACATGCTCAGAATGAAATGCATTACCACACTCTTAAGCTCTATTCAAATCACTTCAACTATTAAGTGCAAATTTCCTCTCCGGTAGAGAAGTACTCACCTAATCTACTCAACCTAAGGTATAGCTGTTCTTCTTCGGTTAAGGCCCTAACACCTAACAATCACAAGAGTAACATTACTTAGGTTACCACATCCAACACCAAAATATCACAGCAAGGTATTCTGGACAGCAGCTAATTGTTTCTAACATAACTTGAGATTCTCAACTCCAAAAGATATGATCTAAGACAATCTGGAAAGCTTATGAAATGCCCTACAAATCATTTTTAGACCTCAACCCTTAATTCCTAAGTTTTCCATGTCGAATTTCCTAAGTTCCAGAATCTGTCCTCTCTAAACAGAGAGCAGCAAATTCTGGACTGTCACTTAAAACAGCAATAACTCCCAAACTACTAAGCCAAATGCTCCCAAATTTTCACACAAGCTAGTTTATCAATTTTACTACAACTTTGGTATTTATAAGTCAAAAATTCACAAGCCAAAAAGGCTGATTTTTGTATAATTAACAAATCACATTGAAAAGTATCAAACAACAGATTTCATATTTTTCTTAGACACTTTAGGGTACCAGGACATTCTCCAAAAATTTATAAGAACATTGCACATGTAGAAAAATTACTAAAATTCATTCAAATATTCCCTAAAACAACATGATAGCATTATAACTTGAAAAGTAATCAAGCACTAGTGTCCAAATTTTTACCAGAGCTAAAACAAGTATAAATTAGTCTACCCACCAAATTTCATAATTTTTGGAACACTACAAGTCAAGTTATTCATTTAACAAATTTACCTCCCTTTTACAACACATTTCAAAGACCTATTTAATTCTCCCAAAAACTAAACATCACAGATCCAGTTTATATTTTTCTAAAATACTACACAACATGCAGAGCCTAACCAAATTTACCTCATATTTTTTGAGCAAGTAAAACCCTAGCTATACATTTTCCAAACATTATCTAAAATCTGTGGCAAGTATAAAAAGTAAAACAAAAACTAAACCCTAACTCGCTACTGGGCCGGCCTCTACGCTGACGCGGCCCAACTACGCGCGCGGCCTACTCAGGCCGTCCCGCCCGCGCGCGTGGCGCTGACAGCGCGGGCCCGCAGGCCAGAGAGAGAGAAACAGAGAGGGAGGAGCCGCAGCTCCGGCGAGCTCCAGCTCGTCGACGGCGGCTTCTCCGGCGAGGGGAAGGGCACCGTTAGTTTCCTCTTGACCATCCGCATCGCCTGACCCCTAAACCGTGGACTCTACCCGACCCTAGCTTCCTCGGCCATGGTGGCGGCGGCTCGGTGATGGCGCGCAGTGGTGCGCCGGCGAGCTCCGACCGCTAGACGACCGGCAGAGGAGTGCGCCAGCTTCCTGGAACCTTGGCGGACCTACCGAGGCTACGAAAAAGGACCGGGATGGAGTGGAGTAGCGTGGCCGCGTGAGCACCGCACCGGCGGCCATGGCGCGGCAGCGCACGACTGTGTTCCGGCGTGTACCGTCCACCCTATCCGGTAACGTCATCGCCTAAGCTTCTCAACCCAACCCGGAACCCAGAACAAGAACTAGCGAGAATGGAGGGTGACCGTAGGGAGCTGGCCACGGTGAGCCGCCGCACGGACAATACGCCGGCGAGGACTCGCGGTGGCGGAAGAGGAAATTCACCCTCACCTCAGCACAAACGGGTCAGGCAACGGGTGGAGGAGGTGGAGGGGACTCTGGCGGAGCGGTGGACGGGGTTTGGGTAACGGTGGTGAGACGGTGAGCTCGCGCGAGCACGGAGAAGGATGCGGCGGCAATGGCGCCTTCGTTTTCTGCCTCGGTGAACACGGCCAGAGCGAGAGTGAAAAGGGAGAAGGGCGAGCGCGAGTGTGGGGGTGGAGGTGTCGGCTCGACCTTCATCTTTGCTCCTAGGCTCGCGACGTGGGGCGTCGGCAGAACGCGTGCGCCACGCGGCCACCGGGCTCTGCCCGAGCACCACGACACGGGCCGTCTGTCCGACTGAACGACGACGTCGACTGAATGGAGCCGACGTGGTGGCCTGACAGCGTGATTTTGGCGTTGATCATCTTCCAAAACAGCTCGAGTTAGCCGAAGGTGATAACATCAAAGTTGTAGAGCTACATGGGGGCTACACTTTTGCTAATTGGCTCAAGAACTGGTTCGGCTTGGTTTAGGAGTTACAAGGTGTCAAAGTAAGGCACAATGAAACTGAAACTTAGTTTCAGTCACAATGCCGACTAAAACCCGATTTTCTAGACATCATACCTCCTAAACCATTTAGAACTAGGTGATGGTGATGTTGGCAATGTTGTAGAGCTAGGTGAGTACTACAAAAGTGTCAACATGAGTTGGAGCTGGTTTGGTCTGGTTTGCAAACTACAAGCTTCCAAAGTAGGTCACTGTCAAACTGGAGGGACACTTTTGAGACTTAGAAAAATTCTAAGTGCTGAGACAGCCCCTCTAGCTGACTTGTGGGCCAATTTTGAGCATGTTCTGGTCAGTTTCATGAGATGGTCATATTGAGACTTTTGTTCCCCATAAAATTCCCTACAACTTTGATTAAGGGTGCTCCTCCATACAAGGTCTCTAAGCTAGACTTTTTAATTGGTCAAACTAAGGCATCCTAGGGCTAAATGCTGGTCAACCACACCTTGGAGGTCATTTTGGTAATTTTGGTCCACATGAACCTTGCTCCCTTAGTTACTCTAAGTGAGATTAAGGTATTGTAGGATCCAATTAGCCACTCTACCTCTTTGCTACCCCAACTTCCTAGTGTCACAAGATGGGAACACTTCAAAACCCTAAAACACCCATATTTGATGCAAATAAAGTAAACATAATGAAATGATGAATGTCCATGCTTATGCAAATGCAGTGCAATTATGGAGCTAAACACCTGAGGTGTTACAAACTCCTCATTCAGATTCAAACAAATAGGTGGTGTAGTGGAGAGGAACAGAGGAGGGGAGAGGAATAGAGTAGGGGAGATGACTAGGGGAGAGGAGCAGGGAGGGAAGGGAACTCATCTTGGGGACTTGGGGTGGCCGGCGGGGATGAGCAGGACCAGCGGCGGTGAGTCGAGGACGAGTAGGACCGGCGACGGCGAGTCGGGGATGAGTAGGGGACGAGGACGAGCAGGACCGGCGAGTCGGGGACAGGGACAAGTCGGCGAGGAGCAGGACCATCAGGAGGAGCTCGTCCGGCTCTGGTGGATGGACCTCATCCGCGGCTAGGAGGACCAGCGTGTGGGGACGAGAATGGCACGCGGGAACCTTCCTCTGCCTCTTATCCTTCCCGTGCTTCGAGCCGCGCGCGTGCCTAGCCGCGCCATCCACGCGGGAAATCTTCACGTCGGGCCGCGGGGCCAAATTTCTGTGGGCTCGCATGCCAGCGTCCGCCTCGCGCACCTCCACGCCGCCTCCGTGCCGCCTACATCCGCCTCAGCGCCGCCCAGCGCCTAGCACCATGACTACCCCCCTAGGCTAGGCGAAGGGGCTCGACTCGCGCCTAGTCACGCGTAATCGTGCCTAGGCGAGCGCCTAGCGGAACATTGTATCGAATCCTAACTTGCTATTTCTTGGCTTAGTTATATCGCTATAATCTCTACTACAGTTGTGTTACTAGTACAAGTATACATACGATCTTTGTACTCGCTCGTTGTCCTCCCACTAGCTACGCCCTTTATCTTAGAGTTTTCTTCTTGTCTTCTATGCCACACTACATTTTTTTATCATTGTTACCCTTGTTTAGAGTAGGGACATTGTTTGTAGCTTAGTCATCGAAAATCATATCAATTAATCATCTTAGTTATACGCTTTCCCTAATGATATAAATACTATACCTATAATACTCCCAAGTGAAGTGTTGCTTTGATATTCTGTGTGGTTGTGGAATTATCCATTTGAGCATAAGAATGATCAACAATAACGTTTACAGATAAATCCACAAGTGTACAAATATCGATGTAGCTCAAACATACTTACAAGCTAGCATCTTGAGCGTCGCGCTCTTGTCCTCTGAGGCCAGCATCATACAGCTCACCCCCTCCGATGGGGACCAAACACAAGGAGGTTGAGACAACCAAAGAAACCTCATACCAAGGAGTTAACCTTAGAATTCGTACATCAAAATCTATACAAACCACAGAAACAGTTCTTCATTGATGGTTTATGACAATAAAGACCTCAAGAAGGATTCACATATACGGTAACAAAGATCACTCGAGCCATGAACAACAAAAGGGGCTACTCCCAAGTAGCATTGCCTTATGGCCCAATCCAAGCACTTGATGTTGCCTACCGATGTAACACCAATCATTTACCCTAGTTTTCGTGCCACACAGAGAGGTGGTTTCTGCATAGCGAACCTCATTCTGAAGTCCATCTTACTACATGGTACGTCATTCACTCACCAAGGACGAAGACAGAGGGGAGATGAAGGCCCCCATGACAACAGGGGACCAACAAGGGCCCCTTGTGGCAGCAGGAGGCTTGCGACAATGACAATGAGCGCCATCTAGATACGCCTCCTGCATAGGATGCATCCATCACAAAAAGTGCATGGGATGAGGGAAGAACCCATTGACACCATAGTAGCAAGAGGCAAAATCCAACCTAAACTCTCAATGAGTGTGTGGACATGACCCCCTCACGATGCTATTCCAAACAGAAAAAGGCTCCAACAGGGACTGTGCCAACAAACTCACTACCTCTCCCTCATCTAGAGAAACCATGAGGCCAACCTCTGAATCCCCACTGTCCCACTCAAATTTGTCACGACATCACGCTCACTAAAATCTCTCTAACACCATGAGGACACAACCAACACCTACAAAAGAAAAAACCCCCGAGGTTCACATGGAAGGCACTCTCCCACTCAAAAAGTCCTTCCCATCCAAGGAAGAAGAAAGGCAAGGCTCAAAAAGGTGGCTATAGAGGACCTGACCCTATACAATGAAGGGAGACCCTCTCCCAACAAGGGCAATTTATAGGCTCAAATTAGGGCAATAGAAGCCAGAGAGAACCCTCGAATCAACCATGGACAATAGAATCTCCATGCCCCTTCAGTTACCTGAAAGGCTAGGCCGTACTAAACCCACACTCATGCACTATTGGTATCGTGATAGATTGGTGGGCCAACCCAAGTGCAACATGCACGCATTGTCTATCCTACCAGAGACAATAGGGCCTTAAGTCAGAGGAGTACAACGGCCCGCCATGAAAGAACCCACCGTGTAGGGAAGAAATAACAAAATGATCGGGGGATAAAGGTGGAGGTCACAAAAAGGAAACCCAATGGGACCCACATAGCCCACCAGAGTGTGAAACAAAGAAGGCTGCATTTTCACCAAGGCGTGGTCAAGGACATGATGACTAGTCTCTCCCCCACATTTAAAACCACAGTAGGGCATGGCCAAACCGTCATGTCCCTCGATTCACATCCCACAACACAATAGCCACACAGTAAAGTGGTCATTAGACGTGTGCCACACACGTGGAACCTGAAGTGTCATGCACCATCGGCTTCTCCAGATCTAATGGGTGAAAGGTCCTAAATGGCTAGAGGGGTGTGAATAGCCTAATAAAAATTCTACAAATCACTAGAGCAACTTGATTAGTATAACAAATGGAGAAAGCAAGTTTTGCTCTAGCTCTACTAAGTGATGCAAGCCACCTATCCAAACAATTCTAGTGAATTATGATCTCTATAGCACACAATTTACTATGTTGCTAATTCTAATCTAGTGAGATAGCTAGCATAAGAATTACACCTAATTACTAATTACTACTCTACTCAACTAGCAAGACTAGCTAATTCTATCACTACACAAGTATATCAAAATGTAAATACAAGTGATAGAAATGTATACCAAGCCCGGCAAGAGATGTATCAATCACAATGAATACCAAGGGAGCCAATGAACCAATTGACATACGATCCTTCTCTCGAGGTTCACTTACTTACCGGCAAGCTAGTCCCCACTACTACAGAAAGCTAAACACCGCCGGCTCTAGAACTCCCATTACCAACGGTTTTGGCCCCCGTTGGTGTAAGTCGGTGGTGATCGGCGACCATTATCTCCGCCGATAGAGAGCCGACGGTGACGGTATTTTACCACCGTCGACCTAGTGTACCATACGGCGGTGATGGTATCTTACCACTGCTGGCCCGACGTACCATCCGACAGTGATGGTGTGTTCTTCGACGTCAGTCCGGTGTACCATCCGGCAGTGATGATGCATCCATCAATGCCGACCCGATGTACCGTCTGGCGGTGATGATGCAAGAAACGATGCCGGCTCGGTGTACCATCCAGCTGTGATAATGCATCCGTCGACGCCGGTCCAGCATACCATCTGGCGGTGATAATGCTTCCATCAACGCCGGCCCAGAGTGCCATTCGGCGGTAATGGTGCACCTATCATCGCCGGGCCGACGTACCAGCCGACGGTGACTATGGACCTATCGATGCTAGTCCGACGTACCATCTAGCTGTGATGACAAGAACACCAATACCGGTCCGGCGTACCATCCGGCTGTGATGCCGAGAGCGTCAACGCTTGACCGGCGTATAATCCAGCGGTGATGACGAGAACATCAACGCCGGACCGGTGTACCATCCGGCTGTGATGACGAGAACATCAATGCCAGACCGACGTACCATCCGGCGGTGATGTAGGTGCCAGCACACGCAGTCAGTGTTCCCTCCGACGATAATGAGGGGCAGCGTCACTACTACCATTGTGTTTGTTCTGGCAGTAATGTTTTGTCCATTACCGCTGGCGTTACCACTGTGCATTATTGTTCACAATACATTATAATAAGAGCAATACAGATATTTCATGGCTTACGCAATCGCTAGCAACATATATAGAGAGAGGCAATGTATTGTATCCAAACATCCATCACCACCGAGACACAAATGTCCATACAAATAAAACGACAGCAACAAACATAGTTTTCAACCATAGCGACATAGCGTCGAAATCCAACAATAGAGAATATGTAGTTTTCAGAACACTAGCACCTTGATTAGAGAAGGTGATGGACTCCCTTGGTGCTCATGACTTGGTCTATAATGAAACCGGAAAGATCTTCTTGGAACCCAGATATCTCTAAATCGGTCAGCTCCGGTGTAGATGACAATTCAGTCTGGAACACAAGAAAAAGGTGAAACACAGTTAAGAAAAACTTTGCTTAACACTCTAAGTACGTCGCGAGGTCGTCCAAATTTACTAAAGGGGCCGAGGGGCCAAACCTGTGAGCCGGAGAGAGCTCAGTGGATGTTGTTTGTTTCCCGATGCCCAGGTCAACTGATCATTCTCCCTATTAGGCTTGAAAGTACCATTACCAACTTCCTTATGGACTGCCTTCAGCCTTTGTGCGAGTTCCTCGGTTGCAGCATCCCGATAACTTAGGGAGCCATCTGGGTTGAAGGTAACCCCCCTCGCAAGAAGGAACCTTATAGAGCGAGGATCCCAGTTAGATGTACAGACCGTAACACCGCTCTGGGTCACCTAGTCCTTGTCTAGTTCCCAATCTCAGATTTTCCTCGTATAGCCACGCGAGGCGGTGCGACGCGGCCTCATATTTTTGCAAGAGTTGATCGTATTTGCCTCACTGTTCCTTCATCTCATCTGATTGCTTCTCACTCATGAAAATCACTCAAACACTCTTGCTGATGTGGGTATTCACTCCATTCTGGCTCGATGCCCTTCCTTACATATTAGGTGTTCGGGTAGTACCTAAAATACTTGAATGAGTTGCCCATGATAAAGAATGCCCGATCATTTACCACCTCTTCACCAAACCCATCAGGAAAAACAACAGGTCCTTCAGCTTCTCCCAGCAAAGATTCTTTAGACTAGATGGAACCGCCCATTCGCTGTCCTTTTGTTTCCCGTACCTGTACTTGATGGGTATGTTGTCCTTCACTAACACCCCGATGGTCGTCTTGTAAGACGCCATGACACCAAATGGCAGCACGGGTTCTCAGGCCGGATCCAACTTGGTGATAAACTGTTTACTAGTATGCAACTTGCTCCGCCCTCGCCTAGCTTGGCGCCTAGGAAGCCTATCTGATGTTGTTGTGTTACTCTCGATGGGAGCTTGCTCCTGTACATATTGATCAAATACTCAGGCTAGAGATCAAGCTCGCCTGCTCGAGGCATCTACAAAAGTTGTGACTGACGCCAACTAACAAGGACTGTCAGCCACAACCATTGGAACGGAGGACACATCCAACAACTCAAGGACCACGATAGCAATGCCTTACATTTGCGTGGCCAGTCGAGGCAGCCACCTTTCTTGCCAGCTAAGAAAACCCTATAACCACATTTGTATTCACTTTGTTCTCCAAATATATATATATATATATATATATATATATATATATATATATATATATATATATATATATATATATATATATATATATATATAGAACCCGAAGGATCGAGACCCATTCAAGTTGTAGACGCAACATGCTCGAATGACCAAACACCACATTCACCTCAAATAACCTTTCAACCTATTGTTTGGTCCTTAAAAGCCTATCAGGCTAGACCCTTCTACGGAGGGATTTAGAGTTGCTCCGCAATTTACACATACATTTTATATTCAAACCGAACATTATGTGTCTGTTTGGATCATCTTCCTATGCCGAGCAAGCCAAATTATCTCAGCCGAACATGCTCTCTTTCTATTTAAAAAAGATGCATTGTTTTACTCAGTCATAATTTAAAGGGAAAATTTGCTCCTGGATACTGAAAAGTGATCTCTCTTTGCTAGCGAACATCTAAAATGGAGCCATTTGCTGGTGGGCACTCTGCTTCTTATCAAATTTGTTGGTGGACACCACGTCCATCAGCAAATGACTCTATTTTGGATGTCCGCTAGCAAAGAGAGGTCACTTTCAGTGTCCAGAGCAAAATTTCCCTAAAAAATGACTCACATAAATTTAGTCGAGTGATAGATTGCTTAGTCAAGCTGACCTGGTTGTGTTTTCTCATTTTTCGCTCTTATAAAAGACATGAAACATAGACTTGACATATATATATATATAGCTTCATCCACGAGTGAAACAAACCTGACCTAAATTGTTTTTATGACAAAACCACCATCTATTGGCTAGGGTCACCATACATCATTGCGGTGGAACTTAAATTTTCACCTGCGTTTTAATAAGTATTATAAACTTGGTACAAATGCTCGTATGATTCATAGGTTTCACTATGCCAAACCAGCATAAAGGGACACCTTAATCGATGACTTGGAATTAAAATGTGTCACTAGTGTAAGATTGATTGTAGCAAGTAAACTTAAATTTATGAGCTTGTTCGGCTGGCTGATGGCTGGTGGCTGATTTGTTGTGAGAGAAAAAATATTGCTGGCTGACAGATGATTGGTGGCTGGTACTAATTTGATAGGAGAGAAAAGCACTGCAGGCTGGCCAGCCGCACAAGCTGTATATGCGTATATCGGTGCATTCAATTCAACAGTCAAAGCACGAGGGTAGGTGGCTGCATCTGACCTTATTACTACTCTAATATTAGATTAGAGAGAAAATTTAGATTAGAAAGAAAAATAAAAGACCTCGGTCATATCCGGTCAACGTCTCAAGTGAATGAGATGAGATAAACTCATCGATCTGACGGAAACCGTTGAGGTATATACATGCATATATGGCACATATGCAGTGCTATTTGTGGTACATTGTAGGTAATCAAGGTGGTGGTCATATGAATTCGCTGATCGCTACCATTTGCAAAAGTAAGTAGCTCTCCAAACAAATTCAAGCACACGTTCGTGATGGCCACTGTAGTGCGGTTGCCATGGGCGACGGCTTGGCTTCTTGTTCCTGTCGCGGCAGCAATCGTCCTGTCCATTTGTGTGAGC
This sequence comes from Saccharum hybrid cultivar R570, assembly GCA_038087645.1. NCBI lineage: Eukaryota > Viridiplantae > Streptophyta > Magnoliopsida > Poales > Poaceae > Saccharum > Saccharum hybrid cultivar. The sequence goes on along the minus strand of JAQSUU010000066.1, from coordinate 28,316,585 downwards.
ACGACGACGCGCGCCCCGCAGCTGCCACCCGTGGTGGTGGTGCCCGGGTACGCCACCAACGAGCTGGACGCGCGCCTCACGGAGCTGTACCGCCCGTCGTCACCGCGCTGCGGCGCGCGCAAGGGGAAAGGCTGGTTCCGCCTCTACCTCAACTACACGGCGCTCGAGGACGCCGCCGACGTGCGCTGCTTCGCCGAGCAGATGGCCGCGGTGTACGACGCCGTGTCCGACGACTACCGCAACGCCCCGGGCGTGGAGACCCGCGTCCCTTTCTTCGGATCCACCCGGGGCTTCCGCTATCCCGACCCAGACCGGAGGAACTTCTCGTACATGGACAAGTTCGTGTCGCGGCTGGAGCGGCTCGGCTACCGCGACGGCGAGACCCTGTTCGGCGCGCCGTACGACTTCCGGTACGCCGTCGCGCCGCCGGGCCACCGTCGAGGGTCGGCGACGCCTTCTTCCGCCGCCTCAAGAGGCTGGTGGAGAGGGCGAGCCGGGTCAACGGCGGCAGGCCGGTGACCATCGTGGCGCACAGCTACGGCGGCACGCTGGCGCACCAGTTCCTGCTGCGGCGGCCGTTGCCGTGGCGCAGGCGCTTCGTCTGGCGGTTCGTGCCCGTGGCCGCGCCGTGGGGAGGCGTCGTCCTGGGCATGCTGACGCTCGTCGCCGGCAACAATCTCGGCCTGCCGTTCGTCGACCCGCTGGCGCTCAGGGGCGAGTACCGGAGCCTGCAGAGCAGCCTCCGGCCGCTGCCCAACACCAACGCCTTCAGAGCCGGGCAGGCACTGGTGACCACACGGAGCAGGACGTACACGACCCACGACGTGGCGGACTTCCTCGGCGACATCGGGATGGGCGCGGCCATCGGACCGTACCAGTGCCGCGTGCTGCCGCTGTTCCGGGAGCTGCCATCTCCGCGGGTGCCGTAAAAAAGGGTCGATAAAACAAAATTCCATATCATCATAAGAGATGTATCACGATGTATAAACACTATGGAGCTGTTTGGTTCCGTCAACTGTATCGCAAACGCAAATGATTTAAACCTGCAGTCGTTACCGGCGGGAAACACAATTGAACTAATTTTATTTACGTTTATGTTACTGTTGCACCAACCAAACAGCTCCTATGTGTCAATGGGACAAAAACTCTGTTTCCGCTCCCTCTCTTTTCTCAGTGTGGTGCCCGCCCTCCTGCCGGCCCACCCCACATGGCACAGGAGTGCCGTGGTGGTGCGCCTCCTGCTCATGCTCATCCCGTAGTTTCGCGGCCTGCGCGAGCTCTCACAGGGGCACGGCCTCTCCTCGGCGCACTGGCGAGATTGCCTCTCCTCTTGGCTGGCGCGACGGTTTGCCCTTGCTTGCGCGCACACATCCAGGCATCCAGCACGGCACTGCTAGCCAGGGTTCACAATTTTGCTGAAATTTTGAAATATTGGTTTTTTTGAGGTCCAAAGGAATTTTCTATCGGCTAAGATTTTTATGTTAAATTCAACTTCCTGACCGAAATTAGACCAAACTACACTAAAATGGTTCTCCATATCCTCTAACCTCGCCAAAGTCCTAGATTTCTTAAGCTGATTTAAGGCTTATGCATGGTTGCTTTTACATATTAAAGCATCTCCGAGAGTCTTTCTAAATTTCACTCTAAATCATTATTTGGAGAGTTATTTGCATAAAAAAATCGTTTTCTATGTCTTTCCGCTCTTCAATGGTTTTTCTATATCTTGTGTACACTCTATAGACTCGTTCTCGTTTTCTATTATTGGCTAGGGAGAAATCCAGAATAGAAGATAGTTATACGTGAATAACCAAATAAAGAAACTGCTGGAGACTATTTTTTTCATTATTATAAAATTACGTATGAATTATGATTTGTTTGATTGGATTACTTGGATCAGGAGCTGAACGAGCTCGTAAACGAGCCGAGCCTAACTCGATATCTAAACAGAACACTGCTGCAGTACTCTTTCAACCGGCCCCTTCTAGCCTAATTTTAAAGATGCGTGATGCTTTATCAAAAAAAAAAATGCATGATGCAAGGGCCTCCCGACTCATAGAGAAAATATATTATCAGTCACAAGGATTGGAAACTAGTAGAAAAGTTAAGAATTAGTTTAAAGATGTGCTCATGGGCCTCCCGACTACTCTGCTCCGACTGCACCATGCTTTTGTGGTGGTTTCCAGTCTGTCATCCACTATAATTTTGAAGATTATTATTAATAGAGATTAAAGTAGTGTGATGGACTCGGTGTGTTCTTGCGAACCCGCTAAACCCAACACGATAGGTGGCTAGGGCCGGATCAGGGAGATCGATCGACGGGTGCAGGTGGAGCATGGCTAATGCCTAATGGCGTGGCAGCAACAATTTAATGTGCTCGAGTCATTGAGGGGGAGAGAGGGCATAGACAGGCCACGGAGCTCGCAACCTCGCATGGCGACTCCTAATGGCGCCCAGCAATTGAGGCCAGAGATCTGAAGAAGGGGCGGGGTGAAAAGCAAGCGAACTAGGCTAAGAATGAGTAGCAGAGTGGAGAACGAAAGGGGAGGAAAGAGAGTGCGGAACAGGGCTAGAAGAAAGAAGACTCACGGTGGAGAAACGGGCCAGCCGAGTTTCGTCCCGAGTTAAACAAATGGCCAGGCCGGAAAGACAAAAAAGGGAGAAAAAGAAGAAACAAAGAGGATTTTGCAAGGATTTTGAGAGCATTAGCATTGATTTTAGCCCTAGAGAGGTTTTAATTATTTATAAAATTTTGAAACCTATTTTCAAACTCTATTTTAAGCATTTGAGTTTAAAATTATCATGCATTTTTTATGGTTGATTTTAAAAGAAAATAGGATTGAATTTTTTTCTCTTCAAGCTTTTAAAAGATATTTTGAAAACCTCTTTGTAAACTCTATTTTGGAAATATTTAAACTATATTTTGAGAATTCATTGAAAAATCTATTTTTGAGCCATTTTGAGAAAAACAAATAAACTATTTTTTGTAATCATTTTAGAAATGTGTTGATGCAAAAATAGATCTGCAAACACAAAGGGCTAATACCCAATCCAATATCAAAGCGTGCCAGTCGATTTGACCTGTTAATCGACCAGGATGAAAATTCGAGTACTTTGGTCCTGACAACAGCGATACGCCCGGAAGCCACGGCCAAGAGGTACTCACACGGAACTCGAGGATCGTCGAAGGTCGCACTGAAGCGATGCAGCTCGTCGAATCGATGAGAACTCGTAAAAAGAAAAATATGCAGATTGACGAAGTCGCCGAAAAGTAAGTAGATGCAAATAGGAGTAAAATTGGTTTGATATTGATTGATTTTACATTGTCCCTCAGTCTATATTTATACCCTGATCTGAAGAAACATAAGCAGACACGACTAGGACACCGAATCCATATCTAAGGAAAAATGTGACTCTTACATGAATCATACTCTAACAAATATAGAAAAGAAAATCAACACCTATCTACTTTCTTGTCCGCCTTGATTACGATGAAATTTTCATCGACCTCCTCTCCATTGGCATGCTTTCCGTCATCACAAGCTTCATCGGCAGTAGTCTTCAGATCTTCCTTCATCGGCATCGGCAATAACATCCCCGATCTTGCCAACAACGCCTCTGAGTCCAAGTCAAACGACACCTTTTTCATCGGTCACCACCATTCATCGGCAACAATCCTCATAAGCTAATCTTCATCGGTACCCTTCTACCAGCGTAATACAATAACTTTCCTTCTGCCGATTAGCCCACTCTGATCATTTTGACACGTGCCAAAAACGGTGTCAACACATGCCCCCAATTTCGGAGTATAAAATCATTGATGTTCCGAAATTTACTCCAGACAACGATTGCCTTCACCCAATTATCTTAACTCATCCTCCAAGCATGACATAATCTGTTACCAAATCCAATCAAACCCAACCCTGATTCACGCGTCTCAGTAACGATCGCAAAATCTTCAACCACTCTCGTTCCGATTATGGTCAAGATACAAAAACAATAGTCCATCGGTAAGAACCTAACACAGTGACGCTGCCGATCTCAGAATTAGAATATCCTGTACCGAGATTTCTTCCGAGTCATGATTACTTGCCATCAAACCACCTGCACAATCCCTTAATTATCGTGCGAACAGTTACCATATCCATCTGAACCACCTCGACCTACACGCGCGTGGCAGAGAGATAAGTCCAGAATGACCCTATTCCAATCGGCCTATAAATAAATTTCTCCCAAATGCTCGTCTTCTACCCTTAGACTCCAACCTTCAACATTCTTTCTCTCCGGCGGCGACCCCGACGAACAACCGTGCGACCCCAACCAGCAAGAACCTTCCCCAGCGGCAACCTCGAGTCTCCAGCCGCGCCTCTATCCTTCTCAAGATAATGGCAATCAACTTCGACGTCCCTGCGGTTTGTTTCACCTTCATCCCCTTTTACTGCAATTCCTTTTGCCCTCGCAAGTTCATATAGTTGGTGATTTTTTCTCTTTTCCTCTGTTCTTTTGATCCTCCAAACTTAGGAACTATGCAACAAGTTAGTCATCCCAACCAATCAGCCGTACATCCAATGTTTAGGCCCAATGGGCAACCCAGATCCAACCGATTTGATCAATGCAGAGACTAACAGAATTCCCTTCAGAGCCCAGAATTTCTCTTTAAATTTATGGAAAGATACCTTCCGATCTTGGCCTAAAACCACCAAGGGGTGGAAAGATTGGTATCTGAGGGTAATCGGGTCGATGCAAGTGTACTGGGCAGAGCGAAAACTAGACCAATGCATCAAGCTATCCATTGCCGATATGCAGAAGAATGAGTCGATGACGATTGCTGCCGCTTATTTCTGGTCAAACACAACAAATACCTTCATGTTTGGACACGGCCCAGCTACTCCCACCCTTGCTGATGTATACATGCTCACCGGCTTAGATATTTCAACTACCGATGATGCCTCCATTTATGGCAGAAAATCTGAGTATAGGGTGAATACCGTAACATCGGTGGTTGGACAGGGTATATCCAAGAATACAGGAGGACCGGGACAGTTGGTCAGAGGGAACACGCCACATTCCTAAACATGTGGTTAGAAAAATTTATTTTCTGTGGTCGATCGGTAGGGCCAACCAATGCTTACCTCCCCACAGCTGAACTATTGGCCAACGGTGTAAGGTTCCCTCTTGGCTGGTACCTTCTGAGCTCCACTTATCACCTCTTACATCAAGTGTCTCAGAAGCTTTTGCTTGGTGAACCCATCGGCAACTTAGGAGGCCCGTGGTGGTTCATTAACATGTGGCTGAATGCCCACATGCACAAACGCTTGCAATGGGATTTTTTTGCTCAGCAATTCCCGCGAGATATCGCCGAAGACTATGAACTTGGAGATGAAGAATCGGCAACACGCCCACCCCTCAATTTTGGTGAAGCCATAATAGTTCTTCCTGGAACAGAGGCCAACGAAGATCAGATTGGCCAATTCTTCCAAAGCTTTTACAACGGTCTCTCCCGTGATCATCGGGCCTGGATGCCCTACATCGACGAAGAAACCAGATTCCCCCTTCTCTTCAATTTCGCCGATGATACCTTGAACAAGGATGATGAACTTATGATGGCCATCATTACTCCCCAGGCAATCCCAGTGAATACATTCGGCAGTGGGAAAAACACCAACATCACCTATGAATTCTACAATACATCGGCAGTATCACGTCAATTGGCCTTCGGACAGTTGCCAATTAAACTTTGTTTTGCCGATGTGATTAAGCCGAGAGAAACAATCACCAGCGGATCGGACTGGAGCAAGTTAGTGTGACTCTCTCCTGATGTCGATACTACAGATGTTGATCTATCCACCTAGATGCCAGCCTCTTTTATCACTGAATCATATAAGTTATGGTGGCAAGAGTGGAAGGGACAATTATTTGCAGCATCCATTCATACATATCGGCATCTGATTGACCCTGAGCATGTCATACCTGATGACGCAGTAAGTTTCTTTTAACACCTTTTATATATATATATATATATATATATATATATATATATATATATATATATATATATATATATATATATATATATATCGGCAACTAATTTTCTTGTGACAGGTCGATGACCCAGCACCATCCACGAGCAGGAGTGGGAGACCCTTTGACCTTCGACCTGTATCCCCAATATCACCGATCGGCTACAACGCCCCTACCCTGGCTGTTCTAACTCATCAGAGAATCCGTACCAAGAAAATCACTACCAAGCCAAAATTGGCTAAGGCTAGGGCCACTCCATCGGCTGCCGCTACGACCCTGATAGAAGCGTTCAAGGTAACAACCCTGTTTATTCCAACTCATGCCGATCTCAGACTGTACTGACACTAATTTTTAGGATGTAAGAACTACAACTGGATCATCATCGGCAACTCCTCTTACATCAGACACTACCATCTCCGACAAACCTTCAGAGGTATTCCTTCAACTCTACATTTAACTTGTTAAATATCATATCTTACACCCGTTTTGCAGCAACAAATGGGTACATCGTCAAGTGTCCCAGATGTCCAATCTTCACAACCAACAAGTGCCGATGCCCCCCAGCCAACCATTGCTGAGGCCTAAACAAAGCGCAAAGCTTCAACAAATACCGAGGCACAGCCAAAACGGCATAAGTCCATACCGATCCCAACACCTGATCTAGCACCTCCGAGCCAACCAGAACCGGCCGATGCAACTAAGCAAGCAGTCGATCCTTCTGCACAGAGCACGTCATCGGCCGTCGTATCCCAAGGACCAACTACTGATGAGACCATAGAGGAATTGCCATCAATCTTAGCACCAATTAATCCTGAAGCTGAAGATATCCATCGACAAGCTCAGCCGATCCTTCACATGGCACACTCCAGATTGCTTCCTCCAGTCAAAGATAAGAAATTACCTTGAAGCAAGTAAGCCGACTGATCTAGCCGATTGATAATATTCATACTTGTCCTCGACTGACCCCTTTTCTTCTTTCAGGAACAAGATTCTCCAGACAGTTTATTCTCCTTTGCCATTGACGTTTCTGACGATGACGGAGAGGAGGCAAGTTCTTCACTCGCACTGGGGACAATATCGGTAGAAGTCAAGTCCAAGCTGGAGGCTCTGCTGAACTTGCTGTAGCAAGACACCGCCCAGTTGGTAGATGATTCGGACCCTGCAAAAGCAATTTTCAAAACAATTCGTGGCCAGGTCCCTGCCGACATCGAAGAGGCACTCTTCCCAGCAGCCCACTTAGAAAGCCGACAACTCCATTATCAGAGGGCTGCTCAACGCATTGCCGATAGAGCCGCTCAGGCTCAGCTTAAAGAAGAAATGCTACAATTGAAGCAGACCGCTGATGAGAAGCACAAGAACATCGTCAGTTTGAAGACCTCGGGTGCCGAACTTAAGCAGAAAATCTCGGACTTATCGGCAAAGAGAATGGCTCTACTGGCTGAACTGAAAGAAGTCGAGGCAGCTCTAACTCATGCCAAGCAGGAAGAAAGCCAGTTACCCGATGCTATCAAGGCTCTCCAGCAAGAAAGAGATATCCAAGCTTGCAAAGCCCTGGCAGTGAAGAAAAAACTTAGGCCAGTGGAGGGTGCCGTTGATGAAGATATCAAAGAGATAGAGGAAGCCGATCAGATTCTCCTGCGTGCAATATCGGCCATCTAATCTTTACTAAATTTGTAAATCCTGTTTATTGCATCGGTGCTTTAGGAAACACTGATACCCTTGTCTGATTTTGGCCGATAGGACTGTTATCGGCACTTATACTTTTATGCATCCATCCAGATACTAGGGTAATATTTCTTTAAATATTTTCCGTTTAATGCTCTAGGGAACACAACCCCTTCGATGGTTTCTAGAATATATGCATTGCCAGGAACAGATTGATTTACCCGATAAGGACCCTCCCAATTAGGAGACCACTTGCCAAACTTCGAACTTTTAGTCCCAATCGGTAAAATCAATTTCCAAACCAGATCTCCATCGGCAAACTCCTTTACCTTCACCTTCTTGTCATACCATCTGGCTACCCTTTTCTTATTTTCTTCGATGCTAACTAAAGCCCTCAACCGATGACCTGCCACGTCTTCTAACTCGTATTTTATAAGAGTATCATAGTCATCGGCTGTCAGTTGATCTTGAGAAACTATCCGCCTAGAGCTAGTTTTAATTTCCCAAGGCAATACTGCATCGTGTCCGTATACTAACTGATAAGGCATTACTTTGATTGCACCATGACATGCCATCCGATATGACCACAGGGCCTCATTCAATACTGTATGCCACCGCTTAGGATTTTCTTTAATTTTGCGCTTAATGAGTTTGATAATTCCTTTGTTAGAAGCCTCAGCCTGACCATTAGCTTGAGCATAATAGGGAGAAAAATTCAAAACTTTAATCCCCATACCAATAGCAAACTCATCAAATTCTCCTGATGTAAACATAGTACCCTGATCGGTAGTGATAGTTTGAGGAATACCAAATCGGTAAACAATATGCTCTTTCACAAAATCGATCATACTAGCTGATGTCACCTTTTTCAAAGGAATTGCTTTAACCCATTTTGTAAAGTAATCGGTAGCAACAAGTATAAATTTATGTCCTTTGCTCGATGGTGGATAAATCTGACCGATGAGATTGATAGCCCATCCCCGGAACGGCCAAGGTTTAATTATAGGATTCATGGCCGATGCAGGCGCTCTTTGAATATTACCGAACTTCTGACACCCCTGATATCCTTTAAAATATTTAAAGCAATCTTCAAGAATAGTTGGCCAATAGTATCCATTCCTTCTGATCATCCACTTCATCTTGAAAGCCGATTGATGTGCCCCACACACTCCTTCATGAAATTCACCCATCAAGCTTTTCGATTCATCACTGCTAATACATCTGAGTAAAACTCCATCTATAGTCCGATAATATAATTCATCATCGAGGAGCACATACTTAGTGGCCTAAAATCTTATACGTCTTTCAACCTTCTTAGATGGATCCTTTAAGTAATCGACAATCTCCGTTCTCCAGTCATCGGTATCAACTGCCGATGTCAGCACCTCCTAGATAGGCTGATACCCTGAAGCATACTGAGCTAGCCGATTAGCTTCTTCATTATGCAATCGAGGAATATGTTCAAGACGAAAATCTTTAAACTCTTTCAATAATTGCAAACATCTCTCATGATATGAGATCAAAACTTCACTTCGGCATTCATAAATCTCAGCTAATTGATTTATAACCAGCATAGAATCACCGAAGATCTCGACAGCATCGACACGTATCTCCCTAAGTAATTCCAACCCTTTTATCAAAGCTTGATACTCAACCTGATTGTTTGTCGATGTAGCAACAATCGGCAATGAAAACTCATACTTCCTTCCTTGAGGTGAAATCAACACAATGCCGATACCTGCTCCTTCACCACATGTAGACCCATCGAAAAAAGTGTCCAAGGAGCAACTTCCAAAGAGTCCACTGTACTGCAATGCTGAGTGACAAAATCGGCCATAACCTGCCCTTTAACTGCCTTAGCCGATTCGTAACGTAGGTCAAATTCTGACAATGCTAAAATCCACTTGCCGATTCTACCACTTAATATCAACATTGACAGCATATATTTGACCACGTCATCCTTGCATATGACAGTGCATTCGGCCGATAGCAAATAATGCCTCAATTTAATACAAGAAAAGTATAGATACAAACATAATTTTTCGATGGCCGAATACCTTGTCTCAGCATCCACCAATCTTCTGCTCAAATAATAAATAACACATTCTTTCTCTTCAAATTCTTGAATAAGAGTTGAACCGATAACAGTATCATCAGTTGACAAATACAACCTGAAGGGTTTCCCGTGTTGGGGTGGAACTAGCACTGGAGGGTTTGTTAAGTACTTAATTTCATCTAGTGCCAATTGCTGCTTAGCTCCCCATATAAATTCCTTATCGACCTTCAATTTAAGCAACAGACTGAAAGCCTTGATCTTACCCGATAGATTAGATATGAACCTTCTAATGAAATTAATCTTGCCGATCAAAGATTGCAATTCAGTTTTATCGGCAGGAGCAACTACCTTGTTAACTGCATCAATAGATTTCCTACTGATTTCAATACCTCTCTGATGCACCATAAAACCCAAGAATTGACCTACCGATACACCAAATGCACATTTATTAGGATTCATCTTCAATCCATGCTTCCTTATGCACTCTAGTATTTTTCGTAGATCGGCTAGATGTTTTGTGATATCCCCAGACTTAACCACTACATCATCAATGTAGATTTCCACTAATGTGCTGATGTACTCATGAAAAATAAAATTCATAGCTCTCTGATAAGTAGCACCGGCATTTTTCAAACCGAAGGTCATGACTATCCACTCAAACAACCCCACATGACCTGGACATTTGAAAGCAGTCTTGGGAATATCTTCTTCAGCCATGAATATTTGATTGTAACCTGCATTACCATCCATGAAGCTGATAATCTGATGTCCAGCTGCAGCATCAATCAACAAATCAGCAATAGGCATTGGATAGCCATCCATCGGTGTGGCTTTGTTGAGGTTCCTAAAATCAATACAAACACGAAGTTTCCCGTTTTTCTTATAAACAGGAACCACATTAGAAATCCACTCCGCATATCGACACTGCCGAATAAACTTTGCCTCAATTAATTTAGTCATTTTGGTCTTAATGTCAGGAAGTATATTAGGATTGCATCGGCGCGCTGGCTACTGATATGGCCGAAATCCAGATTTGATAGGTAACCGATGTTCAACTATCGATCGGTCTAATCCAGGCATTTCAGTATAATCCCAAGCAAAACAATCTTTATATTCCTTTAACAAATTGGTTATTTGCTGCTTACACTTAGAATCTAACTTAGCGTTAATAAAAGTAGGCCTTGGCCTATCACCATTACCAATATCTACCTCTACTAAATCATCAGCCGATGTGAACCCCTGACCTAATTTTCCATCATCAGCAAACCTATCCATTAAAACTCCTCTTCAAAACCGACTGCTTGGATCGGTGGAATTTCATAATCAGCAATTCTGAGGAACTCTTTCTCCCAAACTTCTCCTGATATGCATTTGGTTCGCTCATAAGTATCTGATTCTGCCGATGCGATGATATAAGAAGAATCACCAGGGACAACCTCAATCTTATCCCCAACCCACTGTGCGAGGCATTGATGCATTGTGGAAGGAACACAACAATTGGCATGAATCCAGTCCCTTCCTAGAAGCAGATTGTACGCACCTTTACCATTGATAACAAACAACATTGTCGGCAAGGTTTTGCTGCCGATGGTTAACTCAACGCATACTGCCCCTTTAGCTGGTGACACATTGCCTTCGAAATCTTTCAGCATCATATCGGTTTTGGTCAAGTCTTAATCTCCTTTGCCAAGTTTTCGATACATCACATAGGGCATAATATTAATCGCAACCCCTCCGTTGATAAGTACCTTAGATACAGGCTACCCATCAACTCTGCCTTTCATAAACAAAGCTTTGAGATGCTGTCTCTCGTCATCGGTAGGTTTCTCAAAAACAGCCATCATTGGATCTAGTGCAAGCTGAGCTACTTGATCAGAGAGAACAACTTCTTCTTCATCATCAGAGGGTGCCAGAAACTCCATCGGCAACATAAATACCATATTAATATCTGCTGATGGGCCCTCACCTTTGTGTTTCACCTGCCACTGCCGATGTCTGGACCTCTCATTGGAGGAGCTTTCCTCTCGGTATAGGTCCTCCTGACGCTCACGCTGCATCCTCCTTTTCCGTGTTTTTGTCAGACCCTCAGGGCAGCATCCAGGAAGCTTAGTTTTCGAAACCGGCTGATAACAAATCTTAGTTGATTCTACATGACGTATATTAGGGTCCCTATAGAATATTTCTTCATCGGGAACTCTTGCGTTTGCCATCTCCTCAAGCTCTTCTTGATTCCTTTGAAAATATCCAGCGCGCTTACCAAGCCTTTCATGTACACTGAGTCTACCCCCAGCTGATCATGCACTGATGCTCTGCCTCTGATCGGCTCATTGATAGATAAGCCCTGATTACCAGGCTGAAACCTCCTTTCTGGCCGATTGGCCCGATAGTAACCATTGCACTCAGGGCAATTTTCAACAGTTGACAATTTAATGCCTTCTTCCCAGCAATGGATGAAAAATGGGCACCTCCAATGATCTTTATGTCGATGCCACTCTTCCTAACGTCTCTCTTCTTGCTGTTGTTGATATCGGTCCTTACGCCGACGCCAACCCTCCTGCTGCCTTCCTTCCTGCTGTCATCGATGAGTAATCACAATGCCATGTCGAGGAGGTTTTTTGGAACTACCACTTTCTCCTAGCAAACCCTTGCTTTTTGCGCCATTGGTAGTTATCCGATGCTGGGGATCCACTGATGCATTTTTCTCAGCAGCCTCTGATGTCAATACTTTGGTCTTACCCTTAGCATCCAACATATTTGTTGAAAAAGGATGCTGATCGATTTTCATCGGCTTCTGGGTCTTGGAGTTGCCAAACTTAATTCTCCCAGATTAGATGGCCGATTACAACTGCTGCCTGAACACCTTCCACTCATTTATACTGTGTGAAGTTGCATTGTGCCATTTGCAGTACTAGATCTTCTTCAACTCTTCTGCCGATGGAATCACATGATTGGGTGACAGCTTAATTTGACCTTCTTGAAGTAAAAGATCAAATATCTTATCGGCTTTGGTGATGTCAAAGGTAAACTTCTCTGGCTCTTTCTGACCAAAAGGATAAGATATCGGTCTTTTATTCTTAACCCACTCAGCTAAGCCGATAACTGGTTCTTCATCAGAGTCAGAGTCTTTTACCTCATCAACAAATGATACTTTTTTGCTCTAATTCTTTTTAGGCTCAAAAACCCTAGTGTCTTGATCAGAGATCCTTTGTATAAGATGACCCAGGCTTTCAAACTCTTGAGAAGCATACCTGTCCTTGAGATGTGGCAATAACCCTTGAAAAGCCAGATCGGCAAGCTGCCGATCATCCAGCACCAGGCTGTAGCACTTATTCTTTACATCTTGTAGCCTCTGCACAAAGCTTTCTACCGATTCATCATTACGTTGCCTCAATTTTACTAACTCGGTAAGCTTCTTTTCATGGATTCTAGCAAAGAAATACTTATAAAATTGTTTTTCTAGATCAGCCCAAGTAATAATAGAATTTGGTGGCAATGATATGAACCATGTGAATGCCGATCCAGACAAAGATGATGAAAATAATCGAACTCTTAATTCATCTCTGCTAGCTGCCTCTCCACATTGAATAATGAAGTGATTGACATGTTCCATCATTGATGTATCATCTTGTCCAGAAAATTTGGTGAAATCTGGTACCTTGTACCGATTTAGGAGAGGAATTAAATCATATGCTGAAGGGTATGGAGTCCGATAAGAATAAGTATTAACTTTGGGTTTTATCCCAAACTGATCTCTCATGATTTCTGCTATCTTATCGGCCAAAAAAGCATCAGCCTCCTGTTGATGAATTGACTGAATTTCTACAGGAGGTACCTGCTGATATCCCTCCACATGTCTTTGTGGAACACGATCTCCAGCAATCGGCATATTTGCCGCTACTAGTGGCCCACTAACCTGCTAGAAAGGATTCATCGGCTGAGCTGCCGATGCCTGATTCTGAAAACCAGCTTGCATATGACCTTGCTGAATTCCTGCAACTTGATAATTCTGTTGAACTGCATGCTGAACAGGTAATTGTCCTGACCAACCATTATTAGAACTCATCGGTACAAAGCTTGCCGATGGCTGGTAACTTGCTGACATTGTTGGATAATAATTAGCATAACCAGCTTGAGGCATGAACTGCACCTCAGGTTGACTCATAGCAGGGGCCTTATGCTGCATCGGCAGTAGGCTTGCCGATGGACTTGTATTGGGTGCTTGAAACGAAGACATCTGGAAACCTCCTGAAGTTGGTTGCACAGTAGTTGATGTGGCATATTGAGGTACCTAAATCATCGGTGAAATGGGAGCAGCCGATGATACAGGAGCTTTTCCTACTGCGTCAAACACTTGAGGCAACCCAGAGTTGATGGCAGACAATTTCGGAGGCATATCATATCCCCACCAATTAACAGGAATCTGGCTGTTTTGAGACACAGGCCCTGACATAGCTGATGCCGATAGATCTGTATTGAGCTGAACTCGTCCTCCTGAAAGCACTGGACCTGATCTTATTGGTGTAGATTGAACATTAGACAAACCTGCCGAAACTGGAGAAGTAACTTCTGTGCCCGCAACGGCTGAGGGAGCCGATGAAGCATTGATCGATGCCGGTTCTGCTTGGTGATAAGCTGACCCAACGTAAAGTGGTGGTACTTGTCCCTCTTTAAAAGTTCGAACCACAGCATTGTGAACAGCATTGGACAGCACATTGGAGTGGTTAATCAAAGCATGATTTACTGCAGAATTAATCATCTCTTGAAGTTTACCAGGATTGGAGTCAAAGGTAACCTGCCGAGACAACGACAGATCTTGCTTCTGGATGACTTCTCCGCTCCTGTTCAAGCTGAATGATTTTAGGCAGAGCTGCCTATAATCCTCCATAGCCTTTTCCATAGCTTGCTTCTGATCTTCCTTAAGATCTTCTTCTGATATCGTGATGACGTTCCCCACGTCGATCTTAGGATTAAACATATTGATTGTGTTGATTCGTCCCACCGAGCGTGCCAAAAGATGTGTTGATGCAAAAGTGGATCTGCAAACACAAAGGGCTAATACCCAATCCAATATCCAAAGTATGCCAGTCGATTTGACCTGTTAATCGACAAGGATGAAAATTTGAGTACTTTGGTCCTGACAACAGCGATACGCCCGGAAGCCACAGCCAAGAGGTACTCACACGAAACTCGAGGATCTTCGAAGGTCACTGAAGTGATGCAGCTCGTCTAATCGATGAGTACTCATAAAAAGAAAAATATGCAGATTGACGAAGTCGCCGAAAAGTAAGTAGATGCAAATAGGAGTAAAATTGGTTTGATATTGATTGATTTTACATTGTCCCTCAGTCTATATTTATACCCTGATCTGAAGAAACATAACCAGACATGACTAGGACACCGAATCCATATCTAAGGAAAAATGTGACTCTTACATAAATCATACTCTAACAAATATAGAAAAGGAAATCAACACCTATCTACTTCCTTGTCCGCCTTGATTACGATGAAATTTTCATCGACCTCCTCTCCATCGGCATGCTTTTCGTCATCACAAGCTTCATCGATAGTAGTCTTCAGATCTTCCTTCATCCGCATCGACAATAACATCCTTGATCTTGCCAACAACGCCTCTGAGTCTAAGTCAAACGACACCTTTTCCATCGGTAACCACCATTCATCGGCAATAATCCTCACAAGCTGATCTTCATCGGCACCCTTCTACCAGCGTAATACAATAACTTTCCTTCTGCCGATTAGCCCACTCTGATCATTTTGACACGTGCCAAAAACGGTGTCAACAAAATGAATTTCCAAATATTATTTAATCTAATTTTAAATATATTTAAAACCATTTTGATAAATTAAATCCTTTTCTATGTCTACTTTAACATTTATTTAAAACATGTTCTCTGGGACTTTTGAATCTCAGACTTGAATTAATTTGTAAAACTATTTTTAAAAATAAGTTTTCAAAACAAGCTTGTAAAACTCTTTTTTGAAACAGTGCCAAACCAATTCTAGGGTTAATCAAAATTTTAAGTTTTATTTTCCCTAAGTAAATTATGCAGCCAAGATGAATGCAACAACCCTAGAAAATTAATTAGAGAAGTTTTATAAATCCATTTTATTTAACTAAAACATGAAAAGATTTACAAAAAAATGTTAAATCATTTAATTTATTCATTGTTCTTTATGCACATCTCCCAAAATTCAAATTTTGGAGCATGACAACTTATATTCTTGGAAGGCACATTTTTAGATTTAAGAGTGACCTCATAGAGGATGAGCAATTTCTAGCATGGTTCGTGCTTGGTTACCTTTCAACAACATAAATGTACATTAGTTGCACCCAAGCTTAAAAGCTTGAGAAGCATTTTTTAGGCCAAGCAGAGTCAAGTCTCTAATTTGAAAACTACAATATCCAATGTCAACTTGGTGCTCAATTTCGTGTTTTTTGAGGATTTCATTGAAGCAATCCTGTTCGCTCACTAGTTAAGCTGAGATTTGTACTGGCTGTTTCTGAGATATTTCTACTGGCGGCTGACGCAAACGCCAGTGGTAAAGGCCAGTGGAAATAAGGAATTTTACAGGTGGCTAGTTAATATGCGCCAGTGTTAATACAATTTCACTGGCGGTTCACATAAGTAAGCATCCACTGCTAATGAATATTTCACAGGCGGTCCATATAAGTGAACCGCCAGTGTAATTGAATTAACACAGGCGGTTTGCTTACAAGAACTGCCATCGGTAATGAGGTTTACACAGACGGTCTACACAATTGTACCGCCAGTGATAAAGCTATTTACACAGGCGGCCTTCTTGAGTGAACCGCCTGTGTAAATGCATTAAAAATTGGCAGATTGTTTACAAGAGCCACCAATGATAATGTGTTTAGCAAGCTGCGTTTTTGTTATGAACCGCCACTGAAAATGGTTTTGAAAATTCAAATTGGCGCCATATAATTCCTGCCAGTGTATATAAATCACATACAATCATAGATCTCAGGCAATTATGAATATAAATCACAGGCAATTATTTCTCCATGCATGAAAAGTGTAATGGCAGATTACAAACAATTATAAATCCACCATAGTCATCACACCCAAGAGTAATATTACAACAAAGTTTTTCACTCTCTAATTAATAATCCTCATGGTTCAGCTCAATATCTATGAGATCTCGGTACTCTGGTTTACCTAACTCACCATCAGGATCAAAATACTTCCCATATTTGTGAATTATTTCTTTCATGATGAACCAGCAAAATTCATCGCAAATGTTCATGAGTTCTTCATTCAAAAGGTGTTTCTCCGTGGGATCAACACACTTGTATACCTGCCAAAAATATTAAGCCGTATATTTACACACTAACCAGTATGGAGATGACATCAGCAATGACAATACTTCACATAATCACATTTGACTATTACTTACCTTCTTAGGGTTGCTGATGTACCTACCATTATGTCTGAGAAACTCGCACACATAGTATCCACAATGCATCAATCCTGGTTGTTGCTTGTGACACTATAAGAATTGGAAAGTAGTAATAAGTAAATGTTTCAAGTAGTATACTTCAACTACAAACTATAGGGACAAGATCAACAAAAAAAAAGAGTATGTTCTCCTCGCCCACTTTTCAATCTTTAGGAATGCATATTGACATATTATAAATTACTAATGAGTAAATATTCCAGATTTCTATTTATTTCAAGGCAAAATTGGATCCTTATAAGGTAACAACGTTACAGCAATAGAGAATTAGAGTTGTAATGCTACTCAAGGTGTAGAACAAGATCTTCATCCACCTCATCCAAAAGTTTACAGACAGCAAAGGTAAAGTAATGTCCTATGAAAACCAGAAGTTCTGGTACCATATCAGAAGTTATAGAAAGCAAAGATAAAATAATGTCCTGCAAAAACCAGAAGTTCTGATACCCTATCAGAAATTCTAACTTTCCCAGCAACGGTCAGATTTAAGCTGAACCTATATAATCCCCCCTTACTTTAATAACAAGCTTCAATCATGTGTGACTTATCTATTAGTGAAGCAATTTACACGCTTGTAGTTGAAATGCCCCTAGTCCTAATCCTAGTTGTAGCTTCTTAGTTCTCACATGAATACATGATCTTTCCAATGTATCTCGACGTGGGCCACGTAACCTTATTATTTTATTTTTGCAACCTTTTTAAGTGGCTGCAGCAAGTGTACATTTTTTGAAACACTGTTTCTTCTATCATGTTCAGATCCTAGGGGTATCATTTTGAGACAAATAATATGATCCACAAGCAAAGCTATAATTTCCTCTTCAACAAGACTATTTCTTTCTAAATAAATAAAAAAATTGGTCATGCCATATCACCTATGGAAAAGAGTCTGTGTAGACTGTTGTAAGTGTTTCAAGATCATAGAATATCCATACTCATACATATATACAAGACAAATGTGAATGCTTATTTAAAATTACAGAATATTTAGTCCGAACGTGTAGGGGTTTCATTTTTTTGTTTAAATCATACAGTCCACCTTTCAATTTATACGACATGTATGCCTTGCAGAGCTCGAATGAATTCACCAAGTCATTTCCAAAGTTTCTTAGATAATATAGAAATGTTGAAAAGAACACATACACTTCATGACTTACTGATTTAAAATATCGATGAACTTTTGATAGTTGTCCTTTGGGAAATCTGCGGAGTCAAGGACCAAAACCCGTGCTTCATAAAGATAAATGTACATACAAATCCAATGCTCTCTGCACCAGTTTAATGAAGTTATGTGTTAAGATAGTAATAACTTTGTGAATAAAAATTATTAAGGGAATTAGGACCAACATACCGGAACATGTATGGTGCACATACAACTCTCCTGTCTTGGAATTCAAGAAACATGTCTCCTATGTAGGTGGCCACTGCAAGTTCCTTCTTGTCTTGCTCCTCCACTCTAATTTTGGCTATTTCAGCCTCGGTCTTGCCCACATATAGGTCGTTATCAGGACCCATAACCACTATGTGCGCGTCCTCGCTTATTCTGAACGGGCCGAGATACCCAACCTTTTTCCCCGCGTGAAGAACGGATCCTCAGTAAACCGCATCTCCTGGTCGGCTACTTGCATTCTGTAAAGCACGACCGTGTCAGATTTCATGCCTTAACATTATATTAGAAATAAAATATAATTATGTACAAGTGTCACTTACAGGCACCACACCCTCACGAGCTAGAGTTCGAGTTTGTCTAGGCGAAACATCAACCAAATGTCCTCGAAGTCAACTAGGATCGTGCATGGCCTACCCAAAAAAGTAAGTGGTGGTACAACTATGTTGAAGGCATTGATCTCAACCGAAGATGCCCTCGTATACCAATCATGCATCCTCTTCATCCCACATGAAACACGAAGGAGCTCGCACCACTGGAGTAGAGGCCTGCCCGACACATATTTTTGGGGGACATTGTCATAATCCTCCTTCGTTGGCTTCCGTATGTTGTTTTTCAAGGCGGAGAAGGCAGCTGTTTCTCTTTTGGAACGAGTCTCTAGTCTCCTTGTAATTCCGTTCATCCACTTCTTCATGATCAGTGGTGATGCCTTATCACCGAAGGGCGTGACCATTTTTGGCATAGAGGTTAGAATACCCTTAGCGCCTGTAGGTTTCGACGAGGCATCCTTTTGGCTTGGGGTTGGTGGATTCTTTGTTGGCGAGGGTGTTGGTGGGTTTGGTAGAGGATCTGAGGCAGGGTGGAGGCTAAATGATGGTGGTATAGTTAGGTTCTGGTGATGGTGCATTATGAGATGGTAGGTTCTTTAGAGAGGTTGGGTTAGGTGTGTTGACGGTCAATAACTACTAAAATATACCGTCATCCAAGCATAGAAATGGATATAATTCAATACCAAACGTAGAGATAGGGTTTACACTGATAGAATTCCATAGGTTTTAGTGAAACTATATTTATACAGGGGGTTATAAGGAAATACGCAAGGATGGACCTACACATTGGATTACAATTGATATTTATCTATGGCACTGACTTAGGAAGACTCTAGAAGACACGTGGAAGAAGGCAGGACCCACCTGGCAGAGGGGGCGAGCGACCACCCATGGGCCCAGTCAGCCGATCGTGGGACCCACGGGTCAACCTCCCCCTTCTTACGTCGGTTCTCCACCGCCTTAGGGTTTGCATCTACGCCATTGTTTCAAGTCGGTTTGATCTGAGGGCTCCGGTGCATTCTATGGGGCTATATAAGTAGAGCCTCCACCTCCTGGCATCTAATTCAATTCATAAGTCTCAAGCCTGATCAAGTCATCAGAGCCAACAACCCTAGTCTCCTTAGAGCTCCACCATTATCTATAGCATAGCTACATAGGCTAGATCTAGAGGGAGACAAGCTTTGTCTTAGATTCCGGATCTGTCTACGAGCGTGGCTTGGTAAAGCCCTTGTAACCTCTCTTTTGTATCTTTCTGTTTATATTTTGCTAGATACAATTGATATGACTTTGCTCTATATTATTATATTTGCAATTCTATTGTTCTTTATATACTTTGATTATATGTCTCCCATAGTTAGATTGTCTTTATATTCAAACATAGGATCGCAAAGCTCTCGCCCTTTGATATCATGGGTGGGTGGTCAACATTGTGTAAGCATGGTGCTTAGACGTTATTTACCTGCGGAAACACCCTATATTCTAGGCTTAGTGGTAGATCGCGAAGTAGCATTAGAATGCAAATGTGACACTTTCATTGAGTCCTTTGTAGTCCACTCCTCGAATATAAGCCAAGTTGGACCCGGTTGCCAAGGTAGATTTTATGCTATGTTCATAAACTACCTTATTAGTAATGTCCCTTATGCGTAGATATAATGTCTTCTCGTTATGATTGCTAGACATAATTGCACTAATCATGGTATACATTGATATGTAGTTAAGAATAACTTAGGAATATTTCTCTATACCTATCTAATCCATGCTAATGCTTAGATTGGAAATGCTCTAAGGTTGATTACTATTTATGACTTATCATATGCTTATCATTATTATTTTATCTTGTGACTTACCCCTGTTATGAGTAGATAGATTGAGTATAGTTGACTCACTCCATCATTTATACATACAAGTGATATATTCCTTTATCCTTCGCTTCCCAGTGGTATAAATATAAATCGACAACCTGGTAATACTCTAGGCAAAATGCTACAATGGTATATTCATCTATGCGCTTGCGGATATATTTACTTTATCATATACATCTTTATAATTATTTTAGTCACATGAAATGATAGAAAGGCCATTAAACGCTTTTAGCTTCCAACGCCGGGGATGACAACCTAGTATAATAAAGCTAGAGGTATAGGTGATTAATATGTGACTGTCCAAAACAAGTGTCAAGTTAATAAATACCAACAAGGTGTCGGGGTTGCTGCGTCCTGAGAAGATGGATGGTTCTGCAATGGTGGGAAGGAGCATGCATGCGAGAACCCTCCTTCATCGTGAAGTCCGAAAGTTGGCATTGATGGAATAAGATCGTTCAACCTGATGTCCCGTCGAGGCCATAAGATGAAGTCATTGATAGCTTGTACGAGTTTCTCGATACCCTCTTTAGTGGGGATGTCTAGCAAGTCATCCTTATGTCCTTCCACGACTGTCAACACTTCAACCCTAATGTAGTCATTGGGAATTGTATCGCCGTGAAACTTGCGGCCAGGGATCGCCATACCTGTGGCAAGTTGTATCGTACGGACATTGGTGATACCATACGATATATCTAGGGAGCAAACTAACGGTCCAATGATGTCATCAACTGCATAGTGCTCCTTATTTGCTATAGATCCGATACTGCTCGGAACTTTTGGACAATCCGAGGGATGCATGATGACCATCTGCATCTCTAGCGGCTGTGTGATTATCTATGGCCGCTGCACTTGTTGAGCTGACTTTACACTAGCCATTTGTTGCCTTATCTCAGAATCAGGATTGACCATCATTTTAACCAACATTTGTTTCATTTCTTGCTTAGCCTGCTCCTTAAAATAATCTCTCATCGCTTCCTTGTATCAGTCGTGTTTTCTGTACATGTCGGCATATTAAGGAAATCCTTCCTTCTAGCCCAATCTCAACACTAAGGGCATCCCTCTCCCTTGATGGCTTGAATGATCCTTCCTTCTGCTTAGCTGCTGTTGACACTTCTAACACCACTTAAGCTAAGTTGTCATCCCTAGCATGGTGCCAGAAGTGTTGGTATAGAACTGCTCCTCTTAGAATAAAAATGGGATCCGCAAGCGTACAGATAAAATACCATTGTAGCACTTCATCGGGAAATATTCCAGGTATCATTAATTTATATTTAGCTCAAGGGAAAGAACTGAGGACTTAAACCTAAAGGGATGGATTTGCAAAATATGACTACTTATGAGAAATCAATCACACAGTCACTTACTTTGGCAGGGGGATAAACCATGATAAATAAATATAATTGAATTGTAAAGCATAGGGAATAAATCACGCAGAGATTAGAGATAGACTACTCATCATAAAGGTAGGTTGACGTCTGGTTAGTTCAAGAGATTGAATTCTAAGTAGGTTCTAATCTACTAAGTCATTCATCTACTCTAGCAAACACACCATCATATATAGCATAAAAAGACTCTTCATCTATGTATAAGGAATATTACTGAAGAAAGCCAGAACATAGCATGACTTCCTACGTAACGTTGTTTCTGCCTATCCTATCAACGGAGGGTGGACTATATAAGACTCAATAGAGCTGTCACTTCCATGAACTACCACATGACCTGGCCAATCGGATACATTTGCAGGTAAATAGCATCTAAGCACCACGCTTACATGTGATCTACCACTTAACCCCCTTGTGAAGAGAGCTAAGCACTTTGCAAACATATACATAAACTCATTATCGATTATAACCATATCAAATGTACTACTAGAGCAAATTAGGAATATAATAAATAGAAACATAATCATATTAGAATAAAGTCGTAGAGCAAAGATACAAAATAGTACCAATACTTTGATGATGAAGATCCGAATTTTGAGCACAAGTCGCTCGACTCTTCCTCTATCTAGTCTAAACCTATGTAGAAATTGAAGAATTGGAGTAGCTATTCTAATTCTTTGGTGGAGAGAAACTCTCTAAACCCTAGCTCTGCTGATGGCCCCCTCTGCTAATGAATTGCTAATGAATTAGGGTTTCTCCTGGGGTAAGGGGCCTTGCTTATATAGCCCTCTAGGAAGCACCACAGCCCTCAGATCAAACGAGCTTGATCTATGGTTTTTATTCATCCTCAAAGGCGGTGGAGGCAGGATCCGTGAGGTTGCACCTGATTGGCCACACCACTAGGGCGGGCATCTAGGGCCAGGGGCGGCCGCCCCACCTGTTAGCCCAAATGGCCCTCTCCTTCGAGGGGGTGCCTTCCCGAGTCTTCTAGATTATTCTTTTTCATAGTAGGGATGATTTCTCTCTATGTAAATCTGACATGTGGGTCTCCTTTGGTCTTTTCCTGATAACCCCCTGCAGAAATAGACATTCACCAAAACTCATGGAAATTATTAGTTTAAAACCCCTAAGTCTAAGGTGAAACTCATTTTAACCCTTCTTTTGATCCTTGTTGACTTATAAAGTTGATGGTTAATTACCGTCAACAGCTGCCATGGCCAAAATGTTCTTGGCTGCTTCACTGGTCATTGGATTTGGCCATGTCAAATAACCAGACTCACTTTCTTCTGGTTTTTGAGCAAGAAGCCAATGTGAGCCCCTTTCATCATCATTTTCAAACCTCGGCGGTAACCCTATCGCCTGCCTTGCAGCTTCTTCTGCCCTCTATTTAGGAATCTAACGCTTGTAGCCACCAGTGCCAAGGTGGTGGGAGTAGATGTTCTTCTTAGCAGTAAGACTATTGGCAGCACTCTTAGCTAAGAACGCATCAGATGTCTTCTGCTCAACAAAGGTCTTCCACTGAGTTGCAGAAATATTTTTACACTTCTTCGGTGGGTCCAATCCTTTCTTCACATACTTGGTATTTAGTTCAGACCGAAAGTTACGGAAGCTGATTCCACACTGCCTCCATACATACTCCTTTGCGATAGCTCGTGACTCCCTTGCGAAAACAAACCTTGTTTTCAGCTTTTTCCATAAGTCTTTCCTCATTTGCACCGGCACCAAGTTCTAGTGTGAGATTGCAATGTCAAACTTGTCTCTAACAAGGAAACTGATGGCGTTCCAAAACTTAGCTGCCACCTCAATAGGTTGTAGGGGCTCTCCTTTAGGGCTTACTTCTGTTATAGAATATACACGGTCTGGCCACCTATTTGCACCTCGTCCTCCTCATTTTTGCTTCCTTTGATCTTCGGTGGTGGTCTCAGTTGCTTCTGGTGCGGAAGACGATATATCTTCCTCCATTTGGTTCTACAATCGAGAAGTTACCTAGGAAGAACAACCAATCATATATATTAGGTACGTCATACATGATGGAATGTACATATAGTTCATAGCTGCCCTATTTCTGAAACTATACCTCATCATGTGGGTTGTGAAAGCATCTAGGCCCCAAGGTTTGGTTTCGGCAATTGATGATAACGCTTTATTACCATGACTAACGTGTGTTTTGCAGAGACTTTGGTAAGTTAGGTCATGGAGGTTATAACTACTTTGGGCACCATGGTATTCATGTCCCTTGATGGAAATCGTTTCGGTGTTCAAAAGAGTGACGTCAAGATTAAGGACGGTTAGTTCCGGATGTCGAGGTGTTGAGACGCATTCGGAATAGTCGTTAGGATCTTCGTTTTTCTCTTTTGGCCATACTATAAAGGGGGGCATGAGCGGGTAGCTTGACCTAGGTGAGTCCTATGTTTAGGTGTGGTGCACACTTGTTAAACTTAGCGCTAGGCAGCTCTAGAATAGCTCAAAGTTCAGTTGGAAGCAACTTGGTTCAAGTTGCGACGCGTTTCGGAAAGTTTAGGGTCGTTTTCCCTTGACCGGACGCGGTCCTCGGCATGACCGGACGCGTCCGGTCAGTTCAGTTCCGCGACTAGGGTTCGGCGCTGATGACCGGACGCGGTCCTTGCGAGGACCGGACGCGGTGGTCAGTAGCCGACACGTGTCACTTAAGGGAAACACCCGATCGAACGCGACCTAGGTGTGATCGGCGCGTCCGGTCACAGTCCAGTAAGGTCCAGAGACGACCGGACGTGTCCGGTCATCTCCGTTCGGACGCGGTCACGCGTCCGGTGCGGTTACAGTATGCTCCCTGCACGATCGGACGCGTCCGGTCACCCCTGACCGGCGCGTCCGGTCACTCAGTCAGAAATTCGGATTTCGACCGTTACGAGCGACCGGCGCGTCCGGTCACTCAGTCAGAAATTCGGATTTCGACCGTTACGAGCGACCGGCGCGTCCGGTCACTTCGACCGGCGCGTCCGGTCAGCCCGTGTTTTGCTGAGTCAGCGGGTAACGGTTCGTTTTGTCTGTGGGATGTATAAATCCATCCCCACCACCTCTTTTAGAGGTCTCTTGCTCATTTGATCAGCTGAAAAACACCTTTGGAGTGCAAGGGAGTGCAAGAGCACTAGTGAGGATAGAGATTTGAGAATCAAAGCTTGAGAGTTCCTCACTAGCGATTAGAGAGTAGCAAGTGTGCATCCACCTTCTCATTTGGGCTCGTTGTGGTCAAGTGAGAGTTCTAGCTTGTTACTCTTGGTGATCGCCATCACCTAGACGGCTTGGTGGTGATTGGGAGTTTGGTGATCATCCGGCGGAGCTTGTGGGTGACCCAACTCATGTTGTGAGCGGTTTTGGGTGATTCACCGCGACGGAGTGTCGAAGAATCAACCCGTAGAGAGCACTTGATCCTTGCGCGGATCAAGGGGGAGATACACCCTTGAGCGGGTGCTCCAACGAGGACTAGTGGGGAGTGGCGACTCTCCGATACCTCGGAAAAACATCGCCGTGTTCCTTGCCCTTTACATTCAAGCATTTACTTTCTCGTATTTACATTCATTGCTTGATTTACTTTCCTAGAATTGCCATGCTAGACTAGGATTAGAAACTAGGGTGCAAAACTTTTTATCGGTAGACTCTCTAGGAACACAAGTAGGCACTAGGGGTGAATTCTGGCTTGTAGGATTTAATTCTTGCAATTAATTTTTAGTAAAGCCCAATTCACCCCCCCTCTTGGGCATCTTGATCCTTTCAATTGGTATCGGAGCTGAGTTGCTCCTAATTTAAGCTTTACCGCCTAGAGCAAGATGTCTAACGGGGAAGGACCACCTCCCACCTTTGAGGGGGATGATTTTCCATATTGGAAAATCCGTATGGAGGCGTATCTCGAAGCCATAGATGTTGGGTGTCTTAGAGCCGCAACCCAAGGGCTTCCCGCTATCAAGGATCCCGCAAACCCCATTGGTGACGAGGAGAAGTACGACCGGTGGAATGCAAAGGCCAAAAATGCACTCTACCGGGGCTTAGGCAAAGATATCTTCAATCGTGTGCGTAATGCAAAGAACGCTCATGAATTGTGGGAAAATCTTTGTGCTCTCCATGAGGGAACTAAGAGTGAGCGTGAGGAACGCTATCACATAGCTTTAAAGAAAATTAATTCTTTTGAGATGCTTCCCAAAGAAAGTGCTAATGACATGTACACTCGCTTGAATGTTCTTGTAGAGGACCTCAATGCTCTTGGGCTCACTCAAATGAGCCAATCGGATGTTGCAAGGAAGATCTTGAGTGTGCTTCCCGTTGAGAAGTATGGTCACATTGTCACCGTGCTTCACCAAAGTGATCTTTCCACCGCAACACCGACTCAAGTATTGGGGAAGATCAATGCTCATGAGATGTACATGCATATCACTCCGGAAGAGGGCTCATCATCTTCCAAGAAGAAAGACTTGGCCTTCAAAGCTAGTCATGACAAGAAGAAGAAGAAGGGCCAAGCCATGATGGTGCAAGAAAGCTCAAGTGAAAGTGATATTGATGATGAATCACTTGCACTCATGGTGAGAAAGACCACTAAAATGCTAAAGAAGCTCAACAAGAGTGGCATCAAGTTCGATGGAAAGAAAAAGAAATTCTTCACAAGTAGCAAGAGAAAGCCAATCTCCGAGATGGATTGCTACAATTGTGGTGAACTTGGCCACTTAGCTCATCAATGCCCTAGACCACCAAAAGACAAGTACAAGAACAAGAACAAGGGCAAGAAAAATGATTCAAGTGATGAAGAAGAAGAGAAGAAGAAAAACAAGCCATACAAGAAGAAGGATGGCAAGAAGAAGGAGTTCCACAAGAAGAAGAAGGGAGGAAAGGCATACATTGTTGGTGATTGGCTCACCAACATTGAATCATCTTGTGAGTCCTCCGAAGATGAGAGCGATGATGAGAAAGAGAAGGTTGCCGCATTTGTGATGGGGCCATCATCTTCACCGACATCTTTATCACCACCTTCACCGCCACCTTCACCATCATCGTCCACTACTCACCTATGCCTTATGGCCAAGGGTGAACGAAAGGTACAAAATCATGAAAGTGATGATGATGATGATAGTGATAGTGATGATGAATATGATGCACCCTCTTATGATGAACTTGTAAAATTGTTGAACAAATATACTAAAATCATAAGAAGGACAAAGAATGAAAATGATGAACTTCAAAATGAAAATGAATCACTCTCATCAAAGCTTGAAAATGCTCAAAAGACTAGTGGTGAGCTTAGAGATCAAAATGAAGTTATGTCTTCTCATCTCAAGGAGCTCAAAACCTCTAATAAAGAGCTTAAAGATCAACATGATAAGCTTGAGAAGAAGCATGATGAGCTCATCACTAGACATAACTCTCTAAAAGAAAAATACACCACATTGAAAATTGACTATGATAGTCTTATGGTTGCTAATGAACTTGCTCTTAAGACACATGATGCTACTAACAATGTTGTTAAGTGTGATATAGCTACATCATGTGATGACTTGATTATTGAAAGCATTGAGCAAGGTTCTAGTAGCAAAGGCAAGAGTGTGGTTGAGTCAAGCAACTATGATGATTATGCCAAGATCAAGTGTGAGAATGAGAAGCTTGCAAATGAGAACAAGAAGCTAAAAGGTTTGATGGCTCTTGAGAAGCAAACAACAAATGAGTCACTCATTGAAGAAAACAAAAAGCTCAAGCAAGAAAAAGAGCATCTCAAGACCAGCCTAAGCAAGTTCACTAGAGGTCAATATTTGCAAAGTGAGCTCCTCATGAACACCGTAATGAAGATGGATAGAAGTGGTATTGATACCTGGCAAATCAAGAGAAGAAGGCAAAAGCTCAACAACAACAAAGCAAGTCAAAGCCCAAGCCAAAGAGATGTGTTGAGTGTGGTCAAGAAGGTCACTTTGCTCATGAATGCAAAACTCCACCACCACAACCCTTGCCCAAGCATGCTAGACCCTTTGCCTTCAATGCTCATTATATGCTAAGAAAAGATTCAAATGGAAAGATGAAAGTCATGTTTTTGGGTCCCCCAAACAAGAATAGGCCAAAGAAAATATGGGTTGCCAAGTCACTAGTTGAGAAAGTCAAGGGCCCCTCTCAAGTTTGGGTCCCTAAACAAAAAGCTTGATCTATTGTGTGTAGGTGAACTACAAGACCGGTGGATCTCATTGGGTCATTGATAGTGGTTGCACTCAACATATGACCGGTGATCCTTGTATGTTCACCTCCATTGAAGAGAATGGGATATGTCAAGAGAAGATCACATTTGGGGATAATTCAAAAAGCAAAGTCAAGGGTATAGGCAAGATTGCTATATCAAATGATCACTCACTCTCAAATATGCTCTATGTTGCTTCATTGAGTTTCAACTTATTATCCGTTGGGCAACTTTGTGACCTTGGCTTCCAATGCTTGTTCACACCAAATGAAGTGGAAGTTTCAAAGATAGATGACAAGCAAGTGATATTCAAAGGCTTTAGATACAACAATCTTTATCTTGTTGACTTCACCTCCAAAGATGCAAATTTGATGACATGTTTGTTCACCAAGACCTCACTTGGTTGGCTTTGGCATAGGAGGCTTGCTCATGTTGGAATGAACACTCTCAACAAGCTATTGAAGAAAGAACTAGTGAGAGGATTGAAGGATGTAAAGTTTGAAAAGGACAAACCTTGTAGTGCATGTCAAGCGGGCAAACAAGTTGCAAACACTCATCCAACCAAAGCTTTCATGTCAACTTCAAGAGTGCTAGAACTTCTACACATGGATTTGTTTGGGCCTACAACATACAAGAGCTTGGGTGGTAATCTTTATTGTCTTGTAATAGTGGATGACTACTCAAGGTATACATGGACTTTCTTCCTTCATGACAAATCCGAAGTGGCAAATTGCTTCAAGAAGTTTACAAAGAGAGCTCAAAATGAATTTGAAGTCAAGATAAAGAAGATTAGAAGTGACAATGGCAAAGAGTTTGACAACACCAACATTGAAGCTTATTGTGATGAAATTGGAATCAAGCATGAGGTCTCTTCAACCTACACTCCTCAACAAAATGGTGTAGTTGAGAGAAAGAACCGGACTTTGATCACCCTTGCAAGAACCATGCTAGATGAGTACAACACTCCGGAGAAGTTGTGGGCCGAGACAATCAACACCGCATGCTATGCTTCAAATCGCCTCTTTCTACAAAAGTTTCTTGGCAAGACCCCCTATGAGTTGCTTAATGGGAAGAAGCCGGACGTCTCATTCTTCCGGGTGTTTGGTTGCAAATGCTACATCTACAAGAAGCGTCAACACCTAGGGAAGTTTCAAAGACGTTGTGATATTGGTTTTCTTGTTGGTTACTCATCAAAGTCCAAAGCATATAGAGTATTTAACCATGCCACCGGTTTGGTTGAAGAAACATATGATGTGGAATGTGATGAATCTAACGGCTCCCAAGGAGCAATTGAGAATTGTGATGATGTAGGTAATGAACCCTTGAGGGAGGCCATGAAGAACATGCCCGTGGGAGACATCAAGCCAAAAGATGATGATGACGATGTACAAATTGTTGATCCACCATCTTCATCATGTGTGCCTCAAGATGATGACAAGAATGAGAGAGTTGAAAATGAAGACACTTATATCTCTCATGAACAAGCCGAGGCACAAGCTCAAGATGTTGATGCTCCCCATCCACCTCCTCAAGTGGTTGATAGAAGAAACTCACCTCTACTTCAAGCACATCCACAAGAACTCATCATAGGGAGTCCTACAAAGGGAGTAATGACTCGATCTCAAAAGCTTGCTTCTTTTGTTGAACATCACTCTTTTGTCTCTTGTGTTGAACCTAAGAATGTAGAAGAAGCTCTTCAAGATCCGGATTGGGTGAATGCCATGCATGAAGAATTGAACAACTTCACCCGCAATCAAGTATGGACACTTGAAGAGCATCCTAAAGGTGCAAGAGTCATTGGAACCAAGTGGGTGTTCCGAAACAAGCAAGATGACCAAGGCATAGTAGTGAGGAACAAGGCAAGACTAGTTGCAAAGGGGTTCTCTCAAGTTGAAGGTCTTGATTTTGGAGAGACCTTTGCACCCGTTGCAAGACTTGAAGCCATTCGTATCCTCCTTGCATATGCATCACATCATGATATGAAACTATATCAAATGGATGTGAAAAGTGCATTCTTAAATGGCTTCATAAATGAACTAGTCTATGTTAATCAACCTCCCGGGTTTGAAGACCCTAGATATCCTAATCATGTTTATAGGTTGTCCAAGGCGCTATATGGGCTCAAGCAAGCCCCTAGAGCGTGGTATGAGCGCCTCCGGGACTTCCTCATTGAGAAGGGCTTCACCATTGGGAAGGTCGACACCACACTATTCACCAAGAAGCTTAATGGGGAGATCTTCATTTGTCAAGTGTATGTTGATGATATCATCTTCGGATCAACAAATGAAGATTATTGCAAGGAATTTGGTGAATTGATGTCGAAGGAGTTCGAGAAGTCAATGATTGGTGAGCTCACATTCTTCCTTGGGTTTCAAGTCAAGCAAATGAGAGAAGGGATTTTTATCTCTCAAGAAAAGTATACCAAGGATCTTCTCAAAAGATTCAAGATGGAAGAATGCAAACCAATCAAGACCCCAATGCCATCAAATGGACATCTCGACCTAGATGAGGGAGGTAAACCGGTTGATCAAACTCTCTACCGTTCTATGATTGGTAGCTTGTTGTACCTTACCGCATCTAGGCCCGATATCATGTTTAGTGTGTGCATGTGTGCTCGCTTTCAAGCGTGCCCTAAAGAACCTCACTTAAGTGCCGTAAAAAGAATCCTAAGATACCTTAAGCACACCCCAAGCATTGGTCTTTGGTATCCCAAAGGAGCTAGATTCCAACTAGTCGGCTATTCTGATTCGGATTATGCCGGTTGCAAAATTGATAGAAAAAGCATATCCGGAGGGTGCCATTTGCTTGGGAGATCTTTAGTATCTTGGTCATCTAAAAAGCAAAATAGTGTGGCTTTGTCCACCGCCGAGGCGGAATACATTGCCGCGGGGGCTTGTTGTGCACAAATCTTATATATGAAACAAACCCTCCTAGACTATAGAATTGTTCTTGAAAAGGTGCCACTTTTATGTGATAATGAAAGTGCCGTTAAAATTGCTAACAATCCGGTATAACACTCTCGCACCAAGCACATTGATATCCGCCATCACTTTCTAAGAGATCACATTGCTAAAAATGACATATCACTAGAAGGTGTAAGAAGTGAAAATCAATTAGCGGATATCTTCACTAAACCTTTGGTTGAGGCAACTTTTTGTAGGTTAAGAAGTGAACTCAATGTGCTTGATTCAAGTAACTTTAAAAAATGAGCTTGTGTTGTCCGTTGCATTGCATTGTTTTATATGCCATGTTTATCTTATCGCAATGCATTTAGGGCTTGGCTAACACGGTTATGATAACCCTCCTTTTGGAGGAGTGAAGAAGCCTAACCGTGGATCAAACTTGACAAGCAACCTAGCTTTACCTTCTTGTATTGCATTGCATATGCATGGTTGTTTGTTTGTCGTTTCTTTTTGGTTTAGCTTTGAGCAACCGCTGTGTTCGTCCATGGATAGAGAGAGCATTTTGACGCTCCTAAAGGTTCAAAAACTCTATTGCATGGCCATACGTTGCTCCTCGGGTGTTTAATGCCTATTTTCTTAAAAATCATACTAGCCTAAGGCAAACTATTTTGAAAAACTTGAGGGTTTGAGTGAGGTCACTCATACAGGTTCCAATTGGTGTTTATTTGTGTCTCTTTGAATTGGAACTTGATTGGGAGAAGTGGCGTCGCAGTTCGGAACGAAGAAGGGCGAAAAACTGTGACCGGACGCAGTGATGCTTCACCACCGCGTCCGGTCCCGGCGTCCACCAGCGCGTCCGGTCATCCAGAAGACCAACTCCAGACCTAGTGACCGGACGCTGCACCGGACGCGCCTCTGTTGACCACCGCGTCCAGTCCCGGTTACCACCACCGCGTCCGGTCATTCGCGATGAATTCCCTAGTTCCCCTCGACCGGACTCTGACCGCGTCCGGTCAGTCCTCACCGGACGCGTCCGGTCACTCCAGGAGCTTACTGGAGTGTGACCGGACGCTGCACCACCGCGTCCGGTCATAACGACCACCGCGTCCGGTCATCGCGCATCGAGCGGATCTAACCCCTTCATAAAACGGTTCGTCCTCGGCCGTGTTTTCCACCGCATCGCGCTTTTCACCGCCGCCGCCGAACCCTAACCGCCGATTCGCCGAGTTCGCTGGGATCCACCGCGCTCTCGCCGTCCTCCTCGCCTCCGGCGAGCCCTGCCGTGATCCCGCCACGCCTGCTCGCCTCCTCGCCCTCGCTCGTGTGCCAGCCCGGCCTCGCCTGCCCGCAGCCGCGCCCGCACTGCCCGCAGCCGCGCGCCACCGCCGCCCGTTCACCTCGCCACCGGTGAGCCACTTTCCGCCACCTTGCCTCGTCGTTTTTCTCCACCGCAGCCACCACCGTGCTCCCCCGTGCTCAGCCTCCACCCTAGTTCCTCTAATCTTCCTTTGGCCGAGCCCTGTCCTCTAGGGTTTGCCCTAACCCTAGCTCGAGGTGAAGAACTTGTTCGTTTTCGCTCAATTTTCTTCAATTCCGTCGTTAGGGCTAACCTTGACCATAACTTTCCATTGCTTATCATCGACTCGGTCCTTTCAGAGCTCGTTCGGCGAATTCGGGGAATCTCGTGCTCTAGGTCACCTCATCTTGTCACCGTCGTCTCGTCGATCCGAGGTAGCTTCGCGTTTCGATTCACATCGTATCTCATATGCTTGCTATCTTTAGGGTTTCGTACCTTTTAGTTATATATGTGCTTATAGTAGATCTCTCTATTCCGTCGTTGCAGCGAGTTTGTCGGTGTGTCAGGGTGAGATCAGTTTGCTGAATCCGAGGCCAAGCCTGCGGATACGGATTGAGGCTAAGCCTCTCGAGTGACAGTTCACCATCTTACAGAGGTTTTCAGTCAGTGTGTCAGCATAGTGCGTTGCAAGAACGCCCGTGGTGCTCCTGGTGACGGGGACGACAGTCCTCCTCGTTGGTCTGAGATTGCGCGTGGGAAGCGCATCAAGATCATGGCCAGAAAGAAGAAGAAGACACTTACAGAGGCAGAGATTGCTCAGGCCGTGGCAGATGCAGCAGAGCAGGCAGAGAGAGGTGGCAGGAGCAGTGGCATACGCATAGGCGAGTGTCGCTTTCATCTTGAAGGTTGACAGCTTGGGACAGAGGCCACTGAGGGTACAGAGGATACTGGAGCTACAGAGGGTATGTCAGTTGATCCACCTACAGAGGCTACAGAGGATACAGAGGAGCAGCCAGCTCAGTCTCCACCACGTCGCCGCTCCACACGCACACGTACTCAGGTGACTCCTAGGCCAGAGGGCCAGCGTCATGGAGCACGTCCTCCTCCCAGAGCTAGAGGTTCACCCCCGGTCGAGCACTTTGACCTGAGGGGTGCCACTGCATGTCAGGTGCAAGGGTTGAGGTTCGTGGAGGTCAGCCGATGGTTTCCACCTGTGAGGGATCACAGAGCTTCAGAGGGTTTCTATACTCCACTCTAGGAGGATTTCTACAGAGCTCTTGTTGATAGCGGTATTGCTTTCTGACCACAGAGGGTCTATCGACTTGAGTCACTGGTTGAGGTTGTGGGAGAGCAGCTTCGTCCGCACCTGTCCTTTCTGCCAGGCTTGTCAGATCTTCTTGGACGGACAGGTGCATACTGCGGCACATGGGTCAGAGAGTTTTATGCTTCACTTTGGATTGATCATGCCCATGATTTCATTCACTTTGCATTCCGAGGCCGCGATCACAGACTATACAGCACCAGAGTATGGGAGATTCTCAGACTCCCAGCTTCCGACACGAAGATACATCAGTTGTGCTTTGGTCAGACTCCTCCACCGAGACGCCCTCACGGCGGGACTGTGCCACCTACAGACTTGGTTCGACCCTACTTCCGTGAGCCTTTTGGCGAAGGGTCTCGTCGCACGCCTGCCAGCCTGACACCACTTGCGAGAGTTCTGGATGCTATAGTCAGACGCACTCTTCTTCCCAGACTTGGATACAGAGAGGGACTGACTCGGATGCAGCTATGGGTTGTTCACCACCTCCTCTCACAGACACAGTTTGACATTTGGGATCTCATACTTAGTGAGATGGAGGACACCATAGCTGAGGGCTTCAAGGGAAATCGTCAGCTGCCCTATGCACACTGGATCTGCTTCATCATTAGATCATCCATTCAGCTACCAGCAGAGATCAGAGCTGAGATATCAGACACTACCACTGCTTTCCCTGAGTATGATATCCGTCAGCTTTGGGCCTCAGTCACTAGAGATCAGGCCCCAGTGCCAGGACAGCGTGAGCGATCTGAGGTTCCTGAGACAGCAGCTGAGCAGGACGCCACAGTTGATGAGCTTGCTGAGGCAGAGCTTGCCGATCTTGATGCTCAGCCTGCTGATCTTCCTGAGGATGTGACATCTGACAGCACTGATGAGGACTACCAGCCCATCCCCAGGTACCGGTCTCCTCGGTCTCACGACCACGAGGCCGGTGGCTCTGGCTCAGCCTCCCGCTCAGACCCAGCCATGGTGGCTATACTTGAGAGGCTGACCCAGGCACAGGAGCAGCAGCAGCAGATACAGCGACAGGCTCAGGACACAGCTGCAGCACTTGCACAGATACAGGCTCGTCAGGACGAGTTTTAGCGTCAGCAGCTTGAGATCCAGAGGCAGCAGGTTGAGATGCAGCGACAGCAGTACGAGATACAGCGACAGAGTGCAGCTAGTCAGCAACAGTACTTGGATCTCCTGCGCCACCTTGTCACTGTTGGGGTTCCTCCACCTGCTTCTGTCCTGACTCCTGCTTTACAGTCCAGTGGTCCGTCGAGTCAGGGACAGCCGAGCTTCCAGTTCACATCTCCACAGCAGCAGGTTCCCCAGTCGTTCCAGTCCCCGAGTTTCACTCCTATTCACATGGGGTTTACACCTTCAGACCAGCCTCGCCCGCACCTCCTGACAGGCACACCCTTCGGTGATTACAGTGCTACTTACAGCGAGTTGACTGGTCAGCCGACACCCTCGCACACTACCACCTTTGCTACTTCTTCAAGGTTGTCAGCTCCAGAGGCAGCTGTTCCTCCAGTGACAGGGACCGGTACTACAGAGACTATTCCTTCATCAGTTGCCTCGACAGATCCCCCAGCTATTGGCTCGCTACAGGCTCAGGTCACACAGACGGATCCTCTTGTTGCTACTATGTCAGTACCTGTTCCTACTGCTCAGACCCAGACCGCTTCACAGCCACGTGCTTCTTCAGAGGGTCAGCCAGATAGCTTAGATTCCGAGGGAGACAGTCTGCACTTCGTGATTACTCCGCGCACCTCGGCACCCGACACGACTCCGTCTATTCCCCCGTCGGATCCTTAGATTAGTTTTTTTGGCGCTTGATACCAAAGGGGGAGAGAGAGTAGTTTCAGGGGGAGTTTTGTTAGAGGGTTTTTCGTTCTTATATGTGTGCTACATTCATGCATCATGTTTACTTTTCAGTCATTGCATTCGTGTGACATGTCGTTGTGTGATAAACTTTGAGTCTAATGGTCTATCTAGTCTCAGTGTTAATTAATGTCACCGTTTTGGTTATAGCTCTAAGGTTGTGCTTCCGTGCCTTACTCCGATTTCTTATGAGCTATATCTTTTTATGTACTAACGTTTTTTGTCTTATCTTATGAGTACACTCTTTTGGCTTGGGGCACATAAGCAATTCCTAACCCTTTGTGCTTATTGCTTTTTGCTTATGTGAACCAAGCATGCTCGAAAACCTCAACTCAAATCTTTTGAAACTTAGTGTTGTCATCAATCACCAAAAAGGGGGAGATTGAAAGCATCTAGGCCCCAAGGTTTGGTTTTGGCAATTGATGACAACGCTTTATTACCATGACTAACGTGTGTTTTGCAGAGACTTTGGTAAGTTAGGTCATGGAGGTTATAACTACTTTGGGCACCATGGTATTCATGTCCCTTGATGGAAATCGTTTCGGTGTTCAAAAGAGTGACGTCAAGATTAAGGACGGTTAGTTCCGGATGTCGAGGTGTTGAGACGCATTCGGAATAGTCGTTAGGATCTTCGTTTTTCTCTTTTGGCCGTACTATAAAGGGGGGCATGAGCGGGTAGCTTGACCTAGGTGAGTCCTATGTTTAGGTGTGGTGCACACTTGTTAAACTTAGCGCTAGGCAGCTCTAGAATAGCTCAAAGTTCAGTTGGAAGCAACTTGGTTCAAGTTGCGACGCGTTTCGGAAAGTTTAGGGTCATTTTCCCTTGACCAGACGCGGTCCTCGGCATGACCGGACGCGTCCGGTCAGTTCAGTTCCACGACTAGGGTTCGGCGCTGACGACCGGACGTGGTCCTTGCGAGGACCAGACGCGGTGGTCAGTAGCCGACACGTGTCACTTAAGGGAAACACCCGATCGGACGCGACCTGGGTGTGATCGGCGCGTCCGGTCATAGTCCAGTAAGGTCCAGAGACGACCGGACGCGTCCGGTCATCTCCGTTCGGACGCGGTCACGCGTCCGGTGCGGTTACAATATGCTCCCTGCACGATCGGACGCGTCCGATCACCCCTGACCGGTGCGTCCGGTCACTCAGTCAGAAATTCGGATTTCAACCGTTACGAGCGACCGGCGCGTCCGGTCACTCAGTCAGAAATTCGGATTTCGACCGTTACGAGCGACCGGCGCGTCCGGTCACTTCGACCGGCGTGTCCGGTCAGCCCGTGTTTTGCTGAGTCAGCGGGTAACGGTTCGTTTTGTCTGTGGGATGTATAAATACATCCCCACCACCTCTTTTAGAGGTCTCTTGCTCATTTGATCAGCTGAAAAACACCTTTGGAGTGCAAGGGAGTGCAAGAGCACTAGTGAGGATAGAGATTTGAGAATCAAAGCTTGAGAGTTCCTCACTAGCGATTAGAGAGTAGCAAGTGTGCATCCACCTTCTCATTTGGGCTCGTTGTGGTCAAGTGAGAGTTCTAGCTTGTTACTCTTGGTGATCGCCATCACCTAGACGGCTTGGTGGTGATTGGGAGTTTGGTGATCATCCGGCGGAGCTTGTGGGTGACCCAACTCATGTTGTGAGCGGTTTTGGGTGATTCACCGCGACGGAGTGTCGAAGAATCAACCCGTAGAGAGCACTTGATCCTTGCGCGGATCAAGGGGGAGATACACCCTTGAGCGGGTGCTCCAACGAGGATTAGTGGGGAGTGGCGACTCTCCGATACCTCGGAAAAACATCGCCGTGTTCCTTGCCCTTTACATTCAAGCATTTACTTTCTCGTATTTACATTCATTGCTTGATTTACTTTCCTAGAATTGCCATGCTAGACTAGGATTGGAAACTAGGGTGCAAAACTTTTTATCGGTAGACTCTCTAGGAACACAAGTAGGCACTAGGGGTGAATTCCGGCTTGTAGGATTTAATTCTTGCAATTAATTTTTAGTAAAGCCCAATTCACCCCCCCTCTTGGGCATCTTGATCCTTTCAGGTTGTAAGTAGGATCTCTGGTTTCATCATGAGCAGCCGCCCTATCTATGCTAGGACACGGATCGGACAATGTATGCCACGACGATGATCCACTCGTGGTGTTATGCTGTGACGCTAAGCCTTGGGCATCCTCCTGGTCTCCATTGTTTGGAGAACTCATTGAGCTAATTCTGATTTAGTGAGAACATGTATTAGTCACATGGTGAGACAAATAAAAGAAAGCTATGGAAAAAACAATGTTTTTCAACAAAAGTCAATTATATATCAACAATTTGTAAATCTTATAAAAGGATAAAGCACACATTAGTTGCAATAAAAGGTAGATACCAACATATTTGAACATGCATTCGACAGAATCATTGACAATCCAAACTCTAGCAGGACAACAAATTATGTGATTAGCTTTTCAATTACCTAAATATCTCTGAGCACCTGGAGTCTTGGACACATTTATTGACCTTGAGAGCGAGGCTGACAAGAACAGCTGAGTGCTGAAGGTGACCAGTCGTTCCTCTAGTTTCTTCTGCACAAGCAACACGAAGAGAGCTATGTATCATGCCCACATCTTTTTGTTTTTAGAGATACTGCAATGAGGAAGAGAAGTACATTCCTATAGTTATTGTAATGTCAATTGATGATTGATGAAACAAATTGAATTCTACTATGTAGACATTCTAAAGAAGTAATGCAAGTATCAGAAAGCAACACCATATTAATTATTCTAAGACAGCCAGTCGCTGCATTGCCACAGACCGGCATTAAATAGGAATGACTAATTATTCTAAGACATACTTGGGAAAGCAATACCATATTAATTA
This sequence comes from Saccharum hybrid cultivar R570, assembly GCA_038087645.1. NCBI lineage: Eukaryota > Viridiplantae > Streptophyta > Magnoliopsida > Poales > Poaceae > Saccharum > Saccharum hybrid cultivar. The sequence continues at coordinate 28,277,963 of JAQSUU010000066.1, read as the reverse complement.
TTCTAAGACATCCAATAGATAGAGCAAATGATTTTCATATTCAAATGGTGGACATGATGATTCAGTATGGCAAAAATTGGCAAACCCACTTTGACATCAAGCACATAAATAAGATATGAATATGAGATATACCACCAACTAACTTTTAGAAAAGAGCAGTCATAAGTAATAACCATGTTACACAAGGGTAGGAAGAGTCTCATTCTATCACCTATTGAAGTCAAAATGCACAATCGATCTGCATGTATTCTGATATCTCAACTTCCATGGCTGCATGTGATCGGGTCTGCAAGCAAAACAAAATAAAAATTGAAAGTTCCTGGTTATTCTAGTCCTAGACTAGAATTATAAGGCAACAAGATAAAAACTGTCCAAAGCTTTAAAACCTTGTGCAATCTAAATGCTACTACATTAGCTCAACTAATACTAATGTAAAAGCATCCCTTAGGAAACTACATTTGCACCGCTGGGGGAGATCCTCTCCTAAGATTGCCGCACAAAAAATGCAGTTCATAACAAAGATTATTAGTACATTAATACCCTATCACAAAAATTACATTGATACCCGAAATCTACATGCCAGCCTACCACCGCGCAAAGATGGGGCCTCCAAGCCTCCACTACCCCTAATTTGCTGCCTCTACTGGGGGAGGCAGGGGACTAGGGGTGAGGCAGGGTCGGGGTGTGGGAGCCGCTCATCGGGGAGGGTGCTAGGAGCTGCCGGCTGGGGGAGAGGTGGTGGGCCTAGCCAGGCCAGCAGCCGGCCACTCACCCGCTCAGGCCGAAAGCGCATGCTCGCGTGGCAACACTTAAGTGTTGCTCGGTCGTGAGTGGGAGGATGTGGGGAGGCATGTGATCCACCAGTGGGAGGAGCGTCGCCCAAAGGACGCCGGTGAGGCTGCCACAAAACCCTAGCTTGCCTCCTTGTGCTATGCCACTATGTGTGCTTGGGCCGACTAGGAGAAACAAACTAAGGGAGAAACAATGCTTCAACATGTTTAGGATGAATATAGATTGTTTTGATAAGCTTCATGATTTGCTTGTGGGATCATATGGATTGAAGTCCACACCTATGATGACATCGGTTGAGGCTTTAGGGATGTTCTTGTGGATGTGTGCATCTCAACAATCTATTATTCAAGCTGAAAATTGGCTCATACGTTCACCAGGGACAGTTTGTAGGAAGTTTGAGGAGGTATTGGCTAGTGTGTGCAAACTTGCAGCTGATATTATTAGGCCAAAAGATCCTGAATTTAGATCTGTGCATCCAAGTCTACAATCCACCTGGTTTTCTTCTTTCTTTAATAACTGCATAGGAACACTAGATGGAACACATATCCATGTAGTGGTGCCAAAACATCAGGTAGTAGGTCATATGGGAAGGTATGGATACACTAGTCAGAATGTGTTGGCCATATGTGACTTCGATATGAGATTCACTTTTGCTATGGCGGGATGGCCTGGATCGATTCATGATATGAGGGTATTGAAAGATTCAATTGAGAAGTATGGTGATAAGTTTCCACATCCACCTGAAGGTAATGATTTGTCCTATGATCTCTTTTTTCATCTAGATGTTCAAACTTTGCATTTGGCTTACACAAAAGTGCAACTGTGTAGGGAAGTTCTATCTTGTTGACTCGGGTTACGCAAATCAATCGGGTTATCTTGCACCATACAAGGGACCCTCCACAAGAGGTAAAAAGGAGCTCTTTAATTCTATACATTCTTCACTTTGAAATGTCATCGAGAGGTCATTTGGAGTCTTGAAGAAGAAGTGGAAGATATTAAAAGACATACTGAGTTTTGCAATGCAAAAGCAAAGCCAAATAATTCTCGCATGCATAGCCCTCCATAATTTGATTAAAGAGAATGATGAATAGGATAAGGACTTTTAGAGGATTGATCAAGATGAAAACTACGTTGCATTGAAAGAACCATCGTCTAGTCAAGCTAATGGGGCTGGTACAAGTGAAGCCGACAAAGATGGAAGGATGAATATGTTTCGGGCTTGGATAGCTGATGATTTGTATAATGGGTCATAGATTCAATGGATTTATAATAATGAAGACTTTTGAACTACGTTGGTTTGTTATGGGTTTGTAATGAACTATGCATGGAAACTATGGAACCGTCGACAGTAGACCTTGTGCTTCTCCGTTGTCTAAATTATTATGGGTTTGTAATGAACTATGGAAACTATGGGTTTGCTACTTGTCTTTTAATGTATACACATTTAAATTTAAACTATTATAAAATGTTAACAAAATCTAAGTATATATAGGTCCAGCTCAAATCTGACCATTGCTGTGAAAGTCAGAACTTCTAGTAGGGGACTAGAACTTTTGATTTTCGCAGGGTTACGCCCAATTCTAGAGCTTCTGTATGGGCACCAGAACTTCTGATATTCACAGGTTTACTCCTAATATCAGAACTTCTGACAGGGGACCAAAACTTTTGAATTTCGCAGGACACTATCTCATGAACCCTTTTTGGTTTATTTTAGTTGAATTAATGAGCGAGTACATAGTTGGGTACATGATACATGATAAATCATGTCAAGCATAGAGTTTACATGATAAACCATTCATATAATCGGGTACATGAATTACATGATAAATGATGTCATACACAGAGTTTAGCCAGCTATACTGTTCTTCCTTATCCATCGAGGCATAACCAGGGCATTAAATTTGGTGGGATACTTTGCTCTACACTAATTATCTTCTCTGGCAGGTCTGTAAAAAGTGGCATTTCGCTGAACTGGTTAAAGTCCTCAGGATCACCGACACCGTCAACTCCTATAATTTGTTGTTTCCCAGAGACAGCTATATGCTTCGGCTTCCATGCCTTTTTGCTCTCAGGGCTTATGTCCTCTGCATAGAAGACCTGTGCAACACGGTTAGCAAGGACCCATGGGTCATCCTTGTAACCTACTTTATCGAGGTCAACAATTCTCAGGCCATAGTTGTCGACACTGACACCTCGTTGGTGGTCTACCCACTAGCATCGAAAAACCAAAATCTGAACATTAACACCATAGTGTAACTCCCATATTTTTTGAACAAACCCATAATATGTAGTATATTCATCATTTTCATCTATGGCATCACAACGAACCCCACTATTTTGTGCCAGACTCTTTTGGTCCTTAGAATTGACACAAAACGTGAAGCCATTGATGTCATAGACCTTCCATGTAGTGATCTGGCGTGATGGTCTAGATGCCAGGATCTTGATGGTTTGTTCCTCCATTGATTCCCCATATGGAATGTCCTGATCCATTAGCCATGTGGTGAACGTAAGCTTGTGCTCCTTCATGACCCAATCTTGTATGTGCCCATTGTTTTGTTCGCAAAGCTCATTCATGTGTTGCTCGATCAATGGCTCCATTATTAAGAGCTGATGTAGGATGCTATGATGTGCCTCTAGGACTGTGTTGTAATCCGATGGAATGAATGACTTCTGACCCATACGCCCTTGTCCATATAGCCTACCTTCGTGCCGGGATGGAGGCAAATCAATTGCAATCTGGTCTTTCAGGCATTTATTACAGAATGGACCTCCAGACCCAATTACCTCTTCGATGGCATAGGCCTCTATCATGGACCCCTCAGGGTGAGCATGATTTGATACATAGCCATTCAGAATTGACAAGAAACGCTCATAAGTCCACATTTCATGCAAATACATGGGACCTAATGCATCTATTTGACCCACCAAGTGAACAATGAGGTGTACCATGATATCAAAGAATGATGGAGGGAAACACATCTCCAACTGTGACAATGTCTTCACGGTGAAATCCTGTAGAGAACCCAATTCTTCACGGTCTGTGAGATCTTATTGAAGAAGTAGCACAGTCGTGTGATTGCCATCTTTACAAACACCGGCTTTATTGCCCTTATGGCAATAGGGAGGAAAGTAGTCAGCATGACATGACAATCATGGGAGTTGTAGTTGGTTAGTGTAACGTCTTTCATCGACACAAGACTCCTGATGTTTGAGCAGAATCTAGATGGAACTTTCAAAGTCTTAAGCCACACACCAATCGCATGTTTTTCATCTGGGTTGAGGTTGTAGCTTGCTGCCGGGAGGTGGTGCTTTCCATTTGCTTGAGGTACAGGGTGGAGTTCTGGTCTGATGCCTAAGTTGACCAAGTCCAAATGTGAATTGAGTCCTTCCTTTGTCTTACCCTTTACATCGAGCAAGATCCCAATTATGCTATCGAAAACATTCTTCTGGATGTGCATACCATCGATCGCGTGCTGTATGTCTAAGTCTTTCTAGTATGGAAAATACTTGAAAAAAATTGATATCTTCTTGAATGTGTCCCCTTCCGATGCCTTGACATCCTTTCTTTTCTTTCCATCTTTGGTCTTCTTTTCGAAAACAAATGTGACTTTGCTGACTATTAGGAGCACTCTTTTACCTGGACTTGTACCTGATAGAGCAGTAGATTTTGATTCATCCCTATTGTCGAAGTACTTGTCCATCCTTTTCAACTGGTACTTGTGCCCTCTCGGTAAGATGCGTCTGTGCCTCATGTACACTAGCTTGTTAGATGCAGTAAGGTACACGTGTGAGGTTTCATCAAGGCATACTACACAACCAACATTTCCTTTAAACTGCCCTGATAATGAAAAGAGAGCTGGATAATCATTTATGGTAACAAAAATCATTGCTTTTAGTGTGAATGGCTCCTTGTGAAACTCATCCCACATGGCCACGCCCTCTTCCCATAGTTTTTTTATGTCCTCCATTAAGGGATCTAAAAACACATCCATATCAACATCAGGTTGTGTAGGTCCAAAAATAAGAATGGTTAGCAAAAGGTATTTTTGCTTCTGACACAACCATGGAGGAAGGTTGTAGATTGTCAGGATCACTGGCCACGTGCTGTGCTTGCTACTCCTCTCGGCAAATGGATTTATTTCATCAGTACTCAGTGTGAACCTTATATTCCTTGGATCCTTAGCAAATTCCGGGTGTGTGTCATTGAAAATTTTCCATTGCTTGGCATCAGATGGATGTCGAAGTTTTCCATCGTCTTTGCACTCATCAGAAAGCATGCTAGCACATAAGTAGGGCATGCTTAGGGGTTGCGAACAAACACCTCAACCGATCAACCACGGGGAGGTACCATATCACTAAAGCGGGAACCCTTCTTTGCACGTAATAGTATACTTCTTCATGGCCAGTGGTTTTTGAACTCTTCTGGGTGTTCTTTGTGGTCTTCTTTCGCTTCTTCTCTGTCGAAACTGAGGCTCCATTCTCTTCCTCTTGGTAGTCTTTATTCGTCTTGTACCTACTAGCACCACAATTTGGACAGCTCTCCAAGTCTTTATAATCATCACCTCGATATAGGATACAATGATTCCTGCATGCGTGGATCTTTTCGATACCCATAGTCAGTGGACTGATTAGCTTTTTTGCATAGTATGTGTTAGCAGACACTTTGTTCCCCTTCGGAAGGAGATCTCCTAGAACACACAGAAACTCGTTGAAGCTAGCATCAGACCAGCCAAATCGAGCTTTTAGCATCAAAAACTGAAGGACAGATCTCAGTATGGTGAATTCATTGGTACAACCCTTAGAACCATCGTACAAATGCTCTGTTGAAGCCTTCTTCATTTCCTCCATACCCTTTTTAAAGAACATTAACGGATTAGAATAATAGTGTAACAATGCCTCGAAGAAGTCTGCTTGTTCACTTTCATCGACCTGAACTCTGACATCTTCACCCATATCTTGGACGCCAATGAAATCATCATCACTATTATCCTGCATAACTAGATCAGTCTGAGGGATGTGGTGTCGTGTCTCCTGCACTAGGTTTCCTACTGCACAAGGTGTGGAACTACCCTCTCCATGTTTTGCCCAAATCAAGTAATCCTTCATAAATCCTTGGCAAAGCAAATGAGAATTGATCTGATTTGCATCCTCAAATACAACAACATTTTTACAGCCAATGCACAGACAATATATGTACTTCGTCTTCTCTCTGCAAGCATGCCTCTTAGCTGCATCAATAAACCTACGAACCTCATGACGGATCTAACTTGACAAGTTGTACATCCATAACGGCTTTTCCATCTTCAGCTGTACATAAATTATAATGGTATAAATAAATGGGTCCGTTCAAATTATTAGATTAAAATTTAAAATATTGTAATTTTTTAATAAACTAAAAATTATTGTAATTGCAAACAATTTAGTTTAGTGGATACAAAATCTAGATAACAATTGTAAAATCTAATAACAAATAATTTCGACATCTAAGACAAAAATCTGCATAACCATGCATGAAACTCTCTCTGCGAAAATCAGAAGTTTTGGTACCCTATCAGAAGTTCTGACTTTCACAACATTTCTAATTTCGAAACTCTCTCTCTAGCTAGAACTTGTTTTTCTCAACTTCGAGAGGCACACATCACTAATCCAAATCTTCTAATTAAGACACCATGCATTGAAACCCTAAGACAAAAATCTACTACCATTCTCCCTCTCTCAAAATACAACCATGCATGAAAGTTCTATCTATAGATATTGTTTTAACCCAAAAGTGAGAAAAGCACTAATGCAAAAAGAGTTATGAGAGGCACTATATATAGCTAACCTTCTTAAGGCACCTCCTCAACCTTTCCCCTTGTATTTTTTCGGTTTTTGGAGCTCCAAGTCGCCATAAATGGAAGGTGGCCGGCTAGTGCTGGTTGGAGGGAGTAGGAAGAAGGTGGCCACGGCTGCAATAAGTGCTGGTCAGCAGGAAGTTGTTGGCAATAAGTGTGATGTATTACTAGCGGTTTGCTTGAAAACTGCCAGTGAAAATTGTTTTGTACTAGCAGTTGAGTAAAGAAAACCGCCAGTGTAAATGGTACGTTTCTAAAGGCGGTTAACTTACACGAACCGCTAGTGTAGATATTTTTCACTGGCGGTTGTGTAACGAAAACTGCTAGTGTAAATGTTATATTTCTACATGTGGTTATCTTACTCGAACTGCCAGTGCAAATATGTTTGCACAGGCGGTTTGAAGCGAGGGCCCACCGTTGTAACTCTACTGGCGCCTGCTCATTTCAAACCGCTAGTAGAAAAAAAGGGTGGCACCAGTAGAAAGCACCAATGTACTAGTGGCTGTAGCTTAAAGCGGGTGCAGTTGCGGCTGTGGCTTCAACTCCTCAACTAGTAATCTAGAATGTACTGTAGCATTGAACTTTAGCAGCTGCAGCCGCAGCCGCAGCCGCTTTAAGCACCGAGTTATTTTCATGCTAATGCTATAGTTAGGTTTAAAATGAATTATAATAACCAGCCTTGAATAATATGATAGTGGACAATTACATTTTGATTATACTAGTAAACATCTCTTCTCTGGTTGGCCTTCAGGGACAGATCGGGGATGAAAGATTTTCATTGCAGTCATTTCAATCTTGGAGGGTTGCTTCAAACTGTCTCTAGCTTGAGTTGGTCAGAAGAGCCTTTTTCTAAGGAAGAAATATATAAGGTCAATAGGTCATACAACAATTCCCTTTCGATAAAGCACCTAGCTCTGATGGTTTCAAATCTATCTGTTAAAAAGTGTTGGTATATCATTTGCTCCTGATTTCTATGAATTGCGCTAGGATTTCCAATAGGGGGACAGTTTCATGTACAAATGGGTGACACATTACTCTTGTGCCAAATAAGGATGGTCCTACTAAGGTTTCTGATTTTTGGCCATTTTCCTTGCTCAATACGTACATCAATGAATATCATCACTAAAATCTTGGTGAATCGGTTGTAGAAAGTGACTTTGGGCCTTATTCACACTAATCAATATGGTTTTCTTAAATCTAGAATAATCCAAAATTGTTTGGCTTGGTCTTTGAGTACATACACCTCCAACACATCAGCCGACACTACTACAGAAACTTTATCCGAGGTAGACATTTTCCATTTTCCGTGGCGGGCAAAGGCGTCCGCTGCGGATGTAAGGTCACGGTTAATCGTGGCTTAACCGCGGCGGTTGCCTGTGCGCACCACGGTAAATTTATTAACCGAAGCGGCCACGTTAGGATGCCCGCCTCGATTAATCGATTTAAAAAAATAAAAAAACTCTAGCGAGCCCAATCGAGCCCAATCGAGCCCGCTGCTACGGATCCGCCCCCAATAGAGCCAGGAGCACCGGATCCACCATGGACGCACTCGCTGTATTCGTCTTCGTGTGTGGATCTCGCCGGCCTCTGCCTCGCGCTGCCGGAGCTTGCGAAACCGCCTGGAGCATCCACCGTGGTGGCTGGGATCTGCCTCCTTGCGCTGGATCTGGGCAGTCCAAGGGAAAGCGGTGCTCCTGGACTGGATCTGCATAGGGGGAGAGAGTGAGGGAGTGGAAGAGAGGGAGATGGGGAGCAAGGGAAACCCTACCTACACCGTCCGCGATGGACCCGTGCCGCCCCGTGCTATGGGGGCCTCCTTCACTAATGAGGGAGGGAGGGAGGAGGGGAGGCGCCCGCCCTAGATCCATGCTGGCACCACCTCCTTGTGCCATCCTCGCTGTGGATCCGCGCCGCCACCGGATTCGGCCTTCCACGGGCCACCGGGGCCGGATCCAGAGGGGTAGAGGAGGGAGGCAGCCGCTGCTACGCCATATGTGGAGCCGCCCCATGGGAGGGAGAGAGCTCGCTGCCGCATGCATGGGAGGGAGGGAGGGAGCGCCTGCCGCCGCGTGCCATGGTATGGAGAGAGAGAGCGGTGGCCGGTGGGGAGAGGTGCGGGTGGCCGGGTGGGCGAGGAGTGAGGGGATGAGAGCGTTGGAGTTAGAAACGGGAGAGGGGAGGAGAGCGTCGGGTAGGGGAATTCCCGGGTGGGAGGAAGTGGTGCAGCTGGAGAGGAGTAAGGGTTAACCCTAAGTCACATTTATATATGATCCCGGTTGAATGGGCTTCGCTTGGGCTTTGAGCTGGGCCGCTATTTTTGGAGGTGGGCCTTATAATGTGCCTGCCTCCGTTAATCTATTAACCGCGGCGGGCACCATAAGATGACCGCCTCCATAAATCTATTTTCCAAGGCAGGCACTTGTACCTGCCATGATAAATAAAAAATGCCCGCCTCCGTTAATTGTGGGCATTAACCAAGGTGGAGAAAAGTTGTGCCCGTCTCGGTTAAGTTTTTGGAGGTGTCACGCAAAATCAATTCTCTAGTAGTGTGAAAAAGAAGCTCATTGTTTTGAAGCTTGGCTTTGAGAATCGTTTTGATAATAAGGTGGAGCTCACTACTGCAGTTGGGCATAGTAAAGGCGGCTCCTAGGGCACTATAAGGGCGGCTAGGCAAACCGCATTTACAGAGACCCACTGTAAGGGCGGCTGGTGATGCAGCCGCCCTTACAGTGACCGGCTGCATCACCAGCCGCCCTTACAGTGGGTCTCTGTAAGGGCGGTTCAATTTAGAACCGCCCCTATAGTAGATTTTCTAGAAAAAAAATTCAAATTCGAATTTAAATCTGACCGCATCATGTAATATATAATTCAAATTCAAATTCAAATTTAAATCTGACCACCATATATATATACATCCACAAACACACCAGCATGATATAAACCATCATTATAGTCCATGATTCAAAAGTTTCACATGTCTAATTCACAAAGTCCATCATTACATACCCAGAATTTACAAAATCAAATAGTTCCACAAGTCCAAACCATTCAATGGCCTAGAGCGAGCCTGTTAGTCTCACGAAGGTGTTGGTACATCGGATTTCTACCTAAGTCGGAACTTGGATCATGGTAAGCGCCTCTGGAAGAAATAATCTCATCAATGATGAAGCCGCAAAGGTCGCCGATGAGCCCCAAGAGTTCATCATCCTTGTATACATCCCTTGTCCTGTCTCTCTCTTCCTTCCACTACAAGAGACCAAGTTTAGGTCTAGGATTTCATAAGATAAGCTAAGCTTTTATACTACGAGCGGAAAAAGTGTCAAACTAACCAGATTGGGGTGTCTCATGTAGGCACTAGTGTTACTCATCATACAACATACATAATATCCAAAGTGTAGACTCCTAGGCCTCTGCTTGAGACACTATATGTTTTGCATATGAAAATATTAAGTAATGCTATTGACAAACCACGTACTGGAGTGTACCGATATAAGTTACATGTACTGGACATAGAGTTTTGATAGCCAAATTCTCTTTCCTTTCTGGATGATGCCTTCCTTTATGATATTGGACATAGTGCCTGAATGCCCTGTTCGAATGGTTTTAGCAAATGCAACTTGTTAGTATCCAAAAGTGAAGTTTACAAGTATATATACAAACATATATAAGCTAATGAGAATTATACGTCTTAACAATTGCTATGAAATCCATGTACGTCTCCGGCGCATAATCTGTTGAGTCATAGACAACTGCCATGCTCAGCCCAACATTGACCCCTACAAGAATCCAGTGTTTCCTGCATGAATTTAATCATTAAAGAAACAAACAAGCTCTTTTGCATTGAACTAAATATATCGAACAATGCTTTATTTCAGTATAGAATCGAACTTACCCGAAGTGGTATGGTAACCATATCATTTTGTTATCCTGGAGATTCTTAAGAAATTTGGCAATCCGTGCCGCAACCTTAAGGCCTTCTATGTACATCTTATCTTTCTGGATGGCCTCTTTCTCCTCAACGGTCTTTCCGGCAGCTAGTTCTTCGCAATCTATTTTTAGTCCTTGGGGTACTAGAATATTGATCCACATATCAACCAAGGGTCTATGCAACCAGCTCTTAGTGTTGGCACCTTCTTCACAATATGTGTTTGCATTCTACAAAACACGATGTGGTTAGTTACAATAAAATCCAATATTTCATTCATATCATATCGAGAGGGCAAGGACTTACAGGCACCACACACGAACTAGATTTATTTTCATCAATCCGAGGTGAAAGCATTCCTGCATGTCCTCAAAGTCAAACATTAGATGGCCAGCAGCGCCTCCAAATGTGCCTTCAGGGAAGATGACTTTTATCTCGTTTAGTCTCATCGGGTGAGCACGCAAGTACCAATCATGAAACTTTCTCATTCCAATTGGCATGCGCTGCATGATTCGGTTTGGTAGGAAGTTCTTGCCTCTTTCATATTTTTTCAGGACGTCCTTTGTCCAGTTGATCTCGTCAACATTTGGATACTTCTTTACCTCTTGGTGGAGTTTACTAGTGTCGGGCGGCTCAGAAGCATGTGCGTAGACGTGTTTCACTTGGTTCTCAGGCTTGAACTGGTCATGAGCAAACCACTTGGAAATCGATGAGACGTCTTTCATCGAAGTAAACATTGGCCTTGTATGGTAGGGAATCTTCATTCGGGCCTCCAATTCATGCGCCCCCTCATCTCCTTTTTCAGAAGGCAGTCCTTGTTTGTGTATTGACCGCGTCTGTTGAGAAGGCTTGGGTGGGTCATTAGGCCTTTGCTCGGTTGGACAAGGATGTGGCATCTCATTATGCCCTTGCTCGATATGACGAGCTAGAGAATGTTGTGGCACCTCATCATACCCTTGCTCGATAAGACGAGCTGGAGAAGTTTGTGGCTTGTCAGTCACGTGCTCGCTAGGAGTCGAGGAAGAATGTGGCATGTTAGGCGTGTGGTCATCATGAGCCAGTGAATATGCCTCCCTGTCCTCAACAACTTGCTCCAGATGTACATCACTCAGAGTTGGCGAACAAACATTCAATACAATGCCCTTTTTGTGCCAGAGGATGAACTGCTTCATGACTTCTCCAAGATGACCAAGCCCCTCGGGAGTTGCATGTTCTATCTCCCACGTCATGAAGTTGGGCTTCACGGTATGCACCTCGACCCTAGTGTTGTCCTGCGGGATTGGGTGACTGTGCCATTCGCCTCCCGGAGGATGTGCCACACCCGTTGCCACCTCAACCATTACCATCTTGTTTCCCCTACCCATGGGAACCAATAGGGTGCAACTAGTTGGCACCCGTATACGATCAACGTCGGTTATGGTTGCAGTGGAACCTTGGCTACTGGGAACTTTCTGAGGGCTGCAAACTATAGCCAGTTCTCCCATCGGCTCCACGAACGTCCGTGTCTCCGTATTCACACCTTGCTCCGAAAGCGCCTTCACAACTAGAGCCTTCACAGTGAGCTCGAGTGTAACACCCTTGGTGTTATGTTGTAAATCACAGGTTAAAAATATTCATGAGCATTACATTTAGTTAAAGTGCATGAGCTGGAAATAAAAATCGAAATGCAATTTGAGTCTCGGAAATGAAAAACAGAAAATAAATAATATAAAACCTAGATCAGCAAGAATTCGCTAACTAAAATTATCAAGCGCGAATATTCACGAATTTTATCAAACCAAAGCGGGAAAGATCAGTTACTCGTGAATGACACGCTCCGACATAAGTCACCGGCCACTTGCACGCCTGGCATGCATGTACTGCTTGCTTGCTACCTCCTCACCCGGTCTCCACGTCGAGCAATCAAAGCTGTTGCATGTTGCCTCCTCAGCCGGTCTTCACGTCGAGTAATCAAAGCTGCTCAACCGAGCATGAAGGAGAAAGGGGAGAGTGTGCAGTATGTCCAAATTATTTCATCTTTGTCAAGTCTACTCCTAGAGTACACGAGCCTTTATTAGTCCCTTGCAAAATTTTTACCCTGCCCGACAACCGACTGCAGCTCGTAGAACTTACCAGCATGTCATGCTGAGCACCAGAAAGCAAACCGGAGCACACGTCGCACTGAGTAGAACGCCAGCAAGCGAACTAGAACCAGAGAACACGTAGAAATCACTATAGTGACCAGGAATCACTGTAGTGCGTGCAGAAAAACACTGTAGCACGTAGAATTACTGTTTACGTTGAAGTTACTGTTTACCAGAGGCAAAAGTCAGTTGCCTGAATGCTGAGAAGTTGATTCTCGCGCGCCGGTCATCCTTCCCGTGCGAGCTCCGTCTCTATCCTGCGTCTCTTGTCCTTAAAAGGAGACGTCTCGCGATCGCGAGCTCGCCAGCCATCCACTTCGTTGTCCACCTTTTTCTTCCTGAGTCAAGTTTTCTTCGTTCTCCAGGAGGATCCCGAAGCACCAGTCGACTACGGCCGTGAGTCCCTCTAATATTTCCTCTGTCTCCCTAGCATCGCCATCCTTCTTCATTATTCTTTGATTAAAGACCACCAAGTCTCCTCCAGTACAACCATGAGCACGTCACGAGAGATCAAACCATGAGTTAATTAATCCCCTTTGATTTTCCAGAGATTATCAACAACCACCTTACGTGATCGATATCTCCACCATACGATATCCGAATCACTCGATTCTTCTTTCTAAAATCATTATCTGCCTGTTAGTGTAGTTAGATCATACCTATCTGTGGTGATGCTAAAGTCTATTAAATCAATCAAAAGCGCTTAATATTAATATGATAAATCTTGTAGAAATTTTTGTGGCAAATGGGTAATAGCTTTAGCTTTGAAACTTTTGCGGTAGCTTCATGATTTTATTAGGTGCTTGCTGTAGTTTTATAGTCTTTGAATAGCTTACTAGATGTGATAGCTAAGTTTCCCTAGCCGTAGTAAAAATTAAATCGGAAACAAATGAAGAGTATGCAATTTAATGAGTAAAGATTAATTGGATCAGTTTACTCTTGCTTAGTAAGAATAGTAGACAGCCTTGTATGTTAGTCATTAGAGCTAGCTTAGTAGCTTAGTAGTAGTTGTTGTTGTTTTTTTTAGAGCTGCTGTTATCATTGCATTAAGTCATGTCATCATTTCTTGCATATAGATCACGAGATAGTGGAGTACGTGGCTGCAGAGGAGCCGGAGTACGAGGAGATCGTGGAGGTGTACGAGGAGGTCCCCGTGCAGGAAGGAGTCCCGGAGCCGTCAACCACTAACTTTGCTGCACACCAGGATGCCCAAGGCAAGCCCCGGTGCATAACCTTTATTTTGAAATGATAATAGGATATCTATGTTATATGTGCATTTACGTTTCAGGAGTTCTGTTGAAACCCACTTGCATAAATATTACTACACAAGAGTCTTACTAGTTTAGGCCGTGTAGTGCCATGCTTAGGTTTCGTTAGCGTGAACAACATGGTGTTGTTCACGATAGGTGATCATTATTATCACTATGGTTAACATGGAAATAAAGGCAGGTGAAATGGTGACCGGGCAGGGATGTGGTTTGGTAGTGGTGGATGTGACAAGGGGTGTCCTGCGGCCAACAGGGCATCACTGGGTTACATTATTTCCCTGTCCGAGTCGGTTAAGGACCGATCATTGCATTTGGATGGTTGTCAGGTCACAGATCTCCTTATCCCGAGCATATACGAGGGGATGGGGGCTAAAAAGACTTGTTATTCTCTTGTCATGGGTTCCGGCTCCATCCGGACCAACTGAAGGTGGATTATATATGGGTATTAGGAGGTCTAAGCACCGCGAGAGGGCGGGGGCTTAGAGTCCCAGTATGGACGGGGACTCGGTTCTCTTGACAGGAGGATAATGGGTTGGTTCTGTTTGTACCTCGGTACGGGCGGGGCGTGTGTTTTTCGGGGTACCCAGCTGGGCTACATTGATTCGCGAATCACCGTGTAAGCGGTCCGACATGACTTGATCCGGGCATCGTAGTAAGAACTGAAAGAGAAAAGGTGAATAAGGATGGATTTGTATTGACCAACTCTTGTTTGAAAATAGCATAAGTGCTTACATAGATGGTTAGCTGATAACTAAAAGATGGCAAATAAAAGAACTGCAATAAGGATCCACTAGTAGTAATGCTTTTCTGCAAACTTGAACCAGTAGCCAAAAAGCCTATCATGATCCTTGGAGTCGGGAAATTATTCCCAGTCGGATAAGTCTTGCGAGTACATTGTGTACTCAGGGTTTATTTTACCCCTGTTGCAAGTGCTGCTTGAGGCTTTGTGTGGAGGATCGTCTGCTGGGCTCAGATGGATCTTTGCTACGCTCGCTAGTTATTTACTTCCGCTGTTTTAATTCCGCACTCTGAACTTGGTATTGTAATAACTTATTTCTAAAGACTATGTTGTATGGTATAAACTAAGTATTGTACTCGTTTTCATTATTGGATCCTGGATGAAAATGTGGATGGTTTCGAGTTCTCCCATTGGGTGTGCTCAACAGAAACGGCTGGAATAGCCGCTGGCGGAGTACTTAGTGCCTAGAGGAAGGCAAGTACCTCCGTTAGTGTGTTATTTTGGACGGTTCTGCCACAGTTGGTACCAGAGCTAATAATGATTACGAGTTTATCACCCTTTCTAAAAGCTTAAAATTTGACCAACAAAAAGTTTGTGAAAAGCTAGGACGCGATTTAGCTAAGCCCTGTTATATAGGATGGTGGCACTATTTTTATCTAATCAATCTTCTGCAGGTACACTAACTTGCGTTACGTAAGAATCCGATAGTAACGTGTGAGTGTATGATGTGCCAAAAAAATATTACGTTCGCCGCTATATTCCGGCGGGAAAGGTCGAGTAGGGCGATGCATGCATCATGTTAAATCAACTTGGTTAAAAAAAATTGCCCTATTCTCATGGGAAAAAGTCAAGTAATAAATGAATTACTTAACCAACAAAAAGCTAATTCTAAATTACTTCTCTCCTTTTGACTAAATCTGGTAATTGTCCCTAATGGTTGGTTTTTATCTGGTAGCAGATGAACCGGAGGTCGGTTCACGGAAGCAATAGTGCTGGGGCTGAGGTTGGCGAGGGTGCCCGTGTTGAGGGGGGCGAGAACGCTCGTGCTGAGGAGTACGCCACTCAGGGCAATGAGGTTCCACTTTTGGCTCCTCTTGCTCCTCCGTCTCCGCCACCACCACCACCGCCTTTGATGACCCATGCGAAGATGATGGCGGAGGTGCTTGCTGCTCACCGTGAATCATCTCGGGCCTTGGAGCTGTTGGCCCAAGCGATTGGTGGTCTCGCTCAGGGAGGCCGCGAGGGCAATGGCGGCAACGGGGCTGGTGCTCGGGGTCTTGAGAGGCCTTGTATGTACCAGGATTTTCTGAAGACTCACCCGCCCACGTTCACGCTAACGAGGGAGCCTCTAGACGCGAAGCACTGGCTTTGTGTCATGGAGCAGAAGTTCTTGCTTCTCGACATCATGGAGGAGCTAAAGGTGCGCTTTGCAGAGCAGCAGCTGCTGGGTTCCGCCAGTGCATGGTGGGACACCTTCAATGCCATGCAACCAGTGGACCACCGCGTGACTTGGCCAGAGTTTACGACGGCCTTCAGGGAGTACTATATCCCTGCCAGGCTGCTGAACCGGAAGGTGACGGAGTTTCTGGAGCTGACTCAGGGAAACATGTCCGTGTTGGACTATGCCAACAAGTTCAACCAGCTAGCACAGTACGCGGGGACCCACGTGGACACCGACACGAAGAAGAGGGACCGCTTTTACCGTGGCCTCTCTTGCATGCTGCAGGAGAAGTTGTTCACTGGGCACTACCAGACTTTTGGTGCCCTGATGGATGCTGCCATCACTATGGAGGGACTTCTGCGAGACTCTTACGCTGAGCATAAGCGTAAGTGGTCTTCTGGTGGGCCTTCTAGACATCCGCAGGCTCAGAAGGTGCAGGTGGTTCATAGGGTGCCCTATCAATCCACCGGCGGGCATCCCTACCGTCACCAGCAGCAGTCTCACCAGGCACCTTCCACTCTCTACCATGCTCCTGTCCAGCAGAGTCAGCAGCAGTCACAGGGTCAACAGTTTCAGCCGCGTCTAGGTCCAGGGGTTGGCCCGAATGTTTGTTTCAAGTGTGGCAAGGAGGGCCATTTCATTCGGAACTGTCCACAGAATCAGCCAGCTCAGTCTGCTCCACCGTCCGCAACTTCACGCTTGGTGAAAAGGACTATCGTCACCAAGAAGGCACCTGTGAGTCGTACCGGACAGGTCAACTTCACCACTGCTGAGGAGTTATTGCAGTGTGATCCAGTGATGGCGGGTATGTTCACCATCAACTCCCATCCAACCTATGTATTATTTGATTCTGGTGCATCACATTCATTCATGAGTCAGAGTTTCATCGAGAAGCATGATATATCACTATTGGCTATGCCCTTTGCATTTAAGATCAGTGCTACGGGGGGATTATTATGTGTTAATACCCGGACAGATACAGTCAAATTGGAGTTAGCTACCCACATCTATCGACTCCAGTTTTTGGTACTGTCAGGGCAAAGCATTGATGCCATTCTTGGGATGAATTGGTTGAAGGCTTATGGGGTTACACTAAATCTTAGGCACAGAGTTGTTGAGCTTCGGCTACCTTCGTCTGAAGATAGGATGTCTCTTCGTATTCCCTCCCGAACAACTCATTCAGTCTTGGCTCACATGGAAGCTCTCCCAGACCTTGCTTCTATCCCTATGGTTTGTGAGTTTCCGGATGTCTTCCCTGAGGATCTGCCTGGCTTGCCTCCTAATAGAGAAGTTGAGTTCACTATTGAGTTAGAGCCTGGCACAGCTCCGATATCTCGGCGTCCGTATCGAATGGCCCCACCGGAGCTAGCAGAGATGAAGAAATAATTAGGGGAACTATTGGAAAAGGGATTTATTCGGCCTAGTACCTCTCCTTGGGGATGTCCAGTCATATTTGTAAAGAAGAAAGATGACACCCTATGGATGTGCATAGACTACCACCCTCTCAATGCGGTAACTATTAAGAACAAATATCCATTGCCTCGCATAGACACTTTGTTCGATCGGTTAGCTGGTGCTAAGGTCTTTTCTAAGATTGATCTTCGTTCAGGCTACCATCAGATTAAAATTAGGCCTCAAGATATACCCAAGACTGCTTTCTCTACTAGGTACAGGCTGTATGAGTACCTAGTCATGTCCTTTGGTCTTACCAATGCCCCTGCTTTCTTCATGTATCTCATGAACTCAGTCTTCATGCCGGAGTTAGACAAGTTTGTAGTGGTGTTCATTGATGATATTCTGATATACTCCAAGAATAAAGAAGAGCATGCCTAGCATCTTCGGGTTGTATTGACCAGACTTCGAGAGCATAAGTTGTATGCTAAGTTCAGCAAGTGCGAGTTCTGGTTAGACCGAGTGCAGTTTTTGGGCCATGTGCTGACTCCCGAGGGAATATCTGTAGACCCGAGTAAAGTGCAAGATGTCTTGAACTGGAAGTCTCCTAAGTCTATCCATCAGATCCGTCAGTTCCTTGGCTTAGCAGGGTATTACAGGCGTTTTATCCCGGATTTCTCTAAGATAGCCCAGCCTATGACCAAGCTTTTGCAAAAAGATGCTAGGTTTGTCTGGAGTCCGGCCTGTGAGCAAGCTTTTCTAAAGCTGAAGACTTTCCTTACCACTGCCCCAGTTCTAGCCCAACCGGACATTGAGAGACCTTTTGATGTGTACTGTGATGCCTCAAAGACGGGGTTAGGATGTGTGCTTATGCAGGATGGGCGGGTGATAGCTTATGCTTCACGCCAGCTGAAAAAGCACGAAGTTAACTACCCCACCCATGACTTAGAGCTTGCAGCTGTGGTGCACGCTCTAAAAAATTGGAGGCATTATTTGTTGGGAAATAAAATCAATCTCTTCATCGACCACAAAAGTCTCAAGTATATTTTTACTCAAGCTGAGCTGAACATGAGACAAAGAAGATGGTTAGAGTTGATTAAGGACTATGATTTGGAGGTCCATTATCACCCGGGAAAAGCAAATGTAGTGGCTGATGCGTTGAGTCGGAAGGCGCATCAGGAAGAAGAAGCACCTTTATCTCTCCATCATGCAGAAGTGCTAGCCAACATTGCCTTAGTCTCAGAGTTGCAAGAACAGATAATTAGTGAGCAAAAGCAAGATGCAGTAGAGGTCCCGCACATTAAGAAGTTGCTTGAGGAAGGTCGGGGTCCGCATTTTTGTGTTGATGAGCAAGGTGTTGTGAGGTTTAAAAACCGGTTAGTGGTCCCTTCGAGTGAGGAGTTGAGAAGGAAAATTTTGGAAGAAGCACATAACTCCAAACTATCCATCCACCCTGGAAGTAATAAAATGTACCATGATTTGCGTCACTTATATTGGTGGCCAAATATGAAGCAGGACATCACTAAGCATATAGCAGAGTGTGACACTTGTGGGAGAGTAAAGGCGGACCACATGCGTACGCCTGGAATGTTGCAGCATTTGCCCATTCCTATGTGGAAGTGGGAGGATATTTCTATGGACTTTATTGTGGGTTTACCCCATACCTCCAAGGGACATGATTCCATCTGGGTTATTGTAGACCGTCTCACCAAGTCCGCTCATTTTCTGCCAGTGAGTACAAAATATATAGCCACAGACTATGCACAGTTGTACTTTGATAAGATTGTGACCTCTCATGGAGTTCCTCTCACTATTATCTCAGACAGAGGGTTAGTCTTTATGTCTCACTTTTGGTAGCAACTTCAAAAATGTCTTAGTACTCGTCTGCTCCATAGTTCAGCTTATCACCCCCAGACAGATGGTCAAACAGAAAGAGTGAACCAAGTGCTAGAAGATATGTTGAGAGCTTGTGTGATTTCTTTCCCTGAAAAGTGGGATAAGTGTTTGAAGTTAGCTGAGTTTTCTTATAACAACAGCTACCATGAGAGTATCCGCATGGCACCCTTCGAGGCTCTGTATGGAAGAAGGTGTAGGACCCCGCTTAACTGGGTTGAAGTGGGGAACCGTGGTTACTTTGGGCCCGATTTTGTCAAGAAAGCCCGGGAACAAGTGAGCATCATTCGGGAGCATTTAAAGGCAACCCAAAACCGACAGAAAAATTATGCTGACAAGAGAAGGAGACCGTTGCAGTTTGCCATTAGAGACCATGTGTATCTGAAGGTCTCTCCCATGAGAGGGGTACATCGTTTTGGTATTGGTGGAAAGTTAGCCCCTCGCTATGTCGGACCTTATAAGATTTTGAAACAGTGTGGCCCAGTTGCTTACCGTCTCCAACTACCAGATATTTTATCTGCAGTCCACAATGTATTTCATGTGTCTCAACTGAAGAAATGTTTGAGAGTCCCTGAAGAAGTTGTGGAAATTGAAGGGCTACCTCTCCAACCGGACTTGTCTTATATTGAGCACCCTATAAAAATTTTAGATGAGAAAGAACGGGTGACTAGAAATAGTGTGGTGAAATTTTACAAAGTCCAATGGCAGAATCACACAGAGGCTGAAGCAACTTGGGAGCAAGAGAGATATATCTTGAAGCATTATCCCCATCTTATCCCTAGTGTATCAAGGTCTGATCATTAATAATGTATCTTTATCTCTCACTCTTTGTACGCCGAAATCTCGGGATGAGATTTTATTTAAGGGGGGGGGGAGAGTTGTAACACCCTTGGTGTTATGTTGTAAATCATAGGTTAAAAATATTCATGAGCATTACATTTAGTTAAAGTGCATGAGCTGGAAATAAAAATCGAAATGTAATTCGAGTCTCGGAAATGAAAAACAGAAAACAAATAATATAAAACATAGATCAGCAAGAATTCGCTAACTAAAATTATCAAGTGCGAATATTCACGAATTTTATCAAACCAAAGCGGGAAAGATCAATTACTCGTCAATGACACGCTCCGACACAAGTCACCGGCCACTAGCTTAGTAGCTTAGTAGTAGTTGTTGTTTTTTAGAGCTGCTGTTATCATTGCATTAAGTCATGTCATCATTTCTTGCATATAGATCACGAGATAGTGGAGTACGTGGTTGCGGAGGAGCCGGAGTACGAGGAGATCGTGGAGGTGTACGAGGGGGAGGTCCCCGTGCAGGAAGGAGTCCCGGAGCCGTCAACCACTAACTTTGCTGCACACTAGGATGCCCAAGGCAAGCCCCGGTGCATAACCTTTATTTTGAAATGATAATAGGATATCTATGTTATATGTGCATTTACGTTTCAGGAGTTCTGTTGAAACCCACTTGCATAAATATTACTACACAAGAGTCTTACTAGTTTAGGTCGTGTAGTGCCATGCTTAGGTTTCGTTAGCGCGAACAACATGGTGTTGTTCACGATAGGTGATCATTATTATCACTATGGTTAACATGGAAATAAAGGCAGGTGAAATGGTGACCGGGCAGGGATATGGTTTGGTAGTGGTGGATGTGACAAGGGGGTGTCCTGCGGCCAACAGGGCATCACTGGGTTACATTGTTTCCCTGTCCGAGTCGGTTAAGGACCGATCGTTGCATTTGGATGGTTGTCAGGTCATAGATCTCCTTATCCCGAGCATATACTAGCGGATGGGGGCTAGAAAGACTTGTTATTCTCTTGTCATGGGCTCCGGCTCCATCTAGACCAACTGAAGGTGGATTATATATGGGTATTAGGAGGTCTAAGCACCGCGAGAGGGCAGGGGCTTGGAGTCCCAGTATGGACGGGGACTCAGTTCTCTTGATAGGAGGATAATGGGTTGGTTCCGTTTGTACCTCGGTACGGGCGGGGCGTGTGTTTTTCAGGGTACCCAGCTGGGCTACATTGATTCGCGAATCGCCGCGTAAGCGGTCCGACATGACTTGATCCGGGCATCGTAGTAAGAACTGAAAGAGAAAAGGTGAATAAGGATGGATTTGTATTGACCAACTCTTGTTTGAAAATAGCATAAGTGCTTACATAGATGGTTAGTTGATAACTAAAAGATGGCAAATAAAAGAACTGCAATAAGGATCCACTAGTAGTAATGCTTTTTTGCAAACTTGAACCAGTAGCCAAAAAGCCTATCATGATCCTTGGAGTCGGGAAATTATTCCCAGTCGGGTAAGTCTTGCGAGTACATTGTGTACTTAGGGTTTATTTTACCCCTGTTGCAGGTGCTGCTTGAGGCTTTGTGTGGAGGATCGTCTGCTGGGCTCAGATGGATCTTTGCTACGCTCGCTAGTTATTTACTTCCGCTGTTTTAATTCTACACTCTGAACTTGGTATTGTAATAACTTATTTTTGAAGACTATGTTGTATGGAATAAACTAAGTATTGTACTCGTTTTCATTATTGGATCCTGGATGAAAATGTGCATGGTTTCGAGTTCTCCCATTGGGTGTGCTCGACAGAAACGGCTGGAATAGCCGCTGGCAGAGTACTTAGTGCCTAGACGAAGGCAAGTACCTCCGTTAGTGTGTTATTTTGGACGGTTCTGCCACATCGAGATTGGCCTCTAGGTCTCTGCTATGTTTCTTGTACATGTTGCTATCCTCTGCGAATCCTTTCTTCCAGGTTACCTGCTTCCCTAGCCCCCTAGTGCGGCCTATGTGCTCGGGGTTGCCCAAGCCAACCCTCAACTCGTTCCTCTCTCTGGAAGGAATGAATGTGCCCTTCTCCGTGTCTTCAGCCAATTTCAGTATCCTTGATACTGCCTCTTCTATCTCCATCTCAGCAAACTTGAGGTCGAAGGAATCCACACTCCTTGCATATATCCATTGCTTCAAACATCGCTTCAAATTCTTCACTTTTTATTTCTTTGGATCCTCAGAAACTTCAGCCGCTTCGTCCAGCTTCCTAAACACGCCTTGCTTGGCGTGGTAGCCACCGAGGCCTAAGCGTGGGGGGGTGTTTGTTCTTCTTCGCCTGCTCCCTATTACGGGCACTGAGGGTCAATGCTTCGGGTGAAGTCTTCTCAGCCACGAGCTGCACCCATTGATTATGAGTTATATTGCCAAACTCGTGGAAGAGAGTTAGCCCCCGCTGCATAAACCTCTTGTTCAGATCCACCCTCCAACATTGGAAGGCGTTTCCCATTATCTTGTAAGCATGTCGCTTTACCAGTTCATGGGTCCCCGCCGGTAGCCTGAAAGTGTTCATCAGCCACTTATCCCATAACTCTTGCTTTTTCACCTTAGGTACGCCATGTTTGCCACTCCAGAAATAGATTGCTGGGTTCAGCTGATCTCTTACTAATGCCCCGATCGCATTACAGAATTTGCTGATGTACTCCGGTGGCTCAAGGATCTGCCCTTCTTCGACATGTGTTATCACGAAAGTTACCCCCTTCTTTGGATATTGGTTCGGCTTTCTTATCCCTCGCATCCTCTTTGATTCAGTAGCGGAGTTCGTGGTTGTGCCTTGAGGCTGTGGAGCAGAGGCCTCAATGTTAGTCTCTGTGGTGGTTGCCTCTACCCTCCTTTCCCCTACTACATCTTGTTCGGCATAACGTGTCGGATGCAGACATCGTCTTTTCGGAGGTCTAGCAGGGACCTGCATATACGACAGGTCACAAGCATCAGCAGAGGTAATATAGCCAAAGCCAAAGTAAATTTTACAGGCTACAAAGGCTCTATCTTAGTCCTCTTGTTCCCCGTGGAGGCTTCTCCTCCACTGTAAATTAAGGTCATTGTCCTTGTATCGGCTGGCCCCACAGCGAGGATATTTGTCTAGATCTTTGAACATATCACCATGAAAAAGGATACAATGATTGGGGCATACATGGATTTTTTCAACACCCATTGTCAATGGATTTATAACCTTCTTCGCATGGTATGTGTTGGCGGGAACTAAGTTTGGTAGTGGCAGCACCCGTGACAGGCGACTCAACAGATCATCGAAACTGTAGTTGGACCAACCGTACTGAGCCTTCAGCATGAGCAGCTCAAGCACAAAGCGGAGCAGTGTCTAGTGTGCTGAACAACCCTTGTCAACACCATACACAGTCTCCTTCGACGCTGTTTTCACCCTCTCTAGATTTTGTAGACCTCTCTTTTGTAGTAATATCTCTGATCCAATGGCCCGAAGCATGTCCTCCAAATGGTCACCGTCATCTTTATTCTCCTCACGTGCTCCGGCATCAGTGCCGACACCACCAGCATCATCAGCACATTATTGATTGCCAAAGCCAGCACCTTGTTCATTGCCATGGTCATAGCCCATGTCTTCATCAAACTCATTTGTGTATTGGTACAGAAGCGCGTCTTCTTCTTGTTGATTGTCGTCGTCATCAACAACCACTGTTTCACCATGATGAATCCACACCGTGTAGTTCGGAACAAGTCCTCGCATAACCAGGTGTGATTTGATGGTATCCACATCTGCAAATGCAATACAGTTCTTGCAATCTTTGCAGGGACAAATAATTGTATCCTTATTATATCTCAACGTTGATGCATGCTTCTTTGCGGCTTTAATAAATTTATCCACCTCTTCATAGAAACCTTCATCGATCCTTGACCAACCATACATCCAAGACTTCCTATACTCCATCTTTTAAAAAACAACAAAAGAAAACACATGAAAGGAATCAAATTGATAAATAACTACTTGAGAATTAATTACAAAATGAAAAAACATCCTAGATGTAGAAATTGATCTACATGAAACACACATGAAAAACTAAGGTGTAATATCCACTATAATCAAGCAAGAGAGACTAAATATAAAGGGTGTGAGCTCATTTCTCTAACTAATCTACACTAATAGCATCAAACCTAGCGTTTAATTAGCTCTATACAAACCTCAAGCAAGCACCATGGAAGAGAGAGAAAGCAAAACTCTAATTTACTTACTAATAAACCATTAACACTTCAATTAAAAGCTTGAAATAGAGCTAATTAATAATTAATAACTTAAAAACAATTATAAAAATCCATGGTATGGGATAATTAATTAATTAATTACCTATTAATACATATATAAATATTTATAAAGACAATATATATATCTAATGGTAAAAATATTTCAAAGACAACAATTACCACCAATTATTATATTACCCACTACCTTTCATACCAACCCCATTTCAATTTCATGAAACAAAAATTAAAAAAAATCATAGATCTAGAAATAGATGTACATGAAACATATATGAAACTAGAGTTTAATCTCCACTAAAATCAAGCAAGAGCCACTAAATAAAGGTGTGAGCTCATTTCTCTAGCTAATCCACACTAATAGCTTCAAAACTAAGGTCTATTACCTCCATACAAAGCTCAAGCACCATGGAAGAGAGAGAAAACAAAGCTCTAATTTACTTACTAACCAACCATTGAAACTTAAATTTGGGGTTTGGGATAGCATTTTCTTACCTTAAACAACCACAAAAGGAATTGAGATCAAAACCTCCCCCTTAGTAGAGCAATTTTTTGGGAGGAGGCCAAGGCTTCCCAACCTTTTTTTGCGAGATGGAGTGAGTGGCTTGAGAAGAAAGGTGGGGTGCAGCCACTTATACAGCCGTCCACTGTAAGGGCGGTTGGATCACCAGCCGCTCTTACAGTGACCACGTTAAGGGCGGCTAGATCACCAGCTGCCCTTATAGTGACAATAGTAAGGGTGGCTGGATCACCAGCCGCTCTCACAGTGTTCTTACTAATTAGCACCCTGTAAGGGCACTGTAAGAGCGGCTGGTGATCCAGCCGCCCTTACTGTGGTCACTGTAAGGGCGGCTGGTGATCCGGTGCATGGCCAACCCACTGTAAGGGTGGCTCAATTACCAGCCACCCTTACAGTAAAATGGCCCTGGCTCTTACTGTACCCTTTTGAGGTAGTGACTTGAAACTATGATACAAATAATTAAACATAAAGATTTTGGAAACACCTTGTTCAAATTAATGCATGGATGTTTCAAATCTTTAGCTCTAGTACCAAAACAATTTTACTTAATGGCACCCAGGGAATATATTTCACTATAGAAGATGGATTAGACGTCCGCGCATGCCGTTGGACAGATCGGTCGATTGATCTAACTGTTTCGAATATATATTTGCTTGGCCTCTAGGTAAAATGGTAACCGAAGGCCATTAACGTTTGAGAGCCAATCATGCTCGATCACAAAACTTTCCCGGCCGCTTGACAAAAATCACGACAAGCATGCATGGTCGTCGGCGGTGTAGACCGAGGGAGACACAAGTGATGTCGATTCCTCCTAGGACAAGCTAGCGGGTCTAATAAGACACGATACTTTCTGCATCGTCCAATTAATAGTTAATTAAGCAGAGAGACAATGCAGACATGCGGCTGTCTTGGACATTATAATCACCGTGACAGGCAGGGTATCGTCTCACCAAGTCCCCCAGGAAAATGCTCGACGAGTGGACGGTATAGGAAATATAGCAGGATAGGCGGGCCTAGACCTACGGCAGGTCTTATCCTAGGAAGGTGTATATATCATTACCACAGAAAACACTATCACCTGCTAGACTATCACTACGGGTTACTTTACAACAGGCAGTGATAGTGTATTATTGCTAGTTCGTGACTTGAATCAAGAGTGATAGATGGATTATCACTGCTGGTTTATAGCTTGAACCGTCGGTGATAGACACTATCACTATCGGTTGAAGTTATAAACCGACAGTCATGGTTCACCCTATCCCTGCTGGTTCATAGGCTGTTTTGCACGTAAAATTCATAAATTTATCATATAAGGTCATATCTAGATAAACTTTATATCAAAATTATATAATTTAAAGAGATCTAAAACTTTGTGGTTGAAAACTTTTTAGTTTGAAATGGTTTACATATCTAAATATTTAATATAAGTTTTTGGATCAGATTTGAGATGGTCAACGTCAAAGTTGTAGTACTCTACAAGATCTATAACTTTGCAGTTAACAACATTTTCATTAAGATCCTTTACAATGTCAAATATGCAATATAATATTCAAAATTGTGTAGTTAAAGAATAACAACAGCTCGATAGTTAGAGGTATGGATGCTTGAAGAAATGTGAACGTTTGAGGTCTTGAACTTGAATTCAAATCCTAGAATCATATATATTTTTATTTTTTTATCACTTATATCACTACCGGGTCTAGAACCGGTAATGATGGGCTTGCCTGACTGCCAGATCCGAATCCAGCAGTGACACCAGGTCTAGACCTGACAGGGATGGACAAAAAATCAGGTGTAGTATACTCCCTATCTGATTCAAATTATAGTTCACCTTCATTTTATACTAAGTCAAAATTTATTTAACTTTAAACAAGTTTATAAAAATACACCAAGACCAAGTATAGTTTCAATAAATTCTTTTAGAAGAAAAAAAGTAGCAGTAAGCATTATCGTCGTCATTCCCATGAAAAAGTCGTACACTGAAGAAATCTGAAGAGAGCAGATCCCATACCAAGATCTTGTGTTGTAGGTTGGTAGTCGGTACTTATATATTTTGTACCCAAAATAATCCATGCTCCTCCACATAAAAAAATCACAAAAAGTTTTGTTAGATGGGTCCATACATAGTTCCATATATACATAAATGCATGTTGTTGTAAAATTAAGTACTCCTGGAAGCCAAGTCCACCCTTTTATTTGTTGTCACTCACAGTATACCTAGTGCATCACGCCGCTACGTACATTTGCATTGCACTAGTAACAATTTTAAGTAGTGGAAATTATGCCTGACCCTCTTCCTCATTTAATTAGACTAGTTTGATGAACATGTACAGGGCCGCCGGGTCCCGCCTGGGGAACACACACAAACACACAACTGTGGTGTACAGTACCCCCAAAACGTACCCAAGTTCCTCCTGCTGCTTGTCTGGATCAGGAACCTCGTCTCCATCTCCCCAACATGCTGCAGCCGCCTGCAGCTGGGGTAGTGGTTATTTTAGGTAGCTACCAGGTAGCTTCCCGCTCTGGTCGAGATGCAAGTAATCCAGCAACCAGGTCATAAGCTCATGGAGACCAGCCGCCTGCTGACATCATCTCTTATGTGGGCACTTGAGTGAGTCACCGTCCGACCCCGACTTTCTTTTTAGATGTATATAAAAAGCTCCAACTCTGACACGTGGATACATATATGCATGCTAGTATATATATACACACATATAGTTAGCAGATGACGCTACATGTGCTTACACTAAACCTCTCTGCCCAGCCCCCAGGCTCCCAGCTGCTACCTGCTAGCCGAGATCTTGCATTGGTGCGTCCACCTAGCTTGCTATCCATGGCAAACCCTAGCAATGATAAAGGGGGCTCGCCGGCGCCGCCGAGGAGGAGCAGAACGAAGCGAGACCCCAGCGGGGACAAGGTCTACAGCGTGCCGCCGCAGGACTTCGCGGACACCGTGCAGAGGCTCACGGGCGCAGCCACCGCTCAGTCGTCCCAGGCACCGGCACCAGTGGTTGCCGCCGCTGATGGAGCTCCGTCTCGGCGGCGCTCATCGTCGTCTGGGTCGCCACCGCCGGCTCCGGCACTACTGTCCGTGACGACGCCGAGATCGAGATCCATGCAGGAAGCCTACCTGGCGTGGTGCGCCTCCAACAACGTCGTCCTCAGCCCCGGGACAATGGCAGAGATGGAGCGCGGCGCTCAAAGCTAGCTAGAACCGGCTCTGGACTGGCTTCGTAATCTGCTGGGTAATTAACCCCACTGATGATGTCTCATTTTGGATTGTACTGTAGTAGTCTACAAGCTAAGAGCCATACAGATATATAGATACATGCTTGTAACCGTCCGGCATGTTCACTCGTGATTCGTGAATATATAGAAGTAGTGCATGCGGCTTATTACATATCTCGCTTTTAATTTCTTGGTGATTGCTTCAATTTTTGCAAGCTGTTTACTCGTGTGCGTATAACGGACTTTCAATTCAGTTTAGCATGCATGTCGGAACAGCTTTTTTGATAAATAAATTCTGAACTTGAGCAAAACTGGAGTACACATGATTTCGTTGGCTTCGTCGTCTTCTTCATTGAAATGCTGATGCCGTGGAGCCTTGCACACCAGATAGCTAGGGATGTCGAATCATCTGATCGTCTCAGACTTTTTGAAATTTGGGCTGTAAACTGGGGTGTTCTTTCTGGTTTCTGCTAGGTAGCTGCAAAATCGGGCTAATTAAGCGAGTATAATAAAGGGCTGTAATTGGTTGTATGCTGAGGTGGAGGAGAGACCAGAAGAGAGAAAAGAAACGGACTGTAAGCTTACAGCGCTTATGCACAAAAACAAGAAAACTTTAAGTGGGCTAACTACTATACGAGTGGGCTGATAGATTGATGGTAACTTTACATATAGCCAACAACAGGCTGTATTATTTGCCTTGCTTTTACCACTGTCAAACTATAGTTTGTTTCCTTTCCTTTTTTTTTCTGAACTGATTAATGAGTTCTTGTCTTGTCGAGCCAACAGCCCAAGCATGCGCATTTAAAGTAAATGACCAAGAAAGAACAAGATGCCAACCCGTGCCAGCTCTAAGCGAAGCATTTGGCTAGTACCTTGATTTGCCCACAGAGATACCTCGCTCTAAACTGAAAATGAAGCGGAAAGGGAGGGGCAATGCCAAGGCCAATACTAAAATGAGAGGTACTACATATTGAAATTTTATTTGCATCAGACATCGTCTGTTCATGTTATTTTACATTGTTGGCAATTTGATGATTTTATCAGACATAGTGATGCTCCAGATGGCCTTTAGTCTCATGAGACATGTTTACCTTGGTGGTAGTTTTTGAATCTTTGGGTTATCCAACTCTCAGGTGTAGCTCTGCCCTTGGCGTAGTTCTGTTCTGTTACTTAGTCATAATGCTCATAAGCATCTTTGTCTTCTGCTGCTGCTGTCTGATTTGCAGTCATAATCCTAATTATCTCTGTCTTCTGCTGCTGCCGCTGCTGTGATTTGCTTCATCAAGCCGAGCTTTGTTCTCAGCAGTTTGAGCTTTGATAGTTGTCAATTTAGCTTGTTTTGAGTTTGCTTTACTTGCACTTCGGATGTGTTTTCGCTTTTGATTCTGGTTAGATACATGAACTGATTCTTTGAAGTTTTTCACCGTCACTTAGATTGGTTGCTGGTCTTCTTGTGTTAAAGTTCTTGGTCTTCCATAGGTTCTGCCCCTTCAACAATTATTTGTAGACCACCCTCTAGAGCGGTGGCCTTTCTAACTTGAGACGTTTCTCCCACTTCTTGGTCTCCAATGGAAGTTGCAGGTTTTATAGCCTTGCCTTTTTTTATTCGGAGGCATGTTTTCTACAAAGAGGAGTGGGTCCAGTTTTGGCAGGCTGGCTCTCCGCCCCCCAGAAGCTAGCCCAGGCAGCCCAAAACTCACCAAGTTGGATCGACCGAACCTGGACCAAAGTATGGTTTGGCCAAACCCCAAGTTGTAATGGAATCGGCCCAAACTTTGCAGGTATCTCAGGACCACCTTTGGGAATGCATCTGGAGCATCACGTAAAGGCGGTTGATCTGAAGGTTCGGCTGAACCTAGGGGAGGGCACTTCGTCCGAACCTTTTTGCTGGAGAGTTGCTCTAGGTTTTTTTGCGCCACTGCCTCCAGGGGTCATCTCTACTTATAAAAGGGGTGCATGGCCCACTGTGTCCGAGAGTACCCCATATCTCTTCCTCATCTATATTTTTTTTAAAAAAGAGAAAACTCATTTCAAGAGTTTTCTATATCTCTTTCCCATCTTTTAGCAATTATCAAATAGGCCAGCATCATGTGTAAAAATACGCGCAGCCTGCACTTTCCCGCGCGCCTCCTCCTTCCCGCGTGGCATGTCTTGTCTGAATGTGATCTGCTGTTCTGCATGCTTGCCGGTACCTGCTGCCAGGTACAGATGGCCGGCAGCCAGCAGCATTTTGGCTGGGCGCCATTTGCTGCTACTCCCTCCGTTCAGAAAAGAATATAATTACGTGTTGCGTGCCACCAAAAGTAGTTCATATTTGATTAAACTTTTAGTAAATACTATTCACATTTACGGCTCTAAAATAATTTATTATGAAAATATGTTTCATAATTAATCTAATGATATTTATTTCATACCATACATATTGATACTCTTTTATCTATAATTGATCGAACTTAAGATACTGAACTATGTCACTGTGCTAAAATTGCATTCTTTCTCTAATGGAGGGAGTACCAGATTGCCTGGCTGCCTGCTCCTGCTGCCGGCTTGCCTGCTGCTTGCGTGATGCTTTGTGCTCGCCTGTTGCTAGTCTGCTGCAAATCAGGATGGCCGGCTGCTGTTGCTTGATAGTCGGTTCCTGAAGGCTGGCGATCGGCAGCACCGTGAAGGAAGGCCGCGGCGACCTAGATGAGACGGGGTCGCGACCTGGTGCCGACAGAAAAAAAAAGGGGAAGAAAAAGTGGGTGGGACCACAATTTTAATATTTTAGAAGTCAAATATAAGGTACTTTTAGAAAGACCTCTTTTTTTCCTCCCAATATTTATTTAAGAGTTGACAAACACCATGTTTTGGGAAACAAAATCTGGAGTACTCTTCGAGATGCTCTTATTCTACAACACACAAACTCCCACCTTTGTTATGTAGTAGTGGTCCCTCACCCAATTGTACTCTATAGTGTTAGAGATAGGAAGAGGTGTGAGGAGAGAGAGCTAGGGAGAAGCTGGAGTATGTTATAAAGTTCAGCTTTATTATGTTGCTTGTGGGTTCCTTGCCTTGGCCGGTGTCCTAGTCTTTGCTGTTAGAGTTGTGGCCAACCTTAATGTATTGCCAGGCCCCAAAGACTGATATACAAGTGAGTGAGTGTACATATGCAAATGAACCCTCTAAGTAGAGAGAAAATACTACACACACATCTATACATCTAACACCCCCCTCAAACTCAGGGTGAGTCTACAAGACTGAGTTTGGAGAGCAAAAATCTATGTTGGGCCTGTGTCTGTGCCTTGGTGAAGAAGTCCGCTAGCTGAACCTCGGAAGGCACGTGGTGGAGCGGCACAACATGATCGCGCACCTGCGATCTCATGTATCAACACCAATATGTTTGGTGAGCTCATGCTTCACCGGATCCCGAGCAATACTAATCGCACCCATGCTGTCAGAAGAAAAAGGAGTGGATGCAGTGGCAGGCACACCAAAATCCTCAAGAAGCCATCGTAGCCATGTCACCTCCGCAGTCGCAGTCGCCATAGCACGCAGCTCAGCCTCAGCACTCGAGCGGGAAACGGCAGTCTGCTTCTTGGTTTTCCAAGCAATCAAGGAGGAGCCAAGGAAAACACAATAAGCTAAGAGAGAGTAACGATCAGTGGGATCACTAGCCCAGGTCGCATCAGAGTACGCCTGAAGCTGGAGAGAACTAGAGCGAGGGAAGAAAAGGCGGCGGGAGATGGTTCCGCGAAGATATCGCAGAACACGAAGGAGGTGAGCATAGTGGAGCTGGGTAGGAGCCGAGATAAACTGACTCAAGATATGAACAGAGTGAGAAATATCAGGACGGGTAATCCCAAGATAGACAAGACTCCCAACAAGCTGACGATAGCGAGTGGGATCAGCAAGGGGTGCACTGTCAGTAGGTCAGAGGTGAACACCAAGCTCCATAGGAGTATCAACAGTGTGGCGATCAATGAGAGCAGCACAATAAAGGAGATCCTGAGTGTACTTCTCCTGAGAGAGAAAAATACCATCAGATGTGGAGGTGACCTCAAGACCAAGGAAGTAACGAAGAGGACCCAAATCAGACATGAGAAAAGTCTCACTGAGACGCTGCTTCACAAAGGCAATAGACTGAGAGTCATCACCCGTGATGATCATGTCATTGACATAGAGAAGAAGAAGTGTGCGACCACGAGGAGAAGTGTGAACAAAGAGAGCAGGATCATGGTCACTAGGCTTGAAGCCAGCATCGATGACAGCAGAGGAGAAATGCTCAAACCAAGTACGAGGAGCTTGCTTAAGTCCATAGAGGGAACGACTGTAAGGTCCAAATATGCTAGAGGGGGGGGGGGTGAATAGCCTAATTAAAACTTCTACAAGATTTACTTAACCACAAGTGTTAGTACAAAAGGTGGCGAAGCAAAATGCACTAGCTCTAACTAATTAAGCAAGCCACCTACACAAGTCTAGTACAAGGCTATCCACTAAACACAACAACTACTACAAGCTAGAAACAAGGAGTAACGCGAGAGGAGAGCTTCGAGTGATTATACCGCCGTGTAGAGATAAGAAGAACCAATCAATCAATCACACAAGAGAAATCCTCGGGAAGAGAACGACACATGAATTTATCCCGAGGTTCATTTGCTTCCCGGCAAGCTACTCCCCGTTGTGGCGATACACTCACTTGTCGGTTCGTGAGCTAATCAACTATCAAGAGTCGAGCCCTCGGCGAGCGCCGCACAACCGCACATAAGATGGGGATCCTCCAAGCCACGAGCTCCACTAGAGTATCCAATTCATAAACTCCCACGGGGAAGGATCAAGAACCCCTTACAACACTTGGTGAGGGCTCCAACAATCTCCAATTGCGAGCTCAATCACCTCCGCTGCTCCAAGCCGTCTACCGCGTCAGGAAACACGGAAGAGTAACAAGAAATCCGCAGCAACTCTAAGATCAAGTGCCTCTAGAATGCAACTCTCAAGTAATGCACTTGAATCTCACTCAATCTCACTCAAGATGTGCAACCAAGCAAAGAGATGAGTGGAGGAGTTGTTCTCTAGCTCAAAGTGTGCCTCAATATCCCAAATGTGCAAGAGAGAAGCCCCCAACCCCGGCCACCATCTATTTATAGACCCACGAACGAATATGGTCGTTACCCCTTTACTGGGCGAATTTTCGGATCGACCGGACCCGCCGGTCGAACTGACCGGATGTGCAGGTCACTAGCGAGCTCCAACGGCTAATTTTCACACGTATAAACTTGTATTGACCGGACGCGCAGGTCACTAACGGGATCGGACGCGCAGGTCACAGCGAAACAGCGAACAGAGAGGTTCTAGTAAGCTCCCGACGTGACCGGACGCGTCTGGTCATCACTGACCGGACTCGCTGCACTATCCGGTCACTTTCGCACGCGAAAAACACTGACCGGACGTGCAGGTGCTGACCGGACGCGTCCGGTCACGAGTCCGGTCACAGACCACTCTTCGGTAAAACGGCGATAACTCTTAGCTCCGAACTCCGATTTCGATGATCTTGGACATTTTGGAAAGCTTACTCAGAGGGCTACACAACCCATATGGACACTTTATCCAAGTCATAACGGATCAAAGCAATATTCCACTCCAAGAGCCATCCTAGTGTCCGGAGAACACCGAAAAACCTTTCTCCCTTCACCAAGTTGATCAAAATCAACACCAACACCTTCTCCTTTGCAAATGTGTCAACACCATCAAGTGTACACCACCATGTGCATGTGTGTTAGCATTTCACAAACATTTTCAAAGGGTTATGTTAGCTCTCAACTAGATCCTAATGCATATGCTCAAGACATTGATCTAGTGGCACTTGATTCCCGAGCTAATCGTGATTGCCCCTCTTGATAGTCGACTATGTATCCTAAACCCCGTCAATCACTTCTCTACTCATCTTAGACCGGCAAAAGGAAAACCCTATGGTTATACCTTTGCCTTGCGCTCTTAGATCCTTCTCCTCCACTTGATCATCATGTCCATCATTTTATGTGCATTCCTTCATGATCTTGCTCATCATTTCATGCACCAAATCATGTGGTCTTGTGGCCATCTCTCCATGCCATTTCCACCTCCATCATATGTTGCTTATGCCTAGCTTAATCACACTTGATCACATGACATTAGCAACTTTGGTGTCACTCAATTTCCAAAACCAAACTTGGGCTTTCAATCTCCCCCTTTTTGGTAATTGATGACAACCACCACAAAGATGTGAAATGAAATCAATTTTCAATTTCGATAGTATTAGCTCCCTCTACATATGTGCTTCCATGAGTTTGGTTCAATTGTGCACATATGTATGGATTTGAATTTTGGGAGAGTTACTACTATCAAATTGATGCTAAGGTATATAGAATGGAGCTTTAAAGCGTGATACCAATCGGAGTTGCCTTTATATACCATCCTTAGCATCGATGTAGCTAGGCACCACTTGTAATACATCACTTGTAAAAATTACAAACACTAAAATACCTTGTGAGATCAACATTATAAGCAAAGGTGTCTAGATACCACTCGTAAAGCTACTCTCAACAATTCATCATTCAAGATCTATTTCTAGCATTCACCACACAAGCATGAATATCGAATTTAAATTTGCAATGCAACACATCATCATGTTAATGCACATACAAATGTAACAAAGTGTTCATGAGCTTGCTCCCCCTACTTGTGTGGTCAATTTTAATTGATCCCTTTTCAATGTCATATCTTTTGCTTTCTTTCCTCCTTT
This sequence comes from Saccharum hybrid cultivar R570, assembly GCA_038087645.1. NCBI lineage: Eukaryota > Viridiplantae > Streptophyta > Magnoliopsida > Poales > Poaceae > Saccharum > Saccharum hybrid cultivar. Next base: position 28,242,984 of record JAQSUU010000066.1, on the reverse strand, counting down.
CTATATCTTTGTGACTTACTTCTCCCCCTTTGTCAACAATCACCAAAAAGGTACCAATTTTATTGAGAATTAAGTCAATCAATATGAGGGAGTCCAAATTATGGTTCAATCTAGATCACTTGCCTAGAATATGTAATTCGGTTTGATCCAAGGACAAGCTTCTTCACACCTCATAAAGTATAAGGGTTATCTTGACCATGTTGAATTACACATCATGAGCTCATTTTCTAGATTCAACACTAGGTTTGCAAGCCCACAAATATGTCATATGCTACCACTAGATCAAACAAACATAGAAGCAATAGTGGTACCATATATACATCTAAACTCATTTGATTTTCATGAATGAGCCTATTTGTCATGCAAATATGTCTATATGTTCTAAACATGTCCTTAGCAAAGTATGAATGATATGCCAAACAACTTTACCTTGCATTGTCGAAGGGGAGGCATGTCATATAAGAATGAGGGGGTGCACTCATTTCAAGTTGGAGATGTCAAGTATGTTCAATTCATTCTTCAACTTGTAAAATCTTTTCTCATCAAGTGGCTTTGTGAATATGCCGGCTAATTGATCTTCGGTGCCAATGCTTTCAATGCTAATATCATCCTTTTGTTGATGGTCTCTTATGAAGTGATGCCTTATGTCAATGTGCTTCGTTCTTGAATGTTGAACCAGATTTTGTGTCATCTTGATAGCACTCTCATTATCACAAAACAATGGCACATTCTTGAATTTGATTCTAAAGTCACTCAAAGTGGCCTTCATCCAAAGCAATTGTGCACAACAACTACTGGCACTAATGTATTCGGCCTCGGCGGTAGATAGTGCAACACTATTTTGTTTCTTTGATGACCATGAAACAAGAGACCTTTCAAGCAATTGACAAGTGCCACTTGTGCTCATTCTATCAATCTTTCATCCACCATAGTCGGAGTCCGAATATCCAATCAACTCAAAATTAGACCCCTTTGGAAACCATAATCCAACATCATGAGTGCCCTTAAGATATCTCAATATCCTCTTGGTTGCTTTCAAGTGACTTTCTCTAGGTGAAGCTTGATATCTTGCACACTTGCACACACTAAACATCACATCCGGCCTAGAAGCGGTGACATATAGCAAACTTCCAATCATAGTCCGGTATTGCTTTTGATCTACTATGTTGCCACTAGCATCAACACCCAATTGATCATTTGTGCCCATTGGTGTACTCATTGGCTTAGCATCCTGCAATCCAAACTTCTTGATCATGTCCTTGATATACTTGCCTTGACTTACAAAAGTGCCATTCTTCATTTGCTTAATTTGAAGTCCAAGGAAGTAACTAAGCTCTCCAATCATAGACATCTCAAACTCATTTGCCATCATTTTTCCAAACTCTTCATAAAAGTTTTGATTTGTTGATCCAAAAATAATATCATCAACATAGATTTGTAACACAAATAAGTCATTTCCAAGCTTCTTGGTGAAGAGAGTGGTGTCAACCTTTCCCATCTTGAAACCTTTAGAGAGAAGAAAGTCCCTCAATCTCTCATACCATGCTCTAGGTGCTTGCTTCAAACCATATAATGCCTTCTTTAGCTTGAAAACATGGTCGGGCTTCTTGTCATCTTCAAAACCGGGAGGTTGCTCAACGTAAACTTCTTTGTTGATGTAGCCATTGAGAAATGCACTCTTGACATCCATTTGATAGAGATTGATGTTGTGTGCACAAGCATATGCTAGTAAGATTCTAATTGCCTCCAATCTTGCAACCGGTGCATATGTCTCACCAAAGTCAAGACTTTCAACTTGTGTGTAACCTTGTGCTACCAATCTTGTTTTGTTTCTCACAACTACACTATCTTGATCTTGCTTGTTTCTAAAGACCCACTTAGTACCAATCACATTGTAGTTCTTTAGCCTTTCAACAAGTTTCCAAACTTGATTTCTAGTGAAGTTGTTTAGCTCTTCATGCATGGCATTTACCCAATCGGAATCCTTCAATGCATCTTCTATCTTCTTTGGTTCTTCTAATGAGACAAATGAGTAATGCTCACAAAATGATGCTAGTCTTGATCTAGTTTGCACACCACTTTGAATTCCACCAATGATTTGATCCAATGGATGATCTCTTGCAATGCTAGTAGGTTAGAGTATTGGGAGTTGATTGCTTTCACTTGCTTGACCTTGATCTTGAGCCTCATCATGAGTACCACTTGAGCTTGCTTGATTTGTATCAATTTGCACATCTTGATTATTCATATGTATATCACCATCATCATCAATTTGCCTTGGCCTTATATCACCAACGTCCATGTTCTTCATTGCATTTGACAATTGATCTCCTCTCACATCATCAAGGTTTTGAACTTCATTTTGAGATCCTTGGGTTTCATCAAACTCAACATCATGAACTTCTTCCAAGGTGCCATTTGTGAGATTCCAAACTCTATATGCTTTGCTTGTGGTAGAATAACCAAGTAAGAACCCTTCATCACATTTCTTTTCAAACTTGCTCAATCTAGTACCTTTCTTGAGAATATAGCATTTGCAACCAAACACTCTAAAGTATGCAATGTTGGGCTTTCTTCCATTCAATAGCTCATATGGTGTCTTTCCAAGCTTTCCATGGCAATAGAGACAGTTGCTACAATAGCATGCCATGTTGATGGCTTCACTCCAAAATGAATGACTAACATTGTATTCACTTAGCATTGATCTAGCCATATCAATCAAGGTTCTATTTTTCCTTTCAACTACACCATTGGATTGAGGAGTGTATGTTGGTGAGAATTGATGTCCAATACCAAGATCATCACATAAATCTTAAATTCTTGTGTTCTTGAACTCACTACCATTGTCACTTCTAATCTTCTTGATGGTAGTCTCAAACTCATTTTGCACCCTTTTGACAAAAGATTTGAATAGATCATATACATCACTCTTGTCATAGAGAAAGAACACCCAAGTGTATCTAGTGTAGTCATCCACTATCACAAAACCATACTTGTTGCCACCAATGCTAGTGTATGTTGTTGGCCCAAACAAGTCCATGTGTAATAGCTCAAATGCCTTTGATGTGCTCATTTCACTTTTACTAGGATGTGCATTTCCAACTTGTTTGCCGGCTTGACAAGCACTACAAGGTTTATCCTTCTCAAAGGTGACATCCTTCAAGCCTCTAACTAAGTCATGCCTCAAAAGTTTGTTCAATTGTTTCATTCTAACATGACCAAGCCTTCTATGCCATAACCAACCCATACTAGATTTGCTAAGCAAGCATGATGTCAATTGTATCTCACTATCATTGAAGTCAACCAAGTATAAGCTACCATGTCTAAATCCTTTGAATATCAAATTTGATCCATCAACACTAATGACTTCAACTTCATCACTACCAAATATGCACTTGAAGCCAAGGTCACAAAGTTGTGCCACCGACAAAAGATTGAAATCCAAGCTCTCAACTAGCAATACATTAGATATGCTCATGTCATTTGAGATAGCAATTTTACCAAGCCCTTTGACCTTGCCTCTTTTGTTGTTGCCGAAAGTGATAGCATCAAAACCACCATTTTGACTTGTATTAATTGATTTGAACATACAAGAGTCTCCGGTCATATGTTGAGTGCACCCACTATCAAGCACCCAATGCCTTCCTCCGGCTTTGTAATTGACCTACAAAACAAGATCAAGTCTTTTTAGGTACCCAAACTTGTTTGGGTTCTCCAATGTTAGTGACCAAGCTCTTTGGTACCCAGATGGCTTTCTTCTTTGAGCCCATCCATGGTGTACCAATGAACTTAGCATGAACACCATTAGTACCCTTGGTAAGCATATAGAAAGAATCAAGCTTAATCGAGGATACATTAGCATTGGATTTCTTGTTCATGCAATGTTGCTCTATGTGACCAACTTGCTTGCAACTTTTGCAATAGCTACCATTGTTCTTCATAAAACGAGTCTTGTGAGGAGCAAAAGCGGCCTTGCCTTTCTTAGGGTTATAGCCCAATCCCTCTTTGTAGAGAGAAGCTCTTTGGCTACCCAAGCACATAAGCAAGCGGTCCTCACCACCATAAGCCTTAGCTAAGGTGTGATTGAGCTCTTTTACCTCCTTCTTGAGATTTTCATTCTCAACTATAAGTGTGGAGTCACAAGTGAAACCATCACTACTAGATGAGGATGATGTGGATATGCTACATGAAGGGTTAGTAGAAGCGACAACAATAGGCTTATAAAAGGATTCATCAATTATATCACATGATATGCCTATGTTACAAGTTTTAGCTTTCTCAACATTAGTTAGCATGTTTTCACATTTGTCAACTAGAGAGGAATGAGCTTCTTCAATCTTAGTGTGAGACTTTTGAAGCTTCTTATGGTCTACCTTTAGACTCTCATAAGATGCCCTAAGCTCATTATGTTCTTGCATAAGGTTTTTCTTTTCCTTAAGCAAGCCCTTGTACTCCTTTCTAGATTCTTTGAAATATTGAGTGCAATCTTCTAGCATAGTGATTAGTTCATCTTTAGTTAGATCATCATCATCACTATCACTATCACTAGCACTATCATGATCACTCTCATCGTCGGATGATACCTTAGCGGCCTTAGCCATGAAGCATGATGGAGTGTCAAATATGGAGCTCTTCTCTTGAATAGCAATGCTAGCATGCCCCTTCTTCTTGTAGTCCTCATCATCACTAGAGGAATCATCACTATCCCATGTAGCAACATGAGAATCATTCTTCTTCTTATGAGAGCTCTCCTTCTTTTCTTGCTTCTTCTTTTGCTTCTTCCTCTCCTTCTTGATAGCATTTTCATCATCACTATCATAAGGACATTTGGCGATGAGATGGTCCTTGCTATGACATCTAAAGCATCTCATAGTTTGCTCATTCTTCTTGGATGAGTTTTTCCTCCTCCTTGCACGATAACCTTTCTTATTCATGAATTTGCCAAATTGCTTGACAAAGAGAGCCATCTTCTCATCAATGTCATTACTATCACAAGAGCTTGAGTCTTCATCACATGATGATTCAATCTTGGACTTGCCCTTGGATGTGGTGGCTTTGAATGCCACACTCTTCTTCTTCTCATCATCCTTCTTCTCACTTTCCTTTTTCTTCTTCTTGACCAACTCCTCCTTCTCATCATCTTCTCTATATGAGTCATCGGTCATCACTTCTTGGAATACTTGTTGAGGTGTTGAATCTTTCAAGGTTGTCCTCACAAGCACGGTGATCAACGTGTCAAATCTCTTAGGTAGGCTTCTCAAGAACTTCATGGAGAATTAGTTGTCCTTGACCTCCTCACCAAGTGCCTTGAGTTCATTCACAATGACTTGCAATCTATGAAACATCTCTGGCACACTCTCATCTTCTTGCATCTTGAAGTTAGAGAACTTTTCTTGTAAAATGTATGCTTTGGCGGTCTTGGTGCCTTCGGTGCCCTCACAAGTCTCTTCTAGCTTTGCCCAAGCATCATGAGCAATTTCAATGTTCTTCACTTGCTCAAATGTCTTGTCATCTAGTGCCTTATGAAGAGCACTAATGGCAATGTCATTGCATTGGAGCTTCTTTTCTTCCACCAGAGTTGGTGCTTCCGGATTTGCAACCTCAAATTTGGTTTCGGTGACCTTCCACACTTCTCTATTGATTGACTTGAGGTGTGCGGTCATTTTAACCTTCCAATATGCATAATTTGTACCATCAAAGTGAGGTTCCTTCTAGGTGTTGTTGATATGCAAACTCAATTGAGCCAATTCTTCACCGGTGGTTGTTAAGCCTTAATCAAACGGTGCCTCGGCTTTGATACCACTTGTAAGGTCCAAATAGGCTAGAGGGGGGGTGAATAGCCTAATTAAAACTTCTACAAGATTTACTTAACCATAAGTGTTAGTACAAAAGGTGGCAAAACAAAATGCACTAGCTCTAACTAATTAAGCAAGCAACCTACACAAGTCTAGTACAAGGCTATCCACTAAACACAATAACAACTACAAGCTAGAAACAAGGAGTAACGCGAGAGGAGAGCTTCGAGAGATTATACCGCCGTGTAGAGATGAGAAGAACCAATCAATCAATCACACAAGAGAAATCCTTGGGAAGAGAACGACACAAGAATTTATCTCGAGATTCACTTGCTTCCCGGCAAGCTACTCCCTGTTGTGGCGATACACCCACTTGTCGGTTCGCGAGCTAATCGACTGTCAAGAGTCGAGCCCTCGACGGGCGTCGCACAACCGCACACAAGATGGAGATCCTCCAAGCCATGAGCTCCACTAGAGTATCCAATTCGTGAACTCCCACGGGGAAGGATCAAGAACCCCTTACAACACTTGGTGAGGGCTCCAACAATCTCTAATTGCTAGCTCAATCACCTCCGCTGCTTCAAGCCGTCTACCGCATCGGGAAACATGGAAGAGTAACAAGAAATCCGCAGCAACTCGAAGATCAAGTGCCTATAGAATGCAACTCTCAAGTAATGCACTTGAATCTCACTCAATCTCACTCAAGATGTGCAACCAAGCAAAGAGATGAGTGGAGGGGTTGTTCTCTAGCTCAAAGTGTGCCTCAATATCCCAAATGTGCAAGAGAGAAGCCCCCAACCTCGGCCACCATCTATTTATAGCCCCACGAACGAATATGGCCGTTACCCCTTTACTGGGCGAATTTTCGGATCAACCGGACGCGCCGGTCGAACTGACCGGACGCGCAGGTCACTAGCGAGCTCCAACGGCTAATTTTCGCGTGTATAAACTTGTATTGACCGGACGCGCAGGTCACTAACGGGACCAGACGCGCAGGTCACAGCGAAACAGTGAACAGAGATGTTCCAGTAAGCTCCCGACGTGACCGGACGCATCCGGTCATCACTGACTGGACTCGCTGCAGCGTCCGGTCACTTTCACACGCGAAAAACACTGACCGGACGCGTCCGGTCACGAGTCCGGTCACAGACCACTCTTCGGTAAAACGGCGATAACTCTTAGCTCTGAACTCTGATTTCGATGATCTTGGACATTTTGGAAAGCTTACTCAAAGGGCTAGACAACCCATATGGACACTTTATCCAAGTCACAATGGATCAAAGCAGTATTCCACTCCAAGAGCCATTCTAGTGTCCGGAGAACACCGAAAAACCTTTCTCCCTTCACCAAGTTGATCAAAATCAACTCCAACACCTTCTCCTTTGAAAATGTGCCAACACCATCAAGTGTACACCACCATGTGCATGTGTGTTAGCATTTTACAAATATTTTCAAAGGGTTATGTGAGCTCTCAACTAGATCCTAATGCATATGCTCAAGACATTAATCTAGTGGCACTTGATTCCCGAGCTAACCGTGATTGCCCCTCTTGATAGTTGGCTATGTATCCTAAACCCGGTCAATCACTTCTCTACTCATCTTAGATCGGCAAAATGAAAACCCTATGGTTATACCTTTGCCTTGCACTCTTAGATCCTTCTCCTCCACTTGATCATCATGTCCATCATTTTATGTGCATTCCTTCATGATCTTGCTCATCATTTCATGCACCAAATCATGTGGTCTTGTGGCCATCTCTCCATGCCATTTCCACCTCCATCACATGTTGCTTATGCCTAGCTTAATCACACTTGATCACATGACATTAGCAACTTTGGTGTCACTCAATTTCCAAAACCAAACTTGGGCTTTCAACGACGCAACCGACAAACCATCCCATCAGGAATGGAGTACCCTAGAGGCGGCTGCATATAGACTTCCTCACAGAGCTCACCATTGAGGAAGGTGTTTTTGACATCCAACTGAGAGATTGACCACTGACGAACGTAGGCAACAGCAAGAAGGGTCCGAACAGTGGTCATGTGAGCAACAGGAGCAAAGGTCTCCTCATAGTCAACTCCGTATTCCTGCTGGAAACCATGAGCCACAAGGCGAGCCTTGTAGCGCTCAAGAGAGCCATCTGAGCGACTCTTGACCTTGTACACCCACTTGCAGGTGATAGGGGTGACACACGGTGGCAAAGGGACAAGATCCCAGGTGCCAGTATGCTCCAGGGCAGCAATCTCCTCAGCCATAGCGTGCTGCCACTCCTGGTGAGCAGCAGCCTCCCGATAAGCAACAGGGTCATAGCAGCGATAACCCTTATGTTCGGTAATGTACCCAAGGAAAACACACTCAGCAGACTGAGCAGTGACTTTGGTGTGCTCACGAGGTGGAAGAAGGATGCAACAGACACACCCAAAGCAACGAAGATGGCTGTAGGAAGGAGGGGTGCCAAAAAAACGCTCATAGGGAGTGCAGCCCTAGAGAATAGTAGAAGGTTGGCGGTTTATAAGCAAAACAGCCGTAGAAATTGCCTCAGCCCAAAAATGAGGAGCAAGCGCAGAAGAGATCAAGAGAGCATGAGCAGTCTTAAGAATGTGGCGATGCTTTCGCTCAACAACACCATTTTGATCATGAGCACTAGGACATGAAAACAGGGCAAGAGTACCTTGCTCAATAAGATAGGAGCGATGAGTAGTAGAGATATACTCACCAGCAGAGTCTGCACGAAAAACACGAATGGAATAGTTATACTGAGTGCGGATTATATTGGCAAATTACTGGTAAATAGAAAGGAATTGCCCATGAGAAGACATCAGATAAATCCATGTAAAACGCGAATAGTCATCAATGAATAGAACATGAACAAAAGGTGCAGGACCCCATACATCAGAGTGAACAAGATCAAAAGGTCTCTGAGACTTGGACTCACTAGAAGGATAAGGGAGTTGCAACTGTTTGCCAAGTTTACAACCCATATAATGGAGAGCAGTGTCACCAGAAACAGGACCTAAGACACCACTACCAACAAGAGTGGACAATCTAGAACCAGAGAGGTGGCCAAGACGGTGATGCCACTGTGCAAAAGTAGGATAAGACGAAGTGGCAGACGCAGAAGCTGGAGAACTGGGTGACGAAGGAGCCAAGACAGGTGAAGGGAGACACAACCAATCAAGCTCCCATAGGTGCTGTGAGTCCCGACGCCTAGGCCCAATTCCCACTAAATGGCCCATACGGAGGTCCTGATCACAACAAGAATCAGACTCAAGGATTATGCGACAACCATGATCAGTGATTTGACTCGCAGACAATAATTGCATGGTGAGTTTTGGAACATGCGCAACAGTAGGAACATTAAAAGAAGATGTGGAAAGAACACCTCTCAACAGGAAGCGAAGTGCCATTTGCGGTGTGAACAAAGATAGAAGGTTTGAGGGAAGACATAGAGGACAAGTGTGTTGAATGGGGTGTCATATGAAAAGAGGCACCAGAGTTAAGGAACCATGTGGATGATGTACTTGATGGAGGAGAAGGAGCGGAACTAGAAGCCTGAGCAATAGTTCCAGAAGCAGACTGAGAAGTTAGAAGCAGAGGCCTGAGCTGCAGTAGTAACGCGACGAAACAGGGCAAGAACCTCCTGTTCCGCTGCAGACACGGAACGAGTGCCCTAAGAGGAGCCCTGAGAGAAGCGCCTGCCATGACGCCCCGGTCGGTCGCGCTGCTTCTTGTGACAATCTTTCTCCTCATGGCCATAGAGCTTGCAGTAGCCACACTGAACACCAGAGGGTACCCCCGCCACCACAGGAGAGGTCTGAGATGGAGACGGGGAGACCTGCGGAGGTGTGGCTGCCAGGACGGAGGGCTATGCTGGAGCACAACTCACAACCCCAGCTCGAAGACATGTCTCCTCAGCTCATAGCTCAAGCATCGCCTCAGAGAGTGACTGTAACGGAACCGTCCAAATTATAAGAGCACAAGTACAAAAACAATCACCGAAGTGATCAAATTCTCGCACTTGAGCCCATATAACTCCGGTAGTCCAATGAAATCGCGCGGGATTTCAAACCAACCAACTTACCAGCCAAGATCGTAGTGATTCAACATAACAAGTCACATGTTACAACCATTTCACAAGTAATTGAATATACATCGGAGTTCAACAAAGTTATTACAACTTAAGTTCAAAAGTAGCGGAAGCAAAGTAATTTGAAACTAACATAATCTTATTTCAAATACATGCCAGTACCAATGTCACTTTCCAACAAAAGCATTAGAGAGAAGATAACTCAGAAGGATCATGCCCGTGATCACACTCCGCCTCTACGGCAGGAGCCAACCGACTTTTGCAGTCGCCAAGGTGCAGCACAACCTGCAACAAGTGGGGATAAAACCCTGAGTACGAGAAGGTACTCAACTAGACTTACCCGTCAGAAACCAGAAATAAGGTGACACCAAGGATCATGCAAGGCTGATATAAAGTGGGCTAGCTTGACAACATTTTGCATAAAAGCTTATTATGAATAAGTAATCATTAATGCTTAAGCATCAAGTTAATTATCATTAACCTGTCATCTATATTAGAACCTGTACTAGAGCACTCACTTTATTAGGAGCAAACAATATTAACCATAGCAGGTATAAATTGAGGCAACATTTCCATCGTTATCCAATTAACCATCCGTTCAATTTAATGGAATCTACGTTGCCGCTGCTCAAGTCAAGTGCTCACTAACCGGGAGCGACGGCGATTCGAATCGAATTCCTATCCAGCTGGAGGGGTATTTCTAACACTCACCGAGACGCGCCTGGCGAGGGCTGCTCAGGTCATCTTTCGTACAGTTCAGGAATCGCGGGTCCGAACGATGTCGCGACCCCAAGGGCGACACTCTGCCAGGTGATAGGGACTTTAACCCCCCCTTGGTCTCACGCCAATGTCCCCAAGCACATCCTTTCTCTCCTCCAAGAAGCAACCTACCCTTCGATTCCCGGCCTGAACCATACTACTCGACTTCGCGGTCGGAACGACTTATCCGGCCAACTAAGTGTTAGACTGCGTTCAACATGACTCAAGGACGTACAGCGAATCGGTCCTTAAACGACTCAGACGGGGATAGATCCACACCCAAGACCTCCATGCCTTGTTGCTTCACTATCGTCATCCCGCCCGGTCTCATTTCATTTTATTAACACATGGTTCCATCTCACGATAGCAATTATAGCCAACCGTGCCATATATGAATATCCCTACATCTCGCAGGTGACAGGAAATCACCTGACTTCTACCGCTTAAAGCAGGGCTAAGCATCTACTCGATCCTAGTCTAGGTAGGATTCAGGGATTCATATATCTGGACAAGGAATGATATAATGCAGCAAGGGTTTCCAACCAACTCCTACCACTTAATGCAACAATACTTATAACATATATATATCATTAATTGCTTTGAAGATAGGAGGCTTATAATGCTCCGGGGCTTGCCTGGGATCCGACACAAGTCAGTAGTTGTCAGATGACACTCGCTTGGCGAGCACCTCCCATTCTAGCACTTGTCCCGTCCTTCTATCTTCGGGATAGGTCCACCAAACACCGTCTTCGGGTTTGGCTCCAACGTCACATCACGTCCTTCACGTTTTTCAGCTAGCGCACCTAAATGAAATGCAAGATGCAAGTGCATGAATACAAGGAAATGCAATAGATGATGCATCACACATTAATCAAGGCAAGTATAAGGTTATAGTAAAGACACGTAAGCACATCACATCACTTAAGTAACCTAATACAAACAAATATGCTTAAATAGCAAAGAAAGCAATATCAAGCATGACATAAGATTTACAAAGTCTCAGGTGTACTAGCTTAATCACCAAAGACATGAATCACACTTAGCAATACGCAAGCAAAGTAACCAAGCAATCATGTATTTTCAACAACTCTGGACATACATGCAGTAGCTGAGTAAATCAATCATATCTGAAGTTCTACAAATCCAAATGACTCGCAAGAAGACATTCTGGAAAGCTTATGAAATTGTCTACAATTCATTTAATATCCACTAAGCCTGATTCCCAAGTTTAATTGGTCGAAAAGATGAAACTACAGACTCTGGTCTGCTCCAAACAGAGAGCAACCAAATCTGGAACCTGACTTTAAACATCTATAACTCAAAAACTACTTGACCAAATGCCACCAAATTTTAACACAAGCTAGATACATGAATTATATACAACTTTGTTATAGACAAGGTGCTCAGAAAACATAATTAACATGGGGTAATCTACATTGCCCCCAGAACTGTCCAGAAACTAGTAATTGCAAGAAATAATTATTAACATATGTTGCAAACATATAATTGGACAAAACCAACTTTACCAACATTTCACACATGACTAATGAACACCAGAAAACATAGTGTCTAATGCTAGATAAATTCTTTTAATACATTTTCTTAATTTATTTAGATAATTAGGTGGAATTATGAACACCTATCAAAAGTGCATAATAAATTCTACCAAAATTACAGTGGCCTACATATGCTCCCAATAGTTTACTGTATAAATTTCAACCCATTTGGACATATATATCAACCTCTATGAAAAAGACAAATGCTATAGCAATAAATCATGCAAGAGCAAATTAAACCTAAAACTCAATATTTTCTGTGAACACAAGGCCATATTATAAATCAATATGATAGAGAAACATCATACTAAGGTAATGGAACAACATTTTCTATTTTATCATTTATATATATTATTTATAAGCTATTTATCAAGCTATAAACAAGTTAAATTAATAACTTGAGCATACAGTAAGCAATGACCATGAAATTTATACCACAGTACATCCATATCATGACAAACCTACCATAAAAATTTCACATCATTTGGAGCATCACAACTCAAGATATAAAAGTGACAAGCAATATAATGTAATTTTCCTTCTTTAACAAGGTCAAATCAAAATCTTAAGAAAACAGTGAACCACTAGGGTATTTAATATTTTTCCTAGCAAGTACAAGTCATCACAAAATTAACAAAGCAAGAATCACTATTTTTGGAGTTCTAAAACTCTAGATATGGCTCTGCTCAAGTTGGTAAGCATTTTTGGAGCATTTTTAAGGCTTAAATAAAGACATCAGAAAACCTCTACAAACATGTAACATTTTATGACTCTATTACATAGATCTCTTCTCAAGGTTTCCAAAAAGTCCCCATTTACTATTTTTGGACTTTTCTATCCTGAGATATAGATTTTCAAAGACTAACATTAAATTGAAATTCAAAATCAGAATTAAACAGACCCTATTGCAATTGCTAGGCACACCCGAACGCTTACCCTATCCCAGCCATTCGTAACCGACACGTGGGACCCTTGGTTCGGCCGGGCCCGCACGTCAGTCACCCAGAGAGATACTGAGAGAGAGGGAGGCATCAGTCGTCTTCTTCCTCTCGAGAGAACAGAGGAGCAGGGGAGGGGATGACCGGACCAGCGGCTCCGGCGATGGAGTCGCCGGCGGTGGTGACGAAGAGCGGCATGAGCACCGGTGTGCCTCGCCGCACCCGTGGAGGGTCGAATCACGGTCGGAGAAGGACCGTGGACCCCCGGCCACGCGTGCGGGCAGCCCAGCCATGTCCATGCCGGCGGTGGTGGTGAGCCGGAGGCGAGCGACGGCGGAGAACGGCCGCTCGAGCATCAACATGTCAGCCCGCACCCGTGGGAGTTCTCAGACTTGCCGGAGGCGGCCCATGATGGCTTGGCCACATGAGGGCGGCAGTGCCAGTATGGCCGTGCCGGCGGCGGCCGTCTGCAGCGCGCGGGAAAGCCAGGGGAAGGGCGCGTCGAGGGCGGCGGATGGCGGTGAAGGTGCCGCGGTACAAGACTAGGACAGGGAAGGCATGGCGCAGTGGATTGGTTGTCAACCACGGAGCTTAATCCGGCTGGCAATGGCGGCCATCGGTGGTGTGCGCGCACGTGAGCACGGACGGAGAGACAGAGGGAGTGGAGGGAATGGGGGAGTGCTCTGGTGCTGCTCGGCTTGCCAAATGCGAGAGGGAGCAGCAGGACGCAGGGCACGGCAGTGGAGGCGGACCACGCGGCAAGAAAGCTCAGCCATGGTGGCCACGTCCATGGACACGCGTCGCCGTTCGGGCAATTCCTCGAGCACGTGGCGGGCGTTGGTGTGGGCGAGGTGGGGAGCCGATTTGGGCCACTTCCAGGCTGAATCAGACCTTGGGCCAAAAATGAAGATTGTTCACCTCAGCATGTTCTACATTTTTGATTAAGGCACTCTAGTCATTTGAGCATCATAACAGTGGTTAATTTAGTCTCCAAAGTGGCATTGTCAATGCGTTGACGGCGATTAACAAACTCCAAAAATCGATGGTCAAGACAAGGTCCAACGAGTGCCATCTTTATACATGCTCTTCGCTATCATGTACACTCCAACTTTTATCTTTGGACCAAATTGAGTTGCTTAACAAAATTTGGAGAACGCGAGACGCCAATGCCGATGTCGACGCATTCTAGACTTAGAATATTTCTAAGTCCTGAAATCAGCAGCAGGTTCCGACTTCGAACCTCTGTTTGACTTAGTTCCAAGTTGATCTAGCTCTGGGTCCAAAAACAAAGTTTGTTCTACATGATATGGACTACAACTTTCATTTAAGGTCAAACCTCATAACTGGTACAGAAGTTAAACTTCCACTTTGGTCAAAGTAGCAACTCGATAAAGCCAAAACTAGGGTTTTCGGCCAATCGGGGCATCTTCTTGACATTTGTTCAACATGAACCCTTCATGACTTTTGTTGTAGAATTCATCTAGAGTCATTTGGGCAAAGTTGCAAAGCTTGGTTGATGATCTATAGTTCCATTAACTTAATGGGGCAAATTCCAATAGGAATAGAACTTATCATTTCATGTGACTTTTTGATTCCAAACTTCATGAAACTTTTCCAGGGATCAATATAGATGGTTATTGATGTGAGACATGTGAAGATACTTTGATAACAACACCCAAGCATATATCTTTTAATTGAGCCTATATGTAAGCAAGGGTGCAATATCCAAGTTTAGGTTAGGGCTTGTTTCCATAGGTTTGACTTTGACATCGTCATCTCCACTCATGTTTGAGCTTAAACCCACTACTTAATTGGTGATAAACACCTGGGGTGTTACAGCCCTCCCCCCTTAAAAGAATCGCGTCCCGAGATTCAGAATGGAAGATCTTTTAAGGAAGAGAGACACGTTATCTAGTTCCCAACATCTGCTATAGCATTCAGCTATAAAGCTTCAACATCGGCGAACAATTTGGTCAAAGGCACTTTCTGATACTTACTCTTTATGGTAAAAATTTGTCTGAAGAATTTCCTTCATTGACTTCCATGAAGCATTGTTACTTTGGGAGGAATCCAAGATAGCACATACTGCATTCTCAGTGTACGGAGATCATTTGGTCCATAAGTGAACCACTCACAAGTATCTGACTCTCTCATGGGCATATCATAGGCCATATGAACTTTACATTAGACCAAAATCTTCAGAAGTATACTCGTCAAAATGACTCTATGTTCACAAAGTTTGAAAAGCAGTCCTCTACCAAAATGGCTTGAGCACAACCTTCCAAAAGGGTGAGATCATAGGCGACAAATATACGCTGAGGCTATAGGACACTGACTAACCAATAAACAGGGTCTATGTTGGTTGTAAATGTTTGTTCATTTAGACACCAACTAAAGGAAAACTACTTGTGGTTCCATGTGTGCAGTTCTCTTTCTCTGACGACAACACTGTATTATCTGAGTCTATCGATGGTCAGTGAATGTGATAGCTGACTCTGTTGGCTTCCTATTTCTGCCAACAGTTATCTAAGAAGATTCTTCTATCCAAAGGCAACAGTTATCTGAGTTGAATCAGATGCAACCTCTTGGGTAAGAACACCTTAAGGTACCAAAAATCAGTGAGTATTAACAATTATTGCTAAAGAAAGATATAGCAAGGTCTGGTAGATAGCAAAATTTGCAAGTATTTACCAACTTCGGTAATTAACTCACTACCGAGCAAGTTGAGTACAATCCCCTTCGTGAGGCAGTTGCACCGTAAGTTGAGTTTGACTTGCAACATAGTGAAACTAGCTTGGTCAGGCTAACTTTTCACCGTGAGGCTTCCTCTTTAGGATCAACATCAACTCTAAGCTGGGAAATCTGTTGTTTGACTCTTTTCAATTTGCTTTTGATTTGCAAATTTACTCGGAGAACCCTTGATTGTCCCAATAATTATTGATGAGAGGACATAAAATCAAGGCGAAAGGGTGTACAACAGGATCCTTAAGACCACTCAAGAGATCGTCCAACAGAGTGATGAACAAACTATTTGTGGCATCTAAGGGCACAAGGATGTTGATCGAAACTAGGGTATGCTTTCTCTAATTCTTCACTTTAGTTGATAGAACACCTTGCACTATCTGTGTGATTGTCCAAGATGGAATTGACTTGATCACAATGGCTCTAGAAGATAGAGTATCACTCAAGTTGTTGGCCAGTTGATTAACTTCTTGTTGGTTATTGCTCTGTAAGACCTAGCCTTCGTAGCTACCAAAGAGTCGTTACCTAGCTGGAGATTAACCTTCCTATTGGTAACTAATCAGTTGTCTCTCAACACTAAAAGTTCTAAATCTTCACTCTTGACAGCAACAACTGTGGTTGATGCAGAACAGATGGTTGCTATCGAAGTTAGCAAATACGAAGTTATTCTAGAGATGGTTGATTTCGATTGTATGGTTATTATGCACCCAAGATTGCGACTTGGATAGCTCTGGTCATATGCACAATGCGACAATCGATTCTCATCCCACAGATAACTTGTCCAACGTTAAGTGTTGTGTGTCCTTTTTATCCAACAGAGATGAGATACTTGCTTACAAGATGACGTTCGTCAATACTGGGATAACTACGTAGAGTCACTTGTCTACCACCTATTGCAGTCTGTTAATGTTTATGTCGGTGACCTATTCTTCAAAGATTATCCTTTTAGCAACTTCAGGAGGAAGGTCTACTACTTTTGGTCTAAGATATGGATCTTACGATACAATATAGAGATAACCAAGAAAAGGAACACGAGAAAATAACACATCGTATGTCGTTTGATAATGAATCATGACTAGAAACCGTGATACCAGCGCGTGCCAAGCAGCCAGCCATGTGTCTGCAGCCACAGGAGGCCCTTGGTTTCGTCGCGGCACCATCAGTGACTACTCATAACACCATTACTAAACGCACAACGAAAGTGAAATTTCAAGTGGCACCAATGGGCTGTAAGAGCAAGCGCCATACAAGGAGGGATAGCAAGCAAAGGTAGTCACAAGGTTTGGAATCAATAGGGAAGCTATTCGCAGCTCAAAATATAGCACAAGAAAACATCGCGCAATTGCCAGGGATAACTGAGCAAGAGACTCTTGCTTAAATTCTACGTACGACTTGTGTCCACCGAGGGAAGTACCAGATAAAGATTAACAGGAGATTCAATCATGTTGAGCAACAACATGAGATCAGGACTGATGAACATCTCGAGACTTGGGAAGGTTGGGGACAGATTAAGCAAATTTCCAGGGCAAAAACCGATATGTAGTCATAGATTGAGTTGATAAGGTTGATGCACGAATTTGCAAGCACACGATTTAGAGGCCATAGCAGAGAGACATTGCGTCACATTAGCTAACCTTTGAGGGAGGTAACCGGAAGGTCCAACATGGATTTGGGTACAGTCTCCACAACTAGTAACGTACGAACCATGGTCAAAGGCTAGCGTTGATGGAAGTTAACTTGGTTGGTCAGTAGATAAGGGTCTTCACAAAAGGATTGCAAAACACCCACGGCTTATGCAAACATATAGGAGAACTAAACTTTGGACTTTCGGTCAAGCACAGGCATGGATACAAACATTCAAGGGATAATCACCACGTCTACAGGCTCAGGCTCCTAAGAGAGAGAACCTAATTGAAGACAACAACCAAATAATTACGTAACGTGAACGTTGTTCTAGGATAAAGCTATGCGACACTCGTATGCTCACCGAAGACAAACGAGGTGACAACTAGGGCACTACCTAGATAACAAGCATACATACAACATTACAGTCAAGCAGACATGGGAGAAAATTCACACGAATGGGCTTAAGCAACCAATACAAAGCACAAGGCTCACTCAAACAAGCATTTATCTAAAGCAAGAACTAACTACAAGTTTAGTCCAAAACAAACGCTAGCTAAGGTGGGTAACTTAGCATATACATAGAATCTGGACAGCATCATAGTAGTTACTTGTTTCAACCCTAACTGAGGTTGTAGACATCCCACAAAGGTGATCCTAGACTTTCTAGAAAGCTTAGGAAGATGACTACACTTTAGTTATTTATACCAAAAGCAAATTCATAGATTAACATGACCAAAATTGCTAATGTTTCAGATCTGTACCAATATGGACAGAAAACTGACAAGAATTACAAAAATGCAAAACTGGAGTTCTAGGGACACAACAAGGCTGAGCCTTAACTTTATGTAAGGATTATTAAGTTTTCTATAACTTTCTTATTATCATATTAATGTGATTCTACAGCTAACAAGGCCAAACAAGATAAAGAAGACATCTCTGCCCAGATTTGGACAGATTCTGTCATTCCACTTTGCATGCTCATAATTAGAGATTTAGACCACCAAAATTAGTGTTATAGGACATTTTGGAAAGCTTAGAAAAAGTACTACACTTCCTCTAATATTTCCAAGACATGATTCTATAATCACATAGGTCAAATAAAGCAAACATTCAGATCTGTTCTGAACATGAGCAGGTTCTGACAACAAACTTCTAAAATTTATAACTCCCAAACCATAAGACCTAGGGTCATGAAATTTTAGGACAAGCTAGAAAAGTAAGTTGGCTACAACTTTGGTATTCTCCATAACTACAGAAAACACCATGATGGCCACGAAAGCATCACTACAACAGAAAATGTTCTAGCAGCCAACATTCGACAAGCAAAACAAAGCTTGCCTTTGTTCTACTTAACAAGAGAGCACACAAACATGTTATTCTAGTAGCTCTAAATTTTGTTACCTTAGACCAATACAAATTTAATTCATTCATGAGAATCCATAATTACTTAAGTGAGGTCTAGAGCATTTGCAAACACTTAGGTGAACAACATATCCACCACTAAGCTAAGCTAGAGGACATCTATCATTTCAAGCATATAACCACACTTATTTCTAGCAAGGCTAAGCACACACTCTTCTCAAGCAACATGGACAAGGAATTCTTGTTTTACTCCACATGAGGAAGATAGTATACCACATCACTCACAAATTACTCATCATTTGAACAAGGGTGAGAGGAGCATAGCTATGCATAAAGCAACAATCATGATGATGCATGCTTCGTCCTATTCGTCCTCACAAGATTGCCAACCTAAGGTGGCGATCACGTTCTATGTCGGTGGCATAACACGCACTCTCTCGATATATAGCTAGTCGTCAGCTACATTCGACTTACGCATTCGTGGTTAGCGTACCTGCAGAAAAGTTTCATTGCAGCCCAACATTTCCCAATATAGCACATAATAAAAATAGAGAAGTAAAATTCTAAGTACTCCCATGTACATATACCCCCGTATATATACATGTAGCACCAAAACTACCCGAATCATCAATCTCCCACAATTAAGTACCTTCATATATACATGTGTATAACATGTAAATAATCCAGTAACCAAAACTAGCTCTCCCCTAGACCGCAGGTTGTACGGTCATGCTCTCACAACTCACACTTACCTGAGCGTAGGTGCGATGTTACATAAAAGTAAACTAGCGACATATATGACTATCTCATATATGAAGGCTACCACCAATCTAACACACCGGGTAGCATAATGTGGGAGAGTCATCACACATACATACCTTGGCCTGGGCGTAGATGCATAAATAAAAACCCCCAAGTTAGTATTTATATAAGCCACCTAATAATCCTTATATGGGCATAAGGAAATTGACCACTGGCATACTTAGATTTAGAATTCAGTTTTCACAAACCTATATATATAGCTATAAGTTGATAAAACTGATTTTATAAAACAAAACCTTTGTTTTAAATACACATACGACAAGTTTAATGTTGAATCTTGCTCCGATACCAGCTGTAACGGAACCGTCCAAATTATAAGAGCACAAGTACAAAAACAATCACCGAAGTGATCAAATTCTCACACTTGAGCCCATATAACTCCGGTAGTCCAATGAAATCGCGCGGGATTTCAAACCAACCAACTTACCAGCCAAGATCGTAGTGATTCAACATAACAAGTCACATGTTACAACCATTTCACAAGTAATTGAATATACATCGGAGTTCAACAAAGTTATTACAACTTAAGTTCAAAAGTAGCGGAAGCAAAGTAATTTGAAACTAACATAATCTTATTTCAAATACATGCCAGTACCAATGTCACTTTCCAACAAAAGCATTAGAGAGAAGATAACTCAGAAGGATCATGCCCGTGATCACACTCCGCCTCTACGGCAGGAGCCAACCGACTTTTGCAGTCGCCAAGGTGCAGCACAACCTGCAACAAGTGGGGATAAAACCCTGAGTACGAGAAGGTACTCAGCTAGACTTACCCGTCAGAAACCAGAAATAAGGTGACACCAAGGATCATGCAAGGCTGATATAAAGTGGGCTAGCTTGACAACATTTTGCATAAAAGCTTATTATGAATAAGTAATCATTAATGCTTAAGCATCAAGTTAATTATCATTAACCTGTCATCTATATTAGAACCTGTACTAGAGCACTCACTTTATTAGGAGCAAACAATATTAACCATAGCAGGTATAAATTGAGGCAACATTTCCATCGTTATCCAATTAACCATCCGTTCAATTTAATGGAATCTACGTTGCCGCTGCTCAAGTCAAGTGCTCACTAACCGGGAGCGACGGCGATTCGAATCGAATTCCTATCCAGCTGGAGGGGTATTTCTAACACTCACCGAGACGCGCCTGGCGAGGGCTGCTCAGGTCATCTTTCGTACAGTTCAGGAATCGCGGGTCCGAACGATGTCGCGACCCCAAGGGCGACACTCTGCCAGGTGATAGGGACTTTAACCCCCCCTTGGTCTCACGCCAATGTCCCCAAGCACATCCTTTCTCTCCTCCAAGAAGCAACCTACCCTTCGATTCCCGGCCTGAACCATACTACTCGACTTCGCGGTCGGAACGACTTATCCGGCCAACTAAGTGTTAGACTGCGTTCAACATGACTCAAGGACGTACAGCGAATCGGTCCTTAAACGACTCAGACGGGGATAGATCCACACCCAAGACCTCCATGCCTTGTTGCTTCACTATCGTCATCCCGCCCGGTCTCATTTCATTTTATTAACACATGGTTCCATCTCACGATAGCAATTATAGCCAACCGTGCCATATATGAATATCCCTACATCTCGCAGGTGACAGGAAATCACCTGACTTCTACCGCTTAAAGCAGGGCTAAGCATCTACTCGATCCTAGTCTAGGTAGGATTCAGGGATTCATATATCTGGACAAGGAATGATATAATGCAGCAAGGGTTTCCAACCAACTCCTACCACTTAATGCAACAATACTTATAACATATATATATCATTAATTGCTTTGAAGATAGGAGGCTTATAATGCTCCGGGGCTTGCCTGGGATCCGACACAAGTCAGTAGTTGTCAGATGACACTCGCTTGGCGAGCACCTCCCATTCTAGCACTTGTCCCGTCCTTCTATCTTCGGGATAGGTCCACCAAACACCGTCTTCGGGTTTGGCTCCAACGTCACATCACGTCCTTCACGTTTTTCAGCTAGCGCACCTAAATGAAATGCAAGATGCAAGTGCATGAATACAAGGAAATGCAATAGATGATGCATCACACGTTAATCAAGGCAAGTATAAGGTTATAGTAAAGACACGTAAGCACATCACATCACTTAAGTAACCTAATACAAACAAATATGCTTAAATAGCAAAGAAAGCAATATCAAGCATGACATAAGATTTACAAAGTCTCAGGTGTACTAGCTTAATCACCAAAGACATGAATCACACTTAGCAATACGCAAGCAAAGTAACCAAGCAATCATGTATTTTCAACAACTCTGGACATACATGCAGTAGCTGAGTAAATCAATCATATCTGAAGTTCTACAAATCCAAATGACTCGCAAGAAGACATTCTGGAAAGCTTATGAAATTGTCTACAATTCATTTAATATCCACTAAGCCTGATTCCCAAGTTTAATTGGTCGAAAAGATGAAACTACAGACTCTGGTCTGCTCCAAACAGAGAGCAACCAAATCTGGAACCTGACTTTAAACATCTATAACTCAAAAACTACTTGACCAAATGCCACCAAATTTTAACACAAGCTAGATACATGAATTATATACAACTTTGTTATAGACAAGGTGCTCAGAAAACATAATTAACATAGGGTAATCTACATTGCCCCCAGAACTGTCCAGAAACTAGTAATTGCAAGAAATAATTATTAACATATGTTGCAAACATATAATTGGACAAAACCAACTTTACCAACATTTCACACATGACTAATGAACACCAGAAAACATAGTGTCTAATGCTAGATAAATTCTTTTAATACATTTTCTTAATTTATTTAGATAATTAGGTGGAATTATGAACACCTATCAAAAGTGCATAATAAATTCTACCAAAATTACAGTGGCCTACATATGCTCCCAATAGTTTACTGTATAAATTTCAACCCATTTGGACATATATATCAACCTCTATGAAAAAGACAAATGCTATAGCAATAAATCATGCAAGAGCAAATTAAACCTAAAACTCAATATTTTCTGTGAACACAAGGCCATATTATAAATCAATATGATAGAGAAACATCATACTAAGGTAATGGAACAACATTTTCTATTTTATCATTTATATATATTATTTATAAGCTATTTATCAAGCTATAAACAAGTTAAATTAATAACTTGAGCATACAGTAAGCAATGACCATGAAATTTATACCACAGTACATCCATATCATGACAAACCTACCATAAAAATTTCACATCATTTGGAGCATCACAACTCAAGATATAAAAGTGACAAGCAATATAATGTAATTTTCCTTCTTTAACAAGGTCAAATCAAAATCTTAAGAAAACAGTGAACCACTAGGGTATTTAATATTTTTCCTAGCAAGTACAAGTCATCACAAAATTAACAAAGCAAGAATCACTATTTTTGGAGTTCTAAAACTCTAGATATGGCTCTGCTCAAGTTGGTAAGCATTTTTGGAGCATTTTTAAGGCTTAAATAAAGACATCAGAAAACCTCTACAAACATGTAACATTTTATGACTCTATTACATAGATCTCTTCTCAAGGTTTCCAAAAAGTCCCCATTTACTATTTTTGGACTTTTCTATCCTGAGATATAGATTTTCAAAGACTAACATTAAATTGAAATTCAAAATCAGAATTAAACAGACCCTATTGCAATTGCTAGGCACACCCGAACGCTTACCCTATCCCAGCCATTCGTAACCGACACGTGGGACCCTTGGTTCGGCCGGGCCCGCACGTCAGTCACCCAGAGAGATACTGAGAGAGAGGGAGGCATCAGTCGTCTTCTTCCTCTCGAGAGAACAGAGGAGCAGGGGAGGGGATGACCGGACCAGCGGCTCCGGCGATGGAGTCGCCGGCGGTGGTGACGAAGAGCGGCATGAGCACCGGTGTGCCTCGCCGCACCCGTGGAGGGTCGAATCACGGTCGGAGAAGGACCGTGGACCCCCGGCCACGCGTGCGGGCAGCCCAGCCATGTCCATGCCGGCGGTGGTGGTGAGCCGGAGGCGAGCGACGGCGGAGAACGGCCGCTCGAGCATCAACATGTCAGCCCGCACCCGTGGGAGTTCTCAGACTTGCCGGAGGCGGCCCATGATGGCTTGGCCACATGAGGGCGGCAGTGCCAGTATGGCCGTGCCGGCGGCGGCCGTCTGCAGCGCGCGGGAAAGCCAGGGGAAGGGCGCGTCGAGGGCGGCGGATGGCGGTGAAGGTGCCGCGGTACAAGACTAGGACAGGGAAGGCATGGCGCAGTGGATTGGTTGTCAACCACGGAGCTTAATCCGGCCGGCAATGGCGGCCATCGGTGGTGTGCGCGCACGTGAGCACGGACGGAGAGACAGAGGGAGTGGAGGGAATGGGGGAGTGCTCTGGTGCTGCTCGGCTTGCCAAATGCGAGAGGGAGCAGCAGGACGCAGGGCACGGCAGTGGAGGCGGACCACGCGGCAAGAAAGCTCAGCCATGGTGGCCACGTCCATGGACACGCGTCGCCGTTCGGGCAATTCCTCGAGCACGTGGCGGGCGTTGGTGTGGGCGAGGTGGGGAGCCGATTTGGGCCACTTCCAGGCTGAATCAGACCTTGGGCCAAAAATGAAGTTTGTTCACCTCAGCATGTTCTACATTTTTGATTAAGGCACTCTAGTCATTTGAGCATCATAACAGTGGTTAATTTAGTCTCCAAAGTGGCATTGTCAATGCGTTGACGGCGATTAACAAACTCCAAAAATCGATGGTCAAGACAAGGTCCAACGAGTGCCATCTTTATACATGCTCTTCGCTATCATGTACACTCCAACTTTTATCTTTGGACCAAATTGAGTTGCTTAACAAAATTTGGAGAACGCGAGACGCCAATGCCGATGTCGACGCATTCTAGACTTAGAATATTTCTAAGTCCTGAAATCAGCAGCAGGTTCCGACTTCGAACCTCTGTTTGACTTAGTTCCAAGTTGATCTAGCTCTGGGTCCAAAAACAAAGTTTGTTCTACATGATATGGACTACAACTTTCATTTAAGGTCAAACCTCATAACTGGTACAGAAGTTAAACTTCCACTTTGGTCAAAGTAGCAACTCGATAAAGCCGAAACTAGGGTTTTCGGCCAATCGGGGCATCTTCTTGACATTTGTTCAACATGAACCCTTCATGACTTTTGTTGTAGAATTCATCTAGAGTCATTTGGGCAAAGTTGCAAAGCTTGGTTGATGATCTATAGTTCCATTAACTTAATGGGGCAAATTCCAATAGGAATAGAACTTATCATTTCATGTGACTTTTTGATTCCAAACTTCATGAAACTTTTCCAGGGATCAATATAGATGGTTATTGATGTGAGACATGTGAAGATACTTTGATAACAACACCCAAGCATATATCTTTTAATTGAGCCTATATGTAAGCAAGGGTGCAATATCCAAGTTTAGGTTAGGGCTTGTTTCCATAGGTTTGACTTTGACATCGTCATCTCCACTCATGTTTGAGCTTAAACCCACTACTTAATTGGTGATAAACACCTGGGGTGTTACAGTGACAGGCACGGACAATGAGTCAGTAGCTATGCCCGAACAGTCTCAAACTTAGGGCGAAGTCGAGAGAGAAACTCATGAAGACGAAGAGTGTCTCTCCGGTCTCGATGATGGTCACAACACCGGCAGGTACTAGCACAGAACTCAGCGCCCAAATTGTCCAGGCGATGCCATACATCTGTCATCTGATGGTGGAAGTCCTCGACTGTAGAGTCAAGTTGACGAAGTGACTGAGCCTCCTCAATAATAGCAAGGTACATCGCCTAGTTACAAATCTCATAACTACGACGGAGGTGATCCCACATGAGGTGTAAGGTGGCGAGACCTCTAAGGGACCGTGCGAGATCAATCTCTATGCTTGCAAGTAAGATAGCCTTAGCAGATTTCTCATCGCGCAGCCAAGTCTCATAGAGACCAAGAACAGACTGGTAGCTCTCCATCTGAGCCTCAAAGGCATCAAGTAAGGCAGTCTTGGCATCATCATTAGCATCTGGCGGATATGTGGGTGGTGTGGGGAGGACAGGACATGGAGGACAGATCTGATCACCCGTAAGGTAGCCCCACAGTAGCTGTGCATCCATGTGGACCTCCATATGGAAAACAAAGTCACCCAATTTGTGCCATTGAAAATGACGGGACATTTTGGGACAGCAATAGCACCCGGGCGCCTAGGGGACACCATGGGAGATGACAACGAGAAGAAAAACACTGGTCATAGAGCCACTACGAGAAGACCAACGTCGAGACTCCCGGCATACATTGGCACTTCCGACGGTCAGGACTCCTGGCTCAGAGTCAGGACTTCCGACGCCACTTGCAGGAGCAGAGTACAAGACCGGGGGGTGGCAAAACAGAGCAGAGCAGGGCATGACCCAACCACCAGAAGAAGCCATGCGTCTGGGAAGGAGAGGGCAGAGGAGGGAGCCGTGCTGGCTCAGGAGGGAGTCGGCAGAGGAGGGCCGCGCCAGGGGGGAGGTCACACCGGAAGGGAGCGTGAGCAGGAGGCCACGCCGGGCACCGATGGGACACCGCACGGCCACCAGAGAGAGGCCATGTGGGCGCCGAAGGGAGGACATGACTGTTCAGGTGCGGGGTCGCATGAGAGGGTGCGACAGGCTATGCGGTGCGGGGCCGATGCCGGGCATAAGCGCGAGCAGCCGGCGCTTGCGGCAGGCAGCCGACGCGTGTGAGGGGGCACGGACGGAGGCGCACAAGGGTGGCAGGGTTGGCAGGTCACCGGCGGATCAGCAGAAGGTGCGAATCAAACCCTAGCTCGATACCATGTTAGAGTTGTGGCCAACCTTAATGTATTACCAGGCCCCAAAGACTGATATACAAGTGAGTGAGTGTACATATGCAAATGAACCCTCCAAGTAGAGAGAAAATACTACACATACATCTATACATCCAACATTTGCAAGGCTAGAAACAGTAGTTACTCGTAGACATGGTGTCTAGTCTTGTGATTGAGCGCCTAGTGCCACGGATTAGTTGTGGTAACCCCAGGTCGTAACAACCTTGATGGTCTATATGTACTCCACCACATGAGATGCACTAGAGCATAGTGGGACCATCGATCGCTTGGCTTGCCTAGCCCCCGTCTCACCCCTTTCCGCGGCTAGGACGGTGAGCATCCCGAAGCAAGCATTATAGTGAGCAACCTAGCAGTTATCTAGAACCCTTAGTATAATTGCTCTACCCTCTACAGTTGTATCCCCTTCCTCTTCCTTGGTCGTTCTTGATTCTTAACTAGTACACGCACATTCCCATGGATTCGATATCTTGGAATACTCCTGGATGAAAGCTAAAATGGAAACTGTATGGTTGCAGATTTATCTACGATCATTAAGATTACCAACATGTAGTTAAGGACGTAATAAGTGGGGGTGAGATGATTTAAGAGTGGAAAGGACCATGGGTTGTAATGTTGCTGCATAGCAAGGTAATGCAGCGGCAACCCTTCTTGTTTGGATGGGAGGTCAAGGCAGGCAATACTCAATGATATACTTAATGGGGTCTATGGAGGTGCACATAAATAGTTATTGATAGGGTTGCTCATGTGGTAAGGATAGAATGGGTTACACACTCTCGATCATCATACTAATCAAACATGAGATTAGAGGCGGTGTGTTAGGTTCCGGATCAAGAACCTAACGAGAAAGTGGCATTGGAAAGGATTCAGGGAAGAGAATAGCAAGAACATGGTAGTTTAGGCAAGAACAGAGGAACATGAGAACAATTGGGGGATTCAGTTTCTATTCATTTCATCCCCATTCCATTACAGAGTGCTGGCTTTATACTCAGCCGAGCCACAACCGTAACAACTTGTAACGGCAACCCCACATGTCTGTTACGCACTTAACAATAATTGTCGCCTTACCCCACCTTTAGTGTCTTCTTCCTATATGTGACATTGCTCCTTCCTCACAAGTCAGCTTGCCCCCAAGCTAGTACATCTAGAAACCTTTTCTGCAGATCATTGATCTCCTCCCAAGAAGTGAATGCTTCCGGAATGTTCGACCAAGACACCTTCACCTGTGATACAGCCGTAGAGCCTCGTGCCACCATGCGAGATCCTAGAAACTGCAGAGGGCTGACCACCAGGTCTGGATCCATCGGTACATCATATATATCATCATGTACTTAAACACCTAGGGCAATATGAGGTTTGAGCTGGGACACATGAACCACAGGGTGTATCCGAGCGTCTGATGGCAAGTCCAAATGATGTGCAACAGAACCAACTCATGCCAAAATCTTGTAGGGGCCATAGAATCGATAACTCAACTTTTGATTGGAGCGTTGAGCAACAATTGACTGTATGTAGGGATGAACTTTCAGATAGACCATATCACCAACAGAAAATTGTCTCTCTGATCTGTGCTTGTCGGCGTGTTGTTTCATCCGAAGCTAAGCTCTTGACAAATTATGCTTAACCACCTCATTCAAAAGGTTGCGCTCCATCATCCACTGTTCAATTTCTAGGGAGTGACAATGAATAGGATTGATCATACCCAATTGCTTTGGTGAATGCCCATACAACACCTCAAAAGGGGTTCTACCCAATGCAGTGTGAAATGTCGTATTGTACCAAAACTCAGCAACAGAGAGGCACTTACTCCACTGCTTCGGACAAGAACTGACTGAATAGCGTGGGAAGGTTACTAAACATTGGTTCAATCTTTCTGTCTGCCCGTCTGTTTGCGGATGATAAGACGAACTCATCAACAATTTTGTGTCTGTCAAGCGAAAGAGCTCCCACCACACTACACTGGTAAATATCCTGTCACGATCCAAGATGATGCTCTGAGGAAGGCCATGAAGCTTATAGACATGATGTAGAAATGCTTGGGCCACTTGTAGAGCGGTGAAAGGGTGAGCCAAGGGAATGAAGTGGCCATATTTGGTGAATTTGTCGATGATAACTAGAATAGTATCAAACT
Organism: Saccharum hybrid cultivar R570; assembly: GCA_038087645.1. Taxonomy (NCBI): domain Eukaryota; kingdom Viridiplantae; phylum Streptophyta; class Magnoliopsida; order Poales; family Poaceae; genus Saccharum; species Saccharum hybrid cultivar. Next base: position 28,214,331 of record JAQSUU010000066.1, on the reverse strand, counting down.
GAGCAGACTTCGGTAATCCTTCTATAAAGTCCATACATACCACTTGCCATGCTTGATCTGGGATAGGTAGTGGTTGCAACAGGCTAGGCTTCTTTATATGCTCCGATTTTGCCTGTCGGCAAACAATGCAGGACTGGACAAACTGTGTGATAGCATTTCTCATCTGTGGCCAAGCAAAGAGCGCCTTGATTCTTTGATAAGTTGCCAATGCACTAGAGTGACCCCCAACAGCGCTACTATGCAGTGCCTGTATCACATGATTCTAAGCTAATGTGTTTGAGCCTAGCCACACTCTCCCTTTGTAACAGATCAATCCTTCATGCAGAGAATACCCTATGGCATTGTCAGGGTGCACAACCAACTCAGCTAGTAACTGTTGTGCATCTGGATCATCTGCATATCCTTCCATGACCTTCTGCATCTAGATTGGATTATAGGAAGATACTGCCAGCACTGTATCCTCTGAATAACACCGTGATAAAGCATCAGCAGCACGGTTTGTGGCCCCTTGCTTATACACAATGCGAAAATCCAAATCCATTAGCTTCATTAGCGCCTTGTGTTGTAGCTTAGAACTCACTCTCTGCTAAGTTAGATGCAATAGACTTTGATGGTCAGTGCGTATAGTGAATTGTTGGTGTTGCAGGTAGGGACGCCACTTGTCAACTACAAATATAATCGCCATACATTTTTTTTCGTATGTGGATAGGGACAGATTCTTACTGTAGACCGGCTTACTCAGGTATGCCACTGGATCGTCCCCTTACATCAGGACTATCCCAAAGCCAATGTCGCTGGTGTCTGTCTCCATGACGAATGCCTTTGAGAAGTCAGGTATAGCCAATACTAGAGCACTGATCAAAGCTTGCTTTAGACTCTGAAAGGTTGCCTTAGTGGCTGTAGTCCATAGAAAAGGCATTGCTTTCCTCAATAATTCTGTCAAAGGCCGACTGATGAGACCATATCCTCTAATAAATTTCTGATAATAACCGTTTAACCCTAGAAATCCTCGCAGCTGCTTCAAGCTAACTGGTCTGGGCCACTCCTTCACTGCCAAAATCTTGCTGGGCTCAGTGGCAACCCCCTGGCCTAAAATTATATGGCCCAGATACTCAACCTCCTTCTGCGCAAATGAGCATTTTGACAGTTTGATGAAGTGGTTTTCAAGAATAATGTCAAAGACCTCGTGCAACAAGCAAAGATGTTCCTCCAATGATGCTAAATAAATGAGAATTTCGTCCATGAAAACCAATACCCCTTTGCGCAGAAGATGTCTGAAGATAAAGTTCATGATACTTTGAAACGCTGTCGGTGCATTAGTCAATCCGAACGGCATCACCAGGAACTCATACTAGCCTTCATGTGTTTTGAACACTGTCTTATGCGTATCCTCTGGATCAATCTGAATCTGATGAGAACCAGCACGGAAATCAAGCTTTGCGAACCACTGCGCTCCAGCAAGTTCATCGATCAGCTCATCAACTACGGGCATTGGATGCTTATTCTTCACCATCACTGCATTGAGATGCCGATAGTCCACACAAAATCTCCATGTATTATCCTTCTTATGGACTAAGAGCACCGGTGAGGCGTATGGGCTAGTGCTCTCTGTAATGATGCCATCAGAGAGCATTTTGGTTAATTGCTTCTCTATCTCGTCCTTCTACGCTGGTGAATAGTGATATGGACATACATTCAGAGCAATCTAGTGATCAAATGAGCACCATGGCAGCAGATCATGTGGCTCTTGAAATATATCGCCATACTGATCAAGCAACAGCTGAATAGTGCTAGTAACTGTAACTGATCTGGCACAGAGATGGAGTGCATAGCTAACTCCTCCACCCGAGATTATGGCTTAGACGTCACTGGTCTGAACTAGAGGCACTGATTCACTGGTCCCCGTCTGATCAAGCCTTGTAACTAAGTGGAGCAAATAGATGAGCATTCAGTCAGAGATGGTCGCAGTCCATGCAGAGTAATCCTCATCCCATTCACCATAAACCTCATCACCTTCTTGACCCAATCCACCCACATTAGGCTACACTCCTCCAACCAGTCCTCCCCCAGCACCATATCGAAGCATTCTAGAGGAATCACACTAGCATCAGAGGTAAATGTATGCTTTTGAACTGACCATTGCAGGTCTGGTACCCGAGATGCACATAACATAGGCGATCCATCTGCTACCACAAACTTGACCGGATCCGATGGTACTATCTACAAGTGCAACTGAGCCACTAATCGATCACTGACAAAGGTGCCAACGCTTCCCGAATCAACTAATATCAGTACTTCATGCTTGCTGATTCGGCCACACTGCTTCATTGTCCGTCATTTCTTCAAAACTGTGGAAGCATCGGGACTGAGTACCGCTATCACCTCCTCAGACTCATCTGCATCAAGAGAATCATCTGTCGAATCCACCTCAGTGAGAGCATCAAGTAATTCCTCGATCACGTGAAGAGATATCTTGGTTGGACATGTATGATTCTGGGACCACTTTTCATCGCATTTGAAGCAGAGACCGTTCCTTCTGTGAAATTCCATGAGGGTGGCAAACTTGTCCTCAGATTCCCCATGGCTTGATGCCTGCTTGTTCTTGTCCGTCTCACTAGTTTTGGGTCGGTCAGCAAATAGCCACTGATTTGGCTTGGAGAATTCACACCCCATAGAACGTGGTCGTGAACGTTGCAACTCCTCTTCTTGGAGCAGGGCCAAGGAGCTTGCAGTCACCACATCTGGCGGTCGATGTAATGATATTGCAGAATGAATCTCATCTCATAGTCCAGCAATAAACTGAGTCACAAAGTAAGTGTCGTCATACCCTAGATTGTATAGAAGAATTCCATGAGCCATGCGCTCGAACTCAGCCAAGTATTCTGCCACTGATCCTGTCTGTCGAATCCCAGAAAACTGCTTGAGCAGAATAGGGTACTGATCCTTATCGAACGGAGCGAGAACCAGTTGGCACAGATGATCCCAATCGCCAACCCTCTCGCGTCGCTCGATGGTCTGCAACCAAAGCTTGGCAGCGCCCTGAAAGTTGAGGGCGGTGAATCTTGTCTTTAGGGATGGATGCTCCATAGACCTCGAAATACATGATACAATCATCCCGCCAAATACGGGGGTGAGAGCCGTCAAACTTCGGAAATTCCAACTTCGGAAATGGCGGAAGACGATGAGAATCATGGGAATCGGATCCAAAAACAAGTGAATCAGTCGCAGATTGCGTACCTATGACCGGGTACGGCGGGGGTCCAAGGATCCCTTCGCGAGCAGCCTAGTGGTCCTGAGGAAGGTGGTGCCCGCTAGGCAGATTGCGTACGTGTGATGTATGCGCAGCCGCGTTCAGATCCAGCCATGCCGGAGGCGGCCAGGGCGGAATTGGTGGTACCCACGGAAGATGCTGGGGATGCGGCTACAACATCAATGGCGGAGGCGGTGGGGGTGGTGGCCGAAACTCCAAGTGGGTGATGCGTGCCGACGCCGAATCCACGCGTTCCTCCATGGAAGTTGTCTTGTCGAGCAAGACGCCGAGCGACTCGTCGGCAGTCATCCTCCACGCCTCCAGGCTACTCCACTTCTCCAGCGACGCCTTCATCATCTCTTGGAAGCCCTTGAACTGGGTCGACAGCTTGTCAAACTTCATCACAAGGTCCTTCACGGAGTCCGCCATGTCTTGCTGAAACTTCGTTGGCTTGTGGGCGCTAGGACTCAGCAACCCGCAACCAATGGTTCTCGCTACGAATTGGGACAAAAAATTTGGGGAAAAAGGTGGCTCTGAATGCCAATTGTCAGGTTCCGGATCAAGAACTTGACGAGAAAGTGGCACTGGAAAGGATTCACGGAAGGGAATAGCAAGAATAGGGTAGTTCAGGCAAAAACAGAGAACAATTGGGGGATTCAGTTTCTATTCATTTCATCCCTGTTCCATTACAGAGTGCTGGCTTTATACTCAACCGAGCCACAGCAGTAACAACTTGTAACAGCAACCCCACTTGTCTATTACACACTTAACAGTAACAGCCGACACCTAACAGACGCACCCGTCAAAAGCCTTACCCCACCTTCAGTGTCTTCTTCCTATACGTGACACGGTGTTGAGGGTGGATGTGTCCCAATCAGTGCGTGGAGGCAAGATTGAAATAGTGTTGGGCGACATGTTGATAAGGAGGCACGTTGGTGGCACATGTAGAGCCATGCCACACAGCCAGAGAGACGGGACATTGTAGTTCAGGCTGATCTTTGCCAAAGGGATAATACAGGTCGATCGATCTTAAATAAGAAAAATCTGAAGTCACTACTGGAAACGCATGCTTTGCCGAGTGCCAGGGGCACTCGACAAAGGCCATTTTGCCCTCGGCAAAGGCTTTGCCGAGTGCCACACTCGGCAAAGGGTACACGGCAAAAAATTCATCGGCAAAGACCTCTTTGTCGAGTGTTTTTTGACAGCACTCGGCAAAGAAAAGTTGCCGTGACGAGGCACATAACGTTAACGGGTACTTTGCCGAGTGCCCCACCGCTGGGCACTCGGCAAAGAAACAAAAAAATTTGAAAATTTTTTGCCGAGTGCCCCTGTGCGTGGCACTCGGCAAAGAATTTTCAAATTTTTTTTTGAAAATTCTTTGCCGAGTGCCCCTCTGCGTGGCACTCGGCAAAGAAATTTTTTTTGAGAATTCTTTGCCGAGTGCCCCTCTGTGTGGCACTCGGCAAAGAAAATTTTTTTGAAAATTCTTTGCCGAGTGCCCCTGTGCATGGCACTCGGCAAAGAGATAAATTTTTTAAAAAAATTCTTTGCCGAGTGCCTTCCTCCCTGGCACTCCGCAAAGCTGGGAAATTTGCCAAAATTGACTTCCTTTTCCCAGCTTTGCTGAGTGTTTTTGTGATTGCACTCGGCAAAGGCTTCCTTTGCCGAGTGTTACACTCGGCAAAGTGACCATAACCGACCCATTTTTTTGAATTTTTACATTCCATCACGACAAAAATAATATTTCACATATATATCACATCCATCACATATATCTCACATACATCACAAATATCTCATATAGATCAATGCATCACAACATATATAACCATAAGTGCATCATAAGTCCAAATAGCTAACACAAGTTCATCACAAGTCCAAATAACTAACACTAGTGCATCACAAGTCCATCACCAAGTGAACAACAAATAGAAAGACAACTATCCAGATCCCCAAGCTCTCCACTGAGACTGTGGTGTACCATGAACTGGATCATTCGAGGGCCCGGGAGGTGGATTATTCGAACCCGCCGATTGAGGCTGCACAAAGGAGAAGACATTGCATGTGTCAGACAATAATCCACTAGGCTACAAGTAGTGTTACGGTTTGACCCTAAGCATGAACATACAAACTTCAACAATCATATTCATACTTACAGGAGTAGCGTGCCCGAAAGGTGAAGGTGGCGGTGTAACAAATAGCGAAGCTGGCGGAGCTACACCCATCTTTTGCCCAAGAGCTTGCATGTACTAGAGAACCTCCACCATCTGCTGCTGCTGCCTCTGCTCCATCGCAACGCGCTGGGCCTCCATAGCCTCCATCCTCTGGCGATCGGCCTCCCGTAGGGCCTCCAATTGCTCGATCTGGGTCTGCAACATTTCACCACAATGTTTAAACAATGCAAAGCTAAGATATGTAAATATCAATGTATGTCGAATAAAACAGGAATCACCTAGAGTGATAGAATTCGCTGCTGTGAAGTCTCCGACCGTGGGCGTACGGGAATGCTTGCGTCCGTGCTCCGTGCTTGGATTTGGGAGAGGGAGGGAGTAGAGGTAGCGTCGATGACGCCGTCGCCAAGATAGTACCGCCCATGCTTCTTGCCTCCTCTAATCCTCATGACGACCTCTGGATCAAAGTCCTGGGAGCTCGGGTTGTAGTCATCTCCATGGAGAGACCTTGCCGCCGACGTGTACTCATTGATGCGGGTGTAGACGGTCGGGTTGCTGTACGCCTCGGGCGGGTCCTCCGGGTTGTAGGAGACGTCGGACGTCGCCTTGCCCTTGTGGGCCATAGCATATGCCATGAACGTGGTGCACTCCTGGCCCGCATGTGACGCCGACTACGAGAAAGACAGCAAGATGATTAGAAATCAGGCAGAATTGAGTGTTAGAATAGAGAAATGAATTCGAGTACCCATGCTTGTCCGTATGCGGCGAGGCTACGGCTGCCTTGATGGTGCGGTACACCTGGCATCAGCAATCGCCGCTCCCGGGCAGCGTTGTGCGCTTCGGTCCACTCGGGGCAGCACCACCTGTCCACTATCATTTCCCAGCACTCGGGATACGCAGCGCACCACCAGGGGCACATCTGCACGTCATCAAGTATTTGACATATAAGAGGAACAAATTAAGAGTACTTAATCTCAAAAGAAATCAATATTAATGTTCTTTATCTACCTGTATGTACCGGTCCCGGGTCAACGTCATGCTTCTTGCTTGTGGCTTCTTAACATCCTCTCCAAGGATCGACCTGTGGTAAGTGACGACAGCCTGGACGCATGCCTCATAATGGATGTCCACGACGAGCTTTTTGCAGGCTTTGGTAAGCACCGCCTCCGCCCTGGCCTCAAATCCCTCCTCGCATCTGTAATAAAGCTGCATACAGACACGATGTATCCATTCATTATTTCAAGAAAAGTCTAATGAATGTGATGTATTGAGCAATGTGGTGCGATGAAGACTTACCCAAAAGTCTCGCTTCACCCACACCATCTTATTCTCAGCCTCCGCGTCGGGGGCGTTGGCGTAGTGGTCAAAGGTGTAGGCTGGCTCTCTCTTCCCGGCGTAGTCAACCAGGCCAGGAAAGTGGGTCCTGCACAGAAGACCCAGGATGCCATTGACATGGCGTGCGATACCACCGCCCGACACAACGGTCCAGTTCCTACATAAGTGATTAAGAAAAAAATATTAGTTTCTACTTTAATTTTCAACATATCATATGAAAAAGTATTGATAACATATTAATTTACTTACTTTTGCCCTTCGGGACGAATCACCGGGCGTCGATGAGTTGCCAGCGGAGGAGGGAGGCTCGCGGGACCTCACAAGTAGACACTCGACGAACTAGGGGAAGCAGAACCCGTACCTACCGCCTCCTCCTCGTCGTCCGAGTCCCCACCCCTCCTCCTCGTCCGTCTGCCGAGCCTGCTCCTCCTCGTCCCTGTCCCCGTCTCCGTGCCCGGCCTCCACCTCCTCCTCCACCTCATCCTCCACCGGCGTGGGAGGACGAGCCTGCCTCCTGCTACTGCTCCTTCTCCTGTCCGACGGCTCCTCTTCTGCAGCCGGCATAGGGCGTGTCCTTCAGTAAATCGAGAACACGTTCCTCTGACGGCTGCCCACCATCTTTGTTCAATCACCTGCAATTGGAAAGAATAAACAAGAGCTAATTAGAAATTAGAAAGAATAAACAAGAAGTAATTGGAAATAGATGCAAAATAAACAAAACATAATTACAAAATAACATTGTATTACATGTATTAGAAATAATCTGCATGATCGGGATTAGCTGATCATAAGTCTCATCATCACTATCAACCATGTCGAAATAATCACACTATCCGAAGGAGGAATGTTGTCTTCATTGTCATTGCCTAAACGTAATTGCTCAAGCATTTGTAAGTCCTTCACATCTTGCACGTCATCTCCATCGTCCTCGTCATCAACCCAATCATTGTCTACATCCATTCCTATCGCTTCGGTTAAGTCTATCTCGAACCTCCCTTGTAGCCCCTCTTCTTGATAGAACTCCCCGTCATATGTGTTTGTGTTGAAGTTGTAATCTTCATCGTTTGGGACAGGTAGTTTACCGTGTGGCGATATCTTGTGCACAATAGACCAACCCTTAAGATGCTCTTTGGTTTGACATGCGTATGAGGTATAATAAACCTGCGTGGCTTGTTGAGCCACAATATAGACATCATCTCCTAGATAGATAGAATCCTGTCGAATTTCGACTAGCCCAAGATGAGGGGTCCGTCTCGTTACTCCAGGATCAAACCAATGATATTTGAATATGATAGCACTAAGAGGTTTGCAACCGATGGCATTTATAAATGAAAGTTCGTATATTCCTTCAATTCTTCCATAATAGTTGAGGCCATCAGTGTCGGGGGTTATACCTAGGGTGCCGGTGGAGTCAGGCTAGCGGGGCCGTGGCGAGTCGGTGCAGTGGCGAGGCGACGCGGTGCAGGAAGACCCGCAACGCCGACGAAGACGATCGGCGTACTCCGGCTCCACTCCGACGGGCTCTTCTCTGCAAAAAAGAAAGAAAAATAATACTGTCAATTAAAAATTCGGCAGAACCTCCCCTGCACGGGGAGGTTTCGAAGACCTGCAAAAAATAACAGCACGATGGCCGACATCCACATACGACGGCTCGATGGCCGACATCCACATACGACGGCTCGATGGTCGACATCCACATACAACGGCTCGATGTCCGAAAACCACATACAACGACAACACATACAACAACAATTAGTACTAACACGACTACTTCTCGCACTGCACGAATTGAGTAGAAAGGGATGTGGAGATGTCTGGGTTTGAAGCAACGTACGTCACAACTTGCTCAAAATATTCTTAATTTTTTATCATAGTCTCCACATGCGATATCATAACATCTTGGCAATTTTTATGATTTTCGGACTTCGTTTGCATTTAATAGAATTTAAAAATAAATCACCCGCAAGTCGGTGGCCATGTTTCGTGAACACGATGTTCGAAATTTCGGGTGAGTTCCTGGATAGTGCCTCACAATACGCTCAAAAGCATGAATATCGTTTTTTGAATGGCTAAATTCCAATATTCCATGCACCTGCAGTTCAAACTTGCTTTTTACGAAAAAATTCAAGTAAATGAAACAAATTAACTAAATAGAAAAAAAAAGTACCAAAATTTAAAATTTAGCTCCTAGTACTGTAGTAGGGCTGAAAAAAATTTTGGGTGCAAAAAGAGAAAAAAAATTAAAATTCTTTGCCGAGTGCCGGGATCCTGGCACTCGGCAAAGGCACTCGGCAAAGTAATTACAAAAAAAACTTTGCCAAGTGTCTAACAGCAGGCACTCGGCAAAGGGTCGCCGTTGGTGCCTCCCGTCAGAGGAGGGCGTTTTTGCCGAGCGTAAATCTTTGCCGAGAGCTGGGCTCTCAGCAAAGACTTTCTTTGCCGAGTGCATTTCTTTGCCGAGCGCCTGGCTCTCGGCAAAGAGATCTTTGCCGAGTGTCATAGTTTGCCGAGTGCGGTAGAGTGCCCGATAAAAGACACTCGGCAAAGCATTTGGCACTTGGCATAGAACCCGTCTCCGGTAGTGAGTATGATCAATGGAACGGGAAAGACTCTTTAGGACGGCTAATCAACAGGATCACTGGATTTTTTTAGGGAGCCCTCAGCCCTAGATAAGTGTGGCATTTCCCCTTGATCTCCATGTGTGTTTTTTCCGGAGTACGCTAGTAGACCAGCATAGGGGCATGCTGAATGCACTACCAGAAACGCCTAATTTGCCTAGTGTAAAAAGGTTTGCCGAGTGTAATTTGTCGGGCACTCGGCAAACAGATTATTTGCCGAGTGTAACACTTGGCAAAGAACGACACTAGGCAAAGGAAGCCTTTGCCGAGTGTCAACACTCGGCAAAATTAGGCACTAGGCAAACCTGCATTTTGCCTAGTGTCAGACACTCGGCAAATGTTTGACACTCGGTAAACATCGACGGTAGCTGACGGCCATGAACTACCGTTTGAGTTTGCCGAGTGTCACACGGCCGACACTCGGCAAACATGTGCTTTGCCTAGTGTCAAGGTTGTGACACTCGGCAAAATGACCCTTTGCCGAGTGTCAGACATCGGCACTAGTCAAACTATTTTTTTTGATTTTGACCTCCCAAAATTTTCTGTAGTCGTCCTATAGTACCTTGAACTACATGTTCAAATTTGACATATTTCTCGGACCTTTTGCTATATTTCTTTAATTTATTTCATTTAATTGATTTTTTGGATAAAGCAAATGTGAACTGCAAGAGGATCGAATAATGAAATTTAATGTATGAAAAAATGATATTCATGTTATTGAGTCTAAAGTGAGGCCGTATCCAGGAACAGACGAAAAATTCCGTACATCTTATTCACGAAATATGACAACGAACTTGTGGGCGAGTTGGTTTTAAATTCTATAAAAAGCAAACAAAGTCCGAAAATCATGAAACTTGACAAGATATCGTGATATCGTATGTGGAGTTTATGATAAAAATTTGAGATGATTTCGCACAAGTTTGTCACGACGTTGTTTACAAACCCAGACATCTCCATATAATATATAGATATCATATGTGGAGATGTCTTGGTTTGTAAGCAACGCCGTGACAAACTTGCGCGAAACCATCTCAAATTTTTATCATAAACTCCACATACGATATCACGACATCTTGTCAAGTTTTATTATTTTTGGACTTCGTTTGCTTTTTATAGAATTTAAAACCAACTCGCCCACAAGTTCGTAGTCATATTTCGTGAACAAGATGTACGAAATTTCTGGTCTGTTCCTGGATACGGCCTCACTTTAGACTCAATAACATGAATATCATTTTTTCATTCATTAAATTCTATTATTCGATCCACCTGCAGTTCTAATTTGCTTTATCCAAAAAAATTCAATTAAATGAAATAAATTAAAAAAATATAGCAAAAGGTCCGAGAAATGTGCCAAATTTGACCATGTAGTTCAAGGTATTATAGGAGGATTACAGAAAATTTTGGGAGATCAAAATAAAAAAAAACAAAAAAAGTTTGCCTAGCAAAGGGTGTTTTTGCCGAGTGTCAGATGCTTGACACTAGGCAAACTGGACAGTTTGCCGAGTGTCATGCTCTAACACTCGGCAAAGGCCCTAAATAGATTTTTTCTGCAGCGCTGCGCCATGGCCCAGGCAACAGAGACAGCCACACAAGCTATCCAGCACCACCAGCCCGTGACCTCCCTCCCCTTCCCCAAACAGAGATAGGCACACGAGCTTGAAGTCTAGCCCTCCGTCCCCAGCCACCACAGCCAGCGCCGCCGGCCTCCAGCACCACCAGCGCCGCCCGCCGTTCCCAGCCTACCAGATCGGTCGCCCCTGCCCCCAGCCACCAGACCCGCCGCTCGTTGCCCCTAGGAGACCGACCGACCGTGGCTGCCTCTCTCTCGTCGCGACGACTCGGGGAGACCGCCGCCGCCGCCCTTCGCCAGGTGCCCAAGTCTCCACCGTGTCCTTCGCCAGCGACGAGAGGTTACCAGGTTCGCCTGCCCCTTCCTCTCCCTCTCCCTTCGTGCTGGGCGAAACCCATCTCCCTCTCCCTAGCTGAGGCTTCCCATTTGTGTACTTGCACATCCGGATCTGGTCTAGTTGCAAGTGTAGCACGCTTGCATCCGGATCTGATCTACTTACAAGTGTAGCGTACTTGCTGCATTCGGATCTGATCTAGTTACGAGCGTAGTACAGTTGCATTCGGATCTGGCGTAAGAGAGTTTGTTAGTCTTTTACGAATTGGTCTGAGCTAACTGGATGCTTGAACTGGGGTGTCGGCTGAAGTTGTTGTGAGTGTGATTCCAGTGAAGAGCAGTTGGTCTTTCGTCCGGAAGTAGATCACCACACATATTGGCTTACTGGAATATGATGTTCCAAATTCTAGATGCTAAGTCATGACGGATACGGGACATAAGGCCGGCTCAACAGTCAACACGCCTGAGGGCTGAGGGCTGATCCTAACCGGCCTCCGCTCCCGCTCCCGCTCGGCTCGTCGACGACGGGCAACCGCCGCCGCCGCCCTAGGTCAGGCCGTCAGGCGCCCAGGTATCCGTCGGGCCCTTCTCCAGGCCCTTCCCCGTCGACAGCAACCACCAGGTATGCCAGCCCCTTCTCTTCCCTAACTTAAGCTATTTGGCTATTTGTATTCGTAATATATCTGATCGAGTTACAAGTGTATACATCTATTATGCCTAACTTCGTTTTGTTTGGCGATAGGTATCGGCTGAATCTGTAGGAAGGAACTGATATACAATAACTTTGTTTTGTTTGGCAATAGGTATCGGCTGAATCCGTAGGAAGGGACTGATATGCAATAATTTCTTCTTTTATATGCAAACTAATTGACAGGGAATTGCTTGGTTTAGCGCAACACAACGGCACATAGAAAATGTGATGTGGGTTTGATGGTGTTGTGGTTGAATTGCACATCGATGATTGGATTTGCCAACATTTTTGGTAGGCTGTAGCATAGCAGTGGACTACACAACGTGATCAAATAAAAAAAGAGTTACTTCCTGAAACAAAATACCCTGCATCAGCAATAATGTTGACTGATTTTGATAATGCTATGAGAGATTAACTGTGTTGTCAAAGATCTTGTAGGCTTTATTTTTTTTTCTTTTTTTTTGCGACTCACTGTAGGCTTTATTTCTTCTTGGCTATTGTAGTAGCTATCCCAAATTCCGGTTCCGGCCCATCTTATGTTGTCCAGCACACCAGATAGTTTAATAAAAAGAGCTTAAGGATTTCCTTTTAGGCACATATGCTGACAAATCTGTTTGGTTCAGTGGACAGCATTGCTAAATAATTTACAGTCTAATGGGATGAGTACATTCTGATGACTTGAATACTTTTTGTACTTGGCATTACTGCATGATGACTTGAATTATCAGAATCATAGTTAGTGCCCTCAGAGATTGGACATTCTTGGGGTAGTTTGAACCCAGTGTCACGATAATCAGAAGGGATGTGCTTCTGCAAGTTATGAAATGCTTTTTCTATATACCATGCAATTACTCCTCTGGTCCAGTTTATAAGGCATTTTGCACACGTCAAGAGTGAAACTTTATAATCTTTGATTGACCAATAATTTCTCTGGCAACTTTTTAACTATTGTATTGTAATACAAACTTTATACTATTAGATTTGTAATCAAATGCACTATCCAATAATCGTTTATAATCATAAACAAGATAATATAAAACAAGAATGATCAAAGAGTAATTTGTGAGAGTGTGCCATATCAGACTATGTCTTATAAACTGGACCGGAGGGAGTAATTGCAAATGATGCTTAGATAGCTGAACATTAGCTTTCATAATTTTATCATTCTCAATTATATGTTAGCAGTTACATTCCTACAGTTGTGTTTAGTTTTCAGTATGTATGGAACTTTTTTTTTCTTTATGTGTTACAAGCGCTATTCAGATTTCTTATTGTTTCTGTTAATACTGCAGGTGTGAACTATCAAATCAAATTTCTGGTCACTTATGGAGACTTTAATTTCAAGTTTAAACAGCATGGTAAGTTTACTTTATATTGTTATTGTAGGGTTGTTGCATCCATGCAAATTTTAGTACAAATGATATTATGTGGCTTGAAGGAAATGGAAACCAGTCAGACACCCAGCTTGGAAATTCATCAGAAGCTGGAACCAGAGATCAGTCAAAATCCTATGGAAAATCATGTTAACCCAGAAAAGGAAACTGATGAAACTCCAGTATCTGAGGTTAACCAAGAGCCTGTGGAAACATGTCAGGATGCAGTGGTCGAAATTGATATTATCCCAGAAAAGCAAGCTGTTCCAGAGGCAGGCTTAGTGGTTAATGAAGAACCTACGGAAACATGCCAGGAAACAGCTGCAGAATCTGATGTTAACCCAGAGAAGCGAACTTCTGATCCAGGTGTTATTTACTGCTGCAAAAAATGCCGGAGAATGCTTGCAACACAAGAATTTGTTGTTACCCATGAAGTAGGCGCTGGTGGCAAGAGCTTCAGAGCAGGGAAACAGTCTAATGTGCATGAGGATGGTGAAAAACCAGAATGTCCATGCATCTTCGTGGAGCCCATGAAGTGGATGCAAACTGGTCAGTTTTCCACGCATGATGTTTTACCTCTTGTGTTTTAGAGCATTGTCATGAAATCTCTGATGTTCTCATCTGCTCCATGTTCCATTTGCAGTGGAAGAAGGTTATGTTGCGAACAAGCTCTTTTGCATGGGATGCAAAGCTCGTCTGGGACAATTCAACTGGGCTGGTATGCAGTGCAGCTGTGGAGCCTGGGTGATTCCAGCATTCCAACTGACCAAAAGCAAGATCGACAAATGTTTAATGTAACACCAGGCAATTAGGTGAAGTTTTAATCCCTTAGCAGTGTTGTTACAACATATATATGTAGCTAGGAAACAGTATCATCTAGACAATTCTATGGACTTGTGATGGACTTGTGATATATATTGTGTTTGTGATATATATATATATATATATATATATATATATATATATATATATATATATATATATATATATATATATATATATATATATGGTGTTTGTGATATATGTGAGATGTTTGTGAAATGTGATGTATGTATATATATATGATGTTTGCTTGGATGGAATGGAAAAAACAAAAAAGACTGTTTTTTCCTGGTTTGCCTAGTGTCATGACTAAGACACTAGGCAAATCAGCCCAGTTTGTCGAGTGTCAAAGCCATGACACTAGGCAAACTGGACAGGTTTGCCGAGTGTCGCAGGGCTGACACTAGGCAAACTGGGTTGATTTGCCTAGTCCGTGGGTCAGGCACTAGGCAAACTGGGCCACTTTGCCGAGTGTCCTTGTCCACAGGCACTAGGCAAACTGGGCCGGTTTGCCGAGTGCCTCGGGCCTGGCACTAGCTAGGCAAACTAGACGGGTTTGCCTAGTGCCGTGGACAAGGACACTCGGCAAAGTGGCCAGGTTTGCCGAGTGCCAGGACTACGGCACTAGGCAAACCTGCCGTTAACGGCACCGCGTCCGTCACGGCAAGTTCACTTTGCCGAGTGTCAGGCTGGCACTGGGCAAAGTCTTTGCCGAGTGCCCGACAAATGACACTCGGCAAAGAGCCTTTTGCCGAAGTTTTTTTTTCCGAGTGTGGTTTGCGTTTGCCGAGTGTTTTATGGACTTTGCCTAGTGCCTCCGGCACTAGGCAAAGCCGCTGTTTCCAGTAGTGATGCGCGCGTGGAGGATAGATAACCAACGGCCCATGCGTATTAGGGGAGTAAGGATAGTAGGAAGAGGCATGTGCCTAAGGAATATAGTAATATAATCTAAAGTTGTGATAATATAGCAGGGATAGAGGGTCATGTTGGTTGGGGCCTCTTGGGTTATTTATATTAGAGTATAGGCTTGGAGAGCAATAAACCTCTCCAAAATACATGGAAGATTATCGTTAATCCTATAAACCAACCATACAAGGTGTTGCTTGCCAAATACTATACTATGATAACACATCCAGAAAACTAGGCAAGTTAACTGCTATATAAAAATGCGGCACTAGCAACCTCGGATATGTACATATGGTAGCAATTATTCTTCCCGCCCTCAATCCTAGTCGGATCGGAGCGTTCGTTATATATGATGATGAGACCATGCACTCCAGTCGATCTTCCCCTGCATTAATCATCGTCGGAGTTCGCCCAGGCCATGCACTCCTGCTGAATCTGCCCCAGCGTCCTGCCGCCGCCATGCTGCTGCTGCTGCGACGGCACCGCATTGGTGCTGGCACCAGTACCACCACCAGCAACAGCAGCCTGGTGCTGCTGTGCCGCTGCGGTGCCATGGCCGCCTTGATGCCGATGCGCTGGCGGCGGCGACGAAGCGGTGCCTGTGAGTTGCTGGACGACGGCGCGGAACTGGTCGGGCTGGACGACGTAGACCGCCGTGTCCGCGGGGTCCCGGCGCCTCCAGTGCGGCCTGGCGGCGGCGGGCTTGCTGCCGGAAGCTGCGTCGACGGTCACGGTCTGCTGCTGCTTGTTCTTGCTGCTGTCCTCCATTAACTTGCAGCTAGTTTCTTAATTACTCGATCAGGAGGAGGCGAGGACCTGCTGGCCGGGGAGATGTTTAGCTGGTCAAGCCTGATGAGCAATAATCCGGTGGGATATATGCAGCGCTAGCGCGCGGCTATTTATAGTTCAGCAACGGCTGCAGCCACGAGGGATCATGCGCAAGCATGCGAGTTTCCTGCTGACGTCACTGCTTGCTCTCGAGTAGCCTGACGAGAAGATGAATTCTAGAATAGTCCAGCGCATCACCGCATCCGCATGCACCCCACCAGCAGAGGGAGTCAAACTAAAAGTGTGGGTGGTCAAATAAATAATCCTGCAGCTTCAGGTAGGTCCGTCCGGACCAGGCCAGGTGCATACTTTGAAAAACGTATCTCCTTACAAATACGTTTTTCGAACAACGCTTTCAATGGGACGGAGGGCCACTCCGCATGATGGATGGATGGATGGTCCAGGTCGTCGAGTGTGCCAGGATGACGAATCGATCACGCACGGACGACGGGACGTCAGGTGGTGTGCACGTTTGAAAGCGAGCGCAGGATCTAATGTGGCGCCATATATGTTGCCAACTCATGCAATTCACCTATAAAAAAAAACTCATGCAATTCAAGTGTGCGTTCACAAATGGTTGCACTCAGATGCGCCAATTGCCCAATTCAACCAAAATCTAAGTACATCTTCCAAGTCCCAAACAAGATTCATTAAATTCTAACGATGCAAATGTTCAGGTTAATTCAATTTTGTTTATGGGGGTCTTTATATCCTTGTGTTTCCTGATGAGAAAAAAATGCCCCGCTGCTTCGCCCCCACCCTCCTCTGATCCTAATCAGGGGACAAAAGACAAGCTTCTCGCCCACATTGCTTCATTTGCCACCCCTCCTATCGCTACCACCGCTACTCTAGCTCTCACCCTGGCCCCCTCCGATCCCCATTAGAGGCCACAACACATTTGATCAAATAATGAGTAAAGATGGTGTTCGTCATTTCTTGATGCTCTTTCGCTTCAACTCATTGGATTGAACCACGGTCCAATGTCACGTGCTCTCGACAATGTCCTGCACTATTTGTGAAATTTGAAAAACATACCTACGTGCAACTCGAAATCAGACGCAACCTTACCTTCTTGTACCAAGATAATATAGCTGGGTAGCTGTTGTTCAAGTGCCTATTTAATTATTTTTAGATGACTAGCAAACCTGCTCGCGCATTGCATTGGAACCAAATACATATTAGAATTGGACTAGTTATCCCTAGATGCAAGTTGTTCTAACTCGCCACATATGTTTCTTCTTCATCGCAGTGCATAGATTCCTGAATCTTGATCCCATACGCTTAGGGTCTTGTTTGGATGACTGTCGGGTACCAAAACAAGGGGTACCCACAATCAACGATCAAGAAAAACAAACTCCTGAGAAAACCACGCCAAAAGCTCTGCCCACAGAGACGGGACGAGCCGAAATGACACGCCTCGACCACGTTCCGACTCGCACGAGGCTCGCTCGACGGAACACCTCGACCACCGAGAAATCTCCGACTCGCACGACCCTGGGTCGAGTCGGTCGACCCACCGCACTCACCAACTCTGAGACAAAAGTCAGAGCATTTAATGCAACCGCCAACCACTTCCTACCCTCATGGCTACAGCAACAACCGGCATGGAAGCAGTACCAGTGTCAAATCTCACTTTTTACTGCCCATCCCGGGATGGGCGGTGAAAACCTGTCACTGTGCCCGCCATACCGAGCACTGTTCCACCACTGATCACCCTCGAGGGAGAATACGACGAGTGTCGTACCCCGAAATTCCCGGGACTCTGCCTTATCCGTTCACCGTCGACCCGTCCTCGACCCGGCCTCGACCAACCGCCGGTCAAACAAGAAAGCAAGGCTTGCATGACACAGGACCCGGAGTCTTTTCACCGTCTTATCCTCTACGTCACCATGGTGTCCGGGGATGGCTGACCATTCTCGGGGTACGTCGCTACAGCGGCCTCCACAGCGATTGACAAAACTTCACCTCTAAGGCACCCCCGGCGTCCCTGCCTCCTCTTGACCCTATAAAAGGGCAGGGCAGGGGACTCTACGAAGGGGGACGACGGACAACAAAAAGCCAGTCACCATCCCACTGTAGAAGATCAACATCTCAAGCAATCTCCTTTGTACTCTCACTTTTTCTCCCTGAGACCTGGGATCGGCTCCCTCTCTCACAACTTGTAACTCCTACGCAAGCACTTAGGTGCAAGGAAATACAATACTCCCCCCCCGCTGGACGTAGGGCCTTCTTTTGCCCGAACTAGGATAAACCTCCGTGTACTCTCCTTGCATCACCATCCAGATTAGGGACACGCAGCACTGATTCACTCGTTGGCTTAGGACCCTCGCAGGACCGAATGCCGATAGTTGGCGCGCCAGGTAGGGGACGCTGCGTGCCAACATCGCTTTCCCGCCATTTTTCTGGATGGCTGACCCCGAACGTCCACTCCCGTTGGCCACGGTGATCTGGTTTGGGAGCTTGGAGTTCACGTCTCTTGGCCACGGCTATGACATGGTCCTCCTCCCGCCCAGGCACCCGACCGACGGTGACCACGAGCTCTCCAAACCTGGGGGAGCGTTGCGCCGGTATCGTCGCTCTTATCAGGCACGCGCCGCCAGGCGACGGCGAGCCCAGCGCAACCGCCGTCATCGCCTCGCGGAGGGCGATGGTATTCCCCGATCCGGCGCCTCTCAGCCAGACGTCGACACGAATTTCCTCACTGAGGATCTGTGTAGGATGAGCTTGGCTAAGGGTAAGATGCCGACAGAGAGTCCCGTCGCTCCACCGCCCGGTGCGGCGCCGCCACCAGCTAGTTCGACTACTCCGGTACTAGGAACTACGTCTTCATCAGCATTCCCGCTTGGACTAGACTCGGTTGCCCGGGCGTATGCTTCTTCTGTAAGCACCAGCATGAGTGCTTACGAGGAACTCCCCGGACACCATCTACGTTCCGCCCTCGACCTCGTCGCGTCCACGCCAGCTTCCGAGTACCTGGACTCCACGGAGACCCTGGATACAGAGCTCCGTGCGACTGCCTTTCGACATCACAACCCCAGAGACGCACGACCTCTCATGCACCCGTTGTACTACTATTTCGGCGCTCCAGACTCCGACTCTGCCGATGACACCTACGACCCGACTCGCGAGTGCTTCAATATCGATGGAGCTATCGCGTCAGATTCGGAGGATGAGGCAGCCGTTGGAGGAAGGAACACGCCGCCTCAGGTCGAGCTCCCTGCTACGCGGGATGAGGCTCAATTCCTTGTGGACCAAGGAATGCAACTCGAGCAAATCCGTGAATTATAGGACAGGCTCGACGAGGAACGAGAAAATCCGCGCCTATTTCAACAAACCCTCGAGCATGAGCGCGCGGCACGCGCACACGGCGGAGGAGCTCGAGAGAGAGCTCGCGATGTCAATCGTCACATCATCGAGGATCGGGCAGTCGAGCCCCCGGTTTTTGGTCGAGCCAGCCAGAACGTTGTCACAGCCGCCATGCTCCTTTATAACATGCCCGAGCCATCGAACCTCGAGGCCCGTCGGGCCCGTGATGAAATCCAAGGATTCCTCGAGACCGCTGCCATGCAGTAGGTCGAGAGTTCCACCTCGAGGCGACGCGGGCTTGCCTCGGAATAGCCTGCGGAGCCCTCCCAACAGGAGAGAGAGAGGCCTCGGTTCATCCCGAGCACGCCCAACGGAACAAGGCGGCCTCTGTCCGTGATCGCATCGTCTATAACCGTGAACCTCGAGACGCCCGTGACAACATCACCGAGCGCCGGAGGCGCAAGTGTGGTGACGGTGCAGCTCGAGGCTACCACGAGCACATGGGCGGGCGCTACGACAGCTCGAAGGATCGAAGCCTTTCACCCGAGCCACCAGGCCCTCGGGTCTTTAGCAAAGCCATCCGCGAAACATTACTTCCGGCTCGGTTCCGCCCCCCACGACTCTTACCAAGTATAACGGCGAAACCAAACCTGAACTTTGGCTCGCTGATTTCCGCTTGGCTTGTCAGTTGGGTGGGGCCACCGACGACCGGGTCATCATTCGACAACTTCCCCTATTTCTGTCGGACACCACTCGAGCCTGGCTCGAGGACCTCCCACCGCGATAGATCCACGACTAAAACGACCTGGTGAGAGTGTTCGAGGGAAACTTTAAAGGGACCTACATGCGCCTTGGGAACTCATGGGATCTCCGAAGCTGGAAACAGAAGCCGGGCGAGTCCCTCCGAGACTACATCTGGCGTTTCTCCAAACAGCGCACCGAGCTTCCCAACATCACTGACTCCGACGTCATCATGGCCTTCCTCTCTGGTACCACCTGCAAAGAGTTGGTCCGAGAGTTGGGCCGCAGCACTCCCATCACTGCCAACGGTTTGATGGACATTATCACCAACTTCGCCGCCGGCGAGGAGGTGGTTGGTGCCATCTTTGGCAGCGACCAGGACAAAGGGAAGCACAAGGAAGAGGATCCCACGAGCTCCAGCCGAGGCTCGAAGAGGAACAATAAGAAGAAGAAAAACCAGCAGGGCAAACAAGAGGCCCCGACCGACGACCTTGTTGCCGCTGTTGATCGTAAGAAACCTGGAGGACCCCCCGACGGGGGCATTTTCGACAAAATGCTCAAAGAACCATGTCCCTACCACAAAGGGCCCATGAACCACAACCTCGAGGACTGCCACATGCTCCGGAGATACTTTGAAAGCCTAGGCATCAAGATTGACGACAAGAAGGAGGATACCAAGGGAGACGACAAGGACGAGGGGTTTCCCGAGATTCATGACTGTTTCATGATATACGGAGGGCCCTCAACGCGCCTCTCAGCACGACAGCGCAAACGGGAACGTCGAGAGGTCTTCTTCATGCAACTCGCGACCCCCCTCTTCCTTGACTGGTCCGAGGTGGCCATCACTTTCGACCGTGATGACCACCCAGACTACGTCCCCAATCCTGGGGTCTACCCACTTGTCATCGATCCCATCATCGCCAACACACGCCTCACCAAGGTGCTCATGGACGGGGGTAGTAGTCTTAACATCATCTATGCCCAGACCCTCGACCTTCTAGGGATCACAAGGACGCACCTCCGACCCAGCGTCGGGGGCTTCCATGGAGTCGTGCCGGGGAAGCGAGCAGAGCCCGTCGGATGGGTCGACCTGCCTGTTTGTTTTGGCACCCCCACTAACTTCAGGAAGGAAACTCTCACTTTCGAGGTGGTTGGATTCCATGGGGACATACCACGCCATTCTTGGGTGCCCCTGCTACGCCCGGTTCATGGCGGTCCCCAACTATACCTACCTCAAGCTCAAAATGCCGGGCCCCAACGGTGTCATCACCATCGGGCCCTCCTATGAGCACGCCTACGAATGCGACATGGAATGCGTCGAGCACGGGGAAGCCATCTTGGAGTCAGCGACCTTGGCGGCGAACCTCAACGGTTTGGCCGACAAGATCCCCGACCCCAAGCGCCACACCGGCAACTTCGAGCCCGCGGAAGACGTCAAGCTCGTACCCCTCGATCCCACCGACCCAAAAGAAAAGGCGTTGAGCATCAGCGCCACCCTCGATCCCAAATAGGAAGCAATGCTCATCAAATTTCTCCGTGCAAACATCGACATCTTTGCATGGAGTCCCTCGAATATGCCGGGCATACCCAGGGAAGTCACCGAGCACGCCTTGGAGATCTGAGCCAGCTCCAAACGGGTGAAGCAACGCTTGCGCCGCTTCGACGCGGAGAAGTGCAAGGTCATCGGCGAGGAGGTCCACAAGCTATTGGAGGCCGGATTCATCAAGGAGGTTCATCATCCCGAGTGGCTAGCTAATCCTGTATTAGTTAAGAAAAAGAATGGGAAATGGAGGATGTGTGTAGACTATACTAGTTTGAATAAAGCATGTCCGAAAGTTCCTTTTCCTTTACCATGCATTGATCAAATTGTTGATTCTACTACGGGATGTGAAACTCTGTCATTCCTAGATGCGTATTCCGGCTACCACCAGATCAAAATGAAGGAGTCCGACCAGCGCGTGACTTCATTCATCACCCCATTCGGCATGTATTGCTACGTTACTATGCCCTTCGGTCTCCGGAATGCAGGGGCTACATACCAGCGATGCATGCAACACGTTTTTGGGGAACACATTGGACCAACCGTCGAGGCTTACGTCGACGATATCGTTGTCAAAACCAAGAGGGTCAGTAATTTGATAAACGACCTCGACGTTGCGTTCAAATGCCTTAGGAAAAAACATTAAGCTCAACCCCGAGAAGTGTGTCTTTGGCGTCCCTCAAGGCATGCTCCTAGGGTTCATCGTTTCCGAACGTGGCATCAAAGCCAACCCGGAAAAAATCACTGCAATAACAAAAATGGGCCCTATCCGAGATCTAAAGGGCGTACAGAGGGTCACAGGCTGCCTCGCGGCCCTTAGTCGCTTCATTGCACGCCTCGGTGAAAAAGCGCTCCCACCGTATCATCTCCTAAAGAAATCGGAACACTTTTCATGGACCCTCGAGGCAGAAGAAGCCCTTACAAAGCTCAAAGCTACGTTGTCAAACTCACCGATCCTCGTCCCTCCGGCCATAGGAGAACCCCTCCTGCTTTACGTCGCCGCAACGACACAAGTGGTCAGCGCGGTCTTAGTTGTCGAGAGGGCAGAGGAAGGACATACCTTGCTCGTTCAGAGGCCGGTCTACTTCATCAGCGAGGTGCTCTTGGAAACCAAGGTTCGCTACCCGCAGATCCAGAAGCTGTTGTACGCCATCGTCTTGACGCGGTGCAAACTTCGTCACTACTTCGAGAGCCACCCAGTGACCGTGGTGTGTTCTTTCCCCTTGGGAGAGATAGCCCGGAACCGAGAGGCCTCGGGTAGAATAGCAAAGTGGACGGTCGAGCTCATGGGTGAGACCCTCTCTTATGCGCCACGCAAAGCCATCAAATCCCAGGTGCTAGCAGACTTCCTGGCGGAGTGGACCGACACTGAACTTCCTCCGGTTCAGCTCCAGGCCGAGCTTTGGACCATGTACTTTGACGGGTCGCTGATGAAAATAGGAGCAGGCGCGGGCTTGCTCTTCATCTCGCCCCTCGGAATCCACATGTGCTATGTAATCTGGCTTCATTTTCCTGCCTCCAACAACGTCGCCGATTACGAGGCGCTCGTCACGGGCCTACGCATCGTCGTCGAACTAGGGGTCCGACACCTCGACGTTCATGGTGATTCCCAGCTTGTGATCGACCAGGTCATGAAGAGCTCGAGCTGCCGTGATCCAAAGATGGAAGCCTACTGCGAGGAAGTACGGCGCCTTGAGGACAAGTTTCACGGCCTCGAGCTCAACCACGTTGCACGCAGATATAATGAAGCCGCCGATGAACTCGCGAAAATCACTTCTAGTCGAACCACAGTTCCACCTGACGTTTTCGCGAGAGATCTCCATCAACCGTCCATCAACATCAGGGCAGACGGAGGGGCCGACGGACCATCACTCGATCCCCCACCTGAGGCAGAAGCTCCCTCGACTGGGGCTGAAGCCATGCAGGCAGAAGGCTCGACCCCACCAGCCAACCTCGAGCCCGACTGGCGTGTTCCGTACCTCGACTATCTTATTCGAGGGGACCTCCCCTCGGATAAGACCGAGGCTCGACAGACCACTCGCCAGGCCAAGTCCTTTGTGATATTTGGCGACAACAAAGAGCTGTATCGCCGCAGCCCTACGGGCATCCTCCAATGCTGTATCACAAATGAGAAAGGCAGGAATCTGCTCAAAGATCTACACTCGGGGGCTTGCGGTCATCATGCGGCACCTCGAACCCTCGTTGGAAACGCATTCCGACAAGGTTTTTACTGGCCAACCGCAGTCTCCGACGCTTTCAAGCTAGTACGCTCCTGCAAAGGATGCCAGTACTACGCAAGGCAAACCCACCTCCCAGCTCACGCCCTGCAAACTATTCCCATCACATGGCCGTTCGCTGCTTGGGGGCTCGACTTGGTCGGACCACTGAAGAGGACAACTGGTGGCTTCACCCACCTGCTTGTCGCCATTGACAAATTTTCCAAGTGGATCAAGGCCCGTCCTATCACTAGCATCAGGTCTGAGCAAGCTATGCTATTCTTCACCGACATCGTCCACCGCTTTGGGGTTCCTAACTGCATCATCACGGACAACGACACCCAATTTACCAGCAAAAAGTTTCTGGATTTCTGCGACAACCATCACATCCGTGTGCTCTGGTCGGCCGTGGCTCATCCAAAAACAAATGGCCAAGTAGAACGTGCCAACGGTATGGTCCTACAAGGCCTAAAACCGAGAATTTTCGATAAGCTAAACAGACACGGTAAAAAATGGGCCGCCGAGCTCCCCTCGGTCCTATGGAGCCTAAGAACGACGCCGAGTCAAGCCACGGGGTTCACTCCATTCTTCTTAGTCTACGGATCCGAGGCTATGCTCCCAACCGATGTAGAATATGGATCCCCGAGGCTGAAAGACTACAACGAGCAAAACAATGACGCCACAAGAGAGGACGCCCTCGACCAGCTCGAGGAAGCTCGCGATGTGGCTCTGTTACACTCGACAAGGTATCAGCAAAGTCTCCAACGCTACCACGACAAACACATCCGCAGACGGGACCTCAATGTCAGTGACCTGGTGCTCCAGCGAAGCCAGAACAACAAGGGATGACACAAGCTTACTCCGCCATGGGAAGGGCCGTACATCATCGCGAAAGTATTGAAGCCCGGCACCTACAAGCTATCGAACGAGAAAGGCAAAATCTTCACCAACGCATGGAACATTGAACAGCTATGTCGCTTTTTTCCTTAAAGCCTCGAGGCTCTGTAAATTGTTTCGCAATCCCATGATAGAGTAAAGAATACATCGGTGTTCAAAGCATTTTTCATAACAACCAGGAAGGGTCGACCCTGTTTTCTCAGAGTTGACCCTCCCTCGGGGGCTGCAAGGGGGGAACCCCCTACGTATCCCCAAAAAACTCGCATTTTTTCAAAGAACAAGAGAACTTTTACATAAGTCGACGAGGCCGCAAGCGCACCCTAAGGCTCGAGGGCTGCCGAGCCGTGAGATCGCCTACACCTCCGAGCTATGGTACCTCCACTCACTCCCCCACACCAAGGGGTGCAACTGCGCGCTAAGTAGACCTAATAATAGTTCATGATTTTGAAAAAACTCACGTATAACATTCCCGTTCGCTTCGAATCAAGTTCTTACATGATCTACGAGGCCACAAACGCACCCTAAGGCTCGAGGGCAGTCGAGCCGCGAGATCACTTACGCCTCCGAGGCTACAGTACCTCCACTCGCTCCCTCACGCCAAGGGGTGCAACCGCGCGCTAAGAAAATCATGCAAGAATACGATTCAAGCGAGAAAGGGAAGAAAAAACTCGAACGAAAATGGACATTTAGTACAAATTTACATCTAAATGTTTCAAGGCCCCTGAGGCCATCACGACATAAGTTATGAACATTAACTTATTTACATGGGCCCTCATGCCCAGGTTTGGCTCACAGGCCCTCATCGTCGGCAGGCGGGACCACCTCGACCTCGAAAAGCTTTGCAAGGCGACCCCCAGGTTCCTCCGTGGCCTCGATCAGGTTCAGGTAGGCTACTTCATTCTCCTCGTCCGTTCGGTCTAGATCCGTGATGAAGCCATCAGCAATGAGGCCCATGTCATACTCAAACCCAGACCGAACGACCGCCATGGCCCTCTTCACGCCATGATGCAGCCCGCCTCGTATCTTCTCGTGGACGAGGTGACCCAGCGCCGCCATTCGGCGGACAATCGAGTTCCCCGGCGCGTCCTCCTTGGTATCGGCATCGGGCTCGACCCCCAGGCCATCGCACACCGAGGTGATCGCACCCTGGAGCAGCTGAGTCCACCCGGCCTCGGCCTCGAAGAGGTTCTGGAACGAGGTAGCCGTCACCTGGGCCGCATGCTGCTGCTTCTCCAGCTCTGAAACACAAACACCAAGTTAGCATAAGCCTGGGACCTCGATGCCAAGGCCAAAACATGACAAAAGGTTTACCCTCAGCATGGGTCTGCCAACCCATGACCTCATCACGCAACTCCTCGCGCGCCTTCTCCGATGCCTGAAGAGCCTCGTCCTTGTCACGGACCGCTGCCCTCAACGTCGCAATCTCCCGACCGGTGCCCGAGAGTGCCTCGTCCCTCTCTCAGACCGTCCCCTTCAATGTCGCAACCTCGTCCTCCAATGTTCTGACGCGAGCGGACGCCATCCCGATCTAGATGTTGAGGGCATCACGCTGACCGCTGACTAAGGCGACATCCTCCTTGAGCTCCTTCACGCGCGCCAGCAGCGGCGCGAGGTCCTCACGAGCCTTGGCCGCCTCCTCCCGAGCCCTTGCCGCATCTTCATGCGCCTTGGCCTCGGCTTCCCGAGCCTGTGCCGCCTCCTCCCTGATCGCTGCATGGACGACACGGAGCTCGTCCACCTCGGCGCTCTTCTAGGATAGCCGCTTATTGGCTTCCTCGACTAGAGCCCGTTGACGAGCAAGCGCCGCCCATACGCCACTCTCATGACGAATGAAGAGTGACTTGCGACGAGAACGCTCCTTGAGCTCCTGACCACAGTTAAAACCCAAAGATCAGAACCAAGGAGAAAGGAAGGACAAAACGCAAGAAAAGACAAACGAACCCGGCTCACCTCGAAAGCCTCTGACATACCCCACACCAAGGTATCTGCGACCATGCACAGAGACTGCACGGAGTGCTTACGGAGTCCCTCGATGAACTCCCAGTGCTGCACTTCGTCCTTGTCGTTGAGGGCGAAGAAGGGCTCGGCGCTGGGGTTAGACGCGTCCCTGAACTCAAGGGTCGACCGACCCTAGCGCGGGAGCTCCTCCTCCGCCCGTACAAGTGCCAGCCCTGCATAGTCGGGCCACCTGGCAGACGCCTCGGCCAGGTCATCCCCCAATGTCGTAGAAGTACCGGGCCGATCCGGGGCATCGACCATCTCGATGTCCGCCTTCTGCTTTCCCTTGTCAGAAGGAGGGTCATCGACGATAAGGTCGATTACAGCCGGAATCGACCCTTGGGGGGCTGACGTCTCGACTGTTGGCGCCACCGCCTGTACGTTGGACGGTGGCACGACCACCCCCCGTTCTGCCTCGACCGCCTGCACCGTTGGCTAGTCCTGCTGCGGCTGCGGCTCCTCCCACGCCGGTTGCGACTCCGGCTACGCCGCCTCTTTCTCCACCTCTGGCGGGGCTTCCACCACCTCTCTTGACTTTTCGACATCTGCCCGCCCCGCGCCACGAACGGATGTTTCGGCCTTAGAGGCCTCGACGGTCGCCTGGGTCATTGCGGTCGACCCAGGTTCTGACCCACCAACACTGGGCACCTTGAGCCTGGCACTGCCCAGGACTGCCTCAACTGGCTCTGGCTCCCGTGTGGCGTCACCAGGACCAGCGACCTCCTGGGCTCTTACTCCCGCCTTGGCGGTGGCCTCCCTCGTCCTGAGACGCTCCGTGGTAGCCTGGTACCTCGCGACCCAGGCGGTGTCATCGGCAGGCGTCCGCATCATCAAGGCGGTGCCCGACTTGAGCGCCTTGACGGGAGTCGGAGCCGTGAGCTCCACCTTGCGCTTGTGGCTGAGCAGCAAATAGACGCGTCAGAATAAAGAGCGAGATTACCGTTGATGGAAAGACAAGGTGAGGTACTTACCCGGATATGGGAATCAGGGGCCTAGACTCTAGCCTCCCCGAGCCACCCGACGGCATCTGCGAGGGCCCCTCAGTTGAGCCTCCTGTTGGCCGGGTGCTCCTCGGAGCCCGGGCTGACGGGGCGCCTGAGGACCTCTGCACCAATGAGGCTATCTGGCCTCGAGTCCTTACGCCCGTCGACGGCGCCCTGGCCTCAGACGCCGACGTCGTTGCTCCGCCTGTCGGCAGAGTCCAAGGCGATCGGACTCGCGGGCGTGACGCCACCGATCTCCCCTGCGGGACCCCAGGCGAGGTAGATCCCCTCTCTAAAGGCCCCGCTCGGGCCCTTTCCTCTACTGGCTCTCCTTCCCCCTCGACGGGCGCCGAGACTTCCCTCGACGCCTGGGAGGTCGACCCCCCAACGGGCTCCAGCAGGGGCCGCACGTCAGGGAGGTGCGCAAGAAAAGTCACGGTATCATACCGTGACCCGGCGTCATCGTCGCCGCTGTCTTCATCCTGCCCCGAGACCGTCTCGGAGGGGGATTCCTCAATCGGGAGACCCTCGAGGCTCTGCTGGTGGCTGCGCTTTTTCAACGCCTCGCGCTCGAGGGCCTTCTTGACTTGATGCTTCTTAGCAGCGTCCTTCTCTTCCTTCTTCTGGGCCGCCAAGAGGCGTCTCGCCTCTCGAGCAGCCCGATCCTCCGGAACCGGCGGCCGTGACTCCTTGACCGCCGACAGATCCTGCACGGAGGCCTCGACCAACTTAGTCGAGGAAACTGGGAAGCAAAAGGACCCAAGGCTGTCAAGAACGACACTTACCAGAGGCTCAAAGCCTTGAGTGGGGCGCATCGGGACCCTGTCGATGTCCTCCTGCTTGAAGCTCCCCACCATCCACCGTGCACGCCGGGTGACTTCATCAAGGGGAGGGACTCGTGCGACATCCGACTCCCCTCCAGCGAAGCCTCCGGCGTCATCTCGTCGATCTGGAGTCGGCGCTGCATCAGCGGCAGCACCCTCCAGCGGTGGAACACGGCGGCCACCATTCCCGCCGTTAACCCGCGCTGCCGAAGCCTCCTCAACGCGTCGAGGAGCGGCTGCAGTTTCGGCTTGTCCTCCTCGACGACGCCGTATGTCTAGTTGTCCTCGTGCGACATCAGGACCCGGCCAGAGAACCTCGGTAGCCGGTCGTCGTCATTGCGCAGGTAGAACCACCCGTCATGTCAGCCGCTATTCGATGAGATGAGCTGCGCCGGGATGTACTGCTCACCTCGACCCACCCAGACTTGGAGGGTGCAGCTCCCCGCATGCACCGCGCGCCGCACTCCTCGCTCGCCCGCCTTCTTGGTGAAATGCTCCGCCTTGAAGAGGTGGAGCCACAGATTCCAGTGTGGCTCCATCCCCAGGTACCCCTCGCAGACCGCCACAAAAATGGTAGCCTGCGAGATGGAGTTGGGGGCGAGATGATGCAGCTCCACCTTGTAGTAGTGGAGGAGCACCCGCATGAAGCAGCTTGGTGGCATCCCGAGCCCCCTCTCATGGAAAGCCATGAAGCTCACCACGTATCCCTCCGGGGGCGCCGGCTCCCGGTGGTCGAACGGCGGCACCCTCCATTCCGGCTGGTTCTGGCTCGCCCTCGGTCGCAGAAGACCATCGCGGACCAACTCCTCCAGCTTTCTCTCCGTCACCGAGGAACGAGCCCACGCGTCCGCGGGAAGGATCTGGCTCTTTCCCGCCATGGTCGTCGGAAACGGCGTGCGGCTGCGGAGGAAGAGGTGACGGCGGCAGTGGAGGGCGGCTGAAGGGCGCACAAGGAGAAAGGGGGCAGAAACACAAATGGCCTGTAGGGGGCACACGGGACCCCGGACCTCACACTTATACCCTGATGGAAGGCCAACGGGCAGATCTGGCGAGAAAGGTAGGAACAGTTCTCGCATTCAATGTCCTTACCTAACCGCTCCCTCGAAACCCGCAGGTAAGGGCACGTGTCCGCCGTTCACTCCGTAACCGTCGCACCACACTGCCCACTACCACGCCGTTCTCGCTTCTCCTCCTAAAAAGTCGCACCTCAAATGGGTCGAAAGGGGATCTGCGAACGGATCTTCCTAGACGAATGGGTAACGGGCTCCGAGCCCGATATAAACCTCAAGGGATTGAAAGCTGGCCCTCGACCAGGGTTCGACAGCTGCCCTCGAGTAACGGAGTCAGGGACAACTAGGGACGCGCCCATACAAGGCCAGGGCTCGAGCCACTCTCTCGAGGCGCCCCCAGACATATTCGAGGCTAGAAGAGAGGTCGACGATGGAATCCCCTCGGAGGGAGGCATCGAGCCCTCGGGTCCTATCGCATGGAACCGAGATCTACACGATTGCTCTTTGGCATTTTTTGAGAGCGCCTCCGTGGCCGCTAGCTGACTCCTACCGAATGGAGCATGGGCTCCCACTCGAATTCCCCGCTAACAGCTCACCAGAGACCGTCGGAACTCGCCTGATGAGGGTAGTACGACGTTCCCCACCCCTCCTCCTTTTTTCTAAAAAAGGAGCGTGAGGGTCGAACGATAAAAGACGGGCAAGACTCTGATCGACCTCGTGCGCGCGAGGCTCAGGGGCTCGACCGCAAAAGGCTAAACCTCAAACAAAAGAGGACAAAACACGTCACGATGCAAGAGCATTCCTCGATATAACGTACTAAAGACCTCGGAGGAGTCAAAACACTCCACCGAGGCCTCGGGGGCTACACCCGGCGGGTGCGCTCGCGCGCACCCACTGGAAAAAGCTACGACGCTACGACTCCAGTTCATGACTCGCTGAGCCTCTGCGAGAGTGACCCACACTCACCCAAAGGCTCGGGGGCTACTATCGGGTACCAAAACAAGGGGTACCCACAATCAACGATCAAGAAAAATAACTCCTGAGAAAACCACACCAAAAGCTCTGCCCATAGAGACGGGACGAGCCAAAATGACACGCCTCGACCACGTTTCGACTCGCACGAGGCTCGCTCGACGGAACACCTCGACCATCGAGAAATCTCCGACTCGCACGACCCTGGGTTGAGTCAGTCGACCCACCGCACTCACCAACTCTGAGACAAAAGTCAGAGCATTTAATGCAACCGCCAACCACTTCCTACCCTCATGGCTATAGCAACAACCGGCCTTGAATCAGTACCAGTGTCAAATCTCACTTTTTACTGCCCATCCCGGGATGGGCGGTGAAAACCTGTCACTGTGCGCGCCATACCGAGCACTGTTCCACCACTGATCACCCTCGAGGGAGAATACGACGAGTGTCGTACCCCGAAATTCCCGGGACTCAGCCTTATCCGTTCACCATCGACCCACCTCGACCCATCCTCGACCCGACCTCGACCAACCGCCGGTCAAAAAAGAAAGCAAGGCTTGCATGACACAGGACCCGGAGTCTTTTCACCGTCTTATCCTCTACGTCACCATGGTGTCCGGGGATGGCCGACCATTCTCGGGGCACGTCGCTACAGCGGCCTCCACAGCGATCGACAAAACTTCACCTCTAAGGCACCCCCGGCGTCCCTGCCTCCTCTTGACCCTATAAAAGGGCAGGGCAGGGGACTCTACGAAGGGGGACGATGGATAACAAAAAGCCAGTCACCATCCCACCGTAGAAGATCAACATCTCAAGCAATCTCCTTTGTACTCTCACTTTTTCTCCCTGAGACCTGGGATCGGCTCCCTCTCTCATAGCTTGTAACCCCTACGCAAGCACTTAGGTGCAAGGAAATACAATACTCCCCCCGCTGGACGTAGGGCCTTTTTTGCCCGAACCAGGATAAACCTCCGTGTACTCTCCTTGCATCACCATCCAGATTAGGGACACGCAGCACTGATTCACTCGTTGGCTTAGGACCCTCGCAGGACCGAACGCCAACAATGGGTGTCTTAGAGGTTAGCTAGGATACCAAAATGCAACCTTCGGTGTTTGAATGTCTACCTAACTGTTAAGCTAGGCTCTAGGAAGCCAAAGAGGGACTTGATGCTGGCTACCTAGAAACGCACAGAAGGATAGTTTCTAGGAAGCCAGCCTTGGCTAGCCACCACATCACACCAGCTCAACCGCCTTGCATTGTCCACTCACCTTCGCCAGCGCAGATCGATGACGGGCTGGTCATGCCGCGAGCACCGCCGGTCCCTCCCCTCCTCCACACGAGCTCAGTCGGCCCTTCCTCGTGACCTCCACCAGGACCCTACGTGAGCTCCACCGGGGACTCCATCCATGAGCACCACCGGGGAACCCCGTCCGCGAGCGCCTCTGGTCCCCCACGAGAGCGTCGCCGGGAACCTCTGTCCCGAGCGCCTCTGGGACCCGTCAGGACCCCGTCCCTGAGTGTGTTCCACGTCGTTCTTAGCAAGGGGATGGATTTTTGGAGAAATTTGTGTTGGATGTTGCTGCTAGTGGATAAATTAGGTGATGTGTTTTGGGAGATAAGTGGCATCCATGTTATGGCTATTACCGTGAGGGCTCTCGCCACATGAGTCGTGCTCAGTCATGGCCTTGGATGGCAGTAAGTCCACCTCCATCTAGAGACAGTTATTCGATTCCTATAACCACACAACAAAACATCAACTTTCCTATAACCACACAACTAAACAATGACCTAATAAACACATAAAATTAACCAAACTCACTAGATAAACATATTAAAACAATGTGAAATTAAACTTTTTTATGATTTTTAATGGATATGATTAACACAAATTTATAATATATAGCTATTATAGTAAATAATTATACTGTAAACAACAAAAGCTATGATACTAATAATATGAAAGGGGTACTGATCTTCAGAGCATTCTCATTACTTCTTCCTAGACTAGTAAGTCTCATTTCCTGCATTGTTTTCTTAATTCTATCAAATAATTTGAACCTCAAACCTCTAATCATAATATCATATTAAGTTGCATGCATTGACTAGTTCAATCAAAAACTTAAACTGTTTAAAAAACATGGACAATTTACTTATACTTCAACACTCTATCTTATACGGAGGCCCTCCACGTCAGGACTTAAATGTATAGTAATAGAAGCGGACAACAGCTCTTTCATTTGATCATGCTTCTTTTATTTGATTATGCTTTCCAAGTTTCGAATTTAAAACCTCTGACCCTAATACCATATCAAGTTGCATGCATCGATGAGCTCAATGCAAAAGCTTAAGCTAATACGGAAGGTGGACAACTTATTCTCTTGGTTCTTGCTATTATCTTGCAAGTCAGGCAACAACGTCTTCATCAGTTTTTGTTGACTTCGCTTGTGAAATCTCGCAGGAGCTTCTTTTAATTTGTTTCAGCTTATTAAACTGTGCCATCGCAACACAAACCTTGATTGCTGTAGTCTGTCAAGACCCGAATACTATACAGGCCCGTGCGCTAGTCTTGCTAGCAACGCGCGCTTTTTGTTTCCGGCGCCGTTTCTTTTTACATCCTGAACCGATGCGTAAGCACTTTTTGTTTCTGGGGCCGTTTCCTTTTTCCTAGGACCTATTATGCATGGAGGGTGGACGCGGGGGGAGACGGGGGGCGCATGCACTGTGTGAAACATCTATGATAGATCCAGTTTTTTTTGGCATACACAAGTGGTATACAAACTTTAAAATATGATAATTTTCTTGAAAAACACCTATTTTTAATTCCGTTTGCACCATAACGTTTATTATGACGAGATCTATAAAAGAAAACCCATATTGGATATGTTTCGAAATAATTTATGACAGAGGGAGGTCCTCTTTCTGCCGATGAGGCAACCTCAAGGGAAGGATGGGGGCCACGGTGGTGATCACGGGGGGTTGGCGGTTAGGGACTCGGAGGTGGCAGCTCTTTTTGTCTAGTCCAAGACTAGTCACTTGTTGATCTTTCTTTGGGTTTCAACTTATTTGTCAAGTTGTAGCGACTATATATCATTAATGCAAGCAGCTAGCTGGTTTTTTCTCGAATACGCAAAAGATTTGTGTATCATTGTAATTAAGAAGAAGAGTTTAATCATACAAATGACGCGCTTCTGACGAACGCCCTCGGAGGTCTTACAGCCGTAGACTGAACCTTCCTAGCAAACAACTCCAAGCTTCGATATTACATAAAAGGTCTACAACCGAGCTAAGAGCAGCACTGCAACCTGCAGCTAGCTGGTTATTATCTCAGTTTTTGAGCTAGTTTTCTACTCGTGATCTACAACAAGAAAATCGAGATCCCACCATACGGGAGTATGTTTTTGGGTGACCATCTGTCAGTTTATTATCTATGTGTAATGTCTGTTAGTATGTCGCTTACTCAAGTGTCAAAGGCTGGCTATGCTTATGCAATTGGCTATTGTTTTTTTAATGTTTTTTTCTGTTTTGATGTTATTGTTGGGAAATAAACATGAGACCGATCTTTGTATCTTTGAATTATTAGGCAAATGCCCGTGCGTTGCAATGGAAAAACATAATACCACGATAAACATATGTATGAGCGTGTTTTATATTATTACCTAAAAAAGATATTGCAATCGTGATGTTTGGAACATATATATTACATGAGTCTTCATGAAGGATAGAAAATTAAAATATAAGTCCGAGTGTTGATGCGGAACTAAAACAATCATGTTCATATTGTATGAATCTATGCGAAACTGAAACAACCAAGTTCATAAAATATATTATACAATTAAAAATCTAGTCTATCAAAAGTTTGACCGGGAGAATGTGCTTTGCACGGGAACCGAGTACCTACCTGGTCACCAATCAAAGATGATCCAGAAGATTTTTAAGTCCAAGATGCGACATCTGAACATAATCACCACAATACGACCATTGTTATGAAGTACACTCGCTTGTTATTAAGTGGCTCTTTGTCACACTTTAACTTCAACCAACTTAGTTGCTGATGTTGCCTAAAAGACAGGGATGTTAGAGTGGCACAAATAATATAAACTCACTTGTATAATAATGTATATTGCACCTATTTGATTGCTCAATAAATTTTTCGTACCTATGGACATTTATCTCACTAAATCTGAGGTTAATTTAATGTAATCACAATATATGTAGCTGTGAAATATTAATTTAATTTAAAGATACAAGTGTTTTTTATTTTCAAATCATGTGCACAAAATCTTAAATCTAGGCATGGTAGAATGTCAACTAATATATTATGTGTTACCTGAATGACATTCAGAAACAACAAACCACCTATCTAGATACTCCTAGCATGTAGTTGTGAGAAGCTAATTTACTTTTGCTTTCTTGATACAAGGAGTATATTTTATATAGAAAAAATGCTAGAGCCAAGCCTGCACTTAGAGCATGTCTAAGAGTTTTTTTTCTAAAACTCACTCTCTAAAACATTGTTTGAAGAGCCATTTGAATAAAAATCGCTTTCTTTATCTTTCTACTCTCCCACAATTTTTCTATATCCAATGTGCACTCTAGATAACCAGTGTCACTCTTCACCTTTGGATAGCGAGAATCTAAATAGAAGATAGCTATATTTGGAGAGACAATTAAAGAGGTTGTTGGAAGGTATTTTTTCATCAAAATCTTTATTTCTATCAATTAGAAAGAATATAAAGAGTCTCTAGGAGTTGCTCTTATAAGGGTCTGTTTGGCATGGCTCCAACTCTGAAAACACAAGTCTAGAGCAGGTGCTCCGCCATGGAGCAGCTCTACGGTGGAGCTGGCATCCTAACAAACTGTTTGGTAGAGCTCCAACTCTGAGATGGACTCGTATGTAATTATTGACATAAACAGGGGCTAAAATAAGAAAATATGTCTTCTCCTTCCTCTTGTGTGACACAAGGCACAAGGCTTTCTCCTAGGCCGAGGGAGGGCGCGGCCATGGAAGCCACGGGAGGGGCCCCCACTGGCCACACGCCGCTGCAGGTGCGGCCTCCTGCCGGCCATGTGCAGCCCCGGGAGCGGCCCTCCTGCCCGCCACATCTTCTTCCTCTGCGTCCTTGGTGGGAGCCGAAGAGGACGTTGGTGGGGAAGTTGAGCGACTCCGGATCCGCCTCGGGCGCCTGCGCCACGGGCTTGTCGGTGGTGGCAGCAACCGCGTAGCGGCATAGGGGGAGCACCCGCGTGGCTTCCCCCATGGCCACCTCGGCGATGCAAATGGCGCAGTCCGCGGGCGGGTCCCCGCTTGCCACCTCCTTCCTCGGCAGCGCCGCGATGGCTGAGCCACGGCGGGGGCCGTGAAAGGTCATAATGGCTAGAGAGGGGGTGAATAGACTATTTAAAAATTTCGACAACAACACTAAGACAAGTGATTGGTGAATAAGATGGCGAAGCGAATTTTGCGCTAGCATTACACTTGTGTTGCAAGCCACCTACCCAATTCTAATTTCTGTGATCTCTAGTATATCACACAAGAACTATGTCACTAATTTACACTTAGGTGATCAAAATTAGCTAGAGAACTACAACTAAAGAGGTACACTAGCTACAAGCACTACACAAGGCGAAAACAAAGTAATGCGGAAGAATGGTAGAAGTGATATACCGCCGTGGCAAGCGATCACTCAATGAATACCAAAGAATACCAAGGAGACAATGATGATACAATCAATTTTTCCTCTGAGGTTCACTTGCTTGCCGGCAAGCTAGTCCCCGCTGTGGCGATTCACTCACTTGGAGGTTCACGCGCTAATATGCATCACACTCCTAACCCGCAACCGGGTGCCGCATAACCAACACAAAATTAGAATACACAAGCCACGCGCAATCCACTAGAGTTGCCTTTGACACTCCGCCGGTGAGGCACAAGAACCCCTCACAATTACAATGATCGGAGCCGGAGACAATCACCTTCCTCCGCTCGACGATCCACCAATCACCGGGCCGTCTAGGTGTCGGCAAACACCAAGAGTAACAAGTTCTCCACCAGCCCAAATCGCCCAACTAGTGCCACAAGATGCTAGACCACTAAGCAATGCACTAGAGGCTCTTCAATCTCACTCAAGATGATGAAATCAAGTGTGCAAATGAGTGGAGTGGTGTGCTCAGCTCTCTAAGGGTGTATGCAGCTGTTAGAAGTGCTAAGAGAGTGGCCAAGGCCGACCACACCCTCTATTTATAAGCTCACAAGCAAATAGAGCCGTTACCCCTATGAGTCAACTTCTGCGAGGGCACCGGACATGGAGGTGCAGTCACCGGACAGGGGGTGAGGGTGCCCCTCCATGGTAGCCGTTGGGGCACCGGACAGGCGGCAGTGGCACCAGACAGGGGGTGACGGTGCCACCCCAAGCAAGCCCCCTGTTTTCCCTCTTCTCTAGAAAATTAGGGCGGTGCCCTCTGCTGGTTCCCCTACTCTCTGTTGAAAAGAGGCGGTGGCACTGGACAACACCCGATGGTGCACCGTCGTGCACATGGCGGTGTACACAGTGGTGTCCGGTGACCAGCCTTCACTTGGCTGCTCTCGGCCAAGTCCAGGTGGTCACCGCCCTAGGGGTGGTGGTGCCCCCCTCAGGGCAACACTCAACTGCCTCCTCTCAGCCTCTAGCCGATCATCATCACAGGGGTGGTAGTGCTCCGGACAAGGGGTGGCAGTGTCCCTAGGGCAGCACCCCGAGCCGAGTTTCGCCTCCTTTTCTTTACCTCTTTCACCACCTTTGCAAATGTGCTAACACTCCAAGTGTCTCACCATCACGTGCAAGTGTGTTACACTACTAACTTTCTGACCTTTATGCCACGCTTTTTTGTCGCAACGGCAAGATTTGGTTGCAATAAGCGGTGTTATCGCAACCATTTGCACATTCAGTTGCGATAGGTGGAATTTTTGCCACGCAAATTATTTTGTGGCCCTAAGTGCTAAGATCGTTGCAATAAGTAAGTGCTATCGCAACCAGTTGTAAATCGGTTGCAATAAGTCATCACTATTGCCACGATTTGATTTACGTTGCGGTCATTTTTATTGGCGTTGCAATACTAATGTGCTATTGCAACTCTTTAGTTGTTGGTTGCAAAAATGCATCTATGTTGCAACGAATATGATTCATTGCATGTAATAGTCGCTTGCGTTGCAAAAGAGCTATACCTATAGCAACGAAAAAATAGATCGTTGCAATCACTATGGTCCGGAAGCACGGCATTTTTAGGAAAAAACTTTTTAAAAAAGATGTCTAACTAGGTTTTGAACCTGAGACCTTTGACTCCAAAGGAAAGCTACTACCAACTACACTTTAATTGTGTTTTATGCTTAGTAGCCATAGAAGCTTACTATAAATTAAGAACATGTCTATATTGCAACGATTATGTTATGTTGTATGTAGTAGTCTTTTGGGTTGCAAAAAGATTATACCTATAGCAATGGAAGACTAAATCATTGCAATACCTAATGTTCTTAGGCAATGGTTAATTAAGTAAAAAAATATTAAAAAATAACCACCAAGAGTTGAATGTGGGACCTCATTGTTTAGGAGATATGTGTTTACCACTACACCATATATGTGTTTGTGTCTTTAGTAGTCACAGCATTAGGAAGGAGCCATAGCACGGACGGTACTTGCTCTAGTGGAGGAGCAGCCGGTCGTGAGTTCGAGCCTTGCTTGACTCACATTTCCCACTGGGGTTTTCCCCCAAGTTTTTCAGGATGTCTGGTGGCTCACATGGATGGGCCACAATTGTCGTATCTCTAAGCTATGTTCTTGAAGACCTAGATATAGGTTGTAGGTCTAGTGTGTGTGCGTGTGGTGTGTGTTGGGGTGTGAGTTCAGATACTGCATCTTGTAATCGAAGGTTGAGGCAATAAAAAAAGTAGTCACAACATTGATCATATACAACTAACATAGAACCTTGTTATGTATTGAAATAGGATCGGATCTGGTATATTGTTGTAGGTACATGTCCTCGCGAGCAGGGTTGCGACTCCACTGACAGCCAACTCGCCCCATCCTCAGCCCTACGGCCTCCACCATTGGCTGGCGCTCGGAGGCCATAGCCAGCCACCGCCCCTGCCGTAGGTCGCCTGCCGCCAGAGGTACCACCCTCGCCGGAGAGCCCCTCCAAATGGACCGGTCGAACCCAGCTGGAGCGCTCATCCAAAGCTCCTGCTCTGCTTCATATGTTCGCTAGCTGAAGTCTGGAGTCAAGAAGACCATGCTGCCTGCATAAGGCCAGTCTCAATGGCCAGTGTCCTTGCACAGTTTCCAAA
Source organism: Saccharum hybrid cultivar R570 (assembly GCA_038087645.1). Classification (NCBI taxonomy): domain Eukaryota; kingdom Viridiplantae; phylum Streptophyta; class Magnoliopsida; order Poales; family Poaceae; genus Saccharum; species Saccharum hybrid cultivar. Next base: position 28,175,632 of record JAQSUU010000066.1, on the reverse strand, counting down.
ATTAACTCCTCATCGAGAGTGAAATGAAATCATGAATGAAACAACCTCTACAATGCGGTGTTTCGCTTTACTATTTCCAAGGCTAAGCAAAGCATTTAATTACTGCAGGTTGCTGGGATCATATGCACTCTATGAATCGTGTAGCCATTTCTATTTGTTTTCAAACCATGTACTACATATCGAAATATTCACAATCAGTAGGTGCAGATAGGCACACTGAAATTCACAAAGTTATTTTCACACATTCTTTCACATCTCAGGCGAAAGGATAGGTACATATTCAGGCAAATATATAGATAACATTCAGACATATGTTCATTCAGATAAACTGCAAATAGATTTTCACTTCAGAGGGAAAAAGTTCAGATAGCCTCTCTCTCTTTTAGTTCACTTCTAAACATTCAGGCTAGCTACAACAACCATCACTGAAATAGAATTTAACCATATGAGCTACACAGCTAAGCTTCGAGCAACCATCACTTCAACTGGTTGTTTTCACAAGATAGATCTGCACCCACTAGGATTGATTGTTGCTTTCACCCTGCAGAAACCAAACTAGTTGAGCATGAGCTCTCAGCCTCTTACTGAAGGTACATATAACTTTACTCTGAACTCTGAAGTTTCCTTCTATAAATATTCAGTGCACTATGCTCAACTTATAAATATTCAGTGAACTCTGATTGGTTTTCTTATTTTGCATTTTGTAGCACTAGCATTTGGATCAATAAAATTGCAGGATTCATATTCAGATCAATGTAGCAGTTTTATATTCAAAGTCAGACCAACAAACTGTAGCGTTCACATCCAAGATTAAGATAGATAATGCATTCATAGCTAAGACAGTGCATCCACAGCAAAAGAAGACAAGTAGCTAAGATATCACTGGTCGAAGACAGATAACTAAGAAAGGATTTTCACTGGAACTAAGATACATAGCTAAGATAAACATGTAACCAAGATAGATAACTGGAACAGATAAATATAATAATATGCCAACAATTATATACTGCAGGTACTTCCTATCACCCAACAAAAAAGACGGTGCCATGCTACAGATCAACATTGAAAAGTGTACATGTATACCTAGATTTGAATTAGTTTCTTCAACAACTCAGCGGATAGTTTGTTTTCTCAATAAAATTCAGAAAACCACTTGGTGGATAAACCCTGACATTTTCACACAATTAAGAAAAAACTTATTCCAAGTGTAAAGATGCATGAAGCTGTAGAAATACATCTGCTAACAATTATTGCAGCTAAATTGCAGAAATCAACTACTTGCAGTTCAAGTACAAATCGAAATTCAGAGAGTTAAATCAATTGCCTGCTTTCATCAGTTCAGCTACCAGTAAAATCATCTACTTGTATTCAGTTCAAGCACATTGATACATTGTGAGGAAAAGAGAATATTCAGAGTATCACAGGAGTTCTAATATTGGACTGATTATTTGTGGACATAAACTGACATGAATATAACAATATGCCAACAATTATATACTTGCACAGATCGAAATCAATATAGACCGAAATCAACACCTACCATGGATTTGGGGCTTGCTGGTTTCACATTTTCCGCATTTCTTCCTTGAGCAAATTTTACACAAAAAAATCATCGTCAGAATCTTCTCCTGGAGTACTGAATGGAGGGACAACTCCATCAGCAGTGTAAGTGTCATCTGGGTCTTCGTCTTCATCAAACAGGTCATCGTCAGGTTCAGCCATTGGTGTTGCAAGAGCCTACTCAATAACAGAAGCATCAACACTAACCCCGCCAAGGCCAGACCTACTCCAAGTTGTCACATCTTCATTTTGTTGTTCAAGATTCGTATCTTCTACTCCTACAACAATTGAGTCCAGATCGAGCTCGCCCACCTTATCAGTTTCTTCTCCTTCAAGCATGGCAAACAGGTTTCTCGGCTGCACTCTAAGGACACCACACCAATTTGGTTTCTTTGGGTTTCTCGCATAAAACACTTGCTCCGCTTGTGTGCTCAGAATGTAAGGTTCATCTGAATACCTAAACCGAGTGATATCAATATAGATGACCCCAAATTTATCCTTACTGTACCCTCTAGATTTGCTCGTACTTGCTGTAGGTACATCAAACCAGACACATTGGAACAATATTACTTCCTTCTCACCAGGAAAATCGAGGCAGATGATTTTCTTAAGCACGCCATACCAGCCCATGTTTCCTGTACTAGCATCGCCTTTCACAAATACACCACTGTTTTGAGTAGTTAAGAAGTTCTCTATGGAAGAGACCCGGAAAAGAAAGCCATTTATGAAACACCTATTGAACACATGAGCCAGACGGTTTGGACCGCGAGATAGATAATAAATCATGTCATCCATTTCCCCTTGGGCACGCAATGTCCTGATCTGCAGTTAGCATCATTTTTAAAATACATTAGGAACTAATAAATTAACTAGTAGCATGTGCCAACTGAATAAAGAAAATATGGATAAATATATTAGGAATGACTCACTTTACGCTCAAATCATGATACAAACTCCTCCTTGTGTCTCTTATCAACATGCCGAGGGTCGGTTTTCTTCAACTCAGCCATATGCACACTTTCCACAACAATTGAAAATACATCCATTAGTTACATATATATTTTAAGCATTCATGAGCACCATAAATAATCAAATTTAAAATATAGCTTACTTTATCCATGGAGTGACCTCGTCACAGTTGGTTAATATGTAATGCCTCATTGCCTGCAGGTCAATATCAGAAACGTTTTCGAGAGTACATCCTTTCCTACTGTAATCAATGCTCCCAAATATACTTAGCCCAGATGGTGGTTCACTAGCAGCAGCACTTTCATGATGCTCTGGACGATTAAGCTTGGTACTAATGTTATCAAAGAAGCGAGAGCAAAATGTGAGGCACTCCTCAGATATATACCCCTCTGCAATTGAACCTTCAGGGCGCGCTTTGTTCTTCACATAGCCTTTAAGAGTACGAAGGTTTGTTCTTCACATAGCCTTTAAGAGTACGAAGCTTTGTTCTTCAGATATATACCCCTCTCAACCGGATACATCCATCTATAACACACAGGGCCTCCAAGACTAGCTTCATCAGCAAGATGAACTGGTAAGTGCATCATAATATCAAAAAAAGCTGGTGGAAAAATCATCTCTAGCCTACAAAGGGTCTCCCTAATCGAAGTGCTCAGTTTTTCAATTTCTAAAAGCTCCAACTCCTTTGAACACAGTGGGTTAAAGAACCTACTTAGCTCGATCACTGGGATCACCACATCTTCACGCAATATGTTGCACACCACTAAGGGCAAAAGTTTTTGCAAGATTACATGGAGGTCATGACTTTTAAGTCCAGAAACCTTGCAACTATCAACGTCCACACATCTCCTAATATTTGCGGCATAAACGATTTGATTGTTTTTTTAATTGGAAACAGCTTACGTGGAACTTCATCAACATTGCCACTAAGGATGAAAAAAAGAGAAAATATGGCACATTGCCCAGGAACGGTACAATGGATGGCGAGCAGCTCTCAGTGCCACATACAAGCTTTATAAAAGTTATGGTGAGAGAATACGAAATAAACCTGAAGAAGTAGACCTTCTCGAGTGGCACTACTTGCTGTTGTATTTTGGATCTGATAAATTCAAGGTCAGTTCTAGTAAAATCTACTTTGTCAAACAAACTTTATCAACCAAAGTTGCATTTGTTACATACCACTTGTTTTCATTCTGTAGAAGGTTAGCACCCAGAACTCCTCCAACCGTCAGAAGCAAAACCAAGCATCTGATGGGTTCAAAAAACTTCTCACAGTGTAGCTTCGAGCTGGTAATCATTACATACACCAAACTGGTCCTTCCATTTTATGATGCAATACTTGTGTGTTGAATTATATTTTGGCATCCTAGAGAGACAAAGAAAACGGTGAAGAGCCAAGTGATCACATTCTTTGGAAGGCCACTCACACAAAACAGGGCAAATGGTCAAATTCTGTGTCATTTGCAGTATATGTGAGTAAACTTTTGTCAAGCCTTTTTTTATAGCTGCTGGTTGTCTCAAGCAACTCTAACGAATTCTGTTATTTCATTTAGGAAAACGCAGCCTTGAAAATGTGTGAGATTGAGTCAGAACCTGATAGACAAACACTTTCAGCCACTGAGGAGAACATGATTTTCCAGTCATGCTACAAAGAAACCACACAGATCAAATCATCCAGAGTACATGGGCATGGATACTTTGCTAAGTATCGAACTCGCAGAGATCTTATGAAAGAGAACCTTGAAGTACATGCACGTGCTGAAGCTGCAGCCAAGGAGAAGAGAATTGCTTATGAAGTAGAGCTTGAGAAGCTGAAAGAACAGCTTGTGCATGAAGCTGCAGAAAGAGAAAGGGAGAAAGAAGAAAATAGGAGAAAGATGCAAGAGGATCTGGAAAATGCTAAGATAGAAATGAAGCAAGAATTTCTTAATATGCTAGCGCAACACAAAGAAGGAACTATGAATCATGTAATATTTCATAATACTTTTTTATCTTTCGCCCTTTTAATAAATTTATGATTTTGATGCCTAATCTTTTGCCTCAATATTTGTATGTGTAGAGTACACTGCAAAACAGTGGCAACATACAAATTGCACCAACCACACAAGAGGACGATGAGACGGTGAACATTCAAATGATGAGAATGAAGATGCGTTATGGCAGGTAATGACATTATTGCACTATGTTCCAAGTAATATTGAGCTATGTACCTTAAACTCTAGCTTCAATAGATTGAACAATTTAATGTTTGTAGACTCAACCAGGAAGTGTTGTCACCGTACAAAGAGATGTGGCACCACCTACTACTCACACCACTAGAACTGCTACTAATGTTAGCAAAAATCTTTTCAAAGATAACACTGCAAATGTGGCAGCACCGAAGACATATACCACTCAACAGCAGCCGGTGACTAGAACAAGAAATTCTAAAAAGAAGGTAACAGCTACAATATGTTATGAGCTAATTGGAAATTCAATTGTTCTCATTTTATCATGACTCTTTTCAGGACAGACCTGCACTAACACTACCATGACATGAGAAATAGATATGATTTGGGTGTAATTCTTGTTTCGTCGTGTTCTTTAATACAGAGTGCACCAATCTGCAATTTATTTTAACATTGATGTGCATTTATCTTTATTGCCCCTGCATATGCTTATTAGACACGTCTAATGCAAGAAAGGCTGCATCTACACCAAATATATAAATAATTAGTTAAGGATTTAATTCTATTTCACCATTTCCAGTTAGTAACTCTGTTAGATGTCACGCACTCTTGCATCAATTGCTGAAAGTATATCAAATATGACCTTCCTTGTAGAACTAGGAAGTGTAGGAAATATATTTATCATACATGCTGGAAACTACAGCTTGTGCAGTTCAGATTGGGTGAATTATTCTGTGTAGTAAATTCCATTTTCTGTAATACTTGATAATACCAAAGTTGTAGAGGGTTGAGAGATTTTTATCGTCGTGAAAGTTCATGATTTTAGCCCCGGAGAACGTGGAGTTATGAATTTTACATGTAGGCTGTCAGGTTTTGACCTTGCTCGGCACAACAGTGGGCCTTTTGGATTTTCGACCTTGATAACTGCAGAATCTGATTTTACAAATAACTAGAAAGATATAGAGAATTTCATGGCCTTTCCGTATTGTTAAAGATTATAGTTTTTTGTTGTCTACAAATCTAGTTATTGCTTCTCTAAGCAACTTTACTGCTGCTGCCTTAAAAATTAAGATACTTTGATAGCAAAATGGTTGTATGTATATCATTTTTCTTAACTTTTAGTTCTATTTTTTCTTAATTAAACTGACAGCACTCCCTCCATAGTTTTGCTAATTCTCCTTTTGCTTATTAATTACAACCATGCTCTATCTGAGTCTCTTTACATTTTGTGCATGACGTAGTAAACCCAATATTTGTCTAATATCTCAATCTTATTCTTTCGATCAGTAGGTGGACAAGGACAGAAGAGGTGATGACATGTTGCTGCTAGGAAATCCTCGAGGTGCTGCATAGATGCTAGGAAGTCTTGTACTGCTGCAAGTTTTAAAAAGTTGTGAACTGATGAGTGAATTGTACACTTGTTTATGATTTTAGCTACTATTTTAGTGCTTTGTTAACTTATTGAATGATTGGTTATAATTAATATATATGAGTGCAATTGCTTTTGATATGGTTTTATTGTTTTTGCAACGATGATTATTAAACCACAATTCAAATGCTACTAGTGTTGCAATACAAACTATGCCAACGAGCTGCAATGCATGGCAATATGATTATATGGCAACGAACTCATTTGCGTGGCAAATGGTACTATTGCCACAACATGTATGCTGTGGCAATAACTTATGATATCTTGCAATGGATAAAATTACATGGAAAATGCTACTATTGCCATGGTACAAGGACGGTGGCAATAACATATGATCTCTCGCAACAAACAAAATTGCGTGGCAAAAGATACTATGGCCACGCACAACGATTGTGGTCATAACGTATGATCTCTCGCAACGAATAAAATTGTGTGGCAAATGGTCTACTTGCCACGGCAGAACAGTTGTGGCAATACCACCTTAGGCAACAAAATTCTAGTGTGGCAATACAAACTATTGCAACAACGTTGTTCATGGCAAATTGCTTCTATTGCTGCGCTATCGATCGTTGCATGTACCACCTCTTGCTACGAAGACGAGCGTGGCAAGTGCTTTTATTGCCACGACCATGAACGTTGCATCAATGTCCTATTGCCATACTTGGCAACGGACACCTATGGTTGCAAGAAACCCCTACACTTGCAACGCCAATCTAGCAACGGTTGCAATAACTTATTGCAACGTGACTTTTTGCAACCCTTGGCAACGAACGCGATTTGGTTGCAACATCTACCTTTTGCAACCAAATTGGGCTTGTTGCAACGTTTTTTTGTTGTTGCGCAAAGGTTACAAGTTAGTAGTGTTAGCATTTTCACAATCATTTTTCAAAGGCTAATCACTTCTCACCAATTGTGCACTAGGCCTAAAATGCATATGCAAGTTTTCCAACACCTAGTGGCACTAGATGATCGAGTTGTCCGATAAGAGCTCCTCTCTTAATAGTACGACCATATATCCTCAATGTGATCACTCTCTATAGGTCTTGATCACTGAAAATAAAATGGCCCTATGGATATCACCTTTGCCTTGAGCCTTTTTTGTTTTTCTCTTTCTTCTTTTCCAAGTCCCGGAGCTTGATCATCATCACATGTCCACGCCACCACCACGGACTTCATTTCATGTGGCCGTCTCCATCCATGAGTGCCACCTAGCTCCTTTACTTGGGTTGGACCATCCTATCTATTCACACACTTAGATGCAAGGATTAGTCCAAATATGTTTCATCAATTAGCCAAAACCAAACTAGGGCTTTCAGGTTGGCCAGTGGCGGGGCTGAGCCAAAGCGGGGCGCGCACCGGCAGCGGGGTGAAGTCCGGCAGCGGAGCGCTCGCTGCGACGGGAACCAGAGCCGCACGTGATTGTGAAACAGAGGCAGCAAAAGGGAAAGAAAAAAAATTAAATCGAACCAGTATATCTGTGTAACGAGTGATAGTGGTGGGTAATTTTCACCAACTCTACGAAATTAGAGTTTTTAGAGAACCCCTTGAGGTGCTCCATGGATTTGGTGGATCTGCGAGCTAGATCCATGTTTTTGGGAGATCTGGAGTTCACAGAGCTAGGGCGTTTGGCTGAAAAATTTGGGAGCGGAGCTGTTTTTTTATAATCTAGAGCTGCGTGGAGCTCTGCCAAACAGGCTCTAAGATTAATAGTGAAGCTGACCTTGTAGAATTGAGTGACCTTTTGTATAATTAATACCAACTATTGTACTATTGTAAGATCAATTATCGAGCTGGTGATGAAGAATCTGCAGGAAAACAATGATATCAAAGAGACTATAACACCGGACTCAAAATTAGCAAATATCAAGAAGGTCAATGAATTCATTGAAGTAAAAATAAAAACAACCATAATAATATATGCGTCATAATGTGATCTGCTTTTTGGACAATTTAGGAAACTTTGAACTTCTACCCATGACTGGGAATACTTTTTTTTTTATCGTGAATCACTCATTGTGTGTGGGCGTCATAACTCCTAAAAGCCTTGGCAAGGAAGAAAAGAAAGATCCACACATCCTTCTCCAAACTACCAACGGGGGTTCATGATGACAGCACATAATTCATTCATCAGTTACAAGTCGACCACATTGTTTCAAGTCATGTGGTGGCATTGGTTTGAGAACACCCTAAAATAAAAAAAAAACTACAAAACCATCACCAAAACAATTAGCTATTCAATTTCCTATATCTAAATAGGCATCTGCAGAAATGTTACTGGGTTTTCATGAAGGATGAACAATTAAAATATAATTCAAGGTTTTAATGTACAATCGAAACAATCTAATATCATAATTGTGTTCTATTCTACCACTTCTTAATTGAATGTGTGTTGCAACGAGAACAAAATAATTCATATCTTTGTCCCTGCAAAACCTGACCCAGCGGGGATTGTTTTTGTTTCCATTTCATGCCCAGTGGGGACTAAATTGACTCCATCTCATCTCCTAATAGACAAATTCCCCATGAGAAATCAGGAATAAAGACTCATTGTCATCTCTGTATTCTAATCTTCCTCCAGTAGCTTAGAGCATCTCCAAGAGTACATAATATTTTCTTCCCAAAAACATGGAATTTCGCAACTTCCAAAAAAGTATTGGGAGGAATAAAGAAGGCCATCTCTAAGAGTTTCCAATAATCCACTCCTAAAATATAGAAGACAATTTTACATCAGGAATCCTATACTATTTCTAAATTATCGTAACCACTTTTATATATTCTTTCTTTCTTGTACATTTGTATCAGGAACCCTTTCCTACTATTTATTTTTTTTCATGCCCTTCCACCTTTAGATTGGACGACCGATACGCATGGGAAATAAGATACGCGCGACCTAGAGTCCACGGATTTTTACGCACAAAGGGATTTTTTTTCCCTAAGTGCCAAAAGATTGGGAGATGAGTTTGGAAGTTATTGGAGATAGATTTTTTTCGTTCTTTCCAAAAAAATTTATGGATTGGGAAGAATTGTTAGGTATTCTTAGAGATGCTTTTATGTCATGTTTTATCTTTATAGGCAACACCCACATCCTAGAATGCAAATCATTGACATTCTTTTCCATGGAGAATATTTGATGATTAATTCCGTATAAAAACTTCATTCCTTGTTGCCTGCATGCTTGAGACGCAAATCATAACATCTTGAGCCCTTTTGTTATTTAAGTTGCTTGCTGCAATAACAGCTAGCTGGTCATCAAATGTATTTGTTAATCTTTTTGGATAGAGTGCGGCCATAAAATTTTAATTTTCGTTAGCAGCATCGATCATGCATATTTGCATATGATGCTGCATGCATGGTAGTCTCCATGGACTTGACGTCGTTCGTCAGTCGCTGACGCTATCTGATGACTCAACGTCCACACATGATGGACTGCATGGATCGCCAGCCGCTTGGACGGGAGCACGTAGGGCGCTGAAATGAACGACGCTGACCCAGCTGATACACGATCTGGACTGCATTGATCACCGGCCGCGCTTGGACGGAAGCACGTACGGCGCCGGCATGGACTTGACGCTGACCCGGTCCACCCGGATACATGATATGCATTGCATGGATCGCCGGCCGTTTGGTCGGCAGCCCGCATGGCGCCGGCAAGGACTTGACGTTGACCCAGACGACCTGGCGGAGCGCCGGCAGGTTGGTGACAAAGTGTGAGAAGATGGCGTCACGGTGCTTGCCTGCTCGGTAACAGGCAACGAGCTAGGGAGGCGGCCGTGATGGGCTAGGGTTTTGCATGTCGAGGGAGATACACGATGGAGTCACGGAGATTGAGGGGTTTTCTTTTTTTCATGATTGATTATGTCACGAGATTAGGGGGCTTCCTTTCTACTGGCGACGTTCAATCCATCAATTGCATGGGTGGTATATGAGAAACGGTAGTACTAGCGCCTCGATGTCCAGATGCTAGCCCCCTATCCAGACGCCCACGCTGCTGCCTGCCGTCCCGCGTCGTGCATTTGCTCGCCCACATCTCGCTTGCTGCGCCCGCCCACAAGCACGTGGGGCCGCCCGCGCCAGTGCGACCACCTCCGCCTGCACTCGCTTCCCGCGCTTGACACCGAGGTGAGACAGCGGAAAGGAGAGAAGGGAGATGCAACACCCGATCTAGTTTTGAAATATTCAGATGCAACAATTGCAATATACTCCAAAAACAAATGAAACATTTAAAACATGCATCTGAAACACTTGCAAAAACACCTAAAAAACACTTGAAACTATTATAAAAACATACGCAACATTCAGATAAAATACTTGCATCGTATGTGTGAAAACATATGCAACATCCAGATAAACGCACTTGCAACATACGTTGGAAAAAAATAGATAAAACATTAAGAACAGGAGCTTGAATATACGTGTACAACCATTGCAACATGTGCAATGTCCCGATCTACTTTTACAACATCCGTATGAAACACTTGCAACATACCTCTGAAACATATGAAACACTTGAAACAGACGCTTGCAACATGCTAGCAAGGCCAGCGCCTGAGCGCCGCGCCTCGGAGGTGGTTGCGAGCCCAAGCCTACAGGAGCAGCGGGCATGCCTCCCTGCTCGCGCTCGCACTGGGAGGACGAGGACGGTCGTCGCTTGAAGTGCTGCTCCTCTTCCTCGCTCTCCTCTTCGTCCGCGCCAGTCTATAGTAGTCGCTCGTAACGGCGGTAGCAGGCCTACGCTTCTTCTCCTCTGCCGGCACGGCCTCACGGTGATTCTGCTGGTGGTGGCGGTGGCCGTGGCCATTGCCGCCCTCTGCCATGGCGCTCTTCTTGGAGGAGGAAGAGGAGCGCGTGGGGGGCTTGTCGGAATGGAGGAATCCTCCTCTTTGCGAGTGATGGAGGCGCCGCAGGGATGGTGGCGGCGGCGTGCCGAAGTGGGCAGCGGCGTGGGATGGAGGCGACGGCGCGGTGGATTGGGACGGGCCGGCCGCACGACGCTGAGTGGGGAGACAAGCTTTGGTGGGGATTTGATTTTTTTTCCTTTTAGGTGAGCGGAGCATGTGGCAGTGGGTGGAGCAAGACGTAGCATTACCAATATGAGAAAGCATGATCGTGTGGGTCCTATGTGAAGTGGTATCTTTAGAGAATAGCGCCGGGTGGGCCATTATGGAGTACACAACACGACATCGCTAGGGGCAAGTGTGCAAGTGCCAGGTGGACAGAATCAGTAGGTATTATTTAGTTGCAGAGATACAGTTACAGGAAAACTAATTGCATTGGCACTATAATACATTGAAGATGTGTCGTTTATGACCATTGCCAATAAAGTGAATTACATTGGAGGCTTATTATGGCGAAATAAGCATAAACATGCATGAACCTGTCCCTGGTCTAGGTCAGCAGCATCAGGAGGATTCAGCTATAAGCCTCAATAGGCTCAAAAGGCTCATCAGTGTCGGTTTTTGAACCGGCACAACCAAAACAGTTGTGATTGTTGGCGCTCATCAATGCTAGTTCTAGAAAACCGACAATAATGTGGTTTTCAGAAAACTTGAAAATGGGTTGAAAAATAGGTAAAAAATTTAGTACCAGGAGGGACCCCACCGAGCAGCCACACGGTCACGCGTCCAAAGTCACAAATCATGCGATTTTGGTCATTTCTCCATTCGATGTCATTTCTTCATCTGAGGTCATTTCAAAAATTTGAATTTCAAATGTCAGAAAATTCAACCATAATTTTCCTTGGATAGATGATTTCTAATGAAAAAATTGTCAACTATAAAATTGTATAATTTTTCGAGATCTACAACTTTTGTTTTGGGTGTTTTTTCATCCGAGGTCATTTGAAAAACCTGAATTTTAAATTTGAGAAATCAAACGTAATTTTCATTAAATAGATTATTTCAAATGAAAAAGTTGTCAACTATAAAGTTGCATAACTTTTCGATATCTGCAGCTTTTATTTTGGTCGCTTCTCAATCCGAGATTCTTAAATGCCACTACACACTCACTTATGACTATGGAACATATGACTTTAGTTGGTATTAACTTCTATGAAATCATGTGAATCAAACAGAGGGACATCATAATAACTTCAAATAAAAAAAGTTGTGAACTACAAAGTTGCATAATTTTTTGAGATCTACAACTTTTGTTTTGATCGCTTCTCCATCCAAGATCTTGACTATAAAGCATATGGACTCCATTGGTATTAACTCTACATAATCTTGCGGTATACATTTGGACATCCAAACGATCTCAAATAAAAAAAATATGAATTATAAAGTTGTAGATCTCGTCAAGTACTACAACTTTATCATAAATTTCATCATCATTGAACAACATATGAGAAAGTTATGAAGTTTTTTGTGCAGCATATAACTGTCAGTTTAAACCAGTGTTGGTTTTAGCCCAAAATCGGCAGCGATAATCCAATATCACTATCGGTTCTTGTCTGAAACTGGCAGTGATATGAACGGACGGTGAAGATCCGACTATCAGTATCGGTTGGTCCTATCACTGTCGGTTTTAGCGAAAAACCAACAGTAATAGGCCGGGATCGAGGCACTAGGTAGTGAACGGCAGATCTATAGCAGTGCCTATAGCCTTTTTCGTTGCAGGGATGCACTGTGAATGATAGTTTCGCCATGGTTCCGGGGCTGAGCGGGATGTCGTTGGAGGAGCACCACGCCATGTAAAGCGTCCTGCATTGTTTTCCAGGTGGTGGAAAGTCGACGCGTCCTGCCCCGTAGTGGTAGTAGTAGCAGCTGCATCACTGCTACCAATAGCAGCATCTGGTGGCGGTCGTTGCAGCTCTTGCTCTGTCGTTGCCGAGGTGGTCTAGGCAGTGGCGTCGTCTTTGGGTTGTGGTACGGTGGCAACGAGCAGCAGGTGCGTCTCTGAACGAAGCGGCGGAAGCGAGCCGGGTGGACGTGGACGTGGTGGACCTTGGCCGGCGGTGGCTTGATCCTCCTCCCGTCCTCCGGTGCCTTGAATAAGTTTGTTGAGCTGATCTGCCGCCGTCGCTGCTGCTCCAGCAGGCTCTGCTCCAGTCCGTCATCTGCTGTGTTCTTTTAATTGCCGTGATCCATGTATTATGTATGTTAGGAGGTGTTTGATGCAGAACTAAAGTTTAGTAGTGTCATACGATAGGAGGTGTTTGATGCAGGAACTAAAGTTTAATGGTGTCATATCGGATGTTACATGCGGTGTGTGTTCGGATATTAATAAAAAAATAAATTATAGATTTTATTAGTAAACCACGAGACGAATTTATTAAGACTAATTAATCCGTCAGTAGCACATGTTTACTGTAGCATCACATTGTCAAATCATGGACTAATTAGGTTTAAAAAATTCGTCTCGCAAATTATTCTCAATCTGTGTATTTAGTTTAGTAATTAGTCTATATTTAATACTCCATCCATATGTCTAAATATTCGATGTGATAGGGACTAAAATTTAGTTGGGTGAACCAAACACCCCTTAGTTATGCTCTGTTTTGCACAAATAAGTGTTGGTAAGACACTACTCCTAGCTAATTTACTGCTGATTGATGAAACGCTCACCGCCGAAGCGGCATTTCTATATATAAAATAGGTAATATAAGTAATTCTTCTGAATCTTCCTGTGGGAAGCATCGAGTAGTTACCAGCTGATTATAGCTAGAAGAAACCCCGCACGCGCACATATATCATGATGTCGTCACTGTGTATGTGTACGTTGTATGAATTTATATATTACTCCGTACTAGTTATTACCGGTCGTAGTCATGCTTAACTAGTACAGTAATAAATTACTACTACTAGTATTTTTTAGTGAACGCGATTCAGGCGCAGCATCGTCTCAAACTCCCTACCTCAGCCAGTGGTGCCCTGTCGCTGTCAGAGTGAGACCAATCAGCATATTATATTCGATTCAAATGGAGTACTATCATGCAAATATATACTCCGTACACGCTCACGCGCAAATGATGTTGGCTAGTTTGTGTTTGCTTTGCTGGCCTATGGAGTAGTAGGATTGTCCGAGACCGAGGCCTGAGCTTACCTTCAACCTTGTTCGTCCTAAAATAAAACGGACTTGATATGTAGTGTTACCAGTCCAGACAAACCTAGCTGGAACGGGATCGTTCTGCCCATCAAAATCACAAAATAAAAATTAAGCTGCAATGTTTACTTGGTCTAGCGGCATAAGCTATTGAAACAGATCTTAGTTCTTAGCTAGACGTAAACTTGATTTTAACTTAGCCTACAACATCATCATTATCTAAAAAAAACTTAGCCTACAACATGATCACTATCTCAACTTTGTGCGGAATTAGAGTTTAGGAACTGACCAAGCTTGAATTCGACATGGATGCCTATGTAGATGTAGTAGATGTTAACATAGATGAAACAAATACTTAGCCTTTGTTAAATTGGGGCTTGCAATTAGTTAGTGAAAACTATTGGTGATGTGTCCAAGAGATAATCATAACCATTATGGATTGAATCCATAAATTGGTCAAAATAGGATGTTGATCCATCAGAGTCCTAATAGGCCTTTAGGATAGAAACCCATTAGTGAAGTCTATATAATGAGTAGGCCCGGTCCTTTTAGTTTATAGGCCTAGAGCGAAGTGAGAAAGATGGGCCCTTCATTTTAATTATAATGATATGTATAAAAATTATATCTATATCTTTTTTCTATTTTCACTTCTAAATGCATGCTTTTTGGTAACACGAGGACACTAGAAATTTAGAAATTAGTAAAGTACCATCGTACTAGATTCACTTCAACGTTAAAATATAAAATAAACTGAGTGTTCGTAAATTACCAAGTTGTTGTTGTTGGGTTTTTTTTGAGAGTTGCCAAGTTGAGAACGGAGATAATAATTATTCATTGTCCTCACTCACTGTTAGTTATTCCCCAATCCCAAATTAGAATCTCAGAAGAGGTTCTAAAGAATAACGACGGGGAGCAAAGGCAATTAGGCAAATTAAACATTGATTAAACAATCAACAAAGGGGCTTAGGGAACAAGGGCAATTGGGCACAGCACTTTACCTGAACTGAACACGTATGGACTTGAGGACGTCTTGTGCACTCCCAGTGTCCTACTCGCTTGGCTGGCCGGGCGGAGCAAGTGAGCGGAGTAGCCACGCACGGCCGGCCCATCATCGACGGCGACGTGCAATAAGAAGGCGCAGCCATGAAGGCACGAAGGAGAGCAGCCGTGGCGGAAGGGAAATCGACCGATTCTTCCTCACGTGTATAGCGCTCCTGTTATTTCCTATATGGGCCATATATATGTTTCGTATTGAACCGGAGTACGTATACCAGCTATAGCTAATAGACGTATGTAGACCTAGGATTAGGCCTCTTGGCCGCGAGGGCCCTGTGCCATCGCACAGCTCGAACCCCCCAGGGCCAGACCTGATAACGAGGGATATGGGTCATAGAAGAGATGTGCTCGTCCTCCCCTGTACCCTAGCTATTACCGGTCGCCAATTGCATTGGCACTATAAAACATTGAACATGTGTTGTTTATGACCATCGCCAAGAAAGTGAATTAGATTGGAGGCTTATTACGGCGAAATAAGGATAAACAAGGTAAGAATGAAAGCTCGAGTACTAGTGTGTACTACGCATTGTTACTAGTATCATCTATATAGCCAGAGAGGGCTGCATGCCTCGGCGGAGAGGAAGCTAATATTCATGCATGAACCTGTCCCTGGTCCAGGTCAGCTGCATCAGGAGGATTACTGGCAGCTATATAGCCTATAGCCTTTGTCGTTGCAGGGATGCACTGTGAATGATAGTTCCGCCATGGTTCCAGGGCTGAGCGGGATGTCGTTGGAGGAGCACCATGCCATGTAAGCGTCCTGCATCGATTTCCGGGTGGGGGCGTCGAGGCGTCCTGCCCCAGTAGTTGTAGTCGTAGTAGGTGCATCACTGCCACCATCAGTAGCAGCATCTGGTGGTGGTCGTTGCAGTTCTAACTCTGTCGTTGCCGAGGTGGTCGAGGCAGTGGTGTCGTCGTCTTTGGGTTGTGGTGGCAGCGAGCAGCAGGTGCGCCTCTGAACGAAGCGGCGGAAGCGAGCCGGGTGGACGTGGTGGACCTTGGCCGACGGCGGCTTGATCCTCCTCCGATAGGGCCTCTCCTCGGGCGCCTTGAATAATAAGCTTGAGCTGATCTGCCGCTGTTGCTGCTGCACCAGCAGGCTCTGGCCCAGTCCGTCATCTGCTTTCTTGCAATTGCCCTGATCCATGTACGTTATGTTCTGTTTTGCACCAATAACTCAATAAGTGGTACCAAGACACTAGCTAATTAATTTACTGCTGATTGATGAAACGCTCACCGGTGAAGCCATCGGCATTGATATATATAGGTAATGAGTAATTCTTCTGAATCTTCCTTTGAGAAGCATCGAGTAGTTACCAGTTGATTCTAGCTAGAAGAAAGCCCCCACGCGCACATATATCATGATGTCGTCACTGTGTATGTGTACGTTGTATGGATTTATATATTACTCCGTACTAGTTATTACCAGTCGTAGTCATGCTTATTAACTAGTACAGTAATAAATTACTAAGAGCTCGTTCGTTTTGCTAAAAAGTCATGGCTGAAAGTACTATTCGCTGATTTATTATAAAAGAAAAATATTGTTCATGCTAAAAAAATAAACTGAAAAATACAGATTATAAGAGAAGCGAACAGAAAATTAGTCAACGCGATTCAGGCACAGCATCGTCTCAAATTAACCCACCTCAGCCGATGGTGCCCTGTCGCTGTCGAGTGAGACCACTCAGCATATATTCGGTTCAAATACTATCATGCAAATATATTATATATACATGCTCACGCGCAAATGATGTTGGCCAGTTCGTGTTTGCTTTGCTGGCCTATGGAGTAGTAGGATTGTCCGAGACCTGAGCTTGCCTGCAACCACCTTGTTCGTCCTCAAAATAAAACGGCCTTTCATATGTAGTGTATACTACCCAGTCCAGATAAACCTAGCTGGAACGGGATCGTTCTGCCCATCAAAATCATAAATAAAATTAAGCTGCAATGTTTACTTGGTCTAGCATAAGCTATTGAAACAGTTCTTAGACGGAAACTTGATTTTAACTTAGCCTATGACATGGTCAGTATCTCAACTTATTAGTGCGGAATTAGAATTTAGGAACTGACTAGAGCCTGAATTGGACATGGATGCCTATGTAGATGTAGTAGATGCTAACATATAGATGAAACAAATTCTTAGTCTTCATTAAATTGGGGCTTGCTACTTTTAGTTAATGAAAACTGTTGATGATGAGTCCAAGAGATAATCATAATCATTATGGATTGAATCCATAAATGGGCCAAAACAGGATGTTGATCCATTAGAGTCCTAATATGCCTTTAGGGTAGAAGCCCATCAGTCAAGTCTATATAACGAAGGACAGCGTCATAGAAGCAATGTTCTCGTCCTTTCCTATACCCTAGCCACCACCCCTCTCTCACTCTTGACGCACTCCCAATGCTAGCACACTAGCATGTGATCTTCCCTTCCCCACACGCATGGATAATGTGGAGACGATGTTGTTATGTTATTGCGGTATCAGTGATGAACGCAAGGCGAATGGACAAGGCGCACAGTCATGTTGCTAGTGTCGAGGCATGAGGACATACGCCTACTTCCACCATCAAAGTGCACGACATTAGACCGGGCTGCTCCAACTCTTTTTCTGTCACGGGCATCAAGTGGTAATGAGCTATGATCTCCTACTCGCATGTTGTCTTGGTTGAACATAGTAAAATATTTATTTTGTGCTAGCATAGCATACCTCGTTCCCCATATAGTGGTACCAGAGCCACTCGTGCGCAATTTTTTATCTAGATTTGGTCACATATGGTTGATATGCCTAGTAATAGATTGGATCTATTATTGTTCTTATTAGTTGTATCACAGCTTAGGTCAAATGAGGATGGATCAGTATAGCCTCATGACCAGAAATAATAGTTTGCTCACCCTCCTAGCCACATGCACATCTTGCTCCTACCGACTGGATTCACCATCAATGTTGTGTGTGTTCTCATCGTTCCTAAGAGCTTCACGTGATGATCTATATGATTGATCAAGTGAAAACAAAGGCATTTGAGAGGCACGGGATTGACTTGATTTGATCAATTCGATGAGATTTTCATATACGCGATGATCTATAATTTTGATAATTTATGGATGAAATTGTGCCTAAAATATAAAGTTTTCTTTTTAAATAGATAAAATTAAGTTGAAAATAAAAGTTAAATGCACTTTGATAGTTTATGGATGAAATTGAGACCAAAATACAAAATTTGAGGACTGAAACGATCATCTTCATAGTTGTAGGGTGAAATTGAGCATAAAACTAAAGTTTGAGGATCTAAACGGCAATTTTGAAAGTTAAGAGATGCAATTGAGCCTCGAATAATAGTTGAGGGATCAAAATGACTATGGTGCCCAATATTTTATAGTTTCCTATAGACTTAAGCTCGATTTAATGAGTTAGAGTATTAGACCTCTCATGATATGATCAATAATTATTGGTTCATATAAGTCACAACTGGTTTAAAAATATAAAGTTTTAGTAGTATATTAATCACGTACAAGAGTTGGCCGCCATAGAAAAATCATATATTTCTTATATCGTGTAGGATAAAGATACTCTATATATGAAAATGTTATGTGTCGATTACACAAATAAATTTCTAGTTTTGAGTTTTGTCAATTGAGGTTGTTAATATGCTCAAAATATAATATAAAATTCAGTAGTATATTAATCGCGTAACAGGATTTGCCACCATAGAAAAATCAACTCTGTCTTGTACGGTGTCAGATAAAGATACTCAGTATATGAAAGTTCTAGTCCTCGATGACATTTATAACTTTCTAGTTTTAATTTTTGTATTTAAAGTTGTTTATATTTTTTTTAAAAAAATGACACAAAGCACGATTAAAATGCTACTAAAACTTTATATTATTCTTTTGAGCATCTTAATGACTTCAAATGTCAAAGCTCAAAACTATGAATTTGTAGACCTCATTGAGAGTTACAAGTTCCATATACAAAGTATCTATCCAACACCAACGAGAAAGATATATTTTTTCTAAAACGACAAGCCTTGATATGTGATTAATATACTGCTGAAACTTTCTATTATTTTTTTAGCAGCTTGATGATCTCAAATGGAAAAAAAATCAAAACTAGAAAGTTATAAATCTCATCGAGTGCTACAATTTTTATATAAATATCATCTTCATATGAGATTATTTGAAAAATATATAATTTTTCTACGATGGAGCTTTGTCTTCCAGCCATGGGTCTCTTTGGCTTGATTGCAACGTGCACCACACTTATAGGATTATGGGTCTGTTTGGATCCACCAACTAAACTTTAGCGTTAGGGATCAAAAAGCCCAGCTAAAAGGTCAGTTAAAGTTTAGCTGAGAGCTACGTCAACCCAGCTAAACCCAGCTAAAAGTTTAGCTAAGTCTATTAGCTGGAGGATCAAAACATCCTAGCTAAAATTTAGCAGGCAGAACTTTTAGCTAGCTAAAATTTAGCTTTAAAATTTTAGCTAGCGAAACTTTAGTTGAGCAGATCCATACAGGCGTATAGATGTAAGCTGCATGACTTGCATCAGCAGTTCGTCATCATATGGCTGGACCACTCGGCAGCGCTGGATTACTCTATTTGTCTGGTAGTACTAGCAAGTTGAAGTGGGTCCGCCGTACCGATCCACGTGGCGTGGCAGACTCTACTATCTTGTGCTCCGTTCCGTTAGTCAAGTCCATTCTCGTATACCTGTAATAATACAATACAGTTGTGGACGGAGTTGATCTCACCCTCTCAAAAAAAAAAGAGGAGTTGATCTCATCCGTTAGTTATGGAATCGATCGCCACCATAGACCATAGCATCACGCTGACCGCCCTGGTGACGCCGCCGCCGCCTGTGTGCGGTCGTTGAGATCTCACGCTCCGTCGTCGTCCCTGCTCTGCCGCCGATGCTTGGTTACCTATAAATAGCCGCGGGCAGGCGCGCCGCACAACGGCAACGGCCGGCCAATAAACCACCACCAGCCAGCCAACGGCCTCTTGCTTTTGATTCCATCATCACATCACTCTCTCCTCTCCATCTGGCCGATCGATTATTGCAGGCAGCAGCAGTTGGTTGAGTTGATCTTGATGAGGTGCGGCAGCAACGCCAACGCCAGCAAGGAGGAGGATGCTTCCGGCGGCCAGCCCGGGAACGGGAAGCCGCCGCACTGGAGGCGCCGGGAGTACGCGACCACGACGGTGTACGTGGTCCACCCCACCCAGTTCCGCACCGTGGTGCAGCAGCTCACAGGGGCGCCGCCGCTGTCCAGCCATCAGCATGCTGGCGGCAGCGGCGGCAATGGCGCTGGTACAAGAACAATTGCGGTGGCTCAGGCTGATCACGGTGGGGCAGAGCAGAGCGGCGGCACCGGCAGCCGCAGGGGGCGGACGCTGGGGCAGATGTATCAGGACTGCCTGGCCTGGGCAAACGCCGACGATAGCTAATGATGTAATCGTACACATACTCCATTACTCTGCCAACGGCCAAGCCACATCCAAAACAGAAACAGAAACAGAAACAGAAACAGGAGCACCTCTGCGTTTGCTCCTATCCTGTAATCCTTTCTTCTTCCCCTTTTTTTTGTACTCTTAGCTACTCCTATTTTTTTCAATAAAACTCCTGAAGGGGTGCAAACCCCTCCAGTTTTGTCAAAAAAAAAAAACCTGCCACTGTGTCACCCTGATTTAGTAGTAGTATAATGTATGCCGAAGGGCTCGCAACCTCTAAACAAAGGGTATGCGGTTATCTGCTACTGTGATCCACTATTTTACACCTGAAACAATAGCTCAAAGATCTAACAATGTTCGCTATAGCAACATAATTTTCAGACAAATTACCACAAGACAACTCACCAAATTTACATAACATGAATCTACAAATTTGCTATAACATTTTTCAAACTGTTTTTGTCTACAGTCTAAACGACGTACATTAGCAGATTAGTATTAGAAGGAAACTAGCTTCAGGCACGAAGACTCAGTAGAGTTACCGGATCCTGCGATCCTCCATTTTACATTCTGAAAACCGACTAGGTCAAAGATGTAGCATTGCAAACATTTACGAAAATTAAGTGACATGAACCAGAGTAATGATTTAATTCAATAGAGGTCAATTGTTCATTGCCTAATTTTCAATAATGTTGCTCAGTACAACAACCGTTCAACCCTTGTAATGAATATTATCATTACAAGCAATACAGAAACATGCATGGCATAGTTCCTCATCCAGATGGACACACACTTGTGCCTTTCAATTCAGGGTTGACATGAACACTAGTAAAACAATACTGTTAGCAAACTATCTCATGAACAGTAAAAGAGGGTTAACCTGCTCCTCTACTGTACTAATGAAAACCAGAATAGTGCAAGGTTCTAAACATAATGTAATAATAGTACAAAAATATCTCCCAATGCACTAATGGACCGCATATTATTTTTTATATCATAGAGAGAGAAAATACCATAACGCATCAATGATTTTTAGTTCACATGGGTGAGGTGATTGGGCCGAGCGCCAGTGAGAGAGGCATTGATGGAACTAGTCCAGGGACGGACCCAGTACACAAGGAGTGGAGACACGTGCCACCACTTAAATTCTGGGTTTTCAAAGAAAATATATTTTTTCTTTCATGTAGCTACAGAGGTTCATCAGTAACAGGCCGCTATTAAAATTGTGTTCTAGTTCCGTCCCTGAACCTGGTTTAGAGAGAGAATATGGGTATAATCATAGGAGATAATTGTATAATTGTTTTTTAGAGCCTGTGAGCTAGCTAGTTCCCTTCTGGTGCTAGTCCATCTGCATGCTAGTGCAATGTGATTACTGTGGTTATGGGTACTCACTCCATTTTGAAACCTAAGGTATCTAATCATTTAAATTTATCCTAAACTATAAGACATCCTAGACGAACAAACTCTTCAAAAGACAACGCTCTACCATTATTACTGGCCCAAATATAGTGATCAAACAGAATTGCACGTGTCATTTGTTTTACAATATAATAATGCCTAAAATTACTTAGGTATTTTATATTTAGGCCATGTTTTTATACATGTGTATCCGCTTCAATCCACATGTGTTGGAGTGAATTAGAATGAAAACTAATTTAGTTCTACTTCAATCCACTTAAACACATGTGGATTGAGATGAATACATGTATATCCAAACAAGGCCCTAAAATGGAGGGAGTAGTTAATGGGCAGCAAGAAAAGGGAAACAGATTGAAGAAATGGATGGAGGTGATATACTTGGAATGAATGATAAGAATGCAGCAGATGGAAACAATAAATAAATAAAGTACTACTTAGTGAATAAAGTTGTACTGACTGATTGATTGATGCTTCAACGTACTACTAGTAGTGGTACTCCATCCATCCCAAATTAGTAAGTCATTCGATTTTTTTAGAGAGTTAAAAGTAACTCAAGTTTAATCAAATTTATAATAAAACAATATTTATGATACCAAATAAGTATCATTAGATTTTTTATTAATTATATTTTTATAGTTTACCTATGCATGTGATGTCATAAAAATGTTTTGACTCTCAAAAAATTTAAAATGACTTATAATTTGAAATGAAGGGAGTAGTATATAAAGAAATGATGGCCTGCGAGGGCCTCCGTGTGTCCCCCTCCGCCCCTCTCCTCCAACCCACCTAGTTAGAGTCTAGATGGGCTGTGAAAGAGGAGCGGGGAGGTTGGAAAGCAGAAAAGTTGCCCATCCACGGCTTTTTCCTCAACATGACTCGGCAGTACGAACTCAGACTATCTCCAACAACACCATCCAAAATACAAGTCACATTCAACGTTTGAGTAGCGCTACAGGCAAAGGGTTCAATACCCATTCTACATCTTCTTCAACAACAAGACCCAAAAGAGAATCATTTCTGCAAATGGGTTTCCAAGAGAGAAGATGCTCATATTTGGGTTGTCTAAAATAGGTCTCCCATATATGTACTCTGTTGCTCTGCTGGAGGCCGATTTTAGGTCTCCTACTACCCATTTTGGGTTTGGGTGCCCATATAGGTCACCTGTTGGAGATATTCTCAAGAAGCCTTGTTTTCTTGAGCCGTGCGAGTAGCTAGGCATTTGGCATGGTTTTGGAGTTAAAAATAAAAGAGAAGAGTACTAATGGCCTGTTTTATAGAGCCCACTTGCTCGTGATTCTTTGAGAGAAATAATTATGTAGTTAAAAATGATTCTCCAAGATAAACTAGAAGTAAAAAATGTTTTGATATTAGAAATGAATTAGGAGAAACTATTTTTTAAGTTTTCAAATATTTACGTCCTGTTTGCACTACTACATGAACTTTTATGCAGGTGGTCAATTTCGGTTTCTGCAGGCAGTCATTTCCTCCGCTTGCAAAGAACGGTCTCGGTTAATCTAGAACAACGCAGGCAGCCTCCTTGCCCCCCTACAAAAATGCAACTATAGATGCGGGCTCCTTACAATGCCCGCCTCTATTAATGGATAAAAAACAAAAAAATCACAAGCCCACTGGTGAGCCCGTTCCCAAGCCCACCGGCATGCCCGTTCCCAGCCCGATCTTGATCCGCCGCGCCGTTGCGCTAGATCCGCCGCTCGCAGTGAGGAAGAATGGATCCACCGCTTGCGATGAGCAAGAAGGGATCTACCGCGCTCACGCCGAATCCGCTGCTCGCCGCTTAGGGTGCTCTAGCTCAGTGGTGGTGGTGGAGGTGCTCCGTCGGATCCATACTTGGTGGTGGGAAGAAGGGGAAGGGGCGCCAAATCCGCTAGTGGGTGAGGTGCTCTAGCTCGGCGGCGGCGGGGGAAGGCAGGATCCGCACTCGGTGATGCTGGATCGATGGTGGGGAAGAAGCGGAAGGGGCACCGGATCCGCCGATGGTGGATGTGCTTCGGCTCGGTGGTGGTGGGGGAAGGCGGGATCCACGCTCAGTGTGCTCGGTGGTGTCGGATCCATGTTTGGTGGTGGGGAAGAAGGGGAAGGGGCGCCGGATCCACCGATGGTGGAGGTGCTCTGGCTCGGCAGTGGTGGGGGATGGCCAAATCCGTGCTTGGTGGTGCCAGATCCATGCACGGTCCTCGCCACCGAATAGGAGGCACGTCCACCATTGAGCGCACGCCGAGGAGGCCCGGCCCCACCGCCAGAGAGAGGGGCGCGGTGAGTAGGAACAGAGAAAGGAGGTTGCACGATGAGGGGGAGAGAGAGGAGTGTTTAGAGTTTGTGTTTTTCTTTATATACCGGAGATGGTAGTGGGCTGTTGTGGGTTAGTGGGCTGAGCCTGATTTTTAGAGGCAGACACTTTACAAATGTCTACCTCCATAAATGCATTTTGCGAGACGGTTAATTGTAACCGCCTCTAAAAATGAAAACTTCCACCTCCGAAAATCCTCAGGTATTTTATGAGACAGTTGGATTTTGTGATCGCCTACGTTAATGTTTGGGCATTGTCTCGCAAAATCATTTTTGGAGTAGTGTTGGGTCCCTGAACTAAAAACCTTTGTGGCATCATCGAGTGGTGTTGTTCATTTCACTGACATTTAGCTTATACTGATTTGTTGTGGCAGGAAAAACTGTTCATTCGCTGAAACGTACTGCTGAAGTAGTGCAGTAAATTCCACCTTGTTGATGGTACTGTAGTTGTCCGACGGTTCCAAAGATATGCAGAATAGGCCACCCCTTCAGATGAGGGGCCATCAAACGAGTAAAAAAGAATGGAATCAGCCTTTCCAATTTTTAGTAAGAATCTTACTAGGTCTAGTGTGCTTCACTAAAAATTTATTAGAATTGTTATTCTTTTTTTAGAAAAGGGAATATATTAATATCTCAACTTCTGCATCGATCAATGTATATAGTTGTTCGTTATTACAAGCCAGAAAAAAACGATCCAGGGTATCTCAAAACAAAGTTTTGCGCCATAGCGAAAAAGTACTTAAAAAACCGGAACTAGATAGCAATTCTATTACTAAAACTCCAGCCGTGTCTAGCAAACACTTCCATCGCGGCTATCACAATGGTCTTACATCCCATCTTCATGAACTGGCAATCCTCCGCCTTCTGTAACAGGGACCAAAACCTGGTCCAGTAGGTCCTCCTGAAGATAGCCTGCAAGTAAGATGGTGCTACAGTCATGTTAAAAACTATATCATTTCTGCTTAGCCAAATCGCCCAACACAAAGCACTTGCACCTACAATAATCTTATATTTCAATTTCCTATTTATCCCTTTCAACCACTCTGAAAAAATATTGTGTATATTAGTTGGCGGTGATAAATTGAAGGAAACATGAACAATTCTTCAAATGAATTTAGCAAAATGACAGTCAAAAATAGGTGTTGAATAGACTCGCTCGAGGAACAGAAACGACATTTTCTATCTCCTTGCCACTGCCATCGTGCTAAATTATCTTTGGTTAGAACTACTCCTTTGTACAAGTACCATAAGAAGACTTTAATTTTGAGAGGTAGCTTTAGTTTCCAAATAAAAGTGTTATAAGGTAAAGCTTGTGTTTCCAATAAAGCTCTATTCTTGCAAGTTGTTCCTTTGATTTGTCAGCTGTATATTTGCCACCATAGCCACTACACTGTGCCATGCTTGCAAGTTAACACCTGTCAGAGATATCTTGAAGGCTACGTTTAACGGTATTGTAGACATCACTGATCTTACAGATGCATTTTTTCTTCTCACAATGTTATAAAGTGTAGGGAAGAGTGATTTCAGCGGGCGGGATTTTATCCATGAATCCTCACAAAATCACACTTGAGACCCACTGCCTAGATCAAACTTGCCCAAAGAGAGGAACTCCTTCTTGACCTTCATAAGGCCAGCCCAAAATTGAGAATCTCCGGGCATGTATTGAATCTGAGTCAAACTTTTATTCCTTAGGTATTTATTCTTAAGTAATTGCTGCCAAACCCCGTCTCCATTTATTAATTTAAACAACCATTTTCAAAGGAGGCATTTATTGTGAATTTCTAGATTTAGGACTCCCAGTCATCCTTGGTCTTTCGGTGTGCAGACTACCTCCCACTTAGTCAATCTATATTTTTTCTTATGTTCATCACTCTGCCAAAAAAAATCGTGATCTAAAGTAATCCAGTTTCTTCAAAACCCCTCTCGAAATTTTAAAAAAAGATAACATGAACATAGGGAGATTACTGAGGACAGAATTGATAAGAACTAACCTTCCTCCTACTGACAACATCTTGCCCCTCCAACAATTGAGTCTTTTTTTGGAATCTTTCCTCAACATGTTTCCAGTCCTTATTCAAAAGTTTTCTATGGTGTATAAGTATTTCTAGATATCTGAACGGGAAAGATCCTGCATTGCATCCAAAAATTTGTGTATATTCAAGTTGATTGACTTTGGCCGCCCCATAGCAAAACAATTCACTTTTATGGAAGTTGATCTTGAGTCCTGATAATTGTTTTTGGCTCTCTCTAGATCATTGTCCATAAAGATAATAGTATCATCCGCATATTGGAGGACCGAAAGTCCCTCATCTACCAAATGTGGAACAACCCCCTTGATTTGTTCCGCCTCTTTAGCGCTTGAAATAAGGACAGCTAACATGTCTACCACTATATTAAACAAGATCGGGGATAGTGGGTCCACTTGACGTACTCCCTTTCTTGTTTGAAAATAATGGCCTACATTATCATTAACCTTTACTGCAACACTTCCTCTAGAGATAACTTTTGAAATCCAGTCACACCAAGTTGGTGAGAATCCTTTCATTCCAAGAACTTGTTGTATAAAGGGCCACTTTAGTTTATCATAAGCATTTTCAAAGTCTAGTTTTAAAATGATAGCATCTTGTTTTTTTCTATGTAGCTCATGAATTGTTTCATGCAAAGTCACAACTCCTTCCATTATATAGCGACCTGGAATAAAAGTCGTTTGAGATGGAGTTTATCTGCCACTTTCAATAATCTAGTTTTAAATATACTATGATTTAGATTTCATTTAGTTTTAGAGATCCAAACGGACTCTTAATTTATTTTAGAGAATCACTTCGTATAGTATAAAATTGCATCTCCTTAAAATATTGGTGGAACTTGTTCTGAATTCAGTTGAAAAACTGCTTTGAGAGCACCGGTAAACAGATCCTATAGTTATGGTGCCAAACGGAGCCTCTGAATCGTGGGTCTCTGGCTTGATTGCAACGTGCACCACACCTGACAGGAGTATATGATGTAAGTTGCATCAGCAATTCGTCATCATATCGCTGGACCATTCGGCACTCGGCAGCGCTGGATTACTCTTAAAGATGGATCTGCGGATCCGCATGGAATCGAATAGGGATATCACTATTTATTATATTTTAATTCAGATTCAGATAGAAATACAAATATTATCGGATACGAATGCAAAACGAGTGTCTCAAATTTAGATACGCATTCAGATATCTATTAGATTTTGACAATAACATATATATTTGTTTCGATAGTTTTAGTAGAACGAAATTATTATGTATGTAGAGAATATAATTATATAACCACTATAGATAACGAAACTCATAAAATAACATATATAATAATTATTTTAATAATTAAATATATTAAAAATCTATAAAACTAAATAATATTTATAAATAAATAGTTTAAACAAATTCATCAATATATGAATAATTATAGTACTTAAAGTTAATATGATTAACCATTTTAAAACTAACCTTTATATATCATTAATAATAATAAAAATTATATATGTTATTGGCCACATAATAGATAAGTTTAGAATAGTTTAAATAATGCATATCATTTGTTATATTAAAGTTGATATTATTTATATTACTAATTACTCATAAATATAAGTTTTCGTTGGTTATACAAGTATTTTGTTATTTGTGGACACGGATAGTGTCGGATGTTACATTTTTCGAATACGAACGTGCAATCGGATGGAGAAAAATCATAGGCCTTGTTCGGCAGGCTGTTTTTTGGCTTATAAGCCGGCTGTGGCTGATTTGCTGTGAGAGAAAAACACTGTTCCATGGCTGATAAGCCGTACTGATAAGCTCAGCCGAACAGAGGGATAGAAAACAAATACGGATACATCCACTTAACATTCATATTAAAATCGAATACGAATACGGGTACCCATATCGACTCTAAAACGAATACGAATGTCGACGGATGTTTCGGATATTTTAACATCCGCATCCATCCTTAATTACTCTATTTGTTTGGTAGTACTAGTAGCAAGTAGAAGTGGGTCCACCGACCGATGCACGTGGCGTGGCAGACTCTACTCCTTCTATCTTGTGTTCCGTTAGTCAAGTCCATTCTCGTACCAGTAATACAATACCGTTGTGGAAGGATAGGAGTTGATCTCAGCCGTTAGTTATCGAATCGATCGCCATCCTAGCATCACGCTGACCGCCTTGATGACGTCGCCGCAGTCTGTGTGTGGTCCTTGAGATCTCACGCTCCTTCGTCGTCCCTGCCGCCGATGCTTGCTTACCTATAAATAGCCGCGGGCGGGCGCGCCGCATAACGGCAACGGCCGGCCAATAAACCACCACCAGACACTTCCATCTGGCCGAGCTTCCGTTAACTACCTGAGCTAAACGATTATTGCAGGCAGCAGCAGTTGACTTGATCTTGATGAAGAGCGGCAGCAACGCCAACGCCAGCAAGGAGGAGGATGCTTCCGGCGGCCAGTCCGGGAAGCCGCCGCACTGGAGGCGCCGGGAGTACGCGACCACGACGGTGTACGTGGTCCACCCCACCCAGTTCCGCACCGTGGTGCAGCAGCTCACAGGGGCCGCATCACCGCCGCCGCTGTCCACCCATCAGCATGTTGGCGGCGGCGGCAATGGCGCTGGTACGAGAATCAATGCGGTGGCTCAAGCTCAGGCTCAGGCACAGCATGGCGGGGGAGAGCAGAGCAGCGGCAGCAGCCGGGGGCAGACGCTGGGGCAGATGTACCAGGACTGCCTGGCCTGGGCCAACGCCGACGATAACTAATCGAGTCGTACACATGCATTGTATACTCTGCTGCTGCCAACGGCGAAGCGACAACCGAAACAGGGGCATCACCCTGGCACTGTGTTACCCTGATATAGTAGCAGTATAATGTAGGGGGTATTTTTATCCATGTCATTATAATTTTTGAAGTTTTGAGATCCACCATTACAATTCCCTATTCTGAAATTTGTCATTACAATTCTTCGCCTATCTGATCATTGTCATTTTCTACATCTCTTGGGTGCCTAGGCCCACTGTCAGACCACTGTATGCTTACGCATCTTCCATATGGACCAAAAGACCCTTGCTATTTTTCTCCCTCCACTTACTGACGTGTGGGCCCACACGTCAGTTTCTCCTTCAACCTCCAGCCATCCTCCACCACGCAGCTGCCGGTCTCGACCAACCCTTTACTGCTTGACGAAGCCCTGGCTTGCTGCCGCTAGTGGCCGGCCCATGCCTCACCGCACAATTCCCTCAAGAAACCCCCAATCTACCGAGCAGCAAAGGGGACCCTAGCTCAAGATCATCAAGGCGCACCGTGTCACAGAGCGTGAGGTCATCAAGCGCCCTACCGAAGGCTGCGGCGGCGGAGGAGGGGGAGGGGCTACGGCACCACGCCACCAGCTACCCCAGTCCTAGCCCCCACCCCCACCCCCTGCCCATGTCGTGGAGGAGGAAGAACCCTATAGCGCCTCATCGACGTTGCACATGGGCTGCCAGCGCGGCCTGCGAGCGAACTGCAACGCCACCAGGACGCCCCCGCGCCCGACCCAGGCGCCATGTCGAAGAAGTCGGCGAGCCACGTCGTGGGGCTGACGATGCGCCGCGGTAGCGTGGCCTCCAAGCGCACCAGCGCGGTGCCAGCCAGGAGCCTGTCGGCTGCACGTGGTGCCGTCGATGGAGAGGACGCACATCTTGCCCTTCAACGGTGGCGGTTGGGAAGGGGCCGGTCGGGACGTCGCAGCTGAATAAGAACTTGGACGACAACAGTGGAGGTTGAAGGAGAAGCTGACTTGTGGGGCTCACTAGTCAGCGAGTGGAGAGAGAGAAGCAGGTGTATTTTGGTCCATACGAAAGATACGTGCACGTACAATAGCCTGATAGTGGGCCTAGGCACCCGGGAGACGTAGAAAATGGTAAGGATTTAGTAGATGAAGAATTATAATGATAAGTTTCAGAATAGGTGAACTATAATGGCAGATCTCAGAACTTCAAAAATTGCAGTGGCATGGATAAAAAAACGTATAATGTATTCCGTCCATTCTAAATTATAAGTTATTTTTGACTTTTTTTTGGTACATTCATCTTACTATGTATCTAAATAAATAATATGTCTAGATATATAGTAAAATGGATAAACCAAAGAAGTCAAAGCAACTTATAATTTGGAACGGAGGGAGTATACCTCTGGTATACGCCATACCAAATTACCAATATGGCAACATGTGTGTTTATTCTAAATCGGTAATACTACAAATTCTCACTATGCATGTGATCGAGCCAAGAGCTCCCAGATGCTTACGAGGGCCTTCGGCATCAATAAAGCCACAACCGAACATTGGCTACCACCTGATGAAATAGCTATACACAGAGTGCTCCCTCTGTCCCGTTTTAGCGTTTGAATCTTGTCCCACTGAAAGTGTCACTATAGCGTGGGTTCCACGACCTTTGCCCCAATTCAAGACACCGCTGCCCTATCCACACTCCCCACTCGTCCGTCCTGCCTCATCTTTCTCATCCTCACCGCCTCGCTCGCCCTCTCCCCTTCCCCTGTAATCCCCTCCCCTGTTGCCTCTTGTCACACCACGCAGAGGCACCAGTCGTCGCCACCCTAGAGGCCCCGTTGTCGCCACCACTTACGGTAGGCAAGCACCTCTTCTCATTCGCGCTTGGCGCCGCTCTGGGGCGAGCGCGTCCTCCTCGCTTTCCTTTGCTGGGCACTGCCGGCCTCCTCGACTTCCTCTGCGGACCTGCATCGAGGTGGATCCTAGCGGATCCGGTACAAGTGGAGGCGTCCCAGCGTCAAGCGGACCCTGAGCGCACGAAGCTGCCGGCGAGGTGGACCAACGACGAGCGGAAGCAAAGCACGCAGCCCAGCATCAGAGGCGGAGTTGTTGATGCGAAGGGGAAGCGATGTTGAAGACGGAGCATCAGAGGAGCCACAGACGGGGGGCAAGGAGCTGAGGAATCAAAGCAAAAAACAGCTTTTGCAGATGTCCGGATGGGGAACAGAGGAGTGCTGGAGAGAGAATAGTAGGAGTATTTTGGTCTTTTTTTTTCCTTTGGTCTTGTATGGGTGCTCAGTCCTAAAACAACTCTTTATCTAGGACGAAGGGACACTGAGAGTTGAAACGTACATAGGTGATGTCAGTTTTTTTTGTGACAACAACACATATATTAAAATGATTAAAGCTCTATACAAAGATTTGGGATCGAACATCCCAAAGCACAGAGGTGTAGCTCCCTAGCTACTAGAAAGGAGTCAACAGAATGACTCGAATAAAAAAGCCTATCCTCTTGGGCATCTGTTGCTCTTGGAAAAGATGATCTATCTTTCTGCCTGAGAAAACACAGGTGATGATGACCCCATCGGGGCGCCGGGCCACAACAGAGACATGGCCACGACGGAGACATCAAGGATCCTCATTGGTGCACTCTAATAGCACAGTCGGCGCTCTCCTCGACTGTCTGATCGGCCTGTGTCTGCGAGGATTTGAGATCTTGAGTCGTAAATCTTGTTTGAGCTTCACCGGACTCAAGAGGCTAGCGCCGCTTCTCCTGATATTAAATCTGAGTACCAGCATCGACAAGAATCGGCGGTCAACCCGAACACCAGAAGAAGCTTTGCCACTTCCATGTTTCCATCCAGGTGATGTCAGCTTTGATCACCATGTAATACAATCAATCGATGCTGCTGAGGACGCAAGCAATAGCTTGTGCAAATGCGTACTCAACTCGTTGTATATGTACCCAATCAACTTTTCTCAACAAATCAGATTAACTATAACATAGTAATAAATTGACAGAGGCCACAAAGAAGTCAGAGGCAAAACAACTAGACGAGAGGTCAGAGGCACCAGAGTTTGTTCGGGTTCGGGAATGCGATTGCACACCCATGGAGTAGTTGCCTTGCATGTCGAAAATTCTAATTCCTTGTAAACTCGTCTAGTATTCACTACTGGCGAAGAGGAAGACGGTTGCTGTAGTGTACCACAGCAGTCACGGTTATTTGCAAATTTTTATAAGAGTTTAAATTATTAAAAAGGAAAAAAAACCATAGCAGAGGCAGCTGCGCACGGGTAAATTGTGTCATCACACGCGACAGAGTCCCTACTATGACCGGCTCCATCTCCATGGAGGTGAAGAGGAGACTGGCCACGGGTGTGGGGCCGTTCCAGGCAGCCGTGACGGAGGATGGACATGAGATGACGTACGGGACTCCGTGGGTGAGCCAGACACAGACAGAGACAGCTACCTAGCTTTCCACCACTACTGTTATTTGGAGTATTACTGTACAATAGTGATTCTCTCTCTTTCTTTTTCTCCCTTGAATTTCCATGGACACAATTAAGAACGTGTAGCCGGCCTGTAAATAAATACAGTACAGAATAATCTCTGACTTGCCTACCTGTGCAGGCGACCGAGCTGACTCGTCCTGGTAAGGCCGACCCCAACGCTCCACCCTGTCGTGTGGACATAAGCACTTAGCCTCCACGTCGGTTTGTATAGCAGCCTCGCAGTGTGTTAAAGTGTCTTGCAAAGGAGCCAATAGCCCCATCTACAAAAAGTTCAGGCCAACGGTGAAGGAGTGTTGACGCACATTTTAACAGGACCAAACTGACCCCATCCAATCCCTGCACGCCATGCCACAAAAATAGCAGATACTTTTCAGTGCATGCAAAACAGAGAGGACAGACGAGCAGTACATTACGTTGGGAAAAATATATGCCCCAGATTTTTCTATCTACGTAGCATTGCACTTTTATTTGGGGTTAAAGCAGCTGTTGGCCTGCGTTGAGGCTGCCCTAATAGTAGCTGACACTGACAGCATCCATTTATCTTTGTTTTTTGAGAAAAAAACAGCATCCATTTATCTATCACGTGAGCTGCTGTGAGGCCAGTAATTTGGGATCCGCACGTGCGTCCGGTTGAGGCGGAGGCTGCAGCGCCCGTCATTCGTCAGTCAGCCATACAACACGGGCGAGCCAGCACCGACCCATCGAGGCCCATGATTAATTAGCTGCACGTGTGCAATGCCAAAAACAAGAGAATATATACATTGTCATGATATGTACTCCTTCCGTCCCAGAATAGAGGACGTTTGAGCATTCGAATCATGTCCCAAAATATTTGACGTTATAGCTTTGCACGTAGGCCACACACCCTACTCCATCGGTCATCTGTCAAATCGCTATCCTCTAGTGCATGGGAGGTGCATTGCGAGATGTGAAAAGTTGGTCCAGTGGATGGTACTGCTGTGTGTAGCGTGAGAGCAAGCACAACATTAAATGAGCATGTCAACTCAAATACACAGTAACGTAATGATAAAGTTTATAGGGGTAGCCAGGTCTTTTATCCGTAACCTTAGTGAACGCCACATTTGCTACGACGTCTTTCGTTATGGGACAGAGGGAGTACATAGTAGAAGACGTGAGGATTGTTCTAGACCCAAGACCTTTGACTCTGTTTTACATTACAGAAAGCAACAAAGCGAAGCTCAAATAAAAAAGAAAGCAACAAAGCGGCCAATTAATTAAGTACCCAAGGCAACAACGCCATCCACGCTCTCAAAACATCTGAACCCGACATTAAATATAGTACACAAGTGGGGTTTCGACTATCGCCTCGTTTAGATCCCCGACTCGGGGTGGCCAAATCTGCACAGTGCCACCCCGAGCACTGTAGCACTTTTGTTTTTTTATGGTAAAAATTGTCCAAATCTTGATTAATTAGACTCAAAATGTTCGTCTCGCAAAGTACAACAAAACTGTGCAATTAATTTTTGATTTCATCTACATTTAGTACTCCATACATATGCCGACATTTTGATGTGATGGGGAATCTTCTTTTTGCATAGTAAAATTTGGGGGTGAATTTTGGTAACTAAACAAGGCCTATAATATGTAGAATCAAAAAGCTAAGTGGCATCTTGATAAAAAAAAAAAGCTAAGTGGCATCGATGTCTTTATTAGTTGGCGGAGACGCTAAGGGCGTCCTCAACGGCGCTGAAGAAATCAATAGCGATTTGTGCCAAAAAAACAACAAAAAATAAGGTAAGAGAGTGTAGCGTTTTGCATGCCATGAGATAGAATTTGTTGGAGAACATGCGAGACTAGCGATGCACTCGCTAGCGAGCTGCTCTGCATTTGTTCTGACCAATAGAATATCAGCTAGACTAGCTATTTGATCCCTATTGGGAACGCCCTAACTGCCAACATAATCTCTCCATATCACCTTCGTTGACCAGCTGGCGTTGACAAATAAAGCGCCTGAGCCAATCGATGTTACTGGAGGATAATGTGTGCCAACTGCATGCCAACCGGTGGGATACATAAAAATTAACGTCATCCATGAAATTTGTTTATAGGTTTTCTCCGGCTTTGTAATTCATACAATTTACGTGTAAATATATTATAACTTTAATACTATTCATGTATTGCTATAGTTACGTATCGAGTTCTATGACTTTTTTTGAGGACCTGTAATAATAATCTATAATTCTAGATTTAGGGTGCATTTGTTAGGAATCCATATTCTTGTAGAAAGTTTTTGGATCAATATTCTCTTAAAAAACGTTTCAGATGATGAATTAGAATCACCTCGTGAGATCTTTAGGTTGATATGCTAGATTCTGATTCATGAAAAATGGTTTTTTTTCCATAAAAAGATTACACAAATGAAAACATTCTTCAAAGAAGGTTTAGAACTTTTTGTGGGCATACAACAAACTTAAATACAACCCATTTTAACTTTTACTGCACTTAACAATAATTATCTAAAAAACTACGTAACAAGCAAGAAAATGGAATAGCTAGGACGTTTGGTTCCTTTGCTTGCCTGTCTCACTTCCCGTGCAAGCAAGATATTTTCCCTTACTAGCTTGGGACTTGGGAGGCTCACATAGGCTAGCCTTGCTGGGCAAAGAGAGGCAAGGAAATCTAGCAAGCAAACCAAAACGGCCAGGAGGCGGCGGCAGCGGCGGCGCGGACATGAGCCCGCGTTGGGGCACACATGACGACTCCTTTGATCACGCGTGTACAGTCAGCGTAGAAGACTCCACGCCCGCAGTTGCAGCCACTCGCGCAGACGCTCACCACCCTGTCTATCATGGACATGTTCCTGTTTATTAAGCCTACAGGTCGCCTCAGCGTGGTGTCATCGCCAAGAAGCTGAAGATGGTTCAGGTATCACTCACATATTCCTTAGATAATATCCACAGATTTTTGTTTCGATAATGATAGGACGCGGGCGTCCGTCCTGTCCGGACACCACGCACCCACTCCACCTCGCACTACTGCCGCCCGCTCCCTCCTGTCACGCGCGCCGCCCGGCCGGTCGAGCCAAGGCCACTGGTGGTGGTGCTCGCGTGCGCGCCGCTGGCGCTATTGATGCTCAATCCGCCCGTCGCGCGCGCCGCGCGCTCCCTCCTGTTGCACGCGCCGCCGCCCAACCGAGCCAAGCCCGGTGCCGGTGGTGGTGCTCGCGTGCCGTTGTTCATCACTGGCTCTGACCCCGATGGCTGGAATCGACCGGCCCCGGCCTCCCCATGTTGCAAAGCGCATGTTTCAAGTGTTTAAGATGGTTTATAGGTATGTTGTAGGTGTTTCATATAGATGTTGTACATGTTGCAATAGCTATACACGTATGTTGCAAGTGCTTTATTTGGACGTTGCATATGTTGTAATGGATATGTTGCAAGTGTATGTTCTAAATGTTTCATCTGTTTTTAGATGTTTGTTGCAATTATTTCATCTGTGTGTTGCAAAACTAGATCTAGTTGTAGGGTAATTGAGCGAGGAAGAAAGAGCTAGACCTCCAACCTACTCGCTCTTGGCCTCTGGGCACCCCTGCCTTCTTGCGCTCAATTCAATTCGACCGCAGAGAACCAAACAAAAGGACAGGGAGAAGGTGCCCTGCGGACGCAAGCCAAGCCAATCCCAAGCGTGCGAGGCATGGCGACGTGGAGACACGCTGTTGCGGGCTGGTTCTTGGCAAGAGGAGAGCACGGGGATCCAATTCGGCGAGGGAGCCAGTGCGGGGTGAATGGCTGGCTGTGCAGAGGTAGTGCCCGTGGAGGACATGGAACGGGAGCTGCGTCCGCACGCGGGCCTGGGGCCGGACGTCCGGACGCTAACCTTGCCATTTTTGTTTCTCTAGAAACTAAATGTAGAAGCCTACGTGCCCAACTGCCTGTAGGGATGAACAAACGATCAACTCCTGTATCAAAATAAATTTACTTCAAAGTGAAATTTTAGCATGTGATTCCCTGCTATGGATAGCTCGCAAAGTAATGAGTAATATATTCATGTACAAAAATCTACTATGTGATGTGTGTTATTTCTAGGCATTGATGCCTGTTAGGTATTTGCTGAAATCCCAAAGTGAATATGAAAGAGCTAATTTAAAACAAATATTTGACATTATGCATGATTCACTTTAGCAAAACTATAGGATCTTTAGTCTCTTCCAAAATTCTCCCTTGATGTGTGTTATTTCTAGGCATTGATGCCTGTTAGGTATTTGCTGAAATCCCAAAGTGAATATGAAAGAGCTAATTTAAAACAAATATTTGACATTATGCATGATTCACTTTAGCAAAACTATAGGATCTTTAGTCTCTTCCAAAATTCTCCCTTGATGTGTGTTATTTCTAGGCATTGATGCCTTTAAGGTGTTTGCTGAAATCCCAAAGTGAATATGGAAGAGTTGATTAAAACAAATATTTGACATTATGCAGGATTCACTTTAGCAAAATCATCGGATCTTTAGGCCTTGTTTAGATGCCTTCCAAATTCCAAATTTTTACACTTTCTCCATCACATCGAATCTTTGGACACATGCATGGAGCATTAAATATAGATAAAAAAAACTAATTGCACAGTTTTGTTGTAAATCACAAGACGAATTTTTTGAGCCAAATTAGTCCATGATTGGACACTAATTGCCAAATACAAATGAAAGTGCTACAGTAGCCAAATTCCAAAAAAAATTTTGCATCTAAACACCCCCTTAGTCTCTTGCTCGAAAGTTTAAGGATATCACGTATCATGGCCCCCTTTCATGCATGGCGGCAGCACCTTCACCAGTTCACCGGGCATAGCAGCGCCGGCGCAGCGAAGCGCGCCATAGTGATCTCTATCCGCGGGAGAGTATTCGTGCCCTCCCAGCGCTTGCGTCTGTTTTACGCACAGCTTCACACACCTCCTGCACCCGTTTGCATGAAAGGGTACTCTGGTCCAGTCTCGACACGATATAGCGCACCAACTTCACTCACTCCGTCTACAAAAGCTTTGCAACATCGGCCATCCACAACACTGGGCGTGAGCAGCGAAGCGCGCGTCTCTCCCTAGTTTCCTACATACAGTGTTGGATACTTGGATGAGAGGATCTCTCCAGAGTAAAACATATCTGATCCATGTGCTCAGTTTGGGGTTAGAGTGCGTTGGAACAGGTCAGACCCATTCTTTTCGAAGTGTTTGGTTGGGTGACCAGTGAGTTCACGTGTTGTTTGGTTGGTTTAACAGTAACACAAATATAAATGAAATTAGTTCAATTTTATCTTCCATAGGTAACATCCGTAGCTTTAATTCATTTACGTTTGTGTTACCAATGG
Source organism: Saccharum hybrid cultivar R570 (assembly GCA_038087645.1). NCBI lineage: Eukaryota > Viridiplantae > Streptophyta > Magnoliopsida > Poales > Poaceae > Saccharum > Saccharum hybrid cultivar. Next base: position 28,137,620 of record JAQSUU010000066.1, on the reverse strand, counting down.
TCCAATGGTAGAACCAAATGGCTCGTAGATTCATCCAGAAGGGGAATATTTCGTGCATGCGGGTTCAACACATCCGTAAAACAAAAACGAAGAAACACGCTCGACCTGCATCTTCCTCGCGTGCAACGGGGCGGCCCGCGCGGCCGCCTGGGCAAGCGAATGGTGGCGCAGCCTCGACGCACGGTGGCCTGGGCGAGCAGGAGCGGGCTTGGGTGAGCGGGGGCGGCGTGGTGGCAACAACGACGACGGCGGCCCGCACGCGAGCAAGCAAGCGTCGTGGCCTCGGCGAGCTGGCGCAGCAGCCCGCGCTTGGCCTGGGCGAGCAGGGGCAGCGGCCCGCACATGGTCTTGGCGAGCTACGCGATTGGGCGAGCGGCGGCGGTCCGCGCGCGCGAGAGCAAAGGCATGCATCCATCTATGTACTTCATTTTCTCTGTTACAAATCATATCAGAGAGAATGTCAAGGATAAGCAGACAAGTTTTCTGCTCCTACTGTTCTGGATGGCATTTTTTGTTGCATTGACAGAGCATAAACAACCTACTACAAGAATATAATCACAACTACTAGGAAGCAACAATACAGGCCTCCATACAGACCATAATCAGAAGAACTGCCAAATTGACCATTGTGATCTAGACATCTCGCTGCTGCATACATGTGTGCCTCCATCAACCAAACCGACTATCGCTAACAACCAACCATAATCCAATAAGTTTCTACCTTTACTACATTGCGCTTTCAAACTTTTCACTAAGATGAGAAACTAAAGGACGGTTAGCTGTATACAAGATCAATTGACAATCTACATAATTTGCTCTGCAGCCACAGCCAGCCATAATCATGAGAAGTAGTAATAGATGACCTAGAAATGGAATTTCTGCTCCCACCAAGCTTAGCTCATTCAGCAATAGGAACTTCATTCCGATCGAAACATGCATGCATTTGAATGTTTCCATGATCAATCTGTTATGCACTCATTTAGAGGCCACAACAACACCAGGTCAGGACCATTCCTGGTACCACCCCTTACCCAACCCAGGTTGACTATAGGCCCCAGAACATTCACTCTTGGTATCAACTTCATCCAAGTACTGTAGTAATCAAGCAAACTAACCTCTAGTCTTCAAACATCTCTGGAATTAGGATGGCACATGCTGCTAAACTAGAGAGAAGGCGCTAGTCTGATAATATACAGGGAAGCCAATCCTGCACAGTTGTTTCATCTTACTGAAACACCCAATTAAATGCCAGTAGATCTCACTTAGGTAAAGAATTAAATGTGGTTCGCATTGAGCTGAGTTGTGCAAATTCCCTCCGTGCCATGGATAAGAGGGGCAAATATGGCAAATCAAGGACATACTCCAAATCAATTCAGCTGATTTGTCGACCTGCTACTTGACAGAAAGCATAGCAGATGGTACACTACTAACTGGTATGAAAAATACTTGAATAGTATGTCTAAGACAAGCAAATGTTTTCTGCGGCTTTAGAAATTGAAAATGAAAGGTAGATATAAACTCAGTGACACCATTTCAAAATGATAAGTGCTAATCCAAACCAGAGGTCAGCAGCAAAGTACAAGAGCCACTGCTTAAGTAGCACAGATCCTATCTACGGATGGCTGCATTGATTCATCATTTAGTTAAGCTCAATTATTTTTTTTAAGAAAAGGAAAATAAGACAAAGGGACATGTGCAAAATCAACCTCACTTTTTTATTCACTTCATTTCCCCCTTTCTTACAACTGAAAAAGTGTACAAAAGAGAGTTTCAAGAGCAACCAGTCAAGATTCCAGCTCCTGCTGCTCTGCCTGGTTATTTTACATTGATCAACAGCTTATAACAACAAAAACAACCAGCAATAGCAAGCTAGTGACAACTATTAGGACGCAACAACAGAGGTCTCTAACCTCGAAATCGCATTGCCAAACTGGCCAGTGTCGTTTCAGAATTCAGATGCATATATACTTCCTTCAACCAACCAAACAAAACCAACTACAAATCCCACCGGTTTCTAGCTTAAATTTTCATACTTTTCACCAACACACAAGAAAGAAGGACAACTAGTATTATAGGATCAATTTGCAATCTACATAATTTACTCTGCACCTACAATCAGGACAAGTAGTAGTCAATCACCTGTGATGGAATTCCAGCTCCCAACCAGCCAGGTAGCTAGGCTGGCAATAGGAATCTTGTTCCCATCAAAATGTGCATGCACAATGCCAGGGAGATGGTGAAGATGGCCATGGACTTGGCGCCAAGGTACTTGACAGCAACGAGCCCCCTCTCAGCGACTTCATCACGGGCGATGACAATGCTCTTCCTGGCCCCATCAGACATCCTCTGTGCTAGGAAGTCAAGGAATGACCGGACAGTCTCTGCGGTGACCCTGCCTGTGACGTCCAGTACAAATCTCCTGTTGCTTGGAGCGGCCAGCGTGCTTGAAACCTTCTGGATCACGCCGTTGGTGTCTGAATCGTCCACCACACGCTCCATTGCTGCTGCCTCAATGCGAGCATCGGAGGCCTCCTTGGCGAGCTGCCGCGACGTCCTGAGGAAGGTTTCGACAGCACCGTTGCAGACAGAGACAGCCAGGTCCTTGACCTTGGCCTCGTGCCTTGGATCAGAGAGGCCAGCGAGCAGCTGGCTGTTGGTGCGCACTGCGGTGGTGCGGTCGAGGTAGGCAGCTACGGCGGTGCTGACGAAGACTCGGACGAGGTCTGCGGCAGCCTCCTTGCCCGTGGAGCTGCAGAGCGCAGCCAGCCACCGGGGCTCCTCGCGGTCGCCGGCCTCGGACGTGCGGGCGTCGCAGGAGGACAAGACGAGGTTCCTCGCGAAGCTTCCGACGACAGCGGAGGCGAATCCGGCGCCCTTGGGGGAGAGGAGGCGATCCAAGATCCGATCTTGGAGTGGGGTTTGGGGGTTTTGCTGCTGCTGCTGTTGATGTAATTGGCGCTGGTGGGAGGAGATGGCGCGGAGGACGCCGGAGGCGAGGGACTCGGAGAGGGAAGACGCAGCAGAGGAGACGGGTTCGGAGGCGGCGAGCTTGGAGAGCTGGAGGAGGCTTCGTGGGACCTGGTCGGAGTCGGAGCGGAGGAACTCAGCGAGGTCGGAACCGACCTGGGACACGGCGTCGGCAAGGGAGAGGGCGGCGACGATGCGGCGGCGGTGGTGGCGGTAGAGGCGGTAGAGGCCGTACCCGGCGGTTGCCGCCGCAGCGGCCAGGAGGAGTCGGCGAGCGCGAAGACGGCGGGAGCAGAGGCAGGCGGCGGCAAGTGAGTCCATCGGGGTGAGGGAGTGAAAGAAGGAAGACCACGGCGCCGGAGGAGGCGCGAGCTTAGGAGTAGAATTGAGGTGGGGTAGAGGTGGGTTATCTCACTGGCTCCCCTCGACACCTCCCCTCCATGCCTCGCGCCGCGCCCCCGCACCGGCAGAGGTGGAAGCGGAGAGGAGATCGAAGCGGAGGCTATGACCGGGTACGACCGAATGAGTCGTGCCCCGTCGTGCTGTTCACTATAGTTGTGAAAGAACCTCCTCGTCCTAATATTGCTAGAAGCCACCGCGTTTTCACCACAGCCAATCTTTTGTTGTTGTCTGCTTGATCATCGTAGTACTAGGATTGCACACTTTTTTCAACAAAAATATCCTGCTTCATCAGTGTCTTACCCTATCCCATCAACCATTTTATCTAGCTGTTCTTGACTTTTTTTCGCGAGACCCAGTTACAGACGCAGACGCTCATATACACGAGCGCACACTCACCCTTAGATTTGTAATCGCACATGACAAACATCTTAGGTTGTGATTGGTTTTAGTATTTGGTCTGTCCAGACTCACGAGGTGCAACTTTTGGATGATTAGGTGCCCCCATCAAGGCTTCGGCTTAGATTGTGACATATAAAAGGCCTCATCTAGCCTAGCTTGGGGGATGCAAAAAAATTATATGTTTCCCTGTGAAAAAAATTGTGTTCTCCCGCAGCATGACTCTAGCGATGCGGAATGTGGCAGAAAAATACTTCGCATCTACATGAGCGAGAGGATGGGAATCAAAGAATTGACTATCCAATCAGTGTTCCTAGGCAACTAGGATCGATAGAAGACAAATAAATCGTCCTTGCACACACACAACTTAGTCAGCAAGAACCTAGCTTGGTGCTAGCCAAGCTGGTTTCACACGGAAACCAATCACGCCATAATACAAGCGAAATTTCTTGATACGCATAGAACAAGGGTCATCGGAAATCATTGCCTAATATGACTCTTCACAACATTAAGATCCTTAACAGTTTCATAAAAAAAACATCCTTAACAGTACAAGATGCAACATCACCCTCACATTGCTACTAAGTAACTATGCTACGATATAGAGCGATGTCTCTGCATGTAATATAATTAGATATTTTTGTACACATCTTCATATACTTTGTACTAATACCATAGTTAGCCACCCTTGAGTTCGAAGCTGGTGCATGTGCACAATTTATTTTCTATTTCACCATATCATGATTCTTGGTTCTAAATTATTGGATAGTTCTTCATCGGTTTCATTTCTAAATTTCAAGCATATGACCATAGAGTAATTATATTTAGGATTCAATATGCTTCTTATCAGTTATCTTTAACTCATTAACAACGAGCATACCATTCAAACTCCAACCCTAGGTTCGTACCATGTGCTACAAGAGAGAAACAAATGAGACACAATCTAAGTTGTCACACATTGAAAAACAAACAAAGCACAACCTAGATTGAAATTAATATAAGTTGATAATATGTTTCAATATAACATTTTTTGCAAAACCAACATAAATAGCAATGACCAAATATACACTATGAACAACTACTGTATATTAGGGCAACAAATCTTAAAATTGAAAAGTCAATACATATGCTTTTCACTGCCGACATGGGTGTTGTCTACCATTAAAACAATAGCTAGGTGAAAATGTGAGCACTTATGCTAACTTGGAGACCAGAATCTAGAAGGAAATCTACTACACTAAATGTGTAACCAACAAAATTATGACCATTCTACATTTGTTTCTACATTTCATTCCATATAGATAATATGTATGAATCCATGAAGCCTAAAGGCTCATATTTAATTTTCGACGAGGACCAATAATGCCTACTCTAAAAAATACCTTTTTATGTGAAGGTGGGACAATTCAGTTAATACTGTTGTTATGTGTAACTTTCTCCTCTTACTATTCATAATTTCTTCTCGTTATACCCAGTTTTTAGTGAGAGAATGAATACCCAGTGTTTTTAGTGAGAGAATGAAGACATAACCATGATAGTAGAGTGCTGGGTGGCGTTGTTGTGTATCTCTACCAATTCCACCGGGGAGCTAAGTAGATGTGTGAAGACGCTAAAGACCGGCTTTATTACAAGACCTTGACTGCGATGTCAATGACATGCCGGCCCCACAAGGACGCAGGGTCAGGACCACCTGCATGGAGGAGAAATTACAGAGGGAACATGAGAGAAACGAGGAGCGCGGGTGCGCGCACACCAGAAATTGCCGCGCAAAAATGCTGTCGTGTTTTTTCGTCGTCGTACACTCCGGTCAGTGAATGAAAAACTGCAAACGGGACCCAACCCGGCGTGGGGTTCTCCGTCGTCGTTGGAGGAGTGCTGGGCCCACTCGTCAGTCAGTCAAACCAGGGACCGTTCTGGTCCAGCGCAGCTGGTGTTGTTGGTCATCCGCTTCTGATGTCGTCACACGGGCTCTGAGCCTCTGACTGGTCACTATGAATGGACATGTTCGTGGAAATCTCAAGGAAAATCAGCCACAATATCCGTTGCTTTCCCCTAAGGCCCTGTTGGGTTCCTAGGGTTTTTTTTAAAAATCTAGATAAAAAAATCTCAAAATCCCATAATCTCATCCAAACATGCTAGGATTTTACGGGATTTTATCACACATACACAAAATCCAAGAAATATCAGAGATTATTTTTATCCAAAATCTGGATTCTAAAATCTTATCCAAACAGGGCCTAAAACAGAAGTAAGAAAAGTATATTATTGGGGAGCAAACTAATGAAGTTGGGCATCATCCTCTGACCTTAGTGGCTTTAGTTGATTTGTTTTTCTCATGTTGTAGATATTGCATGGTTCATTGTGACCAATGCAAGTATATTTATAGTGTAGACGTGTAGTCCCTTTGGTCTGAGGTTCAACTTTGAACAATTTCAAATATATGTATATAAACAATGGTCCTGCTTGCTTATATAAGGTTTAATACAGTCATGTTGGATCTGCTACCAAGCTAGGAAGAGAAAGACTGATTGCGAGAAGACGGATGTGCGAACAGAGAACCTCTTAAGGTCTCCTACAGAGAAGATTCTTGCCTCAGTCTTCTATTCCGATGTTAGTCCAGTGGTAGCTTTCATTCATGGGGTTATGGAATTTTGTATTTTCAAGAACGATAATGATAGGACGCGGGCGTCCGTCCCATCCGGACGCCGTGTGCCACTCCGCCTCGTTGCTACCACGCGCTCACTCGCTTGCCCATTGCATGCGCCGTGCTCTCCCCCTCCCCCCCGGCCACGCGTGTCGTCCACTCGACCATACCGTTCACTCGGGCAAGCCGAGGCTGTGCTAGTGGCACTGGTGCTGGCTCGCTCTGCCCGTCGCGTGCGTTGCCTGCTCCCTCCCATCGTGTGCGCCGCCCGCCTAGCCGAGCCAAGGCCGGTGCTGGTGGCGCTGGTGGTGGTGGTGCTCGCACTAGTACACGTTTGTTTTTGCGTGGCGTTGGCCTTTTGAGATTGGAGGCGGGCACCTCTTTTGCTCGCCTCCATTGTTGGTGGCATGGCCAGCCCCAGCCGGCCACCCAAAGGCCCGCCTCGATTAACTATTAATGGAGGCGGTTGCCTTAACAGGGCCGCCTCCGTTAATGTATATTAATGGAGGCGGTCCATAAATCGATTTTCGGAGGCGGGCACACTATAAGGCCCGCCTCCGAAAAGGCCGAGGCCCAACAGGCCCAACAAGGCTCGATTTTCGGCTTGAAGTATAAATACGTAGACTAGGGTTTCTTCACTCCTCAATCTCTCTGTCTCACCGCTCCCTTTCCCACCGAGCCGGCGTGGCACCCTCGCCTCCCTCTCCCACCATGCCCTCTCCCTCACTCTCTCCTCCCTCACTCCCCCACTCAGGGAGGCCAACTCCCTCCCTCCCGAGCCTGTCGACGCCGGTGCAGGCCCCTCTCCCTCCCCCTCCCGGATCCAACGGCTCCCCTCGAGCGCCTCTCCCTCACCTCCCCGAGCGGCGGCGGTCATCCCCCACCTCCCGAGCGGCCTAGCAGTTGTGGTGAGGCCACCCTCACCTTCCGGCGGTGGAGCGCTCCCTCCCTCCTCGTCGATGCCCGCACACAGATCCGGTGGAGGGCTGCCGGATCCGGGAGGAGGGTGGCTGGATCCGACGGATCCCGGGCAGATCCGGTGGAGGTCGTGTCGGTGGCGCCGATACAGGTACAGCTCTCATCTCCCTCTCTCTTCCCCTCTGACCTCACTCTTCCCTCTCAGATCCTGTGCGGATCCGTCCCTAACCCTACCTCCCTCGCAGATCCGCGGCGACGTGGGTGCTGCGGCGGGCTCTGATCCCCCTCGGCTCGGCGGCGTGGGTGCTGTGGCGGTGTGGGTGCGGCAGCGGGCTCCGATCCCTATCAGCTCCGGCTCCGGTGGGCTTGCGACGAGGAGGAGGCGCGCCTAGATCCGGCAGACGCGACAACGGCGGGCTCGATTGGGCCCGGTGGCGGGCTCGATTGGGCTCGCTAGGGTTTTTTTATTTAAATCAATTAACGGATCCATTAATCGATTAACTGAGGTGGGCAAAAACAACCGCCTCCAAAAAAAAAGGTTGATTAACTATGACCTTTGATTGGAGGCGGTTGCCTTTGCCCGCCTCCAAAAATGCAAAACGTCCGCCTCCATAAAAAATTCTGTAGTAGTGTCGTGCGGCACCGCTTGCCACCGACTCCTACCCCTGATGGCTGGAACCGACCGGCCCTGACCTCCCACATGTTGCAAAACGCACGTTCAAGTGATTCGAATGTTTCATAAGTATGTTGCAAAACGCACGTTCAAGTGATTCGTATGTTTCATAAGTATGTTGCAAGTGTTTTATATGGATGTTGCAAAAGTAGACCGAGATATTGCATATGCTGCAATGGTGTAGACGTCTATTGCAAGCTTTTGTTCCCAATATTTCATCTGTTTTTTAGACGTATGTTGCAAGTGTGTTTATATATGTTTTGCACATATGTCGTAAGTGTTTTATTTGGCTGTTATGTACGTTTATAATGGTTTCAAGTATTTTTCAGGTGTTTTTGCAAGTGTTTCAAATGCATGTTTCAAGTTTTTCATTTGTCTTAATACGTATGATGCAAGTGTTGCGTCTGAATGTTTCAAAATTAGATCGGGTGTTGCATCTCCCTCCACGCCTTATGTTGCCTCGCCTCGGTATCTCCTCCGACTCCGACGCCGCCAGTGAGGCGAGCAACTTTTGACGGACCGTCCTCCTCTTCCCCAGCGGCTCCGCCGTGGTCAGCTCCGCGCTGCTTACGGCGCCAGCGTTAGTCATCCCTGTGGCGCGTTGGGGTGGGGATCGTTGAGGGTACCGGTGCTGGCGCGTTAGGGTGGGGGTCCGAACATAGGTGCTAGCGCGGGATTGGATGTGGGGCGTGGGGGCATGGGAGGCACTACGAGCGCAGGAGCAGTGTCCGGACGTCTGGGCAGTGGCCCTTCCCTTGTGTCCTAGTATGGTTCTCTCTCTTTTTTTTTGCAAATTAGAAAACATTGAAAAGAGATTCATGGACAACTTTTAACGTTTGGCCCAAGATGCAGTTATTAGGCTAGGCTCTCTCGGCCTATGCAATCCAACGGGCCTTATGGACGCTAGTGCCAGCTTACTGGGCCGGTGGGGCCGGATTGTTCATCAGATCGGACTTTCTTCCCACAACTCTTGCAGCCTGGCCAACCTAGTTTCAAGCCACGTACCGTGCCGTGCCGTGCAGGAGAGCAGGGGATCCCGGTTCCCAGAGAGCAGAGCGGAGCGAGGAGGCGTGCGGGCGAGTGCGGTTGCCTGCTTTGCTTCCGACGCGCGTGCCCTCGGAATCGGTTGGATTCCCCAATCCCATCGCCATGGCCGCGCCGCCTTCTCCTTCGTCCCCCTCCCCGTCCGGCGAGGTCGCCGCCCACAGATTCAGCGGCACCATGGACGCATCATCATCGCCCTCAAGGTATGCGCGCGATGTGAACCCCTCCTTTATGGTCTTCCTTCCTCTTCGATAATCAGGATGGGGATAAGTGGATGGATGGGGCACTCCAGTCTCCACGCCACGGCTGCGGGAAGAGAGAGAAGCAGCGAGGGAGCGGAATTGCGGAAACCGAAATTAGCCTATCACAAGCATTGTACTGTGGTCTGTGGAGATGGGTTATTTTTAGCCTATGATCCGAATCGTTCCTTTGCTTGTGCTACATAGTTGCGATATCTCATCAAACCTGGTTCCGAGGGGCAGCCATTCCATGGAATTAATGGCCCCATACAAAGCAAGCATGAACAACTAAGCTTGCTAAATTTCATGCCTATTGATGATTGACTTCAGTTGCTGCTGCTGCTGTTTCATTTTTTTGACTCTATACTACAGTGGGTTCGTAATTGCTAGGGATTACCTGTCTATACACTCTGTGGTGGCCGGTGGGTTCTCTCTACTCCAACCCAACATGCATGCATATGCTTTTGGCCACAAATTCTGGCATTACCATGTATCATTAGTAAATCTTTTTGGCTATACGAAGATGGAAATCAAAATAACCTATGTGTCCCATGTACTTCTGCGCACCTACTGTGACATGCTCAAGTTAATCTGTTCAATAAGTCTGTTACAGACTTACAGTCATCTAAGTCATTTATCCAGCTTGAGTAATTGCTTAGGTTCATGCTCGGTTTATAGATTTTTCATTCTCGTGAATCATGGAGCAGATTTAGCAAGCTATCCAATGATAAACAAGAAAAGTTGTTGAGCAATTTTCTCTCTTCTGCATGCTCTTTTTTCAGGACCGAGTTGTTGACCATGGTGAAGAAGCACTCACATTTGATTGGGTGGACAATTGTTGATGCCGAGGATGATGCATCAGATGTGGGAATGGATGATAAGTTCTGGCATGAAATGCTTGATCTATTCTTTGTGCGTGGCAGGCAATCAAAAAGAAGTGAAGAGGACGACCTCGTCTTCTTTGTTAATAACATGGTAGGTACTCATTATGGTTCCTGCTGATTTAGTCCTCATTCTTGCTTAATAGGTCAATGTTCTTTGAAAATCCACTACTATTCTTATCTTGATATTACTTGGTGTTGATGCAGAAATTGCATGGTTATGGTTTTAATGATAACATGGAAGATCCGCCTCCCTTTTTTGTACGCAGATGGGCTACCACGGTAAATGAAGAAATACCTGGTCTACTTTACTTCAGATCACCTGAGACCTAATGCTTATGACTTCGTTGCAATAGATTCAAGAAAATATGACATGTTTCTTGCTCTTCATTTGTATTTTAGTGGCATTTGTACGTGAGTTCATTTATTGGGTACTATGAAAAGGTGTGCATCGATGTTCCTCTGAATGTTTTTTTCCCTAACTGAAAGTTTCAGTGCATATCCTTCATCCTTGTTAGGTTTTAAGTTTACTTGAGTAATGCGGTGTTTTTATTTTCTTTTCTTTCACTAACACAATAACTAGCGCTGAATGATAAATGTGTGCAATTATCCATTCAAGTTAAAAATCTGCACTGAAAAGTGGACTTATGGCATGAATGTCCTCCTTATATATATATTTTTTTTTCCTTAAGTAATTGAGGCTTCCTACCTGTGTGAATGTCTTCCAACTTACATGCATATACATCAGCACATGAAGATGCAGTATTGTAATTTTCATGTTTGTCAGATATCCTAGCCATTGCGCTTATTACATTTGTTTAATATATTGTTAGCTGGGAAACCTCTGATAATAAGTCATGCTCTTTTTGAGTTGATGTGGTAGTTAACATCATATTTTTTATGTGAAACAGCTTGAAAAGATCAGTATTAATACAGTGGAGATTGATTGGGAGCGTTCCTTCTATTTGAATTTAATCGCTCACACGTCATACACTGTCACTGTTGCAATATTTGGGTATGTTTCTGCAACAGCTCAATAAAAAAAGCATGCTTAGTAGTTGTCCTGAATAATTTGCATACAATTCTATGTATGAACAACGACAACCTTAATAATGATTTAATAAAGTAATTTCTCTCACTTAAAATGTAATGTAGCAGTTCTGATATGCCAACCATGTACAGCTGTCCATCCTCTTGTGTCTTGATTTCTCATCATCTTTTTGAAATTTGCACAGTTGCACATGATAATTCTTTTGACACATGTAGGTTTTAGGGTAAAAAGTTGAGGATTGGATCTGGCATAAATGATTAGCTTACTGAGCAATTAGGACGATCAAAATTACTTTTCTTCATGAGTTTGATCTGGCATGCTAATGGACAAGAAAATCCTAGATTCTTGTAGCATTCGTTGTCACAAAAAATTAGAATCAGTTGTGATATGATTTTTATCCTTATTGTTTGTGGATACTGTATAGTCACTTGGTATGTTGGTTCTTACGAGCTACTTCCACAGCATTGGAGATCTTCGCAACCGTGCAGCGAAAAGCAAACAGTTGTGTCCAGTTTATAAGGTATAGTAACAATAGGCATTTTCATTTAGTCATCAGTGATTCTTTTCTAGATGGGCACAGACTAAAACTAAAGTTGTTAATAAGCATTTTCATTTAGTCATCAGTGATTCTTTTCTAGATGAGCACAGACTAAAACTAAAGTTGTTTCCTTCTGCTTTGTTTGAAACTGCTTATCTTTAGTTTTTCACTAATACATTTGAAAAATCATTTGATTTCAACTTTGCAATGATTGAAGGATACCAAATTTAAATTTTTAAGAGATGCCTGCAAATAGTTTGATTTACTTCGCCAAGTTACAGTATATATGTGAACTAAGACATACCAGTTAAATTAACATCAATCATTAATCCTAACTACATAGAATTAAGAAAAGACACACTAATTTCTGTACTTGAAATATGCTCCTGTATGATAGCAAGCTCTACAGTAGATGGTTGTTGCAGAGTACTCCCTCACAATTTAATTCCATTATACCCTCTCCATTTCTTATAGCCCTTTGACTGCATGTTTCCTGTATATTCTGCATGAAAAGGAAAGAATCAGAAGCGTCATATAGGGAAGATGCCCCACTTATATGGCTGACGTTTAGTATTGATGTTGCATCAGAGGTGTTGAGAGGCTTTTATGTTTGTATTAACTAACCTTGTCTCATTCTCATTGAAATAGGTTACAAAAACTGTGTACGCGTCCCCTAGCCGTGTAAATTTTCATCTTGACCGAAGGAAGGTAGGGTTCAATTTTGCACCATACTTTGAAACACGCAGTCTTTTAAGTCCTAATAGGAGCTCATGCATATGTGTACAGGCTGTAGAAACGGTACCTGCATATCCCAACATCTTTTTCTCAGTAGACGACTTTGATGATACTTTTGATGCTGTGGTAAGGTTCTGTGCAATTATATCAAGTTTGTAGTTGTACAACATAGTGTCCAGGTAGCATGAATGTTGTAATTGTAAATGCCCATTGTCTGATGGTGCATGATTTCCTTTTGTTGTTTTTCACCATGTTTGTAGTTCCTAAAGTTGACCCTGTTGAGCACTGTGTTCTTGTAATTTAAGCAGGTTTTGTCAGATCCTGAACACTGCTATTGTGTGATTCTCAACGCACATGATGGGGCAGCATTTCCTGACGAAACCGAGTCCAAGAATCCTGTTTCAAATATACAGCCTGGAGTTAGCTGTGGGACTGCCCAAGAAAAACCACCAAAGGTTCTTCTCGTAATTCAGAGCAATGAAGGTTTCTGTTTATCATGTCTAGATGTTGGTGACATCAGCTATTTATTTTTTTTGGTTTAACTTGTTTGTAGAACAAGATTAGGAATCTATCTTTTTTCCAGCCAATATATCTATTTCCTAAATAATTTGATTGGTTTCTCAATGAAAGGATTAGCTCAATTGGTTTTCAGCTTACTTCATATTTCACAGAGAGGCCATCTGTGGTTGCCTTTACTAAATTTATGGAAGAAAGTTTATGAGCTCTTCTGAAACATCCATACCTACAAAGAATCATAGGAAATAATCAAGTAAATGGTCCTATTTTTTCTACTGTCCCATTGGCACTGTACATAGGTTAAGTTACTCCAAATTTGTGCATAGCCTCCGGTGCTATTTGTACTGTATAAATCAGCAAGATCTTTGATTGTCATTGCAGAGAACTCTCTTCTCAGGTTATGTGAGCTACCAAAACGTCCGTGAGGCTTATGATGGTGAGCGCTTCATCTATCTACTTTGTTTACAGGACAAACAATGTTACTTTCATTGTGATATTTAGTATTTGAGTTCACATCTACCTACCGATTGGTGTTTAAGCACCAGTGACAAGAAAAATATGTTATGCTATTTTTTAGTAGATGAACCCTTCGCTCACATAATGCTATTTTTTACCTACTTAAAATTGATGATTCGTGTAAACTGTAGTGTAAATGTATTCCAGAAGTATTAACATGGCATATTCTTATGTGTATTCCTCTTTTGTGATAGCTGACAGATCAAAATTTGGGAGCTTCCTCTCACTTGGGCATGACCACAATAAGCTTGACAGACTTTTTATGAGGGGCCCAGAAGGACGTGGAGAGGTGGAAGTAGCTGTCTCTAGCATTGCAGGTCTGTTATGTTTAACCTGGGAATACTTCTTCCTTTCTGTCTGTAGACTATATTTCATTATTTCATATGCCTTTAAAGTACCTGTTGTTAACTTTTGTTGTTATTGTATTGGTTTGTTATAAGAAAGTGCACTGGGTACTCTCAGCTAAGAAAAATATGATGTGTTTCCGCCTTCCAGACATGTAAACTACATATGCACATGTTACTATTCAGTCTATTGTAGTATTGTAGCACACTAAATTACATATCAAATTAGTGGGTTCCATTTTGAAATGATGACCGATAGTTCAACATACAAAACTGTGGAGCAGATTGTTAATGAAAAACTATCCTCCTGCAACGTAGCTCACTCAAATCCACATGCAAACTTGTAGCTTTCAATTGCTTGTAATGCAGCTTGTCAACACACAAGACACAACACATTCTCATTTGGATGTTCTTACTTTTGTTATTAGACCAGAGCCATGAGAAGTCAAAGAAAGATCCAGGAGATAGCTTTCGGGTCCTTGTTCACAAAGCAGCTTCTGCTGCATCAAAGCTAGCAAAGCATGCTTATGAGTCTGCATCTGCTAATAAACAAATGTACGATGAGCTTGTGCCTCTGAAGTGCTGCTTGATGTCTGTGTCTCTTCCTTGGGACTACATTGCCCATGATCTTTTGCACAAGGTGAGTTTTCTCCATTGTCCTGAATAATCTCAAAATTATCTTCTTTTTTGTTCTGTACTATATGGTTGATGAATTGAACTTGCTCGAAGCTTTACGCTATGATGAAGTTCGTCACAAGAAATGTCGACCTATATGCTTAAAGAATTATACTCGAATAGTCAGTTGAGGTTGCCCTGTTTTGCTTGGTATAGCTTCATGTGTACATAATGTTCCTTTAAAATACACTGTAAATTACTTCGTACTATGTACGCAAATGAATCATTATGTGGATTATTTCGTGCTCATATTTGAATTAATCAACCTGACATACTGTTTCTGTTTACCAAATTTAAACATGATTTGTGAAAGTTCTGAAAGATCATGGCAATGAACCAGGACACACCTCCATTGGATCTATGACGGCAATTCCAGATCTTCACTGCCAGCCATAGGATGATAGGAGGAATCCAGGCGTGATGAAATGTAAGATAAAGAATCAAAGTGGAAGCGACATGTACATGTGTCTTTAACATGATTTGTGAAAGTTCTGAAAGGTCATGGCAATGAACCAGGACACACCTCCGTTGGATCTATGTCTGACGGCAATTCCAGATCTTCACTGCCAGCCATAGGATGATAGGAGGAATCCAGCCGTGATGAAATGTAAGATAAAGAATCAAAGTGGAAGCGACATGTACGTGTACTTTTAGACCAAATATGTAAAGTGTAGGGTTTGCAACTGCGCACAGACAATGTAGGTATGAATATTTGTTATTTCGTTGTTCTGTCTTTATATAAGTATCATACATAGCATGCATGCCTTACAGAACTTAATTGTGTTCCTTGAATGGAAGGTATATGTTTAAAGACCCTGCTGTCATGTTTATGCGGCCCTGTTTGAAACCACTTGTCTGAGTACTGATTTCAATCTGATCACGATTTTCTGATAAGCTGCGGTTTGAAGAAAATGCAGTACCTGCACATAAGTAGGATGGACCTCAGATGCCTGTGCCTTCTTTGTTTGTGGGATACTGAGGCCATCCACAGATAGGTCCGGGTCCACCTAGTCACCATGTTTATCCAAAATCCACCTTCAGACATTGGAAAAATCCTTCAAACAATGGAGGAAAAAAATCACTGCCACATACCTTGTAGAAAAAAAAATGTTTACAACACCATATGCCTTGTACAAGAAAATATCATTGCTATATGACTTCAAGAAGAAAACTTATTGTATTATATTAAACTAGGAAATATGCCCGTACGTTGCAATGGGAGAAAAAAAAATGAAATCAAATGAAGGCAAATAAGAGAAAAGTGGTTACTGATAGGCACGTTGACGCCGTGCCGACTCCCGCTGAGTGCCTAAACGATACTCCCTCCATTCGAAATTATAAGTCATTTCAACTTTCTTGTAGAGTCAAAAGTATTTTAAGTTTGACTAAAATTATAGAAAAAATTACAAAGGTTTATGACATCGAATAGGTATAATATGAAAATATAATTAATGAAGAATCTAATGCTACTTATTTGTTATAAAAAAAATTATTATTTTATTATATAAATTTAGTCAAACTTCAGATGCTTTGATTCTCCAAGAAAGTTAGAATAACTTATAATTTAGGATGGAGGGAGCAGTAAACCATGGTAGAGGTGTTCTCACTCATGGCTTCATTTTATTGTAACCGGATACACGCGCTTCGCTGCATGTGTGGGTGTTCTAATGCGCTGATGCTGTTAAATCAACTGATTTTGTTGTCATTGTACATGTCTTGATAGGCATACATTGTGTAATGTTTGAGCCACTTCCATATCATACGTCTGTTTTGTGGATTCTAGCCGTGTACATGAGTGTCTGAATTTATTTTATGAGTATTTGGCATGTCTGATTTGTAGTCATGTGATCACGTCCTTTTAGATCAAGGCTGAAGAAATGATCGGATATTGATGATCACCCATTGCATACAAGATTAGATATAAAGGGATGGGTAAGCCATTTGTGATGTAATTGCAGCAACCATACTAATGGAAAGACCTGAAAGCATGGCATTATTTACATGTTAGCATTTAGTTGCCATAGCAACGGAGCATGGTTCATCAATTTACATAATAGTAAAGGTGTTCTCATCCAACAACATTCAAGGAACTCATGGTCAATGTCACTGGCAAAGCTGTTTGGGCAGTTCCATTTTTGGGCGTGCTAGAAACCTGAACATGAAACACAAAATGCAAAGAGAGTTTCGGGCAATGTAGTCAGAACATTGGCAAAAAGCATGTGCATCCTATATCTGCATGAATACAGTGGGAAATAATTACCTATGGAAGAATCTGTATTACATTTGCTGCCCGCCCGCACCTAGTTATCTTCAGGAGAAGAGTTGTAAGCCAGTAAGCGAGCCTTTTCCATGTGCTCGGTCTGCCGTGGGCATGAAGCCATGAAGATCTCTGCATGGATTGCCATGTACAGTATAGATCTTTGAGTAATAGAAGGGATGGTGTTTTCCATGAAACCACACCCAACTTAATCGAAGCATGAGAATGTTAATATAATGGGGCTGCGGAGCAGTATCTTGAAAAGGAATAAATATACGGTAAACTAAAGAGACTGATTTGCAGAGTTCATAAAGAACAGGTGCAGCAAAAAAAAAAAAAAGATTGGTGAATCAGAAAATCGGAAGGTTTACTTTGCATAGAGATAAGATGCATAAAGAGAAACATGTATGCAGTGAAGTCTCAATAGGAAACCTAAACACATGACAGTGTCCAAGAAAAAGTATGTAATTGCATTTTTTTATTTTTGAAAATTAAAACTTCACAAATGAAGTAATTGAATAATAAAGTGTACCATCACGATTGCTGGGAATAATGCTTTTGATCTCCACATAACAATGTACCTATTACTCTGTATTGAATACAAAATCTCTATTTGCAGAAGAGAATTAAAAATCATAAGTAGCCCTGACCATACTGTTAACCTGCATGGAAGCCAAATCTACACATCAATTAGGACCTCATATGAGATGAATAATACATGTAACATGTGAAGTTTATTGATCCTAAGAATGGTCATTCAATTTTGAAAGCAATAGTTAGAAATATGTGATTATTTGCAATTGGATCTTAACGTGCAATGCAGAAACAATTTGGAATGAAATGCTATCTTTGCAAGGAGATGAACATTACAGCATAGTAACTGAAGGCTCGTCAGTCCTCACCCTGGCTCGAAATAGCAAATTCATGTGGGCTGAATTGGAGCAAACACCCTGAGGGCGTGCGGGGAAGGCTGCCAGAAGCTTAATCTGTCTGTGGCCTGTAAAATTTTGCATGAGCATAACTGCAGAAACACACGGATTCAGAGGTTTAGGCAGCAATCAGGCAAACATTCGAAGAAATCAAGATCACTTCAAATGGGAGTTGGAGGTAGAGTCACGCTCACCAGCTCAACGACTTGGCCATCCTGGAATCTTTACCAACGGCACAGTAGATGTCGTCATCGTTGGAACATAGAAGCACACAGATTTATTAAACAATAAAATCCCACCTAGTTGGAATATAGAAGAGGTACGATCATAGTTTTAAATCTCCGGCTATAGCTGAAGATATAGCCGGCTATAACTGTTTGAGACTGGTCAAGCTACGAGCTATATCCCGCTATATCTCTATTTAGCCTATGCTATTGCTGTTTTAGAGGTCATCTGCTACATACCCTTAGCCGGCGATTTAAAACCTTGGGTACAGTCTGAATGACCAACCGGTCGCCGGGGGCGCAGGGACATGGACGCGTGCACCACCGCAACGGGGAGGGGGCGCGGAAGGGAGAGGAGCGTCGGGCACGAACGCACGGGAGCGAGTGCGTCACCAGGAACGTGAGCGAGCGGGCCTTTCACAAGTGAGCGAATGGGCTGCCGAAGGCCGAGATAAGTAAGTGAGACAGTTGGGCTATTGAATGGGCCAGACGAAAAACGGCCCAGACTAAAAAGAGGCTGAAATTTTGCCTTTTATTATTAGGTGTAGATTTAGTTACAAGCTATTCTATTCCACCAACTGAACAAAACATGTTATATGCATCACATAAATAACATCAAAATACAAAGAAATTGATATTCATCTCCAATACATGAAAGAATGATTGAATTAATCTTCACATTCATGAACATTTACAAATATATGACAATTGCAACACATAAATAACACTTGCAATCTACAAGAATTTTTTTGCGCCCTAGGAAACCCCTCCCCAAACCACAACTGCCCCTGGCTTGGCCATGGCTATCCTTCATATGCTGCAGCTGACCTTGGCTAGGCCATAGCCAGCCTATAGCCGGCTATGGTCGTCAGCCATGGCCAGCCAATAGCTGACCAAGCCCAGCCGCAGCTAGGCAGGGGCAAGCCAGAAGCAGACACAAATAGCCACAACCAGGCAGGACCAGGCCAGCTGTGGCCATAGCTTGCCAGGCGACGGCATGCGGCTGGCTAGTGTGGATGGGGGGTGGTCACAGGCCTCTAGGCTTGGCTAGGGCATGCCAGGAAGAGGCTAGTAAAAAGAGGAGAGTGACAACAGTTGATTTTACCTCTTTCCTAGGGCAGTGATGGTAGTGATTGGCTTCTGAGGGTAGCGACAACATTGTGGGTGGCGGCTTCTTTCTTTGGTGCGAGAAGGAAGAAACATCAAGAGAAGTCGCACCAACGTGGATTGGATTCCCCTCCTATCTTTCCACGTGTAAAAAGGTTAGGAGTTAAGATAATGTTGTTGGGGACAGCTTTTCTCAATCTTGCAAAAAAAATCAAGATTGAGAGTGTGTTTTGGAAACTTTTGAAGATGCTCTCATATAGCTTATACTCCAACAAACCGCTGCATATAGTTATGGAACATGCGCAATAGTCATAATTGAGAGAGAGAGAGGGAGAGGGAGAGGGAGAGAGAGTATGTACACTAGGAGTAGAAAGGATTTTCCCGTTAGCTTGTATAACTGGTTAAAATCTCATGCATACATATTATTGAAAATATATTTAAGTTATAGATACTCTATAATGAAAGTGGAAAAATGTCACTAGGCTACTTTGTCACATCACACCAGGTCATTTGAAAGCCACTATATTCTTAGAGTTTATTAAATGAACTGTTTTAATAGTTGAGAGTTGAAGAATAGATGATTTCGTAGTCCGAGGATAAAGATCAGATTGAGCCCATAGCGGAGGGTTGCAATTATATATATATGTTCCATTTGGTTTTGCTGCCTTTATTCGATTTTCTAGTCTGGTGGTTTCTTTCATCGGGTGCTGTAATTAAGCCACCTCTCTAGAACGTAAGCACGAGGAATCTGTTTTTAGATAATGGATTTTCATTAATCCGGCCTCTATATCCACGAGAGATATACACAGTTAAAAGGATATAAGAACACTTAGATTCACACCTCACAAAGAGGAAAACACACGACCAAAAAGGAAAAAAAACTACGACCTTGGTGATAGAATTCACAGAGACGCTAGGCGAGGAAGTCGCATGGTGGCGACGGGTTGCGTGTTGATGTTGTGGTGAGGAACAGCCCCTCACCGGTGGCTTACATAGGGAGCAGGAGGCCAATCGTGATTTGGCCATCAGCCTATATATATAGAAAATATACAATCATTGCTAACCTACCGTATAGGTCTAAACTACTATCTCTGGCCAAATCAAGATTGGTTCCTTTACATATTTGTTACACAAGATTATGTAGGATATTAACTTATCTAATAGCTCCCCTCAATCATAACCTATCTAGGTTGAGATTGTGCTTGAAATTTTCCAAACGTCTGACCGACAATGGTTTAGTGAATCCATCTGCTATCTGATCATTGGTAGATACAAATTCAATTTCTAGAAGTTTTCTTGAAACTCTTTCTCGAACAAAGTGATAGTCTACCTCGATATGCACATCCCTGCTTCCCGACATCCTCTCCTGAAACGGTCAGATTCGTTAGGTGGAAGTCGTCAAGTCGCCGCCGCCTCTAGTGCGTCATCGCTGTGAACTTTCGCTGGTGCCATCTTCATCTGCTTCAAGTGAGGAGACGCCATGTGTCGCCGATTAGCCCACCTTCATTCGCCGTAGTTCAATAAGAACTAGCCGATCAGACGCGAACCGATAGGATCCGGATTTTAAGGCCTCTGCCACCCATAGGGCAGCTGCCGTCATTCGGATCATGAGGAATGACTACGGTCCTAAAAATGTGTATAACCAAGCCGTCCTGTAGAAGACATCATCCATTTTGATGGATACACGCCACGGAGTTTTCGTTCACAAATTTGAAAGCACATCAAGAGAGGTTTGAACGAAAATAGGACGACCGGTAACTAATTATAAAGGCAAAGGCATGTGTATACAAGATGATTTTTTTTGGTGGTGACAGGAAAACAAAAGGGCATGCATGCATACATACAAAGATGCTTAATAATCATGCATGGTTTGTTAAAGAAAGAATCCTGCTACATCATCAAGTATGACCTGCTTCGACGACACAAATTGGTGCTTAAATATGTTTAATTGTGTTGCTAGCACACTTAAGCACTAAAGCAATCTCTTAACGGTCTTATCATGCATGTTTATATGCACGTGGTACAAATCAGTTTTTTTTTCCCGCCTAGCACCTTCATTATACAATCTCATCATCTGATGTAGTACAGTCAAGCTCGATGGAAGGGTGTAGCTCTAGGTGCGGCAGTGGATCTTGGAATATCTGGCGGAGCACATCCATGGCTTTCTCGATGGATGGCCGGACGCTGTAGTCCATGTGCACGCACCACAGGCCCACGATCAACGCGCGCTCCATCTCGTCTGCGTCGAACTTGCCATGGAGCCGTAGATCCACTGCGTCAAGGAGCGCGCCTCTCTCGTGCAGCTTCCAAAGCCAGTGCACGAGATTAACCCTGTCTTCGTGCTCCCCGCGAAGGATTGGCGGCCGACCGCTGGCGAGCTCGAGGAGGAGGACCCCAAAGCTGTAGACGTCGGTTTCAGTGGTGAACCTGTTGGTGCACATGACCTCTTCTAAGGGCGTGTAGCCCATGGTTATTCCCATTCTCGATACTACGGGGTAAGGCGAGTCATAGATGCCTGCAAGCCCAAAGTCTCCCAGCCTCGCATTGAAAGACGACTCTAGCATAACGTTGCTAGGCTTAATGTTCCCGTGCACGACAACAGTACCATATTCCTTGTGCAAGTAGAGCAAGGCGTCGCCTACACCAAGAAGGATCTTGTACCTGCAGCTTGGCCAACACGTCACGTCAAAAGTGAATTAAGTTCAAAACACATGAGTTAATTAATCTCTGTGATATAGAGCTGTCAAGAGTCCTTACCTCATTGGCCATGTTAGGATGGATACGGAACTATGGAGATGGTCTTGGAGGCTGCCGTTCTTAAACAACTCGTAGACAAGCAAGAGCTCGTCGGCTTCGTGACACCACCCAATCAACTGGGCAATGTTGGGATGCCTCAACTGGCTGAGGACGACGCTTACCTCCGCGATTTTCACTCTCTCCACCTCGGATGAAAGGAGGACCCTTTTGATGGACACCTGGAGCCCCCGATCGTGCAAGAACCCTCGGTAGAAAGACCCACCGCGCTTCTCAACCTCGGAGAATCCACGTGTCGCCTGACACAGTTCCTTGTAACTGAATATCGCATGCCCTCCGGGTAGAAGATGAGTCCCTGGATTTGCAGTTAAGAAAAACATCTAGGAATCTAGGGAAACAAAATTTGCAAACCATTTTACTGAAAGGAAAAAGAGATTTAATTTCTGAGAAGGACATTCTGTTTTACTTCCCTTTTATACTCCCTTTATTCCAGAACGATAGATAAACATATTTTGATAAAAAAATGTCATACAAATAAATTTTATCCTTCAGTTTCTCAAATATAGTTTTTCTTTTCTGAGCAATAGGGAGGGTCAATTTAAATGGATTCTTATGATAGCCTATGGTCCAGCTTAATATGATTTCAAAACAGTGTTTTTAGCTGAACTTGTTACAGCCCTCTTTAGTAAAGCTTTCATGGTAAGCGCTTCTCTTGTAAAAAAGATGTACAAATAGAGAAAAAAAGGTCAAGATGATTGTCGGGGTTATGATAGCCCGGATATCTTAAAGCACTGATTAGTTAGCCGCTCGGGTGGCCTACGGCAAATAAGCTAGCACAAGCCCAACCGATCTAGGCCCAACTAAGCTACGAAGGTCTGGGCCAAGTGCTAAGATGAGGAGTCGGTCACGACCTCTTCCCTCTCCATCCACCGTGCGTTGCACGGCTCCGCACGACCACTTCTCCGTCCCGACCCCTGGAAGGGATGGAGAAGGGCTGAGCTCTACTAAGTACGCCTACTCTGACTAGTGCAGGCACGCCCCACTCACTCCACCAGGACTGAGGGGACAGCTATCCCCTCGGTCCGGACGAACGCCATCCTTGCGCCGCGCTGCACAGACAAGATAACACCGCCAGATGGTGACGACCGGTATGGTGAACCATCATCTAAATACGGCCTGACGGGACGGGCGTATGGCCCCACCCACCATGGGATGGGCTCACGACTATGGCCTTGACCTCTGAGGCCAGCCAAGCCAACAAAGGCCATGACCCTAGACCCCGGGATCGTGGCCACCGGCACCACGACCAGCAAGACAACCGACGACCCTGGAGCAGCTACCTACTCCTGTACGGCGGCCCTGGGAGATCAGGAAGTGATGATGAAGGCCATGGCAAGACCACGTCGCACAGGACGGCTGATGAACTACCACTATGCCAACAATGCCGATACGGCCGGCACTGTGGCACCACGCCGCCCCATGCCACGATGTGGACAGGAGACCATGAGGACAACCACGTCCGGACGTGTGTTGACATCAAAGACAAGATGGCCTTCCTTGCAAGCCAAGATAGCTAGTTTTCCCTCCCACAGGCTCACAACCGCCTGGTCGGGAGAACCTAACTCTTTGTACGTGACCTGGTCCTGGACTCTATATAAGGGCAGCCAGAGCACACTTCCAAGGGGATGGACTTTCGAGACTTTATTCGGGCAGTCCCTCTCCACTCTCCTACCTCTTCCACTCTTCTTACACCCTCATTGTAAGAACTTTAGAGCATTCAATTGAGGAACACGCACTCGATCTTTCTTTGAGACTGGACGTAGGGCTCCGGCCTAAACCAGTATAATTCCTTGTGTCTTTGGATGCTACCATCGTCTTCCTGGAGCAGCGCGATACTCGTATAAATTCATTCGACGGGCGACAAAACACCGATAGTTGGAGCGCTAGGTAGGGGATAGTCGCGCACTCTCTCTATTGAGAAGGAAGTGATGGCTCCTCACATCAATGATCGACTCTCTCATGGAACGGCTTGCGATGGCCGCACCCATCACAAAAACCCCGAGTTCATCGACATTAGAGGGCCAGTACCCTCTATTGCCTCCGGCCACGGCCGGATTCTCCACTCAGGAGCTCTAGACTCCATGGTCTATGGCAGTTACGCTCGTGGAACGCCCCATGGTGGCTGTATCCGAGAGCTCACCACAATAGGAGGCTAGCACCCTCCATTGCCTTCAGCCACGGTCAGATTCTCCACTCAAGAGCTCCAGAATCCATGGTATACGGCAGTCATGCTCGTGGAATGGCCCACGACGGCCGCATCTAAGAGCTCACCATAATAGTAGGGCCAGCACCCTCCATCTCCTTTGGCCATGGCTAGATTCTCTGCTTAGTAGCTTCGAACTCTGTGGTCTATGGCGGTCACGCTCATGGAACGGCCCATGGTGGCCGCATCTGAGAGCTCACCACAACAGGAGGGTCAGCATCCTCCATCGCCTTTGGCCTCAGCCAGATTCTCCACTCAGGAGCTTCAGACTCTGTGGTCTACGGCGATCACGCTCACGGAACAGCCCACGACAGCTGTGTCTAAGAGCTCACCATAACAGGAGGGCCAAACACCCCTCCATCGCCTTCGGCCACAGCCGGATTCTCCACTCAGGAGCTCTGGACTCCGTGGTCTACAATAGTCACACTCACAGAACGACCCATATTGGCCGTATCTGAGAGCTCACCACAATAGGAGGGCTAGCACCCTCCATCGCCTCTGGGCACGGCTGGATTCTCCACTCAGGAGCTCCGGGCTCTGTGGTCTATAGTGGTCACGCTCGCAGAATGGCCCACGGTGGCAGCATCTGAGAGCTCACTATGATAGGAGGGCCAATAGCCTCTAATGTCTTAGGCCAGGGCCAGATTCCTTACTCTGGAGCTCCAGGCTCCGTGATCTATGATGAGCGCACTTGCAGAACGGTTCCTAGCGGCCATATACAAAGGCTTACTTCTATGGAAAGGGCAGAAGCCCGTAGGGGATACATGGACATCCTTTCCGTCCCAAAAAGGTATCTCATGATCTTCGGCAGGCCACCAGCCAATGAATCAAAGCGCGAGAGAAGTCCCGCGACAAGAGAGGTCAACATAGCCGCGTCACAGGCCAAGGCTGCCCCAGTCTACCTGAAATGGTCGGAGGCTGCAGTCACCTTCGATAGAACCAATCGCTCCAACCAAATTCAGCAACCGGGATGGTTCCCCCTCGTCGTCAGTGTAATAGTCAGCAGAATGCGCCTAACTAAAGTACTAATGGACGATGGGAGCGGACTCAACATCCTTTATGCACAAACATATGATGCTATGGGCCTGTCAAAAATGGCGATACGACCGTCGAACACCCCAATCTATGGGGCAATACCCGGAATACGAGCCTGTCCTCTTGGGCAGGTCGACCTACCCATGACATTTGGGGGACGGGTGAATTTCCGTATGGAAACACTCACCTTTGAGATAGTGGACCTCCCGGGCACCTATCACGCCATCTTGGGTCGACCATGCTACGCCAAGTTCATGGCCATCCTGATCTACGCTCATCTCAAGGTCAAACTCCCCGGCCCGCAGGGGACCATCGCCGTGAAATGCACCAGGCATACTCCTGCGAAGAGGAGAACCTTAACATCGCGATGGCCATGAACCGAGCTTCAGAGCTATGGGCCATTCGGGTCACCGTAGCTAAGGTTGCTCCTGAATCGAGCACGAGAAAGCAGTCATTTGGAACCTTCAAACCCACGAATGACACCAAGGTGGTATAGATCGACCCCGATGACGCCGGCAAGACCATCCGGATCGGCTGTGGGATGTCCAATGAACAAAAGCTCACGTTCATTGACTTCCTTCTATGGAATCAGGACATCTTTGCTTGAAAACCTTCCGACATGCCAGGAATCCCAAGAGAAGTCGCCGAGCATAGCCTCGACATCTTACTCGGTGCCAAACAGGTCAAGCAATGCCTCCGCTACTTCAACGACGAGAGGCAGAAGGCCATCGGGGAACAAATTGTCAGGCTCCTGGCTGCAGGGTTCATCAAGGAAGTTTTCCACCCCGAGTGGATCACCAACCCAGTCCTAGTTCAGAAAAAGAATAGAGCATGGAGGATGTGTGTAGACTACACCAACCTAAACAAAGCATGCCCAAAGGTACCCTACCCGCTACCGCGGATCGATCAGGTGGTCGACTTGACCATGGGATGTGAAACCCTATGCTTCCTGGAAGCATACTCTGGCTACCACCAAATCACGATGAAAAAGGCCGACCAACTGGCAACCTCCTTCATCACCCCGTTCGGTGCCTACTACTACGTCACCATGCCATTCAGACTCAAGAACGTAGGAGCCACCTACCAGAGGTGCATGAATAGATGCCTCGATGAACTCGTTGGGGAAGTCATCCACCTCTGGGAATTCAGGATAAAGCTCAACCCCGATAAATGCGTTTTTGGGGCCCCAAGGGGAAGCTCCTTGGATTCATCGTCTTCGAACGGGGCATCGAAGCCAACCCAAAAAAATCATGGCGATCGAGAATCTGGGCCCTATTTTGAACCTAAAACGGGTCTAGAAACTCATTAGATGCCTAGCTTCCATTAGCCGCTTCATCTCGCGGTTAGGAGAGTGCGGCATGCCCCTTTCAAGCTACTAAATAAGGCCGACCAATTCACCTAGATGACTGAAGCACAAGAGGCCTTCGAGAAGCTCAAAACGTTCTAGGCAACGACTCCTACCCTGGTGTCACCCCAAAAAGGAGAGCCGCTCCTCCTTTACATTGTCACCACCACCCAGGTAGTCAGTGCGGTGCTCATCATACAACAGGAGGAGGACGGGCACTCCCACAAGATCCAGAGGTCGGTATACTTCATTAGTGAGGTCCTTTCGTATACTAAGGTACGATACCCACAAATCCAGAAGCTCATTTATGTTGTTCTCATTGCCAAGCACAAGTTGCTTCATTACTTCGAGGGACATCCCATCGTAGTCATGATGTCAGCCTTGCTCAGAGACATGGTCTAGGACCGCGATGCCTCATGTAACAACCCGAATCCACTCCACCCCAGGCAGCCATTTCTAGCCATCTAGAAGAGCCACCTACCGAATCACCCCGAAGACTTCCAACGAGTTACGCCAGGCCAGATCAGGAAACACCTCGTGCGAACCCTGAAAATGTCATGGTCAGGCTTACTTTCGCAGTAATGAAGAGACACCTGAACAAGTTCGGAGTGCAACCAGTTGATCTCATCAAAACCAACTCAATCACAAGGATCCACACAAGAGTAATGCATTGGTCACCAATACCCAAGCCACCTAAAGACTTAGCCAAATCAGCAAGATAGAGATTATCAGATAATCTGCCAGTAGGTTCGGATCATCCGATAAGACACAGAACAGCAGCAGAAAGTGGGAAATGAGTGTTTGTCACTAAGTGGGTGGGACCCACATGTTAGCATGAAGTGGACTAGATATTTCTTAGCTGAAGCCTCACTCTCTCACTTAGCCTCCCATTTGCAATACTCACTCTCTCTCTACTCACTCAAGAGCAAGCAAGAACCCTAGGAGCTAGAGAGGGGAAGGATTAGAGAAAGGATTGAAGAAGATGAAGGAGAGGAAGGAAGGAAGCATTAGCAGCAGCCCCTAGACATTCTCCACCTCTCAACCTTTTCATGGTAAGCTTAAGAGGAATCATCATCATTTCTTGGATAATGCTTTGATCCACTCTTTTGGTATGGTACAAGAGGAAGTCCCCATGAAGTCAAACCAAGATTGGAATATATGAGTGAAGGAAGCTTGGAACCACAACCTTTTGCTATGGAAGCTCTCAAATCTTAGAGCTAAGGTTATATCTCAATCTCACGGTTCATCCTCAAGTTCTTGTATCTCTAAGCTTGATCCTAAAGCCCTAGCCGCACTTAGTGAAACAATCTTTAACCCTAGCTATGTTGAGCCTAGTGAACTACCTAAACCCTCCTAGAAATATTTTGCACATGCATAGATCACAGCTGAGCACATCTAGGCTTGAATCCCAAGATCGCCTAAGAACATAGGTTCTATCACCCAACCTATGGAATGCCCATCACTAGGACGGAGTATCCACCAATCCCGAGTTTAGCCACTGACAGCCTAAACCTTTCTTCTAACCAGTACAACAGAGTGTCTGTCACCCGCGATGGAGCGTTTGCCAAGTTATAAGAGTAGCACAACCAGAGAACCTGAGAGCACCAAACCTATACCGGTGCATCCATCATCCACAGTGGAGCGTCCGATGAATTATGGGGAACTACAACCAGAGAACCTGAGAGAACCTAGTTCCTACCAGAGTATCCATGATGCCCATGGAATGTCTGAACACCCAAGCAGAGGCAACTCACCTCAGTACCTAGAACAGCGGAGTGTCCGACAATGCACAAAGAGTGTGTGATTATGTATTAAGCTCACCCAAAGTGACCGACCACCTAGGGTTAAGTACAGTTTCCTCATGGGCAATAGTAGAGTCATAGGTAGAAGCCTCTACCCCGAGCCCAAAGCCGAGCCATGTTCCTAAGTCTCCCTCTGTTGTCCTTAGTCCCAATCTTTGTCACTTTTAGGAGCCGAGTAGCGTAAGGAACATGTGTGAGTTGTCGTCAATGACTTCAACCTTGCTCAAACGGCAAACCCAGGCAGGCACCCCACTATTATAAACCCTACTTTGGATACTTATCAAGTTGCATTATGAGTTATGCATCACATGTAGAGTTGGATAATGATCACTCTTACACCACACCTAGAGTAGCCTAATATTCTATAGAAGCCTCTCATCTAAACAATGGGAATGGGACGCTTAATGCTTATTGCTTAATTGTGGGTAACGGTAGAAGTCGAGCATGAGGAGGGAACTCATACTCGTGCATGTAGGATGCTACACCTGGACAATTAATTACTAAAACCAATGAGGGTACAACTTGACTTAACTAATCTAGCTAAGGACTAAGGACCCTAATATGGTAATCTTGATGATCACTTGGATATCTTGCTCATGTGAGGGGTAGGTCGTCGTGAGTGTGGGATCTCAGATGACATATCTCGTGGAGCAGTAAGACAACATATCTCGCGGAGCAGTAAGGACTATGTATTGGGATACGTAAGTCCGAGTAATCACCCGTATAGACCACATGTCACGGATAGGGTCGACAAGCCAAGTAACTAGTTGCGACCTATTTATCCATGAAACTGGTAAGATGGGTGGCATCGATCGAGAATGTCCAGGACATTGACCAGGAACCCGCTCGAACCTTTCATAGGACACTTCTGCCAGATTAGGGAAAGGTTGGAGACGTGAGGCAACCCTTACCTATTGCTCAGGTATAGAGGTTCATCCGGTTCTTTGTGTGGGTACAATTGTACACCTCTGTAGAGTCTTGAAAGCCTGGAGTCCCTCGGGATGAATCATTTGGTTGTTCTTACTTTCTATACCCATGGTAGCGTTGATGATGACTATGAGCACTTCGGCTATATGATGAACACCTTTACTTCTATGTTGAGCATAGCATGTCATACTCTTAACGAACATCATTGCATTTTCACATTTATACAAATACCCTGTAACTACCCTGCGCATCCACCAAATACTATGTGTTGGAATTAAGTCCTGCGAGTACGAAATGTACTCACGGTGCTTCCATTAAGTTGTTTTGCAGGTGTTTTCACTAGGTGGATGTGAGGTAGTGCTCTATTCACCGCTGCATAGTAGACCTTGGATTGGGCGAACCCAAGATAAGCTACAAGATAACTCTGATAAGAATCAAAGCGACCTATCAAAGAGCCGAGCCTAGAGGGAAGAAGTAGATTTATATACAACATGTAAACCTGTAATTTCTGTAAATATAATAACCCATCTAACTGAGCATGATGTGTGATGTTATACACGAGTTGGTTTGTCACGTGGGGTTTTTGTGTCACTCGACCATTGAAAGATCCTGAAGTGTCGCAATGCGTTCGGCGATCACGACACCTCAGGCCACGTGGCCAAATGGGCGACTAAGCTTATGGGCTACCACATCAGCTATGTCCCAAGGATGGTGATCAAGTCACAAGTCCTCACGGATTTCATCACCAAATGGACCGAAGTGCAAACACCCCCGCCCCTGACCTGCCAGGAATATTGGACATTATATTTCGATGAGTCTCTCATGGCCACAGGCGCCATGGCAGGGGTCATTCTAGTCTCTTCCATGGGAGATCACATGGAGTACACCATCCGCCTACACTTCTGTGCCACCAACAATGTAGCCGAGTACGAGGCCCTCATCCACGGCCTTAGAATCGGCACCGAGCTCGGTGCTCGCCACCCTTCATCAAAGGGGACTTGGACCTGGTTGTCAGCCAAGTCATGAAGGAGGCTTCATGTCACGACAACAAGATGGCGTACTACTACAATGAGGTCTAAAAACTTGAAGAGAGGTTCAACGGGCTAGAGCTTCATCACATCCTTAGATGAGACAACCTGGGTACTGATTCCCTAGCCAATATTGTGCTAAGTCGAGGACCTACTCCTCTAGGGGTATACATCAACGACATGCATGAACCGTCTGTGCAAGTCACCTGGCTGCACGACCAAACGACGAGTGTGGCCAACAAAGAAGGCTCGATCAAGGAAGTTGGGGCGGATCCCACTCTGCCGATGCAACATTGCCTCGACCCAGGAGGTGCATGTCCTCCCAACCTAATGGCAATTGATCAAGCAACAACGAGGACCGACTCAGGCTGGACCATACCTTTCATAGAGTATCTAGCACAGGGGAATTTACCTGATGACTTAACATAGGCATGGCGCCTAGCAAGGCACTGCAAATCCTTCATGATCATAGGAAACATCCTTTACAAGGGCAGCACCTCGAGGATCCTCCAAAGGTGCGTCCAGCAAAACAAAGGGCATCAGCTCCTGCGAGAGGTCCACACCAGGATCTACGGGCATCACGCGATGCCCAGGACATTAGTCAGGAAAGTCTTCTGGCAAGGCTTTTACTGGCTCACAGTAGTCGCAGACATGCAACAAATCGTGCACAGCTATGAGGGATGCCATTTCTATGCACGATAAACTCACCTACCCGCGCAAGAGTTGCAAACTATCCCCTTGATGTGGCCTTTCATGACATGGGGGCTTGACCTACTTGGGCCCTTTAGGAAAGTGTCTGAGGGCTACACGCACCTTCTAGTGAGAATCGACAAATTCACCAAGTGGATCGAGGCTAAACCCATAACCAAGGTGAGATCCGAAGATGTAGTGGAATTTTTCCTCGACATCGTATATAGGTTAGGAGTGCCAAACTCCATAATCACCGACAACTACACACTGTTCACCGGGAAGAAATTCCTCTAGTTTTACGACTACTATGGTATCTGGGTCGAATGGGCCTCCGTTGCTCATCCACGAACTAACGGCCAAGCAAAGCGTGCGAACGCCATGATACTTCAGGCTCTCAAGCCCCGCATCTTTGACAGGCTTGAAAAGTTCACCGGGCGATGGGCAGGGGAAGTCCCAGCTGTGCTTTGGAGCTTAAGGATGACTCCTAACCGGTCCACCGGCTTCACTCATTTCTTCATGGTGTATGGTGCCAAAGTCGTGCTACCGACCGACGTTGACTATGGGGCTCCGCGGGTCCTGGCATACGACAAAGCCAGGGCAAAAGAGGATTGCCAGGATGCACTCGATCAACTAGACAAAGCACGCAAGGCAGTGCTCCTCCGATCCACAAAATGCTAGCCAACGCTGCAAAGATGCCACAGCAAGAACATCCGGGAGCTAGCTTTCAAGATCGGCGGCCTAGTTCTACAATGAGTTCAAACCACCAAGGATGCGCACAAGCTAACACCACCTTGGGAAGGACCATTCATCATCGCTGAAGTCATACATCCAGGGTCCTACCGGTTCATGAATAGCGACGACAAAGTCTACACCAACTCTTGGAACATCGAGCAGCTACGCAGATTCTATCCCTAATTTTATCACGCAAACACGCATATAGCTCCCTTCTAGTGAACGCGCTTAGACTAACCATTTTTGGATGAATCATAAGACAGAGAGCCATGGCGAAGCGGAAGGATGACACTCGTGCAGGCGACAGGAGAAACAAAAATACGACGTGCACCTTCCTACCTTTTTGTAAATTATTCAAATTCATGCGCAAGCAGTTGCCATAAAGGCATGACGTGACTAGGGAGGCGACCGCCCCCCGAATCCATGCAAAGGGTGACCCACCGCATCCACAACCTCACATCGTGTTTAGGAAACCTCCTCTTAGGCTAGTCCTTAGAAGGGCTCGAGGCCACAAAGGGATAGGGGCAGGGTGAGATGGGCCCCAACGGCTCTTATTGGTGGTACGGAGCCTCTCGACCATCTCACCCTATGTTCGAGTTGTTCGCTTCGAAGTCGCCTGGGTTGACCCCCTCTAGGGCAAGGCAACTTGCCCTCTGACCGCTACGGAGGCTATCGGGGCCCGACGTGCTTGACGGCCAATGATTTATGGGATGTCTATCAATGAGGCATAGTCGAACTTCACGTCGATTGCGAAGGATATCGGGTCCCACTCGAATTACCCATCGACCCCAATGAGGCGCACCTCTCTAACTACGTGGTTACGGTAGACGAGCCTCTCCCCATGTGGGGCGAAACTAAACCTGCCTTTAACAAGGCATCATGACCCCTCGGGTCAACAGGGAAGAAAGGAGTTGGGTCCCTGTGACCCAGCTAGAAGTTGAGGCCAAGCCACGACCAACTCCTCCCTACGTCCTAGGCCACGACCTATGGACAACTCTGAAATCTCACAAAATGAAAAGGGGTTGCGGAGCCTCCACGAGAGATCGAAGGAGAAGACGACTAAGGGTCGCATAGTGGTGTCCCCTCACAAAGCCATGCAAGACGTGATCTTGACTTGATTGCTCGTAATGACCTGAGACCTATGAGCCGAAACACGGCCGCAAGAAAAACTTGCGACCAAACCAAGGGGGTCGAGAGATGAGCTCTCAAACTACTAAGGTGAATCGACCTTTTTGACTCTAGCAACCTAGGACAGTGGGGACGACCCTGGCCCAATCACTCGGGGGCTCGGCATAAGCAAAAACTGTGACCTTCGGGTTACGTAAAAAGCACCACCAGGCTACGTAAAAGAAACAAAAAGCCTGACGCCACCACAAGGGTAGCGTCACCAAGGGTCCACATTACAAGTACGGTAGGGCAAGGTAACTCCTTGAAAAGCCTTCTTGTAATATCATGACCCCTAGAGGAGAAACGTGTCAGGAAGGAGGAAGGTTGGCAAGCCTCTAGCACACAAAAGCTTGGCTGTGCCATCGCCATGATGACACGACAAAGCATGATGACTCCCAATCTGTTCAGATCCATCATACGATGAGTGACAGGCGGTCCTCCGTAGTCTCACCCTACACATGTCGAGGGTGGAGATGCTCCTAGCCGACGGCCACCACGGGTGACCGAGCCACCTAGGTATGGGTAGAACCGCGGCTGGATGGTTTTGGAACCGACCTCCATGACATCTTGTCTTCCCTTATGCTAAGATTCCTAGCACCAGTTGTTGGAGGGAGCGGCACCAGCCTTCGGGCAGCACAAATGACCCCTAGCAGGTCGCATGTTCAAAATCTCACTATCTACCTAGGAACACTCTATCTCTCAAATTTAGCCCCTCGAAAAAACTAAGAACCGCTCGAAGACATGGTTGCAAGTAGTTCAAATGGAAGGAAGGCCTCTATTTAAAGGCCTAAGGGTGCACTACATAGCCTAAGACCCCCGCGCCACATGGCGAACTACGGGA
Organism: Saccharum hybrid cultivar R570; assembly: GCA_038087645.1. Classification (NCBI taxonomy): domain Eukaryota; kingdom Viridiplantae; phylum Streptophyta; class Magnoliopsida; order Poales; family Poaceae; genus Saccharum; species Saccharum hybrid cultivar. Next base: position 28,103,980 of record JAQSUU010000066.1, on the reverse strand, counting down.
GGTCATAGCTAATGTCAAATGCCCTCATGAGGTCGAGGAAATCGAGATCCTCCTAAAGGCAGAGCTGGTACAACGTCGACGTGACCACTTAACCCTACCTAGATCATGTACCCCGGCATGTAGCACACTGACACGGACAGGCTCGACAGAGTAGTCGCTTACCACACCGTCAGGGCACCTTGACGGGACGAGACGTAACAGCCACCTAACGCATTGAACATACCAGCCCATAAGGGACGTGCTCCGAGCTCAGACCAGCCACGGCTTCGAACCCACACTTGATACATGCAGAAATCAGCGCCTCCACTATTACTTCGTGGTCGTAAGGACGCTCGGGGGCTACTGTCGGGGTTATGATACCCTGGGTATCTCAAGGCACCGATTAGTTACCCGCTCGGACGACCCACGACAAATAAGCTAGCACAAGCCCAAGTGACCTAGGCCCAACTAAGCTATGAAGGCCTAGGCCAAGTGTTAAGACGGGGAGTTGGCCATGACCTCTTCCCTCTCCATCCATGTGCATTACATGGCTCTGCATGACCTCTTCTCCGTCCCGACCCCTGGAAGGGATGGAGAAGGGCTGAGCTCCACTAAGTACGCCTGCTCTGACCAGGGTAGGTGTGCCCTACTCACTCCGCCAAGACCGAGGGGATAGCTATCCCCTTGGTCCGGACGAATGCCATCGCTGTGCCACGCTGTGCAGACAAGACAGCACCGCCAGGCGGTGACGACAGGTACGGTGAACCACCGTCTAAATACGGCCTGACGGGACGATGGCCCTACCTACCACGAGATGGGGCTCACGACTATAGCCTTGACCTCCGAGGCCAGCCAAGCCAACAAAGGCCATGACCCCGGAACCCGAGATCGTGGCCACTGGCACCACGACCAGCAAGACAACCGACGACCCCGGAGCGGCTACCTACTCCTGTACGGCGTCCCCGGGAGACCAGGAAATGATGATGAAGGCGACGGCAAGACCATGTCGCACAGGACGTCTAGCGAACTACCACTGTGCCAACAGTGCCGATACAGCCGGCACTGTGGCACCACACCGCCCCATGCCGCAACTTGGACAGGAGACCATGACGACAACCACGTCCGGGCGTGCGTTGACATCAAAGACAAGACAAACTTCCTTGCAAGACAAGATAGCTAATTTCCTCTCTCTCGAGACTTTATTCGGGCAGTCCCTCTCCACTCCCCTACCTCTTCCACTCTTCTTATACCCCCATTGTAAGAACTTCAGAGTATTCAACCAAGGAACACGCACTCGATCTTTCTCTGAGACTAGACGTAAGGCTTCGGCCTGAACCAGTATAATTCATTGTGTCTTTGGATGCTTCCATCGTCTTCCTGGAGCAGCGTGACATTCGTATAAATTCACTCGTCAGGCGACAAAACACCGACAATGACCTAGCCTTTACGTTTTAGTACAAATAGGGTATATACGAAAAAAATGTATGATAAGAGAAGGCAGCAGAAAAGCATATAATCTGGCTTTTAATTTTAGCTCATCTTAGCCATAGCAACTTCGTATAATCCCAACTCAGAAATGAGCATGGTTTATATGATCATTAAGTAGGATGTCAACTAAGTAAAATGGTGATGTGTTTATGATACCAAATATGTACCATTAGATTTATCATGAAATATATTTTTATATTCTACCTATTTGGTGTCATAAATATTGATGTTCTTTCCTTTAAATTTGGTTAAACTTGAAATGGTTTGACTTAGGACAAACCTAGAACATCACTTATTTTGGCGCGGAGGGATTATTATGTAGCTTCCTATCTTTTCAATTTTCCTACCATTTTTCACGTGACCAGAGTAAGGAAAAACCATTTATATTTAGAGGATGAAACAAATGAAGAACAAAACTGATCCTTGCCGAGACAAAAAGTGAGGAATTGGTCAAATATGAAAGGGGAGAGTACTAATTAAACAAATGCAACTGATGCTCACCTGTACTTTTGTGGGTACCTCCGTAGGTAAGATACCTACCCATCTGATGAAACATGCCGTTGTTTACATTCTGTGTCACCACTTGCCAAGCGTTTCTTCTGGCTTCCCTACCATTTCTTCTGGCTTCCATGTCGATTGAGGAACCTAAATATTCATATATTGATAGAAACATGAGTTTGATACTACTATATCTAACTATTTTTGTTTAAATTAAGTAATCACGGTGTTTGGCACAGCTGTGTTAGCTGCTGCAGCTCTCCCTGCCAAACACTGTACTAGCAGCGGTTTATGGCAGCAGCAGCAGAGCTTTTTAGCTGCAACGAACAAGGCTAATATATTCTCATAGAGGGTCGATGTCCTAGCTAGCTTATATTTGGGATCTTGTTAACTGAAAATCATGTTATGTGAACTATAGAAACCAATACATTTTGTATACAGCTAACAGATACTACAATAAATGTGCCATCTTATGATGATTATGGCATGACATCTGATCAAAAGGTCACTAAATTGATCAGTTTATGACATTTCTTTAAGATAGATTGGCCTTATGAACATCCTGTACAAGTTGAGTGAATGAAATATTGCTTTGTCCCACACAATGAGATAGCAGACTTTAAAGTAGTAGGATTCTCATGGCATATCTCAGTCATTTTGTTGTCTATCTGAAAATTCAGATTGATGAAGTTAACATTTGTGCTTACTGCTTAGTGTAGCTTGCTATGATCATGTTGTTGTTTAAATAAAACTTTCTATTCTGCTTGAGGCCTAATGGGGACAACTTGCTTTATGACAAATGTTGTGATTTTCAGGCCAAGGCCACCGAAAAGGTTGCGCTGAAGCTGCAATGCTAGAGTTTCAATCACTAGTTACAGTAAACGATCAAGGTACTATCTCATTTCTCTTGGGCTGAACATGTTAAACCAATCTATCTGTGATTGCTCACTTTTTTTTTCTTCCTGTGCCACACAGGTGTAAGTATCTTGAGATGTGCTGTTTCATGTGTTGGATGAGATGGAAGATTGTTGCAGATGTGTGGATGAGATGGAAGATTGTCGGTGATGTTTTACATAGGAAGTAGTGTTAATAGAATATAAAATGTTTGTGTTGTTACTTTGGTTCGGTCCTTCCTAAAATGTGGTAATATCGTAAATTATTAGCCTGCTCACTGTAGCTTGCCGTGGCTGTTTTGTAGTCATAGTGAACAATACTTTTTTTCTCAGCCACAGCTGCACCTGTAGCCTAGCTGCGGCGAGCAGGCCTATGTATTTGAATTGTTGATTTAATATATGATATGGGCTTTTATGTAATATTAAATGAGCTGAGCTAATCTTTTATCTATAAGGACTGGGCTTTTAATCTGAAATATGCAAAAGGAAATGGGCCAAAAATCATTTCTACATGGGCTACTAATTTGGGACCTGAAAAATTGGGCTAGTCTGAAAAAACAGCCCAAAATGGGCTTGGCTTATTAGAAGCCGCTGGCTATGTGGGCTTAAACAGGCCACATTTAACTTTATGACATTTCTAGACTTTGCCACCTCAGCGCCACGTCAACGAGTCATCCATGTGGCATCTTCTTACGTGGCGAGATCCAAGAAACCAATGACATGAAATCAGAAGTCATAAATGTTTGTGACTTTCGAAATCAATGTCATAATATTATGACATGAACTCCTAAAGGTCATAAGTAGTCATTAAGACGCTCATCTTTTGACATTTCATTTTTCATCAACTTGGTGTCACAAATGACGATCTATGACTTATTTTCTGTTATTATGACAAATATCAAATGTCAAAAGATAGCAAATTTGTTGTAGTGACATAGAAGCATTTTTGTCCACTTCTCATATATTTCAGGTACCTGATTTTTTATTATTATTCAGACAACATAAAATTTTGTCATTATTTAACTATACAAAAAATATAAATTACCATTTTAATTATATTATCAGTTGGTTGTCTAAGATGGCTGCCTAAAATATGGCAACTCTTTTTTTACACACCGAAGGTACCATGTCACCTTTTGTTGTCTCTTCAAAGAAAAAGTGGTAGTAATACAATAATATATTTATATATATACCTACGGAAGTTTTGGCCACAAAATGGCATTTTAGTGCATTTTGACTTCTTAAACCTCACAGAATGGCACTTGGACAAAAGGTCTTTGTTTACGTCCACTTAAAGGGACCAGAGTGGGTTCAATAACTCAGAAGCAAGTTTATTCAGTTTGTTGGAATGCTGTTGGTAACTAGGAATTGAAATCCCATGATATGAGCACCACTCGTATTTTATTTTCCTAATAAAAGTGTGTTAACCATATCGATGTACTATGGTGATGTTTAAAAGCATTAGCAAAAATCATGTGACCGGGCCCCTTATCTTGATATTGTTATTTAAAAGTCTCCAACAAACTCTCCATGTTAATCTACATGAGATGCGCTACATAAAAAATGATAGAACCTAGAAATTTCCACAAAAACCATAAACATCGGGCCATCAAGGTAGACTATAACCACCTTTGATAATCCATTAGATATATTATGTTTTCCAAAAATATACCCATCTTTGACATTATGAAAAATAATACAAAGGAACCATCTAAATCCACATTTAAGTTACTAACATATTCTATTATGCCATTATGAAATATAATCTAATTATAACCCCTTGAATTTGCATCCAAATTATCACATATGTTACCACTAAAGATAAACTAAAACATCCCATAAAGTGTGCATTTAAACAATAAACATCATTTGGAGCAACATAGTGATTCCTTTACACAAAAGGTGTCTATGACCTCCATGATCTTTGATATTTCTGGGAGTAAACACTGATTATTAGTCTTAATTATTATCTTGGAGTTAGTATTGTTGGTCCTTCTTAGATCCTATTTCAAGCTCTATTGCTTACCTTGAGCACTGTGGCCTAGTACCAAATAATGTTTATGCCATCATAGTAATTAAGAGTATAAAACAAAATTTTGAATAAAGGCAAAAACAAGAACAAGAGTTTCATTTAACTTGAGAATAGAAAACTGTAGCAACTAATAAGATTAAAAAATTGAAATTCAAAACCCAGATTTATAATATCATAAGACATGGGATGCAACAAGAAACACTATAATTTAAGCCAAGTCTAAATTATTGAGTTTGGAAACATGTAAGATATATGTGTAGGTTTGTATTGGAAAATACTTGCAAAGTCTCAAGGATTTTAATAATACATTTTTAGAAGATAATACTTGTCAAATATGTGCATAAAAAATTGTGAACAGTCGAGTGTGATAGATATTTTTGACCAGGATAATCTTTGATATGTTTGTGACAACTGGATTGATATTGGATTGATATTACAATGTATGCATATGCCTGTTGTGTTAGAAAAGTAAAAGTCAAAGCTCATGGAAAAACTAACTTTATAAGATGTAAGTTTTAAACGAGCTTCTAAAGTCATAATAGCTTCTATTGCTCCTCCCACGACTATCTTGCGTATCGCTCTCATCACTGGAGGCACTAGGTCCGACTGTGGACATACCTAGGCGCCGACCAAACTAAAAGTCGGATAGGCTCTACATCAAGCGATCTAGCTCCTTACCGGTGTGGTGACCTAATTAAGCATCAACACATAGTAATTGATAAGTTTACCATTACCGGATAGAAATTAATGAGTAAATGCATGCATATTGTGTTTGAAAATAAACTTAAGAAGAGCACAAAGATAACTATTTTTTATTAGCTGTTGGTCTTGTCTTTTATGATTGTAGCTGTGTGTAGGAGCACAGGTTGATGGACTCATGTAGAAAAAAAATAATTGGGAGCACAGTTCCTACATAAGCATGGTTGTAAATAAGAAATGAACATATATAATTAAGTCAACCGGATAAGGACCTTGTGGTTGCAGTTCCTCGAGTGTGAGTGATTGGGTAACGTGTTGAAGAGATAACCGATTCCTGCAAATTCTTACAGTGAAGCACCAAATTACTCTAATGGTAATCTATGGAATCTGATAATAAACTGAAGAATTTACATACTCAGGCAACCTGCTTTGAGTTGGGGCAGCATCATTGCTCCCATCCTCATGTACCTCATTGGTAGCCTGTTAGTGGAGGAAATTTCTTAAAGACTTTCTTGACATATACTCCGTATGAAGTATGAAGGCACTGAAGAGGGAAGAGATCGACCTGCCGGGCGCCGACGGCGGCAACAAGGGTGATCATGGGGATTAGGTTAATGTAGCGGTCGATCTCCTCCTGCGCCAGCCGAAGCTTGGAGGCCACCTCCGCGCCCGTAAACATCTGGTAGAGCTGGCTTGTGTTCTCTTGTTGCTGGGCGCAGGACCTGACGAGCTTGTACGCACGGAAAAGGGCGGCATCCAGCAGCTCCAGCGGCCTCCGCGTCTCCAGGTGCTGCCTGAGCGCCGGGATGTCCAGCTTCCGGAGCAGATCGGCGACGATCAGAACGTGCTGGGCCAGCTGCTGGCACAGATCCCTGTTGCGGCGGGCGGTGTGCGCCGCCTGCACGATCATGGACACCAGGCCGAACGCGTCGACGCCGGTGACCTGCATCACGCTCGCCGCCTGCCCCACCCTATCCCAGGACGATGCCATATATGTACGTATGCAGTAGTTGTTTGAGGATGACCTATTAACTGCGAGCATGTCGGATTACAAGTGAATAAGAGTGATTAGATTCAACAACAAAAGTAGTTTCGATCACGGGGCAGGCAAAAATTATGGCACCTTGGAAAAGACACCAGCAGGTCGAGCAAAGATTAAAGCTCAACCTTCATCGAGTAGCTCAATTGGATTTGCACTTGCAGCAGCAGGAGGTCTTCCGCCTGCTTGTTTGTAGATCAGCTAAAGGCCAACGCTGTGAGAGACTGAGAGCAGCTGACCCCCTTAATCTCTCGAAAGTGTTATCCGGATGTTGGAGCTCGCGTTTGCAGGATGATGACTAGTAAAACGCGTCTTAGAAGTCCGTGGGAAACTTCCGGTATCCGGAAATGCCCCCTATTCAGGTCCCGGTGCCTGATAGCTAACTCTCTGTCCTCACATGACAAGTGCTAAGGTAGGACCTTGACACCAACGTATATTTTCTCCCGGTCCCAAAAAGAGTCTCACAGGGGTTTGTGTTGATCAAACTTTGTTAAGTTTAACTAAATTTATAGAAAATATTAGCAGTATTTATATCTTCAAATAAGTTTACTATAGAAATATGTTTAACAATTCATCTAATGATACTAAGTATGCACCATAAATATTAATATTTTCTTATACATATTTAGTCAAAGTTAAAAATGTTGACTTCTCCAGAAGTGAGAATTGTTAGGAAATTAGGTATTTTCATGTTTAATTTAATCCAGAAAAATAGCAGTAAATTTGTGACAACAAATATGTGCACGTGTGAACTACCAGTGACAAGTATGATAAACATACTGATCATGTTTAAGAGCACAAAAATCTTACTGAACATAGAGACAGTAAGATTAGAAGTATACCCAGCGGAGGGACTCATGCTCAAGGCACCGGTTGCTCCACGCGCACTAGTCGACATAGTGCGTTGCTTGATGTCTAGACCACGGTCGATGCAGGACAATGTTCGCAGTGCAGTCCCTCGAATGTCCACCGGGAAGTAGACGATCCGAGGAAGAAGAATAAGATGTCGGCAGTCACCAGGAAGAAGCGAGCAGTCGCAGAGACGCTCCCCAAAAACCTGATCACCCACACACCCGAGCAGGTGTCGCTATGCAGATGGTGGTTCCGGAGGCCTGCTCTCCCAACACTCCGTGCATGCAGAGGATTAAGATGGGGAAACTCGGGAGTAACTCAACAGAAGAACCATGGTGCTGGTTGTGCTGTATCTCGTACGCGTAGTTGAAGACAAGTGTTCCTTTTTATAAGCACGGAAGGTAGAAGGCGAAGTGTAAAGGATAAACTTGGACGTCATGAAGCGTCATGATTCGTTCATCCATTACTAGTAATATCTGCCATAAACATGAGGATTACTAGTAACTACAACTATAATCATGGGAATTACTAGTAACCACAACCATAACTATGACCGTTATAAGTTCAGGCATCAACTACATTTAGTTCACCATTTTATTGCACCTAGCATCTAATATGGCCTTAGAATTTATTTGATTTAATTATTCAATAAAATATGGGTCATACCCACATTAAATCTAACAATTCTTACCAAATTCTATGGTGCATATGAAATACTCTCAATTCTCTGTTGTTTAATATACCAGTATTTCGATGGAGACTGTTAAGTTGAACATCCATCTAGAATAGATGTTATACTTCTTCACAACTGAACAATGGACTATGCTTTGAATTGATAGTTTTGTACGAAATAAGTTTTTACCTAGTTGCCTAAAGCATCCCCTCTGGTTGGAGCATATAAGTTATACTCCTGGGCCTTTCATGAGTATCTAGAGATTACCCAAATCTCATAGACTATGACTAGTAGTCGAACTCATATTGGTGTATTTCTTAAAAGATGTTCTGTAGAACATCTTTGCTTAAGCAAGCCACTTGGAATACATTAAGGTAAAAACCACCATGTCTTACAGCAAAGAAAAGACGTGCATCTGACATGGGCTTAGTTAAGGGTCTTTCCTCACAGTCTACCCTTAGCTTGTTTCACCATTCTACTTCACGGGATCTCCGATCACATAGAACAGGTTACCACCATGGTAGACTTCATGTGGGTCTCAAGCCTATCTCACTTGATGCACTATCTATCACATTACGTGATAGTCCCTTAGTGAATTGATCTGCAAGATTTTTAGACGTATGGACATAGTCCAACACTATTACTCCAGAGTTTCTCAATTTTCTGATAGATTTTAGCCGTCGCTTAACATGTCTTGTGGACTTTATGTTATCCTTAGAACTATTTACCTTGATTATCACAGTCTACTTATTAAAGTTTATAGAAATAGCCGGTATAGGTTTTTCTACTACCGGTAAATCCACATGGAGTTCACCAAGCCACTCGGCCTTAACATCGGCGGTGTCTAATGCTGTGAGTTCTGCTTCCATGGTTGATCTCGTTAAGATGGTTTGCTTGCAAGACTACAAAGAAACAGCGCCACCTCCAAGCAGAAATACATATCCACTTGTGGTGTGAACTTCATCAGCATCAGATATCCAGTTCGCATCACAATAACCCTCTAGTACCTTTGGATACCCGATACAGTGAATGCCATAACTCACAGTACCTTTTAGGTAGCACATTACTCTCTCAAGAGCACGCAAGTGATTATCTCCCGGATTTGACACAAACCGTCTTAGTTTGCTCATAGCAAACGAGATATCAGGCCTTGTAGCATTAGCTAGATACATAAGTGAACTAATGATTTGGGAGTATCTCAATTGATCCCTTACCATTCTTCGATTTTTCCTCAATAGTACACTAGGATCATAAGGCGTAGGAGCAGGCTGACAGTCACTAAACCCAAAGCGACTTAAAACCTTTTTTACATAGTGGGATTGTAAAAGTGTAACCCCACCATTACCTTCTCTTAACACCTTAATATTAAGAATAACATCAGCTTCTCCCAAATCTTTCATCTCAAAATTATTAGACAAAAATTCTTTAACCCCCTTGATCACATTAAGGCTAGTTCCAAAGATCAGTATGTCATCAACGTACAAACACAAGATCTCTCCTTCACCCCCACCATACCGATAGTACACATATTTGTCAGCTTCATTCACAACAAAGCCGATAGATGTCAAAGTTCTGTCGAACTTCTCATGCCATTGCTTAGGAGCTTGTTTTAGACTATATAAGGACTTCAATAATTTACACACCATTGCTTCTTGACCATTTACTATAAATCCATCTAACTGATTCATATAGATCTCCTTCTCTAACTCTTCATTTAGGAAAGTTGTCTTAACGTCCATCTGATGAACGAGAAGACCATGTGAGGCTGCTAGAGAAAGTAACACTCGAATTATAGTCAATCGAGCAACAGGTGAATAAGTATCGAAGAAATCTTCTCCTTCTTTCTAGGTATAACCCTTGGCCACAAGTCTTGTCTTGTACCTCTCAATTGTACCATCAGGCCTAAGCTTTTTCTAAACACCCATTTGTATCCTACAGGTTTACACCCATAAGGACATTCAACAACTTTCCAAGTTCCATTAGACATAATTGAATCCATCTCACTCCGTACTGCTTCCTTCCAAAGGTCAGCATCAGGAGAGGAATATGCCTCTTCAATGGTTCTTGGTGTGTCATCCATAAGGTACACAATATAGTCATCACCAAAAGACTTTGCAGTCCTTTGTCTCTTACTCTTTCGAGTAACTATAATGTCATCCTCCTCAGGATTTTGCACAGGGGCTCCTCAAAATGTTCTATCAGAATAAATTGCTCATGGGGTATTATAGTTTCATGACTAGATGTGCTAGGTGCATTTTTATAGGAAAATCATTTTAAAAAATGTAGCATCTTTGGACTCCATTATAGTACCAACAAGCATATCAGGTACTCCAGAATTTATAATTAAGAACCTATATCCAATGTTGTGAATAGCATAACCAAGGAATACACAGTCAATAGTTTTAGGGCCAAGTTTGCGCTTCTTGTTAATTGGCACATTCACCTTGGCCAAACAACCCCAAGTGTGCAAATAAGAGAGATTTAATCTTTTCTTCTCCCATTCCTCGAATGGTGTGATTTCTTTATTCTATGTAGGAACCCTATTTAGGACATGACGCGCTGTCAAAATAGCCTCACCCCATCATTTCTTAGATAGTCCCGCTGTCTCTAAATGGCATTAACCAACTCAGTTAGAGTGCGGTTCTTTCTTTCGGTAATCCCATTGGATTGTCATGGCGGTGTCCTCTCATGAATTACTTCATATTCTACCCAGAATTCAGAAAAATCACTTGAAAGTATTCTCCATCACGATCAGACCTTAACTACTTAATTTTCCTCTCAAGTTGATTTTCTACATCAGCTCTATAGGTCTTAAAATAATACAACGCTTCATCTTTTGATTTTAGCAAGTACACATAGCAAAATCTAATACAATCATCTATAAATGTCATGAAGTATCTTTTGCCACCTTTAGTCAATTCGTCATTAATCTCGCATAGATCGGAATGAACTAGTTCTAATGGTGCCAAGTCCTTCGCCTCCGCAGCCTTGTGAGGCTTGCAAGGTTGTTTAGATTGCACACATACATAGCACTTAGAACCTTTGACTAAATTAAATTTTAGGATTAAATTCAAATTTGCTAGCCGCGATAGACAACCAAAATTAACATGACAAAGCCGTGAATGTCAAATATTTGACTCATCAGGGATAATAGCATTGTTCACAACCTTATTACACACATCATCATGCAAAGATAAGTGGAACAAGCCTCCGCAATCATAACCTCTATCAACAAATGTCCCATACTTTGACAGTACACATTTATTAGCTTCGAAGACAATTTTATAACCATCTTGCACAATTGAGAGCCGCTAAGTAGATTCTTTTTGACGGATGTGACATGCTGCATATTCTTTAACAACACCGTCTTTTCCGAAGTAAACTTCAGGATGATCGTACCAACACCAAGAACACATGCATGGGACCCGTTCCCCATCAGTAAGGCTCCAATCCCGCCGACCCGATAAGAAGAAAACGAAGAAGCATCAGCACACACAGTTATATTGGCTCCGGTGTCCATACACTACTCAGGCAAATGACAGACTGAAAGAATAGTAGGTAAAGAATTTCTATACCCAAATGTTTCTTCTTCAGCCTCACTAACAACCATGTTTGCTGATTTCTTTTCTTGCTTAAATTTGCGATTTGGGCACACACTTGCCCAATGCTCATCGCTCCCGCAAATAAAGCAACCATCTTCTTTGTTCTTTTTCTTCTTAAAAGTGGTTGTTTTCTTAGGCTTCGAGTTGTTCTCTTGCTTGTTCTTCTTCTTATTACGAGATGCATTTGAATTTTTCTTCTACACCATATTGGCACTAGAAGACTCAACTCCTTTTCCATGATTGTCTTTTGCTCTCGCCCTCTCCTTGCATGCTCGGACCGTTCTGAGAAACGTTCCAACACACCAGTGGACCGACTAGTAGAACACTGGAACATTCCACCTGAACACCCAGAGCCCAGATTAAACTTCCACTCTTCGGGAATGCTCCCGCAGATCGTCTAGGTGAACCGCGGACCATCTGGCTATAATTCATGAATTTTTATTCATGTTATGTCACACCCAAAATTTATATTCTGGGTTGTGCACGAAAAATACTAAATAAAATAAATGATTTTAATATTTGAAAAAAACTTATCCGATAAATTAAGTTGCTGCTAATTTAAATATAGAAAATTATGGTTTTAAACTTTTCCATATTAATTTGATAATGTGGTGTTTGTGTGATGCTTGTCTTTGGTGTTGGTGAGTGCTATTTTTTAAAAAATACCATAGGACGACGTTTGCTTCTCACCGGAAAACTTTTTGGCATTTTCTGGATTTAAAATTTCAATTTCCGTGAGTTTAATCTTTTTTCTTGATCTCTTCATCAATCTTTTAATGAGCCCAAACCTATTTAGTTGAGTTCCTTATCTCCCCAAGAGTCTCTAGAATTTTTCCCGTGATTTTTTCTGAGCTCCGGGCTATTTTTCGTGGCTAAAAAGGTAATTTTAGATTTTCTAGAATTATTTTTATTCGCGGAATTAAAATAATCCCGAAATTAATAAAATCCGAAAAGTTTCCAAACCCTACAACTATATATATGCCGGCGTAGCCCTCGACGCCCTGATTTCAGAAGTACAACCCTTATCGCGAGCCGCCGCTCGTAGTTCCCTCCACCCATCGCCAAAGTTCTTCATCTATAGTTTACGTTCCGGCGAACTCTCCGACGAGCTTTTCCGGCCAAACCGTCGTGTCCCGACGCCAGCCACTACCACCTAGAGGCAGCCCTCGTCGTTCTCTACACCGTGGTATATCCGTTTGCGCGAATCAATCGCCGTTTCATTGAGTTCCCATCTCATCTTGCTTCTCTCCGGTGAGGTTCCACCATGACAGACTGGAGCTCCTCCAAGCACAAGGTAGAAGATGATACTATTTACAGTTTTGCCACTAAACTTGTTTTGATCATAAAATCTCCGCTTTAACTCCGATTTGACCCGTTCAAGTTGCGTTAGGTTGGTATTTGCGAGCTCTACATGTTAGTGTAGCTGTACAGTAGGTTTGGAAAACTTAATTTTTGAGTTTATATTAAAGTAATTATTTATCTATAGGAAATCCTAGAAAATTCATAACTTTCACGTTTTAAATCCGAATTTCGTGATCTTTACGTCTGTGTGATCGTAGTAATATGTAGAAGAGTTTTACAAACTTTTTATACCATTTTGCTACTGTTGGTATACTGTTTTAATTATGTCTCTTTGTTTGCTTCGTGTATGATTGCTCGGATGATTGTGTGTTGATGCTTGATGATCGAGTATAGACGGTGAGCAGTTTCTTGACGATCAGGAGTATTATTTTGAGCCAGACCAGCAGTATCATCAGGAAAACTTTGATCAAGGCAAGTATAACATGGGACCATCCTTGTTGTCCTATTCACTAAAATTATCATATATATGCATGTGTCCTCCTTGACAATCATAGAGATTATAACTTAGTTATTGATATCTTGTTTCCTTGTCACCTATGGATTGTGCATTTAGATAGCTATTGCTAGTGCTTAATTATGAACAATGAGCTTGTAATTTGATTAATGGATTAAGCAATCAACCATTAATATGATTTTATTACTGTTGAAAGGGGGCTAGAGCAAGGGGTTATATTGTTGCTCTAGTTTCTCTCCGTAAGGACTTACCTGTAAGTGATAACCGGAACATACAGTACAACTGTGAGGGCTATATGGCTCTGGCTCTAGTTGTTCAAGAGATCTTTTCTAGCTTGTTAGTGGTTACCTTAATTGGCGTAAGAATGGCTTGACACGTTGGGTGTAGGACAGCCTCTAGTCTATGAGTATAGCCAAGAAGGAATTGTGCCATTTGAAAAGGGGGTTCCTACATCTGCCTGCCGAGTGAATCTAATGGCCCTAACTTGTTAGACGAACTTTTGAATGGCTTTATATGGTTTTCGATGTTCTGGGCCTTGCAAACCCATGCATTTGGAAATCATGACTCACAGTGAAAATGTACACCTCTGCGCAGAGTTTAATAAACTGGTATACTAGCCGTGCTCACGGATACGAGCAGCCTTGGGGATTCTTACAGAATAGATGATCACCATTGTTATATCATGCTTAATTACTGTTGTTATTATTATGCTCATGTTAATGCTATTCTTTATCCTTATTACAATTGATCATTGGTTCATTAATGGGAATTGGAATACCTTGATGCTACTCAATTGCTAATTATATGATGATTAAAAGCTAAACACAGTCAAACAGTGTCTAGCCTTTTTGTGCCTCATGAACCCTGTGTTATACTTGTTGAGTTCGACATGGACTCACTCTTGCTATTTTCACCACACTCCAGTGTGTAGCAAGGTGCTGCTCAGAAGAATGATAAAGAGGTAGTAGAGTTTTCAGAAGTCCATCAGAAGTGTTTGGCATACGGAGCCACCAGTCAGCCGTCTCTGAGAAGAATGGAGCCTGAAGTTTAGTCACCGTTGCACGATACTCTGATGTAAGTGTAAATATAACTATGTATACGTTATATAATAACATTGTTTCTGATATTTTTTTCATTCTGGCATATGTGTGGACTTCCTAGGGACACATATGTTAGCCTGGTTTTGTTATTTAGAAAACCGGGTGTGACAGAGTGGTATCAGAGTGGTGTTGACTGTAGGACGTATGCCAAGTTGCACCGGACGTATTCTAAAACTCATTTTTCTATAAAACTATTTTGTCATCCCTTGACTCATTGATTTTGACTATTTCCTCTTCCTTGTCCTGTTGTATTCCCTCCTTGATAGCTTCCTTTGAGCTATTATTTCTTATTTCCTTGGATTTTGTTTTACATTGTTTTTACTAAAAGTTTTCTGATCCCACCTGGTTTAAAGATTCGATGGCCTTTCATCATCCATAATCTTCCCTTAAGATGACCACCATTGTTGAAGAAGCACGTGTAGTACCGATGATGTGATGTGTGCTTGTCTTGTTGGTGTGATGCTTGTGTGTCGTCTCTGTTTTTGTGTTCTAAAGGAGGCCTGGAACCATCTTGAGAATTAGCTCAATCAATGTTAAAGTGGGGTAGTATTCTCTCTTGACCTACCTAACCTTCAATCAATCCAAATTCTTATTGTCTTTTCCCTATATCATCCTTGCTTACTCTTGGTTTCTATGCTTTCTCCTTTATCTTAACCCAATGGAGGATCAGCACATGAATGACTCATCAATAGTAGCAAGCCTTAGAGAAAGTGTTGCCTTCAGTAAAATCGCCAGGTGGAACAAAATCTTTGTTAAGTGGGGTAGTGTCTGCTACCATCATTAATCTCAAGCGACGAGGTACGAAGAACTGAAGATCAAACTTTATCTTTCTTGTCATCTTTTGGCTACACTCAATCCATGTCTTGTATCTCATCAACACAAATCAAAGAAGAATGAAGATTTGAATATTAGTGTTATCTATCTCTCTGAATCTCGTTTTTACCTTATCCTGTTTTTTTAAATAGTCTGTCTTCCTTAGCTTATATCTCTATTTTTGGATGTCCAAAAATCATGGATAAATTCTGGATAATAGTAGACTTCAATATCTTTCTCTGACTGTAAGAATCACCCTGATAGCTATTATGGTTTGGGAGTTATGAAAATCACAATGCGACGCATCTGTGCTGTCAGTAACCTGGAATAGTTTCTGTTGTACATAGTTTTTGACCACCTTAACTGCAGAATCTGGAGAAGTGTTCTATAATAAAGTTGTAGTAAATTTGATAAGCTTTCCAACGGTATAAGCTACAACATCATCGGATTTACATAACTCGAGTTATAACTGGATTTTCATACTGCCATTTTTCTGCTCGGGAGGAAGTGCAGGTTACTTGTTCTTGCATATGCTTATGAGTCTCTTCGGGATGCCAGAAGGACACGATGTTAGTCATCACTCAGAAACAAATGTAATCTATCCATTGGTGTTCTCCAATTGATCTCTTCTTAAGGGGGGTTGCCAAACTAAAGACGATACAAGATGGAGGTTTTATACATTCTATTTCGTCACCTGGAAGCATCCGCTATCTATATGGTTGCAAAGTCACTATCGAGTGTAGGTATCTTTTCTTAGGGTTGGTAACATATTGGAACCATCTACAAGGATTGTAAGGGACTAAAGGACACCTTTACAAAGTTGATTTTGAGCTTGTGGTATCATCATTGGATAAGAGATGATGAAGGAAAAGTGAAGACTTGCAGATCAACTTTATCTTTCTCCCTAGTCTCTCCAAATCTCGGGACGAGATTCCTATTAAGTGGGGTAGAATTGTCACACCCAAAATTTATATTTTGGGTTGTGCACGAAAAATACTAAATAAAATAAATGATTTTAATATTTGAAAAAAACTTATCCGATAAATTAAGTTGCTGCTAATTTAAATATAGAAAATTGTGGTTTTAAACTTTTCCATATTAATTTGATAATGTGGTGTTTGTGTGATGCTTGTCTTTGGTGTTGGTGAGTGCTATTTTTAAAAAATACCATAGGACGACGTTTGCTTCTCACCGGAAGACTTTTTGGTATTTTCTGGATTTAAAATTTCAATTTCCGCGAGCTTAATCTTTTTCCTTGATCTCTTCATCAATCTTTTCATGAGCCCAAACCTATTTAGTTGAGTTCCTTATCTCCCCAAGAGTCTCCAGGATTTTTCCCATGATTTTTTTCTGAGCTCCGGGCTATTTTTCGCGGCCAAAAAGGTAATTTTAGATTTTCTAGAATTATTTTTATTCGTGGAATTAAAATAATCCAGAAATTAAGAAAATCCGAAAAGTTTCCAAAACCTACAACTATATATATGCCGGCGTAGCCCTTGACGCCCTGGTTTCAGAAGTACAACCTTTATCACGAGCCGCCGCTCATAGCTCCCTCCAACACTCGCCGAAGTTCTTCATTGTATTCCGGCGAACTCTCCGACGAGTTTTTTCCAGCCAAACCATCGCGTCCCGACGCCAGCCACCACCACCTAGAGGCAGCCCTCGTCGTTCTCTACACCGTGGTATATCCGTTTGCGTAAATCCATCGCCGTTTCATCGAGTTCCCATCTCATCTTACTTCTTTCCGGCGAGGTTCCACCATGACTGACCGGAGCTCCTCCAAGCCCAAAGGTAGAAGATGATACTATTTACAGTTTTGCCACTAAACTTGTTTTGATCATAAAATCTCCGTTTTAACTCCGATTTGACCCGTTCAAGTTGCGTTAGGTTCGTATTTGCGAGCTCTACATGTTATTGTAGCTGTACAGTAGGTTTAGAAAATTTAATTTTTGAGTTTATATTAAAGTAATTATTTATCTATAGGAAATCTTAGAAAATTCATAACTTTCACGTTTTAAATCCGAATTTCGTGATCTTTACGTTTGTGTGATCGTAGTAATGTGTAGAAGAGTTTTACAAACTTTTTATACTATTTTGCTACTGTTGGTGTACTGTTTTAATTATGTCTCTTTGTTTGCTTCGTGTATGATTGCTCGGATGATTGTGTGTTGATGCTTGATGATCGAGTATAGACGGTGAGTAGTTTCTTGACGATCAGGAGTATTATTATGAGCCAGAACAGCAGTATCATCAGAAAAGCTTTGATCAAGGCAAGTATAACATGGGACCATCCTTGTTGTCCTATTCACTGAAATTATCATACATATACATGTGTCCTCTTTGACAACCATATAGATTATAATTTAGTTATTGATATCTTGTTTCCTTGTCACCTATGGGTTGTGCATTTAGGTAGCTATTGCTAGTGCTTAATTATGAATAATGATCTTGTAATTTGATTAATGGATTAAGCAATCAACCATTAAGACGATTTTATTACTGTTGAAAGGGGGCTAGAGCAAGGGGTTATATTGTTGCTCTAGTTTCTCTCCGTAAGGACTTACCTGTAAGTGATAACCGGGACATACAATACAGCTGTGAGGGCTATATGGCTCTAGCTCTAGTTGTTCAAGAGACATTTTCTAGCTTGTTAGTGGTTACCTTAATTGGCGTAAGAATGGCTTGACACGTTGGGTGTAGGACAGCCTCTAGTCTATGAGTATAGCCGAGAAGGAATTGTGCCATTTGAAAAGGGGTTCCTACATCTGCCTGCCGAGTGAATCTAATGGCCCTAACTTGTTAGACAAACTTTTAAATGGCTTTATATGGTTTTCGATGTTCTGGGCCTTGCAAACCCATGCATTTGGAAATCATGACTCACAGTGAAAGTGTACACCTCTGCGCAGAGTTTAATAAACTGGTATACTAGTCGTGCTCACGGATACGAGTGGCCTTGGGAATTCTTACAGAATAGATGATCACCATTGTTATATCATGCTTAATTACTGTTATTATTATTATGCTCATGTTAATGCTATTCATTATCCTTATTAGAATTAATCATTGGTTCATTAATGGGAATTAGAATACCTTGATGCTACTCAATTGCTAATTATATGGTGATTAAAATCTAAACACAGTCAAATAGTGTCTAGCCTTTTTGTGCCTCATGAACCTTGTGTTATACTTGTTGAGTTCGACATGGACTCAGTCTTGCTATTTCCACCACACTCCAGTGTGTAGCAAGGTGCTGCTCAGAAGAAGGATAAAGAGGTAGTGGAGTTTTTAGAAGTCCTTCAGAAGTGTTTGGCATACGGAGCCACCGGTGAGCCGTCCCTGAGAAGAATGGAGCCTGAAGTTTAGTCACCGTTCGGCGATACTCTGATGTAAGTGTTAATATAACTATGTATACGTTATATAATAACATTGTTTCTGATATTTTTTTTCATTCTAGCATATGTGTGGACTTCCTGGGCACACATATGTTAGCCTGGTTTTGTTCTTTAGAAAACCGGGTGTGACATGTTAACACTTAACCCTAGGACTTGACCACCCTATCAGATACCTAGATGAACATCAATGCATCACTAATCTATCTTCCAATGATCCTCTGTCATCCATCACAAGTGTACCACTTTGTCTCCCAATTTTGCCACTTGTTGATCTCCAACTCTTATGATGTGTTTCGCTCTTACAGGTCTACATAATATGTGAGTAACGCATATGGGTAGTCATGATCACTCTTGATCATCAGGACTTCATGACAAGCAGACACCACTAATATTATTCCTATTTTGGATACATATTTGTCTATTCATTATGAGTCTTGCATTTCATTAATTAAATATGATTAACTATATATTAAATCTTGTCTCACTAAGTTAGGCCAACTCACTTAAGCTAATCAGAGCCCCTTACTTACTCATTGGGTTTTGAGCGCTTTGTTTAGTTTGGCTAGTATCGATAGAAGTCAGGTGTGAGTGGGAACTCACTATCGCATGTGTAGAAACATCACCAGGATAAAATAATCACATAAAAACTTGCAGTTGCAAGGGCTCAACCTGATGAAACTTGTTAAGTCTGACTAAGGACCAACCCTTAACTTGAATTTATTAAGTGATGATCAATTGCTAATCTCTACTCAAGCGAGGGGTAAGGTCACTGTGAGTGTTGGATCTTAAGTGACGTAGCTCGTGGAGTAGCTAAGGACCGTTCATGGGATAGTAAGTTTGAGTAACCACCTGTACAGACCATATGTCGCGTATGGGAGCATTAAGCTGAGTACTTAGTGGTGACTTGCTTATCGGATTCGGCGCGAGGGGTGACACGAGGTACATGAGATGCCATTACCTTGGCCCATTCAAACCGTTTGTGGATTCGAAAGCCACATTGAGAAAAGGTCAGAACCTTGAGTCAACACTTATCCGGGCACGGGTATGGAGGCTCAACCTTGGTGTCCATGTGGGTATAGTTGTACATCTATCTTTTCGAAAGCCTTAAGTCTTCAGACGGAATTGTTCGGTTATTCTCTCTTCTAGACTCAGTGTGGTGAGAATGAATGAACTTAGATATGAGATGAATTATAAAGTTCATCACTTCATTGTTGTTCTCAATTGATACATGTAAATGTAATTGCTAAGTAGATTCATGAGCATCTCATTTCTTAACGAATGCCATGCTATTATGCAAGCAAACAACAAATGCCTATTAATCTTTTTGCATCCACCAAGTATGTATGTTGGAATAAGGCCTCTGAGTACGAAATGTACTCATGGGGCTGCTGATAAGTTGTTTTGCAGGTACATCAAGCTTGATGACCATTTGAGCCAAGCTCAAGTGAAGTCGAGGTGTAGCAGACTGCGGGACGAGCGTCCCCAAAGGGCTGCCGTTACTCTGATGCCAATAATAAAGAGAATGAGAGTAAACTTAGAACGTGGGGTTTTATCAATGAATCACCTAGATACTATTTTAATTTTCCACTTGTATTCAAAAGCAATGATGTAACGTGTTAATTATTTCCAATCGTGTGGTGATCAAGTTATGTGAAGTCTTGATGATTGGTTCGTAGAATGTAACTCTTCTTATTGATCCTGATAATGGAGGTGCAGATGACACTCTCCTAGGGATCAGCGTAGTTGATTTGGCCTAAAGTGGGTCGGTCATGTAGTTGATGACACCCGGTTTAGATAAATTAACAGCACGGACCCCCCACGTGGACCGTGATGAAAATATATGTCTCCATAGATGAGAACGGGAAACTGACATTGGATAGTCTTAATTGGGCTGCCAAAGTCCGTATCAACATGCATCTTCTCCTTAATCCTTAAGCTATCAAAGGCGGCCATTGAACCAATAAACGATCTGGCTGCACCTGCATGCAGCGAACGCGATGCCGCCGCCGCGCCGAGCTCGCCTCTCTTCCCGGCCCTACTATTCCGTGGCAGCTGCGGAGCGTAGTAGTAGCACCAGGGGCTGGCTGGCCGTCCGTCGAAACAGGCCCTCCAAGCGGGCGCGGGCGCCGGTCGACACGATCGCGCAAGGCGACGAGGACGGCACGCCGCTCACGGATGAGATCCTCGTCGGCATCTTCGCCGGCTTGCCGGATTTCTCCGATCTGGTCCGCTGCGCGGCCACATGCAAGCGGTGGTGCCGCCTGGTCTCCAGCGAGGCCGCCTTCATCTGCAGCAGTAGGCGCTGCCGGCCCTACGTTCGCAGCCTCGCCCTTGGTTTTTTCTACTTGCATCGCCGAGGCGCCGTGCCACGCTTTGCCGCCACCGCGTCCGCCTCGCGCCGACTCGCCCTTCGGCAGCCCTCGCTGAACGCACTCGTGGAAGGCCTGGACGACGGCCTGTTCGACTCATCTAGACTCGTTGCCTCCCGGAACGGCCTCGTCGTCGTCGAGCTCCAGCGTGGGAAGCACGAGCGGGCACTGAAGCTATGCGTGTGCAACCCAATGACCGGGGAAGTTACTGTCCTCCCGTCCCTCAGCGGCAAGGAAATCGTGCGACCGTATGCTTCTACCATCGTCACCGCCGACGATGACGACGACAACGACGATCGGACTATCGGAGTCATGGCAGGGACTCGCCGAGAGCACAGTCAGATCCATTCTTCAGAGTAAGGATTCAAAATTTTGTTTTCTATTTTTTTTGGATTGGAATAAAATGGGTAATGAATATTTGAATAATTGGTTAGTCATATTTATTGAGAGAGAATTCTTCACTCAAGTAAAAGACGATGATATCATTAATCTGTTTCAAAAAAGGGATCCTAGAGTTACATTGTAGTAGCCTTCTTGTTTTCTAATGTTTCTTAATTATTAGAGACAATGGCACTATATCACTATGTTTAGAACTTTTACTTTGCTTATAACTACTCCTTATTTACCTCGGACGTTTTCTGTACGTGCCCAGCTATGAAATCCGAGCTCCGCCACTCGATCGGAGTCACGGCAGGGACTCGCCGAGAGCACCGTCCTCTTACAACGTGCTGCTCGTGTACTGCCGGCACGGCTTTACTGCTTGCCGGACCTACGCGTCCGACAGCGGCCGGTGGGGCCCCGAGGAAAAGGTAACCGATGCCAGACGTCTGGGCAAAAAGCAGATGGCAGCAATGGCGGCGGGCAAGAGCGTCGTTCTCCACAAGGTGGTGTACTGGCATGCAAAGACCATGGTGTTTGCGCTGCGCCTCGACACGCTGCAGGCACAGCACGTGCACATGCCAGACACCGGAAATGACCCCGCCGGCAACACGCTGCTGGGCGTGTCGCCGGAGGGGAGGCTGCGCGTCGTCCAGGTTGTTGAAAAGACATCCTACCCCAGCCCGGCGATGGTCAAACGGAGCGTCGCCATTGTCGTGGTCACCGGCCAGAGTGCCACCAACGGCACATGCCTATGGGATCAGCCCGAGCCCCGGCAGGTAATCGAGGTGGTGGGTCGGTTCCTGCCGGCCGAGACGACGTGGATCCAGCTGCAGTGGATGTGCGAAAAGAGTGGGGTTGTCTTCTTCACCGCTGGGAGTGTCGACGACCAGACAGGTGACGTGTACGCGATGAGCCTCGACAAGCAGGAGGTGGAGAAGGTGGCGAATCGCCATGGTGGTCTGTCGTGGGAGAACTTGCATGGGTACGAGATGGACCGGACGTCATACCTATCCTCGCTCGCCATGGACGAGGATGATCCATGATGGCTATGGTTCTTGATTCAGTGATCATGCAAGATGTAACTATTATTTAGATAAGTTGTCTAGTGGACAATATATCAGATGCAAGGGGACTTGTACTGACACATGATTTTTTTATTAGTTAGATTGAGAGTTCACATCAAATATCTCTCTACCTTGTATATGTTTTCTTGAAAAGAGCGGGTTGTCTTTTTCACCGCTGGTCACATAAGTAACGGGCACACGACGAGCCCCGACGAGCCTCGACCTCGACAAGCAAGAGGTGGTTACAAAATAAACATATTGCTTTGCCTATTATTGGACCCAATATCTTGCAGCATGTACACAATAACGATGACAGTGCAAAAGAAAAAGAACATGTCATTGTTTCAGGTAAGAGCTCTTTTGATATGCTGAATTTGCCCACCATTGATGCTAATAATGCTATATTAGAACCTTCTCTTGATTTACCTGGGTCACAAGTAGTTTTTCCTATTGATTGTTGTGATAAAGAAGAGTTGTGGTGATAGTGCTATGATTAATCCTGTGTCACAACTTGTGAACGACATTGATTCTTTTGTTTTGGAGCCGCACATATGCTGAAAGTACAAATTTTCTTTCCTGTTATTGCTACTGAACAAGATGAATTGAAATTGTTGTCTTCTTTGCATACTTTGGGTTATATCGAATTTGATACTGTGTGCTCCGAGTAATTTGAAGGAAAAATTTGTATGTGCTGAGTTACCATGGTTATCAAGATATATCTATCACTTTATTGGCAAACATAATTGTAAATGAGAGTATATGGTGCATCGTGTTTGCATTTGTTCAAATCTGAAATCTCCTTATGATCAACTAGAGGGCTACAATGGCTATAATCTTGTCATGGCAAGTTCGTCAAGTTTTGTTTTAAAGAAACATGATAAGTCACAAGAAAGAGAGCATTGTTGGCTATTCCCTACAACACGTCCTCCAACTAAGGTCAAACAGAGGACGGTTTGCTATCAAAAAGGCGAGGATGATGAGGACATGATACCTAAAGATATGACCATCAAATACATGGTGAGCTCGTTTCTATGTTTGCAAAACAATATACATAAAAATTTGATGGTGCCTAATGGCGTTACTTTCAATATGCTTAGGAACAATGATGAGGATGATGATGTGAACTTGGGAAAGACGCTTTCTATGACCTCTACAATTGATAGGACATATACAACATCCACAAGACTGATCTTGGAGTGCAACCTCATTGAAGCCCAGCATTCGGTTCGTTGGCTGCCCGATAGTGCTTCATTGGAAAGGGCATAACTCATCATCTGATCACGATTGAGGTCAATTATATTGTTTGATAATCTTTCTAATGGATCTAGTACCACATCAATATCATGTTGGCAAGGTCTTCAAATCAACACACCAAGCTGTAGTTGTTTCTGCCGGATACTACAATGTCATCGTGGGTTTGTTATTCACACTTGGGACCCTAGACCAAGTTGGAGCATGCCCCAACCATGTGGAGAACACCTCAAGGATGTCCTCCTCATTAGCCACCACCATAGAAGATAACCGTGGGCGTCCAAGTCAAGATGAGGCCCAATACATATCAAGTTAGAGTCCATTTCGGGCTCCAAAAGCAGCCTGAACTAAAACAAACACCCAGGTAGCATATGGACTTGTTTTCGATGTTCTACCTATGGATGGAAAGATAATTTCGGTTCTTGCCGTCGTCGTCGCCATCACTATCATCATCATTTCCATTCTTCCCAAACCGGTTAGGGATGTTCTCATCTCTTCATTTTGGTCTCAATCTCTTGTTCCCTCGCTGTCCTTGATGGCCATACCACATTCGGCGTAGATTGGAATGGTAAGAGAGTTGTAGCGGTGGGAATCACCATAAGGTGGAGAAGAGGAAGGAAGAAAGAGGTCGATCGCCGACGCTTTGTTGCCATGCTTGCTGTGGATTCCAGGTGAGACGTCAAACCTTAATCCACGTCGGTGGTTTAATTTTTCTAGATTAAATTGCTTGTCTAGAGGGCGTTTGTTGGAAGTAAATCGCTTGCTGTGGATTCCATGTTTTGAAGGGTTTGTAGTCTGTGTTCATCAAATATTTAGGGCATCTTAGAGGCCTCAATAAATTTTTTCCACTGTTGACAAAGTTGTAGAGGACTCCAATACCTTTCTTTTGACTCCAAGATTAGCCTCATATCCCCTGTAAGTTGATGAGATATGGTCATTCTAATATGACTGTTTTTCAGTGTCGAGAATCTGGACAGTTTTATATCTAATCTATTTTTGACCATCTTAATGAATGATTTTGAACTTATGATCTGAACAAAAGTTGTAGTGTTTTTCCTAAACTTTCCAGATTGGTAATATTATAAATTTTGTACGAGTATAACTGCAGTTATGTATTTTAGAAGTTTGTTGTCCTGTTTTGGTCGTCAGAAAAGTTCAGTTAAGTTCAGAGGTTGTTTATGCCATCCTTGAGATCTCATATGCTAGATTAGTTTATATAAATGTTGTAGATAATGGTGATTTCCATCTTGTGTAAAAGGTTAATAATTTTTGAACAAGTAATTTATCCACAACAAAAATGTGAAGCAAGGTTCCTGCTGTTTATTGATTGTTCGGTCGCTGTTTTGGGGGAAACGATAGCGTAGGCCGTAGAAGCGATGTATGTGTCATTTGTGAATGTTTGTGTGAGTTTTATTTTCTGAGGTGATGATATTTGAACAGGTGGTACACCTTTGGATCATTCTTAGCTCACGTTTTTGCATCGTCATCTCGAGACAAGTAAACGTAGGGATGGTTTGCTACAGCTTAGACATGTTATTTAATCTACCTACACTTTGTCATAACATTAATTGAACCAAGATGATATACCTAAGTATAAATTCAATTATCCTTTAAAGTAGTTTTGTATGACATTATTTTTGAATCTTTTGTCCATTGTCTATCATCATAAGGTATGTGATATCTTTTATGATTGTGGAGACATATGACTTATGTGTTAAGTATTTGTCTATCATCGGAAGGTAAGTGATATGCTTTATGATTGTGGAGGTATATGACATATGTGGTAAGTATTCTTGCAGTTGCATCATATCATTGCATCTTGTGCATTCTTGCTGTGAGCATATGCATCGAGCTAGGTCGGTGAGAAAGTCATATAACTATTCTGGAGTGCTCTTGAGCCAGGTCAGTGAGATAGTTATATGACTATTCCGGAGTGCTTCTGTGGATTATGTCGCTGCTTGCTGGTTGTGACTGTACCAGTAGAGCATCATATGTTGCCCAAGGAAGGGTACAATGTAGCTTCATACCTTGTTGGGTATGGAGGCAGTGGACATGCATATGCATTGCAATTGCACGATTTGAGGTTCATTTGTATCGAAGATTTATGTTAGCATGAAGTGGATATGAGGACTACTATTTTTATTTATATGAGGAGTATTGTTTTTATATATATGAGGAGTATTATTTTATTTATATGTGGAGGTGTTTTATTTATTGTAAATATCATGTCCTTAACATCTTTATGGAAATTTTTTTGGATTAATAATTTTATCATGAACCTTTTATTCATTATTGTTATGACTTGTATATTCTTCTATGATTAAATCAATGTTTAATCAAGTTATAGTTTGAATGACATGATCAGGTAGTTTGCTTGCTGAGATTTATTCTCACCCCTTTATCTTTCCAGGTGATTGATTGGATGCCTTGCTTGAAAGGATCGGATTAGCGGCACATCTTCACTATTCATTCAAACTTAGTGATAATTACAATGCTTGGGCTTGATGTAATAAACTTAGTATACAAGACATGGTGCTCCTTCATGGTTTAATTAAAACATAGCAATGGAACCTATCTTAATCATAGTTTTTTCCTACTCTTGATTCCACGTTTTACTTTGACGATGGGCGTATGTTGTTGGGTTTTTGTTGCCAAGTTTTATACTTTGGCACGAGGGTCGGGACATTAGTGACATCTTGGACTTTTGTGGTGCCTTAGGTGTTACACCTGCCTAATCACCATCCTCATCCACCTGCTAATTGGTAGTATTGCTGCTTCACCATCCTCCTTTGTGGCCCTCACCACTACTAAGCCGTCTTGTTACTGCTAGATTCATAAATTTCCTTATTGTGATAAATCAGAGTTTGTGCGAAGCGTTGAACCCTTGTGCATGGCTGCACCTTTGTTTATAGGGTCGACAACAGCTACTGACATGGCAAGTACATGAGTGATAGTTGTCTGATTACAAGAGCTATACTGGGATACCTATTATCTTGTACAAGGAAGCAAACAATCTACTGGCACCCACCATTTGTGTGTGTTTGAGAAACTTCGCGACCATAAGGACTCGATGGCTCGACCAGCAAAGAAAACACAACACAACCCTAAAAACGATGATGACAACCCACCAAGAACTGACCAAGTTATAAAAGACTGACACTAAAACAAGGCAAGGACCAATGGAACTAGGCAAATCTGGACAGAAGACCCAAAGTGAAATAACAGAACAAACAGTGAAAGAACTACAAGACCAGCTTCAAGCCAAGCAAAAAGAACTTAAAGAGTTTAGAGCCAAGCTAGAGAGAGAAATCACTAAAACAAATAATAGAAGAAGTTGAAGCCTCTCTTTGTCATGTAAATGAAGAAATTCATAGTTGCAATAAAGAAGTCATACATCTTGATGACCTAGGATCAACAACAATACCTTCTCATATGAAGCTCTCAAAGAGCATTCATCTCAATCGATCCATGTGTAATATAATTCATGAGTACTATAATTTCCTGTAAGAAGAAAATGACAGATGAATAACATATATTGTAAGGTTCAGTAATTTAATTCATGAGTAGGGCGCCAATGGGCTAGCATATATTCCCCTACAAAGTAGTGGCATAACATCCGATCCTCTAGTTACGCCCAAAATATGAAACAACATGGTTGCTGAGAATAGAGCAATGGATTTTTCCAGTGCTATATCTCCCATGCACACAAGAAAGCTCTAGTGCAAGAACTCTCGTGACCACGTGAAATATGGATGACATGCATCCATTTATCCAATGGTTAGTTTTGGGGTTTCTAAGCTTGGCCCTATTTATACCCTATTGGCCGACCATTTGAAGTGTGTTATAGAGCTTGAAGAAGCTAGTAGAAGTGTTGAAACCCTCATCTATTTATTGTAGCCACCAAAGTTCTTAAGAGAATATTAGAGCAATTAGCAAAAGGAGTAGTTGGTGCTTATGCTAGTTTAGGCCTTGTTAGCACTCTGATTTAGATGTTAGCCTATATTTTAGTGAGGTTTGTGCACTTCTTTGTTATTAGTGCTTGCACACACCAAGGTTATACACTTGTGCATTTTAGGGCTTGTAATTCTTGCGAGATCACTCCAACCACGTTTGTAGAGTGGTTGCTAGTGGTGTACAAGGAACTAAGCACCCTTGTCCTTTGGCCGAAGCTCTACCAAGTGAAAATATTAGGGAGCGGTTCGGGAGAGGTTTGGTGGAGACCCACTTATGCGTGAGGAAGACCCATGAGCTATCTAAGGATTTACCCAATTAGGAGCTTGGCCGTTGCAAGGTGTTCTAACAAGGATTATTAATATAAAGCGCAAGCTTTCTGATACTTCAGTAAAAAATTATTAAGCGGGAGTCTTCATGCTCTAACCCTTTAACATTTATGTTCTTGCATTCTTTTGTGTTGTCCCCTTTACCTCCTAGTCTAGTTTGCTAGGTTAGTTGATAGGATTGGGAACCAAGGGTGCAAGTCTTTTTGCATTGGAGATCACTACTATAGAAAGTTAATCACCGTCGGCTCCAAACCCCCCCCTTCGCCGACTGTTTTGGCACAAGGTTTATGTGCACAAGTTCTACCTGTATGTGACAAGGTTATCAATAACAACACTTAAAGAAACCTTGTGCACATATAGGGTAGAACTTGTGTAGGTTTTATCAGTGTTTTTTCCTTACTTTTTAAGTGACCTAATTCACTTCTTTTAGGCGTCACAAACTCACAATTCCTTCATTTTGTGCAATTTTATAGAGAAATCTAAAGTATTTAGGTATAGTTTGCTAATGAACTTGTACTTTGGACCCATTGTTTTTTTTATTATATTTGTCTGGTAGGGGGCAACCCCTCCTGTTACCATCAAAATAAATGACCATCAAAATGGTCACTCCTACACTCTATAAACCGTCAAACGTTTGACCCTCGGAATTTACTCCCCCTACCATGTATTTATGATAGTCGTCGACAATTGGACCACACGACTAATACTGCTGTGCTGATTTTCTTAGCAATGTCTCTTTGTATATGTGATAATGCATAATTGTTCATATGCACACACTAGCAATGTACTCTCTCTCCCCCTGAATAAATAGATTCCTAGAGTTGTCTTAAGTCAAACTTTTAAAACTTTAACTAAATTTCTAGAAAACTTGTCAAGATTTATGACATCAATCTAGTATAATTAGATATAACATATAATATTTTTTCATCATATGTTCATTTTATATTATAGATGTTGTTACTCTTTCTTATAAAGTTAGTCAAACTTAGGATAGTTCGACTTGCACGGATTCTAAGAATTGATTTATTTGGGGATGGAGGAAGTAGTATCTTTGACCCTCTAAATTTATCTCCACGTCAACTTGGCCGTACGCACACATTAGCTACTTGCATATGTATGTACTGTTGATCAGGTGTCCATGGTTAGACTTAGTTTACAGTCATTGACAACATCTCCTATCGAGTGTGTACTACATGAGTCATCACTGGCTGACTTACCCATCATTGTGGACTTCCCCTTCACGCCGGCATAATTTCCAACTCTTCTTCCACCAATCCAAGACTTTTCACGACACGCTCAAATACTAGACATCCGTACGCATGGATATGGATGTCCCTCTCATTGCCTTGTAAATAAAGCTTGAAAAAGCATGACTGCACCTCAAGCGTGTGAGCTGCCTGCCCATACAAAGTTGCACGTACAGTAGATCAATAACAAGTTGAGTTTGCTGTGACCGTGAGTACTCAAGGACAGATGATGTCATGCATGGAGACTAGCTAGTTCAGCTCGATCAATTACAAACACACGCTGGTCAACGTACAACCATTGCACCGAAACATTTATCGCTTTATTTGTCCACAGATATGCAAATGCCAAATCGAGATCATATACATCTTTTAGAAAATGGAAGAGACTCTGTTTCTGAGTTTTCGCACACAACGTTTATATTAGAGTAAATTACATGACCGGTCCCTAAACTATTGGTGGGGTTTCATCCCGGTCCCCAAACTATCAAAACGACCATTTAGGTCCCTAAACTATTACTGAGGTTTCATCCCGGTCCCCAAACTATCAAAACGGTCATTTAGGTCCCTAAACTATTGGTGGGGTTTCATCCCGGTCCCCAAACTATCAAAACGGTCATTTAGGTCCCTAAACTATTGTTGCGGTTTCATCCAGGTCCCCGTCCATGCCCTGAGATGGACAGAAGAGAGGTGGAAGATGGAGCTGACATGTGGGCCCAATGGAGCTGACATGTGGGCCCCACATATCAAAATGACCATGGGTCACTGACATGTGGGGCCCACATGTCAGCTCCATCTTCCACCTCTCTTCTGTCCATCTCAGGGCATGGACGGGACCTGGATGAAACTGCAACAATAGTTTAGGGACCTAAATGACCGTTTTGATAGTTTGGGGACCGGGATGAAACCCCACCAATAGTTTAGGGACCTAAATGACCGTTTTGATAGTTTGGGGGCCAGGATGAAACCTCAGTAATAGTTTAGGGACCTAAATGGTCGTTTTGATAGTTTGGGGACCGGGATAAAACCCCACCAATAGTTTAGGGACCAGCCATGTAATTTACTCTTTATATTATTACATAGTTCCAGCGATATTTTGGATGAGAAACAAGAAATACAAAAAATATTAAAGTTTCATCCATGGGAATTTGTTACCTCGCTATGGCGTTAGAACCTCCTTAAATACAATATTCTTCGTGAACGTTCCATCCACTATTGGGGTCTTCTTATCCTTATGTTTTTTATTTAACACATTCTTCCTTTTTTCCCGCCGACATTCTTTTCAGCATTTTTCTTCTCCATCTTTTTGGCCTCCTCCTCTTGTGCATCCGCATCAGGCGGGAGGGCA
The DNA here is from genome assembly GCA_038087645.1 of Saccharum hybrid cultivar R570. Lineage (NCBI taxonomy): Eukaryota > Viridiplantae > Streptophyta > Magnoliopsida > Poales > Poaceae > Saccharum > Saccharum hybrid cultivar. The sequence goes on along the minus strand of JAQSUU010000066.1, from coordinate 28,073,167 downwards.
AGTATCTTAATATTGGTTCTTGATGTGGCTCTAGACATCGCAACATACAACTGACTATGAGAGAACACCGGTGCGGGCAGGTACACACCCACGTTCGGGATAGTTTGTCCCTGTGACTTGTTGACCATCATGGCAAAGCTCAGCCTAATAGGAAACTGCTTCCTCTTGAACTGGAACGGGAACATCTCGTCATCAGACGGGCATAGCGGTATTCGAGGAAGGAACACCCGCTTCCCAGCATGCTACCCCACCACGATTTCTGCATCGATTGTATTTCTACGGAACCCACGCACCACCAGCCTTGTACCGTTGCATAGCCCATTGGCAGGATCAATATTCCTAAGCAATATGACAGGACACCCGAGCTTGAGCTTCAAGACATGTGGAGGCAGCCTGTTGGGGGTCAGACTGTTAAGGAACTCCGATGGATAGTAGTTATGTGGATCATCTACCGCGGAGTTAAAACTATGATACACCGTCTCGCCGCCCTGGAACATATCAATCATTTTCATATTGATCATGTCCACCCAATCGTTACGTGTAGACAAAATCGCTCTGGTGGTGATGTAGTCTTTGTTCGCCATGTTTGCATTTAGATCTGGAAAGATGATGTCGATCAATGTATGAAGATCTTTCTCGGCATCGCCAAAGTACGGGACACAGATCTCGTCTGGAATACATACATTGCCATCTCCATTAACCTCTTCCGTTCTACCACCAATGTGCAACAGATAATCTGCAAACCATGGATCACTCTGAGCCCTCATGTTGTGGACGAGCTTTAGGTGATGCATGGATTCCCAAAGATACGACCTTTGTAGAGAAGCACCGACAATTTGAGCCCTAGATCCTTTCCGCACAACAGGGAGGACCTGTATAAAATCCCCACCAAGGATAACAGTTTTCCCACCAAACGATAGGTGTGACCGGCCCATTATATCCCATAGGCTGTTGTCTAGTGCTTCCATATTTTGCCTCTTTGTCATAGATGCCTCGTCCCAAATTATGAGAGCTGCTTGCTGCAGCAACTTAGCAGTACCACTCTGTTTCATGAAGCTACAGCAACCGCCCTCTTGAAGAGTTAGGGGTATCTTGAAACTCCAGATGTAGCTGTAGCCACAGCAAGCTTGTCCTGGCTACGTAGTTTTGCGAGAAGTGCCCTATACAAAAAGGTCTTTCCCATCCCACCAGGTCCATCCACAAAGAACCGCCCGCCTTGTTTGCTGCAGACAGTGGCCATTATCTCATCGTAGGCCGACCTTTGCTCAGCGTTGAGTGAGTCGCACAATAGCACATCTTCGGGATTCTGCTCAACGCTAGCCTCCTCAAATATCTCACGAGGAATATGGCTGGCATCGTCGTATGAGTGATCAATATCTGGAAGAGGAAATGACCTTATGTCTTTCCCCATAGACTGCAGCATGTTTCTAATGTCTATCAAAACCAGCTGTTGCACCAGATTCAGGGATGGATTATTACGGCTGTAGTCCTCTGACATTGCATCGTAGTGTTTGATCCACAACCCCATCACATCATGCGGCTCACAGAATACCAATATTGTTGCAAATAGCCTTCGCAGAGAGGAAGGCATCTGGAATAAAGTAGCTTCAGCTAGACATTCATCTAATGTATTATCTTCTTCAATTAGACCCCTCCTTTCTGCAGCTTCACGGAATGAAGGTAGTATCACGCCATCAACCGTCCTGAGGTCTTCGTATGAGGTAGCACCAGTAACATTGTTCAAGAGAACACGAAGAAAGTAGCATTCTCCCTCAGCAGGATGAGCCGAGATTACTCTTCCAACTTGGAAAATGGAGTTTTTCCTTTTCTGCCAGAATTTTCCATCAGCCTGCCATGTAAAATGCTCAGGGAAGTCCCGATACAAGATTCCGTGGGCTTCCTCATGATGCCTGTTTGCATTGAAGTATGCTGTAAGCATTGAATCTTCTACACCTGGCCTATTAACGATCCGTTCGACCTTGTCCCGTTTATGAAATGACACCATGTGCATGTCGGGTAGATGAAGCTGCAGCTGCTGTACCGGTGGATGGTTCTTGCTCAAGTCAAAGCCATATATCCTCCATAGTGCTTCTGGAGGCGTCACCCACTGAGCGTCTCTATACTGCTTGATCTCATCAATGTTCCCTTTCTCGTCTGCTTTGTCGGTCTCCCTCATCACCACTGATGCCCTGTCATGTCCCTTGTATATGTACTTGAACAGATACTTCACTGATTTAATGCTCCCACAGGCCTCAACATTTATATGGCAGTTGAAGGTATGTAGCAGGCAAGGGTTGTAAGGCACGACCCATTGATTGTCCAGATAATGGCCTCAAACTTTTAGCATGCGGCCGTCATTGCGTCGCCGATAGATGGGGTACGAATCCTTTCCCTGTGATGTTGCCTCACAGAATGGGAACGGGTAACGGTTCTTGCATGACCCGCGGCCTACCGTGCACGGACATGATGGATTAAGTGTCCCGCATGGACCATGCATCATATGCTTCGTGACCATCTTGTAGAGCTCAGGGTACTTCTTCTTGTTTGGTAGCTCTGCACTGATAATCATGTCATATTGCTCGGGACATGTGAGCTTGTACTTCCGCTCCATTATCAGCAAGAAGTGTGCATGCGGCAAGCCCCTCTTCTAGAACTCCACTACATATACATAGGCCTTCACCTTTCCAAGTATGTCTTTCTCCATCAACATTTTCCTCATTGCATCTAACTTTGCTCTAAAGACTCATGTTACCAGATCTGGGCGGTCCTGTGGTGTTTGGCCTGGATAAAGTTCATTCTTGATCTCATCCCAGTTAGGGTTACACGTCATTGTGAGGAAGATATCAGGTTTACCATACTTTCGCACCAGAGCCATTGCATCCATGTATCGGTGCCTCATATCACGGGGTCCTCCGATGAATGACGAAGACAGGACAGTACGCCTTCCGACATTCTTAGCAGATCCTTCACCCGAATGCATGCTATCCACCAGGCCTTGGTACAGGTCAGCCCTCAAAGTATCTTGATTGTTTCTCATGTAGTCTAAACGCGAGCTCTCAATCTTGATGTAGGTGTCGATGGCGAACTGCTGGAAAAGACGCCGGCCATAGAGTATTGGATTAAATATCCCTGGCCACATCTGGAACTTGTAGCAGTAGTAGTCATGCACAGAGACACATAAATTTGAAACAGGTTCTGCAGGACACATTGTGTGAATTAATATCATGAGTTAACAGGAAAGAGTTTATAATTGCATTATTATTAAAAAGAGTTCAAGTTACCTCCATCATAATCGTCACCATTCGCGGCATTCTCGGCACGCCTTTTGTGGTTTGCTCGAGCTCGCTCAACTTGAGCCATAGTCACACCCACTTTTGGAATGCAATTATGCCACCCGAGCTCACCCTTTGGAAAGAACATCGGGTATGACAGTGAGTCGTAGCATGCATTATATGAGCGGATGCCATGTATAGACCGATCCTTCCCTTGCAGGAGAACACTATGCTTGAATTGGCCATGACGCTCACTCCCCTCAACCCAGACAGCGGCCACCTTCGATGTCAATGGCACGTTATATGTTCTCTGTCAAGGCGTTGGTCAAGGTTCAACTCGACCCGGTAATCCTAGAGGTTTTCAACGTGTCCCATACTCCTTAGTTGCTGAGAGTAGGGATTCCCTTCAAGGATACCCACCAATTGCTGTATAACTTCTCTGTCTTTTTGGGCGCATTGCTCACGACACTTGCTCATCCGATGCTCGAGGGACGGGTCATCATCATAAAAATAAAGCTCGAGGTGTCTCTTTTGGACACCCTCCTCTTGACCAAATGATCGTATGTTATGGTAAATCTGGCCATGGGCACAGAACGTGTATACACCACAGATTCGCATGTTAGTGGTGATACGATCTAGGTGGCAGTACAGAGAAGTGAAAGAGAAGTGGTCGTTAAAATATCTGATGTTTGCACGGAAGTGCCTAGCATCAGCGTCCGAGCTTGACCACAACCTCATGAGCTCTAGTGGTGTCTCAGGAGTTGAAAGATGAATCTTTCCACCCCTACAACAGAATCCGGGGGGTTCACCATCGAATTTCTTTGCGTCGCAGTGCTTGCAGTTCGGCACCGACGGTAGCGTGTGAGACTCTGACGGGACATTAGCATAAACCTTGTCGTATGGATCTGGGACATCAAGCTCACTGTTCTCTTGCTCATCCGTGTCGAGATTGTGCTCGACGTCGGATCCCTCCTCGTCATCTTCTGATAAAATGTTGATGTGTTACACGTTGAAAGAAAGTTTGTGAAAGAATGTTTTGACTTTTGACTATTGCACGGTGTACCTTGTCCGGCGAAAAAGTATGCCTCATCCTCTTCCTCATCCTCCTCAAATATGACATCCTCGTCATAGTCTGTGCGACATGGCCACATATATGATAAGCGAAACATAATGACATAAAAAAACAAAAAGGGATAAATGTAATAAAGAAAATACCATCCTCGACCATAGAGTCTGGCGTATGATCTTGTGCACCGTTTGAAGGCATTGAAGAGGTACAGTCAACTATAGACGGTTGTGTCTGTGTGCTTGTGCAATTATTAGGTGGTGGAATTGGAGTTTCTTGGGTGACACTATCTGTAGTAAGAAAAGGTATGAGATTTTGGAATATGAGAGCGAAGGTGAAAGTGCCGACAATATATAGTGATCAAGGCTAATTACCGTTGTAAACCATACTCGGTTGAGTTGGCTCGTTTGAATCAGTGCACTTTCCATCCGCACAACCTTTAGCCCTTCTTCCAATGTTCGCTTCAAAAGCCTGATTGCGATGGGATAGAAGGGCATTTCTCTCTCCAGCGATCACTCGAGTCCTATGCATGGTCTGTGCCGCGGCCAATTCAGGGGTATGGACTTCTGCATTTTCATCTACAGATGGCGCAATGTGAGCAGACGTGCCCCTTAATTTGGGTATTTCCATATCGTGTGAAGGCGCTTCAGGTGATTGAGGTGAAGAAGGGAATATAAGCTGAGAGTTAAAGTCAGGGCTCTCCATGGCTAATGAGTCCGGATGCAAATTGTTGGCTCGGTGTTCTCTCACCATCCTATTGTAGTTTTTCTTCATCTCTTTTCACTTCTCCTTCTTCTCTTGTGGCGTCATTTGTAGTTTTCTTGCTGCATTTTTTGCCGCATATGACTCACGCCGCCTCTTGTTTATTAGTGTCTTTTGTTCAGGAGACATTGCAGCCCGTCGTGCTCTATCTAGTTGACGCTTACGCTCTTTTGGACATGTGACAATATTTTTGATGCAGTTGGATGCATTTACATCACCTATATGTAATAAGAAAAGGTATAGTCTCAACGTCTCTTTGATGAAGGACACACAATAATTCAAATTCTATGATAATAATAATAAAGTTTACACAACAAGGTCAGCTACAATGAAGTTCAAACTCCTTTTTTTAAATGAAACAAAGCCACGATTCTATAAAGGTGTACCCATTTTTTGAACAGTGTTGATATCCGTCTGATTTAAATTGTTGTCAATATCACCAAGAGGGGGCGATTCCTCGTTTCCTCCGATGCTAGGACCATCTATAATTTCATTGATATAATAAGTATCCTACGACAGCATGGAATTTTTTGCTATAAAGAATTCAATATTATTTCTATACCTGTTGACTGGGAGGTCTCCTTTAGAGTCATTTGTAGCATCTTTGCAGACTTTTTTGATGCCTTTTTTGTGCATACAATTCACGTTGTCTTTTATTCAATAGCGCCCTTTGTTGAGGAGACATTGTAGCTTTTCGTGCTCTGTCACGATTACGCCTACGCTCTTTTGGACACGTGATAAGCCGGTTGATGGGACTGGTTGCACATACAGAACCTATATATCATGGAATGACATCTTAATCAATGTACGCTAGGACGGTGTCTAAGCACAACGGTAAGAAACTAACACAGGCACGATTCACAAGAATATCAGGCAATGGATACAAAAGTGTACCCGTTTCAAGAAAAGTGCTGATATCTTCCTCACTGTTAATGTCATGCACGTCATCAGTGCCATCAATGCAACTTAAAGGTTTCGTACCGTCTACAAATATAACCATATAATTAAAATTGAACCATACAATAAGCAAACTATGTTGCCACAATGATATAAGTCGTTGCACCCATATAAATACTTTTATTTGCATAATAAGTAACCTGATAATTGTTGTTTGCTATTACCGAAGGTTGACTGCCTATGGAGCAAGTCGCTATTTTCGTCTGTTTCATTATTTGTATTCGCATCTGCAAGTTTAAACATAGTAATTGTCATTTTAATTATAACACGTATGGCAATGAATATGACAGTTAGCAATACCACCATACCTGTTGAATGGGCAGCCTTGTTTTCAAGATCAACATTCTCTTGGTTACTGATATTATACCTCTGACAAGGTTTCTTGTTTCTTTCCCTCTCCTTTTCATCCGACGTTGTTTCATACCATTATGTCTCCCTCTGCCTCTTCTGCTCATTACGATCCCCATCTAGTGCCACCAATCCCGATTGGGTATGATTCCCTTCAAAAAAGTTCGGTGAGGAGTTGAAAATATATAAACATAGAACATGTAGGGAGGCTATCAAAGTTTATATACCTCTGTGTGTTGTATTCGTAAGATCCCCCAAAGGTACCCGATCACCGATTGGCCTTGGCGTGTCCATCAACACTACCTGTCACTTTGAAATAATGTGTCGGATTCAATATGGACAAGTGAAATGCAGTCCAAGCTAGGTGGCTATAGGGGGAATCCATACATCCAGATAGACCATATATACATAAAAGGGTTGTGATACATCTTATTCCCCCTCTACTCTTTCTAAAGTCACACCCTTCTAAAATGATTAAATGCACCTTTTTTGCTAGTGAACTTAGTTGTGCCATCAAAATTCAGAAGTTCTCCACAGACTATTTTTTGCTAAAGACATATTTTTAATATGTTGGGCATGTCACCATAACCGGAAAAGTAATTCCAGCAACCTACTGAGGATGACTGGATGACAAATTTAAAGGTTCAGTAAATAGATAGTGAAGCGCATTAGTTAAAAAGTGCATGTTGTGATCTTCGTTGATGGCTGGTTACTATGCTATTAGAAAACTCATGCCAAACTTTAAATCCATGCCTGCCAGTTAGTGCAGACTCACCAGCGCTGAATGCAGCAAGGCAAGTTTGACGGTTCAGATGCTACTGGTTCTTATCCACCTTGGTCTTGTTATCTCACAAGTTGCCTGATCAAACAAATCAGTTGGTCAGGAAGGCAAACTTTCATGGAATCAAAATATACCTTTTAACCATAAGACTGCAGGAATGTGAGAAGCTAAATGAACTATGTCAGTAAAATACATACATCCTAAATTTCTTGAATCAAACAAAATTTTATGGAGTTAGATCAAAATTTTTAGTTATGGGAGATAATCATATTTGTTTGTTACTGGTAACACCAAGAGAGGAAGTGTAATAGGCTAAAAAATCATTTGTGCTGCCTCCATCGAAGGTGGAAAGCCCCAATGCCAACAGAACTCTGAAACCCCAGGCATCAGAAGTTCAGAAATTGGTACAACCCACTGGATTCAAAATACGCACGCATAGAAAAGGAATCAGCTGTCAAAATTATATATACTAAACCAAAGTAACCTTATCCTGCAGGGTCCTACTCGTATTTTTATGAATTGTATCATCCTACATGAACCTTGTTGATTTTCACGTATGGTAGCGATCTGAGCCAATAGAGACGACCTAATCACACACCCAAGTTTGTGGCTGCCGAGTCCTGGCTTTAAAGTGGCAGAAGAATTCCTGTTAGTGGCCTAAACAAAAAAAAGGAGATTGAATCAATGTAATTGGACGAAGACATATCTCCTATATCAGTTGGAGCCAGGATTAAATCAATGATCAAAGCATTTTTACTTTTTTTAGTACTAATGCAATACCAACATGAGTGGGTGAGGGAGGGGTTGGGTTCTTTGGGATGCAGACTAATACTACCTGATGGTAGTATAGGGATGGCTGGTAGGAAAGGAAGCAAGAGCTCATCCTGGTGCCTCACTGGCAGACACCTGCATTTTCAGGAGTTGTGGACACATATATGATATAAACATGACTTACGAATAATCCAATTCGTACCCTTGCACATGACTAATCCAAATCGAACTCAGGAATAATCCATCCCAGCAGCATCGTGAGTAAAAACTTGTATGCTGAGGCCATGTTCCGATGGCACATTCATCCATCCCAACAGCATCCATAAGCCTTATTGTGAAAAATTATTTTCAGAACTGCATCCTGTGAAAAATGCAGCATAGCAACGAAAATCATGTCCCAAAACATGCTCTTGTATCCCAACATGCTCTTGCATAGCAACACACACACCAGATCGGACGTCCCTACCCTGGCATCCTTCGGTATCCCAACATGCTCTTCCTTGTTGCAGTAGATGGGACACACATCAGATCATTTAATTTATTTTTCGAAATATCATATCCCTGAAGGTATAAATTGGACAGCTGCCCAGTTTACGTGCTCCTAACCCTGAAGGTATAAATTGGAACATGTCAAATTGATATTCTTGATTAACTATTATATTATTGTTCACATCATAAAAAAAGTGGTCATTAGCCTTCACAATTTGTGTGACAAGTAAGCAACTTCCAGCTTTGTGTCCTAACCCTCAGTAAAAAATAAGTTCGGTGACTTACTGCCAGAAGAAAGCTCTAATGAGCAACTTACCGTGGGCTTGAATTTCTAACAGCATTTTTATAATCCCAACAAAACTCAAGCGCCTGTGATTGTGCATGCAGACAGACTGTGTGCGATGGTGTACAGTACATGCAAAACTAAATTTGAATAGGCAGACAGACATCCTGAGAAAATGACACTACGAGCATGTAAGGTTAACAAGGGAATGCTCTAACTACAGTAACTCTGACACTGCAAATTGCAGGCAGCAGAAAGGGGGTTGTCAAGGGAATCTGATTGCTTGTGCACTACATTTTGCAGTGTCAGAAATATACGACGAGATTAGTTAGGGTCGTGAACAGAAACAAAGACAAAGTTACAAAAAGAAAGAACACAAAAAACAGCAACAGTAGTACAGACAAAGTTACTTGCTAACTAAGAACCAAGATCATCATGAGCCAAACCCATGATTGAGAAACAAAGACCAAGTTGCTTGCTATCAATTTATTTTTAATGAACCATCACTATTGGTTCACAAAGCATATAAGAAAACACACATCAAATAATCTTGTGCAATCTGCAAAGGATTGCATATTCAATCTGCAACAACCGTTTTAGATCCATCTTCATTTTCAGGGTCGCAAAAACTTGTAACCCCTCGTCAGTGCCAGGTTTCAATCGCTTGCTCAGATAAAAAAATGTAGAATGCCAGATTCACAACACAACTGCAACTTATGTCCATAAGCTAGCCCGAACGATTGACTGGACTGCGACTGGCCAGTGGCCGGAATCTTATGAACAAACATAAACAATGGATCAGAAATCGCGACTTACCGGCGTGGGGAGATCGACTGGTTCTTGCAGGCGCTGGTGTGGGCTTCGGCGTGCCGCGGCCATCGTTGAAGAGGAGCAGGCGGATCCTTCGGCGTGGCGGCGTCTGGAGGAGGCGATGGGCGCGACTCCTCACAACGGGTGTTCAGCAGTGTTTGAGCAAGGGCAGGGCGAGGTGCCGGTGCAGGCGCGAGGGCGTGCTGCGGTTGTCGTTGAAGAGGAGCAAGTGGATCTTTCGGCGTGGCGGTGTCCGGCGGAGACGAGGCACGGCGACGAGCGCGGCTCCTCACAACGGGTGTTTGGCGGTGTTTGAGCAAGGGCAGGGCGAGGTGCCGGTGCAGGCGCGAGGGTGCGGCGGCGTGGGCTATCGCAGGAAGGCAAGCGCGAGTGAAGATGATTGTGCATCGTGGGCGAGCGGCAGGCTGCGGTGATTCCTTTTCATCCGGGACTACGGTGATTGCGGGGTGATTGCCAATTGCCGTGAAGGAAAGTTTCACGGTCCCACCTGGCGGCGCGGAAAGGATCGCACGGAAGGGAGAAGGTGACCTAAAAATTTTGTCGCACCAAAAAGTGTCCACGTTTTGTTCTTTTTAGTTGTAGGAGATAGACGTGCTTGACTGGCATATATAGAAGATTAGCAGGTGACAGAGTCATCAAGAAATTGCCAAAGAGATCTGAAGGCAGGAACCCGGATGGGGGGGGGGGGGTGTGTGTGTCAACAGAAAGATCATTGCTTCTCTGTGTTCCCAGCATGGACACCCATACCGCCGTGATGTACTAAGTATCACTGTTGGATCGTGGCTTGAACTGGTAGTGAAATATTACTTCCTGTTTGTGGCTTGAGCCGACAATGATAAGGACCTTCGATTCACCGCCGGGTCATAGGAACCCCTACCATTCAAGTTGTGACACGACAGTGAAGGGTTATCACTGTTGATTTTTAAGCAACCAGCAGTGACGAGCTAGCAGTGAAGGTTAGTTTTGTGTAATAGTCTTAGATCCATGTTTTGCCTATGGAGGCAGGGGGGAATATGAATGACCGTTTTGAATACCTGCTGTCTCAGGTGAAAGGCAGAATTGGAAGCTGGTGTGGGCGTGAGGCAAGCTATGCGGGTAGAGAGGTACTGATCAAATCAGTGGCCTAAGCGGTACCTACCTACTCCATGAGTTGCTTTCTTCTACCAGTTAATATTTGCAAGAAGATGAAAAGTGCAGTAGCAAACTATTGGTGGGGCAGTTCAGCTGATAACCGACATATGCACTGGATGAGTTGGGAGCGACTCACTCTGCCAAAGCACAAAGGAGGCATGTGCTTTTGGGACCTGAGGAGTTTTAACCTAGCAATGCTTGGAAAGCAAGGGTGGCGCCTCATCACGAGACCGGAATCCCTATGTGCTCGAGAGTACTTAGGCCTCGTTTGGAACACGGGAGAAACGTAGAAATTTCACGGGTAGAGGAATCGTAGGAAAGGAAAGCAGAGTTGCCGTTTGGAACAAAGGAATGAAACCTTCCGTTCCGGAGGAAAGGGATCCATCCACGCACAAAACACGGGAATCAAAAAATCCACTCCAACCCAAGGGAACGGAGGGAACGCTCGGCACTCGCTCTCTCGACTCTTCCGCGCCACTTCTTCTCCCTCCCGCCACCGTCTTTCACCCTCCCGCCATGGCCAAACCCTAGCCACACGGGAGCACGCCGACGCACTCGCCACCCTCCAGCTCGCATAGATGACGAACTCGCGACTTCAAAGTGCATCTGGGGGACAAAAACCAACTGCACCCCTTCCGTATGGAGCACCTGAACAAGGTCTTGGTGTTCCTCGGTCTGGAGGGGATGGCGAGATCTCACAAGGGAAAGGTAATCAATTTGATAACTGAGTAACCCTTTGCTGCAATTTGTTCTATGCTTTGTTATAATCTGGTTGGGATCTCGTTCGTAGGTGGATTCCTAGATTAGATCCAAAAATACTGATTTATTTTATTTTCCCCCATTCAAGATTGCATCTGCTAGTTTGTTAATTCGTGTCAGTGACCTATTCTGCATAAGATCCAATATTCAGTTAGTTTGTATTCAGTCAAACGGCCATGCCTTAGCTGATTTACATGGCCAGCAATGATCTTGCTCTTGTATATGTATATACGTTCCTCTCTCTCTTACAATTCCAATGCATGGCTAAACTCCTGGAGTTTATCATAGAAGACATTGCCTTTCCTCCTTTGCATTTCTTTAGTTCGTGGCATTCATCTTTCCAAAATATTATTTTGATACTGAAAATTTGTGTATCTTACATTATGTTAGGCACCAAAAGAGCTGTTAGTAGAGCAAACTGGAACCATCAGAGGATCCTTTATCTTATTGGACTTTTAAAACAGCACGATTGTGGTGTATTAGCATAGCCTGCATCTACTAGATAGAATTTACCAGGAGGGACACTAAATCCATGGTTAAGTGCATCATGAAGAACTCTTGCATCAGAAGCAGACCCCTCCCAACCAGCATGCACGCGCACAAACTTTAGATCAAAGTCACATGCCGCCATCATATTTTGTGATAGACCTTGCTTTCTATTTCTATATGGCTCTTGTTGTCCGAGTGGAATAGTCATAGAAATGTGAGTGCCATCAATGGCTCCAATACAGTTCTGCATGTATTTGTATGCTTATTAATACTAAAACCACAAATAAAATTAATTTTGCTTTGATATACAAAGAAGTACATTACCTGGAAGTATGGAGCAAATTTAGGTTGTCTTAAGATCTGATGCTGGTGCAGAGAAGGTAACAGTATGTAGTTGCATGTGAGTTGTGTAAGTGCATCGAGCACTGATCTAAAGTGGCGGCTAATTGTTTCTCCACTATGCTGAAATATATCTTGCAATGTTGTATTGCTTGCATTTTTTGATATGGCATAAAGGAATATGCCCAACTGCTCTTCCACAGAAACATACCTTGAATCTGTAAGAATGTTATTTTCACGCAATCTTTGAGCAAGAGCTTGAAAAATCTCTCTTTCCATGTGGAACCGCCTTTTGCACAGAGCCTCATGCCCTGTTAGAGTTTCATGAATAAAGGTGGCTCCATTTCGGATAGAATTATATATTGGTTTCTTTTTGGATGATTGGGATGAGGTGTCTTCTTCTAGTGTTGGGTGGATGAAGAAAACGAAATCATCTTCATTTTGTGATCTTCGGCGATAATTTGGATCCACAGAAAGAAAAACACTTCCTATCACAAGGGATGAGAGATGTGCAGCTGTGCAAGTGTAAGGAATGAGAATATGTATGTGTGCTTGTGTGGACTACTTGTTTTGAATGAACACATACGTGTGCTTGTGAGTCTGGATGGGAGGTGCAACTCTCCAAGGCATGCAGCAGTTTCAGACAAGCCCAACGGCTAGAATGCATGCAGTATCAGACCAAGAAAGAAAGCAACGACTAGTGCATACCAACGGCTACTTTGTTCGTCGGAAGATGTGAAGATTCAAATTTATTTCCTGTAATCCAAACGGTCTAAATTTTTCATTCCTGTGGTTTTCAATCCTGTAGTTTTCCGCTTTTCACTTTCCTCCATTCCTGCGTTTCCTACCGTTCCTCTGTTTTACGTTCCTTCGTTCCAAATAGGCCCTTAAAGGGCGCTACTACCGTGACACGGCGTTCTTGGCTACTCGGAAAAGGCACGCTAGCAGTACGTGGAGGGCTATACTAGCAGGCCGTGAAGTGCTACAGCATGGTTTGATTAGAAGAGTGGTGAATGAAGATGATACGGACATCTGGGGTGATCGGTGGATATCGGACCATTTTGACGCACGGCCGATTACTCCGAGAGTGGAGGGGCACCCGAATCGAGTCTCTGAGCTGCTGACGGACAGCGGAGCTTGGAATGTACAGACAGTGTGGGGTCTCTTCCTACCAATTGATGCAGCTGCTATATTGCGACAACCGCTAGGCCGAGGCGATACTGATTTCTGGGCATGGCAACTTGAGAGGTTTGGGACTTATACAGTCCGTTCTGCATATAAGCTCATTTCCAAACGAAAGTGGGAGGCTTCTCATGGCCACCAACCAAGCTCATCGGATGATGGTTTATGGAAAAAGGTTTGGAAACTGAATGTCCCCACACAAACACCCCCCCCCCCCCCCCCCCCCCCCCCCCCCACAAAGTCAAAATTTTCTGGTGGCGGGTACTACACGAATTTCTACCGACGAGGCAAATTCTCTTGAGGAGGCATATCGAACCAGTGGCCTACTGTGAGATTTGTGGGGAGCCTGAAGAATCGATCAAACACGTGCTCTTGGATTGCACGGTGGCAAGGCAATTCTGGGCACAAACCAAATTGGCAACGGGTGTTAAGATACCTACTAGTATGCATGATGAGACTTGGGCTGCCGACTTGATGTCAGAGCTCTGTCCGAGACGGGAACGCGCTGTAATTATGTGCGGCATGTGGGCTCTTGGATGCTGAGGAATAAACAGCGACATGGTGAATTATAGATATCGGTTCAGCAGGCGGTGCTATGGGCCAAAGATACTGCCTTCGACTTATGGCAGTTGAGTCACCAACTCGGCCAGCAAGTAGCCGCAAGGGACAGTCCCAAGTGGAGACGACCGGAGGGGGGGTGGTCGAAGATTAATATGGATGCAGCGTTCTCTGAAGACAGCGGACATGGTGCAACGTCGACTGTTGTCAGAGATGTTCAAGGAGCGTTCCGAGCTGGTATGAGCGCGGACTTGATGCCTGTACTACGGAGGCTTAGACGTGTAGGGACAGTGTGAAACTTGCTGCGCAGCTGGGACTACACCGAGTGGCACTGGAATCTGACTGCCTCCAGGTGGTGCAACCGGAAGAAAAAGGAGACGCAAAGATCCATCATTGATCCTATTCTGAAGGAGATTCAGGAGATTAGTTTTTCATGAATTTTCTTTCTCTTTTGTTAATAGAAATTGTAATAAGGTCACGCATTTGTTAGCTCGACAGGTCTCTAGTTTGCATCATTCGGAGATGTGGCATATTACTCCGGCATGCGTGTATGACTTGATCATGGTTGAGGCCTCGGCCGGCTGATAATGAAAGGCAGGTGATTCACAAAAAAATGTTTTGCCTCCGATTTGCACATTGTTCACCTGTGAGAAATCACCTCTCCACGCATACAGTCTACCATTGTCTCGTACAATCAAGTACTTTCGAGCATGATTGATAGTCATAACACACGTAAAATCAACGAAAGAAAAAAAGATGGTCAATTGGTAAGTTCACATGCTCACACGCATATAATCACCAAAGATTATAAATATGGAAGCAAATAAGTGTGCCACCTCATGGCGAACACGTGCTAATAACTTCCTAGAAATCAGTGTATAGTACACGCAAAAAATCAGTGTTGCCCACGCAAGGAGAGTGCAGATTCAAAAGGAAATATGTTCATTTTCCTCTTGGGCAGAAGTACATGCACAACTAGAATTTTTCAATTCTCCTAGTGATGTGGGGTTTTCCTAGTGTTTTTCTATTCAAAATTTAGTATAAATTTTTCCTACTAAATGCCTCCTAGTGAGGATTTCCATGTGCTATAACTAGTGGTATTGTTTTATTACTACTTAAAAACACCAGGAGAAGTCCACCATTTTGGCAGTGATGCGCGTGCTATAGGAGGTACATCATGGAATGGAAGTCCACTCTCTTATACTTAGTCCAAGTCTATGGCTTCATCATTTGGTAGCAGGAACTTTTTTTTGCCTCCATATATGTACATAATAAAAGAATAACATAAATTATAGTATTGTAATAAGAACATGTTGACAAATGGATAATATATACTATAAGGAGCAATCAGATATTCAGATCTATATGAGTTCAGTACAATGAATATATATACAATAAATAGGCCCATCATACAATTAAGCACGTATATGTACCAAAACTCCAGAAGGGATTGCTATAAGGATCAAAACGAATTATTGGAATCCACTAATTAGTGTGTGTGTTGCGTGGCCAGTTTTGGAACCCTTCATATTTTCAATTTAGATAGAATATGAAGCCTAGAGGCCCCTTTCATTTTTGTTACTATTTTTTATGAAAAAATGGTGTCCCTATATTCATCACCAGCAATGATTATGGGAGTTGTGCGAGTAGCAGACCTAAATGCTTGCATATGGGCAAAGTTTAGACAGGTACCGGCCCTCATGAGAAATTTCCTACATACATCCTTTGTTTTTGGGTTATATTGCTTGTTTCTCGTATACGAGATATATGATGAGATGAGAATGATGCTTGTTGAGGCTGTATGAGATATCTAGATGTCTTGCTCTAGGGACCCCTGCCCTCCTTATATAGTTTGTCAAGCATTATTACAAGTTTGTCTTCTTTCATGAAAGAATTGGTTTCTTAGTCCTGAAAGAACTACAATACCAGCTTCAAGCCAAGCAAAAAGAACTTGAAGAGTTCAGAGCCAAGGCTAGAGAGAAATCACTGAAATAGAGAATAGAAGAAGTTGAAGCCTCACTTTGTCATGTAAATGAAGAAATTCGCAGAGCCAATCAAGAATTCATACATCTTGAAGACCCAGGATGAGCAGCAAAACCTTCTCATACCAAGCTCTCAAGGAGTACTCATCTCAATCGATCCATGAGTAATATAATTCATGAGTACTATAATTTCCTGTAATAAGAAAAATGGAAGATGAATATTATATACTATAAGGTTCATCAGTAATTTTATACATGAGTAGGGTGCCAATGGGCTAGCATATATTTCCCTACAATGAGTGGCGGAAGATCCGATCCTCTAGTTATGCCCAAAATATGAAACAACATGGTTGCTAAGAATATAGAGCAAGGATTTTTCCAGTGCTATATCTCCATGCACACAAGAAAGCTCTAGTGCAAGAACTCTGGTGACCACCTGAAATATGGATGACATTTGTTTATCATATACGACGATTAGTTTTGGGGTTTCTGAGCTTGGCTCTATTTATACCCTCTTGGCCGACCATTTGAAGTGTGTTAGATAGACCTTGAAGAAGCTAGTAGAAGTGTTGAAACCCTCGCCTATTTGCTCTAGCCACTAAAGAGCATAAGAGAGAAGATTATTAGGACAATTAGCAAAAGGACTAGATGGTGTGCTTATGCTAGTTTAGGCCTCATTAGTGCTTTGACTTAGATGTTAGACTAAAGTTTAGTGAGGTTTGCACATTTCTTTGTTATTGTTGCTTGCACACACCAAGGTTATACACTTGTGCATTTCAGGGCTTGTAAATCTTGCGAGATCACTCCAACCACATTTGTAGAGTGGTCGCTGGTGGTGTACAAGGGAGGAGAGGCCCTTGGCCTTTTGGCCAAAGCTCTACTAAGTGAAAACATCAGGGAGCGGTTTGGGTAGATTTGGCACCGGAGACCCACTTTTGCATGAGGAAGACCCGGGAGCTATCTAAGGAGTTACCCAATTAGGAGCTTGGCGATTGTGAGGTGTTCCAACAAGGATTAATAGAAAGTGCAATGTTGGGACACAAATATATGAGCCACAGAGGCTAAGCACCACTTTAACCAGAAAAGACCACCACTTTAACCAGAAAAAGACTAATGATGTATATCATATGAGAAACAATCTACTGGGATCATGCAGGAAGCCTTCGCCTATGCCCCCTGGACAGGCGGAGGTCCAAGGGTAATGGCGAAGGCCCTAGGAGGCACCGGTTTGGTGCAGTACTCAGGGCGAAGACACATGGGCGGTGGCGAAGGCCCCGAGTGGCACAAGCTCGGCGCGAGGCCAAGAAGATGGTCATCTAGACGAAGGCGGACACGAAGACTCAGGAGGCGATATGCATGGTGAGGGCCTCCTCCGACCAAAGAGGGAACTCCCATGATGTAAGAACCTTGAATGGCAGATGGGCCTCTAGTGGATGCGAGATAAGGCCCATAGAGGAAGGCGGTTGGCGAGAGAGAAGACCCAAGATGACCTTAGGAGAATGCACTTGTATGGGCATATCCCTAGGAATATGCCTTAGCTGTCTTCGGGTAAAAATGTAAAACGACACCCCTATGAATAGTGCCCTATAAAAGGGGAAACCAAACCCTATGTAAAAGGGAGGTTGTTGAGTAGCATTGATGAAACCCTAATTGCCTTTAGGTCCACCTGAGTTCTCAACTTTGCATTTAGCCTTCGCTCGAGTGGTGGCTCAGTCCTAATCATTTTGCTGGGATTCATTATCCCAACAAGCAAGCTTTCTGAACTTCAATAAAAAATCATCAAGCGGGAGTTTGCATTCTCCAACCCTTTTTAACATTTATGATCTTGCATTCTTTTGTGTTGTCCCCTTTACCTCCTAGTCTAGTTTGCTAGGTAAGTTGATAGGACTAGGCAAATCTTTTTGCATTGGAGATAACGACACTTAGAGAAACCTTGTGCACATATAGGTAGAACTTGTGTAGGTTTTATCACGGATTTTTTTGCCTTAGTTTTTAAGTGACCTAATTCACTTCTTTTAGGGGGCACAAACCCACAATTCCTTCATTTTGTGCAATTATACTGAGAATTATAAAGTATTTAGGTATAGGTTGCTAATGAACTTGTACTTCGGAACCCATTGTTTTTTAATATATTTGTCCAAGTAGGGGCAACCCCTCCTGTTACCATCAAAAATAAATTGACTGTCAAAATGGTCACTCCTACACTCCATAAACCTACATATTTTATTGTTCGACCTTGAATTTATCCCCCCGTGCTTTGTAATTATCCACATACCATGTATTTTTTTAGACAAAAGAAGAATTATATGGAATATATCATCATGTTACAAGCATTCTGTAGTACAATAGGTATACCCAGAAACTGTTATTGATCTATATTGTACTCACGCTTTGTATAGTTCCAAATCTCAATTCTAAACCTATGTGACGATTCGTATGGATGACCACATAAGCAAACCCTCGGCAAAAGGCCTAAGAACAAATGGCCAACGAATGACAACCAACTGTGAACACATGGTGGAGATGTGCCCATGTGTGGCATCGACATCGGTTAGTCACGCCTGGCAAGCGTGCACGGGTTTGGTGGTTTTGTCCTCAAAACCATCGGAGGAGTTTGGTGGTTTCGGCTTCAAAACCATCGGAGGACGGTTTGATGGTTTGTGCCTCAAAAACCATCGGTGCCAGTTTGACCGGTTTGGGCCTCAGAACCGGGGAGTGGCAGATCGGCGGACACGTGGTGGCATCTCGAAGCTTGCGTCGAGGCGAAGCGATATTGAGAAAGCACCGGATCCGTTGGATCGATGTAGAAAAACTTGGACGGATTTACGCCTAGCGAGTATTTGGGACGAGTACTTCATGTGAGGGCATTTTTGTCTTTTGACAGACGCCTATATATATGTGAAGGGACTAGTTAGGCAGCCATCTTTGGAAGAGTCACTCTCACTTGTGTTGTGTTGAGAGGAGGCTAGGGTTGAAAGAGGAGTGACTCTTGTTCTTGAGCTTTTTGTTATCATAGCTTTGTTTTGCTAGGAGTGGCTTGTAACCGGACCTCTTGAGCTAATCCAAGGATCAATTTCGTGCACCACTTGTTGTCCTCTGTGAATCTGACTTTTTTTTCTTTTCTTGTGATTTTCGGAGATATTTTTTTTGGAGATTTTTCGCTTCGTCGATTTGAGTTCAAATCGGTTCGTTCTTTTTGCGTTGATTCGTGCTATGACATGAGTTAAAGCTATCCTAAGAGTTAATTTGATTGAATCGACTCGAGCACGGAGAAATCAACGATTTTCGTTTTGAGGAGTTTTTTCGTGTTCTTGGCTCGATCTGAAATTTCCCAGAGACTGGATAGAAATTGGGCGATAATTCTTTCGGGATAGCTCACTAACTCTTTTGTGATCCCCTGTGCAAAATTTAGGAACGGATTCATGGAGTTTTGATCGATTTTCATTCGATCTTTGGTGCCGGCTTTTTTTCTGCTCGTGCCAGTAGGCTCTCTGTTCGTGTAGGCCAGCTCTGGCATCGAGCGCTCCTGCTCGTCGGTCCTGACACCGGTGCAGTTTGGGCACGTGCGGTGCAGCCCCCGGCGTTCTCCTGTGGCCGTGTTCACTCAGGTCAGCCCGGCGCTCATCGATTCTGCTTCGAACTCGTCACTGGTGTCTACAGGTCCAACGCCGAGCTCTCTTGCGGCCGTGCGCCCCCAGCGCCTGTGCGCTGCTCGCCCAGGCACCAAGCACGTGAAGACCCGTGCTCTGTCCTTGCTCGTCGATCTTGCTCCACTGTCCATCGCTTCTCTGATTCGCTGTTCGTATTGTGGTCAGGAGGACTGGTGGTAGGCACCGATGTTAACCAGTACTGACTGGTGATTGGAGCATTAGGCCTGTGCAATCTCGATTTGCAGAGCGTTTCCATCCTCTCACAGTGCAGCGTGTCATCAGACACCTCTCAGTAGTCCGGTGATTTTTGGAGGCAAGTGCAGCAGCTCGTTCTGGCTTTTGAGAAGCAAGTGCATCAATTCGTGCATGATCTCGAACATTAATAATTTGTGAGTGGTCGCTTTCATCTACAGGAGCAAATCATCACTTGGTTCCATAATTCTTCTGGGCCTTGTTTAGTTCATAAGTTGGGAGGTGCCAGAAATACTATAACATTTCGTTTGTATTTGTCAATTATTGTCCAAACATTGATTAATTAGGCTCAAAAGATTCGTCTCGCAAAGTATAAGCAAACTGTGTAATTAGTTATTTTTTTACCTACATTTAATACTCCATGTATGTGTCCAAAGATTTAATGTGATAAGAAATGTTCGCATTTTTTGTATTTTGGAGGGAAACTAAACTTGATCATGTACGAAGTGAGCTGTTATAGCACTTGTTTCTTTTGCGTGTTGGTATTTTGTCTCTCCTGCAGAATTTCTGGCCCTAGAATTTCCGGTTTCTATTTCCCGGCTCGCTATTTCGTCCGTGGTTTGTGCGTTTGACCTCCGATTCGTGTTCTATCTTTTTGCCTTGCTTTCTACCGATCTAAGGAACATATTTAGGTACTCTAGTCACTAGTTGGCTCGTGTATTTTAGATTCAGGATCTCGCTTCTTCTCAGTAGAAGTTGAGAATCCTATTTTCGATTCCTTGATTTAGTGTGAGTGCTTCTCGGCTCACGAGCTTTGTGTGTCTCGTTGTGTACCTAGGGAATATCCACCCACTCTTTTGGGTCGGGAATATCACGGTTTTTGCTTTGTGTGTTTGACGGTGATTTTGGGACAGCGGTCGAAAGTTTCGCAAGAAATTTTATGGCTCCCATTCACCTCCCTCTGGTCGCTGTTTTCGGTCCTTCACCAACATTCCTGCAAGTGGAGTTGAGAATCTTCTTCTTTCTTCTGTCTTCCTTGTTCTTCCTTCTGCCACCAAAGATTAAGAAAAACTCATCTGAATCTTCCCAACTCAATACCAGTAAGTGGCCTGAGGGGCAGACTTATTTTCACTAGTCCTTCATAATGGTTAGATCTAACCACAGCAAAATAGAGAAGAGACTGGAGTAAATTATTTCATGGCAGCAACATCATTTCCGCCTTGATGTCACCGTTTAGGAACCTAAGTCTTCATGTCGTCATGCCGAAAAAGTTGCTGACGCTGTAGTTGTCGCTCCTATTTTCATCGAAGTCGCCATGGAGAAACCAAATCCACCTTCCCCCTCTTTGTGACCGGGAAGAGGAGATAAATCTCCAATACCAAGAAACTTGGCTTGGAGAGACCTTACTCTAAAGAACTCGATCTACTGGAGAATTTATTAGAGAGATGGATCCCCACTCCCTCGAGCCTCCGGCGAGTTGCCGGAGGAAAAAGGGAAGGGGACCACCGAGCAACAATCCACCTCCCTCAGCTCTCTCATCTGATGCCCTAAGGCACAGCTGAGGCCGCCGCTGCTGCTGCCATCCCCCACATACCATGTATTTATCATAGTCGTCGACAATTGGACCACACGACTAATACTGTGCTGTGCTGATTTTATTTCTTAGCAACGTACACTACAAACTTCTAACCCTTGCGCAACGACGAGAAAACGTTGCAATAGGCCCAATTTTGTTGCAAAAGGTAGTTCATACCACAAAATCGCGTTCGTTGGCAGTGGTTGCAAAAAGTCACATTGCAATAAGAACTTGCAACCGTTGCTAGTTTGGTGTTGCAAGAGTTAGCTTTTCTTGCAACGTTACCAAGCATTGCAATAGGACGTTATCGCAACATTCACTGGCGTGGCAATACGAGCACTTGCCACGTTCGTCTTCGTAGCGAGAGGTGGTAAATACAACGAGCGATAGCGTGGCAATAGATTTTTGTTGCCACGCTAGAATTTTGTTGCCTAAGGTGTTGTTGCCACGACCGTTGTGTCGTGGCAAGTAAATCATTTGCCACGCAAATGTAATCGTTGCGAGAGAGTATACATTATTGCCATGCTTGTCTTGGTGTTGCAATAGTATCATTTGCCACACAAATTTATCCGTTGCGAGATACCGTTCATTATTGCCACGACCGCGTTGCCGATGCAACAGTATCATTTGCCATGCAATTTTATTCGTTGTGGTATACCGTTTATTATTGCCACAACCTCAGTGCCATTGCAACAGTAGAATTTGCCACGCAATTTTATTCGTTGCGGAAGATTAATTGTTATTGCAACAATAGTCATGTCATGGCAATAGTATTATTTGCAACGTAAATAAGTCTGTTGCCATACAGCATATTGCCACGCATCACGGCTCGTAGGTATAGCTTTTATTGCAATGCTAGTAACATTTAATTTTGGTTTAATAAATCATCATTGTAAATCAATAAACCATATCAAAAGCAATTGCATTCACATATATTAATTATAATTAATCATTCAATATGTTGCCAAACCCATGAAATAGTAGCTAAAATCATAAACGAGTTTACAGTTAACTCATTATTTGACAACTTTTTACAAACTTCCTAACATCTATGCAGCACTTGAGAAATTCCTGGCAGCCCAACATGTCATCTCCTCGGCTATGTCCCCGCTTGATTATGAGCCTCCCACTGAAACCTTGTCCACCTACTGCCAAAAGAATATGATTGGTATATTAGAACAATATTAAGTTTACTAATTCTTGCACAAATGTAAAGAGATGAAGATATAAAATGGTTCTAATTTCTAATTTCATATACAAAAGCCATCAACCAAGCTTTTGCATAGTTGAAGTTCTACTGCAATTCTGCAAATGAGCAAATGTTGTCGATCTAGTTGCTGCATTTCCTTTTTCCACGAAAAAGATGAAAGTCATGTTCCATTGTTCCAGAACCACAAACGTATGAAGCAATTCTGCATATGTTACAGTAGCAGCTGCCTTCTCTGAATTTTTAAGGCAGCAGCAGTTTAGTTGATTAGAAAAATCATAACTTGAGTTGTAGACAACGAAAATTTATGTTCTTTAACAATACGGAAAGCCCATGAAATTCTCTACATCTTTCTAGTTATTTGTTAAATAAGATTCTGCAGTTATTATGGTAAAAAAACACAAACACCCATTGCTGTCCAGACCAAGGTCAAAACCTGACCGGCTACTTTCAAAATTCATAACTCTGAATTCTGTAGGTCTAAAATCATGACCTTTCACGAGGACAAACATTTCTAAACCCTCTACAACTTTTGTATTGTCAAGTATCACAGAAAAGGTAGATTACTACTCAGAACAACTCACCCAATCAAACCTGCACAAGCTGCAGTTTTCAGCACGCAGGTTCAATGTATTTTCTACATTTCCTAGTTCAACAAGGAAGGTCACATTTGATAAAATTTCATTAAATCATGCAAGAATTTAGATTCCAATTAGCTGGTTGTTACCTTCCTCCTTTTGGGATTATTTCCTGTCCTATTCATCAGCTGCTGTGAAGTGATATATGTCTTCGATGCAGTCATATTTGCAGTGTTTTCGTTGAAAAGAGCTCTGCTAGGAGGTGCAGTACTTCTAGTGGAGCGAGTAGGTGCTGGTGCACCTTTTTGTACGGTGACAACGCTTCCAGGCTTAGTCTACAAACATCAAGTTGTTTGATCTATTTAGCTACAGTTCAAGGTACATAGCTCAAGATACATGGAACATAGTGAAATAATGTCATTACCTCCTGTAACCCATCTTCATTTTCATTTTCAAGTCCACTGGTTTCATCTTCATCTTCTATGGTTGGTGCAACTTGTGTACTGGCATTGTTTTGCAGGGTACTCTACACATACAAATATTGGGGGTGAAAGATTAGGCATCACAATCATAAGATTATCAAGAGTACAAAGGATAAAAAATTATTCTAATACCATAATCATAGCTCCTTCTTTGTGCTGCGCTAGCATATTAAGAAATTCTTGCTTCATTTCTTCTTTTAAGTTTATCTTAGCACTTTCCAGATCCTCTTGCATCCTCCTCCTATTTTCTTCTTTCTCCCTTTCCCTTTCTACAGCTTCTTGCGCAATCTGTTCTTTGAGCCTGTCAACCTCCGCTTCTAAAGCAATGGTCTTCTCTCTAGCTGCAGCTTCAGCACGTGCATGTACTTCAAGGTTCTCTTTCATAAGTTCTCTGCGAGTTCGATACGTAGCCAAATATCCATGCCCATGTAATTTGGATGATTTGATTTGTGTTGTTTCTTTGTAGCATGACTGGAAAATCATGTTCTCCTCAACAGTTGTAAGTGCTGGTCTATCAGGTTCTAATCCAATCTCACCAATTTTCATGGTTGCATTTTCCTAAATTAAATAACATAACCTGTAAAGAGTTGCTTTACACTACCAGCAGCTATAAAAAAGGTTGACGAAACATTTACTTACATATACTGAAGCTGATATAGGATTTGACCATGCACCATGTTTTGTGTGGGTGGTCCTCCAAAGAAGACGATCACTTGGCTCTTCACCAGTTTCTTGGTCTCTCTAGGATGCAAAAAAATTAAACACACAAGTATTGCATCATACAAGGAAAGGACTACATTAGTGTATCTAATGATTACCAGCTCAAAGCTACATTGTGAGAAGTTCTTTGAACCCATCACATGCTTGGTTCTTTGCTGCTGACGGTTGGAGGAGTTCTGGCTGCTAAGTTTCTGTAGAATGAGAACAAGTGGTATGTAACAATGCAACTTTGGTCCATCAATTTTGTTTGACAAAGTATATTTTACTAGCACTGACCTTGAATTTATTAGATCCAAAATACAACTGCAAGTAGTGCCACTCAAAAATGTGTATTTCTTCGGGTTTATGTCGTATCCTCTCACCATAACTACTATAAGCCCTGTATGTGGCACTCAGATCAGATCGCCATCCTCTGTACCTCTCCTTGGCAATTTTCCATATTTTCTCTTTTCTTTTATCCACATCATCAATGTTGATGAAGTTCCACCTAAGCTATTTACAATTAAAAAGCAATGAAATGTTTTATCAGAACTAGTATAATGCCCATGTTAACGCTAAGGTGGCGTGTAGAAAAAATAAATCATAAAAATTAAAAAAATTCATGCTAGTGCAATAGTACTAATCATCCAGTGCAACAGGACTAATCCTAGTTGGAGAGCCTGAAATGAACTTATGTAATGAAACATACTACATGACAAAGCTAAATCATCCACTTCGCCTCACACATCCATTTTGTCAAACAAATGATCAAACACTATCCTAAAGTCTTAGAAATAACTCTCCTTTGAGAGGTTAACTGAACATGCCTTTTTTCTGTATACAATGGGAAGGGTTAGTAAAATGAGGAAAGAAACATTCAAGAAAAGAAATCTAATAGCATCTGAGGGACAAATTCATTAGGTTAGTACAATGACATTAGCATAAATCAACATGTCAACATCACCATTTCTACATCTGTACACTCACTTTTTTGGACAGAATAGAGGCACACACATTTGCACAATTCAGTCATGATATACTATCTTCTGCAACCATATTGACCCTAAACATTTTGTATAACAATGGCTAACTAAGTTGATTTAGTCATGATAACCTCATTGATTCAATAAACGAACCCCACTAAAGCTATTATCAGTTTTCACTGAGACAGTAAAAGAGCAACAACAATGTTCCTTAACAAAAAATAGTACACATCATACCAGTATCTCTTCTGCAATTTCTAGTTTGACTTCTTCCTTTATATCCTTCCAACTGTTTACTCCAATTAGTGGGGCCCATTGCCTTGTAAATATAATGACCTCATCGACAAATGCACGGGTATTCGGTCCAATGGGTCCACCACGGCTTTCTGAAAATTAGATTGGGAGTGTGTGAATGTGTTCCTTAACTCTCTTGTTGCCTACTGTTAATCCTTTAACAGTGCCATGACCTCTTTTCTTGCTTTCATTGGAGCCATGTCCTTGCAAAAAAGACAATAACAATCTTGAGCTGTAGTAGTTCTCAATTAAGATATGTGAACCCAATATTAAAAGTACATGCATTATCACAAACCTTTTCCTTCATCCCTTGCCTTCCTTGCATGGCTTGGCCTATTTGAGGGTGGTGTCGCATTGCTTCCATTGCTTTCGTCGTCTTCGTCTACAATTGCATCAGTATCACGTTGCTCGACAAATGCCACTGCACACAAGGTTAAAGGTTCAGTTTTTTTAAAAAAATAGTACTAAACAACTTTGGTTGAAGAAGGAAAATAAATTACTAATTTCTGGAATGTCCCCTTTGATCCTTAAAAATTCCTTGTATGTGTTCACTGCTTGTTGCCTAGTGTCATCCTTCAAATCTGTTAGTCACCAAAAAAATGTAAGATGAGGTGTAGTTTATATAAAGGTGCTAAGATTATGCTTAATACGAAAACATATGCAAAAGCATATATGATATACTTTTGGATTGTTCCGGTTGTAGCTTCTTTAGCCAGTCCTTGTATGCATCAAAAGGATCATCCATAAATAGGCTGAGGGGTGTTATGCTGATCTTCTTCCAGCTGCTGCCTTGGTCGCTTGAGGGGTGTTATGCTGACTTGTTGTGCTGTCTCTTGTTCCTTTGAGAGTACTAATCTGATTTCTTTCTCAGTCTCATTGTCTTGTAGCATAATCTCTGCATGTCTGACAAAATCGAGGGGCTGAAGACTTGCAACATCTCTTCCACAACGCTACTTGTAGTACAAGAAGTCCTGGGCATTATACCCTAGCTGGTCCTTAAGAGATGTCAAGGTTGACAATTTTATATGAAGCCTTTCCAATTTGAACATTACATAATCCCGATCTGGAAGTCCATTCTTGCAATGAACATAAAGAGTCCACATTTCGCCCGTGCCACTGCATAAATAGGACAATGGTTGATAAATAAACAAGAATAAAAAAGGTAAAGTATTACATATATATATATATATATAAGTAATTGAACTAAATATCATTGCAGGATTCTATTTTAGATGGTTTCTATAATTGAACTAAATATCAATGCGTGATGCAGAAAAAGGTTAACTACATCCATACATTTTTTGTGTAGTTAAAGATTGATATTTAAGCTTAGAAAACGATCTCAGACTTTGTATCCCTGAATCGAAATAGACAGGTTTACTTTCTGTAATATCAGACAAGCAAAACAAATACCGAGCAAGTAATTGACTTTTCTTAGACATCTTTTTTTATTGGAGGCAGCAGTAATAATATATAATAATAATGTTATAGTAGACCATCCAGAAGAGATAGAACCAGTAAATCAGAAATTTGTTTTTATGAAGAAAATATTAAACCTGTGTTCTAGCACATTGGATGATTGGATAGCTAGATTTTAGTTTGGTTTATATTCTAAGTGATGGTGATCCCAGCTTACCTACTTCATCATATTTTCCTTTTAAAAAAAGACCATGGGAGGAGACTCCCCGTATGACTTTGAAATAAGAAGGTGCCAGGCTTCGAACCATCATATTTTCTTTTTGAAATTGGATTTGAATTCTGGGCCTCAGCTGGCCCAGAAGTGTAACGAATTCGGAATAGCGCCTGATATGAGAAGTTCAGCGTGGCTTGGCGGCTTCAGCTTTTAAGCTGAGTTTTGCGTCTCCGAATTGGCGAGGTGGCACTAAAGAAACAACCTTTGGCAACATAAGTGGAACAAGCAACACACTTTGTTAACGGGACGGCCCAGAAGTGGAACTAACGCGTCCATCCCGGGGGCGAGGCCAGGCCAGGCCACTGTGGGGGCGCACGAGGTTGGGGACGGCAGGGATGGACGCGGCTAGGGTTTCCCGGCCGTCGTTGCCGCTGGAGGAGATGCGCCGGGGCTGCTCCACCTGGACGTGGCGAGCACCTGGACTTGGCGAGGGATGCGCGTGAACTACCTCCCCAGAGGGCAGGGCCCGCCCATACTGCTCGTCCACGGCTTCGGCGCCGCCGTCGCGCACTGGCGCAGCCGCGCAGGTGAGCTGGCCCTTGTCCGTCCACCCCATTGATCTAGCTTGTGCATCTAGCTTGTGCATCTGCTGTTGATTTCACCGGCTGTTGAGCTGGCCCTTGTCCGTCCACCGCGCAGGTGAGCAGGCGATTGGTGGTGCACGCACACCATGTGCTCTAGCTTGTGCATCTGCATGCGTCATTGTCTGAATCCTACACCGGCTACACGATTGATTTATTGGGGTACAAGCTGCTGTTGATTTCTGGGATGCTTGTCGAATATGACTTTTTGATCTCTGTGTTGCAGGCCCTTGATTCGTTCAAAGCTGAAAGTGACTTTGAGCTTACCTTGTCAGCTGGTGACATTGTAATTGTCCGAAAGGTAATATACTCTTTCACAACCATAGTTTTTTAATCATCTTCCATGTTGTTAATACAATTTTAGTGCTTTTAAAATGCATGCCTGTAGCATATAAACACACCACCATTTAGCTGTCATTAATTTTTTCTGAACCAATGTTTTTTTATTTCTGTTCATCGACGTTATGGGTTCTGTAATACGATCATTTGGTCTGCATTTGTCTCAAGCAATGGTTGGGCAGAAGCTGAATGCAAGGGCAAAGCAGGATGGTTTCCATGATATCCTAAACCTGAGTCCCTTTTCGATAAGTATTTTTTCTAATGAGATACCACAATCTTCAGCACAGTTCGAAAAATGTTAGGAAAAAAAATAGAAAAATGTTTGAAGTAGTATCTTGAGCAGAATTTTTTACATTGGTGAGTTTATGTGTGTAACACCCTAAAATTTTTGAAAGAAGAAAAATAGGAAAATATGATTTTTTATATATAATTTTGTGAGCATGCAAATTTAGAATAATAATAATTTTTATAAATTTAAAATCAAATATAAGGATAGAAACATGATTGCGCATTCATGCTGCTGCATTTGGAATTTTGTAATGATTGGTTTAATCAAATTCGAATTTAATTTAAAAATCTTTTGAAAAATGGATTTGGAAATAGGAAAAGAAAAAGGAAAGGGATTATTACTGCACGGGCCGTTTTCTTCAAACCGCAGCCCAACTTCCGGCCTGCTTCGGCGGCCCATCTTCCCCTCTCCTTTTCCCGCGGCCGCATCCGCCCTACTGGGCTGAGCCCAGGCGCGGCCTGCTAAGCCCAACCACGCACGCGCGCTGCTTCTTCACCGAGCCGCTGACGAGCCGGGCCCGCCTGTCAGCGACTGTCTTCACCTTCCTTTCTTCTTCCTCCAGCTCCTTCCAACGACGAACGCCGTCTTCCCTCTTTCACCGGATTCGGTAAACCAAATCGATCTCGAATCCTTCCTTTCCTTACCCGGCGACGCCTACGGGCTATAAAACGGAACCCCGTGCCTCCCCGCTTCTCATTGAGCCCCTAAAACCCTAGCCTCGACGTCCCGGGAAGGCAACCGTCGAAGCTCCGCCTCCACCGCCGCCTTTCCAAGCTAGCCACCGCCCTCCGGCTGTCCTTCGGCTTTGTTCTCGCGCGGGGTAAGATCGCCGTGATGCGCTCGTTCTTCTGGTGCATTTGGTTTGGCGAATGGTGCTCGGGATGGTCGTCTTCTCAAGCTCCGGCGAGCTCGGGCTCTATCCGGCCATGGCGCCGCCGTCGGGATTCCTGTGGCCGCCGGCGCTCTCCTTCTCTCCCTCCCCGATCCGATCTCAGCCCTTGGTTTTGAATCTGACGGTATAGATAGAAGGATACCGGTTCGCTGGTAATTTTGTAAAAGAAACCCTGAGGTTTTTAAGTATATGACCCGCGGTCCAAAACGTAAAACGGAAAATACGCTTTGATTAATTGAAAACGTAATTCGTTTTGGAAAAAGAAAAATACGCTTTCTGATATTTACAGTTTTGCCACTCAACTTGTTTTAGTCGTAGAATCTTCGTTTTAACTCCGATTTGGTCCATTCAAATTGCGTTAGATTCATATTTGCGAGCTCTATGTAACTGTACAACTGTACAGTAGGTTTGGATTAATTTATTTTTGAGTTTTAATTAAAGTATTTATTTTTCTATAGTAAATCTTCGTAAATCCATAACTTTGTCGTTTTAGCTCCGTTTTTCGTGATCTTCGCGTCTGTGTGATCCTAGCGAGTTGTAGATTCGTTTTAAAGACTTTTTATTTTATTTTCTTACTGATGGTGTACTGTTCTAATTATAGTCTTGTTTGTCTATGCATGATTGCCTTTGGATGTGTGTTGTTGATGTTGATTGATCGAGTATAGACGGTGAGCAATTCGTTGGGGATCAAGAGCCTTACTACGAGCAAGATCTTCAGGACCAGTTTGAGCAAGGCAAGTATAGCATGGGATTATCCTTATTGTCCTATTCACATTATGCAATTAATATCATTATGCATATATTCCTTGTTAAGGATGACTTAGTGATTGATCCTACACCTTGATACCTATTACGATGCATTGAGTAGTAAGGCTAGTGCGTAAACATGGACTATGATCATGTAAATTGATTAGAGGAATATGCAACAAACATTAAAAGATGATTTTGATTAATGTTTAAAGGGGATTAGAGCATGGGGGTTCCTTTTGATGCTCTAATTTCTCTCCATAAGGACTCATCTATAAGCGACAATCCGGGATTTACAGTACAACTGTGGGGGCTATATGGCTCTGGCTTTAGTCATATAGAAGGACCTTTTCTAGCTTGTTAGAGGTAACCTTTTTGGCGTAAGAACGGCTTGATGAATCGGGTATAGTGCGGCCTCTGTCCTTATGTGTATAGGCTGCGGGTTATTGTGCCATTTGGAAGGGGGGCTCTACATCTGTTTGCCGAGTGAATCTAATGGCCCTAACTTGTTAGACGAACCTTCGAAAGACTTCATAGTGTTTACCCTGCCTGCTCACCTTGGTAGTGTTTTGGGAGTAATTAACCCGGGCATTTGGGTAACATGACTCACAGTGAAAGTGTACAACCTCTGCAGAGTGTAAAACTGTTATAACAGCCGTGCTCACGGTCACGAGTGGCCTTAGACCCTTATGGAATAGCTGATAATTGTTAATGGTTATGTTTTTGCTATTCATTAATCATTTCACATGGATCATATGTTTATTGTTTACATTGAGACATTTTGATGCTATTGATATGCTAAAATCATGCTAACTAAAAGCTACATGCTGATAAACCAATATTATGCCTTTTTGAGCCTCATGAACTCCATGTTACACTTGTTGAGTACGAGATGTACTTACGCTTGTTTATTTTTATTATTTGGATAAAAATCCCGGATGGGTAACAGATGGAGGTAATAGTGACTACTACGCCTACTTCCCTGAAGATTACTAGTCTTGCTGTCAACCAGTCAATGTACCTGTGACTGGAGCTACCACGAGAGTTATTATTTTTACTTCCGCTACATTTGTGTTAAGACTATGTGTTAAATATCGTGATGTAATAACATTTGTGATGATACTTCCGTTATAATTTGTGAACTTATGTGTGATTGATCTCTGGGCGCACATAAGGGTATGCACTCCATTTGGTCGTTAAATGGGTGTGACAAATTGGTATCATAGCTCTTGTTGACTGTAGGACGCAAGCCTAGCTAGAAATGGTCGATTTAGTATCATCTTTACACTATTTTTATGCTCACTATCTTGCTCTTGTTATTTGATAAATTTTTATGCTTCTTATGTCTCATTCTATTACGAAATTTTGCCTCTATTCTAACTTCATCTAAAAATTCTGTAGATGGCCCGTGGCCGTAAGACTGCCCGCATCAGCTCTGGAGGATACTACCCACCTCGTGCCCTGCTTCCAACTGAAGAGCCACAAGAGCCAGAACCCCAGGAACAGGAGCAGGCCCCTGAAGCACCAGTCCAAGCACCAGCACCTCCCCAGGAAGAACCTGAGCCTGAAGAAGATCCAGAGATCATCGAGGTTGAAGATGATGAAGAGGAAGCTAATGGAGGAGGACAACCCCTGTCTCCACCACATCATGACGCTCTTGGAGATATGCCACCTCCTCCAATGGGGTGGACTGTGAGGATCTACCATAGGAATGGAGGGAATGCTGTCTCTCATCTTCGCCTGGTGGGGATGCTCACTGCTTACTTCGCTGATTGGCATCCAGCTGTGGAGTACGTCTGCTGGGAGTACACTCATCCACTGGAGGATACGTACTGGAAGGCAAGGGCAAGTATCTTTGCACATAAGCAAGACAAGGGGGCATATCAACTGGACAGGATGTTCTCTCACGTGGGTCATCGAGCTACTATAGAGGATAGCATTGAAGATGCTGCTTTTGAAGCATGTATGGGTCTCCGCTATCTTCGCTTTAACCTTATGAAGCATGACATTCATCGCTACTTTCCTCGTGCACACCCCAACCTTGGATGGGCTATGACAGATCCAGTGCAGCTAGAGCCACTGCCTCGGGTGATGGTGAACCTTGTCTATGATATGATGGATAGGAAGCTGCAGCTAGAAGAGATGGTGAAGGCACAAGGGAAGACTATCAAGAGGTGCCAGGCAACCATTGATGAGCTCCGAGCAAACCAAGGCATGCCCAAGATTTATGAGACATTAGAGCATGAGCCACTTCCTTAGGAAGTAGGAGTCCTTTATGTAATAAGAACGTTCTTAGTAACGTCAGTTGAGTCAGTCGAGTCTGTCGTGTGGTTTGAACCTTGGTGTGCTAGTTGCTTTATTATTATGCTTATGTGTGAGTTGGATCTTTGTTTGAGTGTCGGGACTTGTAGGCATGTCTACAAGTTCCATTCTTAAGAATAATAAGTTTAATAGTTAAGGGAATAATAGTTGGGTTTGGTATTATCACGTTTCTGTCCTTGCTGTTTTCTGGAGCAGTCTGCAATGTTTCAACTATAGTTTAAAAACGGTTCGTGCAATATTTATGAAATTTTTATGAGAGAAACTAGACTCAAGCATCTTTCAAATGCCACTGGAATTACCTTTTTATCTAATCTGGTTCGAGATATATAGTTTTCACAAGTTAAAGTTTCTGCACAGTCTGGAATCTGGAATAGTTTCGGTTACGCCTTATTTTTCATAGACTTAACGACAGAATCTGATCTTGAGGTCTGAATAGAAATTGTGGATAATTTCATAAGCTTTCCAACCATATAATGTACGCCTCTTTTGGACTTCTATAGCTCGAGATATGATTGAAATACTGAACTGTCAATATTGCTACTCGTCTAGAAAACTTTCAGATCTCATTCTTAATCTTATAAGTGGTTGATAACATGGAATTTTTAAAGTTTGCATGTTTATGGTTGGCAGATGGCCGGAAGAGGAAGAGGCAGGGGTCGTGGAAACATTCCCCCAAATCCACCACCACCACCGCCACCAACTATCGAGCAACTGTTGGCAGTACAGACGCAGTTGATGCAACAACTAGTGCAGAATCAGCAAAATCAGCCAGTTGCTGGGGCTCAACCACGTGATAAACGTGGTGAATTTTTGAAGGGTCGTCCCCCAGTGTTCACACATGCTGCTGATCCTTTGGAGGCCGATGATTGGCTTCGTGCTGTGGAGAAACAACTCAATATTGCACAATGTGATGACCGACAGAAGGTGCTGTTCGCTTCTGGACAACTTCAGTGAGAAGCTCAGGATTGGTGGGAGTCATATGAGTATGGTCGTCCTGCCAATGCTCCTGCAGTCACCTGGCAGGAGTTTAGAGAGAACTTCAGGGCTTACCATATACCTGAAGGAATGATAGAGTTGAAGGCGGAGGAATTCAGGAACCTGACCCAAGGGTCAATGACTGTAGCTGAGTACCGTGACAAGTTTGCTCAATTGTCACGATATGCTCCACATGAGGTGGCCAATGACAATGATAAGCAGCGCCGCTTCTTGAAGGGATTATATGATGGACTACAGTTGTAGTTGATGTCCAATACCTACCCTAACTTTCAGACGCTTGTGAACCGCGCTATTGTGGTGGATAACAAGCGCAAGGAAATGGATGCAAAGAGGAAGAGGTTACAGGGACAAGCCTCCAGTAGCAACACTCGTCCACGTACTGGCTTTCAGCAGACTAATCAGCAGAGGCCTCCTTCTGGACAGTGGAATCGTGGTCAGGCCCCTTTCCGTGGACAGTTTCCGCAACGTCCCCCATTCCAGCCGCAGAATAGTAACCAACGTCCTCCGCAGCAGAATGGGAATCAAGCACAGCGTCAGGGTCCTTCCAACAACACTCCCACGAAGACTAGTGCTCCCAATACTCCCAACAGGTGTTTTTGATGTGGGAAAGAAGGTCACTTGTCCTACAATTGCC
The DNA here is from genome assembly GCA_038087645.1 of Saccharum hybrid cultivar R570. Classification (NCBI taxonomy): domain Eukaryota; kingdom Viridiplantae; phylum Streptophyta; class Magnoliopsida; order Poales; family Poaceae; genus Saccharum; species Saccharum hybrid cultivar. The sequence goes on along the minus strand of JAQSUU010000066.1, from coordinate 28,039,013 downwards.
CGGAGAAGCCCAACCAGCAGACTCCCCAGAGACAGAGCAGCCACCAGAAGCCCGCACCTAATTCGGGAAGGGTGAATCACTTGTCCCAGGAAACCGCAGTGGAGGAGCCAGAAGTTATGCTTGGTACGTTTGATGTCCACTCTACTCCCGCCACTGTTCTTTTTGATTCTGGAGCATCACATTCTTTCATATCACAATCATTTGTTAGAATACATAGAATCCATTTGTGTGCCATGAAGAACCCTATCTTAGTAAACTCACCTGGTGGAAGCATGCCAGCATCTTATCACTGCCTTCCGATTAGTCTCAACTTAAGGGGGGTAGAGTTTATAGTTAGTCCTATAGTCTTGAGAACAGTGGGGATTGATCTTATATTGGGAATGGATTGGATGATGCAACAAGCAGAGATTCAGTGTAAGGGTAAATCAGTTGTACTGACAACACCAAAGGGTGATAGAATCAAGATTGAGGTAAAGGTGCAGAAACAGGAGACCGCTACAGTGAACCAGCTCAATGATGGTGCCAACCAGGAAGATCCAGTTGTGGAGGAGTTCCCAGATGTGTTTCCGGAGGAATTGCCAGGTATGCCACCAGACCGTGACATTGAATTTATTATTGAATTATTACCTGGAACTACACCTATAGCTAAGCGTCCATATATAATGGGAGTAAATGAATTAGAAGAACTTAAGAAACAAATTAAGGAGTTGCAGGATAAGGGTTTTATTCATCCTAGTTCTTCACCATGGGGAGCACCAATGATTTTTGTGGATAAGAAAGATGGAACCAAAGGATGTGTGTAGATTATCGGTCCCTTAATGAGGTTACTATCAAGAATAAGTACCCATTGCCTAGAATTGATGACCTGTTTGATCAGTTGAGAGGAGCTTGTGTATTCTCCAAGATTGATCTTCGCTCTGGATATCATCAATTGAAGATTCGTGCCAGGGATATACCCAAGACAGCTTTTACCACACGGTATGGGTTATATGAGTATACAGTGATGTCCTTTGGTTTGACTAATGCCCCTGCATACTTCATGTACTTAATGAATAAGGTGTTCATGGAGTATCTGGACAAGTTTGTGGTGGTATTCATTGATGATATTCTAGTATTTTCTAAGACTGAGGAAGAACATGCTGAACATTTGAGGTTGGTCTTGCAAAAGCTCAGAGAACACCAACTATATGCAAAAAGGAGTAAATGTGAGTTTTGGCTGAAGGAAGTTTCTTTTCTAGGTCACATTGTCTCAAATGGAGGAATATCAGTAGATCCTGGTAAGGTGAAAGATGTATTGAACTGGAAACCACCCATCAATGTAAGTGAGATCCGTAGCTTCTTGGGATTGGCTGGTTATTATAGGAGATTTATAGAGGGGTTTTCAAAGCTTGCAAAACCAATGACTGCATTGTTGGAGAAGAATGCCAAGTTTGTGTGGTCCGAGAAGTGTCAGGCTAATTTTGAGGAATTAAAGAAAAGATTGACTACTGCACCCGTCTTAGTTTTGCCAGATCTGAATAAACCTTTCTCTATCTATTGTGATGCATCTCGATTGGGTTTGGGATGTGTTCTTATGCAAGAAGGTAGAGTTGTGGCATATGCATCAAGGCAGTTGAGGAAGCATGAGTTAAATTACCCTACTCATGATTTGGAATTAGCTGCAGTGGTTCATGCATTAAAGATATGGAGACATTATTTGATTGGACACAAGAGTGATATATACACTGATCGCAAGAGTCTAAGGTATATCTTCACTCAAACAGATCTGAACTTGAGGCAGCGTAGATGGTTGGAGTTGATAAAAGACTATGATCTAGAGGTGCATTATCACCCAGGAAAGGCCAACGTTGTTGCTGATGCTCTTAGTAGGAAAAGTTATGCAAATGAAATACAAGTAATGCCCATGCCAAAAGAATTGTGTGCTGAGTGCAAGCATCTGAACTTAGGATTTACTACCAATGCAGTGGAATTAGTATTAGAGCCTACTTTGGAGCAAGAAATCCGCAAAGGTCAGCTGAAGGATGAAAAGTTGAGAGAGATAGCTGAAAACATAGCTAAAGGTAAATCTCCAGGATTCCGTAAGGATGATAATGGTACGCTATGGTTTGGAAAAAGGCTGTGTGTGCCTGAAGATAAGGATATCAGAAGGGCAATTCTGCGTGAAGCTCATGAGTCAGCTTATTCCATACATCCGGGGAGTACTAAGATGTACTTGGATCTGAAAGAGAAATATTGGTGGTATGGTTTAAAGAGAGACGTTGCTGAGTATGTTGCTTTGTGTGACACTTGTCAAAGGGTGAAAGCTGAACATCAGAGACCTGCAGCATTGTTACAGCCTATGCAGATACCCGAGTGGAAATGGGAAGAGGTTGGTATGGATTTTATAGTTGGGTTGCCACGGACTCAAAGAGGATATGATTCAATTTGGGTGATAGTGGATCGTCTGACTAAGGTTGCTCATTTTCTGCCTGTGAAGACTACATATAGCAGTGCGAAGTTGGCAGAGTTGTATATGCAAAGAATAGTGAGTCTACATAGAGTTCCTAAGAAGATTGTGTCTGATCAAGGTACTCAGTTTACATCTCATTATTGGCAAAAGATACATGAATCATTGGGAACCAAACTGAATTTTAGTACAGCTTATCATCCCTAGACAGATGGTCAAACAGAGAGAATTAATCAGATATTGGAAGATATGTTGAGAGCTTGTGCTTTACAATATGGTACTAGCTGGGATAAGAGTTTGCCTTATGCAGAGTTCTCTTATAACAATAGTTATCAGAAGAGTCTTCAAATGGCACCGTTTGAGGCTCTGTATGGACGGAAGTGTAGGACTCCATTGTTCTAGAATCAGACAGGGGAGAGTCAAGTGTTTGGGCCTGATGTATTAAAGGATGCTGAAAAGAAAGTGAGAATGATTAGAGATAATCTAAAAATAGCACAGTCCCGACAGAAAAGCTATGCTGATACTCGTAGAAGAGAGTTGACTTTTGAGGTAGGGGATTATGTTTACTTGAAAGTGTCACCTATGAGGAGTGTGAAGAGGTTCAACATGAAGGGTAAATTGGCACCAAGATATATTGGACCTTTCAAGATCATAGAGAGACGTGGTGAAGTGGCATATCAGTTGGAATTACCCGAGAGTTTGGCAGGTGTACATGATGTGTTCCATGTGTCTCAATTGAAGAAATGTTTACGAGTACCAGAGGAACAGATTCCATTAGAGGAGCTCACTGTTAAGGAGGATCTTACATATGAAGAGTTTCCGGTTAAAATTTTGGAGACTGCTGACAGAGTCACAAGAAGTCGAACAATCAAAATGTGTAAAGTACAGTGGAATCGGTACACAGCAGAAGAGGCTACTTGGGAGCGAGAAGAGGATCTGAGAAAAACCTACCCGCAACTGTTTGAGTAAGCATCGGTCGAATCTCGGGGCGAGATTCATTTTAAGGGGGGTAGAATTGTAACACCCTAAAATTTTTGAAAGAAGAAAAATAGGAAAATATGATTTTTTATATATAATTTTGTGAGCATGCAAATTTAGAATAATAATAATTTTTATAAATTTAAAATCAAATATAAGGATAGAAACATAATTGCGCATTCATGCTGCTGCATTTGGAATTTTGTAACGATTGGTTTAATCAAATTCGAATTTAATTTAAAAATCTTTTGAAAAATGGATTTGGAAATAGGAAAAGAAAAAGGAAAGGGATTATTACTGCACGGGCCGTTTTCTTCAAACCGCAGCCCAACTTCCGGCCTGCTTCGGCGGCCCATCTTCCCCTCTCCTTTTCCCGCGGCCGCATCCGCCCTACTGGGCCGAGCCCAGGCGCGGCCTGCTAAGCCCAACCACGCACGCGCGCTGCTTCTTCACCGAGCCGCTGACGAGCCAGGCCCGCCTGTCAGCGACTGTCTTCACCTTCCTTTCTTCTTCCTCCGGCTCCTTCCAACGACAAACGCCGTCTTCCCTCTTTCACCGGATTCGGTAAACCGAATCGATCTCGAATCCTTCCTTTCCTTACCCGGCGACGCCTACGGGCTATAAAACGGAACCCCGTGCCTCCCCGCTTCTCATTGAGCCCCTAAAACCCTAGCCTCGACGTCCCGGGAAGGCAACCGTCGAAGCTCCGCCTCCACCGCCGCCTTTCCAAGCTAGCCACCGCCCTCCGGCTGTCCTTCGGCTTTGTTCTCGCGCGGGGTAAGATCGCCGTGATGCGCTCGTTCTTCTGGTGCATTTGGTTTGGCGAATGGTGCTTGGGATGGTCGTCTTCTCAAGCTCTGGCGAGCTCGGGCTCTATCCGGCCATGGCGCCGCCGTCGGGATTCCTGTGGCCGTCGGCGCTCTCCTTCTCTCCCTCCCCGATCCGATCTCAGCCCTTGGTTTTGAATCTGACGGTATAGATAGAAGGATACCGGTTCGCTGGTAATTTTGTAAAAGAAACCCTGAGGTTTTTAAGTATATGACCCGCGGTCCAAAACGTAAAACGGAAAATACGCTTTGATTAATTGAAAACGTAATTCGTTTCGAAGAAAGAAAAATATGCTTTCTGATATTTACAGTTTTGCCACTCAACTTGTTTTAGTCGTAGAATCTTCGTTTTAACTCCGATTTGGTCCATTCAAATTGCGTTAGATTCATATTTGCGAGCTCTATGTAACTATACAACTGTACAGTAGGTTTGGATTAATTTATTTTCGAGTTTTAATTAAAGTATTTATTTTTCTATAGTAAATCTTCGTAAATCCATAACTTTGTCGTTTTAGCTCCGTTTTTCGTGATCTTCGTGTCTGTGTGATCCTAGCGAGTTGTAGATTCATTTTAAAGACTTTTTATTTTATTTTCTTACTGATGGTGTACTGTTCTAATTATAGTCTTGTTTGTCTATGCATGATTGCCTTTGGATGTGTGTTGTTGATGTTGATTGATCGAGTATAGACGGTGAGCAATTCGTTGGGGATCAAGAGCCTTACTACGAGCAAGATCTTCAGGACCAGTTTGAGCAAGGCAAGTATAGCATGGGATTATCCTTATTGTCCTATTCACATTATGCAATTAATATCATTATGCATATATTCCTTGTTAAGGATGACTTAGTGATTGATCCTACACCTTGATACCTATTACGATGCATTGAGTAGTATGGCTAGTGCGTAAACATGGACTATGATCATGTAAATTGATTAGAGGAATATGCAACAAACATTAAAAGATGATTTTGATTAATGTTTAAAGGGGATTAGAGCATGGGGGTTCCTTTTGATGCTCTAATTTCTCTCCATAAGGACTCATCTATAAGCGACAATTCGGGATTTACAGTACAACTGTGGGGGCTATATGGCTCTGGCTTTAGTCATATAGAAGGACCTTTTCTAGCTTGTTAGAGGTAACCTTTTTGACGTAAGAACGGCTTGATGAATCGGGTATAGTGCGGCCTCTGTCCTTATGTGTATAGGCTGCGGGTTATTGTGCCATTTGGAAGGGGGGCTCTACATCTGTTTGCCGAGTGAATCTAATGGCCCTAACTTGTTAGACGAACCTTCGAAAGACTTCATAGTGTTTACCCTGCCTGCTCACCTTGGTAGTGTTTTGGGAGTAATTAACCCGGGCATTTGGGTAACATGACTCACAGTGAAAGTGTACAACCTCTGCAGAGTGTAAAACTGTTATAACAGCCGTGCTCACGGTCACGAGTGGCCTTAGACCCTTATGGAATAGCTGATAATTGTTAATGGTTATGTTTTTGCTATTCATTAATCATTTCACATGGATCATATGTTTATTGTTTACATTGAGACATTTTGATGCTATTGATATGCTAAAATCATGCTAACTAAAAGCTACATGCTGATAAACCAATATTATGCCTTTTTGAGCCTCATGAACTCCATGTTACACTTGTTGAGTACGAGATGTACTTACGCTTGTTTATTTTTATTATTTGGATAAAAATCCCGAATGGGTAACAGATGGAGGTAATAGTGACTACTACGCCTACTTCCCTGAAGATTACTAGTCTTGCTGTCAACCAGTCAATGTACCTGTGACTGGAGCTACCACGAGAGTTATTATTTTTACTTCCGCTACATTTGTGTTAAGACTATGTGTTAAATATCGTGATGTAATAACATTTGTGATGATACTTCCGTTATAATTTGTGAACTTATGTGTGATTGATCTCTGGGCGCACATAAGGGTATGCACTCCATTTGGTCGTTAAATGGGTGTGACAAATTGGTATCATAGCTCTTGTTGACTGTAGGACGCAAGCCTAGCTAGAAATGGTCGATTTAGTATCATCTTTACACTATTTTTATGCTCACTATCTTGCTCTTGTTATTTGATAAATTTTTATGCTTCTTATGTCTCATTCTATTACGAAATTTTGCCTCTATTCTAACTTCATCTAAAAATTCTGTAGATGGCCCGTGGCCGTAAGACTGCCCGCATCGTTAAATGGGTGTGACAATGTGAGCTGAATTTTGGCCTTCTCATTTTAGTACTGACCTATTATGTGGCTAATGAACAGTTGGTAGAGTTGGATATGGGGATGAAATGAAGGAAGGTTTTAGGAGGAGCAGAGCTTCACACTCAATGTGCAGCAGGAAAAAATGGTCGACATGGAGTTCTAACTTCCTTATATCTATATACGGTCAGAATTTTTTATAGAATTTCATTTCCTAGGTTTACAATTAGATTGATCTAGAAAATACATTCCTCTTTTTTTGGGGCAGAACAAGGAGCACTTTTCAATTCAGTTTCATGGTTTATTTTCATTGCAACCTTTCAGATTTTGAAGTGTGCTCAAGTCATAATGAACATAGAGACCATAAGTCAGACTTTGAAGTCTCTGAGGAGGAAAAGAAGACTAGAATGGGCTCTTTGAAGAAAAAAGCAATAGATGCATCAACTAAGATAAGGATGGCTCAATCTTTGTCTGATTGGATGAAGCTGAAGGCGTGCTGCACGGAGCCATACACTGATATTGTTGTTCCGTAGTAGTCGTCTATGTATCTTCAGAGCTTTGTTCCTTTGCTTTTGATCTACAAGTTTTGTAGCTGGGTTTCTTTCTATCTCTTCATGCTGATGAGAACCCCTATATCAATGTCGTATTAGTTTATTATAGTTTGGAAGACCTGATGTACTATTTGGCAAGTGACATGATTGTGGTAACTATTATATGCAATTAATGTCTGGTGTGTGCATAACTTGTGTTCAGTTTCCTAATTCTTGTGTCGATTATGTGCCATTTCAATACTTTTTGTGTCAATGGATGTGTCGTCAAATGTTTCTTTTCCAAACGAGAAAAAAACAACCGCTTTTTGAGCAACACGATAAAAAAGAGAGCCAGAACCTAACCCACTTGACAACACCCACAGCCGACAGACCATGTTATTATACATAAACTTGAGAAACCGGAAACCACATCGGCACAAGCAAACAAAAGACCTACTATGCATTAAAAGTAATAAACTAATACGATAGTCTGCATAAGTGTTATATATCAAAAGTCGATTGTATCCAGGAAACATGTCTTAAAAAATGTTAAATAAATGTGCACAAGTTCACAATTGCCTCACTTCTTACTTGACAAAAATTTAGACAAAAAAATCATCATCAGAATCTTCTCCCAGAGTACTAAATGGAGGGAGGACTCCGTCATTAATGTAAGTGTCATCTGGGTCTTCGTCTTCATCAAACAGGTCATCGTGCTCAGGTTCAGGCATGGCTGTTGCAATAGCATGCTCAATAACAGAAGCATCAACAGTAGCCCCATCAAGGCCAAACCTATTCCAAGCTGTGACATCTTCATTTTGTTGTTGAACATTCATATCTTCCACTCCTACAACAACTGAGTCCAGATCGAGCTCGCCCATATTGTCAGTGCCTTCGGCTTTAGGCATGGCAAAGAGATTTCTAGGCTGCACTCTAAGGACAGTGGACCAATCTGGTTTCTTTATGTTTCTCGCATAAAAGACTTGCTCGGCTTGTGTGCTCAGGATGTAAGGTTCATCTGAATACCTAAATCGAGTGATATCAATATGGATGACCCCATATTTATCCTTAGTGTACCCTCTCGATCTGCTACTACTTGCTGCAGGGACATCAAACCATACACACTAGAACAACATGACTTCCTTGTCACCATGAAAATCAAGACAAATGATTTTCTTCAGCACGCCATACCAGCCCATGTTTCCTGTATTTGCATCGCCCTTCACGAATACACCACTATTTTGAGTAGTTAAGCAGTTCTCTATGGAAGAGACCCGAAAAAGGAAGCCATTTATGAAACACCTGTTGAACACACGAGCCCGAGGGTCTGGACCGTGAGATAGATAATAAATCATGTCATCTATTTCCCCTTGTGCACGCAATGTGCTGATCTGCATTTAATCATTTTAAAAATATATTAGGGACTAATAAACCGACAAAGTGTCTAGCTATTATTACGGACTAATAAAATTACAAGAAGCATGCGGAAACTATAGAAATAAAATATGGATAAATATATTAGGGACGACTCACTTTACGCTCAAACCATGATACAAACTCCTCCTTGTGTCTTTTATCAACATGCCTTGAGCTAATTTTCTTCAGCTCATCCATATGCTCACTATCCACAACAGTTGAAAATATGTTCATTAGTTACATATATATTTTAAACATTCATGACCAAAATAAAAAAAACAATTTAAAATATAGCTTACTTTATCCATGGAGTGACCTCGTCACAGTTGGTTAATATGTAATGCCTCATCCTATGCATTTCAATATCAGAAACTTTCTCGAGAGTACTTCCTTTCCTACTGTAGTCAAGGCTCCCAAATATACTTAGCCCAGATGGTGGTTCACTAGCAGCGGCGCTTTGATGACGCTCTGGACGATTAAGCTTGGTACTAATATTTTCAAAAAAACGAGAGCAAAATGTGAGGCACTCCTCAGATATACACCCCTCTGCAATTGAACCTTCAGGGCGCGCTTTGTTCTTCACATAGCCTTTAAGAGTACGAAGGTACCTCTCAACTGGATACATCCATCTATAACAAACCGGGCCTCCAAGTCTAGCTTCGTCAGCAAGATGAACCGGTAAGTGCATCATAATATCAAAAAAAGCCGGTGGAAAAATCATCTCCAGCCGACAAAGGGTCTCCCTAATCGAAGTGCTCAGTTTTCAATCTCTGAAAACTCCAACTCCTTTGAACACAGTGAGTTAAAGAACCTACTTAGCTCCATCAATGGGGTCACCACATCTTCAGGCAATATGTTGCGCAGCACTAAAGGAAAAAGTTTTTGCAAGATTACGTGTAGGTCATGAGTTTTAAGTCCAGAAAGCTTGCAACCATTGACATCCACACATCTCCGAATATTTGCGGCATAACCATCAGGGAACTTGACGCCATGTAAAAATTTGCACAGAATTTCCTTGTCATCCTTACCTAGAGAGTACAGCGCTGGTGGCAAGTTGTACTTACCCTTTTCGAGCACTGGATGTTGATCTGGCCTTATACCCAAATGTTGCATATCAAGTCGAGCCTTCTCACTGTCCTTGCATTTACCTTGTAACTCCAACAAAGTCCCCAGTAAGCTCTCACATATGTTCTTCTCGATATGCATGACATCCAAATTATGTCGTACTAGCAATGATTTCCAGTAAGGAAGCTGAAAGAAAATACTCTTCTTCCTCCAGTTGTGCGACCTATTTTCTTTGTCACGTTGCTTCCTTTTCCTTGTCTCCTTTCCAAAAGTCACTTGTTGGAAACTTTCATAGTCCCGCAGCACCTGCTCACCACTGAGCGGCACTGGAGCTTCCCCAGTTTCAGCCTTGTTATTGAAGCTCGTCTTGTTCCTTCGCCACTTATGGTTCATGGGCAGAAATCGGCGATGTCCCAAGTAGCAATGCTTCAAGCCATGTTTTAACCATAAGTAATCAGTATGCTTGTGATAATAAGGACAAGCAAACTTACCTTTTGTGCTCCAACCAGATAACATCGCATATGCGGGGAAATCATTAATTGTCCACAGCAGAATTGCATGTAGAGTAAAATTCTTCTTCTCCTTCTCATCCCATGATAAACTCCATTAACCCATAGATCATGTAGCTCATCGATCAGAGGTTGCAAATATACATCAATGTTCACTCCAGGAGATTTAGGCCCAGGTATCCACATCGACATCATCCAATAAGGTTGTTTCAAACACAGCCAAGGAGGCAGGTTATAAGGAATCAGTATCACGGGCCAACAAGTGTAATTAACATTCAACATCCCAAACGGATTGAAGCCATCAGATGCAAGTCCCAGTCTAACATTACGTGGATCAGAATCAAACCACTTATACCTGTCATTCACGTGCTTCCACGCCAATGAGTCTGCTGGATGCCGCATTTTCCCATCACTAACCAATTCTTCCTTGTGCCACCTCATCAATGATGATGTTTCCTTTGACATATATAATCTTTGCAATCGAGGAGTAAGTGGAAAATACCTTAGAACTTTGCAAGGAGTGCGTTTCTTTGCTCCACCACTTTCGCTAGACTTGCCAATCTCATCAGAATTTGTGTCGTCTTTCTTCCACCTACTCTCACCACATGTTGGACATGTGTCCATATCAGCCAACAGCCCACGAAATAACACGCAGTCATTCACACAAGCATCGATCTTAATGTATGTGAGGCCAAGGTCGCGGATAATCTTATGTGCTTTCTTGATAGTGTCTGGGATACAATGTCCTTGGGGCAGCGTATCTCTCCATAGGCTAAGTGTTTTCTCTGCGTTCTCCTTACTCCATCCACCCATGCACTTAAGCTGAAAGAGCTTGACCAAGAATGATACCTTGGTAAGCTATGAGCCTGGCCACAACTCTTGCTGCGCATCTTTCAACAAATCAAAGAATTTCTTTGCACTATCACAAGGCTCTTCATTAGTATTGCCACTGGTCGCACCCCTAATTAATGCGGACAACAGATTGTTGGCAGATGATGCATCATCTGGTGGGCCTACATTCAGATCACTATCATCATTCAAAAATATGCCAGTGTTACCTTTCTCTTTGACAAAGTTCTCATCAAACCCTTTAGTTAGCAAGTCCATTTCAACCTCAGATTTTCTTTTGTACACGACTCCACGACACCTTGAACATGGACATGGTGCAGTTTTTGATGCATAGGTGCCTTCGAAAATAGTATCAATAAATTTGTCCAAACCTGCTTGCCACTCAACTGATGACCGAGGCAGCAGCATCCAACTCCGATCATCATCATGTGCCATTAATTATACCTTCGAAATATCACAATGATTTCATGCACCACGTTAAATTGAAGGGATCATGACATTATTATAAACTTTATTTATCAGAGATAAAGAAAATTAAAAATCTGTAAATTTTCTGAGCGAAGCTTAAAAAAGGGCCCACTTTAACTATAATTTAATAAACCTTAATGCATCCAAAGGGCATTTTTATCAAACTTTATATACTACTATATCTAGAGCATATTCAGAAGCTTAGCACTGTCCATTGTGACAACAGCACCAAGCATGTTTTGCTGTTTTCTCCATCCATGCTCAGAACAGTAGTTAATGGAAACAAATGATTATCTCCTTAAAATAAATGTGATGAACCGAAACTCAGATTGGAGTATTACACATTAAGTCACAATAACTAATCAACACTGCTAGACCAAGCCAAAAACATAACAGCTAGACCTCAGCATAAATAGAGTACCATTGGCTAAGAATGAAATGTTTTTGTACTGAACCAGACAAATAAAAAAATGTGTGGATTAACCAATGCATCTAAATAACAATCTTGCAAAAATTTGTACCGAACTATGTTTATTCTTGACCATGCCTGCTATTGAAATGATGCTTCACAAATTGCTATTGTGCTGTTGTAATTTCACAAATTTCATGTCAGTATGTCAGAACTCATACTTGTTTGACCCATGTTTGCTTACCATGGTTTAAGTAAAATCATGGAAAAAAATTCACTTTTGTTCTACCATGACTCTGAATTACATTGATTGGATCAATAATGTACTCCAGTTCTATCCTAAAAACAACAGTGTCACTGTAGCATTCTAGTGTTCTTCATCCTCAGCAGCATCACAGAACGCTTGATTTAGCACTAACATATTAGAGTTCATTTTAGTGATATAATTTTCTATTTAACTTCCCATAATTCTACCCTAACAACCTAACTTCAGATTGTCTACCTTATAGTCTTTAACAGCAGTAAGATGCAAGGTTCCCATAATTATTACTACTGAATTGTTCCATTGTATTGTAATTTCTCCTTCATGATATTCCAGATGGCAACTAGTACTGCTCTAGCTGCCTTTGCGACATTTGTGGGGAAGTAATCAATTCAAAGGAGCTCAGAACTTCCCTTCCTGCTTTAGAATGCTCACAGTGTGAACGCCAATGTAAGTCAAGTACCAAACTTAACAGTAATATGTAGAGAAAAAAACTGAGCAATAATGCAAGCATACGTGATTCTCTTTTTCACATCGATGATCGCTGGCCGGCCGCTGATCGTCTCTCTTGTGGATGATGAAGGGTGCGAGGTGAAACTGGTTGAACGCTCCGTCCCCTCTCGCACGCCGAGGAATTGAAGGACCGGCCGGTGCTCGCTCTCCTTATCTCGTCGAAGATCCGGAAGGAACTAGGGCACCAATATGCCGTAGTCGCTGCAGGGGAATTCAAGGGGCGTGATGACTACGGCTGTAGGGAAGGGGCGCCGCGACGACAAAGGCTTCAGGGAGGCCGTTACTGCACTAGCTGCTGGTGCTGGCTGTAGGGATTGGGGGGGCGCCTCCACCACGTTCTTCGCAAGGAGACAGGGCGTGAGGGAAGAAGAAAGGCCGCTGGAGAGAAGGAGCCGCGATAGGAGCTACAGGCCACGACCTCTACGTGATCTGTAAAATTAGATTAGATCCTTTTCCAATATAACTGGTCAACATTAATTAATATAGGGTACTTTCGCTATTACTAACACAAACATAGACGTAGCCTAGTGGTAGGAGCTTACTTTCAAGACCAAGAGGTCTCAGGTTCGAAACCCATATTGTTGTCATTTTTTTAAAGAAAAATTATGTAACCATTAAAGTGGAAAGGCTTAGGTATTGCAACGATGTAATTTTTCGTTGTTATATTATAACCTTTTTTGCAATGAACGAAACTGCTACATACAACAAAACCATAATCGTTGCAACCTTAGTGATCGCAACGAACTATTTTTTTTCGTTGCTATATGTACCAATTTTTTGCAACGCAAGCGACTATTATATACAACGGAACATATTCGTGGCGATATAGATGAGCTATTGCAACCATCAAATAAAGAGTTGCAATATCACCTTAGTATCGCAACGAAAATAAACTTGCCCGCAGCACAAATCAAATCGTGGCAACTTTAATCACTTATTGCAACCGTTCAATAATTTGTTGCGATAACACTTACTTTTTGCAACGATCTCCACACTTATGGCCACAAAACAATCTTCATGGCAAAAAACCAATCTATCGCAACCAAAAGTGAAAATCGTTGTGATAACAACCCTTGTTGCAACGAAACCTTACCGTTGTGACAAAAAAAACGTGGTATAAGGGTCAGAAGTTAGTAGTGGTAGTATCTTTGCATATGTGGTAAAGCATAATTCCACTAAATCCATGTCAACTTGGTCGTACGCACACAATAGCTACTGGCATATATATACTTGATCAGGTGTCAATGATTAGACTTGGTTTACAGTCAACATTGACAAAATCTTCTGTAGAGTGCGTACTACATGAACCATCACTGGCTGACAAATTTTTCTGTAGAGTGCGTACTGCATGAGCCATGAGTGGCGGACTTACCCATCATTGTGGACTTCCCCTACACGCCGGCATAATTTCCATCCTTCTTCCTTGAATCCAAGACTTTTCACCACACACTCAAACACTAGACATCCGCATGCATGGATGTTCCTCTCAGTGCCTTATGAAACATGAAAAAGCATTTTACTGCATCTCAAGCGTGTGAGCTGCCTGCCCATACAAAGTTGCACGTACAGTAGTTCAATAACAAGTTGAGTTTGCTGTGACCGTGAGTACTCAAGGACAGGATGATGTCAGTGTCCACCTAGATCAATTACAAACACATGCTGGTCAACGTACAACCGTTGCACCGAGATATTTATCGCTTTATTTGTCCACAGATATGCAAATGGCAAATCGAGATCATATACATTTGTTTAGAAAATGGAAGAGACTTCCTGTTTCTGAGTTTTCGCACTCAGTGTTTATATTATTACATAGTTTCAGCGACATTTGTGATGAGTCAAGAAACAAGAAATACAAAGATTATTAAAGTTCTATCCATGGGAAGCGAACAACTATAACGCAGTCGTCTCTAGTTTTCTGCTCGCTAACTAGAAAAAAATTCGTTGTTTTACCATCATGCTGTAGCAGTGTCTAAAAATGCAGTTAGTACAATAGCCAGAGAGAGAGAGGCGGGTGTAGCCTATGTTTTGTAACAGAGACAGTAATTATAACTGAACAGACGTGCTTGACTGGCATAGAAGATTAGCGATATATATTGCCGTCGGCCGCAGGTGACGGAGTCATCAAGAAATTGCCAAGAGATGTGGAGGCAGGAGCCCGGATGGTGTGTGTGTCTCAACAGAAAGATCATTGCTTGTCTGTGTCCCCAGCATGCACACCGGCCCATACACGCATGCAACGCATGCCTCACAAAGTTGAACTACCACAGCCCAACCTCCTTTGGTATATCACGACTACTTCGTGTCTTTGCTTTGCTTTGCTCACATAATCTGTGCTTCTTCTCTTATTATCCATAAAACGTGTGTATACTAGTTATTAGTTGCTCTAAATCAAAGTTTACATGCTAAACAGACTATCGTTCCTGAATATCCGAAATGGAAATATATGATTATTATTCAACTAATTCAACTGTTTCCCTCATCATATAACATGTAAGGACTATAAACTTCTGTTGTATTTGTCATCTCATCGATGTAGACATTTTTTCAGCTAGAAGACAGGAATTTGATTACAAAATTAAAAATTTCAGTTCTTCAACGTAACTGCCCAACACACAGTTTTCTCTTCATCATGGAGCTACCTTGCCCACATATACAATACAATTTCTGAAAACAAATCAATATATTATTTAATTGATGGAACAGATCCATCATGCGGCATGTGCGTATATACATGAATCCACATCCAAATAAACTGGGATGTGTATGTGGTGTCATGTCATCATCATCAAATGATGATACTTCCCCTGACTGACAATTAATTAATACAAGGAAAATTCATCAGCAACAACTACTAAGTAAAGCTAGCTACACCACCACCAACAGCAGCCACTATACTAAGTATAGCAGAAGCAACACCAAACAAGACACTTCTTTGTCATTCCTACTAGACTAGAATCATGCATACGTGGTGCTCCATCCACCTCACGCGACGCCGCTATTAATTCATTAGCTTGTGGAAAAACAAAGCTTACGAATTAGTAAGGCGGGAGGGGACAGGAATATATGCCATCTAGCTAGTCAACCAATTGCTATTTAGTAGATGACGATCGATGGATGAATGATGGATGCAGAGATAGATAGAGGTGCTAGCTAAAGATGATATGTGTGTGTGTGTGTGTGTGTGTGTGTGTGTGTGTGTGTGAGATCAAATGACGTGCTATTGCCTAAACCATGGGTGAATAATATGATGGATGGACCAACGTTGTTCAGCAGGCAGCAGATTTGGTGAAAGGGCTGAACAAGTGCGGTGCTCGGCCAGGGCCACCCACCTTATGCCCATCTGCACCGGTGGTGGCGGTGGCGGCAGACACTCCGGTGGCGAGGCGCTCGCAGGAGGGACAGATGGAGAGCGCAGCGGCGGCGGGCATGAAAAAGGCAGCCGGGTGGGGGTGGCTGAGGGCGCGGAGCTGCTGGAGCTCACGGTGGAGGCGCCGGTTCTCCTCTGTTAACGTCTCGCAGCAGCGCTTGAGAAGCTCGCAGTCCACTTCTGTCTGCTTCAACTTTGTTCTGCACGCAACAAATACATGCATGGAGGACATCAGCAGGATAGTCATTATATATGCAAATATGCAATAGATCATATAGTACAAGATAAGACTAAAAAACATATATATATATATATATATATATATATATATATATATATATATATATATATATATATATATATATATATATATATATATATATATATATATCGAATAACTAATTTATGAATGCTTCTTCTTTAAATATATATTAGAATTGGTGACGAATATATGTGATGGAACAGGAAGGAACGAAAAAACAGAAAGGAGATATGGATATGGGTTTTGAGGTGATGAATATGACTGACTAACCTGGCTCTTCTGTTTTGGAACCACACCTCCACTTGCCTTGGCCTCAGGTTCAGTTGCCTGGCCAAAGCAGCCTTTTGCTTCTGCCCAGATGCACCATGCGCAACACAAGCAAAGGGGAAAAAATTTAGGAATCCACAGACCAAAAAATACTGAAAATTTTTAATTTTAACATGCATGATTTCAGAAGTGCTAATTAAACTTATATATGTATGTTCTACTTCTACCTAGCAGGACTTACAGGGTTGAGGGTGCTATGCTCCTTGAAGTGGTCCTCCAGCAGCGCCGACTGCTCCTTGGACAGCCTCAGCTTCTTCCGGCTGTTGCACCCTTCGTCGTCGTCGGCAGTGACCACCGCCGATGACGCAACTGAGTAAATAAGCGCCCTGTCGGTGGCCTCGTCGCCCTCCTCCATCTGCAGCTCCCTCTTCACTGCAGAGATCCTCCTCATCGGTGTGGTCGTCAGGCCATCTTTGGCCGTGAGGCTGCTGAGCGACAGAGTCGGCTCCAACAGCGCACGTGGATGCGAGGGAGGCGGTGGCTGTTCCTTGAGCTGCTGGTGGTGGCCGGAGCCAAGGGAGAGGCCCAGGGCTAGCCCGACCTCTTCTTGTTGCTCCATACACAGTTTCTTCTGTTGTTGTCTATATCAAGGAGATGATTCCGGCAGTTGTTTAATTTCTTGCGAAAGTTTGCCTATGGTCTCCCTAGCTAGATGCTTCTGCTCCTTTGTGTATGTGTGGAGACAGATGGAGAGGGAGAGAGAGAATGGTTGAGCTAAGAAGGAAAGAATATGTGTGAAGAGGGAGAAGAGGTGGGGGAGAGAGACGAGGAGGATGGAGACCCATACATATAGGGGTGGCAGCACTCAGCAGGCCGGCCACATGAGCCAAAACAGGCTAACCAAAACACAATAATGCACTTCACACTTGCTAAGGTTGACAAAAATTTAAAAGGTAGGAATTGCAAATGTCCATATATTATTCTAAGTGTACGTCTACTCCCTTTTCCATTATTTCTCCTATAATACATGCATGCACCTACGAACTGACTCTCTTCTTCATTTTCCACCTCTCTCCCTGGCTTTACCAGCTGGTTGTCATCCCCTCTGATCCATCCCAAATATTCTTCATTGCAAAATATTGTATTAATTTTTTACGCCTAGGAGTGGTGAAGATTGTGCCAAGTGCACTCACCCACAACTGCAGCCAGTCACCTAGCTATGCGCCCATTTACTGGATCTCGGACACACACTGATGTGCGTGGTGACTCCAAAGTAACTTTTCTT
Source organism: Saccharum hybrid cultivar R570 (assembly GCA_038087645.1). Lineage (NCBI taxonomy): Eukaryota > Viridiplantae > Streptophyta > Magnoliopsida > Poales > Poaceae > Saccharum > Saccharum hybrid cultivar. The sequence continues at coordinate 28,021,345 of JAQSUU010000066.1, read as the reverse complement.
TTCGGTAGTAGTACGACTACTAGTAGCATATATCTGCCAAGATTGCTCCATCATCATCCTTTTGTTCTTGGTAAGGCTTGCCCTCTTTCCACACCATATAATTGCTTTCCACATGGAACTCTGAAAAATTGGGCCAGTTGAAAGGTCTGTCTGATGTGGGACATTGGTGGTTAGCTCATACTGTAACAACCTTTTTAATGATGGGGGTTGACAAGTCACAATTGCATCCTCATCAATCAACATTCCCCAATTAGGGTAATGTAGGTATGGTTGAGTGAGGTGGACTCTTCTCCCAGTTCCATTCATCACAAAAGCTATTCCCTCACTTACAGGTATATATAATAGCGTCAGTAAAAGAATTAAGCGTCGAAAGCAAATTAAACCAGTGGTTTAGATATGGTATTACTCATAAAAATGAATTCTTTTCAAACATACCAGAGTATCTAACGATAACCTGCTGTATGCAAGATGGTGAGAGCAATAGTTTTCCTACAGGAATCAGGAAAGGTCATGTTTTGATACTAATTAATATTTGATCAGCTGAAATATATTTTCAGTGAATAAATTATAAATTCTGAGTTGGTTATTTTCATGTCGCTACAGGAATACTAATAAGGCACTGATGAATGGGCGCCGTCCGTTGTCGGGCCATTTCTTGGACACTACAAGTGGATGGGGAGATGGAGGTCATGATGTAGTGTAATCACTGATAGATGACCTCATTGTCTTGGCTATATGGCCAGGAGTGATGATGTTGTGTAATCATGCAGCGAGGATTTGATGTCTCACAATGAACTGCCACAATACTGAAAAAGGAAGATGCACTGTTGAGGGTTTTGGAAGAACATATCATTTGAGCATTTGGTCGTGTCCCCTCACTTTTGGCAATGATATATGTTTGGTGTATCCAGAGACGTATGAAGGGATCCTAATTAGCTACTATCAGGTGGTGATCATGATAGTTGTCAAGCAACAACCACCAACATTGTGATTGAGTGTGCTCCAGTTGTTCCTTTAAGAAAGCAATACGATTATGTTGGACATTGATTTATTTTCCTCCTAAAAATTAAATGTTGATGTAATCAATTGTTGAAACTTGCGCAATGATTAACCATTTCTCATAACTATAATCACAATGTTGACTCTTTACATCCAAATAATTTGTCCATTTGTTGGCCATGTATGCAATCATTCAAAACAAATCATGTGGTTGAAGTATTCTAGATTCGCCACAATCATTGATTGCCATATAAACACGACAAGTCTATGTGCCACGCGCGTCTAATGTGCTAATGTATGCTGTAAAATTGTTTCATGGTATCATAGAAATGGTTTACTTTTCTAAGTAGTCGAGCTGTTGTTTTTCAGTCCGCCGAGTTCCGGACCACGATCTTTATATAAGATAATATATTCCACGTCCATGCACCATCAGCTTCTTTTTTATATATAATCAAAGTCCGCACGTATGTAAGCAATTGTATTATAACAAACTAATCAGATGCTTTGGCTCTTGTTTATCCTTAATATAATAAGTTAATTGTCCCCTTTGTGTCATCTTACTAATCATTACTGGCTTCATAAGAAAGGCCGGAACAGACTAATCATAAGAAAGGATGAACATTAGGGATATAAATGGGCTGGGTCAACCTATTGGGTAGTTGACCTGACCTACAAAAACAAAGCCAGTGAACCATAGACCAACCTCAAAGTCCAAATGGACTAATTGGGTTGGAACTATTGACCCAATGCAAAATATAGGTTGACCCAATAATCACATAACAACCTTTTTTTAATTTGTTGGTCTTATTTTTTCAAATAAGCATGGTTGGTTATATCTTGTAAGCACATCTATAATTGGAAGTAGAATAGGGAATGTCATATTTCGAAAGTGAAAATAGATAAAATTAAAATTATATGGTTCACTTGCAAACTCATTTAATTTGATGCACTATGAATAACGTCGATATGTTATCATGGTACTTTTAGTCTTTTGTCTCATATTTCCTAGAAGTATTGATAGTATTTTTGATGGTCACTAAGTACCCAATCTGAACATCAACTATCTCATGAATATAGGACTTACATTTCTTAAATGATTATTTAGTTTTGAATAACATAGTTTCACTTGTACTCAGAGCTTATTTGTATGCAAGATATTTACATTGAAAGACAAAGAACTACATGTGCAAATGACGAAGAAACGCAAGTCTAACCAATCAGAGTTCTCAATGCAAGCACACACAAAGCCCAAAAGGCCGACCCAAGATTATTGGGCCCATAGCAGGGTGGCGCAACATGATCCACAAACTAGGCCTATGGGAGAACCACCTCAATCGAACTAGGTCTCCTTGACAGTTCGGCCAAACTTCCCACACTCCCTTTCCTACTAAATCTTTGCAGGTATCTTGCCACCGCTGAATCTAGAGTGTTTGCCCCATCATCGGTGGATTCGATGGTTCAGTCGAACTAGCACCAAGGGGGTGTTTTGCCAAACTCCTGCGAGGGTTTCTTGCCTATGTTCTTATGCCACAACTCCCAGGGCCCCCCTCACCTATAAAAGGTGTGAGGGCTCCTCATCTGCACACACAACACAGCAAGAGCTCCTCTACTCTCTCATTTGTAGTCTTAGCTCTGAGTTAAGTGGAGATAAGCTTAGCAAGCTAGTCTTAGGATCTCGAGTAGGCTTGGTGAGTTGAGATATAGTTCTTGTATCTCATTTCCCTCAGTAAGACTTTATTCTAGTTCAATGGAACATTCATCTTTGCTTCATATCATACCTAGACTTTATACTACTATGGTTATGCTAGTTATAGGTTCATATGCTAGTATAGTCATATTAGTATATTGGTTATATAGTTTATATATATGTTTGTAGGTTCAAGATGGTAGACTAGAGGGGGTGAATAGTCCTTTCTAATACATTGGCTAATTAAAATAAATGTGGAATTAAATCTATTTGGTCTAGCCAAGATTAGACCTGTAATAGAACCGTCCAAATTATAAGAGCACAAGTACAAAAACAATCACCGAAGTGATCAAATTCTCGCACTTGAGCCCATATAACTCCGGTAGTCCAATGAAATCACGAGGGATTTCAAACCAACCAACATACCAGCCAAGATCGTAGTGATTCAACATAACAAGTCACATGTTACATCTATTTCACAAGTAATTCAATATACATCGGAGTTCAACGTAGTTATTACAACTTAAGTTCAAAAGTAGCGGAAGCAAAGTAATTTGAAACTAACAACACCATTATTTAAAATACATGCCAGTACTAAAGTCGACTTTCCACAAAAGCATTAGAGAGAAGATAACTCAGAAGGATCATGTCCGTGATCACACTCCGCCTCTACGGCAGGAGCCAACCCAACTCTTGCAGTCGCCATGATACATCACAACCTGCAACAAGTGGGGATAAAACCCTGAGTACGAGAAGGTACTCAGCTAGACTTACCCGTCAAAAACCAGAAATAAAGTGACACCAAGGATCATGCAAGGTTGATATGAAGTGGGCTAGCTTGACAACATTTTGCATAAAAGCTTAATATGGATAAGTAATCATTACTGCTTAAGCATCAAGTTAATTATCATTAACCTGTCCTCTATATTAGAACCTATACTAGAGCACTCACTTTATTAGGAGCAAACAATATTAACCAAAGCAGGTATAAATTGAGGCAACCTTTCCATCGTGATCCAATTAACCATCCGTTCAATTTAATAGAATCTACGTTGCCGCTGCTCAAGTCAAGTGCTCACTAACCGGGAGCGATGGCGATTCGAATCGAATTCCTATCCAGCTGGTGGGTATTTCTAACACTCACCGAGTCACGCCTGGCGAGGGCTGCTCAGGTCACCTTTGGTACAGTTCAGGAACCGCGGGTCCGACTGATGTCGCGTCCCCAAGGGCGACACTCTGCCAGGTGATAGGGACTCTAACCCCCCTTGGTCTCACGCCAATGTCCCCGAGCACATCCTTTCTCTCCTCCAAGATGCAACCTACCATTCGATTCCCGGCCTGAACTGTATTACTCGGCTTCGCGGTCGGAACGACTTATCCGGCCAACTAAGTGTTAGACTGCGTTCAACATGACTCAAGGACGTACAGCGAATCGGTCCTTAAACGACTCAGACGGGGATAGATCCACACCCAAGACCTCCATGCCTTGTTGCTTCACTATCGTCATCCCGCCCGGTCTCATTTCATTTTATTAACACATGGTTCCATTCCACGATAGCAATATAGCCAACCGTGCCATATATGAATATTCCTACATCTCGCAGGTGACAGGAAATCACCTGACTTCTACCGCTTAAGCAGGGCTAAGCATCTATTCGATCCTAGTCTATATAGGATTCAAGGATTCATATAACTGGACAAGGAATGATATAATGTAGCAAGGGTTTCCAACCAACTCCTACCACTTAATGCAACAATACTTATAACATATATAGAATTAATTGCTTTGAAGATAGGAGGCTTATAATGCTCCGGGGCTTGCCTGGGATCCGACTCAAGTTAGAGTATGTCAGATGAAGTCACTTGGCGAGCAACCTCCAATCTTTCACTTGTCCGGTTCTTCTATCTTCGGGATGGATCCACATCAGGTCCTTCACGTGCTTCAGCTAGCGTACCTAAATGAGATGCAAGATGCAAGTGCATGAATACATGAAGGTACAATGTACAATGTATCACATACAGTAAGCAAGACAAACACCATATTACACTCCACATGCATAGACACTTCATGTTGCTTAATTAAACATCACCCAACCTAATATAAAAGATGAAAATCATATTAGGCATGGCACACAAGGTTTCACAATATCTCAGGTGTATTAACTTAACTACCCTCATAGGCATAAGTCACACTTAACAATATACAAGCAAACACTATAATTAGAATTTATCAATTTCTGGACAAGCAAACAGTAGCTTCATAATTCAACCATATCTGGAGTTTTATAAATCCAAATGACTTGCAAGAAGACATTATGGAAAGCTTAGGAAATTATATACATTTCATCTTTAATCATCTCAACCTGATTCCCAAGTTATCATGACCAAACATGCCAATCTTTAAAGTCTGCACAGAAGGTAATTAAAATCTGACAGTAGACTTATTAAGCATGCAACTCTTAAACTATCAGACCTGGGATCATGAAAATTTAACACAAGAAAGATAAGATAATTATCTACAACTTTTGTATTTACCAAAATCACGGTAAACATCATTTACACCATGAAACTAGTTGCACGAGTAACACCACACATGCAGCCCAACAGCAGTGGTACAATTATAGACAGAAAACTGATAGAAACTTCAGAGAAGCATAAATGGAGTTCTAGACCTCCAACAAACATGATTCTCAACTTTATGGAAAGCTTATAAAGTTACCTACAACTTTATTGTAATCATCTTAAGATGATTCTACAGTTAACATGGTCAATTAATTAAATAATTGTATCTCTGTCCAAAATATGGACAGAATCTGATATGCCACTTTAAACCGTTATAACTTGAGTTTCACAAATCCAATAATTATGGTTCTGGACTTTTTAGAAATATTAACAAGTTGTGAACAATTTTGTTATAAACATCTAGAGCTAATTGTGCTACTAACTAGGTCACACATTATAAACAAGGCAACCCTGTCTGGGTTTGGACAGAAACAGCTACAGCACTTTAGACTACTATAGTTAAACATATACTTAACCAAAAATTGTGCTCTTTAGCTTTTTGAAAAGCTTAAGAAAATTACTACAAATTATTTATTGTCATCAAGGCATGATTCATAACTTAACTAAGCCAAACAATGCATATATGCAGAACTGTCCAGAATAGAAGCAAAGCAGCATATAGCATTTGTTATTTTTATAGCTCCTAAACTATCAAGCCTAAAATCTTGAAATTTTTACTAGACATCATACATCACAAGAGTAACATGTCACAAAAATTTCACTTCATTTGGAGTTATATATTTACAGTTATTAAAAATAACAGATCCAACTAGCATTCAAAACCTAGTTGCATAAATCTATTTTTACAGCTAAAACTTTAAACTAAAACATGTCATATTATAGATCCACTGCATAGACAATTTCACAAGGATTCCAAAAAGTTCTCATTTGCTATTTTACGATTTTTCTATCATTTACTATGTATTTTCAAAATTCATCCATTTAAATGCAATACTAATTCCGAAAAAGAAAAAAAAGAAAACATTATGCAGAGTGAACACAAAACTTTCCACAAATCATGTAAGCCCCTATATGTAAATCCTTTGTCTCTAGCACTTTTGCAAAGTGAACACAACAAAGAGTTTTTGCCTCGCTAGATGGTCCTTCTTCCTCATAGCAACGGAAAACAGAGAAGGGGACGGAGGAGGCCGGCCTGATTCCGGTGACATAGCGGCCCAGGACGACGAAGGAGCAGATGGCAGCCAACTGCAGCGGCAGGAGGGAGGAGGAGAGGGGTGGCTGGTGTTGGAAGAGGAGGGGCAAAGGAGGGGCGACGGCAACAGCGAGCTCCAGCCCGACTCGGCCATGGCTTCGGGCACGAGAGAGCGAGAGAGAAATAGACCGAGGAAAAGAGGAGAAGGGAGCGAGTGAAGGGTCGGGCTCGATCCCCTTTTTCGCCCTCTCGACACAGAGCAGCCCGGGGAGGTGGCGCTCATGCACGGGCACGGAGGCCACACGGCGCTCGGTCCTTTCCGATGTCGGCCACCAAGTTTCAGCGCCTCTAAAACTGCCATCCAAAAGCGACGTATTTACGAGTCTGCCACTCTTCTAATCTCACCTCTATCTCTTAAACCAGATGACAATTCGACCAACAAATTATACCGCTGCGTAGGGCTATGAGAGTACTACAACATTGCTTACAGGAGCTCAGTCAAATTCCACTGGTTTGCGAGATATTAATTCCCGCCTTAGGGTTGCACAGGAGGAGTCAAAATTGCACTGTGATCAGCTTGACAGCACTTCGGGGTGGGATCGGGACGCGGTCCAAAAATAAAGTTTGTTGCATACAAACTAAACTCCAACTTTCATTAAAGGTCAAACTTCATATCTCGAACAAAAATAGTAGTTTCACTTCGGTCAACACCGCGTCGGAAGAAACCCTAGTTTTGAGGTTCGGGACCAATTTGTGGCATCTTCTTGTCACTTGTTCCACATGAGCCTTTCATAAGTGTTGTTGTAGGGTTCAATTGGAGTTGTTTGGTCAAGGTTGCAAGACTTGGTTGATGACATATGTTCTCATTCTCTAAACAAAACAATCCAAGCAAGATATGACTCATTCCTTCAAAATTTCCAACTCTGCTATGACTTACCATTTCATTTGACTTCTTGATTCCAAACTTCAAGAAACTTTTCCAGGGATCAATATAGATAGTTATTGAGGTGAGACATGTGAAGATACTTTGATAGCAACACCCAAGCATATATCTTTTAATTGAGCCTATATGTAAGCGAGGGTGCAATATCCAAGTTTAGGTTAGGGCTTATTTCCATAGGTTTGACTTTGACATCGTCATCTCCACTAATATATCATGTTTGAGCTTAAACCCACTACTTAATTGGTGATAAACACCTAGGGTGTTACAGCCCTCCCCCCTTAAAAGAATCGCGTCCTGAGATTCGGAATGGAAGACCTTTTAAGGAAGAGAGGCACGTTATCTAGTTCCCAACCTCTGCTATAGCATTCAGCTACAAAGCTTCAACATTGGTGAACAATTTGGCCAAAGGCACTTTCTGATACTTACTCTTCATGGTAAAATTTGTCTGAATAATTTCCTTCATTGACTTCCATGAAGCATTGTTACTTTGGGAGGAATCCAAGATAGCACGTACTGCATTCTCAGTGTACGGAGATCATTTGGTCCATGAGTGAACCACTCACAAGTATCTGACTCTCTAATGAGCACAACATAGGCCATCTGAACTTGACACTAGACCGAAATATTCAGAAGTATACTCGTTGAAATGGCTCTATGTTCACACGGTTTTTGAAAAGCAGTTCTCTACCAACTGGCTTGAGTACAACCTTCCAAAAGGGTGAGATCATAGACGACAAACATTCTCTGAGGCCATAGGATACCGACTAACCAATAGACAAGGTCTATGTTGGTCGTAAATGTTCATTCATTTAGACACCAACTAATGGAAAACTACTTGTGGTTCCATGTGTACAGTTCTCTTTCTCTGATGACAACACTGTATTATCTAAGTCTATCGAGGGATTAGTAAATATGATAACTGACTCAGTTGGTTCCGTATTTCTGCCAAATGTTACCTAAGAAGATCCTCTTATCCAAAGCCAATAGTTATCTGGGTTGAATCAGATGCAACCTCTTGGGTAAAAACATTTATAAGGTACCAAAGTATGTCATCATTTGGAAAATCATTACCAAAGCAAAATGTAGTGAGGCCTTAAGGACAACAAAAGTTGTAATTATTCACTTAACCGCGGGGAGTAGTCTACCACCAAGCGATTGAGTAAAAATTTTCCTTCGTGACTTAAATGCACTGTAAGTTGAGTTGACTTGCAGCGTAGCAACTTTGTCAGGCCAACTTTCACCCGAGGCTTCCTCTTTGGGATCAAACAGCAGCTCTAAGATAGGAAATTTGTTGTTTGACACTTCTCAGATTGCTTTCAAATATTCCTCAACACTTTGTCCAACAGTTATGGACAAACCGTTTGTGGCACCTAAGGGCACAAGGATGTTGATCGAAACTAGGGCATATTTTCTCTAATTCTTCACTTTAGTTGATAGAACACTTTGCACTATCTGTGTGATTGTCCAAGATGGAATTGACTTGGTCACAATGGCTGTGGAAGATAGGGTATCACTCAAGTTGTTGGCCAGTTGATTAACTTATTGTTGGTTATTGCTTTGTAAGACATAGCCTTTGTAACTACCAAGGAGTCATTACCTAGCTGGAGATTAACCTTCCTATTGGTAACTAATTAGTTGTCTCTCAACACTAAAAATTCCAAATCTTCACTCTTGACCACAATAATTGTGGTTGACGCAGAACGAATGGTTGCCATCGAAGTTAGCAAATACGAAGTTATTCTAGAGATGGTTGATTTCGATTGTATGGTCATTATGCACCCAAGATTGCGACTTGGATAGCTCCGGTCATATGCACAATGCGACAATCGATTCTCATTCCACAGATAACTTGTCCAACATTAAGTGTTGTGTGTCCTTTTTATCCAATAGAGATGAGATACTTGCTTACTAGATGATGTTCGTCAATAGTCTGACAACTAAGTAGAGTCACTTGTCTACCACCTATTACAGTCTGTTAATGTTTATGTCGGTGACCTGTTCTTCAAAGGTTATCCTCTTGGCAACTTCAGAAGGAAACTCCACTACCTTCAGTCTAAGATATGGATCTTACGATACGATATGGGAAGATAACCAAGGAACATCTCACAAGAAAGCCCACATCGATGTAGTTCCATAATAGGCTATGACTAGCAACCTCGATACCAGCGCGTGCCTAGCAGCACTACCATGTGCCGGCCGGTCACAGGGAGGCCCCAGGTTTCGTCGCGGCACCGCAGAATACTAATCGTAACACCATTACCGAACAGACGCCCGATAAGGAATTTCAAGTGACACAGATTGGTGGTCCGAACAAGTACCATACAAGGAGGGATAGCAAGCAAAGGTAGTCACAAGGCTTAGAACCAACAGGGAAACCATTCGCAGATCAAAACACCTCACAAGAGAACATAGCTAAATTGTCAAATGCGATTAAGCGCGAGATTTTTGCTTAATTCCACGTACGCCTAGCATTCACCACTATGAGGACAAAATGAAAGATTACCATGAGATTCGGTCATGTTGGACCACAACATGAGATCAAGACTGGTAAACATCTCGAGACTTGAGAAGGTTGGGGATGGATTAAGAAAATTTCAAGGGCGAAAACCGATATGTAGTCATAGATTGAGTTGATAAGGTAGATGCACGAATTTGCAAGCACACGATTTAGAGGCCGTAGCAGAGAGACGTTGCGTCACACTAGCTAACCTTTGGGAGAGGTAACCGGAAGGTCCAACATGGATTTGGGTACAGTCTCCACAACTGGCAACGTACGAACCATGATCAAAGGCTAGCGTTGATAAAAGTTAACTTGGTTAGGGTTGCAAAACACCCACGGCTTATGCAAACATATAGGAGAACTAAACTTTGGGCTTTCGGTCAAACAAAGACATGGATACAAACATTCAAGGACTAACCACCAAGTCTACAGGCTCAGGCTCTTAAGAGAGAAAACCTAATTGAAGACAATAACCATATAATTATGTAACATAAACGTTGTTCTAGGATAAAGCTATGTGACCCTCGTATGCTCACCGAGGACAAACGAGGTGACAACTAGGACACTACCTAGATAACAAGCACACATACAACATCACAATCAAGCAGTCGTTTGAAAAAAAATTCAAACGAATGGGCTTAAGCAACCAATACAAGGCACAAGGCTTACCCAAAATAAGCATTTATCTCAAGCATGAACTAACTACAAGTTTAGCTCTAAAACAAACGCTAGCTAAGGTGGCTAACTTAGCATGTGCACAGAATCTGGATAGCAGCACAATAGTTACTTGTTTCAACCATAACTGAGGTTATAGATATCCCACAAAGGTGATCCTAGACTTTCTAGAAAGCTTAGGAAGATGACTACACTTTAGTTATTCATACCAAAAGCAAATTCATAGATTAACATGACCAAAAATGCTAATGTTTCAGATCTGTACCAATATGGATAGAAGACTGACAAGAACTTCAAAAATGCATAACTGGAGTTCTAGAGACACAACGAGGCTGAGCCTTAACTTTATGTAAAGCTTATTAAGTTTTCTATAACTTTCTTATTATCATATTAAGATGATTCTATAGCTAACAAGGCCAAACAAGATAAAGAAGACATCTCTGCCCAGATTTGGACAGATTCTGTCAATTCCCTTTGTAAGCTCATAACTAGAGATTTAGACCACGAAAATTAGTGCTATAGGACATTTTGAAAAGCTTAGAAAAAGTAATACACTTCTTCTATTATCTCCAAGACATGATTCCTTATGCACATAGGTCAAAAAACCAAACATTCAGATCTATTCTGAACATGAGCAGATTTTGACAACAAACTTCTAAAATTTATAACTCCCAAACCATAAGGCCTAGTGTCATAAAATTTTAGGACAAGATAGATAAGTAAGTTATCTACAACTTAGGTATTCTCTATAACTACAGAAAACACCATTATGATCATGAAAGCATCACTACAACAGAATCGTTCTAGCAGCCAAAGTCCAACAAGGAAAACAAGGCTTGCCTGTGTTCTACTTAACAAGAGAGCACACAAACATGTTATTCTAGTAGCTCTAAATTTTGTTACCTTAGACCAACATGAATTTAATTCATTCATGAGAATCCATAATTATTTAAGTGAGGTCTAAAGCATTGGCAAACGCTTGGGTGAACAACATATCCACCATTTGGCTAAGCTAGAGGATATCTCTAAGTTCAAGCATGTAACCACACTTATTTCTAGTAAGGCTGTAACATCCCGTTAAAAAAATAGTTAATCTAATACCACGTGGGCCTAATGGGCTATGTACGGTAGTAATTAGGCCTAACTAGAGTCAATTTGTAGAATAGAAAGAGACGGAATTAAAAAAAACCCTAGAATGAAAAGCCTACCGCAACCCACCTCTCGTATCCTATCAGCTGAACATTTCATCTGCGGGAGGAGTCGGCGGCGGCGGCGGCCGCCGCACAGTCCACTCTGTCGTTCCCGTCGTAGTGCACAGATATATAGAAGCGAGAGAGCAGCGGACAGCCGGACTCAATCTGGTCAGAAGGCTGTGGGGCGGCAGGCAGGAAGGGATTCGTGATCTGTTATATATAGGTAAATAAACAAATCAAATTGTCGTACTTGTAGCTTTTCCTTTGGTTTGTCGCTGCACTCCTATTTAATTTAGGAACATGGTGTCAGAAATACTACCGCTTGCAAAGGGATAGACTGGATGCAGCGTAGTTTTTTTTAATCTACATAGAGAGAAATTTGTCAGAGCTTTGCTTGTCTTAGACTGTCTTATGGAGACAACGCACTGGAGGCCTATTGTTGATTATTTTATCTAATCCAACACTGCCGGAACAAGATTTTAGGATAAATATTTCAGTACTTGTTTTTAATCTCGAAGTTGAGCTGCTCCACAACATTCAGACACACGTGTTCAGATTGTACCTCTGATTATGAATAGTAACAGCACGAATTAAATTTTGTAGTGAATATCAAAGTGGTAGAGAATTTTACATAGATGTTTCCATTCTACTCAATCATAGGTTTTGCTGTCATATAAAAATAGTTACGAAAAATAACAAGGTACCTGCCCTGAAAAAGACATGTGGCCTGTTTGGCTATATTTGACCTTATTTTATTAAGGGTTCTTTGCAACTAGAAAATATGGGGAGTGATCGACTAAGCATAGGGACATGTATTTACTCTTTATATGATGATTTATTGAGTAGTTTCAAATATTTATTTTTATCAGGAAGTGCGCCTCATAACCGTTCTTAGACATGCTTGTCGAGGTTGTTTTCTTCAGAGAAAAGGCAAGTAACGTAGGGGTGTGGCTAATGCTATGCATATATTCATGTCTTGCATTCTTTTGAATAAAATACAGCAAGACTAATAATATGGTTTACTTTCATCTTGCTTACTTATACATTGTGTATGGATTTATTTACGATGTCGCTTGTCGCTATGAGGTCACGGTTGCATATTATTACATTATAATTATTGCACTATGGAGCTATGCATACATGATCATTCATATGCATCTATATGCATTTCATATGGAGTTAAAGGCCGGTCACCGCCATCGCGCAGTGACTAGTACCGGTACATGGAGTTGCATGAGAGGTTGGCACCGTCCAACGTAAAACTCTCAATGGAGTTGCATCATAGCATGCATACGTCATTTACTTGATGTTTTGGAGAATATTAATACATGGATGATGTGATACTCTGGCCCTATGACAACGTTTGGAAGTCGCTACAATATGGAGTTGCTCAATTTGTTTGTTCGTTACTTTCTTATCATTATGGATGTTCAAATGGTTTTCAAATTTAATAACTCAACATATGTGAGACGTGTTTATATTCATAGCCATTGCTTGCTGAGTTTATCTCACCCCTTTATTCTCTTCCAGGTTATTAATGATGAATGTTGGCATGAAGGGGATGGGATTAGCAGCACCACTTGCACTCCTGTAGCATCACATAATAGTTGTAGAATTATGAAATAGCAAAGATAGTAGATGTTATCTTTTGTATTTAGAGATAATAATCATGAGTATCTCTTTCCCTTGTATAGTTTGCTTGTTGTACCACGTATATCTACTTATTTATATGTTTCTTCTTCCGTTTGCATTCGTCTTTTGTGTAGCAGTTGCCAAATTTAATAGTTGGGCAACTCTGTAGTGTTTGGTAGCATCTCAAGGTTGCGTGGTACCTGGGGTGTTACAGTTGGTATCAGAGCAGGCATTAGGTTCTCGGAAAAAAAAGATTTAAAATGACACACTTGCACTTGTAGGATGGGTACGGGTTTGCATATCACGCATACATTTCTATATTGAAGTGTTTTCTTTGTTTGATTTTCATGTTACTTGAAGTTTATGGCGTATCTCACTATCATAGTTAGTTATGATAGAAGTGCAACTGATATTTTCATTGTTTACGTATTTCTTTAGTGATTCTGTTATACTGTGTATTTTTCCTATGTGTGGATTATACATAGTACTTGTTATTTATACATGCTTCTTTAGCTTTACAACATGGTGTTTTATTGATAGCTACATCTTTAAGGTGTTGTAGTTGTTGTTGCTTGAGTGGTGGTGATATTATGTTATTTTACTTATTTTCTTGGGTAATAAAAAAAAGTTTAGGAAACATGTATAGCTACTATAGTATGGTAGTGCAGATGGATGGAGTGGAGGGCCCCCACAAAGTTTTTTCCTGCACTGCTAAGTTAGGATTGCCTGAGGGTAGGTTGTGACCCAACTATCCATATTCGAAGAAAATAGTGAAGTGACGGGTGGACTGGCCCCCATGCCGTACATTCTAACTATTTTCTCTTGATATATTGGATTGGTGGATCATTATGTGCCTTGCGATATATGTTGCTGTGATGATATGTAAGCCTAGCCTTATAGAATGGTGTAGGGTTTTACTCCATAAAAGTACGAGGCAACCATGCACCGATCTTAGGGTTGTGTTGAGAGGAGTACCTAAGTAGAGTTCCAAGTGGTTCTGAGGGTTACATGTGTTGATGTACTTTTTGTAGAGAGCATGATAGCTCCTAGTATCCAATCATGAGAATTTGTGTTTTGAAATCTTTTGGGTGAAGTGTTTGTTTGAAGGCATGCAAGCTTTAGTGTTCTATGGAAAGATTATTTGTTGTAAGTTGCCTTAAAGTCTATGCATGACTTGGTTTCGGGTAGGTTAAACTGAGTGGAGTAATACATGGGCATTAGAAGTAAACTTTGTGTTAGTAAGCTCGCCCATCTGTTTTATGGTGATGGTAGTTTTGTTTCCCTAATATTATGTTACTTGTCAATGTTGTGATGTTAGAGACTTTTGGTTGTAGGTAGTACATGTATAGCAAAGTTGAAGGTGATGGTTGATTTAAGCCTTGTCTTTTGTTTTTTTTTGTGAGCCTACCATGTTTGGCATGATGTGTACATTCTTTGGAGGGTTTATGTTATCTTGCCAGATTCCTAAGGTGTGGGTATTGTCTGGTTGCTCACATAACTGATTTCACTGTTTAAATGTGTAATATATCATTCCAACTTGTGTACTTTCTTTGGGCAAATAAGTCTACTTGGGCGGTATTGGTCTTTTTTTTAGCTTAATGCACTTACAAGTAATTTTAACTTGATTCATACTTTTGTCATTCTAGTTTTGGAAAGTTCTAGGTGACCTGCTTTGCTAGTATCTAAGTCTTCCATATGAGGGCGAATTCTTTTAAGGGCGGTAGAATGTAATACCTAGAAAATTTGACCATAGCCTTTGTGTTTATCTATAAAATATGTGGTTTCTTATTTTACATCAATTCATCATGTGGCTTAATGCAGTGAATTTCATAGCAAATATGTTTTGATTGTTGGTAAGCACAAATGGTTAAATAGTTGACTAAGCGTTTTCATGAGTAGCAAAAAAAAATGAGTTTTTTAAGATTCCATCATATGGATGATTGGAGACTGTAGATATGTAGAGCTAATCAAAATAATTCTATTTGATTACCAATATGCAGTGTTTGGAGTTCGGATTATAGAGTTTTTTTTTGTTGGTTGCTAAAATGAAGAAAAAGGAAATCGTGCTACAGTGCCTGGTGTGATCCTTCATCTCCTAAGATGGCCTTTTAATATGGCTAATGGCCTCCCTACCTCTTCTTTATCAAGGGCAACACACTAGCCCTTTATTTAGTAGCTCATTAAAATTCCTTGTGTCATTACCGATGTCTGATGCTCCCCATCCTCTACAGCTCATCTCCTCATCATATGTGTTTGTTCACTCTCTGGTCTCATGGGTGCCCAAATCAACAAGGAAGAAATTTGAGAGAAGAGTGGGGGAGAGGAGTGATAGAGAAACAAAGAGGAGAAAAAAATGGCTGCATAGATCTTAGGCTTTTGGGAGATCAAGGTGAGATGGTTTGATCTAATTCCCTTGTTTTGGATGAATTTTGGGCCTGCATTTAGTATTCTTTTGTTGAATTAGTGAACGGGGTTAGGATCGCAATCTCGTAATTAAGCCCTGCTGTGTTTTCAGATTCTACAATTGTTGGTTTTATGCTGTTTGAGGCTGCTTTTATGTGCTCTAAAATTATATAAAAAAATAAATTGTGTTAGTAGACTTCCATTCCTTTTCTTTTGGCGTAGAGATCACATTTATAGCCCTTGTGGTTTAGGAGATATGATCATTGTTTGATGATGTTTTTGTTCTATCGAAGTTCTAGACATTATTAGATGCATTCAGTTTTATGTTATCTTAAGTCCCTAATATCATGAAATGATCTACATGAAAGGTAGGTAATTTCATAGGCTTTCCATATTGTTGAAGATCATAAATGTTAGATATGCATATCTGCAGTTATTGATATTTTAGTCGGCTGCTGTTTTTCTATTGTCAGAAAATTTCAGTCAGTTTACAGGCTTGTTTTGAGTATCTTAGATTCTTTAAACTCCAAAAGTTATAACACAAAAGTTATAGTGGCTTCCTTGATCCTTCTTCTCGTGAAACTTCATGATTTTAGGCTCTGTAGTTTAGGAGTTATGTGTTTTTAGTGTGGCTATTGCTGTTTCAAGAATGTTCTGAATAGTAGTAGATTGATTTAATTTTTGATAATGTCAAATATCAAACTAGTTTCTGCAATGACTACCACAGTTGTAGAGGTTTGCAGTATCTTTCCAACAGTGTATAATACACTATTATATCTGAAATATAACTTTAGATGTATGCTTTTGAAGCGAGTTGTTAGTTTCTGCTGTCGGATTAAGGGGTCGATATTACTACCTTTATTAGGGCATCTTGATGATTTTTTTTACTAAAAGTGACTGTATAACAAATGTTGTGTAAAGTATAATTTTCCATGATCTAGTAAAGTTTCATAATTATTGGACAAGATTTTTAGTAGATATAAATATTTTACCAATGACTATCAGAATTCGGGACAGATTTTATTGTCTGAATTCAACTGAAGTTTAGGCATGCTTAAGTTCAGAATAAAAATAATGTGTCTTGATGAAAGTTGTAGTTTTTTTTTATTTTTTTTATTTTGAATATGTGTTTATTTATTATCATTGCTTTTGTAAATTTAAAGATACATAAATATCAAGAATCTATGTTGTTGTTAGCTAAACATAGTGCTTGATGTTTTGTATTGCTCACCGATGTTGGTAGAGTGACGTCATACATAAGCTTCACCTAGTCATTCCACTTTGTATGGTTCGAGGTCTTGATATGTTTGTGCATGTGCCTATGAGACAAAGATGAACTTGTAGGTTGGATCAAGGTTTTCTTCTGTTGTGTTTGCTTGGCAAGCTAGTAAAGCTTGGTGTAGTGTTTGTTCCCATGGAGAGTAGCTGAGATTACACCTGACCCTTTGATGTATGCTTCTTTTATGGGTTTGGTAGCTAGTCAGGCCAGTGGGTCTCATGCTGTGAGAAATTCTGAGTTGAAAGGAAGCATTTGTGTTGTCTTGGCTCATAGATGGACGCGTAGTGTACAACATATAAAGAAAAACTAGATTTGGCATTAATTTGTGCTTTACAGTTCATGGTGCCGCTTCAAGCTAGCTGGTTTGAGGCAAATATTGACCCATGGAGTCACGGATGATGATTGTTCTAACTAGAAGTTGGGTAACTCGTCTAGGAAAAGGTGATGTGCAATCGCAATGCTGGGGTTTGTTGTTCCCAAGATGATGCTTTGTCTAGTAATTGGAGCACGTAGGATAAAAAAAATATCTAGTGCCTAGCTGGTTTATTCCAATGAGGCCTATGAAATTTCTTAGTCTGTTTCTTTTACAAGGGAATCAAGGAGGTCGTGTGGCTTGACCATTTTATTAAGGAAATCAGAAGGCAGTTCATAGAAGGACCACTTTAGGTTTGTCTTAGAAGTAAGCTATGTGCCTAGGTGTTTGAGGCAGCACATTGTCATTTTTTTTGATTGTTGGGATGTTCGACAATTGTGGTCATGTGGTGGATATTCACATGCAAACTTGCTGTTGTAAGATGAGCAATCGAAGTATTATAGTGTGGTGCTTGATTGTTTTTTTTTAACTTCTTTGCTATAGAAATGTCCTTGTTGATACCTTGAGTTGAGTAAGCATTGACACTTCATAGAGGATCTGGATTTCTAAGTTCATTGTTCTAGTGCATATGACATATGAGTGTCATTCCTTGGTGCTTGTGTTTTTGGAACAGTGCTTTTTGCTGGATACTAAGAATGTCAGACTTTTTCAATAGCAGTTCTTTGCTTCAAACCACGAGGTCTTGGCCTAGTTACTTGTTAGTGTTTCCTTGATAGGAGTCTTATACTTTTTGTTCGCTTATAAAGTGGATGAATTCGGGGACGAATTCTTTTTTTAGGAGGGAAGAATGTAACATCCCGTTAAAAAAATAGTTAATCTAATACCACGTGGGCCTAATGGGCTATGTACGGTAGTAATTAGGCCTAACTAGAGTCAATTTGTAGAATAGAAAGAGACGGAATTAAAAAAAAACCCTAGAATGAAAAGCCTACCGCAACCCACCTCTCGTATCCTATCAGCTGAACATTTCATCTGCGGGAGGAGTCGGCGGCGGCGGCGGCCGCCGCACAGTCCACTCTGTCGTTCCCGTCGTAGTGCACAGATATATAGAAGCGAGAGAGCAGCGGACAGCCGGACTCAATCTGGTCAGAAGGCTGTGGGGCGGCAGGCAGGAAGGGATTCGTGATCTGTTATATATAGGTAAATAAACAAATCAAATTGTCGTACTTGTAGCTTTTCCTTTGGTTTGTCGCTGCACTCCTATTTAATTTAGGAACATGGTGTCAGAAATACTACCGCTTGCAAAGGGATAGACTGGATGCAGCGTAGTTTTTTTTAATCTACATAGAGAGAAATTTGTCAGAGCTTTGCTTGTCTTAGACTGTCTTATGGAGACAACGCACTGGAGGCCTATTGTTGATTATTTTATCTAATCCAACACTGCCGGAACAAGATTTTAGGATAAATATTTCAGTACTTGTTTTTAATCTCGAAGTTGAGCTGCTCCACAACATTCAGACACACGTGTTCAGATTGTACCTCTGATTATGAATAGTAACAGCACGAATTAAATTTTGTAGTGAATATCAAAGTGGTAGAGAATTTTACATAGATGTTTCCATTCTACTCAATCATAGGTTTTGCTGTCATATAAAAATAGTTACGAAAAATAACAAGGTACCTGCCCTGAAAAAGACATGTGGCCTGTTTGGCTATATTTGACCTTATTTTATTAAGGGTTCTTTGCAACTAGAAAATATGGGGAGTGATCGACTAAGCATAGGGACATGTATTTACTCTTTATATGATGATTTATTGAGTAGTTTCAAATATTTATTTTTATCAGGAAGTGCGCCTCATAACCGTTCTTAGACATGCTTGTCGAGGTTGTTTTCTTCAGAGAAAAGGCAAGTAACGTAGGGGTGTGGCTAATGCTATGCATATATTCATGTCTTGCATTCTTTTGAATAAAATACAGCAAGACTAATAATATGGTTTACTTTCATCTTGCTTACTTATACATTGTGTATGGATTTATTTACGATGTCGCTTGTCGCTATGAGGTCACGGTTGCATATTATTACATTATAATTATTGCACTATGGAGCTATGCATACATGATCATTCATATGCATCTATATGCATTTCATATGGAGTTAAAGGCCGGTCACCGCCATCGCGCAGTGACTAGTACCGGTACATGGAGTTGCATGAGAGGTTGGCACCGTCCAACGTAAAACTCTCAATGGAGTTGCATCATAGCATGCATACGTCATTTACTTGATGTTTTGGAGAATATTAATACATGGATGATGTGATACTCTGGCCCTATGACAACGTTTGGAAGTCGCTACAATATGGAGTTGCTCAATTTGTTTGTTCGTTACTTTCTTATCATTATGGATGTTCAAATGGTTTTCAAATTTAATAACTCAACATATGTGAGACGTGTTTATATTCATAGCCGTTGCTTGCTGAGTTTATCTCACCCCTTTATTCTCTTCCAGGTTATTAATGATGAATGTTGGCATGAAGGGGATGGGATTAGCAGCACCACTTGCACTCCTGTAGCATCACATAATAGTTGTAGAATTATGAAATAGCAAAGATAGTAGATGTTATCTTTTGTATTTAGAGATAATAATCATGAGTATCTCTTTCCCTTGTATAGTTTGCTTGTTGTACCACGTATATCTACTTATTTATATGTTTCTTCTTCCGTTTGCATTCGTCTTTTGTGTAGCAGTTGCCAAATTTAATAGTTGGGCAACTCTGTAGTGTTTGGTAGCATCTCAAGGTTGCGTGGTACCTGGGGTGTTACAAAGGCTAAGCACACATTTTTCTCAAGCAACATGGAACAAGACATTCTTGTTTTACTTCACTCAAGAGAGATAGTGTAACACATTGATCACAAGTTACACACTATAGAAGAAGGGTGAGAGGAGTATAGCTATGCATAAAGCAACAATCATGAAGATGCATGCTTCGTCCTATTCATCCTCACAAGATTGCCAACCTAAGGTGGCGATCACGTTCTATGTCGGTGGCATAACACGCACTCTCTCGATATATAGCTAGTCGACAGCTACATTCGACTTACGCCTTCATGGTTAGCGTACCTGCAGAAAATTTTCATTGCAGCCCAACATTTCCCAATATAGCACACAATGAAAACAGAAAGGTGAAATTCTAAGCACTCCCATATACATATACCCCTGTATACATACATGTAGTACCAAAACTACCCAAATCATCAATCTCCCACAATTAAGTACCTTCATATATACATGTGTGTAACATGTAAATAATCCAGTAACCAAAACTAGCTCTCCCCTAGACCGCAGGTTGTACGGTCATGCTCTCACAACTCACACTTACCTGAGCGTAGGTGCGACGTTTCATAGAAGTAAACTAACAACATATATGGCTATTTCATATATGAAGGCTACCTCTAATCTGACACACCGAGTAGCATAGTGTGGGAGAGTCATCACACATACATACCTTGGCCTGGGCGTAGATGCAAAAATAAAAACCCCGAAGTTAGTACTTATATAAGCCACCTAATAATCCTTATATGGGCATAAGGAAATTGACCACTGTCATACTTAGATTTAGAATTCAGTTTTCACAAACCTATATATAGCTATAAGTTGATAAAACTGATTTTATAAAACAAACCCTTTGTTTTAAATACACATACGACAAGTTTAATGTTGAATCTTGCTTCGATGCCAGCTGTAACAGAACCGTCCAAATTATAAGAGCACAAGTACAAAAACAATCACCGAAGTGATCAAATTCTCGCACTTGAGCCCATATAACTCCGGTAGTCCAATGAAATCATGAGGGATTTCAAACCAACCAACATACCAGCCAAGATCGTAGTGATTCAACATAACAAGTCACATGTTACATCCATTTCACAAGTAATTCAATATACATCGGAGTTCAACATAGTTATTACAACTTAAGTTCAAAAGTAGCGGAAGCAAAGTAATTTGAAACTAACAACACCATTATTTAAAATACATGCCAGTACTAAAGTCGACTTTCCACAAAAGCATTAGAGAGAAGATAACTCAGAAGGATCATGCCCGTGATCACACTCCGCCTCTACGGCAGGAGCCAACCCAACTCTTGCAGTCGCCATGATACATCACAACCTGCAACAAGTGGGGATAAAACCCTGAGTACGAGAAGGTACTCAGCTAGACTTACCCGTCAAAAACCAGAAATAAAGTGACACCAAGGATCATGCAAGGTTGATATGAAGTGGGCTAGCTTGACAACATTTTGCATAAAAGCTTAATATGGATAAGTAATCATTACTGCTTAAGCATCAAGTTAATTATCATTAACCTGTCCTCTATATTAGAACCTGTACTAGAGCACTCACTTTATTAGGAGCAAACAATATTAACCATAGCAGGTATAAATTGAGGCAACCTTTCCATCGTGATCCAATTAACCATCCGTTCAATTTAATGGAATCTACGTTGCCGCTGCTCAAGTCAAGTGCTCACTAACCGGGAGCGACAGTGATTCGAATCGAATTCCTATCCAGCTGGAGGGGTATTTCTAACACTCACCGAGTCACGCCTGGCGAGGGCTGCTCAGGTCACCTTTGGTACAGTTCAGGAACCGCGGGTCCGACTGATGTCGCGTCCCCAAGGGCGACACTCTGCCAGGTGATAGGGACTCTAACCCCCCTTGGTCTCACGCCAATGTCCCCAAGCACATCCTTTCTCTCCTCCAAGATGCAACCTACCATTCGATTCCCGGCCTGAACTGTATTACTCGGCTTCGCGGTCGGAACGACTTATCCGGCCAACTAAGTGTTAGACTGCGTTCAACATGACTCAAGGACGTACAGCGAATCGGTCCTTAAACGACTCAGACGGGGATAGATCCACACCCAAGACCTCCATGCCTTGTTGCTTCACTATCGTCATCCCGCCCGGTCTCATTTCATTTTATTAACACATGGTTCCATTCCACGATAGCAATATAGCCAACCGTGCCATATATGAATATCCCTACATCTCGCAGGTGACAGAAAATCACCTGACTTCTACTGCTTAAGCAGGGCTAAGCATCTATTCGATCCTAGTCTATATAGGATTCAAGGATTCATATAACTGGACAAGGAATGATATAATGCAGCAAGGGTTTCCAACCAACTCCTACCACTTAATACAACAATACTTATAACATATATAGAATTAATTGCTTTGAAGATAGGAGGCTTATAATGCTCCGGGGCTTGCCTGGGATCCGACTCAAGTTAGAGTATGTCAGATGAAGTCACTTGGCGAGCAACCTCCAATCTTTCACTTGTCCGGTTCTTCTATCTTCGGGATGGATCCACATCAGGTCCTTCACGTGCTTCAGCTAGCGTACCTAAATGAGATGCAAGATGCAAGTGCATGAATACATGAAGGTACAATGTACAATGTATCACATACAGTAAGCAAGACAAACACCATATTACACTCCACATGCATAGACACTTCATGTTGCTTAATTAAACATCACCCAACCTAATATAAAAGATGAAAATCATATTAGGCATGGCACACAAGGTTTCACAATATCTCAGGTGTATTAACTTAACTACCCTCAAAGGCATAAGTCACACTTAACAATATACAAGCAAACACTATAATTAGAATTTATCAATTTCTGGACAAGCAAACAGTAGCTTCATAATTCAACCATATCTGGAGTTTCATAAATCCAAATGACTTGCAAGAAGACATTCTGGAAAGCTTAGGAAATTATATACATTTCATCTTTAATCATCTCAACCTGATTCCCAAGTTATCATGACCAAACATGCCAATCTTTAAAGTCTGCACAGAAGGTAATTAAAATCTGACAGTAGACTTATTAAGCATGCAACTCTTAAACTATCAGACCTGGGATCATGAAAATTTAACACAAGAAATATAAGATAATTATCTACAACTTTTGTATTTACCAAAATCACGGTAAACATCATTTACACCATGAAACTAGTTGCATGAGTAACACCACACATGCAGCCCAACAGCAGTGGTACAATTATAGACAGAAAACTGATAGAAACTTCAGAGAAGCATAAATGGAGTTCTAGACCTTCAACAAACATGATTCTCAACTTTATGGAAAGCTTATAAAGTTACCTACAACTTTATTGTAATCATCTTAAGTTGATTCTACAGTTAACATGGTCAATTAATTAAATAATTGCATCTCTGTCCAAAATATGGACAGAATCTGATATGCCACTTTAAACCGTTATAACTTGAGTTTCACAAATCCAATAATTATGGTTCTGGACTTTTTAGAAATATTAACAAGTTGTGAACAATTTTGTTATAAACATCTAGAGCTAATTGTGCTACTAACTAGGTCACACATTATAAACAAGGCAACCCTGTCTGGGTTTGGACAGAAACAGCTACAGCACTTTAGACTACTATAGTTAAACATATACTTAACCAAAAATTGTGCTCTTTAGATTTTTGAAAAGATTAAGAAAATTACTACAAATCATTTATTGTCATCAAGGCATGATTCAAAACTTAACTAAGCCAAACAATGCATATATGCAGAACTGTCCAGAATAGAAGCAAAGCAGCATATAGCATTTGTTATTTTTATAGCTCCTAAACTATCAAGCCTAAAATCTTGAAATTTTTACTAGACATCATACATCACAAGAGTAACATGTCACAAAAATTTCACTTCATTTGGAGTTATATATTACAGTTATTAAAAATAACAGATCCAACTAGCATTCAAAACCTAGTTGCATAAATCTATTTTTACAGCTAAAACTTTAAACTAAAACATGCCATATTATAGATCCACTGCATAGACAATTTCACAAGGATTCCAAAAAGTTCTCATTTGCTATTTTACGATTTTTCTATCATTTACTATGTATTTTCAAAGTTCAGCCATTTAAATGCAATACTAATTCCGAAAAAGAAAAAAAAGAAAACATTATGCAGAGTGAACACAAAACTTTCCACAAATCATGTAAGCCCCTATATGTAAATCCTTTGTCTCTAGCACTTTTGCAAAGTGAACACAACAAAGAGTTTCTGCCTCGCTAGATGGTCCTTCTTCCTCATAGCAACGGAAAACAGAGAAGGGGACGGAGGAGGCCGGCCTGATTCCGGTGACATAGCGGCCTAGGACGACGAAGGAGCAGATGGCAGCCAACAGCAGTGGCAGGAGGGAGGAGGAGAGGGGTGGCTGGTGTTGGAAGAGGAGGGGCAAAGGAGGGGCGACGGCAACAGCGAGCTCCAGCCCGACTCGGCCATGGCTTCGGGCACGAGAGAGCGAGAGAGAAATAGACCGAGGAAAAGAGGAGAAGGGAGCGAGTGAAGGGTCGGGCTCGATACCCTTTTTCGCCCCCTCGACACAGAGCAGCCCGGGGAGGTGGCGCTCATGCACGGGCACGGAGGCCACACGGCGCTCGGTCCTTTCCGATGTCGGCCACCAAGTTTCAGCGCCTCTAAAACTGCCATCCAAAAGCGACGTATTTACGAGTCTGCCACTCTTCTAATCTCACCTCTATCTCTTAAACCAGATGACAATTCGACCAACAAATTATACCGCTGCGTAGGGCTATGAGAGTACTACAACATTGCTTACAGGAGCTCAGTCAAATTCCACTGGTTTGCGAGATATTAATTCCCGCCTTAGGGTTGCACAGGAGTCAAAATTGCACTGTGATCAGCTTGACAGCACTTCGGGGTGGGATCGGGACGCGGTCCAAAAATAAAGTTTGTTGCATACAAACTAAACTCCAACTTTCATTAAAGGTCAAACTTCATATCTCGAACAAAAATAGTAGTTTCACTTCGGTCAACACCGCGTCGGAAGAAACCCTAGTTTTGAGGTTCGGGACCGATTTGCGGCATCTTCTTGTCACTTGTTCCACATGAGCCTTTCATAAGTGTTGTTGTAGGGTTCAATTGGAGTTGTTTGGTCAAGGTTGCAAGACTTGGTTGATGACATATGTTCTCATTCTCTAAACAAAACAATCCAAGCAAGATATGACTCATTCCTTCAAAATTTCCAACTCTGCTATGACTTATCATTTCATTTGACTTCTTGATTCCAAACTTCAAGAAACTTTTCCAGGGATCAATATAGATAGTTATTGAGGTGAGACATGTGAAGATACTTTGATAGCAACACCCAAGCATATATCTTTTAATTGAGCCTATATGTAAGCGAGGGTGCAATATCCAAGTTTAGGTTAGGGCTTATTTCCATAGGTTTGACTTTGACATCGTCATCTCCACTAATCTATCATGTTTGAGCTTAAACCCACTACTTAATTGGTGATAAACACCTGGGGTGTTACAAGACCCCTCTACCTATCACAAGCACCTTACAAAACATCTTAGTTAAGCAACTAAGGTGCCAAGATAGTGGGAGCTCACCTACATAATTCTAGTTAGCAAAATCACATGAACCTATATATGCAACTAATCAACTAAGCACACCGAGAGATCCTACACATACTAATGAGCAAAATGCATAAAGCCTAAGCGACACTAGCACAACACTAGCTCTACTCAACTAGCAAAGCTACACAAGCTAAACTAGCAACTAGTTAACTACACAAGTTAACTAGCACAAGAGCAAACACACAAGCACAATATAAGAACAAGTAAATAGAAGCTTATGTTAGGGAATTGCAAATCAACAGGAAGAGGATGCAACAGTGGTTTTTATTCTGAGGTTCAGTGGTTTTCTAAGCAATCAATCCCCGTTGAGGCAACCCCAAGGTTGCCACCGTTCCTCTTGCTAGTGGTGAGACCACAAGTTCACTCTCTCCATTAAAGGGAGTGATCATGCAAGAGAGCTAGCACTTTGATCCGGCCGAACTAGTTGGCGCTCTTCGCACCTCACTTCTACTAGAGTTGCTCTTCCAGTCTCTCATGGGGTGAGCACAATACCCCTCACAAATCCTTCTCCAGAGCCATGCACAGCCTTCACACGGGCTTTGAATGGAGTCCATAAGACACCAAACCATCTAGGAGGTGGCAACCTTCAAGAGTAACAAGCACCACTAGCTAGCAACTCGATCACCTAGTGCCACACTATCAAGATTATGATACACTGGGTATCTCAAGACACTAATTAGTTAGCCGTTCAGGTGGTCCACGAACAAACAAGCTAGTACAAGCCCAAGCAACCGAGGCCCAACCAAGCTATGAAGGCCTAGGCCAAGTGCTGATGTAGGGGTCGACCATGACCTCTCCCTTCACCTCTCACCACGCGCAACGGCATGACCTCTCCTCCATCCCGACCCTGAAAGGAATGGGGAGAGGTTGAGCTCTACCAAGTATGCCTGCTCTGACAAGACAAACGCCATCCCTGCGCCATCCCTTGGTCCAGACAAACGTCATCCCTGCGCCATGCTGCGTAGACAAGATAGTACCACCAGTCGGTGATGATAGGTAGGGTGAACCACCATCCAAATATGGCCCGACGGGACAAGCGTACAGCCCCACCAACTATGGGATGGGGCTCACGACTACGATCTTAACTTCCAAGGCTAACCAAGCCAACAAAGGCCATGACCTCGAAGCTCAAGATCGTGGTCACTAGCTTCATGGCCAACAAGGCAACTGATGACCCTAGAGTGGCTACCTACTCCTGTACAACGCCCCCAGGAGACCATGAGACAATGACAGAGGCCGCAGCGAGAGCACGTCGCACTAGATGGCTGGCAAACCATCAACGTGCCAATAGTGCCACCACAACTAGCACTGTAGCACCATGCCACCCCGTGCCACGACATGGGCACAAAACCATGATGACAACCAAGATAGCTAGTTTCTCCTCCCTTAGGCTCACAACTGCCCGGTCAGGAGAACCTAACTCTTTGTACGTGGCCTGGCCCTGGACTATATATAAGGGCAGCCAAATCACGCTTCCAAGGGGATGGACTCTCAAGACTTCATTCGGACAATCCCTCTCCACTCTCCTACCTCCTCCACTCTTCTTGCATGTATACCCCATTGTAAGAACTTTAGAGCATTCAACTGAGAAACACGCATTCGATCTTTCTTTGAGACTGTATGTAGGGTTCTGGCCTGAACCAGTATAATTCCTTGTGTCTTTGGATGCTACCATCATCTTCCTGGAGCAGCACGACATTTGTATAAATTCACTCGTCGGGTGATGAGAAACACCAATAGTTGGTGTGCTAGGTAGGGGATTGTCGCGCACTCTCTTTGTTGAGAAGGAAGCTGTTGACAACATTTTTGGCACGTGTCGAAATGATCAGAGTGGGCTAATCGGTAGAAGGAAAGTTATTGTATTACGCTGATAGAAGGGTGCCGATGAAAATCAGCTTATGAGGATTGTTGCCGATGAATGGTGGTGACCGATGGAAAGGTTGACTTAGACTCAGAGGCGTTGCTGGTAAGATCAGAGATGTTATTGCCGATGCCGATGAAGGAAGATTTGAAGACTACTGCCGATGAAGCTTATGATGACGAGAAGCATGCCGATGGAGAAGAGGTTGATGAAAATTTCATCGTAATTGAGGCGGACAGGGAAGTAGATAGGTGTTGATTTCCTTTTCTATATTTGTTAGAGTATGATTCATGTAAGAGTCACGTTTTTCCTTAGATATGGACTCGGTGTCCTAGTCATGTCTGGTTATGTTTCTCAGATCAGGGTATAAATATAGATTGAGGGACAATGTAAAAAAGAATAAATCAATATCAAACCAATTTTACTCCTATTTGCATCTACTTACTTTTCGACGACTTCGTCAATTTGCATATTTTTCTTTTTATGAGTTCTCATCGATTCGACGAGCTGCATCACTTCAGTACGATCTTCGGCGATCCTCAAGTTCCGTGTGAGTACCTCTTGGCCGTGGCTTCCGGGCGTATCGCTATTGTCAGGACCAAAGTACTCGAATTTTCATCCTTGTCGATTAACAGGTCAAATCGACTGGCACGCTTTGGATATCGGATTGGGTATTAGCCCTTTGTGTTTGCAGATCCACTTTTGCATCAACACATCTTTTGGCACGCTCGGTAGGACAAATCAACACAATCAATATGTTCAATCCTGAGATTGATTCGGGGAACGTCATCGCGATATCAGAAGAAGATCTTAAGGAAGATCAGAAGCAGGCTATAGAAAAGGCTATAGAGGATTACAGGCAGCTTTGCCTGAAATCATTCAACTTAAACAGGAGCGGAGAAGTCATCCAAAAGTAAGATCTGCCGTTGCCTCGGCAGGTTACCTTTGACTCCAATCCTGGTAAACTTCAAGAGATGGTTAATTCTACAGTAAATCATGCTTTGATTAACCACTCCAATGTGCTATCCAATACTGTTCACAATGCTGTGGTTTGAACTTTTAAAGAGGGACAAGTGCCACCACATTATGTTGGGCCAGCTTATCACCAATCAGAACCGGCATCAGTCAATGCTCCATCGGCTCCCTCAGCCGTTGTGGGTACAGAAGTTACTTCTCCTCCAGTCTCGGCAGGCTTGCCTAATGTTTAATCTACACCAATATGATTAGATCCAATACTTTTGGGAGGACGAGTTCAGCTCAATACAGATCTATCGGCATCAGCTATGTCAGGGCCTGTGTCTCAGAACAGCCAGATTCCTGCTAATTGGTGGGGATATGGTATGCCTCCAGAGTTATCTGCCTTCAACTCTGGGTTACCTCAAGTGTTTGACGCAGCAGGAAAAGCTCCTGTATCATCGGCTGTTTCACCGATGAATCAGGTACCTCAATATGCTACATCAACTACTGTGCAACCAACTTCAGGAGGTTTCCAGATGCCTTCGTTTCAAGCACCCAATACAAGTCCATCGGCAAGCCTACTACCGATGCAGCAGAAGGCCCCTGCTATGAGTCAACCTGGGGTGCAGTTCATGCCTCAAGCTGGTTATACTAATTGTTATCCAACAATGTCAGCAAGTTACCAGCCATCTGCAAGTTTTGTACCGATGAGTTCTAATAACGGTTGGTCAGGACAGTTACCTGTTCAGCATACAGTTCAGCAAAATTAGCAAGTTGTAGGAGTTCAGCAAGGTCATATGCAAGCTGGTTTTTAGAATCAAGCATCGGCAGCTCAGCTGATGAATCCTTTCCAGCAGGTTAGTGGGCCACAAGTGACGGTGAATATGCCGATTGCTGGAGATCGGGTGCCACAAAGATACGTGGAGGGATATCACCAGACACCTCCTGTAGAAATTCAGCCAGTTCGTCAGGAGGAGGCTGATGCTTTTTGGGCCGATAAGATAGCAGAAATCATAAGAGATCAGTTTGGGATAAAACCCAAAGTTAATACTTAGTCTTATCGGACTCCATACCCTCCAGCATATGATTTAATTCCTCTCCCAAATTGGTACAAGGTACCAGATTTCACCAAATTTTCTGGACAAGATGATACATCAACTATGGAACACGTCAATTGCTTCATTATTCAATGTGGAGAGGCAGCTAGCAGAGATGAATTTAGAGTTCGATTATTCTCATCATTTTTGTCTGGATTAGCATTCACGTGGTTCATATCATTGCCACCAAATTCTATTATTACTTGGGCTGATCTAGAAAACAATTTCATAAGTATTTCTTTGCTGGAATCCATGAAAAGAAGCTTACCGATTTAGTAAAATTCAGGCAACGTAATGATAAATTGGTAGAAAGCTTTGTGCAGAGGCTACGAGATGTAAAGAATTAGTGCTACAACCTGGTGCTGGATGATCGGTAGCTTGCCGATCTAGATTTTCAAGGGTTACTGCCACATCTCAAGGACAGGTATGCTTCTCAAGAGTTTGAAAGCCTGGGTCATCTCGTACAAAGGATCTCTGATCAAGACACTAGGGTTTTTGAGCCTAAAAAGAATTAGAGAAAAAAAGTATCATTTGTTGATGAGGTAGAAGATTCTGATTCTGATGAAGAACCAATTATCTGCTTAGCTGAGTGGGTTAAGAATAAAAGGCCGATATCTTGCCCTTTTGGTCAGAAAGAGCCAGAGAAGTTTACCTTTGATATCACCAAAGCTGACAAGATATTTTATCTTTTACTTCAAGAAGGTCAAATTATGTTGTCACCTAATCATGTGATTCCATCGGCAGAAGAGTTGAAGAAAATCATGTACTGCAAATGGCACAATGCAACTTCACACAGTACAAATGAGTGCAAGTTGTTCAGGCAGCAGTTGCAATCGGCCATTGAATCTAGGAGAATTAAGTTTGGCAACTCCAAGACCCAGAAGCCGATGAAAATTGATCAACACCCTTTTCTAGCAAATATGTTGGATGCCAAGGGTAAGACCAAGGTATTGACATCAGTGGCTCCTGAGAAAAACGCATCAGTGGATCCCCAGCATCGGATAACTACCGATGACGCAAAAAGCAAGGGTCTGCTGGGAGAAAGTGGTAGTTCCAAAAACCTCCTTGACCTGGCATTGTGGTCACCCATCGAAGGCAGCAGGAGGGTTGGCGTCAGCGTAGGGACCGATATCGACAACAGCAAGAAGAGAGACATCGGGAAGAGTGGTATCGGCATAAAGATCATTGGAGATGCCCATTTTCCATCCATTGCTGGGAAGAAGGCATTAAATTGCCAACTATTGAAAATTGCCCTGAGTGCAATGGTTACTATGGGGCCAATCGGCCAGAAAGGAGGTTTCAGCCTGGTAATCAGGGTTTATCTATCAATGAGCCGATCAGAGGCAGAGCATCAGTGCATGATCGGCTGGGGGGCAGACTTAGTATACATGAAAGGCTTGGTAAGCGCGCTGGATATTTTCTAAGGAATCAAGAGGAGCTTGAGGAGATGGCAAACGCAAGAGTTCCCGATGAAGAAATATTCTGCAGGGACCCTAATATTCGTCGTGTTGAATCAACTGGGACCTGTTATCAGCCGGTTTCGAAAACAAAGCTTCCTCAATGGTGCCCTGAGGGTCTGACAAAGACATAGAAAAGGAGGATGCAGCGTGAGCGTCAGGAGGACCTATACCAAGAGGAAAGCTCTTCCAATGAGAGTTCCGGATATCGGCAGTGGCAGGTGAAACACAAAGATAAGAGTCCATCGGCAGATGTTAATATGGTATTTATGTTGTCGATGGAGTTTCTGGCACTCTCCGATGATGATGAAGAAGTTGTTCTCTCCGATCAAGTAGCTCAGCTGGCACTAGATCCAATGATGGCTGTTTTTGAAAAACCTACCGATGACGAGAGACATCTCAAAGCTTTGTTTGTGAAAGGCAGAGTTGATGGGTAGCCTGTATCTAAGATACTTATCGACGGAGGGGCTGCGATTAATATTATGCCCTATGTGATGTATCAGAAACTTGGTAAAGGAGATCAAGACTTGACCAAAACTGATATGATGCTGAAAGATTTCAAAGGCAATGTGTCACCAGCTAAAGGGGCAGTATGCGTTGAATTGACCATCGGCAGCAAAACCTTGCCGACGACGTTCTTTGTTATCAATGGTAAAGGTGCATACAATCTGCTTCTAAGAAGGGCCTGGATTCATGCCAATTGTTGTGGTCCTTCCACAATGCATCAATGCCTCGCACAGTGGGTTGGGGATAAGATTGAGGTTGTCCCTGGTGATTCTTCTTATATCATTGCATTGGCAGAATCAGATACTTATGAGCGAACCAAATGCATATCAGAAGAAGTTTAGGAAAAAGAGTTCCTCAGAGTTGCTGATTATGAAATTCCACCGATCCAAGCAGTCGGTTCTGAAGAGGAGTTTTAATGGATAGGTTTGCCGATGATGGAAAATTAGGTCAGGGGTTCACATCGGCTGATGATTTAGTAGAAGTAGATATTGGTGATGGTGATAGGCCAAGGCCTACTTTTATTAGCGCTAAGTTAGATTCCAAGTATAAGCAGCAAATGACCAATTTGTTAAAGGAGTATAAAGATTGTTTTGTTTGGGATTATACTGAAATGCCTGGATTAGACCGATCGATAGTTGAACATCGGTTACCTATCAAATCTGGATTTCGGCCATATCAGCAGCCAGCGTGCCGATGCAACCCTAATATACTTCCTGATATTAAGGCCAAAATAACTAAATTAATTGAGGCAAAGTTTATTCGGCAATGTCGGTATGCGGAGTGGATTTCTAATGTGGTTCCTGTTTATAAGAAAAAATCAGAGCAGAAGATTGGTGGATGCTGAGACAAGGTATTCAGCCATCGAAAAATTATGTTTGTGTCTATACTTTTCTTGTATTAAATTAAGGCATTATTTGCTATCGGCCGAATGTACTGTCATATGCAAAGATGATGTGGTCAAATATATACTGTCGATGCCGATATTAAATGGTAGAATCGGCAAGTGGATTTTAGAATTGTCAGAATTTGACCTACGTTACGAATCGGCTAAGGCAGTTAAAGGGCAGGTTATGGCTGATTTTGTCACTTAGCATTGCAGTACAGTGGACTCTCTGGAGGTTGCTCCTTGGACACTTTTCTTCGATGGGTCTACGTGTGGTGAAGGAGCAGGTATCAGCATTGTGTTGATTTCACCTCAAGGAAGGAAGTATGAGTTTTCATTGCCGATTGTTGCTACATCGACAAACAATCATGCTGAATATCAAGCTTTGATAAAAGGGTTGGAATTGCTTAGGGAGATACGTGCTGATGCTGTCGAAATCTTTGGTGATTCTATGCTGGTTATAAATCAATTAGCTGGGATTTATGAATGCCGAAGTAAAGTTTTGATTTCATATCATGAGAGATGTTTGCAATTATTGAAAGAGTTTAGAGATTTTCGTCTTGAACATATTTCTCGATTGCATAGTGAAGAAGCTAATCGGCTAGCTCAGCATGCTTCAGGATATCAGCCTATCCAGGAGGTGCTAACATCAGCAGTTGATACCGATGACTAGAGAAAGGAGATTGTCGAATACTTAAAGGATCCATCTTAGAAGGTTGAAAGACGTATAAGATTTCAGGCCACTAAGTATGTGCTCCTCGATGATGAATTATATTATCGGACTATAGACGGAGTTTTACTCAGATGTATTAGCGGTGATGAATCAAAAAGCTTGATGGGTGAAATTCATGAAGGAGTGTGTGGGGCACATCAATCGGCTTTCAAGATGAAGTGGATGATCAGAAGGAATGGATATTATTGGCTGACTATTCTTGAAGATTGCTTTAAATATTTTAAAGGATGTCAGGGGTGTCAGAAGTTCGGTAATATTCAAAGAGCGCCTGCATCGGCTATGAATCCTATTATTAAACCTTGGCCGTTCCGGGGATGGGCTATCGATCTCATCGGTCAGATTTATCCGCATCGAGCAAAGGACATAAATTTATTCTTGTTGCTACTGATTATTTCACAAAATGGGTTGAAGCAATTCCTTTGAAAAAGGTGACATTGGCTAGTATGATCAATTTTGTGGAAGAGCATATTGTTTACCGATTTAGTATTGCTCAAACTATCACTACTGATCAGGGTACTATGTTTACATCGGGAGGATTTGATGAGTTTGCTGTTGGTATGGGGATTAAAGTTTTGAATTCTTCTCCTTATTATGCTCAAGCTAATGGTCAGGCTGAGGCTTCTAACAAAGGGATTATCAAACTCATTAAGTGCAAAATTAAAGAAAATCCTAAGTGGTGGCATACAGTATTAAATGAGGCCCTGTGGTCATATCAGATGGCATGTCATGGTGCAATCGAAGTAATGCCTTATCAGTTAGTATACGGACACAACGCAGTATTGCCTTGGGAAATTAAAACTGGCTCTAGGCGGATATTTTCTCAAGATCAACTGACAGCCGATGACTATGATACTCTTATGAAAGACGAGTTAGAAGACGTGACAGGTCATCGGTTGAAGGCTTTAGTTAGCATTGAAGAAAATAAGAAAAGGGTAGCCAGGTGGTATGACAAGAAGGTAAAGGTAAAGGAGTTTGCCGATGGAGATCTGGTTTGGAAGTTGATTTTATCGATTGGGACTAAAAGTTCAAAGTTTGGCAAGTGGTCTCCTAATTGGGAGGGTCCGTATCGGATAAACCAATCTATTCCTGGCAACGCATATATTCTAGAAACCCTCAAAGGGGTTGTGTTTCCCAGAGCATTAAACGGAAAATATTTAAAGAAATATTACCCTAGTATCTGGATGGATGCATAAAAGCATAAGTGCCGATAATAGTCCTATCGGCTAGAATCATACAAGGGTATCAGTGTTTTATAGAGCGCCGATGCAATAAACAAGATTTACAAGTTTAGTAAAGATCGGATGACCGATATCGCACGCAGGCAAATCTAATCGGCTTCGTTTATCTCTTTGATATCTTCATCGGCAGCACCCTCTACTAGCTTAAGTTTTTTCTTCATTGCCAGGGCTTTGCGAGCTTGGATATCTCTTTCTTGCTGAAGAGCCTTGATAGCATCGGGTAACTGGCTTTCTTCCTACCTAGAATGAGTTAGAGTTGCCTCGACTTCTTTCAGTTTAGCCAGTAGAGCCATTCTCTTTGCCGATAAGTCTGAGATTTTCTGCTTAAGTTTGGCACCCGAAGTCTGCAAACTGCCGATGTTCTTGTGCTTCTCATCGGTGATCTGTTTCAGTTGTAGCATCTCTTCTTTGAGCTGAGCCTGAGCGGTTCTATCGGCAATACGTTGAGCAGCCCTTTGATATTGGAGTTGTCGGCTTTCTAAGTGGGCTGCTGGGAAGAGTGCCTCTTCAATATCGGCAGGGACCTAGCCACAAATTGTTTTGAAGATTGCTTTTGTAAGGTCTGAATCATCTACCAACTGGGCGGTGTCTTGCTGCAACAAGTTCAGAAGAGCCTCCAGCTTGGACTTGATTTCTACCGATATTGTTCCCAGTGCAAGAGAAGAGCTTTCTTCCTCTCCGTCATCGTCAGAAAAGTCGATGGCAAAGGAGAATAAGATGTTTGGAGAGTCTTGTTCCTGAAAGAAGAAAAGGGGTCAGTTAAGGACAAGTATGAATATTATAAATCGGCTTGGTCAGTCGGCTTACTTGTTTCAAGGCAATTTCTTGTCTTTGACTGGAAGAAGCAGCCTGGAGTGTGCCATGTGGAGGATCGGCTGGGCTTGCCGATGGATATTTTCAACTTCAGGATTAACTGGTGCTAGGATTGATGGCAATTCCTCTGTGGTCTCATCGGTAGTTGGCCCTTGGGATACGATGACCGATGACGTGCCCTGTGCAGGAGGATCGACTGCTTGCTTAGTTGCATCGGCAAATTCTGGTTGGCTCGGAGGTGCTGGATCAGATGTTAGGATCGGTACGGACTTCTGCCATTTTGGCTGTGCCTTAGCATCTGTTGAAGCTTTGCGCTTTGTTTGGGCCTCAGCAACGGTTGGCTGGGGGGCATCGACACTTGTTGGTTGTGAAGGTTGGACATTTGGTACACTTGCCGATGTACCCGTTTGTTGCTGCAAAACGGGTGTAAGATATGATATTTAACAGATTAAATGTAAAGTTGAAGGAATACCTCTGAAGGTTTGTCAGAGATGGTAGTGCTTGATGCCAGAGGAGTTGCCGATGATGATCCAGCAGTAGTTCTTACATCCTGAAAATTAGCGTTAGTACAGTCTGAGATCGGCATAAGTTGGAATAAACAGGGTTGTTACCTTGAACGCTTTTATCGGGGTCGCAGCAGCAGCCGATGGAGTGGCTCTAGCCAGTTTTGGCTTGGTAGTGATTTTCTTGGCACGGGTTCTCTGATGAGCTAGAGCAGCCAGGGTAGGGGCGTTGTAGCCGATCGGTGATATTGGGGAGACATGTTGAAGGTCAAAGGGTCTCCCACTCCTGCTTATAGATGGTGCTGGGTCATCGACCTGTCACAAGAAAGTTAGTTGCCGATATATAAAAGAGAAAAAAAAGGAGAGAGAAGAAGGGTGTTAAAAAAACTTACTGCGTCATCGGGAATGACATGCTCAGGGTCAATCATATGCCGATATGTATGAACGGATGTTGCAAATAATTGTCCCTTCCACTCTTGCCACCATAACTTATATGATTTGGTGATAAAAGAGGCTGGCATCTAGGTGGATAGATCAACATCTGTAGCATCGACATCAGGAGAGAGTCGCACTACCCTGCTCCAGTCCGTTCCGCTGGTGATTGTTTCTCTCGGTTTAATCACGTCGGCAAAACAAAGTTTAATTGGCAGCTGACCAAAGGCCAATTGATGTGATACTGCCGATGGATTGTAGAATTCGTAGGTGATGTTGGTGTTTTTCCCACTGCCGAATGTATTCACTGGGATTGCCTGAGGAGTAATGATGGCCATCATAAGTTCATCATCCTTATTCAAGGTATCATCGGCAAAATTGAAGAGAAGGGGGAATCTGGTTTCTTCGTCGATGTAGGGCATCCAGGCCCGATGATCGCGGGAAAGACCGTTGTAAAAGCTTTGAAAGAATCGGCTGATCTGATCTTCATTGGCCTCTGTTCCAGGAAGAACAATTATTGCCTCACCAAAATTGAGGGGTGGGCGTGTTGCCGATTCTTCATCTCCTAGTTCGTAGTCTTCGGCGATATCTCGCAGAAATCGCTGGGTAAAGAAGTCCCATTGCAAGTGTTTGTGCATATGGGCATTCAGCCACATGTTGATGAACCACCACGGGCCTCCTAAGTTGCCGATGGGTTCACCAAGCAGAAGCTTCTGAGACACTTGATGTAAAAGGTGATACGTGGAGCTCAGAAGATATCGACCAAGAGGGAACCTTACACCATTGGCCAGTAGTTCAGCTATGGGGAGGTAAGCATTGGTTGGCCCTACCGATCGACCATAGAAAATGAATTTTTCTAACCACATGTTTAGGAATGTGGTGTGTTCCCTCTGACCAACTATCCCGGTCCTCCTGTATTCTTGAATATACCCTGTCCAACCGCCGATGTTACGGGTATTCACCCTATACTCAGATTTTTTGCCGTAAATGGAGGCCTCATCGGCAGTTGAAATATCTAGGCCGGTGAGCATATATACATTGGCAAGGGTGGGAGTAGCTGGGCCATGACCAAACATGAAAGTATTTGTTGTGTCTGACCAGAAATAAGCGGCAGCAATCATCATTGACTCGTTCTTCTGCATATTGGCAATGGACAGCCTGATGCATTGGTCTAGCTTTCGCTCTGCCTA
This sequence comes from Saccharum hybrid cultivar R570, assembly GCA_038087645.1. Lineage (NCBI taxonomy): Eukaryota > Viridiplantae > Streptophyta > Magnoliopsida > Poales > Poaceae > Saccharum > Saccharum hybrid cultivar. Next base: position 27,983,861 of record JAQSUU010000066.1, on the reverse strand, counting down.
GTACACTTGCATCGACCCGTTTACCCTCAAATACCAATCTTTCCACCCCTTGGTGGTTTTAGGCCAAGATCGAAAGTATCCTTCCATAAATTTAAAGAGAAATTCTGGGCTCTGAAGGGAATTCTGTTGATCTATGCATTGATCAAATCGGTTGGATCTGGGTTGCCCATTGGGCCTAGACATTGGATGTGTGGCTAATTGGTTGGGATAACTAACTTGTTGCATAGTTCCTAAGTTTGGAGGATCAAAAGAACAGAGGAAAATAGAAAAAAATCACCAACTGTATGAACTTGCAAGGGCAAAAGGAATCGTGGTAAAAAGGGATGAAGGTGAAACAAACCGCAGGGACGTCGAAGTTGATTGCCATTGTCTTGAGAAGGATGGAGGCGTAGCTGGAGACTTGAGGTTGCCGCTAGGGAAGGTTCTTGCTGGTTGAGGTCGCACGGTTGTTCGTCGGGTTCGCCGCCAGAAAGAGAGAATGCTGAGGGTTGGAGTCTAAGGGTAGAAGACGAGCATTTGGGAGAGATTTATTTATAGGCCGATTGGAATAGGGGCATTCCAGACTTATCTCTCTGGCACGCGCGTGTAGGTCGAGGTAGTTCAGATGTATATGGTAACTGTTCGCACGATAATCAAGGGATTGTACAGATGATTTGATGGCAAGTAATCATGGTTCAGAAGAAATCTCGGTACAGGATATTTTAATTCCGGGAGCGGCAACGTCACTGTGTTAGGTTCTTACCGATGGACTATTGTTTTTGTATCTTAACCATAATCGGAGCAAGAGTGGTTGAAGATCATGCGATATTTACTGAGACACGTGAATCAGGACTAGATTTGATTGGATTTGGTAACAAATTATGTTATGCTTAGAGGATGAATTAAGATAATTAGGTGAAGGCAATCATTGTCTGAAGTAAATTTCAGAGCATCAATGATTTTATACTCCGAAATTGGGGGCATGTGTTGACACCGTTTTTGGCACGTGTCGAAATGATCAGAGTGGGCTAATCGGTAGAAGGAAAGTTATTGTATTACGCTGATAGAAGGGTGCCGATGAAAATCAGCTTGTTAGGATTGTTGCCGATGAATGGTGGTGACCGATGGAAAGGTTGACTTAGACTCAGAGGCGTTGCTGATAAGATCGGAGATGTTATTGCCGATGCCGATGAAGGAAGATTTGAAGACTACTGTCGATGAAGCTTGTGATGACGGGAAGCATGCCGATGGAGAAGAGGTTGATGAAAATTTCATCGTAATTGAGGCGGACAGGGAAGTAGATAGGTGTTGATTTCCTTTTCTATATTTGTTAGAGTATGATTCATGTAAGAGTCACATTTTTCCTTAGATGTGGACTCGGTGTCCTAGTCGTGTCTAGTTATGTTTCCTCAGATCAGGGTATAAATATAGACTGAGGGACAATGTAAAAAAGAATCAATCAATATCAAACCAATTTTACTCCTATTTGCATCTACTTACTTTTCGGCGACTTCGTCAATTTGCATATTTTTCTTTTTACGAGTTCTCATCGATTTGATGAGCTGCATCACTTCAGTGCAACCTTCGGCGATCCTTGAGTTCTGCATGAGTACCTCTTGGCCGTGGCTTTCGGGTGTATCGCTGTTGTCAGGACCAACTACTTGAATTTTCATCCTTGTCGATTAACAGGTCAAATCGACTGGCACGTTTTGGATATCGGATTGGGTATTAGCCCTTTGTGTTTGCAGATCCACTTTTGCATCAACAGAAGCAATGGCTCCTCGCATCAAGATGGACACTCTCGCAGAAAACGGCCCGTGGTGGCTGCATCCGCCACGAGAACCCCGAGTTCGTCGACATTGGAGGGCCAGCACCCTCCTCGTCTTCGATCACGGCTAGATTCTCCACTCCAAAGCTCCGGACTCCATGGTCTGTGGCGCTCACTCTCTCGGAACGACCCTCGGGTTCACATCCGAGAGCTCACCACAATAGGAGGGCCAGAATCCTCCATCACCTTTGGCCATGGCCGGATTCTCCGCTCTGGAGTTCAGGATTCATGGTTTGCGGCGGTCACGCTCGTAGAACGGCCCTCGGTGGCCGCATCCGAGAGCTCACCACAATAGGGGGCTAGTACCCTCCATCATCTTAGGCCATGGCCGAATTCTCCGCTCTAAAGCCCCGGGCTCTGTGGTTTGCAGTGAGCACGCTCATGAAACGGTCCATAGCAGCCGCATCCAAAGGCTTACTTCGATGGAAAGGTCAAAAACCCACAGGGGACATGGGGACATCCTTTTCATCCTAAAAAGGTGTCTCATGATCTCCGATGGGCCACCTGCCGGCAAACCAAAGCGCACAAGAAGTCCCACGACAAGAGAGGTCAACGTAGCCCTGTCACATGCCAAGGCCGCCCCGGTCTACATGAAATGGTCGAAGATCGCGATCACCTTTGATAGGACCGATCTCTCCAACCACATTTAGCAACCGGGATGGTTCCCCCTCGTCGTTAGTGCAATAGTCAGCAAAATGTGCCTAACTAAAGTACTGATGGATGGTGGGAGCAAACTCATTGTCCTTTACACGCAAACATATGATGCTATGGGCCTATCACGAATGATGATACGACCTTCGAACGCCCCAATCTACGTGGTCGTGCCCCAAATACGAGTCTATCCTCTTGGGCAGGTCGACCTACCCATGACATTCGAGGATGGGCAAATTTCCACATGGAGACACTAACCTTTGAGATAGTGGACCTCCCGAGTGCTTATCACGCCATCTTAGGCCGACCATGCTATGCCAAATTCATGGTCGTCCCTAACTACGCTTATCTCATGGTCAATCTTCCTGGCCCACTAGGGACCATCGTTGTGAATAGTGACCTACATCAGGCATATTCCTGCGAAGAGGAGAACCTCATCATCGCGATGGTCGTGAGCCAAGCCTTAGAGCTGCGGGCCATCTAGGCCACCATAGCCGAAATTGCTCCTGAATCAAGCATGAGAAAGCAGTCATCGGAAACCTTCCAACCCACGAAAGACACCAAGGTGGTACAGATCAACCCGATGATGCTAGCAAGACTGTCCGGATCGGCTGTGGGCTTTCTAGCAAATAGGAGCTCACACTCATCGACTTCCTTCTTAGGAATTGGGACTTCTTTGCATGGAAACCTTCCAACATGCCGGGAATCCCTAGAGAAGTCACTGAGCATAGCCTCAACATCTTACTCAGAGCCAAACCGGTCAAGCAACGCCTCTGTCGCATTGACGATGAGAGGCGGAAGGCCATCGGGGAAGAAATTGCTAGGCTCCTAGCAGCAGGGTTCATCACGGAACTTTTCCACCCCGAATGGATCGCCAACCTATTGGTATTTATTAATGCAGCACTTGTTTTAGTAGTAGTCACTTAGTAATCACTACACATCTAACTATGGAACCAGGTTGTCATCTCTAGCAAATGAAGATAGATATGTATTATCAACTTGGCTATCATTTCATGTGACTAGTAATATTGAATATATTAAATAACAATAAATCTGCAAGCACACAGATTAATCCTACCATTGTAGCACTTCACCAGGAGTATTCTAGGTATTGTTATTTATATTTTATCATAGGAAAAGCTATTGAAATTGAGTAGCATGAAATAACAAATCATTGTGGATTACTTATGATGAAAATCAATCACATAGGACATGCCCAAACAGGGGTAAGCCAATGGTTGATAAATAAGGATAATGAATAAATGTAAGCATAAATATTGATAACCCCATAGATAGAAATAGACACAAGTTTTGTAAGACCCTACAGGAGATTAGTTAAGAGGTTGAATCCCTAAGTAATTACTAATTCATTAAGTCTTTCGTGTACTCTAGCAAATATACAATCATATATAGCACAAAGGACTCTTCGTCTACACGTAAGGAACATTGCTAGAGGAGAGCTAGAACATAGCTAGACTATTCCTCTGCAACCGGGTTCTACTAGTTCTATATACGAGGTGTGGGTTACAAAGGATTCAACGGGATTATTGTCACGCTGATGATCTACCACACTTCCTAGCATATAGAGTGCATCTACAGGCATACAATATCTAAGCACCACGCTTACATACTGGCTACCACTTAACCCACTCGAGTACTGGATTAAGCACTTTGCGAACATATGCATAAACTCATAATCAATCATGAATATATCAAATATACTACTAGAGCAAACTAGGAACATAATAAATAGGAATATAATATTGAAATAGAACAAAGTCATAACAAAGGAGAGATACAAAAGATTATATTAGACTCTAGATAACTGCAAATCCGGAATCCTCAAGCGAGAACCCAAACTCTACTTAAATCTTGCTAGCTAGCCTATACTAGAACTTTGAGTAGCTAATCTAATCTCTGGTGGAGAGCTTCTCCTTGGCTTCAATTGATTTCCTCTTGGCTTCTCTCTCTTTAGGAGGGGGTGGGCTCTGTTTATATAGGCAGTGGAATGAACCACAACCCTTGGATCAAACTGACTTGAAATAACAGAGGAGATTGAAACCCTAAGGCGGTGGAGCATCGTGTGCGAAGGCCGAGGCTGACAGGTGGACCTCTAGGTCGGCCGACCTAGAGGCCAGGTCGGCCAACCTGGGTTACTTTCAGGTGGGTCCCACCTTCGGGGGTCTACCTTCTCGTATCTTCTAAATCCTTCTTCACTTCATGCCACCGTGGAATATGCTTTTTAGTCTAACGTTTATTCATTTCTCCATTTACTTCCTGATAACTCCCTGTAGAAATACAGATTCACCAAAACATATGGAATTCTGTCAGTTAAACTCATATTCTATATTTTTATTTATTATTTGCCCTTTTTCATGTTTTATTGATGGTTTGAAATTGATGGTTGACGACCATCAACAAACTCCCCCAAGCTTAACCTTTACTCGTCCCTGAGCAAACAACTAAACCAGAGATTATTTATTTATTTAATTGCTGATAAACACACATACTTTCAAATATTAATTTTCCTCTGGACTTAGTATAACTGATCTGACCTTCAAACTCACCTATATTACATGCAATCATGGGGCTTTTACCTGCACTTGGGTCTTGAGCAATTGAAAGACAAAGCAAGTTAGTCAAGCACTATGTCTCATGTTCTTTATTTCACCTCTGTTCTAGAGTTTTTATGAATTTTTTGAAATAAAACTCAGAGTATCCTTCGTATAACTCTCTCTAGTCTCTCAATATATATAGTATTTTTGGCACTCTCTCTTACCAAAGCAATATGTTATGCCTTCTCTCTCAACCTACAACTAATAAGGCTTATGTGGAGTTCATAGGTGGGAGACAGCACATACATACTTGCAAAGTATTTATTGTAAAGTCAAACAGTGGATCCAGAGAGACAAGTCATACAATCTAATCAAGATGTGCATGTGTGTGGACCTAGTAAAGTGGATATATGGTGGATAATGAAATGAAGGTGGAAACTAATTCTACTTTGCTCCTTGAAAACTATCTCTTTTTTGAACTTGGAAAATATTTGTAAGAGAACGTGGGCTATCATTTATTCTCTTTCTTTTCTCTTCTTTTTTTCTCTTTTTTTTCAGCTGGACACTTGTCTATTTTTCTTCCATACTTTTTCTTTCTTTCTTTTTCATAGCTACATGCTTCTTTTTAGCAACAAAAATAGAGAGACAATAACAAGAATTTGGAGCAATTATTTAATGGATGAAAAACCTAACAAACATATTTTTGCTGTTCACTCCCAGTGTAAGAATAGAACATTGTTTTGGGTGGATCTAAATGGAATGCATGTTGTTGCGTACTTCCAGTATAGAAGCAACATATTTGGGTGGTGTGTACGTGATCTTGATTTTAAAAGCATGACAAGTCTCTAAGGGTCAACAGAGCTTGACAAAACTCAATGTAAATACAAGCAATAAATATTTAAGTGAGTTTCCTATTCTAGTATGTATGGCTGTGGTAGAAATTTGAAGCTCTATCATACAAGGAACTCATCATGTTTTTAAGTTTTTGCAAAAAGTAAATCTCCAGAATTCAGTGTCATTAGAAACAAGATAAATAGCAGTTCAGACCTTCTCATATCATGTCAATTGATTACCTAGACTTAGTTTAGGCATGTTCCCACAGATCACAAGTTCAAATCAAACTCTTAAGCCAAATCAATCTATCCAATCTAGAGAGAACTTCTATATTAAAAACAAAGTACTTAGAGCAGCTATTTATTTATTCCTTAATTAAACACTTCATTTATTCTAAGACAGAAAACAAACTTATACACAATTTTTATTTGATTTTCTATTTTCTTACTATCATGATGACTCATTTATTTATACTAGTAGTAGGCAGAAAGTAAACATTTTTATTTCGTTTTTGTGTTTTAATAGCAAGAAATTTAACTACTATGTAATTATGCTGGAAATATTTAAAAATATCAAGGGGTTACCTCCCCTGCAGGTGTGACTGACTCGGGGGCCTCTCCCCCGAATTGGGTATAACTGGAATGGGGGCTCCTCCTCCAAGCTGGGTATTGCTCACTTGGGGCTCCTCCCCAAAGTTGGTGTTGCGGTCAAAACTTTTTTTGGTCTTCAGACAGACGGGGGTTCCCCTCCCAAGCTGGTACTGAAAAAAACTGTGATTAGGGATTGCTCCCTTGAGGTGATGCTATCGTTGAGGTCACTGCTGTGGCGAACGGAACTGTGGAAGATTCCACAGTCTATTCTAGTACAAGAGTTGTTGTGTCTGGTTCTCTTGGATTTGATCAACGCGTTGGTCCGCATGCTGCTGCCACTCTTGGGTTTGATGTGCTGATTGCTAGAGTTCTGCTTGGTTCTCTTCTATACGACGGAGGCGAGTGTTAAACTCATGCCTCTCCATGAGCATCTCGTGGTATGAAGGACCAGAGTAGGATGCTTGTCCCGGCTGTTGGTGATGGCGCCCTGAGGATGACGATACCTCCTGTGCATCAACAGAATGACAACCACTATCTTGTCTATGCTATGTGAAGGATCCTCGTTGGCCTGGTTGTCATTGGCCACTGTGCCACGATCCATCGGACCGTTGCAGAGTCACCTATTCCCATGTATTGTACTCTGGAGGATGGTGGCCCTAGGTGGTCGAACATCTGGTACGTCGTGTATGCTGCACCATGTGGAGGTGGATCAGCTCCGAAGTAGTGAGTTGGCAGGTTTTGGTCTCGCCTTTCGGAGGTTCTCGTCCCTGCATCTATAGTAGATGGTACCACAAGCAGAGAAGGTGTGAAATATAATCCGAGACCTGGGTTAGGTAATAGGATCTCAAAATTCTTATTGCAATAAATCATTATGTACGGCCTATCCTCTATTATTTCTTTTGTCATATGTCCTTGGAAAAAGTGTTCAGCAGTTATTTTTGGACGTTCCCCAGGGATACGTGCTACCAACACAGTGTCCATTAAACCCAACTTAGTTGCTAACCTCCACACTAAGGATGAATATTCAATTTCACCGTTTTTTCGCTTAGTAAAAATTTTCACCCAATGATCTAACATGAATTGTACCGGTGAGACTTTCACTCGTTTAATCATACAAAGCATCAATTTTAAATCATCGATTTTAGCATAGAGAATGTCATCACGTGGGAAAAGAGTAATGCCTAGCCATATATGCTTGAAGCATAAAACGGGCAGTTGTATGGAATTAGTGTGGGGATGGTCACATTTGTCTTCATTTGAAATTTCTTTCCAAAAGTTGGGTCTAACAAATTCAGGAATTACTATGTCTACATCTATAATACACTCTTCCTTAAAACCCCAGTGTAGGCTTAGTTGTTTCCAGGTGAGATTAAATTCTTTGTTAAATAGGCTAAACTTAATTCCATCCTGAAAGAGTTTTAAGGTGCAAAGAAATTCCAGAGTAAGTAATTCACAACCTGGTTCATTAATGGTGCAGAAATTCTCCCATCCTACTTCACGGAAAATATGATTAAGCTTGATATCCATACCTGTTCGACGTAGGAGTGCTAGGTCGATGACGCGAGTGAGGGTAACACCTCTATCCTTGATCAAATTGGACTTGTCTACCTCCTCTCCATGAAACTTCAAGTTCCTCTCGTCTATCATGGTGTTGATGACTTCTGACATATGACATAGCGGGCTTGCCGGTGGAGTATCGATGTTCATCGATGCCACCGAGTTGTTGCGAGTGGAGCGATGGGATGATGATCTTCCAAATGAGAACTTCTTCCAGCTCGTCCTGCACAGAACTTAACAAAAACTTGTGGAAATAGAGTTAGAAAAATAGAAAGTCAGTGGTCAGTTGTCCAGTAGTCAGTCATTCTGGGGTTAGTCATCCGACAATTTTCACTAGTAATTACTAAGCACCTTCCCCTAACAAATTTTAGTTCTCTCTCTCTCTAAATGGACAGCACTTCCACCTTTAATCTCACTTGCTTTTCTACTCGCTCAAATGACTTTCATCTTGACAACACTTCACACTTCTCTCTCCCACTATTCACTTTCTTACTTTCGCTCTAACTTTTACTCAAGATCACGAATTTCAGCAACTCGAGCTTCTAGAGACAGGGGATGATGTGAGAAGTGGTGTGGAGTGTGAAGGAGCTGGTGGGGTGTATTTATAGGAGAGGGGAGAGGCCAGGTCAGCCGACCAGAGGGCTAGGTCAGTCGACCTGCCCTATGGGCCCCACCTAGTTACTCTCCTTCCTGCCATTCTTTTGCAAAAATTTTATTCTAAACATCATACTAATTCATGTGGAGGTTGAGTGGAGCATCAGGTGCAAGATACTAAATGAATGGAACATATTAAAAGATGAGTAAGGTTATGACATGTGTGTCCCAACCATAGAATCTACCCCTAGATGAAAGTAAAAAATAATTTCATGCATATGCCATATAAAATTTACTTTTATGTAACTATGAAAAATAAGGAGATGAATGGTGATTTTTGTTTTCATTTTTATGCCTCCACGGTGAATATTCCTTACGGCGGTAATTCCATAAAAATTATTTATGTAGGGCCTAAATTTTTACTATGTTATGATGGAAATGTTTATTTTATTTTTCTAATGCAAGGAAAAATGCCAAAGTAAAAATTTGATGCAAAAAGTAAATGTGGGTAAACACCGATTTACCTCCCGGTGAGGATTCGGAACTTTGAGTCCACCGAACCAGACTTCCAATTTGTTTAATCTTTGGATGCATTCTCTGGTCCCGGAGATGGTGGTTCTGATGATTGATCTTTCTCTTGCAATACCATATTTGTAGTGAGCTCCGGTCATGGCTTAAAAGCAAACCGTTCTTCCTTTCCATTTATGTTGAACTTGATTTCTCCTTCTTTGACATCAATGTGAGCATTGGTTGTGCTCAAAAAGGGTCTCCCCAGGATGAGTGACACTTTTGGGTCTGGTTGCATGCCAGTACCACAAAGTCTACTGGCGCAAAGAATTCTCTTATCTTCACTGGAATGTTCCCAATAATTTCTATCGGGTAGCAGATCGACTTGTCGGCTAGCTGTAGACACATTGATGTTGGCTCTAATGTTGAATAAGTGAGCTTATCGAAGACTGATTTGGGCATCAGACTAACACTTGCTCTAAGGTCACATAGTGCATTATCAAAATGTTGGCTTCCAATTGAGCAATCAATAGTGGGGCATCCTGGATCCTTTTTCTTGGTTGGTGATGTATTAAGGATGGCCTCACTACATTCTTCTATTAGCTTGATCACCTCAGTGGTGGGCAGTGGTCTCTTCTTGTTCAAAATATCTCTGATATACTTCGCATAGGTTGGGACCTATATGGCATCCAACAGAGGTATGTTGATATATAATTTCTGAATGACCTCTACAAACTTACCAAACTGCTCATCCATATGAGTGTGAGCTCTCAGTCTTCTGCGTGGGAATGGTATGAAATTGGTGTAATGGAAATCTTGTCTCATTTCTTGTGGTTCTTGTGGAGTGACATCTTCTACTTCATCTTCTTCCGGTATCATTGGTACTGCTTTCATCCTTTTAGACATCCCTTTTGGATATGGGGGATCCTGTGTAGACTTGCCACCTCTTGTAGTTATCTTATTTACTTGCTCAGGGTTAGTGAAAACAAGCAGCGCAGCAGACAATCGTGCTATTTGTATTTCTATCTTTTTATTAAAATTAAGTTGTTCTTTTATGGCAGACGAAAAAGTATCTATTTTAGCATTTATACTCTCCAAAATTTTATCATTAGAAACAATCTTATTTGATAAATTATTATTAATTCTAGCTTGTTCTAAAATTAATTCTATTAAAGGTGGTAATTCAGTATTGGAAGAATTGTAGTAATTACCTTGGTACTTACCTTGCTGTTGACTCCATCCTTGTCGTGGTGGAACTGAATTGTTGACGGCGAGGCTTGTGTCTTGTTTATAAGCATTTTCAATGGCTCTTTGATCTTCCTTGTACTTAGCTCTCTCGTCAAGCCAATTTAGCAATACGTCCAACTTGGTTGATAGTGCACATAATTCCTCTGGTGCCTCCTCACTCTAGTGGCATGATTGAATATTGCCTGATGGCCAACTTCGATTTTCTGCTATCTTTTTCAGAAGAATTTTATTTTTCCAGCAGTGAGTGACATAAATGATCCTCCAACAGTTGCATCTAGTTGTTCATGAGATTTCTTACTTAATCCATTATAAAAGCTTTGCATGAGCAACCATAACTCCATTTCATGATGGAGGCAATCTAAGATGTATTCTTGGTAATGCTACCAGGCTTCTGGAATGGTTTCTCCCTTTTGCTGTTGAAAATTAGTAATCTTTCCTCTTAAGGCATTGATTTTGCCTACTGAGAAGAACTGTTCTAGAAAGGCCTTTGAACACTTCGCCCATGTGTTGATGTCTTCTTTATTGGCGTAGAACCATTGCTTCGCTCTTTCGAAGAGTGAGAATGGGAACAAACGGAGTAGTATGATGTCTTGAGCGACGTCCTTGATGATGATTGTACTTCCAATCTCTAGAAAATCCTGCAGATGTGCACTTGCATCTTCATGCGCCTTCCCACTGAATGGTGTAGCTTGTACCATGTTGATGAGTCTTGGCTTGAGCTCAAATTCTGAATCATTGGTGTCGAGTTCTGGTCCAGTGTGGATGTTCTCGGTGCTTGGAGCAGAGAATTCTCGCATAGTCTTGTTAGCCATAGCTTCAAAAACTGATGTGGGCTTCCTTCTTGATTAAGTTGATTCTGATTGGAGTGTGGTGAGTCCTAAAATTCCCTGTATAAGATACAAAACAAAGAAACCAAGGGTAAACCTGAAAATACAGAGGTACCTAGTTATGATTTTCATCAATAAGTATTTACTTGATTTGTTAGTTTCTAGCTTTATGTTGCTTTTCCCTGGCAACGATGCCAAAAATGCTTGTTGGTATTTATTAATGCAGCACTTGTTTTAGTAGCAGTCACTTAGTAATCACTACACATATAACTATGGAACCAGGTTGTCATCCCTAGCAAATGAAGCTAGATATGTATTATCAAATTGGCTATCATTTCATGTGACTAGTAATATTGAATATATTAAATAACAATAAATCTGCAAGCGCACAGATTAATCCTACCATTGTAGCATTTCACCAGGAGTATTCCAGGTATTGTTATTTATATTTTACCATAGAGAAAAGCTATTGAAATTGAGCAGCAGGAAATAACAAATCATTGTGGATTACTTATGATGAAAATCAATCACATAGGACATGCCCAAACAGGAGTAAGCCAATGGTAGATACATAAGGATAATGAATAAATGTAAGCATAAATATTGATAACCCCATAGAAATAGATACTACACACGTTTAGTAAAACCCGACAGGAGATTAGTTAAGCTGTTGAATCCCTAAGTAATTACTAATTCATTAAGTCTTTCGCGTACTCTAGAAAATATACAATCATATATAGCACAAAGGACTCTTCATCTACACATAAGGAACATTTCTATAGGAGAGCCAAAACATAGCTAGACTATTCCTCTGCAATTGGGTTCTACTAGTTCTATATACGAGGTGTGGGTTGCAAAGGACTCAATGGGAGTATTGTTAGGCCCGCAATCTACCACAATGTTGACATTAATTAACGCAAATGCTAAATAGCAACAGTGGTAAAAATGCATGGTAATAAATTAACATGTCTCTAAATACTAGTCACCTTTTATATTTACCTATAATTCTTAGCATGGAACTAGGTTGTCATCCCTAATGAATAAAGCTTAGAAGTATATAAGTAGCATTATGATTTTATATGACTAGGTAGAAATATAAATGATATAAAGATATGATCAATCAAGATTAAGAAGAATTAAGAACATCTACAAGCGGACAGATAATTATACCATTGTAGCATTTTACCTAAAGTATTACAATCATATATAAAACTCAGAGCTTTCATTGTATGATACTATCAAATCTCTCAATATATGTGATATTTGTGGATCCTTACCAAGGCATTAACAATGTTATGCCTTTCTCTTCCTACAACTAAGGATTATAGTGGAGCTCATAGGAGTAGCAAAACAAGGAAAAACATACTTGTAATTCATATATTGTAAAGTCAAACAATGAATCCAAAGAGAGTTAAGTCATACAATCAAATCAAGATGTGCATGTGTATGAAATATGCTGGATAGGTGTATATAGGGTGTCTAATTCTAATTCTACTTTTACTCTTTTGAAGACATTTCTCTCATTTGGATTTGAAAATAATTACAAGAAAACATGGGCTATCTTTATTTTCTTTTCTTCTTTTTTAGGTGGGCTTTTGCCCCTAATTGTACTTCAGACACTTGTTCATTTTTTCTCTTTTTTTATAGCCACAAGCCTTTTCTTTCTGTATACAAAATATTTGAGAGAGATTGCAACAAGAAATTAGAGCATTTATTTGGGGGCTATCCTATAGGTTAAATTTTTGGGTGTTCTCTCTATGTGTAGGAGAAAAATATTTTAAGATGGATCTAAGTGAAAAATGGAGAATGATTGCGCCTACTCCTAGTGTAGGAATAGTGCATATGTGGGTGGTGTGTACTTGATCTTGATTTTAAAAGTATGATAAACCTCTCATAAGGTATACAACAAAGCTCGACTAAACTCAATGCAAAACAAGTAGCATATATGAGCAAAGGTTTTCCTCATCTAAAATGTATATTATATCTGGGTTTGGTAGGAATTTAAGCTTTGTCATATAAGAGCTCATCATGATTTTAAATTTTCAAAAGATAAATCTCCAAAACTTAGTATTGCTAGAAACAAGATAAATAGCAGCTCAGACTTTCTCATATCATATTCCTCAATCACCTAGACTTAGATCAAGCATATGCTACCCACAAGTTTCAGGTTCAAAGTGAATTCTTATATCAAAGAAGTGATATCCAAAACTTAGGAGAATTCATGGTTTAAAACTAGAAACTTGCAAGGAATTATGGCAGAGCAACTATGCAAAATTTTAATCTTCATATTTTTATTTGACTCCTAACTAGATAGAAATATAAACTTTAATTCTCTATGATCACGCCTTAATATAATTAAGACCTACTAAGATAGACACTTTTATTTGGTTTTAGTTGTTATGTATCTTTTTTTAACTAATAGACTTGAAAAATAATAAGACTGTAGATACTAGCTAGATAATTGGGAATGCTCCTCCCCCAAGCTAGATGTTGTTGTGGTCGGTTATTGAATGAACTTCAGAGTGAGTTCATCAGCAGCAACTGGTGCCACTGAGCAGATTCTTTCTTTAGTCATAGTATTGTCCTGCAAAATTTACATTCCAACAAGAACACCAAAAACTTGAAGCTTGGATTATACAAGGGGTTAGCAGTCAGCTAAATGAGCAATTGATTATTCTTATGAGTTTATTTAACTTGATATACTTTAGAGAAATTATTCTATCTTCTTCTCTCTTTTTTAGGATTTTTATTTCATGATGCAATTAAGTAATAGCAAATGACATGCATGCATATTTATTCTTATGCCACCACAGTAAATATTCCTATGGAGAATTACCACAAGTTTATTCACATGAGGCTTTAGTATTTTTAATAATGCATAAGTAAGAGCAATAAGGATTTTTTCTATGCGCAATAAAGTAAATATATTTTTTTTCTTAATGTGCAACAATAGTGAATATGATAGAGTATATATATTTTTTAATACAATGATGGCAAGTATGCAATAAAATCTTTTTATTTTCCTTTTAATAATGCAAGTATGAAATGAATTTAACTAACAAATGTATTTAGATAACTACCATTATTACCTCATGGCAAGGGTGCAGCATTTAAAGTCTACTGATAGGACTGCGAAGGAGATAGTACTTACTTATCGGTTGCATCATCTGATCCTGATGACGGTTCAGATGCCTGCACTTCTGGTGGTGTTGCGAACGTTACCTTCTTCTCCTTCCATATCTGGACTCGGTTCTTCATAAGTTCGGCTTCTTCTTTTAGAGCTAGCCCTTGTCTCTCAGCTTCTTTCTCTCACTCATTCTAGCGAGGTTCCTTGACTGCTCATCTTCAATCTTTTCAGCTTCTACTTTAGGTTCGAGGACTACATCATTGGGTCTCGTAACTCTACAAAATCCAGCCCATCCATCCTTGAATGAACGGTGATGGGATTGGCACCTCCTCCTTGATCGGGACTTCTTTGGCTGTTCATGGTTAGTATAACTATTAAATTGATAGCATACCTTTGGAAGTCAGAAATGGATTTGTCCAGATCCAATGTAGATGACTGCGTCGGTGGTGTTGAGGAAAGGTCTCCCCAAGATAATTAGTGTGTCTTAATCTCCCCGCATGTCGAGGACTAAGAAGTCGGTAGGAACGTAGTAATCTTGAATTTTTACCAGGACGTCCTTTGCTATGCCTTCAGGCCATCTCAATGACTGGTCCACCATCTGTAGCTGCACATAGGTCGGGTACAATGGTTCGTTACCAAATAAATATTCATATGTTATCTTTGACATTATGTTAGCACTTGATCCAATGTCATAGACGGTCTTGTGGAAGATCTTTTGGTTGATTGTGCAATCAATTGTTGGTACTACGGGATCATCCTTCTTGACTAGAAATGGCGGTGCGAGCAAATGGTCGCTTTCTGCATTGACTGCATTGATCATCTTGATAGTTTCTTCTGGCACTTGGCTAAGCTTGTTCCTCCTCCGGTTTTTGTTGTTCTTTTTCTTATGTGCTGCTGTTGTTGGCTCTTTAGGTAGGTATAGCATCTGTGGGTGTGCAGGGGAGTGCAGGATGCGTTCCTTGAATGAGAACTTCTCTTTCTTGTCTTTTATGGAAAAGACAATCTTGGCATGCTCTGTATTAATGATAGCTTTGGTTGTACATAGGAACGGTCGACCCAAAATGATTGGTGCTCTTTCATCTCCTCCTGTCTCCACTACCACAAAATACACTGGGACATATGATTGCCCCACACGAACAATAGATTCTTTTAGTACTCCCTTAGGGTAGCAGATGGACTGATTTGCAAGCTGCAAACGCATATTTATGTACAACAAAGGATTACCTAATATCTTTTCATAAATTACCTTGGGCCTGATGTTGACACTTGCGCTGAAGTCGTAGACAGCTTCTGGAAAGACATGGCATCCTATACAGATAGGAATGATAGGTCTCACCGGATCACCTTTCTTATCAAGAAGTGAATAGTCAATCCACTTCACTTCTGTCGGTTGAGTGTAGTAGTTGGCTGCATTATGAATATCGACAAGATTTGTAGTTTCTAAATCTTCCAACTGGCCTAGAATTTTACCTTTCTCTAGTGGAGGAATAGCAGCTGCCAGCTGAGCTAATTGTGATTCTAATATTTTTTAAAGCTATGCTGGTTTTTAATAGCAAAAGTAAGGGTATCCATTCTAGAATTTATATTTTCTAAAACTTTATCATTAGAGGCTACCTTCTTACTCATTTGATCTAGCAGTTTAGATTGACTAGCAACTAAATCTCTCAAGGGTGGTTGATTGTAATTGAAAGTTACCTTGGTAATTACCTTGATAGTTTGGCCTTTGTTGTTGATTCCATTGATTCTGCTGAGGACGATAGTTATTGTTGTTATTGATGTAGTTCACATCCTCTTGAAATTCTGGGTAGTTGACTCATGAGTGCCCAACATCTCCATATTCTTCACAAGTCATGAGAGAATCACTGATGTGCATGACTTCCTTCTTCATCGTGTCTCTAGCTTCAAGCTTCTTCATGATGAGGTCTAGCTTCGCAGACACCATGTCGGCTTCCTTGAGCTGATGCATACCTCCTCCTCTCTTGTGAGGTTGAACACGTTCTTCATTCTAGCTCTGATTTGAGGCCATCTTCTCAATGAGCGCTGTTGCATCTATGAGGTTTAGTGACAAGAATGCACCTCTAGCTGCAGCATCGACTGATTCACGGGTACTAGTGAATAGCCCGTGGTAGAAGGTTTGCATAAGCGACCACTTCTCCATACCATGATGAGGACATTCTGATATGTAATCTTGGAAATGCTCCTATGCCTCAGCGACAGATTCATCATGTTGTTGCTGAAAGCTTGCAATTTTTCCACGCAGAGCATTGGTCTTGCCTGTAGAAAAGAACTTAGCTATAAAAGCAGTCGAGCAACGGTCCCATGTAGTGTGACTCTCTTTGTTGGCGTAGAACCATTGCTTGGCTTTCCCCAATAGTGAGAATGGGAAAAGGCAGAGTAGAATAGCATCTCTAGTTACTCCCTTGATCGTGAAGGTGTTGCAGATCTCGAGAAAGTGTTGTAAATGTGCACTTGCATCTTCAAGAGCCTTTCCACAAAACTGACTTGCTTGCACCATGGTAATGAGCACATGCTTAAGATCAAATCTGTCCTCTCCAATGTTGACTTGAGGTCCAGTACGAATGTTTTCTGTTGTCGGAGCAGAGAACTCATGGAGAGTCTTGTTGGCCATAGCTTCAAATTCTGGTGCTAAATTTCTCTTGGCTTGGCTGACTTCTGAATTTTCTACAGAAACCTTCTTGAGCTTGGCTCTGGTCTTCTTTAAGATTGCTTCTAGGTTGTCTGTGTAATTCTCTGAAAAGTCAAAGCCCATACATTACATTGCGTAAGATAAATAAACAGACAATAACAAGGGTAAGCCTGCTTGAGTTAGAGGTCAATTGGTTACTTCGATCTTTTCATAAATATAAGTTCTCAATACTTCCTAAGTTTAATACCTTCCCCGGCAATGGTGCCAAAAATGCCTGTTGACATTAGTTAACGCAATCACTAAATAGCAATGGCGCTAAAAATGCATGGTACTAAATTAACATGTCTCTAAATACTAGTCACCTTTTATATTTACCTATACTTCTTAGCATGGAACTAGGTTGTCATCCCTAATGAATAAAGATTAGAAGTATATAAGTGGCACTACGATTTCATATGACTAGGTAGAAATATAAATGATATAAAGATATGATCAATTAAGACTAAGGAGAATTAAGAACATCTGCAAGCAGACAGATAATTATACCATTGTAGCATTTTACCAAGAGTATTACCAGGTTGTCATTTATAATTTAACCACTGGGAAGGTCTAGCTAAACTTCTATCTAGAGTATTGATAAACTTTATATTCATGATAAAGAGAGTAAACCAATGTTATGCACTCTTACTCAATAACATGGATAAGTCATATGATAAAAGATATATATATGATAAGTAATGATCAGCCATCATAAATAAATAAGTAGATACACTCTGAGCTCCCTAACTATTACTAATAACATAATCCAATCAGAATATTAGAGAAATAATTCCAATGTATTCGAGTTACATGTCAAGCTACTACAACTAATAATCATCATCAAGTAATACTACCATATGTCCCAACCACAATGGAGCCATGAACAGGAGAAGTTGAGTTCTGAAACCTTTGATGTACGAATATATCCTTGACCAGGCAATGCTGCTCTACCAATAATCCACTGTACATGGGGAGGACTACAGAGGACTCAATGGGCCTATAAAAGTCACACCCATGATCTACCACATGACCTTGAGCAACTAGAGGCATCCGCAGATATGCAAAGCATCTAAGCACCACGCTTACATAATGCAGGCCAAATAGACGAGCGCTATATGAACATGTGATCAAACTAAATAGCAACCTAACTATACTAGAATTGAAGTAGACAATGAACGATGCATTCAAGAAGAATAATGTTGACATTGCAATAATTATGCAAAGACATAATTACAATAAGAGCGGAGAACTAGAACATTACCAAAACTCCACGCTCGCCAAGATCAGGAATCCAAGCTAGGTTGACTCAGCTTGACCTCCTCTAGACCTGATCTAACTATGCTAAAGCTATGAACTAGAGGAACTCTGATGATTTAGGGTTTCTGGCTCTGAATGAACTGATCTTCAAATGACTTGATGCCTTCAGGGGGTCTACCCCTGTATTTATACCCCGATGGGACGCACACGAGCCATTGGATCAAACCAACTTCACGTAGGGCTAGGATTGATCCCTAAGGTCAGTAGAAGAATATTCCAGAAGCTCGTGGAAGGGGGTGGCCTAGGCGGTCGGCCCCACCTGGTAGGCACTCAGCCTCCGCTTTGTTCCGATATCTTTTGGGGTCTTCTATAATATACTAGTATTTATCTCGCGGTGAAATTCCAAAAAATCTTTTAATAATTAGGTATCTCTCTCCACTTTTCTACATAACTCCCTGCAAACATTAAAATTCAACAAAGCTCATGGAATTCGTCAGATAACACCCTAGTCTTCTATGTTTTCATGTATTTTGACCATTCTCTCATGTTTATTTCACTATATATTATTGACGTTAATGACTGTCAACATCAACTTTGGAGTTAAGTTCCTTTTGCTCAATCTCAAGCCTTAGCCTCAAGCGGTTCATGGGAAGGAATAGAACCCAAATCACAAGATGCACTAGTCAGCCATAACCCAAAACCCAACTAGCTCTAGCCTAGTACATCCCTAGAGTTATCCCTAAAGTTTGGTGCACATGCCTGGATGTCTACTACCCCAAATTAGGATCTAACCAACCCAAAACATAGAACATAGGTTCTGTCACCCAACTAACGAAGTGTCCATCAAATGCGGCGGAGCGTCTGATAAACCTTCCTAATTTAGTAAACCACCCTATAGGAGCACTCATACCCTTGCGGAATTGGGACAGTGGAGTGTCTGACAATTTGTCAGAGTGTCCGTTGAGTTATAAAGCCTTATACCCAGAGACCCAAGAGTACCCAGTTCGTACCAGAGCATTCGTCACTCATGGCGGAGCGTCCGTTGAATTATAAGGAATAGTCACCTTGTGACCCGAGAGTACGCAGTTAGTACTAGAGCGCCCGTCAACGATCGGACCATTCGATGTCAACAGTAAACCTAGGAATGGCTAAGACCTAAACCTACCGGAGTACCCGTGACCTCACGAAGTGTCTGTCAACCTAAACAGAGCCAACCTAGGATTAGCCTACCTCGGTACCCAATACAGTGGAGTGTCTGTCATTCAGAGTGGAGTGTCCACCAAACCAAAGAGAGTGCGAGTTTGTTTAGTAAGCTTACCCATGAGGTCAACAACAGTAGTTTAAACCCTTTACCAAATAGTGTATCAGTAGGTGTCCCTTCCCAAGTTCCTAGTGCTAACCTATGCACCCACATCCTTTCTCATCATCTCTAATCATCAATATATCTCCTAAGTCGCGTCTTCCTTGTTCTTTCTGGAATGCCTCAAGTAAGGACTGTGTAATTGTACAAGTCATCATCGTTAGCCTCAAGAGTTAGGACAGCAGCACAATTAGGCAGGCACCCCACTACTATAAACCCCATTTTGGATACTTATGTAGTTTTATTATGAGTTATGCATTACATGTAGTGTTGGCTAGTAAACGTGTTCACCCTACACTTAGAGTCACTCATTAATCTAGTAGAAGCCTTCCATCTAAATAATGGGAATGGAAACGCTTAATTTCTTATTGCTTAGTTATTTAGCAATGGTAGAAGTCGAGTATGAGAAGGGAACTCATTCTCGCGCATGTAGGATGCTACACTTTGATAATTAATCACTAAAACTGATGAGGGTACAACTTGACTTAGTTCACTAATCTGGCTAAGGAATAATATCACTAAAGGTTATAAACTTGGATACCACTTTGGTAACAATCGCTCAGGCGAGGGATAGGTCATTGTGAGTGTGGGATCTCATACGATGTAGCTCGTGGAGCAGCTAAGGATAGTTTATTGGGATACGTGAGTCCGAGTAACCAACCGTATAGACCATGTCGCGGATGGGGTCAACAAGCTGAGTAACTAATTATGACCGGTTTATCCGTGAAACTGGCAAGGGGGTGGCATCGGTCGAGAATGTCTAAGACATTGACCGAGCACTAGTCGAACCTTTCATCAGACACTCAGGCCGGATTAGGGACAAGTTGGAGAACGTGAGGCAACCCTTACTACCGGGCCCGATGTATGGTGGTTAGTCCCATTTTCAGTGTGGGTACAGTTGTACACCTCTGTAGAGTTTGAAAGCCTGAAGTGCTTCGGGTCAAAACCATTCGGTTGTTCCTACTTTCTGTACCCATGGTAGCGTAATGATGGAACATGCGAATATGGCTTATAGATGTTTAATATCCCTATGGATATCACTCTCACTAATACAAATTCTTTAAATGGATCGTAGCATGTCATCAAAGAAACACCATGTGTCTTTCTGCAAATATACAAATGCCTGATAAACTACCTTTTGCATCCACCAAATATCTATATGTCAGAACTAAGTCCTGTGAGTACGAAATGTACTCACGTCATTGCCATTAAGTTGTTTTGCAGGTTGTAGTGGTTTTCCTCTAAGACTATTCCCGATGAGTGCGACGGTTAGTAGACCTTGGAAATTCTCCAAGATGAGCTGCGAGTAATCCGATGAGTAACAGAGTGAATCGAGTTGTAACCTAGACAGAAGGTAGTAATTAAGTAGAGTTATAGTTAGCAGTAGTTTCTTGTCTTAATCTTATGTTAACGTCAATAATGTTTCAACTTAAGTGTTGGAGACTTAAATGTGTAACCGATCGAGTTTTTCGGTATGCTTTGTATCAGGTATGTGTGTGTAACTCAACGTAAAGAACTTGAAGTGGATTTGCTACGTGTACTCCTAGGGGCCTCACGGTGGCAAGTTAGTGGTGACCCACACACCCTATTTCAAACCTTAAAGTTCCAGAATCTCATGGGATGCCTAGCTTCCCTTAGCCACTTCATTTCACGGTTAGGGGAGCGCAACATGCCCCTTTATAAGTTACTAAAGAAAGCTGACCAATTCACCTGGACAACCGAGGCACAGGAGGCCTTCGAGAAGCTCAAAACATTCTTGGCAATGACTCCTACCCTGGTGTCACCCAAAAAAGGATAATCGCTCCTCCTTTACATCGCCACCACCACCTAGGTGGTCAGCACGGCGCTCGTCATAGAGTGGGAGGAGGATGGGCACTCCCACAAGATCTAGAGGCCGGTGTACTTCATCAACAAGATCCTCTCGGACATGAAGGTACGCTACCCACAAATCTAGAAGCTCATTTATGTTGTTCTCATCGCCAAGCGTAAGCTGCTGCATTACTTCGAAGGACATCCCATCGTGGTCATGGCACAGCCCCGCTCAAAAACATGGTCTAGAACCATGATGCCTCGGGCCGTGTGGCCAAATGGGTGATCGAGCTTATGGTTTACCACATCACCTATGTTCTGAGAATGGTGATCAAGTCACAAGTCCTCATGGATTTCATCGTTGAATGGACCAAAGTACAAATGCCCCCACCCTAAACCTACCAGGAATATTGGACGTTATATTTCAATGGGTCACTTTTGGCCACGAGCGCCAGGGCAGGGGTCGTCCTAGTCTCTCCAATGGAAGAACGCATATGTAACACTCTAGGTGTTTGTCACTAGTCAAGGAATGAGTTTGAGCTCAAACATGGCAAGTTAGGTGGTGATGAAGATGTCAAAGCCGAATCTATAAACATGAGCCCAACATAAACTCTGATATTGCACCCTTGCTTACATATAGGCCCTTTCCAAATATACATTTGAGTAATGTTAATGGAGCTTATTTCATGTGTCTCACATCACTTTCTATCTATAGTGACCCCTGGAAAAGTTTCATGAAGTTTGAAATAAAAGAGTCACATGAAATGATAAGTCATATCCTTCTTGGAATGGCGTGATTAAGTGAATGGAATTATAGCTCATCAACCAAACCTTGCAACTTTGCCCAAATGACTCTAGATGAACTCTACAACAAAAGTCATGAAGGGTTCATGTTGAGCAAATGTCAAGAAAATGCCCCGATTGGCTTAAAACCCTAGTTTAGGCTTTATCGAGTTGCTACTTTGACCAAAGTGAAAGTTTGACTAGTACCAGTTATGAGGTTTGACCTTAAACAAAAGTTGTAGTGCATCTTGCGTAGAACAAACTTTGACTAATGGTCAAGAGTTATTTTGGCCTCTAACCTAGTCAAATAGAGCTCACAAGATTGAATCAGCTACTGTTTTTCAAAGTCCAAAAAACATTCTAAGTC
The DNA here is from genome assembly GCA_038087645.1 of Saccharum hybrid cultivar R570. NCBI lineage: Eukaryota > Viridiplantae > Streptophyta > Magnoliopsida > Poales > Poaceae > Saccharum > Saccharum hybrid cultivar. Next base: position 27,961,302 of record JAQSUU010000066.1, on the reverse strand, counting down.
TTGAATTGGCAGCATGTCACACCCGATTTTCTAAAGAACAAAACCAGGCTAATCATATGTGTGCCCAGGAAGTCCACACATATGTCAGAATGAAAAAGTATCAGAAACAATGTTATTATATAACGTATACATAGCTATAATAACACTTACATCAGAGTATCGCAGAACGGTGACTAAACTTCAAGCTCCATTCTTCTCAGGGAAGGTTGACTGGTGGCTCTGTATGCCAAACACTTCTGAAAGACTTCTAGAAACTCCACTACCTCTTTATCCTTCTTCTGAGCAGCACCTCACTACACACTGAGGTGTAGGGGAATAGCAAGGGTGAGTCCATGTCAAACTCAACAAATACAACACAGGGTTCATGAGGCTCAAAAAGGCTAGACACTGTTTGACTACATTTAGCTTTTATTCATCATGTAATTAGCATTTGAGTAGCATCAAGGTATTCCAATTCCCATTAATGAACCAATGATCAATTGTAATAAGGATAATGAATAGCATTAACATGAGCATAATAATAACAACAGTAATTAAGCATGATATAACAATGGTGATCATCTATTATGTAAGAATCCCCAAGGCCGCTCGTGTCTGTGAGCACGGTTAGTATACCAGTTTATTAAACTCTGCGCAGAGGTGTACACTTTCACTGTGAGTCATGATTTCCAAATGCATGGGTTTGCAAGGCCCAAAACATCAGAGACCATATAAAGCCATTCAAAAGTTCGTCTAACAAGTTAGGGCCATTAGATTCACTCGGCAGGTAGATGTAGGAACCCCCCTTTCAAATGGCACAATTCCTTCTCGGCTATACTCATAGACTAGAGGCTGTCCTACACCCAACGTGGCAAGCCATTCTTACGTCATTTAAGGTAACCACTAACAAGCTAGAAAAGGTCTCTTGAACAACTAGAGCTATAGCCATATAGCCCTCACAGCTGTACTGTAAATCCCGGTTATCCCTTACAGGTAAGTCCTTACGGAGAGAAACCAGAGCAACAATATAACCCCTTGCTCTAGCCCCCTTTTCAACAGTAATAAAATCATCTTAATGGTTGGTTGCTTAATCCATTAGTCAAATTACAAGATCATTGTTTATAATTAAGCACTAGCAATAGCTACCCAAATGCATAACCCATAGGTGACAAGGGAACAAGATATCAATAGCTACATTATAATCTCTATGGTTGTCAAGGAGGACACATGCATATGTATGATAATTTCAGTGAATAGGACAACAAGGATGGTCCCATGTTATACTTGCCTTGATCAAAGCTTCCCTATTGATACTGCTAGTCTGGCTCAAAATAATACTCCTGGTCATTAAGAAACTGCTCACCGTCTATACTCGATCACCAAGCATCAACACACAATCATCCAAACAATCATACACGAAGCAAATAAAGAAACATAATTAAAAAAATACACCAACAGTAGCAAAACAGTATAAAAAGTTTGTAAAACTCTTCTACACGTTACTATGATCACACAGACGTAAAGATCATGAAATTCAAATTTAAAACGTGAAAGTTATGAATTTTCTAAGATTTCCTATAGATAAATAATTATTTTAATATAAACTCAAAAATTAAACTTTCCAAACCTACTATACCGCTACACTAACATGTAGAGCTTACAAATACAAATCTAACGCAATTTGAACGGGTCAAATCGGAGTTAAAACAGAGATTTTATGATAAAAAATAAGATTAGTGGCAAAACTGTAAATAGTATCATCTTCTACCTTGGGCTTGGAGGAGCTCCGGTCAGCCATGGTAGAACCTCGCCGGAGAGAAGCAAGATGAGATGGGAACTCGATAAAACGGCGATGGATTCGCGCAAACGGATATACCACGGTGTAAAGAACGACGAGGGCTGCCTCTTGGTGGTGGTGGCTGGCGTCGGGACGTGACGGTTTGGCCGAAAAAGCTCGTCGGAGAGTTCACCGGAACGCAAGCTGTAGATAAAGAACTTCGGTGAGGGGTGGAGGGAGATACGAGTGGCGGCTCGCGATAAGGGTTGTACTTCTGAAACCAGGGCGTCGAGGGCTACGCCGGCATATATATAGTTGTAGGGTTTGGAAACTTTTCGGATTTTCTTAATTTCGGGATTATTTTAATTCTGTGAATAAAATAATTCTAGAAAATCTAAAATTACATTTTTGGCCGTGAAAAATAGCCCAGAGCTCAGAAAAATCACCAGAAAAATTCTGAAGACTCTAGGAGAGATAAGGAACTCAACTAAATAGGTTTGGGCTCATGAAAAAATTAATGAAGAGATCAAGAAAAAAGATTAAGCTCACGGAAATTGAAAATTTAAATCCAGAAAATGCCAAAAAGTTTTTCGATGAGAAGTAAACATTGTCCTATGGTATTTTGAAAATAATAGCACTCACTAACACCAAAGACAAGCATCACACAAACACCACATTATCAAACTATATGAAAAAGTTGAAAACCAAAATTTTCTATATTTAAATTAGCAGCAACTTAACTTATCTAATAAATTTATTCAAATATTGAAATTATTTATTTTATTTAGTGTTTTCTAATCATAACCCAAAATTGAAAATTTTGGGTGTGACACAACATAAGTTGACATGTTTGGTAATCTTTATCCCCCCTAACCATGCTGAACCAGTCCAAGGCCCTTTAATAAAAGTTGTTTTTTAGTTTGTATGCTACAAACTTTGTTGAAGGACCTAACCTGAATTCATCTCTAAGCTTGTCAAACTGTGGGTTGAAGTTTGTATGTAGTTGTTGTTTCTTAGCACTTCGAAGATTCATGGTCACCATGTTGACATCCGACGTTCTCCCAATTTTGTTAAGTAACTTGAGTAGGTCCAAATGTAAAAGTTGGAGCTTATATCTTGGAGTAGGATATACCAAAATTTGAAATTGATTTGACCACTATTGACCAACTAATTGGAGTAAACACCAAAGTTTAGATTAATCATCGACAATGTCAACTTAGAGTCTAATTACTCCCTAATCCATTGCTCCAATGATCAGGGTCCTTAAACAAGAATTGTAGGGCATCACGAAATGAACAACTTTCATAACTGGCCCATATCCAAATTTGGCCCGTAGCAGGCCCAAATAGGAGCTCCAACCTATCCACCTTGTTGCCTGCCACGTAGCCGATGAAATGCCTCCAAGGCCGACGCGTGCCCTAGTGCGTGGCCACCATGCCAGCACCGCACCCCCACTCCCTGGACGTGTGCCCGGTCCTTCCCTTCGCAAGGTGGAGAGCCGAGTTCGTCCACAGCCACTCACCCCCTCTCTCTTCCTCTCCCTTCCTCGCTCGACTCTGCCTGGAGTGTGCCGCCGGAGCCATGGCCGCCATGGCCAAGATTGCTGCCGGCGTCGTTCCCCACTCTGTGCCCTTCTCCCATTCCACCACCTATGCCACCGTAGTGGCCCCGTTGTGCCCTACACCGTGCGCGCGCTAGCCTAGGCCGGAAGCCGCTGGAGCCGTGCATGTGCCGCCGTCAAAGCCGACCACAGCGGCCGCAAGTAGCAGGTGCTCGTGGCCAGGTCACCACGGTCTATCTCGAGCCATATCAAGTCGTTCCCCGGTTGCGCTATCTCGCGAGGACTTTCCTGCGCACCTTCCCTGGTCGCCCAACCACCGGAGTGCCGTCGCCGCTGGCACTGCCCCCACGGAGCCGCCCACGCACGTGGTCAGCAGGCCCCAGACCACCTCGGCCTGTACTGCGAGCACCTACGGACGTGCCTCGTAGCCCTGGTGCTTCCCCACCACTTCACCGCAGTCGCCGACGACCTCACCGACCGGAGAAGTGCCGACCGGCACTCTCTCCCCGCCTCCCCTGTTTCCGGTGACGGAGGAAGGAGAAGACCGGCTCCCTCTCCCTCTGTTCTCCCTCTATTTGAATGATAGGTGGGGCTAGGTGGACAGTGGGTCCCGCATGACAGCGTTATGAGTGGCACAGTTGGGTAAACATCCGGGTGTACCTAGCATGTCTAGGGTTAAGTTGGTTTCCTGTTTTTATTTTTCCAAAACTTTACTAAATGTTGCAAAATCCATATCTCATGCTACGAAATTCCAAAAATAGCAAATGTGGACTTTTTGGAAACCTTGAGAAAATATCTATGCAGTAAACTCATAATATGTTATATGTTTGTAGAAGTTTTCTGTTGTTTTTATTTAACCTTGAAAAGTACTCCAACAATGATTATAAACTTGACCAGAGCCATATCTTGAGTTTTAGGACTCCAAAAATAGTTATTCTTGTTTTGTTAGTTTTGTAATAATATGCCCTTGATAGGAAAAATATTAAACATACTAGTTGTTTACTGTTTTCTTAAGGTTTTGATTTGACCTTGATAAATAAGAAAATCTACATTATGTTGCTTGCCATTTTTATATCTTGAGTTGTAGTGCTCCAATGGAGGTGAAATTTTTATGGTAGTCTCCTGTGAGCATGTATGTGCTACTGTAATTTTATTAGAATTTTCTGGGCAACTTTTATATTTATTGCCATTTATGCCTTTGCACTTAAAATAAATAGAAAAGGTCAATTAAATAAATGTTTATGCTAGTGACATGACGTGATCTGGGGTTATTTAAACATGTTCTAATTGTTAGTGAAGTTGGTTGTGTCAATTGTGATGTTCTCAACATCACTTATTATTTTATTGTGCAAATCTGCCAATTCTGGGCAGTTTTGGGTAGCTAAGTAGATTAGGCCTTGATAATGATCTTTTCAGGCTTGGTGATCTATAACAAAGTTGTTAAGAACTTCCTAAACTAGTTTCTGGTAAATTTTGGTAGCAGTTGGACTTATGGTTTGGAAATTACAGTTGTTCAAAATTTGAGTCAGCTCTAGAAGTATTCTCTGTCCTTTAAAACAGATTCTGTGTATCTGCTATTTAGACCTGGTAAATGATGGAATTATGCTTAAATGTTTATAAATAAATAAATTGTAGACAATTTCATAAGCTTTCCAGATTGTCCACTTGCATGTCATTTGGAATTGTGTAGCTCCTGCAATGATTTTATTTCTGGACTGTTCATGCGGATTGCAAATCTGAACTTTTCTGTTAAGCATAGTTTGAGTTACATAAGTATGCTTGTTATGTTACTTGGTACTTGGGTTGGTACCCTGTGATCTTACAAAACTTGTATCTTGATTGATGTGGTTGTCGTCTTCTATGTTATGCCTTAGTGAGGAGTAAGCTAATTAGCTCTAGGTGCTTATGTGAACTTTGGTATGCTTGCATGATTACTTTGTTTATTGCACTTCTATGTATTCATACATATGCATTGTTGCATCTCCGTAGGTACGCTAGATGTAATGCGTGAAGGATGTGGTGATGAAGCAAAACCCGAAGGCGGTGTTTGGTGGATCCATCCCGAAGATGGAAGAATCCTCAAGTTCATACATGAAGTAGAGATGTTCCGCAAGACGGTGCAAGCTAACTTGACTAACTTGAGTTGGATCCCAAGCAAGCCCCGGAGCATTATAAGTCTCCTAATTTGTGAAAATGCAATTGATTATTATATGTTATATGTATTGTTGCATTAAGTTATAGGTGTTGGATGAAAACACTTGCTGCATTGATATCCTATCCTTGTCCAGAAAGTATACCATGAATCCTATTAGTTCAGGATTGAGTAGATGCTTAGCCCTGCTTGAAGCGGTAGAAGTCAGGTGATTTCCTGTCACCTGCGAGATGTAGGGATATCCATATATGGCACGGTTAGCTATATTTGCTATCGTAGAAAAGAACCATGTGCTAATAATATGAAAGGAGACCAGGCAGGATGATGATAGTGAAGCAACAAGGCATGGAGGTCTTGGGTGTGGATCTATCCACGTCTGAGTCATTTAAGGACCGATTCGTTGTATGTCCTTGAGTCATGTTGAACGCACTCTAACACTTAGCTGGCTGAATAAGCCGTTCCGACTGTGAAGCCGAGTAATATAGTTCAGGCCGAGAATCGGGGGGTCAAGTGTGTATTCTGGAGGAAGTAAGGATGTGCTTGGGGACACTGGCATAAGACCAAGGGGGGGTTAAAGTCCCTATCACCTGGCAGAGTGTTGCCCTTGGGGATGCGGCATCAGTCGAACCTGCACTTTCCTGAACTATACCAAAGGTGACTTGTGCGACCCTGGCGCGGGTTCTGCGCGGTTTGTGTTAGAAATACCCCTCCAGCTAGATAGGAATTCAATTCGAATCGCCGTCGCTCCCAGTTAGTGAGCACTTGACTCGAGCAGCGGCAACGTAGATTCAATTAATTGAACAGATGGTTAATTGGATGATGATTTAAATGTTGCCTCAATTTATACCTACTATGGTTAATATTGTTTGCTCCTAATCAAGTGAGTGCTCTAGTACAGGTGCTAACATAGGTGACAGGTCAATGATTATTAACTTGACGCTTAAGCATTAATGATTACTTTTCTGTATTAAGCTTTTATGCAAAATGTTGTCAAGCTAGCCCACTTTATATCAGCCTTGCATACTCCTTGGTGTCACTTTATTTCTGGTTTTTGACGGGTAAGTCTAGCTGAGTACCTTCTCGTACTCAGGGTTTATTCCCACTTGTTGCAGGTTATGATGTATCATGGCTACTGCAAGATTTGGATGGCTCCTGCCGTAGAGGCGGAGTGTGATCATGGGCATGATCCTTCTGAGTTATCTTGTCTCTAATGCTTTTGTAGAAGTTGACCTTGGAACTGGCATGTATTTGAAATAAGAGTAATGTTAGTTCCAAATTACTTTGCTTCCGCTACTTTTTAATTTAAGTTGTAATAACTATGTTGAACTCCGATGTATATTGAATTACTTGTGAAATTGATGTAACATGTGACTTGTTATGTTGAATCACTACGATCTTGGCTTGTATGTTAGTTGGTTTGAAATCCCTTGTGATTTCATTGGACTACCGGAGTTATATGGGCTCAAGTGTGAGAATTTGATCACTTCGGTGATTGTTTTTGTACTTGTGCTCTTATAATTTGGATGGTTCCGTGACAACATAGAGTACGCCATCTGTCTACACTTTTGGGCCACCAACAACGTGGCTGAGTACGAGACCCTCATTCACGACCTCAGAATCACCTTTGAGCTTGGCGCTCGCCGCCTCTTCATCAGGGGGACTCAGAGCTAGTCATCAGCCAGGTCCTGAAGGAGGCTTCATGTCATGACAGCAAGATGGAGGCTTACTGGAATGAGGTCCAAAAACTTGAAGAGAGGTTCGACGGGCTAGAGCTCCATCACATCCTCAGATGAGATCCGAAGACACGGTGGAATTTTTCCTTGACATTGTATACAGGTTTGGAGTGCCAAAGTCCATAATCACGGACAACAACACACTATTCACTGGGAAGAAATTCCTCTAATTTTGCGATGACTACAACATCCAGGTTGATTGGGCCTCCGTCACCCATCCGTAAACTAATGGCCAAGTAGAGCATGCAAATGCCATGATATGTAAGGCCCTCAAGCCCCGCATTTTTGATAGGCTTGAAAAGTTCACCGGGCAATGGGTAGGAGAGGTCCCAGCTGTGCTCTGGAACCTAAGGACAACCCCTAACTGGTCCACCAGCTTCACTCCATTCTTCATGGTGTATGGTGCCAAAGCCGTGATACCAACCGACCTTGACTACGGAGCTCCACGGGTCCTAGCATATGATGAAGTCAGGTTAGAAGATGACCGCTAGGACATGCTCGATCAACTAGACGAAGCACATGGGATAGTGCTCCTCTGATCCATGAAGTACCAACAGACACTATGAAGATACCACAGCAAGAACATTCGGGAGTGAGCTTTCAAAATCGGTGACCTAGTCCTACAATGAATTCAGACCACCAAGGACGCACATAAGCTAACACCACCTTGGGAAGGACCTTTCATCATTGTCAAAGTCATATGCCTAGGGTCCTACCGGCTCATGAACAGCGATGGCAAAATCTACACTAGCTCCTGAAACATCGAACAGCTACGCCGATTTTGTCCCTAATCTCATCACGCAAACGCGCATATATCTCCTTTCTAGTGAACACGCTCAGACTAATCATTTTTGGATAAATCATAAGATAGAGAACCATGGCGAGGTGGAAGGAAGGATGACAACCACATAGGCGATGGGTGGAATGAAAGTAAGGCCTGCACCATCCCACTTTTCTATAAATTAGTTAACGTCATGCGTGAGCAGGCACCGTTAGGTCATGCTGCAGCTAGGGAGGCCAATAAGCCCCCAAGCCCACACGCAGATTGACCTACTACATCTACGACCATGAGTCACACTTAGGAAACCTCCTAGGCCAGCCCTTAGATGGGTTCGAGGCCACAAAGGGATAGGGGCAGGGTGAGATGGGCCCTGTGGCTCTTATCGGTGGTGCGGAGCCTCTTGACCATCTCTCCCTATGTTTGAGACATTCGCTTCGAAGTCACCTGTGTTGACCCCCTCTGGGAAGAGGCATCTTGCCCTCTGGCTGCTGCGGAGGTGGTTCGGGACCAATGGGCTTGACGACAAATGATTTATGAGATGTCTCTCGATGAGCCGAACTTCACGTCGATTGTGAAGGATATCGGGTCCCACTTGAACTACTCATCGATGCCGATGAGGCGTACCGTGACCATGTGGTTACGGTGAGCAAGGCTCTCCCTACATGCGGCCAAACTAAACCTGCCTATAACAAGGAATCATGACCCCTCAGGGTCAACAGGGAAGAAAGGAGTCAGGTCCCTATGACCCGCTAGAAGTTGAGGCCAAACCACGACCAACTCCTCCCTACGTCCTAGGTCCCCGACCTAAGGCCAGCTCCAAAATCTCACAAGAGGGCTACAACCCCTTCGGGAGAGATTGAAGGAGCAGACAACCAAGGGTCATGCAGTGGCATCCTCCTCATGAAGCCATGAGTGACCCAAACAAAATGCGATCATGGCTTAATTGCGCATAATTCAAAAAGGTCTGAGACCTACGAGCCAAAACTTGACCACAAGAAGACTTGCGACCAAGCAAAGGGGAGCAACCTCTCACCTTATTGAGCCAAAATCGATCCTTCCAGTCCAACAACCTAGGACTAAAGACACGATCCCAACCCAATGGCCTGGGGACTTGACCCAGGAAGAAACCACGACCTTCGGAACATAACAAGCGCGGCCAGGCTATTTAAAAGAAATAAAAAGCCCAATGCCACCACTAGGGTAGCATCACAAGGGGTCTACATTACAAGCATAGTAAGCCTCCTTGTAGTATCATGACCCCTAGAGAAGAAACAAGTCGAGGAAAGAGGAAGGTTGGCCGACCTCTAGCACACAAATTATTCGCCATGTCGTCACCGTGATGGCACGACGAAGCATGGCAGCTCCCAATCTCTTCAGATCCATCACACGATGAGTGACAGGCGGTCCTCAATAGTTGCACCCTACACACGTTGAAGGATCTCAACAAGAGGGCAGAGACACTCCTAACCAATAGCCACCACGGGCACCTGAGCCACCTAGGCACGGGTAAAACCGTGGCCTCACGGTTTCAGAACTGACCCCCATGACATCTCATCTTCCCCTGCTTGCAAGCTTCCTTCTGGCACTAGTTGTTGGAGGAAGCAACACTGGCCTCTAGCCAATGCAACTGACCCCTAGCAGATCGAATGCTCGAAACTCACTATCCACCTAGAAGCACTCTTTCGCACAAACTTAGCCTTTCAAGAAGACAAAGGATAGTTCAAAGGCATGGTTGCAAGAAGATCAAATGAAAGGATGGCCTTTATTTAAAGGCTAAAGGGCTGACGGTATAGCCTGAGACCCCCGCGCCACGTGTAACATCCCGGTTTTTCAGGCAACCAAAAATACGAGCTTTTTAAAATTTGTCTTGCAATTGTGTGAAGCATGTAGTTTTTAGGTCTACCCCGAGACTAACTCACTAAGAAGTCATTGCATACATGTAGAATTGTTTGTAGGAGTGTGTCGGAGTTCTCTCATTGGTTTAGGATTTGGAGTCGGAAACCCGCCAGTAGTGACCATGGAGCAGCTGATGGGGATGCAAGCTCAGCTCATGCAGGCAATGATGCAGCGTATGGACAATGAACCTGTCGGAGGACCACCACCAGTCCATGTTAGGGACAAGCGTGGTGAATTCATGAAGGGACGTCCCCCAGTGTTCACACATGCTACTGATCTGCTGGATGCTGATGATTGGCTGCGCACAGTGGAAAAGCACCTGGACATAGCACAATGCAACGACCTGGAGAGGGTGTTGTATGCATCGGGGCAGCTTCAGGGAGCAGCACAAGATTGGTGGGATTCATTCAAGTTTGGACGCCCTGCAAATGCCGCTCCTGTCACTTGGGCTGAATTCACAGAAAATTTCAGATCATACCACATCCCTGAGGGATTGATGGAGCTCAAGCGAGAGGAATTTAGAGCCCTAAAGCAGAGGTCCATGACTGTGAGTGAATATCGTGATAGGTTCACTCAGTTATCCCGCTACGCTCCTAATGAGGTGGCTAGGGACTCTGATAAGCAGCGTCATTTTCTCAAGGGTTTGTATGATGATCTCTGGCTGCAGCTCATGACCACCACCTACCCCAACTATCAGACATTGGTGAATCGCGCCATTGTGATTGACAATGAGCGCAGAGAGATGGATGCGAAGAAGAGGAGGTTCCAAGGACAGGCATCGGGGAGCAACACTCACCCTCGTCTCAACTCACAATCAGGTTACCCGCAGAGGAACCAAGTACAGAATAACCAGTGGAATCCGGGGCAGAATCAGTATCGCCCTCAGTACCCCCAGCAGAATGGAGGTCAGCGCCCTCATTATCCCCAGCAAAATGGAGGTCAGCGTCCTCAGTATCCTCAGCAACCGAATGGTGGTCAACGTCCTCCACAGCAGAATGGTTACCAGACACCCCGCCAATATCCAACCAACAATGCTCCTATGAAGAATGGTGCACCTAACCACGCCAATAAGTGTTTCCGCTGTGCCAAGGAAGGTCACATGTCATACAATTGTCCAGAGAAGCCCAACCAGCAAAATCCTCCCAAGCAGAATGGTAGTCAGACGATGGCGCCCAATGGTGCGAAGGTGAACCATGTGAGTGCCGAGACTGCACAGGAGGCGCCGGAAGTCATGTTGGGTACGTTCAGTGTCAACTCTATCTCCGCTACCATTCTCTTTGATTCTGGAGCCTCGCATTCCTTTATTTCTCAAGCATTTGTTAGAAATCATAGCATACCCTTAGTTGCCATGAAGAATCCCATGATAGTGAATTCACCGGGAGGGACTATACCTGCCTCCTATTGTTGCCCTTCTGCTAGCATATCTTTAAGGGGGGTAGACTTCGCAGCTGTTCCTGTTGTGTTGAGAACATCCAGCATTGATGTGATCCTAGGCATGGATTGGATGATGCAACATCGAGCAGTGATACAATGTCAGGAGAAGGTAGTAGTATTGATGACACCCAAGGGGGACAGAATTAGTGTCGAAGTGGCATTGCAAGCACCCCCAACAGCTACAATAAATCAACTGAATGATGACGCTAACCAGCAGGAACATGTGGTGGATGAATTCCCAGATGTTTTTCCTGATGACTTACCAGGTATGCCACCTAACCGTGATATTGAGTTTATTATTGAATTATTACCTGGAACTGCACCTATAGCTAAACGTCCATATAGAATGGGGGTTAACGAATTAGAGGAACTTAAGAAGCAGTTAAAAGAGTTGCAGGACAAAGGTTTCATACGCCCCAGTGCCTCCCCCTGGGGTGCACCTATGATCTTTGTTGACAAGAAGGACGGTACTCAACGGATGTGTGTGGACTATCGGTCTCTTAATGAGGTCACCATCAAGAACAAATACCCATTGCCTAGGATTGATGACCTATTTGATCAGTTGAGGGGAGCCTGTTTGTTCTCTAAGATTGATCTTCGTTCTGGTTATCATCAGCTGAAGATCCGACGTTCAGACATACCTAAGACAGCATTCACAACTAGGTATGGGTTATATGAGTACACAGTTATGTCATTCGGTTTAACCAATGCACTGGCTTACTTCATGTATATGATGAATAAAGTGTTCATGGAGTATCTTGATAAATTTGTGGTGGTATTCATTGATGACATACTGGTATTCTCTAAGAATGAGGAGGAACATGCTGAACATCTAAGGTTGGTTCTGCAGAAGCTTAGGGAACACAAGTTGTATGCTAAGCGGAGTAAGTGTGAGTTCTGGCTGAAGGAAGTTTCTTTTCTAGGTCATATTGTCTCCAATGGTGGAATAGCCGTGGACCCTAGCAAGGTAGAAGATGTGTTAAATTGGAAACCACCAACCAATATAAGTGAGATCCGCAGCTTTTTGGGATTGGCTGGATATTATAGGAGGTTCATAGAAGGGTTTTCTAAACTAGCCAAGCCCATGACTGCCCTGTTAGAGAAGGATGCTAAGTTTATGTGGTCTGAGAAATGCCAGGCTAACTTTGAGGAATTGAAAAAAAGATTAACTACAGCTCCAGTATTGATTTTGCCGGACTTGAGCAAGAACTTCTCTATCTATTGCGATGCGTCTCGCCAAGGACTTGGATGTGTTCTTATGCAAGAAGGACGAGTTGTGGCCTATGCATCAAGGCAGTTGAGGAAGCATGAGTTGAATTATCCTACTCATGACTTGGAGTTGGCAGCAGTAGTTCATGCCTTGAAGATTTGGAGACACTATCTTATTGGCCATAAGAGTGACATCTACACTGATCACAAGAGCCTGAGATACATCTTCACCCAGATAGATCTGAATTTGAGGCAACGATGATGGTTGGAACTGATTAAGGATTATGATTTGGAAGTGCACTATCATCCTGGGAAAGCAAATGTCGTGGCCGATGCCCTTAGCAGAAAGAGTTATGCTAATGGGGTTCGGGCGACACCAGTGTCTAAAGAATTATGTGTAGAATTTAAGTTGCTGAACTTAGGCATTGTCACCAATGTAATGGAACTAGAAGTGACACCTACCCTGGAACAGGAGATTTGCAAAGGTCAACTAGAGGATGAGAAACTTAAGGAAATAGCAGAGAATATAGTGCTTGGCAAAGCACCAGGTTTTAGGATGGATGAGAATGGAACCCTGTGGTTCGGAAAAAGGATATGTGTACCTGAAGTGAAGACCATTCGTGAGGCAATTCTACGAGAAGCACATGAGTCAGCTTACTCCATACACCCTAGAAGTACTAAGATGTACTTGGATCTCAAAGAGAAATATTGGTGGTATGGATTAAAGAGAGATGTGGCAGAATATGTGGCATTGTGTGACACTTGTCAGAGGGTGAAAGCTGAACATCAACGACCCGCAGGGTTACTACAACCAATGAAGATACCTGAGTGGAAGTGGGAGGAAGTCGGTATGGATTTTATTGTTGGATTACCTCGCACACAGAGAGGTTATGATTCAATATGGGTGATCGTGGATCGACTTACCAAAGTTGCTCACTTCCTACCAGTCAAAACTACCTATAAGGGTGCAAGACTAGCAGAGTTGTATATGGAAAGAATTATGAGTCTGCATGGAGTTCCAAAGAAGATCGTGTCTGATAGAGGTACTCAATTTACGTCGCAATTCTGGCATAAAGTGCATCAATCTTTGGGGACGAAGTTGAATTTCAGTTCTGCCTATCACCCCCAAACTGACGGGCAAACTGAAAGGACTAACCAAATTCTAGAGGACATGTTGAGAGCTTGCGCATTGCAATATGGAGCTAGTTGGGATAAGAGTTTGCCATATGCTGAGTTCTCATACAACAATAGTTACCAAAAGAGTCTCAAGATGGCACCTTTCGAAGCTTTGTATGGACGTAAATGCAGAACTCCATTATTTTGGAACCAAACCGGAGAGACTCAAGTGTTTGGACCTGATGTTCTTAGAAATGCTGAGAAACAAGTAAGGATGATCAGAGAAAACCTGAGGGTGGCACAGTCTCGATAGAAGAGTTATGCAGACACTCGAAGAAGGGAATTGATTTTCGAAGTAGGGGATTATGTGTATTTGAAGGTGTCGCCAATGAAAAGTGTGAAAAGGTTCAATATGAAAGGGAAGTTAGCCCCAAGCTATATTGGTCCTTTTAGGATTCTCGAGAGACGTGGGGAAGTGGCCTACCAACTAGAATTGCCTGAAAGTCTATCCGGTGTGCATGATGTATTCCATGTGTCCCAATTAAAAAAATGTCTGCGTGTACCAGAGGAACAAATACCCTTAGAAGAACTTGTTGTTAAAGAAGATCTGACATATGAGGAGTACCCCATAAGAATCCTAGAGACAGTAGAAAAAGTCACACGGAGCCGAGTGATAAAGATGTGCAAGGTACAATGGAATCGGTACAGTGAGGAAGAGGCCACTTGGGAAAGAGAAGAGGATCTGAAAAAGGAATATCCACAGTTGTTCGAGTAAGCATCATCCAATCTCGAGGATGAGATTATCTTTAAGGGGGGTAGATTTGTAACACCCAAAATTTTGCATCTTTTCAAAATAGATGAAAATGATTTATTTAAGTGTTTGTGTGAGCATTTAATTTAGGGAAAATAATGATTATTCTCGTGAAATTAAAAGCAAATATAAGGGTAGACACATGTTTTGCACTCATGCTGCTGCATATTTTTTTATGTGTTGATTGTCTTTTGTTTTTGTGAAAAAGGAATTCAAAAACTCTTTGAAAAAAAAACTATCTTGAATTCCTTCCTCTCTCTCGGCCTGGTCCAGCTGGCCTACTCTCTTCCCGTAGGCCCCCGCGCGCGCGCCATCTTGGGCCGGCCCAGCATCGCAGCCGAAGCCGCGGCCAGCTCGGGCGCCCGCTTGCTCCCCCCTCCCCGCTCTGGCTCGCTGACGTCTGGGCCCTACTCCTCTTGTCGCTGACACGCGGGACCCGGAGCTATAGCGTCGCCCCTAACCTTCCTCCATCCTCTGCTCGTGTGGAACAACCGGAGCCGAAGCCTCCGTTTTCGAACGACCGCCGGTTATCTCAGAAATCAGCGGCTATCCGCACGTGCTCGTGCTGCCCTTATCCCTCCACAGCCGCCGCTCCATCCACGGCGCCAACCGTGCGACGAATTCGGAGGAGCCCGCTCTCATCCCGACGCCGCCGCACTGCGCATCTCGCCCACCTCCGTTCCCTCCGTAGTTCGGCCCGGCTTCCGCGCCAATCCCCTCTATAAAGCTCCTGCACCCCTCTGCTCGTCTCTTTTCCCATCTCCAAACTACCACCGAGCTCGCGGCTACCACCGAGCATAGCACGAGCCGCCCAAGCTTGGATTCCGTCCTCCCGTCGCCTCGTCGCCCTTGTTTTCACCACGGTGAGAATCCCCACCATCCCCTCTCTCCTCCCGTGCGAATCCCATGCCGAACCATGGTCTCTAGAGCCATTTTCGCTCGCGCCGGCGAGTTCTCTCGTCGCCGGCAATGGCGGGCCGCCGCACCCGTGGCTTCTCCGGTGGAGTGCGCCGCCCTCCCCATTCAAACCGTTCTCGGCCGTTCATCTTGGATCGGACGGTCGCAATCATCCCGTACCCCTTCGGTGGCGATTTTCATTAAGAGCCCCTCGGGTTTTTAATAATAGGACCCGCGGTCCTCAACCGGATTCATTAAATCTGAATTTCGCGATTTATTTTAATTCGTAAATAGTTCACATTAATTACAGTTCTGCCATCCAGTTCATATTTTCACCATATCTTTCTCGTTTTAGATCCAAATTGATCCGTTCAAAGTGCATTAGGATCGTAGCGACGTAATCTATGTAATTACCCTACTGTTAGTCATGTTACTCGCTGTTAAATTTCAGGGTTAGGTTAAATCTATTAAACATGTTGTTGCAAACCCTAGTGAATTCGTAACTTATTCGTTAGAGCTCCGATTTATTTGATCTTCACGTCTGTATGATCGTAGTGAGTCGTAGATTCACTTTTTAAACCTTTTACATTGATTTACCTCTGTTGGTGTGCTGTTCTAATTTATAGTTCTTGTTTGCTTTGCATGATTGAACTTGGAATGCGTGTTGTTGCCTGTTGATTCGAGTATAGACGGTGAGTACTACGCAGGTGACCAAGAATACTTTTGTGATAACCCAGAGCAGCAGGAGCAGTACGAGCAAGGCAAGTATAATATGGGAAATTCCTTGTCATCCTATTCACTTATTAATTAAAAATCATGTGCATGTGTCAATTTGATAACCGCAAGGAAATCCTAGTTTTGTTATCTTGTGATCTTGTTACCCATGGGTTACTTGTGCATTTGGGTAAATGCTAGTGCTTCAACTAATTATATACCTGACCTGAACAAGGATTGATGATTATACGCAATGACTGTTTAAGATTTTCTCTAGCACACGTAGTTAGGGTGAGAGAGCTTCTGCTTTTGCATGATGCTCTGGCCCTCCGTAAGGACTTATTCATTGGCAAAAGCTGGGACATACAGTACATCTGTGAGAACCACATGGCTCTGGTTTTAGTCAAGTATGAAGACCTTTTCTAGCATGTTAGAGGTTACCCGAAAGGGCACAAGAGGGGTCTGACAACTCGGGTATAGTTTGGCCCCTGTCCCTATGTGTATAGGCTGCGTGTCATTGTGCCATTTGGGAAGGGGGGACCTACACCCGCTTGCCACCGAAACCTAGCAGCCCTAACATGTTAGACGAACTTTTGAAAGGCTTCATAGTGAACCCTGCCGACCTTCCTTGGTAGTGGGTCAAGAGGCCGATCACCTCGGGCGAAAGGGCAATTCACGACTCACAGTGAAAGTGTACACCTCTGCGCAGAGTTTAATTAACTGTTATAACAGTCGTGCCCACGGATACGGGCGGCCCGGAAAACTAATGAAATAGTTGATCACTTGTGAATGATGCATAACATGATGAGGTACTCATAACATTCTTTTAGTCATGTATATGAACTTGGGGTTGAAATTGGGGCTTGAGCATAATCAAATCTAACTAATGCTAAAATGTTGACTTACTAAAAGCAAACCGCAGTACAACCTGTGTCAGCCTTTGAGCCTCATGAACCCCTTATTATCTTGTTGAGTATGACATGTACTTACGCTTGTTTATTTTTATTCTTTGGACAAAAATCCCGGATGGGTACAGATGGCAATGGATATGAGGATTTTTATGAGGAAAGCTAGGTTTGGGGTCAACCAGCCGACCGGATCCTGTGGCTTTGGAGACGCCCTGGAGTCACTTTAGATTTATCTTTCACTTGTCTAGACTTTGAGCATGTTTATTTATGTATTGAACTAAAGTTCGTTATTGTAATAAGGCACTGAGCTTGATATTCTTCTTCTACAATTTGTTCTATATGTTTCACACATATGGTTTACCTCCAATTTTGCTATACAAAATTTGGGCGTGACAACGACCCGGATCGTCAATGATGGTGATCTTGTGGGTAGTGTAAACCTCTGTAGAGTTTCTGGTTGATCGATCGATACAGATGCTGACTTGTCGGCTATGGACCTTTCCTAAGTACAGCTTCACTTGCCTAGAGAGAGGAGTCCTTTCTACCTTCTGTGGGTTTCAGTGTGTGATCCGGCCTTGGCCCTTGAGACATGGACGAGAGGGAGTCGTCCATGCCGATGAGAGAGTGAGATGAGATGTGGTTAGGTGATGAGATGTGATGGGATGGGAGAACATGTGTGTAAGAGATGGGTTAAAACTTGATGAACCATTATTATATAATTATTAATGAACATGCATTATAGGAAACCCATAGCCAAATATTTAGGATCGCCAGATCCTTTTTCTCCTTTCCACTAAAGCTCATCGGTGCTGACCATGGCCTGCACACATCTGGCGGTGTGCAGATTTCCTGACTTGCAGTAATAACGAAGTAGAAGGATTAGATGGTCTCATTCCTACACTCAAGTTTGGTTTTGAAGGAGTGTACGCCCGCTAACTTTCTATGCCAACTCTGATGACTACCCGTGGAGGAGCCTTCACCTGCTGATGCGCTACAATGACTCTAACGAAGACGTGTGTGTTTCCGCTAGAATACAATGTAATAGGTGTAACAACCAGTGTTGTAAAACCTTGTAACTTGCAACTCTACAATATATGACTGTGATATCATCTGATAATTGATAATGTGATGGCTTGCCCTCGTGGACTATCACATTATAATTCGTATCTGTGGATTTTCCCTTCAAGGAAAATCGAGATTGTTTTAGGTGGTATCAGAGCCATACTTGACCCTAGGACAAGACCTGTAGAGCCAAACACTAGTCTAGAAGCCAAACAACCAGTCTGGAAAAGGACTCTAGAAATTGGCACTTGATTCCCCCTCCGCCTTGAATTCTACAGCTAACTTGGCCCTGTTTTGGAAAGTTGACCTGTAGAATCCCCCTCCCAACTTGCCGACCACGTTAGATCAGTAGTGTGTGAGACTTTATAAGCTCTGGAGTCACCTAAAGTCTACACTATGCATTAGGAGTTGTAATGCTGTTTGAGTGCTTGGATCTTAAGTTGTTGCTCTTTCATGCTTCTTGTTGCCTGAATGTAGGCTATAGAACCTTTTTTGCGTAAGACTTCAGATAACCTACCCAGCTAAACCCAAGACCATCCTGTGAATGGATAAGTGACCCCCAACTAACTAAGTTAAAATACACTGAAAATGCATCAAATTTTTGCCAACTCTGTTTCAAAACTATTTTTGACTCTCAAATAAATGCATATTCAAAGTACCCTCCCCTTTTCTGGTCAAAAAGTCCCTCTTTAACAAAAGCATATCTATTCAAAAGAAAATGGTTTCTAAACTTCTTAAAAAGTTTCTCCTCTTTCAAAGGAAAAGCAGTTTAAAATCTCTTCTCAACTTGATTTGATCTCAAAAGCTATTTGCGAAATAGCTTGAAAACTCGTCTCGTTTCAAAAAGTGTTACAATTTCACTTCCGAAAAATAAAGGTTTTGCTTGTCAATCAACAAAACGTCTTTAAACCAAAGTCTTTGGCACAGTTTTGTTTTAAAAAGCTTTTGATTTCAACTTAAGAGCCAATTTTCCTTCCAAAAATTTTAGCAAAACCAAAATGGGCTTTCCGAAATCTAGCTTCAAAAGTTTTGTTTCAAAAAGAGGTTTCCGAAAACAAAGTTTAATTGCGAAAGTTTTACCTTTTCAAATAAGAAATGATTTCAAAACATTTTTCAAAACTAGTTTTGTTTGACTCAAATAAAAGGGGAAGCAACCCTTTGTCTTCAAAACTAAGATGAGATTCAAAATATTTCAATTTGAAATCATTCAAAAAAAGGGGGTGCGTTTGACTTAGAAAACAAGGGCTTTCAAAAGATTTTGTTTCAAAAACTTGCATGGATTTCAACAAGTTTTTCAAAAGTTTTGCAACTCACCCTCCCTCATCATTTAAATAGAATTTCAAAAACTGCATGTCTTGAAAAGTTTTGGGAAAAACCCCGGTATTTGCAAAACGTTTTCATTAAAATGATTTTCAAACTCCGTGTACCAGCTATTTCAAAACATCTTTTCCAAAAATTCTAGTTTGGAAAAGTTTATAAACTGATTTGATTTCTAAAAACTCCCTTTTCAAAAAGGCCAAATGATACTGAAAAACATTGTAAAAGAGGTTTGAAAAGCAAAAACCTTTATAAAAGTTTTGATTTGAGCTTCAAAAACTAAAACGGGCTACAACCTATTTCAAAATCCTTGTTTTGATTCAAATCCAAGGGTTGTGACCTTTCTTCTCAAAAGAATTGCAAAACAAAAGATTTGAAAACAGTGTTTTCAAAAACGTGACTTACAAAACCATTTTACAAATGCTTTTTCTCACCTTTTCTAAAACTCGCCTCTCCCTCTAAGCTAGGGTACAGTTGTTGCCGGTGACTTAACTGGTAGTGTGTCATAATCATAACCCTTGGTGCCGCTACAAAACTTGGGGCCCCATGTGTGATGCATCCACACGGCTGCTGCCGGGCGTATGAAGGTATAAAGGTATGTGACTGTGATCGCTTCCAAATGGTACCCGCATACATCTTTAATCCTAAGCTTAGCTTCTAAAAAAACCCTATCTCGTTTTATCAAAGGGTTCAAAACTCAAGCTTGCCAAAATAAACCCCTGTTTTGGAATAAAAACAGCCCTCAAGGAAAAAGAAACTTTGGGAAGTTTTGCCCATTCAAAACTTCTGGCTCTTTCAGTATTCTGAAAACCTTGCCCTGGTTTCAAAATGTCTTGTAAAAAAAAAGGGGGCAGTACTTCGAACCCTTTTGTGTGTATACATCAAAAATCTTTAGAGAAGCTCTTTTCTTCAAAAAGCGTTTTCCAAAGGTGCTTCATATGAAAACCTGTTTCCAAGTCTTTGAAAAATGCATCATGCAAAAGGATTTTGGTTGCAAATTTCAAAACCACCCTAAAAAGGGATTTTGATTTCAAACAAAACTGTTCCAAGTCGCTTCCCTATCTTACAAAAGAAAAAGAGATTTTGTTTCAAAAAGAAAGCTCCTTCAAAAGTTTTTTGTTTCAAAAAAACCCTTGTGTAAAGAAAATGAGTTTTCCCAACTGGTTTTCAAACTCGTCTTACAAAAGTTTTGGGTGCGTAAAAAAAAGTTTTCAACTGATCTTTAAACTTGCTTCCCCAAAAACCTTTGATTATGAAGGCAAATGGTTTCAAAAGGAATTTTCAACTTGGATTGCGAAAGTTTCAAAGCTTTATCGTGAAAAAGCTTCTCTTTCGAAAATAGATTTGAGAAAGCAAAATTTTCTTCCACTCGTCTTTATAAAAAAACGACCTACTTCAATCAAAAGGGTTTTGTGAAAACCGTTTTCCAAAAGCCCTTTTCAAAATCTCCTAGCAAAAAAAACCTAATGCATTAATGCATGTTGAAGATGTGTTAAAAGATATCAAACCTAGGTGAACCTATCTACCATCCTTCAGGAGTAACGGCCCCTAAATCTCGGGGACGAGATGCCTATAAGGGGGGTGGACTGTAACATCCCAGTTTTTCAGGCAACCGAAAATACGAGCTTTTTAAAAATTTTCTTGCAATTGTGTGAAGCATGTAGTTTTTAGGTCTACCCCGAGACTAACTCACTAAGAAGTTGTTGCATACATGTAGAATTGTTTGTAGGAGTGTGTCGAAGTTCTCTCGTTGGTTTAGGATTTGGAGTCGGAGTGCACAAATTCATGTCACGATCCTCTCGGATCCTTTCTAAATTCATCTCCAATCTCGATTGAAACTCCCTTCTCGATCTTCCCCGTTGGGTAACTCTCGGATCACCTATGAGTTCCTTTCGATCCCTTTTCGAACCTGCTTGACAACCCTTCTCAAATTTATTCCCGAATTCCCCTTTTGAATTTCATCCCAAATTTACCCTCTTCGAATCCGACTCATATTCCTTTCCATTTCATCTCCAACTTGTATCAACCTCCTCTCAATCTACCTTGGGACATCTTAACCTCTTTTGGCTTTCAACTCGAATCCCCCTTTGGGAATTTTCCTCATTTCACCCTTTGAAAGGTTGTCTAGGATTCCTTTTTATTTTTCATCTAAAGGTCATTCGTCTATAGATGGCGAAACTCTCTTATCTTAAAGTCTGATAAGAAATCAGAACATCTTTCCAATTTCACTCTCTACATTCATCTCAATCTTCATTTGAATCCTTTCCAAATCCACCTTGAAACTCATTTTGAATTCCCTTTGGAAATTCCATCTCATCAAAAATATCGAAATTTGAAATGGAAAAATCCCTTATCTTCCTTGTCAACCGGGCCCAACCTCCTCTTTCCCCCTCCCCATTTCTGCTAGCCTGATCTAAGGCCTAGCTAGCCCACTCGGCCATCTCCCCCTCTCCTCTTGCAGAGGCCCGTCAGCCCAACAGGCCCCCCTTCCTCCCTTGCGCCGAGGCCTAGGTCGCCTCCCCTCTCCTTCTCGCCAAGTAGGCCGACCCAGCTCCAACCACTAGCCTGCTCAGCCCAGCAGCCCGCCAACCCAGCTGCGGCTCCTGCAAGGCCCACGCGGACAGCCCCCGCAGGCCAGCCAGCTCAGCCCGACGCGCCCCTGTCCAAACCCTAGGGCAAATTCTCCCAAGACCGAGCCGCCGCCGCCGCCTGATGTTGCACGCCGCACCCTGGCGCCTCGACGTCCGTACCGCGAGCACCAGGATCCACACCACGTACCCCCTTGATGGCACGGACGTCGAGGATGCTCTGCATCTCCCGAAGCCCTAGCGCGAGCGCCTATAAATCAGAGCCGCCACCACTCCTCCCCCTCACCTCCAGCCGCCGCCACCCCCTGCTCATTTTCCAGGCGCCACCGCACCCTTCCTCCCTCTCCTCCCTATGCCTCTGCACGTCCACACCAGGAGCGCCGCAGCCGGCCGTGTCGACCTCAGCCTTGCCGTTCTCTTCTATGCCATCGAGCCCTGCACTGCAACCTCGCCGAAGCTCCATCAGCACTTCCGATGAGCCACTAGAGCCGAGAGGCTCCACCTTTCCCTTCCCTTACACTTCTCCTTCGCCATGCTTGCCTGAAATCGGCCCCGTCACCATCATGCCTTGCTGTTGCAGGAAAGGCACACCTCTGCTCCTGCACCAAATCATGTCCAACAGCAGCACTACCACTACGGCCTCGCCACTGAGCCATCTTGACTGCCGCCAAGGAGATGCAGCCCTACTGTGCCATTCTTCGGCAACTGGGCAATAACACCAACACCGCCGTGCCCTTTTCTGTGTCGCCGATGAGCCACCAATAGCAAAGCCCATTCCTTTCTTCCTTTTTCATGTCGCTGTTCGCTGAAAGCCGGCCTTCGTGCCGCTGCCCCCATTGCTGCAGGACCTTGCTACTACTCCAAACCGCCATCTAGCAGTGCCTTGGCGATCCGACGCCTCGCCAATTGCCCATCTTGTGTCCGGCCTTCGTGCTGTGGTTTTGCATTGCAGGGAGGCTGCGCCTCACCCCTTCCTCAGCATGGGTGCCTTGTTGTGCGCCGATAGAACTCCGTCGCCGCTTCCGGGCGTGTCCAGCCAGCCCTCGCCACCTCTAGTAGGCTGCAACCGGCCGGCAGCAAGCTGCAGCCTACCCGAGTGTACTGCAGCAGCCCTCCACCCTATAGGTCGAGTTCTTGAACCCATCGACGCTATTCCCAATGTCAGCAAGCTCCGTTCTTCATTTCCTTTATATGTTCATACATCGAGACTTGGACTATCTATAATCGGCACATGTACTTACACATGTTACATGAATATCTAGTCTTGTTCATCTACTCGATATCTATTATATGCCTGTGCCATGACTTCGCCGCCGGACTAAACCTCTCTCTTGTGCTATGGATAAGTGCTACTCCATCGGTCGTCGTGTGGTGGTTCTCTTGTGTTGATCGTGTTGTTTGCCTAAGGACCGTGCCTTCGAGCCGGTTGGGGAAATTGTGGGTCGTTGACCATTTCGGTCCTAGGTTCACCCCACCTTGACCATGATGCCAAGCGTAGCCCGTTTCCTCGTGTTTTAGTTGGCTTGTGGTGCCGGGATCGTTGGCCCCTCCTATGTTTCTATGGCATGGCCACCATGGACTCGACATCGTTGCACTTCCTACCCACATACGATGAGCCCATCATGGCCTAGTTTATAGGAGATGAATGAGAGGACAACTATTGTGGTATGTACGGAAGCCAACTCATTTGGGTAGAGCTCATCGCCGCGAGTAGCCTCACCATGGCCATCGGGCTCTACCTCTTTTGTTCGCCTATTTTAACCTATCCGTCTCATATGCTTGCGCCACCTGGACCATAGCGTCCCTTCGGATCTAGTGGTGACAACCGCATCGCTGTGAACCATAGGAACAGCCTTGTGCCATTTAGTTGCACGGTCGTGGTGCCCTATGAGTGGGTTTGGATTGTGGGATCGTGCCTCTTTTATTCCAACCTTCGTCCTTTCCATGACAAGTCGGTTGAAAGAGTGCGAATTCCGTTCTTCTATCTTCTTTTGTTCTTAACCCCCGTTGATCCAGTAAGATGTGGGTTGAGCTCTCTGCTTGTTCGGTGTTTGTTGCTCTCTTGATTCCATTCCCTCAATTCCCACCAAATACTATGGTGTGTGGATCGAAGGAAGGGGAGTCCCATGTCTTTATCGTCTTTGCTCTTCGTGCTCAATCCCTTGTATGCTTGTACCATCGCTGACCATAGCATTTCTATGGTTCTTGTGGTGACAACTGCACCGCTTCGAACCCTAGAGATGTCTTAGTGCATTTAGTGCAACTAGGTCATGGTACCCTATGACTAGCTTAAGCACTCATTTTCTTTTGTGTGTCGCTTCTCTCTGATGCCTCGCCTTTTGCCATGGTGTGAGTACTGGAAGAAGTGGACCACCTCTCTTCCCTATTCCACCCTCTCTTAGTTCTCGTCATTTGCAATGGCGAGTCGACTAAGAGAAATCAGGACTGCAGTAGCCGCTCCTTCTGGTTTCTGTTATTTCCCCCATGACGTCCGGATCGGAAGCCGCGAGCCGTGGTATTTGCTTAGGATGGGCTAGGGCCTGTGCCTTTCCCATTTAAGCCATACGGGTCGACACGATCGGCCTAGGAAGTATTGGCTACGCTAAGGCTTAAGCTCGTGCTTGGTAAAACACCACCCGTGTTTCTTGGCCCAGGGATCGGATATCCACTGAGAGGGCTAAGTCGGCTTCTTCTTGTGCTCTTTCTTGGGTTACCCTTTCGAGTCTTGGTCCTTTCGTGAGTATTGATTGTTCTCTTGCTTTGTGTGATGCCCTCGCAAGGTAGCATTGATCGGACCGGAACCCCATTGGAGGAAGGGAAAGCAGAGGATAGCAGAACCTACGGTGTGGAGCTGACTTGGGAGGTGGAGACTCATACCGATCGACTACGCCAACTAACAGAGACTTGTACCTCTACTACCTCGACATCACAGGTGTCATGGCAGCACCTTACTCTAGAGAATCCTATTAGGCATGCTAAAATATAGATGCTAGTGCTTTACTTTTATGCAAATGAACTGTGATAGGATGCATGGTAGATTGCTTGTGGGCCATTACCTTGTCGCAACCCTTTTCCCCTACACACCCGCTGTTAGGTTAGACGCTCGCTTACTACTTACCGCTTACTCTTACTCGCATTATATCTGTGATGTGATGCTGGTGAGTGAGAGGCGTAACAAGATAAGGCACAAGGTGCCAATAACCTAATAATAATGTGATAATGACCATGGGGAGATCTTGGTGTGAGTCTTGGGTGTGTGGTGAGGGTCAAGTCAATTGAGCAGGTTCTACGATGAGTCGCGAGGACGAGTCTTGCCGGAGGGTGCTACCTAGGCGTTCGCCATGTGAGATGCCTGTGGCGGGCAACGTGATAGGGAGAGGTCCCGGGGTGGAGTGTCTTTGTGGGACAAAGCCCGGGATGGGAGGTGCTGTGATGGCACGGGGTGCCGGGTGTCCCGTCGAGTGGGAATCGGTTGCCCCTTGTGAAGATATCCTGCTTAGTCACCCTAAGGACTGATATGTCCTGTGAACCAGGTCTTAGGAAGCCTTACACTCCCATTCGCTCTAAATGGGTACGAGGCGGACGTTCGACTTTCTACTGTGGTGCCACTACTATTGGGAGGTTAGTGGATAGTGTAGGGAGGCACGGGCGTCGAGCGCCCATACCCTCCTAAGACAGCATAGTACCCGAGGGGCCAAGTACTACGTCTCATAGTCTCAACGTGCTGGTGTACGGGGTACTCCGACATGGCCCCAGTTCTGAGTGATAGGGTGGCATCGTGTCTAGTTGGAAGGTGGCCCGTTATCAGCCTAGACGACCCGGATCGTCGATGATGGTGATCTTGTGGGTAGTGTAAACCTCTGCAGAGTTTCTGGTTGATCGATCGATACATATGCTGACTTGTCGGCTATGGACCTTTCCTAAGTACAACTTCACTTGACTAGAGAGAGGAGTCCTTTCTACCTTCCCTGGGTTTCAGTGTGTGATCCGGCCTTGGCCGTTGAGACATGGACGAGAGGGAGTCGTCCATGCTGATGAGAGAGTGAGATGAGATGTGGTGAGGTGATGAGATGTGATGGGATGGGAGAACATGTGTGTAAGAGATGGGTTAAAACTTGATGAATCATTATTATATAATTATTAATGAACATGCAATATAGGAAACCCACAACCAAATATTTAGGATCGGCAGATCCTTTTTCTCCTTTCCACTAAAGCTCATCGGTGCTGACCATGGCCTGCACACATCTGGCGGTGTGCAGATTTCCTAACTTGCAGTAATAACGAAGTAGAAGGATTAGATGGTCTCGTTCCTATGCTCAAGTTTGGTTTTGAAGGAGTGTACGCCTGCTGACTTTCTACGCCAACTCTGATGACTACCCATGGAGGAGCCTTCACCTGCTGATGCGCTACAATGACTCTAACGAGGACGTGTGTGTTTCCGCTAGAATACGATGTAATAGGTGTAACAATCAGTGTTGTAAAACCTTGTAACTTGCAACTCTACAATATATGACTGTGATATCATTTGATAATTGATAATGTGATGGCTTGCCCTCGTGGACTATCACATTATAATTCGTATCTGTGGATTTTCCCTTCAAGGAAAATCGAGATCATTTCACCACGTGGCAAACTATGGGAGGTCACAACTAATGTTAGATGCCCATGTGAAATTAGGGAAATCGAGATCCTCCTAAAGGCTGAGCCAACACAGCATCGATGAGACCACTCGGCCCTGCCTGGATCACGTACCCTGGCACGTAACACACTAACATGGCCAGGCTCAGCAGAGCAGTCACGTACCACACCATCAAGGTGGCTTGACGGGACAGGACATAACAGCCACCTATCGCATTGAATGAACCAGCCCACAACGGGTCGAGCTCCGAGCTTAGAGCAGTGATGACTTCAAACCTACACCCGATATATGCAAATATCAGAACCTTCACGATCACTTCGTGATTGCAAAGATGCTCTGGGGCTACTATCGGGGTTATGATACCCCAGGTATCTCAAGACACTGATTAGTTAGCCGTTCGGGTGGCCCATGAACAAACAAGCTAGTACAAAGCCAAGCTACCGACGCCCAACCAAGCTATGAAGGCCAGGGCCAAGTGCTGAGGCAGGGGTCAACCATGACCTCTCCCTTCTCCTCTCACCACACGCAGCACAGCGTTGCACCCTCTCCTCCATCCTGACCCTAGAAGGAATGGGGAGAGGTTGACCCCCACCAAGTATGCTTGCTCTGACTAGGGCAGGCATGCCCCGCTCACTCCGTTGGAACTAAGGGGACAACTATCCTCTTGGTCCAGACAAATGCCATCCCTGCGTCATGCTACGCAGACAAGATAGCGCCGCCAGGCAGTGATGACAAGTACGGTGAACCACCATCCAAATATGGCCCTCAGTCTGGGCATATTATCCGCTACCCGATACCCGAACCCGAAAAACCCGAACCCGCAGTACCCGAAGTCTAGTTCGGATAGTGAATGTTATTACCCGAATTTATTTTGGGTAATTCGGGTAGCAGCACCCGGTACCCGAACTACCCATACTAGTGTCGCTTGGGTGCTTGCACGGCTGCACTCGAGACTTGGATTCTGGAGTCTAGTCCAACAGGCAAGTAGCAAGTTCCCATGTAGCCAATTAATTCAACATTCAATGGAGAACTAACGAACTAACTCCTGATCTCCTCGCCTTGAAGGCTTGAACTTTTGAATTGTGCTCTGGGATCTTGTCAGTAGTCAATATGTCATGGTTTGCACTTGCATCTGAATGTTGCATTTGCACAAGACTAGTAAGTACTAAGTAACTATCATGTATGTTAGGTCTAAGATGTGACAATGTTTGTGATGACCTGCGAGCTGTGGTTGAAAACTTGAACTTATCAGCTCAGTTTATCAATTATTCTATCCAGTTCTTAGTTCTATGCAAAATTCTATGTTGTTTGAGTGTTTGCTGTGATTTTGTAATATTTCAGGTAAAACGGGTAATACCCGAACCCGAACCCGATATTGCGGGTATCCGAATTTGCGGGTATTGTTTTTTCGAGGCTGTTATCGGGTAACAATTTTCATTACCCAAATTTCTTAATACCTGAATTACCCGGCCTGAATTAAGCGGGTAACCCGAACGCCCACCCTGATATGGCCCGACGGGACGGGCATATGGCCCCACCAACTTGGGATGGGGCTCATGACTACAGTCTTGACTTCCAAGGCCAACCAAGCCAATGATGACCATAGAGCTCGGGATCGTGGTTACCGTCTTCATGACCAACAAGGCAACTGATGACCCCAGAGTGGCTACCTGCTCCTGTACGACGCCCCTAGGAGACCAGGAGACAATGACGGAGGCCACGATGAGACCACGTCGCATAGGATGGTTGGCGAACCACCAACATGCTAGCAGTGCCACCACAACCGGCACTGTAGCAACATGCCACCCGTGCCATGATGTGGGCACAAAACCATGATGACAACCATGATTGGATGTACACTGACACCAAGACAAGATGACCTTCCTTGCAAGCCAAGATAGCCAGTTTCCCCTCCCTCAGGCTCATGACCACCCGGTCGGGAGAACCTAACTCTTTGTACGTGGCCTAGCCCTGGACTCTATATAAAGGCAGCCAAGGAACCCTTCCAAGGGGATGAACTCTCAAGACTTCATTCGAGTAGTCCATTTCCACTCTCCTACCTCTTCCACTCTTCTTGCATACCCCATTGTAAGAACTTAAGAGCTTTCAATCGAGGAACAAACACTCGATCTTTCTCTGAGACTGGATGTAAGACTAGCCTAAACCAGTATAATTCCTTTGTGTCTTTGGATGCTACCATCGTCTTCCTAAAGCATCACGACATTCATATAAGTTCACTAATGGGTGATGAAACACCGACACACACCTTGCAATCTATCAATGCAATGCACTAGCGATCACTCACTCACAGTCGGATGCACTCTCCACAAGCACAAGTGAGTCAGAGGGCTCTCAAAAGCACTCTCCAAGGGTGGACACTAAGTCCCCAAGGTGCTCAACCAGCCCCAAGGGCCAACCACCACTCTATTTATATAGAGGGCACCAAAACTAGCTGTTACTATGCAAACACACGTCCACACTAAAATTTCTAGGGTTGTGGCCCAAAAATTATGTGGTGACCTCAAGCCACTTGATCATTGCAGCACCTCCTAACCGTATCAAATAGCTACAGTCATGGCAGCAGCTCCCCACTGGAATTTTTGGGGTGGCGGCCTATAAATTCTGTGTGCACAAATATTCCAAGCTAGGGTCGAATATTTGAGGTACATAGTATAGTACAACATTGCTTCTCCCTCTCACATGAACCATTCCATCCAGACTTTCCAGGGTGGAACCCTAGAAATTTCAGTTCAGGCTCCAAGAGCCAACAGAGTGGGTCTAGTCGAAAATTTCCTCGGCTCAGAATTTCCAGTAGAGCCTAGCAAAAACAACTATTTCCAAACCTTTTGAAAATCCACCAGATCCGAAGTGTTGTCACACAAGACAACCTTTACCTTTTGTGTGAGTTAGCCTTTCCAAATCAATTCACAAAGGTTTTCAAACTCATTTTCAACCGTGACTCGATCCTAGCAACATATGCAAAGTTAGATCGCTCAAGTGGCACTATGACCGATATGCAAACAACTTTGCCCCTCTTAATAGTATGGCCATCTATCCTAAACCCCAGCCAAGCTCTTCTCTACTCAACCTTTGACCACTGAAATAAGATGCCCTACAAATATACATTTGCCTTGTGCATTTCATTTCATCTCCTCCGTCGGTGAGGCCACATAAGCATTATACATCCATGAAGCCACTTGTAATCAACACAAGTCTTCCATGGCTTGATATCTCATAGATGATAGATCTACTTCATGTCATCACATGGCCTTATTGGTTCATCAATCGCAACTTCACTTGCTCTTCATGTTGTGCTCGATCCATCATCGCCAATTCCTTTCTCTATCTTCACTGCCACATGGTTTGTCACACCTAAGCCTCTAACTTGCTGAAAGCCCAAGTTTGGTTTTGGTAATTAATGACATCAAGTTGCTAATGCTATTGTATCAAGTGTGATTAAGCTAGGCATAAGCAACAAATGTGATGACGGTGTACGTGGCAAGGAGTGGTGGCCACAAGATCACAAAGAAATGGTGCATGGACATGTAATGACGATCATGGTGGTGATGCACATAATATGATGGACATGATGATCAAGTGGAAGAGAAGGATCCAAGAGCGCAAGGCAAAGGTATAACCATAGGGTTTTCTTTTTGCCGGTCTAAGATGAGTAGAGAAGTGATTGACCGGGTTTAGGATACATAGCCGACTATCAAGAGGGGAAATCACGGTTAGCTCGGGAATCAAGTGCCACTAGATCATTATCTTGAGCATATGCATTAGGATCTAGTTGAGAGCTAACATAATGCCTTGGAAAATGTTTGTGAAATGCTAACACACATGCACATGGTGGTGTACACTTAGTGGTGTTAGCACATTTGCGAAGGCGGTGGAGTTTAAGCGGTAGAGAGGGGTTTGGGTTCCTCTCTCCCTCCCGCCGAGCTTGCGAGGCAGGATTCGGCGCTTTTTGGGAAAGTGAAACGCCTATTTTCTATTACGCCGGAAGTCGGAAAAGAAACGGAGGCGAACGGCGGTCACTGTGATGACCGGACGCTGCACCGGACGCGGTCTCGGTTTGACCGGACGCGTCCGGTCAGTTCATCACAGTGCTGCCCGCTAGGGTTTCTGACCGGACGCTGGTCTGGCCTGACCAGCGCGTCCGGTCAGTTCTCTTGTGCGCAAGAAGGAGAGCGCGCGACCGGCGCGTCCGGTCCCTCACGGAACCGGAGCGTCCGGTCAGGCGTCCAGAGGGGCAGAGAGCAGCGGAGTGCCGATCGAACGCGCGGCGCGTCCGGTCACGTGTGATCGGACGCGTCCGGTCTCGATGGGAGCTTACTGGAACGCGACTGGACGCTGGCACTGTCGCGTCCGGTCAAACGTTTGAGCGCGTCCGGTCACGGCAACGGCTAGTTCTGACGCGCACTGTTCACGCTTGTCCTGTAGTGACCGGACGCGTCCGGTCACCCTGACCGGAGCGTCCGGTCAGCGCGTTTTTCGCTGCGTCGTCCGTAACGGCTAGCTGCGTACCCCTTCGTTATAAATAGAGGGTGTCCGGGGTTTGAGGGCAACTCTTGCACATTTTGAGACCTAGAGACATCCTTTGAGCTAGAGAACAACCCCTCCACTCATCTCTTTGCATAGTTGCACATCTTGAGTGAGATTGAGTGAGATTCAAGTGCATTGCTTGAGAGTTGCATTCTAGAGGCACTTGATCTTCGAGTTGCTGTGGATTTCTTGTTACTCTTCCGTGTTTCTCGACACGGTAGACGGCTTGGAGCAGCGGAGGTGATTGAGCTCGCAATTGGAGATTGTTGGAGCCCTCACCTAGTGTTGTAAGGGGTTCTTGATCCTTCCCCACGGGAGTTCGCGAATTGGATACTCTAGTGGAGCTCGTGGCTTGGAGGATCCCCATCTTGTGTGTGGTTGTGCGGTGCCCGCCGAGGGCTCGACTCTTGATAGTCGATTAGCTCGCGAACCGACAAGTGGGTGTATCGCCACAACGGGGAGTAGCTTGCCGGGAAGCAAGTGAACCTCGGGATAAATTCTTGTGTCATTTTCTTCCCGAGGATTTCTCTTGTGTGATTAATTGATTGGTACTTCTCATCTCTACACGGCGGTATAATCACTCGAAGCTCTTCTCTCGTATTACATCTTGTTTCTAGCTTGTTGTTGTTGTGTTTAATGAATAGCCTTGTACTAGACTTGTGTAGGTGGCTTGCTTAATTAGTTAGAGCTAGTGCATTTTGCTCCGCCACCTTTTGTACTAACTTGTGGTTAAGTAATTCTTGTAGAAGTTTTAATTAGGCTATTCACCCCCCTCTAGCCTTTTGGACCTTACAAGTGGTATCGGAGCCGAGGCACCGTTTATTTGAGGCTTAACAACCTACGGTGAAAAAGAAATGGCTCAATTAAGCTTGCACATCAACAACACCAAGAAGGCACCTCACTTTGATGGGACAAATTATGCATATTGGAAGGTTAAGATGACCGCACACCTCAAGTCAATCAATAGGGAAGTGTGGAAGGTCACCAAAACAAAATTTGAGGTTGCTAATCCGGAAGCACCTACACCGGTGGAAGAGAAGAAGCTCCAATACAATGACATTGCCATTAGTGCCCTTCATGAGGCATTAGATGACAAGACATTTGAGCAAGTAAAAAACATAGAAGTTGCACATGATGCTTGGGCCAAGCTAGAAGAAACATTTGAGGGCACCGAAGGCACAAAGACCGCTAAAGCATATATCTTGCAAGAAAAATTTTCAAGCTTCAAGATGCAAGATGATGAGAGTGTACCGGAGATGTTTCATAGATTGCAAGTCATTGTCAATGAGCTCAAGGCACTTGGTGAGGAAGTCAAGGACAACCAATTCTCTATGAAGTTCTTGAGAAGCTTGCCCAAGAGATTTGATACATTGATCACCGTGCTAGTGAGGACTACATTGAAGGATTCAACTCCTCAACAAATATTTCAAGAAGTGATGACCGATGATTCATATAGAGAAGATGATGAGAAGGATGAGTTGGTCAAGAAGAAGAAGGAGAATGAGAAGAAAGATGATGAAAAGAAGAAGAGTGTGGCATTCAAAGCCACCACATCCAAGGGCAAATCTAAGATTGAATCATTAAGTGAAGAAGACTCAAGCTCTTGTGATAGTGATGACATTGATGAGAAGATGGCTCTCTTTGTCAAGCAATTTGGCAAATTCATGAAGAAGAAGGGCTATCGTGAAAGAAGGAGGAAGAACTCATCTAAGAAGAATGAGCATACCATGAGATGCTTTAGATGCTATAGCAAAGATCATCTCATTGCAAAGTGTCCTTATGATAGTGATGATGAAGATGCTATCAAGAAGGAGAGGAAGAAGCAAAAGAAGAAGCAAGAAAAGAAGGAGAGCTCTCATAAAAAGAAGAATGATTCTCATGTTGCTACATGGGATAGTGATGATTCCTCAAGTGATGATGAGGATGACTACAAGAGCAAGAAGAAGGGACATGCTAGCATTGCCATCCAAGAGAAGGTCTCCCTCTTCGACACTCCATCATGCTTCATGGCTAAGGCCGCTAAGGTATCATCCGATAATGAGAGGGATCATGATAATGCTAGTGATAGTGATAGTGATGAAGAAGAATTCACTAAAGATGAACTAATCACTATGCTAGAAGATTGCACTCAACATTTTAAAGAATCTAGAAAGGAGTGCAAGGGCTTGCTTAAGGAAAAGAAAAACCTTATGCAAGAACTTGATGAGCTTAGGACATCTTATGAGAGTCTAAAGGTAGACCATAAGAAGCTTCAAAAGTCTCACACCAAGCTTGAAGAAGCTCATTCCTCTCTAGTTGAAAAATATGAAAACATGCCAACTAATATTGAGAAAGCTAAAACGTGCAACATAGGCATATCTTGTGATATAATTGATGAATCTTGTCATATGCCTATTGTTGTTGCTCCCACTAACCCTTCATGTAGCGCATCTACATCATCCTCATCTAGTAGTGATGGTTTCACTTGTGACTCCACACTTATAGTTGAGAATGAAAATCTCAAGAAGGAGGTAAAAGAGCTCAATCACACCTTAGTTAAGGCTTATGGTGGTGAGGACCGCTTGCTTATGTGCTTGGGTAGCCAAAGGGCTTCTCTCTATAAAGAGGGATTGGGCTATAACCCCAAGAAAGGCAAGGCCGCTTTTGCTCCTCACAAGACTCATTTTGTGAAGAACAATGGTAGCTATTGCAAAATTTGCAAGCAAGTTGGTCACATAGAGCAACATTGCATGAACAAGAAATCCAATGCTAATGTATCCTCGATTAAGTTTGATTCTTTCTATATACTTACCAAGGGTACAAATGGTGTTCATGCTAAGTTCATTGGTACACCATGGATGGGCTCAAAGAAGAAAGTCATTTGGGTACCAAAGAGCTTGGTCACTAACCTTGGAGGACCCAAACAAGTTTGGGTACCTAAAAAGAATTGATCTTGTCTTGTAGGTCAATTACAAAGCCGGAGGAAGGCATTGGGTGCTTGATAGTGGGTGCACTCAACATATGACCGGGGATTCTTGTATGTTCAAATCAATTGATACAAGTCAAAATGGTGGTTTTGATGCTATCACTTTCGGCAACAAAAAGAAAGGCAAGGTCAAGGGGCTTGGTAAAATTGCTATCTCAAATGACATGAGCATATCTAATGTGTTGCTAGTTGAGAGCTTGGATTTCAATCTTTTGTCGGTGGCACAACTTTGTGATCTTGGCTTCAAGTGCATATTTGGTAGTGATGATGTTGAAGTCATAAGTGTTGATGGATCAAATTTGATATTCAAAGGATTTAGACATGGTAGCTTGTACTTGGTTGACTTCAATGATAGTGAGCACAATTGACATCATGCTTGCTTAGCAAATCTAGTATGGGATGGTTGTGGCATAGAAGGCTTGGTCATGTTGGAATGAAACAATTGAACAAACTTTTGAGGCATGACTTAGTTAGAGGCTTGAAGGATGTCACCTTTGAGAAGGATAAACCTTGTAGTGCTTGTCAAGCCGGCAAACAAGTTGGAAATGCACATCCTAATAAGAGTGAAATGAGCACATCAAAGGCATTTGAGCTATTGCACATGGACTTGTTTGGGCCAACAACATACACTAGCATTGGTGGCAACAAGTATGGCTTTGTGATTGTTGATGACTACACTAGATACACTTGGGTGTTCTTTCTCTATGACAAGAGTGATGTTTATGATCTATTCAAGTCTTTTGTCAAGAGAGTGCAAAATGAGTTTGAGACTACCATCAAGAAGATTAGAAGTGACAATGGTAGTGAGTTCAAGAACACAAGAATTGAAGCTTTATGTGATGATCTTGGTATTGGACATCAATTCTCTCCAACATACACTCCTCAATCCAATGGTGTAGTTGAAAGGAAAAATAGAACTTTGATTGACATGGCTAGATCAATGCTTAGTGAATACAATGTGAGTCATTCATTTTGGAGTGAAGCTATCAACACGGCTTGCTATTGTAGCAACCGTCTCTATTGCCATGGGAAGCTTGGGAAGACACCATATGAGCTATTGAATGGAAGAAAGCCCAACATTGCATACTTTAGAGTGTTTGGTTGCAAATGCTATATTCTCAAGAAAGGCACTAGATTGAGCAAGTTTGAAAAGAAATGCGACGAAGGGTTCTTACTTGATTATTCTACCACAAGCAAAGCATATAGAGTTTGGAATCTCACAAATGGCACCTTGGAAGAAGTTTATGATGTTGAGTTTGATGAAACCCAAGGATCTCAAAATGAAGCTCAAAACCTTGATGATGTGAGAGGAGACCAATTGGCAAATGCAATGAGAAACATGGACATTGGTGATGTTAGGCCAAGGCAAGTTGATGATGATGATGATATTCTTGTGATCAACCAAAGTGTGCAAATTGATACAAATCAAGCAAGCTCTAGTGGTTCTCATGATGAAGTGCAAGATCAAGGTCAAGCTAGTGGAAGTAACCAACTCCCAATACTCCAACCTACTAGCATTGCAAGAGATCATCCGTTGGATCAAATCATTGGTGGAATTCAAAGTGGTGTTCAAACTAGATCAAGGCTAGCATCTTTTTTGTGAGCACTACTCATTTGTGTCACTTGAAGAACCTAAGAAAATAGAAGATGCATTGAAAGATTTTGATTGGGTAAATGCCATGCATGAAGAGCTAAACAACTTTACTAGAAATCAAGTTTGGGAACTTGTTGAAAGGCCAAAGAACTACAATGTGATTGGTACTAAGTGGGTCTTTAGAAACAAGCAAGATCAAGATGGCATGGTTGTGAGGAACAAAGCAAGATTAGTAGCACAAGGATACACACAAGTTGAAGGTCTTGACTTTGGAGAGACATATGCACCGGTTGCAAGATTGGAGGCAATTAGGATCTTATTAGCATATGCTTGTGCACACAACATCAAGCTCTATCAAATGGATGTCAAGAGTGCATTTCTCAATGGTTACATCAATGAAGAAGTTTATGTTGAGCAACCTCCCGGTTTTGAAGATGATAAGAAGCTCAACCATGTTTACAAGCTCAAGAAGGCATTGTATGGTTTGAAGCAAGCACCTAGAGCATGGTATGAGAGATTGAGGGACTTTCTTCTCTCTAAAGGGTTCAAAATGGGAAAGGTTGACACCACTCTCTTCACCAAGAAGCTTGGAAATGACTTGTTTGTGTTGCAAATCTATGTGGATGACATTATCTTTGGATCAACTAACCAAGACTTTTGTGAAGAGTTTGGAAATATGATGGCAAAAGAGTTTGAGATGTCTATGATTGGAGAGCTTAGTTACTTTCTTGGACTTCAAATCAAGCAAATGAAGAATGGCACTTTTGTAAGTCAAGGGAAGTACATCAAGGACATGATCAAGAAGTTTGGATTGCAAGATGCTAAGCCAATGAGTACACCAATGGGCACAAATGATCAATTAGGTATTGATGTTAGTGGCAACATGGTAGATCAAAAGCAATATCGGTCTATGATTGGAAGTTTGCTCTATGTCACCGCTTCTAGGCCGGATGTGATGTTTAGTGTGTGCAAGTGTGCAAGATATCAAGCTTCACCTAGAGAAAGTCACTTGAAAGCAACCAAGAGAATATTGAGATATCTTAAGGGCACTCATGATGTTGGATTATGGTATCCCAAGGGATCTAATTTTGAGTTGATTGGATATTCGGATTCCGACTATGGTGGTTGCAAGATTGATAGAATGAGCACAAGTGGCACTTGTCAATTACTAGGAAGGTCTCTTGTTTCATGGTCATCAAAGAAACAAAATAGTGTTGTACTATCTACCGTCGAGGCCGAATACATTAGTGCCGGTAGTTGTTGTGCACAATTGCTTTGGATGAAAGCAACTTTGAATGACTTTTGAATTAAATTCAATAATGTGCCATTGTTTTGTGATAATGAGAGTGCTATCAAGATGACTCAAAATCTGGTTCAACATTCAAGAACCAAGCACATTGATATAAGGCATCACTTCATAAGGGACCATCAACAAAAGGGTGATATTAGCATTGAGAGCATTGGCACCGAAGATCAACTAGCCGACATATTCACAAAGTCACTTGATGAGAAAAGATTTTACAAGTTGAAGAATGAATTGAATATACTTGACTTCTCCAACTTGAAATGAGTGCACCCCCACATTCTTATATGACATGCCTCTCCTCCGACATAGCAAGGTAAAGTTGTTTGGCATATCATCCATACTTTGCTAAGGACATATTTAGAACTTATAGACATATTTGCATGACAAATAGGCTCATTCATGAAAATTAAATGAGTTTAATGTATATATGGTACCACTATTGCTTCTATGTTTTGATTGATCTAGTGGTAGCATATGACATGTTTGTGGGCTTGCAAACCTAGTGTTGATTCTAGAAAATGAGCTCATGATGTGTAATTCAACATGGTCAAGATAACCCTTATACTTTATGAGGTGTGAAGAAGCTTGTCCTTGGATCAAACCGAATTACATATTCTAGGCAAGTGATCTAGATTGAACCATAATTTGGACTCCCTCATATTGATTGACTTAACTCTCACTAAAAATTGGCACCGTTTTGGTGATTGTTGACAAAGGGGGAGAGAAAAGTCACAAAGATAGAAAAGTCACAAAGATAGAAAAGTCACAAAGATAAAAAGTTAAGTTGCAAAGGGGGAGAGAATGACAGAAAGGGATCAATTAAAAATTTGAGCACACAAGTAGGGGGAGCAAGCTCATGAATTATTTGTTGCATTTGTATGTGCATTAACATAATGAATTGTTGCATTGCAAAGCTTAAATTCATAATTCATGATTGTATGGTGTATGCTAGAAATAGAACTTGAATGATGATTTGTTGAAAATAGCTTTATAAGTGGTATCTAGACACCTTTGCTTATAATGTTGATCTCACGGGGTACTTTAGTGTTTGTGATCTTTACAAGTGATGTATTACAAGTGGTGTCTAGCTACATCGATGCTAAGGATGGTATATAAAGGCAACTCCGATTGGTATCACACTTCAAAGGTCCATTCTATATACCTTAGCATCAATTTGATAGTAGTAACTCCCCCAAAATTCTAATCCATACATATGTGCACAATTGAACCAAACTCATGGAAGCACATATGTAGGGGGAGCTAATACTATCGAAATTGAAAATTGATTTCATTTCATAATCTTTGTGATGGTTGTCATCAATTACCAAAAAGGGGGAGATTGAAAGCCCAAGTTTGGTTTTGGTAATTAATGACATCAGGTTGCTAATGCTATTGTATCAAGTGTGATTAAGCTAGGCATAAGCAACACATGTGATGACGGTGTACGTGGCAAGGAGTGGTGGCCACAAGATCACAAAGAAATGGTGCATGGACATGTAATGACGATCATGGTGGTGATGCACATAATATGATGGACATGATGATCAAGTGGAAGAGAAGGATCTAAGAGCGCAAGGCAAAGGTATAACCATAGGGTTTTCTTTTTGCCGGTCTAAGATGAGTAGAGAAGTGATTGACCGGGTTTAGAATACATAGCCGACTATCAAGAGGGGAAATCACGGTTAGCTCGGGAATCAAGTGCCACTAGATCATTATCTTGAGCATATGCATTAGGATCTAGTTGAGAGCTAACATAACGCCTTGGAAAATGTTTGTGAAATGCTAACACACATGCACATGGTGGTGTACACTTGGTGGTGTTAGCACATTTGCGAAGGCGGTGGAGTTTAAGCGGTAGAGAGGGGTTTGGGTTCCTCTCTCCCTCCCGCTGAGCTTGCGAGGCGGGATTCGGCGCTTTTTGGGAAAGTGAAACGCCTATTTTCTATTACGCCGGAAGTCGGAAAAGAAACGGAGGCGAACGGCGGTCACTGTGATGACCGGACGCTGCACCGGACGCGGTCTCGGTTTGACCGGACGCGTCCGGTCAGTTCATCACAGTGCTGCCCGCTAGGGTTTCTGACCGGACGCTGGTCTGGCCTGACCAGCGCGTCCGGTCAGTTCTCTTGTGCGCAAGAAGGAGAGCGCGCGACCGGCGCGTCCGGTCCCTCACGGAACCGGAGCGTCCGGTCAGGCGTCCAGAGGGGCAGAGAGCAGCGGAGTGCCGATCGGACGCGCGGCGTGTCCGGTCACGTGTGATCGGACGCGTCCGGTCTCGATGGGAGCTTACTGGAACACGACCGGACGCTGGCACTGTCGCGTCCGGTCAAACGTTTGAGCGCGTCCGGTCACGGCAACGGCTAGTTCTGACGCGCACTGTTCACGCTTGTCCTGTAGTGACCGGACGCGTCCGGTCACCCTGACCGGAGAGTTCGGTCAGCGCGTTTTTCGCTGCGTCGTCCGTAATGGCTAGCTGCGTACCCCTTCGTTATAAATAGAGGGTGTCCGGGGTTTGAGGGCAACTCTTGCACATTTTGAAACCTAGAGACATCCTTTGAGCTAGAGAACAACCCCTCCACTCATCTCTTTGCATAGTTGCACATCTTGAGTGAGATTGAGTGAGATTCAAGTGCATTGCTTGAGAGTTGCATTCTAGAGGCACTTGATCTTCGAGTTGCTGCGGATTTCTTGTTACTCTTCCGTGTTTCTCGACACGGTAGACGGCTTGGAGCAGCGGAGGTGATTGAGCTCGCAATTGGAGATTGTTGGAGCCCTCACCTAGTGTTGTAAGGGGTTCTTGATCCTTCCCCGCGGGAGTTCACGAATTGGATACTCTAGTGGAGCTCGTGGCTTGGAGGATCCCCATCTTGTGTGTGGTTGTGCGGTGCCCGCCGAGGGCTCGACTCTTGATAGTCGATTAGCTCGCGAACCGACAAGTGGGTGTATCGCCACAACGGGGAGTAGCTTGCCGGGAAGCAAGTGAACCTCGGGATAAATTCTTGTGTCATTTTCTTCCCGAGGATTTCTCTTGTGTGATTAATTGATTGGTACTTCTCATCTCTACACGGCGGTATAATCACTCGAAGCTCTTCTCTCGTATTACATCTTGTTTCTAGCTTGTTGTTGTTGTGTTTAGTGAATAGCCTTGTACTAGACTTGTGTAGGTGGCTTGCTTAATTAGTTAGAGCTAGTGCATTTTGCTCCGCCACCTTTTGTACTAACTTGTGGTTAAGTAATTCTTGTAGAAGTTTTAATTAGGCTATTCACCCCCCCCTCTAGCCTTTTGGACCTTACACTTGCCCTTCACACTGGCAACCCGGTCCTTCATAGCCCAGCCATAGCTCTTGATCTTCTCCACCTACCCACATGACACCATGTCATGTTTCATATGCAATGAGCTCCTTCAATAACACTAGTTGAGCATTTCAACAAATCCAAGCTAGTCCACCACCATGGCTCAAGTTGCTTACACTAGTGTACCTATGGACTAAGTACTTGTATATCTCACACCAACACATATTAGTCCACCTACGTTGTCACTCAGTTACCAAAACCAAACTAGCTATGGCCTTCCAGTGTTGTATGCAAAGCATGTTTAAGATAGTCAATCCATGCTACGACATCAGTTTAGGGTATCTCCAGTTTGCTCTTATTCTTTCTGTGGGAGTAAGAGTTGTGTTTATTATTAGTGTGAACATGGTTATTAGACTAGTAAATGTCATTGAATGCGGGTGTACCCTATGAGTTGTAGAGGTTGTGATGACCATGTTTGTCCTTTGTAGTCCTCCATGTTCGGCTATCACGTAGGGCCTGTTACATATGTCACCCCATTCTAGCTACCACTAGAACACCGGTGATACCCAGGTGGTGCCTGGTGACATGGAACTAAATCCTAATCATATATCTTGTATATGTGCATGTATGTAGACTATAGAACATAAGCAGAGATGTATCATATATAGGAGCCTTAGCTTTCTTTTGTCGATCACCACCAAGCTTAGTCCTATTCTTTGTAGAAGTAGAAGCTTTGTGTGTGTGTCACACTACCTTCAACCTATCATTCACCCCTAATTAGACTTTGATGTTTAGTTATGATATGACCATGAGTATGTAAAATTATCAATTCTCGTTGCCATGGCCTTCCCTAGCGATAAATAAATAATGATATTTAGGAATATTCCTAGGTGAAATGCTACAATGGTAAGTGCTATTGTGGGTCAATATGTGAACGTAACTTATACCAACAAGTAACCATGGCCATGATAGCAGGAAAAACATTTAGGCCCACCCATATAACCAATTGGGTCAAGGAAGACATAACTTTTGGGTGAAATGGATTGACCCATAACCCCTAAAATTGGCCTTGATGCCATGGGGCTAGGTTCAAGATCAGGGTCGGATCAGCCCATTATGATCTCTAATGAACATTTCTAGACATATTAGCTTTATGTTCCTCTAAGTGAGGTGAGGTTATAGTAGGTGAAGAAAAATTAACCCATATCAACCTATAGTATAGTAGACAAAATAATTACTTAGGAAAATAGGTAATTGATCTAAAACAAAGCTCATTAGTTAGAAGTTCTTCCTTTCATGATGTCCTCATCGCCCTAGGCCATCATGAATAATTAGAGTATCTTGTTATAGCGGCATTCTTGCATAGATCGATAGAGATATGTGACATGGGAGGATATGTAGGATACATGGAAAGATCATGAGCAACTATGGTTAGGGAACTGATTAGATGAAGAGATTGAGTGTCCTCTTTTTTTAGGGTAGACGTTAAGAGAAAGATCAACTAGAACTTCAAAATTTAAGGCTTTGGGAGATGGTAGGTGTACACTATGATGTAGGGTGAAAGGTTTTCATAGATATAAATCTAGGATGTAACTAAAGCATGCATTTAGACTTAGGTGTAAGCACATAGAGGCTTTGTGAATTGTTTGTGGATGCCACCCGATGGTATGAGTATCTCTAACTTAGGTAATTGTGCTCTAGCTATGACCTTATGGATGATCCACCAGGCACCATTAGATGATCTAACCAAACAAGGCTAAGGTACTTGGTCTTAGTGTACCACTCTTGGATAGTCTGCCAGGTGGAGAAGATGGTCGGGTAGGACAAGGCCAAGGTGCTACAGACTAGTTGGGGCTCTATATAGAGCTGACCAATAGTCCGCCCAAGCAAGATAGGGTATTTGTGGAAGGTATGTGGCTCTAGTCCACTCGCTCGAATGGCCCCTTGCTCAAACAAACAATCTGTCAAAGCAGGGCCCCGTAGACTTTGA
This sequence comes from Saccharum hybrid cultivar R570, assembly GCA_038087645.1. Taxonomy (NCBI): domain Eukaryota; kingdom Viridiplantae; phylum Streptophyta; class Magnoliopsida; order Poales; family Poaceae; genus Saccharum; species Saccharum hybrid cultivar. The sequence continues at coordinate 27,919,034 of JAQSUU010000066.1, read as the reverse complement.
TTTGATGTGCCTTTACGGATGGTCTATGTGGACCCCAAGGATGGTTCACCAAGCCAAGGACTTGTAGGGTGTTGTGGTAACTAGTTCTTGTGTTGTTGGACAGCCCCAGTGGCACGTAGGATGATCCACTTGTGTAACAACAGGCTTGTCGAGCTTGGCATTCCAAGCTTGCTAAGGGGGAAAAGAATACGGTTGCTACTCATTCTTAGTTCTACCATTAGGTTTAGGCACTAGGTTCAATCACCAAGGTCATAGATGGGCTAAACCATCCTATGATATGATTTAGGGAAAACATTGGTATTTCTTATGCTCCGGTAGATGGTAATGCAAGTGCACAGAAGTACATCATAGCACTCATCCAGAATTCATGAGGAAGGCACTTGAACACTTGTCCTATGTGTTCACGGCTTCATGATTAGCGTAGAACTATTGCCTTCCCAAGTAGTGAGAATGGGAAAAGGCATAGATGCATGGCATCTTGCGTGTGACTCCTTTGATCATGAAGGTGTCATAGACCTCTAGGAAGTCTTGGAGATGAGCAATGGTTTCCCACAGAAGAAGGTGGGCCCATGGATTAGCGTAGAACTAATTCCGAAGAAGAAGGTGGGCCCATGGATCCAAGGTATCATATATTTATCCGTGAGGAAAGCTTATGGCTAAGAGTATTGATCAATATGATTTCCAATGATTATATCACCATCAACTACCAAACTCTAGATGTGGGTAAAGATAAAAAGGTAGTGTGACAATGAAGAATAAAAGGGACAACTAAGATAAACTGTGTAGCTAGTGGGAAGACAACGAGCGAGTGCAAAGGTTCCTATGATCTGTCATTTTATACTTATGAACAACTCTAGTATAGAACTGTATAGATACAATAAGAAATAGTATGGTAGGGTTCAATAGCACTTTGGGGTGGGGCCTAGACAACAACGAAAAAGGAAAACAAAGGTTGATTAAAATAGACTGCAAAGAGCCCTATGATTTAAGAATCAACCCAAAAATGGTGCACTACGTAGGCAAGACAGGGTTGTCACCACCTGCTACCTACTACACATCCATGAGGCAGGCCATAAACCATACTAGAGCATATACACCATGTTTACACTACATGATACTACTCTAATCCCATGCAAAAGATCATAATTGAGCATCGAGGTGAGGAAACCCATGCTATGATGGAACCAGCTATACTAAAAAAGACTAAGATTATGACACTATAGTCTAACTAGAGAGAAAGGCAACTACAACAATTATGTTGCACTCAAATGGGTCACAAAATTAACACTACTACAAATAACTCATCACCACCGGCTCGTAACCCCTTGTGCTTCGCCGATGTTTGTGAAAGTGGGTAATGAAAAGTATGGTTATTACTAGCGGTAGTAAACTTCATCACAATCAGATCAGTGTAGGATCCAGATGATGTTGTTTCCCTCACTACTAGTTCGGCGTTCAATCCAGTGATGATAAAGTGGACATCACCTCCGTCCTGGCTTATGATCCGGCGGTGATAAATTAGACATCACTGTCAGTCTAACATATGATCCAGTGATGATAAAGAGCTCATCACTACTGTTGGGTCATTTGATCCGGTAGTGATGAAGTAATCATTACCACCGGAGTTGCATACGATCCGGCGATGATGAAGAACTCATCACCTCTAGTGATGACAAAGAGCTCATCACTACCATTGGGTTATTTGATTCAGTAGTGATGAAATAATCATTACCACCAGAGTGGCATACTATTCGGCAATGATGAAGAACTCATCACCGTCGGTGCGGCGTTTGATCCAGTTGTGATGAAGATCTCATCACCGCTGGTACTAATTGTTCTTGTGTTAACGCACAACACATAACCTCACAACATGCAACCACGCCAACTCACATGGGTTGGGGATCGGCACACACACACGTGGGCCTAGCTCGGCCTTGAGCCCATAACATTAACACATGACTCGGCCTTATCCTCACTCATGTGGCCAGGATATCGTCTTCCTTCGACCTCCTCCTTCCCTCACCTCTCCTTCTCTCTCTTAATATATAGCTGCTATGGACCCTCCTCTGACAAGTCAAGCGGATCCCGCGACCTGGAGCTTCCTACAACAAGTTGAGCAAAGCCGGCAACCCCGACCAGGTAAGTGGTTAGGGTTTGGTGTATGGAGTTTAGGGTTGGGGATTTTTTTGTTCTCCAACTGTAAAGAAAAGACTCGAGAGGTCGGCAGACCAGCGGTAGTGGCGATCGAGACGATGGTGGGGGCGAGTTGGCAAGAGCGCCACCCGCTCGGCGGTGGGAGAGGCTGATTGGACCGGTGGCGGTGGGGCATTAGCTTGAGAGAGAGGAGATAAATGTTGTGACTAGGGTCGACATTGGTTGTGGGCAGCGTGGCGGAGGCCGGACAGCGGTATGGAGAAGTGCGTATGGCTTGCTAATAGCATGACCATGTGTTCGTGAACTACATCCAATCTTATCATGTCTTATCTTGATAATCTAATATTAAATCACGAATAGTTTTTTGGTCTTTTTTATTTTCTATCAATGATAAATTCTTTATCTCGATCTATTTTTTCGTCCTTGATTCATTTTCTAATATGTTTTTTGTTGTCCATCCTTGATTCATTTTCCTTGTACGAAGAGTTTATTTCATCCGTGATTTGTTTTCTAGTCTGCGTTTTTATTGCTGCGCGTGATTTGTTTTCTTTTTTTTCCCATTCCCTTCTTTTTTATTGTACGTCATTTTTCTTGTCTTCCGCTTTGGTGTTTTTCCTGGTCCGGTTTTTATTGTCCATGCGTTTTGTCTTCCTCAAGCTTTGGTGATTTTTTCGTTTGTTTTCTTCTTGTTCTGTTCCTGTGTTTATTTTTATTATATACCATAATATCAAAATAATAACAATTTAAGCTAAAAAATAAAAAATTAACACGATATATCTTCTACACACGTGCGTGCCGCACGTGCATGTTGACTAGTTTCTTATTAAAACCTGGATCAATCGATGATCCACCTAATCAAATAGTTTGATAGTACAAAAACTAATATTATGATATATTTACAAATAAATATTTTCTGTACTTTGTAAGGGAAAAGAATAAATCAAGATTCTATTTTAATTTGATACAAGTTTAATATGACATTGTCATATTAGTCAATATTAACTCATATTATGAGTGTCATGGTCATCATGAAATAAATTGGACCTCTTAAATCTTATAGAGCAGATAAAATATAAATAGATATATGTCGCATTTTTGTCATTATTTTTTATAAATATTTGGTACCTTTCTTAATGTGCATTTAGTAGTTAATAATAAAGAGGATATATTATAATATACTAAGTACTCTCGCTCTTTCAAATCTTTAAAAACTGAAACCGCGTCGCGATCTTTGCAAAAGAGCCCTCCACGTCATCTATCACTTGATATCCGTCGGATCTCCCGATAGAGAACCGCAAACTGTCGGATCGGCTCATGGAGACGTTTCTATCTAGATCCTTCGAGAAAATTTCAATCGCAAATTTTTCCAACATAGTCCTTTTCCAATTTCTTTCCAGCCCTTCTCTTCCCCATGCCCCCGAGGCCCCTGCCGCCGCCCTCCGAACGCACACCACCATCCAGTCCACGCCAGCAGCATCACCCCGCGCTGAGGAACAAATCAGCTCCTCTTCCTCGACGCGGACGCGCCGGATGGCGTCTCGGACCTGTCCCTCGGCCAGTTGTTCTCCGCCTCCACATCTCCGCTGGCACCTCCCACTTCCCCTACAGCCACCTGCGCTTGCTCTCCTCGGCCCTCCACGTCCCGTGCATCACTAAGGAGCTCCCCTGATCTCCAACCAATCCCCACCGCCGCCGGCTTGAGTGCCGCCAGCACAGACCACGCCGGGCCATTCCCAGGCCGTCGCCAAAGACCTCGCATCCTCTCCTACCCACTAGTGCGCACTCCAAATCCTGCACTAGCCTACCACCACTGGATGCAGACCATCTGTTCGTCATCAGGCTTCAAATTTAACAACAGCACCAAGCTGTCGGAGAATGACAATGTAAGGCTCCACACCTCAACTCGTGTGTAATTAAGAATGCAATAGATCCATCTCACTCATTCACAGCAGCGGTACGAAATCTCTTGCCCATTCCCAATTAATCTCAGTAATGGATATCATGAGCCAAGCTTTCTCAACCATTGCGGTAGATTTCTGTTTTAATTTGTGCTACCGCACTGTACTTCTACGGCACCGTCATTGTCACCATTGCCTGTAAGAAACCAACTATGGCGCAAACTCTAATTAGTTAAGTTCAGTTTTCCTCTTACCAATCCTCTAATTTATACACTAATAATGTTAAATTGTAATGGAATCCCGATGTGCTGTGGCATATTGTGTACATATTTCTTTACCATCTTCCTCCTATCTTATGCTCATATACTGTTTCAATAATTTACATCTCAGATTGATTTAGCAACCACAATTCAGGGTTATATCTATCCACAGCTCTCTATTCAGCACGTCATGTTTTCACTAGATAGTAATTATGCATTTTAATGTGTATTAAGAGAATTGGTACTAATGCACTTATTGCATTTCACAATGAGTACAGAACTAAATTATTCATATTTGCTTTGGCTGTTAGGAATTATCTGTTGATTCCAGATTGTGTTCATATCATGAGACCACATCTGAGTATAAATAAATGGGTGTGCAATGCTTTCTGAATGTTTATGCCTAGCACCTGCAGGGCAAGGAGCACTGTTTTTTTGTCCAATCACATGACATTGCATTGTGTGTTGGTCAGATTTCTTAAGGAGGGTTTGAAGGTTACTTCACGGCTAAATGGATTTGCAGGGCTCTTGATCTTTTTAGTGTTACATCATTGTTAGGTTTTTTTGGATAAATCGATGTAATTGTTATCACAAGATAATGTCTCTACTCCATATTATTAACATTGCTCATATAATTATTGCTTCTAAAAATCAGTTCAATCTTATCCGCTGTATATATAATGATAAAATCATAGCAGTGCTCAGTTTGTGCTAATTCTATAGGATATATGCTTGATTACAAATTTATAACATGATTGCAGCCAAAGCTACTGATCGCTCAATTGGAGTTCCTCAACAAGGAAGAAAAGCAACCTGAGCTATGAGCATTGTCAAAGATTTTCCTCAGTACGCTGGTGCAACAAAAAAAGGTAGGTCTGGATACAAGGTTGTTTCAGTAATAGATATGGTTTTCATTTTTTTAGCAGTTGGAACAATGTACGTTTGGATAAAAGGTAGGTCTCGATACTTGCATATTGGTCATGATTTCCCAGTTCTAAAATTACTAATTTACTGAAGATTAGCCTGTCCCATGATGATATGAAATAGTTGTGAGATAGTTGTAGGCTTAATTTCATAACGAGTATTTGATTGTCATACACCTAAAGCAATACCTATTATGGTCACATATGAGCAATTTAGTATACAGTACAACCAATCTTTGAGATAATGCACAACTAACCCAAATTGCCCGATATTAAGATACAAAAATGTAGTGACAATTGGAAAAATGTGTCTGGCAAAATTAGCTCTATAAGATACTTTTAGTTTTAGTTTCTTATTCATCGTTTTAAGGGTAAAATTTCGTATTAACACAGGTGCGCTATCTGTTGCAGCTACGAGATGCCCGTCGGCTTAATTTGAAAACAGCAAACATTTGATTATAGTGTAGCTGAAGCAATATCATGGTGACATATAGGTATTTGAAACACAAAGTTATATTTATCTGCCAGAGACAATCCTTACTTGACAGTAGAATTACATTCTTTCTTATACATCCTAATCAAACTTACAGTTTGTAAAAAAGTTGTTATTTGAATTTACAATACAAATTTATGTGTTTCTTCTATTTTGATACCCAGCCTTCATACATATTTTTCGTTTCACCTTCAGGTCAAATGGCTTGACAAACAAGAGGTAATAGGGCCTTGCTATAGTACACCCAAATAACTGTGAACCATTGATCTAGATGTCTTTTATCACATATTACTTCATAAGAGGTAATAATAAATTTGTTATTTAATTCCTTTTAATTTTGGAATAAAGAAAGCTTCCAAATATATTTCTTTTTGGAAAGTTTCGTACATCTAATATTTTTTTAACATAAGAGAGAATTAGCAATGTTTTTCTAACATGATAGGTGTGTATGCATGTATGGTGCATAACATCATGGTACCAATTTTTTGGAACTTGATACACAGGTGTGCAGTGGTTTTTTTATTTAACACGAGGTGATTTACTGTAAAACTTTTTTTATAATGTGATCAAAGGCAAAATTGTGATCTTCGGTATAACTTTTTTGATAAAAATAATACAACAAATAATACAAGGTGCATGACAGCTTGCTACGTGTAATTGCATATAATTACTAGGTATGAACTATAATCAGTTTTTTTGTTATGTGTGCATCGTCTTGATTGCACAATATCTTGTACGTTGTACAATATCCTAGCAAAAATCTCGGATGAAGATTGTCATGACATGATTTTTTTCCCTATTGTTGATCCATGCTTGCGGCGTCAGGATAAGGAAAGGAATGGCCAGCCGAGATATTCTTTGTTTTTTCCATTATTCTCAATTATACAAAACTATTTTTGCATTTAAAAATATATTTATTTGTTTGAAAATCAAGGGCCATGATTTGTTCAAGATATTACTTCTTGGGAAGTAAAAGGTGTACCGTAGCAAAACCCGAGATAATATAACTCCTTTGGTTCCTTCAGAAGACTTTATGGGGCAACAAAGAATTTAGAATGAAGTCACTTCCATGTTAAGAAACAAATAGATCTGTTGACCGATTATCGACCACCAGGGATATTCTAACTTAAGTTTTGCAGTCTCTCCCTTTGGACTCTACCACCAAAAATAAAAGGTTGCTGATATACAGACAAATTGGTGTTAATTTCACAGTTACATGTTCTCCTAAAATCTTGACATAATAACGTATGGTATTCTGTGTCCAAGTATTCGAATTTAGAGTTTTAAGAAAGAGCAGATTGCAATGAACATTTTGCCTCCTTATTAAATGGCAAACTGAGGCCACCCCATGTTCCTATCCCATTTGAGGAAGCCAGTAGCAATCCAACAATTTCTGGAAGCAGCGACTGCGATGCTCACTTTCTTTTGCCATTCCTATAGGTTAATCAATTAATGCTAAACATGGATATACACCACATTTACCCATAACTGCATATTTTTCTGTCATTGTTTCTTCATTATGCAAACAATACACACCGCGCTAAAGTATTTCTGGCAATGTACCCAATAGGTTTCACTGCTACCATTATTACATATTAACTGACAAATGTACTAATGGATCATGTCTTGAGTGTTAAGCAGTGCTTCCCCTCCTTGATGTCACACAGACAATTTCTTTGTCTTTAGCTATGTTCCATGTATCTGGTATAAAGACAAATAAAATTCATAAAGTTGTTGACCTTTAAAAATTGATAATAATTTAATTTCCTTCCGTATTTATACTTTCGTATTCAATAAACTGATGGTATTTGATAATTAATGTATGCATGGTATTCTAAAGTCACATCTACTAGGAAAGTTATGTACACAAGGAAGATCAGTATTGACAGAGCCAAGCTTAGATACACTCTCTCATTAAACAAAGCGTGGCAACACCTTCACTACCTGCAATGTCTTAAAAAAATATCCAGCACCTAAACACGGTAAACTCTAATGCTCCACAAAAAACATTTTCATATAGCAAGCTTCCTTAATAGCGTGGTCAACAAAGCTTTTCATTCGCAGGCAAATAGGCGTCAAATTGCTGTTAATCAAGCTCTGATGATACCTGCTGAAAGTTAATTTTTTTCCACAATATGCAATGACATCAGCTGTACAAATAGAAGAGATTCGGAAGATTTCAGCGATGATCAAGAGGTGATTCAGATAAACTCCTTTTTTTCCTTTATGCCACAAGCAACGAATTTCAAAATATAATAACCATGATTAAAACACATGACAGATTTGAAGAGAACTAAGGAATCCCACGCACAGATGAAAGGCAAATAACAAAAGTACTCAAAATTACTGTTTTATGAGTACCCTCAAGTCTTGAAGGCGCTATGGCAGCCATCTCTTTTTCTATTTTTTTTCTCCTTTACAATTGCTAGGAGTATTAGTGTATTACAACATCAACAATCATTTCGTAAATACCCCTACATAGATAGCATGAAGTAAGCTATTACAACAATTTATGATTGCTCTACAAATTCTCAATTTTTGTACCATTCAGCTTTAGTGTAATTTTGACTATGACAACTTTATATATGCATGCGACCATATATCTTATGTACAATAATATCTAGAATTATGACTACTCATATCTAGCTGGAGGGTCATTTGGCGCGGCAACGCCGCGCAGTGTTCTAGTTATAAGATGTTTTGACTTTTTCAGACTCATAGTTTTTACTATGCAATTAGATATATGTTATGTTTAGAAATATAATAAAAACAATATATATCTAGAAAAAGTTAAAATATATCTTATAATTTAGAACCGTGGAAAGGGCTGCTGATTCTGCGTGAGACGCGGGTTGCCTCTCAGCGAAGCAAGAGAATCCTGCCGACCGTCGATGCCTCGTTATAGCTGTTTTGACACGTCCACATGCTGACGACGATTTGGTCTGGCCTATCAATGATTTGCCATCATGCAGTTGGGCAACATTCGACCTCATTGGGAATTTGGGATAGTGGATGATGACTTGACTCACAACGACCTCTCTTCAACTCTTGGATTCTTTATGCATGCATGCATGAATAACGGCCCTTCATTATTCTCTAAGTTCTATCGATGTGTATATAGTTTTCAAGCTATCTGCACTATTTTTTCCTATTTATTGCTACCTTTAATTTTGTTATTTTGAACAGCCTCTATATGTATATGTATATATCATAAAAAAGTTCTAGAACAAAAGTAGTAGCATTCCTGATGTACACAGTACACCTGAAAAGTAATCCTAGCGAAAAGTTTAAAAGTGATTACCAAAGGGATATTTTTGTTCTCGCTTGTGATTACACATGTATAAAATCAAAAAAAAATCATACAATCTGTTGCCGATGATATTTCTGAAATTCGTGCTGCACATAATAAACCATAGCACAGTGGGATACTAATGTTTCTACAATATGCATGCATTGAAATGTGCAAAAGATCAGCATTATTGTGAAAGAGTAAGCTAGCAATCATGAAACTTTCTGTGTGGTGATGAGAAAGAAAGAGACATGTTGAAGTTATCTTGGTCATTTTGGTTATACCACCAAGGCCACGGTATTTGCATGTTTGTCTAATCCTATGGTGCCCCTCACCTCAATATATAGCTGCCTAACTATTCCTTCCTTCCATCTGGATCTGGCTCTCTCGCTCCCACAGAAAAACCTCAGCCGACCAATGTTGTCTGAAAAAGCCATTCCCACCGTGCTCTCCTTGTGACCAACCTACACCTAATGATGCACACATGCATATCCCTATCCAAAAGTCCAAACACAGTGGACACCTCACCTTTTTTCTGTGTGACCATGCCGATATGATCATGTACTGTACTGCCACTATCTACCATTAAACAATTTCCTTTATCATTCTTGGTTGGTTTGTGGATCACTTTTTCTCTCATTATTGTGCTGGTGAGTTGGGATAGAAAATCATTTTCTATCATGGAACTATATATGGCTGTGCGCTGTTTGCGTCATATGAGATCGACGCCAAGCTATATATGATCAAATGGGACAAGTAGATAACTTAAAATTATACTGTGTGGATGATAACAATATGTGTCAACCTCGGGTTCATTCCAAACGTAGATTGTCAGGTTATTTGTTCTAAGTTGAACATTATTTACAAGTAATATGGTTGGTGTTAATAGATTGGTCATAAATAATTGAAATATTACACCGTTTATGGGAATTGCTGGTCAAGTTCCTAACTGACTTGCCTTTGAAATTATTAGCTGGAGGGAGTATATTAGTAAAAAGTCATGAACTCTAAATTAAAGGAAAGAAATGTAACGCTCTATTAGCATGTTCTAAATAAATGTTCAGGGAGATTAAGTGTGCCTTGGAACAGATATAATTTGGGGTTTAATTGTATGTTAGCCATAGAGACATCATCATTATATTTATTCCATATTTGTTGCAACTTTGCCTGATAAGATCAATATATATATATAATACAATACATTATGTGAACTGATTTTAATTTGCAACAAAAATAAGTCAAACTTTATTTTCTTTTCCATATCCCCATCCATTTTAAAATATATATATATATAGCCAGTATATATAGTGCTTATTAGATATCAATGGAGCTCATTATATATGTATTATTTCTATTGCTAATACTGAGCTAATATTACAAGCAATTTGAGTGAAACATTTAGCTGCCGAACCAATAATATAGCAAGACGGTAATGTCTTTATATCTACAAGAATGAGAAGCAAAATTGATTTTAGATAGGGTGGGGCCTCTGTGAAGGTGGAGCTATCGCTTATACACACTCTTTTTGGAGGAAGCATCGTGGATGCTTCGCTGAAGAGACCTTACATGCATGTGTGTCTTTGCAAAAGCCTAAAGTTTGCTGTCGCCCAACATTCCATTGTGGCAAACCTTCGGTTTGATGCGTTACAACCTTTTTGGTGAACACTTTGCAAACATATTTTTATTGTGCTAGCCATTTAGGGAACATCACTTTAACAAAACTATTACTACATAACATTTGTTGTGTTACCTGTTGTAATTATGGCAGTTTTATGGCATACTAAAGAAGTTTTTTTTGAGTGACATAAAAAGGAATATAATGACATATGCTAGCTTAAAAACCTCCTGCAAAAGTAGCACAGAAGTTTAAGTGAATTATGCCAGCTATATACATCAACTCTTGGTGATGAGAAAAGCTAAAAAAGAGATGTCATTGTCTGTAGGGAATATTACTTTCACCATTCTAATAAGATCAGTATGTCATGACTCTTTGCTAGAACTGAATTCATATCTGCCGACAATTCCATAGTCTATCATGCATGTGCACGATTATCATCTAATCAACTAAGCAGTTAATAAAGATAAATTGATATGAAGTGTTTATCCTCTACATTAGTTGCCTTTTTTATTGAAGCAGTCACGTCAGCCGTCTCGCACGTAGCCTTCAGCATCAACGCATGCAGGGTGCAATGACTATATATATATATATATATATATATATATATATATATATATATATATATATATATATATATATATATATATATATATATATATATATACATATATATATATATATAATGACAATGTCGTAAATTAGTATATAAAATTATCGTAAATAGAGGTGGCTATAAAATAACTTATTTTATAGCTAGTTATAGAGTATACTCTCCCTATATATTTATTATCCTACAGCTGGCTACAAAATAACTTATTCTGTAGTCACTTTGAGTTATGATAATTGCTATGCTAATTTATGAGATTATAGTAACTCCTTACTACGTGATTTACTGATATTGAAGTAAATTAGTATATAAAATTATCGTAAATAAAGGTGGCTATAAAATAACTTATTTTGTAGCTAGCTATAGAGTATACTATATATATATATATATATATATATATATATATATATATATATATATATATATATATACACACACACACACTCACACAATTTGATGATTACAAAATAGAATATATATTAATTTTGACAACAATTATTGAGATTGTTACATGCAAATTGACATTTTTTATGATTATAAAATAATGTGTGCTAGAGTTGATGACCGAAGACTAAGTAGTCATGATTCTCACAGTTGCTGCCAATATCAGGGACTGGATTTTCATCTTAGTCAATAATTTTAGATTAAACATTAACGTACTGCTGTTGCTGTTTCACGAACACCCCACCTACCATCCCATCCACTCACACACACACACAACAACACCCGCATCACCGCAAGAAAACACACATACACACAGCGCATGGATTCAGTAGGTTACCTGGCGCACTTTATGTTCGTGACATACAAATATAATGACACAATAATGTGTGCTAGTCCCTCTAATTAGTATAATCAATATTTGAGACAGTAATGGTACGGTCCTACTCCTACTCAACGATGTTGAACAATGTTCATCTTCTTTGGCTTCTTTGAATCGTAAGGTCCTCCTCCATCGATGTAATATTTGTAAGCGTTGTTTCATCAATGCCAGGAACAAAAGTTTTGTCTTGTTAAACAAAATTTGGATGTAATAGTTAGTCACGGTAGTTACACATATGATTCCCTAGAGATAGCATAATATCACCTTTTAAAGCAAACTCACTCAAAGATTCTAGGGGCAAAATCTCCCCCCTCTATTTTTGCAGTTTTTTAGCCTCCAAGTGAGCTGAAAAATGAAGGGGCTCAGGTTTTAGGAGTCAACGGCCAGAAGAGGAAGAAAGGATTTATAGGGAGTATTTTCAAGAACGTTTCCCTTAACAATCCACCATTGTAAATCCATATTCAAGCACAGTAAACTTAAACTGACAGCCCGTACAAATCTCTTGTTTCTAGGGGTGGTCAGATTAAGTGAGCCGTCCTAGAAAAAAAAAGATAAACAATTGTAAAAAAAATCATCAATCTAGTAGTCTGAGAGGATATGTCAGAAGTGTAATTCTGCGGTAGTTGATTGCTGTATCAGGACTAGTTGTTGATCTTCAACTTGTTGCTGGTAATCCCAGCGTACCATGTTTGGCTACCGTTTGCTTTATAAAAGCAGAGTTATTCTCAAAAAAAAAAAAGTAGTCTGAGAGGACAAGGTTTATACTCAATTTCTAATCCATGTTCAGATGGGATCTGAATTACGCTGCAATCACCATCACCAAATCCTCCACAAATCTGTGATGGGGACCTCATGCCCACCTTGCAAAATGTCTTTACAGTCCAACACCCTGAGAGTAATATAACGAATGATCCACCCAACTGACAAAGCAACCACCTCTCCTTTCTCAACACCATGCATGTTTCCAGCTCTTGTGGTTAACACACATATTGTTTGCGGCACAAACCATGCTTGCCAATATGACTGGTGAGGAAAATGGTGGAACAAAATTTTTCCTCAACTAGATCTCCTGTATGACCCACACACAACAATAAACTTTCATGATCGGATCTTAACTTTTGAGGTGCAGCAGAAAATTCGGTTTGCAAGAAATTTTTAGTGGCTAAGATCAATTATTGTTATTGTGTAATTGTCAATGGCTCCAATACGCTGCCACTAGAGTATGCTTAGTCCAATGATCTAGGAAAACTTAACAGAACTGGCAACAACGTATGCATTGGAGGATGTTGGATCAATGATGACTATGTGCTAGTAATTATCGATGCTTAGGTGCATGTATGAGTCATGGCTTCACCACAGAGTTCACTTTTACACGCACCAAAGCACATAAGCATTAGCATTAGCATTACTGATAGAGCTGGAACGTAACCATGCCACATATATATTGTTCTTTCTTTGTCCATTTTGCCTACCAGTCATTTTCTTTGTACCTATTGCTATATTGCACGAGATCCAGATTTCAATTTGTATTTTTGCTGGAAGTTAGAAGAAAAGATCATGCCAAAGAGCTCGAACTCGGTGCCAAACTTCATGTTTTATAGTATTTCCGTTCTGCCAAGTGCCATGATCAAGTACTCAATGCGTTTTCATGAGCTATTGTTAATAGTTGTACTCCTTTTCTTTAATTACTGCAATGGCACACAACTTTCGAAATACAAAAGAAGAGAAAAGGTTCGTCACACCATAAATATTCATACATGTCCCAAATGGAGTGAAAATAGTGATACTTCTTCCAAATGGAAGCTTAAGTCAATTTTATGTTTGTTATGTGTTAAATTCTTTTGGCTTTGACTAAGAATATCTTAAAAAGTTATATATAATTAACATGATTTAATTTTCTATGAAAATATGAGCCTCAAAAAATATAATATTCATAATATATAATTCTTTCCATTTAAGATAGTGCTAGTCAAACACCACCATGTAACAAACCGTGCCAATGTTTTGGTGGATTTATATTGATCGAAGGAATGAAAGTAGTGAATAAGTTGCTCCCACATTTCAATTTATTATTTTGAGCAAGTAAATAAATCTAAACTGAGGTATAAAAGCCTCATCAAGCTTGTTCATAAACTTTATCTGAAAGCAAATTTGACATATATTGATAAAGTAGAGGGAAAAAAACACTCTAGTCATCAATAAATGAACTTGTGCCATGAGTCCACCAAGGTATAGTACGGTGATAACTCATGAAATTAAAAAGAAAAAAAATAAATACCCCACCACCACACACAAAATTCTCTGAATTCTTTTGCCAACCTAAGAAGTATGCCATGGTGATAAGGCATCAAATCGAAAAATGACAGATGCCTTTTCCCCCCAATTCTTTCTTTCTCCATGTGCCTAAAGTGCATTGATTAATGCAATAATCCTACCACCCAAACGCAGAATCGCATAGGGGCCCTGAGGAATTCCTTGCCGACGAATAGTTTTTCAGATATATACTATACGAGCAGCATAAAGAGGAATTGAAGAGCGAAAATTCCAGATATTGTATCAGAGAGAAAGGGACATCATCAGAAATATGGTATGCAATTTGTCAGTGCTTGAGCACCTACCCAAACCCAAGAGATTGAGTGCAAAAGAAAAAAGATAGCAATTCACTAGAATCATTATCCCTGCTGGTTAGAATTTTTTTTCTGTGACTACTAACTTTACTGAAAAACTTTACTGTGTAATAGTTAGTTTATTTGTCTCAAGGAATAAAAGCATCTGTATCTTAAAATCATGTTCTATTCTCTCCATGGAACAAAATCACTTTATGTTCATTATCTGAATTAAACATGAGCCGTTAGTTAAGTAGCATCAGATTCCTTATGTCGTGGACGAAGCAAGCAGGGCAATGATTGCTAATAGCAACCTATCATTAGGACCAAATCTTGTTGTTTGCCTTGTGTTTGCTAGTTGCTCTGGCCAAACTATATCGTCAGGTCCAAATTGAGGAGCCCAGAAAGCAGGGCAAACCAACCTACACAATTAAGTAGTAGTTCATTTTTCGCCATAGCATATGACTAGGACCAATCATATGGGCATGCTGGAAGTACTCCTAAAATATGTTGCTTTCAGAAAGGGACTTTGGATAGAGTTGATCTGTTTGTTTCAACTATTTCTTAAAAAAAATACAACCTGCTGACATAAGGATGCAACATCACACGCTCAATACCTAAAAGATTTCACGACCTAGCTAGCTAGCACTTGCTTATTGGAGGCGTTGAAATTAAAAAATAGTTGATGTGTACCTATCCTCCTTTGCAAAGGGCTATGTGTTGACTTGGTTGTGGATTTGTGAGGGTGCAGCAAACCTGATGATTGGATGAAGTAGGTACTAGTGACCAAAAAAATTTAAAGTTTTGTTGATTAACTTGATTAGTATGCAGTTTGTTCATTGCGTAATGTGAGATAAAGTAAGTGATCCTGACCGATGAAGATAATTTTCAAAGAGCCATCATCATGTAGTTATTAAATGTGAAAAGTATGGGCTGACAAATCATGGCTTGACACTTCACCATACAACAATTGTGTTATCTTACTAGCATGTTCCAATCAGCACAGGAAACGTAATCACTGATCAGCGATACTTGATCCTGGCTAATCTGTGTTTGACACATATATGTTTCCATGTTTCAGTGCCTACAAATGAATGAATGAATGAATGAATGAATGATAACATCAGTCAATTCGTAGTTACCCATCATCGTGTACGTGTGTAAATAGAACAGACTAGATTCACTCTATGCAGACGCAGGAATTTACTCTCTATTTTCAAGTTTCTGATCTTATTCTCAGATGCAGTCACCAAGCTTGTCATCTCTTAAGAATCTCTGTCCATACTCCTCTCAATCTCAAGCCTAAGCAATTTCACATTGTGGTACTGTATTGATCAAATGAATGACTGGCGGCAAGAAATTAAAGAACAAGAAAGGCCAGAGGCATCACTGCTTAGAATTCAGGACATTAAAATAGCCCAGGTGAATCAGTTAGACGATGATCTGTGTTTGTTTGAGAAATGAGGTGGTCCATCATCTTCTCACTCCTTACTTTTTTATTTAGTTTGTGAAATGGAATGTGTTGATCCATCACCACCTCATCCCTCACAAGCTATTAATTAGTATATGCATGAGAAATGGGTTGATTCCATCAAAATTTATGGGATGAACTCATGATGCATCACCTCAGGACTTGTTTGGCTGCACACAAATCTACCTTAATCCACGTGGTTTGGGAGGGATTGAGGTGGAATTTGGTTTGAGTCAATCCACGTGGTTTGGGAGGGATTGAGGTGAACTAAATTCCACCTCAATCCATCTCAAACCACGTGGATTGAGGTGGATTTGCGTACAGCCAAACAAAACCTTACGAAGCATAAGGTGGTTCCACAAAACATACACACCATTAATTTACCGGACGAACTAAAGAAAATAGTTTGATCGAGCATTCAGGCCTAGAATTAGCTGAAAATGACGCTGATCGATCAGTGGAGTGTGGGGTGATGTCATCAGGCTATATATGCGCCCTCGAACGATGAGTTGTCAGTCACTATACAACCATTAAAGTTTTTACAGCCTTTTGTAAAAGATCTGATGAAGAGAAATAGATTTTCCGGTAGGTCGCATCCACAGCATTTGCTTGACATCTCTGTGACAGGTGACGAAGGGATAAAAGTTCATAGTGATGGTGATCATCATACTGAAGGAGTAGACTTCAGGCTAGGAATTCCCAACAGTGCATGATGGCCCGAGACCGAGCGAAACCTTAGGCGGCGGCACCCTGGCGCCCTCCCCCGACCAGCCGCCGCCGCTGGCCATCCCGGCGCCAGCGGCCCCTCCCTCCACCTCCCCTCCCCCTCCCCTTCCTACAGACTCCGAGACTGCGGATCAGACCCGAGCCCGCGCGGGGGCTGGCTCCGCCGGGCGGCGCGCGCTCGCCTCCCCGGCGCAGTCACCACTTGATTCGGCCGTCACCAACCGCGACCCTGCCTCCCCAGCGCCACTGCCGCAAGACTCCACTGCCGCCGCCATGGCGTGGCCGCGCTGCCGGCGGCTGTGCAGGAGAAGACCGGATCCTATGGATTCGCCTCCGCTGGAGATGGGGGAGCCCACGATCTCGCCGGCGGTCGGGATGGTGCCCTTGACGGTCCCACCGCTGCCAGAGACCGCGGGCACAACGGAGACGGTGGCCTCAGCGTCCAGCTCGCTGCAGCGGCCTCCTCCAACGTCAAGAATCGACGTCTTCCTCATCCATCCATCAGCCCCCAGCTCGTCGTCCTCTCTCTCTCCCCCCCTCGCCTCCCCCTTCCACCCGGGGTACAGCTCGATGGGGCGTTCCAAGGCGCGTCGATGGGCGGAGGAAGACCTTAACGACTCTGATGTGGAGTTGTCGCCGATCATCTCCCCAACCCCCTACCTCCACGCTGTCCGGCGGGGGTTGCACTCCAGACGTCGCCATTGCCGAAGTGTGCCCAACTGCGCTCCATCACCGGAGGCACACGCGATCACGCTGCTGTCGAATCACGCGCCAGGGGGCAGGGCAAACAACCCCTGGCTGCGGGAGCCCAGCCAGCCAACATCACTGAAGGCGTGCATAGTGGTGCTGCTGGTGCCGGCGCCGTGCGCGGGCGGTGCAACCACAGGCCTCGCCGGCCACGTCCGCAGCTCATCCACGGGCTTCCTGTCCAGGGCAGGGACGGCAATAGCAGAACCAGCCAGAGTTCCCGCGGTCGTGCGCAGCGTCGCCCAGCCCACCTGAGGCTAGGGCCGCAGCCTGCTTGCGGCACCTGGCAACGCTTCTCCGCTCCAGACGCCGGCGGTTGGCGCAAGGTTGTCCTTTCACATGGACCATTAGGAGGCCACGCCACCGCGTCCGGTGCCCCGTTTCCCGCCAGAGTTGCACGGGAAATGCCTCAACTGCCTCTCCTCATCGCACAGGGTGGCGACACGAAGGTTGCCACAGCGCTGCTTGCGTTGCAAGGGCTTCTACCATCGCGCGCGCGACTGCATGCGGCTGCGGGCGGCGGGTTCGGCAAGGACCGTCGTTCCTGGAGACTTGGGCGCCCTACCTCGACGCTCTGCCCAGGGTCACTGCGACCCCTCGCGCGCCTAGGGCAACACGCTGGGCTCGGATAGAGCTGCGCCGAGTGCGGCGGGGCGCGACGATGGAGCGTGTTGACGTAGGAGACACCGGAGACGTCAGCCGCGGCCAAGGGGAACGAAGCCGCTGTGGCAACGGCCTCTACTGCCGCCACAGACACTGCTGCCTAGGAAGGGCACGGCAAGCCGACCAGCGAGATGGGCCATATATGGGGCCTCTCTGAGCATGATCCGTTGTTGCTCTCACCATACCCGGACACCAGACACGCCACACACGAAGTCTCGGAGGACCCGATGCTGGAGGAGGTTGCAGCCTCGTTCGCAGCCACCAGTGCGTGCACCTGTGCCACTTCGACGATGGCAGCAGACTCGGTTCTACCACCACTCGAGCGTGGTCAGCCTCAGGTCACGCCACCTCAGGCCGCGCAGACCACCTTAGGAGCTGATGCGGCTACGCAGGACGAGATGGGCAGTCCGCTTGGCTTCGGTCCAGCCGAGCCCGCGGCGAGTGCAGACATGTTCAGTACGCCGCCTCGAGAGGACCGCACGGTCGATGCTAGCAAGGATCGCACTATCAACGTTAGCGACAGCTTCGCCTCACGCCGCCTTAAGAGCTTCACCAGGCGTGTGCTGAAAAAGGTTGACTCTCCACTTATTCGTGGGCTCCCCAAGCAGCCTCTTGCTAAGCCGGTCCTGCCGTGGCAGAGCAGGCGGTTACCGGCTCAGAGGCTCTCTCAAGTACCTGCTTCCAAGTGAGGTGAGGTGCTAATCATGTAGCGTATGGGCTACTCTAAAGGTCCATCAGCACCAATCGCATTGGAGCCGGAGGCCTTTAACAAGATCTTCGACGACAACATGACTGCGTCCAACGTCGAAGCATTGGACGCGCTCTTTCCGGACAGTGGAAAGAGCTCGTCTAGGCAGCCGCGAAGGCACAAAGTCACCTCCTAGGTCGCACTGCTGCGTCGGTCTTGATTGTTTTTCATTTATGTAATATCAAAACTTGAGGTCTTTTGCTAGGATGGTCTAGCTACGGCTGTTTTAGGTCGACTCCTTCGGCGCTCGATAGAAGCGCGTTGTCTTGTCTGTTTATTTAAACTCTTCTACTTAATACAATGATGCGCAAATTTTTTGCGTATTCGAAAAAAAAAACATACTGAAGGAGTAAGTATTAAACATATGCTAGGATTTTTGTTTGCTGTCAGCTGTTCTAAGAATTGGAGGTCGCAGACCATTGGCTGCATTGGTATGCTGTAAATAAGACTGAAAGCTAAATAATGACACCTCTCTGTTCACAAGTCAATTTACGCGTGATACTAAAAGCTTCTGGAAAGTGTTACCAACGCAGTGCTGTATGTCTCAAGGGGACTGTCAGCGGACATTGCTAACTGGATGCATGAGTTTTCACTTGTCAGATGTTTTGAGTCCTATGCAAAACTAGCTGACCTCTCAATCAAGAGTCAACAACGATGCATCAATCAGGTAACAAAAGATGAAAGCAAAAACTGTACGGACTAGCTACAACACCTTGTTGCAAAGAAGCCAAGGTTGGCTCAGTAAAACGATTTACACAGGTTGGGCACTGAGTTTAACGATTTTACACAGGCTGGGCACGGAGCCAGAACCTTTCTTCAGATACTGCCCCGGCCCAAATACTGCATTTTTCCCGGATTTCTGATATGTGCCTTCAGTTAAGGCCTCGGCACCTCGTTCATGCTAAGACCCATCCCCTTGCTATGTACAAACTGGAAAACCTATCTAGTTGCCACTGTTACATGGCCTGGCTGGCATCTGTTAATAGCCTCCATCTCAAAAGTAAATCTTCTCTAAGCTTCAGCTCCCACTTAGATGCCGCTTGTATTTGCTTTGCACGAGGCTTAGCAGGAAGTCAGTAAATATGTGCTCATATCCTGGCATCTTGCCATATCCTGCAGAATTTAAGCCATAACAATTAACAATCAGGAAACACGACATTGTAACAATATCGCGCTTTGTTTCGCAACATATATGCTTTGAGAGCAAATCTGAAATGGTAAACAAGCTTATGCAATGTGAAACAGATCTTGAAATGTACAACTTTATCCAAAAGACGTTGCTATGATCTCATGTAAAATAAAGCCAAACATGTGAATTCCTCTAAATCATCATGTTCTATGTATCTTTAAATTTCACCCAGAAGCACATATGTAGCTAAACATGTGCATAACATGGCACACTGGCCACTGCAGGTCTGTGGGGTTGGATACTAAGGGGGCTGCCCAGGCTAGAACAATGCAAGGCCAGCATGTTTGGTTAGCTGGGCCAGCCCCTAAGCCAGGTTTGAGTTGTGCAACAGAGACCTGATAGCCTGGCTCTATCAGAATGAGAAAATTGACCATTTATTGGGGGCCTGGCCCGGCTTGTGCAACTTGGGCCTCCACCCCTGGGTCCACTGCCTGTACAGATGCCTAGCCAGCCCACAAAACAACCCACCAAACACTACCTCAAGCAATGCAGTCTAGGATGTCAACCCATGACCCAACCAAACATACCCATTTTGCATGAGTAACCAGGTCTTGGCTGGCCTGGCCAAGGGTCCTAGCCTGGCTAAGGTTAGGCCACCCATCCAACCATGTCTTATACAAATGCAGCCATAGCAGTATTCCCAGATACTACTATATAATAGCTATATGATGTCAATAAATCTTATCAAAATAAACATTTACACCTGAGGCATACACTGAAGGGAAATAAATTTCATCTAACAAGAGAGCAGTCATGAATAAAGCTAGAGATTCCACAAACTGCACCCATTATAATTAGCCTGTGTGTGCACAAAAACACAGGAGGGAAGTAGAGGCAACAATCTTGAAAAGAATAACTTACCAGGAAAATAGTTGATGTCAATGACATAGTACCGATCCTTTCTTCCATGTTCTCTAATCATATCTATGTTAAACAGTCTAAGACCCTGATAAATTTTACAGTGTCAGGTGAGAATATCTATGTTAAACAGTCTAAGACCCTGATAAATTTTACAGTGTCAGGTGAGCTAATCAATGTCAAGAGTTGCATATTGCTAATATGAATGAGATTTACTCATACCAGTCGGCGCCGAAGCTCCCTGCCAAGTTTCTCTAGAAGTGGCTGTTGGAGTATGTTTAGGCCCATGTGGCTAAGGCCCATATGGCCCATGTATGGAACTATATGTAGCTACCCTTCTAGGGTTAGCCCTAAGGAATGAAATCTCAGTTTACAACATGGTAATCAGAGCCTAGGGTTAGTTTTTTTTTTCCTCTTCCTCCTCTGCCCAGCCGCCGCCCCCTCCTGGTGGCTGCCGCCGCCGGCCAGGAGGCCATGGCCGGCGCTCCACCTCCCCACCCCTCCCTCTACAGCCATTTCCCCTCCCTCTCCTTTTCCACATGGGCGCAGGTCCTTGCTGCTGCCCCTCCCGCCGCTACAGGTCCGGTGGCTACTCAAGCTCTTGCCGCCGCCGCCTCTGGTTCCCTTCCCCAACCGGCGGCTACTGCCCCCCTCCACCCAGCGGCTGTGGCTGATCCCGACGCTGCCACCGTGGAGCAGCAGCCCCGTCCCCACCCGCCCCGCTCTGAGGCGCCTGTCCGCCTGGAGCAGCCGCTCCAGCCGCTGGACCGCCTGGACGCCCAACCACTGTACCGCGCGGAGGGGCAGCTGCTGCCAGCGGCCTCCCTGGACTCCGTGTCTGCTGCTGCTGGTGGCCTGCTCGCCCGCCTGGAGACTCCGCTGCTTCATCCCGTCCAACATCTGCAGCACCAGCCGCCGCCCCTCCCGGTGGCTGCTGCCGCCGGCCAGCCAGCCATGGCCGGCGCTCCCCCTCCCCACCCCTCCTTCTCCTGCTCCTCCCCTGTCTTGTGGGCGCAGCAGCCACCTTCCCCTGCCCCTGCACACGCCCAGCCGCCGCTCCTCCTGGAGCCGGTAATGGCTGGCCGTCCACCTGCCCACGCCCAGCCGCCGCGCCTCCTGGCACTGCCCATGGCTGGCCGTCCACCATCCCCTGCTGTGGTGCTGCCGCCCGCTCCCTGCCCTTCTCCTGCCGCCCTTCCTGCTGCTGCGGGCGCGGGCGTACGCCGTTCCAGGGCCGGCGCCACTGCCGCTGCATCTCGTGTCGCGCGCCGGACCTTGTCGGCTCCCTACCCTCTGCCATCGGCTCCATCTCCCTCGCCGTCGCAGCCGGGACATCCTCCTGGCGCCGCTAACACCATGGCCGCCACCGCCGGGGCCGCTGGTGCGGGGGGCCCGGGCGTCGCCACTCCGGGGTTTCCCCCCAACTCCCTGTGGGCTACCGTGGCCTCCTCCTTCAGCACCACCGTCAGCACTCCACCAGTGAGTCCTGATTGGATCGCCGACTCGGGCGCCACTTTCCACACCACGCCTAATGCGAGTCTACTTTCCTCTCTTCGTCCTCCCCACCCTTCCTGTCCCTCTTCCATCATGGTCGCCAATGGCACCTGCATTCCTGTCTCCTCCGTGGGCACTGCCAGTTCCCACGGCTCATTTCATATCTCTGATGTTCTTGTGGCTCCCGGGATGGTTCACAACCTTCTCTCTATTCGCCGTTTCACCACTGATAACTCTTGCTCGGTTGAGTTTGACCCCTCTGGCCTTACCGTGCGGGACTTGGCCTCCCGGGCTCCTCTGCTCCGGTGTAACAGCACTGGGCCTCTCTACACCCTTCAGTTTCCGGCATCTGCTTCACCTTCTTCGCCATCCTCCGCCGCTTTCGCCGCCACTCCTTCCTCTACCACTTGGCACCGTCGCCTTGGCCATCCTGGCCGGGATGCCCTGATGCAGCTCAGTCGTAGTTCCGACATTCGTTGCTCTCAGGCTCACGATGATCACTTGTGTCATGCGTGCCAGCTGGGCCGTCACGTTCGCCTTCCCTTTCAGTCCTCATCCTCGCATGCCCCTCGTGCATTTGATCTTATTCACTGCGACTTGTGGACCTCTCCTGTTCTCAGCATGTCTGGCTATAAGTACTACTTGGTGGTGGTCGATGATTTCTCCCATTATTCCTGGACTTTTCCTCTGCGTGCCAAGTCCGAGGCTTTCCCCACTCTTAGCAACCTCTTTGCTTGGGTATCCACTCAGTTCGGCCTCACCATCAAGGCTGTCCAGTGCGACAATGGCCGAGAGTTCGATAACTCCACCTCCCGTGCCTTCTTCCTTTCTTCCGGTGTCCACCTGCGCATGTCTTGCCCGTATACCTCCTCTCAAAACGGCAAGGCAGAGCGTATGATCCGCACCACCAACGACATCATGCGCACCCTTCTGCTCCAGGCATCTCTACCCGCTCGCTTCTGGGCTGAGTGTCTGCACACCTCCACCTATCTCCTTAACCGACTTCCTTCTACTGCCTGCCCAGCTCCCACGCCTCACCACGCTCTTTTCGGTACCCCTCCTCGGTACGACCACCTTCGAGTCTTCGGGTGTGCGTGTTACCCTAACACCGCCGCCACCGCTCCTCATAAGCTGGCTCCCCGGTCGACCCTCTGTGTCTTCCTCGGATACTCTCCGGATCACAAGGGTTACCGATGCTTTGACCTTACCTCTCGCCGTGTCCTCATCTCTCGCCATGTCGTGTTTGATGAGTCGGCGTTCCCTTACTCCACCTCTCCATCCACACCTCCCGCTGACCCTGCGGAGGCTTCCTTCTTTCCCACTGACACGGCGATTCCGCCACCCTTCTCCACCTACCCTGCAGGTACTGCTCCGGCGCGCTCCCCTGGTGGTCCCGCGTCGCCCCAGGACCTTCCGGTGCCTGACACGGTCGAGGCAGCCCCGGAGCTTCCACCCTCGCTCCCTGTGGCTTCGCCGCCTCCCGTTGTGCCGGATGCTGCCGTTCCGATCGCGGGACCGCGCGCACCGACCCCACCTCCTCCCGGGCGCTTCGGTCTCGTCTACCAGCGCCGGCGGGAGCCGCGTCCGCCCTCACCTCCTCCCGGACGTTTCGGGATCGTCTACGAGCGCCGGCGTGAGCCGGCTCCGCCGCTCCCGTTCCCAGCGCCGTCGTCGCCAGTGCGTGCTCCGCCGGCATCCCCACGCTCTCGCGCCGACCCGCCGGTGTACCACCCACCTCTTCTTCACCGGGACCCTCGTCACACTCACCCGATGGTGACGAGGCAGGCGTCTCGCCCGCAGGCCCTCACCGCCGCCGCCTGCGAGCCGGAGATCTCTCCAGTACCCTCTTCCGTTCGCGCGGCCTTGGCGGATCCTCACTGGCGCCGCGCGATGGACGAGGAGTACGCCGCCCTCCTCGCCAACCAAACGTGGGACCTAGTGCCTCGTCCGCCGGGGTCCAACGTTGTCACCGGCAAGTGGATCTGGACGCACAAGAGGCGGGCTGATGGTTCCTTGGAGCGCTACAAGGCTCGCTGGGTCCTCCGCGGCTTCACTCAGCGGCCCGGCATTGACTATGCTGAGACGTTCAGTCCCGTGGTGAAGCCAGCTACAGTCCGCACCGTCCTCTCCCTGGCTCTCGAGCGCTCCTGGCCTGTGCATCAGCTGGATGTCAAGAATGCCTTTCTTCATGGCACTCTGACTGAGACGGTCTACTGCAGTCAGCCGGCCGGTTTTGTGGATGGTTCTCGTCCTGACTTCGTCTGCCGGCTCAACAAATCTCTCTACGGGCTCAAGCAGGCACCCCGGGCTTGGTACTCTCGCTTCGCTACCTTCCTGCAGACTCTTGGGTTCACGGAGGCCAAGTCTGACACCTCCCTGTTCATATACCACTATGGGGGTGAGACTGCTTACCTGCTCCTCTATGTGGATGACATTGTTCTCACTGCCTCCAGCGAATCTCTGCTCCACCGCATCATTGCCTCACTCCAGAAGGAATTTGCTATGAAGGATCTTGGGGTGCTCCACCACTTCCTCGGCGTCACTGTTGAGCCCCGACCTTCCGGTTTGTTCCTCCACCAGCGGCAGTTCACTTGTGACATTCTGGAGCGAGCCGGGATGACCGCCTGCCAGTCCTGCTCTACACCGGTGGACACCCAGGGCAAGCTGTCCGAGGCTGGGGGTCCGATGCTTGGACCAGCAGACTCCACCGCCTACCGGAGTCTTGCTGGCGCACTTCAGTACCTCACCTTCACACGGCCGGACATCACTTATGCCGTCCAGCAGCTCTGCCTCTACATGCATGCTCCGCGGGAGCCTCACCTGGCTGCTATGAAGCGGCTTCTCCGGTACCTCCGTGGCACCCTTGGCTACGGGCTGCTCCTCGGCCGGTCTTCCACTGCCGAGCTGGTTGTCTACACCGACGCTGACTGGGCGGGCTGCCCGGACACCCGCAGGTCCACCTCCGGCTACGCGGTCTTCCTCGGCGGCAACCTGGTCTCTTGGTCGTCCAAGCGCCAGCCCGTGGTTTCCCGCTCCAGTGCCGAGGCGGAGTACCGTGCCGTGGCCAACGGCGTGGCCGAGGCCGCCTGGCTCCGCCAGCTCCTGGCTGAGCTTCACCGCCCCCTCGCCAGGAGCACGCTCGTCTACTGCGACAACGTCAGTGCGGTCTACCTCTCCACCAACCCCGTGCAGCACCAGCGGACCAAGCATGTGGAGATCGATCTACACTTCGTCCGCGACCGGGTGGCCATCGGCGACGTCCGAGTGCTTCACGTCCCGACCACCTCCCAGTTTGCGGATATCTTCACCAAAGGCCTCCCTTCCTCGACCTTCTCCGAGTTTCGCTCCAGCCTCAACGTCTCCAGTGGCTAGTTGTGGCTGCGGGGGGGTCGTGTGTGTTGTGCTCTCACATGTTTTCTTTCTTGTTCAGTCTTGAACTCCGCTGCGCCGGTAGTTCAGACTGCGGGGGGGTGTTGGAGTATGTTTAGGCCCATGTGGCTAAGGCCCATATGGCCCATGTATGGAACTATATGTAGCTACCCTTCTAGGGTTAGCCCTAAGGAATGAAATCTCAGTTTACAACAGTGGCTTTGGAGGAAGTTCTGTCACAAGAGAAATTAGTGTCATCAGTTAAAACCATATAATTAACAGGGAAACTAACAAGTACACACCTCTTCTAAGAGACTGAACAGCTTCAATACAATATTTTTAACGGGCAAAAAAATCATAGAGGTCAATCATTAGGTGAAGCAGAATGCAATAGCTTAAACCAATGCAGACTTTAAATTGATTTTACCGGCACAGAAGCATTACCTGCAATGCAAGGGTCAACATCTGCATCTTCTGCATTATTTGTAGCACAGGAAACTCTTGGGAATCGAAAGATGCCATCATTGTTTCCCAAGTCATATGTGTTGACATCAGGAAGTGAAAACCTGCGGACAACCTGTATTGTTTCACCAACAATATATACCTTAAATAGGATCCCACCTGTACAGACAACAATATCAGTTTCAGCATAGATCAAATATTTTTGGAAATACATACAGGAGAAGAAATAAATGTTTACCATGATTGACAAATTCCTGGAGAACCAAAGGAGGATCAAGCAAAGGCAACGATGCTTCCACATACGCAAGGGATAGCTCATGAGATTTTGATGTTCCATCAGCGACCAATGGTTTGGCAACTGCAAAACAAGGACTATTGTTTACACCAGAAACTTCCAGGATTTTACCCTGTCATGTTCTGAATTGATACAGCTTATGAACAATAACAGATAAACATAGGCAAGCTAGAACCAAAATAAATGGGGGTGAAACTTAGGCATTACGAGAGATCTTTCAAACGGCCTTCAGAATTAGTCAAGTTGGAAATGGAGGTAAAACTTAAATGCTTACAAGAGAATTCTTCAAACTATATGTTGTTGCATTCTTAGTTAGTTGAATTGGAAAGAATGGACGAGAGCAATTTTGTAACAGCAAATATCCCTGTTACACTCTATAGCCAGACAAGCCTCACCTACATTCCCATCTAATTACTCACCTGGTAAACACTAACAAGCTAGCATGTAAACCAATTTGAACAAAAGATTTGAAATAATTCTACATGTCATTGACTCAAAAAAACCCTAGAGATTGAAACTCTTAATTAGTTCGATAATTGCATCTTTTCCTTGAAAGGTACACTTTGCATACAGCAATGAAGCACACAAAGAAAACTACAGGAACAGACTAATTCAAAAACAAAGAGATAGATTAATTATACATCTAGCAAATCACCAAAGGAAGACTAGCTCTAATAAACTCATAACAAAAAAATTAAAGCCACTAATTCTAGATCATCGTAACATCAGGTCATATTTTAGTCAAAACACATAAATTTCTGTCAACGGCTCACTTAAAAAAAACAACTATTTGTGCCCCTATTGTAAAGTTGAGATGCTCCGGTGTAAAAATATTCCAGGATAAGCTCAATGCATAAAATTCTATGTGTAGTACATTTTTGGAGTTCATATTTTTCT
Source organism: Saccharum hybrid cultivar R570 (assembly GCA_038087645.1). NCBI lineage: Eukaryota > Viridiplantae > Streptophyta > Magnoliopsida > Poales > Poaceae > Saccharum > Saccharum hybrid cultivar. Next base: position 27,891,444 of record JAQSUU010000066.1, on the reverse strand, counting down.
ATATAATATTCTCAGGTCTTTTCTTTGACAAGTAACATGAACATAATTGGAAGGTGTGAATTACTCACCCAAAGGCAAGGTTAGTCCAGCCTTGGCAACTGCATCAGGTATGGAAGACGGATCTTTCATGATGACTAGTTGTCGTGGAGCGCAAACCTCACCTACAATAATTTATCACAAGAAATAATAAAGAGAAAAGCTCGAGATATTATTTCCCCATAATAAAAGGTACATAACTCATCCAGCTACATGGCAATATTAGAATAGTAATTTTACATTTTAAGCAAGCTAGAGAATCATTATGAATGTTCAAAAGTAGAGCTATCCAACTAAGCAGTGTCTCTGATCGCAAGCCAATATAGTTATAGTTTCCAAAAGAATACCCATAATAAAATTGACTAATTAGGATTTCACCTAATACCAATTAAATTTAAGAGAGCACATCAACAATTGCACAGTTCATTTCCTCATTATTGTGTCTTTGCAATGGCGCCCCCTCTCCCTATCTTAGGATTAATAGGGTCACTGTTACTATGTTACTCTAGTCTAGATCACAACATATCAAATTAACTTACACTAAAAGAATATAACAAGAGCAACGATAGCTCATCACATAAATCTATTTGCTAATATGTGAATGCCAACACAGTAAGAAAAATTACCATAACCATTGGACAAGTTCAAATCAGCAACTTCTTGTAGCATTGATTGGCGATTGTGCAAATGTTGGATAGCATTTGGTGGGTCGAGGACAGTCACTTCTGGATGCTCTTCACGATAGTCCTTCAAGAATATGAAAAAATTGAATTGCAGAGGCAAACACAATAGTCTACAGTAAGAATGTTTAATGTGAAAGTACTGCAGTAAGTCTCAAAATGTTGCAATCATGCTTTTAACTGAAACATAATGCCTAAATGCATGTTGCGAATAGAAACAACTACACGAGAAACATAATAGTAGCTACACAGGATGCACACCCTGTTAGGAGGTGTACACAACTATACATGGCATAAAAGAAGGCTTCCACTTTGGTCCTCAGAGCTTACCTCCAAAACTTGCTGCCACTCCTTACTAGTAAGCTGACAAAAAGAAAGCATGAAATTCAGTCAAAGAAAACAAAATCAGCATGGGAGTACCAAAGCAGAGAAGTGCATCTGGATGTTCAAAAGAACCTATGCAAGAAATAAAGGATACCCAAAAGTACAATATCCAAGATTTAATTTAATGAACCTCAAGAGAAAGACATAGGGATGGACCTTGTGCAAAATGATGTCAAATGGACCTTGTTCAGAGAGAGGGCAGGTTTCATCAATTGATACGAACTGAATGCCTTTCTTCCTAAACAAATGCAGAATTACAAAAGGCTCATCAAGTGGTATAAAACCAAGGCAGGTAAGAGTATAATGATCATATTAACAAGCATGAACTAGCAGGATCATCTAAAAGCAACAAATGGAAAAATATTCAGGCAGCTTCAACACCACAATATAATAAATAAATATTTATGAAACTGAAGTAGAAAGGATAATCACATCTTGGAAACAAATTTTAAGATTTCCTGAGTTACGTAGGCTATACTTGATTTTGAACAAGGAAACCAAGAAATAATATATAAACCTATTCAAAGTAAACTTAAGGTTAAGTACTGACAAAATAGTATAGCCTGTTTTTGTAAGATCTTATATCCCTGTAGCAACCTCAAGCCACATATTATTAAAGTTTCATCATAAGCTTTGTTGATCCAGAAACTTCATGTTCTTCCAATATAACAAAGAATAATGCACTAATCAAATCATGAAAATATGTTATCTGATGTAAAAATATGACTAATATGCTTCACCTACGCATTATACACACACTAATACTAACAATTTAATTCGCTGGAAGCCAACAGGTACACCATAAGAATCCAACCTTTCCTATTTTCAAGTAAATGCATGAGACATCATAATTGTAAAAAACAAATCTAGAACAATAAACATATTTGATTCAGAAGTCAAATGCTTGAGAGACTTATTGAAACACGCAAAATCTATACAAAATATGCTTCAAAAGAAATATGAAAATATTCTCTTCACAGAGAAAACAAAGATGTCCCTGTTCCAATTATTTCATTTCCTTTTCCCACCATCTTTTATCGATGTGAGCATGTACCAAGTCTTGGTCAAGTCATAATATCCACAATGTAGTATAATTTGGGGTGAATCTTAATTCAAGGAAGTTTTAGACTTTGCCAAACAGTCTGGCAGATTATTTTGGTCATTTTAAACACATATCCAAGACATGTGATGTAGTTATCCACAAGAATATTCCAACATGAGAATCCAAGATGCTATCCAAATGTAATTTGCATATATAAAATTAGATGGATACTGAAAGCTTGAATTAGAATTAACATTTGACGAGCAAGCCTCCCAGACTGCTTCCAACACTAGTAAAATAATATGCCCCCCAAGTCCAAAGCTACGGAAACTCATGCAGAAGCCACTAGGCATGCACTCAAGTGTGACGAGATCGGGTCCACAGAGAATACGCAGTCAATTCCATCCCATTCCATCCAAAACCACAGAAATTAAAACAGTTAACAATAAAATGAGCTTCCCCCCAATTCGTACCCTACTGAATCAACGAAATTCACTTCCCTTTCGAGGATTTGTCCAACAAGGGTAACAACATAGCCTGATCAGAATGCAGATTGAACCTTTAATAAATTCCCCACCCACCCAAAGTCTTAAGCCTATAACCACCATTTCGTTTGCGTTGGTCCAGAAAAAATAAATGGAACAGAAACCACATCCCTTTCAGTCAGTCAACCAAATCGGCCACCACAGTCCACAGCACCCCACACGCCTCTTCTCCTGGGGGGGAGAGAACCACACAAAAGATTCCAGGCTTTGACGCGGGGGATCAGCAGGTCTATTCTTTCTTTACCTGGCGAGCGCGAGCAGCTTGGGCTGCAGGAAGCTCTTGACCTTCTTCTTGGTGAGGGCGTACCCCACCACCAGCGGCTGCGGCTGCTGCCCCGCAGCGGAGGCGGGCGGCGGGGACGAGGGCACCACCGTCTCCCCGACCACAGTCACAGCCGCGTCGGCCGCCTCATCGTCCGACACCTCCCCGTGCACCCTCATCCCCGCAAACCCTAACCCTAACCCCGTCGAGGAATGGCAATGGAACCGCCCCCCACCGAATAATACCTCGAAAAATCGAAGAAAATCCAGGAAAAAATCGGCAGCGATCGGGGGCAAGGAATTCGCGGACAGGGACGGTTCAAGATGGAAGATTTTAGGAGAGGAGGGGATAGGACTTAGGAGCAGAGAAGATGATTTTTTTTTCGCACTAAGTGTTTTTTTTCCTTTTCTTTTTGGAGCTTTGCGTTTAATGGCGAGGCGAGTGCGAAGAGAGAGAAAGGGGAGTCTGGAGAAGAAGCAAAGCAAGCGGAGGGAGAGCGGGAGAGTATTTGTAGACGACGGCCTTGTTTAGATTCCAAGGCTGTGTTTAGATGCACTGAAAAGTGCACTATGCAAAATAAGATTCCCCGTCACATCAAACTTGCGATACATATATGGAGTACTAAATGTGGATAAAATCAAAAACTAATTGCACAGTTTGGTTGTACTTTACGAGACGAACATTTTGAGCCTAATTAGTCAATGATTGGACAATTATTACCAAATACAAACGAAATGCTACAGTGTATTTTGGCTATCCAAATTTTGGATCTAAACACAGCCATTCACCCCCAAATTCCACTATGCAAAAAGAAGATTCCCTATCACATCAAAATGTCGGCATATATATGGAGTACTAAATGTAGATTAAATCAAAAACTAATTGCACAGTTTTGTTGTACTTTGCGAGACGAACATTTTGAGCCTAATTAATCAAAATTTGGACAATTATTAGCACTAAAAAACAAAAAGTGCTACAGTGTCGGGGGTGGCACTGTGCCGAATCGGCCACCCCCGACTCTGGTAACTAAACGAGGCCGACGAAGGGGAAGGAGCAACAGCGAGAGCACGGCACGGCTGACGACCCACAGGACTGCTGCTCGGATCCTCTACGGCTGCCCACAGGACTGAGCAAAAACCGTCATCTTATCCTCGTGCAGATACATGCGTGACTTGCACTCCCTTGCCACCAAATTGTAATTTGTTGTAGCTTTTTTCTAAATATCATTTGCTATGCACCTAGACACACATTATGTCTATATACATAATAAAAGCTATATATCTAAAAAGCTAGAACCACTTAGGGCCTATTTAGAACACGAGAGAAAAAAATCATGTTCTTGCATTTTTCCTATGAAATTGAGCTGATTCATGTGAATTCTTGCATGACTCCTGTGAAATTCCTGTGTTCCAAATATGTCCTTACAACTTTGAACGGTGGGAGTATTATAATACCAAACTTACTTATCCTATATTATTATTATATGTTCATCCATTTTATAGTAAAAGAAAGACAAGCTTATTGCAAACCACAAGCTTCAAACATTCTGGTAACTACTAACTATAGGTACTTTTGTGCATTTGATAAACATATCTTTGCATAGAATAAGATAGTGAATTGAAATGGTACAAATATACATCATCTCTCTAGGGGCAAGAGGGAATAATTATTTCTCTACTTCAAGCTGTAAAATTTACAAACATGTACGGGATAGGGGGAAAAGGCTTTTTGTCAAATATAAGTACAGGTAGCTTCTGTCTGAATCAATTTGTAGATAGCTCAGTTCCTGATTTCCCAACTTTCTACTGTCATGGATTACGTGCAATAATATTGAAACAGAACAACTGCTCTAGGGGAAGAATGTTTGAAAGGAACGAGAGTTGGACTTTGACTTGCAAATTGATGGTACACTCGGAGAATGTGATAGATGATGCGGCGGGAGAAACAGCTACATATGAGGGCACAAAGGAATTAATCCGATGGCACAAAAATAGCATAAGTGATTAAATGTATACCTTTATGCACCAGTATATTCCCTCAAGTATTTATGGATGTTGAAAATATGTGATAGCATAAGAATCTTCTTTGGCATAATTTTCCCTCCTAGTCGTATCCACTTTTATGCACTAGTAATGGTTGCATTGACTTTTATGACGTTATTAATCGACTTCTCTACTCCTTAGTTTATCCAAAATTCTTGAATAGTGACATTTTAAAAATAAGACTAAGAATGCAATATGTTTATGTTTTATGTGGTACTCGGTTCATTCTAAATTGTAAGTCGTTCTACCTTTTCTAGATGCATACTTTTTTATGAAGCAACTAGATAGTAGCGTATATCCAAGTGCATAACAAAAGATATGTATCTAGAAAAGCCGAAAAGACTTACAATTTGGAATGAGTGAGTACTTATTTGACTATGATTGAATACTATATGATTCTTTAGGTTTTGTTTTCCTTTTTCTAGAAACAACTATTTAGTGTCTAGAGACTAATCACCTATAAAAAAAACAATATGAGGCTATTGGTGTTACCAACAGCCTGTAAAAATATCCTCTATATTTCACAAATGGTCGGTGTTAACCAACCATAGGAATACTATTTCTTGAAGCGGTATTATAGACCATCACCGGAAATAAATGCATTTAATTTCTAATAAAGAGATCAAAAGAGTGGTGTGATGGAATGGGGCCCTATGCGTGACAAGAGGTTACTAGGTTTGAATCCTAGGAACTGCATACATATGTATTTCACACGAAAAATCATGTGACTTGACTTACCACGGTCATATTACTTTAGTAGTAAGCTTCTTGCAGAATTAACTTTATTTTACTATTTTTTTACCATTTATGTAAAATGATTTCTAGGAGTGGGATACGTTATAAACCGTCTCTGGATATCAATTTTCAAGTACGGTCGACGACCTCTACGACGGTTGATAATGTAGCTCGCCTTCTAGAAATCAATTTCGAGAAATACTTGAGTTTAATAGATTCTTAGATGGCAACGTATCTGGTGCAAACCAACCTCTCCGTGCAACCGTACAAACTTCTACTTTGGACCATATGATGTTGATCCAAGGGGCGCATGGGGATTGGGCAATTTTGCGCTTAACCGCCCGCTCCTAATCACACTTTTGCAAATCCCCCTGCGCCCCCTTGATCAACATCATGTGGCCCAAATTAGAAGTTTGCACGGTTGCACAGAAAGATTAGTTTGCACCAGATACGTTGCCTCTTCTTAGATAGAGGCAATTGCGATACACACACCTAAAATTCAGTTTTGACTAATGATGAAAATGGTCTCAATGGTGCTCCCTCAATTTAAATCATAAGATATTCTGATTTTATATATACACTATGTTTAGATACATAAAAATACAATATATCTAAAAAATTAAAATATTTTATAATTTGGAATGGAGAGAGTAGTGATATATATAAGTCTAAATTAAGAATTTTGTACTCGATCGGATCGGATATACACAGTTCGTTATGTAGTACATGGTAAAGTCGGTGTGCACGTAAGGAAAAGGTAATGCTGCTGTACGTATCTGTATGCAGCTGGATGCCAGGCAAGCAATAAAGAAGTGCAAGCAGCACTCATATATAGGAGTACGTGGCGGATGCATGCGACTCCTTTTGACGTGGGCGATTGAACTGGCCCCTTGTGTAGTTACCCAATTCTCCCCAAATTTCACTATGCAAAAAGAAGATTCTCCGTCACATCAAAATATCGGCAAATGCATGGAATACTAAATGTTGATGAAATCAAAAACTAATTACACAGTTTTATTGTACTTTGCGAGACGAACATTTTAAGCCTAGTTAGTCAAAATTTGGATAATTTTTACCAAATACAAACGAAATGCTACAGGAATTCTGATATACTCCCTCCGTCCAAGAAAACATGCAACTACGGGATGCGTGCCGGTAAAAGTAGTTTACATTTGACTAAATTTCTAGTGAATACTATTCACATTTATGACTTCAAATTAATTTATTAAGAAAATACATTTCGTAATGAATCTAATGGTATTATTTGATATCATAAATATTGATATTTTTTATCTATAATTAATTGAATTTAAGATACTAAACTATGATACTGTGCTAGAATTACATGTTTTCTTGAACGGAGAGAGTAGTGTTTTTCTCTCCAATTCTCAAAACTAAACGAGGCCTGGATTTTGTTGCGGTACAGTTGAGCCAGGATGCGGGAGCACAAGACAAGACGCTACTACTTCACACTCACAGTTGACCTCAACCACACATCGCTCTCAGACAATGTCAGAGCTCGCTGCGCCGAACACTGCCACTACCGCACATGCATGTCCGAAGCCACGCCCTTCGGGTGCAGCAAGGCCCGCAGCTTTTGTCGCCACCGGCCAAAATTAGGACAAGTTTAGTTTTCAAAAATTTTCAAGATTTCTCATCACATCAAATGTTTAGACACATGTATAGAGTATTAAATATAGACGAAAAAAAAATTAATTACACAGTTTAGTAGAAAACCACGAGACAAATCTTTTGAGCCTAATTAGTCCATGATTAGACACTAATTAACATATACAAACGAAAATGTTACGGTAGCCAAAGCCAAAAATTTTCACGATGTAAACACACCCTTACTCTGTTCATATATTCGTGACAACTACTCACCGTACCCTGTGGACGATGAGAGAGATGCTGATTACGACGACAGCGTCTGTGTCTTCAGGGTCTGTTTGGATTCCCTGAGATTGCAGAAGCTGGTTTCTAGAATTTAAGAAGGGCTCCAAACAACCTTACTCCAGCTTTTAGGCAGCTTCCGGAATCTACAGACCCCCAGATTTCATAATCTGGTAAGCTGAGGGAATCCAGCTTCTTGCAGCTTCTAGATATCAAAAGACCATTCTGCCCCTATTTCTTCAATAGCAGCAGCATAAAAAATAGAAGAGTGAGGACATTGTGGTAATTTTGCTCTGAAAAGTTGTCTATATGAGCTTATACAATCTAATTTAAGCTGGATCCAAACAACCTCCAACTTAACTTCTATAATCTATGCTCAATCATGCAAACTACATATGCATACTTTTTAGATAATGGAAAAAGTTTTGGCTTTAAATCTCTTCTAAGAAGAGGCATCAGCTTAAATCTATCCCTAATAATAAAAAGACAAAATTTATAGTCTTTTTTTTTCCGTCCAGCCCATTGAATTCGGCCCAACCGTCCCGGTCCACTCACTTCGAACCGGCCCATTTGTTCGCATGCAGCGCACCTCACTCACGGGATTTTCCACACGTCGCGGATTAAAAAAAAGTTCGTCTCATCTCCTCATGGTGCCGCCGCATCGCTTCCCTCCTGCGTCGCAGATGCTTCCATTCAGCGCTGCCGCCTCTCCCCGCGGCCAACCAGGACGGCTCCGCCGGCAAATCAGGACGCCTAGCGCGGCCACAGCAGGCCGCCCGCCCGCTCGTCCTGGACGTCGCAGGATTCCCAGACGGACCACGCGCCCATGTAGGACGGCTGGCGTGGCCACACGCGCGTCCACATCCGGGCCTTCCACCCTCCTATCCCGGCCGCCCAGCTTTCTCGTTCTTCGAGTTGCAGGCACCGCCGTGTTGGCCGAGGGAGTCGGAATCAGATCGGAATCCTATCCTATATTCTTATAAAGTTAAACCCCACTAGAGATTTCTCTCAACATGCAAGCTATCCATATCAACAATCCACTAAAAATTGCAATTATAGCCAATTAGCACATGTAATTATGATAGTTATCTCTTCATCCACTAATATGCATTTAGCTGTCCACATCGATGTGTCAAACCATTCACCAAAATTAATTTAAGATAGTTTCATTCATATAACTATAAATATAAATAGTCTAATTTCTTTTTGAATTATCTAGAATCCCGCAGCAACGCGCGGGGTATTCTCCTATTGGATTCTAATCAAATCAAGAAATCAAATCCATGGTAAGTTACGAACTCCACGTCCAACACGAATTTGATCTGGTTTTTTCATACTTATATATTGCTGGTGCCTTTGGGATTTGGGATAACCTCAACCAGCACAACAAGTACGTAATCTCGCCGAGCAAAGAAGCGCCTCGCTGAGCATAACGTGATCTCGCCGAGCACCTGATCTTGTTGTACACACGTCAACTTCGAATTCTTATCTCGACGAGCTGAGCAATAACCAAATCTTGTGGTCTCGCCATACACATGTTCGACAAGGTTAGCTTCCTCACTAATTGTTCGTATGTACCGAAAAAGATCAGATTTTTTATGGTTTGGTTATTGCTAGCCAATACATGTGTAACATGTGAAATTTGTTTTTTTTTCCTGATTTGGTTATTGCTGCAAACATATTTGACTTAAATATTTTGTTTATTGCTGTTTTTACAGAGAAAATGGATCATATTGTTGAATCAAGTGCTGTTGAGGATTTTGATAATCGACCCTAAAAGAAAATTAAATGTTCTGAACCAGATTTTTTGGATTCAGATAGAAATTTAAATGGTGAACCAGATTTTTTGGATTCAGATAGAAAGTTAAATAGTGATCCAATACCTTCACCTGCATCTCCAAGCATCCAGAAATTATCTCCAATTATTGAATTGGAAGATAAGCAAGCGAGTGAAATAGATGATGATCAGCAATTAGAAGAAGACAACCAGATCAAAGTTGATACATATGACTATGTCCCACAAGGTAAATTTGTTGTCTATATGTACTTTTGTGTCATCTATCCTTTTCATTGTAATACTGATTCATGTATCACTAGTTTCTTAAATTGTAAATAAGCAGATGGCTGAATTATTAGATGATGATAAACAGTTAGAAGAGCATAAACAGAACAAAGATTCTACATATCACTATCTCCCACAAGGTTTTTTTCATTTATTATTTACACTTTTTTGTCTGTTAGCATAGATTGGCTAACCTGGTTGTTCCCACAAGATTAGGTCGCAATCAGGCTCAACACGGATAAATCGGTTGTGTGCACATCTTTAATGTCTGGGTTTATGACAAGTATAAGCTGACCTGCATCATCCCGGTGTCCGGACGGGTGGCGCATGTGCCGCGGCAAGCTGATGTTTGGAACGTGTCTAATATTGATCCTGTTTTTGTTGCCTATTTCAGGAGACTGACATTTCAGATAAGAGGGCAATGGGGAGGCCGAGATGATCGATGAGTATGTGGATATCCGTGTTGAGATATACCAACAATGAATTATCAATCAGTAGCCCAGACAGTTAGCAAAGTAGCTCTTTAATTTAATAAAATTGCTTGCAAATTTTGACTCAGTCTATGAATCAGATACGGATGACGCACGCTCCCTGGACTAGGGTAGTTGCTAGCTCCTTTATCTGACTAGGATTAGCTATTTGGGACTACAAAGTTGGTTCCCCTTTGAAGATTGGAAACATATTGCTCAAGGAAGAGAAGTCTCAGAAGCTTGCATTGGAGCACTCTCAAAAGTGGTTATTGCTCAAGACCAAAGCTCCAGAGCCCGTGCATCAATACATCAGTTAGTATTCACAAATTTGCAAAGTACCTATTTAGTACAAACTTGAGTACTGTTTTCTAATTAGTGATGCATTAGATTGGTCTACAAATGGCATATTAGAAAGTGTTCTGTACTTTTGTTCTATTTTTTTATCAGGATGCAGTTTGTTGTCTGAGAATTTTCCACCATATACAAGACACTAGCATAAATATCCTTTCCCCTGCACACTGTTGTAAACAGTAGGAAATTCTTAACTCACATGAGGTGCATAATTTTTCAAATGGTGAGGACAGAAGAAAGGAGGGGTTGACGTGTTTACATGGTTGGTGATACAGGCATGTTTAGAGTCTTTGCTGACCTTGATTTGAGCCAGTCTTGCTTCAGATTACTTATTTGCACAACTTCATCAAGCATATTCATTTCAAGTTAGGGTGGTATCTTCAAGTTTCCATTTTGTTCATATAAATTCTAATTGTAGTTATAATTCAAAGCTGTCAAAATAATTGAGGTTTAAATCACATCGTAACTGCAGTGATATATTGATTTATTTCAGTTAGCTATAGAGATTCTTTTGCATATAAATAAGCTTCTTTCAGTTCCACAAATCAGACACTATAGCAAAGTGCGACATTTTTTCCAGCATATTTAGCACTGAATTTAGGGGATTGGTGAGGAAATGTGTGAGCTTACTTGAGTATAGTGTCAGACATGTTGGGTCTAATTTGGAGAGATCCTTGTGTCTCTTTTTTTTTATGTGAATGATCTTTTGCTTTCCATTTCCAAATCACATTTTGTATTTGGAGCTCAGACTGGTGATTGTTGTGCAGGTACATGGAGCTGTTGATAAAGAGGATCTGATTATGATGGGTGAGGGGAACAATGACATGGAGGAGCAGATTGATAACAAACAAAGTGTACTTATTTGCGATCCTGAATTTTCTACTTGCTCCCAGAAATTACTCCCTGCATATTTCTTATGGACAGCTTTTATGCATCATAAATGCTTTGGGGCATTTCATCTGCGAGATGCATGTGTCAAAACCTAGCAATCTTGATTTTGATATGGTTAACCATTGCAACGGAGATGGTCGGGCAAAGTCGGCAGGAAGAGAGACTAGAATAATTTTGATTTTGTCACTCACGTATGGCAAGGTGAAGAATGTGAAAACCAGTGGAGTGCCCCAAGGACTACGTCCAACCAAGAGAGCAGGGACGGACCTAGGTTTACTCAATTTTGGATAGTTGATTTGCAATTTTCCACCATATGTGCCCCTGTACAAATAATTTACAAGGCCCCTGCTGAGTAAAGAAACATATGTTAGTTTCTCATGTTTGTTGATGTTGTTCCCTCCCTCAATTTTTGTCCAAGGTCTGCCCTGCACGAGAGAGTATGCTACTAAAAGGCAGAGATGATCAGCAAAAGGTTCAAGATTCAACAAGAGTTTGTTTTGAACGGCTCCGCGTAAAACTGCTGGACTTGGCTCATTCTTGCGCTACTAATGGATATTATGCTTTAATGACAGAATGAACAACATAAGGAAAATGAGGATTACACCTTTAGCAAAGGAAGTTTGTCAGAATTCATATTCAAATATAGTTCAACCATTATATTGACGAATGAATTATTAAATTCTAACATATTGATCATGTATTTATTGTTGAATGATACCCTATTCTACACAAATGCCACTACATATTTAATCAAAAAAATAGTTTCCAATCAAGCAAAAAATTCAACTAATTAGTCGAAAACAATGGAGGAGGGAGATGAAAACAATATGAATTTTAAAATGTATTATTTACCCGTAGCAACGCACGGACATACTTACTAGTCAATACAAATCAACTAGAGAACAATAAAATGTCCAATATTATTGACCAATGCGAAATCTTGAAGGCAAAAAGCTCCATGCTCTGATTTCTTCCTATCAACAAGTTAAGAGATTCAGAAAGTCCATGACCATCAAGTTTTCTAAATAGATGTCGATTGCATGCATGATCGTGTAATTTGTTCTTCCATTTGGATCAGATGGAAAAAAGTTAAGCTTAATTAATGTGGCTGCTAAAGTGCTAATTAGTGGAAATTATATAGTGATCATGCACCATGCACGTACGCCAAAAGGCAACCCACCATATGGATCGCTGCCTTTGGTGCATATATATCCATCCTGGCCAAGTGGAAAGTCATACTATACTGCCTCCATCAACAAAACAATGCAATTATCACTTTTTGAGAAGTCAAACAGTTTAAATTTTAATTAAATTTATATAAAAAAGTATTAATATTCATGATACAAAATAATTAAGTATCATTAGATTAGTTATAGAATATATTTTCATAATAAATTTATTTGGAGACATAAATGCTAATAGTATTTACTATAATCTTGGTTAAATTTGAGTTAGTTTGACTGACCATGATTCTATAATTACACTCTTTTATGGACAGAGGGAGTAGTAGACAATAAAAATGGGGAACCTGACCCTACAACTTTACCAAAAAGCTAGTAGAGTTTGCAACTTCTTGCTTCTGCTTTTGTGGATAAGCATTGATCCAGGTTAGAAAGGCACTGGAGCACCATTTTTGCCGCGTGCAATAGCGTGCCTACCACTCCCATTTATGCTAGTGCACCTGCCACTAGCTTGCACAAAAGAAGCCTTCATGCATGCATTTGTAAAATAAAATAGGGTGTCCTCCCTATTGTCAACAGGGAGCAATGATAGTACTCTAGCTTACTGTTTGGTTCCCTGTCATGTAATTGAAAGAGATGTGTATGTTTGTACATATTTTCCTCATTGACCAAATATATATACTAGCAAGTCCCATAGCATCATTGGTCTCCTTTGAATGATTTGAACGCACCTAACATTCTTAGCCTGCTCAAAATAAAGCTAATTATGGGCAATGAGTGTATGATATTTGGAGTATATGTAAACGACAAGTTGTTCATTTGAACTACTTCCCAATTGGCAAATGGAAGCTAAGATGATATATAGATTGAAGAGACAAAAAGTAGGCCCAAGATCATGAAAGAGGATGATACTTCAAGTTGACTATTGTCGAAACGTTGGCCGAGCAAGAGAGATGTCTTCAGTTCCTCTCGCTAAAGCAGTAGTGGCCCATCGATGTTGGCCTAGCATGGATCAGTATAATGCTGCATGCCCATCGGCGCGGATCCGCCAGCCGACACAGGGTCGTGGTCTTGTGGGGTTGGCACTTGGCAGGGCCTAATGTGCGGCATGGATACTAACTATCCGTGTCGGTTTGCTGATTCTACGAGGCCTTTTTACGCATGCACCTCAATCTACATGTTGGACTAGATTGGAATGGAATTTAATTTACTTCCATTCTAATTCACTTCAACATACGTGGATTGATATGGATATGCGTATCTAAACAAGGTCTAAGATAGAGCCAACAAAAAATTTGTAAAGCATTTTTTATTTGGATAGTTTTGACGTTAAGCTACTTATTGACGGCGGCATAGACAAGTCTAGCATGGATAAACTAGGTGATGGCTGTTGTTTCTATCAGCATAGATATCTTGTGCTGGTAGCCAAACAGTTCCTTATTAAAGCGAATCTGCGGTACTTGAAAAAAAAATCTTGGGGAACATGTTAATTACTACAAGGGAAATGCTAGCGCAGGGACGTTGGATGTGGATGAATTCCATCGGACGCCCGCCTGCATGCCTGACAAGCCCGTCCCGACGTCTGACCCGCCCCCATCCCCATCCGTTCGCCCCGCCCCCGTAGGCGCACCCCGGCCCCATCCCCATCTGTTCGCCCCGCCCCCGCAGGCGCACCACTGCTCCGTCGTGCCCCCGACCGCTGGCCCCTAGCGCACCGCACGCCATATCCGCCGGCCACCGGCTCACCGCGTCCCCCCTGACTCTCCGAACAGCAGGAACACGCGCAACATGAAACACTTGAATGCAATATACATTTGAAATAGATAAAACATCTGGAATATACGCTTGCAACGTATGTGTGAAAACATATGTAACATCCAGATAGAACCCTTACATCTTGCAACATGAAAACACTTGCTATAACAGAAGACTAAAATAGATGAAACATTTTGGAACATACTGTTGCAGCATGTATGAGAACATATGCAACATGTGCAACATTCCCGATCTACTTTTGCAACTTCCATATGAAACAATTGCAATATACCTCTAAAACATCTAAAACAATTGAAACATACATTTGCAATATAGGGGGAGAGAGGCGAACTGATCATAGATCAGTTGGTTGGGTTCCTTGTGGTGGAACCTGCCCACCCAGGTTCAAGTCCTCGACTTGGTACGAGTGCTCGTATTTTCCTAGATTTATTCTAGGATTTAACAACGTTATACTTTTAGTGGTAGGCGATGTCCCCGTCGACAGCGAGGCGCCCATGGTGACTTCGTGAATTTCAAGATCTGCCGACTTAGTCCTTCGGAGGTGCTCATAGGAGGTAAGGTTTGCGTACGTGTGTTCATAGAGGTGGGTGTGCGTGCGTGTTGTGAGCGTCGACGTTGTACTGTGTAAAATTCTAAAAAAACATAGGGGGAGAGAGGCCTGGGCCGGTCGATCTGGGCCGACGGGGTGGGAGAGTCGGTAGAGAGCAGCTGCGCGCGAGCACCACCCATGATTAGCACTAGTGGCGTGCGTGAGCACCACCACCACCAGTGCCACTAGCACCGGGCTTGGCTCGGCGGCGACAGTGGGGGATGGGGGACGGGGAACGCCATGGCCACCGGGGTGGGGGGAGCTCAGTCGCCGGGGTGAGAGAGGGCACCACTAGTGTGGGGAGTGCGCCGCGCCGGGGTGGGGAGAGCCGTCCACTCCCCTACAACATCGTCGCGCCACCTCCATGGATCTCGCCGGATGTGAGCAGATCTCGCTCGTGCTCCATAGATCTCGCCAGGGTGGGGGAGAGGGTTACCAGATCTGCGGGCATTGGGGGCTCCCGGTGAGGACACCGGGGTGGGGAGGACGCTGGGTGTTGGTGCACTGTGGCAGGGCAGAAGGGGTAAGGATGGGGAGGAGGAAGCGAAGGGATATATTTTTTAATATACATGCGGGCGGGAGCAAGCGGCGAGGGTGAAAAAGCCATCCGATGTTTGTGCGGTCCATCGGACGCACGCCACGTAGCATTTCCATTACTACAAAGGAAAAATGCACCTTTTGAACTAGGTATATATGCATGTCATTTATAAGTATTTATTTATATTTTTGAAACAAAATAAGTATCTGTTTATGTAGAAGACACTACTACACAAATGATTTTAGGAGGCAATGCCCAAATATTAACCGAGGCAGTCACAAATTCCAACCGCCTCATAAATTACCTGGCTATTAACCGGAGGGGGGTCATTTTTATTTACCGAGGCGGTCATATTTGCCCGCCTCCCAAAATCGATTAACAGAGGTGGTCAAAAAATAACCACTTCGAAAATGGATCAATTTTTGGAGGCGGCCCTTAATAGGGCAAGATCACAGCAAAAAAACCCTTTGGCCCAGTTCAGCCCGATAGCGCCCTTAAGTATATATACCACATTTAGGGTTTCTCACCTCTGTCATCTCTCCTACTCTCTATTGGCTAAGATCGGCGACCGACACTTCTCTCTCCTCCGCGCTCCTCCCCCTCCCCTACTTGATCGCACCCCTCCCCTCTCCCCCACACGACCTTGCCCCCTCCCCTCACTCTCTTTGCTCTCCAGGCGGTGGCACGGGCGGGGCGCCTCCCGATGGCGCACGTGGGGGTCGCCTGGTGCGGGGCGGGGCGCCTCTCGGTGGCACACGCGGGGCCGTCCGGTGGCGGCGCGGGGTGGGTGCCTCCTAGTGGCATGCGTGCACTACTTCACTCGCACCTTTCACAGCCACATCGTAACCCCCATCGCAGTCCAATTTCGGCCTCGGTAGTAAGCTATCGGCAGTGATAGTCGTAGTCATCACCGTCCCTATCTGAGACCATCTGTGGTGTACACTCACACCACCGTACTAGCTTATGATCCATCCGTGATAAGGTCCTTACTTCCGTCGCATTGGAGCACGACCCGGCTGTGTTGGTATACACTAACACCGCTGTGTTGGCTTATGATCCGTCCGTGATCAGGTCACTGTTTCCGTCGCATTGGAGCACGACCCGCCTGTGTTGGTGTACACTAACACCACCATGTTGGCTTATGATCCATCCGTGATTAGGTCGTTGTTTTCGTTGCGTTATACCACGACCCGCCTGTGTGGGTGTACACTAACACCACCATTTTGACCAATGATCAGGATCACAGTTGCCTTGCACAATGACCCGATTGTGTGTAGTGCGTGTTCACCGTCGCTTTGGCGCCTGACGCGTCTGTGTCGAGGTGGACATCACCGTCACTTCAACGTATGAACTGTTTGGTCATTGGTAATGGTCACCGTCGCATTGCAGTACGATTCAGCGGTGATACACTATTGACCCCTGCCGCATGAGACGAATAGCGGCAGTGTTGTCCGTTTGCTTCACCAATAGCGAGTGTTACGGCGGTGATGATAAAACAGACAGTGGCCTTACATCCGACGGTGACAGAATTGCATCCGGTTTTCATAATTTATTTACTAATTTAGATGGGCCTTAATAACATACTGAACACACACCATACAGATATAATCATTACACACCATTCATCATGTCCACAATGAAGAGTACTTTTTATAATAAGAAGCGACACTAACATAACAACTGTGTCAACTCAAGAATTAACACAAGCGGTACATAGATAGGAGAATAAATGTTCTGCTCCCAACAAACTTACATAACGAAAACGAGGTAGATGTGCTTCGCTCCTTCAGATTGGCACTCCTGCTTGCAAGGCAAAGCTTCCTTCAGCTTGCTAGCCAGTGCACCATGGAACCCCTCTTCTTCCTCCCTTAGCCATTGCAGGAAAATCATTCAAAAGCACTCAGACTCCACAACCTGCACAAAGCAGCAACATTAATAATATTCAACATACAATTGCTTTGGTTACCAATGCAAAATTGGACTGTATATAGAATCAAAACAACTCCCTGCATGAAGAAAGAACAACATATGCAACTTTACTACTCTCCTACTAACTCCATGAACAAAGGAACATAAGGAAGATAGTGAGGTCCCTCCGGACGTAGCCTCCAGGTAGGTCTACGATACCGCACGACTAGGCAGGGAGGACAAGAACTTTTCTGAGATTCATGTCATATGCGATCAGTTTTTTGTCCTCGCCAACAAGGAAAATCAAATTCTATTCCAGGTGAATTGTAATCAGTATGTAGTCCGCATTGCAAACATCGTAACCAAATTGAATATTGTCTCGTCCAAATATCTCTAGCGTGGTCACCGTATGCTTCTGTGTCCAGTTATCAGTACCATAGTCTTCTAGGATCCAGAATGAAAGCTGATACTTCCTGAACATACTAGCAGTACATAAACACAACTAATCTTGAGCTTCATGGATGGAGATTGCTTCACCACATGGCCTATGAATTTTTCTCCATGTCTTTCCCTGCATATCAACAACAACTATCTGGGACAACTCCAGCCAGTGCATAAAACCATTAAATAACACACTTGTTGAATATGTGCGTACAACACCCTCGCCCCATTCATATTCCTTAAACATCCATGCTACACTCTTAGATGAGTAGATGCTCACACCTACGGACTCACCGGCCCTCTTCTTCCCATATTCAATCACATGGAAGTGCGAGGAGACTGTCGGATCAAACCCCAAGTGAGCTGAACCAAAAGAACAGTTGTTATCCAGTAGTAACCACCATTTGTTAGTCACCGGATTGCAGACAACATAGCGAAACCCAATGCACCAGCATAGGATGAGCCCGCGGCAGCAATCTGAGATCACAACATCCTCAATGGTGAAGGGAAAGAAGGTCAAGGAGGGATATTCACCATGGATGCTGGTGAACTTGCGTTTGCCTTTCCAGCTGCGATAGAAGAATCCAGCGACATTCTAGGGCAGCTCCGTACGGTACTCGGATTCAGAGATGAGGTGGTTTCAGGAGCGACAGACACACTTGCAGCTGCACAAGGTGTGGGCGGTGAGGCGTTGGGGGATGAGGACGAAGACATGGTCTATGAGGATGACCACTTGGTTCCTCTTGTTGGGGGCCTCCTCTTCCATCTTCAGTTCTTGACTAGGGTCTGGTGGAGTAGGGCCAGCAATGGAAGCGGTTGCGCTGTCACCTGAATCAGAGAAGGAGCGCCTACGAAGATTGGATCGTGAGCTCCTTAATAAACAGATGAAAGCTTGTTTCGTACTCAGATGAGTGAAAAGGGGAATAAAAATCCAAGAAAGATGGAGGGAAGTGCAAAAGAATTACCATTGCCTTTGGATCTTGCGGGAATGGTGGCAACAACAGTGATGAGTAGCATCCTGGTCACCGGTGGATCTGTGCGGGCCCTGTCGGTGAGGCATACCGCCGCGGGGTACTAGCTTGTCGACGGTGAGTGGTGGCTTGCACCCCGCTGGGTAGGGGCGGTCACGCAGTTTAGCTCTGGGGAGTAAGGAGAGGCAATGAGGAACAAAAGCTATGGGCGAGGAGAAAGACATAGGGTGGGGAGCGTGCTTTGTAAGCAACCCTTTCAGACGTAGGAATGGAAATTGTGCACAACTTTGTAAAAAAATGCGCGGGCTTGGAAATTGACGAAAGTGTTACCATCTAGACCGTATGTAGGTGGCAGTGAAGGCTACTGGCGGTGGTGAATGGGTCATACAAAGATGTTCCAGAAGCCACTGCGCCACTGTCGGGTTGAGGGCATCACTCGTTCTACCCGATTGTAAACCGTCACTCGTTCTACCCGATTGTAACTAGAAAATGTTAGATTAAGGGCCTGTTTGGTTTCCTCCTGCTAAAGTTTAGCTACTAAACTTTAGTCACTTTAGCCACATAAGCGCTTTTGATAATGTGGCAAGGTTTTTAAGAAGAGAGAAGAAGTGAGTTTCATGAGGATGAAACTCTCTTGGCACGAATACCAACTCTCTATGAGTCATGGAATTAAATATCTATGAAACTCTAGAATGAAACTCTCCATTGAGAAGGGGTGTTTCATCCATATTTCATTTTATTCTACATGACGTGGCTGTCTTGGAAACAACATAATGAAACTCTCCATTGGGACTAGCCTAAGTACGAAATAAACTAGAACTAAGTCCAACATTCAATAATAAATCTTCCATTAATATCTTATACCCTACATACAATCTACGGGTCCAGGAATCGAAATATGACATTCCAACGATCCTCATAACTTGCTTTGCTTTGGATAAGGGTCATTTGCATCTATCTCCTTAATACATTCAATCAATGATGGAGCTAGATGCAACAACATTCTTCCATTTACAAAGACCTTACAAGTATGGGGGTAACCCATACCCAACTAAATAGGAGAATGGAGATGGGGAACAACCTCACAAAACTTCCTCTAACATCCCCCTGGGAGCAGTGGGCAGAAGAGGAGAAGCAGAGCAATAAGGATATCTATTCCCACATCTGGATTGCATTCGTGAGCCAGAACTGCTCTAGCTCATGAATGCAATCCAGATGATGCTCGGGCCCTTGCTCCAGTGAAAGCTCCAGAAGATCCACCAGCGCCAGGGCCCTTGCTCCAATGAAAGCTCTCCATGGTTTTGATTCCGCATGCTTTTCCCGTAACTTAAGACAACTTATAATAGACTATATGTACAATGGTTGTCCTTTTATGTTGTCTCATAGTAACTCACAATTCCTTAATTAATGCATAGAATAAAAATAGAAATATGAGTTGCGGGCTTGGAAATTGACACGAAAGTGTTACCATCCACACCGTCTGCAGGCGGCAGTGAAGGCTATCGGCGGTGGTGAATGAGTCCTTCAAAGATGTTAGCACCTAATAACGACGGCCGTGTCATACGGTGTCATACGTGTCAAAGGCGCACAAATGGTACATCCATCACGGCCGCGACCGTGGGCTAAAAGTAGACGACGAGGTCCTCTCAATCGTGAAAGGATGACCATGGTGGGAACCCTAGCTCCAGATGCTGCTCCACTATTGCCCCCGCATGCAGCCGTCGTCGCGCGGACGGCGGCGACTGCTGCCTGATTGAGGGCGTCGAAGCAGCGGCTATTTTTCACTGACAACTAGGCGACGATGCGGGCGTTGTTGTCGGCATCCCGGTGAAGGAGGATTGCCTCCGCTGTCTACCAGGCCAGGTCATCATTGGCCTGACGCAACTCCGCTGCCTCAGCCTGCGCGGTGTTGAGCTGCTCCTCGATGGCTAAAAAAGGTGACAAGAAAACCCTACAACTGAACACACAGCGTTGCATCACACGAAGTGAAAGAGCAAGATCGTGCCCAATATGACTTACCAGCGAGCCGCGCCTGGGCCTCGGCGGCCGCATCCTCCGCCGCGGCCATTTCCACTACTAGAGGTGCAAGAATGTCCGACAGTTATTAAACAGCCGGGCATTAGTTTGTACCGTCGGGAAGTGCAATTGCCGAGCGTATACCGTCGGGACCCTCCTGTCGGGCATTCCCACTTTTACCGACTAGTAATCAATCATTGTATGGCTGACTGTATGTTTCCGACGGTTAACGCTCGACAACTAGTTGGTAAACACGCCAAAACACCTTTGGTCGGACATGAATTGCCAAGGGTACCCCGGTTGGGGACTTGTTGCTTGACAATTTTTTAAAACCCATCGGGAAACGTATCCGGTCGGGGATTTGTTGCATGACGGTTTTTTTAAAACCCATCGGGAAATATATCCGGTCAGGGATTTGTTGCATGACGGTTTTTTAACCCATCGGGAAACATATTAGCACCGGTGTTTATTAACCATCGGGAATTAAATACTCTCGGTAGAATATATATGTGAAGGTTTTGGTTTCCCATCGGCTAAAACTATTAAACCATCGGCAACATAGAGATGCATCATCCGATATTGCTTGGGATATTTTTTTATAGCCATAAATAATTAATATGTAACCACAAAGATCAATTACAGATGTTAAACATTCATAATATAATTCATGGCATTTCATAACCAGCTCTTCAATATTGCAAACTACATTGAAAGTTTGAAGCCCAATGATCACCAAACAAAGGTACGGCCTAGACATTCTGAAAGTTTCTAAGAACATTCTTCAACATAGCATAAATTAATGTTCAGATTAAAATACTTGACTAAGATGCTGCTGTTCACAAGACTTAAGAAAAACTACTTAAAAGTGCCACACACTTCATATGTTGCATATAATCTCTTCTCATCACCAGGCGCCATCATCATCATAACCATTGTTCCCATAATATTGGCCATCATCTTGGGAGTGGTATCCTTCATCATCATAATCATAGGTGTCATCTTTATTTTCGTCACCACTATAGTCTACTCCACCAATGTTATCCTACAGAAGTTATAAAATTATTTTTATAAGCATATGAACTAGCTTAAATAAATATAAGATAGATTTTGCAATACTTTCGGGTATGGCATGAATATATTTGGAACACACTTAATACTAATGTTCAGATGCATGAGGAACAATTTTCTCATGCTTTATAGAGAATGCAACCTATTCAGAAGTAGGCTGCATGCATGCATATATTAGTTTATACTTTGAAGGTCAGTTCATTTTAATAATTTGTGCTCTGTGAGGTAGCAGTTAAACTTACCAAGTTATTTGCAGTTTCCTGAGCTAACGCATCAAAGTCCATTCCTTGTTTAGCAGCAAGTGTCTGTTAAAACATCATGGTTAGCAATAGGTATTTATTTGTACGCATATATTTATTTTAACGATAGTTACCCACACAACATGTTCAAGATTGCTATATTCTTTTCGCAGCTGCAGATTTTCCCTTTCAAGTCACTTCTCTTTAGTAGAAACAAATGGCTGTGCACTTCTTTTTCTTGTTTTGATTGCTTCCTTCTCAGCAACACTAATTGCTCCATCACCAATTCCTAGCTTACCATGGGGCATTCTACCTGCACACTCATAAATGACACCTGCATCTAATTCTGGATGCTCAATTTTCCAATTAACGCCATACTTTTTTCCATTCCTTCTTCATATTGTGCCTTTTCCAAAAAAAAAATAGAAAAGCTGAGGATTAGTTACAAGACAACTACAAGAGCTATCAGCTAAATAATCCAACGTTTACCCATTTATCCGCAGCATTTTGGTTGCACAACCTGCCATCATTTGTCCCTGGATTCAATTCATGATTATGCAGCCAAGCGCCACCAATTCCAGGGTCAACGCCAGTTTTTAGTGCCTACAATTAAAGTGTAAATATGCTTTGACATGTATGGTACATTGTACATAAGTACTCTATGAAGTCACAACTTTCTGGTTTGGTTCTTACCAGCCATTGGCGTGTTGCCGGTAAGCTTCTTGAGCCGCTGCGATGGTATACATTATTATCTCCAGCTAGGCGATTTTGCTTTGCCTTTACTGATGACTTTCTAAATTTTGATGTACTCCAGTGCTCACATAGCAAAGCCCAGCCTTCATCGGTTGTAAAGTCTATTGGTTTGGCAGATATAAGTGCTTCTTTTGTTGGCCAACGATTTCCATATTCGTCCACATCTTCTGGGGGCACATTACCATCCTTATATAGCTTCTTTGTGACAGCCCGCTTCTCTTCACTTAACATCTTAGGCACCATGTTCTAAATTTTAACTCCAAGACAGCATTTGCCTCGGCTCTATCTTCTGGAAGACACTTAAAACGCCACTGGCCAATCATATTATTTATAGTAAGTTGTAGTTGAGATAACTTATACACAATAGCAATACTAGTTAGTAAGCTGTAGTTATTGTGCGCATGTAACACATACCCAGAACTCTTCCAATACTTTCTTATCAGTTGATACCCCAGTTATGGTAGTCTTCTTGAAATCTTCCCATGTTAGCACTGGCTTCATCCCATTTGGTGTATCAACAAAGTCAGGATACATCTCGCGAACTAGAGTGCCAATTACTGTGGGGGGTTTGCGAGAACTTTGATAAGGATGCACTTCCCAGTGCCTGATAGTTTTACATTAAAACAAACGACATCATCATATAGGGATAAAAGATATATAATACATAAATGAAATGTTAAAGAAGCAAAACATCATGGAACCGGCCATTACTAAAAACTCCTACCTTACAGAAGATGTGGAAAGTTAAAAATACAACATTCTTTATTTAGTCTTTGCAAACTCTTTAAATATGCTGGTGCATCCAACTATCTATAAGCAGGCTACTGTACTAATGACATGACATTTTGTTCTCCATCGTGGACAAACTGTACTTGCTAAAATTTAATCTAAACAATGAGAACTTGATTGAATTGCCATTACACCAGCACTTAGAAAAAAAATAGGACATGCTTCACACTGAACACGAAATATTTTTGGAAGTCTTTTACTTACTCTCCAACAGCCTTGATCATGGGTCTTTCACTTTCTAGAAGTCTTTTACCGCTATCGGTCCTTGATCGAGTTTCTTTTTCTCAATAGCTTGCTGACTTGCTGAAGCCAATCCATTATTTTCTCTTGCAGCAGTTGATGTGGAACCCACTGACCTTGACAATGACACAGGTCTATGCTTCAAGCGGCCACTCATCCTGCTTCATACATGGCAATTAGTATGTTGCATAAAATGTTTATTAAACAGAATGAGGTGGCACCAAAAAAATTAGGGGATACACAAGTAAAATAAGTGAACTAAATCATCAGTCAAACAAGGATGCACCATATTTCAGATTGGGAAGACATATTTCTAGTTCGACATGAAAGCTAAATAATAAGATACTAATGTACATATTAGAAATAAGGATTCAATAATCATCATAATCAAATTCTAAGGAATCATCCGTGGTTTCCTCATCCTCCTCAATGTCTTCCTGGTCGCTATTTTCTTCAACTGTTTGTTGCTCTTCGTCACTACTACTACCATGATAAGAAATGTCATCATCCAATGGATCCTCAGTGCTGCTTTGCTTTTCTATAGTTTCAATATCTTGGGGATCAAGGACATCATCCAAGGCCTCTGAAGATACAGGTACGTCATCGACCAAGCCATCAACATCAATGGAGAAGCTTTCCTGCAGCTCATCTTCTTGGAAAAATACATCTGTAATAGGTGGCTCATGTGCATCATCTCTGTCAAGGTTGGTCAAGGTCCTTGGTTGAATCTTGTAAACAACACACCAATCATGCAAATCACGCCTTAAAGATGGGTACTGCAAGTAGTATACTAGTGTGGCTTGGTTAGCCATGGCAAAGGGTTCAAAATTCACCAGCCTTGAAGATGGCTTGACCTCCACCAAACCTAATTTTGGTTCAGATCTAAGACCAGAAATTGGATCAAATCAGCGGCACTGCAAGAGAACCATTTCAATTTTTCTACCAGCATTAAAAGACAATTTGATAATGTCCTCGACTACACCATAATAGTCAAGTTGTTGATCATCTGAGGTGAATGATGTCAAACAAACCCCTGTGTTCACTGTGGTCAGCCTTGCACGGGAGTTTTCATATCGCTCTGACCTGAACCTATAGCCATTAACATCATATGAGCTATATGATAGTACTCTAGATTTGCATCCATTGGCTAAATTCCACAAGTCTTCATCTGCATCAGTATCCTTTCTACACTATAAAAAAATGTCTGTTAGAATATATATATATATACACACGTGTTCATAAAATTTGGCTAATTAAGGTATAATATGTCCTTACAGTTTTCTTAAACCAGTCCACAAATTCATCTGTCATCATTTTGTCAAGGACATCCACTGACAACCTGGGATTATTAGCACGCTTCTATTCCATAAATGCCCTACAAATATATACAAGTTATAGAACCTCTGCTAGAACAGTTAAAAAATTGTTGTTTGCATCACTTACTCTTGATAACGATCTTTGGTCAAAATATACAGCCTCGCTGCATTCAATTCTCGTTCTGAGAGGTCACGAGGCACGCCCCTACCATGAAGGGTGCCTTGATATTGGAAAACATCTAAAGTGCAGCCATCATTCTTCACGTGTGTTCCCCTACTATTGTATCTGTCAACCTTTTTCCATCTAGTACGAACATGGTCAGCAAAATATCCAGAAAAAAGTCAGTTATCTCTTTCACAATCTCAGCCTCTACAATAGAACCCTCAACTCTAGCTTTGTTCTGCACTTTGAGGCCCAGATCATGCATGCACCTAGCAAAATATTACTGCAATGTTTAGTGATATAATAATAAAAAATTGAACTGAGCTGAACTAACTTATTTAGAAAAACTAATAATTACCTACATCCAGCGAAATGCCACAGGTCCGCCAACCCTTGCCTCATATGGAAGATGCACAATTAGATGTTGCATTGCATTAAAGAACCCTGGTGGAAACATTTTCTCTAGCTTGCACAGAAAAACTGGAATCTCCTTCTCAAGTTCACGCATTCTCTCTCGATCAATTTCTTTGGCACATATTTGTCAATAAAAAACACAGTTCTGCTATATCCTTCCATTCCTTCTCAGGGATGAAACCCCTAAGTGCAACTGACAGTAGGCGCTCGATGATTATGTGTAAGTCATGGCTTTTATACCAATAAATTTCTGTTTATCCAACTTTACAGATTTACTTAAATTAGCAGCGAAGCGATCTGGGAACTTCAATTGCTTGAACCACTTGAGGATAACCAATCTATCATCCTTACTAACACAATACTTTCCCCTCGGTTTTGACCATGTGCCATTGGGATTCTTAATCAAGTCAAAAGTTGGGCGATCACAAAGCATAGCCATGTCAAGACGTGCTTTAATATTATCCTTAGTTTTATCTGAGATATCTAGAGTTGTGCCTAATAGTGCCTCTGCAACATTTTTCTCATTGTGCATGAGATCAATGTTATGTCCGAGAAGCAAATTTTTCCAGTATGGCAATCGCCACAAACAACTAATATCTGTCCAATTATGCGACTTCCCAAACCCTTCATATTTATTCTTGCCTTTGCTATCAAGAGTTAGATTATTTAACTGTTCCAATATCTCAGCACCAGTTAGGCGCTTTGGTGTAGGATCTGTTACTCTAGTTTTCTTACGAAAACACTTCACACTTTTGCGGAATGCATGGCTAGCTGGAAGGAATCTCCTATGACAATCAAACCAGCAAGGTTTGTGCACATGCTTCAAATTAAATGTCTTAATGTCAGACCCACAAATTGGACAAGCTAGCTTTCCATGTGTGCTCCAGCACGCTACTAAGCCATATCTAGGAAAATCATGAATGGTCCACAACACGATTGCCTTCATGGTGAACTTTTCCTTTCTATAACAGTCATAAGTAAGAGAACCTTTTTCCCATAAATCCATGAGCTCATCAACTAGTGGTTCCATGTATATGTTGAAGTTCTTCCCCGGGTGTTCACGACCAGGAATAACGAGTGCAAGGATGATGTTGCTCTTTCTAGTGCACATTTCAGGAGGGAGGTTATACGGGACAACAAAGACAGGCCAACAAGATTAGGCTTCGATTCGCGCTAAAACCTATCTGACTTCGCTCTGAAAGTATTGCTAGTCTGCCGCCTCTTTCTGATTTCGGGACTACAAGATTCCATTTGATTGAGAACTAAAGGATTATATTCTTACCTTGACAAATAAGATTCCATTTTATTAACGCCTTGCATGGGCAATATTGATCCTGGGTTCGAGTCATCAATGTAGCAAGGTTTTTGAACTTTTTGCATTTATTTTCAGGTAAGGTTCTTCCATGTTATTTCTTTTTTCCAAGAAAAATACTAGAAACAAACTAATGATTACATTTTTTTGCGAGGACAAACTAATGATTACATGAATGTACTTACTAGAACTTTACAATTATGAGGTCACTAAAAATTATGTTTAATTCAAATATCAAAATGTAGACCTATAGTTAGTGTTATGTTTTAATATTATATATATTACATATAAAGCACGTACGTGTTCTCAACCCATGAGGTTAGACAAGGCTAGAAGAGGGACATTATAAATGAAATAATTGTATCGTGCATTGACAATTGCACTTGTGCTTTATGCACCACCAAGAACTTAGTATAGTTATAAAAATCATGAGAGAAAGATCTATGTTTTTCAATGCTATTCTTAGAAGAATAATAATGAATCATCAAAGTGATATGTTGTGTAAAGTATAAGTGGTCTTTCAAATATTTATATCTTTGACCATCTATTTTAAAAATTATATAGGTTCATGGTATAATAGGATTTATTCTTTTAGATTCACTATGAAAAATACTTTCATAATATATAATTCATATGTGAAATACTAGATAAATGTCCATGCATTGCCCCGAGGTTCTATTTTTTACAAATATCTAAGATGATCGATTCGATCATGACAAGCACCAATAGTAGATGCCTCCATTTTATTTCAGAAGCGCTTTGATGTCATGGCCGATGGATGCAGCGAGGCAAACGGGTAGACGGGGTAAGGGAAATTGGATTTACAATTCACTTCTTAATTGATCCAACATATATAAGGCCTATATACATAAGCCGAATATAGAATACTAGCAAAGGCCGACGGTGTCACTAAGACCGTTGGCAATTAATTTCCCCTCTCGGCCTTCTAGTGCAATAACCGACGGGTCGACATCTAACGCTCGGGAATAGTTTGTACCTTCAGCTATTCAATACAAAGACCGACGGTGTCACTAAGACCGTTGGCAATTAATTTGCCCTCTCGGCCTTCTAGTGCAATAACCGACGGGTCGACATCTAACGCTCGGGAATAGTTTGTACCTTCATCTATTCAATACAAAGACCGATGATGTCACTAAGATCGTTGGCAATTAATTTGCCCTCTTGGCCTTCTAGTGCAGTGCCCGATGGGTCGACATCTAATGCTCGAGAATAGTTTGTACCGTCGGCTATTCAAAACAAAGACCGACGATGTCACTAAGACTGTTGGCAATTAATTTGCCCTCTAGGCCTTCTCGGGTAGTGCCCGACGGGTCGATATCTAACGCTCGGGAATAGTTTGTACCATTGGCTATTCAATACAAAGACCGACGGTGTCACTAAGACTGTTGGCAATTAATTTGCCCTCTCGGCCTTCTAGTGTAGTGCCCGACGGGTCGACATTTAACGCTCGGGAATAGGTTGTACCGTTGGCTATTCAATACATATACCAACGGGAGAGCTTATAACCGTCGATAACATGTTAACTATCGGCCTTTCACGGTTTCCCCAACTGCCCGTCGGCTATTATACTTCCGTGTCGGCATAGGTTGTGTTTCTAGTAGTGTTCGCGCTCTGACATGACAAGCACCGTCTGCACGGCGTCGAGGCAAAGCTACAACGGTGGGTCATTCTACACACGGATTCGGCGGGCGGTTGGCCTCACCAATCACATCATGGCTTAATGGCACCCACCCATGAGCAGTCATGCGCCATGGAACGTGGATGCGTAAATCGAAATGGTATGGAAAAGATGGGAATGCATAAGGCTTACTTGGTCCACGTCGGTGCGTGGACAACCGTCACTCCGCCTTCCCTCCGATCGCTTCACCTGCCTAGGTGTCCATCGTGGTTATAAATATGCTAGAGTGGTACGGTGAGGGAGGCATTCGCTTCAGGTCGCCTGCTCCACCACTTCCTTGTTCTCGTTCTTGCGCGCTTGCAGCCTCTTCTCCGCCCGCCGAGATGGATTGCGGTAAACGTCCTTGAGACGAGTCACCGGAGGCTGGAGGGCCACCGCCACATCTCCGAGCCTACCTGTGCGGGCAAGGGTGAGTTTCCGAGCAATGTTTTGAGATTACGATTGACCTACGCTGATCGGTGACGTTTCTAGGGCCGTTTCCCATGCCACATCTGGAGGGGGCCGCTAGCGCCCCTTGTGTTGTGACCCCATCGATGGCGGGGTCGAGTTCATCCTCCTCCTCATCGTCTTCCTTGGATGACTGGTGGGAGTTCCGTGAGCTCATCTGCATGGCGGACGAGGCCTGCTAGCGCTACTCCGATGCCACCCGCAAGGTGGGTCGGATGGAGCGCTGCCTCGACGCTATCGGGGTGGCGCTCGCCGCCTCGAAGAGGGAGACTGCCGTCGTGCAGGCGACGACCGTCGATGCCCAGGCCCATATCATGGGTGAGGGTTCTCTCCATCTTGTCGTCCTATCTGACATCCGTAGCTTCTGATCTTCTCGTCGTCTTGTTGCAAGCGCTGGAGGAGCAGCTGGTGGCCTCTCGCCACGAGACGGAAGAAGCCCGCCTCCGGTAGTTTCTCCTGATGGAGGACCATGAGCGGGCTGTGGTGGTAGGAATCCGGCAGGGAGCCAGTGTCGCCCTGGCCGCCATGCAGCTCTGCACCAGCCAGGACTTCCACCAGGTGGAGCCTGGGTTCCCGGGCCACGCCGGGCAGGCGGAGCAGGCCGAGCTAGTCGGTGACTTCGCCGCCGCCCCGGCTGCCATGAATGTGGAGGACATCCTCCACGACGGTGGCCAAGGGCCTTAGGTTGTACCTAGCTAGGGCCTTTTTATAAAGAAATCTTCTCAGCTCATGTTTCCTGATTTATTTTCTTTTGTGCACCGCCATCTTGCCGTGCTTGCCGATGATCTGATCGTTCGAATGCCGTAATCACGCGACCTTGCCTGGGGATCGACCCATGAGGCTTAGCCCAGTGCAACTCTGTTTTCATGACCGAAGTGTCATAGGATATATCTGGTGGCATCGCACCCTCCATCGACCTCTTTTCTTTAGGTCGACCTGCCCAAGGGGAATGGCCTGAAGTCTGAGAATGACTCCGTTGAACGAAGCACCGGATGGCCGCATCGCCGCTCGCGATAGTCCCATTGCGTCGTAGGTCTCGGTGTAGAGGAGGTTGAGACCGCTTCTGCCATCCATGAGGACACGAGACAGGTGGGTCTTGCCGATGATTGGGTCGACGACAAGGGGAAAACGTCCCGGCTACGGAATGTGGTCAGAGTCATCCTTTCTGTCGAAAGTGATCGCAGTCTTCGACCATTTCAGGAAAGCTGGGACGTCGTTACCTAGGGTGGCCTCGTTGACCTCCCTGTCCGTGAGCTTTTGCTGGTGTTTGAACTCATGTGCCGCTGACCCACCAATGATCTTGAGGCACCCTTTTGGGTCAGGATACGCAACCCTTTTATGAAGGATATATAGGCGAGCTAGGCATCCATTGGATTTCCCTACGATTGCACCGAGCGAGAGCAGGAGTTAAGGCGAGGCCACATCTCCCACGATCTTAGTGGAGTATGCTTCTCCCGAAAACGGCGTTGGAAGTTGGACGGAGAAAATTGACTGCACCACGCGGCTCATCTGAAGGGTCTTGTCCACCCGGTCGCCCACCGCCGGAGTAGAATAAAAATAGGAATGTGAGTACCACAATGACATGAGCCAACATTTCATTAAAAAAGCAAATCTTTATTCATAAGTTCAGTAGCTTACATTTGAAAGGTGTATAATAACAAAGATGTGTATCGAAGACTACTGGGTGTACAATAACAAAGACCTATTGAGTACATAAAGCAACTTATGCTCGACTACGACTTCGCAAAACTTCCACTAACATCACCCAAGAAGGGGCATGGAGGGGAGTTTGAAATGACATAGTTGTAGTCGTAGGCTGCTCCGATGAAGAGAGCTAATGTGACACCCACCTCGCAAAGATTCCACTTGCATCCCCCATAGGCAAGGGTTGCAGCGGAAAGCACGAGGAGACCTTCCCACGTGTCCGACTCCTCCATGGAAATAGAAGAGAGGATCACCTCTGGACATACCAAAGGCGGTGATCCTCCCTATATCTTCACAAAACTTCCATTAGCACCAAGGCCAGACAAGCAACCATGCATTGTTGCACCCCAAACATGAAAGAAAGCCAATCTTCAAGGCCTTATCCCATCGCCGGTGCTGCCACCAGAGTAGTTGAAGAACGAGCACCATGGTGATGAAGATGGATGACAGGCTCAAAAGCTTCCTTTCACTAAAACTAAAGGCGATTCTTGGAGGAAGAAGGTGTGTGGAATGAGCACAACTGATGGCAAACTAGCTTACCTTGGCTTAAATAGCCCCACCTCAAGATGTGCGCGGGGAAGGCAACAGTCAAGGCCCGTGACATCCGCGGCCACCCACGCGATTCACGGGCGATGGAGCGGTGAACACGATGTGGTTTAGATTCCCTGGCACTTTTGATTTCCTGCCACATTTCATCCTCATCTAAAACTGGACTTAATGACGACGTGTACTCAAGCGTATGATACGACACGAGCGGGGAAGGCAACAGTCAAGGTTCGTGACATCCACGGCCACCCACGCGAGTCACACGGGTGACGGAGCAGGGCAGACAGCGCGGACCATTTGATTCCCTGCCACATTTGAGGCACATCTATAACGCAGGTGCATTGTAGTGCTTTTGAGGTGTCATTTTTGTGTAGTATTTTGGAGTGCCCTCATCAGCATTCCCCATGTACCCATAACATTAGAAATCAATATAAGTATTATACTACTACAGTGCTTCTTCCTTCTTCATTGTCACGCAGGCCTTCCTCCTCTCAGAGTAGAGCAATGTCACACTAACGCTGAATCACCATATGAAACGGCGATGGGAGCTGTAACACCACCATAACGTATTGTTCGCGCCAGAGAAGTAAACCAATTTGGAAACATAACAAATTAAGATGACACACTAGTTTAGCTGCAATAATGACAACATCCATCCTAGATGAAATTAACATGGCCATAGATAATCAAACAACATTGGTCCATTTGAACATGTCGGACACAGAGATACATCAAATAGAGCTTTATTCACTACTCCGCTAATGACTCCAAGAAAAAGAATAAGGGAAAATAAGGAAGAAAATAAGGTCTGCTCATGAACCGTGCCAGGACTTTACGTCTACTATAGCTACGGTCGACACTAGCAGGGATGACATGAACTTTTCTTTGGTGCATGTCATACGCAATGATTGTTCTTTCCGCCCCAACAAACAAAATTAAATTATATTCTGGGTGAACTGCAATCGCTGTGTAGGCTGAATCATAATCCACATAACCAAATTTAATATTAGTCTTTCCAAACACCTTCAGCGTGCTGACAGTATGCTTCAATGTCCATTTATTAGTAGCATAGTCTTCAAAGGATCCAGACTGAAAGCTAGGACATATTGTGACCACTAACACCACCAATAGTACATACACACAAGTGACCCTAAGCTTGATGGATGGAGGGTAGAGTATCACGAGGCCTAGGAATTTTCCTCCATGTCTTTACCTCCATATCCACAAGTATCAAAGAGTACCCCATAATGTGCAGACAACTGTTAAGAAACACACTTGCTGATCATGAACTTATCACATCATCAATGTCCTGGCCCCATTCAGATTCCTGATAGATCCATACTGCAGTTTGAGATGAGTAGATCTCCACACCTAGGCACTCAACGTCCTCCTCCTCCACAAATTCAATCACATGGAAGTGAGAGGAGGCTGTCAGATCGAACCTCAATCGAGCCTAACCAACAACATGGATGCTAGGCGGCAGTACCTGTAAATTCTTGATTGTCGGATTGCAGACGACATAGCAGGATCCAGTAGCCTCAACGCACAAGCATAGGACAAGGCCATTGAAGCAATCTAAGACAGCTACTTTGTCAATGGAGAAGGGCAAGAAGGACAAGTCGGGGCGTTCACCGACGACGCTGGTGAAGTTTCGCTCGCCTTTCTCGCTGTCATAGAAGAAGCCGGCCACAGTCTGGGGCAGCACCTTATGGTTGTTGGAGATGAGGCGGTTCCAGGAGCGACAGACACATTTGCAGCACAACAAGGAGCGGGCGGGGAGGCGGCGGAGGATCTCCAGAACAACATCCTCTATGAGGCTGGCCAGTGCGTTCCTGTTGTTGGGGGCCGCCTCCATTTCGAAGAGCCTGTGATCGTCATTGTGCAGTAGGATGAGAGCTTGCTTAGTAATGAGATCACTAAAGAGAAAAATAATCCGACAAAGATCCATCAGTGCAGTGCGAAAACATTACCCTTGCCTTTGGATCTGGCGGCGGCGCAGCGCGAGGCGTGCAATGGTTCATACAAATTGCGAGAGGAACAATGCGCCGGCCGTGCGGGAGGTAGCAGTGGCGCTGCGTGAGGTGTGCAATGGTTCACATAAACTGGGAGAGAGGAATAATGCGCCAACCTTGAAGATGGAAAAGTGGAATGGTGATGCAACTGTGTTGTGGGTAGTTGGGAAAAAAACTCGCTCAATTTACAACCACCGGTAGACCAAACGGTCATGTAGGGCTGGCAGCCAGAACGCCTATCTAGTCGGCTCGGCTTTTCATGCGACGGAGAAAATACCACTGCCGCATCTATTGTTAACCCGTGGGTGGTAGAAGTTTCAACTGTCGGTTTTCTTCCTTAGGAGACCTCGCTATCGGTCCAACCAGTGGTGGAAGCATATACAGTCGCTTCTATCGCTACGGCAGTGAAACTGGCAATAGTGATAAGTCAATCTATAGTAGTGACGGGGCCGTCCGGCGGTGTCGCGGGGTCATGGCGGCTCAGATTGCAGCCGGCCGGAGCTCGTGGTGCGGTGGACCGCTCCCCCTCGCCCTCCACCTCCAGATGCGGCAGTTGCGGTGACGGGCGGCCGGATCTAGGCGGTGGGCCGCTTCCCCTCCCTCTCCACCTCCAGATCCGCGCGGCGGGCAGCCGGATCCGGCAGAGTGTGGCCGGATCCTGGCAGTGCGGTTGCAGCGGTAACGGCCCGTGGATGGGCTCGGCGGGCCTGTGGACGGGTTTTTCTTTTTTTTTGTTTTTTTCTGATTGATTAACAGAGGCGGGCAAAGCAATCGCGCCTCCGTTAATCTCCATTAAGGGAGACCTTTGATTGGAGGCGGTTGCAATGCCTACCTCCATTAATCGATTTTGCCTGCCTAAAAAGGTTTGTGTAGTAGTGAGAAAACTCAGTACACTTGTGTCCTAAAACCGAATGTAGTAGTTGAAAGTTGATGATGAAGATGAGGATACAACAAGAGGACATTTTATTTGAGCATAATAGCATTGTCATTCATGTGATGTATCACACCAAAAGGAAAAAAACAAACAAAACAAATAATTGGGTTAGTCTCTATGCAGGAAATGTGTTGACCATGTGAGCCATGCATCCACTCAAAAATAGTGGCTGTTTTTTTTTTAAAAAATAGTGGCTCATATAGCCGCGGAGGCCTTTCGTCGTCGCTACGTGTCACCTGTGATGTGGATGTACATGAAACATTTGTCATGGATATCGCTTTTGAACAGAATTTGTCCGTGTTGGATCTGGATGGGTGCCAGCTTGGAAGCTAGTTAGAATTGATCTGAGTGAAAATAAGTACATGTTTTGGCGTGTAAAGCATGATACTCGCGCTAAAATAATGGCCACTTATTATTTATCCTTTTCAACGGCTCAAATTGGAAACACACGCGCATCACTCACGACGATCCAATAATCAGGCTAGCTGCTATTTGCACAGATATATGATCGCCACAGAAACTCTTTGTAGTCAGCATAGAAGAGTGGACGACTCCGGCCAAATCGCCCAAACATATGTATAGAAAATCTGATTATCTGGGAGGCGTTCAATGAAGAGCAAATATCATGGAGCTGTTACCATCAAGCACGTGCGCACGTATGATAGCGGCCTGCCAGGTGGTGGAGTCGTGGAGACACACTACTACAAAAATAAAAAATTTAAAGAAACCATATTTTATTTTCGGAGGTAGTAGAACAAAGAATATGTCTAAAATTAGTCAAAAGGCACAATGGCCATAACCCTTTTCTAGAAATTGACTTAAAAAAACAGCATATGTAAATAGGGCTACTTTTAGAGGCAAACTATCCAAGCCAAATCATTTTTAGCAGCGATAGACCCATAAATTTTTCATGGGGTTCCCGTGCCAAAATATTCATAGACAATTCAGTAAAATCCACAAGAGAGCTCAATTGAGTACCCAAATATAGTCCTACTACCTCGACAACATCATGCTTTCATCCACAGACAACAAAAGTAATTTCATATCCGTGTTGTTGGTGATCAAACTATCAATACCAAACATTATTCTAGGCTTCCGCTGAGTAGCTCCTTAGTAGACAACCAAACAAGCATATGTTGGGCCTAGGCTAAATCCTAGTGGTGCTAGGAATTAGCCAGGCAACCGATGACAACCTATAGGGCTACTGTGACATGCTGGCTACGAGAGTCAAGTAGCAACATGTTCAACCTTGGAAGCAAAGGCTTAACAAACATGGTTGGATCACAATATTTAAAGTAATTGTGCTGAAAATACTCCAATTTGATTAGTCTATTTAAGTATGGGTTCTATTTAGAGCTCCAAATACCGGACTTAAATGACATGTTAGTTGTACATGCCTATACTTTTCTGTTACAAATCTTAAGAAGCAAGGTAGCCTAAAAACAAAAAGCTTTCGTAGCTCAGTTGGTTAGAGCACCCGTTTAGAAGCGGGAGGTCTTGAGTTCGACTCTCAACGAAAGCAGTTTTATCTTTGTTCTATTTCTTTTCCTTTATTTTTTTTTGCTATTTCTCTATTTCATTTCATTCCTATATTTCTCTATTTCATTTCATTCCTGCTATTTATCTATTTCCTTTTTTGCTATTTATCTTTTTGGGTATTCCTCTATTTCATTTCATTCCTGCTATTTCTTTTTACGGCTATTTCTCTATTTCATTTTTTTCTTTGTTCTATTTCTTTTCCTTTTTTTTTTGCTATTTCTCTATTTCATTTCATTCCTGCTATTTATCTATTTCCTTTTTTGCTATTTTTTTTGGGTATTCCTCTATTTCATTTCATTCCTGCTATTTCTTTTTACGGCCATTTCTCTATTTCATTTCATTCCTGCTATTTCTTTTTATGGCTATTTCTCTATTTCATTTCATTCCTGCAATCAAACAACCAGCATCATTCTTCAGCAACCGTAGACATTGTAAAATTCCAGAGTTTCCTGCCAAAAGAAAAAAAATCTGCTAAACGATGGATATGATTTCAATGAAAAGCAACTAAGTTTACGTCTGCCACGTACCATAATTTGTTTGGATGGCGTTTGAAATTCTTTTTTTTACTAAATAAATACCCGTGCGTTGCAAGGCGTCATAATTTTTTGAATTGAACCTCATTAATTGGACGTGGATGTGTGAGCTCCAACGACTTCGTATCGGACGCAGATACGTGGAATTGTTCTTCATATTGTAACCGGGTAGGACGCAGACGTGTGAGCTCGGAGTGAAGTATAATTTGTATCGGACGCGGACGCGTAGACAGGGGCTAAGATCTGATATCAGTAGGTAGATGATGACTTTAGAGTCTTTTTATTTAAAAAATATAAATATATATAAGGTGTATATAGATAGATAGATAAATGAGATTACATCCGTCTAAAGCTCTGTTTGGATCAAGGAGTTAAAGATTAGTCCCTTCTTTTAGCCCTCCTGTCTAGGTAGGCTAAAAAGTGGCTAGGTAGCCCCTCCATTAGCACATTAGCCCTTGCAAGATAGGCTAAAGAGAGCTAAAAATGATAACAAGTGACTTTACTCTATTTCTTTTTTCTTTCTCTTTCACCTTGTAGTCATCTTTTAGTCATGTATCAAACAGTCTAAGAGGCTAAACTTTAGCCCCTTTCTTTAAAGGGCTAATCTTTTAACTCTGGACTAAACTTTTAGCCAGCAGATCAAACAGGCCCTGACGCTGCTGATCTTTTTTTCTCCTTGCTTCGTACGTCTGCCAGGAAAAAGTAACTAAGTTTTTGTCTGCCACGTACCATAATTTGTTTGGATGGCGTTTTAAATTGTTTTTGGTTTACGTCCGCCAAAAGACCCCGCTGATCTTTTTTTCCCTCCTTGCTGGCTTGCTTGAATAAGTAGATCATAATTTGCACTCTCAAGTTTGTGTGAGAAAAAATACAATTGTATGGTCTATTTATTAAGTCAAAATAATTAGGTTTTTGATAGAAAAGATACTATATTTATTTCAGGGCTGAAATAAAGCTTCCATTTTCTAAAAAAAATGTTAAGCTGAGTTGAAACATCAAACATTAATGTCAGGAAAGTGTGCGGTAGTTCATTTACATAAGTTTAAATATTGTTAATTGTTATGATAATCAGTTCCAACCTAGACTTGCTTTCGTGACTTCAGCATTCTGTGGGCTTCAATTAATTAGTAATCGAACTCTAACCGTAATCCTGCGACTATATGTTAGTACAATTTACAGGGCAAGTGTTCAACAAGGTGTCACAATGCTTACTACATCTCCCTGTAGGATTGGTTGATGTTATTGGCTCTTATGGTGGCTATGGTGTGGCAGAACCCTAGATGTCACACATCTTCTCTATGTGGTGGTTCTTTGTTAGGAGTCGGAATTGATGGTGAGGAATTGCGCCGAATTGTGGTATAGAGAGCTGGTGTTGAGTGGCACGACTATGGCATTGGCCCACGAACATGCTTTGGGATTTTGCTTGTCTTAGTGTTCTTTGAGGCCCACATTAGTTTTAGGAGCATTGCATATAGACAAGTTTCATCTCCATGAAACTTATTTATTTCATCCCATAAAACTTTTATCATCTATCTTCATCTGTACTATGCAATGTCGGCTTATTTAATGCCAATGAAACTTATGAAACCGAGACTGGCTTTTATTAGGATGCCCACTAGCTAGTCAGCCATAGGGAGTTTTGAAAACCTCTAGTTTGGTGTATATGCTAATGAACACATCAATTTGCTAAACCACCATGTTACTAGCAAGTTTGGGTGTGATAATAACGATAGATATGCACTTCAGTTTTCTTCAGACTTCTGGTGCATAATTGAACAGGGAGCTAGCTAGCTCTTGATCCCTGCATATCTGTAAGATATATGATAGATCACAATGTAGCTTGCACATATATTTGCTAGCATATTGTACATTATATATGCTAGAGGATGGAGAAAGTATCTGGATCCATGCACACCGCATGTCTTGACATAACCACAGAAGAGAGTTGCCCTGAAATAATAGAATGCAATGCACATCGATTGATCGAGCCGCGCTCTTGTTTTGCTTCAAACTGTGGGCGCAATGATATAAACTATTAATGCCTTGCTAATCCGCTTGGCTGATCCATGTTAGGAAAGGATCAATGAAATGCATTTATTAGTACACTAGTGTAAGGCTAGCCATAGTGAAGGACAAAGTCTAATGGCATGACACTAAAATTATGAATAGAGAGGACAACTTTTATCTAGATGAAATTGGATCTACACTCCTTTTAAAACTGGATACATGGTGAGCTGGAACTTACTAATCAATACTCCTACAAGAGCATCCTGTTTCTCTAATTTAAGGAAAGTTTCAGGTTGGATTCGCCGGCACACACGTGTTGCCAGGGCAGAGCTGGAGCAAATGCGAGGGGGTGCGCTTGCCCTGTGGGTGCATAGGATTTTACCATATGGGTGCGAATATGGTGAAAATCTGACCATAATCATTGTTTTTTGATATTTTTGCGGGTGCGCCCGCACCCTGTACATTGTGTATAGATCCGTCCATGCGTGTTGCCCATGAACTGTCCTAGTTCTCTTCGCGAAACCTGAGGTTAGTGACCAGCACAGCACACTCTGCCACCGTGAAACCTCATGCTTCTCCATAACTAAGAATGTATATATGTATTAATATATGAATTCAGGACCTGCCAATGAAACTTCAAGTTTGTAGGAATTTAACAGGAAACAATATAATCAAGACTAAAAATGGCTCATCATGTTTCAAATGAGAGGCCAGTGACTGAATGTGTTCCTTGAGGTAGCTGCATGTAAGTCTCCACTTCATGGTGTGTTCTGTATTTTAATAATAAGGAAGAAGTCCATTTTTTGACATCCAACTAAATATTGTTTGAGTTTGTTTTTTTTTGCCATGTAACTCTAAAACTAGAAATCGTTAACCACCGAACCATAAGTACTGGACAAATCGGCCATCTATCTACTTTTAAAGGTGGTTTCGTATTATCTAAAAATATAAAAGCTAGTTTATTTTTAAAATATTGACAACTAATCCATTTCAAATCATAAAAATATTAAATTAGTACCAAAATATTCCTAAAATATCTATTTGCTGCTCTATTTGAAGTTATTGATATTTCATGTATTCCCATGTTTTATTTCTCATAGTCATGTTTATTACTTATTCAATTAATTATTTTGTGTGCTACATTATATCCGGATTGAGCTAGAGAATCCATAGCAGATTACAAGCAAACAGAAGAATATATGGAAAACGACACCAACCTCATAGGTGCCATGCTCAACCACATATATATCATATTATATTTATCCATTACAACTATAATGGCATCACTATTATTTGGTTCTCTATTTTGAGTATGGATTTTCTTGGTTGATCTTTACGTTTAATATAGCACAAAATGGCGTTTTAAATAAATAATGGGCAGCAGTAAAACACTATGAGAAATAAGATCCAAAAAACTCCAAATCGAACACCTATATATACATCATATCTTTAGAAAAAGTATGGTGCTGGTTTCCATTTTTATTAAAACAGAATAGTTTATGGATTTTTTTAAAAAATTACATTTTGTTTTCTAAATACAAAACCACCTTTATTTGAAACCACCTGGATGACTAAACTTGTCCGGTATTAATAGTTCGATCGTCAAAGATTTCAGGCCTTATACTTGCCGCCAGGATTAAACTTGAACAATAGTTGGATGGTCAAAAATGGACTTATCCTAGTAAGAAAGTAAGTGAATGACTTTCTAATTTCTTGGACACTAGTTACAATCCAACTTGCAGTTATTGAGCAAAGAAAAGTACAGCAAGAGGGCCTTGTTGAAGGATTCGAAATAATATAAGCTTTGACCAGCACATCCCCACATGCACATGCTATGGTATCAATAATAATTAAGTTGGTAGGGAAGTCAATATGGAACAAGACAAAATCTAACCAATATGCTGTTGCATTGAACTACTAAAACAATGCCATGCTCCAAATACTCACATAATTTCTTAGGCCAGTCTCAATAGGATTTCATGCACATTAAATGGAGTACCACAATAGCAGACTTGGAGTTTTTGCATGAAACGAGGAGGAGAGAGAAGGGAAACGTTTCATCCCCACGAAACGTATCGGCGTCGTTTCCAAGACGTCGGAAATCGCGTGAAACCCCCACTAAGGACTCAATTCGTTTCATCGCGAGCTCCGCTTCCTCCGGCCGTTGCGAGTGCCGGTGCTGCCCCTGCTCCATCTCCGGTGCTGCCCCCGGTCCCTCGGCCCCTTCCCAGCATGGCGCGGGTGGCTCTGCCCCTCCCCAGCGCGGGCGCGAACTCCGCCGGGCGCGGCGCGGGCTTGAGCGGTGCATCGCCGTCCAGCAGGCGCGCACGCACGCCGAGCCGCCACACCTCCTTCGACTCCTGCCACCGCACCTCCTCCGACTCAAGCTGTCGCACCTCCTCCGCTGCGGCACGAGCGCGAGCCCCACCACGCATGGGCGCGAGATCCGCCGGCCGTGGGCTCCTCTGCCGTGGGCGCTCGCTCCGCCGTGCGGGCTCCTCTGCCTTGGGTGCTCGCTTCGCCGCACGGGCTCCTCCGCTGCGCGCTCGCTCCGCCGCGAGCTCCTCCACCGCACGGGCTCCTCCGCTGCGAGCCACTCCACTGCAGGCGCTTGCTCCGCCGCTCGGGCTCCTCTGTTGTGGGCGCTTGCTTCTGAAGAGAGGGGAGAGAGATGGTGGGACCCACGAAAGGTAAAATAACAAGTGAAACCGTGCAATGAGACAATGCATTGAGAGAGATACCGTTTCATGTACAGTTTCATGTTTTGGAAACCGGGAGATGAAACATTGCATTGAGACTGGCCTTATATACATAAGAGATTTTCTGGTGTATAATACATGGAACGCAGCGGTTGAAATGTATGTACAATGGAGCATGCCTCGGAATCCTTAAAGTTGGGATTTAATAGTGCTAATAATTAATCATAATTAGTGGGGCTAAGTACCCTAGCTCAAGTTGTTGAAGAAAAGCCCATGTAAGAAGCATCATAGCATAATAAATTCAAGCAGTATAGTATGTTTGCTTTGCCTATAAGAAACCTACACCAGTCTCCTCTCTCCTCTAGTTAGGAGCACAGCAGTACCATCGATTTTCAGGTATGGAGCAGAGTCACTCCAAAATTCCTGTGCTCATTACTTCTCCCTTAATTTGTTTTTCCATTTTGTTCCTTGAGATTGCTCCTTTCGTTATTTGTTAAATTTTGTTAAGATTTCTCTGCATCAAATAACCAGAATTAATTAACTCAAGCGCTGTCTAATGGTTTTGGTGTAGTGTTTATCAGTTTATATATTACACCTGACGATAGATTCTAGCGAGATGGATTCCTCGGCTAATAAGCAATGGCTGGCAGAACTGGTAAGATTCCCACACGATCAAATCTAGAAAGCAGCCATCTGTACTGTGCAGTTCATAGAAATTCCATTTTCCAATTTAGTTGATAGCTATCTGAAGCATAAATACAATGTGTTGCGGTAAATAATTGTGTGTATGTAGGAGAAGGATGATGAGCTTGGGGAGCTGGAGTTGATTGACCCACTGAGCATGCAGCAGCTCGCGGAATCCCTGGCCAACGAGCTGCGGAGCCTGCAGCCGCCTCCACAAGAGAAGCGGCCAACGACGGGGACGGGCTTCTCATTCGTTGCGACGGGTGTCGGTGGCAACAACGTCTTGATGTCCTTCACCGATGACGGCGGCTCCTCCTCGTCGTCTACCACGGTTGGGACTGGGAAAAATTGCTGCCCACCACTGACGACGCCACCGCCGCTGACGGAGAAGAAAGCAGCTACAGTCAGCGGGCGGAGGCCGAGCTCGATCGTGAAGGAGCACGTCCTCGCAGAGAGGAACCGGCGGGAGAAGATGCATCACCACTTCGCCACGTTGGCGTCCATCGTCCCGGACATCACCAAGGTGACTGAGCTCTAGATAGGCATATATAGGCCTCTAGCTAGCTAGCTAGCTATGTCTACAAGACGAGTTGACTAGCTAATAAAGCTGTTAGCGATTGGCAATGTATTCCATTCTCAGACCGACAAGGTGTCCGTCTTGGGCAGCACTATCGAGTACGTGCACCATCTCAAGGACAGGCTCAAGACGCTGCAGAAGGAGCACCACCACTTCGCCGGCAGCCGCGGCGGCAGCACCACGGCGGATTCGGACGCTCAATGCTGCACTACTGGGACTGGCTCCAAGGGTGAAGCTGTAAACAAGTCTGATGACGAGAGCCCAAAGATCGAGGTGGACTTGCGAAGGAAAACGATTTTGCTGAGGGTGGTGTGCCGGGAGAAGAAGGGAGTGCTCATCATGGTGCTCACGGAGCTGGAAAACCACGGCCTCTCCATCATCAACACCAACGTCGTGCCCTTCGCCGAGTCATCACTCAACATCACCATCACGGCACAGGTAAAACACACGTCCCTGGCTCTAGACAAAATCTGCAGTTGTCATCCCTGGCTCTAGACATATTTATACTCTGGTTTTCTCAAAATTGTGCGGTTGTCGTTTATCTGCATGCAGTTGCACATTTTGAGAAAACTAGAGTCTAATTACGAGATTAGATGCCTAATCCTCTAAACCCTACCATGGATTTCCAACAAAACAAAGGGAAACAGCGAGGAAAAAAAGGAAATCTAGGCAAAACGAATAGAGGAGACGATTTCTAACCGTTTTTTCGGAGAGAAACGACATGGTCCAGCGCTCCCTAGCTCCTCTCTTCCCCTTTCTCTTTTTCTTTCTCGTGTGCATGCAGAGAGGGGTGGCGCCACTTGGATGAGGCCATAATGGGAAAGCAAAGTTCGGGCTACTGTAGCATGCTAGTATTCCCCTCTATGGAACCTTCGATAGTCATAGGTCCACAAGTTGTACTCCGAACAACGCATATGAATAGCAAACCAGAATGCATTCGACGAGCCCTATGCGTCCATGGCATCTGATTGTCGATTCAAGCAATGGATAAAAAATACCTTTTGCCACTCACAATAAAACTCCCATTTAATCTTTTGCCATATGTGTAGTCCCTTACAAAAAACATATTTATTCCTTGGGTATTCTGGGTGACCTCCATGTTTTTCTAAATTCACTTAGAAATAGATATGATTTTTAGGCTTAAATGTTATTATCCTCTTGAGGTTAGCATTGTTGGCCCTCCTAGACCTTACTTTAAGCTCCACCATTGATCATGAGCGGCATGAGGCTAGCTTAAATGACCGTCTATATATGATCATAAGTTATTATTAAGAGTGCATTCTAGGACAAAAAATATATAAAGAGAGTTTTGAAGGAAATATAGCAAATGCACACAAGACATGTGCAAGCCACCCTAATTTAATCTAAGGTTTTAAATAAACTCAAATTGAAGTCATATAGAGTGACATGCAAAAGGAGAAAAATTATCAATATGGATGAAAAAAAATATAGAGCAATAATTGATAAACTCAGCACAACTTAACAGCGATTATAGATTATCTATATGGTATTGCCTGAGAAAATGAACAAAGAGAGAGTACCAAAAATAAGAAATTTTAATTACTTTTAGTTACCGATTGAACACAAATTTATACTCTTTATAAGATTCTATTCCATGCAGAAGTATAGATTGATGGACTAGGATTAGCTAATTATGATACTCTAAGTAGCTTTAGCCTTGCAGAGAAGGTATGCAAATGTCATTTGACATTAATATGGTCGGTCAATTAAAGGTATTATTGTTTTCTAATTTTTTTTCTCACCACATGCAGATTGAAGACGGAACTTCCAGTACAGGTGAACTTGTGAACAATCTTACTTCAGCTCTAAATAAACTAGGTTAAAATTCTTGTGGAAAAAATTTACATTCATATCATATTGTATGTACAAATTAATGGAAGTGCCAGCATCTAGTTGATTAGTGAACAAAATATATTTGTTTAACGGAATTAATATATAGCTCGCTTTTGC
This sequence comes from Saccharum hybrid cultivar R570, assembly GCA_038087645.1. Taxonomy (NCBI): domain Eukaryota; kingdom Viridiplantae; phylum Streptophyta; class Magnoliopsida; order Poales; family Poaceae; genus Saccharum; species Saccharum hybrid cultivar. The sequence continues at coordinate 27,846,985 of JAQSUU010000066.1, read as the reverse complement.
TTGGCAAAATAAATGGAGATCCAACAGTTTGCAGCTTTGTACATGCTCCTTCTCTTGGTAGTACTATCTCCAGAGACCAGTTTATAAAGCGTCGATTGCCATGACACGGTGATCTCTCAAGATACATTTTGATCATTTATTTATTTTACATTATACTATTTATGGCTATAAACTTATGATTATATTGAATCATAACTATATCTAGTTTGTATTATAATAGTTAAACGCTGCTGACCAAATTATTGGTCAAAGATCATAACTTTGAATCTTGGTGTGCATGAATAGTCAGCTATGTTCTACTTAGCCACATCACTGTGGTCACCACTGGAACTCTAGCCAGAGCTAGGATTTTTGTGTTAGGTGTATATTTAGAAAATTATCGTAACACTGCACAATCAACACACAAATATAAATTTGCCTAAAAAGTATAGTATTTACTAATATATTTCAAAACGAATATGGATTCAACAAAAGAGCACTACTACAGTAAGTTTAACCGAGGCAGGCATTTTGGATTAACCGAGGCAGGCAACACAAATGCCTCCGTCGAAAGGTCACGGTTAATCAGACGTTAATGAAGGCGGTTGCTTTGTCGGCCTCGGTTCTTAGAACACCCGCCACGGTTAATCATTAAAAAAACAAAAAATCCCAAGCCCGCCCGCGAGCCCGTTCCTAAGCCCACCGGCGAGCCCATTCCTGAGCCCACTAGCCAGATCTGGCGACGCAGGACGCACTGCTTGGATCCGCCGCTGGCCACCGCTCGTACTGCTTGGATCCGCCACATGCCGCTAGGAGGAGCCCCGCCAGGATCCGGCCGCACGCCGCCTGGATTCAGCCTTCTGTCACCGCATCGGGCCTCCTGCTGCCCGGATCCGAGCTCCCGCAGCCTAGATCCGGCCTCCTGTCACCGGATCCAGCCTCCTGCTGTTGCATCTTGTAACTGATCGCTAGGGACACGACCTCCTGCCTGTTGGCCCCCCCGCCCGACGGGGTCGCGGCCTCCTGTCGCCGGAGGAGCGGCCTGCTGTCCACACGCTGAGAGAGTGAGGGAGGGAGAGAAGGGGCCGCCGACGCTAGGGACGCGCCCTCCTGGCTGCTGGGGCACTACACCCAGCCCACCGGGGTTGTGGCCTCCTGGCCGCCGGGGCGCGGCCCCCAACCCGCCGGGGTCACGGCCTCCTCCTGTTGGGGCACGGCCCCCTGCCAACCGAGGCGGACGCCAAGAGAGCGAGGGAGGGAGGGAGAAATTTGCGGTGCCCAGAGAAGTGTGCAGGTGAGAGAAGGAGGGAGATGAATGGTAGCTATGGTTTCAACTCGTATATATAGTCGAGACACCAAAACGGGCTAGGATGGGCCTTAAGTTGGATACTGATTTCGGGCTCAACTAACCTAGGCGGGCTTTAAGGTTGCTCGCCTCTGAAAATAGATGAACCGAGACGGTTGCCCTAATGCAACCGCCTCGGTTAATCCATTAACCGAGGCATTTTCGTTAGGGCAACCGCCTCATATAATAGGTATTAACCGAGGCGGTTTTCTTACGTTGCTTGCCTTGGTTAACCGAGGTGGTTGCTTGGCCGGCTGCCCTGCCACGAATAGCCGAGGTGGACAACCGGCCCAACCGCCTTGGAGCCTGTTTTGAAAATGCCTCGGATAAGTTTTTGTGTAGTAGTGGACTTTGGTATTCGCAAAAGTTATAGCATATATAACTTATTCTGTAGTCACTTTGAGTTACGATTATTAGTATGCTAATTTATGAGATTATAGTAACTCATTACTATGTGATTTACTATAACGTTACAGTAAATATCCCCTTGTGCTATAATAACCCAACTATCGTAAATATGTATTGACATTATCGTAACTTAGTATATGAAATTATCGTAAATAGAGATGGCTACAAAATAACTTATTTTGTAGCTGGCTACTGAATATACTATATATATATGTTAAAATATTTATAAAAAAAGGTTTGAACAATTTACATTCTTATGTTACGAACAACAATAACAACAACAACAACATAGCCTTTTGTCCCAAGCAAGTTGGGGTAGGCTAGAGATGAAACCCAAAAGAGACGAGAAACAAGGAGACACAAAAAGGGATAAAAAGGGCACAAGAGAAAAAGAGGTCACGGTTCAGGCATACAAATACAAATCCAAATAAAGTTTGACACAAGCTACACAACATTCAAATTTGCAATCGATGACTTGGCAAGTACTGCAAGAGTACATCATAACTCATCGACATCTTTTTGTTGCATTAGTTCAATAACTAACGGCAAGCTATTGTTGAATTAATGCAACAAAAGATGTTGGACAGGATATTGTGTTGATAAAATCTGATGATAATTGTTAGGGGTTTGGGATTGGAATTGGGGTTAATAAGCATATATTTGAATGTTATGTGGCTGACAACTTATAAGGTTACGGATTGAGGTTAGTAGTCCATGGATGGAGTTAAAGTAGTGTGGATAACTTCCATATCCGATCTCATTCAAAACTGAGTTTTGAGGATACCAGTAAGTGCTTGAGACACCTAATCTGATATGGATAATCTGAATCCCACTATGTGCAGATGTAGGATAGGATATGGAATTGAGAACAATTGATGGATATGGATTATCTGACATTTAAATGTGGATTATTCAAGAGATAAAATAATAACTTTTCCTGGCCAAACATAGTCCAAGTTGTAGTTTATACCTAGGCAAGAGCTAGCAATCATCAGGAACTTTCACTGTGTGACCAATACTAAGTTAGTGTCCATAAGATGTGGCTAATCTTCTAGTATTCTGATTACTTTAATATGTTGGTTTGTTTTTTCTAGAACATTCAAAGTAATCAGGGTAATTTAAACTCTATTTTTAATACACGGTATAGATATAGACTCTCACAACACACATGCACATTCACCCTTATAAAGGCTAACATGCAAACCCTGAACCTACGAGTACTTTTAAACGATTGAGTTGATAGATCTTGAGAGTGACAAGATCACCATAGGCTCCTACCACTAAAGACTAGTCCTAGAATAATTACAAGAAAATATGAGCACCCATGCCAAGTCGTGGACTTGAACCTAGGTGGGCTGGTTCCACAGCACAAGGAACCTAACTAGCTAAACTACGATTAGTTTGCAACTCCAACTAAAATGTGATGCGAACATAATATAATAATGAAAAATTATAGATGGTTTTTTACATACATAACTTTTTACCATGTAAATTCCTTTTTCTCAATTCTTTAGCATACTATTTTGCTCATTAAAATAGATTCCAATCCAAATTTACTCCAATTTGGCATCACTCAACATTTGAAGATATCCACATTTGTTCTAAATCTGACTAATAATGTGGATAAGGATATAGGGCAGGCAATATCCGATCCTATCTGACAAGGTTTGACACCTAATGATCTATGCTAGTTTGTCTAGTGTCGGTTAAACTCTTGTCATCATGGAGAATGTGTACCTAAGTCTTGCACATGTATGGGTGGGGTGCGAAGGACTTTGTGAATAAGGAAGATATAAATCAAGAGGCCTCTCGATTTATGATTAAATAGAGAGCATCCTAGACCCCTAGTCTTGAATCCAACCACATTAGAATCAATTGGTTGCAAAAAAGGAAAGAAAAGAACAAAAGAAAGCTGAAAACTATTAGGCTATAGAATTGGGATTAGTAATTTGGGCTGGGATTACCTAGTTTTGCTATACTAGAGGAAGCTTGCTGGTGCCAGGTGGTAGGTTGCTGGCAGGAGCAAGGCAATAATGGTGCTTCTACCGCGATGATTTAGGGTGGTTGTTAGGTGGTGCCACTAGGAGTGTCATGGGGGCAGCGGCTCCCGTAAAGGTGGAGGTAGGAGAGCATTGATCCAGCAAGATAGAAGGGGAAGAAGGAGGGTTGTCCTCATTAGAGTCAGAGGCAGTGCTGGCAAAGCAAAGGCTGGTGGTGTGTGGTAGATGAACAAAGATAGGAGAGAGCAAGTGAACTAGAGAGAGTGATGGTGGAGGGAGGTGATAATATTTTCTTTTCTTTTTTCAAATTGGGTTGTCGTGGACCTCTTGAATTCACCCTTATTATATGGAGAAATGGTGAGCCCTCACACTTTAGTCACCTTCTTTTGCAATTTGGCTTGAAAGAGGTGGCCCAACATTCAAATTTTAACTTTGGACTGGTGTGCCTAAGCACACCAATTTAAGAATCATACTCACACATCTACAAAATGATAGATAGCCACCTACACAACTCATGCTTTGAGATTTGTTAGGGGCTTAATCAAATGGCAATAGCGAACATGTCAATAGCGCGATGGTAGGTCCTTTGGTTGGGAGGCTACCAACCATGGTTGAAATCCTAGGTTGCATGAAGAAGGTCTCTCTGTTGCTTTTAGATATATGTGTTGCAGGCACATCCTAGGCAGCCAGCTTTCTGAGCCTTTTCTCGACCCTGCAGTTCGAGGAAATTTCTTCCTTCTGTGATATACCTTGGGTGAGGTCAATCACCCAGGGGTCGAGTTTTTGTTAATAAAATGGCAATAAGTTTTTTCTTCCTCCCTACAACCTCTACAACACGCTTGATTGAATTTTGCCCGCTCACTATCTAGATGCTACCGCTGAGCACATATCCTATTTCCACAGCCATCCCATCACCCCGAGATGAAGAAGGTGACCGATAGGGCAGGGGCCATGGTAGGAGGGTAAAGGAAACAATGGTAGACATCATGAGCCGGTCCCATGTTTTGCAATATTTTTATTGCAACAAAGATGAATAGAACACGCCCACTAGTTTTCATGGCCGCTGACTCTAGCAAAACATATGTTTGTTGCAACTAAAATGAATCCTATTAGTAGATCTACCTTGAGAAGAAAACCTTTCTTTTTGTTCTCATGTTTGTCAGGTCACAAGGAGAGCAATTGGTGTAGTGGTAGGGAAGACTTTGGCCAAAAGGGTTGGTGACCATTATTTCTATCTTCTAGTACTTTTTATTTCTAGAATTTTCTTAGAACAAATTCTTGAAAAATGGTGTTATAAAAGCAACTTCAAGAGCCTCTTTATATCCTTCTGTATTAACAGAATAGAGATTTTGATGAATAAAAGCCCTCCAACAACAGGTTCTCCAATTAGATCATCAAATATTGTTATTATTTATTCTTGATTTCTCACGAGTCAAAGATGGAGAGCAGGACTGGCTCTCCAAAGTGTGCACAAGATATAGAGAAGCCATTGGAGGGTGGCAAAGTATAGAGAGCTATTTTACTCAAAAGGCTCTCCAAATGAGGATTTAGAGAGTGAGTTTAAGAAAGACTCTTGGAAATGCTCTAAGTTGTGTTTTGATAAGGTTTATAAGAAAGACTCTTGGTTATGCTCTAAGTTGTGTTTTGATAAGGTTTATAGAAAGTTTGCTTGATTGAGTTATGAAAAAAAATGTTTGGTATATATAGAAATATATGTAGTTCAACAAGTTGTTCTGAACACAAATTTTAGGCCAGTGTTTTAGATGCTGAATAGCAAAGAAAAACTTGTTTGTGTTGATTACTTGTAGTGGTTTCAAAAATAGAACGGCAAAAATTTCTAATGACAATATTCTTCTAAAAGTTGTGCGAAAAAGTAATGGCTAAGAAATCCATATAAAACTTAGTTGAATTAGTTATTATTATACTCATTTTTTGATCAAGTTGGCAATAAAAACCTTATGTCTGCAAGTTGTTCATAAGTTTTTATAGATAAATTGTTTCTCTAAAGAATTTCTCATGATAACTTTCTCCCAAAACTTGTCTAAAATCTTATCTCCCTATGAAATTGTCGAAAGAGATTATACATAAAGGTGAAATTTTTAAATAAAGTGAAAAATTGTGAGGCTTTTGAGAATCTCATGTGCATGGCCTTCCTAGCGCATGCTGGGATTGGATCAACAACGCTCGATGGTGCTGGCTAACTATAACAATACCTAAAGGCTGTTGTAGGCTAATTAACTGCATTGAGAGTCAACGGATCTGAGGTTGTATCATATGTTTATAGTTTGGCAAGCTAACTAGCTTAGTTAATATAATACTGCTAGAAGCCACTAATGCAATGTATCTAGATAACTCAGAAGTTGTAGCTAACAAAACCTACAAGACAAACAGTAACACTTCTCAAAATCAAGTTGCTGGCTAAATAGTAGTACCATATGTCCAAGTGGCCTAGAAACATATCTTTGATCTTTGATGTGCAAGGTTGATACTACTTAATCTACTTATTAGCCCTGTTTCAATCACCTTTGGGTTATAATAATAAGGTAAAATAATCTCTTGACAATCCAAACATCCCCAGACTGTAAGTTGAGTTATAATAATAAATCCAACCAGCAGATTATTTGAATCCTAGTTGTAATCCATGTCAAACATACCAATAGGATATTATGAATGTATAATAATCTAGCACCTATATGATGTAGGGATCTAAACAACTCAGATTATCATAATTACAAATAGATTGTAGTACTCCAAATTAAATGTGATCCAAATAGTCTTTTAGACATGCAGCATCTCAATGACTAGTAGTACTATGTCCAGCAGATTACTATATATCTGTATTCACCTTTTGATTGGGGACAGCTGCTGCAACTTGGTTCAAAGCCTCAAACTGCAGGGCGCACGCACATTGAACTTCTTGCTTAATTGCTATGGGTATACTAGTGACTAATTAATCAGTGTAATAAAAAACAAGTCTATTTCCTCTGTTTGGAATGATAATAACATTTTAGCCAGCCATGGACTACATAGATCATTTCATTTGCATCTAATCAAAACTAAAAAGCACTCATCTCTTATGGAAAAATTAGAACTAAGACAGATAAAGAATATGGCTGTCCGATTATAGCACGAGCCGACACTGATATGTCCCCCAAATGCTTTAAACTGGTATGGGATACTTATTATCCACGTTGATTGTTATTATGAATAGTCATTCAATGTCCATAATTTGAATTACAGCTTTGTTTTGGATATTTATTTTTTATACCAATTCGGATGAAGACAAACTTGATAAAACTTATGGATTAACTAGATCAATGACTTTTAAAATTTGAACCATGTTTATATATGGGATTAATTGACCCGAACAATTAGACAAAAGGAGTGAAATATATCGCATTATGGTTGTTAGCAATCAATGTATTAGAGCAACTTAGAGTTTCTTTATATCCTTCCTAGTTGATAGGAATAGAGATTTTGGTGGAAAAAATGCACTGTAACAGGTTCTTTAATTAGATCTTCAAATTTTGTCACCCTTTGTTTCGGATTTCTCGCTAGTCAAAGATAGAGAGTAGGGCTACCTCTCTAGAGAGTGCAAATAGAAATTGTTGGAGGGTGAAAAGATATGGAGAGCGATTTTTATTCAAATGGCTCTTCAAATGATGATTTAGAGAGTGAATTTAAGAAAGACTCTTGAAAATGCTCTTAGGTGGGATGGCAAGGGTAGTGTACATGAGGCATAGGATGGTAGAGGTTTGACTCACAAATGGCAAGTGTTCCCATTTGACACAACTCCAGTTTCGAGATCCTTGTTGGATCTGTAATTTATAGATTAAATTAAATTACACTACAAGAGGTTAGGCCTTCTATGACTAACTGATTGTGACAATTACAACCTTTTTCTTGTCATTGTACCCCTTCTATGACTATATGGCTGTTGTCACAGAAGGTGGGTCATAATACCCCTTCTGTTACTAAGAGACCCTATTGTCATTAATCTTAGTGACAATTGCACGTTTGTCACCAGGTTATAACGATGGTATTTGTCACTATATTTGTCATAATATATTAGACGGGATACTGACAAGTTTTCAATGATCTGACATGGCATGTGACGTGGCGTGTGACGTGGCACAGGTAGTATGACAAAAATAATTGTTATAAAAATGAATTTGGCCCAATTGGCCCATATATCATGGGCTGGTTTTTACAATTATAATTCGAATAAGCTCAACTGGCCCATGGGTTGGCCGACCATTTTGGGCCCATCTATTGGCAGCCTTTTTATTTTTTTCCGTATATTGCATCTGATGTTATGGCCCAAACCCATGTACAAAATCGTCACAAATAATAAACTACATTCAATTTAATAACAATGATAATTAGACATGCAAACAGATCATTTCCTCCATAACTAATGGTTCATATAACAATTCTAACCATTCACTAGTCAGACAAATGAATCACATTCCAGATCACTAGTACCAAACATACATCCATCAAAATAAAAACTGCAGCCACATTCCAGTCACGGCAACAACACCATGGCAGCATGGCCAAGTTCCAGTCATCACCTGTTCACCAACAATAGCAGCCACACTCCGGTCACAATTCCAGTCACAACAGCAGCAGCATAGCACAAGTGTCATCACCTGATCACCAACAGCAACAGCCACACTCCAGTTACAGTTTCGTCTGATCTGAGAAAACAAACAATCTCTTATGTGAGATATGCTTATTCTATGTATTGAATTTATAAGTTTCCATTGCCACAGAGGTTAGTTTCTTACGTTTCCATTTTAAAATATGAGATTTCCAAACAGAATTTTGGCACTGTAAATATTTCAATTGGAAAGGTTATCAACTACAAAGTTGTAGGCCTCGTCATGGTCTACAACTTTTGTTTTGGTCATTTCTCCATGCGAGTTTATTTGGATAGTTCAAAAAATTTGAATTTCAAAATATAAGATTTTCAAATAGAATTTTGGTACCGCAAATGATTTCAAATTAATGGAAAGGCTATCAACTATAACGTTGTAGGTCTCATCACGATCTACAACTTTTGTTCTGGTTATTTCTCCATCCGAGTTCATTTGAACAGTTCAAAAATATTTGAAATGCAAAATATTTGACTTGTAGGATTATGTTTTTAATTAATGACGATTACATTTGATCACTTTTGTCATGAGCTACTGTCACAAAGATTAGGAAGTGCACATGGTGACGGTTGTTTATGACTAAAGCACAACTTAGTCACAAACGATTGTCATCTATTGAAAATTTGTCATAAACGTGTCGTTTCTATCACTACTAGGAATATCCACTTCTATGACGAATAGCTTTCGTCACTGAAGCAGCCAAATTCGTCATAATTTCAATTCTATGACGAAAAATGATTCATCATATAAGTCACGTCATACTTGAACTTTTATGACGATTTTCGCAAATCGTCATAGAAGTGCCTTGAACTGTGACGAAAACAGAACGTCATAGAACTGTTTTATCATGCATGGCAAGGGGGCTGCCATGCTGGTGGATGCTTCCGTTGGAGATGCTTTCCACGTGTACATGCTATAGCCAGTTGCATTGGAGATGGTTCGGGTACGTGTCACCTTCTTATTGCACAACGTGGCCATCTCTGGTTCTTGCACGTTTCAGGTTCTTACTGGACCACGTGTCGAGTTCCTATTGTTCCACATTTTAGTTTTCTATGAGCACACGTGTCGTGTTGCAGTTGGATCACATGTCACTTATTCATTGCACCATATGGCGTATTTTTATTGGTCCACGTGGCCGTTTCTTATTCAACCACGCGTCACGGCACTATCCATCCACGTTTCGCATTTTTATTCGGCCACATGGCTTGACAACGTCCTTCCATGTGTCGGATTTTTAATAGCCCACGTGTCGTGCTCTGGCTATTTCAGGTGTCATTCATTGGTTCCTCCACGTGTCGTATTTTTATTTGATCCGTGGCCTATTCTGGTTCTACCGCGTGGAGTACAATCAATTCGTCATAGAAGTAATTCAAGATCGTCACTACTACTAGATTGGCTACATAACAATTCAACTTGGCAATCAAATAACCATAATTAACATTTCATACGTCAGCAATGAACCATTGATAGAGTATCACAACATCAAACCATCAGATGCGTCCACACAACAGACCACAAATGTTCACCGCATCAAGCTTAAGCGCAAGATTAGCTCACAGAGCCTGTTGTACTCCTCCTGTTGCTGTTGCTTGAATTCCTCAGGCTCTCTTTTAGTCTTTTCTGTTCTCACCTTTAGTTCATCCACTAGTTCGACGAGCTCAGATGTACTTTTCTATTCACCAGCAAGTTGCTCCCGAAGTGTCATCTCCATTGATGTCTCTGCTCTGGTGGAGTTTCTCAGGATACCAGCATTCTTCAAAAAAAGGTTTTTGCTGCTTGCCTGGGAGGGGCGCTTGCCCTGGTAGAGGCAGAGGACCTTGGAAACAACATTAGCACTAGTCATTGATTGTTGCCTATCAGCAACAGGTTCTGCTTTCATAGCTTCCTACAAAATTCAATCAGTAAAACATTAGGTTATAGATAGTGGAAGAGGACTTCAACTTAAAACCCAAGAGATTAATTCATAACAAGTAATGCATAGGACTTCCTCAGACAACTGTTGATAGAGATTACATAAGCACAATGCATAGGTCTTTTGCAGCCTACTGTCGATAGAGATTACATAAGCACAATGTACAGGTACCATACTGATTGGTGTAAAATTGCAACTATAAAATTAAATAATATTGTCACATTAGGCTCATGCTGCGTTTCCTTCTTTTATGCAATGGGTTCAGTAGATTTCAAGGAAAACAAATGAAGGTACTTACAACTACCACTTGTTGACGGTGGATAACATCAATATTTTATAGTTAAATAAATATAAGAAATGGTATAAATGAAAGAATACACATAGAACTAGGATTTGATTCTAATAAATTCCATGAGTTTTGGTGCTCTCATTTGTCTTGTAGGATATACAATTTTTTATAGAATAAAAGTATCTCAAATTATGAATTGGAGTGCGCCATTGCGAAGGACTCGTCGAGACGATTGAAACGGATATATTACTTGCTATATTTGGAGTTTGAAATAAAAAGATATCAATCCGCGACCACGCATACATTAGAAGGTTCCAGAGGACACGAAAAGACACCAGACCGAAGCAAACCCCGATTGGCTGATAGGTGGGCTGGCCAGCCCCACCCCTATGTCGGCCAGCCCTTGGCTATGCTGCCTCACCCTAAGCTTCTGAAATGTTCCTCCTATGCCTCCTAGGGTCTCATCTAGGTCCAATTGAAGTTGGTTTATCCAACGGTGGTCGAGGGAGGTCACACGGATCGATGACGTGGCAGTTACTTGGCCTCTACTCCACCTCGGCCTATATAAGGATGCCCCCTACCCTCTCTAGGAGGCCATCTCTCATTCAGATCAAGGCACAACACCAGAGAATTAGGGCTAGACTCCAATGTAGTAGATTAGTTCTAGTTGAGAGTTAGGGAGAGTCGGGCTATGCTTAGGTTCTGGAGAATTCTTCGGAGGTCTAGTATATCTTTGTATCTTACCTTTGCAAGACTTATGCTTTAATATATTTATCTTCTCTATTTACTTTTATGCCTTCATATGTGTGGTTAGTATAGTTGTTATACTTTTGCATGGGATCTCCGCTCGTATTGAGTGCGCTAGTTATCACGTGTGACTAGAGTAGTAATCGCTGGTGTAGACATGGTGTCTAGACTATAGGTTACCTGAGATTGCACCCAGTCCCACAGATTGTTGCGGTAGCCCTAGAGGTGACAGCTCTGACCAGGCATTTGTAATCCACACCATGTTCGGATTGGTGTTCGTAGGGCTTTTTGGCAGCCTTCCCCCGACTACCCCTTTCTAGTCTTTTCGAGAGTCAGAAAGGTACTGTTGCTCCAAAGTGTTATTGTGTAATTGCTATATCTACCCATATTACAATTATCATAGAACTAAAGTAATAGAGAAGTATTTAGGAACCTTGAACTCTCTCGCTGTCCTCTCAATTTAGCTATGCTACTCTTTTATCATGGAATTCTCCTATGTATGTGTCATTATGCATAACTCCTATCATTTATTATTTACCCCTACTTTAGTCTAGTTTGTATATTAAGTTAGTAGATGCATGATGGTGAATTAATAGCTTCTTTAACCATTGTTTCCCAGTGGATAAATACGATACTCTGGAATACTCCCGGGTAAAAGCTAGAACATTATCCATGCACTTGTGGAATTTTCTGTGTACGTTAACAATTACCAACACTTCTCTAGCAGCATCGCTTAGGCCGTTTTTTCGTGCTAGTATGGAAGTCCTTGAAGACTTTCACAATATTAACATCTTCATCAGGTTGATCATGTTGTTCAAGTCCTAGATCATCATGTTGTTCATTAAGTCCTTGATCGTGTTCTGCAGCCTTCCTCTTGTTCTCCTTTTGTTCACATTGCACATGAGTTTCTATTCATATTTATACAAAGGCAAGAGTAACAATAAAACACAACCATCACTTATAAATGTTTGCAGCTAGACAACATAGGAGCGAGATCCTAGAGACTGGTGGTACTTCACTTTTACATGGTTTCGCTTGCTCGTCTCAGATGTTTCCAATAGCTTTATTCGTGTTAGACTGCAACACAAGTAGACCATAGCAAGACTAGATAGGAAATCAATGGGTTCACACACACCTTGTTCTTAGCACTAGACCAAGTCTCAACTAATTCAAACCACTGTGCATTGCTCATGCACAGGACAGGAGAGGTTGTACGGATCTGATTAGCAGGGATGCCATTGAAGTAGGTTTGCTTCAACCTGTAGTGTGCCTGTCGTACCCCACATTGCAATATATTCTAGCATGCTTCTTGTGTTGATGGGTGAGCCTTGTCAATGTCTAGCCTTGACTACACGTAGTAGTGTGAATGAAAAGCAAATCTGTTAAAGTTGCTCAAAGCAGAGTTGAATGTCAAGAGAGGATACTCATACATACAGTTAGGCTCTCCACAAAATTCCTGTAATGGATGACACCAGAGGGCTTCTTGTAATGTTTCCAATGTGTCAAAATTGGTATTTGATGCCTGACTACTACACCTGCCTCTAAGGCAAACTTGTAGCTTGCACTGGATCATGTGGCCTTTTGTTTCCCTCGGCAATAGAGATGGGCATCCTCAATCCTCGCATTGATTTGCTCATTTTGTCAAGCAAAATTCCACGAGTTTGAGGCCTTGGCTTCCTTGCACTTCTCAGCAATGGTACTACAAAGTTTTCATACATTCAGATTATTTGAAAAGTAACATGGATATCAAATAGCTAGTGCGAATTGATTGATAGACATCTATAAGGTAATACCAACCTAGGCAACTTTTATTGTTCTGCGGTTGGGTGGAGATGGGAGTTTGCTCAGAGGGCTCCTCTTTAGCATGGCTATCATCATCTAGCCATGGGCAGTCTCTCATAGGGCTAGGTAGCTTAGAGGGCTCCTCTTCGGCATGGCTATCATCTAGCCATGGGCAGTCTCTCACAGAGCTAGGTAGGGTGCTGTCTTGACAAATGTCTCCATTCAATTCATGAAGTTTGAATTGATCCCTAGGTACAGGTGTCCATGGTGATGGAGAATTATGTTCACCTACTGCTGATACCTCCACCCTTTTGCTAGCGATAGCCCTCCGAGTATGAACTCCAAGAGCAAACTCTCCTGGTCATGTTGAATTCAACCGCTTGGAGTGCCTTCGCCCAGGACTCATGGTAGCGCTGCCTTTTGTCCTATTGGCAGAGCCTCCTCTATGGCTCCTTCGACCCATACACTGAAATTAGAGATACAATCTTAAGCAGCAAGTATGTACAAATTGCATTGCTATCCAAATAGTAAAGCATTGCATTGCTACCTACACCCCCTCTCCGAACTAAATACAGGATAGAACAAGCACCTCAATTGCTAGGGGTACTGGCTCATCTTCTAAATTTGAATTTGTTTCATCTGTAACATCAAATCCCTCAACTACCTCCCCTGGTTCAGGGATATATTCCAAATCTTCACTGTGTCTACCCTTTGTGCTTGACTTTTTTGCCTTTGGAGACACAGGTTTTGGGCCCACATGTATTCCAAGTTCTTCCATCTTTCTAGATTACAAAGGCATTTATTAACTAAAGCTTCTATGGAATGTAAACACAACAGAGCAAGAGTATGCAAATAAGCGCCTAACTAGTAACTACAGCTTATACGGAAGTCATTAATCCAATAAAGCACATGTTAGCTATACTCAACTATAGGAAATATGTAACCCCATCGCTATCTACATATCCTTGGTTCATCCTCTACAGTAGAGCACACATCATAAAAGGAATTTGGATACCTCTTCCTTTGTGTTCGTGTTCAGATCCGGTCTTGTCATCGTGGTCGCGGAGTTGGTGCGGCCGGCGTTGACGAAGGGGTAACAGATTTGGCTTCGGCTAGGGTTCAGATCCGGTCGATCGTGGCAAGTGTTGTGGTAGGGGATTTGGATCTGGCTTATACCATCGTCGAGGATAGGGTTCGAAAATGTATGAGAGATGGTGTGGCTAGAGAGTGGAGAGGGAGTCGAGCTGCTATGCCGATGGCGCCTAGGGTCCATAGCGGGGTGGCAGAGGGGGCAGTTGGAGAGTGGAGAGGGAGGCCATGGGACTAGGATTTGGAGCTAGAGGAGAGACAGTGCAGCTGGAGAATGGAGATGGAGGTAGAGATGGTGACTCTTTGCGCTTTTATATGGGCATCACATTACCACAAAAGCCCTTGCCTAAAATCGATGACGTGGTAAACCTATTTTTCGTGTGGAGAGCAAAAGAGAGGCATTTAATTGTGGGGGCGTGTTGGCGGGACTGCTTGATGCGGTGCGAAATCAAATTTTCGGGGCGTGTTGGTGGGACTGCTTGGTGCGGTGCTCAGCAGAGACCAAAATTTATTCCGTGTTTTAATAGAAAATGATTACGACAAAATGTTACTTACCTAATATCCGTCTTTTCATTTTTTCTCCTGTGCACCTATTTATATATCCGATGAGTTAGTTGTTTCCTTTTTTGTTTTTTCATAATAATATAAATAAAAATAAAACTAAAAGAGGATGATAATAAATAATTAAAAGATGCATGAATTTGACACCTAAAAATTACCAAAAAATAAAAAATAAACCTACTCGCTGTAGCTTGTTGCGCTACATCTGTCGATTATTTTTTATTTGTGTGACTGCATCTGCAGCTGTTTGAACTAAGGCCTACAATTTGGAAGCAAGAGGAAGGCAGGCCCAGGGATGGAAAACCCTCCGTAAATAACTAAATGGGTTATTGATATCCCCATGGATTTCCCAACCAGGAAAAAACCATGGTTTTGAGTTTCTAGAGAGAAAAAAAGCACTCTCCTCCTCGCAAGTGCTTTGGCAATTTGCTAGACGAGTCACAGTACTCCGGATCGTCATCCTCCTTGCTAGAGTCGTAGTCGGTGTTGTACTTTGCCATCGCTCAAGTACGTTCCCATTGCTCGTTGCTGTTACTACTCGAATTGCCAGTGTAGTAGTCGAGGGGTTGATGCGTTTTCTGCTCGATAACGAGAAAGTCCATAGCTCTGGGTATTTAACGCGCCTGACTTTCTCGTAATCAGAATAAGAAAACATGCCCACCCCTCGACAACTACTCTGACTGCTCGTATTCTGAATCTATTTTATTAGTAATTAGTAATGCTACGTGGACTCATGTCTTCTAACGTTTGTTAGCGTATGCATCGAGTATAAATATCCTTCCTGGTCTCTTTTACTTTTCACTTGCAAGTTGCTAGCTAAGGAAAGGAAGCAGTGTTACAACTTCATTAGCAGCTATTGCCCATAAACTACAGTGATCATCCTTGTTGAGGTGAGTTTTAGTTTCTTTGTCATTTTTTCTAGTCAGGATCAAGATCTCAATCGAGGTTAAGATATGGCCTAGGCAATATTCTGTTACTTTGTACTGGTTCTTGCTTGTTCAAGGTGTAGTGTTTTTTCATATGTGGTTTTTCCTAATGATTTTTTCCTTGTGTTTTTTTGTTCTGTATACAGAGAGATGTCGTCGTACCACAACACCCTGTTTACTCCACCAGCAAGCTTGCACTTTGGTGGTACGAGTGTCGGCAGGTATCGTAGCAGGAGTGCTTGTTGCTTGGGAACGTCATGTTCATCAACAGCCCTGACTGATCGTGTTGAAGCTGTAGTTCATTATATGCTTGGTAAAAATTGCTTTGTTACAGTTGTCGAAGACAATAATAGTGGTGACATTTTTGTCCGTGTAAGGAATTTTGAGCAAATGAAAAAATTTAGTAGTGTTACTATATTTGTGGGAGGAGACTCTGTCATCTTCACTCATGTTGATCGACTGAATACAATTTGTCAACCGTCTGACATGAGTCCCCTTGAAAAGATGAGATGTCTTAGACATTAGAGATTAGAGAAATACTACGTAATGTACTTTTGTATATAAAGAAATGAAGTTATTATGTTGGTCCAACTATAATATTTATCTTCCTTTATTTATTTCATACTTCATATACTTTGGTTGATTCTTATTACATTGAGTTTTTTATTTGGTCACATTTGACAATTCTAACTCCTCAATTTGGGACGTAGGGAGTAGTTGAATTCAGATTTGGGCTGATGGCAACCGTCAAAGGACGGATGCATAGTCATTGAAATATTTGTGCTCCCTATAGATAGAACGATCATCTAAAATTTTCACTAGCCAGACACTAGTGGAGCGATAAGGTTTATCACAGAAGGTCCGGTGGTTTGAAATCATGACTACCGGATAGTATTGATGAATGACGTGCGGCATCCATTTTCGCCTTGTAGGCTCTTGGATTCCCATGTAGGCACGCGCGTGGGTGGCGTCAGCAAGCAGTTCTAGCAGGGACGTCGCCTCACTACCCGTCGCATTGATGTGACAGGGCAAAGCCGAACTGCCCACCCACGCAAATGTGTCATGGGTCGTGGGGTGGTTCCATGGGTTATCTGCTGCCTTTTGCAATCATCTACCTTCCCACCAAGATCTCCTCCTTCTATCCCAAAGCTTTTGCCCTCCACCCTACTACGCCCTTTGCGCCGCCGATGCCTCTTGCGAGGACCATGACCACACAGTGGATGAAGTTGTCCATTGTCCGCAAGGCGTTCGACAAGTTGTGACTAAACGCGGTGATCTCGGAGGCTGCTAACATGATCGGGTGGAGAGTCCTGCCGAGAACCAAAGTGGAACTGAGGGCAGAGGAGAATGAGGTCGGCTCTTTCACCTATTTCCACTCTTTTGGGTTTGGGGTGCCGGCGCACCCCTTACTCCGGTGGTTGCTGTACTACTATGGGCTCCACCTCCATGACTTGACCCCAAAGGGGATCCTCCACCTCTATCTTCATCATGTTGTGTGAGGGCTCCCTAGGAGTTCCTGCCCACTATGACCTATGGCAATCTTTATTCCCAGTGGTTCGCTCAGCGCTCGGGCGGGGGTTCATCTTCCTTGGATGGGGGGCACCTTGATCCAACTTCGTCCCGAATTGGAGGACAGGTACCTGAGTCTTGACCACTACTCTTCCGTGGACTTGGGGTGGCAAAAGTTGTGGCTCTACGTCCCCATTGAGAGCATGCCGCTGCCATCTTATTCTCCTGACCAGCTGCGTGGTGACCTCCCAGAGTCATGGGAGGAACTACAGCCCTTGGATCCCTACAGGCACCATGTGCCCAACTTGTTGGATGCAATCAAGGACCTAAAGGACCGGGGCCTGATGGGGACGAGGGTGATTCATACCTTCATCGGCCGTCAGGTCCTCCCCTTGAAGATGAGGCACCACCCCCAGTGGGAGTTCCAAGGCCCACCGTACCCTACAATCGAGTCGAGGGTCACCATCCGCGAGGATGACCTAGACCAACGGGTGATGAAGGTTATGGGAGAGTACACGATGGATCATGGCAGGGGGGAGTCCCCGATGGCCTTTAGCGCCGGCCATCCTCCACCGACAGATGGACCTCTCATCGGTGTGGTCTCACACCCACCGCTAGTTCCTCCTGACGAGGTGATTTTTTTGTGTACCACTATTCATGTTGTTTCTCTTCATTAAATTAACTAGAGTATGCAAGCAATGCTCACGCTAACATTTGTGTTCATGCTGCTTAATTTAACTAGTATTTGACTAATTGCCTACTTTCTCAATAGGTGGACGTGGGTATGATGGCGTCCCGAGAATCATTGGCCTTGGAGCCTGTTCTTCATCCGTGATCGTGCTTGGAAAGCAGCCCTGGGAACCATCCCCTAGTGGGGACAACCACCAGCGATGATTCCATCCCATGCTGGTCTGGATAGTTCGGTGAGTCGTTTGCCTTCTCAATCAGATCACTCTCCCCCTTATCCTATGGGCTTGAACTTGGCTTGCATTGTGCAGAGAGACATTCCGTCGCCGTCGCCGATCCTGTCTAAACCCAGGCAGTCTTCTGGTGATGCATCATCAGACCACGAAGTCCCGTCTACCCTAGATAGTCTTCTAGTGATGCATCATCTAACCACGAAGAATACTTTAAGTTAAAGGAGCCTTACCTCAAGGTCATAGACTTGTACTCAAGGGCCAATCTTGACACCAACAAGTTGCGCGATGAGCTGAAGGCCGCACATGCCGCACTTGGTGTCGCCTAACAAGAAGCCACCTAGGTGCGAGACGAGAAGGCAACCGCTAAGGTGGAGGTCTAGAACCTACTTGTCAATGCTACTACCGCCTGTGACGCAACCTTCTCGGTGCAGACAATGGACAATTCGATCACTGCACCAGAGGAGCGCCTCCGAGCCCTGCCGGCTCGCATTTAGGTTGTGGCATCCGGAGCCATCCATCAAGGGGCTACCACGGTGCTGGTCACTACCCAGCTTGAGTTTGGCGCAGTGGTGAAAGTCCGGGTGGTGCAGCAGGCTTTTCCACTGGCACCAGAGGATGAAGATTATATTGATGATCTGTTCAAGCATGTCGAGGGCTGCCAACGCCGTCTTAGCGAAGGTTAATGTGGACGAGATCCTGCATGACCGCCTCAACCATTGATCTATGGGACGTATCAGTAGTACAAGTCATGACTAGGTTTGGTCTGTGGGACGACCGTATGTGAAGTCTTAATATTTGCACATGTCTGTTAACTTTTGTTGAACTTCGTATTAGGTCTATTAAACTCTGTTGAGCATGGTGTAGCTCAATTCCTTTGGTTATTTGGTAACTTGTTTCTAGCCCTATTGGATTCTTTTGCCTACAGATTTCTTTTGGGTTCTCTTTCTGATCTGAAATATACTAACGATGTTCACCCTTTCTGATCAAAGGATGTGGGTGCATAGATGTTGAAATTTTCTTTGATAAAATTTATTGAACTTGAAAGAATCATGTAGTGAGGAGTTCATCTGAACAAGTCTCACCTCGATCTAATGTAGAATGGATGAGCCATAGCTTTTGACTTTTACTGCAAACGCAAGAAAGTCCGTCCACTGTGTATTTGATCTCGTAGGATAGTATAAAGTGTCATAGCAATCAGTCTGCCCTTCGATTGCTGTGACTACTTGGATTGTAGTGAAATAAGTACAGAAAAGGCCTATCACAACCACACTAGGCATTCAAGTGTCAAGTGTGTCATGGTGGTCAAAAGCTCTTTTTCTCTATTCACTTCTTGTGTCCAGCTTTCTTGCCGCATTTGCTTCACTCTCGTCAGCCGTGCAAGGTCTATATGAAAGGAGTGTCCCCCTTCCCTCATATGATAGCACACATTATATCAATCACCTACGTTCTAGCTCCCCCTTTCCTCACTCGTTTGCATTTTTCCAACCGCATTCTATGCTGGTTCAAGGATCTGGATAAAGGTAACGTACTTCATATCAAACCGTACTATTTGTATGAACTTATTATTGTGTTCCATGCTGGTATGAGGATCTTGATTGACATTTATTCTAACCGAAATCATGCTTACAAATGGCAACTAGTTACCATACCAAGGATGTGTACTCTACAACTATCGACCACAACTTTTCCCTGACCACGTCCCTCTAGTATATTAGACGAAATGAAATTTACCTGTTTCTTGCAAACCGTATGCTCGCTTAATAGTCCAAGTAGCATAAATTTGAACAAGCCAGACATGTAACTCTTGTACAACTATGAGTAGAACTTTTGCCTGATTGGCTATGCTACAAACAGGAGCTGCACCGTCTGTGGCTGCAAGCATGAATCCTAAAGTGGTAGCTTCGAACATAGCTGAGGGAGTGCAGACGATCAGAACCTATGAAAGCATGTAATGTAGCCATCTCTAGCTAGCTGCTGTGAGCCTATGACTGGTTGGATAGGACTGCACTGTATGGTTCACTAGATGACAGAAGGCCCGACCTGACTAAAATATTCATTACTAGGATACTAGTAATGATGAATGTGGTGCACTCGTGTCAGAAGCCTGTTCTAGCCCTGGCATCCCTGTGTTTACAAAGCCTAGCCTCACTACCATTGTTTGACTCCTATTGTAGCCCCTGCTCGGTGGCCTCCCCCGCCTCTGCCTCAATCAATGTACGTCGCGCCACTCTGCCTCTCTAGCCCTCTGGCTCGCCGTCGTCCACACACCGTAGCTCGATCCACGTGGCAATCATGTTGCTGACGGTGCTCCCTAACGAGGTGCAAATAGTGATCATGGGCCACCTCGCTATGACCTTGGAGCGGTCCAAGGATGACCTCCATAGCCTACGGGTGACCTGCTCATCCATGCGCCGCATCTGCGGTGACCCTGCCATTGGTCAGCGTCTGGCACTGGATCGGTTTAGACACGGGAGGACGTGGGATGACCTTGTCGACTACGAAGCCCTCCTTGCTAGCCTAACCCAAGTTAGCAACCCAGAGGCTTGCTTCCTCACCAGGATACAAATTGTATTCATGGAAAAGCACAGCCCCCGGCCATGCCTCGACGATCTCACCCACGTCGCTAACGGCGGGCACAATCTGGCGGCCTATCTGGTCACCCTATTGCTCTATAGATACAATGGCGATGCCGGCGATGATGACACTAGGAGATGGTACATGTAACGTCCTGCCTCTATGAGACCGGGCCCGCTTATATCTGACAGCTTTTCTAGGACATAGACTGCCCTCATAGACCCACACAAGTCTTTTCTACACACTTTGTCCTCACTCGTGCGCACTCAGAAAGGATTTCCTAGTTGGTCACCCATCCTGAAATTGCTCTAGGCCAAGCACGCTTAACCTCAGAGTTCTTTGAAGATGGGCTTCCAAAAAAGAAGTTGCAACTTGTTTGTATGAGTATCCTATTAAACCTGTTAAGCCTTGGGCCAGGATGTTACATCCTCACCCCCTTAAGAGACTGACGTCCTTGTCGGTCAATCCTAAGCCAGGAACGTCCTCTCTTGGCCACGTCCATGTGTCCAGTGCTAGCACATGTGCCATGCTGTGTGACCACTCTAGGACCTCTCCAGCCATGCGCACCATGCCTGCGCAACTACGACACACGCGCCCGTGAAACCACGAGAGTTGGCTCTGATACCATTCTGTAACGTCCCACCTCTACGAGGCCAGGCCCGCTTACATCTGGCAGCTTTTCTAGGACATAGACTGCCCTCACAAACCCATACAAGTCTTTTCTGCGCACTTTGTCCTCACTCATGAGCACCTAGGAAGGATTTCCTGGTCGGTCACCCATCCTGAAATTGCTCTTGGCCAGGCACACTTAACCTCAGAGTTCTTTGAAGATGGGCTTCCGGAAAAGAAGTTGCAACTTGTTTGTATGAGTATCCTATTAATTCTGTTGAGCCTTGGGCTAGGATGTTACAGTACATAAGACAGGTCGTGGGCGAGGAAGTATCGCAGGTAGCGGCGGTGGACCAACGAGTAGGTGGCTAAGCAACAAGGGGTGTGTGCTGTGCGGCCTCCCGACCACCGAGGTGGTTCTCCAAATGATGTGGGGCAAGTTCTCACTGTCGCCGTCGGCACAGGTGCGCGGTAATCTTCCATGCACAACCGATGTCTGCGGCTATGCAAACGGATGGGAAAGATGGGCTTTGTATTGCAGCAAGGACTATAGGCTTTGCCAAGACATCCATTTTTCGAATGGGAAATTGGAATAAGAAACTAGTAATTCACTCTTTTCGAATGTAGTGTATTCTGGCATTTGCAATTTGTCCTCAAATATAGTGTATTTTGTAGCTTTTGATTTTCTGTTGCTTTTGCTTTTGCTTTTCTGTTGTTTTTGTTTCAATTTTATTTGTTTCCTTTAGGCCTTGTTTGGATGCATGTGTATCCATTTCAATCCACATGTGTTGGAGTGGAATGGAATGGAACTTAGTCTAATTCCACTCGAATCCACTTCAACACATGTGGATTGAGATGAATACATGCATATGCAAACAAGGCCTTAGGGATTCAGCGAAAGTACTAGCATGAAACATGTTTCCCTATATACCATGAGACGTGTCCGGCTCGGTCAGATTTACAATGCTCAGACTTTCTTATGTGTGCAGTAAACTTCGAATAGCTATGTGGCTCCTCCGTTAGGCATTAGATCGATAGGAGACTTGATTGGATGAATTCTGTTATGCATATTTATCATACTACAGACTAGAAAGAGAACCAGAAAGAAACAAGCAGGCAAAACCAACCAACAAGGGCTAGAAAACAGCTACTAAATGACCAAAGGACCTGATCTACACCACGCTCAATAGAGTTTAACCCATGCAATTGCTATGTCTGCGTTAACTTGTGTTGAACTTTGTATTAGGTGGGTTAAGCTCTGTCTAGCCCCTGTTGGTTGCTTTTGCCAGCAGTTCTCTTTCTGGTTCTCTTTCTGATCTGTAGTATACTAACGGTGTTCGCCCTTTCTGATCGGAGGACATGGGCGTATAGATGTTGAAATTTTTTGGATCCTAAGATAGTCTGACCCTAGGAAATATAGATGATCCGGATCATCGTGAGTCAATGAACAATGAAATACAGTGATGACAACTGTTAGTGGCCATCCGACTAGTCTATAGAACCCAACAATTAGTTCATGATACAAACAGGTATGGACTAATTAAACAACTAATTGGTTAATTTTTAGCCATGGCTTACTAGTCACAGTTCATCCAAATAGGGCCTAAGACAGTCTAGTACTTAGAAATCTTGATAGGCCAGATAATAATATTGATGAAACAACAAAATATAGATCGTGTCAACTCTTGCGCCGAGTTCACCCCCTCCATCCGTCGTTTGTCTTGTGCACCTCCACCATGAGCTTAGCTTCATCGTCCTCTAGCTTCTCTCGTTCCTCGTCGTCATCATTGCTGTAGGTGGCCTCAAGGATCACGCTGAAGATGTAGGTGTCACCAACGCTGAGGTTGTTGTCAGCGCAAAAGGCGCCCCACCCATACTTGAACGACACTTGCAAGACTTTGTTCGTGCAGGTCCTCTCCAAGCCTATGAACCAAGACTGCCTAGCCATCTGTAGCTCGACCATGCACCACTACTGGTAGTCGTGCACTCGCTCAAAGTCCACTAGCATGTTCTTTGCCTCGCACAAAAAAAGACTGATGCAAAGAGGACAATGGTAACTTGCGACATCATCGGTACATTCTGCGTCTTGCGTGAGTGCTCACCTGATACTTCACTTTGAAGTGGTACTTCTTTAGGATCACTGCAAAACTCCTCGGCTCCATGATGGGCAGGGAGAGCTGACTACCGCCAGCCTCAAAGTCGTGTTGGTACTGCTTGCAGTAGGTGGTAAGGTCGAAGACCTTGACGTTAATCTATGACCGTTCATCATGCCGCAATACAATAGAGAACCTGTCTTGGAGGTCGAGGGCACGAGTGAAGTGCTTCCATCCCCAGTGAAGGTACAAGTGACCACCATTAGGGAACACCTCCACCTTTCACCAAGCCAGGATCTGCTCGTCGTCCAGACAAAGCTCAAGTTTTCGGCAACCTCCGACTGCCCATGCCATTGCAGCCGGCAGTTTCTGAATGCACAACGATCAACATAGCTAGATAGAGGGATAAGTTCATTCCCAAAGGCAAACCCTAGCAGATTGGATTTAGCACATAGAAAATGGGTACGTACCAATGTTTCTACATACAATCCATGAAGAAGGATCTTCATGCACTCCAGGTCACTCTAGCTTAGTCCTGCCATGTCTTCTTATAGCCCCGGTCTTGAGGAATCCTTGCTGGTATGTCTCTGTTCTCATTCTCCTCTCATGGGGGCTTTCTTTTTCTATGTTTCTGGTGTTGTCACAAATGCAAGGAGTGCACACACTATTGGGGCATTAGTGGGGAAGCTAACATGTCAAAAAAACTAGCACCGAGACTGATGCCGTCTCATCGGTGTAAATGGAGGAGACGTGCTCTATTTTCATCAGTGTACGCTTGGGAACGTCAATACTCCTGCATCTCCGGTCGAACACGCCTTCTGCGGTATGTCTGGTTGAGGTTCTCGAGGAAGTGTGACAACACCCAAGGAGAAGCACACTAGTTGAAAAAAATCTTTATACTACCTTGCCCTAGAGTCCCTGTGATGGTTCGAGCATTGTAAATCTGACTGAGCCGGACACACCTTCAGTCTGCCCCTCGACTGCTGTGACTTCTTGATTGGAATCAAATAAGTACAGATAAGACCTATCACAACCACACCAGGCATTCAAGTCTCAAGCGTGTCAAAAGCTCCTTTTCTTGAATCACTTCTTGTGTCCAGCTTTCTTGATGCATTCGCTTGACTCTCATATTTTACTGCACTCGCAAGAAAGTCTGAATACGACACATTTGATCTCATCGGACACTATATAGTTCAGAACTATGAGTAAAACTATAGCCTACGAGTGCACTCGGTCACAACATTTGTATTAGTAGTAGTAGTCATGAGTGGCTTTGATCTGTGTTGAACCCAACTCATCTTATTTTTGTGCATTTGATAAGATTTGTTAAGCTTGCAAGAACCATGCATCAAGGATTATTTTTATTTAGAAACTTTATAGTTTACCGGATCACACAAGGTTCGGCTGTTTGAAATCTTGATTACCCGAACGACGTGCTCCTGCATTCCCGCATAGGTGCCTGCGCATGGGTGGTGTCAGCAGCCTGTTGCAGTAGGGGATGTCGCCTCCCAGCCCATCGCATTGACGTGACAGGGCAAAGCCCCGCCGTCCACCCATGCAAATGTCTCGGTCGTGGGGTGATTGACGGTCCTCAAACTATAACAGTAGAGACAAGGGCGAGAGGGAAGGTTATACCTGCTATCTTCTCTCTTCAGAGCTCCTAATTCCATCCCAAAGCTTTTGCCTTCCACCCTACTATGCCACCGACGCCTCTTGCCAGGACCATGGTGGAGCAGACGAGGTCGTCATCTGTTGATGTGGAGTCCCCGGAGGCCTTCAACGCCAGCAATCCTCCACTGACAAACAGATCTCTCATCGGCCTGCTCTATAACCCACCAGTTCCCCCTTTGGAGGTGGATCATCACCGCTCTTCATGTTGTTTATCTTCATTTAACCAGAGTATGCGAGCAATGCTCACACTAGTATTTGTGTTCATGCTGTTTCATTTAACTAGTATTTGGAATTGATTATGGGCATGATGGCGTCCCAAGCCTTGTTGGCCCCGGTGCTCGGTTCTTCATCCACGGTCGTGCTCGGAAAGTGGCCCCATGAGGCATCCCCGATGGAGGCAGCCACCCGTGATTCCATGCCATGCTACACCGGTCAATTCAGTAAAAGTCATTTGCCTTCTCAATCAGATCACTCTCCCCCTTATCCTATATAGGCTTGAAATTGCCTTGCATTGTGCAGCGCTTCCTTCATGGTAGCACCATCCCAGGTCATGGGGCTTTCCCCCTATGGTCTTTCCCCCTATGGTGCCGGAGAGTTGTCCCATCACCGTTTGCTGCCGCAGAGCATGTCTGTCCCCGCACCGCCCTCTGGTTCTAAAGTCGGTGAATTGTCAGAAGAATGTGAATCCTCAAATGACGTAAACTGCCATCAATTATTAAAGGATTACCACGAGGCCCAAGCGGATTTTTCATCGACCAGGCTGAACAACGAGATGCCGTGCGATGAGCTAGACGCCGCGTGCAACGCACTTCAAGCTTCCAAGAATCTAGCCTCCTAGGCGCGAGCCAACTTGGTGATCGCCCAGCAGTAGGCCCAACACATGATGAACGTTGTTGTGGTGCTGGGCACATGGGTTGACACCCTGCAGATGTTCGTGCTAGCTGCCTATATCGTGGCCTTCCCCGTTGGAAAAGTGGATAATCTGTTCGCCATAGAGGAGCACCTCCGAGCCCTACCAGCCTGAATTCATGCCATGGTGACCGAAGCCGTTTGTTAGGGGGCTGCCACGGTGATAGCTGCTGCCCATCTTTAGATTAGCACAACAGTGAACCTCGGTGTGGTGGAGCAGGGTTTTCTGCCGTGTTCGATGGATGATGACATCACCGATTTGATTGATTGTTTCGAGCCGGCCGCCAACACTAATCTTACCAAAGGTGGATGTGGATGAGATCCTGCATGCCAACCTCAACCCTTGATATGTGGGACATATTAGTAGTACTAGTAGTCATGAATAAGCTTGATCTATGGGACGCCCTTGCAAAATATGTGAACTCTTATTTGCATGTTGGTGTTAACTTTTATTGAACTTTGTATCAGGCCTTATTTGGATGCATGTGTATCCACATCAATCCACATGTGTTGGGGTGGAATGGAATAAAATTTAGTTTAATTCTACTCCAATCCACTTCAACACATGTGGATTGAGATGAATACATGGACATCCTTGTTTGGATGCATGTGTATCCACTTCAATCCTCATGTGTTGGAGTGGGACAGAATGAAGTTTAGTTTAATTCCACTCCAATCCACTTCAACACATGTGGATTGAGATGAATACATGCACATCTAACAAAGCCTTAGGTGGGTTAAACTCTGTTAAGCGTGGTGTAGCTCAGGTCCTTTGGTCATTTTGTAGCTAGTTTGTAGCCCCTGTTGGTTGCTTTTCGCTACAGATTTCTTTCTAGTTGTCTTTGATCTGATCTATAATGTGCTAAACATTCATGAGTGCCTTTGATCTCTGTTGAAGCCAACTCATGTCTTTGATAAAGTTTGTTGAACTTGAAAGAACCATGCAGCGAGGAGTTCATCTGAACAAGTATAGAATATTGTTTTTGCTTTTGCTTTTCTATTGTTTTGTTTCAATTTTATTTGTTTCCTTTAGGGATTCAACGAAAGTACTAGTATGAAACAGGTTTCCATGTATAACATGAGATGTGTCTGGCCCGGTCAGATTTATGATGCTGGGACTTTCTTACATGTGCAGTAAATTTAAGTACCTATGTGGCTCTCTAAAGGAAACAAATATGAAGAAGGTACATGTGACAACCATTACAATTTCAGCACCAGGAGCAAGTCTCGCTCTTATAATCTGTTGAGCGCAGTGTAGCTCAGGTCGTTTGGTTTCTATTTGTTTTTTGTTGCTTTGGTGTCTTTGTCAATCTTTGTTGAACTTGCAAGAACCTTGCAGTGAGGAGCAAGTCTCGCCTCAGTGTAATGCAGAGTAGAGGAGCCATTGGTGTTGAAATGTTATTGCACAGAGCAGAGGAGCCATTGGTGTTGAAATGTTATTGCACACATAAGAAAATCTGACCTCTGTACATTTGAACGTGTCTGATAGTATCCTTCGTAGTTTTCCTCATCTTCTGTGATGCTTGTTGTGTCATTTACGATTTTAAGTTTGGCTAACTTAATAGTAGCATAGCCTATAGTACAATATGGTGGGTGCATTGTAGTGCTTTTGAAGTGTCATTTTTGTGTATTTTGGAGTGTCCTCATGAGCATACCACATGCACTATAGCTGAATTAATGGATGAAACGGTGATGAGAGCTGTAACACCACCATAACACATGTGCGCACCAAACAAATAATTCAATTTGCAAACAAAACAAAGATGACACACTAGTTTAGCTGAAATAATGACAACATCCATCATTGAAGAAATTAACATGTCCATAGACAAGCAAACAATATTGGTCCATTTAAAATGCATAACAGAGAGATATATCAAATGCAGCTTTTTTACTGCTCTGCTAATGAATCCAAAAACAAGGGAACATAAGGAAGATAGTATGGTCTGCAATGAACTCTTTTTTAATGGTACATCTACCATACTGACAGACATGAACAGGGATGACATGAACTTTTTTGTGGTCTATGTTATATGCGATGATGTTCCATCCTCCTAGCAAAGAAAATCAAATTCCATTCTGGATGAACTGTGATCACTATGTCCTCATCATCAAAATCTAGGTAACCAAATATAATATTAATCCTTCCAAACAGGATCTGTGTGGTGACCGTATGCTTCATTAAGTACCATAATCTTTAAGGACCCAGATTGAAAGTTTGGAATCATTGGGACCATCAACAGTATATACACACAAGTGACCCGGAGCTTGATGCATGGAGTGGTGAAGACCATATGGCCTATCAAGTTTCCTCCATGTGTTTTCATCCATATCCATAGCAAATATCATAGAGTACCTCCCAAAGTGCCCCATAATGTGCAGACAACTATTAAGAAACACACTTGGTTGTCTGTCAAATGTCACATCAGTATGCTTGCCCCTTTTAGATTCCTTAAAGATCCATGTTGCAGTTTGAGATGAGTAGATCTCCACACCTGTGCACACAGCGTTGACGTCCACATATTCAATCACATGGAAGTGCGAGGAGGTTGTCGGATCAAACGCCAAGCAGCCTCACCAACAGCATGGCCAACATCATAGGTGCTATGCAGTAGAATTTTAAACTTCTGGGTCATTAGATTGTAGACAACATAGCAGTATCCATCAGCCCCAAGGCACCAGCATAGGATGAGGCCGTTACAGCAATCTGAGAGAGCTACACTATCAATGTTGAAGGGCAAGAATTCCAAGGAGCAGAGGCATACACCATGGATGATGCTGGTGAAGTTTCAATTGCTGTTCTCACTATCATACAAGAAGCCGACCATAGTCTGGGGTAGCTTCTTATGGTTATTGGGGTCTGAGATGAGGTCTATCTAGGAGCGATAGATACATTTGTAGTAGAACAAGGAGTGGGCGGGGAGGCGGTGGAGGATCTCAAAAATGACATCCTCCATGAGGCTGGCCAGTGCATTCCTCTTGTTGGGGGCCTCCATTTTGTTAGTGTGCAGTACGATGAGAGCTTTCTCAGTAATGAGATCACTAAAGAGGAAAATAATTCAATAAAGATCCATCAGTGAAGTCCACAACTCATACCAAAGTGCAACTATTAACAATTTTCATGGTACGACCTCATATAAATTTAGAGTAGCACCACATAGATATATATAACTCAAACTAGAGTAGCAGTTAATGGAGCTGTAACCATTACAATTTCAGTAGTTAATTGAGCTTCCTCAGTTTTCACAAGTAGAATGTTAGTGAACAAGTGGTAGTGATCATCAATGGCATCAATAGCAACATGTGTAGCTTAAACATTATTGGCCTCAGTGATGTGAATGATGGACACAAAGCATTGATTTGCTTTCGATGCCTTCCTGTGGGGGCATGACCCCTAGTATCTATAGGACTCTACGTGGGCCAAGCCGCTAGGGGAGGCCCAGCCCACAAAGGGATGTCGCATGGAGCTCAGCATGGATTGGCGTGCTATGCAAGACGGCACAAGAATCCTTAGCGAGCAAGTAGGATCTAATAGAATATGCTAGATCCCACGATATTTGTAACTTCCATCTTGTAATCAACCAGGATAGAAAGGACTGATCTATAACCCTACCCCCTGAGCTATATAAGGCGGGTAGGGACCCCCATCATTTTTATCTAATCATATGCAATACAATCCATAGATACACAGGACGTAGGGTATTACGTCATGCTGATGGCTCGAACCTACCTACATCACGTTCTGTGTCACATCTGGTTTGTCTCTCACACTCCTTGCTGATTCATCTACTACCACGGGCATACCCCTTGGTAGATTGCTGACCAGATTTCGTTGAGAGTGGCGCTGTTGGTGGTCATTATCGATAGATTTATACTGCCAACATAAGCCCAAAAAGGAGGAAAATACACATAAATACACACATATACATATGTTTTGGACCTATTTTCACTTGTACCAATAGAATTGATGTGCAGAAACAGACGCTGAAAACAAGTGAAACATAGAAAAGAAGGCGCTTTCTAAAAAGCGTAAAGGGGACAAGAGGAGGAAGGAGCCTAACCAGAGCCAAACCTAGGCCAACTCACCTACCCATGCTAATCCAGGTCCAAAGGAGAGGTGGCAGCATGAAGCGGAGGCCGAGGGGGGACACCCCAGGCACGCGTGTGCCCTGGGCGCAGCCGCACCCCCTGGCACCCCTCAGGCCCATCCTCCGCATGCCGACAGTGATCAATGTGGAGGCTGGCGGTGCAGGGTGGATCCAGGGAATATTCCCCCCAACTGACCAGGCCAAGCCCCTATATAAGAGAGGGAAGGTGCGCCTCACTCTACACACACCACAACTTGGGAGCACACCTCACTCCACTCTCCACCTCCACTCTTTAGCTTAGATTAGCAGTGGAAATAGTAGAGGAGCAAGGCTTGAGCCACCAAGGAAGGCTTGTCTTCTTGGAAGAAAGGATCTTGGGTATGAATAAGACTACTATGTTTTCTTCCAAGTTCAAGCTTTCATATCTTTTATATAGTTGTGCTATAGAACTAGAGTATAGTTTTCATGTTACAATCTTGACATATGAACTAGCATATAGTTTGTGTGTAATGACCTTAACATGTTCATATGACATGATCTTAGCATATGAACTAGACTATAGTTTCTATGCTAGGGTTTCGTCATATAAAACTTTATGCTTAAACATTCATACTATATGTCTGTTGGGGTTTAGAGCTAAGTATAGGTGGCAGTTCATCATGCCTTCGGGTACGCCCAAGTTCTTTACCTATCGATCCATAGGGTCGAGGACCGCGGGGGACTTGGGTGGTCACTATATACATAGGCGAGGTGCCCGGGTATATAGGGGCAGGTGATTGCATTTCCCTTTCTACGTTAGAGGGGTAGGCGGCAGGTGGTGATAGCCCTATCCATCCCTTGAACTCCCCCACGTTCATCTAGGGTGTAGGAGTCTAAATTGTCACATGAGGTTGTTGGCAGACCAGTACTCAATGGCCTCCAGACCCATTCTCATGCATAGCTCTAAGTCTTAACCATGTATATGTATGATCATCAACTGTTCTTTGCACGACTATATTAGACATGCCTGCTCCATTTAGGAATATTCTTTAATTCTTTGTTTTCCCTTTTATCCATGAGGTTAGCCCATGTGTGTGTGTCACACTATCTTATGCTTATCATGACTTACCCCTGTACTGAGTACTTGTCTATTATGCAGTCATATTATCTTGTCCATGTCCCTACTAGAAACTTATACACCATTGTTGACATCGTTTTTGGCACGTGTCAAAATGATCAGAGTGGGCTAATCGGCAGAAGGAAAGTTTTTGTATTACGCTGGTAGAAGGGTGCCGATGAAGATCAGCTTGTGAGGGTTGTTGCCGATGAATGGTGGTGACCAATGGAAAGGGTGTCGTTTGACTTGGACTCAGAGGCGTTGTTGGCAAGATCGATGTTATTGCCGATGTCGATGAAGGAAGATCTAAAGACTACTGCTGATGAAGCTTGTGATGACGGAAAACATGTCGATGGAGAGGAGGTCGATGAAAATTTCATCGTAATCAAGGCGGACAAGGAAGTAGATATGTGTTGATTTCCTTTTCTATATTTGTTAGAGTATGATTCATGTAAGAGTCACATTTTTCCTTAGATATGGATTCGGTGTCCTAGTTGTGTCTGGTTATGTTTCTTCAGATCAGGGTATAAATATAGACTGAGGGACAATGTAAAGTCAATCAATATCAAACCAATTTTACTCCTATTTACATCTACTTACTTTTCGGTGACTTCGTCAGTTTGCATATTTTTCCTTTTTAAGAGTTCTCATCGATTCGATGAGCTGCATCGCTTCAGTGTGACCTTCGACGATCCTCGAGTTCCGTGTGAGTACCTCTTGGCCGTGGCTTCTGGGCGTATCGCTGTTGTCGGGACCAAAGTACTCGAATTTTCATCCTTGTCGATTAACGGGTCAAATCGACTGGCACGCTTTGGATATTGGATTGGGTATTAGCCCTTTGTGTTTGCAGATCCACTTTTTCATCAACATATCTTTTGGCACACACGGTGGGACCAATCAACACGATCAATATGTTCAATCCTAAGATTGATACGGGGAATGTCATCGTGATATCAGAAGAAGATCTTGAGGAAGATCAGAAGCAGGCTATGGAAAAGGCTATGGAGGATTACAGGCAGCTCTGCCTGAAATCATTCATCTTAAACAGGAGCAGAGAAGTCATCCAGAAGCAAGATCTGCCATTGCCTCGGCAGGTTACCTTTGACTCCAATCCTGGTAAACTTCAAGAGATAGTTAATTCTGCAGTAAGTCATGCTTTGATTAACCACTCTAATGTGCTGTCCAATACTATTCACAATGCTATGGTTTGAACTTTTAAAGAGGGACAAGTGCCACCACTTTACGTTGGGCCAGCTTATCACCAACCAGAATCGGCATCGGTCAATGCTTCATCGGCTGCCTCAGCCGTTGTGGGCACAAAAGTTACTTCTCCTCCAGGTTCAGCAGGTTTGCCTAATGTTTAATCTACACCGATAAGATCAGATCCAGTGCTTTTAGGAGGACGAGTTCAGCTCAATACAGATCTATCGGCATCAGCTATGTCAGGGCCTGTGTCTCAGAACAACCAGATTCCTGTTAATTGGTGGGGATATGGTATGCCTCCGGAGTTGTCTGCCATCAACTCTGGGTTGCCTCAAGTGTTTGACGCAGCAGAAAAAGTTCTTGTATCATTGGCTGCTCCCGTTTCACCAATGACTCAGGTATCTCAATATGCCACATCAACTACTATGCAACCAACTTCAGAAGGTTTCCAGATGCCTTCATTTCAAGCACCCAATACAAGTCTATCGGCAAGCCTACTGCCGATGCAGCAGAAGGCCCCTGCTTTGAGTCAACCTGGGGTGCAGTTCATGCCTCAAGCTGGTTATGCTAATTGTTATCCAACAATGTCAGCAAGTTACCAGCCATCAGCAAGCTTTGTACCGATGAGTTCTAATAATGGTTGGTCAGGACAGTTACCTGTTCAGCATGCAGTTCAGCAGAATCATCAAGTTACATGAATTCAGCAAGGTCATATGCAAGCTGGTTTTTAGATTCAGGCATCGGCAGCTCAGCCGATGAATCCTTTCCAACAGGTTGTGGGCCACAAGCAGCGGCGAATATGCCGATTGCTGGAGATCGTGTGCCACAAAGACACATGGAGGGATATCAGCAGGTACCTCCTGTAGAAATTCAGCCAGTTCGTCAGCAGGAGGCTGATGCTTTTTGGGCCGATAAGATAGCAAAAATCATGAGAGATCAGTTTGAGATAAAACCCAAAGTTAATACTTATTCTTATCGGACTCCATACCCTTCGGCATATGATTTAATTTCTCTCCCAAATCGGTACAAGGTACCAGATTTCATGAAATTTTCTGGACAAGATGATACATCAATGATGGAACACGTCAAT
The DNA here is from genome assembly GCA_038087645.1 of Saccharum hybrid cultivar R570. Lineage (NCBI taxonomy): Eukaryota > Viridiplantae > Streptophyta > Magnoliopsida > Poales > Poaceae > Saccharum > Saccharum hybrid cultivar. The sequence continues at coordinate 27,813,527 of JAQSUU010000066.1, read as the reverse complement.
CGCTTCATTATTCAATGTGGAGAGGCAGCTAGCAGAGATGAATTAAGAGTTCGATTATTTTCATCATCTTTGTCTAGATCAGCATTCACGTGGTTCATATAATTGCCACCAAATTCTATTATTACTTGGGCTGATCTAGAAAAACAATTTTATAAGTATTTCTTTGCTGGAATCCATGAAAAGAAGCTTACCGATTTAGTAAAATTGAGGCAACGTAATGATGAATCGGTAGAAAGCTTTGTGTAGAGGCTACGAGATGTAAAGAATAAGTGCTACAGCCTGGTGCTGGATGATCGGCAGCTTGCCGATCTGGCTTTTCAAGGGTTATTGCCACATCTCAAGGACAGGTATGCTTCTCAGGAGTTTGAAAGCCTGAGTCATCTTGTACAAAGGATCTCTGATCAAGACACTAGGGTTTTTGAGCCTAAAAAGAATTGGAGCAAAAAAGTATCATTTGTTGATGAGGTAGAAGACTCTGATTCTGATGAAGAACCAGTTATCGGCTTAGTTGAGTGGGTTAAGAATAAAAGGCCGATATCATGTCCTTTTGGTCAGAAAGAGCCAGAGAAGTTTACCTTTGACATCACCAAAGCTGACAAGATATTTTATCTTTTGCTTCAAGAAGGTCAAATTAAGCTGTCACCCAATCATGTGATTCCATCGGCATAAGAGTTGAAGAAGATCCAATACTGCAAATGGCACAATGCAATTTCACATAGTACAAATGAGTGCAAGGTATTCAAGCAGCAGTTGCAATCGGCCATCGAATCTGGGAGAATTAAGTTTGGTAACTCCAAGACCCAGAAGCCGATGAAAATCGATCAGCATCCTTTTCCAGCAAATATGTTGGATGCCAAGGGTAAGACCAAGGTATTGACATCAGAGGCTACCGAGAAAAATGCATCAGTGGATCCCCAACATCAGATAACTACCGATGATGCAAAAAGCAAGGGTCTGCTGGGAGAAAGTGGTAGTTCCAAAAAACCTCCTCGACCTGGCATTATGATTACCCATCGAAGGCAGCAGGAGGGTTGGCGTTGGCGTAAGGACCGATATCAACAATAGCAAGAAGAGAGACGTCAGGAAGAGTGGCATGGGCATAAAGATCATTGGAGGTGCCCATTTTTCATCCATTGCTGGGAAGAAGGCATTAAATTGCCAACTATTGAAAATTGCCCTGAGTGCAATGGTTACTATCGGACCAATCGGCCAGAAAGGAGGTTTCAGCCTAGTAATCAGGGCTTATCTATCAATGAGCCGATCAGAGGCAGAGCATCAGTGCCTAATCAGCTGGGGGGCAGACTTAGTGTACATGAAAGGCTTGGTAAGCGCACTGGATATTTTCCAAGGAATCAAGAAGAGCTTGAGGAGATGGCAAATGCAAGAGTTCTCGATGAAGAAATATTCTACAGGGACCCTAATATACGTCATGTAGAATCAACTGAGATCTGTTATCAGACGGTTTCAAAAACTAAGCTTCCTCGATGGTGCCCTAAGGGTCTGACAAAGACACAGAAAAGGAGGATGCAGCGTGAGCATCAGGAGGACCTATATCGAGAGGAAAGCTCTTCCAATGAGAGGTCCGGACATCGGCAATGGCAGGTGAAGCACAAAGGTAAGGGCCCATTAGCAGATATTAATATGGTATTTATGTTGCCGATGGAGTTTCTAGCTTTAATAAAGGTAAGGGCCCATTAGCACAAAGGTAAGCTCTGATGATGAGGAAGAAGTTGTTCTCTTCGATCAAGTAGCTCAGCTGGCACTAGATCTAATGATGGCTGTTTTTGAGAAACCTACCGATGACGAGAGACAGCATCTCAAAGCTTTGTTTGTGAAAGGCAGAGTTGACGGGCAGCCTGTATCTAAGATACTTATCGACGGAGGAGTTGCGATTAATATTATGCCCTATGTGATGTATCAAAAACTTGGCAGAGGAGATCAAGACTTGACCAAAACCGATATGATGCTGAAAGATTTCGAAGGCAATGTGTCACCAGCTAAAGGGGCAGTATGCGTTGAGTTGACCATCGGCAGCAAAACCTTGCCGACGACATTCTTTGTTATCAATGGTAAAGGTGCGTACAATCTGCTTCTAGGAAGGGATTGGATTCATGCCAATTGTTGCGTTCCTTCTACAATGCATCAATGCCTCACACAGTGGGTTGGGGATAAGATTGAGGTTGTCCCTGGTGATTCTTCTTATATCATCGCATCGGCAGAATCAGATACTTATGAGCGAACCAAATGCATATCAGGAGAAGTTTGGGAGAAAGAGTTCCTCAAAGTTGCTGATTATGAAATTCCACCAATCCAAGCAGTCGGTTCTGAAGAGGAGTTTTAATGGATAGGTTTGCCAATGATGGAAAATTAGGTCAGGGGTTCACATCAGCTGATGATTTAGTAGAGGTAGATATTGGTAATGGTGATAGGCCAAGGCCTACTTTTATTAGCGCTAAGTTAGATTCCAAGTGTAAGCAGCAAATAACCAATTTGTTAAAAGAATATAAAGATTGTTTTGCTTGGGATTATACTGAAATGCCTAGATTAGACCGATCGATAGTTGAACATCAGTTACCTATCAAATCTGGATTTCGGCCATATCAGCAACCAGCAAGCCGATGCAACCCTAATATACTTCCTGACATTAAGGCTGAAATAACTAAATTAATTGAGGCAAAGTTTATTCGGCAGTGTTGATATGCGGAGTGGATTTCTAATTTGGTTCCTATTTATAAGAAAAACGGGAAACTTCGTGTTTGTATTGATTTCAGGAATCTCAACAAAGCACACTGATGGATGGCTATCCAATGCCTATTGCTGATTTGTTGATTGATGCTGCAGCCAGACATCAGATTATCAACTTCATGGATGGTAATGTAGGTTACCATCAAATATTCATGGCTGAAGAAGATATTTCCAAGACTGCTTTCAGATCTCCAGGTCATGTGGGGTTGTTTGAGTGGATAGTCATGACCTTCGGTTTGAAAAATGTCGGTGCTACTTATCAGAGAGCTATGAATTTTATTTTTTATGAGTACATCGGCACATTAGTGGAAATCTACATTGATGATGTAGTGGTTAAGTCTGGGGATATCACAAAACATCTAGCCGATCTACGAAAGATACTGGAGTGCACAAGGAAGCATGGATTGAAGATGAATCCTAATAAATGTGCATTTGGTGTATCGGTAGGTCAATTCTTGGGTTTTATGGTGCATCAGAGAGGTATTGAGATCAGTAGGAAGTCTATTGATGCAATTAACAAGGTAGTTGCTCCTGCCGATAAAACTGAATTGCAATCTTTGATCGGCAAGATTAATTTCATTAGAAGGTTCATATCTAATCTATCGGGTAAGATCAAGGCTTTCAGTCCGTTGCTTAAATTGAAGGCCGATCAGGAATTTATATGGGGGGCTGAGCAGCAGTTGGCCCTAGCTGAAATTAAAAAGTACTTAACAAACCCTCCAGTGCTAGTTCCACCCCAACATGGGAAACCCTTCAGGTTGTATTTGTCAACTGATGATACTATTATCGGCTCAGCTCTTATTAAGAATTTGAAGGGAAAGAACGTGTTATTTATTATTTGAGCAGAAGGTTGGTGGATGCTGAGACAAGGTATTCGGCCATCAAAAAATTATGTCTGTGTCTATACTTTTCTTGTATTAAATTGAGGCATTATTTGCTATCGGCCGAATGCACTGTCATATGCAAGGATGACGTGGTCAAATATATGATGTCGATGCCGATATTAAGTGGTAGAATCGGCAAGTGGATTTTAGCATTGTCAGAATTTGACCTATGTTACGAATCGGCTAAGGCAGTTAAAGGGCAGGTTATGGCTGATTTTGTCACTCAGCATTGCAGTACAGTAGACTCTCTGGAAGTTGCTCCTTGGACACTTTTCTTCGATGGGTCTACGTGTGGTGAAGGAGCAGGTATCGGCATTGTGTTGATTTCACCTCAAGGAAGGAAGTATGAGTTTTCATTGCCGATTGTTGTTACATCGACAAACAATCAGGCTGATTATCAAGCTTTAATAAAAGGGTTGGAATTACTTAGGGAGATACGTACCGATGCTGTCGAGATCTTTGGTGATTCTATGCTGGTTATAAATCAATTAGCTAGGATTTATGAATGCCGAAGTGAAGTTTTGATCTCATATCATGAGAGATGTTTGCAATTATTGAAAGAATTTAAAGATTTTCGTCTTGAACATATTCCTCGATTGCATAATGAAGAAGCTAATCTGCTAGCTCAGCATGCTTCAGGGTATCAGCCTATTCAGGAGGTGCTGACATCGGCAGTTGATACCGATGACTGGAGATAGGAGATTGTCGATTACTTAAGGGATCCATCTAAGAAGGTTGAAAGACGTATAAGATTTCAGGCCACTAAGTATGTGCTCCTCGATGATGAATTATATTATCGGACTATAGATGGAGTTTTACTCAGATGTATTAGCGGTGATGAATCAAAAAGTTTGATGGGTGAAATTCATGAAGGAGTGTGTGGGGCACATCAATCGGCTTTCAAGATGAAGTGGATGATCAGAAGGAATGGATACTATTGGCCGACTATTCTTGAAGATTGCTTTAAATATTTTAAAGGATGTCAGGGGTGTCAAAAATTCGATAATATTCAAAGAGCGCCTGCATCGGCCATGAATCCTATAATGAAACCTTGGCCGTTCTGGGGATGGGCTATCGATCTCATCGGTCAGATTTATCCACCATCGAGCAAAGGACATAAATTTATTCTTATTGCTACCGATTATTTCACAAAATGGGTTGAAGCAATTCCTTTGAAAAAGGTGACATCGGCTAGTATGATCGATTTTGTGAAAGAGCATATTGTTTACCGATTTGGTATTCCTCAAACTATCACTACCGATCAGGGTACTATGTTTACATCGGGAGAATTTGATGAGTTTGCTATTGGTATGGGGATTAAAGTTTTGAATTCTTCTCCCTATTATGCTCAAGCTAATGGTCAAGCTGAGGCTTCTAACAAATGAATTATCAAACTCATTAAGCGCAAAATTAAAGAAAATCCTAAGCAGTGGCATATATTATTAAATGAGGCCCTGTGGTCATATTGGATGGCATGTCATGGTGCAATCAAAGTAACGCCTTATTAGTTAGTATACGGACACGGTGCAGTATTGCCTTGGGAAGTTAAAGCTGGCTCTAGGTGGATATTTTCTCAAGATCAACTGACAGCCAATGACTATGATACTCTTATGAAAGATGAGTTAGAAGACGTGGCAGGTCATCGGTTGAGGGCTTTAGTTAGCATAGAAGAAAATAAGAAAATGGTAGCCAGATGGTATGACAAGAAGGTGAAGGTAAAGGAGTTTGCCGATGGAGATCTGGTTTGGAAATTGATTTTACCGATTGGGACTAAAAGTTCAAAGTTTGGCAAGTGGTCTCCTAATTGGGAAGGTCCTTATCGGATAAATCAATCTGTTCCTGGCAACGCATATATTCTAGAAACCCTCAAAGGGGTTGTGTTTCCCAGAGCATTAAACGGAAAATATTTAAAGAAATATTACCCTAGTATCTGGATGGATGCATAAAAGTATAAGTGCCGATAACAGTCCTATCGGCCAAAATTAGACAAGGGTATCAGTGTTTCCTAGAGCACCGATGCAATAAACAGGATTCACAAATTTAGTAACGATTGGATGGCCGATATCGCACACAGGAGAATCTGATCGGCTTCCTTTATCTCTTTGATATCTTTATCGGCAGCACCCTCCACTGGCCTAAGTTTTTTCTTTACTGCCAAGGCTTTGCGAGCTTGGATATCTCTTTCTTGCTGGAGAGCCTTGATAGCATCAGGTAACTGGCTTTCTTCTTGCTTGGCATGAGTTAGAGCTGCCTCGACTTCTTTCAGTTCCGCCAGTAGAGTCATTCTCTTTGCCAATAAGTCCGAGATTTTCTGCTTAAGTTTGGCACTCGAGGTCTTCAAACTGTTGATGTTCTTGTGCTTCTCATCGGTGGTCTGCTTCAATTGTAGCATCTCTTCTTTAAGCTGAGCCTGAGCGGCTCTATCGGCAATGCGTTGAGCAGCCCTCTGATATTGGAGTTGTCGGCTTTCTAAGTGGGCTGCTGGGAAGAGTGCCTCTTCGATGTCGGTAGGGACCTGGCCACGGATTATTTTGAAAATTGCTTTTGCAGGGTCTGAATCATCTACCAACTGGGCGGTGTCTTGCTGTAGCAAGTTCAGTAGAGCCTCCAGCTTGGACTTGACTTCTGCCGATATTGTACCCAGTGCGAGTGTAGAGCTTGCCTCCTCTCCGTCATCGTCAGAAATGTCGATGGCAAAGGAGAATTTTCCTGAAAGAAGGAAAGGGGTTAGTTGAGGACAAGTATGAATATTATAAATCGGCTAGATCAGTCGGCTTACTTGTTTCAAGGTAATTTCTTGTCTTTGACTGGAGGAAGCAATCTGGAGTGTGACATGTGAAGGATCGGCCGAGCTTGCTGATGGGATATCTTCAGCTTCAGGATTAACTGGTGCTAAGATTGATGGTAATTCCTTTGTGGTCTCATCAGTAGTTGGTCCTTGGGATACGACGACTGATGACGTGCCCTGTGCAGAAGGATCGACTGCTTGCTTAGTTGCATCGGCCGATTCTGGTTGGCTTGGAGGTGCTAGATCAGGTGTTGGGATCGGTACGGACTTCTGTCATTTTGGCTGTGTCTCAGTATCTGTTGAAGCTTTGCACTTTGTTTGGGCCTCAGCAATGGTTGGCTGGGGGGCATCGGCACTTGTTGGTTGTGAAGATTGGATATCTGGGACACTTGTCGATGTACCCGTTTGTTGCTGCAAAACGGGTGTAAGATATGATATTTAACAAGTTAAATGTAGAGTTGAAGGAATACCTCTGAAGGTTTGTCGGAGATGGTAGTGTTTGATGCAAGAGTTGCCGATGATGATCCAGTTGTAGTTCTTACATCCTAAAAATTAGTGTTAGTACAGTCTGAGATCAGCATGAGTTGGAATAAACAGGGTTGTTACCTTGAACGCTTCTATCAGGGTTGCAGCGGTAGCCGATGGAGTGGCTCTAGCCTTAGCCAATTTTGGCTTGGTAGTGATTTTCTTGGTACGGGTTCTCTGATGAGTCAGAGCAACCAGGGTAGGGGCGTTGTAGCCGATCGGTGATATTGGGGATACAGGTCGAAGGTCAAAGGGTTTCCAACTCCTGCATGTGGATGGTGCTGGGTCATCGACCTGTCACAAGAAAATTAGTTGCCGATATATACAAGAGAAAAAGAAGGGTGTTAAAAGAAACTTACTGCGTCATCAGGGATGACATGCTCAAGGTCAATCAGATGCCGATATGTATGAACAGATGCTGCAAATAATTGTCCCTTCCACTCTTGCCACCATAACTTATATGATTCAGTGATAAAAGAGGCTGGCATCTAGGTGGATAGATCAACATCTGTAGTGTCGACATCAGGAGAGAGTCGCACTACCTTTCTCCAGTCTGATCTGCTGGTGATTGTTTCTCTCGGCTTAATCACATTGGCAAAGCAAAGTTTAATTGGCAGCTGTCCAAAGGCCAATTGACGTGATACTGTCGATGGATTGTAGAATTCATAGGTGATGTTGGTGTTTTTCCCACTACCGAATGTATTCACTGGGATTGCCCGGGGAGTAATGATGGCCATCATAAGTTCATCATCCTTATTCAAGGTATCATCGGTGAAATTGAAGAGAAGGGGGAATCTGGTTTCTTCGTCGATGTAGGGCATCCAGGCTCGATGATCACGGGAAAGACTGTTGTAAAAGCTTTGGAAGAATCGGCCGATCTGATCTTCGTTGGCCTTTGTTCCAGGAAGAACAATTATGGCTTCACCAAAATTGAGGGGTGGGCATGTTGCCGATTCTTCATGTCCAAGTTCATAGTCTTCGGCGATATCTCGTGGGAATTGCTGAGCAAAGAAATCACATTGCAAGCATTTGTGCATGTGGGCATTCAGCCACATATTAATGAACCACCACAGGCCTCCTATGTTGCCGATGGGTTCACCAAGCAGAAGCTTCTGAGACACTTGATGTAAGAGGTGATAAGTGGAGCTCAGAAGGTATCGGCCAAGAGGGAACCTTACACCATTGGCTAGTAGTTCAGCTGCGGAGAGGTAAGCATTGGTTGGCCCTACCGATCGACCATAGAAAATGAATTTTTCTAACCACATGTTTAGGAATGTGGTGTGTTCCCTCTGACCAACTGTCCCAGTCCTCCTGTATTCTTGAATATACCATGTCCAACCACCGATGTTATGGGTATTCACCCTATACTCAGATTTTCTGCCGTAAATAGAGGCATCATCGGTAGTTGAAATATCTAAGCCGGTGAGCATGTATACATCGGCAAGTGTGGGAGTAGCTGGGCCGTGTCCAAACATGAAGGTATTTGTTGTGTCTGACCAGAAATAAGCGGCAGCAATCATCATCGACTCATTCTTCTACATATCGGCAATAGACAACTTGATGCATTGATCTAGTTTTCGCTCTGCCCAGTACACTTTCATCGACCCGATTACCCTCAGATACCAATCTTTCCATCCCTTGGTGGTTTTGGGCCAAGATCAGAAGGTATCCTTCCATAAATTTAAAGAGAAATTCTAGGCTCTGAAGGGAATTCTGTTAGTCTCTGCATTAATACAATCGGTTGGATCTGGGTTACCCATTGGGCCTAAACATTGGATGTGCGGCTGATTGGTTGGGATGACTAACATGTTGCATAGTTCTTAAGTTTGGGGGATCAAAAGAACAGAGGAAAAGAGAAAAAAATCACCAACTATATGAACTTGCAAGGGCAAAAGGAATTAGAGTAAAAAGGGGTGAAGGTGAAACGAATCGCAGGGACGTCAAAGTTGATTGCCATTATCTTGAGAAGGATAGAGGCGCGGCTGGAGACTCGAGGTTGCCGCTGGGGAAGGTTCTTGCTGGTCGGGGTCGCACGGTTGTTCGTCGAGGTCACCGCCAGAGAGAGAGAATGTTGAAGGTTGAAGTCTAAGGGTAGAAGACGAGCATTTGGGAGAGATTTATTTATAGGCCGATTGGAATAGGGGCATTCTAGACTTATCTCTCTGTCACGCGCGTGTAGGTCAAGGTGGTTCAGATGGATATGGTAACTATTCGCACGATAATCAAGGGATTGTGCAGGTGATTTGATAGCAAGCAATCATGACTCGGAAGAAATCTCAGTACAGGATATTCTAATTCTGAGATCGGCAGCGTCACTGTGTTAGGTTCTTGCCGATGGACTATTGTTTTTGTATCTTAACCATAATTGGAACAAGAGTGGTTGAAGATTGTGCGATATTTACTGAGACGCGTGAATCAAAACTGGATTTGATTGGATTTGGTAACAGATTATGTCATGCTCGGAGGATGAATTAAGATAATTGGGTGAAGGCAATCGTTGTCTGGAGTAAATTTCGGAGCATCAATGATTTTATACTCCGAAATTGGGGGGCATGTGTTGACACCGTTTTTGGCACATGTCAAAATAATCAGAGTGGGCTAATCGGCAGAAGGAAAGTTATTGTATTACGCTGGTAGAAGGGTGCCGATGAAGATCAGCTTGTGAGGGTTGTTGCCGATGAATGGTGGTGACCAATAGAAAGGGTGTCGTTTGACTTATACTCAGAGGCGTTGTTGGCAAGATCGATGTTATTGCCGATGTCGATGAAGGAAGATCTAAAGACTACTGCCGATGAAGCTTGTGATGACGGAAAACATGCCGATGGAGAGGAGGTCGATGAAAATTTCATTGTAATCAAGGCGGACAAGGAAGTAGATAGGTGTTGATTTCCTTTTCTATATTTGTTAGAGTATGATTCATGTAAGAGTCACATTTTTCCTTAGATATGGATTCGGTGTCCTAGTCATGTCTGGTTATGTTTCTTCAGATCAGGGTATAAATATAGACTGAGGGACAATATAAAGTCAATCAATATCAAACCAATTTTACTCCTATTTACATCTACTTACTTTTTGGCGACTTCGTCAGTTTGCATATTTTTTCTTTTTATGAGTTCTCATCGATGCGACGAGCTACATCACTTTAGTGCGACCTTCGATGATCCTCGAGTTCTGTGTGAGTACCTCTTGGCCGTGGCTTCTGGGCGTATCGCTGTTGTCGGGACCAAAGTACTCGAATTTTCATCCTTGTTGATTAACGGGTCAAATCGACTGGCACGCTTTGGATATTGCATTGGGTATTAGCCCTTTGTGTTTATAGATCTACTTTTGCATCAACAACCATGCCTTCCTTTGGAAAAAAATATAAATAACGATACCCTGAATACTTCTGGGTGAAATGCTATAATGATAGATCTGTGCACTTGCGGATAACATCTATAAACGTTATGACCTATCAGGTGTTTCTAGGTACAGTTACCATGGGAGGGCTTAAAGCCCTATTCTTGGTGAATGTGCTTAGAAATACCAATCGGCATTTCTGGCACTGCTGCTAAAGGTTGACCTAGTGTCTGCTCTTGGTGGTGACGCTAAGAAATGCCAACAACCATTTCTAGCGCTGTTGTCGGAGAAGGCATTAGTTAAAAAGAATCTAGTAGGACATGTTCATGATAATGTGTATGTATGGTAGCCATTGCTCTTACAGGATAATCTTGCATGTTTTCTCCTGTTGTGGATGAAAATAGGATAGTGTAAGAGGGGTTTCAACTTGTCAGACAACTTCATTCTTGATCCGGAGGCACTCCTAAGGAAGAAGGGGTCTTGTGACTCTACTTCTTCTTCCACTCCACCGACAACTGAACTACTCACCCCTGTACTAGCTGCTACCACTACTATGGCCCAGAAGTCACTCTATGAGTTCTCTGTCCCAGCTATTACCAACGTGCCTACCGGGCCCGCTGTCAACATTGGTGACAAAAACTTTGAGATTAGGATCAGGCTGATCACCATGGTACAAGCTAGTCCATTCTGTGGACTACTGAATGAGGATGCCAACGCACACCTACAGACCTTCCTTGAACTGTGCAACACAATCGTCATCAAAGATGTCACACCTGATGCTGTAAGGCTCCATATGTTTCCTTTCTCCCTTGTGGGGAAGGTGAAACTATGGTTCTATAAGGACAAGGAAGCTGTCAATACCTGGAGCAAATGCTCCGAGGCGTTCCTCACAAAATTCTTCCCCATAGGCAAAACCAATGCCCTGAGGGGAATAATTACCAATTTCCAGCAGGAATCAATAGAAACTATCCCTGAGGTGTGGGAGAGGCTGCAAGAATATATTCAAGCATGCCCACACCACGTGATGGAAAATTGGCTTGTGCTCCAGAACTTCTACGATGGGTTAACACCCATGTCAAAGGAGCACATTGATGTCGCTGCTGGAGGGGCATTCCTCTCACTCACCCTCAATGAAGCGATGACTCTCATCGACAAGATGGTAACCAATTGTGGGTGGGGTGAAGAGCGAAGCTCGCCCAAACAAGAAGACATGCACATCATGAAGGAGACGGATGTGCTTGTCATAAGAATGGACCTCAATCAGAGGGTTCCCCCAATCCTAGGAAGACCATTTCTTAACACTACAAATGCAGTCTTACGTGTGGGGTCAGGGGATGTTAGTTTTCATATGCAAGGACAAACTATGAGATGCTCATTTAATGGGTTCAACAAAAACAAACAGCCCAAAACACAACCACTAAGTAGTGTTAAGCAGATATGGCAGGCAAAAAGGTCAACATCCGCATCTACTTCTCTAGACACGGATGAACCTTCAACAAGCAAGAACTGAAAGGAAAAGAGTCCTGCTCAACAGAATTTAAAAGGAGAGCCCTCGCCGTAGGTAAACGGTAGTTATCCTTTTTAATATTTTCATACCATTAAACATTGCTAGTATAGATAGTAATGATAAAAAGAAAAAATGATAAAAATATTTCATAAATATAATAACTTGATAAAAAGTTGGTTAATCTTCATAAGTTTTATATGAAGCATGTTTAAGTTTGAAGCATGGTTCGTACGATCATGTCTTCAAAGGCATTATAAACTAGCATGGTGCTTTGGTTAAAGTGTCTACATTGATTAAATTTTGAATTTGATCATTGTCCTAAAACTTGCTAAATATGAAACTTTGAATGATAAACCAAACCAAAAATATTCATCTTATTGAATAAACTTTTGTTTATACTAGCATGCTTGGGTTTGAGAATATGATTTGCTACGATCATGTTTTCATAGACTTTTCAAATTAAGCATGGTGCTTAGGTTGACTAGTCTGCCTTGATCAAATTGAACAATTTGTTTAATTTGATCATTGTTCCAAAAGTTGCTAAGTATAAAACAAGGATAAAAATATAAAAATTCAAAAACAAATAAAATACATGCCTCAGAGTATTCATCAAGCAAACTCGAACTTCTGGCCTCGACCTAGCTTGGGGAAGGGACCCGCACAGGTATGATGCATTGCATATTTACTTTCTTGCATTCATTTCCTTTTTACATATTTATCATGCATAGAAACTAAAAATAAAATAAATAATAATAGTAGTAGTAATAAAATAATATAATAAATAAATTAAAATAATAAATAAATTCCACTCCATACATATGTGTTGTAGAAAAGTTGATTCCATCCTTGTTGTAATGATAAATAGTTGCTCTGTCTTATGTTTTAAACTATGCCTAGCTTATAGCTTAGTCTTCTCCAATATTTGAGTTTATTGGCTTAAAAAATTATTTACCCTGAAAGACTTGAAACTTGTGGGTGCAAAATGGTAAATCTAGTCTAAGTAGTTGTTTGACATGACATAGAGAAATAGACTTTGCTATGACTTTGTTCTAAGAAAGACTTGACATCCGGAGATTTTATTTTCAAAAACTAAAACTGAAAGTTCCTCAATGATCTAAAATTCCTACTAAAGCCATATGACACATTCCTATATAAAACCTTAGTCATATGCTACTTGTCTTCATGGTGAGCTTTGTCAAATTATTGTGACCAATGTTGAGATTCTTTTCATGCACCTATGATCAAGATCCAAGTACACTTTATAAATAAAACTCTATGTCAAATATTTTTCTCCAAAAGTTATCTAGAAAGTATGGGCTATGAAAAAAAAGAATATATATGAGAATAGAAGATGACATGCTAAAAGAGCATGAGCCAAAAAATATAGAAAAAGAGAGAGAAAACAATGGGTACCTTGATGCCCGCAAAAGAGAGAAAATAATGGGTGCTCTGACACCCACCAGTGAGAATAAAGATAGCCCATACTCTCAAAGATTTTAAAAAGAGAGAGGTACGACATTTGAGTTCATAAAAAATACAAAAAATTATTACACACTTGCACAATGTTGATCAAGGTATATGACTAGTCTCTCCTATGGTCCGGTTTTTGACTTAGCAACATGACATGATGCAAGTATGCCAGTTTTATCCCTACCAAGCTCCACAAAAGCCTTATTAGATGGTAGGATGAAAGAAAAGCAAAGTCAAAAAGCCTTTAGCGAGGAATACATACACTTTTGAGCGATCGAGTGTATCATTTGAGGAACTACATTTTGAATTTCAAAAATTTTTTAAACCTCTGAAAAGATAGTCAATCAAAAGAACAAATGATAAGCAGGTCTGTTTATCTGTTATGTCTTGCAACCACCCAAGACTTAGAGAAGGCCAAAAAGCTCCATAGGTAACAAGGTAATAACGGGTGAGCAACAAGCCAATTCATTCAAATTGCGGTAGAAAACTTTGTTATAAACCTAGCATATTTGAAATATAATTGGCATAGTAGTAACTCCTGATCAACAATCAATGTCTTAGCTTTTGCTCGAGGATGAGCAAAGGGTAAGCTTGGGGGAGTTTGTTGGCGGTCGTTATCGATAGATTTATACCGCCAACATAAGCCCAAAAAGGAGGAAAATACACATCAATACACACATATACATATGTTTTGGACCTATTTTCACTTGTACCAATAAAATTGATGTGCAGAAACAGACGCTGAAAACAAGTGAAACATAGAAAAGAAGGTGCTTTCTAAAAAGCGTAAAGGGGACAAGAGGAGGAAGGAGCCTAACCAGAGCCAAACCTAGGCCAACTCACCTACCCATGCTAATCCAGGTCCAAAGGAGAGGTGGCAGCGTGAAGCGGAGGCCGAGGGGGGACACCCCAGGCACGCGCGTGCCCTGAGCGCGGCCGCACCCCCCTAGCGCCCCTCAGGCCCATCCTCCGTATGCCAACAGTGATCAATGTGGAGGCTGGCGGTGCAGGGTGGATCCAGGGAATATTCCCCCCAACTGACCAGGCCAAGCCCCTATATAAGAGAGGGAAGGTGCGCCTCACTCTACACACAACACAACTTGGGAGCACACCTCACTCCACTCTCCACCTCCACTCTTTAGCTTAGATTAGCAGTAGAAATAGTAGAGGAGCAAGGCTTGAGACAACAAGGAAGGCTTGTCTTCTTGGAAGAAAGGATCTTGGGTATGAATAAGACTACTATGTTTTCTTCCAAGTTCAAGCTTTCATATCTTTTATATATGCTTCTAAACTATTTCCACTTGTACCGGTAGAATTGATGTGAATGCAGAAACAGGCGCCGGAAACAAGTGAAACATAGAAAAGAAGGCACTTTCTAGAAAGTGTAAAGGGGACAAGAGGAGGAAGGAGCCCAGCCAGAGCCAAACCTGGGCCAACCCACCTACCCACGCTGATCCAGGTCCAAAGCAGAGGCGGCAGCACGAAGCAGAGGCCGAGGGGGTCCACCCCAAGCATGCGTGCACCCTGGGCGTAGCCGCGCCCCCAGGCGCCCCTCAGGCCCATCCTCTGCGTGCCAATAGTGATCAATGTGGAGGCTGACAGTGCGGGGTGGATCCAGGGAATATTCGCCCAATCGACTAGGCCAAGCCCCTATATAAGAGAAGGGAGGGGTGCCTCACTCTACACACACCACAACTTGGGAGCACACCTCACTCCACTCTCCACCTCCACTCTTTAGCTTAGATTAGGAGTAGAAATAGTAGAGGAGCAAGGCTTGAGCCACCAAGGAAGGCTTGTCTCCTTGGAAGAAAGGATCTTGGGTATGAATAATACTATTATGTTTTCTTCCAAGTTCAAGCTTTCATATCTTTTTATATAGTTGTGCTATAGAACTAGAGTATAGTTTTCATGTTATAATCTTAACATATGAACTAGCATATAATTTGTGTGTAATGATCTTAACATGTTCATATGCATGATCTTAACATATGAACTAGACTATAGTTTCTATGCTAGGGTTTCATCATATAAAACTTTATGCTTAAACATTTGTACTATATGTCTGTTGGGGCTTAGAGCTAAGTACAGGTGGTGGCTCATCATGCCTTCGGGTATGCCCAAGTTCTTTACCTATCAATCCGTAGGGTCGAGGACCACGGGGGGACTAGGTGGTCACTATATACATAGGAGAGGTGCCCGGGTATATAGGGGCAAGTGATTGCATTTCCCTTTCTATAGTCGAGGAGTAGGCTACAGGTGGTGATAGCCCTGTTCATCCCTTGAACTCCCCCACATTCGTCTGGGGTGTAGGTGTCTAAATTGTCACATGAGGTTGCTGGCAGACCAGTACTCGGTGGCCTCCCGACCCATTCTCATGTATAGCTCTAAGTCTTAATCATGTATATGTATGATCATCAACTGTTCTTTGCACGGCTATATTAGACATGCCTGCTCTATTTAGGAACATTCTTTAATTCTTTGTTTTCCCTTTTATCCATGAGGTTAGCCCATGTGTGTGTCACACTATCTTATGCTTATCATGACTTCCCCCTTTACTGAGTACTTATCTATTATGCAGTCATATTATCTTGTCCATGTCCCTACTAGAAACTTATACACCATACCTTCCTTTGGGAAAAATATAAATAATGATACCCTGAATACTTCTGAGTGAAATGCTACAATGATAGATCTGTGCGCTTGCAGATAACATCTGTAAACGTTATGACCTATCATGTGTTTCTAGGTACAGTTACCATGGGAGGGCTTAAACCCCTATTCTTGGTGATTGTGCTTAGAAATACCAACCGACATTTCTAGCGCCACTGCTAAGGGTAGACCCTGTGTCTGCTCTTAGTGGTGAGGCTAAGAAATGCCAACAGGTGCACTAGGTAGAGGGTGTGCAATCAGAATCCATGGCAAACCAGATGGTCAGTTTTCCAAGCACCATGGCCCTTCTCGAGCCCGGCCAATCCTTCATGGTTGGGTCTATGATTATAAGTGCCAACAGCATCGAGGGGACCATGGAGGTAGCACAGGTTAGTCCCACGCAAATTGCGCCAATCACGGCGATAGCTTCTCCGACTCCAGCGATCCATCGCTGGACAAGGAGGCCTATCAACAATGACAATCTGATTGAATCAATTGATCAGGTCACCAACGGCCCAGCGGAGACCTTGTCCCTCATGGAGTCGATCCTAGATTGACCTACTACGGGTGATGAATTCCCCGCACTCCAAGATCACCAAGTCAATGCCTCTGAGCGTCCTGCTCGGACACATCGACAAAAGCAACCAGATTTAGATCTGGTGATCATTGCAACTCCAGGAGGGCGCACCACGCGATGTCGACCACTTCCGGCTCTAGGCTTGCGCTTAGCAGATTACGAGCCCTGGATGGAGAACCTGCGGAAGCCCTATCTTTTTGGGTTGGAAAACGTGGGATCTGCTTACCAGGATACCATCCACCACCTCTTCATAGATCACGCCGAATGTAATCACATCTCCGACCCCTATGCAATCGACCCAGCTGATTTCGATCAGCCCGCTCCTATGGTCAACATGGTAGCCATATGCTAGCTCATGGATGACACTGCTGATCCAAACGAATCTCTCCACAACATCCTGAACAAGAGCCCCAATGAGTCCTCCATGGGCTCTGTTGGTATTTCTTAACGCATACAGAAATAATCCGCAAGCACATGGAATTATCGTTATAGCATTTCACCCGAAAGTATTTAGGGTATCGTATTTCCACAGGGAACAGATGTGTAAAAGTCTCTTAGCTAGTTTACCCAAGATAACAAGAAGAAAGATAGCTCGGGTAGTGAGGTTTTATAAGGATAGAGATCCTAAGTCAAGATAGCTTTGTCACTATAGACTTGCTTCGGGCACCAGAGCGTAGCTGGTCTGCCAGCCGATATCGGCTTGTAGCCGGCGTCGAACCCAAACATGGGGAATATATGAGGGACAGACAGGGCTGTCATCACCTATCACCTACCCCTCAACCATGGGGAATGAGGCAAATGAAGGTAGTCCCTAGCCTAGACACCAAGTCTACGCTATCGACTACTACTCTAGCATCGATTAGGGTTATCCATCTTTATTAGGGCCCTCTACTAGAGTATCCGTCTCAAGGACAAACGATGAACCCACAAGAAAATAGTATAAACAAGACTAACTTAAAGTAAGAGCTCACCACCATAGAAGAACACAAACCTTTATACTCCAAGTAGTACTAAGTATGTCGAGGTACAAGTGAAAAGGGAGCTGACATTCCCGGCATTCCTTCCACTACAAATGGAGGTAGCCGACACTCCTGGTACTTCTCCATCTCTTACTCTTCCTCACTCACTCCTTAAACTAGACTAGCTAGAGAGCTAAGATATGAATGGAGCACTTCTCTCTTCTTGCTACATTGTGTCACTCTTGTGTCTACTCTTCCAAGTGTGTGATGGTGTGTCCTTCTCCTCTCTTTAGAGGGGGTTGCCCCTTTATTTATACACAAAGGAGAGGTGGTGATGTGACTATTCCTGGCATGAAGCCCATGCACTAGCACCTTCTACATGGAGGCATGCAACCGCCATTCGAAGGAGAGGATGAGCGGTGCCGAGAAGGGAGCGGCCGCCCCCAGGGAGCGGCCGGCCCATGACTGGCTCCAATGGCCACCGACTTCATGTGGCAAGCCTTAGGCTGGACATGGATCAGTGCCCCAGGGTGCCTTGCTCATTTTGAATTGATTTGGTAGGCATCTCCCTTATTCTTTTGCGCAAATCAGCTTTGGGAAGCGCCTTTCGGTGAAATCTTCCATGTATTTGTGTTTGTGACCTGCAAAATAATATTCTCCAAATACATGTGAAACTTGGTTAATAGTAAATGCATACATGATTAAGTTTGCCAATTTCTCCTCTTTTTATATCTTAATTGGTGGTTAGAGATTGGAGTTAAGGACTGCCAGCAAGCTCCCCCACACTTAGCCCTTTGCTCGTCCTTGAGCAAAGCTTAGTGTTAAAGGAAATCATGAGCATAGCATCTTAAGATATACATTCCTTACATAAGTGGGATATGTGGCATTTGCTAACATATTTCTTTGGGTTGTCGAAAAGCAGAATAGTTCATGAAACAAAGTCACCTTCCCAATTTCACATCTTAGTGACTTAGAGTTTTGAAATTTTTCTCAAGAAAAAGGCATAGTTCACTTTATACTCCTCAAATGGCACTCTCAAATCACTCAATGGTGTATAAATCAGGCATAGCAATTTTGCCTTCTTTTGTTTCCTCCAACTTCTAAAAAGGTTTATGTGGAGCTTTAGGTAGGGATCAACAATATAGCATACTCGTATTGCATATGTTGTAAAATCAAATCGAGGATCCAACGAGAGAGGTGCCATACTCTTAGATCAAGATGTGCATGTGTGTGGAAAAGGGTAAAATAAACCTATATTCCTTTTGTAGATATGATCTCTTGCTATAACTTATTATTTTGAAACATGGCTATCATTCTTCTATCCCTTTTTTCAATATATGAGACATCATGTGCTCGTCATTTTTTTCTTTTGTACTTGGACCTTCATGTGCCCATATTTTTTTCTTTTTGCATAGCCCATTTTCTTCTTATAAATCACATATTCAGGCAGAGATCATTATCTTTTTAGAACATGGAGTATTTCTCTAACAAATATATTTTTGCCTACCCCCAGTGTAGGAGTAGAATTTTTAGTGGATCTGGATGGAAGCATGTTTTTGCGTACTCCTAGTGTAGGAGTAGCATGTGAATGTGGAGTGTACGTGATCTTGATCTTAGGAGTATGATAAATCTCTTAACAAGGGTCAACAAGACTTGACCAAACTCAACATAATAACAAGTAGCTTATGTAAAAGATTTGAAACTTGCAGGATGTCATATTTGGCTTTGGTAGGAATTGCTCACCAATTGTGGAGTATGTGATACTATGGTTATATAACAATTTTTGTCAAAACAAATTCTCCAAGTAACTTGAATAGAAATGGTAGGATTTCTAAGTCAGAACTATATCACACCTCACAACAACTTAGTCAACATGATTATCCTATTAGAATATTTTCCCACAAGTATAAGTGTATGTTTATGGAACAAACTTTATGCAAGCTTCTATCTTAAACATGTTATGATCATGTCACCTTTCAAGATTTTAAATGAAGTGTGCTTTGTAAAATAGGGGCATTGTTCATCATTAGGAGCTTCCAGGGATAAATTGAGTTTAGTTTTACTGATTAGAATTATGATTGTTTTAAACTCAAGATTGTAGGGAGTTGAGACTTGTGTTGCACAAACCATCGTTGAACATGAAGGAGCTACGAGGAGTTAGAGATAGTTTAGTTAAACCAGAGGTTTAGCCAATCCTTTCTAGAGCCATCTGTTCTGTCCTTCTGCACGTTGGACCATTTGAGTGTAACATGTTGGTAGGAGATCTCGAATGAGTGTTACTTATGCTTGAGAGATTTTCCCCACACTTGTTTTTATACCTATTTTATTTAATAAAGTGAAAAAAGAAACAAACAAGGGCTCTAACAGCTTAAGTACTGGGGAGCCTAAATCTTATTTATTATTATAATATATTTCTTTTTATGATTATTATATTTATTTTTTTAGTCTATGCATTTAAAATTATTGTATTATTTTTATTTCATTTTATTTTATTTGTTCACCCAACTTCTATTGTTTATGAAAGTAATTACTCAAAGTTCATTAATTAAAATTCAACACCAAGTTAAATTTTTGATTAAAGAAGGCCATATTAACCTAAGCATCATGCTTAATTTAAAAAGGCCTATGGATGTACTAGCTTAATACAACCAAACCAGAGCAAACGACACAAACAAAGGAAGCATGATTTTGTATGAGCAAGTTGTTTTCTCATGGAGACAAATGAGTAAAGGAGTTGGTGAACAATACCTTTGCATACCTGAGTGTAAGTACCGGCAGCGTATGTGGATGAAAGCTTGAGGCTGCTGCAATGGTTGCATGACTTCGTATGTCGTCAATCCTCTGGGTTGAAGCAGAGGAAAGCACACCACTCCACTCAGGTGAGCAACAAGGCTAGGCCACTCGCATAATTAATGTGTAAGGACCATGGGTCTTGGTGTAGTATCAAAAGATTAGAAGAGGAGAACAGTTCTTGCTTGGATGTGCGTGATAGCAAAATTGGGTGGTCAGGTGGCACATGTGGGTCCTATCTGCTCCTTCTCTCTCTTCCTCTCTTTCTATGTATATATTCTTTTTCTTTCTTTTTTTGTTTCCTTTTTTTAGCTTTCCTTCTCTTCTTTCTTTTTTTATCATAATACTCTTTTTTAGCAAGGCAGAGCTAACATCATCATTTTATTTTATTTTTTTAACCAAGATGTCCTTGTGGTGAGACTCTCATCATTCTCCCCCACACTTGGACTTTCGTGAAAGTCAAGTGTGTAGTGTTGGGGGTCTCCTTTTGAGTATGTCACATCACCAAAGATCACCAAGGTATGTAGTTGATGTAGCTCCCATGATTTCAGGCATTGTATGTCCCCTGTTTTTCTTGATCTTGACATGTGATGGTTAGCAAATAAGAATACCCGAGGGTGCATACTTGCTTGAAAATATGTTCTTGCTTTTATTAATAAGAAAAGTTTTTTTTACGATAATCCGAGGTATCTCCCGGCAGTGCTTAGTTTATGGTCATAAGCTTGACCACCAAAGCCAGGATAGAGTTCTTAGCCAGAAGCTATGATTGGCTTCGATGGTGGTGGCTCTAAACTCGTCCTTAGGAGCAGAAATATTTTTTTGTTTGAATGGAAGGGGTTCATGGTGAGGAAGGATAGAAGGAATAACTTTTTTGAAAAGGAAGAAAAAACACAAGCATACACAGGTGAACTAGGTTTGGAGATGATACAGCAATCGTTCCCTGGTAACGGTGCCAGAAATGCTTATTGGTATTTCTTAACGCATACAGAAATAATCCGCAAGCGCACGGAATTACCATTGTAGTATTTTACCCGAAAGTATTTAGGGTATCGTATTTCCACAGGGAACAGATGTGTAAAAGTCTCTTAGCTAGTTTATCCAAGATAACAAGAAGAAAAATAGCTCGAGTAGTGAGGTTTTCTAAGGATAGAGATCCTAAGTCAAGATACCTTTGTCACTATAGACTTGCTTCGGGCACCGGAGCGCAGCAGGTCTGCTAGCCGATATCGGCTTGTAGACGGCGTCGAACCCGGACGTGGGGGAATATGAGGGACAGACAGGGCTGTCACCACCTGCCACCTACCTCTCAACCATGGGGAACAAGGCAAATGAAGGTATTCTCTAGCCTAGACACAATGTCTACGCTAATGACTACTACTCTAGTGTCGATCAGGGTTACCCATCTTTATCAGGGCCCTCTAGTAGAGTATCCATCTCAAGGACGAACGATGAACCCACAAGCAAATAGTATAAACAAGACTAACTTAAAGTAAGAGCTCACCACCATAGAAGAACATGAACCTTTGTACTCCAAGTAGTACTAAGTACGTCGAGGTACAAGTGAAGAGGGAGATGACATTCCTGGCATTCCTTCTGCTACAAATGGAGTTAGCCGACACTCCCAGTACTTCTCCTCCTCTTACTCTTCCTCACTCACCCCCTAAACTAGTCTAGCTAGAGAGCTAAGATATGAATGGAGCACTTCTCTCTTCTTGCTACATTGTGTCACTCTTGTGTCTACTCTTCCAAGTGTGTGATGGTGTGTCCTCCTCCTCTCTTTAGAGGGGGGTTGCCCCTCTATTTATACATGAAGTAGAGGCGGTGATGTGACTATTCCTGGTGCGAAGCCCATGCACCAGCACCTTCTACATGGAGGCATGCAACCGCCATTCGAAGGAGAGGACCAGCGGTGCCGAGAAGGGAGTGGCTAGCCCCAGGGAGCGACTAGCCCATGACTGGCTCCAATGGCCACCGACTTTGCATGGCAGGCCTTGGGCTAGACATAGATCAGTGCCTCAGGGTGCCTTGCTCATTTTGAATTGATTTGGTAGGCGTTTGTTGACGGTAGTTATAACCTATCACAAACCATCAACTTTGTGCAAGAAAATGATCACCAATAGAAAAATAGGAGGTTATTACTGACAATTTCCATGAGTTTTGGTGAATTATTATTTTCTACAAGGATTATTCAGAGAGAAAGAAAACAAGAATTAAATTGATGAAACACCACGAAACTTGATCACAACGAAAGGACACACCAGAAGACTCTAGAAGGCACGAGAAGGCATGGGACCGAGGCAGAGACCGAGAGGCCACCAGAGGAGGCTGCTCGACCCCCCTAAGGCTGGCCAGCCTGGCCCAGAGGCCAACCGCCTTCCCCTTCACGTGATGCAATCCAACCGACCTCTACATCATATTTTGACCCTTGATTCAAGTCGGTTTGATCCTAGGGCTGCGGTTCATCCTACCAGACTATATAACCAGACCTAGACCCCCTGAGGCATCCATCATCATAAGGTCAAGGAAAGATTAGAATTAGGATTTCTAGAGAGAGATTAGAGCTCTACTTCAAGTTTAGGGTTTAGATCTAGCTAGATATAAGAAGAGTTGGGCGTTGCTCAGGATTCTGGATCGTCGTTGGGAGATTTGGTAATTATATTGTAATCTCATTATTCGACTTTGTGCTACTTCAATAATATCATTATGTTTCTATTTATTTCATTCTTAGTTTATTCTAGTTGTATATTTGATATAGTCATGATTAGTAATGATTTTATGCATATATTCGCAAAGCACTTAGTTCAATTCTGGATTGGATTAGGTGGTGGATATGATGTAGGCATGGTGCTTATATTAAATTTACTTTCAAATGCACCCTATATTCCGGGACATCAAGTGGTAGATCACGAGTGTGATATTCTTGTTGAGTCCTATGTAGCCCACTCCCCGAATATAGGCCAAGTAGAACCTAGTTACAAGGATTGCTCTGTTCTTAATATTCCTTAGTAATGTTCCTTATGCATAGATGAAGGATTGATTATGATATTTATGAGTCTCTCTCTCATTCTAGAATACCCATTGTTATCTTATTTTATATCTATCATTTATCTATTGTCTTACCCCTGTAAAGATAAGAGTGGTTATTTGATCTTTATCATGAGTATGTATATTTGATATTCTTTCTAGCCATATTGTTCTTTCATTTTAAACCCTGTTAAGCTCCCAGTGGTAAAGTATAAATAACGATACCTGGAACATTCCTGGGTGAAATGCTACAACGGGTGTATTTTATCTGTGCGCTTGCGGATAACCTTTATTCTATATTTTATGTAAGTGTCATGATTGTAAGTATAACCACATTTCTAGTATCATGTTAGGGATGACAACTTAACTCAAGTGATGCTAAGAAATGTCAACAGCGTCCCCCTTATTCTTTTGCGCAAATCAGTGTTGGGAAGCGCCTTTCAGTGAAATCTTCCATGTATTTGTGTTTGTGACCTGTAAAATAATATTCTCCAAATACATGTGAAACTTGGTTAATAGTAAATGTATACATGATTAAGTTTGCCAATTTCTCCTCTTTTTATATCTTAATTGGCAGTTAGAGATTGGAGTTAAGGACCACCAACAGGCTCAACGAAGACTGCTTTGGGTTGCCCTACCTTCCCTCTGGGATTTGGGGGCATGATATTCCACATCAGCATGGATAGCGGTACCAAAGACAACGAGACTCCTGAAGAACGCGAAGCACGATTGGCAAAAAAACGCCAACCGTCAACGTCGTCATGACACCGAAGCCGCACAAGACACGAACAACCTGGATGCGTATGGCCTACCCTATCCCCGCCATAACCTTCAAGAAGAGTTTGATATGGTCAGAGACCAGCCAGTTCATCAGACCCCAAGTGCCAACCTCACAATCGCCTTCAACGAGCTTGAAAAACTCGACCAATCTTTAGAAGTTGAGGAGATCCGAGCTCACATCATGGCAGCACAGGTTCAAGTTAATGAGATCCGAAATCCACTTCCATCTCGTTCATCTACTTCAGCGCATAGCCATCACTCTCGCCATAATGGCAGAGGCCAACATTAGGACAACGAACGCCCTCAACATTAGGGTGGTGGACCCTATCTCCATAGAGGTTCCAAGGGCAACTATGAAGCTCACTCCCGCAACGATGGACACCCTCCATGCCCTCAGGGAGGCTAGGGCAGTAACCATAATGATCAACAGGAAGTCAACCAACCACCGTGTGACTTGCGTGACCACCTCAATGTCGGTGGTGCTGACGTTCGCGGTCGCATTGAAAACAACAGGTCCAAGCAGTATTGGGCGGAGATGGAGAGATGCTACTGTTTCAATGAGGAACATGTGGCATTCACTGCTCGACCCCTCCCGGTCAGCGCTGTAGGCCTTCGGCCCTTCATAGAGAGGCTCCAAGCTATACACTGGCCCGCAAGTTTTAAAGTCATCGGCGTCACCACATATGATGGCAAGGCAAACCCAACTCAATGGCTAACTCATTATGAGATCGCCGTCCTAGCTGTGGGAGGACATCATGGCAAATTACTTACTCGTTCTACTCGATCAATCTATGAACAACTGCCTACTGAGCCTCCGAGAAAACTCCATTCGTTTGTGGGATGACCTCAAGCAGGCCTTCACCATGAACTATTTGGCCATTTGTGAATAGCCCACAACCAAGTACGACCTTGAGAAGCTACAACAATCTTTCGGATATTCTCTCCGGGACTTCATCAGGCGCTTCATGGAAACAAGGAACTCCATCCTCAATGTTACCGACGCAGAGGCCATTGTTGCTTACACCAAGAGGCTCCGTCATGAACAACTTCATGCCAAGCTATTCCGCAAGAGGCCTAGCACCATCACCGAGCTAATCCACATGGCCAATGGTTACGCGAATGCGAAAGAAGCTGAATGTGCCGCTCGCCTGAGTCACTGATGCCATGACAAAGAACATCACGATGATAGGTGCCATGATGATCGCGACTGTCATCGTAATGACCATGAACCATGAAGTGATGACTTCATAGGAGGTAGACAAGGATGGCAGTGTTGATTCATCAACTCCATCAACACCACCAATGTTCACACCAAGCACGCCTACAAAGCCAACTTCGCCAAGCTCATGGACGGCCCATGCCCTATCCAAAATATGCCAAGCATACCATGTGGGAGTGCAAAGGTCTGAAGACGGCATTCACCGATGAGACATCCAAGAAGCTGTGTCGCAATGATGATGCCAATGATAACCAAGGTGGAGACCCAAGCAAGTGCCCAGTCTTCCAGGACCCCTCCAAGACTATCACCACCATCTTCGGTGGTCAAGCTGTCTCCGAGGACAAGCAGGAATGGAAGCTGGTAGCTTGTTGTGTAATGTTTGTCACCACATATGACGGCCTCGTTACTGACCTCAAGTTCCTACCCTGGTTGGAGCACCCAATTACCTTCTCCAAGGCCGACCAGTGGTCGGACATCCTATACCTGGTCGGACATCCTATACCTAGGGCGATTCCCACTCATCCTGGAACCCACAATTAAGCATGTATGTTTCTAGAAGGTCCTCATCGACGGAGGAAGCACCCTCAACATCCTATTCACCTCTACTATGAAGGAGCTAGGGCTTAAGAAAGAAGATCTCACACCCATGGATTCCCTATTTTGGGGGATCGTTCTGGAGAAAGCATCCCTACCGCTCGGCTAGATCACGTTGCCTATACAGTTCGACACTGCTGAGCAATATCACGTCGACTATGTCAACTTCCTGGTGGCTAACTTCAACACTGCATACCATGCCATCCTTGGCCGCCCCACGCTGGCCAAGTTCATGGCCATACCACACTATACCTATTTAGTGCTAAAGATGCCAACGGAGCAAGGGATCCTTTCCCTGCGCGCCAACCTCGATGTTGCCTATGCCTGTGAGAAGGAGAGCTTTATGCTCACTAAAGCTGTTGACATCTCCATTTGCATGCAGCCTAGCGATGGCATAGGGCATCCCCCCATAGGAGTGGGAGATCCCAACCATGGAGGCCCCCTGAGCTTTGACCAAGTCCAAGGAGGTGAAAGAGGTGGTTCTCATCCCCGATGACTAGTCCAAGACTGCTCAGATCGGGATCAACCTCAGCAACAAATAGGAAGACATGCTCATTAGCTTCCTTAGGAAGCACATCGACATCTTCACATGGAATCCCATGGATATGCCCGGTGTGCCTTGGGAGCTGATCGAGCACTCCTTGAATGTCTCAGCAACCATCAAGCCTATCAAGCAGAAGCTATGACAATTCACGCAAGATAAAAAGGAGCCCTTTGGGGTAGAAATAACCTGGCTCTTAGCTGCCGGTTTTATTAAAGAGGTGTATCATCTAGAGTGGCTTTCCAATCTAGTTCTTGTAAGAAAATAGAATAAAGAATGGAGAATGTGCGTTGATTACACCGATCTCAACAAACACTACCCTAAAGACCCCTTTGGCTTACCTCGCATCGACCAAGTTGTGGATTCCATAGTTGGTTGCAAGCTCCTGTGTTTACTAGATTGCTACTCTGGTTATCACCAGATCACGCTCAAAGAGGAAGATCAAATCAAGACATCCTTCATCACGTGTTTCAGCGCCTACTACTACATGACATTGTCCTTCGGGCTCAAGAATGCTAGTGTGACCTACCAAAGAGCCATTCAGCGTTGCCTCAAGGATCAGATTAGGAAAAACATAGAAGCCTACGTTGACGATGTAGTAGTCAAATCCAAGACTGTCAATACTTTCATTGATGATCTCGAGGAAGTCTTCACCGCCCTCAAAGTCTACAAATGGAAGTTGAATCCCAACAAATGTATCTTTGGGGTACCTTCAGGCAAACTCCTGGGAAACATCGTCAGCCTCCGCGGCATTGAGCCCAACCCCAAAAAAGTTGCGGTAGTAACCAATATGAAGCCACCGACTTGCGTCAGGGATGTCCAGAAACTAACAGGATGCATGGCGGCTCTAAAATGCTTCATATCCCATCTAGGCGAGAAAGGACTCCCCTTCTTCAAGCTACTTAAGGCTCAAGAGAAATTCATCTGGTCAGAGGACGCCGATAAAGCCTTCGCCGAACTCAAGCGGTTCCTTACTTCTCCGATCATGATAGCTCCACAGA
The DNA here is from genome assembly GCA_038087645.1 of Saccharum hybrid cultivar R570. Classification (NCBI taxonomy): domain Eukaryota; kingdom Viridiplantae; phylum Streptophyta; class Magnoliopsida; order Poales; family Poaceae; genus Saccharum; species Saccharum hybrid cultivar. Next base: position 27,786,135 of record JAQSUU010000066.1, on the reverse strand, counting down.
AGGACGAACCACTGTTAGTCTACATAGCGGCGACCAACTAGGTAGTTAGCATGGCTATTGTCGTCGAGCGAGAAGAGGCCGAACATGCCTACAAAATTCAACGCCCAGTCTACTTCATCAGCGAAGCTTTGAACGAGTCCAAAACTTGGTACCCTCAAGTTCAAAAACTGCTCTACGCAATCTTGATAACATCCCAAAAGCTTCGCCACTAGTTCGACGCCTTCCACATAGCTGTGGTCATAGAGTATCCGCTCGGAGATATCCTCCGCAATAAGGAAGCCAGTGGCCACATCATCAAGTGGGCGGTCGAGCTCGACGCTTATACCATTGAGTATAGGCCTCGTCATACAATCAAATCCCAGGCTCTTGTTAACTTCATCACTGAATAGGCAGACATGCAGACTCTAGTTCCAGATGATCATCCTGAGCATTGGACCATGTACTTCAAGGATCCCTCAATATCGATGGTGCCGGAGCTGGCATATACTTCGTCTCCCCATCAAAAGACAAGCTTCACTATGTCCTTCATCTACATTTCCTAGCATCAAACAACTACTGAATACAAGGTAGAACTGTATGGTGACTCCGCCCTTGTAATTAATTAGCTCAATAAGGATTAGAACTGTACCAATGAGAAGATGGACGCCTACTGCGTTGCCATACAAAAATTAGAAGACAAGTTTTATGGCATCGAGTATCACCATGTGGTTCGGGCCAACAATCAAGCAGCTGATGGTTGTCAAAGTTAGGCTCAACCCGAGCCAAAGTTCCAGCTAGAGTGTTTGTTCAAGACGTCATGGCCCCTTTGGTCAAGCAAGACTAGGAGAGCGTTGAAGAGAAGCCACCTCCCGATCAGTTAGTCGCCACGGTCCCTGGGCCAAGCAGCGATTGGAGGGAGCCATTCATCAAGTATTTAACAATAGCAGAAGTTCCAGCTGACAACATAGAAAGGGAGCGCCTCACTCACCGTAGCAAGCATTACGTCCTATTACACGGGAAGCTATACCAAAAAATGCAAAGCAGGAATTACTCCAAAAGTGCGTCTCCATCGAAGAAGGCAAGATACTCAAAGAGATCCATGATGGTACTTGCGACAACCATGCTGCGTCCAGAACACTAGTCGACAAAGCGTTTTGAGCTGGTTTCTATTGGCCTTCGGCCGTAGCAAACGCCGAGGACTGCGTTCAACGATGCGAAAACTGCCAGTTCTTTGCCAAGCAGATCCACATCCCGGCTCAGGCCCTACAAGCGATACCTGCTTCCTGGCCCTTTGCATGCTGGGGACTAGACATGACTGGGCCATTCAAGCTAGCTCCAGGGGGCTTCCACTAGGTCTACGTCTGCATCAACAAATTCTCTAAATGGATCGAATATAAGCCCCTCGTACAAGCTACTGCAAAGAAGGCAGCCGAGCTGCTCGACAACATTATCCATTGCTTTGGCCTTCCAAATAGCATCATCACTGATCTAGGTTCCATGTTTACCAGTGCTAACTTCTGGGATTTTTGTGACGAAAGATCTATCTTACTCAAGTATGTTTCAGTAGCACATCCCAGAGCCAACGGCCAAGTCAAGCGCACCAATGGTATGATTTTAGATGCGCTCAAGAAGAGGCTCTACAAGAACGAGCAGAAACATCCTGGTAAGTGGCTCAAAGAGTTGCCAGTTGTGGTCTGGGGACTGCGAACCCAACCCAGTCGCAACACAGGGGTCTCCCCATACTTCATGGTGTTCGGCTCCGAAGTCGTCTTACCAGCTAACATCGCCTTCCGAGCACCAAGAGTCGAGAACTATAACGAGGAAAACTCTAACCAGGCTCGCCTTTCTGAGCTTGATAGTCTAGAGGAAGAGCGCCTCGTTTCTAGTGTCTAGACGGCCCTAGACAGTATGCGGGGATATTATAACCGTAATGTCAATGACTGCTTCTTTGTGGTCAAAGACCTCGTGCTTCGTAGGAAATAGAAGACTGACGGTTTGCATAAGCTATCCTCACATTGGGAAGGTCCTTTCATGGTCAAGGTGGTGACCTAACCAGGCTCCTATAGATTATGCGACATCGATGAAAGAGGCATGACAAACTCTTCGCACATCGAACACCTCAGGCGGTTCTTTCCTTGAAGCGCTCGACCTCAAGTTATGTACTTTTTATTTCTGAATATTCAATAAAGTCTTATTTGCTCTAATGTTTCTTCGAGTTATTTTTTCTTCTTACATGCTTCTCATGTCAAAGCAATTCTAAATCTAAACACAATAAAAAAGATGACCTGTCATGCCCTGAACAGTCTATGTTGATGCTCGGATGCCTCTAGAAATGGGCCTATCTCTAGTCTCTCCCTGCAGGCGCACGAGCATCTGCTCTCTACGTCTTGGGTGGCCGGCAGTGGTTCCTTGGTGACTGCTTGATGCTCCCACACGTGCACGAGCTCGGCGCTCTACGTTACAAACATTACGCTAGCCAAAGCTGGGGACTCAGCTACACACTATTGCTCGGAAGGTTCATATCACATATAAACATCATATCGCCAAAAACACCAAGTGTTTAACGACAGTCACCACGAACACATGATATGTTTTAATACAAATTTCTTCTAATCTATGAGGCACTACCCTCACAATTACCGAACAGCTTGACATCTTTGGCTAACCTCTTCGTTGGCTCCTCTGCCTCTTCCTCTAGCTTCATAATCTTCTGTGCATCTATACCTTGCGCATACTCGGTTGCAACCCGCTGTAGGTCAACCATCGGGTAATGTGAACGCAGCTGCACGAGGGCATGAATGATGGCCCCATGAGCCATGCTATGAGCGAACTCCCTGAAGTCCGACCACGTATCACGGTAGTGGTCGATGATCGATCGGTAGCGACAGCCCCCGGGTAGCCGGGCACCTTCAGGTTGTGGGAGGCCGATGTTGTCCAACACGGGTCCTATTCCCGTTGCAATCGCTTATATCTTGTCCTCCGCTTCTTCACTTGTTCCATCAACACCTGGAACTGCGCTTGCGACTGGTGATGATATTTTGCACACAATGTGGCAGCAATTACAAACTTTTCATCACCAATAAAAAGGAAAGGCAAACGGCGGGACGTGAGGCTTGGCTTATGTTGAAGTTCCTCAATGGCCTTCTTGGCCTTTTCCTCCGCCCTATCTCTGACCTCAGTGAGCTGGGCCATAGCCTCCTAGGCAAGATGGAGCTCCACCTCCAATGCTATGAAACATGGCCATGTGTCATACTCAGCCAGCGATAGACAAATAAGATCCCATAACTTACATTTCTGATGGCTAGCGTCGCGGGTGAGCTGCTCGGCCATCACCTGGCCCTCCGCTTCCATATGTTGGTGCTCTTTCCTTAGCGCCTCCGCCCTCACCTCAAGGTCCTCCCTCTGGCGGCATTCCTGCAGTAGGCGCATTTGGAGATCTACCACGGTTGCATGCAGTTATCCGTTCTCCTCCTGCAGCGAAGCCATTTCCTCCAACTATTTTGGACACTACTCAAAAACCCTCATGATGCTCTACGCCAGGCAAATAAAAAGAATGATCAAGGCCCAATATGTCACTTTTTCACCCTTACCTCGACACGGCCCATCATGGTCGCAAGGTCCACCCTAAGATTATTTATCTCCATGCTTGCCTCCCCCTCCTCCAGCATCTCAAATTCTTTCCCACACTAGATCACTCTGTAGACGAGCTGAGGCGGCGGCGGAGGCCCTCGATGAATTTCTTCAACCTCCACGGCAACCGCTGATGAAGGTGCCCCCCTTCATGGCACCCGAGCTCGGGTAGAGTTCCTGAGCACCATACCCCCCACCGCATCGGTCAGGGATGGATTCGAAGCCACAGGCGGAGCTCCCGCCGCACTGCCTATACCATCTCCCATGGCCATGGCCATTGGTGCTAGTACGCCAGCCGACGTGGCAATGTGCCACATCTTGTCTGTGCCAAGGTCACCCTCTTCATGTAGCCCACCACCCAGGGACATTGGTCCTGCTTCTAAGATTTTCACCGCTGTAGGAGAGGTTGTCTCTGACATGCGTGTTTCCTTCGAAGCCAGAGCCGCTCCGCTAGTCCCCGTGCGTACCTCTTCACTGGTCGGCACCGCTATGCCGATACTTCCCTGGCTGCCAATGACTTCCGAGGGTTACTGAACCTCAAATGACTCCGCGCTTTGATAAATACAAAATTGTCTCAGCAAGAGCTATCCCTAACGTATGAATTCTAACAAACAAAGAATAAACTTACAATTGTAATTTGCGGTTCATAGTGTGAAATCGCCGTGCTCGTTCTGATCCATTCTTGCCCTGCGTGAACCTATTTGTTGCACTTGCTATGATCGCTAGAGTCACCCGAGCAACAGCAGGCCTCTCGGCGTCGGCCTGCATGATCACAACTAGAGGCATGTTGCTAGCCTTAGGGACTGCAGGCCATTTTCAAACAGTTGGCGTCTAAGCTCCTTCTTGTGCAGTCACCGTGGCCTCTCATGTTCACCGCATTCCATGCATTTCCATCCCACCTAGCACAGTTGTAGGTGGCGTTACAGCCCTACTAGTAGAACACGCTTCAACTCCGTCATCTTCTAACGAGCTTGTCACAATCATTTGCCACCGCCGATGTGGAGCGGCTATGCCGATGTCACTGGCCTTTCCTCATGCTCGGAAGCCCCTGTTGACTTCTTCTTTAGAGATGGCTCTTCGTCGGTGAGCCGCTTCCCTTTACGCTTTTCACGGACGTGTGTCGTCCGCTCATCTTCATCTCCTTCGCCCAAGATACCTAAGCTGCCCTCGCTAGCCTCCGGGCTGGCTTGGCGCTAGGGACTATTTGGCCGAGTGTCTACTCCCTCCGGCCAGTCCCTCGATGGAACCAACAAGAAGTACACAGCTCGGTCCTACCCATGAATCTTCAAGAACATAGTGAGCATGCGAAGACAGATGAATAGAGTAATTGTGGAACGAAAAAGGCAATCCATACCCGAGGAGGCAAATTCCCCACAGTGATTGGGCGCTGCGGATCTTCGATCCTACAGCGTCCGACTAGGTTGAACATAATGAAATGACTCGTTGCTTCACTTCTTCCTGGTTGATATCCTTGGGGACTTCGCATGTTCCATCAGTGTCCCCTCGAAACTCAAAACCGGGGTGCGCTCTTTCTTTGCAAGGATAGACTCAACGAAGGATGAAGTTCGATGCCATAATGATGCCATCCAACCTCCTTCAGTCTATGAGCTGAAAGATCTCCCTCACCTGCTCCATGTCATTCGTATTCGATCTTTTCAACCACCTCGCATTGCTTACAGGGATCTGGTCAACATAGCAGGCTACGACACACTCTTATGCTTGAGGCATGTAAAACCACCTCTGCGCCCAATACTTGACATTGGTATTTAATAGGGCGGTGATATATTGTGTCGCCATCCCATCTCGAAGCTGCAAATACACTCCCCACGATCCTAGATCTGGTTCCTCCAATGGTTTTAAGACGGAAGAAATGGTGAAAGAGATCAAAGTGCGGCAAAATGCCCAAATATGCCTCGCAGAAATGGATGAAGATTGCAACATGAAGAATGGAATTAGGGCCTAGATTGCATAGGCTAATGCCATAGTAATTGATAAGACTGTTCAAGAAGGGATGAATCAGAGATCCAAATCCGCGATAGAAATACCCCTCAAACACAACAAGTTCATCACTACCAGGGGTTGGAAAGCCCTCACCAGTAGCGGGGCGCCTTCCTACTACCTCCCTGTCGGGCAGCACACCGTCGACCACCAGGCGGTTGAGCACCACCTTGGTGCTTACGGACTCCATCCATTCCTCTATGTGGTTGAGCTAACGCGCTCCTCGGCTCCTCTTCAGCGCCATTCCAATGGGTAGGTTGGTTGTAAAGCTCTTATGCACGTAACTGCGGCAATGGTAGGATGGCCACTAGGCGAGCGAGTGCAAAAGGAAGAACGCAGGGCAAACAAGAAAGTGAAGGAGGCATCGCCGGCTGTAGGAATTAATAGCAGCTCTCCCCCCTGCTTCTTCTGCTTCAAGGGTTTGTGGGAAACTGCGCCAAAACCGTCGCTCCACCTTCCACATTTCCCGCTGGCTTCACGGGCCATTAGCTAGGCCGGCACGATCGGCAACTATGGTAAGCGCTCCATGTGGGCCACTAAAATGTGCAAGGATGCAAGAATTAAAAGCCCACGTGATGATATTTTTAACAGGTCATTTTCTTCATGACCCTGCTACAAGATTTTTTCAAAATCTTCCAGCAGGCTCGGGGACTACATGTGTACACATCATCTTGCAATGACTGTACTTATTTGTAGTGGACCCACACCTGATGACAACTACTTTGGACCCTAGCACCACGTGACTACTTCACCTACTGCCAGGCTCGGGTATTAAGTGGGCACACTTCACCTCACGGTGAATGTGCTTACTTCTAGGTTCAATCTTCTACCATGCGATGGCTTAAGTTCCTCCGCGCTGACTAAGCCAGGGAGGCAAAGCATCCAACTTCAACGCCCGAAACCTAAGTGGGCACAATTAACCCAAGATGGAGACTTCAAATTTTTTTTATTTGAGCCCCTTACATCCTTCTGACAAACCTTGACTTTGCGCAAGTCCGTGCTCGCCTTCTAGATGAATAGCTCGGACACTCGCTCCGACAACTCAGAGGCTCGTTCAAACAGCTTAGACGTTTGACCAACTGCTTGAACATCTTCTTCAATATCTCGGCTCCTAGTCAGACTAGTCGGAAGCCTGTTCCTAGTGATTAGCAGTACGTTGATCAGCTTGGACAAGCTCAAGACGGTGTTCTCAGAGGATATAAGGCGCTTGGGGACTAGCTGTGGGGGCATGACCCTCGGTATCCACAGGACCGTACCCTACATGGGCTAAGCCACCAGGGGAGGCCCAGCCCACAAAGGGACGTCGCACGGAGCTCGGCATAGATCAGCATGCTACGCAAGACGACGCAAGAATCCTTGGCGAGAAAGTAGGGTCTAATAGGATATGCTAGATCTTGTGATATTTGTAACTTCCTATCTTGTAATCAACCAGGATAGATCTGTAACCCTACCCCCTAAGCTATATAAGGTGGGTAGGGACCCCCATCGTTTTCAACTGATCATAAGCAATACAATCCACAGAGACACAGGACGTAGGGTATTACGTCACGCTAACGGCTCAAACCTACCTACATCGCGTTCTGTGTCACATCTAGTTTGTCTCTCACGCTCCTTGCCAATTCATCTACTACTGTGGGCATACCCCTTGGTAGACTTCTGACCAGATTTTGTCAACACTTCCTCTTGTTTGGAACCAAATGGATAACTTAGTTGTCAACAAGGAGAAGACACAGAAAGCAAACATATAGCTGCATACTAATACATCCAACAGCCATTTAGACATCATTGGCACAAAAATGTGGCCTCAGATCTGTTACAAGTTCAAAATACCATAAGGACTCACTAGTGGCACTAGAGCATACGAAATATAAATGTAGAATCAAGCAAGCACTGAAATAGTTTAAACGAAGGGCCTGCATATTTTCCTAGATAGATAGGTATAATCAAGAAAGTACTTGACAATTAACAGGCCTAGTTGCACACAAGAATTTACAGCAAGAACACTGAACATATGCAGAAAATCAAGATACCAGCAAAAAACCAACCAGTGCCACCTCCTAGTTCTTTTTATCAACATTGGCCTAACTAGATCTACAATGTTACAATATTTCTTGTATACCTCATGTTCAAGTAAGGACCAAAATAGCGAAGCAAACAGGAAAAGGTGAGAAAAGAGACTTGCAAATCGGATCTGTCGCCTCTGCCGTGGCACATGATGGACACGGATGCCAATGCCACACGCTCCACCAAGAAGACTCACCGCCTAGCCTCCAAAAGGATGCCTGAGCCACCATAGCACACCGGGGATCCGCCGCCACCGCAAGTCCAATGGACATAGATTTGTTTCCACTTGCAGGGGATACATCAAATATATAAGTCAACCTATCCACACAAAGAACATATACTACTATTAGGACTCCAAAGATATGTCAACACAACTAGGTGTCTAGCGCAATGGTTAAGACGGTTTATTCCTTGATCTGGGTACCAGGTTCGACTCCTAGGTCTCATGGTTTTTTTAGTTTAAATTTATTAAACCTCGGCGGCAACAAGTAACACGCAAGCCATCGGGTCCCATAGGTCGGATCGAGGTGGAGAAAGGTCCCACAGGTACATGTGACACATGAGCTGTCAGGTCCCATAGGTCAGATGGTCCCACAGGTACACGTGACATGCAAGCCGTCAGGTCCCACAGGTCGGGATGGAGATGGAGAACGGTCCCATAGGTCGGATGCTGAAGGGTCCCGCAGGTACACGTCAGACGAAGAAAGGACCGAGCGGACACTTTTATGATGAATTGCAAGCATCACGGATGAGTAACTACAGGCCCCACAGGCACTGGTCGGATGGAGAAGGGTCCCACAGGTACACGTCGCATGGAGAAAGGATCAAGCGAAGACTTTTATGATGAATTGCAGGCGTCACGGATGAGTAACTACAAGTCGCATAAGTACATGTCGGATGGAGAAAGTACAATGTGGAGATCTATGATGAAGTCGTTCATTATAGATCAAATATTGTTCATCACAGATGTATAATTAGTTCAATGACGGAGCCTTGTTCATCACAGTATTAAAGGAGATCATCATAGATGAGTCACGCGAGTGATCTGTGACAAAACCCTGTGCTCTTCTATGATGTTTTTTGTGACGATGCCTGATTTTGTCATAGAAAGGGAGGGTTGCAGGATTGTCACCACTGATCTATGATGAAACAAAAATATTCATCATTGTTGACGGTCACTAACACCATTTATAAACCATCAACATAACCTGCATATATACTTAATTCCATCACTAAACATAGGTATAGGGGTTCAAATTAATGAATTCTATGAGCTTCGGTGAATATTTGTATGCAGGAGGATTTATCTAGAAAACAGCCCCGGGACCACTGTTATACACTCCAAACAAGCAAACCGGCGACAACAAGTGATTCAATCCGCAAAAACTATAAAAGACAACTCTAGAAGGTTCCAGAAGACACCACGACGAAGCATGGGCCAAGTCTCCACCATAGTGGGTTGGCCGACCCATGGGGGAGGCCACCCGGCCTAGCCCGAAGCCCGCTCACCCTCTGTCGCCTCGTACTCCTTCCTACGATCTACTTCGTTGATTCTAAGGTGATTTTAGGTCGGTTTATCCAACGGTGGTCGAGGGAGATGACGCAGATCGATGACGTGGCACTTTCTTGGCCACTACTCCATCTCCCCCCATATAAGGACGCCTATACCCCCTCTAGGAGGTCATCTCTCATTCAGATCAAAGCACAACACCAGGAGAATTAGGCTAGACTCTCCAATGTAGTAGATTAGTTCTAGTTGAGAGTTAGGGAGAGTCGAGCTATGCTCAGGTTCTAGAGAATTCTTCAAAGGTCTGATATATCTTTGTAATTTACCTTTGCAAGACTTATGCTTTAATATATTATCTTCTCTATTTGCTTATATGCCTTTCATGAGTATGGTTAGTATAGTTATTATACTTTGGCATGGGATCTCCGCTCGTATTGAATGCTCTAGTTATTATATGTGATTAGAGTAGTAATCAATAGTGTAGACATGGTGTCTAGGCTACGGATTACCTGAGATTGCGCCCAATCCCATGGATAGTTGTGGTAGCCCCACAGGTGACAGCTCTGACCAGGCCTTTGTAATCCACCATGTTCAGATTGGTGTTCATAGAGCTTTAGGCAGCCTTCCCCCAACTACACTTTCTCACCTCCCTCGAGAGTTAGAAAGGTACTACTGCTCCGAAGTGTTATCATGTGATCGCTATATTTATCCATGTTTCAGTTATCATCTAGACTAGAATAGAATAGAACCAAAGCAATAGAGAAGTATTTAGGACCCTTGAACTCTCCCGTTGTCCTCCCAATTTAATTAATCTTCTCTTTATTCATGGTATTCTCCTAACTATGTGTCATTATTCATAACTCATATCATTTACCATTTACCTCCACTTTAGACTAGTTGGTGTATCAAGTTAGTAGATACATGATAGCGAATTATCAATCTCTTTAACCATTGTTTCCCTGTGGATAAATACGATACTCTAGAACACTCCCAGGTAAAAGCTATAATGGTATCCGTGCGCTTGCAAAATTTTCTGTATGCGTTAATAAATACCAACAGTCATAAAATGATGATTTCGGATCCATCATTAAGATTTTCATCATAGAAGTGGATATTTCTAGTAGTATGACTAAAGTGCTTTGTCATATGAGAATTGTCACAGAAGGCCCAATCTCTTGTAGTGTTATAAATAAAATTAATCATCTAGGTGCTCACATCATACCTCTAGCTCCAGATCCAAAATTGTTGGAGCTAAAAATACCTAGCTCCAAGAAATCCATGGAGTTCTTAAAGCTGTAGTTCTGCCAAATGGAGCTTATTGGGATAAAATATGAAGGCAATTTCCAAGATCAGTGTTACTTCATACTAAGGAATCAAACCTATTTTTCCTATAGGCTTTACAAATTTGTGTTGATGGTATGAATATTCCTCGTACTTTCTCCAAGATAAGGATGTAGAAATGCACAACATGTTCAAAATTCTTTGCTTGCATTGATTGATGATAGTGGATCAGCTAAACACAACAAACATGTTGTCGTGCAGAAACCTTAGTCCATTCTACTTTTACATGTGCTCTATGTAAACATATTGTTGAGGAGGGCAGAGACCACCTGTTCTTTGGTTTATATATTTTGCTACAGGTTGTTAGAATATCTTGTATTTCAAATGGAGAGACCAAGATGATATTATTGTATTTTGTGTTCTATGTAAACATGAAATTTGTAAACCACAAGTTCATGGTGTAGTTGTAGCTTTTCCAAAATAGTATTGAAGGGTTCATATGGTATCCATAGGGATCGATAGTGATTTGGCTAGTGTGTTTCTATCTAACCTACTAATAACTTGAGTGCTTGACATGAAGCTTCAATTGCATATAATAAAGGCAAACTTAATAACGATATCAATAAAAGAGGCTAGATCTAACCTATCAAGATAAAGCATGTATAGATCATATCCAGACAAGATAATGAGGTAAATACATCTTGAAATGGGATTTAGGCTAAGCATGTGTTGTAGTTCTATAACCAATGAGCAAGTAAATCTAGCATCTCATTCCTTGCTTATTTAACCACATCCCTCTAGTCTACCTCCTGAGGTATAGCTCCCTAACCTAGATCCTATCATGACCATGTTTTTATGTAGTTTTCCCAACAAAGGCATGACCATAGGTGATCTTTACTGGGGTTGAACCTTCGGAACCCCCCCGCCCACACCACCACCACCTTGCTTTGATATGTCATCTATCTTTCACTTCTATGAAGGTATACCTCATTATCTAGTGTTTGTAGGGACCCTAAAAGCTACTTGAGGAAGCATGATAAAGCATGATGGCTCCCGAAGTATGAGAATGTAGAGTGTGCTTGAAGCTACAAGGACAAAGCCCGACAGTTCATGAGAGTCTAGTTGTCCATGCATGCAAGTGGAAGACTAAATCTTGGAGATTTTGAAGATTTGGATGAAGTCTAGTGGTCCACCTAGTGAATTGAGGCAGGCATAGCAAACGTGGGCTGCAAGGCAAACATCTCTGGAGTGGACAAAAGACCAATATATGCCCTGAATATATCAGCACTATAGTTGGTAAGCCTGAGGTAATTAGAGACTAGTGAGAGATCGTTTGCCTTCCCTAAAAAACCCATTTATTATAACCAATATAAATTAAAGGATTTTTTTTGTTATTTACCAGTTAAGCCCTATTGTATTTTCTTGTTCTCTACTGTGTTTCCCTTTCATCCTTGACCTTCAGCGTTGCTCGAAGGTCCAAGGGGGAAGGCGTAACACAACAATCACTAAACGAGACATCCCTGCACGTGTCATGCTACTTTGGTAGATCATCTATATGCATATTTAATCCCCATGGTGACGCATCAATATTCAACAATATGACTGGAAACTAGCTTGCAAATTGACATAACCAAAATTACATAAAAGCATAAAAAGGAGGCGCATTTGGATCAAAGATGAATTGGAAGACATATGATTAACAGTACCCCAATAGAAGATGGTGCATTACAAGGTCACCGGTGAGGACATACCCTTGATGATGCGATGCTCATCTCTTGAACTCTAGCATGCGGGGCTCACATTCTTCAAATGTTACTGCTTGTTTGTCCAGGTAAATTTCTTTCCATAAAGTGGGTGCTCTACAAGACCAAGGGCACTTATGGCTTCATTAAAGAGTGGCATTTCACTAACATCTCCCCCAAGCCTGTTTTTGTTTTGGCTTTCTTATCTATAATTCCTATAAAGCAAAACCCACTAGCCTAATTCTCTAGCATATCCTTGAGCCACGTCATCCACTAACCAAACAGCAACACTACATCACGGCTAGCCTTTATAGTCCCATTCGCAGTTTTAATTGATTGAGAAACTTCCATCCATCATCACATCACCCACTGAATGGAGGACTTGAGGCGCCTGTTCACCACTACAGATTGCAATAGCAATCGCTTCTCCTTCCCATCAGCTTCCTTTAAATTCCCCTCTTTTGCCTCATCTATTCATTCACCTCCGCAGCTCCACCTTCCCACTGTTGCAACTAGCAGCGTCCATGCGCCAAGCCTAGATCCTCCGTTGCCATCGAATCAGAAGATATAGGATTCTAGCCTTTCGAAGGGAGCAGGAATCCGCTTCATCAGCTCCACAATGCTGCAAGATATTTGCCACATGTGCTCCCCATTGCGCTGGCTTGCCGCCGCGGTTTCCTCGCCACACCCACATGCAGTGGCTGGTGCAATAACCCTGCCATGCATGCAGCCTCGCATGACCTTTGATGGTCGCGCTCGCCATCCACACGAACTGTAGGCTGCACACGAGCTCCAGCAGGCTACTCTGGATCTAAGAGGAGAGAAAGCATGAGAAAGTGATGGAGAAATAGAGATGGGCAGAGAATCACATGACAGATTTGTTAAATAGTTATGGTTAATTCTGCTTGGGGCCCACCGTGTGGTTGCCACAGACACGCATCCTGAAAAACCTTTTTACAAGTTCAATCACCGGTGGATGAGGACTCTTTCCTATAATATCATCATTATTTGTCTCCATCAATGCTTCACATGTATTATGCATTGCTTTGTTCCAATTAGTTTAATTTCTACTTCTCCATTTCATCTCCCATGTTCATCAGTTAATTAAAAAAGTGTCATGCATAACCTTAGAAAAAATAGATCTTACATTTAATACATGTGGCATTTTTGCACCATAACAAAGAGTGTTTTTGTAATTTTTCAGCTAGCTGCTTATATTTTCCAATTATACCTAAAAATTCTAAATACTCTATGCTCTATAACAATAGTATGAGAGTCATCACTAATTCCCGTAGCAACGTGTGGGGAATCCTTCTAGTTAGATTAAAGTCACCAACCACAAGCCAATTATCATCATCAGAGATTGTATTGTGCTTAAACCAGTGAAGAAAATTTCTCTTCCCCTCATATGTACAAGGACCATAGATGTTGGTCAAAAACCAGGTGTCACAATTGTGCCTAGCAGAGAATTTTACTGTGATAAAGTAGTTCTAAAAGATAAGTTCACCTCTGAAGGTCAAGCTCTTCCATCCAGTGATGAGTCCACCTTAGGCTCCAACAGAGGGCAGGAACACAAAGGAGTCAAAACTAGGAGGGCTGAATTTTCTGAGGAACTGAAGGTCAAAAGTCTGTCTCTTTGTTTCTTGGAAGAAGAAGACATCACAACCTGCCTATGAAAGAGTGTCTTCGATGGGCTTCCATTTTTTCTTTGAATTAATTCCCCTAAGATTCTAGCAGAGGACTTTCAATGTCTATGAGTTTTATTGGGGGTATAACCATTGGCTGGGTACCCCCGATTCGACCTCCGCCACTAGGCCAGAAGGTAAGATTGGATTTTTAACTAGATAGCGAAAGGTGCAAGGGTCCTCCAGTGGAGGCGAAAAGATCTTCGAATTGTGAGCTGTCGTTCCGAATACCTCTAGTCATTTTGGTGGGTCTCGGCGGTGGCAGAGGAAGGTGCCTCTGCAGTCCCTCGCCAAAGGTCGAGAGGCGTGGGAGATGTTCTCGATCCGGTGCGTACCTAACCCCCACCGTCCGTTCGTTGTTATGTGTGAACCCATTTCATTTTAGGAAGGCGCCTTGCAAGCCTGGAGGATGAATAGGAAGAATTGATTGAGGCAGATACGAGGCTCAAAGACGGTGTGGTCCCCTGCGCTGTCAGAACGGAGCTGTGCGGGTGGCACACGAGGGAGGCTGCACCTGAGGGAGGCCCGAGTAAGGAAGACCGGGAGCGCCCTCCTGTAGGGGAATATGCCCCCCAAATTAGGAGTAGTTAGGGGGCCATTTTAGACCATGTAAAAACTATAGACTCATATTAATAGGGCTCCTAGAGGGCATGGTAAAGGAGAGGAGGAATGAAACCCTAATTCTTCTTTCAACCGTGTCGATATTTCTTTCGATCATTGTTTTTCTCCGCACCTCTAGCTATTCATACCACAACCTGGTGTTCAAACACTACTGGATCTAGCCTCTTTGCTGAGTGCCTAGCCCCTTTGCACTCGGCAAAGCCTTTGCCAAGTGCCGCACCCGGCAAAGAGCGCTCGGAAAAAAATAATCAGCAAAGGAGCCTTTGTCGAGTGCCTTTTCTCGGGCACTTGGCAAAGGCTTTGCCGAGTGCCATGTATGACTCTCGGCAAAAAAAAGGTGCCATCACGGCACCGGAGATGGTGACGGTAGTTTGCTGAGTGCCAACCTGGCAGGCACTCGGCAAAGCCTTTATTTTTTTAGAAAATCATTTGCCGAGCGCCGTGGCGTAGGGCACTCGGCAAAGCATTTTTATTTTTTTTCAAAATTCTTTGCCGAGTGCCCTATGCCACAGCGCTCGGCAAACCGCCTAGGTTTTCCGAGTGCAATTGCAATTGCACTCGGCAAAGCTGGGAAATTCATGCACCAGGTGCAAAATTTCCCAGCTTTGTCGAGTGTAATGGCCATCGCACTCGGCAAAGGGTTACTTTGTCAAGTGCAACACTCGGTAAAGTGACCCAGAACTATTTTTTTGTATTTTTTTGCATTCCATCATGACAAACAGTAAATATGACATCCAAACATATATATTACATGCATCACAACAGCATATCCATCACGTATGTCACATCCATCACATATATCACATCCATCGCAATATAGATCAAAATAAGTTCTCACATCATCCAAACAACCATCACGGCATCACAAGTGCATCATAGTTGTCCAAACACGTCCAGAATAGTTGTCCAAACATAACAAGTGCATCACAACATCACAAGTCCATCATCCAAATCAAAGTGCAAATAAAAGTGCAACTCACACCACCACTACCAACCTTGCCACCTTGTCTATGGTGAAGGTGTACCTTGATCGTTCGAAGGCCAACCTGGCGCATGAGGTGGATTATTCGAACCCACCAACTAAGGCTGCACAAAGGAGAAGAGATTACATGTGTGAGACAAGCAAAGCACAAGCTACAACAATAAACATTTATACTCACAGGAGTAGGTGCAGCAGGAGTCAGAGGTGGAGCGAATAGCGATGCTGGCAACTCCATCCCCGATTGGGCCCCCATCCAGGACACGAACTAAATCAGGTCTGCCACCTTCTTCTCCTGGGCCTCCCGCTCAGCCCGACGCTAGCTAGGCCTGCATCATCTTGTGCTCTACCTGACGTTGCCTCCTTTCTTCTTCCAACTGGGCCTACAATAACGCAAAGGTAATGTTACAATAATGCAAAGGTAAAAGATCAATGTACAACAAATAAAATAGGAATAACCTCAAGTGCGTCGACCCTATGCTGCGCAGGTGATGGCCGTGGGCGTATGGGGACGCTTGCGCTCGTGCTCCGTGCTCGGATCTAGGAGAGAGAGGGAGTAGAGGCCGTGTCGATGATGTCGTCGCCCATCTAGTACCGCCCATGCTTCTTGCCTCCTCCCACCCTCATGATGATCTCTGCATCAAGGTCCTGGGTGCTTGCATCGTACTCTGGCCCATGGATCGACCTTGCCGGCGATGTGTACTCGCTGAGGCGGGTGTGGAAGCTCGTGTTGGTGTACGCCTCGGGCGGGTCCTCCGGGTTGTAGGAGACATTGGACGTCGCCTTACCCTTGTGGGCCATAGCCCATGTTTACAAGGTGGAGCAAGGCTAGCCACAATGTGACACCGACTGCAAGAAAGATAGCAAGATAATTAGAAATCAGGCAGAATTGAGCGTTAGAATAGATAAATGAATTTGCGTACCCATGCTTGTGCGTATCCAGCGAGGTTGCGGCTGCCTTGATAGTGTGGTACACTTGGCATCATCAAACGCCGTTCCCGGGCATCATTGTGCTGCCGGGCCCATGCTTCAACAACCACTTGTCCATGATCATCTCCCAGCACTCGGGATATGAGGCGCACCAAGGGGGAATCATCTACACATCATCAAGTATCTGACATATAAGAAGATGAAATTAGAATAACTTAATCTCAAATGGAATCAATATTAGTGTTCTTTATCTACATGAAGGTACTGGTCCCGGGTCAGCTGCATGGTTCTTGTGGCATCCTTTTTTAGCCTCTGTCCAAGGACCGAGCCATAGTAAGTTACAATGGCTTGGATACGCGCCTCGTAATGCAGGTCCACGACGAGTTTCTTATAGGATTTGGTAACCACCAAATCCGCATGCGCCCGCATTCCCTCCTAGCATCTGAAAAAATCCTACATATAGACGCAATGTATCCATTAATTATTTCAAGAAAAGTACAATGAATGTGATGTAGTGCGAGGAAGACTTACCCACAGCTCCCGCCTCACCCGCTCCGCCTTGTTGCCGTAAGTCACATCGGCGGTGGTGGCAAAGTGGTCAAACGTGTAGGGCGACTCTGTCTTCCCGGCCAACTGCACTAGGCCAGGGTAGTGTTCCCTGCACAGAAGACCTAGGATGCCATTGACGAAGCACCCGTGATCCTCCACAACAACCCAGTTCCTGCACAAGTGATTTAGAAAAATTATTAGTTTCTATTTCAATTTTGAGCATATCATACGAAGTAGTGATAACATGTAAAGTTACTTACTTGGTTCCTTCAGGGCGGATTAGTGGGCGTTGATGAGGACGTATCGGTCACGCCAGGAGGCTCGCGGGACCTCACAAGTAGACACAGCAAACCAGAGGAAGCGGAACCGTACCTACTGCCTCCTCATCATCGTCCTCGTCGTCCCTCCCCCTCCTCATCCATCTGCCGAACCAGCTCCTCCTCTTGCTGCTCCTCATGCTCCTCCTATTCCTCCTCACGCGGTGACATAGGAGACGGCTACCTCTTGCGGCTGTTGCTGCCCCCTCCTCCTCCTCCTCTCCGACTGCTCCTCATCTACAACGAGCACTGCAGGGTGTGTTCTTTGGTAAACTGAGTTCACATTCCTCATTCGCTCGCCACCCACCATCTTCATGCAATCACTTGCAATTAAAAAGAAAAAAACAATGTTGTATTAGAAATAACATAATTACATAGATACAAAATAAACAAAACATAATTAGAAAATAACATAGTATTACATGTATTATAAATAATCTGCATGATCAGGATTAGCTGGATCATAAGACTCATCGTCACTATCAATGTTGTCGAAATAATCAACAATATCCAAAGGAGGAATGTTGTATTCATTGTCATTGCCTAAACATAATTGGTCAAGCATTTGTAAGTCCTTCTCATTTTGCACCTCATCTCCAGAGTCCTCATCATCAACCATTTCATTGTCTACTTCCATTCCCATCACTTTGGTTAAGTCTATCTCGAACCTCCCTTGCAACCCCTCTTCTTGAAAGAACTCTCCGTCATATGTGTTTGGGTTAAAGTTGTAATCTTCATCGTTTGGGACAAGTAGTTTAGAATGTGGACCTTGTGCACAATATATTAACCCAAAAGATGTGGTTTGTTTTTGCATGTGTATGGCATACAATTAGGGATGAAAACGGAACAGAAATATTCTGAATTGACCGTTTTCGTTTTCTATATTATAAACCGTTTTTTAACATGAAAAATTGTCAGTTTCAATTGGTTTCACAACCATTTTCAACCATTTTTTGTACTCTTTAATTGCTAAATGTAGAAATATCCCGAACTGACCGTTTTCGTTTTTCTATATCGTAAGTCCGTTTTCGACCGTTTCCGACCGTTTTCATCCTTACATACAATAAACTTGTGTGGCCTGTTGAGCCACAATATAGACATTGTCTCCTAGATAGATGGAATCCTGTTGAGTTTTGACTAGCCCAAGATGAGGGGTCCATCTCATTACTCCAAGATCAAACCAATGGCATTTAAATATGACAAGATTAAGAGGTTTGCCACCATGAAATGAAAGTTCGTATATTTATTCAATTCTTCCATAATAGTCGAGGCCATCAGTGTCGGTCGTACAAACTCCGCTATTTGTGGTTCTTTGATTGGGCCGACTCTGCTCGTAGCTTGCTGTGTGAAAGCAATATCCATTCACATCATAATCGGTAAATGACTTGACTCTATAGGCAAAGCCGTTTGTAACCTGTCTCAACTCATCACTGATGGACGCATCCATTTGGGCCTGCAAGCTCAAGCAGGATAGATCGTTATATTATTCGAACGTACGAGCAACTTGGAATGTCAAACTAAATACGAGCTAAATTGGATAGTACCTTCTGTCTGAACCAAGAAATGAAATCAGGTCTCCCTTGTTTCGCACCCTGTGAAATAAGGGTATCAGATTCCAGAAGTGATGAAGAAATTGCCTGAACCAACGAGAAACAAGGGTGTTGGATGCAAAATAGTGATGGCGTATTGAAACAAGTTAGTTGAGAACTTACCCCATGTATGGCTTCACCTCCTCAAGGTTGGTCAACACATATAGCATGATACTGCACCACTCTTCATTTTTCAACTGCTTAGCGATCGATGCACTTACGCTTCTGAGTTGCCCCCAAAAAAGGCTGAGGTTCAATTCATTTTCGCCAGCATTATAATGAGGGGGTGGATTATGCACGCTAGGAAGGTTCTCAGCGTAGTATGTTGTTGTGAAGTTTGACACCTCCTCCAGAATGAATGCCTCTACAATGGAAGCCTCAATTTTGGCTTTATTTCTATATTTTTTGCGAAGAGTCTTTAGACCTCTCTCGACTGGATAGCACCAACGGGCCTGCACGGGCCCCCATTCGAGCCTCATACAAGAGGTGCAAAATCAAATGTTGCATCAGAGTGAAGAAATCGGGTGGAAAGATCTTCTCCAACTTACAGAGCAACATAGGTGCCACTTTTTCCAAGTCATCAATGATGGTCCGAGATATCTCCTTGGCACAAAGCTGGCAGAAGAAATAGCTCAACTTTGCCAGCACAAGCCAGACATGCTCAGGGATATAGCCTCGAACCATTGCCGAAAGAAGCCGCTCAATCCATATGTGGTAGTCAAGTCTCTTCATCCCTAGGACTCGTAGACTAGATAAGTTCACTCCCCTCCTCAGATTTGCTACATATCCATCAGGGAACATTAACGTCTGGATCCATTCAAGTACTTCCCTCCTTTGTTCTTTGCTCAACATGAAATCTGCCTTAGGCCTTGTCCATTTCTTGCCGCCTCAAGGAGGCCGCATCTCTTGCTTTGGTCTGTCACATAATGTTGCTAGGTCCACTCTAGCCTTAGGGTTGTCCTTGGACTTTTTAGTGTCCATGAGTGTTGCCCAAAGTGCCTCAGTAACATTCTTTTTAGTGTGCATTACATCAATGTTATGTAGCATAAGAAGGTCATCAAAATAGGGGAGCCTCGTTAAGCCCGACTTATGAGTCCACATATGTTCCTGACCATATCCCGTAAAACGACCTTCTTTTTTATTCCACTTGAGAGCATCTATTTGTCTCCCTGTTTATTGTCTCTTTTGGGTTTCATCTCTAGCCTACCCCAACTTGCTTGGGACAAAAGGCTATGTTGTTGTTGTTGTTGTTGTTGTTGTTGTTTGAGAGCATCTATCTCAGCATGAACCTCGGCACCGGTCATCATCTGCAGTGGAGGATCTGTCACTATGACACCTTTCGTAAAGTTCTTGATGTCTTGTCTGAAAGGATGGTCAAGAGGGAGGAATTGTCGATGTTTGTCAAATGCCGAATACTTGCCACCCTTCTGCAACTAGATGAACCTCAAAGCTGCCTTGCATACTGGGCATGAGAACTTCCCGTGAACACACCAGGTGCAGAATATCCCATATGCCAGGAAGTCATGCAGGGAATATTGGTACCAAACACGCGTTTTGAAGTTTGACCTTGTAGCTCGGTTGTATGTCCAAACCCCTTCCTCCCAAGCTGTAATCAATTCATCCACTAGAGGCTTCATGAACACACCCATATTATTCCTCGGGTGTCTAGGAATTATCAACGACAAAAATACGGTATGACGTTGAAAGAGGACGCTGGGGGAGATTGAGGGGGATAACAAAGATCGGCCAACAAGTGTACGGGACAGCCAACAGTCCATAAGGATTGAACCCATCTGTTGCCAGTGCAACACGTACATTACGAGCCTCTCTAGCTTTCTCATGATGAATGTGATCAAAGTAGGTCCATGCTTCACCATCGGAGGGATGTACCATCTTGTCAGGATTGTATCATTTGCCCTTTTTGTGCCATGTCATCTGTTTCATGGTTTCCTAGGTTATATATAGACGTTGAATCCTCGGTATGAACGGAAGGTACCATAGGATTTTCATGGGGATAGAAAGTTGCCTCTTCTAGCCATCACCAGTGTCTACCTCCAGGCACCTGGATGATTTACACTTTGGATATTAATTTGCATCCTTGTGTTCTTTCCTAAATAGGACGCACCCCTTCGGACAAGCATGTATCTGCTCATATGGCATCTTAAGTGCACAAAGCAGTTTCTGTGACTCGTACATGCTCTTTGGAAGAATGTGGCCCTCTAGAAGCATGCCACCAAATAGGGCCAACATACCATCGAAGGCTTCTTGACTCAGGTTAAACTAGGACTTGAACCCCCCATTACACATCCAATGGTATCCAATTGAGAAACTGTTGTCCAATCATGAAGGGGTTCCTGTGCCAAAGATAACATGTCATAGAATGCCTTTGCGGTTGCCTCCATCTCCTCCTCCATACGTCCTTCAGTGTACTATGCTTCATGAAAGTCATCCAACATGTTTGCTAACCCGGCATCAGCATCAAAATCCTCCACGCGTGGTCTCACCGCCTCCTCTCTCATATGATGGGCTTCACCATGGTGGATCCACCGTGTATAGTTCGGCATGAATCCATTCTTCACAAGATGTTTAACCATGTTGTCCCTGTTTTGCCTTTTCCTATTTGCACATTTGTTGTAGGGACACAAAACTAGCATCTCTCCTCTAGCAGCCTCGCCAAATGCATGGTTCAAGAAAGCATCGGTCTTGTTCACCCAGTCCATGGTGTAATCACTCTGACTTGAGCGGCCCATGTACATCCACTCATGGTTATCCATCCTCTAACATATAAATCAGCGAGTAATGTAACTATCAATTGCATCTACATGGTGTTCCTACTCTCTAATAGGTGAGGATAGGTCCTAATCTCACCCGCAGATGCATAGATGAGGCTAGTTTCCATGCTCTACTCCCATCCGAGATGAAATTTTGGTAGCACCTCCCCGCTGTTCTCCAGATACACGTCCCAGTAGGGAGAGTGTGTATCCGGAGAACAACAAAGAGGTGATGCCAAAAATCCATCTCGGATTGGAGCAGACCATGGAAACTAACTCATCTACGCATCAGCGGGCTATCTAAAAAACGTGGACAATTCAAAACAGATATGGTTATCGATATGCAAAGATTTGCATACCTCCAACCGTATCTCTTTCGAATGGGAGATGCCTAACTAGGTTACGTGACCTACGACCATGATACGGAAAGAGGGGTTATACCTTGGGTGGCGGTGGAGTCAGGCTACGGGGCCGTGGCAGGTCAGTGCAGTGGTGAGGCGATGCGGTGCAAGCAGAACCGCAGCGGCGTCGGGATACAGCTCGGCAACGACGGCCTCTTCTATGCAAACAAAAGGAACAAAATACCATCAATTGAAAATTTCGACAAAACCTCCGCTAAACGGTGAGGTCTGCAAAACCTACAAGAAACCAACGGCACGATGGCCGACAACCACATACAACGACTCGATGGCCGACAACCACATACAATGGGAGTAGCTAAATCACGTACACAGCACCCAACATCATCCATCATGCATTATGTCCACTAAATTAACTATTTCAACGGCTGTCGGAGGATGAGGTTTCCTTACCTTGGAGGGCGGGGCGCGGCTGCGGGATCGGCGGGGTACGCAGGGCGCCGGCGAGGGCCTTGGTGGGTTGGCCAAGGCACCGACGAGAGGCTCCTTGTCCTCTCTCCTTCCTCCTCCCCAGCGTCGGCGGCCGGCCAGGGCGCGGCTGCGGGCTTGGCGGGGCAGACGGGGCACCGGTGAGAGGCTACTCGTCCTCCCTCATCCCTCCTACTCCCTCCTCCTCCCACAGCCTGCTCCTCCCTTCTACCTCCTCCTCCCTCCTCCTCCCACGCCCTCCTCCTTCCTTCTCCCTCCTCCTCCTTCCTCCTTCGGCGGATGCGGGCGGGCGAGGCGGCCTTGTAGTGGCAGGGGCGGGTGGTGGCGGGGACAGGCGGGTGCGGCCCGCTGGTGGCGGGGACTGGTGGGCGCGGGGCCGTTGGTGGCGGGGATGGCCGAGCACGGGGCCGCCGGTGGTAGGGATGGGCAGGCGCGGGCGGCGGCGGTGACACGAGCGCGGCGCGGGAGGGCGTGCGTGTGTTGTGTGCATGGGTGCGTGAGTGCCAGGCGTGTCTAAGTCACAGGATCCCCATTTTGCCGAGTGCTCACGATCTGGCCTCGGCAAAAGATATTTTGTTTTTTTATTTCAAAAAAAACTTTGCGGAGCGCCAGATCTTGTGGGCACTCGGCAAAGATTTAGATTTGCAAAAAATAATTGGTTACGATTTTTTTTTAAAAAAAAAGTTAATTCTTTGCCGAGTGCCACGTCACTAGGCACTCGGCAAAGTGCCTTTTTTCTTTTTTATTTTTTTGAAAAAGCTTTGCCGAGTGCCGCCTTTCAGGGCACTCGACAAACCGTGAAGCTATAAAAAAGTAAATAAACTCATTTGCCGAGTGTCTTTCCATGGCGCTTAGCAAAGTGTTTAATTTTTTTTCTTTTTGGCCCCAAACTTTTTCTATAGCCTTCCTACATTACATGAGCCTACAGGTTCAAATTTCGTACATTTCTAAGACTTTTTGCTATATTTTTTTAATTTATTTCATTTCATTGAATTTTTTTTGAAAAATGCAAATTTGAACTGCAAGTGTATCGAATAATGCAATTCTATGAATGTAAAATTGATATTCATGTTATTGAGTGTAATTTGAGGCTGTATCCACGAACATACCCAAACTTTCACACATCTTCACGAAACATGACTAGGAACTTGCGGGCGAATCATTTTTAAATTATATAAAATGCAAACGAAGTCCAAAAATCGTGAAACTTGTCGAGGTGTCATGATATCACATGTGGAGGCTATGATAAAAATTTGAAAAGGTTTCGCGCACGTTGGCATGCACGATACTTACAAATCCAAACATCTCCACATGTAATCATCGTGCATGCCAACATGTGCGAAACCTTCTCAATTTTTTACCATAGCCTCCACATGTGATATCATGACACCTCGACAAGTTTCATGATTTCGGACTTTGTTTGCATTTTATATAATTTAAAAACAATTCACCCGCAAGTTCGTGGTCATGTTTCGTGAAGAAGATGTGCGAAATTTCAGGTACGTTCATGGATACGGCCTCACACTACACTCAATAACATGAATATCAATTTTCCATTCATAGAATTGCATTATTCAATGCACTTGTAGTTCAAATTTGCATTTTTCGAAAAAATTCAGTGAAATGAAATAAATTGAAGAAATATAGCAAAAAGTCTTAGAAATGTGCAAAATTTGAACATGTAGTCTCATTTCATGTAGGAAGGCTAAAAAAAGTTTGGGGCCAAAAAGAAAAAAAATAAAAAAACTTTGCCGAGTGCCATGGAAAGACACTCGGCAAACTCTGTCCCTTTGCTGAGTGTCAGCTGAGGACACTCGTCAAAGGTAACACCAGGTCACGGCCGTAAGTTGTCGTCACCCCTTTGCCGAGTGTCAGGCTTTGACACTCAGCAAAGGGCCGGTGTGCCGAGTGTCAGGCTTTGCCAACGTCACCTATGCCGAGTGCGTCACTTTGCCGAGGGCGACACTCAGCAAAGTGGGAGGCACTCAGCAACTTGTTCGTCTCCGGTAGTGAAAGGCTAAGCTCTAGAACAACAAGTTTGGTGATTCATTACTAACCAAGAGGGAAGGGGGAGAAAAGGCTTGTAATCGAGGACAAGCCAAACACTACAGGAAACAGACGATTTGCCAGGTACAAAATTCTTTGCAAGGTGCTTTTTATCGGGCACCCGACAAAGACATTATTTGCCGAGTGCCAGACCCAGAGGCACCCGGCAAAGAAATGCACCCGGCAAACCAGCCTTTGCCGCGTGCCGGGCACTCAGCAAAGTCCAGACTTCGGCAAAAATCGGAGCCAGGCCGTCGGCAAAGGTGGTCGACGTGATGGCGGCCACCTGCCGTCATCCTTTGCCGGGTGCCACGCAGTTAGGCACACGGCAAAGCATTTTTTTTATTTTTTTTATTTCTTTGCCGGGTGCCTAGGGTGGCACCCGGCAAATTATTTATTTATTTTTGTTTTTTGGCCCATTTTTGTGATGTCTTGCTACAGTAAATAAATCCCTATTTCAAAATTTGGGACAATTTTGAGTTTTTTTAACTATATTTCCTTACTTTTTTCGTTTCATTGAATTTTTTTACTATTCCAAATTTAAACTGCAAATACATGAAATAATGGAATTTGGTTATTCAAAAAATGGTATTCATGATATTTAGGGTATGTCGAGGTGCCAGGTCAGGGGCACCCGGCAAAGAAATTAAAAAAAAATAAAAAATGCTTTGTCGGGTGCCACTGGGCCCGGCACCCGGCAAAGGTTCTAACCTAAAAGCCCAAATGGCCGGCCCAACACCCCATCGTCACCCACACAAAGCCCTTCCTCAGATAGGAAAAAATCCCACAAATTCCCTCCGCCTTCTTTCCGCACGGCGCCCCCGACCCTCCGCCTTTGCTCCTGCACCTAGCCTCCATGCTCCCTCGCTCTGGACGCAGCGGCCCTCCTGCCCACCACCTCCCTCGCCCACAACCCCCGCCCCGTGTGGATCTAGTGAGGGAGGTGTCAGCTGCGACATGAGCCTAGGAGAGGCGGCAGCGGCAGCCGTGTGGGCTCGGGAGAAGGTGGCAGCGGCGGCGGCACGGGTTCGGTAGGATGCAGTAGCGGCGGCGGCGGCGGCAGTATGGACCAAGGAGCCTAGGATGAGACACTGCAGGCCGGCCAGCAGGAGCCCGCAACCCGTGCAGGCCATGCCAACAGGTCCCCTCCGAGTTCCATTGTTCCTCTAATTAGAAGTTTTTCTCTTGTGGAGGGCGAGGACGAGGACTTCGTGAAGACCATCGACTGCGCCAAGTACTCCACTCCTCTTGTGAAGTGCATTGTTTGTTCTGCGGTCGATCTGCAATCGGCGACTATAAATGGGTGTGATCTATGTGTAATGCGAGAGGGTGTTTTTTTTGTGACGAAAGAAGAATTATATTATATGATAGCTGGGTACATCAACACATTACAAGCACTCTGGATTACAAAATAGTACCCACGCTGTGAATAGCACAGCTTAAAACGTAACTTGTTAAATGCTTTGCAGTATGGATGACCGCACAGGCAAACACTCGGCAAATGGCCTGAGAACAAATGCCCAACGAACAACGGCCAACATTCTTGTAGGCGGAATTGAGGAACTTCTTCTTTCTGGTGTCTTCCTTCTTCTTCTTTCTGCCACCGAAGAGTGAAGAAGACTGATCTGAAAATTATTCTCCCTAGTCCTTCATCGTGGCCAGATCTAACCACAACAAAACGGAGAAGAGACCGGAGAAAATTATTCCATGACGGCGACATCATCTCCGCCTTGATGCCGTCGTCCGGAAACCAAAGTCTCCATGTCGTCATGTCGATGAAGATGCTGACGCCGATGTTGTCGTCCTCATCTTCAACGGAGCCGCCATGGAGAAGACGATTCCACCCTTCTCCTTCACCGTCGACAGAGATGAGGAGAAGGAGGAGATAAAACTCCAGTACCAAGTAATTTGGCATGGAGAGACGCTAACCCTAATGACTCGATCTACTGGGAAAAACTTATTAAAAACAATGGATCCTCACTCCCTTCAGCCCCCGGCGAGATGCCGGAGGAGAAGGGAGGGGGACCAGTGGTGGTGGACGATGGGGGCGGCTGCTGCGGCGGCGGCGGCGGTGCTAGGGCTATTCTGAGCCGAACCTAACGTCTCGGCCGAGATTGTAATGCGAGAGGGTGATGGGGAATAGGCAGATCACAGAAGCCCTTCCCCTTTTATGACTGTATGAAAACGCTTAAAAACATATATTTGATAAAATTCTTGGAAGCCCTATGTACTAAATAACTATTGCATTTTGAGGAAGTACAAAAGAGGAGTTGAATAAAGAGAAACTTGGGATAGAAAGAACTTTCTGCTTGCATCTCTGCATGTATCTCGACAGCTTCTCTTGGAACATCATCCTGTATTGTGCCATGAGATTAATGAGGCTATTGGCTTACAAGCTATTTCCATTGTTGCATGTTTTAGTTCCCAATTTGACCACCTCTGATTGATAGTCCGTATATGCAATAGATGATAATCAAATTGAGTTAGTGTATGGTAGCATGTGAAAAACATTTTTAAATGTTTTAAAATTTATCTTTGTAGCAACTTCTATACACTTGTGAAAAGTCATGTTCTTTTCACTTGAATCACTTAGAAGGAACCCTTGAACAATTGTAACTGACTGCTTACATTGCTGAATTTCTGTCCTTTTTTTGACCAGCATTACCACACAGGGCTGGTATCTTGGACTGAAAGCAGCCCTGTTCTTTAGTGTTTTTAGTGTGACAAAACTGAGCAGCGTCTCTGAACACAACAGCAGACAATTAATTACTATATGCATTCACTACTAGGAACTCACTGTAATTATCAAATGTCAAAAGATATAGCAGCATATGCACTGAACATAATATAAAAGGCTGATTGTTGTTGACTGTGTAGATCCTATGCACTGTACTTAATATAAATGACTGATTGTTAATACATGTGTAGGTCATATGACTTATTATTATAAACTGATTATTATTCAAAGAATATGACAGCAATGTGATGTGTTGTTATTGAAGCTAAAGAGCAATCATATAATTGTTTTTTCTTTCCCTTGCAGGTTGCTGCCATGCCACTCGACTTCACTACTACTTCGCCTAGCAGATATGGTCGCCATGAAGACTCTCTTGGCACTTGCTAGGCATGGTGGGGATGCAGCTACATTGTTAGGTGAGGACCTTGGAACTTACTTTGCAATCTGACCAAAGTTGTCACTTTTAGTGCTCTGCATTATATTGAAGCTGATTTGAATCATTTGTGTTGCCACCAAGAGTAGGGACCTCATATTCAGATTACTACAAAAGTTGTTTTTGGCTGATGACGGAATACTTTCCAAAGCATTAAAATAAAGTTAATACTTGATATGCTTTTTTTGTTATTATGATTTATCGTGAGTTGTCGCCTTACCCTATTCTACCTAAAATATATCTGCCCATCAGTTTATTAATCCTCTACATGTATAGCATCTAAAAGCTAATGCCTGCACACAGTGATATATCTACTAAGTTCATTTTCTATCTTCTAATTTTCCCAACCAATTGTTTCTTGCCAATACTAATAAATATTGAAATAACAATTAGTAAAATCCATGCTAACAGTTTTACCTATTCAATTAGCTTTGTGGAAGCATTGCTGATTATAAAGCTACTTTATTATACGTTTGAGGTTCAATGTCGTCAATGTTTTTCCTTCAGTTCTGATTCTTCTTTTGAAACATTGGACTATGGACACATATTCTTCTTCTGTTCTTAATATTCTTCTTCTGAAACATTGTACCACTGCCAGCCAGCGTGATGGTTGCATGTTAGCATTCTGTCAGACAAACATGGGCTTTAAGTATCGTGTTTAATAAAAGTTGTCGTGTCTATTTTTGAGCTATAGCTACCATTCATTTATTTAATCTCTCTTGAACTGAGCTTTGTAGGCTTCATGTATATATGTCGATAGCAAGATCAGTTTAGGTGCACCTTCTGTTGTTATTACCAATTTGTCACTGAACACACCCAGACCATTATTTTATAGTTTATATGATTTATTAAGTTTTGTTCAAATTGCCATTTGTCATTTAAGAACACAACTATATCTTGCTTGTGAAAATTATTAACTACACAACTGACAAATTATTAACTACATACACAAATGTGAAATTATTAACTACCAGTTATAGCCTCTTTGCTGTTATGACTTGCAAAATACTGACATTCAGTAACTTCTATTGCCTGTAACAGGTGTCACAAGCTCAATTTGAGTTTTGGAAGGAGAAGCATCACTGTAGCCATTCGTTCCCGCCTGTCGATCCTCACGCCGTTCCGACCGGCCGTTGATTCTCGCGCTGCTGCGGTCGTCCCCGCCATCGTCGCTGGCCCTCGCTCTTGCCGTTCTTGCCGCCAAGGTAAGCCCTACCCTTGTAGTGTTAGTAGTAGTAGTAGTTAGTAGTGTTAGTAGTAGTTAGTTGTAGTGTTAGTAGTAGTAGTTAGTAGTTTTAGTTGTAGTAGTTAGTAGTGTTAGTTGTAGGGTTAGTAAATAGTAGTAGTTAGTAAGTAGTAGTGGTTAGTAGTAGTAGTTGTTAATAGTTAAGTAGTTCTTACTATTAGTATTGTTAGTAGTTAAGTAGTTGTTAGTAGTAGTGTTAGTAGTAGTTGTAGGGTTAGTAGTAATTGTTGTTGTACTACTTCAATACTTTCATGTGCATGGAAAGAGAACTAAAATACATGGCTCCTCTTGATATATTGGTGGATGTTGGCCTTCGTGCCCATGTTTGGTATATATGTGGTTGTTGGCCTTCGTGCCATGTTTGGTATATATGTGGTTGTTGGCCTTCGTGCCATGTTTTTTTGTAGGTTTTGGGAACCTCCTAGTGCAGGGGAGGTGCTGCCGAAATTTTGAGTCGACACTAACCATTTTTGCCCTTTTTTGCTGGAGGACCTGTGGGAGGGACTCGGCGACCCCGATTGACTTCGTCGGCGCTGCGGGTCTTCCTGCACCGCGTCGGCTCGCCACTGCACCGACTCTGCACCGCCCCGCTACCCGGACCTCACCGCCACCTTAGGTATAACACCTCTATCCGTATGTGGTCTTTGGTCGCGTAACCTAGTTAGGTGTCTCCCGTTCGAAAGAGATACGGTCAGAGATATGCGGACCTTTGCATATTTGCGACCGTATCTCTTTCGGATTGTCCACGTTTTTTGGACAGCCCGCGGATGCGTAGTTGAGGTTAGTTTTCATGCTCCGCTCTATTTCGAGACGGTGTTTCGGCATCACCTCTCCGTTGTTCTCCGGATACACACTCTCACTTGCAGGACGTGTATCGGGAGAACGGTGGGGAGGTGCTGCCGAAATTCTGTCTCGAATAGGAGCGGAGCATAGAAACTAACCTCATCTACACATCTGCGGGTGGGATTAGGACCTATCCTCACCTATTAGAGAGTAGGGACACCACGTAGATGCAATTGATGGTCACCTGTGGTGATGTTTTATATGCTAGAGGACGGAGGACCGTCAGTGGATGTACACGGGCCGGACAAGTCAGGGTGATGCTAGCTATGAATGGATGCAGAAGATCGATCGTTTCTTGAATCGTGCATTCGGCAAGGCCGCAAAATTCCCGAAAATGGCTTTGTGTCCCTGCAGCAAGTGTGGTAACAGGAGAATGCTAGACAAGGAACTCATGGGTACACATCTGCACAAGAATGGGTTTACGCCGAACTACACCCGGTGGGTCCACCATGGTGAAGCCGATCGTATAAGAGAGGAGGTGGTGAGACAACGCGTTGAGGCTTTCGATGTTGATGTCGGGGTAGCAGACATGGTAGATGACGTTCACCAAGCACAGTTTGCTAAAGGACGTGAGGAGGCGGAGATGCAGGCAGCCGTGGATGCGTTCAAGTACATGATGGACTCGGCGGTGAAACCCCTTCACGCTCATTCTGAGGTCTCTCAGCTGGATGCCATTAGTCGCTTGATGGGGTTGAAGTCCGATTTGAACATGAGTCGAGAAGGCTTCGATAAGGTGTTGGCCGTGGTTGGCACCCTTCTTCCAAAGAACCACGTGTTGCCGAAGACCATGTACGAGGCACATAAGCTCCTTAAAGCACTAAAGATGCCGTATGAGCAGATATTGTCCGAAGAACACAAGGAGGCAAAGTACTGTACGAAGTGTAAAGCCTCCAGGTTCCTGGAGGTAGAGTCTGGTGATGGTGGTGGCCAGAAGACTTAGCTTAAGATACCCGCCCGAGTCTTACGGCACCTTCCCTTTGTGCCGAGGCTTCAAAGGCTATTCATGAGTGAGGAAACCGCGAAACAAATGACGTGGCACAAGAATGGCAAACGGTACAATCCTGACAAGATGGTACATCCATCTGATGGTGAAGCATGGACCAACTTTAATGACAAGCATCGTCTGAAATCCAATGAGGCTCGTAATGTACGTGTCGCGCTAGCAACAGATGGGTTCAATCCTTATGGCACGATGTCCGCCCCTTACACATGTTGGCCCATGTTTGTTATCCCCCTCAATCTCCCCCCTGGTGTCACCTTTCAATGACATAACGTGATCTTGACGTTGATAATTCCTAGACACCCGGGGAAGAATATAGGTGTGTACATGGAGCCTATGATTGATGAATTGATCAAAGCTTGGAATGAAGGGGTGTGGACATACGACCGAGCAACAAAGCAAAGCTTCAAAATGTACGTCTGGTACCAGTGCTCCATGCATGATTTCCTAGCGTATGGGTTATTCTACACCTGGTGTGTTCAGGGGAAGTTCCCGTGCCCAATATGTCAGGAAGTTGTGAGGTTCATTTGGTTGAAGAAGGGTGGCAAGTATTCGTCGTTCGATCAACATCGTCAATTCCTAGATTCCAACCATCAATTCCAACAAGACACCAAGAACTTTAGGAAAGGTGTCGCTATCACGGACCCTAGACTGCACTTGAAGACTGCTGCCGAGGTTCATGCTGAGATAGATGCTCTCGTGCCCAATGAAGAAGGTGGTTTTGTGGGATATGGTGAGCAACACATGTGGACTCATAAGTCCGGCTTGACGAGGCTCCCCTATTTCGATGACCTCCTACTGCCCCATAACATTGATGTAATGCACACTGAAAAGAACATCGCCGAGGCACTTTGGGCAACACTCATGGACATTGACAAATCTAAGGACAACCATAAGGCTAGAGTGGACCTAGCGACGTTGTGCGATAGACCAGAGCAAAATATGCGGCCGCCTGCAAATGGCAAGAACTGGAAAAGGCCTAAGGCCGATTTCGTCTTGAAACTCAAACAAAGGAGGGAAGTACTATGATGGATCAAGGAGTTAATGTTCCCTGATGGGTATGCAGCGAACCTGAGCAGGGGAGTGAGCTTAGGCACTATGCGAGTCAACGGGATGAAGAGTCATGACTACCACGTATGGATTGAGTAGCTTCTTCCGGCGATGGTACGAGGCTATGTTCCTGAGTATGTCTGGCTAGTGCTTGCAGAGTTGAGCTATTTCTTCTGTCAGCTTTGTGCCAAGGAGCTATCTCGGACCGTCGTTGCAAACTTGGAGAAAGTGGCACCTGAGTTGCTTTGTAAGTTGGAGAAGATCTTTCCACTCGGCTTCTTCTTATCGATGTAGCATTTGATTGTGCACCTCACATATGAGGCACGTATGGGGGGGCCATGCAGGCCCGTTGGTGCTATCCAATCGAGAGATGTCTGAAGGCTGTTTGCAAAAAATGTAGAAATAAAGCCAAAATTGAGGCTTCCATTGCAGAGGCTTCCATTATGGAGGAGGTGACAAACTTCACATAGCTATACTACACGGAGAACCTTCCTAGCGTGCATAATCCACTCCCTCGCTACAATGTTGACGAGAATGAATCCAACCTCAGCCTTTTCCAAGGGCAACTCGGCAGGTCAAGTGGATCGACCAATGAGAGGTTAGACAATGAAGAGTGGCGCAGGATCATGATATATGTGTTCCACAACCTACCTGAGGTGAAGTCGTTCATTGAGTAAGTTCTCAAAGTACTTGTTTCAATATGCCCTCACTATTTTGTATCCAACTGATTATTTCTTGTTTGCATAGGGAATTTATTCGTGTATCCTGGCATCAACCAAGGGATCCTACCTAACGACAAACCGACACCCTTCTTTCATAGGGTCCAGGAATAGGGAGTCCCGATTTTATTTCTTGGTTCAAAACAAAGGTATTGTCCAATTTACCTCATACCTTCGAGATTCCGAGTTTCGCATACTTAGTCCGGCAATCTTTCCTTCTTGCGCTTGCAGGCCCAAACCGATGCAACTATGAGGCAGGAGTTGAGACAGGTTGCAAATGGCTTTGACAGTAAGGTGAAAGCTTATTCAGGTTATGATGTGAATGGATATCGCTTTCACACAAGAAGCTACGAGCGAGCTCGGCCTCATCGAAAAACCACAAACAGCGGAGTTTGTACTCCCGGCACTGATGGCCTCGAGTATCATGGCATAATTGAAGATATCTATGAACTTTCATTTTATGGTTTGAAACCTCTTCGTCTCGTCATGTTCAAATGTCACTGGTTCAATCCTCGACTAACGAAACGGAGCCCTAATATTGGTCAAGTCGAGATTCAACATGATTCTGTCTATCAAGAAAATGATGTCTTCATTGTGGCGGATCAGGCCGTGCAAGTTTATTATTTGCCATACGCATGCCAAGGCAACAAGGCTCTTCAGGGTTGGTCTATTGTGCACTAGGTATCGCCACATGGTAGATGTCCTATCCCAAACAATGAAGATTACAACTTCAACCCAAACACATATGATGGAGAGTTCTATCAAGAAGATGGGCTACAAGGGAGGTTGGTGATAGACTTAACCGAGGTGATCAGAATGGAAGTAGACAATGAAAGGGTTGATGACAAGGAAGAAGGAGATGAGGTGCACAATGTCAAGGACATAGAAATGCTTGAGCGATTACATTTAGACAATGACGATGAAGGCAACATTGAACCTTCGGATAGTCTTGTTTATTTGGACAATTTTGATAGTGATGACGAGACATATGATCCAGATAATCCCAATAATGATGATTACTTCTAATACATGTAATATAATGTTATTTTATAATCATGTTTTGTTTATTTACTTAGCATATATTTCTAATACATGTAATAATATGTCTTGTTTGTTTTTTAATTGCAGATGATTGAACAAAGATGGCGGGTGGCAGTGGGCCAAGGAACGTGAACTCGAGGTATCAGAGGGCACGTGAGGATGCAGATGCCGGAGAGAACTCGTTGGACGGGAGGAGGCAGAGGGCCAGGAGCAGCGGCAGTGGCAGCGGCACCGGCAGCAGGTGGGGCCAGCCTCCTCTAGGCAAGCCACGTGATGTGCCAGAGGAGGAGCGCCATACCTCGCATTCCTCGGAGGACGAGCAGGTTCGCGCGACGGACGATGAGGGAGACGCACAGGAGGGCGGCGAGGATGGAGGTTGTTCCACTGCTGCGGCCAGGCCCTACTTGCGAGGTCCCTCAAAACTCCCTAGGCCTCCGCTTCCTCCCCTGCGCCCAGTGATCCGTCCCCAGGGGGACAGGTAACTAACTTTAGATTTTATCACAGCTACTTCATATAACCTGTTAAAAATTATTAGAGAAACTAATATTGTTTGTTAATGACTTGTGCAGGCACTGGCAGGTTGTGTCGCCTGGTGACTCACGCAACCCCAACCACATCTTGGGGCTTGTGTGCAGGCACTATTACCCTGGCATTGTCATGCACAAAGAGACTATGGGGCCGGCCAAATCGTGGGACCACTACAAATCTGCCCCCGATGCAGATTATGAAGACAAGCAGGAGCGGGTCAGAAGAGAGTTCTGGGTAAGTCTCGTTCGCACAACTTTGATCAATATATCGTATTCATTTGACTTTTTTGACATAATTAATTGATACATTGTGTCTGTCTGCAGACTTTTTTCAGGTGTGAAGAGGGACAGGAAGAGAAGGCAGAGAAGAATTTGGTGAAAAGTGCCAGGAAACGCATCTCCGACATGCACTATGAGGAGCGCCTCACTTGCATCATCAAGTACTACGCCATGCGACTTGGTCAGAAAATCACCAAGACACTGGCAAGATAGATGTCTCTGACCCGAGAATAGTTCCTTGAGGTAAATGAAGAAGAAAAATACTGATTCATTTTGAGATTAAGTAGCTTTAATTTGGTCGTCTTATATCTCAAATTATTTGTGACATGTAGATGATTCCATGGTGGTGCGAGTCGTATCGGGACTGCTGGGAGATGATTGTGGACAGGTGGTTCACAGAGGTTTATATCCAGGAGCATGAAGCCCACCGGGAGCGGGCTTTGCAGGCGACAAACCCCACACACCACCAAGGCACCCGCAGCCTCGCTGTGTACAAGCAAGCATGGGTACGTGAATTCATTTTTAGTATTCTAACGCTCCATTCTGCATGTTTCTTCTAATCATCTTGTTGTCTTTCTCGCAGTCGGCGTCGCATGGTGGCCAGTCTTTGTCCACGTTCATGGCGTATGGACTGGCCCGCAAGGGAAAGATGACTTCCGATGTCACCTTCAGCCCGGATGACCAACCCGAGTCGTACAGCAACTCGAGCGTCTACATCCGCATCAGCTCCTACGCGTCGGAGGCAAGGTCGGTCCAGGGGCCAGAGTGGGATCCGAACGCCGACGACATTGATGGGCCGCCTGTCATGAGGATCAGACAGGGCAAGAAGCATGGGCGGTACTGGCTTGGCGATGGCACCCTCGAGTCCGGCTCTGTTCCAACCCTCTCCCAGATCCGAGCAGAGACCCCAACCGGAGGCCCCGCCATACGCCAACGGTCGTGCCCTTCACAGCAGTGGGTCGATGCACTCCAGGTTTGTCCCATTTAACTCTTCGTACATTGATCTTTACATAACTTAGTTGCCTTTGCATCACTGAAACAGATGGGTTGAAATGTTGCAGGCCGAGAACAAGAGGATGGCTCAGGAGCTGCGGGACCTGATAGCGAGGACCGAGCAGGCCGAGCGGGCCGAGCAGGAAAGACAGGCCAAGCAGCTGGCGGAGATTACGGCGTTCCTGCATAACTTTGGGCAAGTCAACGTTGTACCTGTGCCGCAATTCGCTCCACCGCCGCCAGTACTAGCTAGTCCTGTGAGTATGAAACCAAATTGCTTCGACTAGTGCTTTCATTAGATGACCACTGTAACACATGCAATCTCTTATCCTTTATGCAGCCTCCATCGGCGGGTTCAAATAACCCATCTCAGGGGCAAGCAGGCGACGGCGCTTTTCCTTCACCAGGCACTCAGTCCCCCCCCACCTCTAGTTTATTTCTCTTTTTCACCGCTTGATGGACATGTGATGCACTGTGAACGACTATCGACTTGTGACGATGGATATTGGACCTATTATGTTTGCGATGTCGTGTATGTGAGATATTGTGTTGGCGATGTGATATATATATATATGCGGAATTGAGTTTGTGATGCGATGGATGTGCTATATTGTGTTTGTAATGCTTCAGATGTGATATATATCTTTTATATGATGTGTTTGTAATTATAGAATTAAAAAAATAAAAATAAAAAAATTAGAGGCTTTGCCGGGTGCCCTGGCCCTGGCACTCGGCAAAGCTGGGAATTCCTCATGTTCAGAATTCCCAGCTTTGCCGAGCGCCAGGGCCAGGGCACCCCGCAAAAATTAAAAAAAAATTCTTTGCCGGGTGCCGGCCTGACAGGGCACTCAGCAAAGAAAATACTAAAAAATATAAAAAACTCTTTGTCGGGTGCCCCAGCGGCGTGACACCCGGCAAAGAAATTATAAAAAAATTAAAAAAATCTTTGTCGGGTGCCTTCCCGGTAGGGCACTCGGCAAAGAAAATTTGCAAAAAAATTTAAAAAATATTTGTCGGGTGCCTCTAACATGGCACCCGGCAAACCAAGGGCTGACGGAGCCGGCACCGTGACGGCCACTTTTCTTTGCCGGGTGCCCGATAAAAAGCACCCGGCAAAGAAATTTTTGCCGATTGACTTTTTGCTAGCGGCTCTTTGCCGAGTGCAAAGTAGCCTTTGTCGGGTGTTTTCAGCACCCGGCAAAGTGCCTGAATCTTATGGTGAAACTAGAAAACAAAAAAGGAAAAAATGAAAGAAAGTAACACAAACTAGACATGATTAATATAACACTTTTTTTGCGGGTATGATTAATGTAACACTACTCGAATATATAGAAGATGGTGCATTACAAGGTCACCGGTGAGGACACATACCCTTGATGATGCGACGCTCGTCTCTACAACTCCAGCATGCGGGGCTCACACGTACGTACTATGGTTGTTGTCCAGTCTCCAGGAAGTACCCTGTGCGGCTGTGCCCTCGATCCTACATATATATTGGAAAACATACTGTCGGACTCTCACACAGAGATGAGAGATGGACTCCACGGCCAGTCATAAGTGGTTGGCAGAACTGGTACGTAAGCCGCGCCGTTACCCCCCCACATGATCTTATATCTTCAAATAAATCCATGCATATTCTTCGTTACATACGTTCTTGTGGTTTTTGCAATGTTTGCATGCTTCCGACGAACGAAGATTATACCTACAAATAAAGCTGTTTGTTTGATTGGATGCAGGAAAACGAGGAGGTCGGGGAGCTGGACTTCATTGACGCGCTGACCATGCAGAAGCTCGCTGAATCCCTCGCCGAAGAGCTCTGGGACCAACCTATTATTCATCACCAAGAACATGAACAGCAGCAAGTAGAATTGTTGGATCAGCGGCAGCAACGCACGAACACGAACACGAACATGACAGGATTCCCCTTCCACGGAGACATGAGCCGCGGATCCTACGCCGAAGCTGACGAGGGCTTCCTCCCGACGGCGGCGGCCATCAGCACAGGCGGCAACGACAGCTTGTTCTCCTTCACCGGCGGCGGCAAGTCGGAGCAGCTGATGAGCTTCAGTACTTCGCGAGAGCCGAACCAGAAGGAAAGCAACGGCGGTTGCACAACTGCAGCTGGGACACCGTTGACGACGACAATGGAGGGTAGTAGTAAAGGAGGGCGGCCGAGGGCGAGCTCCGGCGTGCATGAGCACGTCGTCGCGGAGAGGAAGCGGCGGGAGAAGATGAATCGCCAGTTCGCGGCTCTCGCGTCAATCATCCCTGACATCACCAAGGTGAGCTAAGTTCGTCGCCTTCAGCTCATCAGCTCCTAATTAATAATAAGGTCAATATAATCGGGGATTAAATTGTGTGTGTGTTTAACATAATTGATAATTCCCAGACAGACAAGGTGTCCCTGCTGGGGAGTACCATCGACTACGTGCACCACCTGAGGGGCAGGCTCAAGGCCCTGCAGGAGAAGCGCCAGAGCAGCACCGGCAGCACGGTGGAGTCCCCGCCGATGGACGCCCGGTGCTGCGTCGGCTCACTGGACGATGATGTCGACAGCAGTGTGACCACCATGAACCCCAAGATCGAAGCGGAGGTCCGGGGGACGACCGTTCTGCTGAGGGTGGTGTGCCGGGAGAAGAAGGGGGTGCTCATCATGCTGCTCAAGGAGCTGGAGAAGCACGGCCTCTCCACCATCAACACCAACGTCTTGCTGCTCGACGGGTCCTCGTTAAACATCACCATCACGGCGCAGGTACGGTGAACAACGACAATCTAGCTTGTCTTAATAATGTTACTAATAACTCATAGTTTTCAAGGCTTCTCATGTCAGTTTATATTTTTCTAACCATCATGCAGATTGAAGACGGATTCTCCACGGCAATTGAACTTGTGAATAATCTAAATGCTGCTTTGAAAAAATTTTAGATTCAGATTTCAGTTAGATGCGCAAGCTATTGATTTAAGTATGTACGTACAAATGGATATCGAAGTGGCATTAATCTAGGTGATTTACTGAAGCTGGTGCCCCGTTCTACTTGTTTCAAGGGGAATTAATGCCTCCTTATGTTTGTTGTAGCGACATAATTGGATGCAGGCATGCAGCTTCAATTTGCAATTGTCATCATATTGCATGGTTAGTTACTTAGTTCCACGTTATCTTTAGTACCATTTAGGTACAACTCGAATTGAAGGTATACCATTAGTGCATTCCTTCGGTTTTTCTTACTTCACCTTTTGTGTATGAACTATATAAATTAAAAGGTGTTCACTGTACATGCACGCGGACCATTTCTTTCTCGTACATGATCTTCTCTAGTAAATAATAACTCATTGATTTGTCACATTTTTTCCAAGACAAATGCATTAAAATATTTTTTGCATGATAGATCAAATATAGTGGCCAAAGCTCGCACCATACATATTCTTGGAGTTACCATTTATTGCTGAGAGAAATCTAAAGACTGCTGCACTAAGAATCCAATACGTGTGAGTATAATTAAGTATGGCACCTACCGGGATATTCTATAAACAGAATCATTCAATACAGTGTATCTAGATAACCCGGGAATACCTATATAGTAATAGTAAACGTTAACACACTTCTCCGAAGCAAGCTGTTGGTCAAAATAGTAAATAATGGAGACAAGCCGGAATCTCAACGGCAGCTACCCACTACAATGCATGCAAGTCCACCTTGCTCTTCTGGCTAATCCATATCCAGCTGACCCACGGAGCTGCTGGTGGTTTTGTGGCACAACCTGTGGGCGCAACGGCACACAAAAGGCTGTTTTCCAATCTGAGTATTGTCTAAGGGTGGATGCTACAGCAATAGGGCCTGGTTGAGGGCATGCACTTGCTGGTCTCAATATTAAGTGGAATATAAGAGGAGAGGGAAGTCAACTTAATTGAAACATAAAACCAATACTGTATATGCTGTTGCAGAAAAGATATTGCTAGTTGCTGCCTTAAATATATACTCTATATATATATCCATATGCCAATAAGTTATGCATCATATTGTTGCAATAAAAACTAGTCACTTGTGCTTTTGAAGCAAGAATAAGACTGCCCGCACTCATGGACCTCTATATTCATCCTCTATACGTTCTAGTCAGCAAGATTCTCTCCTCTATAGTCAATTCTTTTGCACCCATCCATCCTCTATATCATCCTCTATCCACTCTATCCACTGTGAGACCCACTTGTCACTTTATCTAAATATATCCATGTGTGATCTAGTTTTGAAAGATTTATTGAGACGAATTTAATGGTGCAATCAAAATTTAATTTGGATTTTTGGTTTGTGAGTTATAGCATTTTTTCCCTTTGTTTAGCTAGTGGAGCCGTCACTATAAAGTATAGAGTAAGCACTGTACTACTCTAAATATAGAGTGAGAGAAAGGATAGAGTATCGTTTTAGAGTACCTAGTGCAGCAGTTTTTACTCTATATTCATACTCTAAAGCTTTAGAGTATCGTTTTAGAGTACCCACTGTGGGTAGTCTAATAAGCAAAGCGAATCTGGCGCCGTACTGTGGCCTGTGGGTGCTGGCCACTTTTCCATTTCCATGCCACTGGTACATAAATGTCGTAGCGAAATTAGCTACGGGACACTAACTGAAGTCACGTTGTCAGCCGAACACTTAAAAAAGTATAATTGGCTATTGGTATTATGGTTTGTAATAAATTTAGTGGAAGGCACCATGCTCATTAAAATATTCATTTCTGACTCAGGAGGATACAGAACAATGATGAAATGTCATAGTATCGTGCACCCCATCTCCCTCTGCTACGGCAGTCCCTGCACGCCTCTACACCTTCGTGGTTCTTTCTTACCTACCCCACTGCCCTCGCCAACCTATTCGCTGCTTGTGCCAAGCTCGGTCACGATGGCACTCTTGTGCCCACCAAACTCTGGCGAGTGGCATAGGATGAGGAGGAGGTCTGGCATAGGATGAGGAGGAGGTCACAATGAGCTCAATAGAGGTGTTCTTGATGATGGGGACACTTCAAAGTCGTCCAACCATAGTGAAAGGCAAACATATGTGGTGGTGCACTTTGGCGAGCTATGGAAATGACATGGTTGGGTGCGGATTGGAGTCCAAGAACGAGCAAGGTGAACTCGGTAGGTGTTTGCGATGCCAATGAAGGAGAAAGAAGGGTAGGGGAAGGTTCGGCCAAGAGATCAAGGGCGCTAGTATATATTGAGCTCGGTTGACAGCTTGTAGTGTCGATTTGAAGCACTAGATTGAGGAAGTGATAGGAAGGAGCGAGCGGGGAGGATGGTGGGGGAACTCTAGTTGACTTTATAGGGCGAGCCAATGGTCGGGCATGTATGGATGAATAGGCGTAGAGGCGACGCATGTGGGCATCCCATCGGACATCATGTGTTGCGTCATGATGCATATATAGTCAGAAAATGGAGAAGGGGCCGATGAGTCGAGCCTAATGTTAGAGTAGAAGCCACGAAGATGACAATGGTAGAAAACACAAACCGATCTCATATAGGAGAAAAATAGGAACACCGATCAATGACTTGTGAAAGAGAAAACCCCATCAACACGTATTGGGAAAAGAGTATTGTCTAAGGCGGTCGATCAACATGACTGGCCAGAGCCCTAGGTACGAGTGGCGCGCTGTACCTTGTGGAGATCCTAATCATTGAGCACTACAACTTTCATATACAAAGTATCTTTATCCGACACCATTCAACAAAGACTTGATTTTTCTAAGGTGACAAGCCCTGTATGCGACTAATGTGCTTCTGAAACATTATATTATTTTTTAAGCATCTTAACGATCACAAATGACAAACTCAAAACTAGAAATTTATAGAAATCATCGAGAGCTATAATTTTCATATACAAAGTATCTTTATCTGACATCCTACAAGAAAGAGAGATCTTTTTCTAAAGCGACAAGCCCTAGTACCTGATCAATATGTTGTTGAAACCTTATATTATGTTTTTAGCATCTTAACGATCTCAAATGAAAAAATCAAAACTAAAAGTTGTAAATCTCATCGAAAGCTACAATTTTTGTATAAAAATCATCTTCATCCAAAGTCATATGAAAAAGAATATTTTTTAAGGTGGAGCCTTGTCGCTGACATGTGGGTCCATCTGTCATATCCGTGCCACGTAGGATAGCGGATTGGATAAATGACTGCTTAGAGCTAGTTGAGACCCCGTTACAACTTAGGGGGAGCCAAAAATGCATTTCGTGAGTTTGGGTATCTAGATAATACCTAAAGACAACCTTGAGGAGTGAGGACCACCGTTGAATTTTACTCAAGAACTAATGTACCCGTGTCGTGCTGCATAGCTTCTCCCTAGCAACACAAAGCAAGGTTGGACGGAAGAGTTGTTGATGCAATTTTGATGCTTTTTGCTCTGTCAGTTAACTGATGCTGGATTAGTTCTTGCTAAGTTCACTAGCATCTATCTGCGTGGTTACTAGATCATGTTACATTTGAAGGTGAAATATATACAAGTTCTGAGGACACTCAATCTTGTATTATAGAGATGTCTTCTTCTCTTCGAGTTGATATGATGGATGAGTCTGGGTATTGGATCAACGGCCAGTTTCTGGCAGGCAAGGCAAGAAGCTGAGAAACCCCTACATAAAGCACTGTAGTGCCATGAGACATCAATTCTTTGAATTTGGTGCTTCTCGCATATTACATGTACTCCAAATCTTTGTAACAATAATTGATGGTCTGAACACATGATATCTCCATTTGATTTATACTATACTAGCAAAAATGCTCGGACATTGTAACGGGACTCTAATTTAATTACTATACTGTTAGTGATGAGAGTGGTAGCATGACAGAGATGCATGTGGGCGTAGCGGCCACGACAGCACGAGCGTGCATTGTCACCAGCCATGGCCAGGAAGCATGTGCCGGCCACCATGCAAACTTGGGCTGGCACTGCACATCGACAAGGTGGGCAGCACAGTGCCTGTGCGGACACGGCTCCTATGATGGCGCGGGTGTGGCCTAACGGCCGTGGTTGAGTCGACATGCAACCTTGATGATGCCCTTAACGACCGAGAAGAGCGGTGTGCATAGAGAAGACATAATTGTGCTATTGATGCTATCAACAACGCAGTGGTTGGTAGGGATTAGCCTGACAAGAAGTAGCTAGATCTCGTGAGGGTTTGTTGATTGCTCTACTATCAATCTACCTAACGCCATGTGTAGGCTCTCATAATTTCATTACACTTATGTATCCTCTGTCTTGTCTCGTCGTTGCTTCTTTTCTATACTTTCTCGAGAGCTCAACACGAAGTATTCCAAACGGATGAAATCTAAAAAAAGACAATAAACCATGGACTTTCTCGAGAGCTCAACACGAAGTATTCCAAACGGATGAAATCTAAAAAAAGACAATAAACCATGGAAAGAAAACTCATAAG
This sequence comes from Saccharum hybrid cultivar R570, assembly GCA_038087645.1. Classification (NCBI taxonomy): domain Eukaryota; kingdom Viridiplantae; phylum Streptophyta; class Magnoliopsida; order Poales; family Poaceae; genus Saccharum; species Saccharum hybrid cultivar. The sequence goes on along the minus strand of JAQSUU010000066.1, from coordinate 27,743,310 downwards.
GGATGGAAACATGGAAAAAATAGCAAAAAAACACCACAGAATGAAAAAATGTGGACCAAACCGGAAAAAAATAAAAAGGAAAAAATGGACGGAAGCAAAAAAAACGAACGAAAGAAACCAAACCGTAAAACACTGCCAAAACACATGCACAAACGAAAAAAGGCGGATGGAAACAAAAAAGAATTAAAAAATGGAAACCAAAATAAGATGTAAGATAATATGAGATATGCATATACAGATATAAAGTTCTACTCTTATTTTTTTCTATTTGAATTAGAATTCCTAATTAGGTTATATGGGATCGAGAATATATTTGAATTAGAATTAGGATTCCTAGCTATCTAGGATTTGAAGGATTTTCCTGCTAAGTCAGGTACAATATATATGTTTTTCCCACTGTACGCGTCTAGGTTTGTTTTGTGTTTCTTTCTGATTTCATGCATGTTTGTTCCTAAGTCTAGTTTTGCTTTGCTTCCGTTTCTCTATCCGTTCCGAAAAACACTTTTGGTTTGTGTCCACGAGTCTGGTTTTGGGTTGCATCCAAACATCCCTTTTTTATCTACGTTCATCATCTGATTTCGATTGATATGTACGTTTCAGCTCATTGTTTTTCCTGATAAGCCAGATGGAAGCGATTGGCCGTTGGCCGATTTTTTTCCCCGAGCCAACTTTCTTTTTCTTTGTTAAGTATCATCCGCGCCTGTTGATTGGAAGATCTTTTTTATCGCAAATATATATCACCTAGGCTGAATAACCAAGGACGATTGGCTGATTTTTTTTACTTTGGAGTCGATGGTTTTTGCGCTTGTAACTAGGGATGAAAACGGACGGAAAAACCCTATTTCTACTTCTATTTTCTATATTTTTTTTGTTGGAAACGGGAGCAGGTTCGGAAAATGCGGGTTCGAAATCGGAATCAGAATATGCGGACATATGGAAACGGACAAATACGGTTGGAGAGCCAGAAAATTAAATTAAGATCACATAATCTAATATTCTCAAAGTATACATATATAAAGTCATGTAATAATATATAAAAAGTTTAATATTCATTTACGTGCTATGTACGTGAACATAACATGCATATTTGGTGATTCGTAGTTATATTAACATAATATAAAGACATGTAATTGTTGAACATGTTGAGTATAGATTGAAAACAGGATAAATACGGGTCTATTCCGTACTAAAACGTGATTACTCGGAAACGAACGGAAAACACCATTTTCTACTTTCGCAAATACGAAAACGGGATCTCGCAAATACGGAAATGGACGAGAAAATGTAGAAAACGGAACGGGACGGTACGGGAAAATTCCGTCCATTTTCATCCCTACTTGTAACAAGCAAGATTTGGAGCGCCCGTCACAATGTTTTGTATCCTTTGTAAAATCGTATTGCTAAGATGAATGCGGTTTGATCCGTGTCCATGAGTATTTGAAAAGGAATCAGTGTCCTGTGAGGACCCGTTTCCTAGTATTATCATATTATTAAAATCAATTTTGTTTAATAGAACTCATGTCCTAGTTGTATTCAAGCAGAGGTAGACTCATCTGAAATCTAAACTACTATTCATGTATAATCGCTAGACACGGGTTGTTCTAACACATATGAGCACGACTTATGAGTCCGGATCACATACACGACCCAATACGTTTTGGAATCGGACTTCGTATCGCACTAGACAAGAGCTATTCTAACTCGTTTGAGCACGGGTTATTATATATATAAGTTCGGACGGAAGAAACTCGTCAGTGTCTGGTAGTTCGAGAGAGACAAACCATAAAAATGGACAGACCAAAAAAATGAGCTGAAATTTTACCTCTTTATTATTAAGTATATGTATAGATATAGATTAGAAACTCTTAAAGAATAAGTGACCTAGGTCACTACTAGATTTGTCTGGTTGAAAAAGACCACAAGCATCACAGACCAGCTACAAGAACACAATGGCACACTAATGAATGTTTAAATATGATATAAACTAGAACCTGCAAACAAACAACTACAGGAACTTAAAAACAACTAGTTATCTTTCAAACTCAAAACAAATTATCAGATGTCTTCGAAGAGACAACTCTGACAACAAATTATGACCTAAATCAAACGGATTCATCAGCTGGTGCAGTGCCATCATCCTGAAACCATGGTTTTCATGACAATTTCTGCTATCAGGCGAAAACTATTTTTTGAGAGGCCTATAATACCGATTTGCGTCACACTGACACTCTTTTGAGCAATACGCAGTCCACAGGAAGCTCAGTCTGTGACGTACCGACAGACAAAACAGATCAAGCTTTAACTTGTGAGTTAACACTGACAGACACAAACTGTTTTTCAGAGATCGGCTACAAACAATCTGTACATACTGAACTGTAATGCTTCTGCTGGCTGAATGGTCTCTGAATTCGATAAGCACATTCAAAATAAAACGCTGTAGTTCCCATATACTTTTAGATTACACAACACACTCAGTCCATGTACAGCTGTAGTTCCCATGTACATGGTACTGCAAGCCCATTGAGCCACGTATATGCAGCCTGGTAAAATTATTAAGTGGTTCCAATAATAGTGATGGAATATGCATGCCTATGCCTTATAGTACAATGGCTGGCAACTTGGCATCTGGTGCCCATAGAGACATTCAAACAATCAACTTTCCCATAAAAGGGGAACAGTCTACTATATATAAAGAAAATGAGGCCCTGTTTGGTTTGCACATATTAAAGTTTAACTCTCATCACATCAATGTTACGGCAAATGCATGGAGTACTAAATATAGACTAATTGCATGTATGTCGACACATATTAGGAGTAATTTACGAGACGAATCTATTAAGCCTAATTAGTCCAAAATTGAAAACTTTTTGTCAAATAAGACGAAAGTGCTACAGTGTTTGTTAAACTTTAACACCCCAAACCAAACAGGCCCTGAATCTTCATCATAGGATCCAGGCTGTCTTAAAACAATCTAGCCTCTGTATTCCATCAATGCTATGTGCACAGCGTATATGATTGAGCATCTGTCTTCCACTTGTAGTCGGTGAAGACTTGCCTGAACCGGGTCATTCATCCTTGTTGAACAACATAACCTGCACTTGAACATTATGACCTTATCATACATATGTTGACAGGTGAAATTAAATGGTCCAAGTAAATGCATCCTTCTCAAGTGAAATAATTTCTAGAAAAGGATTGCACTTCTAACAATGTTCAGATGATCTTTTGTAATCAAGTCAAGTTGTTAAATATATGAAGTACATTTCCCAATATATCAAGACATTCACATTTAATTTCACAGCTAAAAGATGGGACATGTGACAACAAAAGCATTTACATGCTGTAAAATCAAGAAATGGTCAAACACAGTGAAACTACCACACAATGCATCCAATCATCGACTGTACTAACAAAAGAAACTAAGAAAGAAACATACACTAGTAATCTGAGATTTTGAAAAATCAAATAATTGTAACCAAAACAGTCCACGCTTGCCAAGATTTCTAAGTGGAAGATAGCTAATCTGAAATCAGAAAAATGTACAACTTTTAGAGCCAAGTAGAAAACCTACAGTACACATTGACACCCATGATGGGGGGGGGGGGGGGGGACACTGAGCCTAGTTGGGTAAGAGGTGTGGTCATGCACCCAACCACCCAGGTTCAAATCGTCTCTTCGACTGGATTTGGGTGCCTATTTCTCTTCTTAATGAAAAAACACCTAGTTCCTCCTAGGTTGGAATTCGTTTTTTTATGCACTGTGGGGCAAGAGAAAGCAAAATCTTTTCAGCATGCTAGTCCTTCCCATTGACCCATTTATCACAAAGTCTGTTTAACACAAATGACATGAAGTACAGAAAGTAAGAAACGAGGAAAAAAAACGTACTAGAACAAATAATAAATATTTATCCACTGAAGTGCTCCTAGAATGCAACTACTGAGGCATGAAAACACATCAAATTATAGCCAGAAATAGCAAATGCATGTGACTTCATTAATAAAAATGTGACCATAATAGTTTCAAAAAAATGTCACCATAATATAACACTGACAGAAATACAATGTAGGGAGCAGCAACATCAAAATGCTCCCAGATTCTAGCAACGAGGAGAGGATAACCTACACAAGGAAGATCTTTAACGAGCAAGTCAATCATCCACAACATTGAGAATTGTGGATTCATTGTTCAATAAAAGATAGATTGAACAAAGACTTGAAAAACATACCATTTAATAGCTAAACCAGAAACACCTTAAGCATCCTACAGTTTCCAATGGTGCCTAAACAAATTCGAAACATAAGTCTTGCACAGGCAAAGAAATCTGTGTATATATAGAACCTAACATCCAGATATTTTCAGTTTCAAAACTTAATATTTCAGATTTCAGATACTTATAGCTGCACAATTAAGCGTTATGACATTAAAGATGCTGAATCAAAGATAGGGTCAGAAAGGGGAGGGCATGTACCTTGAGCAAGGAGGGCAGCGACACCTGTAAGCAAGTTAATACTAAACAGAGACTTGAAAAATGGGTTAGAAAATGTACCTGGGGCAGCAAGCAAAGACATACCACACACACGGACCAAAACAAACACATCTCCATCTCCTGAGGAGGTGGGAGCTGCTGCATTACTGTCGCCACTGCTATGCATTGGGGCCACCATTCCTGTCCTATTGTCGATGCTAAAATCCAGTATCCAGCAGCTTGTTAGTCTCAGCAAACACTCCACTGGCATGGCATCTCCTTCCACCAAAAAACCAAAGTGATGAATTTCATGTTAAATTTGTCCTACATGACTGAAGCATTAGAGCTAAAACCTAAAAAAATACAGCCAAGGAATTAAAAACCACCTAAGTACCACAGCTGTTCAGGAGCCAATGTACATTTGTCTTTGATTGCTTGTCAATGCTTGCCAATGCCATTTGATTGCTTGTAACATCCCGGCACAGGGCTTAACAAGATTAATAGGATACTCATACCAACAAGTTGCAACTTCTTTTCTGGAAGCTCATCTCCAAAGAACTCTGAGGTTAAGCGTGTTTGGCCTAGAGCAATTTCAGGATTGGTGACCAACCAGGAAATCCTTCCCGGGTGCGCACGAGTGAGGACAAAGTGCGCAGAAAAGACTTATGTGGGTCTGTGAGGGCAGTCTATGTCCTAAAATAGCTACCAGATGTAAGCGGGCCCGGCCTCGTAGAGCGGGACGTTACATTGCTCATGTTATTACTTGGGCATAATATGATGCATGTCTAAGCTTCTATCTTCTCATAGAAAAGAAGGAAAGCCTTGCACTTGAGAACTTCATCTAGGGAGACTTCTCTGGTGCCTTTATCATTTGCACGAAACCAAGAGGAAGAGCTACTGCTCACTAACAATCCTGCTTTATCTCACATAAGCAACAAAGTGCACCCCCCCCCCTATTATGGTCCTCAATGACACCAACTAGACGATATTTGGCATTATCTTTGTCCCTGGATCCGAAGGTTTGCAAAATAATAATTCAAAAGGTCATGCAAACGAAATGTTAGATTAGCTATCAACATCACTAACAAGAAAATACTATCAGATTAACAGTTTTGACATATATCAAGTGACTAGCTGATTCCAAAACATAAAACAGAATTAGTGTGGCACAGTACAATTGTATTAATAGTCAGTTCATTTCATTTTTTATGTGCACAAAAAGGGAAAATAAAATCCTTAGCTGTTCCATTTTGTGGAAAGGGATCACATAGCCATTGGCACATGTCGCATATCGCCTCTGAGTGAGACCCAACATCAGTCAGGCAGTCACCACAATTCAATTAGACTTCCCAATCTGAGTGCAATGGAAGTACCAGATGCTAGTTGCCAATTGTCCCATTTTTTACAGTCAGATACTAAAAAAACATGTAACTAAACTATTATAGATATAGAAACATTTGTTATGTACCATTTATTAAAAAAAACAGACCTTTTTCAACAGTAGTGCTATTTTTGTGCATATACTCCCTCCGTCCCAGAAAAAGTGTCGTTTTAGGTTTTTTAGACATCGTGTTTGACCGTTCGTCTTATTCAAAAATTTTGTGCAAATTATAAAATAAATAAATCATTATTGAAGTATCTCTAATGATAAAATAAGTCATAACAAAATAAATAATATTTATTAAAAAAATTTGAATAAGACGAACGGTCGAACACGATGTCTAAAAAACCTAAAACGACACTTTTTCTGGGACGGAGGGAGTACTACAGAGGTCACACTTGGGTCACCAGGAGTGACACACAGAAAACAAAAGAAACCCACAAGACAAAGTGAACTCAACAAATTTATTTCTAGCACTCCAAGACAGACAATGGCAACTGGAAATTCTTTTAGAGACATAAAAAAACCATATCTTATTCAATCTTTCCTAAAGATACTGATCTATGAAATAAAAAGTAGCTATTGCAAATGAGAAACTTCGAACTGCACAAAAGTAATAGCTATTGCAGTTAATAACTTCGAACTTGGGTCTTCTCCCACTAGGTTTGCAGTATTTTCCAGCTCACTTGTGCTCTATCCTGATTTAGTGCGCTGGCATTTTTGGTATCACGGCACTCAACAGGCTGCTCTTTTCCTTCACTTTTCTGTGATGGTCACGTTCAGCTCGGGCCATCAAGTCTCCTCTATCTTTGCTTCGGCAGGTGGGGCAAGAGAAAGCAAAATCTTTTCAGCATGCTGGTCCTTCCCATTGATCCTTTCATCACAAAGCCTGTTTATCACAAATAACCCAAAATACAGAAAGGAATAAACGAGGAAAAGACGTACTAGAACAATAAGTAATAAATTTCTATCCACTGGAGTGCTCCCACAATGCAACTACTGAAGTATGAGCACATTGTGGATTGATTGTTTTATAAAAGATAGATTGAGCATAGACTTGAAAAAACATACCATTTAATAGCTAAAAAAGAAGCACCTGAAGCATCTTCCAATTTCTAGTGGTGCCTAAACGAATTGAAAACAGATTATCTAGCACAAGCAAAGAAATCTGCACCAAATCATATGGGCCACATAAAACTATATTATATATGGAACCTAAAATCCAGATATTTTATGTTTGAAAACTTAGTATTTCAGATTTCAGATACTTATAGCTGCATAATTAAGCAATACAACATTAAAGATGCTGAATATAATCAAACATAGGGCGGGGAATGGGAGGCATGTACCTTGAACAAGGAGAGCAGCAACACCTGTAAGTAAGCAACTAAAACAGATGCTTGAAGAATGGGTTAGAGAAGGCACCTAGGGCCAGCAAGAAAACATATACCGCACACATGGACCAAACCTAACACGTCCATCTCCGAAGGGGGAGGTGGGAGCTGCTCCGCTGCTGCTGCTGCTGCTAGCGGCAGGTGCTGCTGGGGCGGATCGAACGTCACGTGGTACTCCCCATCCACGCGCATGTAGTAGCGGATGAAGACGCACGTGATGAGCGTCGTGGAGGCGTAGCAGAGGGGACTGCACGACGCGGCTGACAAGTGTCCAAAAGTGGGCCTGCTCACCGTCTGTGTAGAAGGAGAGGAAATTGACGATGATGTTCAGATAGTGGATCACGACACAAGCAACGAGGAGGTTCTCCCCGGTGCGGCCCATGCCAACGAACACGCAGTACACAGCGTACGGAAAAAGCTTCATCTTCATCTGAGGCCATGGCCGCTCCTCATCCTCCGCCACCGCGGGTGGGGCCGGAGGAGGGCTCGGCATCGCAACAGGATCCGAAGGGGCGGTGATTCGAGAGGAGAGAGGATCGGGCGAGGAGGGAGGAGCACCTGCGGTCATCGGGGGCGAGGAGGGAGGAGCACCAGCGGCCTTGCCGGAATCGATCGAGGGAGCCGCCGGGTCGAGATCACCAAGGGCGCGCGCGGAGATGTGGTAGGGGATCGAGATTAGGATGCGGGAATCGAAAACTCTTGCGATGGATTGCTCTGGGAGGCGGGGGGACGCGCCAGGGTTTTATTGGTGAGCCAGGAAGATGAGTTGCAGAGTCGGTTCACGCGCCAACCGGCTCTACATCCCGCGCCGCTCGCCGACTCCTCCGCTCCTCGCCCGCCGCGGCCACCTGCTCCCTCGGCTCCCGTCCGCGCTGCTCCCCCGCGCCCGCACCTCGTCGCCGCTCGCCGACTCCTCCACTCCTCGCCCGCCGCGGCCATGGCCTGGGAGACGCGAGTTTTTTGAAATAGACGCTATGGGAAGCAGGCTTCGGTGATATGCCGGGCTTCGTCAACTTGTGAAATGCGACCCACCCGCTAAAATGCCATATAATGACTTTGGAACCATTTTCTTCCTCTTCTACCCCTGCCCCTTTCTTTTTCTTTCACAGGCCTCGTGCCTGGGATGGAACAAGGGAGTCGCAGAACGGATTGAGCTGGGCGCGGTGCTCCCCTCACGTCGGTGTTCTTGGTGCCTCATCAGTCATCACCAGTCGATCTTCGCGGTTCTCAGACACAGGTCAGCGGAGAGCACGCACGGCGGCGGCGGCGCTAGGGAGGGCGCACGAGAGCCTCTGCAGGGGTGCGGCCACCCCTGCGCCACGCGGGAGGATGCGCGGTGAGCCCCCAGGCTGCACGCGTGCGTGGGGGGCGGCGGAGCTACTGGGCGCGCGTGGCTCAGCCGTCGAGGAGTTGTTGCACACTCGGAGAGCACGCACGGCGGCGGCGCTCAGAAGCCCCTGTAGGGGCGCGGGAGGCACGCGCCCACCCTCAGCGGCTCGCAGAAGGGCACGTGGCCACCCCGGCGGCGCACGGTAGGCACGCGGCAAGCCCCTGGCCTTCCTCCTGCCTGCGCTCTGCCATTGCCGACGTGTTGAAGTCCGCCGCTGGCCGGGCGCGTGGGGGAGTAGCAGCGCGCGTGCGCGGGCCGGCGGCGGAGCTGCTAGGCACACGTGGCTCGGCGGTCGGGGACGAGTTGCTGCACACACAGTGGGTGGATGCTCGTTTCCTCGACAACACGCTCGTTGCCATGTACTTTGCCTGTGGCGCCGTGCTCCATGGCCCACTACAAGAATCCTGCTAATCCGTGATGAAATTTTTTTTGTCACGGATCACAAAAAAAACGTCACCAAACAAGATCTGTGACGATTTTTGATATCATCACGGATTGAGCGTCATGGATTGACCTCCGTGACGTTTTGTCTGAAATCATCACGGATTAACGAAAACGGTGACGATCTTAAATCGTCACGATAGAGCCCAAGGTCTAATTAGCCCAGCCCAAGTCCATTTCCTGTGACGAAAAATAAACGTCATGGATGAATTGCCACGTCATTATGAAGGCTTACATAGACGCTTACGTGGACGATGACACGGAGACTACATCAGCCCATCTATTAACAGGCCAAAATCTAAGATGGACCAACTTTTGGCCCAATTTTAGTCATTTTCGCAGCTCTTTTTCAACCATTTTCGCAGCCTATTTTCAGCAAACACAATGATTCCTCCAGAATATTTCCTCCAAACACAATGATTCATACAACATAGGAGCACAACACCACTAAAAAAACATGTACGCACCACGCAATATGCACACATACAACCAGCTTGTTGTACCCACGCTCTCTCTCTGTCAACTGACTAAGTGTATTCTCAGTTGAACGGCAGTCATACACAAGATAGACAAAAAAAAATGATCCAATAGCTCACCAAAAGAAAAGAACTTGCTACCACACGCCACAATTGGATGGATGCATAATCACGAGAGAGCTCCAGTTAATTAGCACACTGCAAAACTACCCTGAAATATATATAAGAATACATGTTCTATTTGAGACCACCTCCCGAGAAATGACAGAAAATGATGTGTTTCGTTAGGGACTGCTCAAACTTGTATTTTTGTGGATCCGTTCGAAAAAAAGTAATAATATCGTAAAGTGGTCCAAAAATCCTAAAAATTGGCATGTGGGCATACTTTGGGTGTATAAGCTTGTAGTAAAATTTTCAAATCATTTTAATAAAGTTTGGCTATACATTGTTCATCTCTACTATAATGCACCAGTCAAAACTATACTAGGTCTCCCCAGTAAAACATCCCCCGCTGAGAGCCTCTAACCATTGTGCACCCAGTAAAATGCACACAAGAATCTATCTCTATTAAAATCAAGGGCTACTAAGGCACACAAATCAAATCTGATGGCCACGATTCGATGTGTGATGCCAGGCTTCTCACCCCCGCACCCACCATCTCACGCCTCGCGACCTGTAATCATCACCGAGCTAATCATCAGCGAATCAGCGAATTCATCAACGAATCAGCGAATAAAAGAAAGAAAAAAACACCGTTCCAAAACCTGCAGGAGTGAAAGCCCAAGTTTGGTTTTGGTAATTAATGACACCAAGTTGCTAATGCCATGTGTTAAGTGTTTTGAGTTAGGCATAAGCAACACATGTGATGAAGGTGTACGTGGCAAGGAGTGGTGGCCACAAGATCACAAAGAATTGGTGCATGGACATGAAATGACGATCATGGTGGAGATGCACATAATATGATGAACTTGATGATCAAGTGGAGGAGAAGGATCTAAGAGCGCAAGGCAAAGGTATAACCATAGGGTTTTCCTTTTGCCGGTCTAAGTTGAGTAGAGAAGTGATTGACCGGATTTAGGATACATAGCCGACTATCAAGAGGGGCAATCACGGTTAGCTCGGGAATCAAGTGCCACTAGATCAATGTCTTGAGCATATGCATTAGGATCTAGTTGAGAGCTAACATAACGCCTTGGAAAATGTTTGTGAAATGCTAACACACATGCACATTGTGGTGTACACTTGGTGGTGTTAGCACATTTGCGAAGGCGGTGGAGTTTAAGCGGTAGAGAGGGGTTTGGGTTCCTCTCTCCCTCCCGCCGAGCTTGCGAGGCGGGATTCGACGCTTTTTGGAGAAGTGAAACGCCTATTTTCTATTGCGTCGGAAGTCGGAAAAGAAACGGAGGCGAACGGCGGTCACTGTGTTGACCGGACGCTGCACCGGACGCGGTCTCGGTTTGACCGGACGCGTCCGGTCAGTTCAACGCGGCGCAAGCGCTAGGGTTTGTGACCGGACGCTGGTCTGGCCTGACCAGCGCGTCCGGTCAGTTCAACTGGGCGTAAAAGAAAAGCGCGCGACCGGCGCGTCCGGTCCCTCATGGAACCGGAGCGTCCGGTCAGGCGTCCAGAAACACAGAGCGAAGCGGAGTGACGATCGGACGCGCGGCGCGTCCGGTCACGTGCGATCGGACGCGTCCGGTCGCAGCTGGAGCTTACTGGAACGCGACCGGACGCTGGCACTGTCGCGTCCGGTCACTCGGTTGAGCGCGTCCGGTCAGGGCAACGGCTAGTTCTGACGCGCACTGTTTCCGTTTGTCGCGTAGTGACCGGACGCGTCCGGTCACCCTGACCGGAGCGTCCGGTCAGCGCGATTTTCGCTGCGTCGTCCGTAACGGCTAGCTGCGTACCCCTTCGTTATAAATAGAGGATGTCCGGGGTTTGAGGGCAACTCTTGCACATTTTGAGATATAGAGACATCCTTTGAGCTAGAGAACAACCCCTCCACTCATCTCTTTGCTTGGTTGCACATCTTGAGTGAGATTGAGTGAGATTCAAGTGCATTGCTTGAGAGTTGCATTCTAGAGGCACTTGATCTTCGAGTTGCTGCAGATTTCTTGTTACTCTTCCGTGTTTCCCGACACGGTAGACGGCTTGGAGCAGCGGAGGTGATTGAGCTCGCAATTGGAGATTGTTGGAGCCATCACCAAGTGTTGTAAGGGGTTCTTGATCCTTTCCCGCGGGAGTTCGCAAATTGGATACTCTAGTGGAGCTCGTGGCTTGGAGGATCCCCATCTTGTGTGCGGTTGTGCGGCGCCCGCCGAGGGCTCGACTCTTGATAGTCGATTAGCTCGCGAACCGACAAGTGGGTGCATCGCCACAACGAGGAGTAGCTTGCCGGGAAGCAAGTGAACCTCGATAAAAAATCTTGTGTCATCCCTTTGCCGAGGATTTCTCTTGTGGTTGATCATTGTGATTGATTCTTCGAGTGCATAACTTCTCTACATCGTTGGTATAAGAATCAAGTCACTTGCTCTTTACTTTCTTGTTTTAGTCCTAGTGTAGCTTTTATCACTTAGGAGTAAGTAGCTTAGTAACTTAGTCTTGTTGGTGTGTACTAGAGATCATAGCCTTGCTTCACTAGTATTGTATAGGTGGCTTGCATAGTGTAGTTGAGCTAGTGCTAGAATTAGCTTAGCCATCTTTTATACTAACGTGGTTGTTTAGTGAAGCTTGTAGATTTTTAAATAGGCTATTCACCCCCCCCTCTAGCCTTTTGGACCTTACAAGGAGCCGCCGCCGCGTGGATCCCGCTGCCGCTGCCGTAGTCGATCGCCCGCGGCCATCGCGCTGACGCCGCGTGGATCCCGCTGCCGCTGCCTTAGGACGCCGCGTGGATCCCGCTGCCGCTGCCGTAGGGCGGCCATTCCTGCCTTCCTTCGTCACCGACACCATGCATGGTCCTGCAGTACGTCGTTTTGCCGTCCTGGCCTCCTAGGTGCTGCGCGCGCCCAACCACGACCGTCGAAGCTCTTGCACCTGTGGATGTGGTGATCGAGCACCACTTTGAGGTTTGGCATGCCTTCTTTTCTACTTTCAAAGTTAGTGAATACCAATTGTTTAATTTGCGTTATGGTCTTGTGCCGTAGCTGCTCAAGCAATTCTTAGGTATCTCCTTTCTCTCAAGAGAGTGCAGCTCACCTGCTTCTTTATGGGAAAGCTAGATTTATCCAGGCTCTAGGGGTCTGCCATTGGTTATGAGGAGCAAAGGGTTGTGCGGCAACAATACTGTTTGGCTCTCCAATTCTAATATGTATATTTCTGCAATTTGTTTAATTTTTCTTTACTTTAGTACTGCAGTTTCAAGGCATGTTTTATTTTTCAACCTTGTCATTCTAGATAGTAATGCTGGATTATTTATTGGTGAGCGCTAGGGGTACATTTTACATCTGATTCTTTGTCAATCAATGGTTTTATATGAGTGAAGCTTAAGCCTGGTTCCAATTCTCAATTAAAAGTTGTTGTAAAATGCAGGGCTACATGCACACAACAGTGTATTTGGTGCTATCATGTTCATTACAATTACTTTATAGTTCAGTCTATTGATCTTTAAATGTCCTGTTCTTACTTGGGAGATGAACCCACTTCTATATGTTTATATGAAATTTGAGAGGCTGTTTCTTCCCCATTTGTTAGCTGCAGTGCAACCATGATGAAGTTTATTTTAACCTGTAATATGATGTCTTTTTTTGGAAATAACCTTCATTCCTTCGTTTCTATTATAATATATGTGATCGATGATTTTTTTAAAACCACCAAAGCATTTACACCATTTTGGTTATTTAATTTATGTTGTTTGAAATGTCACCGTAGCGTTAGCACGGGTAGGTTTCATGCCTTGTTTGCGTGTTTGTGTTGTCGTAGGTACGTGCATCTACAACGACATGACGCTGTCATGCAGGCTCAAACTGATATTATATTTTGCATATGCAGATCATTATTATGGATGCAAACAAAGTACCGGTCAAAGATGATATCGTACAAACAGTTGAAATGGAAAAGGATGAAGATCCGATGCGTGCTGATGATGATGTGATGGTGGTGCCTCAGTATAATAAGCCAAAGAAATCAAACAATGCAAAAGTCATGCCTCAAGGTGAGTCATGCAAAAGTTCTGCTGAGGGTGGTGTGCCGGGAGAAGAAGGGGGTGCTCATCATGCTGCTCAAGGAGCTGGAGAAGCACGGCCTCTCCACCATCAACACCAACGTCTTGCTGCTCGACGGGTCCTCGTTAAACATCACCATCACGGCGCAGGTACGTACGGTGAACAACGACAATCTAGCTTGTCTTAATAATGTTACTAATAATTCTTAGTTTTCAAGGCTTCTCATGTCAGTTTATATTTTTCTAACCATCATGCAGATTGAAGACGGATTCTCCACCGCAATTGAACTTGTGAATAATCTAAATGCTGCTTTGAAAAAAATTTAGGTTCAGATTTCAGTTCGATGCGCAAGCTATTGATTTAAGTATGTACGTACAAATGGATATCGAAGTGGCATTAATCTAGGCGATTTACTGAAGCTGGTGTCCCCGTTGTACTTGTTTCAAGGGGAATTAATGCCTCATGTTTGTTGTAGCGACATAATTGGATGCAGGCATCATGCAGCTTTAATTTGCAATTATCATCATATTGCATGGTTAGTTACTTAGTTCCATTTTATCTTTAGTACCATTTAGGTACAACTCGAATTGAAGGTATACCATTAGTGCATTCCTTCGGTTTTTCTTACTTCACCTTTTGTATGAACTATATAAATTAAAAGGTGTTCACTGTACATGCACGCGGACCATTTCTTTCTCGTACATGATCTTCTCTAGTAAATAATAACTCATTGATTTGTCACATTTTTTCCAAGACAAATGCATTAAAATATTTTTTGCATGATAGATCAAAATATAGTGGCCAAAGCTCGCACCATACATATTCTTGGAGTTACCATATATTGCTGAGAGAAATCTAAAGACTGCTGCACTAAGAATCCAATACGTGTGAGTATAATTAAGTATGGCACCTACCGGGATATTCTATAAACAGAATCATTCAATACAGTGTATCTAGATAACCCGGGAAATACATATATAGTAATAGTAAACGTTAACACACTTCTCCGAAGCAAGCTGTTGGTCAAAATAGTAAATAATGGAGACATGCCGGAATCTCAACGGCAGCTAGCCACTATAATGCATGCAAGTCCACCTTGCTCTTCTGGCTAATCCATATCCAGCTGACCCACGGAGCTGCTGGTGGTTTTGTGGCACAACCTGTGGGCGCAACGGCACACAAAAAGCTGTTTTCCAATCTGAGTATTGTCTAAGGGTGGATGCTACAGCAATAGGGCCTGGTTGAGGGCATGCACTTGCTGGTCTCAATAATAAGTGGAATATAAGAGGAGAGGGAAGTCAACTTAATTGAAACATAAAACCAATACTGTATATGCTGTTGCAGAAAAGATATTGCTAGTTGCTGCCTTAAATATATACTCTATATATATCCATATGCCAATAAGTTATGCATCATATTGTTGCAATAAAAACTAGTCACTTGTGCTTTTGAAGCAAGAATAATAAGCGAAGCGAATCTGGCGCCGTACTGTGGCCTGTGGGTGCTGGCCACTTTTCCATTTCCATGCCACTGGTACATAAATGTCATAGCGAAATTAGCTACGGGACACTAACTGAAGTCACGTTGTCAGCCGAACACTTTAAAAAGTATAATTGGCTATTGGTATTATGGTTTGTGATAAATTTAGTGGAAGACACCATGCTCATTAAAATATTTATTTCTGGCTCAGGAGGACACAGAACAATGACGAAATGTTGTTTTTGCCCCTAGCCGTTTCTACCTCCTCCCTCCCTTTCTATTCTTTTGTCCCCCCCCCCTTTCTCTCTCACATAGTATCATGCACCCCATCTCCCTCTGCCACGGCAGTCCCTGCGCGCCTCTACACCTTCGTGGTTCTTTCTTACCTGCCCCACTGCCCTCGCCAACCTATTCGCTGCTTGTGCCAAGCTCGGTCACGATGGCACTCTTGTGCCCGCCAAACTCTGGCGAGTGGCATAGGATGAGGAGGAGGTCTGGCATAGGATGAGGAGGAGGTCACAATGAGCTCAATAGAGGTGTTCTTGATGATGGGGACACTTCAAAGTCGTCCGACCATAGTGAAAGGCAAACATATGTGGTGGTGCACTTCGGCGAGCTATGGAAATGACATGGTTGGGTGCGGATTGGAGTCCAAGAACGAGCAAGGTGAACTCAGTAGGTGTTTGCGATGCCAATGAAGGAGAAAGAAGGGTAGGGGAAGGTTCGGCCAAGAGATCAAGGGCGCTAGTATATATTGAGCTCGGTTGACAGCTTGTAGTGTCGATTTGAAGCACTAGATTGAGGAAGTGATAGGAAGGAGCGAGCGGGGAGGATGGTGGGGGAACTCTAGTTGAC
Source organism: Saccharum hybrid cultivar R570 (assembly GCA_038087645.1). NCBI lineage: Eukaryota > Viridiplantae > Streptophyta > Magnoliopsida > Poales > Poaceae > Saccharum > Saccharum hybrid cultivar. Next base: position 27,727,266 of record JAQSUU010000066.1, on the reverse strand, counting down.
TTTATAGGGCGAGCCAATGGTTGGGCATGTATGGATGAATAGGCGTAGAGGCGACGCATGTGGGCATCCCATCGAACATCAAGTGTTGCGTCATGATGCATATATAGTCAGAAAATGGAGAAGAGGCCGGTGAGTCGAGCCTAATGTTAGAGTAGAAGCCACGAAGACGACAATGGTAGAAAACACAAACCGATCTCATATAGGAGAAAAATAGGAACACCGATCAATGACTTGTGAAAGAGAAAACCCCCATCAACACGTATTGGGAAAGGAGTATTGTCTAAGGCGGTCGATCAACATGACTGGCCAGAGCCCTAGGTACGAGTGGCGCGCTGTACCTTGTGGAGATCCTAATCATTGAGCGCTACAACTTTCATATACAAAATATCTTTATCTGACACCATTCAACAAAGACTTGATTTTTCTAAGGTGACAAGCCTTGGTATGCGACTAATGTGCTGCTGAAACATTATATTATTTTTTAAGCATCTTAACGATCACAAATGACAAAACTCAAAACTAGAAATTTATAGAAATCATCGAGAGCTATAATTTTCATATACAAAGTATCTTTATCTGACATCCTACAAGAAAGAGACATCTTTTTCTAAAGCGACAAGCCCTAGTACCTGATCAATATGTTGCTGAAACCTTATATTATGTTTTTAGCATCTTAACGATCTCAAATGAAAAAATCAAAACTAAAAGTTGTTGATCTCATCGAAAGCTACAATTTTCGTATAAAAATCACCTTCATCCAAGGTCATATGAAAAAGAATATTTTTTAAGGTGGAGCCTTATCGCTGACATGTGGGTCCATCTGTCATATCCGTGCCACGTAGGATAGCGGATTGGGTAAATGACTGCTTAGAGCTAGTTGAGACCCCGTTACAACTTAAGGGGAGCCAAAAATGCATTTCGTGAGTTTGGGTATCTAGATAATACCTGAAGACAACCTTGAGGAGTGAGGACCACCGTTGAATTTTACTCAAGAACTAATGTACCCGTGTCGTGCTGCATAGCTTCTCCCTAGCAACACAAAGCAAGGTTGGACGGAAGAGTTGTTGATGCAATTTTGATGCTTTTTGCTCTGTCAGTTAACTGATGCTGGATTAGTTCTTGCTAAGTTCACTAGCATCTATCTGCGTGGTTACTAGATCATGTTACATTTGAAGGTGAAATATATACAAGTTCTGAGGACACTCAATCTTGTATTATAGAGATGTCTTCTTCTCTTCGAGTTGATATGATGGATAAGTCTGGGTATTGGATCAACGGCCAGTTTCTGGCAGGCAAGGCAAGAAGCTGAGAAACCCCTACATAAAGCACTGTAGTGCCATGAGACATCAATTCTTTGAATTTGGTGCTTCTCGCATGTTACATGTACTCCAAATCTTTGTAACAATAATTGATGGTCTGAACACATGATATCTCCATTTGATTTATACTATACTAGCAAAAATGTCCGGACATTGCAACGGGACTATAATTTAATTACTATATTATTAGTGATGGGAGTGGTAGCATGACAGAGATGCGTGTGGGCGTAGCGGCCACGACAGCACGAGCATGCATTGTCACCAGCCATGGCCAGGAAGCATGTGCCGGCCACCGTACAAACTTGGGCTGGCACTGCACATCGACAAGGTGGGCAGCACGGTGCCTGTGCGGACACGGCTCCTATGATGGCGCGGGTGTGGCCTAACGGCCGTGGTTGAGTCGACATGCAACCTTGATGATGCCCTTAATGACCGAGAAGAGCGGTGTGCATAGAGAAGACATAATTGTGCTATTGATGCTATCAACAACGCAGTGGTTGGTAGGGATTAGCCTGACAAGAAGTAGCTAGATCTCGTGAGGGTTCGTTGATTGCTCTACTATCGATCTACCTAACGCCATGTGTAGGCTCTCATAATTTCATTACACTTATGTATCCTCTGTCTTGTCTCGTCGTTGCTTCTTTTCTATACTTTCTCGAGAGCTCAACACGAAGTATTCCAAATGGATGAAATCTTAAAAAAAGACAATAAACCATGGAAAGAAAAACTCATAAGGGATGGAAACATGCAAAAATTAGCAAAAAAAACACTACGGAATGAAAAAATGTGGACCAAACTGGAAAAAATAAAAAGGAAAAAATGGACGGAAGCAAAAAAAAACGACCGAAAGAAACCGAACCGCAAAACACTGCCAAAACACAAGCACAAACAAAAAAAGGCAGATGGAAACAAAAAAAAGAACTAAAAAATGGAAAGCAAAATAAGATGTAAGATAATATGAGATATGCATACTATACAGAAATAAAGTTCTACTCTTTTTTTTCTATTTGAATTAGAATTCCTAATTAGGTTATATGGGATCGAGAATATATTTGAATTAGAATTAGGATTCCTAGCTATCAGGATTTGAAGGATTTTCCTGCTAAGTCAGGTACAATATATATGTTTTTCCCACAGTACGCGTCTAGGTTTGTTTTGTGTTTCTTTCTGATTTCATGCATGTTTGTTCCTAAGTCTAGTTTTAGTTTGCTTCCGTTTCTCTATCCGTTCCCAAAAACACTTTTGGTTTGTGTCCACGAGTCTGGTTTTGGGTTGCGTCCAAACTGGTTGTATCCCTTTTTTATCTACGTTCATCATCTGATTTCGATTGGTATGTACATTTCAGCTCATTTTTTTTCCTGATGAGCCAAATGGAAGCGATTGGCCGTTGGCCGATTTTTTTCCCCGAGCCAACTTTCTTTTTCTTTGTTAAGTATCATCCGCGCCTGTTGATTGGAAGATCTTTTTTATCGCGAATATATATCACCTAGGCTGAATAACCAAGGACGATTGGCTGATATTTTTTTTTACTTTGGAGTCGATGGTTTTTGTGCTTGTAACAAGCGAGATCTGGAGCGCCCGTCACAATGTTTTGTATCCTTTGTAAAATCGCATTGCTAAGATGAATGCGGTTTGATCCGTGTCCATGAGTATTTGAAAAGGAATCAGTGTCCTGTGAGGACTCGTTTCCTAGTATTATCGTATTATTAAAATCAGTTTTGTTTAATAGAACTCATGTCCTAGTTGTATTCAAGCAGGGTAGACTCGTCTGAAATCCAAATTACTATTCACGTATAATCGCTAGACGCGGGTTGTTCTAACACATATGAGCACGACTTATGAGTCCGGGTCACATACACAACCCAATACATTTTGGAATCGAACTTCGTATCGCACTAGACAAGAGCTATTTTAATTCGTTTGAGCACAGGTTATTATATATATAAGTCCGGATGGAAGAAACTCGTCAGTGTCTGGTAGTTAGAGAGAGACAGACCATAAAAATGGACGGACCAAAAAAATGGGCTGAAATTTTACCTCTTTATTATTATTAGGTATAGATTAGAAGCTCTTAAAGAATAAGTGACCTAGGTCACTACTAGATTTGTCTGGTTGAAAAAGACCACAAGCATCAGAGACCAGCTACAAGAACACAATGGCACACTAATGAGTGTTTAAATATGATATAAACTAGAACCTGCAAACAAACCACTACAGGAACTTAAAAACCAACTAGTTATCTTTCAAACTCAAAACAAATTATCAGATGTCTTCGAAGAGACAACTCTGAAAACAAATTATGACCTAAATCAAACGGATTCATCGACTGGTGCAGTGCCATCATCATGAAACCATGGTTTTCATGACAACTTCTGCTATCAGGCGAAAACTATTTTTTGAGAGGCATATAATACCGATTTGCGTCACACTGACACTCTTTTGAGCAATACGCAGTCCACAGGAAGCTCAGTCTGTGACGTACCGACAGACAAAACAGATCAAGCTTAACTTGTGAGTTGTGACACTGACAGACAAACTGTTTTTCAGAGGTCGGCTACACACAATCTGTACATACTGAACTGTAATGCTTCTGCTGGCTGAATGGTCTCTGAATTCGATAAGCACATTCAAAATAAAATGCTGTAGTTCCCATGTACTTTTAGATTACACAACACACTCAGTCCATGTACAGCTGTAGTTCCCATGTACATGGTACTGCAAGCCCATTGAGCCACGTATATGCAGCCTGGTAAAACTATTGAGTGGTTCCAATAATAGTGATGGAATATGCATGCCTATGCCTTATAGTACAATGGCTGGCAACTTGGCATCTGGTGCCCATAGAGACATTCAAACAATCAACTTTCCCATAAAAGGGGAACAGTCCACTATATATAAAGAAAATGAATCTTCATCATAGGATTCAGGCTGTCTTAAAACAATCTAGCCTTTGTATTCCATCAACGCTATGTGCACAATGTATATGATTGAGCATCTGTCTTCCACTTGTAGTCGGTGAAGACTTGCCTGAACCGGGTCATTCATCCTTGTTGAACAACATAACCTGCACTTGAACATTATGACCTTATCATACATATGTTGACAGGTGCAATTAAATGGTCCAAGTAAATGCATCCTTCTCAAGTGAAATAATTTCTAGAAAAGGATTGCACTTCTAACAATGTTCAGATGATCTTTTGTAATCAAGTCAAGTTGTTAAATATATGAAGTACATTTCCCAATATATCAAGACATTCGCATTTAATTTCACAGCTAAAAGATGGGACATGTGACAACAAAAGCATTTACATGCTGTAAAATCAAGAAATGGTCAAACACAGTGAAACTACCACGCAATGCATCCAATCATCGACTGTACTAACAAAAGAAACTAAGAAAGAAACATACACTAGTAATCTGAGGTTTTGAAAAATCAAATAATTGTAACCAAAACAGTCCACGCTTGCCAAGATTTCTAAGTGGAAGATAGCTAATCTGAAATCTGAAAAATGTACAACTTTTAGAGCCAAGTAGAAAACCTACAGTACACATTGACACCCATGATGAAAAGGGGGGGAAGTGAGCCTAGTTGGGTGAGAGGTGTGGTCATGCACCCGACCACTCAGGTTCAAATCCTCTCTTGGACTAGATTTGGGTGCCTATTTCTCTTCTTAATGAAAAAACACCTAGTTCCTCCTAGATTGAAATTCGTTTTTTTATGCACCGTGGGGCAAGAGAAAGCAAAATCTTTTCAACATGCTAGTCCTTCCCATTGACCCATTTATCACAAAGTCTATTTATCACAAATGACATGAAGTACAGAAAGTAAGAAACGAGGAAAAAAACGTACTAGAACAAATAATAAATATTTATCCACTGAAGTGCTCCCAGAATGCAACTACTGAGGCATGAAAACACAACAAATTATAGCCAGAAATAGCAAATGCATGTGACTTCATTAATAAAAATGTGACCATAATAGTTTCAAAAAAATGTCACCATAATATAACACTGACAGAAATACAATGTAGGGAACAACAACATCAAAATGCTCCCAGATTCTAGCAACGAGGAGAGGATAACCTACACAAGGAAGATCTTTAACGAGCAAGTCAATCATCCACAACATTGAGAATTGTGGATTCATTGTTCAATAAAAGATAGATTGAACAAAGACTTGAAAAACATACCATTTAATAGCTAAACCAGAAACACCTTAAGCATCCTACAGTTTCCAGTGGTGCCTAAACAAATTGGAAACAGAAGTCTTGCACAGGCAAAGAAATCTGTGTATATATAGAACCTAACATCCAGATATTTTCTGTTTCAAAACTTAATATTTCAGATTTCAGATACTTATAGCTGCACAATTAAGCAGCTATGACATTAAAGATGCTGAATCAAAGATAGGGTCGAAAAGGGGAGGGCATGTACCTTGAGCAAGGAGGGCAGCGACACCTGTAAGCAAGTTAACACTAAACAAAGACTTGAAAAATGGGTTAGAAAATGCACCTGGGGCAGCAAGCAAACACATACCACACACACGGGCCAAAACAAACACATCTCCATCTCCTGAGGAGGTGGGAGCTGCTGCGCTACCGCCGCCACTGCTATGCATTGGGCCCACCATTCCTATCCTATCGTCGATGCTAAAATCCAGTATCCAGCAGCTTGTTAGTCTCAGCAAACACTCCACTGGCATGGCATCTCCTTCCACCAAAAAACCAAAGTGATGAATTTCATGTTAAATTTGTCCTACATGACAGAAGCAGTAAAGCTAAAACCTAAAAAAATACAGCCAAGGAATTAAAAACCACCTAAGTACCACAGCTGTTCAGGAGCCAATGTACATTTGTCTTTGGGAGCTCAATTGGCCTACTCGTGTACTGCAGCAGTTCTCCATTCAAGTTAAATCTCTCAGGTCATCATTTGGGCATATATAGTATCCACAGGTTTCAATTCAACATATTCACCATATGGTTTTTCCATACTTGATTCATATCATATGACTCCAGCGCAAAAATTGAAGGCCTCCTCAATTCCCAGTATCATACATCTGCACTCAGCTTACCTTGATACACACATCCCCTTCAATTTTCATCGAGCTCTTCTTTCAAATCAATCGCAATCGAATTTTCTTAACCAAACAGCATTGTGAAAAAACGATTGTTTTAGCAGCCTGCAATCAAAATTAAGCCATCTTGATCAACCAGGAGCACCCTACACTGCCATTACCCAAGGCAACCAAACAGAAAAATCCTTGGCAACCACCATTCACAAAATAAGGAAATGCTTCCATAACCAAAATCATCGACACCTGTATTACATTCCTACTCTGTTCAGCCGATACAGCATGCCCTAATTCCTTCTAAAAGAGCAAGAAGAAACACTCAGCAGATTAGGTAACAATTTCCCCAACTGGTTACAAGCCGCCATTAACTAGGTGCCCTGCAATGCTGTGCACTGAATGGATCCTTAGCAAACCAAATCATGCTTGCCAATGCCATTTTATTGCTCATGTTATTACTTGGGCATAATATGATGCATGTCTAAGCTTCTATCTTCTCATAGAAAAGAAGGAAAGTCTTGCACTTGAGAACTTTGTCTAGGGAGACTTCTCTGGTGCCTTTATCATTTGCACGAAACCAAGAGGAAGAGCTACTGCTCACTAACAATCCTGCTTTATCTCACATAAGCAACAAAGTGCACCCCCCCTCTCCACCCCCCCCCCCTATTGTGGTCCTCCTGCGATGCTCAATGACACCAACTAGACGATATCTGGCATTATCTTTGTCCCCGGACCCGAAGGTTTGCAAAATAATAATTCAAAAGGTCATGCAAACGAAATGTTAGATTAGCTATCAACATCACTAACAAGAAAATACTATCAGATTAACAGTTTTGACATATATCAAGTGACTAGCCGGTTCCAAAACATAAAACAGAATTAGTGTGGCACAGTACAATTGTATTAATAGTCAGCTCATTTCATTTTTTATGCGCACAAAAAGGGAAAATAAAATCCTTAGCTGTTCCAATTTGTGGAAAGGGATCACATAGCCATTGGCACATGTCGCATATCGCCTCTGTGTGAGACCCAACACCAGTCAGGCAGTCACCACAATTCAATTAGACTTCCCAATCAGAGTGCAATGGAAGTACCAGATGCTAGTTGCCAATTGTCCCATTTTTTACAGTCAGATACTAAAAAAACATGTAACTAAACTATTATAGATATAGAAACCTTTGTTCTGTACCATTTATTAAAAAAACAGACCTTTTTCAACAGTAGTGCTATTTTTGTGCATATACTACAGAGGTCACACTTGGGTCACCTGGAGTGACACACAGAAAACAAAAGAAACCCAAGTAACACAAGACAGTGAACTCAACAAATTTATTTCTAGCACTCCAAGACAGACAATGGCAACTGGAAATTCTTTTAGAGACATAAAAAACCATATCTTATTCAATCTTTCCTAAAGATACTGATCTATGAAATAAAAAGTAGCTATTGCAAATGAGAAACTTCGAACTGCACAAAAGTAATAGCTATTGCAGTTAATAACTTCAAACTTGGGTCTTCTCCCACTAGGTTTGCAGTATTTTCCAGCTCACTTGTGCTCTGTCCTGATTTAGTGCGCTGGCATTTTTGGTATCACGGCACTCAACAGGCTGCTCTTTTCCTTCACTTTTCTGTGATGGTCACGTTCAGCTCGGGCCATCAAGTCTCCTCTATCTTTGCTTCGGCAGGTGGGGCAAGAGAAAGCAAAATCTTTTCAGCATGTTGGTCCTTCCCATTGATCCTTTCATCACAAAGCCTGTTTATCACAAATAACACAAAATACAGAAAGGAATAAACGAGGAAAAGACGTACTAGAACAATAAGTAATAAATTTCTATCCACTGGAGTGCTCCCACAATGCAACTACTGAAGTATGAACACATTGTGGATTGATTGTTTTATAAAAGATAGATTGAGCATAGACTTGAAAAAACATACCATTTAATAGCTAAAAAAGAAGCACCTGAAGCATCTTCCAATTTCTATTTGTGCCTAAACGAATTGAAAACAGATTATCTAGCACAAGCAAAGAAATCTGCACCAAATCATATGGGCCACAGAAAACTATATTATATATGGAACCCAAAATCCAGATATTTTCTGTTTGAAAACTTAGTATTTCATATTTCAGATACTTATAGCTGCATAATTAAGCAATACAACATTAAAGATGCTGAATATAATCAAACATAGGGCGGGGAATGGGAGGCATGTACCTTGAACAAGGAGAGCAGCAACACCTGTAAGTAAGCAACTAAAACAGATGCTTGAAGAATGGGTTAGAGAAGGCACCTGGGGCCAGCAAGAAAACATATACCGCACACACGGACCAAACCTAACACGTCCATCTCCGAAGGGGGAGGTGGGAGCTGCTCCGCTGCTGCTGCTGCTGCTGGCGGCAGGTGCTGCTGGGGCGGATCGAACGTCACGTGGTACTCCCCATCCACGCGCATGTAGTAGCGGATGAAGACGTACATGATGAGCGTCGTGGAGGCGTAGCAGAGGGGACTGCACGACGCGGCTGACGAGTGTCCAAAAGTGGGCCTGCTCACCGTCTGTGTAGAAGGAGAGGAGATTGACGATGATGTTCAGATAGTGGATCACGACACAAGCAACGAGGAGGTTCTCCCCGGTGCGGCCCATACCAACGAACATGCAGTACACATCGTACGGAAAAAGCTTCATCTTCATCTGAGGCCATGGCCGCTCCTCATCCTCCGCCACCGCGGGTGGGGCCGGAGGAGGACTCGGCATCGCAACAGGATCCGAAGGGGCGGTGATTCGAGAGGAGAGAGGATCGGGCGAGGAGGGAGGAGCACCTGCGGTCATCGGGGGCGAGGAGGGAGGAGCACCAGCGGCCTTGCCGGAATCGATCGAGGGAGCCGCCGGGTCGAGATCACCAAGGGCGCGCGCGGAGATGTGGTAGGGGATCGAGATTAGGATGCGGGAATCGAAAACTCTTGCGATGGATTGCTCTGGGAGGCGGGGGGACGCGCCAGGGTTTTATTGGTGAGCCAGGAAGATGAGTTGCAGAGTCGGTTCACGCGCCAACCGGCTCTACGTCCCGCGCCGCTCGCCGACTCCTCCGCTCCTCGCCCGCCGCGGCCACCTGCTCCCTCGGCTCCCGTCCGCGCTGCTCCCCCGCGCCCGCACCTCGTCGCCGCTCGCCGACTCCTCCACTCCTCGCCCGCCGCGGCCATGGCCTGGGAGACGCGAGCTTTTTGAAATAGACGCTATGGGAAGCGGGCTTCGGTGATATGCCGGGCTTCGTCAACTTGTGAAATGCGACCCACCCGCTAAAATGCCATATAATGACTTTGGAACCATTTTCTTCCTCTTCTACCCCTGCCCCTTTCTTTTTCTTTCACAGGCCTCGTGCCTGGGATGGAACAAGGGAGTCGCAGAACGGATTGAGCTGGGCGCGGTGCTCCCCTCACCTCGGTGTTCTTGGTGCCTCATCAGTCATCACCAGTCGATCTTCGCGGTTCTCAGACACAGGTCAGCGGAGAGCACGCACGGCGGCGGCGGCGCTAGGGAGGACGCACGAGAGCCTCTGCAGGGGTGCGGCCACCCCTGCGCCACGCGGGAGGATGCGCGGTGAGCCCCCAGGCTGCACGCGTGCGTGGGGGGCGGCGGAGCTACTGGGCGCGCGTGGCTCAGCCGTCGAGGAGTTGTTGCACACTCGGAGAGCACGCACGGCGGCGGCGCTCAGAAGCCCCTGTAGGGGCGCGGGAGGCACGCGCCCACCCTCAGCGGCTCGCAGAAGGGCACGTGGCCACCCCGGCGGCGCACGGTAGGCACGCGGCAAGCCCCTGGCCTTCCTCCTGCCTGCGCTCTGCCATTGCCGACGTGTTGAAGTCCGCCGCTGGCCGGGCGCGTGGGGGAGTAGCAGCGCGCGTGCGCGGGCCGGCGGCGGAGCTGCTAGGCACACGTGGCTCGGCGGTCGGGGACGAGTTGCTGCACACACAGTGGGTGGATGCTCGTTTCCTCGACAACACGCTCGTTGCCATACTTTGCCTGTGGCGCCGTGCTCCATGGCCCACTACAAGAATCCTGTTAATCCGTGATGAAATTTTTTTTTTGTCACGGATCACAAAAAAAACGTCACCAAACAAGATCTGTGACGATTTTTGATATCATCACGGATTGAGCGTCATGGATTGACCTCCGTGACGTTTTGTCTGAAATCATCACGGATTAACGAAAACGGTGACGATCTTAAATCGTCACGATAGAGCCCAAGGTCTAATTAGCCCAGCCCAAGTCCATTTCCTGTGACGAAAAATAAACGTCATGGATGAATTGCCACGTCATTATAAAGGCTTACATAGACGCTTACGTGGACGATGACATGGAGACTACATCAGCCCATCTATTAACAGGCCAAAATCTAAGATGGACCAACTTTTGGCCCAATTTTAGTCATTTTCGCAGCTCTTTTTCAACCATTTTTGCAGCCCATTTTCAGCAAACACAATGATTCCTCCAGAATATTTCCTCCAAACACAATGATTCATACAACATAGGAGCACAACACCACTAAAAAAACATGTACGCACCACGCAATATGCACACATACAACCAGCTTGTTGTACCCACGCTATCTCTCTCTGTCAACTGACTAAATGTATTCTCAGTTGAACGGCAGTCATACACAAGATAGACAAAAAAAAATGATCCAATAGCTCACCAAAAGAAAAGAACTTGCTACCACACGCCACAATTGGATGGATGCATAATCACGAGAGAGCTCCAGTTAATTAGCACACTGCAAAACTACCCTGAAATATATATAAGAATACATGTTCTATTTGAGACCACCTCCCGAGAAATGACAGAAAATGATGTGTTTCGTTAGGGACTACTCAAACTTGTATTTTTGTGGATCCGTTCGAAAAAAAAGTAATAATATCGTAAAGTGGTCCAAAAATCCTAAAAATTGGCATGTGGGCATACTTTGGGTGTATAAGCTTGTAGTAAAATTTTCAAATCATTTTAATAAAGTTTGGCTATACATTGTTCATCTCTACTATAATGCACCAGTCAAAACTATACTAGGTCTCCCCAGTAAAACATCCCCCGCTGAGAGCCTCTAACCATTGTGCACCCAGTAAAATGCACACAAGAATCTATCTCTATTAAAATCAAGGGCTACTAAGGCACACAAATCAAATCCGATGGCCACGATTCGATGTGTGATGCCAGGCTTCTCACCCCCGCACCCACCATCTCACGCCTCGCGACCTGTAATCATCACCGAGCTAATCATCAGCGAATCAGCGAATTCATCAACGAATCAGCGAATAAAAGAAAGAAAAAAACACCGTTCCAAAACCTGCAGGAGCCGCCGCCGCGTGGATCCCGCTGCCGCTGCCGTAGTCGATCGCCCGCGGCCATCGCGCTGACGCCGCGTGGATCCCGCTGCCGCTGCCTTAGGACGCCGCGTGGATCCCGCTGCCGCTGCCGTAGGGCGGCCATTCCTGCCTTCCTTCGTCACCGACACCATGCATGGTCCTGCAGTACGTCGTTTTGCCGTCCTGGCCTCCTAGGTGCTGCGCGCGCCCAACCACGACCGTCGAAGCTCTTGCACCTGTGGATGTGGTGATCGAGCACCACTTTGAGGTTTGGCATGCCTTCTTTTCTACTTTCAGAGTTAGTGAATACCAATTGTTTAATTTGCGTTATGGTCTTGTGCCGTAGCTGCTCAAGCAATTCTTAGGTATCTCCTTTCTCTCAAGAGAGTGCAGCTCACCTGCTTCTTTATGGGAAAGCTAGATTTATCCAGGCTCTAGGGGTCTGCCATTGGTCATGAGGAGCAAAGGGTTGTGCGGCAACAATACTGTTTGGCTCTCCAATTCTAATATGTATATTTCTGCAATTTGTTTAATTTTTCTTTACTTTAGTACTGCAGTTTCAAGGCATGTTTTATTTTTCAACCTTGTCATTCTAGATAGTAATGCTGGATTATTTATTGGTGAGCGCTAGGGGTACATTTTACATCTGATTCTTTGTCAATCAATGGTTTTATATGAGTGAAGCTTAAGCCTGGTTCCAATTCTCAATTAAAAGTTGTTGTAAAATGCAGGGCTACATGCACACAACAGTGTATTTGGTGCTATCATGTTCATTACAATTACTTTATAGTTTAGTCTATTGATCTTTAAATGTCCTGTTCTTACTTGGGAGATGAACCCACTTCTATATGTTTATATGAAATTTGAGAGGCTGTTTCTTCCCCATTTGTTAGCTGCAGTGCAACCATGATGAAGTTTATTTTAACCTGTAATATGATGTCTTTTTTTGGAAATAACCTTCATTCCTTCGTTTCTATTATAATATATGTGATCGATGATTTTTTTTAAACCACCAAAGCATTTACACCATTTTGGTTATTTAATTTATGTTGTTTGAAATGTCACCGTAGCGTTAGCACGGGTAGGTTTCATGCCTTGTTTGCGTGTTTGTGTTGTCGTAGGTACGTGCATCTACAACGACATGACGCTGTCATGCAGGCTCAAACTGATATTATATTTTGCATATGCAGATCATTATTATGGATGCAAACAAAGTACCGGTCAAAGATGATATCGTACAAACAGTTGAAATGGAAAAGGATGAAGATCCGATGCGTGCTGATGATGATGTGATGGTGGTGCCTCAGTATAATAAGCCAAAGAAATCAAACAATGCAAAAGTCATGCCTCAAGGTGAGTCATCGTCAATTTAAACTTATTATCTCTTCAAATTTGGGAAATTAAAAATTACTAATAAAAAATGATACCTCTGTAGATTATGAGTGTACGCAAGAAGATGCTTGGGTAATGGAATACATGAAACAGAAACATAATGATACTTTACTTGTCCAAATCGATGATGCTTGGGTAATTAAAGATGACATGGACTGCTTTTCCATGATCATGAACACGTCAATGGCGCTGTAAGCATGTTTAACATTGCTTTTAAATTAATTAACGGATGTCCATGCGGAAAATATGATAATTTTTATTTGACAAAATAATAAATTGCAGGTCATAAGTGCGTATATCCATTTGATGCGGCATGAAAACACCTACTTCATAGAGAAGGTGGAAATGTTTACATGGAAAATTCATTTATTACTCAATTGCTACAGCGCGACGGAAAGGCTGATGCAACGACATTGACCTATAGTAGAGATGACAGGATTGAAACATGGGTCCAAAATTATTTAAACGCTGATATGGTAAGTTTGACCACAGGTTCTGATATATGTTATTTTATGTTCATTGAAACATATAGAAAAAAGTTAGAAAAAAACTCTATTACTGTAGGTATTTCTTCCAATTAATATTGAAAAGTATCACTGGTATCTAGCGGTTGTCAATGCTTCGGAAGGACAGATACATGTTTTGGATTCTTTTGGAGAAAATATGACAAATTGGAAAGATCTCGACTGCGTGGTATGGCTTAATGATTGATATATCTATACAAATAAATAATATTTTTTAAAAATTTGTTAATATCCCTTCCTAAATCTTGGTGTTTCGGTCATACCAGTTAATAGGAATGGAAAGACTAATAAAACATGTAGCAAAGCATAAACAGCTGGACCTAACAAAATGGATAAAGAGCATCGAAGTGGCATCTTGGCCGAAAATCCATAAGATCATCAACAAAGTGCAAACAGATGTGTAAGAGATCATCTATATCTTGTTTTCTATATGCCATTGTCGTACCAGCAGCAACAGTATCTGTATCACTCATATTTTATTTTTTTCAATATTGTACAGTGCAAGCTGTGGCTTGTGGTTGATTAATTTTATGGAATACTGGACTGGAGCTTCTTTATCTGACAATGTGACCCGGGTAATTTAATGGAAAAATTCTATACATTTGAGTTTTTTTTGTAGACTTGTTAATATATCAAGACTTGCTCATATATTTTCAGAATGATATAAGTAACTTTAGGTTTAAGCTACCTACGATCTTGTATAACTCCCCGTTAAATGGAGCAAGAGGGTTACCGGATAATGGGCAACAAACTGAGACTCCCGAAAATTCGCATGATGACGTCACAATGTTAGATGAATTGGATATTTTGATGTCGGGTTCAATAGAGTTGACACGTACAATAAAATGGAGAAGCAGAAAAGACTTATTGTCGACGATTTATCTAAACATCCGGATGATCACAAATTCTGAATCTTTAGAGTAAGTCATTCTAAAGTAAATTGTTTTGTTCTAATATAGTTATTTCCATTGCCCGTTCTAGGATTGCTACAATAAGTAATTTGTCCCCTGTCCTTGTTTTTTTTAGCAAAGAGTGGGTCCGAAGTACATGACAAGTTAGAAAAAAACTCTATTACTGCAGGTATTTCTTCCAATTAATATTGAAAAGTATCACTGGTATCTAGCGGTTGTCAATGCTTCGGAAAGACAGATACATGTTTTTTGGATTCTTTTGGAGAAAATATGACAAATTGGAAAGATCTCGATTGCGTGGTATGGCTTAATGATTGATATATCTATACAAATAAATAATATTTTTTAAAAAATTTGTTAATATCCCTTCCTAAATCTTGGTGTTTCGGTCATATCAGTTAATAGGAATGGAAAGACTAATAAAACATGTAGCAAAGCATAAACAGCTGGACCTAACAAAATGGATAAAGAGCATCAAAGTGGCATCTTGGCCGAAAATCCATAAGATCATCAACAAAGTGCAAACAGATGGGTAAGAGATCATCTATATCTTGTTTTCTATATGCCATTGCCGTACCAGCAGCAACAGTATCTGTATCACTCATATTTTATTTTTTCAATATTGTACAGTGCAAGCTGTGGCTTATGGTTGATTAATTTTATGGAATACTGGACTGGAGCTTCTTTATCTGATAATGTGACCTATGTAATTTAATGGAAAAATTCTATACATTTGAGTTTTTTTATAGACTTGTTAATATATCAAGACTTGCTCATATATTTTCAGAATGATGTAAGTAACTTTAGGTTCAAGCTACCTGCGATCTTGTATAACTCCTCGTTAAATGGAGCAAGAGGGTTACCGGATAATGGGCAACAAACTGAGACTCCCGAAAATTTGCATGATGACGTCACAATGTTAGATAAATTGGATATTTTGATGTCGGGTTCAATAGAGTTGACACGTACAATAAAATGGAGAAGCAGAAAAGACTTATTGTCGACGATTTACCTAAACATCCGGATGATCACAAATTCTAAATCTTTGGAGTAAGTCATTCTAAAGTAAATTGTTTTGTTCTAATATAGTTATTTCCATTGCCCGTTCTAGGATTGCTACAATAAGTAATTTGTCCCCTGTCCTTATTTTTTTTAGCAAAGAGTGGGTCCGAAGTACACGACCGTACCCAATTTCTTTAAGTCCTAGAAAAATTATAAATATTTTAGATGAGAATATAGAGATGGACCACGATTGCTTTAATATGGCTATTCGGATGGTTGTGTGGAACCAAGCTATCATGTTGAACAAACAAAACTACCACTTCATGGACTTCAAGTTTGCTGTAAGTTCATATTTATTACTCTTACATTGTATAGTTCATCAAATAATTACAATATGTTGAAGAAATAAAACTACCACTTCATGGACCTCATATTTGTAAAATCATCAGGAAATAACTCGGTTTGGACGAGATATCCGATGTTCTGGCCCAGTAGACCACAAGAAACTGCCAAAAGTACTTAAGCGCTGGCCTGATATGCAGTATGATATTAAAGATTGCAGCAATGTAAGAAATGATATGTGTACTCACTCCTTTAAAAATCTATTAATTTTATTTATCACTTATAGCATGTGCATTTGTTTTTAGATTCTATTGTTGTATTATCAAGACGGACCGTACACTTTATACATAATGGACATGGAAAACAAAATTGTCCACATTATGGATCCACTTCCAGATATTGTATGTTCCAGGGGTTATGATCAAAGCATGGCATATATACCTACATTCCACACTATTGCTAAAAGGTTCGGTCTCGCAATGGGAAAGACAAATTCTAAGTGGAATGACAATATTTATCATTGGAAGCAAAAATACCCTACATGTGTAACAAAGGTTCCAAATAATAAATACTGGTAATCTCTTATAATATGTTTCATCTTTTTTTTATCACAAAATAGTTTTTTGATTTGTGTACAACAAATAAACAAATGCTCTTCTTCAGGAATTTGGGAGGCTTTCTTGTATACAATTTCATGAAGTTCTGGGACGGCATAAGATTGCCACCAATCAACAATGTAAGCATATATATGTATATTCTCTACCTATATTCCACACACTACACAGTAGGAAATTAATAACTTAACCTATTATTATCTATCATGCACAGCTATCAACTTCACTGAGAATGGAATTCTTGGCCGACATTTTGACGAGTCCTGCAAATGAATGTTTCGATAACCTCCCGGAAGATCTCCAATATATGATTGAGTTAGGCAGAATGTAAAATACAATAAATAACATTACTATGAATTCTTATTTGCAAAATTGTTCTTGAATTGTATAGAATGCTCAAATACAATTGTGTAAAAGTTAAACTGTGTCAAAAAATTGGTTGTTTTGATAAGCATCCCTAAGATAAAGCCGTAGCGTTAGCACAGGCATTGTACTAGTAGATTGATAAATCTCTCACATAGTTACTTACAACAATGTGAGAGATGTGTCATATGTGAACAAGGTGCAGTAAAATGATTTTAAATGAAAAGGTCATCAACTAAAAAGTTGTAGGTTTCATCATCATATACAACTTTTGTATTGATCATTTATCCATCCGGCTTCATTTGAGTAGTTCAAAATATTTAAATTTCAAAAGATGAGGACTTGAAATAGAATTTTCGTGCCTGTAAATATTTTAAAATATAATCATTGTCAACCTGGACAACAAGTTGATAGATCGTGACTTAATAAAAAATAGGGGAAAAAATCATCTTATTCGGAGTTATAACGAGGGAGAAAAACTAATTACAAAATTTAACTACAGATTAAAACAAAAAATTATCATGCATTTGTACATTCGTGGCCTCATGATGGGCCGAGTCACCACGTGGCCGCGCGTTCCCAGCCCAGAGTGGCAAGGGTTCAGGGCACTTCCAACTTTAAAGTACATATAAAAATTTTGTGCAGCACCTAACAAAAAATACTATAAGGACCTAGTGGTGTGGAGCTCACGCGGGTGAGCGAATGATCTAGGTTCGAATTTTTGTCATTTTTTTTATTTTCGGTCAGCAGCCTGAAAAAGCCTAAGTGTAGCACTACTACTGAAGAAAGTGAGTAGCACAGTGGTAGTGTCCGTTTGGGCTAATGCGGACCTGCGGTTGGTTTTGGGTTCTAACCGTTGCTGCTGCATTTTTTTTTCTTTTTTTGAAATTCGTTATTTAATTTTTAATTTAACCCTGTTTGCTCAGACTTCGACCTGCAAATTGTTTTTTTAAAAAGAATGATCCGCACACACCAAGTTATGGGTGGACCTAAAAAATATTTAGTTCACGATAATTTAACAATTTATTAAGGGTATCTAAGTGGACCTGAAAAATATATACATGTAACAAAGTAACAAAATTACTTTGTTCAAATAATTTAACAAATTGTCTTTTGGGTTTGATACTTTTTGTAATCACATTTTCTACTTTTCTTTGCACTAAATATTGATAGCGGGCCTACTATTTTGGGCTAACTAGAGTATGACGAATTCAAAATCATACACAGTGACGATCCTGATAAAATCGTTACGAGTTAGCGGGCTGGGAATATCCAGTGGGCTCATCCATGACGAAAAAATGAATATCGTCACGGATTATGTCTGTCAGTGGTTTGTCAGTGACGGTTTGTAAATCCGTCACCGAGAAATCGTCACGGATTAACAAGTTTCTTGTAATGGCCGACGTGGAGGCACTGCAGTCACGCCAAGGCGAGCTGGGGCCGGCCATGGCGACGCTGGGCGTGGGGGCATGGGGGAGGCGGGCGGGCCTAGGGGAGCTGGCGGGCGTGGGGGAGGAGCTGGCCATGGGGGGCTCGCCGTGGGTGGGGGGCTCACCATGGGTAGGGGGAGCTCGCCGTGGGTGGGACTTCACCGCTCGCTCGGTGTCGGAGAAGGAACACCACGCTCTGCTCGAGTCGATCCGTTTGCCTCCCTCCGTTCCCGTCCCAGCAAGCAGATCGGTGAATGAAAAAAGAAAAGGGGCAGGGGCAGAAGAGGAATAAAAGGATCTCAAAGTCATCGGATGGCATTCTAGCGGGTGAGTCACGTTTCATAATGGCAAACAGGCAAAGCCCCGTTCCAGGATGACATATCACTGAAGCCCGCTTCCCATAACGGTCTATTTCCAAAAAGCTTGGGAGACGCGGACTAGGACTCGGAACTGACAGAAGCCATCTCGCCCTGTTACGCCACACAACATAGACATGGGAGGTCATACCGCCGTCGTCGCGTCCGCATGCTGCCGCTCAGCCCGTGCATCCGCTTGCATCCTTGCTGAGGATTTGATGCCTAACCATGCGCTGCCCTTGTGGGATCCGGCGGAGATCCTTGCATCCTGCTCCGACAGCGGAGAACAAAGATGCAGCAGCCCGCTGTTGGCGTGAAAAGGAGAAAGAATGGCACAATGCGACCAGCTCTTTCATATGGGGCAGGGGTGATATCGGAATCAAATTTTCAAGTAAACACGGGCATGTAACAGTGATGACAACGAAGGAAACAAATTATCTCAATGAATGGCAGCTAAGGAAATAAAACCCATATATTTGATGGTGATGGCAGTTAATGAATAAAAAGTTACAAATTGATGGCAGTTAAGAAATTCTATATTTTTTGTGGCAACCAGGAACTAGTATAAGTTTTGATGGCAATGAGCAAATTCTCTTGTAAATCATCGTATGGCATATTGATCTTTTTTTATAATTATTGCATATTGATGCCGAGAATAGCTGGATATATCGATTCCAAACTCGTAAGAGTTGTTCTGCCATCATCATACAATGATCTAATATATTTTTAGGATTTTTTTAACAACACATGAAGTAAAATGACATTTTAGACTTTAGAGTATGCTAGGTAATTAATTTTGTGTGTTGCCGCAAAAACTAAAAAAATTGATTTCTCATAGATAAAAGTTGAAACATAGATATAGATTTTAGCGTTGCAAACACCTCATGCAGCCGAGCGCGGGCTACCAGGAGCCTCGCATTGGTGGCAGTGTAGCCATTTGATCGATGCAGTATCGGCGGGTGAGCTACGAGCGAGCGATGCAGGCGGCTTAGGAGGCCCAAGTTGCGGACCTAGCACGGCAGGGAACCTAGAACCTCGCGCGTGGTGAGGCGAGGCAGGCAAGCAGGTGGCGAGCGAGCCGACTGGCGTGGCGTGGCTTGGTTTTGCCACTCACGTCTCATGACTGCGGGAGTTTCAAGTCTCATGCATTATGGAGAATATGAGTTGGTATTAATCCTGTCAGTTACCGTCTTTTCGCTCCCGCATCTCCTGAGTTTCCAGCTGGCTCTCCTCCCCGCAGAGAATAAAAAGAGTCATAATTCCTATCTTGTGTTTCTCTCTCTTCCCAACCCGAGACAAACTAGAAACTCATCTTCTGCTGCTCGATGTCGATCTCCGTCCTGTGACTCCGCGCGCACGGAATCACGGGAGAGCAGGTGCCTCCGGAACCGCTACTCGCCTGAGAACCCTGCTCGGGGTGTGCGGACAATTAGGTTTTTGGGAAGCAACTACGTGACTGCTCGCACATCTTCTTCGTCTTCTTTCTGGTGACCTCACGTTCGCGGGAATCGGCACTGTGAACCTCTTCCTGCATCGCCTGTGATCCACTACTTCGAGCAATGCACTAATCCGCACACCATGACTGGAGGTGCTAGTGCGAGTGGAGCCTCCGATGCCTTCGGCATGGGACCCTCCTCTGGGTATATTCGCAACTCATTTCTTGTTTCTATAGTTCTATGTGTTCTCTTTGATATACCATAGTTATATGCTTTCGATCATGTTGTTGTTTTTCACATGTTATATGATCTTGCTGGTACCTTTCATATGCCATGTTTACATGCTTTAAACCATGTTTTTGTCATCTACATGAGAATATATGATGTCACAATTTTGATGTTATTTTTCTTATATGTCATCATATTCGTGCTGTTATTTTTTCGGATTAAAATGACATGGAAATTGCCTAAATATCTAACATGACCCTCCTCTTGCAGACTGTAGCTACCATCTACACTACATGGCTTATTACCGTGGTAAAATGCGCTTAGTGGCATACACATGGCTGTAGATGCACAGATATAACAAGTTGATGCCTCCTTTGCATGTTTTACTAGTTTTTTAGACCAAAGTGATACAACCATACAAGGTCTCATATGGTGGACTACTTTTCTAGATATCCTTTTCCAATGAAATCATATGAACAAACCTAATAACAATATCCTGGGAGGATTCATGCCATTTATACGGTGTCTACCATATCTTCTACTCCTTCATTCTGAATTATAAATCGTTTTGGCTTTTCTAAATATATAAACTTTGCTATGCACCTAGATATAGGTTATGTTTAGCATAACAAAAGATATGTATCTAAAAAAACCCCAAACGACTTATAATTTCAGACAGAGAGTAGATAATAATAATGAACATATGAGGAACGGCAGCGCACCATGCTGTTGTGGTCTACAGTACCCATAGCAGCACAGCAGTCAGTGACAAACCGGCAGCCCACCATGTATGCACGCAAGCTAGGCCTGGGCCTGTTTGGATCACTAGTCCAAGGACTAAAGTTTAGTCCAGGACTAAAGGAGCAAAAGTTTGGTCCTTGATGGGGATGTTTGGATCATGAGCTAAACTTTAGTCCTTCAACCAACAATGATCAATTTGCACTTAATTTAATTTAGCCATGCACATGCACAACCATGCAACATTAAGTGGGTGGGGGTATGGGGCGTCTTTGCGCCCCCCCCCCCCCCCCCCCCCAAAGACACTTTTAGCCTAGTTTAGGCCTTCTTATAGAGCAAATGGACTAAACTTTAGTTCTCCCCTTTTAGCCTCTTTTAGGCCACCTGTTTGGATCTCTATGGACTAATGCCCTGTTCGCTTATGCTGAAATTTGTCTTATGCTGATGCTTATGCTGAAATATTGTGAGAGGAAAATACTGTTCCATGGCTTGAAGAGTAGCTTAAGCGAACAGAGTGTAAAAGTTGGCAAAAAGTGCAGGACTAAACTTTACTCCATAGGATCCAAACATGCCCTAGCTAATGTGGAGCAGGAGCAGTATCTCTATTTCCTAGCATTGTGTTGAGATCAAGTGCACAGCCTAGTGTAGTGTGGGCTCTCTACTAGCAAAGTTTATATTATGTGCACATTTTATGGTTGGGGCCAAATACTGCTCTTACCAAATAAGCATTATGATGAAATGTAAGAAGACATGCATATGCTTTGAATATATGTTATATGCTTGTATATCTACTCCATGCTTTTCCCTAGCTTAATGGTATAAACTCAGGAACGGCACCAGCTCTATACCATGTGAGAATATGAATACCGCAAATATTGGATGATCTATATATAGGGCCTTGTACGCAGTGCAGTTTATAAGAAGTACATGGTGGCTTATATCTCAAGAAATCCTAAAGGTAGAGATAGATGAAAAGTAGTCCCATCCTACCATGGATAACAACCGAATCCATGTTATATACTCTAAGGCCCCGTTTGGTAGAGCTCTCAGAGCTGATTCTTTGCTAAATCCAACAGGAGCTCTGTCAAACAGTTTTTTTAGAGAGAAGTGATTCTCTGCTGATTCCATTTAGTGATTCTCTGAAATGAATTAGGAGGCCGAGAGCTGAAAAAAGTAGCTTCTCCTGATTCTGTGAAATGATTCTCCATCATGATTTCAAGAGTTTATGCTAAAGAATCAAAGAAAATCACTTTCAGCCACAGAATCACTTCTCTTAGAGAATCAGCTTCCATAAAAAATCAAAATCAGATGAAGCTCTAGACATGCCCTAACATCACCAAGGAGGGTCTCACTCAACCGGTGGCTTCAGCGGCTTCCTCTTGCAATGGTCTTCTATGTGGGCACCATAGAAGACGAACCGTGTGGATGTAGTACCAGTAGTCAGGACACGAGTTTAGTGTCCCTACCCAAAGAAAGTTGAGTCAGGAGACGAGTTTAGTTAGAACATGAGTATAATATCCATACTATTTGCACCTTTGACTAGCAGCATCTATCTGAGAGTTGAGGAGCGCGCACACAAAGAAAGTTGTACAGAAGGAACTGTTACGCCAGTAATGGCATGTGCCAAGATCGATCAGCCTGTTCGCTTGAGCTTCCAACCGCTTATTTTCAGCCAGCCAGCAATGTTTTTTTCTTACAACAAATCAGCCAACAGTACTTTCAGCCGCTTATTTTCAGCCCAAACGAACAAGCTCGATCTATGAATAAACATCTACCGGTTCATTCCAAATAAACATCTACTGGTTCATTCTAAACGGTTAAATTACAGACTACCTAGAGTTCTCGAACTGATAACAATCTACGCGGTCCCAGCAGATACATCCCTGATCCCTGGGATCATCCACCCACTCCACAAGGTTCTTAAGTACGGCTCCCACATAAACAGAGAGAATCATATGTATGCCTGATACCCCATTTCCCCTTTCCAGACAAGAAGCTGCAGATTGCAGGCAGCACCAGTCATCACGCTCCAGCAAAAACTTCAGACCCTTTACACTGAAATGGAGAAAACACATACAAGTTAAACAGTAGATATAGCAAGCAGTCAAAATGCATCCAGTCCCAACGACGTAACAAAAGAATAATCACTCAAGAATACTCCAAATACAATGTGTGGAGCACCAAGAAAGGTTTGAGCAGAGGAAACAAGTGTTGTCCGAAAACTGCATTTTGCCGTTGCAAATGCACATAGTGGCACACAAGATGTGTCTGCTGTCAAAAGCATATCGTACGATGATGAGAAATATACTTATTCCTAAGAAAACTTTTAATGTATTGCATAGGCTGTTGAAGGTTTATAGTTTAGAAGATCAAATCGATCTAATCAGGACAAACGACGAATGATTCACAAATTTTGTTTCTGTTGTTCATGTCCTCAAAACACCTAATGTGCACTAGAATGACTTTGCTCAATGTCAACTTCTAGAGAAAATTCTTTTATACACAAGAGATAATGACCCTGATATGGATGGCAAGCAAATGGCGCCAGTTTGATGAAACAAAATCATTCTACACCACACTGCAGAGTCAAATTTACATATTTAAGATGTCCAATAACGACAAAAGCTTAGCAACATCAAATATCGCTTTATGCTGACAATCAGATCCTTTTTCTACGTTCCTCAGCCAGTGACATTGAGATAACTTTCAAACTCGTCCATCTTTCTGATGAAGCTACTGATCTGAAGACTAATATGTAGAAAAGTAGTGTGTTTCCAATACAGTCCACAGAGATTGGCATTACAACGACACAAGAACAGCTTCCAGCCAATTATTGATCGGATTGTGGGTCAGCTTCCAGTGATGTGGTATGTGGAAGGCTGGCCACTTAAGAAAAGTTGGGAGGAGAATTCTTGTTCGATTCATGGTGAATTCCATCCTAGTATATTTAATTTAGCCATGGCAATGGACCTCCCACCATGGGCTATCAAGGCAATAGATAATTTCGAAGAGGGTTTTTATGGAAGGGCAGGAAAAATGCAAAGGAGGACATTGCTGCCACCAGAGTTCGCTGGCTTCGCATTTCTAATCCCTAGAATTTGGGCTAGGACCTCCATGAGCACAACCGTCCATGGCGTCCTTATTCAAATTCACCGTTCTGTCCGGACTTTTTTCTTCATGGCAATTGTCTCCGAGGTGGGGCAAGAACACTTTTTCTAGACTGATATTTCTTCTCTTGCACCACGGCTGTTTGCTCTGGTTGGCTAATAAGAGGACAGTCTTTGACGCTCTTACTGACCTGATATGGACCTCTGATATTCAAGGAGCCCAGTCTGTTAGTGCCATTGCCGAGTATCTCGAGCTTTGGATCTCCTCTTGCATGTGATTTTACAGCCAGAGATCATGGACTCTCATATTTGGCTCCTCTGTGCCACTGGGGCATACTCTGCTAATTCTGCCTATGAGGGTCTCTTTCAAGGTACAATGGGAAAGGAAATGTTTTCAACCATCTAATTGATGAATAGTCGTGATTAGTTGTCTATCAGTTCGATTAGTCGAGCCTAGTCAACCCTAGTCATCTGTATAGTCGTCCTGTATGTGCCAGGATTGATATACTACAGTACATAGGATAAGGGCAATATAAAGAAAGAATTAAGACAGCATGGATGGTCAGTTGGTAACTTGTGAGATCCGATTTGTGAAGTGTCTGGAACTCCAGAGCAAAGAGCTGCTAAATAGAGATAAAAATAGAGCACATCAGAGGAGAAGCTGGGAGCAAGAAGAGCTAAGATGTAAGAGCAAGAAGTGAAGATGGAGGAGGTACAAGCTCATCTTCAAAATCTCTAGGAGCAGGAGGTGTGAACCAGCGTGAGCGGCGCTTGAAGGCCAAGGCCTGCCAGCGACACCTGACTGAGGCGGGGATGGGAGCCAGACTGGCGACTTCCCCGCATGAGCTCCTGGCCAGGAGGGGAGGAGGCTGCCACAGCTTGGAAGGGAGGAGGCGGCTACGGCTGGGTAAGGTATGCCAGAGAGACCTCCCACCCATTCGAGCTCTATAGGCAACGGCTACAGTCTGAATTGAATGGGGGAGTGAGAGAGAGGACAGAGGAGTCCCCTATTGGGCCAAAAAACAATGGGCCCAAGTGGCCAACATACCAGATGCCAGCCCATGATGGAATTTTCATCCGCCTAATCAGGTGATTACTCGTCTGTGCCCAAATTGGACATTAGTCTTAATTAGACGACACCTAATCGGACGATTTGATTTCTAGTTGCTTCAGTCAAGTCGTATGTCATAATCGTACCGGGGACCGATAAGGATGACTAATCGCGATTAGTCGAATGAATTAATAACAAATACTCCTGCTGTATTTTAGGTTCAAAAAAATAATAACAAATATGGAAGTCCTAGGTTCCTGGAAAATGTCAGTCTTTTTATGTAGTTGGTAGCACAAAAGATATACTGGATTGAATTAATAACAAATATGGAAGTCCTAGGTACCTGGAAAATGTCGCTTTTTATGTAGTTGGTCGCACAAAAGATATACTGGATTGCTGATTGTTTTTCTCTTCAAGTTTGGTTCCACTTTTTGCTGATGTGTTGGTCTACAAGTGCTCTCCACAACAGCATGATGGGATCAGACTTATTTTGAATTCGTGCAACAATGCAGCTGGGAGTGTTGAGGGACAGGTTTGGAAGGGTCTCAATTCAATCATTATTTTGGGAGTTTAGCTGATTTGGAGCCACTGAAACCATAGTGTTTTAACGATGTTTCTCCTAATCTAGCTGAAGTGACTTCACTCTCTAGAGAGGAGATAAAGTTCTGCTGTCTGGCCAGGGCTCGAGGTATTTCATACCTCCTTGCCCTTGCTCTAAGGGGAGCATAAAGCTCTA
Organism: Saccharum hybrid cultivar R570; assembly: GCA_038087645.1. Taxonomy (NCBI): domain Eukaryota; kingdom Viridiplantae; phylum Streptophyta; class Magnoliopsida; order Poales; family Poaceae; genus Saccharum; species Saccharum hybrid cultivar. Next base: position 27,701,298 of record JAQSUU010000066.1, on the reverse strand, counting down.
GTCTGGTCAAGGTAAAGTTGTTAATGTCCTGGGCATGTGAGTTCAAGGTATTTCCAATCTTGTGGGGGTGTGTGGGTGTGTTGCAAATTAAGTTCTTTTAATATTATGGCACGCAGCTCTCCTGCATTTTTGAGGAAAAGAAAAAGAAAACTTCCATAATTTAAAAGATTATCTTACTTCAGAAAGATATAGCACGAAAATTTAAATTAATTTAAAACATAAAAGGTACCTGCTATAAAATACATACTCCAGATGCAGTAGTTACTTTTGTCTACAAAATAACTTCACAAGTTGCCTTGTTGTGGCCTGCTTGCTTGCACCTGCTGCAGAGCCGTATTACCGTGGGGACCTTGTTGGGGTTAATCCGCTTCCTTCTTGGTTTATTTGATGTGCGTGGCTTGGGAGGTGGGATTAAATTTGCCCCAGCACTAAAATCAACAGTATCCATATCAGGTATTGGGAAGATCGTTCCTGAATAAGTCATATGGTAGCTCTCTATTCTGAAAAACTTTGAGCAGTAGTCATAGAAAGATCGCCCAATCCTGTTGAACACAGCAACAGCATGCAAGCATGGGAGGCCAGAAAGCTGCCACCTTCGGCAGGTGCATTCCCAATTTGCAAGATTAACGACAAAAATTGCATTGCCCCGCACTTCAAACACAGTTTCAGAAGAGCACAGAACAGTCATTTTACCAGCCTTCAGCATCTCCTCCTGTGCTTTGTATTCCATGGAAGGTGTCAAAGGTCCGGACCATGCCTTGCAAGCCTCACGCCTAGTTTCTATTATCTCCATTATTTTTGTTCTCAATGAGTCAATCATCAGCACAATTGAACCCTCCTTCTTGGTTGGTATCCAGTTATTGAAGGCATCGACAATGTTTGAGGAGAAATGATCGTATCGACAGCCTCTGAAAATGGCATCGGACCAATGCTCAGGCTTGCTTGCTATGATCCACTCAGCAGCTTCAGTGGATATATTCCTAATGCTCTCAATAGAAGCATTAAAATCCTCGATACTACACGCTTGAGCAGCGCGAGTAAAATCTTCAATCATCCCCTCTCTTATTTGTTGTGACCATGGCCCCTTTCTCAGCTCTCCTTTGAATTCCTCCATGATATGATGCAAACAGAAGGCGTGATGGCTATCTCCAAAAACTTGAGAAACAGCAGCATCCAGACCTTTTTGTCCACTGGACAAGAATGTCATGGCATTGTAAGCGTAGCTGTGATTTTGAATAGGAAATTTCAGCTGCATTAAGAACCAAACCCAACTTTCATAGTTTTCATCCTCAACCACACTAAATGCCACCGGAAAGACACCATCGTCTGCATCGACTGCAGCGGCCACCAGCAACTTGTACTCATTTGTTGCTTTCAGTGGAACCTTATCAAGAAACAATAGGGGTCTGCAACCATTTGTAAAACCATGCAAAGAAGCATGAAATGCAACAAAAAAGCGACGGAATTTTGTATCCACCATTGGAGATAACAAAGCAATACTTCCTGGGTTGGACTCTGTAAGCCTCTCACAATACCAGGGCAAATGGCTGTAAGTCTCCCTGATAGCATGATACAGTTCCTTCTGCGCTACTTCTTTACCTCGCCAGACCTGTGAATAGGTCAGTGTAACTCCATATTGTTCATATATTTCCTTGACAAGGTCCTTTGGCTTCATCATCGGATTATCATGCAGCTTCTCCTTAATAACGGTAGTCAGCCATTGTCTTGTCGCTCGACGCTGACCTTCTCCATTTCCTCCTCCACATGTATGCTCATCTGTCATTTTCTTGATAACAAATTTCTTGTTACGAGATGACTCGGATGCATGCAACCGCCACGTGCAGCCCTCCGCAACACATTTTACCGTGACACGAGTAGTTTCATTTTTAATGAACCTGTACGCAAATCCTTTCCCAATGGCATATTTGCACAATTGAGCACGGAAATCCTTCACATTATCAAACTCTTGACCAACACCTTTGATAATGTCATCCCAAAACATAACAGGATTGTCAAGTCCATGCTGAGGATCTGCAGTGATCTCAGAACCAACATACGGGTCACCTGAATCATCAAAAATGCCAATTGGTTCCCTGCAAAAACCATGAATAGTTGTCAACATTTGTGAAACTATTTCTTTTTGTAATATAACAACATTTTGGAGTACAAGACATTAGATGGCAACAAAATTACCGAGGTGCAGTATCAACAAGAGCAAGATTTTGCTGATCCAGAATGCCTGGTGCAGTGGAAGCACCTCCAGCTGGGGTGGCAAAGGCAACATCGTTTCCAAATTCCAGTTGGAAAACCCTGATTTCAGAAATATGATGATAGTGACTGAGAATTAACAGCATACCCATTACAAAACAGAACTGCTGACTAATCAAAGAAGCAAGTTATAGTTCAGACTTTACAAGACTGTAAACAATAAAATGGCATGTATTAATTAGGCTGAAAATTCAAGATAAACTAGACCAGACAGAATTTCACTTAGCATTATTTTTGCCAAACTATGAAGTGCATGCTCCCATAAGAGTCAAACTATGAGTACTTGAGATGGCAATGTTTAATTACAATAAAAGCAGCTAGGAAATGTTTATGGCAGTCGATGCACAGAATCATTCTTACAAAAATCTGAAAGTGAAGATGTTGCATCATCTGCAAAACAACGCAAGAAGCTCCTTGTGCCCATGATACTCTATTGCTTAGCAGTTACAAGTTATAACAACAAAACAAAAGGAGAACTATGTTGTAAATAACTAAATATGCCTAACGTTGTAACTCCATGACCATATTATTTAGACCATTGATACAGAAATTGAGCTAACTATTCAGTCGTATGCTCTGTAAAATAGCCAAAAATACAATATAAATTAGCATTAGCATATGGGAAAGAACTTTCAAGTTTACAAATTCTGATATCAGAATTAATGATGCATTTGACAAAAAGTGGCATTGTCGACACAAACAAGAACTTTATCCAAATAAGCATATTTTCATTCGATTCTGGAATAAGCTACTCTTCAAATTAAAGGGAGCTAAAGTAAATACCTTGTGTGTTCCCTAGGCATTGTATTTTCTTTCGATCCTAGAAGAGGCTACTCTTGAAATTAAAAGGGGATAAAGTATCTGCCTTGCGTGTTCCTTTCGCACGCATTAGATAGTTACCAATGCATCTTTCTCAATGTAACCAAAATAGCTTATTGCACGTAACATCTCTAGTAAAAGGTTCTATGAGGTTGTTTTATAGACAAAAGGAAAAAATCACGGTTGTTCACTGTCCCCTGGGTAGGAGGTTATTGATCCCACACTTGTCAGAACTGCTATAATTGTTTTTATTAGTCTTGGTTGTCTAGCTGGCGCTAACTTATACGGTTTTAGAACTGGGTTCGGCCTCCACTTCCAGAGCCATTTGTATATATACAAGAACTTATTTCTATCCACTTTATGAATGAAAGGCAGAACTGCGATTTCTTCAAAACCAGAAACATCCAGAACAAAGAAGGCATGCCAAGATATAGCAGTTATATGAAGATCAATTCTGCACCTGTTGTCATCATTTTCAGTAACAATTGGTCTTGGCTGTTTCACATTACTGGCACTAGGTTGGACTGAAGTGCCAGGAGCACTGGGAGTCAGAGTCTTCTTGTTACTTTTCGATACCCTAAAAGAGAGAATATGTCATGAAACACATTATATGGGTTACAAATAACAACATAAAGACAACTGGCACAGTGCAACCTACTTGTTTTTGGAAGGTGGCCTTTTCCTTTTGTCACCAGGAGCATTAGAGCCAGGTTTAATTGCAGAAGCTCCAGAGTAAGTAATAACACTCCTGGTTATTCAGCACAAGAAAAGCATGTAACATGTCAGCGTATGCATTGACTCTTCAATAAGAATCACAATTTCACAAAGCAATAAGGTGCAAAAAAACATACCTGTTTTCTACTCTACTAATCAAGAAAACTTCCACTTGCGCAGCACTGATAGTAAAATCAACCATCCTTTGTAAATCTCGATCACATGATATTGTGATGAGCGTTCTATAATTATTCGGAAGGAAGTACTTCAATGACATGTCAGTAACATCAACATGGAACACCTTGGACACCTCATCCTTGAAGCTCTCCAGTGGCATATCACGAGTAACATCAACAGCATGCGCCTCGCCTCCTTTGTATGTCAAATTACTATTGGGGCCAGAAGTGAATTCTCCACCATATTGGCAAATGGCTACCACAATACCCCCATCCGCCATGCTTCCTGAGTTGTTCAGCGGTCAGTATAACTACAATAAACATAAGAAATGTAAAGGAAATTTACTTTCCACAAAACTTCTCATGTGTAATTCATGATGCAGTGAAAATGCACTGTGTCAAAGGGTGCACACTATTTTGTGAGCATTTTAAAGGCCATTAGCAACATACAACATCTCCCACTAGGGAACCTAGAACTCAAGTTTTTTTTTTCTAGGCAAAGGCATAGAACAAGAAACACAGTTACTAGGTAAAGAAACCACATGATTGGTAAGCATGGAGCTGAAACTGCAAATGACAGTTCATGTGCATTTATCTGAGGCGGGCACCACTGCTAAAGCTATATAGCGAGCAGTGAATTCAACTTAACAAAAAGCTCGTGGAGCAGTATGCCGGTTCATGTTTTAACAAAATCTGCTCAACTTTTAAGGTTCGCAAAGATTGTTAAAGACAAAAACAAAACAAAAAAAAGAACAGGCACACATCGTGACTTCGATGTCTCCTTCGGCAGTTGCTCTTTGCTTCTCGGCGCCCGGCTGACGCATGGAAGCGGGTTTTGCAATGTGAAGTCGGAGCTGCTGCGTCGAATACGTGGCTCGGCAACGATGACATGCGGCGACCCCCTTCTAGACTGGGGCTCTGCTGGGGGTCTGCATCTGCTGGGGGCAAGGCAGGGGTTTGTGATTGGAAGTGGGAGCTGCTCTTCGCGGGGGTGTTTGAGATTGACAATGATGACCAGTTGCGGCCGCTTGCTTCAGGGCCATTGGTGTGTTGCTCGTGGGTGTGGCCTGCCATGGGAAGTCGGATCTACTGGCAGCTTTTGCTTCCATGCTCGGCAACGATGACCCTTGGCAGTGTGTTGTGTTTGTACTCAGCCGCGTCGCGTGGGCTGGTTAGCCCCTCGGATGCCCTTCGATATCTCGTTGGGCTAACCTTCTTATACATAAATTCTTTCGTCTTAATTGAGCGGTAAAGCTCCTACCATTGTTTCAAACAAAAAAAAAACATAAATGGATTTCAACCTGGACGGATTCATACTAGCACTGTTCATGAACCTCTGGAATTCCTAAGCCTTTTGCCGTGCTTCATGGCAACACAAAGTACATTGGAATGTGTCACGAAAGCAAAGGGGCATGCATCTCGGTTCCACTAACATAACATCACACCGATCGGCTGGTTTCCTTCACTACAACTCTGTCATGGAATGCTTGCCCTTGTAGCTTTAAAATTTACCAAGAAACTCTGAACAACTAAACACGTTGAATTGACCTGACTGAACTGATATTTTCACAAGGAAAAAAGTGTCTGCAGGCTTAAGCTGCACTGAACTCGTGCAGAGGAGGGAACGACGGGGGCGGTGCCATTTCGTTCCTAATTGCAGGACCGAAATGATAATATAACTAGGCACAAAAGCAAGGTAACTCATCAGGATGGAACTTTGGAGGGAAAAAAAACGGAAAAGAGAGAAAAGGGGGCATTTTGCTCAAGAATCCCCTAGAATTCGGACAAATCGCAACAAGACTGCGAATAGAACAGGGACGAGAACAACAAAAGAAACAGCTAGGTAGTAGTAGACAAGCGAAAAAGAATAAATTTCAGAGGATGCGACGCGAATACGCAAGCCCACACGAGGATCCAAATAGAAATTACTTTGGACCAACTGAAAAGAAACGCAACAAAAAAAAAGACGGCTCTTTGCAATGAAAAAGGAGGATTCGAAATCAACCCCCATGGGGAAACAAGGGGCCGGATGGAAGAGCTCTCAGTTCAGTCGAACTCCCCCAGAAATCTGGTTGTGCAAAAGGATTTACTTACCCACGACCACGAGAGCACGGGGAGAAATCAGCCCAGGTTCGGATCCACGGCTTCCCCGACAAGTGGAGAGAAGCGAGGAGTTGCCTCCAGACGGAAGGGAAGGAGGTGGGCGCACCGCGGCGGCCGGGAGGGAAGGAAGGGGATAGGGATTGGGGAGAGGAAGAGGAAGACGAAGCGGGGTTGATTTGCTAGGGCTGTGGATGCCAGGGGTATTCTTGATATTTTCTCCACCGGAGAAAATCTTCCCTGGTGTTTTCCACAATTTTGCCACTACCTTTCATTTTAGTCGGAAGACGCCACGTGCTCAGCTTCACCCAGACTCCTCTCAGACTGCTTGCAGTTGTATTCTAAAGCTTCTGCTGCACTAGGTACTTAAAACGATACTTTATCTTTTCTCTCACTCTATATTTAGAGTAGTACAGTGCTTACTCTATACTCTATAGTGGCGGGCCCCACTAGCTAAACAAAGAGAAAAAATGTTATAACTCATAAACCAAAAATCCAAATTAAATTTCGATTGCACCATTAAATTTGTCTCAATAAATCCTTTAAAACTAGATCACACATGAATATATTTAGATAAAGTGACAAGTGGATAGAGTGGATAGAGGATGATATAGAGGATGGATGGGTGCGAGAGAATTGAGTATAGAGGAGAGAATCTTGCTGACTAGGACGTATAGAGGATGAATATAGAGGTCCATGAGTACGGGTAGTCTAACACGGGTGGGGCTGAGGGAGTGTTTAGGTGGCGGCGCGAAATTTTTTTTATGTCACATCGAGAGGGGTCCTTCGGATATTAATAAAAAAAATTAATTATATAATTCGTCTGGAAACCGCGAGACGAATTTATTAAGCCTAATTAATCTATCATTAGCACATGTTATTATAGCACGACATTGTCAAATCATAGATTAATTAGGCTTAAAAAATTTGTCTCGTAAATTTATCGCAATATGTGTAATTAGTTATTTTTTTCATCTACATTTAATACTTCATACATGTGTCTAAACATCCGATGTGATGGATTGAAAATTTTTTGGGGAGGAACTAAACACCCCTGAGCCTGACCATGGGCGCATCTGTCCCTAGCTGCAGGCTGTCGGCGGGTGGAGAGAGGGGATGGGAGGGGCTCGGCTCGGCGGCAGGCCGGGGAGAGGGCGTCGGCGGGCGCGTGGCCCCACAGCTCGGCTCGGGGCGGACCGGCGTGGGCGAGGCCAGTGGCGAGTGCGCGGCCACCGGGGCTTGGTTTGGGAGTCGGGACGGGCTGGCGCGGGCGAGGTTGCCAGTGAGTGCTCGGCCGCTGGGGCTCAGCTCGGGGCGGACCATAGTGGGCGCAGCTCGGGGCGGACCGGCAAGGGCACGACCGCCGGCGCCGGCGCCAGAGGTGGACTCAGGGCAGGCCGAGCGAGGCGGGTGACGCACGAGCGGTGGCGGTGTGGCATGGAAGGAGGCCGCGTGGTTGCCCTGTTGTGCGGTGGAAGAAGAGGTCGTGTGGTGCCCGTCAAAAAAGAGGGAAAAAGAAGAAGGTTATTATGGTCATCTCACGCTTTCTGTCTAACAGGAGAAGCTTTTTTCACCAAACGGTTGAAAAAACTGATTCAACTTCACTCGTAAAGCTACTTTTCAACCCAAAGCTAAAAAAAATAGTTTCACCTGTGAAGCTAAGCTATACCGCCCTTTTGTTTAGAACCTCTGATCGGAGGATTTTTCAAACAAAAAATATATAGATCCAAAAATGGTGAATAGAACCTGAACATAAGTTAACGGTTTTTTATGGCTACCATTACAATTTTACAAGTTTCGAAAAACACCATTACTATTCGTCTATTTGGAAACATGCCATTACAATTCTTCTCCAGCTTGAATCGTGCCATTTTCTATGTATTCGACAGCATCGGGCCCACGCACAGGTGACTAAAGGTCAACGTATTCTCGTATGTCCAAAAATACCCCTGCTATTTCTCTCCCTTCACTCACTGACATGTGGGCCCCATACGTCATCTTCTTCTTCAACCTCCAGCTGACCGTGACCAGCTCGGCTACAGCAAAGCCCATGGCGGAGCCGGCCCTCCTCCTTGCGCCGGACCCCTTCGCGGACCTCCCCTTCTAGGAATTTCAGGCACCCATCGACGGTGATAGTTTTGCGTTTGAGGATCTGGACCTGGATGTCGACTTCGATATGGAGAATAGCCGAAGGCGGCGTCCGCAGGGAGGTGGCCCGCACGGGCTACCGCAGTGCTGCGTCCCCTACAGCGCCACTTTCACCACGCGGTGCCCTCTACGCCCTGCGGCGCGCGCTCGCGGACCCCCGAGGCGTGCTGCAGAGCTGGAACCCCACGCTCGTCAACCCCTGCACCTGGTTCCACGTCACCTGCGTCCGCCGGGAGGTGGCCCGCGCAGCCGCTGAGGCTGCGCACGTACAGGTCCTGGCACCGCGTCCTGGCCTGCGGGCACGTACAGGCCTCGTGTCTTGGCCTGCGCGTGGCGCGGCCTAGGTCGGCACGTGGCTGGGCCTACGGGCACGGTGTCCTGGCCTGTGAATGGCGCGGCCTGGGGCGAGCACGAGGCGGCGGGGTGGCTTGGGGAGGTGCGGCCCCGGGGGTAGCGGCCACCGGCGTCGGGCAGGCTCCCGCGTGGAGCTCGGTCATGAAGCACGGAAGAGACTAGAGGTTGAAGAAGAAGCTGACATGTGAGGCCCATACGTCAGTGAGTGGAGAGAGAAGAAGCAGGGGTATTTTTGGACATACGAGAATGCGTTGACCTTTAGTCACCTGTGCGTGGGCCCGACACCGTTGAATACGTAGAAAATGGCACGATTCAAGCTGGAGAAGAATTGTAATGGCATGTTTCCAAATAGACAAATAGTAATGGCGTTTCTCCAAACTTGCAAAATTGTAATGGTAGCAATCAGGGAGCTAATAATTAGACCATGTTTTTTTATACCCATTAGAAAGCCCAAATGTAGGCTAATTCTGAGCTAATAAAATCTAATGAGAGCTAATTGGTATTTAGAATCCATTAGCCCTTATTAGACCATAATTAGCTCATGTTTAATTCATGTTAAGGTGGGCTAATTTTTAGCTTTGGGATCCAAACATGCACAGAAAGTAACTTTTAGAGTTATTGGACCTAATTAAAACCTACGTCCAAGTAATATGGTGCTTGCCTGCTTGTAGACATCTCTAGTAAAGATTTAAAGACCTATGCTTGTTCAAGTATGCAATTTTTTACTGTGGTTTAGCTTGCGGGATATATGCTTGTTCAACCAAATACTCAGTAGCAGATACTCAACTTAAGCTGCAGTAAAATGGTGGTTGAACCATGGCACAAAGCACACCAAATCTTAGGAAATTGGCTGCAAGGATTCTAAGTCTGACATGTAGCTCCTCAGCTCATGAGAGGAACTGGTCAGTATTTGAACAGGTAAAAAGAAAATTGTGACCTGCAGCTTTGTGTGCATGCTGTCTATTTTGATTTTTGAGTTATAATGCATGTTCATGGATTTTAAATCTGACCTGCAGCCTTATGTTCACTGAAAATTGTGACCTGCAACTTTGTGTGCATGCTATATATTTTGAATTATAATGCTTGTTCATGGATTTTAAATCCGACCTGCGACCTTGTGTTCACTTCTTGACTCAAAAGTTCATACAAAGAAGCGTAACATGCTATTTCATGAAAGGATGAGAGATCTTGTGTTTGTTAAATTTAAGTGTACGTTCGGGAATAAGAGAGAGAACTAGGGCAGAGATCTTGTAAAGAAGTAGATGATGTTGTGGTAGTCTAGCAGATGATGATAATGAATTCATTATTGGTATTGTGTCTTTACGAAGTGAAATGGAACAACAATGTATATGCACAGCATGAAGCACCACAAGAGTCATAGCAACACACAACATTACAAAGCACAAGCACAAGCTAAAAGGAAAAGGCACGTGCGCCCTAAGAAGAAACTCAGGAGCCTGCTGTCTTTGATGTGTGATGTCCCAATCCAACCTGAAGAAGCTTCATCATCCGACTCAGAAGATGGTGATGACACTATTCCGATGCAGTCTTCGTCTGATTTTGATAAGTCTTCCTACGTCTTTGAGTCTGATGAGTAGAAGAACAAATCAAGACTGCACTATTGCCTCATATTTAGAGATATAGTCATATAAGTATTTTAGTATCCAGAAGAACTGATGACCTTTATGTTGTCTTTACCTTTATGGTTTATGATGGCTCTATGAATGTTGTACTCTTGTGATTTGTAAAACTGATGTTTCACTACTATGGTAAGATTTTGTAGGGGCAGCTCATAAGGGTTTGTAGGGGCGGCTGAGCCAGCCGCCCCTGTGAAACTATTGCTACAAAATCAGTCATTTGTAGGGACGATTCCCTAGCGGGGCAGTTGGTGTTTCCAGCCGCCCCTACAAATAGATTTATAGGGAAAGCTAGTAACACCAACTACCTCTACAAATAGGATTTGTAGGGGCGGCTTGTAACACCACCCGCCCCTATAATTCCTATTTGTAGGGGCGGTTACCTCTAGAACCGCCCCTACAGTCCGTTTTCCCGCAAAAAATATAAAATTTAAAAATTCGAATCTGACTAGAACATATATAATATATAATTCACAAGGACATGATATCAACAGCTAATTCATAAGAAGCTATATACATTACAAACCCATAATAATTTAGATTAGTTCATTACAAACCCATCAATTACAAACCATAATAATTTAGATCAGTTCATTATTACAACAAACAACAATTTAAATTTCTAAAACTTCATGACGTCGTATCATGTAATCGGAGAAGTGTAGGTCATTCATTTCAAATGCCCAAATGTCCCTGATGTAGCACAATGTATTTATTAGTGCACTCTCCCTTGCTTCACAAGATCGGTCACAAGATCTACTAACGATGATTAGCAATGGTTGAGAAGACCCCCTAGTCACAAGCACTTTTTCCTGCATTCCATGCGAAGTGAATACTGCCCAGCATATTCCTATTCATAACAACCCATTTGATACATGGCCTGGTTGATAATGGCTTCAAAGCTACAACTTGCGAATGTTACGTCATATTGCTCAACCTGCAAGTGTTGAGAAAAATTTTTTTTTCTCGAACTACGCAGGAGAGCTGCGCGTCATTTTATTAAGGTAGAAAAGATAAGTACACGAGTCCAGAAGGACCCAAACCCGAGTACAAAGAACAAACACACACACCCACACCACACCTCACAAATAGACAAGCTAGAAACTCACAAAATGACCAGAAAAACAACCAGCGACCCAAGGGCCTAAACACCAAGGGACAACAACCTGGGTATGAGCTCTTGGAGCTTAGAAGCCCCTGCAGAACACCAGAGACCACCCTCCCTGCTCACAGCCCTCAGCAGCACCTGAAGACTCGGCCTCGAATTCTCGAACACGCAATCATTGCGGTGTTTCCAAATCTCCCAAGCCACCAAGATTATTAAAGAGTTGAGGCCCTTGCGCGCTTCTTTTGGTACAGCTCTGACAACTTTACTCCACCAGCCAGAGAAACGACCCACCGAAAGATTAGGTGCTAAATGTACATAGACATAGACATAGCAATTAATCTAGATATAACTTACGAGACTGACCACATCATTTTTGTTGTTCTCAGCAAGCTGTGCACAATAGCCCCCAATATCGTGGTGGCGGCCCACATTCAAAACTTGTATCATCATGGAGGAGTATGTAGAAATATTGTACCCAATATTTTGAAGCGCCCTTAAACATTCTAGCACAACATATTTTTGCGCACTAATGTAGTGAGGTTGAGCGCTTCCTGTCTCCAAGATTGGTACAACCTGACCTTGCTGGTTACCCGACCTAGCGATAATAGAAAAGCCAATTCGACATTGCGTGCGTCCACCCTCTATAGAGAATGTATCAACATTGATGTCATCAACCCCAAAATTTGAGAGTCTCTCTGAACCATGGTATAGGTTGAACTGTCTACATTTAAGAATTATATATATATCAGAACTAAATACCTATAGAGGTGTCTTTAAAACATGTTACTTACTATGCTTGGATATGGGTGCTCTGTCATCCCCAATGTTGGTGTAAATCTCAGATTTCTTTCCCTTAAAAACAACATAGCAAGGGCCTATTTCCTAGTAGAAGTGAAGAAAATAGCCATCAATAGTAGGACACCAGCAGTAGTATTAATCGTAGGACACCAGCAGTAGTACTAGTACTAGGACAGCAATAGTAGTATTAGTAGTGGGGCAATTTCATCATAGGCAAAAGAGAGGAGAGGTGGTAGTACGAGAAGTAGTGCTAGTAGTATAGAAGAGAGACACTACAAGAGATATGTCAGTTTATGACGTATATGGCATGATATCTGATCAAAAGGTCACTAAATCAACTAGTTTACGATGTTTGTTTCAAAAACATTTAAACTTAGTGACATAAGTAAATGTATGTCAAAAAAAACGTTTTAAAGGTAGTCAAATTTCTTATTGTGACAATATTTGTTGTGTCATAAACATCAATTTACAGCAGTCATAAATTTACGACAAGGATAATCCCCCTGTTCGGCTGAGCTTATCAGCACGGCTTATCAGCCGTGGAACAGTGTTTTTCTCTCACAGCAAATCAGCCACAGCCGGCTTATAAGCCAAAAAACAGCCTGCCGAACAGAGCCAATGTGTTATAAATTATTTTATTAATTTTCGTAACATTGTTATCCAAGGTGACACATGTGGACAGAACTTCCACATAGTCGAGTGGGTTCTATGTGCATATTTTTTTTCTTTTTCCCCTGTATTCTGGAACTAATATCAATATTAAAAAAAGAGTCAACGTGCAAGGGGATTGAATGCAACGATCTCATAAATTCAAAGGAACAGCCAACCACTCACTACTGGAAACAGCATTTTTCATGTGTGCCATGTATTTTTTTATGGGCATAAAAACACCCACAGAGATAATTTGTTAACTTGTCCGCTCGCCTGATACACAAGGAAATATCAATAACCCTTTAGGTTTTCACGAAACACATAAAAAATTTTGGCTCACAGGGTAATTAAACTAATATTCCTGTGTGCTTTATATTTTTTATTGGATTTAGCACATAGGCTAATTACCATGTTCCTTGGCGCTAAAATATTAGCAGTCGGCACATTTTAGCACACAAAAAAATTCACTGCAGCGCTTTTTTGGCGCCTCTGCATGACAGAAAGTTGTAAAAGAAAAAAAACTCCCGTATCTCCCTTATCCTTTCTCTCCAATCCCTAATTTCTGAAGCCACGCACTCAGTTCCCATCTTCACACAAATTATGGCCCAACCCACCATGTACTATAGTGACTTCTGTTGCACATGGGTAAAGATGCCTATTTTAAGTAACAAGTGTGGATGCATGATAGTGCACTGCACTGCATACTATGTAGTTCTGAACTTTTGTGCTCATGAAAATGTACTATTTTCATCCCTATATTGATTTCTTGTACTGTTTCTTAGCTTATTCATTTCAAAATGCACTTCTAAAAAATTAATTTGTAAACAGATCTAAATTTTTCCTATGCTTAGATCTTGGGATGACTTTTACAAGTTGTGGTATGATTCAGATCTAAATTTTTCCTATGCTCATATCTAAATTTACTTCTACCAGAAAAAATACAATGTAATGTATGCTGATATATGCTGAACTAGGAGCTTGATGTTGTAAAATACATATGCATGAACCTAGGGCTGACTCTAATCTTTATATCTTTGACTAATGTTTTTAGTTTATGGTTGTAGGGTGCTGCCTTTAGAGAGGTTAATAGTGTGTGGCCTGGAGGGTATCTCAGTGAAGCGAAAAGCTTTAGTAGTGTATGTTTAGATGCAGCTACATCTCTTTTTGTTAGTTCGATGAATGTTCGAGAAGAAATGGCTATGTTGTTGGTGTTATTTTGGACTTGTGACTTAGATGTAGCATGGTGTATGATGTATATTGCTACATGTGTTGTGAGAATATTATAATTTTTTGCTACCTGGGATTTTGTCAAGATTGTGTAATTTGAATATAGATGAGATGCAAATTAAAATTTTGGGCTGAAAAATTAAATGCAAATTGGAATGATCTTGTATGTGGTATGGTGTAAGTTGTTGTTGATATTTGGTAACGCAATTAGGAAATGATCCGCAAGCGCACGGATATCGGTGAGCACTTCACCCGGGATGTTATCCAGAGTATCGTATTTATTTTTTTACCACTAGGAGAAAGCGTGCATCTGACTAACCAAATCTATTACTACTAACCTTTAGGCTACAACCACTGTGATTTGATGTGAGCGATGTATAGAGAAGACTGCAACTGCACTCTCGTTCTAACCTTGGTAAGGATGATCTACTGCTCTATTGGGGAGGCTCACGGAATCTAGACACCTCAAAGGATGTTCGACCCGCACCTATAAACCCTATCGATCCTGCTAACGGGATATGGAATACAAAGGTAGTTACGGAAATGTCACGTTCCTCGCTACTACCACGGTCCGGCTAGACAGGGGATATCTATGAGTATCCTAGCCCAAACACCACGTTTACGCTAGAGATGATTACTCTAAACTCTACGCGAAGAGATTAAAGTAAACTCATAAACCAAAGAACAATAAAACAAAGAACTTACTAGAATTTAGAAGTCGAAATACTGAAGAATCCTAGGAGCAAGCCTCGGGTTAGGAGAACTTGATCCCGCAGGTACAACCTCGAAGTAGTCACCGACAGGCCGGGCTTCCTTCGATCTATACCTCCACTCTATCTCTCTCAATCTAGAAGAACTAAGTCTAATCTCACATTGGATGCTAAGCCCTAATGAGGTGGGAACCCTAAGGGAACCTCTCTCTCTGAATCCTCTCTGGAAACTATGAAAATAATGGATTTGGATTCCCCTATCCAGGGGCCAGGGGTCCTGCTTATATAGTCCCTTCAAGTGAACCTGGGCCGTCGGATCAAACCGACATTAATCGCATGGTTTTACTTGATCCTTTAGGTCGGTGGGGCATAATCCGCGAGACTCGTCCTGATTGGTTGCAGACCTAGGGCGGGCGCCCCAGGGTCCAGGGCGGGTGCCCTGGTCCCGGGCCCGTTCGGCCTCCCGTTCGATCCCGTGGCTTCTGGAGTCTTCTAGATGATAGAAAATCGGTGAACACGTTAATATCTCTATGTAATTCCGACGTATGGGCCTTTCCTTTGTATTTCCTGATAACCCCCTGCAGAAACAGATAAATAACAAAACTCGTGGAATTCTGTCAGATCAAACCCTAATTCCAGGTGTTGCTTGCATAAAGGTCATTTTCCTTATTTATTGGATAATTAAAATTGATACTTAAGAACCGTCAACAAACACCCCCATACTTAGGCTTTTACTCGTCCTCGAGAAAAGGATGGTTCAGAAAAATAACTGGGGTTGAAACATTGTAAAGCATTCTTTTTATACCTGCAGGGTGTTGTGAATGTCCACTGTGCACTGTAGTCAGGGAAATATATGGTTGAAGTAGAGATCCTTTCTTCTCATCCTGTCACTTGGAGTTTTTATATATTTTTGAATAGAAAACTTAGCATACCTTTATCCTCATAGGGGCTCTCAGATCACTCATTTATCTTTTGTATATCTCACTGAGGCTGTTTTAATTTGTAGAAATTCTCAAGCATACTTACTTTGCATATATTGCCTGGGTCAAAACGGGATCCGAGGAGAGGAATGCCATACTCTTAGATCAAAGACTTTGAAAATTAAAACTTGTCAACTCTTACTGGCATATTGCTTATTAGAGGGACCATGGGCTATCATATTTTTTACCATATATATATTTTTATCATCTCATTTTTTTCAGGTGGATACTGAGGTACCCCTAATTCTACTTCCGGACACTTGTCCATTTTTCTGCGAGGTTGTCGAGCACTTGCTCCTTTTTGTTTCCTCGAAATATATTTTTGCATAGCCCATGCCTCTAATGCAATAATACTTCGGAAGAGTGAATCTTTTTGAATAAAAATGTCTTGATCTTGGGAGCATGATAAATCTCTCAACAAGGGTCTAACTCGTTTTGCACAAACTCAATACAAAGCAAATTAATATTTTTAGGTTTATCAGGCATATAAAATACTGAGGATGGTAGCTATATTTTTGAAGTTTTTGAAAAGAAAATCTCCAAGCGACAAAGATTTCAAGAATAAGATACTCATATTCTACCATCTCACATTGCACAATGACTTGAGTAACACATGGTTTTTAAAATGATTTTCAATAAATGCAGGTTTTCAGAAATATCACAGAGTGAGATTGATCATGATTAGAAATATTTTTGTCTTTTTAAATTATCATGTTAGGAACAATATTCTACACAGCCCAATATGTATTTGTATATATGTAAATAAAGCGTGCAGAGTATGTACCTGAATTGTGGAGTGGTGCAATCGAAGTGCATTTACCATGTCGGGGGGATTCCCCCATACTTGTTTCCTGCTTTCTTGCATAAAAATAAAGTGGAGATACACGAGGCATAATAATAATAATAATCTTTATTTGTCTTGAGGCATTTATTACACTGACTAATGAAGCGAACTAATCTAAACTGAATTTAATTGAATCTAATGATGAAGACTAAGACACACTGCCTCAAGGTCTAATCTAGATAGCTCAGTGTTGCTCTAAATCCCTAATCCTAGCAAGGGCATCAGAAAGGTCACGTTTAAGCGCGAGCACAGTAGTGTTCAGGTTGGAGACCTGCCTACTAAGGGAGCTAACTGTGGACTGAAGTTCCATAATATGTCTATTTGCTGTCCTGATGTCCTCATCCACATCTGCTATGGTCCTGCGGCGCTTCGGTGGTGTCTCAAACGAATTGAGAGCGTGCTTAGGAGCTTCCTTTGGTGGGATGAAGCGAACTTTTGCTGTCCTAACTCCTTCGAAGCGGGGCCTCTCCTTCTCCGTAGTGTAGTGGACGCTGCTGATCTCGCCGCTCCGGTTGGTCTTGACGCCTATAACCCGCTCATTGGGTTTAGGTGGCAGGATTTTCGTGCCGGCTGGTACCTTGACGATGGCTTCTTGCTTGGACGACGGTCCCTTGAGAAGAAGGGGCTGCGGTGGTGCAGTAAGAACTGGTTGGGCATAGTAGGATGAGATTGAGCTGCGCTGGTTTGATGGTGGGGCTGCTAGCTGTCGCTCTGTGTTGGCCGGGACGAGAGCGTAGGCGTCGGGGTCATCCTTGGGCTTGCGGTTGAGGTCGTAAGGGATGATCTCCCAGTTGCGGTGGGTCTTGTCGGCCATTGGAGAAGCAAGGAACTAGACAAGCTCTAATTGAGGAGGAGAGAAGGATTAAATGAATTGGTGTTGAAAGCTGACGTCAGGGGTCTATTTATATAGGGGTCAAAAAGTGCCTCTAGGGTTTCCATAGATCCATCCCGCCGCCGGGCGTGCGTAACAACCCATTCGCGGAATTTTCTGGATAACCATAGATGAGGAAAGCACGTCGGAAGAGGCCGGGGCCGAGGGGACTCCAGGGCAGGGCGCCCGCCCTCATCCTCAGGGCACCCACCCTGGGTCTGCCTCCTCTGCAGGCCCGCTTGCTCGAGC
The DNA here is from genome assembly GCA_038087645.1 of Saccharum hybrid cultivar R570. Classification (NCBI taxonomy): domain Eukaryota; kingdom Viridiplantae; phylum Streptophyta; class Magnoliopsida; order Poales; family Poaceae; genus Saccharum; species Saccharum hybrid cultivar. The sequence goes on along the minus strand of JAQSUU010000066.1, from coordinate 27,683,644 downwards.
GTGTTTCTAGAAGTATTTTTATCCCGAAAAATATATACGTGGCCCAAAAACGTCAGATTAAAAAGGTCGGGCTTTAATTCTCCATCGGAAGGTAAAAATGGATCACGTCTATTTCTTCTAATTCTTTATTGGGTTCTAAAAATAATTTAAGACGTTGACCATTTACCTTGAATAACGTACCTTCGTCGTTTTGAAGTGTAATAGCTCCGTGGGATGATGAATTGACTACCTTGTATGGTCCTTCCCATTTACTCCGGAGTTTTCCATGCCCGAAAAGCTTCACCCTGGAATTAAAAAGTAATACCTTATCTCCGGGTGAGAACTCCTTCTTCTTGATCCTCTTGTCATGCCATCTTTTGACTCTTTCTTTGTAAATCTTCGAATTGTGATATGCTTTCTCTCGCCATTCTTCCAATTCTGATAGTTGCATTCTTCTATGATCTCCAGCAACATCTAGGTCCATATTCCATCTTCTTATGGCCCAGTGTGCTTTGAACTCTAGTTCAACAGGCAAGTGGCAAGTCTTCCCGTACACCAATTGGTATGGGGTCATTCCAATTGGGGTCTTGTATGCTGTCCGGTATGCCCAGAGTGCATCGGGTAACTTTTCCTTCCATGCTGTTCCCATCTCATTTACTGTTTTCTGAAGAATGTTCTTGATTTGCTTGTTGGAAGTCTCTGCTTGGCCACTTGTCTGAGGATGATATGGGGTAGCAACGTTGTGACGGATTCCATGTTTTGCTAGATAATGCTCAAAGCGTTTGTCAATGAAGTGTGATCCCCCATCACTTATCACCACCCTAGGGACTCCAAATCTTAGAAATATAATCTCTTCAAACATCCTCTTTGAATTAATATTGTCGGCACGCTTGCAAGGTAGTGCTTCTACCCACTTGGAGACGTAGTCAACTGCCACCAAGATGAATTCACACTTCTTTGATGGAGGAAATGGACCCATGTAGTCTATTCCCCAAACATCAAAGAGCTCAATCTGAAGGTTGTTGGTGAGTGGCATAGCATCTCTTGTATTTATGTTTCCGTGCCTTTGACATGGCCCACATCTTCTGATATATTGCCTTGTGTCTTCATACATTGTAGGCCAATAGAATCCACATTGCCAGATCTTTGAATGTGTACGGAATGCTCCATAATGACCTCTGTATGGTGATGAATGGCATCTGTCGATGATCTTCCACCCTTCCTCAGTGGTCACACACCTTCTGAGTAAGCCATCAGCGCATACTCGGAAGAGGTATGGCTCATCCCATATGTGTGAACGACTTTCTTGAATAAGCTTCTTCTTGTTCGCTCCTGGTGGTACATACTCTGAAACTATAAAATTAACAATATCTGCATACCAGGGGTCAGACCTGTTGATTCCATAGAGCATGTCGTCCCGGAGTGAATCATTAATGGGTGTTTCCTGTGGATCCTTAAAGTGCATTCTAGACAAGTGATCAGCAACAGAATTTTCTACTCCCTTTTTATCTTTTATTTCTAAGTCAAATTCTTGGAGTAACAAGATCCATCTAATTAGGCGAGGTTTAGCATCTTTTTTAGTGAGCAAATATTTTAGTGCAACATGATCAGTGTAAACCATTATTTTAGCTCCTACTAAGTAAGATCTAAATTTATCAATGGCAAAGACAACAGCCAGAAGCTCTTTTTCAGTGGTTGCATAATTAAGTTGAGCTCCTATCAAAGTTTTACTAGCGTAAGCAATTGCATGATGCTTCTTGTCTTTTGTTTACCCCAAAACTGCCCCCACAGCATAATCACTAGCATCACACATAATTTCAAAAGGCAACGACCAATCAGGGGGTTGAATGATTGGTGCAGAGATGAGTGCATTCTTTAATAATTCAAAAGCTTTTAAACATGCATCATCAAATTCGAAAGGAGCATCCTTGGCTAGCAAAAGAGTGAGTGGTCTAGCAATAAATGAAAAATCTTTTATGAATCTGCGATAAAAACCAGCATGGCCAAGAAAGCTTGGAATTCCTTTTATATTCACAGGTGGAGGTAGTTGTTCTATTACTTCAATTTTAGCTTTATCTACCTCAATACCTCTTTTAGACACTAGGTGTCCTAGCACAATTCCTTCCCTAACCATAAAATGACATTTTTCCCAGTTAAGGACTAAGTGCTTTTCTTTGCATCTTTGCAAAACCTTGTCTAAGTTTTCAAGACAATTATCAAAAGTTTTTCCATAAACAGAAAAATCATCCATGAAAACTTCCATAATCTCTTCAATCATATCAGAAAATATAGACATCATGCATCTTTGAAAAGAAGCTGGTGCATTACATAGCCCAAAAGACATTCTACGATAAGCATAAGTTCCGTATGGACAGGTAAAAGTGGTTTTGCTTTGATCATCAGGATGGATCGGGATCTGGTGGTACCCTGAATATCCATCTAAGAAACAGAAGAACGAATGGTTCGCTAACCGCTCTAACATCTCATCTATAAAAGGTAAAGGAAAGTGATCCTTTTTCGTGGCTTTATTCAGTTTTCTATAGTCAATGCACATCCGCCACCCTGTGACGGTGCGTTGCGGAATTAGCTCGTTCTTCTTATTTGTAACAACAGTCATGCCTCCCTTTTTAGGCACAACTTGAACAGGGCTCACCCACTCACTATGCGGCACAGGATATATAATCCCTGCATGCAGCAACTTTATAACTTCCTTTTTAACTACTTCTCTCATCGCGTTGTTGAGTCTACGTTGGGGTTCCCGATAAGGTGAAACAGAAGGATCTGTCGGAATGCGATGGGTGCAAATCATAGGACTGATTCCTGTAAGATCTTGGAGTGAGTAGCCAAAGACTGAGTGATGTTTTTCTAAAACGGACATTAATCGCAGAGTTTGTTCCTGAGTGAGTTTATTACTAATGATCACAGGAAACTCTGGATTATTGTTTAGGAAAGCATAGATAAGACCGGGTGGTAAAGTTTTAAGCTCTATAGGAGGTCTGGGTGTTTCTGCAAACTCATCTAAAGGTTCAGGTTCAGAAGGTTCAGCTTCCTCTTCTATGAAGAAAGGGGCTTCTTCTTCTAAGTCTGATTCATTTAAAAGCTCTAGAGACGCAGCTTTTACCTCTTCCATAGGATCAGGCAAAAGAGATGACTCGATCTTATTATTCAAGGAGTGAGAAATTGTCATAGGGAATTTAAAATCCTTTCCAAAAGAAATATGTAGCTTTCCAGTTTGACCTTCATAAAGGAGTCTTCTAAATGGTTGTCCTATCAACAGGTCGAAGTCCCATGTATCAAAGATATAAAAGTTCAAATGAATCATGGAGCCTTCTACCATAAAGGGTAGGACATTCACAATTCCAAGACTGGGGACCAATCGTCCCGAAGATTCCTTCATGAACTTTGTTGTGGGGGTTAAAATTAATTTTCCAAATAATTTAAGTGCAAAAGCTTCAGACATGATATTGATCTCCACAACAGGATTATAGAGAGCATCAAATTGATCAGAATCATAAGCACAGCGTATAGTGATAGGAGGTGTATCCAAACGGATCACTTCAGAGGAAAGCTCTGACTCTTCCAACCATTCGCTACTCATGACTGAGATAAGCTCTCTCAATTGATATTCACTTGGTAAACAAATGCTATAATGGCCGCTTTGGGGTTTGTCTATAGAATGGTAGTTTGAAATGTTTCCAAAATCGGCAAAAAGATCAGATTCTATATCCAGCATGAAATCAGGTGGTGGAATTTCTTCCTTTTGTGGCTCAAAACTTGGGATAGCTGAAGTAGGTGAAGAATTCGGCAGAGTGTCTACTTCGGCTTCGTAGGTTTCATCATGGAGGGTATTATCCATCTCAGCTTCTAGGATTCTATCTAGGATCGCTCTAGCTTCATCAGTAGGGATACGAAAGAAAGAACCTCTAGACATTGTATGTAGCATTTGTTTATGATCTTTCTGAAGACCTCGAAAGAAATAAAAAAGGAGAATAGGGTCTTCAATATTGAGTTTTGGACCAGATTCTAAAAGATCAGAAAAACGTTTCCAGGATTTTCCCAAAGTTTCATTTTCTTTTTGTTTAAAAGATAGAACTTCGAGTCTAAGGTCGGCGATACGATCGAGGGAATAAAAATCTAAACAGAAGTTGGCTCGTAAGACTCCCCATTCACCTCGTTGTTGACTTACCTTCTGACTATACCATCGTCTAGCTTCTCCTCTTAAGGAAAAAGGAAAAAGCTTCCAACGTAAAGTCTTATCAGAAATGCCTTCAATGCGAAGACAATCGCATGTTTGCTCAAAATCTCTAATATGAAGGTAAGGATTTTCGTCTTCCTTTCCCGAAAAGGATAGGTTCTCAATCATGGTAATTAACCTTGAACTTAACCTATACTGGGATGTTTGGATAGGCTGTGATGACTCCCATGGTAAAAGGTCAGTTTCCGAAGGTGTTGCAAATTGATAGATTGATTTAGAATCTTGGTTCTCCATAAGGTAAGAATAAAGAATATAAAAAGATAAGGAATAAAAAGATAAAGAAAGATAAAAGTATAGGTACAAGCTAGTAGTAAGATTCAAGGTTATCTCAGCAAACCGTCTTTCTCCCCGGCAACGGCGCCAGAAATGCTTGTTCATATTTGGTAACGCAATTAGGAAATGATCCGCAAGCGCACGGATATCGGTGAGCACTTCACCCGGGATGTTATCCAGAGTATCGTATTTATTTTTTTACCACTAGGAGAAAGCGTGCATCTGACTAACCAAATCTATTACTACTAACCTTTAGGCTACAACCACTGTGATTTGATGTGAGCGATGTATAGAGAAGACTGCAACTGCACTCTCGTTCTAACCTTGGTAAGGATGATCTACTGCTCTATTGGGGAGGCTCACGGAATCTAGACACCTCAAAGGATGTTCGACCCGCACCTATAAACCCTATCGATCCTGCTAACGGGATATGGAATACAAAGGTAGTTACGGAAATGTCACGTTCCTCGCTACTACCACGGTCCAGCTAGACAGGGGATATCTATGAGTATCCTAGCCCAAACACCACGTTTACGCTAGAGATGATTACTCTAAACTCTACGCGAAGAGATTAAAGTAAACTCATAAACCAAAGAACAATAAAACAAAGAACTTACTAGAATTTAGAAGTCGAAATACTGAAGAATCCTAGGAGCAAGCCTCGGGTTAGGAGAACTTGATCCCGCAGGTACAACCTCGAAGTAGTCACCGACAGGCCGGGCTTCCTTCGATCTATACCTCCACTCTATCTCTCTCAATCTAGAAGAACTAAGTCTAATCTCACATTGGATGCTAAGCCCTAATGAGGTGGGAACCCTAAGGGAACCTCTCTCTCTGAATCCTCTCTAGAAACTATGAAAATAATGGATTTGGATTCCCCTCTCCAGGGGCCAGGGGTCCTGCTTATATAGTCCCTTTAAGTGAACCTGGGCCGTCGGATCAAACCGACATTAATCGCACGGTTTTACTTGATCCTTTAGGTCGGTGGGGCATAATCCGCGAGACTCGTCCTGATTGGTTGCAGACCTAGGGCGGGCGCCCCAGGGTCCAGGGCGGGCGCCCTGGTCCCGGGCCCGTTTGGCCTCCCGTTCGATCCCGTGGCTTCTGGAGTCTTCTAGATGATAGAAAATCGGTGAACACGTTAATATCTCTATGTAATTCCGACGTGTGGGCCTTTCCTTTGTATTTCCTGATAACCCCCTGCAGAAACAGATAAACAACAAAACTCGTGGAATTCTGTCAGATCAAACCCTAATTCCAGGTGTTGCTTGCATAAAGGTCATTTTCCTTATTTATTGGATAATTAAAATTGATACTTAAGAACCGTCAACAGTTGTGACTTAAAATCAAATGTCATAAAGCTTTGTGACTTTAAAACCAATGTCATAGATTTATGACATGAACATATAAATGACATAAAACATGGTTTAAGACGCATGGTTTTTTACACAGTTTTCCGTCATGTTGGCGTCACAAATGTTGATATGTGACATAAATTCTATATATTATGACTTAAATTAATTATCATAAACCCTCACATCTCTTGTAGTGAGAAGAGAGCAGTACAAGTAGTAGCAGCTCTCCACATGTAAACAAAAACACTATAGTAAGCAAATACTTAAATCATCATTTGATCACAAAACAAGTAATAGTAGAGGCCTCAGAAACATGTCAATCATCATTTGATCATGAACTTGGAGCATCAAGGCATCATAAAAAAGAAGTGTGTAAAGGTAATGTAGGGGGGCGGCTGGCAATGATGCCAAGTTTCTCACAAGTTCTTGATCATTAGCTCATCATATTCCAAATAATATGGAGTTGGACAATTTTTTCATAGGCAAAAGAGAGGAGAGGAGAGGTAAGTTGCCAAAAAAATCAGCTCCTAGTTGCCAAAAGAATATAGCAGCTGCTGCCAAACATAGAGTTGGACAACAGTAGGAGGAGGAGGAGAGGAGAGGAGAGGAGTAGTAGAAGTAGTAGGATAGGAGAGAAGAGTTGGACAGCAGTAGTAGTAGGAGACGAGAGGAGAGGAGTAGTAGAAGTAGGATAGGAGAGGAGTAGTAGAAGTAGTAGGATAGGAGAGGAGAGTTGGAAAGCAGCAGTAGTAGTAGGAGAGGAGAGGAGTAGTAGAAGTAGTAGAGGAGAGTAGAAGTAGTAGGATAGGAGAGGAGAGTTGGACATCAGTAGTAGTAGTAGGAGGAGGAGGAGAGGAGTAGTAGAAGTAGTAGGAGAGTTGTAACAATTTCAGCATAGCCAAAAGAGAGGAGGAGAGAAAAGGCATGGTTAGCACACTGCTTTAGATACTTAGGAAACAATAGCTAGGAGAGTTAAATACAATACTTAAAAAACCAAAAATCATGTTCTGGACAAACACTAGACATCATCATTATAGGTATTTAAATAAATCTAAGTTCATAGGGCCGAAAAGGAGAAGGAAGCTTAAGAAAATCACTACAACTTCCTAGTTATCAACAGGAGATAGTTTTGATGTTAACATCCTTGAAATATAGAAAAGTCCAGAACTGTATAGTACACAGTCAAAACCTAACAGTGAACTTCAAAGATTCATATCTCTCATGAAATTTGTGGAGAGCACAAATGACTGAATCCCCTACAACTTTTGTATAAACAAGTTTACCAGGAAAAGCCATTTGTGACAAGAAATTGTTATCCCAACAAAAACTACACAGGCTGCAGTTTTCAGCAGCAGTAACCCAAACACCATTAACTCAATCACTGGACAGCAGCATTATAGACAAGCATCCAATATTCAAATGAATATCATATCATCGTTATCCAAAATTTTGTTCTTTAACTACTTGGAAAGCTTAAGAAAATCACTACAACTTTCTAGTTATCAACAGGAGCTAGTTATTATGTTAACAAGGTTGAAATACACAAAATTCCAGCATGAACTCAAAAACACTGCCATGGATAACTAAACATCATTCCACATTAGCATCAACAAGCACAGCATGAACTCAAAAACACTACCATGGATAGATAGATGGATGCATTGATAAATAGAGATAGAGAGGGAGATGGAACCACTGCCGCCGCCACCACACCTGACCATAACCAGCACCACACACATTTCATAATTTTCAATGGGTAGCATCAGCAAGCACGACATCAACTCAGTTCAGCAGGAATGGAGGAGAAGGTGGGGTTGGGGGTGCATACCTGCAGAAGACCTGGCAAAGCAAGGGATGGCGGAGGCAGCGGGCACGGGGCAGGGATGTCGAGGTTGGAGAAGACCCCTGCGTCAGAAGCAGAGGTCGGAGATGGGGAGCCTGCATGGACGCCAGAGCACACGGCCACCGGTGTAGGCCTGCAAGGGATGGCGGCGGTGGCGCAGTGGGCCGGGGCCCTCAAACCCTAGCCGTAGGGGGCCGGTGGAGCTAGAGGTCAGAGAAGACACCAGAGCATGGCCACCGAGGAAAGGGGCACGGCTGCCTAGGATCGGCGCACAGCCCGCCGGAGGAGGGAGCGTGCGACCGCCGGGGAGGAAGCACGCAATTGACGGGGGAAGGAGCGAGACCACTGCGGGAGGGAGAGCGCGATCGCCGCCGCCTCAAACCCTAGCTGGCTAGGATCTCAAGTTGGGAGAGAGGAAGCATTGCCATCGCCTCAAACCCTAGCCGACGGGGAGGTAGCGCACGACTGACTGGGGAAGGAGCGAGACCACTGCGGGAGGGAAAGCGCGACCGCCGTCGCCTCAAACCCTAGCCGGCGGGGATCTCAAGTTGGGAGAGAGGAAGCACCGCCGCTACCTCAAACCCTAGCCGGCGAGGATGTCAAGTCCGAGAGAGGAAGTGCCAGCAACGGGCGACGTCGAGGTCGCAGAGAGGAAGCGCAGCATGCAACGGCGGCGGCGCCAAAATCCGGCAGCCTAACAGCGTCGAAGGAGGAAGTAGCACCCATGACTTAGTCATTTTTCGAGCTCGTGCACCCCCTTCCCTTATATATGCGGCCTGATTCGTAGGGGCGGTCAGCGTTATGAGCCGCCTCTACAAATATATGTGTAGGGGCAGATCGTGATCCAGCTGCCCCTACAAATATTTTTCAAATATTTTGAATTATTATTTTATATCACAAAAACACAAATAAATGTATAGAGTATTTTGTATTTATTCTATATATGTATAAATATATATATATACACAATTTGCTGATATATATATATAATTCTATATTTTCTTCTTTAAAAAATTAAAAATATATTTGAAAAATTAAAAATTTGAATTTCAAAACTTCAAATAAAATTTTCCCTTGACACCTTTTCGTTCCCATGGCAATATGTCTTTGGGCAGGTTCTTTTTCACAGCATTGATCTTCTTAGGAAAGTCTGTGAATAGCTACATTTTAGCATAGTTATTGTACTCTTCAACATCGTCCACGCCATCAACTCCGATAATGTGTTGTTTCTCGGAGACAACCACGTGCTTTGTCTTCTTCTTTGGGGGAGGTTACTTTGCGGGTCAGGTAAATAGAAAACTTGTGCGATACATGAAGTGAGCACCCAAGGGTCATCTTGGTAGCCTAGATTGTCGAGGACCACGACTGTCAACCCAATCTCATTTACTTGGTGTTGTTTGATCCAGCGGCATCGAAATCGGACCATTCGTATACCCATTCCATAGTCAAGTTCCCATATGTCATCAATGATGCCAAAGAATGGGATCTTTCGCCCCAATCCGTCAAGAGCTTCTATTCGAACGCCACTATTTTGGTTCACACATGTACTATCCTTTATGTGGGTATAGTATGTCTACCCATTGATGTCGTAAGCTTGCCAAGATGTGACTTGTCAATGGCCCCCTCGCCAACCTACTGATGGTAATATCATCTGTGGTTTCTCCATTCGGTAGGTTTTGGTCATTTAACCATGTAGTGAATCGTTGCTTGTGCTGTTTCATGACCCACTCGTTTGTGTGGCAATTACTCTCCTCTCTAATGATAGCCAAGTGTTCATCAATGTACGATTCCATCAGTTCTGTACTCTGCATGACACTGTAATGCACCCGACTCACTTCTTTGTAATCCTGGTCGATGAACACTTTTCTCCCCTGATGCCCTTTCTAGCAAGCCTACCCTTGTGATGAGAATCGGGTACCAATCCCTTTCTGCCTTTTTATGTACTCTTGACAGCACTCGACGACTTCTTCAGTACTATATCCCTCTAACATGGAGCCCTCTAGGTATGCTGGATTATGCACGTATCGGTTAAGAACCGACATGAACCGCTCGTAGGACCACATTTCATGCAAGTAGCAAGGGCCTAGCGTCTCTATCTATGAAATATGTGAATCATGAGATGTGGCATTATATCAGAAAAAGTGAGAGGTAAACACATCTCAAGTTGGTTTTGGGTCTCCACCATGAAATCATGTAGGTCACTCAACTCTTTTTTTACCAATCGTCTTCTGTGAGATCTTCAAAAAGAAGTAGCACACGTGGGTGATGGCCATTTTCAGAAACTCTAGCTTTATAGCCCTGGTTGCAATAGGTAGGAACACTGTCAGCATGACATGATAATCATGAGCCTTGAAGCATGTTATTGATAGGTCCTTCATCAACACTAGCCTGTTCATGTTTGCTAAAAACCCAGTCGGAACTTTGAACCGCCTCAAGAAAGTGCACATCGTCCTCCTCTCTTCCGGGGTCAAGTTAAAGCTAGCCACAGGCAAAGTGTATTTTCCATTACCCTCAGGAATCGGGCAAAGCTTTGGCTTCACATTTAGCTATATCATGTCTTTTCCGTGATTTCAGACCATCCTTTGTCTTACCTGTGTCTATCAAAGTAGCAATGAGACTCTCAAAGACATTCTTCTACATGTGCATAGCATCAATGGCATGGGCCTCCAAGTCCGGCTAATAAGGCAAATACTGAAAGAAGATCAACTGTTTCTTAAAAGGTACACCGATGACAGGAGGTGTGCTTCTATCTCTGTTCGTCCCATCCGGATTCTTCTTTTCGAGGACGACACGTATGTTTTTCACCATCTCGAACACATGTTGCCCGTTTTGACACCTCTCCGAAGGGGCTTCAGTCTCTAGGGTGTTGTCATAATATCTGAAGTACAGCTTGCTACGGTATTTGTGATTTATCTTTAAGAAGCGTCTATATCGGAGGTAAACTGTCTTCTTGGATGCATCTAGGAACACCCATGTAGTACCATCCAAGCATACTAAGCATCCCGTCTTCCATTTCATCTGTCCAGACAAAGCAAACAGCACAGGGTAATCATTGGTAATAACAAAGATTATGTCTCTACATATGAAATCCTCCTTTCTGAATGCATCGTACATCGGCTCCCCATGCCTCCATAGCCTCTCCATTTCTTGCATCAAAGGCTCAAGGAACACATCTATGTCAATGCCTGGTTGTTTCGGACCTTGAATGAGAATAGTGAGGAGAAGGTACTTTCTCTTCTAACATAGCCACTTAGGATGTTGTACATGGTCAAGATCACTGGCCATGTGTTGTGGTCGCTGGTTCTCTCATTGAACGGATTCATTCCATCGGTGCTCAAGCCGAACCGTACATTCCTTAGGTCATCGCTAAATACTGTGTGTTTCGCATCAAAGCGTTCCCACTGAGTATCATCGACCGGGTGTGCAATCACATCATCACCCACCTTGCGCTCATCATCCCACCATGTCATGAGTGCAGCTTCCTTAGGATTTAGGAAGATACGCCTCAAGCAGCCAACCACTAGCAGGTACCACATGATCAAGATAGGAATTCTTCTCTGCTTTGCATCTTTGCCTAATGGAGTGTCCTCTGAGGGTTAAGAATCTTGTACCACCTTTTTTCCACTCTTCTTCCTCTTGTTCCCTATGGAGGCTTCTTCCTCGTTGTAAAGGTCGTTGTTCTTGTACCGACTGGCCCTACACCTGGGACATTTATCTAGTGACTTGAACGTATCACCACGAAAAAGGATACAATGATTGGGGCATGCATAGATTTTTTCAACCCCCATTGTCAATAGATTTATAACCTTCTTCGCTTGGTATGTGCTGGCTGGAACTGAGTTTGGCTGTGAGAGCAACCATGACAGGAGACGCAATAGATCATTGAAACTACAGTCTGACCAGCCGTACTTAGCCTTTAGGATGAGTAGCTCAAGCACAAATCATAGCACTGTCTAGTGTGTCGGACAACCCTTTTCAACACCATACACAGTCTCCTTCGATGCTTTTTCACCCTTCCCAAATTTTCTAGACCTTTCGGGCTCTTTAGTAATATAAAATCTCTAGTCCAATGGACCGAAGCATGTCCTCCAAATCATCATAATCACCTTCATCACCGACACATCCTCCACCATCATTATTGGCACCACCTTTGTCATTACCATCCTAAGCACCAGCATCGCCACCTTGCTCATGGTAATCATTAGCCATTTGTGCACCAAGCGCTGCTACTGGTCCAGGTAATTTAGGGTTTCAGCGTTATCTTCTTCTGGATCAACGTCGTCAACAACCGTTTCACCATGATAAATCCACACTGTGTAGTCCTTAACAAATCCTCGCATAATCAAGTGTAATCTGATGATCATCGCATCTTTGAATGCGAGATGGTTCTTGCAATCGCTACATGGACAAATAATTGAATCTTTATCTATGTCAACGTCTTTGCATGCTTCTCTGCGGCTTCAAGAAATTTATCCACTTCTTCACGGAAACCTGGCTTGTACCTTAATGAACCATACATCCAAGACTTCATGTGCTCCATCTTTTATGACCCCAAACAAAGAAAAATAATTAAAGGACAAATTATTCACAGATATATATAAACATGAATCAAGTTAATAATTACTTGAACAAATATAACTAGCAGTTTCATAAAAACCATAACTAATTAAAAGTTTATATTTCTTGACCTATTTAGCCATAACTAATTAAAAGTATATATGTAATTCTCCACTTTAATTTCTTGGTTACAATAACAATTTCAAATACAACAATTAGCAACAATTAATATTTTACACACTATCCTTTCATGCAAAAATGTAATTAATAATAAAAAACCAAACCAAACCTTAGCTCTAGATCTAGATCTACATGAAACATCCATAAAACTAACTAATAGTCCACTAAAATCAAGCAAGATCCACTAAATAAGGGTGTAATCTTATTCCACTAACTAATTTACCCTAGAACCTTCAAAACTTTGATCTGATTTGCTTCATACATGGCTCAAGCACCATAGAAAGAGAGAGAAAAGCAAAACTCTAATTACACACTAACCAACCATTAAAACTTCAAAAAAAAGTTTGGAATAGCATTTTCTTACCTTCTACAACCTCTTCACCGAAGGATTTGAGATTAAAACCTCCCCCTTAGTAGAGCAATTTTTGGGAGGTGCCCCAGGCCTCCCAACCTTTTTTCGTGTAAGAGTGAGTGACCCAAGGAGAAAGAAGATGCCTGCAGCCAAGATGACTGCAACCATTTATACGTGGAGCATTTGTAGGGGCGGCTGGTGATTGAGCCACCCCTACAAATCAATCAGTAGGGGCGGCTGGCGAGTGAGCCGCCCCTAAAAATCGACCCATTTGTAGGGACGGCTAGTATCACCGGCTGCCTCTACTGTTCGATTTGTAGGGGCGGCTGGTCTACACTGGGACCCGGGCACGTCCACTGTAGGGGCGCCTGTTGATGGAGCCTTCCTAAAAAAACGTCCTTTTGCTACAAATCATTTCTGTAGCAGTGTTTGAATATTCTGTTAGCCTGTGATATACTCTTATGAATTGGTTATGAATCAGTTAGTGATGGTTATCAAATTATGCCAAGGTTACGTGTGTGTGTGTATGTTTTCTATTTCCCTTTTTTTTTGTAAAAATAGCTAAATAGCTTAGTAGCAGATATCTCCGGTAGTCCGGCTATAGCTGTGTTTAGCTGTTGATGAGGAGGACGACACCTAATAAGAAGGCTTAACCGAAGATTTAAATAAAACTTCTTTAAAAAAGATTTAAATAAAACACTGAAAAATATATATTCTATTCTAGTCCTAGACTACTTGGTTGTTCGTGCCTAAGGATCTTGGTTGTTACTCCGATCCTGCGTACGTATAACCATCGAGGATCCAGTCCAGTAAAATCCATGTGTATATCACAAGCGCAGCAATAACATGAACCATGAATGCATCTCCCCATCTCCTTAATTGATCATCGCTTTGCTCCCATCGCTTAACTATCGATCTCCCTCAAATTATTTAATAAGAGCTCTCTCGATCTCCCTCGCTCAATCTAATTTGCATATGTGTGTATATATATATATACATATATGTGTAGACTGTAGCTTAAATTTGCGCTAGTAAGTTGTTAGTTTTGATAAATCAAATCAAAGGCCTGCGCGGCGGTCGGCCACCGATGGAGGAGTCGATGCTGTAGTCCGAGGTGTAGTCGCCGTACTCGCCGCTGTCGAAGGCGATCTGCCTTAGTCGGGAGATGCTGTCGGAGCTACCGCCGGAGAAGAGCACGCTCTGCCCCGGCTTGACGCCGTCCTGGTGCAGATCCTCCAGCGACGCGTCGCCCTCCAGCGCGCGCACGATCTGGCTCATCTTGGGGCGGCGCTTGGCCGAGTGGCGGGTGCTGGCGGCGGCGCAGGCCGCCAAGCGCTCCATCTCCACGGCCGAGTACTCGCCTCCCAGCCTGGGGTCGACGAGCTCGGCGAAGCCCGTCTCCCCCGCCAGCGCGGCGTCCAGCAGCGGGCGCGCCCAGTCCACGAGGCTATCCTCCATGTAGTTGGTGGTGTCGATGGGGCGGCGCCCCGTGAGCAGCTCCAGCAGCATGACGCCGAAGGAGAAGACGTCCGACCTGTCCGTGAGCTTCCCGCTGGACGCGTACTCCGGCGCCAGGTAGCCGAAGGTGCCCATCACGCGCGTGGACACGTGCGTGTTGGTGTCCGTGGTGAGCTTGGCCAGCCCGAAGTCCGCCACCATGGCCTCGAAGTTGTTGTCCAGCACGATGTTGGCGGCCTTGATGTCGCGGTGGATGATCCGAGGGTGGCAGTCCTCGTGGAGGTAGGCGAGGCCCTTGGCGGAGCCGAGCGCGATCTTCATGCGGGTGTTCCAGTCCATGACGGGCCCGTCCTTGGCATACAGATGGTGCTCCAGCGTGTTGTTGGCCACGAACTCGTAGACGAGCATGCGCTGGTTGCCGGCGATGCAGTAGCCGACGAGCGACACCAGGTGGCGGTGGTGCACGCGGCTGATGATCTCCACCTCCGCCTGGAACTCGCGCTCCCCCTGCCCGCTGCCGGACTTGAGCTGCTTCACCGCCACCTCCTTCCCGCTGCCGGCGAGCACGCCCTTGTACACGTACCCGAACCCGCCCTGCCCCAGCATGTTCGCCGACGAGAAGCCCGACGTCGCCGCCGCGAGCTCCTCGTACGAGAAGGAGCTCTTGGAGAACCCCAGCGCCACGTTGGGTGAAGGTGGAGGGAGGGGAGGGCCGTGGGGGCCGGACGAGTACATCTCGCCGCTCAGGGGCGCCGCCATCGAGCCCGGTGATGGCGACAGCGGGTTCCCGCCGCCGTGGTGCCATCCCGGCGGAGGAGGGATGCTGCCTTGGCTGCCATATTGCTGCCACATGGGCGGCAGACCAGCGTTGGGGTAATACACATTGCCTGCATTTATGCAATTAATCAACAGTTTAGTTGTGTGTAACATATATATATATATATATATATATATATATATATATATATATATATATATATATATATATATATATATATATATATATATATATATAAGCAACCAAACAACCCTCGTCACCTTTCTCGTCGGTGTAGAAGGGCATGTTCATTGGGGGCGGACGTTTCTTCTTCTTCTTGGCGCAGCACACGCACGCCACGATGGACAGCAACAGGGCAAAGCCCACCACCCCAAGCACCACGCCGGTGATCACAGCGCTGGTATGATCTGACGATGACGACGAAGATGACTTCTTCTTCCCATCTTTAGAGCTAGAAGAGGCACTAGCACTTTTTCTCGGTGGCGGCGGTGAGAGTGACGATGATTTCGATGCGGGGGATGAAGTCGATTCACCCTTTGGTGGTGAGGGTGAGTTTGTAGATGATTTCGGTGCCGAAGCTGATGCTTGTGATGGAGGCGACTGCTGCTTGGACCTTGACGGTGAGGACTGTGGGGTGGAGGCCATTTAGTGGTTTGATCTTGTAGACCGAGGATGGAGCTCTTCCTATAAATGGGGAGAACTCCACCCCCCTTGACCTAAAAGCGCTATACCTATGTATATATTGCTAAAATATATAGCTAAGAGTTTTAGCTCTTAGTTGTGCTCCGACACCCTGCAAGACGAAATTGAGGGAAAATGTTACAGGTCAATTAATGAACTGGCACAAGGTGCATGGATTATTGCATCTCAAATTTGTTGCCAACTGAAGAAGAAAAGGTAATGAAAGGAATTGCTGCAACAAGAAATGCATGGTTACATCCGTGTCTTCTTTATGGAGCATGTGCGCTCATGAAATTGACGATTAGGTAATACTCACAACCTACTCCAAAAACAATTTGTAATGCCCTATGTTGCCATGGGCATTACAATCATATGTGTACAAAGTAGAACGAGTTAGGACACGAACAACAAAATGAACAACAAGAGTGATCACATAAGGAAATCCCTAAGCTCTTAGAAAACTAATGTTAAATGAAACCACAAATTGAGTGCACGCCTATGCATGTCAAAAAAGATTTGCTGCACAAAACTCCAAATGAATCCCAAACAAGTCAGCGAAGAACCAATTGAATCATGAATTCATATGAACTTGATTAATCCTCTCTGCGGGTAGATATGTAGAATTAATATTGTGTACCTTTACCTTTTCCCTGCAGGTGATTAAGTGAGGAGGGAGAAGGAGAAAGGGGTCAAAGGTGGAATGGGGGCGACAGAGAATGAGGGAAGAGGGCATCACGCGCATCTTCCGTGGCGCCATTCAACTACCGCCACATCTATCTCCTTTTATCTCCCATTTTTAGCCACCACTCCAAATACAACCCAAGCATCCCTGCATGTAGGTGCTATGAGATAATTGCTGATTATCGAGGTGTTGAAATAAACATGTGTGTGTTCTTATGACCAAAGAGAGGGAGGGATGAATTGGGTCACTTAAAACTAATCTAGGATCTTCTACAAATTTTGCTCAACAAGATAAGCAAACATTTCTATATAAATGTGCAACTAAAAGCTTGATTTGGCACAGGAGAATAGACAACTCACCGCTGAAGAAGAGCTTGAGCTGCGGAGGGGGATAAAGACTCGTAGCTTAGGGTTAGCACAAATAGAAAAAGCAAGGCTAAAACAACACCCTAGGCTAACCTTTATCCGCTTCAAGGATGCAAACACCAAATTCTTCGAAACCAGGGAAAACTCAAGAAGGAAAAACTATATACAATGCTTGCAAACTGTAAGTAGTATTTTCACAAGAAGCAAATTAAAGGCAGCAGAGGTGCAGGCAGATTTTGACCAGTACCTGTTCGCAAAACAGAACCACCACCTACAACTGGACTTCTCTAGGATATAGTGCTAGCGATCTCTCCTCGATCGCTTGGGAGTCCGTTCTCCCAAGAGGAGATAAAATAAACCATCTGGGGCATGGTGATTGACAAAGCACAAGGCCAAGACGGCTTCATAGGAGCTTTCTTTAGATAGTGCTGGGATATTATCAAGGAAGATCTTCTCTTAGCTTTCAACCAATTATACCACATGAATTCAAATAGCCTAGAGCTCCTAAACATGGCAAATACCATCCTTTTTCCCAAGAAGGCGAATGCACTTAGGGTTGGAGATTACCGACCAATAAGCCTAATCCATAGCATCGCAAAGATTTTTTCCAAGTTATTGGCAAATTGGTCGGCTCCACACCTTGTCAAAGTACTTTTATTAAAAAGCGATGCATCCAAGACAACTTCCTCTACATCCAGAATATGGTGCGCCAGTTGCATAGAGCAAAAAAAAATATCCTCGCTCTTCCTCAAATTGGATATCCACAAAGCTTTTGATACAGTAAATTTGGCATACCTCCTTGAGTCTCTTGAAGCGCTTGGCTTCAGCCCAAGATGGAGGGAATGGATCTCCATGCTCTTTTTAGGACATCAACTTCCAGGGCCCTCCTAAATGGGCAACCGAACGAGAATTCTAAACACAAAAGAGGAGTCAGACAAGGGGACCCTCTCTCACCGATGTTGTTTATCCTTGCCATCGATCCACTAAAAAAACTCCTAGACTTGGCAACCCAGAATGGTGTCCTCACCCCCCATAACACTTCAAATGGCCAAATTGGAACCTCTCTATGCTGATGATGCAGCCATCTTTTGGAACCCAGTGTGAGATGAATTGGAGAGGCGCATCAATGCATCCTGCTTACTTTTGGTTAGGTGTCAGGGCTCATCACCAATTTTGACAAGAGCATTGTCCATCCAATAAGATGTGAGATCTTAGACCACGATTACATCTTGCAGCCTTTACAAGGGGAAAAGAAAATCTTTGTCTGGACTCCAACTACACATGTGTGCACTTCAAAGAGTCCACGTGCAGCCACTAATTGAAAAGATTGGCAAGAGATTGTCAGGTGTAACAAGGCGAAAGGTCCTAAATGGCTAGAGGGGGTGAATAGCCTAATAAAAATCACTACAAAACACTAGAGCAACTGGTTAGATAACTAAATGGCGAAATACAATTTTACTCTCTATTCTTGTTGAGCTAGCAAGAAACTAAACAACTAGCTAAACAAGAGAGCTACACTACACAAGTATGACAAGTAAAGTAAATACGAGTAGTGTAGAGGAGTATACCAAATGTGGCAAGTGATGATCAATCAATATCAATGAAAACCAAGTGAAATCCAAGGAGACAATGACACACAACTTTTCTCCTGAGGTTCACGTGCTTCCCGGCACGCTAGTCCCCATTGTGAAGGCCGATTCACTTGGTGGTTCGCAAGCTAATTAGCACCACACCAAGCCCAACAAATGGGCGCCACAAGAACCTACACAAGATGAGGGCACTCAACTTCACGAGCAATTTACTAGAGTGGCTTTTGGTGCTCACCCCTCATAAATCCACCGAGAGATGGCCACAAACAATCACCAAAACGTGCCAACCTCCTCAAGCTGCTCCAAGCCGTCTAAGTGGCCGCAACCACCAAGACTAACAAGAAAACCTCAGCTAGAACGATCCCCAAGTGCCACTAGATGCAATCACTCAAGCATATGGACTTTGGATCACTCCCAACTCATTTGGATAATGAATCAATGAAGAGAATAAGTGAGAAGGCTTAGGCTTAGCTCACAAGGATGTATGGATGATCAAAATGTCCAAGAGACTGAGTATGAGCCGACCAACTTCTATTTATAAACCCCCTCAAACCTCACTAGCCGTTACATCCTCGGAGGGGCACCGGACCCTGGTCTAGACCCTGCTCTAGACTCTGCACAGAGGAGTCTGGTCTAACTCTCCAGTGAATCAACAGCCGCCATGTTGCCCTTCCTTTTGAATCCAACTGTTGGCACTGTTGGCGGTCCTTAACTCCAATTTCTAACCGCCAATTATAAGATATAAAAAGAGGAGAAATTGGCAAACTTAATCATATATGCATTTACTATTAACCAAGTTCCACATGTATTTGGAGAATAATATTTTGTAGGTCACAAACACAAATACATGGAAGATTTCACCGAAAAGCGCTTCCCAACGCTGATTTGCGCAAAAGAATAAGGGAGACGCCTACCAAATCAATTCAAAATGAGCAAGGCACCCTGGGGCACTAATCCATGTCCAGCCCAAGGCCTGCCACGCGAAGTCGGTGGCCATTGGAGCCAGTCATGGGCCGGCCGCTCCCTGGGGGCGGCCGCTCCCTTCCCGGCATCGCTCGTCCTCTCCTTCGAATGGCAGTTGCATGCCTCCATGTAGAAGGCGGTGGTGCATGGGCTTCGTGCCAGGAATAGTCACATCACCACCTCTCCTTCATGTATAAATAGAGGGGCAACCCCCCTCTAAAGAGAAGAGAAGAACACACCATCAACACACAATTTTGGAAGAGTAGACACAAGAGTGACACAATGTAGCAAGAAGAGAGAAGAGCTTCATTCATATCTTAGCTCTCTAGCTAGTCTAGTTTAGGGAGTGAGTGAGGAAGAGTAAGAGTGAAGAAGTACCGGGGTTGTCGGCTACCTCCATTTGTAGCGGAAGGAATGCCGGGAATGTCGGCTCCCTCTTCACTTGTACCTCGACGTACTTAGTACTACTTGGAGTACAAATGTTCGTGTTCTTCTACGGTGGTGTGATCTTACTTTAAGTTAGTCTTGTTTATACTATTTACTTGCAGGTTCGTCGTTCGTCCTTGTGACGGATACTCTAGTAGAGGGCCCTGATAAAGACGGATAACCCTGATCAACGCTAGAGTAGTAGTCGATAGCATAGACGTGGTGTCTAGGCTAGAGACTACCTTCATTTGTCTTGTTCCCCACGGTTGAGGGGTAGATGGCAGGTGGTGACAGCCCTATCCGTCCCTTGTATTCCCACACGTCTGGGTTTGACGCCGGCTACAAGCCGATATCGGCTGACAGACTAGCTACGCTCTGGTGCCCGAAACAAGTCTATAGTGACAAAGCTATCTTGACTTAGGATCTCTATCCTTAGAAAACCTCACTACCCGAGCTATCTTTCTTCTTGTTATCTTGGGTAAACTAGCTAAGAGACTTTTACACATCTGTTCCCTGTGGAAATACGATACGCTGAATACTTTCGAGTGAAATGCTACAACGGTAATTCCGTGCGCTTGTAGATTATTTCTGTATGCGTTAAGAAATGCCAACAGGCACGTAACGGTCAAGTGCCTCGGTCTGGACCGGACTCGCACACTTCAGCATCCGGACTAACTCCTCTAAGTCCGGTCGCACCCAGAGAACAAACCGAGCGCATCAGCAGTGTTCGGACCGAGTCAGGTCACCGAGTCCAGACCGGTGAACAGGAGCGTCCGATCCAAAACAGTTGCTCTCTATTTCACAGAAATAATTCTTCGGACTCTCCTTGAGTCTGGACCGATTGACCAGACCAGACAACAGTAGAGTTCGATCTTTGATTTTCAACACCAGTGCACTGTTGACGGTTCGTATGTGTGTTTATATGAAAGGGGATTCCGCAAGCACACAGAACTATCGTGTAGCACTTCGCTTGGTGAGAACCAACTAAGGAAGGTGGATGGGCGTGTTTGGGAACTGTTGTTAGGTAGGCTAGGTAGGTGGGTTTAGCAACACAGGGTTGATGGGTGATGGAAAAGAAAAGATAAAAGGGTTGATCACACAAACGGCGGTAGCTAGAAGTATAGTGTAGCTGAGTGTAAGAGATAGAGTTAGTAATCTTAAGCAACAAAGGTAAATTAATGATAGTAAGAACATTCTTAGTACGATGGGCGTACTTGCCCTGAATTCAATCAGGCACAAAGCATAAGGAGCCCTATGTTTTAATAACTAGACCTAACATAATGGAATACAGAGGAAGGACAAGGCTGTCACCACCTACCAACTACCACAATCTATCCGGGGATCTAGCCGTATCTACAGGCAAGATATAGTCTAAGCACCACACTTAATCTATAAACTCGCTGTTTCGATCTGAGCTCCGATGAAATAAGATCGAAACACCCTAACCAGACGGTAAAATAGGTACTAACGATGAGGGAATTAAACACTAATATAACTATGATGCTAATGCTAGAGAACAAGCACCTAAGCTCACTAATGATAAAAAGGAGCAAGACAGGACTTGAACTAAGCAAAACTATATTACTGAATAAAGTACTTAACAAAGTAAAGTACTAAATAAAGTAAATGCTAAAAGAAAGATTACAAAGGAGCTATACTAGACCAGAAGACTCTTTCGAACTCCGAGGCAAGCTCCGCTCTACTCTATCACTACTAGCTAGCTACTACTTCTAAAGCTACTACTCTGGAGAGCTTGGAATGCTTTGAATGCTTGAGTGATGATCTCCACTGAGCACCACAGCCCCTTTTATAGTGTGTAGAGGGCATAGGGGCACTTGTAGGCGAAGGAGAGGCGGTGGAGAGGTAGGGGGTGTTGGCCGACCTAGGAGGGCATCGGCCGACTATCTCCTACACCGCCTTGCCATCCAACAGCGATGAGGAGCTCCTAGATGACGGTTGCATGGCAGGTAAGTCGGTTCTTCAGCTGGTAAGGCGGTTTGGAGGTCGGTTTGGCCCCTCCAAGTGAATGATAGTGGGCCCATGGATCCGTGGCAGCTCCACCTCATCCCTTAGATCAAACTGACTTGAATCAAGGGTGGAGAAGCAGTGTGGAGGCTATCCCACGGATTAGTGATATGGTAGGGAGTGAGGACCATCGGGCGATGCCAGGTGGCATCGGCCGACGTGGCCCTATGGGCCCACGGCCCCCTGCCACGTCCACTTGCCTTCTATGCACGCCTTTTGTCCATTTTTGTGATTTTTCCTGCATACAAATAATTTTTCCAAGTACAAGTGGAACTACGTGATTTATAAACATAATATGACACATGTGATGTTGTTTTACCATGGTTTTGGGTGGAATGTTGATGGTCAAAATAGGTGTTAGTGACCATCAACATGCATCACATGTCCACGCCGCCCTCACTGCCATCAATTGGACTCGTGAAGTTTGGTCCCAATGCCTGCTCAGGCAGGGTCCGGTCCGAGTGCTTCACAGCCCGCAAGCTAGGGTTAGGGTCCAGACCGAACACTGTCAGAGTCTGGACCCTCCTATGCCTCTGAGTCTGGTCCACCTTTTTCAAGGTTTTTCATCTCCAATCTCTTCACCCTTGCTCCCAGTGCTGAACACCAAGTGTATCACCATTGTGCAATGTGTTAGCATTTTCTCAAAGCATTTTCAAGGGTGTTAAGTTAGCACACTAGGTCCTAATGCATATGCAAGTATGAATTCACCTAGTGGCACTTGATAATCATTTTAACCATGATTTTCCCCTCTTCATAGTATGGTTATCTATCCTAAACTCAATCACTCCCTCTATGGTGTCTTGATTAGCAAAACAAAAAGCCTATCAATACCTTTGCCTTGATCTCCATGGATTTTTGTTTTTCTCTTTATTCTTTTCCAAGTTGGAGCTTGATCATCATCACTTGTCCATCTTCATCTCCATGGACTTCATTTTGCTCCATCACTTGGCCTTGGACCATCCTATCTTAATCAAACACTTAGACAAAGGATTAGTCCAATAGGTTTCATCAATTAGCCAAAACCAAACTAGGGCTTTCACAAGGTTGGCAGACTTACTTTGGTCACTTTAGTTTTGTCCTCCATGTCTACCTACTTCCTCACTATTTTCCCTCTACCAGCATGGGCATGCAAAGATTTGGACTGGATTCGTAGGTCATTCCTTTGGAAAGGAAAAGAGAGAGAGCAAGCGGGTGCTAGGAAATCTAGCAAAGAGAGGATGGCCACATCAAACTTCTTGTGTGCTTTCTCAGGGAACAGGAAACTGGCCTCCATCTATGCCTCTTATGTCCCTTCACAATTGATGTTTGGAGGAGGGTGCTAGTGTGGGGGGTTCTCCTTACCTTTGCATGTACAGGCTGCCAATTACATCAGCATTAAAGATTGGTTTGAAGCTGTAGTAAAGACAATATCAAAAGATAAAGACGACACTTCAACGGCTTATGCATCTACATCATGTGGAATTTGTGGAAAGAAAGGAATCTATGGATTTTCCAAAATGATTGCTCCACACCTCTATCGGTTGTGGTACGTACAAAAGGGGACTTCGATCAATGACAACGTGCTTTTCAAAGCTAGTTTTGGGGGGCTTTCATCTTGTTTTTGTTTCTTTGAGGGTTGGCTCTCTCAAGAGCTTGTGGTTGTCCTGTAGCCTTTTGAGGCGTGGGTGCCACTGAGGCAAACCTTCTATTTTTCTTACTTCAATGCAAGGCAGAGCTCCTACCACTTTTCTTTCAAAAAAAAGTTTTGCATTCAAGAGTCGATCCTTAAGATTCAGCTCAATATAAGCAAACATTCTATATAAATAATGCAACAAGCAAAGGTTGACAAGAGATGTGCAAACACATGGGACAAAGATTTATCCTATGATATTGGTAGATAATCCGCTACCCTAGTCTACCTTGGAGGTCCACCAAGGATATGCTCCTAGCCATCAAGTCTCTCTAGGTCAAGTTCTTGGATTCACCGCAAAAGGCTCCCACCAAGCTAAATAAACTAGGTGCCACAATGGTAAGCATAACCTCATCTTTGTTTTAGGCCACCTTGATGTTCTGTCCACTAGAGAGCTTCTTCACAGAGGAAGGGTCTCCTCATCCAAAAAAATATCATCAACGCTCCAACCAAATAGGTGGTTCAACAAACATGCCTTGAATCACCAACAAATCGAAAGCTCCCACTCTCCTCTAGGCCAATAGCACTAACTACTTACTAATGGCCTTAACATATGTGCTAATATTTTGCCTAGGATTGGTCACTTAGCACTTTTGTGGCTAGAATGTACTCTCAAGTAGAATCACTTCTCTAGTCTTTAATGGACTCTTGCAATCTCAATGCCCAAGGGATGTGGTATAATAGGCTCAACAACCCCAACAAATCATTGCCTAGTAACCGAAGATAACTGCACTCACTAGTTTGATTTGGTGTACAACATTTGTACTAATCAGATCATCTGATATATATACACTTTTCCTCCACTATCCATTAGACACATTGATCCTAGCCACTATTCATCACTCTAGTCAATATTTAGATGCTTACATTTGTATCTTTTGTTTCCTTACTCTTCTATTGTTACACTCTATTGTGCAATACTCTAGTGATCTATTTCTTCAAGCACCAGACTTTCTAGTTTGTTCTTTTATCATTTATTCTCAACAACACAAACCTTTGGTGTTGTTACTTTCTCCTCACCATATGTTCTAGTTAGGCCATGTTCGTCTGAATCTTTTTTGATTTTTCTTCCTTCTTCATAAATTTTTATGGCTTATTTTGAGTATGCATGCTTAGGACCTATAATCCTTATATCTTTGCCCCCTTGTTGAGCAAGGAGATATTTGAAACCTCTAAATTCCTTTGCTTTGCTAGGAAAACTAGTCCACCCAAAAAGATCGCCTCTCCTATGCAAATAAGGCTGCTCATCAAAACAATTATTCTCCCTCTTTGAGCTAAGGGCTACTAGCTAGCTGCCAAATTGAGCATTGACAACAACTTGGAAGCGATGGTCCACAAAATCGAGTGTTGACAAAACGAGATCCATTGAGGCAATCCATGAATCGAGTGACATCAACAACCTCGGAAAACTTAACGGTAGTAGGTCATGAAATCAAGAGGCAATCAAGAAGAGAACCACAATGCCAAGCTTCAACATCAATTGACATCAATAGCCTTAACAAAGGAAATGGCTAGAAGGCTAATGTTGGTAACCTCAATGCACACAAATTTTATAATAATCATCACAAGAACATAATATGTTGTAGTGTTTCAAGTTTTATACTACACAAAAGAGTTGCTTGAGATATTTTGTGATATAAACCTAGTTTTATAATAATTACCACAAGCACATGAAAGGGGTATGTTATTTTATGATATCACACGAAGGCACATTGAATGGTTGTATCCAATAGCTCCTAGGTTTATATCACATGAAAGCACATTGAATGGTTTATATTCCCTCCGGTCCATTTTATCTGACGCACACACATATCAAGATTCAAACTTTAAAAACTTTGACCAATAATTAGGCTAATTATTTTTAATTATTATAATACACACTTTATACGATTAGATTTGTAAGGAATTATACTATCCAATGATTATAAGTTTATAAACATAAATATATATAATATAAAGCAAATGAATGGTCAAAGTGTAATCTAGGAGACCGTGTCATTCTAACTTGTGCCAGATAAAATAGACCGGAGAGAGTACAATAACTAATTAAGATGCAATTAAGTAAACAAGCATAGTTAAGATTTAACATAAGGTGCCAGATTCCCATAGAAAGGATCGAGCTCCCATTCTAGACCTCCTGATGGGATATTTTGAAGAGGCAGAGATGTTAAGGATAATCGTGTCGCCCATGAGTTAGCAAAACAAGTCTTAGAGGAGATCAGGTTAGGGGAGTGGCATATAACCCCAACTTGTATCGATCATCTGGTGACTGAAGAATGTAATTCTGTCACTACTTAATGAATGAATGAAGTCCCTAAGTCGCAAAAAAAAAACTTCGGCATTGGTTTTATTTTTATCAAAAGCATAGAGGCTGATACAATGGCGAGCAAGGAAACCAAGCACTCTTCTTTTTCTTACCTTACCTTTTGCCTAGCTAGCCTATGCTTGAACATGCCCTATGCCCACAACAAAATCACTTATAGCCTGTTTAGTTGCCTGGTGAGGGGAGCGCTCGCATCCAGGAACCAAGCTCCAGCTGGACAGGCTACAGAAACGCAAACAAACCCTTGCTTGGTTGACTGAACCCAGAAAATCAGGCTGAGCAAAGCGCTTGTTTGGTTGCTTGCGCTAGGAAGTGCTATGTTTAATTGAAATAAAAAATAAGTACTAGGGTAATATTTATTTGATTGGAATTGGTTGTATATCATTTATTTTTATATCATTAAACCTTAATTTACTTTTAAATATATTAATATCTTAATTTATGCTAATAATCATTTAATATCATCGTTAATCTGTGCATCCCGCAAACATGGCTTTAGAGATACGGACTTCATCCATGTTTCCTACGAGCTAGGCTCGCGGGCACTTTTTCATCCACAGAGCCAGGCTCAAGCTATCAATCAGACAACCAAACATGCAACACTTGTATCTCTAGAGCCTGTTGGCATGGATACAACCAACCAAACAGACTATTAAAGGTCTTGTTCACTAAGAGCAACTCTATTGTATATTTTTTTAGCAAGGTGCATGGCTAGCCATGTCACACGTTGTTATACTACTTAAACAAGCTCTAAAGTATAAACCTATTAGTCCATACCTACATATAATAAAACCCATATATGGTATTCTAGTTTTTCCTCACATGGATGTGGATGGAGATAGACCGGATGGTAGTGAATATTATTTGTTTAATCTTAGCACCAGGTGCAAAAACAAGCAACAGGTGCAAAGAGGTTACTGTATAAGCTACCCACCTGGAGCCGGATTCGGTGACGTTGCTTAGGCAAGTCAGGGCGTCCCGCACCACGTGTCGGTGGCTCGGTCCTGCGCGTTCCAACAAAAGGAGTCCGGCATGGTGGCACGGCGCATCGGCTTGGTTCGGCAGCACCGGGGTCCGCGACCAACTGTCAAGCCGAAAGGCTGAACCGGGTGACCGCAGGTCGCAGGGTACTAAAAAACAAAACTCAACCAGTGGGGAAAGACCGCCCCCACGGTTTTCATCTATAAGAAGAAACTTCTCAGTTTTCCGACCGAGAAAACCTCCGAACCCTGGCTCCGCCCCGACACTGGGAACAAGTCACCGTGGGGACCGTTACCTAGGCCAATCCACAGGCCGGGACGCCGTAGCCTATAGGCCGGGTCTCCGTAACCTAGGTTACCGTTGCCACAGCCCGGAAACGGGCTGCTACCGCCAGTGCTTTGGCACACAGGGCCAGCGAGGGGTTTTTTTTACCTTCAACCTGAAATTCGCTCCCACGGGGAGTCGAATTCAGGACCTGGAGGGTGCCGCCGGAGCGCTAGACCAACTGATCTAGCATTCTTTGGCGGTCGCAGGGTACTCCTGGATCGACATAGCGACTCGAGGGAGGATATATTTGACATGGCATTGGCTATTGGGGGACAAAACCGCCACGTTCGTTCTGCACTCGCGTCCGCCGTCGTGTTGCCGGCCACCGTCGCTACGGCAAAGCCAAAGCCAAATGTGGCTCTGCAGTCTGCACTCGCTCGTCGTGCTAATGCTGTAAACCCAGCCGCTTCATTTCCTGCGGACACTTCCACGCCCACCTCGTCACTGCTCGTCGGGGCCGCACAAACCTGCCGGACGAGGCCCTCCAGCTCCTAGCCAACGGAGTGGCCTACAGCGACGTGCCGACGCGGTCCTGCGTCGAGCTCCAGCCTCCAGGAGAGCGGCTCGGCTCCTCGCGTCCTCCACCTGCCACGGCCCACCAGAATCAAGAGCGAAAAGTAATCTAGGAACCGGAAGTTTTGGTTTAAATCAATTTGAAGCCTTGGATTAGAATTGTACGCTGGAGATTGAGGGAAAGTCACGCTGTGACTTACAGAGCAAGGCCACTGAATCTGTCTCCCACCTGACACCTGGTGTCCAATATATTATTACACCTCACTTTTCTTATTCTCACCTTTGCACCTCCTCAGCACACACATTACAGCTGCCCTGAGATCACCATCCTAAGTCCTAACATCAGGCCAAGTGGATCAACCTATGCTGTGATCCTTCTCAGGCAATCCTGTATTCATGTTACAAAATACCAGGCAAAGTAAATCTATACTATAAAGGAGCAAACGAATTAGAAAACATTTGTTACCAGAAAAGTCTCCTACCCACCTACAATCTACACCCACTGACAGGCGGCCCCAAAGACCAAAAAGCGATACTCATGTGTCAAAACACGCTTCGTTGTTTCCATCTCTGCTCCGCTCTGAAATTTTGATACACACGGCAGAGCCTACCCGCTGAACGTACCCGCGTTGTTAGGGCCTCTTCGTCGTAACCACGGTCATCCGCCTACCTTGGTTTCGCTTGTTCGCGGAACGCCGCGCCGTTTCCCACAGTGTGCGGTTCCCGAGCGAAGCACCGCAACTCGCAGTCGAGGACCCGCGCAAATAGCAGTCCACCCGCGACTCTGGAGACCGACGCTCTGGCCTAGGAGGATGGAGGAGTTCGCCGCCAGGAACCAGGCGATTCCGTCGGTGGAATACGGGGCTCTGGCCTGGGAGGAGAGCGCAGCCAGTAATCAGCGTGACTCGCAGTCTAGGACCCGCGCGAATAGCAGTTGAGCCGCGACTCTTGAGACCGACACCACGGCCTCGGAGGACGGAGGAGTGCGCCGCCAGGAACCAGGAGATTCCGCCGGTGGAACAAGGGGCTCTGGCCTGGGAGGAGAGCGCGGTGGAGCCTGGCGTGGTCTGGCACGACGCCGGAGTCCAGAACTTCCGTCGGTGGAGTAAGGCGGGATCGGAAGACATTCCCGTGAGCGGCGGATTGCAGTCGAGGACGACGGACGCCACTCCTGGTGCACAGGCAGATGATCGCATCCCACTCTGCGGCACGGACAAGGACGCCGGACGCCTCTCCTGGTGCAAAGGTAGACCATGCACTTTTCTATTCCAACCCCGATGAGCCTCCGTTCCTCCATCCGCGTCATTACTCTGAAGTGATCCCTGTGTGTCTCCTCGCTGTGTCCACGCCCTCACAACCTTCCATCGGCATGGCTTTGATGGCTGCAGGCATCTCAAGGGCCCTAGGAGTAGGCGGAAGGTTCAATAGGACGTAGAATTGAGGACGACAACCCATAACTCCATCAGTATGCCCCTCACATCTCGACCTCCTCCTTCTCAGCCATGTCATATTGATTGTTTAGAGTTTCTAGAACATCTAAATTTACTGGCATCTCTGATTGCTTGTTCGCTTTTTAGCTATGAACAATCAAAAGTATTGTGTTGCTACGAGTATTTAGTTGATTGGCTCACCGACTGCTAGGATGGACAAAATGGTTTTCTGTATTCCACATGCTTCTTGTTTGTTTGTTACTGCGAAGACTTGAGCCTTACTGTACTTATCTGCTCTCAAACACAAACACAAACACAAACACAAACATCTCGAGATGTTCTTGTTTAACTGAATATGTCTACCACCCCTATTCCTTATACTGAATATGTCTACCGCTCAGGATGTACCTGTCCAGTCTTTACCCTGAGTTCCATTTTAACCAGAGATATTATACCAGAGATACTTTGCTATCAATGTTATCGACTTTGCCCTGCCTTAATTTTTTCCCGTCCTCTGCCACTGAGTTTGCCAACATTTAAGATTAAATAATCCTTATATTCAGGTTGATACAATATAGGTACAGAAGCAATGGAGTCATCTCAAACAAATGTTGGCGAGCTAAGTTCTCAAAGGAAAAAAAAACAACGTAGAGAGAGGTATGCTGCATTGTCTCCTAATAAGAAAGGCAGCGCAGCCATCACTAGCAGCCTGCCTGGCGGCGCGAACTTGCCCCGGCAGCCACCAGGTGGCAGGGCATGCCCCAACGCAACCCTGCCCCAACGTCCTGCGAAGGCGGGGCCAGCCACGGTGGCAGTGCTCAACCTGGCCCGCCTTCTTCCTCCCTCTGCTACCATGATCATTTTCAAAATAAAATATGCATATACTCTCTAGAGTTTCAGTTATTAATATTGTTTCATTACAAAGATTTTTTTGATAACCACGTGTGTGCCGCACGTGCATTTCTACTAGTAGCATAAATGTGCTCAATGCATGTTTTCTTCCCACACTTTGGTGACAAACTGACAATCAATGCAAACACTGCAACAAGGTAATACAAGATGACTCAACTCGAAACATTCAAAGATTTGTTCGTCACTACTCAGATACAGTAGATGAAAATTTTGCTTGCATTGAACAAGAATCAGATGTCCACTGTCGTTGAGCAACCAATGGCAGAATACACAAGCGTGACACAGATCAAATCAACAGATTGCTAATTTGAGAAGACATGAGAAAGGTTTGCCACAACTAGACTAAAGAATGTTTTGAAACCTCAACAACAGTACAACAAGCACACATGCTCCGAGTGCCAACCATGCTTACATTCATCTCCAATCCAATCTAGGAAACAGCACATGCCCTGCTTATTGGTAGCATGCTCCAGGTTAGATCAAATCTGAACCCAACCAGAGTTGCTGCTGCTGTTGCCCAGCAGCCTCCTTTTACTGCTCAACCACCTCCCCTGCAGGAGTGGCAACAGAAGAAGCCCCCGCCTGCGCCACAGTTCGGGTGAAACTTGGAGGCAGCTCGTACAGCGGGTGGCTACCCTCTGATTCACCCAGGTAGGCTTGCCCCAGACAGTAGCCCAATGCACGGGCAACAGGTACCGCCACTGCGTTACCAACTTGAATGTACCTATTGCCATCAGACAAAACACATGTTCAGGGTAAGGATTTCAAGAGATGTAACTATAACTGGCCGATTAATGGCTTCTGCACACATTTTTCAAGAGAATTGATTGGGTACAAGCAAACAGAAAAGAGGAACTTACTTCTCCTTGATCGAACCAAACAATCGGTAGTAATCAGGGAAGCCCTGCAATCTTGCATTCTCACGGACAGTCAGGACTCTTGCTTGAGTCGGATGCAATATAATCTGTGGACAACATGTTCAGTCAGAATCATTTGAGGATCACAAAAGTTGTAAGCAGAGATTCAGAACAAAGGGGATTTTGTAATCAAGCTTACCTGGTTGTGAGGCTCTGCTCTGGTCACAACTGTAGGAACTATCTCATCCCACCACAAGCGCCCAAATGGCCTACATCACATGCAAGGACAATTAACCAGTTTCCTTCTTATTTAGAAAAGAAAGCATGACAATTACCACTTACTTTGATGATTTGCCCTTGATGAATGACATCGCATAGTCAGGAACCTGGACAACAAAGATTTATGCAAAATGTCATCATGTCTTGACCACAATTTTACTATACTAGCAGTGTCTCATCACTCAAGTTTGAATCTTTGAATATCTAACATAAACATGATGCGCTTTTGTGGAAACAATTATATTGAGGACAGCACAAAATTACACATACCAATGGTTTCCCAGACGACAGGTACACACGCTTGATTTCTGGATCCCACTCAACAACATTATTTGCTCCAACTTTGACACCCTTCAGGTCACGGAAGTTGGCTCCCTGTGATAAGAAAGAGCATTGATTGTTTCAGAAGGAGAAACGACAAGGAAGGGACACACTATCAAGCCACAAACCTTCTTGACAGGAATCTGCTGCACCCGCTCGTAATCATCACTGTTTAGCCGTAAGGGCTGATGATCCAAGAGTTTACCTTCATTTGGACCAGCCTCCCCACCGAAAGACCAATCCAACATGTCTGGAAGAATAAAATAGAGTTAACTTGATGCAATAGTAGCTAAGCCCTGTCAGAAAAGGTGGTTCTTCTGAAGCTAAATGCTACCATATAGCACACTAGGTCAACCAGTAGAGTTCACTGGGCCTTTTACCTTTACGACCAAGTCGAATGTAGCGCTGGAACCCTGTCTTGGGGGAACCACCATACTCCATTACATCATTAGGCTGATGGTTCTCTACCTACATAGAAGAGTAAGATTGCATGTACATTGAAAAATGTATGAACTTTACAAAAAAACACTTGCCTCTGGTAGATCTGAAATTGCATCACCAAGAAGCAAAGCTTTCTTCAGGGATGGTTTTTGTGTCTCATCATATGCAACAATACATTGCTGCAAACAAATTCAGTTGATCAGCAAATCTTACAGGTCCCAATAGATTTTAAAACTATGATTACACTTACCAAAAAAGCATTAGGGGCTCCTCCACGTACTACAACATCATATGTAGGCAGAGGATACTTCGGGAGCACCTACATAGTCAAATAAACCTGATTACCCAGCACTCAACAGCACAATATAAATGTAGCAAGCATACAGAGTGGCAAGAAATAGAACAAACCATAGAAGAAAGAGCACCCCAGAGGAACACACGCATCCGAAACTGTGGCAGGCCATAACAGCCTGCCACCATCATTCCAAGGCGTGCTTGATAGTTCATCGCAACTAGGCAGCTCAAAGCATATCTTCCCAGGTAGCCATCAGCAAACTTGAGTATATCCACAACGTTTTCCATGAGAACATACTTGGGCTTCAAGTATGCCACAATATCCATGAAAGTCACCATTTGCTTGTTTTTTTCATCTTTAAGTGGCTCATTGTGGTTTCTGAATCGATTAAATCCACTAATCCCTTGACATGGTGGGCCTCCACAAATGACGTCAACATCACCCTTTTAAAAGAATTGAGGAGGTTATGTGGAGCTAAACAAACAGGGATGAAAATCAAATTCAAACAAATACTCACAGGCAGTGGCAGAATTTTTCTCCTGTACCCTTCTTGTACAAATTCTTTAATTTTCAGTGGACAGTCACTGGTTTATGAAACGAGGATTAGAGTTCAAATAGATGTACCAGGCAATAAGCAGATGATATACCAAATACTTACCTCAGATTATCAATGGGCTCCCATGTGTCCTCTTCAGGACCATATCCCTCCCAATGGACCTGCAAAAATCTAGTCTTAGGCCTTGTTTAGATCCCAAATTTGAGAAGCAAACTTTGCATAGTAAATGTCCTGTCACACTATAGCAATGTTGTTTTTATTTGGTAATAATTGTCCAAATATTGATTAATTAGGCTTAAAATATTCGTCTCACAAAGTACAACAAAATTGTGCAATTAGTTTTTGATTTCATCTACATTTAGTACTCCATATATGTGCCGATATTTTGATGTGATGGGAAATCTTCTTTTTGCATAGTGAAATTTGGGGGTGAATTTGGGTATCTAAACAAGGCCTTACAACAAAATCTACAGAAATATCCATTGTTTGAAAGGCTTCATTTTTTTTCATATTCTGATAGTAATTGAACTTACTTTCTCAGAAATTCTCAAAATCAAAATTGTATGCATTCAAGTACAAATGAACAGATAGCTCTTAAATACCTTAAAATAGAGGCCATTATCCCTGCCACTGCCACCATAGCATATCCCGATAAGCTTCTCTACAACAAATTCATCCTTGTCAAGTAGGCTGCTTCCGTCCTCTTCATTTTCTGAGCTAGCTAAATCTGAACCCATGTCTTGATGGACATATTTGTCACACAAGACTGACCATTCCTTAAGCAGAGCAAGAAAATCATCGGCTTTTTCATTCCGCACCTACATTCAAAGACCCAAAGATACTTTGAATTATCTTTGATAATGGAGTGCTAGCTCTCTCTCTCTCCCTCTGAATAGATGCAAGGTTTTCAAGGAGGAACTTGCCACTAGAGATGTATAGCCCTTATACATGACTTGGCTTGAGGTCTAAGTTACAAGTCATGTGCAAGGGTTATATATCTCTAATACTCTGGTTATACTAAGAGCAAAGCTTATGGTCAAACTTTCATTAGAAGATTGGCTAAGTAGTTTCAGATAACATTTTAGGTTCTTCATTAGGCCCAGGGCCCATGTAACAGATTCTTTCAAGGAAGTTGCAACACCAACCCTTGATGTTGTAAGCTTGTCTCACCTAGCCCCCTCAGCATGCAAATTACTTCATGAGATTTCTAACTTTATCTGGTTTGTAACATTGGCCCAAATCACCATTAGCTTAACTGATGGGCACCAAACTAGTGCAATTAGGCTTATACATACCATATTGGCATCTATATTTATCAAGTTGCTTGAACTAGTTCAACCCAAAAGTTTAAATTGATGGGGATTACTCACGTCTCAAACATGGAAATAGGAATCTGATACAGTTATTATATTTAATTGCGCCCATCAGAATTTGAACTCAAGAACTCCGTCATAATATCATATTGAGTTGTACATAACAGCCAGTTCAAACCAAAAGTTTAAGGTGATGGAAAAGGTGGGCAATTCACTTTATATTTTGACAATAATCTCATCCACTCTTCTCCATCTTGTAATAGGCACAGATCTGCCACGAGTAGGTCACTGCAGTGATTCACTAT
This sequence comes from Saccharum hybrid cultivar R570, assembly GCA_038087645.1. Taxonomy (NCBI): domain Eukaryota; kingdom Viridiplantae; phylum Streptophyta; class Magnoliopsida; order Poales; family Poaceae; genus Saccharum; species Saccharum hybrid cultivar. The sequence goes on along the minus strand of JAQSUU010000066.1, from coordinate 27,649,361 downwards.
CTCCTATGCTGCTAGGCCTTAACAAATGCGACAATAGCAGTCAGGGTCAAGGTGGGCAATTCAGTTTATATTTCAACAACAATCTCATTCCTAAAAGACACTTTGTAAGAGTACAAAAGAGACGGAATCCAAGGTGCAGTTTACTACCCATACCTCAGTCTGTGGATGATTGTACTTTAAACTTTGGCATGCAAAACTGTTAAGGTCAACAGCCCATCGCTGTAATGATAGCCAAAAAAATAAATGAGTGATGAGACCGAAACATATTTTATTGAATCCTACAAAAGAAAATACCATCCAACAGATGACAAGGTAGAAAATTACAGTTTCAAGATTCAAGCCAGAACGTGCAGCACCCAAGCAAAGGCCAGTGGACATGCCCCCACAGCCAGAATACAGATCAAGAAGGGTTGCTGTCCTTCCTGGCCTACCAGATGACATCTCCAAATCCGCATCGTCAGAAGAAATACCAGAAGTAGTTTCACTACCAGATTGCCCATTTTCTAGTTGAGAAAAATAAGTGTTAGGGATTTGTAAGAAAAAACATAAACAAATTGGTAAGTTTGTCATCATAGACTGTTTAGAATCCAGATCAATGTTAATTATTGAGCTACATGCACCAACCAGACACACTTAGGGTGTGATTGGTTTCTAGCCTGGCTTGTACCGAAGACCCAGGCCACCTCTCGCTAGGCTTAACAGATGAAGCAGGTTTGTTTGATTGCCGTTTCATCTATCAAGGCCACATAGCAAAGCATTTTGGTTTCCCTGCCAGCACCACTCTCATCCAGCATCAAGTGTGCTGCACGCCGGCACCGCAACAGCCAGGCCTATCTAAAACAAGGATTTTTCACGCATTCATGGCTGATACATTAAGGGTGTGTTTGGGAGGGCTCCTCTCCATGGGCTTCTCCAGAGGAGCTAGAGCCGTTTTGGAGAAGCCTCACTTTGTGGCTCCTCCAAAACGACTCCGGCTCCTCCTTTTTCCACTGAAAAAGTGCTTAAAACGACTCCTCCATCTAAACTGTTTCGCAAGGCTCCTCCGGAGGAGCTAGAGCCGGAGCCGGAGCCAAAGAGGAGCCCTGCCAAACAGGCCAAGGCTAGGAGCACAAGGAGTGGAAGGTGCTGTGAGAATGGTGTCAACTAGGTGGGAAATGAGTGTTGGCAGTGTTAGGACATCGTTAGGAGATATGGTGCTTAGATAGGCTAGTGGGATTTGCTAAGACAATGGGCCAAGTGGGCTATGTAGACATAACTATTCATTTCTCATATTTTCTTTCATATATGCAGCTAATCTCCTAAAAAATAGCTAGTGTGTTGCTCATAAACATTTAGTCATGCTTAATCAACGATTAGATGCTAGACAATGACCTAGCACCTACCTAACGCCCACCATTTTTTATAACCATGAGCTTTTGGAAGTACACCAACTTGTGGCATAGTCACAATATACATTCAAAGATTCAAGAGCTAATGCATAACTAGGGGTATCAAATTCTACCAATGGAAAAGATAACCAAAACAACACAATTGCAAGAATGTAAAGCAATTTCCTCCTAAGCTAATACTGCAATTACCTGATGGTATATTAGCAAATGTAGAATATTCGACGGAGTAAGACATATCGTAGTATAGGTCGCAATGCTCTATTAGTTGGGCTTTGGCTTTTGAATCCATCTAAGGCAACAAAACAAGTGCATTTTTGTTAATCAAAAATTTAAATTCATAAACGATTATTGGACATATAAAGGAAACTTACATTTGGATTAACATAAACTATCTTGATCTTTGAGATTATGCAATCAAGCGCATTATCATTCTTTTCCTTGGAAAGAAAAACACGTCTAGGATCATGCTTGTGTCCATCAACATTTATCGACACCAAGGAATTGATAACCTGCAAAGATAGTGTTAAATTCTTTGCTAGTTTTTGACATACAGAAAAATAACCCAATGCTTAATACACACCGTGTCCTCTGCTCGAAAGAACCAACGACAGGTAAAATAGTGACATTGGTCAATCCCCTCAAAAAATTCAGTAATGCGACCAATGTAGTCAGCCTTGTTTTCTCCAGCCTGTGATAGGCAAAAATGAATCAGAAATTTAAATTCATAAACTATTGTTGGACATATAAAGGAGTGACATCATAGCAAAATCATCAGGTTATACTTTAGCAACCATTATTTTGAGCATTTTTGTTAATGCATAATCAATGTTGATGTCCAATTATATTAGAAAGAACTTTCATCAAAGCTAGAATCGATAAGATAAACTATATTCTGTTTTATAATATCAGATATCACAATGTCACAATGTATTGTAATCAAGCACTGACACATGCAAACTAAATTCAGAATTAAGCAAAAGTTTTAGATACTGAAAACACCATTCAGGACATATAGTTTGCAATAGAAGTATAGAACAGTTAGCAGCTTTAAAAAGGTAGAACAGTGCATGTTCAATAGAATCAAAAGGATCCAGTTTTTAACAGCAGCCTATGCCCAAGGCCTAGCAACAGAACCAAATAAGACAAGCAGAGCAACAACAGAATCAAACAAGACACCAAGCAGAGGATTGTGTACAGACAGACATTCAAAGCACCCCCTTATGTATGAATAGCATAAACCACTAATGAGCCCAGAAAAAGACAAGAACAAGAACATCATAAATATAAGATGGACATAAGTAATCACTAATGTATGCAAATTAAGCAAAGGCTTAAGAAATGTTTAGCATCATTTCAAAGAAGAATAAGCAATTTTTATAGCATTCCACATACTGTTACACAAGAACAAAGAAATAAGTGGATAAGACTGCAGTTCAATGGAACCAAAAGCATCAGGTAATTACCACAACCTAAACAAACGTGTAATAGTTATCACACGATTTCATGGTAGCATTTCCTTGTTGCTTTGCAAGCAAATATCACATACTATGTAAACTGCACAAGCAGCTAAAATGGCTTACCCAATACTGAAAGCTCCCACAAAAATTTGGGTTAAAGGCATTGAACTGCAAGCTAATCTACATTTTTCTAGATACAGCAAAGTGTTTTGCAGCATTCAGCATACTGTTACATAAGAAGAATCACAAGAAATAAGTGCATAACAGTTCAGTTCAATGGAACCAAAAGCATCCGGTAATTACCACAACCTAAACAAACGTGTAATAGTTATCACACAATTTCATGGTAGCATTTCCTTGTTGCTTTGCAAGCAAATATGACATACTATGTAAACTGCACAAGCAGCTAAAAATGGCATACCCAGTACTGAAAGCTCCCACAAAAATTTGGGTTAAAGGTGTTGAACTGCAAGCTAATCTACATTTTTCTAGATCCAGCAAAGGGCCAGCTGGCTGTGCACAGATTGCATCACTGGGAACTGACAACAAATAATCACACAATCGCTTGATTCCTTGACAAAAACATGAGCGCAGCATATATGAGAGCAGCAGCAGCAGCAGCATGGCACGTAGAGAAGGCAATGAAAGCGGTGAACAATCAGCGACCTTGACGTAGACGTCATCACCGAGGCTGTAGACGACGTTGTCGACCTTGGCGCTGCGGTAGTGACACCTGGCCTTGACCTCCTCTTCCTCATCCGGCCTGCAAGCGCGACGAATTCAACAAAAAAAAAGACGGGGACGGAACAGGAAGCAAGCATCCGGGATTTGAATCAAAAGCAAACCAGTGTTGGGAGGGATCTGTACCTCTTGGCGGCCGTGCTGCGCTCGTAGCGCTTGGGCCAGCTGCTGCGCGCCTCGGGCGCGGGGACGGGTTCGCCGACGAACTCTGGCTCGTGGTCGCCGACGGCGGCGGCGGTCCTTCTCCCCACCCTCTTCTTCCCAGGCGACCCTGCAGCGGCCGCAGCTGCTTCATCCTGCATGGCCTGCTCCTCCGCCTCGGCCTCGGCCTCCTCCTCGCCTATAGCCAACTCCTCCTCGTCGGGCTCGTCCGCGCAGACGTCGTCCTCCACGGGCTCCTCCGCCTCGGCCTCCCCCTTCTTCTTCCTCCCCGCCTTGGGCGATTTGCCCTGCTTCGGCTTCTTCTCGGAAGAAGCCGCCGCCTTGCGACGGCGCTTGGCGGAGGACGCCGCCGCGACCTCCTCCTCCTCCTGGTTCTGGTGGATCTCCTCGGCCTTGGCAGCGCGCTTCCGTGCGGAGACGCGCGCGGGCGCGGCAGACGACGGGGAGCTCGGAGCCATGGCGAGGGTCGCGGTAGCTGTTGTGCCTGTCCCTTGGATTGGAGAAGAGGGGTTTGGGAGGAGAACGAGAGCTGAGAGTTGGCCTCTGGGGTTTTAGTAATCGAATCGAATCGAGGATGGGTAAAATCTGAAATCTGAAAATTGGGAGGGAGGTGGGGAGGGGATGGCGGCGGGAATCGAAATTTGAAAAGATGAGGGGAAGCGGCTGCAGGGCTACGGGACCGGTGAATATTGGACAGAGCGGGTCAGCGGGGCCTGTTTTTGTTGGAAGGACGCGCGGGCGCCGGCCAGACCGGATGTTCGAATTTTCGGTCACCGGCGGGCACGCAGTCTGGCTAAGGCCGTGTTTAGCTGGCGAAAAGTTTTGAAGGGAAAATATCATATCACATGTTTTGTACGACGTTGGAAGAGATTTTCAGATACTAATAAAAAAAACTAATTATACAACTTATCTGAAAACTGCGAAACGAATTTATTAAGCCTAATTAATCCGTCATTAGCGTATTTGTACTGTAGCACTTTGTGTCAAATCATAGACTAATTAGGCTCAAAACGTTTGTTTCGTAATTTACACGTAAACTGTCCAATTAGTTTTTTATTTCATCTATACTTAATACTATATGCATGTGCCACAAGATTCGTTACTGTAGTTTTTCGTGAAAAGTTTTTGATCTAAACAAAGCCTAATTTGAAATATGTCATTCTGTCAATTTGTAACGTCCTAGTTTTGAAGACTATTAAAAACTAGGTAGCGTGCCCATGCATTGTTATGGGATAGCTAACAATTTGTACTTAAAACACACGGATCGTATGATAAGATAACAATACTGTAAAAATTAAATACCAACATTAAGGTGACATTTAATCAAAAAAACAAAGTTTGTGAAATCAACACAGTTACGGGGAGCGCGGCGTCGAAGGCTCACAAACTCTACTTTATAGATTTTTTTGTGATGCGGCTAAGATAATATTTTATATCGGCAGGAAGAAATCTCTAATATCTATTTTTTTCGTGCATAAATAAATCCACAAATAAGTTATGCCGCATCTCCATACCATCTATGCAGGTTTCTAAATGCATCTCCGTAACATCTATGTGGGTTTCTAAATGCTTCCTCATCTGCCTCGCTTTTGTAGAGTTGTTTGCTACAGGGAAAGAAGGAATCACGCAGGATAGAAAAGGAGATAATCGTCGTAGCCAATACGTAATGTGATTATTTCTGGTTTTTAGATATTTGTTTTTAAAAAGAAAAATCAGAGGGAGGGGCAGCGCAGCGAGACACGAGACCAGAAGGAAAACTGCAAGCAATTCGAGACTCAAACTCAAGCGATCATGGGGAGGAGGGATGGCAGGGTTCGGCAGACCGATGACCAAATGGATTTTTTCACACGATGACGGTGCCTGTGATTGAGCACGATTGGTTTTGGTTTCATGCCCACGCGTTGCAACGGGAGCAACAAAACTAACACGAGCAACAAAACGAACACAATCAAGATGATGGTTCATGTCTATATGTTTCCCATGCAATGTTTCTAGTGAACTCTGAAGATTGAACAAGACTAGCACAATCAAAATTTTCTTTTTCAAATTAATTTTTGGTTGGAAGGTGCTTCGTGGTTACAAATGACAAAATACTAAAACATAACAAAGTGCTCCGTGATTCAACACCTAGGTTGACTCTTCGCTAGGCCTTTTTAGAATGATCTAATCATTGGAGCCTTTCCCTAAGAGGAGGCCTCAAAAACCAGTTTTCTATCATGCTTCGATCGTTGGGGCAGCACCAGCACTCTCGACACGCCTCCCTAGTCACCATCTCTGCCACCGGTGTGACTGAAACCAAACAGCTGTTGCGCTTCAAAAGTTCAAACCAAACAACTGTGGCGCATGCCTTGTCTTGAGCAACAATAACAGCAGATATGATATCATACGGTGTTCTTAAAGAAAATACCAGGCCTAGACAGATTACCCAACATAACAAACTATAAAAGTGTAATAGAGGCAAATGAAGATATGTGAAACAGCAGACATTGAACTCATTGTCTTTCATTGAATCTGAATTGGTTATATGTTACATGGTGTGCAGACAGTTTAACAGAGTCATCCACACTTTATTGCAATGCTCATATGACTAAGATGAATTGTAGGATTTCCTGAGAGGGTTTCTCACCTCTGCATGTTGTTACTCAATTCAGTGATGTACATTGCAATGCACATGGATTCCATGATACATCTAAGAGCTAGCCCTCTCTGCTCTACTATTTGATCTTCCTTACCTGCAGAAAAGAACTAAGATTTAAAATAGGGACGGATTAAACAGAGCACTTTTGCAAAGATGAGTTGTGTTTTGGCTTGATAATTATCTTGCTAGTAATCAAGAGAAAAGTAATTTCCTAGTTGATTGCAATATCAAGAAACAAAAGCTAGTTAAACAAAAAACCTATTGGTCAGGTGGCAAAGGGCACCAAATATTGTGGGCTCCGGCGTTTGACAGTCCATTCCATCCAAGCACCTGTTAAGAAGATACACACGGTATTATGAAGAATGAAACGGCAATCCACATGTAAAATCCCTCAAACGAAATTTTCTTACCATATGAACATCACCATTTCAGATGCGAATTTGAGAAATGAAATTAAGAAAGCCAGCTAAGGCTCTCTTACTGTTCCAACCACACAAGCCAACTGGCTTGCTTACTATTTCAATCAAACAAGCCAGTTGGCTCGCTACCTTCTTAACTCGGCTCAACCTGGTAACGACGACCCTTGTGTGAGAATGGCAATACAGAGCATGCCGTGTGGGTTGCATGGCAGGATGAGACCTGAGTTTGCAATCATCAGGCAGTGCAAAAAGCTCAAAATTGAAGCCAAAATTGGTGACTAAAACCAAATGAACTCATTGCAAATTACCCAAACAGCATGACATATGTTCTTGTTCAAACAAATGAGCTCACTCTAAACTATCCAAATTAAAATGTAATAAATCTAAAACACTGCCATATTGCAGAGATAGAAAAAGAAAAGGAGCACAATTAGCTTCCAGTTGAGTAGTTGACCAAGCTGTAATGAAAATGTAATTATAACATTACGGTCTCGATAACCGATCATGCAAAAGGAGACTATTCTAGTATCATAAACATCCTCAGGAAATTATCAACAACTGTCAGAATGGTTTATTAGAATGTTCCCATAAAAAACAAAACATTGAACACTATGGCGATGCAAATGTATGGATGAAAAATACAGATTATTTTTGTTATTTATTTATTTATTTTCCTCTAAAACTCGAAAAAATACCTGATCCAATTCATGACCTCTCTTACTCCTCCGGCTGGTCCCATCATTGAATTGTCATGTTCTGTACGAGAAACAGTAATAGCTACTCTGCCTCTACTCTCCTTCTCGGCAGAGGATAGTAGGTCGAATCTGAACCACAAATCCTGCAAAATGTCCTAAGTTCATTTTCGTTGACAAATGTTATATAGTTCATATGAATAATTATATAGCTTGCCTAGAAACTGCGAAACGAATTTATTAAGCCTAATTAATCCGTCATTAGCGTATTTGTACTGTAGCACTTTAGTGTCAAATCATAGACTAATTAGGCTCAAAACGTCCATCTCGTAATTTACACACAAATTGTGCAATTAGTTTTTTATTTCATTTATACTTAATACTACATACATGTGCCACAAGATTCGTTACTGTAGTTTTTCGTGAAAAGTTTTTGGATCTAAACAAAGCCTAATTTGAAATATGTCATTCTGTCAATTTGTAACGGCCTAGTTTTGAAGACTATTAAAAACTAGGTAGTGCCCATACGTTGCTATGAGATAGCTAACAATTTGTACTTAAAACACACGGATTGTATGATAAGATAACAATACTGTAAAAATTAAATATCAACGTTAAGGTAACATTTAATCAAAAAACAAAGTTTGTGAAATCAACACAGTTACGAAGAGCGCGGCATCGCAGGCTCACAAACTCTACTTTATAGATTTTTCCATGATACGGCTAAGATAATATTTTACATCGGCAGGAAAAATATCTTTGACATCTATTTCTTTCATGCGTCAATAAATCCACAAATAAGTTCTGCCGCATCTCCATACCATCTATGCGGGTTTCTAAATGCATCTTCGTAACATCTATGCGGGTTTCTGAATGCTTCCTCGTCTACCTCGCTTTTGTAGAGTTGTTCGCTACAGGAAAAGAAGGAGTCACGCAGGATAGAAAAGGAGATAATCGCCACAGCCAATACGTAATGTGATTATTTCTGGTTTTTAGTGATTTGTTTTTAGAAAGAAAAATCTGAGGGAGGGGCAGTGTAGCGAGGCGCAAGACTAGAAGGAAAAATGCGAGCAATTCGAGACTCAAACCCAAGCAATCATGGGGAGAAGGGATGGCAGGGTTCGGCAAACCGATGACCAGAGGGATTTTTTCACACGATGACGGTGCCTATGATTGAGCATGATTGGTTTTGGTTTTATGCCCACACGTTGCAACGGGAGCAACAAAACTAACACAATCAAGATGATGGTTGATGTCTATATGTTTGCCATGCAATGTTTCTAGTGAACTCTTAAGATTGAACAAGACTAACACGATCAAAATTTTCTTTTTCAAATTATTTTTTTGTTGCAAGGTGCTTCGTGATTACAAATTACAAAATACTGAAACATAACAAAGTGCTACGTGATTCAACACCTAGGTTAACTGTTTGTTAGGCCTTTTGAGAATGATCTAATCATTGGAGCCTTTCCCTAAGAGGAGGCCTCAAAAACTAGTTTTCTATCATGCTTCGATAGTTGGGGCAACACCAGCACTCTCGACACGCCTCCCCAGTCGCCATCTCTGCCACCAGTGTGACTGAAACCAAACAGTTGTGGCGCATGCCTCGTCTTGAGCAACAATAACAGCAGATATGATATCATACGGTGTTCTTAAAGAAAATACTAGGCCTAGACAGATTACCCAACATAACATACTATACAGTGTAACAAAGAGGCGAATGAAGATATGTGAAACAGCAGACATTGAACTCATTGTCTTTCATTGAATCTGAATTGGTTATATGTTACATGGTGTGCAGACAGTTTAACAGAGTCGTCCACACTTTATTGTGATGCTCGTATGATTAAGATGAATTAAAGGATTTCCTGAGAGGGTTTCTCACCTCTGCATGTTGTTACTCAATTCAGTGATGTACATTGCAATGCACATGGATTCCATGATACATCTAAGAGCTAGCCCTCTCTGCTCTACTATTTGATCTTCCTTACCTGCAGAAAAGAACTAAGATTAAAAATAGGGATGGATTAAACGTAGCACTTTTGCAAAGATGGAAGGGCCATAAGCTAATGTGACTTACTGATCTCATAACTAACTAATAATTACAGTGTAGAGTGAAGAAGATTGCTGATGGCCATGCTCATTTGGTTCCTGCATCTGGCCAAATTTCCAACTTCTGGCAATAAAAAAATTCACGTAGGGGTGCTTGCTAGTCATTTTCCAAGGCGTGAGTTGTGTTTTGGCTTGATAATTGTCTTGCTAGTAATCAAGGGAAAAGTAATTACCTAATTGATTGCAATATCAAGAAACAAAAGCTAGTTAAACAAAAAACTATTGGTCAGGTGGCAAAGGGCACCAAATATTGTGGGCTCCGACGTTTGACAGTCCATTCCATCCAAGCACCTGTTAAGAAGATACACATGGTATTATGAAGAATGAAACAACAATCGACATGTAAAATCCCTCAAAAAAAATTTTCTTACCATATGAACATCACCATTTCAGATGCGAATTTGAGAAATGAAATTAAGAAAGCCAACTAAGGCTCTCTTACTGTTCCAACCATACAAGCCAGCTGGCTTGCTTACTGTTCCAATCAAACAAACCAGCTGGCTCGCTACCTTCTTAACTCAGCTCAACCAGGTAACGACGACCCTTGTGTGAGAATGCCAATACAGAGCATGCCGTGTGGGTTGCTTGGCTGGATGAGACCTGAGTTTGCAATCATCAGGCAGTGCAAAAAGCTCAAAATTGCAGCCAAAATTGATGACTAAAACCAAATGAACTAACTAAAAATTACTCAAACAGCACGACATATGTTCTTGTTAAAACAAATGAGCTCACTCCAAACTATCCAAATTAAAATATAATAAATCTAAAGCACTGCCATATTGCAGAGATAGAAAAAGAAAAGGAGCACATTTAGCTTCCAGCTGAGTAGTTGACCAAGCTGTAATGAAAATGTAATTATAAACATTATGGTCTCGATAACCGATCATGCAAAGGGAGACTATTCTAGTATCATAAACATCCTCAAAAAATTATCAACAACTATCAGGATGGTTTATTAGAATGTCCCCATAAAAAACAAAACATTGAACGCAGCTACGGCAACGCAAATGTATGGATGAAAAATACATATTATTTTTGTTATTTATTTATTTATTTTCCTCTAAAACTCGAAGCAATACCTGATCCAATTCATAACCTCTCTTGCTCCTCCGGCTGGTCCCATCATTGAATTGTCTTGTTCAGTACGAGAAACAGTAATAGCTACTCTGCCTCTACTCTCCTTCTCTGTAGAGAATAATAGGTCGAATCTGAACCACAAATCCTGCAAAATGTCCTAAGTTCATTTTCGTTGACAAATGTTATATAGTTCATATGAATAATTCTTACGTTATATTTAAATGTCCTAAAGTTCAGTTTCGTTGATGCATATATCTGCAGAAGGAAAAAAGTGAAGTGTTTTTTTCCTAAACTTTTGTAGAAAAAACATACACTATGACCTAAAGAAAACTGAGACAAAATTTGCAGAAAAAACAACCAATTACTTTTCTAATGGAAAAGTACACTATGACCTAAACAAAGTGCACTACGACCTTCTCTACGACTCAAACAAAGCTCCAATCTAGGAGATAAAACGAAAAGTTGTAACAATGTATATGACAAATGCGATAAAGCCACCTAACCTTAGTTTCCAGAGATCGACATGATCTTCTTTGTTTTTAGAATCCAGAAAAAATAACCACAAACTCCTTTGTAACAGATATATGATCATAAATAGGAATGTATGTCACTGTAGTGGATAGAATCATAGGAATTAGTCCTGCATCAGCAGGTGCCATATCAAAATTTCCAAACTGTTAGATCTCTGATGGTTGTTACTTCACCTACATATCTGCACATGTGAATGCAAGCCTCTAAAGACTTGGACAGTTATTCAGATGAGATGGGACTATATTAGCTGAAGCAGCAGCAAGATGCAGTGGCACGGTGTATGTTCTAGGGCAGTAGCAAGAAAATTACAGAACAAAAAAGTTCTACATGTCCTCCTAGGATCCATCACAGACACCAACCGATGGACACTGGTAGGAGCTGAGATTGAACCAAACTTTCAGGAGTTATCCAAGTTCAGAACCTAACACTAACCTTCACTGTCAGATCTACTGTGAAGCAGCAGCAAGATCCATTCTGTTGGGTGCTCGTCGCTGACGCGACGAAGACCTGAGCACCTGGCGTGCGACGGCGGCACCTTCTCTTCCTCTGAGTGGCACGAGCTAATGGCAGCGTCAATCCGAGGAACCGGCGAAGGGTGTTGGCGGCGCGACGGGTGGTGATCAATCCAGGGATTGGCGGACTGAGAGAGTAGATCGATTCGTGCACCCTGAAGATCATCGATGCACTCCATTCACAGATTCAGGCACACAGAACTGCAGGCATTAAAGGGAGCAAAGTTAGTTGGCATAATACATTTGAAATTAGATCAGATGAAAGCACATAGAACTGCAGGCACGGATCCAATAAAGGACATTTCATGTGCACATGTACTGCTGATAATCTTTAAAAGGGATCAAAGTTAGTAGGCATAAGTTTACACACCTGTTGCACGTTCGTCGCTGGTGGCGGCATCGTCCAGCGGTGGCCCATTTGGGTCGACAAGGTGGCGTGGAGACGGCTGCACGTTTGGGATGGTTCATCCTGGCGCCGGTGGCAGCGCGACTGGGTTGCTTCGTCCTCACCCCGATTTGAGCACCGGCCACCGGGTGTGCGGGCGAGAGGGAAGAAGGGAGAGGTGGCGGCGGTGCAACCAGAGGGGTGGGAGTCGCGAGGGACCAGGGTAGGCGCAGGGCATGATGTGGGGCCTGTGATCAAGGTCTGCCTCGAGGGCGCGAGCGTAGACAGCAGGGACCGGGGGACTCCGGCGGCGGCCACACTGGGCTCGGGGTCGCGCCAATGGGTTTCCTTGTGTGCGCGATGCAGGATGCGACGGGGACAGAGGCGCGAGCAGGGCCTTTCCTTGAGTCTGCGATGCGAGATGTCGCGTGTATGGGTTTCCTTGTGTGCGCGAGGTGGGATGCATGCCGGGGACGGAGGCGCGAACGGGGGCTTTCCTTGTTTGCGCGATGCGGGATGCAGGAGATCGCGCGATATCGCAGGGGAGGCAGTCTTACGGAGCGACGATTGTCGTACGAAGCGGTGGTCTTACTTTCTTTCTTTTTAGCTGGAGATATACTGTTTAATATATTTATTTGATAGGCTATAGAAACTTAATTTACTTTAATGTGCTTTTTTTGCCACAGTTGTGGCGCTAATTTTCCACGCTATCTGTGCCGCCTTCGCAACTGTGATGTGGCAGTGTATGGCTAAAACCAAACACATGTCATTCTATTGGAAGGATGCGCGGGCAGGCAGGATGTTCGAATTTTCGTTTACCACCGGCGGGCGTGCAATCTAGGCTGTGTTTAGGTGGGGAAAGAAAAATTTTTAGGTGTCACATCGGATGTTTTGTGGGATGTCGGAAGGGGTTTTCGGATACTAATAAAAAACTAATTACATAGCTTGCTTGCTTGGAAACTGCGAGACGAATTTATTAAGCCTAATTAAGCCGTCATTAGCACATGTGGATTACTGTAGCACTTAAGGCTATTCATGGACTAATTAGGCTTAAAAATTCATCTCGCGATTTCCCACCAAACTGTGCAATTAGTTTTTTTTCGTCTACATTTAGTACTCCATGCATGTGTCCAAACGCTCGATGTTACTGTAGATCCCAAAAAATTTTGGGAACTAAACCAGGCCCTAGCCTTTTAACTCTGTGATGCCATTCTGCCCACCACTGTCACTTTCCAATAAATATTTTTATAAAAATAAGAAGTTAAAATTTTGCTTTAAAGACCATATCGCTATCCAAAACAACTTGAATTACCAGTATAGAGGAAGTATTTGGTACAACTCTGTTTTACTAGTAAAACAATTTCTTTTGGCCTTGGCTCAAAAAAAAACATTTTTTATGGGTGAAGTTGAAACTCTTTCGATGAACCATTTGGCAAAATAGTTTCTTCTTATAGGGAAGAAAAGAACGAAATGACCATTATTCCTTTCTCTTTTTTTCTTTCATTTTTCTTTCACTTTTTTTCCTTTTCCTTCTATCTTCTTTCTTCTCCACACGGGCTTTTCTTTTGCTCTCTAGCGACGCATGCCCACGAGCGCCCCAGTGGCCGAACCCGGAAGCTCGCCGGTGGCCTCGCCTGCGCCCCCGCTTCTCCCATCCCAAACCAAGCACCGACAGTCACGCGCTCATCGGCGATCGCACCTCGGCTAGTCCCAAGTCTAGCACCAGCGTCCTTGACCACGCCCCCACTCCATCCCGTCTCAAGCCAATATCGGTGGCCTTGCTGTGCCCCTGCCTCCATCCGTGTCGATTCGAGCACTGGCGTCAGAGCCCTGACCGTCCCCGAGCTGAGCACTCGATCGACACCCACACAACTCGCCCTGCTAGTGGATTGGGCTCAAATGGGTTCAACAATTTGGATCTTACCCAAATTGACTTTGGGTTGGGGACAACAGGCTTTAAATGACTCGTGGGCTGGATTGGCTTGGTATCAAGGAGCTAGTGGATTGGGCTCTGGTTTGGTTGGAGTCGAGATCGAGACTAGAGGCAAACCCACGAGTTAACGAGTACATCGCCGTCGTGGAATCGCGGCCGTCCCCGTCCCCGTCCTCGGCGCATGATTGGCAAATCAGAGCACCTACTCCATGGAGCCTCGGAACTCGAGCACAGTGGCCTCCCTGGCACTCCTCACCTCCTCTGCGGCCGCCTTCTTCGCACCGGCGAGCTCGGCCTTGGCCTGAGACAGCTCCTGCCACAGCGCGAACGCCTCGCGCTCCCTCGCCGCCAGCTTCTCCTCGAGCTCCAGTGCGTAGCCCAGCGAGAACGACGCGTAGTTCGCGGCCTGTGCACGCGTTGCGGCGTCGCCCACTACCACGACGCGAGACCGGGTTAGAACGAGACATGCACAAAACGAATCGCCACGGCCTAAAGTGAAAAGCGAACATGTAGCATTGTGATGTAGCTCGACGTGATGACATCGGAGGGCTTCGCCGCCGACAACTTGTGCTCCAACGCCGGCGTGACGATGCTCTACAGCATCTGCCATGCGGTCTCCCAGTCAGAGCTGTCGCCACCATCAGTTTTGTGAACCATGTTTCGTGGCATTGGACCATGATCACGCTCACGGCTAATCTTCCATGACTTGTGGCCGGAGAAGCTCAGCGGGGAAGGTGAACACGCACCTGAGAACGGCGAGGCGCGGCCACGATCAAGTGGCGTGCTCAGCTCAGGGCAAGACCTGATCTGCTCTGCACTGTTCTGTGGGTTGTCAAATGGATAGGAACGCACAGGCTCTGCTTAATGCTTACCGCCTTCTGCTTTTAGCAGTAGTTTGGTTCCCACCACGTTTGGATTAGTTTAGTTTGGTAACAAAAACTGCAGTGCAGAGATGTGGATTGGTGTGGGTATAGATTGGATTACAGCCCAATGGCAGAGTGACACACAACCCTGCCTTGTCCCTCTCCGCGCTGGCTTGAGGCAAATCAGCCCTTACCTGTGCTGGGTCCCACACACGCAAGAGGAAGCTATGAGAAGCTTGTTTTTTCAGCTCCTTGCGTGCGTAACAGCTCAGTCACTAATATTTGTGGGACTAGCAATTTGATGGGAACGTATTTTTGTTGGTGAAGTGCTAAAAAGGCTCTCGAAGCGGCACCAAAAGTCATACCAAATGCCCCCTTAGTATCTAATGTTTGGCACGCTACACAAACTCTAATTTATTTAGTGTGATTTTTGCCACTGTTGTGGGTGCTGATTTTCCACGCCATAATATGTGGTGCCCCCGCAATTGTGGTGTGGCAGTGTGTGGCTACAATCAAACAACATGTCTATCTTTTAGGGAGTTCCCAATGTATTTTGCCAGACTTAGCAAGAGTATGGACTCGAAGAATAGGCGGAAGCATTGATCCATCCACCACACAATGTCCCTCCAGAAATAAAGTGGGGCTGCGAAGAAAAATCAGCTATCTCAACCTCCCACATGAAGCTTTCTCTCAATTCTCTAGTTTTTATCCATCACCCCATCCTCCACCGTTATCTCCTTCTCGCCATCTACAACCATCATGTCCCTATCCTCTGATGCTTCCCCATCCTTCGACACCACCCACACGCCTCCCCGTCTCACTTTCGCCCCATAGATCTAGCCCCTTTCTAGACCTCCCTCAACATCACCACATCGGGACAGGGCGCTCCGTATCGGGCAGGTCAGCTACTCAACCTACGTGCAGCCATCATCTAGGACTCACCACTGCTCGACTTGTGCACGGCTATCATTGAGCCCTCGTTCGTTGTCGTCATCACTCTTCTCCTCACCATAGATGTGGTGTGGGACGAGGAAGGGAGGAGCAAGCTTGCGTAGAGCAACGCCATGCGCGCATTAAGGCTTGTTGGTGGTGGATGTGGTGAGGGGTGGGCGTGGTGGCTGTCGTCGAAGACCATCGATCTTCATGGGCAAGTGTGTAGTGGCGGAAGCAGCAACGACATGGAGATAGAACGAACCAAAAGCATGTCCAGCTTGTAAAGTTTTCCAAACGGGCCAAGCCCGCTGGGCCGACACGAGCACGGTACAAATTGGCCCGGTACGAAAATGGCCCGGCCCAGCAGCTACCGTGCTCGTGCCTAGGCCGCGATGCCAACATGATGGCACGGCACGGGCACAGCCCGCTTCAACGGCCGGCACGGGGGGCGGCACGACCTCAAGCCATTGGATGGAGCCCCTGCCTGCTGACCGTTGGATCTAGGGGTCGGGTGGGACGACTTTATAAGCCAGCCGCCGCTCCTGGCTCCCCACCTTTCCAAACCCTAGCTCATTCTGTCCCTATTCCAGCCGCATGGCCGCATCGAGCTCTCCCATCGACTGAAACCCTAGTCGCTCTCCTCTCTTCTTCCCGCCGTCCGGTGGCTGGTTAAGGCCGCGGTTGCTGGCATGGGCTCATGGCACGGCCTTCTACACCACCCTTCCTTCTCCCTGACCGTCGATGTAGCTTTCCCATCGAGATCCACCACCGTTCGTCTTCGTCTCTGTCTCGTCACTCTCATCAACCTCGCTGGAGTCCGACATCATTGGGGCTACGCTCTGATGCGTTGAGGTACCAGGGTGTCGGGTCTCCACGACGTCGTCATCGCCGTTGTCTCTGGTGCTCTGTCAAGAGAGGTGAGCCGTAACCCTAGATCTGTTCATTTTTGTTCTTCTTCTTCTTGATTTCTTCATGATCTTCTATTAACCCTAGGTGTTCCTGTTGTTCTTGGTTTTGGTAGGCGTTGGCATTGAGGGACCGAAGGCCGACGACGATGAGATGTCGGATGAGCAGGAGGACATCAGTCTCTCCATGACCATCAATGATGAGCTGCGCCTCTGCGGGATGACCAGAGACGATGAGGATGATGTCGATGGGGATGTCGAGGAGTTCTTCGGCCGTCGTGCTGCCGAGGAACTCTACGGCCGTACTGCTTCTGACCCACTTCCTGTCGATGACACTGATGCCCCCAACACCGACGGCGTCGTCTAGGGCGATGCTGATGCTGATGACGGCTCCAGTAGCAGACCCTAACCGCCTTTCTACCTCAATATGCTGGGAAGATTTTGAGAAGCTCACCAAGAAGGTAAATGGTAAGGATGTCAGGTATGGTGCTCGGTGTCGTCACTGCCGTAAGGAGTATTCTACGTACTCTAGATTTGGGACTAGCCACCTTCTTCGTCATCAAGAATCTTTCCCTAAGAAGCGTGAGAAATGTCGCATGGCTCAGTCCCACATTACTTTCAATAAGGACGGTACTATGCATAATTGGGAGTATTCAGCTGAGGTTGCTCGTGTTCAGCTTGTTCGTTTGCTTGCTAGGTTAGATCTTCCTCTCCGTCTTGGGGAAACTGAGGCCTGGGAAGATTACATAAAAACTGCTCATAACCCTAGGTACACAGTTGTTTCTAAGCAAACTACAGCTAGAGATCTTTTTAAGTACTTCAATGAAAAGCGTGATCGTTTGATTGATGATTTGAAGAGTAATGCCATTTCATCTGTTGCTATTACCTCTGATATCTGGTCTGGAAATGCAAAAGAAGATTATTTGAGTGTTGTTGGTCATTACATTAATGCTAATTGGCAACTTGAAAAAGGGTGCTTGGCTTAAGGCTTATTGATGCATCACATAATGCTGATAACATTGCTGAACGTGTTAGTAATGTGCTTAATGATTATGGTATATTGACGAAGGTTTTTTTTTCTATTACTTTGGGCAATGCCTCTGCTAATACTAAAGCTATGGATAAACTAAAACATGTACTTAGAGAGTATTTGGGTGCTGATCTGTTTTTGCATCAACACTGTGCTTGTCATATCATAAACCTGATTATTAAGGAGGATCTGGTTGCTGTTAGTCCTATGCTTGATGCTTTTCAGAACTGCTATAGCATTCATTAACTCTTCTAACCAGAGAGTTGCTGCATATAAGAGCTATTGCATGACATCTGGTATTAGACCTAGGAAGTTTGGATTGGACATGGAGGTTAGGTGGAACTCTACCTACCTAATGCTTAGGCATTTGCTACCACATAAGGAAACTTTCCATACTTTCATTGAGTCTAATTATCCTAGAAAAAGAGGTAACCCCTTTCTTTTGACTCATGAGCATTGGGCTATGGCAACTAAAATAATGGAATTCCTTGAACTGTTTTATGACTCAACAGTTGCTTTGTCTAGTGTGTACTATCCTACTGCCCCACTTATGGTTCATCATATTGTTAAGATTGCTATACACCTGCATATCAAAATGATGAGCATATTAGAACTGTTGTCCAACCTATGATTGATAAATACAATAAATATTGGAGAACCATATCTGAACTTTACTGCATTGCATTTATCTTAGATCCAAGAGCTAAAATTAAAGGTTTTAACAAAGTTCTTAGGAAGTTAAATTTGCTTACTGATGCTGATTATTCTAATAAGATGGTGGAAACTAGAACTCTTCTTTTCAAACTATATCATAAGTATGATGATTTGTATGGCTCTGTTAGGGCAAAAAGGCCCGACCCTCCAAGCCTATCCGGTAAGAAAAGAACAACTTGAGCTGAGATATATGATGATGATGATGATGGTGGTGGTTTGCTTGGAGCTGGCTGTTCTTCTCTTCCTCCTAATCTTGATATGTCCAGGATTATTCCTGCTACTACTTTGTTACATGCAGCAAGTTCATCTAACACTAGTTCTGAACTTTCAGCTTTATCTAGACTGTGACACAGCTAGCCAGATGGATGATGACTTCAACATCTTGAACTGGTGGCATCAGCATAAACTAACATATCCAGTTCTTTCTACCCTTGCTAGAGATGTTTTCAGTGTGCCTGTTTCTACCATTTCTTCTAAAGCTACTTTTAGTACCACTTGTAGGATCATTGAAGATCGGCGGCGGAGGCTGAACCCTGAAACTGTGGAGGCACTCACATGCATCAAGGACTGGGAAACTGCAGAGACAAGGCTACAACATATGGTGGAGGATAAGGAGCACGAGGAGGCCTTTGAACAACTTTATCTTCATTAGTCATTTATGTAATGGTTCTGTAATCTTAAAACTTGGATGCTTTGGACCTTTGGTTGTGGATGTAATGAACAATTGAACTTATGGAGTTGGCTGCACTCTTTTTTCTGTCTAGGGTTTCTCACAAGGGTAAGTTTTACCTAGACAGGTTTTTAATGAGGCAGCCATTACACAGCTCCTTTAATTTGGTATTTTGTTATCTCTGTCTTGTGTTTTCTTCTTTGTGCTTTCAGTTTTATCAGATTTCAAGTTTATTTTTGAACTATTCTTTTGATTCTGATCTGTTGAAGTGGTGATGTGGTTTTAGTGCCAAGGCGCGGCACTAGTCCGCTAGGCTGCCATGCCCTGTGGCACGGCACGACACTATCTGAGGGCTTTAGTGCCGTGCCTAGGCTAGAGTCTGGACATGGTGGCACTACACGGCACGGCATGGCAGTGACACCGTGTCTGATAGTGCAGTGCCGTGTAGTGCCAGTGCCGCCTGTTTGGAAACTATACCAGCTTGGAATGAGATCCTCTGCCGTCGCTCTCCGCGACTGCTCTCAGGCAGTCGCTCCATCCCTGCCGTTCGTGCCATCCAACGGAGCAGCTGAGCTCAGCCGTTCTACCTCCTTCGCACGGGTGTTGGCCCAACAACATGGCCTATTAATGCGTAAAAAGCAGCCTGTTGTCGAGAGGCGGTGGACACAAGTACGTGACGTAGGAGCTTCCCCTTCTCGAGAGGCAGTTGAGGCAGCAGGCGGTGATGCCGACGAAGACCTGCTCCAGGGTGATCTCCGTCAGGTCGGTGAGGAATTGCGTGTCGTTAAGCTGGAGCATGCTGAAGTTGCCGGGGCAGCTCGCGAGGTCGACCTTGTGCGTGCACCCGTCGCGCGGCTTGGAAGGGTCGGTGAATTGGAAGTTGAGCGACGGGCAACCGCACACTGGTGCCATGCTCGGCGAGGGACAACGACGGCACGGCGCTCGGCATGGGGGTGGTGACGGTGTGGCCCTCGTCGAGGGGACGAAGAGGGCGCGGCTCTCGGCTAGGAGACGAAGACGAAGAGGGCGTGGCGGTCGATGACGGGATGGCAACGGCGCTCAGTTGATGTGGCGCTCGAACAGAAAACGGCAACGGCAATTTTCCCTATCCACGGGAGCTCTCGGCAGGACCTGTGTGGGCTACGATGGGCCTTGCCTTTGTGCATCCTATGTCACTTTACGAAGCAGTCGTCCGATCAGCAATTGATGGTGCAGATGTGCTGACTGCACGATGCAGTCAGTGGCACGTGAAGTTAGAGGATCTGATTCCAGCGTATGCACCCCATTTTTTATTCAATCTTACCCGGTAGTAAGCTTTACCGTTGGTAGTTGTTCTTGCCGATAACAAGGCATTGTTTATTCCAACTCCAAGAGTTTGCCAAAATTCACTTGGCAAATATCGTGATTTGACAACTTGCTAAGATATATGACAAGTGAAAAAAATAGACTCTCTCCAAGAGTTTGCTATTTGGACTCGGTAAAATAAGAAGAGGCCCGCTAAGCGAACGAAGAGCCCCGCTAAGAAACGAAGAGCCCCGTTTAAATATGCACGTGAAGCCGGCGCTCGCGCTCAGCGCGCAAATATGCGCGTGGAGGGGAGAGATTTGCCAAGTTGCTAAATTTTGTCAAATTGGATGCCAAACTGTTGGAGCACAATTTTTTCCTGTTTTGCCAAAAATAGATGGATGTCAAGTTGATTTGGCAAACACTTGGAGATGCTCTTACCCCCTTCTTACCTTCCACAACGGACGCCCTTAAAGGTGTCCCATGATACTAACACTATCATTGACTTAAGATCGAGGTGAGGGAGTGAAAAAATATTATCTTACTTCCTCTCTTCTCCTAGCTCCCACCCGTAGAACAGTAGTCGTATATTCCGCTCTCACATGTCCTCATTCCTAGTGAAATCAATTGTTGATTCCCTCATCACTACAGAGACACTATATCCTTCTTTTTACATCTCCAGATCAAACAATGTTCACGTTAGCAGGCGATGTAGCCGACCATTGAGGGCGCCTTAAGAGCATTTCGAGCAGTGCCCCTAAAATAGGGAACATGGCTTCTACTAGGGATTTAAGGGCCCTCCCTACTTTAAGGGTATTATTTTCTCGTTTGAACTCCAACACCGTCCTTCAAATCAGGGCCCTACTTTTTTTAAGGACCTACATGTTAGTCACATAACTCTAATTTCTCCAATCTCCTATCCTTGGCTTTTGTCGCCACTACACACTCATCAGGGAGCCAGTATGAAGGAGAGGTTGCGTTGGGGAACCACGTCGGGAAAAGGAGGCCGCATTGGAGCAGGTGCAAGATCAAAGCGCCGCTGGGTCGAAGTCATGCTGGATAGGGTGTTCGCACCGAGGGAGGAGAAAGGCATGTTAGGAGGACATGCTCGTGCCAAGGGAGGAGGTGTCCACATTGGGGGTAGTGGGAGGCTAGTGCCTGGACAAGGTCAGAGTCGGAGGAGAAGGTAGCCCCATCGGTGGAGGGCACACTAGAAGGATCGATATGGACACTAGAGAGGAGGGAGAGGCCGCAATAGAGGGATCATGCTGCTACTAAGGGTCGAGGACCGGTGGTAGTGACAGGTGGTGACGACTAGGGAGGCAACGCAGGTGGGGAAGGAAACGGGCATGTGTCTGGGGGTTCGTACAAGCACAATGCTCATTCCCTGCTGGAGAGGCGAAAAGCAATTATAGTGGAATCGATGCTTGTTGGATTACCTTATGATGGAGCCGGTTCATACACAATCGCTCACGTTAGAGCCAACCTTGAGGGAGTGTTGGTCTTTTTTAGAGGAGGGGTAGTCCTTGAAATCGCTTCAACATGAATATAGGTGATCGGCAAGTGACTGAACCACAAGGTACTAGAATTGTGTAGGAGTTGTTCTCTAGGCTTGTTAGGCCCTGTTTAGATCCATGGGGCTAACACATTAGCCCAGGACTAAAGATCAACCCTTAGAATGAAGGGGCTAAAGTTTAGTCCATGGTGCAGTTTGGACCCAGGGACTAAAGATTAGCCATGTAACTTACCATGATCGATTTGCCCCTAATTAATACTCATGCATATGACTAAAAGGGTGGGTGGAGGTAATATGAGTCTTTTGCCCCATAAGACCACTTTTAGCCCTCTGTAGCCCACCTTAAAGGGGCTAATGGAAAAGAGGTTGGCTAAAGTTTAGCCCCCAGCCCTCCTGTTTGAATCTATGAGGGCTAAAAGGTGACTAAAAGGGGTGGGCTAAACTTTAGCCCCACGGATTCAAGCAGGGCCTTAGACATAGCTTGTGCTTATTAATACCTCTTAATTTTCTAACTTGTTTGATTATTGTTTGGTCCGGGACTAAAGTTTAGGCCGTGTCCCATTGGATATTTGATACTAATTTGAAGTATTAAACATAGACTAATTACAAAACTAATTACACAGATTAAGACTAATTTACAAAACGAATCTATTAAACCTAATTAATCTATGATTTAGCAATGTGGTGCTACAGTAAACATGTGCTAATGATAAATTAATTAGACTTAATAGATTTGTCTTATAAATTAATCTCTATTTATACAATTATACAATTAGTTTTATAATTACCTCATGTTTAATCCTCATAATTAGTATCTGAATGTCCCATGTAACCGGGATTAAACTTTAGTCCCTGATCAAATACCGTGAGCTATTCAGCTCTCTGGCTATCAATAGATCTCACATGCACAGTGAACCGACGATGACTTGTAGATCACAACTTCGCTGTTGCAGGGTGAGGTGCGGCGCTTGTCTTGCAGTACAGTGTGAGATGTGCTGGCATGCACATCAACAGTGCGGATGCTGCCATGCCCTATATTCAATGAATTCTAGAAGCAATTGTACTGGCTGGTTTTTGGCTGATGCTGATTTGTTATGAGAGAAAAATATTGCTAAATAGCTGACTGATAAGCGCTGATAAGCACAAACGAACATGATGTATATTGTTCATTTTATATATATATATATATATATATATATATATATATATATATATATATATATATATATATATATATATATATATATATATGCTAGATGTATAAACTTATATGCACTACGTGTACAGCATTAAGCCAGTCCCTGGGAAGTTTCATCTCCCGGTTTCCGAGACTTAATACATTGAAAATAATATAGATAAGTTTTATCCCATGAAATAAACTTAATTTATCTCATAAAACTTTTATCATCTCTCTTCATTTATTTTCATGCCACGTCAGCTTATTTAATGCTATGAAACTCCCATTGAATGTAGCATGTTTGGATGCACCTCACTGAAGTTTAGCTAGCTAAAATTTTAAAGTAAAACTTTAGCCAGCTAAAAATATCTTAGCTAAACTTTAGCTAGGTTATTTGGATGCTCTAGCTAATAGACTCAACTAGATTTAAGCTGGCTTTAGCTGGGTTAAAATAGCTAAACCCAGCTAAACTTTAGCTAGTCTTTTAACAGGGCCGTTTGGATATGTAGCAGCTAAATTTAGCTAATAAAGTTTAGCTGGTGCATCCAACCAGGCCCTTAATCGTCACTATGTAAAGCGTGGTAGTCAAACTTTTTAAAATTTGACTACATATGTCGCAAATATTAGCAATATTTATATCTCCAATTAAGCTTATTATAAAAATAAATTCAATGATCTATCTAATGATGCTAATTATGTTTTATAAATATTAGTATTGTTTTATATATTTGATCATAATTAAGTATGTTTGATTTTTCGGGAAACCGGAATGACAATTAAATAAGGACAGATGGGATAAACAATATCCCAGCTTGATGGTTGGGGCACAAGTGATCTGCAAGATGCAATTTTGTACCTTGTCATGTTGGATGCTTAATTGATCTACTTTACTTGCCGTGTAAGGTAATTATCAGTAGGTGCATACCATATATAGGGTAATAGGCATGGTAGAAGACGTATCATGCTTAATGACGATGATGTCGATGCAGTGTAGACCTATAGCAGTAGAGGTGCTTCTGTAGTAATTTTGAGACCATTCAACATATATTTTTATATTTAGTGTAAATATGCTAAATTTCTTTGGCATGCATTGCATGGGTTTGATATTAACCCACCGCGCACTATAGCGAACCTTTTGGGAATGAGTATAAGTAGTATGAAAAAGATTCCTGCTTGTCAAGCAGGGGCGACTGCCTTCTATTGGTCCTTATGGATCACTAGAAATGGTAGTGTTTCTAACAAGTGTAGTCCAAAATTCTTTTTTAGGTCTTATTTAGGGAAACACATTAGTTCCGGTTTTGGAGTCAGTTGAAAAGAAAGAATGCATCAAGGCTTTTCAGACCCTGAAGACATCGGCTTTGACTTTTTCCCTCTTATGGATGGCCCATATGTGTAGGATTGCAAACTGATTTTGTCTTTTTGTGAGTCTGTTTTAAACATGAGTGTGAGAAACACTATGGTTTGGTTCCACACTTATGAGCAGGGATGAAGCTGGATGTTTATTTTATTATTAAAAAAAGTAGTAGAGATGGCAGATCTATTCCATCGACTACATCGGGATGCGGACGTCTTAAAAGTAGTTGTCGGCACATACGTATTGGTATGAGCGTCAACGTTGAGATCGATGACGGCTCTAGCGGTGGATGTGGAGCTTGTCATATTGATAACATGTTATGAAATATACTGTCTACACCGTAGATCAAATTAGAATTAGAAGAATATAAAGACACAACATAAGAGAACTATTTCTTTATTCATTGAATATTGATGATTACAATGTTGACTCAACATATAACCTACATAGAGAACAACAACAACATAGTCTTTTGTCCCAAGCAAGTTGGGGTAGGCTAGAGATGAAACCCAAAAGAGACGATAAACAGAGAGACACATGAAGGGACATAAATGGCACAAGACAGAAAGAGGTCATGGTTCAGGCACGTTGATTGCCAGTCTCCAAGCGCTCCTGTCCATAGCTAAATCCTTAGAGATATTCCACTCCTTAAGGTCTCTCTTAACGGACTCATCCCAAGTTAGTTTAGGTCGACCTCTACCGCTCTTTACATTATCGGCCCGCTTTAGAACCCCACTACGCACCGGCGCCTCAGGAGGCCTCCGTTGAACATGTCCAAACCACATCAACCGATGTTGAATCAATTTCTCCTCAATTGGTGCCACCCCAACCCTATCCCGAATATCGTCGTTCCGGACTCTATCCCTCCTTGTGTGCCCACAACACCAACGCAACATACGCATCTCTGCTACACTCAATTGTTGGACATGTCGCCTTTTTGTAGGCCAACACTCAGCACCGTATAACATTGCCGGGCGAATCGCCGTCCTATAGAACTTACCTTTCAACTTCTGAGGCACCCTTTTGTCACAGAGGACGCCAGAAGCTTGACACCATTTCAACCAGCCGGCTGAAATTCAATTTCTAACATCTTCATCAATGTCGCCATCCTTTTGTAGCATCGATCCTAAATACCGAAAAGTATCCTTCTTGGCCACCACTTGCCCATCGAGGCTAACGTCTCCCTCCTCATGCCTAGTCGCGCTGAAATCGCACCTCATGTACTCGGTCTTGGTCCTACTAAGTCTGAACCGTTTCGACTCTAACGCGTGCCTCCATAGTTCTAACTTCCTATTAACCCCTGTTCTACTGTCGTTAACTAGCACCACATCATCAGCAAAGAGCATACACCAAGGGATATCACCTTGTATGTCCCTTGTGACCTCATCCATCACCAAAGCAAATAAATAAGGGCTCAAAGCTGACCCCTGATGCAGTCCTATTTTAATTGGAAAGTCACTGGTGTCGCCATCACATGTTCGGACAAACATCACCACATCCCTGTACATATCCTTGATGAGGGTAACGTACTTAGTTGGGACTTTGTGCTTTTCCAAGGCCCACCACATGACATTTCTCGGTACTTTGTCATATGCCTTCTCGAGGTCAATAAAGACCATGTGCAAGTCCTTCTTCTGCTCCCTATATCTCTCCATCAATTGTCGTAATAAGAAAATCGTCTCCATGGTCGACCTACCAGGCATGAACCCAAACTGATTTTGGGTCACACGTGTCACTCTCCTTAGGCGATGCTCGATAACCCTCTCCCAGAGCTTCATCGTATGGCTCATCAACTTAATCCCACGGTAGTTAGTACAACTTTGGACATCTCCCTTGTTCTTGAAGATAGGTACTGATATACTTCTCCTCCATTCTTCAGGCATCTTGTTAGACCGAAAAATAAGGTTAAAAAGCTTAGTTAACCATACTATCGCTCTGACGCCTAGGCATCTCCACACCTCAATGGGGATACCATCAGGGCCCATCGCTTTACCTCCCTTCATCCTCTTCAAAGCCTCCCCGATCTCTGTCTCCTAAATTCTCCTCACAAAGCATCTGTTGGTATCGTCAAATGAGTCATCCAACTCAAGGGTAGGACCCTCATTCTCCCCATTAAACAACTTGTCGAAGTACTCTCTCCATCTGTTCTTGATCTCCTCATCCTTCACCAGAAGTCGATCTGTCCCATCCTTGATGCATTTTATTTGGTTGATGTCCCTTGTCTTCCCCTCGCGGATCCTAGCCATCCTATAAATGTCCTTCTCCCCTTCCTTCGTGTCTAGCCGCTGATAAAGGCCATCATACGCCTGACCTTTTGCTACACTCACAGCTCGCTTTGCAACCCTCTTCGCTATTTTATAGCCCTCAAAGTTGGCTGCACTCTTGTCATGGTGGAGGCGCTTGAAACACTCCTTATTCTCCCTAATAGCCCTTTGCACCTCGTCATTCCACCACCATGTGTCTTTCGCTTCCCGTTTGCCTCCCCTACTCACGCCAAACACTTCTGAAGCCACATTCCGGACACATGTTGCCATCTTTAGCCACATGTCGTCGGCATCTTCTCCTTCTTTCCAAGGCCCCTCACCTAGCATCCTCTCCTTAAACATTTGCGCTGCTTCCCCTCTAAGCTTCCACCACTTCGTTCTCGCCATCTTGACCCGTTTGTCCCGGTGGACATGTATCCGAAAGCGAAAGTCCGCCACCACAAGCTTGTGTTGAGGGACAACACACTCCCCAGGTAACACCTTACAATCAAAGCAAGCACGTCTATCTTCCCTCCTTGCAAGGATAAAGTTGATCTGGCTCGAGTGTTGTCCACTACGAAAGGTCACTAGATGAGATTCCCTCTTCCTAAAGAGGGTGTTCGCTATCAACAAGTCATAGGCCAACGCGAAGTTCAAAACATCCTCCCCCTCTTGATTCCTACTACCATACCCGAACCCCCCGTGCACCCGCTCGAAACCTACATTAGTCGCACCCACATGGCCATTGAGGTCTCCTCCTATGAAGAGTTTCTCGCTGATAGGCACGGTACTAACCATGCTTTCAAGATCTTCCCAAAACTGCCTCTTGGTGTCCTCGCTAAGACCTACCTGAGGGGCATAGGCACTAATCACATTCAAAGCCGAATCTCCAACTACCAGCCTGACCAGGATAATCCGGTCGCCTTGCCTCCTAACATCAACGACTCCATCCTTAAGGCTCCTATCGATCAATATGCCTACACCATTCCTACCCGATGTTATCCCCGTGTACCAAAGTTTGAAGCCAGTATCCTCCACCTCCTTCGCCTTCTGGCCCTTCCATTTAGTCTCCTGAACGCATAGAATATTTACACGCCTCCTAATTGCTGCATCGACTAGCTCTCTTAGCTTACCCGTTAGAGACCCTACGTTCTAGCTACCTAGACGAATCCTAGTTGGCTCGGCTAGCTTCCTTACCCTTCGCACCCGTCGAGGGAAGTGCGAAGACCCTTGCTCATTTTTCACTACACCCGGGCGTAGATGTAGCGCGCCACTAAGGTTGTGACGGATAACTACGATTAAGATTTTTCCTCCTCTCCTTTTAGATTTAGAGACCTAGAGAACTCTGGAGCACAAACTACAACACGGATAACTACTCACACAAATTAGACAAGAACCTCTTACTTGTTGGATTACTATACGGAGGCTGTGAGGTGAGGTCTAGTAATATCTAAAATCCAAATTTTCATGACGAAGCCAATCCAATTTTATTATCTCCACAGCTAAGAAAATAGGAATCATTATCGTCTGCACCCCCCACCCCGCTCGCCCTCAGCTCCTTACTAAGGCACGTCCGAACGAAAAAAATCAAATTGTAAAAAGAAAAAATTAGAACGGACGCTTGGGAATACGCTCTCCAAGCGGAAAAAGAGGAGAAGGATGTGAGGAGTAAATAGAAAGAAAATGTAACAGAACCGATCAAATTATAAGAGCACAAGTACAAAAACAAGCACCGAAGCGCTCAAATTTTCGAGCTTGAGCCCATATAATCCCGGTAGTCAATCGAAACCACGAAGGATTTCAAACCAACTTGCTTACAACCAAGATCGCATCATTCAACATACACATCATACGTTACATTTCACAAGTAGTTCCAAAATACACTTACACACACACGGAGTCGCAAATTATTACAAACCAAGTTCATAAAGTAGCGGAAGCATAACACACACCAGTTGTTTAAAACTACTGCCAGTCTTACTGATCACAACCCGCAAAAGCATTAGGGAAAGTACATAAAATATGATCACGCCCTAGTGATCTAGTCTTCGTCACCCGCAGGGTGGAGACAAGTTTTGCAGAAGCCTTGATAGAGCATATCATCTGCAACAGGAGGGAATAAACCCTGAGTACTGGAATATACTCAGCTAGACTTACCCGTCGAAAACCAGAAATAAGATGACACCAAGGATTATGCAAGGCTTACACAAGAGGCTAGCTGACATTACATTTTTGCAGAAAGGCATAAGTAATTGAAACTCTTATAACCTGTACTAGCAGTTATTTTTAGCATTTACCTATCATCTATCTTAGCACCTGTACTAAACATGCACTTGATTATCATCAAACAATTATTAACATTATATCCATAGTAGGTATAAATTGTGGTAACATTGTATCATTCACTTAACCATCTGTTCAATTAATGAGATCTACGTTGTCGCTGCTCAAGTCAAGTGCTCACTAACCGGGAGCGACGGCGATTCAAATCGAATTCCTATCCAGCTGGAGGGGTATCTAACACTCACCGCGCAGGCCCCTGCCAGGGTCGCACAAGCCACCTTTCGTATGGTTCAGGAATCGCGGGTCCGAATGATGTCGCGACCCCAAGGGCGACACTCTGCCAGGTGATAGGGACTCTAACCCCCCCTTGGTCCCATGCCAATGTCTCCAAGCACATCCTTTCTCTCCTCCAAGAAGCAACCTACCATTCGATTCCGACCTGAGCCACATTACTCGGCTTCGCGGTCGGAACGACTTATCCGGCCAACTAAGTGTTAGACTGCGTTCAACATGACTCAAGGACGTACAGCGAATCGGTCCTTAAACGACTCAGACGGGCATAGCTCCACACCCAAGACGTGAAGTGTCTTGCGGCTGTACTATCGAACTCCCACCCGGTCTAAATTTCATTTTAAAGCATGGTTCCATCCACGATAGCCATAAAGCCACTCGTGACCAAATCCTACATCTCGCGGATGACCGGAAATCACCTGACTTCTACCAGACTAAGCAGGGCTAAGCATTGACACGTGCCTAAACCTAATATAGGATTAAGTACGATATCTGGACAAGGACAGGTATAATGCAGCAAGTGTTTTCATACAACTCCTACAACTTAATGCAGTAAACAATTAAAAGTACTCAAGATTGATTTATAAATCATAGGTTCAGCATGCACCGGGGCTTGCCTTTTAGAAAGGTCGACGGCCGATGGTCAGGGCACTCAGGCAGATCTTCTGCGGGAACTTCTCCGCCGGCTGGTTCCTCTGGCTCCTTCGGCTGGTTCTAGATTTCCTCCGGGATCACTTGCTCGAACTCGAGGAGCGTTACCCCCTCCAGAACACCTATTGCATGAGTGCATAATAAATCTCATGGATGCATAATGAAAGATGCAACATGCTTGGAATGAAATGCATTACAACACTCTTAAAGCTCTATTCAAATCACTTCAATTATTAAGTGCAAATTTCCTCTCCGGTAGAGAAGTACTCACCTAATCTACTCAACCTAAGGTATAGCTGTTCTTCTTCGGTTAAGGCCCTAACACCTAACAATGACAAGAGTAACATTACTTAGGTTACCACATCTAACACCAAAATATCACAGCAAGACATTCTGGACAGCAGCTAATTGTTTCTAACATAACTGGAGATTCCCAACTCCAAAAGATATGATCTAAGACAATCTGAAAAGCATATGAAATGCCCTACAAATCATTTTCAGATCTCAACCCTTAATTCCTAAGTTTTTCATATCGAATTTCCCAAGTTCCAGAATCTGTCCTCTCTAAACAGAGAGCAGCCAATTCTGGACTGTCACTTAAAACAGCAATAACTCCTAAACTATTAAGACAAATGCTCCCAAATTTTGACACAAGCTATTTTATCAAGTTTACTACAACTTTGGTGTTTACAAGTTTTCCAGCAAACACCTTTATTAAAGGTCAAATCTCAAGATACTACCAGCTGTCCAGAAAACCTAGAATTGCAAAGATTAAATATTTATTTATGTGGCAAACTTTCTCTAAGACCAAGCTAATGTTACCAAAAGTTCACATTGGTCACAAAAATACCAGAAAGTAAGATGTGCCCACCTAGAATATTTATTTACACCCTTTCTTAATTTACTTAATTAATTAAGTGTAATTTTAATCATATATGTAAACTGCTCATAAAATTCTACAAAAATTACAGGAGACTCTCTGACCCAAAAAAAGGCTACTGTAAAAATTTGAATTAAAATTATTCATAGAAACTCCCTACACAAAATTCACAAGCCAAAAAGGCTGATTTTTGTATAAATAACAAATCACATTGAAAGGTATCAAACAACAAATTTCATATTTTTCTTAGACACCTTAAGGTACCAGGACATTCTCCAAAAATTTATAAGAACATTGCACATGTAGAAAAATTACTAAAATTCATTCAAGTATTCCCTAAAACAACATGATAGCATTATAACTTGAAAAGTATTCAAGCACTAGTGCCCAAATTTTTACCAGAGCTAATACAGGTATAAATTAGCCTACCCACCAAATTTCATAATTTTTGGAAGACTACAACTCAAGTTATACATTTAAAAATTTTGCCTTCATTTTAAAACACATTTCAAAGACCTATTTAAATCTCCCAGAAACTAAACATCACATATCAAATTTATATTTATCTAAAATACTACACATCATGCAGGGCCTAACAAAATTTACTTTATAATTTTTGAGCAAGTAAAACCCTAGATATACATTTTCCAAATCTTATTTAAAACTGTGACAGAATAAAGAAAATGAATAAATCCTATTGCTACTGGGCCGGCCCGGGAAAAGACGCGGCCCACGGCGCGCGCGCGGCCTGCTCGGCCGTCCCGCCCGCGCGCGCGACTGCCAGGCGGGCCCCCTTGGTCAGTGGCAGGGGGACAGGGGAGCGGACGGCGGTGGTCAGAGCTCATCGCCGGCAAGCCGACCGGCGAAATCGAGGTCACCAACGTGATCTCCGTCCTTCCCTGAGACGATTGAGATAGGATGGAGAGGCTGGGTCAGTCGGAGGCGGCTCACCGACGGAGATGGCGGCTCGACGGTGACTGACCGCCGTGCTCCGGCCAACTCCGGTGACCAAAACGGCAAGGCAGAGAGGGGAGAGGACCAGTGAGCATGGGCGGATAAAACGAGGGACACCATAAGGGCAGTGGTTCGACGGAGAGTTCGGACCACATGCTCAGTATCACGACGGCGCACTGCTCACTCCGGCGAGCTCCCCGTTCCGGCTAAGCCACGAAGGGGTTGGGCACTACATCTTCGGAGGAGGAACTAGGACCGGCAGCGCACCCCATGCACACCCTATCTTGGCCAAAGACCAACTATAGAGAGAGAACGGAAGGAGCTTGCCCACACGGCAATGGCGACCGCGGCGAGAGCTCGCTACGGTTCTCGTCCGTTCTAAACTCTACAGTTCGAATCACGCGGTAACATCTTCACCTAAGCTTCTACCGGTCAAGAGAACGACGAAACGAAGGTGATATGGGATGAAGGTGTGCTGTGCAGGGCTGGCCACGGAGAACCGCAAGAGCGGCGGTGCTTCGGTGACTCCAGGCGGGGGGGGGGAAACGGCAATGTCGCTTACCCTAAGCTCGGATGCCTCAAAGGAGCGGTTGACAAGGTACGTGAGGTGGTGGCGGAGTTGTGAGCGTGATTTGACGGGCTGTGGTGCTGTGACGAGTGCGCACGGCGACGACGAAGCTCGCGGCAATGGCGGCGGCCTCGTTTCCGCCCGGCGCACGCAGAGGGGTGGAGAAGGGAAAGGAGGAAGTGAGGTGGGTGGAGCGTCGGCTTCGTGGCGTCTTTGAGCGCGCCGTGGGCTGACTGGTGGGACCCCAGCCGGCGCATGGCTGCCACCGAGCCCCCACGCGTCGCCGCTGTCCTGGCTCCGGTCGGCCACGACAGACAGACGAGGCCGGTTGACTGAATGGAGGCCGTCATTGTATGACTGACAGCGCGAATTCGACGAAGAAAATCTCCCAAACCAGCTTGATTTAGTTGAAGATGATTACAACAATTATGTAGAGCTACATGAGGGCTATAAATTTGTCAATTGGAGCTTGGACTGGTTCGGCCTAGATTTGAAACTACAGAGCTCCAAAGTGGGGTACTTGGAAACTTAAACCTAGTTTCAGTCACTATGCCGACTGAAACCCAATCTTCTAGGCACCATATCTCCTAAACCATTGAGAACTAGGGGATGATGATGTTGACAATGTTGTAGAGCAAAGTGAGTACTACAAAAGTGTCAACATGAGTTGGGGCTGGTTTGGTCTGGTTTGCAAACTACAAGCTTCCAAAGTAGGTCACTATCAAACTGGAGGGACACTTTTGAGACTTAGAAAAATTCTAAGTGCTGAGACAGCCCCTCCAACTGACTTGTGGGCCAATTTTGAGCATGTTCTGGTCAGTTTCATGAGATGGTCATATTGAGACTTTTGTTCTCCATAAAATTCCCTACAACTTTGATTAAGGTTGTTCCTCCATGCAAGGTCTCTAAGCTAGACTTTTTAATTGGTCAAACTAAGGCATCCTAGGGCCAAATGCTGGTCAACAACACCTTGAAGGTCATTTTGGTAATTTTGGTCAACATGAACCTTGCTCCATTAGTTACTCTAAGTGAGATTAAGGTATTGTAGAGTCTAATTAGCCACTCTACCCTTTTGCTACACCAAATTCCTAGTGTCACAAGATGGGAACCAATCAAAACCCTAAAACATCCACATTTGTTACAAACAAAGTAAAATAAAATGAGATGATGCATGTTCATGCTTATGCCATGCAATGCAATTAAGGAGCTAAACACCTGAGGTGTTACAGCCCTCCCCCCTTATAAAAATCTCGTCCCAAGATTTGGAAAGCGTACCATTTTTCATAGAATTCCTTATAACCATCCCGCAAATAGTCCTCCCGTTCCCACGTAGCATCACTTTCACTACCCTGATTACTCCACATCACTTTATACCACTTAACCACTCGGCTTCTAGTTACTCGTTCTTGAGTATCGATCACTCGGACTGGCTTTTCTTCGTAAGTTAAATCAGATTCAAGCCTGATATCTCCTAAAGGAACTCTTTCCTCAGGAACTCGAAGACACTTCTTGAGCTGAAATACATGGAAAACATTGAATATGGCACTCATTTCAGGAGGTAACTGGATCTTATACGCAACAGCTCCACTCTTGCCTATGATCTGGAAAGGACCCACGTATCTCGGTGCAAGTTTCCGCTTGACACCAAAACGTTGGACACTCTTCATTGGAGAAACTTTCAAATAAACGAAGTCTCCAACTTCAAACTCGAGTGGCTTTCTACGACGATCAGCATAACTTTTCTATCTAGCTTGGGCTGTAGCCATGTGTTTTTGGATAGTACGGACTTGTTCCTCGGCTTCCTTGACAAAATCAATACCATAATACCTCCTTTCACCAGCTTCTACCCAATTTAGTGGAGTTCTACACTTACGACCGTACAAGGCTTCGAACGGGGCCATCTTAATACTCTCTTGGTAACTATTATTGTACGAAAACTCGGCTAGAGATAACCATTTGTCCCAAGAACCCTTGGATGAAATTACACATGCCCGCAACAGATCTTCCAAGATTTGGTTAACTCGTTCCGTCTGACCTGACGTCTGGGGGTGATAAGCAGAGCTTCTCACTAACTTGGTTCCCAGAAGGTGATGCAAGTGCTCCCAAAAGCGAGCAGTGAACTGGGGACTACGGTCAGAAACGATAGTACGAGGTACCCCATGGAGCCGGACTATCTGATTGAAGTACAACTCAGCATAGTCAGTGGGACGATAGTCCACTCTAACAGGAATGAAGTGAGCTGATTTGGTTAAATGATCCACAATTACCCAGATGGAGTTATGATTTTTGACAGCAGGAGGAAGTCCGACAATGAAATCCATACTTATCTCTTCCCATTTCCAACCTGGGATAGAAAGTGGTTGAAGTAACCCAGCTTTCATGTGCACAGCTTTAACTCTACAGTAGGTGTCACACCTAGCAACATATGCAGCTATCTCTTTTCGCATCTTGGTCCACCAATAAAGTGGCTTCAAATCATAATACATCTTATTACTACCAGGATGGATGGACAACTTGGAAGAATGTGCTTCGGACAGGATCTGATCTCTAAGCTCTCGGTCCTTAGGTACCACTAATCTATCCTTAAACCACAGCACACCTTCTTCATCTACCCTGAAATGCTTAGTTTCTTCCTCTTTCATCTTACGTTTTATGTGGAATACACCAGGATCAGTCTTTTGGAGCTCAATAATTCTGCTTTTGAGAGTACAACTGACAGTGATGTTGTACAAGACTGCTGGATGTAGAAGGCGAGATCGATGAAAATCAGTTTCAACTAAGGAATGGCAATGAGACTTACGGCTTAAAGCATCCGCAACCACATTTGCCTTGCCAGGATGATAGTGTACTTGAAGGTTATAATCCTTAATCAACTCGAGCCATCTTCTTTGACGCATATTTAACTCGGGTTGGGTGAAGATGTATTTGAGGCTTTTGTGGTCCGTGTAGATATTGCAGACATTGCCCAACAGATAATGCCGCCACACTTTCAAAGCATGAACAACTGCAGCCAGTTCTAAGTCATGCGTTGGATAATTCACCTCATGTTTCCGAAGTTGTCGAGAGGTATATGCAATTACCCCGCCTTCCTGCATCAAAACACCTCCCAAACCTATGCCTGAGGCATCACAATAAACATCAAATGGTTTCTCGATATCCGGTTGTGCCAAAACCAGAGCCGAGGTTAGGAGGGTTCGCAGTTGGTGAAAAGCCGCATCACACTCAGGAGTCCAGACAAACCTGGTGTCTTTTTGCAGCAACCGAATCATGGGTTTGGCTATTTTTGAGAAATCCGGGATAAAGCGTCGATAATAGCCAGCCAACCCAAGAAAACTCCGGACCTCATGAACCGAAGTAGGAGCCTTCCAATTCAATACTTCCTGTACCTTGGTGGGATCCACCATAATTCCCCCATCGGACAACACATGCCCAAGGAAAGGTACTTCACGAAGCCAGAATTCACACTTACTGAACTTCGCATACAGTTGATGTTCACGCAGTCTGGTGAGGACAATACGCAGGTGTTCAGCATGTTCTTCCTCGTTTTCAGAATATATCAAGATGTCATCAATAAACACCACCACAAACTTGTCCAATTCGGGCATAAACACCGAATTTATCAAACACATGAAGTGTGCGGGGGCATTCGTTGGGCCGAAAGACATAACAAGATACTCATAAAGGCCGTATCTTGTCGAGAAAGTTGTTTTTGGAATATCTTCAGGACGGATTTTAATCTGATGGTAACCAGACCTCAGATCAATCTTGGAAAAGACTTTAGCTTTGGACAACTAATCGAACAAGATATCGATACGTGGTAGAGGATACTTATTTTTGATAGTGACTGCATTCAGAGGCCTATAATCTACACACATCCGCAAAGACTGGTCCTTCTTCTTCACAAAGATAGCAGGGCATCCCCATGGAGACGAACTAGGACGAATCAACCCCTTCTTCAAAAGTTCATTCAACTGCACCTTAAGTTCAGCTAGCTCATTCGGAGGCATCCTATAAGGTCTCCTAGAGATGGGTGCCGTGCCAGGCAACAACTCGATTTTAAATTCCACATCCCAATCCGGAGGGAGTCCCGGCAAATCATCGGGAAAAACGTCAGGAAACTCACTCACTATGGGAATTTCAGCCAACGCTTTTGCTTGCACAGCATGAACTTCGCCAGACAAATCAATTTTTCTGGGAAGTTGTACTAGAAAACCCTTTTGATCTGTAGGATCTCTGAGCATAACTACCCGAGTGGATGCATCAATGAGTACCCCATTCTGACTCATCCAATTCATGCCCAAAATAACATCTATGCCTAATCCCGGCAAAACCACTAAGGCCAGCGAGTACTTTCGCCCTTCTATCTCAAACTCAAGATTCTCCACTACTTTATTTGTGGAAATATTTCCACTTGCCGCACTAATGCAATAACCCCCACCTTCAACAGTATGTAATTTGTGTGCAAATTTTGATGCAAACTTAGGACTGATAAAGGAATACGAAGCACCTGAATCAAAAAGTACCACTGCAGGATGTTGGTCAACTAGGAACTTACTAGCAGTGACAACCTCACCAGATGGGATTTCCTCAATACTGTTATAATGAGCATGCCCTTGACGGCCACCTTGGTTGACATTCTTCTTAGGATAAGGACAGTTCCTGGACCAATGGCCTGGCTTGTTGCAGTTCTAGCAAGGCATGTTGCTGGGAGGAACACTAGAGCTGCTCTGACCAGAATTTCCCTTTGCAGAGCAACTGTATATGCCTTGCGGAACCCAGTCTTAGCAGCAGGCTTCTTCTGTGGTGGATGGAACTTGGTATTCTAGGCAGGTGGGCGAGGGGAAACCCTATGTGCAGCTGGAGTACGAGACTGCGAAGCACTCGCCTCAAGGGCCCTTTTACGGCTCTTAGAGGCAGAATAAATAGCATTATTGTTTTCCTGAGTCAAAGCATCACTGATAAAATCATTCAAGATAGTACACTTGCTAGTGCCCATGGTCTTCATTAGTTTTGGGCCAAGGCCCCTTTTAAAGCTAGCAATTTTCTTAGCATCAGTATCCACAAACTCGGTTGCATACCTTGCCAGGTTGTTGAAAGATTGCAGATATTCAGTCAAACTTTTATTACCCTGCGACAACCTCATGAATTCTGTGTGCTTGATAGCCATAAGACCTGGAGGAATATAGTTCCCACGGAATGCTGCTTTGAACTGGTCCCAAGCTACCGGGACATTTGCAGGCAAAGTGGAACGATAGTGACTCCACCAAATACCCGCTGGACCATGCAGTTGATGAGAAGCATATTCAGTCTTTAGCTCATCGGTCAAGCGAAGCAGATGAAACTTCTGCTCAATAGTGTTCAACCACTCGTCGGCTTGTAGTGGTTCCTCCGCCTCCTTAAAGAGCGGGGGCTTAGTGTCAAGAAAGTCCTTGAAATCACTATATTAATTGGGTTCCGGGCCCTGGCGGCCATGACGAGCCTCCCGGTTGGCAAGCTGGCGCATAGCATCTACCAGCATGCGCTGCCCTTCTACCACGGTCTGCATCAGCTCAGCCGGGGTAAGTGGTGGCGGAGGGGGTGGCTGTTGCTCATCCTCATTGCCACGACCCCGACGGAGGTTGTACGACATCTGCAAAATGCATAGCCAATGAGCACTGACGATGTGGGAAATTTGTAGATGAATTATTGTAAATAGGTCAAACTGACTTCATGAAAATGACTTTGCAAAGAATCAAGGCACAATAATTCATCACAACCGCACAATCCATTCAAGCGCATTAATTGACGCAATCATGCGTGGGTATCCAACCAGATGTATTTTGATAAAAGGCTCACTCACAGGGAGCACAGCAGTGACTGAACCGTTTACTTTAATATCTACGTGATTTTTGACCTTTCGTACGGGTACTCGGATTCGATCCCAAAATTTCTAATCGACTGAGAAAGGCTACTTCAAACTGACCACAAAGAGACTTCGCAATGGTAGAGTTCCATGGTGGATCATGACTAGTCACCTCGATACCAGCGCATGTCAAGCAGCACAACCTTATGTCACGCGCCACAGGAGGCCCTCGGTTTCGTCGCGGCACCGAAGGGTGCTAATCGTGATACCATCACCGAACGCAACACAATATGACATCCAGTTGTGATCGAAATTAACAGGTTCAAACTAAACATCCAGGAAACATAGGGTTCGACCTTACATCCCAAAAGCCAGGTTATTACAAAGCCTCACTCCAACACAGGGAGGGCACAAAAGATGATCCTAACATCGTAGCTACGTGATGACTACTCTAAGCATCGTCCTCAGAGTCAGTGTCAAGGATCTCCTCGCCATCCTCATCGCTAATAGGCTCTAACTCCTCATCATCTTCTTCTTCTTCTGGTTCTTCTTCTGGTGGGGCATCCAGTGGCCCATTGACCTCCACTTCATCATCCTCTTCAGCCATGAAGATTCCCGAACCCATGTCCTCATCTACATTATTGTCTTGAGGCAGCAGAGGATTTAGCTGGTTGTTCAGGCGGTGCACTTCTTCATGAAGATTGTCATTGTATTCTTTTGCATTCTCCAATTGTTGCTCGAGCTCCACCTGACGAGCTCTCAGGACGTTTTCCTCGTGCCAGGCTTCATCCCTCTGGTTCATGACATGGACCAGCATGCGTTGACAGTTACGATTGGCTACTGTCAACCTCTGGACCGCAAGTGTTTCCTGATCTCGGTCATGGATTACTTGCTCCAGTTGCTGCTGCGCCGCATTCCTAGCAGCAGTCACTTCGGCCAACTCAGCCCGTAGCCTTTCCACCTCAGTGGGCTCGGGGCGGGGCTCACGTGGAGCTAGCTGGTGGCAAGGGGCCCTGCCTCCGTTTGACTTACGAGCGGTCCTCTTAGTGCGTGCCATCTGTATCAACAAGATACGACTTAAGGTGAGGATAATTTAGGGGATACGAAATTTAATTTAGTCGGGACTATTGATATTTTAAGGAGGGAGTAAAATGACATGTATGATATAATTAAACATGATGCATGCACGTTCCGTACGCCCTCTCACCTTAGTAGAAACCTAAAGTTCTAACGCTAGGCGGTGGCATACATACGTTCTCTCATATAAATGAAACTATCGGTCTACTCGTTACGCTGTTAGTGTACCTGCAGAAAATCTCATTTCAGCCCAACAGTTCCCAATATAAACACACAAGAAAGCAGTAAACTAAATATTTTCCATATACACATCCCCTGATGTATATACTTCAGTATCAAAGCTACCCGATTTATAGATTCCCACAATTAAGTGCTTACATAATTACACGGTTTAAACATGTAAGTATGCAAGTCACCAAAGCTACTCTCCCCTAGATCGTCGGTTGGACGATCATGCTCTCACAACTCACACTTACCAGAGCGTCGAGGTAATTGATCCATACATTACCACCCAAGTGGATGGCATCCATACAATATCACGCCGTATGGACGACGAAACAAAAACAAACAAGGCCCCCAAGTTAGTCTTTATAATAAGCCACCTAAGAGTCCTTATTTGGGCTAAGGGATGTGATCACTGACACACCTATAAAAATAATGTTTAGAGTTTTAAGCCTTTTCATAAACAAATACTTTTATTTTTAAATACTCGTACGATGTGTTTAATGTTGAATTATGCTCCGGTACCAGCTGTAACAGAACCGACCAAATTATAAGAGCACAAGTACAAAAACAAGCACCGAAGCGCTCAAATTTTCAAACTTGAGCCCATATAATCCCGGTAGTCAATCGAAACCACGAAGGATTTCAAACCAACTTGCTTACAACCAAGATCGCATCATTCAACATACAGATCATACGTTACATTTCACAAGTAGTTCCGAAATACACTTACACACACACGGAGTCGCAAATTATTACAAACCAAGTTCATAAAGTAGCGGAAGCATAACACACACCAGTTGTTTAAAACTACTGCTAGTCTTACTGATCACAACCCGCA
Source organism: Saccharum hybrid cultivar R570 (assembly GCA_038087645.1). Taxonomy (NCBI): domain Eukaryota; kingdom Viridiplantae; phylum Streptophyta; class Magnoliopsida; order Poales; family Poaceae; genus Saccharum; species Saccharum hybrid cultivar. The sequence goes on along the minus strand of JAQSUU010000066.1, from coordinate 27,609,016 downwards.
AAAGCATTAGGGAAAGTACATAAAAGATGATCACGCCCTAGTGATCTAGTCTTCGTCACTCGCAGGGTGGAGACAAGTTTTGCAGAAGCCTTGATAGAGCATATCATCTGCAACAGGAGGGAATAAACCCAGAGTACTGGAATGTACTCAGCTAGACTTACCCGTCGAAAACCAGAAATAAGATGGCACCAAGGATTATGCAAGGCTTACACAAGAGGCTAGCTGACATTACATTTTTGCAGAAAGGCATAAGTAATTAAAACTCTTATAACCTGTACTAGCAGTTATTTTTAGCATTTACCTGTCATCTATCTTAGCACCTGTACTAAACATGCACTTGATTATCATCAAACAATTATTAACATTATATCCATAGCAGTTATAAATTGTGGCAACATTGTATCATTCACTTAACCATCTGTTCAATTAATGAGATCTACGTTGCCGCTGTGAAAGCATCTAGGCCCCAAGGTTTGGTTTCGGTAATTAATGACAACACTTTATTACCATGACTAACGTGTGTTTTGCAGAAACATTGGTAAGTTAGGTCATGGAGGTGATAACTGCTTTGAGCACTGTGGCTTCGTGTCCCTTGATGGAAATCGTTTCGGTTTTCAAAAGAGTGACGTCAAGATTAAGGACGGTTAGTTCCGGATGACGAAGTGTTGAGACACATTCGGAATAGTCGTTAGGATCTTCGTTTTTCTCTTTTGGCCGTACTATAAAGGGGGGCATGAATGGGTAGCTTGACCTAGGCAAGTCCTATGTTTAGGTGTGGTGCACACTTGTTAAACTTGGCGCTAGGCAACCCTAGATTAGCTCAAGGTTCAGTTAGAAGCAACTTGGTTGAAGTTGCGACGCGTTTCGGGCTGTTTTCTAGGCACCGGACGCGGTCTTCGGGAACACCGGACGCGTCCGGTGTGTACGTTACCGCGACTAGGTTTCGGCCTCGACCACCGGACACGGTCCTCGCGAGGACCGGACGCGGTGGTCAGCGGCTGACACGTGTCACTCAGGGAGAACGCCCGTCGGACGCGGCCTGGACTTCATCGGCGAGTCCGGTGCGAGTCCAGTAAGGTCCAGAGAGGACCGGACGCGTCCGGTCTTCAGGCATCGGACGCGGCCTCGCGTCCGGTGTAAGTCCAGTAAGCACCCTTGCACGTCGGACGCGTCCGGTGTGTTGCACCAGCGCGTCCGGTGGTTCGTTTTCAAAATCGCGATTCGACCGTTACGGGGGACCGGCGCGTCCGGTGCGTTGCACCGGCGCGTCCGGTGACCCCGTGTCAGAAAGTAACGGTTCGTTTTCTTTGAGGGGTGTATAAATACAACCCCTCCACCTCTTTTAGAGGTCTCTTGCCCATTCAAACATCTGAGAAAACCCTTTAGAGTGCAAGGGAGTGCAAGAGCACTAGTGAGGATAGAGATTTGAGAATCAAAGCTTGAGAGCTTCTCACTAGCGATTAGAGAGAGTAGCAAGTGTGCATCCACCTCCTCATTTGGGCTCGTTGTGGTCAAGTGAGAGTTCTAGCTTGTTACTCTTGGTGATCGCCATCACCTAGACGGTTTGGTGGTGATTGGGAGTTTGGTGATCATCCGGCGGAGCTTGTGGATGACCCAACTCAAGTTGTGAGCGGTTTTGGGTGATTCGCCGCGACGGAGTGTCGAAGAATCAACCCGTAGAGAGCACTTGATCCTTGCGCGGATCAAGGGGGAGCGACACCCTTGCGCGGGTGCTCCAACGAGGACTAGTGGGGAGTGGCGACTCTCCGATACCTCGGAAAAACATCGCCGTGTTCCTTGCCCCTTTTCATTCAAGCAATTACATTCTCGTATTTACTTTCATTGCTTGATTTACATTCCTAGAATTGCCATGCTAGACTAGGATTGGAAACTAGGGTGCAAAACTTTTGATCGGTAGACTCTCTAGGAACACAAGTAGACACTAGGGGTGAATTCCGGCTTGTAGGATTTAATTCTTGCAATTAATTTTTAGAGAAGCCCAATTCACCCCCCCCTCTTGGGCATCTTGATCCTTTCAATTGGTATCGGAGCCGTGTTGCTCCTTATTTAGGCTTTACCGCCTAGAGCAAGATGTCTAACGGGGAAGGACCACCTCCCACCTTTGAGGGGGATGATTTTCCATATTGGAAAATCCGCATGGAGGCGTATCTCGAAGCCATAGATGTCGGGTGCCTTAGAGCCGCAACCCAAGGGCTTCCCGCTATCAAGGATCCCGCAAACCCCATTGGTGACGAGGAGAAGTACGACCGGTGGAATGCAAAGGCAAAAAATGCACTCTACCGGGGCTTAGGCAAAGATATCTTCAATCGTGTGCGTAATGCAAAGAACGCTCATGATTTGTGGGAGAATCTTTGTGCTCTCCATGAGGGAACTAAGAGTGAGCGTGAGGAACGCTATCATATTGCTTTAAAGAAAATTAATTCTTTTGAGATGCTTCCCAAAGAAAGTGCTAATGACATGTACACTCGCTTGAATGTTCTTGTAGAGGACCTCAATGCTCTTGGGCTCACTCAAATGAGCCAATCGGATGTTGCAAGGAGGATCTTGAGTGTTCTTCCCGTTGAGAAGTATGGTCACATTGTCACCGTGCTTCATCAAAGTGATCTCTCCACCGCAACACCGACACAAGTATTGGGGAAGATCAATGCTCATGAGATGTACATGCACATCACTCCGGAAGAGGGCTCATCATCTTCCAAGAAGAAAGACTTGGCCTTCAAAGCTAGCTATGACAAGAAGAAGAAGAAGGGCCAAGCCATGATGGTGCAAGAAAGCTCAAGTGAAAGTGATGTCGATGATGAATCACTTGCACTCATGGTGAGAAAGACCACCAAGATGCTAAAGAAGCTCAACAAGAGTGGCATCAAGTTCGATGGCAAGAAAAAGAAATTCTTCACAAGTAGCAAGAGAAAGCCCATCTCGGAGATGGATTGCTACAATTGTGGTGAACTTGGCCACCTAGCTCATCAATGCCCTAGACCACCAAAAGGCAAATACAAGAACAAGAACAAGGGCAAGAAAGATGATTCAAGTGATGAAGAAGATGAGAAGAAGAAGAACAAGCCATACAAGAAAAAGGAGTTCTACAAGAAGAAGAAGGGAGGAAAGGCTTATATTGTTGGTGATTGGCTCACCGACATTGAATCATCTTGTGATTCCTCCGAAGATGAGAGCGATGATGAGAAAGAGAAAGTTGCCGCATTTGTGATGGGGCCATCATCTTCACCGGCATCTTCACCACCATCTTCACCGCCTCTTTCACCATCATCGTCCACTACTCACCTATGCCTTATGGCCAAGGGTGAACGAAAGGTACAAAATCATGATAGTGATGATGATGATAGTGATAGTGATGATGAATATGATGCACCTTCTTATGATGAACTTGTAAAATTGTTAAACAAATACACTAAAATCATAAGAAGGACTAGAAGTGAAAATGATGATCTTCAAAATGAAAATGAATCACTCTCATCTAAGCTTGAAAATGCTCAAAAGACTAGTGGTGAGCTTAGAGATAAAAATGAAGTTATGTCTTCCACTCTCAAAGAGCTCAAAACCTCTAATAAAGAGCTTAAAGATCAACATGATAAACTTGAGAGGAAGCATGATGAGCTCATCACTAGACATAGCTCTCTAAAAGACAAGTACACCACATTGAAAATTGACTATGATAGTCTTGTGGTTGCTAATGAACTTGCTCTTGAGACACATGATGCTACTAACAATGTTGTTAAGTGTGATATAGCTACATCATGTGATGATTTGATCATTGAAAGCATTGAGCAAGGTTCTAGTAGCAAAGGCAAGAGTGTGGTTGAGTCATGCAACCATGATGATTATGCCGAGATCAAGTGTGAGAATGAGAAGCTTGCAAATGAGAACAAGAAGCTCAAAGGTTTGATGGCTCTTGAGAAGCAAACAACAAATGAGTCACTCATTGAAGAGAACAAGAAGCTCAAGCAAGAAAAAGAGCATCTCAAGACCGGCCTAAGCAAGTTCACAAGAGGTCAATATTTGCAAAGTGAGCTCCTCATGAACACCGTAATGAAGATGGATAGAAGTGGCATTGGGTACTTGGCAAATCAAGAGAAGAAAGCAAAAGCTCAACAACAAAGCAAGTCAAAGCCCAAGCCAAAGAGATGTGTTGAGTGTGGTCAAGAAGGTCACTTTGCTCATGAATGCAAAACTCCACCACCACAACCCTTGCCCAAGCATGCTAGACCTTTTGCCTTCAATGCTCATTATATGCTAAGAAAAGATTCAAATGGGAAGATGAAAGTCATGTTTTTGGGTCCCCCAAACAAGAATAGGCCAAAGAAAATATGGGTTGCCAAGTCACTAGTTGAGAAAGTCAAGGGCCCCTCTCAAGTTTGGGTCCCTAAACAAAAAGCTTGATCTCTTGTGTGTAGGTGAACTACAAGACCGGTGGATCTCATTGGGTTATTGATAGTGGTTGCACTCAACATATGACCGGTGATCCTCGTATGTTCACCTCAATTGAAGAGAATGGGATATGCCAAGAGAAGATCACATTTGGAGATAATTCAAAGAGCAAAGTCAAGGGTATAGGCAAGATTGCAATATCAAATGATCACTCACTCTCAAATGTGCTCTATGTTGCTTCATTGAGTTTCAACTTATTATCCGTCGGGCAACTTTGTGACCTTGGCTTCCAATGCTTGTTCACACCCAATGAAGTTGAAGTTTCAAAGATAGATGACAAGCAAGTGATATTCAAAGGCTTTAGATATAACAATCTTTATCTTGTTGACTTCACCTCCGAAGATGCAAATTTGATGACATGTTTGTTCACCAAGACCTCACTTGGTTGGCTTTGGCATAGGAGGCTTGCACATGTTGGAATGAGCACTCTCAACAAGCTATTGAAGAAAGAACTAGTAAGAGGATTGAAGGATGTGAAGTTTGAAAAGGACAAACCTTGTAGTGCATGTCAAGCCGGCAAACAAGTTGCAAACACTCATCCCACCAAGGCTTTCATGTCAACCTCAAGAGTGCTAGAACTTCTACACATGGATTTGTTTGGGCCTACAACATACAAGAGCTTGGGTGGTAATCTCTATTGTCTTGTGATAGTAGATGACTACTCAAGATATACATGGACCTTCTTCCTTCATGACAAATCCGAAGTGGCAAGTTGCTTCAAGAAGTTTGCAAAGAGAGCTCAAAATGAATTCGAAGTCAAGATAAAGAAGATTAGAAGTGACAATGGCAAAGAGTTTGACAACACCAACATTGAAGCTTATTGTGATGAAATTGGAATCAAGCACGAGGTCTCTTCAACCTACACTCCTCAACAAAATGGTGTAGTTGAGAGAAAGAACCGGACTTTGATCACCCTTGCAAGAACAATGCTAGATGAGTACAACACTCCGGAAAAGTTTTGGGCCGAGGCAATCAATACCGCATGCTATGCTTCAAATCGCCTCTTCCTCCAAAAGTTTCTTGGCAAGACCCCCTATGAGTTGCTTAATGGGAAGAAGCCGGACGTCTCATTCTTCCGGGTGTTTGGTTGCAAATGCTACATCTACAAGAAGCGTCAACACCTAGGGAAGTTTCAAAGACGTTGTGATATTGGCTTTCTTGTTGGTTACTCATCAAAGTCCAAAGCATATAGAGTATTTAACCATACCACCGGTTTGGTTGAAGAAACATATGATGTGGAATTTGATGAATCTAATGGCTCCCAAGGAGCAATTGAGAATTGTGATGATGTAGGTGATGAACCCTTGAGGGAGGCCATGAAGAACATGCCCGTGGGAGACATCAAGCCAAAAGATGATGATGACGATGTACAAATTGTTGATCCACCATCTTCATCACGTATGCCTCAAGATGATGACAAGAATGAGAGAGTTGAAAATGAAGATACTTATGTCTCTCATGAACAAGCCGAGGCACAAGCACAAGATGTTGATGCTCCCCATCCACCTCCTCAAGTGGTTGATAGAAGAAACTCACCTCTACTTCAAGCTCATCCACAAGAACTCATCATAGGGAGTCCTACAAAGGGAGTAATGACTCGATCTCAAAAGCTAGCTTCTTTCGTTGAACATCACTCTTTTGTCTCTTGTGTTGAACCTAAGAATGTAGAAGAAGCTCTTCAAGATCCGGATTGGGTGAATGCCATGCATGAAGAATTGAACAACTTCACCCGCAATCAAGTATGGACACTTGAAGAGCATCCAAGAGGTGCAAGAGTCATTGGAACCAAGTGGGTGTTCCGAAACAAGCAAGATGACCAAGGCATAGTTGTGAGGAACAAGGCAAGACTAGTTGCAAAGGGGTTCTCTCAAGTTGAAGGTCTTGATTTTGGAGAGACCTTTGCACCCGTTGCAAGACTTGAAGCCATTCGTATCCTCCTTGCATATGCATCACATCATGATATGAAATTATATCAAATGGATGTGAAAAGTGCATTCTTAAATGGCTTTATTAATGAACTAGTCTATGTCAATCAACCTCCCGGGTTTGAAGACCCTAGATATCCTAATCATGTTTATAGGTTGTCCAAGGCGCTATATGGGCTCAAGCAAGCCCCTAGAGCGTGGTATGAGCGCCTCCGGGACTTCCTCATTGAGAAGGGCTTCACCATCGGGAAGGTCGACACCACACTATTCACCAAGAAGCTTAATGGGGAGATCTTCATTTGTCAAGTGTATGTTGATGATATCATCTTCGGGTCAACAAATGAAGATTATTGCAAGGAATTTGGTGAATTGATGTCGAAGGAGTTCGAGATGTCAATGATTGGTGAGCTCACATTCTTCCTTGGTTTTCAAGTCAAGCAAATGAAAGAAGGGATTTTCATCTCTCAAGAAAAGTATACCAAGGATCTTCTCAAAAGATTCAAGATGGAAGAATGCAAGCCAATCAAGACCCCAATGCCATCAAATGGACATCTCGACCTAGATGAGGGAGGTAAACCGGTTGATCAAACTCTCTACCGTTCTATGATTGGTAGCTTGTTGTACCTTACCGCATCTAGGCCCGATATCATGTTTAGTGTGTGCATGTGTGCTCGCTTTCAAGCGTGCCCTGAAGAACCTCACTTAAGTGCCGTAAAAAGAATTCTAAGATATCTTAAGCACACCCCAAGTATTGGTTTATGGTATCCCAAAGGAGCTAGATTCCAACTAGTTGGCTATTCCGATTCGGATTATGCCGGTTGCAAAATTGATAGAAAAAGCACATCCGGAGGGTGCCATTTGCTTGGGAGATCATTAGTATCTTGGTCATCTAAAAAGCAAAATAGTGTGGCTTTGTCCACCGCCGAAGCGGAATACATTGCCGCGGGGGCTTGTTGTGCACAAATCTTATATATGAAACAAACCCTCCTAGACTATGGAGTTGTTCTTGAAAAGGTGCCACTTTTATGTGATAATGAAAGTGCCGTTAAAATTGCTAACAATCCGGTACAACACTCTCGCACCAAGCACATTGATATCCGCCACCACTTTCTAAGAGATCACGTTGCTAAAAATGACATATCACTAGAAGGTGTGCGAAGTGAAAATCAATTAGCGGATATCTTCACTAAACCTTTGGACGAGGCTACTTTTTGTAGGCTAAGAAGTGAACTTAATGTGCTTGATTCAAGTAACTTTAAAAAATGAGCGCGTGTTGTCCCTTGCATTGCATTGTATCATATGTCACGTTTACTTTATCGCAATGCATTTAGGGCTTGGCTAACACGGTTACGATAACCCTCCTTTGGAGGAGTGAAGAAGCCTAACCGTGGATCAAACTTGACAAGCAACCTAGCTTTACTTTCTTGTATTGCATTGCATTTGCATGGTTGTTTGTTTGTCGTTTCTTTTCGGTTTAGCTTTGAGCAACCTCTGTGTTCGTCCATGGATAGAGAGAGCATTTGACGCTCCTAAAGGTCCAAAAACTCTATTGCATGGCCATACGTTGCTCCTCGGGTGTTTATTGCCTATTTTCCTAAAAATAATACTAGCCTAAGGCAAAATATTTTGAAAAATTTGAGGGTTTGAGTGAGGTCACTCATATCAGGTTCCAATTGGTGTTTATTTGTGTCTCTTTGAATTGGAACTTGATTGGGAGAAGTCGCGTCGAAGTTCGGAATGAAGAATGGCGAAAAACAGCCACCGGACGCTGCACCGGACGCAGTGTTGCTGCACCACCGCGTCCGGTCCCGGTGTCCACCAGCGCGTCCGGTTTTCCAGAAGACAAAGTCCAGATCTAGGCACCGGACGCTGCACCGGACGCGCCTCTGACCACCACCGCGTCCGGTCCCGGCTACCACCACCGCGTCCGGTGCTCCGCGATGAATTCCCGAGCACTCAGCCATCGGACTCTGACCGCGTCCGGTCTGTCCACACCGGACGCGCCCGGTGACTCCAGGTGCTTACTGGAGTGTCACCAGACGCTGCACCACCGCGTCCGGTGATTTTGACCACCGCGTCCGGTGCTACTATATCGAGCGGATCTGAGCCCCTCATTAAAACCGTTTTTGACTTGTCCGTTTTTCCTTCACCCGACCGTTTCCGCCGCCGCCCGTACCCTAGTCGCCGATTCGTCAAAGCACCGCGCCCTTGTTATCGTCCTCGCCTCCGGCGAGCTTCTCCGGCGACTCCTCCGCGCTCCAGCCACGCCATCTCGCCCCCTAGGCCGCACGCCGCGCCGACCCGCAGCGCCCGCGCCTCTGCCGCTCCTAGCCGCGCCGCCGCCAAATCACCGCCTCCTCTCACCGCCGGCGAGCCAGTCCGCACCGTGGCTCCCCAGCAGCCGCCGCAGCTCTCCCTCGTGCACTCGTGCCCTCGATTCCTCCTTTTCGGCTGCGGTTGTTCACCTAGGGTTTTCCCCTAAACCCTAGCTCGAGGGTTTGCCTCTACCCTAGCTCGAGGTATTGCCTTGTTCGACTTCTTCCGTTCTCGTCAATTCTTTTTCGTCGATAAGGCTTATCGTTGACCGTAATCATTCATTGCTATCTCGATTGGTCGTTTCAGTGCTCGATCGCCGATCTCGGGGGTTCTCGCGAACTAGGTCACCTCGTCCCTTCACCGTTGTCTCGTCGATCCGAGGTAGCTTAGCGTCGTTTCACTTCGTATCTCATGTGCTTGCTATCTAGGGTTTCGTATCTTTAGATATATATGTGCTTATAGTATATCTCTCTATTCCATACGTGCAGCGAGTCAGTCGGTGTGTCGGGTCAGATCTGCTTGCTTAATCCGAGGCCAAGCCTGCGGATACGGATTGAGGCCAAGCCTCTCGAGTGACAGTTCACCATCTTACAGAGGTTCTCAGTCAGTTTGTCAGCATGGTGCGTTGCAAGAACGCCGGTGGTGCTCCTGGTGACGGGGACGACAGTCCTCCTCGTCGGTCTGAGATTGCGCGTGGAAAGCGCATCAAGGTAATGGCCAGAAAGAAAAAGAAGACACTTACAGAGGCAGAGGTTGCTCAGGCCGTGGCAGATGCTGCAGAGCAGGCAGAGAGAGGTGGCAGACGCAGTGGCATACACATAGGCGACAGTCGCTTTCATCTTGAAGGTCGACAGCTCGGCACTGAGGCCACTGAGGGCACCGAGGCTACAGCACCTTCAGAGCAGATGTCAGTTGATCCACCCTCAGAGCAGACACAGGCTACAGAGACTACACCAGCTACTGAGGCTACCCAGACCACTGAGGCTCCACAGGCCACTGAGGATACAGAGGAGCAGGCTGCTCAGTCTCCACCACGTCGCCGCTCCACACGTGCTCGTTCACAGGTGACACCCAGGCCAGAGGGCCAGCGTCGTGGTGCACGACCTCCTCCCAGAGTTAGAGGGTCACCCCCGGTCGAGCACTTAGACCTGAGGGGTGCTTCTTCACGTCAGGTGAAGAGCTTGAGGTTTGTGGAGATCAGCCGATGGTTTCCACCTGTCAGAGATGCCAGAGCTTCAGAGGGTTTCTATACCCCACTTCAGGAGGACTTCTACAGGGCCCTAGTTGACAGTGGCATTGCATTCAGACCTCAGAGGGTATGTCGACTAGAGGCATTGGTTGATGTTGTGGGAGAGCAGCTCCGTCCGCACCTGTCCTATCTGCCTGGCTTATCAGATCTTCTTGGACGGACAGGTGCTTACTGCGGCACATGGGTCAGGGAGTTCTATGCTTCTTTGTGGATTGATCCTGCCCATGAGTTCATACACTTTGCTTTCAGAGGCCGCGATCACAGACTGTACAGCTCCAGAGCTCGAGAGATCCTCAGACTTCCAGCTTCTGACACGAGGATCCATCAGTTGTGCTATGGACAGACTCCACCTCCCAGACGCCCTCACGGCGGTTCAGTGCCACCCACCGACCTGGTTCGACCCTGCTTTCGCGAGCCTTTTGGCGAAGGGTCACGTCGTACGCCTGCCAGCTTGACGCCACTTGCCAGAGTCTTGGATGCTATACTCAGACGCACTCTACTCCCCAGACTTGGCTACAGAGAGGGACTGACACGTATGCAGCTTTGGGTTGTTCACCACCTCCTTTCACAGAGACAGTTTGACATCTGGGATCTTATTCTGAGTGAGATGGAGGACACCATTGCTGAGGGCTTCAAGGGTAACCGTCAGCTGCCCTATGCACACTGGATTTGCTTTATCATCAGATCTTCTATCCAGATGCCACCAGAGATCAGGGCCGAGATAGCCAACACTACTACAGCATTCCCTGACTATGATATTCGACAGCTTTGGGCTTCTATCACTAGAGAGCAGGCTCCAGCACCAGGACAGCGTGAGCGCCCTGATGTTCCTGAGACAGCAGCTGAGCAGGACGCTAGAGTTGACGAGCTTGCCGAGGCAGAGCTCGCAGACCTTGACACTCAGCCTGCTGGGATACCTGAGGATGTCACTTCAGACAGCACAGATGAGGATTATCAGCCCATCCCCAGGTACCGGTCTCCTCGGTCTCACGACCACGAGGCCGGTGGTTCTGGTTCAGCCTCCCGCTCAGACCCAGCCATGGTGGCTATTCTTGAGAGGTTGACCCAGGCACAGGAGCAGCAGCAGCAGCAGATACAGCGCCAGGCACAGGACACAGCTGCAGCACTAGCACAGATTCAGGCTCGCCAGGACGAGTTTCAGCGACAGCAGCTTGAGATCCAGAGGCAACAGGTTGAGATGCAGAGACAGAGTCAGCAGCAATACATGGATCTTCTGCGGCATCTCATCACAGTTGGGGTTCCTCCGCCTGCTTCTGTCATGACTCAGGCTTTGCATTCCAGTGATCCATCGAGTCAAGGACAGCCGAGCTTTCAGTTTACATCTCCACAGCAGCAGGTTCCCCAGTCTTTTTAGTCCCCGAGCTTCACTCCTATACATACGGGGTTTACACCGTCAGACCAGCCTCGCCCGCATCTTCTGACAGGCACACCTCTTGGTGATTTCAGTGCCACCTACAGCGAGTTGACTGGTCAGCCGACACCCTCGCATATGACTACGTTTCACACTTCGTCAGGGTTGTCAGCTTCCGAGGCAGTCGTTCTTCCAGTGACAGGGACCGGGACTACAGAGACCATCCCTTCTTCAGTTGCCTCGACAGATCCCCCCGCTACTGGCACACTACAGGCTCAGGTCACTCAGACAGATCCACTTGTTACTACTCAGTCAGTGCCCGTTCCTGCTCAGACCCAGACCGCTTCACAGCCACGTGCTTCTTCAGAGGGTCAGCCAGATAGCTCAGACTCCGAGGGCGATTCACTTCACTTTGTGATTACTCCGCGCACCTCGGCACCCGACACGACTCCGTCTGTCCCCCCGTCAGATTAGATTAGTTTTTTGGCGCTTGATGCCAAAGGGGGAGAGAGAGTAGTTTCAGGGGGAGTTTGTTAGTGGGTTTTCGTTTTTCGTGTGCTACATTCATGCATATCATGTTTTTTTTTCAGCAATGCATTCGTTGACTTTGTCGTTGAGTCGTAAACCTTGAGTCTTAATGTGTTATTCGTCTCAATGTTTAATATATGTCACCGTTTTAGCTATAGCTCTAAGGTTGTGCTTCCGTGACTTACTCCGATCACTTATGAGCTATATCTTTATGTGTACTAACGCTTTTTGTCTTATCTTATGAAGTACACTCTTTTGGCTTGGGACACATAAGCAATTCCTATCCTTGTATGCTTATTGTCTTTTGCTTATGTGAACCAAGCATGCTCGAAAACCTTCACTCTAATCCATTGAAACTTAGTGTTGTCATCAATCACCAAAAAGGGGGAGATTGAAAGCATCTAGGCCCCAAGGTTTGGTTTCGGTAATTAATGACAACACTTTATTACCATGACTAACGTGTGTTTTGCAGAAACATTGGTAAGTTAGGTCATGGAGGTGATAACTGCTTTGAGCACTGTGGCTTCGTGTCCCTTGATGGAAATCGTTTCGGTTTTCAAAAGAGTGACGTCAAGATTAAGGACGGTTAGTTCCGGATGACGAAGTGTTGAGACACATTCGGAATAGTCGTTAGGATCTTCGTTTTTCTCTTTTGGCCGTACTATAAAGGGGGGCATGAATGGGTAGCTTGACCTAGGCAAGTCCTATGTTTAGGTGTGGTGCACACTTGTTAAACTTGGCGCTAGGCAACCCTAGATTAGCTCAAGGTTCAGTTAGAAGCAACTTGGTTGAAGTTGCGACGCGTTTCGGGCTGTTTTCTAGGCACCGGACGCGGTCTTCGGCAACACCGGACGCGTCCGGTGTGTACGTTACCGCGACTAGGTTTCGGCCTCGACCACCGGACGCGGTCCTCGCGAGGACCGGACACGGTGGTCAGCGGCTGACACGTGTCACTCAGGGAGAACGCCCGTCGGACGCGGCCTGGACTTCATCGGCGAGTCCGGTGCGAGTCCAGTAAGGTCCAGAGAGGACCGGACGCGTCCGGTCTTCAGGCATCGGACGCGGCCTCGCGTCCGGTGTAAGTCCAGTAAGCACCCTTGCACGTCGGACGCGTCCGGTGTGTTGCACCAGCGCGTCCGGTGGTTCGTTTTCAAAATCGCGATTCGACCGTTACGGGGGACCGGCGCGTCCGGTGCGTTGCACCGGCGCGTCCGGTGACCCCGTGTCAGAAAGTAACGGTTCGTTTTCTTTGAGGGGTGTATAAATACAACCCCTCCACCTCTTTTAGAGGTCTCTTGCCCATTCAAACATCTGAGAAAACCCTTTAGAGTGCAAGGGAGTGCAAGAGCACTAGTGAGGATAGAGATTTGAGAATCAAAGCTTGAGAGCTTCTCACTAGCGATTAGAGAGAGTAGCAAGTGTGCATCCACCTCCTCATTTGGGCTCGTTGTGGTCAAGTGAGAGTTCTAGCTTGTTACTCTTGGTGATCGCCATCACCTAGACGGTTTGGTGGTGATTGGGAGTTTGGTGATCATCCGGCGGAGCTTGTGGATGACCCAACTCAAGTTGTGAGCGGTTTTGGGTGATTCGCCGCGACGGAGTGTCGAAGAATCAACCCGTAGAGAGCACTTGATCCTTGCGCGGATCAAGGGGGAGCGACACCCTTGCGCGGGTGCTCCAACGAGGACTAGTGGGGAGTGGCGACTCTCCGATACCTCGGAAAAACATCGCCGTGTTCCTTGCCCCTTTTCATTCAAGCAATTACATTCTCGTATTTACTTTCATTGCTTGATTTACATTCCTAGAATTGCCATGCTAGACTAGGATTGGAAACTAGGGTGCAAAACTTTTGATCGGTAGACTCTCTAGGAACACAAGTAGACACTAGGGGTGAATTCCGGCTTGTAGGATTTAATTCTTGCAATTAATTTTTAGAGAAGCCCAATTCACCCCCCCTCTTGGGCATCTTGATCCTTTCACGCTGCTCAAGTCAAGTGCTCACTAACCGGGAGCGATGGCAATTCGAATCGAATTCCTATCCAGCTGGAGGGGTATTTCTAACACTCACCGCGCAGGCCCCTGCCAGGGTCGCATAAGCCACCTTTCGTATGGTTCAGGAATCGTGGGTCCGAATGATGTCGCGACCCCAAGGGCGACACTCTGCCAGGTGATAGGGACTCTAACCCCCCCTTGGTCTCACGCCAATGTCCCCAAGCACATCCTTTCTCTCCTCCAAGAAGCAACCTACCATTCGATTCCCGGCCTGAACCACATTACTCGGCTTCGCGGTCGGAACGACTTATCCGGCCAACTAAGTGTTAGACTGCGTTCAACATGACTCAAGGACGTACAGCGAATCGGTCCTTAAACGACTCAGATGGGCATAGCTCCACACCCAAGACGTGAAGTGTCTTGCGGCTATACTATCGAACTCCCGTCCGGTCTCAATTTCATTTTAAAGCATGGTTCCATCCACGATAGCCATAAAGCCACTCGTGATCAAATCCTACATCTCGCGGATGACCGGAAATCACCTGACTTCTACCGGACTAAACAGGGCTAAGCATTGACACGTGCCTAAACCTAATATAGGATTAAGTACGATATCTGGACAAGGACAGGTATAATGCAACAAGTGTTTTCATACAACTCCTACAACTTAATGCAGTAAACAATTAAAAGTACTCAAGATTGATTTATAAACCATAGGTTCATCATGCACCGGGGCTTGCCTTTTAGAAAGGTCGACGGCCGATGGTCAAGGCACTCAGGCAGATCTTCTGCGGGAACTTCTCCGCCGGCTGGTTCCTCTGGCTCCTCCGGCTGGTTCTAGATTTCCTCTGGGATCACTTGCTCGAACTCGAGGAGCGTTACCCCCTCCGGAACACCTATTGCATGAGTGCATAATAAATCTCATGGATGCATAATGAAAGATGCAACATGCTCGGAATGAAATGCATTACAACACTCTTAAAGCTCTATTCAAATCACTTCAATTATTAAGTGCAAATTTCCTCTCCGGTAGAGAAGTACTCACCTAATCTACTCAACCTAAGATATAGCTGTTCTTCTTCGGTTAAGGCCCTAACACCTAACAATCACAAGAGTAACATTACTTAGGTTACCACATCCAACACCAAAATATCACAGCAAGACATTCTGGACAGCAGCTAATTGTTTCTAACATAACTGGAGATTCCCAACTCCAAAAGATATGGTCTAAGACAATCTGGAAAGATTATGAAATGCCCTACAAATCATTTTCAGACCTCAACCCTTAATTCCTAAGTTTTCCATGTCGAATTTCCCAAGTTCCAGAATCTGTCCTCTCTAAACAGAGAGCAGCCAATTCTGGACTGTCACTTAAAACAGCAATAACTCCTAAACTATTAAGCCAAATGCTCCCAAATTTTGACACAAGCTAGTTTATCAAGTTTACTACAACTTTGGTGTTTACAAGTTTTCCAGCAAACACCTTTATTAAAGGTCAAATCTCAATATACTACCAGCTGTCCAGAAAACCTAGAATTGCAAAGATTAAATATTTATTTATGTGGCAAACTTCCTCTAAGACCAAGCTAATGTTACCAAAAGTTCACATTGGTCACAAAAATACCAGAAAGTAAGAAGTGCCCACCTAGAATATTTATTTACACCCCTTTCTTAGTTTACTTAATTAATTAAGTGTAATTTTAATCATATATGTAAACTGCTCGTAAAATTCTACAAAAATTACAGGAGACTCTCTGAACCAAAAAGAGGCTACTGTAAAAATTTGAATTAAAATTATTCACAGAAACTCCCTACACAAAATTCACAAGCCAAAAAGGCTGATTTTTGTATAAATAACAAATCACATTGAAAAGTATCAAACAATAGATTTCATATTTTTCTTAGACACCTTAAGGTACCAGGACATTCTCCAAAAATTTATAAGAACATTGCACATGTAGAAAAATTACTAAAATTCATTCAAGTATTCCCTAAAACAACATGATAGCATTATAACTTGAAAAGTATTCAAGCACTAGTGCCCAAATTTTTACCAGAGCTAATATAGGTATAAATTAGCCTACCCACCAAATTTCATAATTTTTGGAACACTACAACTCAAGTTATGCATTAAACAAATTTGCCTTCAT
The DNA here is from genome assembly GCA_038087645.1 of Saccharum hybrid cultivar R570. Taxonomy (NCBI): domain Eukaryota; kingdom Viridiplantae; phylum Streptophyta; class Magnoliopsida; order Poales; family Poaceae; genus Saccharum; species Saccharum hybrid cultivar. Next base: position 27,593,017 of record JAQSUU010000066.1, on the reverse strand, counting down.
TTTAAACACATTTCAAAGACCTATTTAAATCTCCCAGAAACTAAACATCACATATCAAATTTATATTTTTCTAAAATACTACACATCATGCAGGGCCTAACAAAATTTACTTTATAATTTTTTAGCAAGTAAAACCCTAGATATACATTTTCCAAATCTTATTTAAAACTGTGACAGAATAAAGAAAATGAATAAATCCTATTGCTACTGGGCCGGCCCGGGAAAAGACGCGGCCCACGGTGCACGCGCGGCCTGCTCGGCCGTCCCGCCCGCGCGCGCGACTGCCAGGCGGGCCCCCTCGGTCAGTGGCAGGGGGACAGGGGAGCGGACGGCGGTGGTCAGAGCTCGTCGCCGGCAAGCCGACCGGCGAAATCGAGGTCACCAACGTGATCTCCATCCTTCCCTGAGACGATTGAGATAGGATGGAGAGGCTGGGTCAGTCCGAGGCGGCTCACCGACGGAGATGGCGGCTCGACGGTGGCTGACCGCCGTGCTCCGGCCAACTCCGGTGACCAAAACGGCAAGGCAGAGAGGGGAGAGGACCAGCGAGCATGGGCGGATAAAACGAGGGACACCATAGGGGCAGTGGTTCGATGGAGAGTTCGGACCACATGCTCAGTATCACGGCGGCGCACTGCTCACTCCGGCGAGCTCCCCGTTCCGGCTAAGCCACGAAGGGGTTGGGCACTACATCTTCGGAGGAGGAACTACGACCGGCGGCGCACCCCATGCGCACCCTATCTCGGCCAAAGACCAACTACAGAGAGAGAATGGAAGGAGCTTGCCCACACGGCAATGGCGACCGCGGCGAGAGCTCGCTACGGTTCTCGTCCGTTCCGAACTCTACAGTTCGAATCACGCGGTAACATCTTCACCTAAGCTTCTACCGGTCAAGAGAATGACGAAACGAAGGTGATATGGGACGAAGGCGTGCTGTGCAGGGCTGGCCACGGAGAACCGCAAGAGCGGCGGCGCTTCGGTGACTCCAGGCGGGGGGAAAAACGGCAATGTCGCTTACCCTAAGCTCGGATGCCTCAAAGGAGCGGTTGACAAGGTACGTGAGGTGGTGGCGGAGTTGTGGGCGTGATTTGACGGGCTGTGGTGCTGTGACGAGTGCGCGCGGCGACGACGAAGCTCGCGGCAATGGCGGCGGCCTCGTTTCCGCCCGGCGCACGCAGAGGGGTGGAGAAGGGAAAGGAGGAAGTGAGGTGGGTGGAGCGTCGGCTTCGTGGCGTCTTTGAGCGCGCCGTGGGCTGACTGGTGGGACCCCAGCCGGCGCATGGCCGCCACCGAGCCCCCACGCGTCGCCACTGTCCTGGCTCCGGTCGGCCACGACAGACAGACGAGGTCGGTTGACTGAATGGAGGCCGTCATCGTATGACTGACAGCGCGAATTCGACGAAGAAAATCTCCCAAACCAGCTTGATTTAGTTGAAGATGATTACAACAATTATGTAGAGCTACATGAGGGCTATAAATTTGTCAATTGGAGCTTGGACTGGTTCGGCCTAAATTTGAAACTACAAAGCTCCAAAGTGGGGTACTTGGAAACTGAAACCTAGTTTCAGTCACTATGCCGACTGAAACCCAATCTTCTAGGCACCATATCTCCTAAACCATTGAGAACTAGGGGATGATGATGTTGACAATGTTGTAGAGCTAAGTGAGTACTACAAAAGTGTCAACATGAGTTGGGGCTGGTTTGGTCTGATTTGCAAACTACAAGCTTCCAAAGTAGGTCACTATCAAACTGGAGGGACACTTTTGAGACTTAGAAAAATTCTAAGTGCTGAGACAGCCCCTCCAACTGACTTGTGGGCCAATTTTGAGCATGTTCTGGTCAGTTTCATGAGATGGTCATATTGAGACTTTTGTTCTCCATAAAATTCCCTACAACTTTGATTAAGGTTGTTCCTCCATGCAAGGTCTCTAAGCTAGACTTTTTAATTGGTCAAACTAAGGCATCTTAGGGCCAAATGCTGGTCAACAACACCTTGAAGGTCATTTTGGTAATTTTGGTCAACATGAACCTTGCTCCATTAGTTACTCTAAGTGAGATTAAGGTATTGTAGGGTCTAATTAGCCACTCTACCCTTTTGCTACACCAAATTCCTAGTGTCACAAGATGGGAACCAATCAAAACCCTAAAACATCCACATTTGTTGCAAACAAAGTAAAATAAAATGAGATGATGCATGTTCATGCTTATGCCATGCAATGCAATTAAGGAGCTAAACACCTGAGGTGTTACAGCCCTCCCCCTTATAAAAATCTCGTCCTGAGATTTGGAAAGCGTATCATTTTTCATAGAATTCCTTATAACCATCCCGCAAATAGTCCTCCCGTTCCCACGTAGCGTCACTTTAGCTAGCTGAGTTGGCAGCGAAACAATAAATAAAGTAAGCATTCGGTGAAGGTGAAAGAATCAAAATACACGTGCAAGACACAAGAAGCATTGGGCAGTGTGAGAGACTACTACTTCACTCATCGATAGTGTTGCATTTTTCTCTGCTCTCCGAGGCGCTGTTTGTTTGAACTTATCAGCTGTACCGTTTTAACGAAATAACAGTGTTTTTCTCTCACAATAAATCAGCATCAGTATCAGCCATTTTTCTAGCCAGCCGAATAGGGCCTCACATCCAGATCAGCTAAAAAATGAGCCGAGCTAGTGACATAGTATATCCCATTTGGGGACGCCTAACATAACAAATTAACTATTTAAACTTATCAGCTGTACCGTTTCAGCACATCCAGATCAGCTAAAAAATGAGCCGAGCTAGTGACATAGTATATCCCATTTGGGGACGCCTAACATAACAAATTAACTATTTGAACTTATCAGCTGTACCGTTTCAGCGAAATAACAGTGTTTTTCTCTCACAACAAATTAGCATCAGCATCAGCATCAGCATCAGCCGTTTTTCCAGCCAGCCGAATAAGGCCTCACATCCAGATCAGCTAAAAAATGAGCCGAGCTAGTGACATAGTATATCCCATTTGGGGACGCCTAACATAACAAATTAACTAAACTGGGATGACGGCGCACGGAAAATTTGGGGCAAGCGATGGTGAGGCCAGAACTCTAGATTGTTGGCGACCGCTCTGAGCCAAATCAGATCGGTGCAGAAAAAAACAGTAGTTGTTTTTTTTTGCAGTCTGATTGTGGCGGTGTTTAGTTCCGCGAAAAGAGGTAAAAAAGTATTGTAGCACATTTTGGTTTTATTTGGCAAATAGTGTCCAACCGTTAACTAATTAGATTCAAAACGTTCGTCTCGCAAAGTACAACCAAACTGTACAATTAGTTTTTGATTTCATCTACATTTAGTATTCCATGCATGTATCGCAAGTTTGATGTGATGAAAAATCTTTTTTTTGCATAGTATTTTTTTTTTAGGAACTGAACACAGCCTGTATAGTCATATGCCCGATTTGGTGAACTGCTTGTACAACAATGACACAATGAAGAGGACCAAAGACCAAGACAATAGTATAGTAATTCTATGCATGCAAGGTCACCAAACCAATTATATACAAGTAGGATTAGAAACAGAATATGTAGAGTTTCTAGCGATTATGAGCAGTGACGGCAGCTACTAGCAATGCAAATGATGTACACTAAGCACAACCATAATTCAGTTTATGTTTTGTATACGTTTATTATCTCGATCTATTGGCTGTGAAATGCCGCGGGCCGTTTAGGATCTCAAGGTAGGCCCTAATTAAGCATGCATGCGAACTCACATGCTCCGCAACTATAAAAACGAAGGAAGCTCAGGTTTCCGATGCAAACTAGCAATCTGCCGTATATATGCAAATTCTACTTAAGCAGTATGCATAGCATCACTACGAATAGAACAATCTATAAGAAGGAATATATGTCTCCTTCACCTTCACAAAGACGTACATGGAAAGGGTGTAGGGTGGCGACCTTTTTCACGTAGACGTCATCGTCGTCGTTGAGGTAGTCCACGTTGTGCGCTGTGGTAGTGGCACCGATGGCCTTGGGGATTGATTCGGCGAGGAGCTCGGGATCGCTACCGGGAGCCTTCTTCTCCTGCCGGGCCTTGGCCTTTGCCGCCTCGTCATCAGCGCACGCATCGCCCAGGATTTCCACTTTCTTCTTCCTCCCGGCCTTGGGGTTGTCGCCGGAGGACGCGCAGCGGCGGCGCTTGAGGGAGGCCGTGAACGTGGCCAGCGGGTGGCGAAACCAGGAGAGTAGATTGCAGCTGGTGGCTGGGGTTTTGTCGGGTGTCAGAGCTGGGATTTTTGAGAGGGGCGTCGATGGCGGATTTGGTTCCAAGTTGGAGGCCTCGGGGTGGGGAAACCCCGACGGCAGGACGTGGCTCTCCTGCTCTTGCTCCTGCTCCGGCTGGATGCCAGCCATCGTCCCTGGTTGGCGCAGCGGACAGGCCTCCGGGCGCGTAGCCTCCAGCTCTAGGGTTTTTATCCTTTCTTTTCTGATGAGATTGCTTTGCAACTCAAGAGTCAAAGGACTCGAGGGGAGGGATTGGGAGATGGGTTTGTAACTTTGTATACTTTATATATATGTATATATATACACAAAAACTGCTTATGAAAGTAGGAGATCGTATATGGGATTAAGGATGAAAACGGTCGGAAACGGTCGAAAACGGACTTACGATATAGAAAAACGAAAACGGTTGGTTCGGGATATTTCTACATTTAGCGATTAAAGAGTACAGAAAATGATTGAAAATGGTTGTGAAACCAATTGAAACTGACAATTTTTCATGCTAAAAAACGGTTCATAATATAGAAAACGAAAACGGTCAATTCGGAATATTTTTGTTCCGTTTTCATCCCTATATGGGATGGCACGGGACTGGAGATCGACCCACTGCTGTTGGGTCGGCCGTGCCCACCTGGCCTAATGCCAATCCAGTCCGACCCTCATCCTTGACGCGCGCTAGTAGGGATAGCGGCGCACGCGTCTTCTTCCTCCTCTCTCCCTCCTTTTGTACCATCTTTCTCCTCTCGCCCACTGCCTCAACCGCCGCCCAGGCCCCCGGCGACCTCAGTGCCCACCTACCACCCCCGCTGGATGAACCCGCCCTTCTCTAATCCCAATCCAGGAGTTCGTCAGCAACTCCTCACCCCCGCCATTGGCATTGTCCATTCGGTTATCTCCCTCCGCCCGCTCGGCTGTGCCGCCGCCGCCTCGCTCACAGCCACCATCGTCGGGCCGTCGGCCACCCGTCGCCCCGGGCCCCTCCTTCTAAAGCCCGCCAGCCATGGATGGTCGCAAGAACTAAAACCCTAACCGCCGCCACCGCCCATATGGCCCTGCCCCGCCTCCATCTTCCTCAGTTCCGGCCACAAGGTCGCTGTGTGCACCGCTTTGCTAGTGATTAGGCAATTCAGCCCGCGTTTAGGCCATGGCTTTGGTAGGCGCGACATGAATGGCCCGTCCTACTACCACCAGGATGATTTGTATTTTTTTTTGCGATCACCAGGATGATTTGTAGAGGCCGACAACTTTGTACAAATGAACAGTTTGTAGAGACGTCTGTCTAGTTCTTTGTATTCACTTACTAGATTTTGAAATCAATATTTGGGGCCCTAAACAAATTTAAGTGAAAAAGGTTTCAACTTGAAAGTTATAGACATTGTTGAGTGCTACAACCTTGGTGTTGGTCTTTTCTCCGTTGAGGTTGTTTCAAAATTTTGAATTTCGAAATGTAAGAAATTCAACAGAATTTTACTTGGATAAATAATTTGAAATAAAAAAGTGGCCAACTACAAAGTTGTATATCTCTTTGAGCTCTACAACTTTGGTTTTTGTTGTATTACCATCCGAGGTCGTTTGAAAAATTTTAAATTTCAAACTATGAGAACTTCAAACTGATTTTAGGGCTATAGATTATTTCAAATGAAAATGTTATTAACTGCAATGTTATATATCTTTTCAAGATCTATAACTTTGGTTTTGGTCATTTTTTCATCCGAGCTCATTTAAAAATTTTGAATTTAAAAGTATGACAAATTTATATAAAATTTGTGGGATCTAAATGATTTCAAATGAAAAACGCCACTATAAAGTTGTAGATATCTTAGAGATAAATAAAATTTATCTTCATCCGACTTCATTTGAAAATACTATATATTTTAGTGTGTTACACCTATTTTTATAGGCTGCTCTAGATTCAGCCACCTCTACAAATCGATTTCTTGGGATGGCTCTATCCAGTCGGCACTAAAGATAGGGGCATTTCTAGTGAAACCACCTCTAAAAATAGATTTGTAGAGGTGAGTCATTTCAGAAATCATTTTAGAGGCGGTTTTAGATAGAGACGCCCGTACTACAAAATAGAGACGTTGCTAAAAATCAATTCTGCAGTAGCAAGCTGATGTTGCACGATTGGCTCATCAACTGTTAATCATTTGGTTGGATTAACTGGATCATAGGGTTTATTTGGGACGTGGGAAATTTTTCCTATTTCTGTGTTTTCTGGTGGAATTAAAATGATTCCTATAAAATTCCTGATTCCTGTGAAATTCCTAGGTTTCAAAAAAATTCTAATTAAGTTAGTTATTTTTGATACTGTCGAGGTAAGTATATTTAGCCTAAGTTATTTATTTTGTCTCTATATATCTGTGTGTGCATGGTTTGAGTGGATGAACAAGTTCACGTATAATTCTAGATCTATCATGATTCTTTTCTTTCTGAGTTTTGTTAACGTAGTATCCATGATGTGTTCATACATCACCCATGAGATATTCATGAGATGTCTAGAACGAGAGAGAATGGAGAAGTATAGAGGGAAGGGAAGGAGAGAGGTTAGCATGAGGAGTAAAAAATAAAAGAAAATAATCTATCCACTTAAAGATGGATCTAAATGCAAGCATGGATAATCAGCCAACATGACGAGGTACAATGACAAAATAGCCCTAAAAAACCATCTACGGTCACTTGAACATTATTATATATTTCAAGGGTCATAATAATAGGTTTTGTAGTTGAGAAAATTATGTGGTAAACCCTCTATATGTTAGGGAATTATGTAAACTTTCTCCTACTATTTGCTGACTCACAACCATGTTATCACCACGTAGCATGCCATATTAGTAAAACTGCCTTCAAAACCATCTCGGGGTTACTTTGCCATTTTCAATACTTCAAGGAAAAAATAGTTGGTTTTGTAGGTAGAGGTGAAGTAGACAAATATTAATAGTTACGAGAAATATATATATATATATATATATATATATATATATATATATATATATATATATATATATATATATATATCCAAAAGTTTTTTTAAACTCATTCTCTAAATTCTCATTTGGAGAACCATTTAAATAGAAAACATCTACCTATACTCTTAAAGCTATATATCAGCTCTCTGTCGGTGTTTGATGTCCGGCAACTCGTCACGGGGTTATTTGGGACGATTGTTCGAGGGCCGGCGAACCTAGAAACTCAACGGTAACGCAAGGGACAAACGATTTATATTGGTTCAGGCCCTTGTGATCGAGTAAAATCCCTATGTCCAGTCGGCGTTAGCCTTTGCGTTGGATTGATTGTATGATTGTCTATACATGGGGTGCCCTTAGCCTCTCTTTATATAGGGAGAAAGACTGAGTGCAATTCTAGTCCTAGCCAGATACAATTAAGGAGTTCTAGACCTATTACAGAGTCTAACTCTCCTAATATTCTAACTAGGTCGGTCTTAACAGCTTGAATTCCACGCCATCTTGAACTGTGTCCTTCGATCTTGACCGTGGGCCTAAGATGGGCCCTTGATAGAAGTCGACATGATACAGAACCCTATAGGCCCTGTATCGACAAGCCCCCGAGCAATTCATGGTTGAACTCAGAAACATTCTTGTTCCTCCAGGTTATTTCGGGTAGAAACAAGGATGATCTGGGTAATTTTCGAAGAGAAACCCTGAAGTGTTCTTATAAGAACCTTCGAGTGGAGTGCACTTTTTGCACCCACTGGGTGTAGCCCCTGAGCCTCTTGCTATTTGGAACAAAAAGTTAGAGGATATTTTTTGCAAACTTCTCAGGAAAAATAAAAAACATTCCCTGAGGACATATATCCCGCAGCCCCCGAGCCTGGATCCGGATACTTTTGTTAACTCGAAGTAGTCAAATGTAGGATCTAAAATAAATAAACCCGGACATGCAGGAGTAATCAATGCTCAGCTACTTATCAAAAAAGTGGTTGAGCAGTAAGGTCATCATAGTCACGAGCGTCATAGTAACAGGATATCCATCCAAATATGCCACTCAAGAACGCTGTAGCTTCACGTGCATACGTACTATATCCATCTGATGCAGTCTTCAAACTCTGACCCATCCAGAGTGATCTTGACATCGTGATACGGAGCTAGACACAATCCATGTAGACCATACTGAGCTTATAAATACCCTCCTGGCAAGCATGAGCATAGCAACTGTGTAGATGTAAAAAAATCCAGCAAGCCATAGCCATGAATATGATAGTTTATAAAGTAGAGCAGCCCCCGGGCATGTATGAAGAATCTTGTAGCAAGTAGGAGAAATCTTGTGAAGGTGACTAGAGGTAGACTAGTTCCGCAGTGGAATTTTACCAAGTGGTCTATGAAGGCAAGTAGAAGAAACCTTGTGATGAGGGACACGTTCTATTATCCAGTAGTCCCAAGTCAGTTCTTCTGTTTAGCTTGTTCACGTCTGTTCATTTGCGATCAATCTCTGGTCCGGATGATCATGGTGAAAGAGGCTTGGGTAGATGGATGCTTGTAGATGACGCCCAAACCTAGCGGACCAGGTAGTATTGCACTGCTGACACCAGTCTTGGATGCACTGCGTTCCCACAATAGAAACAGTAGCTCGAGTAGAGTGTGTTCTGCCTTATAGCAACTAGAATCCTTATTGTAAATGAATCGACCGAGAGGTCGAATTCCACTGGGTTCCTTATTGCTAGTTGAACTGTTGTTTGGACCGAATTTGATGGGTCTTGTAAGATTTGTAATCTTGTATCCCTAAAACTTATTGTTGGAAGAAAAATTATGTTGCAAAATAGAGTCAATGCTTGGAGGAGTTGAATCCGAGTAATATATGAATAATCCGGGTACTTTGTAAGATATCTGGGTAAATGGTCAAACTGTCCGGGTGCTCATCAAGGCATCCAGGTGAATACTAAAAGCGTCCGGGTAGGCTCGAAATTCTCAGAAGAAAACTGTCAACTCCCCGGGTACTTCTAGACTGTCCAAGTGAAAACGAACAATATCCAGGTAAATCTTCGGATAGCAGATGCAATCAGTCGGTCATACCAGGTTCCTGGGGATCCTTGTAAGGGGATAGATATGAAAATGAATCTGGCCGTTGATCCGTAGTATGAAAAGGTGCGTTGCTGTCATGTCAGTTGCGCCAACCATTAAATGCGAAAGGGGAACCGACATGCCGCACTGAGTGGCGTGATTTTTGGGCCTCCTAGACGCAAAAAATATTTATAAAAGAAAATCGTCCCAATTCTTATTTCTCCACACCGCCATCTGCCAAAACCCTAACCCTTAGTAAACCACCACTGCCAACTCCGGTGACCTCGCAGCTGCAATCTCAACCTTGAGAGAAACACCACTTTGGATGAGAAAAGGGCCAAGCACAAAGAGGAGCAACATCAAAGCGAAGAACGTAGATTGTTAGATCGCTGGAGTAGAAAACCCAGAACTCATCGCGATGGCAACAACAATGAAGATCTGGCCAGCACCGACCACGAAGCTGAAACACCTGAAGAGGCTCCATGAGTAGCGTTTGATCCCCGAGCAGAGACTTGGCAGATGGGAAGCGCCTGGAGAACATCGGGTCCCCGCGCTCCGATCTGCTTAGATTGTTTTGTTCGTCCCTTTTATTGAGCATGGACTTTGTTTGCCTGCTTGTCCTTTCCTCCATGGTTTTTTTTGCATTTTTATGACATAAAGCTGAACCATTTGAACCCCAATTCAATCTTTCATCTCTCTGTCTTTGTTCATCTTTGTGAGACCTTCATTGGTATTCCACCATCCATCACTCTGTTTCGCTATTTCTTCAAGTTGAAACCACACCCCAACGCTGCCAACCCCAGTGTCCTGGGTGGCGCCGGGATCCAATTTTGACTCGAGAAAAAGCAGGAGTATTTTGACTAGACCTTAGTTGACTCGGTGAAAGATTGGAGAGCCGAGTGGTTCTATGCCGAGAATGTTCTCCCGACCCTTGCAGTACACAACAACGCTAGGCCGAGTGCAAACAACCACTGGGAAAAGGAAACACTGACTCCGAGTGAAACAAAGAAAATCAGGCTGTTCTTGAAGGAGATAAAGGCCCTGAAAAATCTTAGGCCTATCTGGCATAGGAATAGTCACCAGCTTCATCAGGCACCGGGTGCAGCCTCTACGGGAGAGGGTACACTACGGCTTCGAGTACATCAGAGTAGAAGATCCTACCCAGATGTCCAAGGACAAGCTATCCGAGGAAGAAATCCTAGGAAGGATGCAAAAATGCCTGAAAGACGTCGGTTGCATTCCCCTCAAGTTTGAGGAAAGAGATGTCAACCACCCACCAGCTGCTGTAAGTAAAGTAGTGTACATCCTTTCTTTATTTGTACTTAATTTCTGTACTGTATAACTTATCTCATATCTACTGGATGTAGCACTTGGGGCGGGCTTTTAATGATTTGCCTGAGTTGCATGCCTTCAACAATCCTAAAGAAGCCGGAGGAGGCGGAGCGCAGTTAGCTGGTGATGACGCCACAAGTGCCGCCACGACCAATCCGACGGATGATGCCAGGGCGGATAAGACTGCGCAACATGCGGACAGTCTCGTCAGGCAGCCAGGTGCAGGAGCAAGTACCCGGGGCCCCAAGAGAGCCTTGGACACAGAGGCTACACCTGCCAGCGCATCGACGCCCAAGAGGCCCCGTCGCACGTGCACAATAAAAATAGGTACCATGCTCTTAGGTGAGCATTCCCTTGTATCTGTCAATTTACCCGAGTATTGCTTTGTACTGGGTTTAATACTCATGAATAATAGGAGATCAACAAGTAGAACTCCTCGAGGATGACGAAGAGGAGGAAGAGCAGCCCCTTATCTGGCATCAGTGAGTCTTGTTACCTAGTATAGTCCATCAATGTACAATATAGGAAATGCATGTAGTTGACCACTAGGATGCTTTTCTCAATAGTACCTAGACGCCGTCTCAAGGGGGTGGAGAAATAGTCAGTCACAAACCCCCAACTCCAAGCCAACCGAGTACAACAGTTGTGCCGGGTACCTTGGCCACACTAGGTGTAATGCCCAATGTTGGGTGGATGACTGGCCCTGTTATCCGACGAAGGAGTGCATCCAGGTAAATACTGATAATATACGTGGAATATGAGGTAAATGTCTTCTAAATTACTCCAAATATCGGGATGTGTCTTTGTTTAGAACTCTGAAGACGCCAAGCCCCCAGACCAGCATAATTGGTGATATGGCGTTGCAAGGTCCACAGAAAACCACGCCATTGAACGAGCTCCAAGACTCCGAGCGCACCGAGAGCCAGTAGCTGGAAGCTATGCACGGAACCGGTACAACAAAGCCTACTGCTGTGGATGAGAACCCGGTTGACCAGCCGAGTGCCCCGCCATCCGTCGAGCCATTGGAAGAAGCTGCAGTAGCTGATCGTTGTAACTTGGAGGTGATCGTCGCTCAAGTGGTGAAGGAGTTTGATCCAAACCATCAATTGGCCGAGCTGACTTCATCCTGGGCCGGCTTCATGGCGGGGGCAACGACTTTTGATAAGAAATTCTAGGTAAATGCCCGGGCAAATCCGTAGCATATGCGTATATGAATGTCTTATCCAACTTAGAAACATATATCTGTTGAACAGGCCTATAGGCAATATATGGAGGAGAAATTCAATGCCCACACCCTAGAAGTTGAAGATCGGCTTAATGCTGAAATTCTCATCTAGAGGAGGAGCACAACAAGAAAGAAGCTGAGCGGGCCATGGAACATCAAAAAACATGAACAGGCGGCACATACCCTACGAGCCCAGGTTGGGTACTCGGAGAAAGAGAAGGGCAAAGCCATTGAAGACTTGAATACCATGACCATGCAAGCCAAGCTCCTTGAAAATAAATGGAAAGGTGTGCCCTTACTCAATGTTCTTGCTACCTCAAAGACAACTGCAAGTAATTTTAACTTCTTGAACCATGATTTTACTGTCTTGCAGCCAAGCAGAAGGAAACCAGTCATCTGAGAAGCGACCTTCAAGCCATGACTGAACTCTGAGGAGCAAACACAATGAGCTTGAAGAGGTAACTGAACGGGCGAGTGAAGAACTTGTTCAAGCTAAGTTAATTAGACGTAGTGCTGATCAAGACCTTATGCAGGCTTTAAAATCAGTAAAGGACCTAACTGCCGAACTTGGAGCACCCAGAAGGAGAACAACGACTTGTGGAATGTCGTGCATCATGTTGCCAACTTCATCCAGGTTCAAGAAGATGCTAGGAAGTCCTAGGCGTAATTCTTTCCAGTCATACCTAAACGCTTCAATGCTTATGTGAAGGTGGCTACAAAGGCTTGCGTCCAGTCAGTACTGGCACAAATCCAGGTGCTCTGGCCAACTATCCCTCTAGAGAGGTTGACAGAAGAGATTGAGGATGAAAAGGTTCTCCAAGCTATAGAAGAAGTGGAGGGTACGATGGACAATCTGGCCGGCGACGTCGCTAGTCAGCTTGATCTGACAGGAGGTAGGCCAGTTGATCAACCCCCACAACCCCCGTAGTAGAATCATAGGCCTCTTGATGAAACCTGTGTAATATTGGTACTAAATGTGGAGAACAACACTTTTTAATATATACTTAGGCTGATAGAACTTAGCCTGTGTTGTGAATCGTGATATAAGCGCCTTGATGGACTTAAGACGAAATATCTGAGTAGTCGTGTAGTCGAGATAGGACCACATAATAACAGACCTTAAGTGTAAGAAAGCACTTGATCATATAAGGTGATTGTAGAAGTGTCTTCCTTAAGGCTGGCATGCCAGAAGAACATGTTAGTCGCCTTCTTCCGAGATAATCTATTACGGGCTTGGCATACCTTTAGCGTAAAAACTAAGTGCCGAAAAGGTGCAGCTGATGAACATAGCCGTAGGATGTGAGCCAACTAATAATCATAGATGGCGTATCCGGGTGCCTAGATCGATCTACCAGCGTGATAGCCAATAGTCTTCTAGCGGGTGACTTCCTAGTCTGGGCGAGCATCGGCGTGGACAGCCGGGACCTCTCATCGGGTAATCATATTACCCGGGATAAATAGGAGACAACTGAGAAGTTGCCTTAGTAGTTTCAAAGTAAGAGCAGTCTTGACTTGGACAACGAATACTTATTATTATTATGTATCGAGGACCATAGATTATATAAACTTTGAAACTATAAATAACTAACACCTAAATTATAACCTTAGGTGTAAAATCTGTGAAGCTGGTCAATGTGCCAGGTGTTCTTGACTGGTATTTCATCTTCGGTCATTAACTCGGACGACCCTGGCCACATGACCTTAGAAACGATGAACGGACCTTCCCATGGGCTGAGCAATTTTTGTCGGCCGTCTATTTTTTTGTATACGTTGTAAGACTAGATCACCGACTTAGAAAGTGCGAGACTGAACACTCTTGTTGTAGTGACACCGTAAACTCTGAAGATATCAAGCAGATTATAGGGTAGCACTAACTCAAACTTCTTCCAGGCCATCTAACTCATGTTGTCAAGTGTGTTTAGCTTTTCCTTCATCATACTGCTCTATTCTTGGAGATGTCTAGATCAAATCAGCTGGTAACACAGCTTTGAAGCCATATACCAGGAAGAAAGGTGAGTACCCTATTGCTCTGCTGACTTGGGTGCGCAGCCCCTAGATTGTTTTGGGTAACTCGTCTATCCACTTAAAGCCATAGTCTTTAAGATCTTCATATAACCTTGGCTTGTGTCCGGCTAAAATGAGGCCATTGGCTCTCTTGACTTGCCTGTTAGCCTGCGGATGAGCTACGGATGCATAGTCAATGCTAATGCCGCAATCCTGTGCCCAACTTTTGAATTCAATGGTCGTAAATGGGGAGCCCAGATCCATGATTACTCAATTAGGCATGCCAAAGTGATGCATGATGTCCTGAATAAACTCAACGGCCTTGGCTGCGCTATACTTGACGAGTGGTTTGTACTCAATCCATTTGGTGAACTTGTCAATGGCCATGTAGATGTACTCAAAACCACCCTTAGCTCTCTTAAGGGGTCCCACTTGATCCAATCCCTAGCATGAAAAAGGTTAGGCTGGCGGAATACAAATGAGATTGTGCGCTGGAACGTGAGCTTGTCTTGCGAACATCTGATAGCCTTTGCAACGCCTAATGAGATCTTCAGTGTCTTTCAGAGCAGTTGGCCAATAGAACCCGTATTGGAAAGCTTTCCCGACTAAAGTCCTAGACGCGGTGTGATTGCCGCAACAGCCGGAGTGAATTTCATCTAGGAGCTCCCTACCTTCTTCCATGGTGATACACTTTAGCAAGACGCTAGAGGACGCACCATGTCAATAGAGCTGGTTGCCAACTAACACGTAATTCTTGCTTCTACGGATGATCTGGGCGGCTTCTCCTTTGTTTGCTGGCAGTTTATACTCTTTGATGTAAGCGATGAAGACTTGAGTCCAGGATGGAACGATGGTCAACACCTGAACGCTAGATGCTAGAACATCAGAAGTGACGGGTTCAGGTTGGTTGATGGATGGGGAAGTCAACTCTTCCACAAAGATGCCGGGTGGTACTTGTGCCTTGTCTAATCCAAGTTTTGCTAAGACGTCGGCGGCAACATTTAAATCACATTCTGCGTGAAGTATCTCCAAGCCTTCAAAATTCTTCTCTAGCTTGCGCACTTTCGCACAATAGGCATCCATAATTTCTTTGGTGTAGTCCTAATCTTTGTTGACTTGATTGACCACAACAGACGAGTCACCATAGACAAGTAGGCGTTTAATACCAAGTGAAGCTGCTACCCGGAGACCATGGATGAGGGCTTCATACTCTGCTTCATTGTTAGTAGCTGGCCAGAGAATTTGGAGAACGTATTTGAGATGCTTCCCGTCTGGAGA
Organism: Saccharum hybrid cultivar R570; assembly: GCA_038087645.1. Taxonomy (NCBI): domain Eukaryota; kingdom Viridiplantae; phylum Streptophyta; class Magnoliopsida; order Poales; family Poaceae; genus Saccharum; species Saccharum hybrid cultivar. Next base: position 27,577,908 of record JAQSUU010000066.1, on the reverse strand, counting down.
ATAAAGTGGACACTAGCGGCTGCTCCACCTAGCTTGAGAGATCTATCAAAGTACATCTTCCAATGGTCGAGTATAGCGTCGGTCGTAGGTTGCTGGATTTCTGTCCACTCGGCTATAAAGTCGGCAAGTGCCTGCGACTTAATAGCCTTACGCGGGGTGAACTCGATGTTAAGAGCCCCAAGCTCAACTGCCCACTTGGATATACGTCCGGTAGCATCCCGATTATGTAGGATGTCACCGAGTGGGAAGTTGGTAACCACCGTATTCTTATGATCGTTGAAGTAGTGTCTGAGCTTGCGGGAGGTGATCAGGATGGCGTAGAGTAGCTTCTGCACATGCAGGTATCGAACTTTGGAATCTAATAAAACCTCACGGACATAATAGACTGGCCTCTGAACTTTGAATACATGGCCTTCCTCTTCTCTTTCAACAATAATCGCCACACTGACCACCATGGTTGGCGCTGCAATGTAGAGTAACATGTCTTCTTTCTTCATAGGTGGAGTGAGGACTGGTGAAGAGGTATGATAGGCCTTGAGCTTCTCAAATGCATCGTTGGCCTCATTAGTACACTCGAATTTACTTGACTTCTTCAAAAGTTTGAAGAAGGGGAGTCCTTTTTCTCCAAGCCGTGAGATAAATCTGTTGAGAGCAGCCATGCACCCTATCAACTTCTGGATATCCTTGATGCAAGAAGGAGGACCCATCTCGGTGATTGCACGGATTTGCTTTGTGCTTGCCTCGATCCCACGATGACTAACTAAGAATCCTAGGAGCTATCCAAAAGGTACACCGAAGATGCACTTGTTCGGGTTGAGCTTCCACTTCCATTTGCATAGGTTTTTGAAAGTCTCTTTTAAGTCGTCAATCGGTGTAGTCGAATCTTGGGTCTTAACCACCACATCATCAACGTAGGCCTCTGCATTGTGACTGATTTGTTCGCCTAGGCATTCTTGGATTGCACGCTGATATGTAGCCCCGATGTTTTTTAGCCCAAACGACATAGTCGTATAGCAGTAGGCACCAAACGGAGTGATGAAGAATGTTTTGCTTTGGTCTTCTATACGAAGCGCAATTTGATGATACTCGAAGTAGCAGTCGAGAAAGGACAAAAGGGCTGAATTGGCTCTCGAATTAACAATCTGATCAATGCGCAGTAAACCAAATGGGTCCTTCAGGCAATGTTTGTTGAGATCCATGTAATTGACACACATACGCCACTCGTTCGAGTCCTTCTTCCGTACTAACACAGGGTTGGCAAGCCAGTCAGGATGTAAGATATCCCGAATAAACCTGGCTGCCAAAAGCTTCATGATTTCTTTCTTGATGGTGGCTTTCTTGTCAGGGGAAAAACGTCGTAGTCGCTGCTTGACAGGTTTAGAACCTTCATTCAAATCAATTATGTGCTCAACCAACTTTTTCGGGACACCTGGCATGTCGACCTGCTTCCAAGCGAAGATATCGTTGTTGTCCTGGAGAAAATTGGTGAGCATGAGTTCCTATTCCTTAGGAAGGTGAGCACTGATGGTCACCGTCTTGGAGGGATCACCAGTGTCGAGATCAATCTTCATGACATCCGTCTCCTTAGGCAGAACAAGAATGGTGGGCTTCTTAGTCGGTAACTCTAAATCTTCTGGGTTGGCTTGACAGGCTAGAGTAGCAATCTCCTCCCTTTCTAAGCCTGCCTGCACCCTGGATGCAATCCTAATAGCTTGAGCATCGTAATCATAGGAAAGCTTCAGATCGCCTCAGAATGAGAGAACTCCATTAGGGCCTGGCATCTTGAGCAAGAGATACGGGTAATGCAGTACTGCCAAGAATTTAGCCAGCGCTGGTCTCCCAAAAATGGCGTGATAGGATGATTCAAAGTCAGCTACTTCAAACTTGATGAACTCAGTACGATAGTTGTCCGGGGTTCCAAAGGTGACTGGGAGCGTAATCTGGCCAAGAGGCATGGCCGCTTTGCCGGGTACTATTCTGTAGAAGGGTATATCTATAGGAGTTAGTAGACTGGCAAAGTCGAGACCAATCTTCCTCAATGTGTTGGCAAAGATAATATTAAGCCCTACTCCTCTGTCGATCAAAACCTTTGTCACGGTCATACCCGTGATGGTTGGATTTAGAACCAACGGCTAATGTTTGGCATTATCATTGGTCGACTGATCCTTTTGCGAGAATTGGATTGGGTACTCAGACCAATTGAGGTACTTGGGGATAGCGGGTTCAGTCACCGAGATACTCCGTAAGGCGAGTTTTTCTTGTTGCTTGCTCTTAGAACTTGGGACCCCAGCAAAGATTATATTGACAACGCCCTTGGATTTCTGAAACCCCTTGTCTCTCTGGTCCTCCTGATCCTTGTTGTCATCATCTAACTTACCCTTACCCTTGGCTAAGTCATTCTTCTAAGTATAATTCTTGAAATTCCTGCAATCGCCTGCCGTGTGAGATGAATTCGGGTGCCATGGGTAGGGTAAGTTCTCCAGGTCTTCGAATCACCTAGGTTTGCTAGATTTCTTCGACTTATCAGCAGAAGCAACCATATTGTCAGGTCTGTGCTTCTGATTCTGGTGCCCACCTTGGTTGCCCCTGTTGTCATAAGTCTCCCGGTTATCGCGCCCGTCACCAAATCTTTCCCGGGTTCTTTCTTCTGCCGAGATCATCTTCTGTATAGTGCGTTTAAACTCTTCGTTGGTCAGCGAGTTTTCTCTGTAGATGTCCTGAGACTGCCATTTGGCTCGTATCCCCATGGAGAAATCATCGATAACCTCTCGTTCGGTGATATCATGAACCTGGGAGCGAAGTTCTCTAAAGCGTCGATAGTATTCCCGGAAGCTTTCGTCTTTCTTCTGAGTACATCCTCTGAGCTCCACCCGGGTGGCCAGATGAGTGAGGATACCCGTGAAGTTACTACAAAAAGCTTTCTGCAAATCATCCTAGCACGTAATTGACCCGGGGCTCAACTTATCGAACCACTGGAGGGGTACTGCTTCAAGCGCCATAGGAAAGAACAGGGTCTTGATGTCGTTGTCACCTCCGGCTAGCTCAATTGACTGGGAATAGATGCGAAGCCATTGATTTGGCTTAGTCTTGCCATCATATTTGGAATGATTTGAATGTTTGAACTTGTAGGGCAACTAGATAGATAGAAGGCGTCTTGCAAAACTGGGAAATCTGTCAGGAACTCTAGCTTCCCTATACTCAGACTCTGCACCACCTTCGTCTTTGTTATTTTGTCGAGGTGGGTTGCGAGGAGCTGGGTGGATTGGTGGTCTGGCACGCACATCCCCATCACGTCCTCTCTAGACATCTCAATTCCCTCGATTGTCCCGGCTGTCCCTATCCTGTATGGGATTTGGGCCAATTCGATCATGAACGGAAACTCACTGACTATGCCCTTGACTTCCTGCTTGAGAGGGATGATGGCTCATAGATGGGTTCCTTCCTTGAAATTGAAGAGCAGTGGACTGTAATATGGCTTGCAACCGCTCTTGCTCGGGGGTTGGATTCTGAATAACCTCATATTCCTTAGCCAGCCTATAGACATTCGCGTATGGAGTGTTATATACTTTATGGCCTCTGACCATCATGAACTTTGACTTGAGATTACGAGATGAACCAGCTACCCGCTCTTCGTGCTTGTGGCGCTCACGTTGATGCCTTTCGTCCTGACAACGCTGGTCTTCTTTGGCTTCCCGAGCCAGACGTTGGCGATCATATTCAACCATCTGGGCTTGGTAATTAGCCTGGACCTATCGTCGACATGCAGCCCAGATGTGATGACCCGCCCTCTGCTTGTTCTTCTTCTCCCTCGTGGTCTTCTCGGCTTTTGTCTCGTTCAGAGTTCTGAGTGCATCGGGAGAAATAGCAGAAGTGGTCTCGTCATTCGAGTTGACATCAGGCGAAGTTGGAGCACGGAGAGGTGAGTGACTTCGTACCATAAATACTTCCTGAGCGTGCCCTGAAACCCTGTTAGTAGCAGACTCCGCTGTACCAGAGCTTTCAAGGATCTCCGTGGATCCATGATCATCGCTAGGGAGAGAGTCTCCATCTTGGTAGGGTAAAATCTCTGCCATTGCTACCACCCGGGATGAGTCTGGGTAAGAGTCATCTGGACAGGATTCAGGCCAGTGGACGATGAAACCTTGCGGGGTAACTGACAGCACAAGGCCTTTCTGAGCTCCTGTCAGGGGAATCTCCTATGCCGAGTTGATCCGGCCATGAATCGAATCTTGATAGGTGAATGCTGCATTGCAGAGTCCTAGTGGATAAGGACCCGGCACTTCGGGTATGGAACCCAGATTGGACTCCGGGTTGATCTCTCCTGGCGTAGTCGAGCCGGAGTCGACTTCCTTAGGGACCTTCGAGATCCGAGTCAAGTCAGAAATCAAAAGTTGAGAGAGCTTCTCGATGAGTTGATCTGTCACGATCGCAGGAGCAACGAAAGTATGCTAAGGCGGCAGGATCTCCGTGAGCTGGCTTTGGAGCCTGCCGTCACTGTCAGCTACACAGATCCAGGAACCGAAGATGAAGGTCGAACCCGCTAGGAAGATCATGTCGCCAAAATCCGTCGAGCTCTTGAGCATGAATTCACCAAAAGCCCCTACCTAGCGCGCCAGCTGTCGGTGTTTGATGACCGACAACTCGTCATGGGGTTATCCAGGACGATTGTTCGAGGGCGGCGAACCAAGAAACTCGACGGTAACACAAGGGACAAACGATTTATACTGGTTTAGGCCCTCGTGATCGAGTAAAAGCCCTACGTCCAATCGGCGTTATCCTTTGCGTTGGATTGATTATATGATTGTCTGTACATGGTGTGCCCTTAGCCTCTCTTTATATAGGGAGAGAAGGCTGAGGTGCAATTCTAGTCCTAGCCAGATACAATTAAGGAGTTTAGACCTATTACAGAGTCTAACTCTCCTAATATTCCAACTAGATCGATCTTTATAGTTTGAAGTCCACGCCATCTTGAACTGTGTCCTTCGATCTTGACTGTGGGCCTGAAATGGGCCCCTGATAGAAGTCGACATGATACAGAACCCTATAGGCCCTATATTGACACTCCCCTGACTCATTTCACTGTACATTAATAGTTCTCCCACCACCACCGTCCGATCATTAGCCTTGTCCACGCCTTCCCATCCACCACTGTACAAGCGTCCACACTTCTAGAGACAACGTCGCCACAGCCCATCATAGCCCCTCCACAACCTCTCCTTCAGATACAGAAAAAAGAAAAAAATAGAAAAACTCCGCACAACCGTCGTCGCCATCCTGGCCTCGCCACTGCTTTGCCTCCTCCACGCGCGGGCCTGCGCTCGCCTTCCACATCTGCGCGTGCCTGGTGGCACCCTCCAGTGGCGACATGCCAACGGCCCCTCTGCCTGGCCTGGCGTTGGCGGCACACTCCGGTGGCGGCGCGCCAATGGTCTCGCGCAAACTCAGCCCGACCCGCAGCCCCCACTTTGTGCGCGACCGTACAATGCGTCGCCGCCGCCGGTGCCCGGAGGGCACGCGGCCCTCCTCCAAACCGCCAGTTGTTGATCCTGCCGTTGCCGGGGTGGCCACATCTATGCCAGTGGAGTCGTCCTCAACGGAGCCGTAGCGCCCAGCGAGGCCTCGCTGGACTCCTCCGTTCTTGCTTCGCCGGTGGCCTTGCCTGCTGTGTTCTCCCATCCATCTCTGTGCAAGGTAACAGCTCCCTTCTTTTGCAGTTCGTCATCTGTATTGCCATCGCATCATTCCCCCCTCATCAGTAACATCCAATGAAATTTTTGATGGGTACCCGTCTTCTGGCTTCCCTAACAGCAGCATAGCACCATCTGTTTCCAAAGTTCAGCACACTTGCATACCATGGAAACAGGACGCAGGCGAAGGCGTGTTCATCTTGACAATCCATACCAGGGTAATGTTGCTTGTCAAACTAACAATGTCAGCTTCCCAACAGTTTTACCGGGAATAGCTGCTTCCCTATGGTTTTACAGTTTAAGATAAACAAGTCTTCGATCATGGGATTGCCGCTGTGCTATGCAGCCTTACAGCTATCCAATTATACATATATATGTACGCGCAATCAATTACTCATCTGTAATGGTAATATGTTTCAGATCAACTATAGATATATGTGTGTGCACAATCAATTACTCATCTATACATATATGTCAACCGACTCTATCTAGCACGCGGTGATTGCCGCGAGGTTCTAACAACTTTTCTATATCTTATGTGTACTGTAGAGCCATTCTTGATCTCCACTTTTGACTAGCAAAAAACTCGTAATAGAAGATAATCATATATGAAGATTTAATTAAAGAAGTTGCTGAAATTTTTTTTACCAAAATATTTATTTCTATCAGTACAAAAGAATATAAACGGAAAAGAGACTTTTAGGGTTGCTCTAACCCCCAACAACCACCTGGCCACGGCCCATCCCCAAATGTCCAAATGCGCCTTAACGGGCCTCAGCATGGACCAAGCCCAGCCTGGATAGGCTTGGAATGGCTCTAGATGTAGTAAAAACTTAGCTTCGACCATAATAAACTGTTTGGTACTGTAGCTGTAGTAAACTAAAAAGCTCTGACTTCAGTCGGCCGAAAATGAACTAAATGACTAGAGGAGCCGGATGATTTCTAAACGCTTCACTGGCTGCTGCTATTGTAGAGGAGCTGAACCCTAATAGTTGGGAATTGCTAGCGCCCGGATGTCCGATAGGATAGGATAGGATTCTATTGGACAGTAACCTGGCACACTCCAATCGAACGACCTAGCAGAACGGTCCATCAGAAAATGCCATCGTGCGACCCCGGCTTGGTCGCCCGCCCACCCGCCCGCGCCTGCGGCTGCGCCATTCGCTGTTGCACACGTGCGTCCATGCCCCATCCGCCTCGTCCCGCCCCGCATGCGTACCCACCCCCCTCCGCCTCGCCCCCACCGCTCCTTCCCCTTGACCCCTCATCTCTCTCCGCGTGGGTGGGACCCGAGAGCCAGGATAAGGACGAGCATGCCCCGTCCGCAGGACCCAGGAGCGCCACGTGCCCCATCGCTGCCCCCCCCCCCCGCGCCTAGGCCATGCCCCCAAAACTCTCTGGACATACCTCTGAAACATGAAACACTTGTAACATGAAAACACTTGAATGCAACATACAGATGAAATATTTAGAACATACATTTGCAATATGTATGTGAAACATATGCAACATCCAGATAAAAACACTTGCAACTTGCAACATGAAAACACTTATTGCAACATAAGAAAAACAACTGAAACATTTTAAACATACTCTTGCAACATATGTGTGAAACATGTGCAACATCCAAATAAAAAACGCTTGCATCATACGTCTGAAACAGACGAAACATTTTAAACAAACACTTGCAACATGTGAAACATCCTGATCTACTTTTACAACATCCGTATGAAACACTTGCAATATACCTATAATAACATCTGAAACACTTGAAACATGCATTTGCAACATATGGAGAGGAGAGGCCAGGGCCGGTTAATTCTGGCCTCGGAGTGGGAGCCGGCGCCAAGCGGCAGCACGCGAGCACCACCAGTACGAGGCGTGCTCGTGGGTGCCCTTGGCTCGGTGTGGATCGACATGAGGCGCGCGACGGCACCACTAGCACCGGCAGAGGCAGGCGGTGGGCCCGACGACGCGGGTGGGACGCAGGAGCAAGGAGCGAGAGGCACAGGTGGGGCGGGCGACGGGTAGGAGCGTGGAGTGAGCATCGCAGGATAAGGGCGCATGGGGAGGAGATAGCCACTGCAGCGAATGCGAAGTGGGTGGGGAGCTGACGTACAAGTGAGTTGGAAGATATTTTTGAGAGATGGGTGACATACAGAGGAGGCAGGCTTTGGACCAGTAGCACGCGCAGGCCTGGGAAACTGCTTTCGACCAACCGCTAATATTTGCTACAGTGGAGGAGGCGAGCTCGAGCCCCTCGTTGGAAGATTTTATTGCAACGCAGCTGAATCCATTGCTGTGCTGCAGGCACCTCGAACACATGGCTCACAGCCGTGAGTCGTGACGCGAACTAACTTTATCTCTGTCCGTCTCACGAGAAAGCATGTATTATATACACAACCATCTGAGGGGGTAAAGAAGTGACACTAGATGATGACTCGTGTCAAAACTGCAGAATCTATACCACTCACTATCTTTTCAGTTTTCCATACACACAAAAAAACGGGGAGGGGAAGCAAAACAAATCAAAATGGGAAAAAAGGAAATAGTATTCGAGGGCAACACAGTAAAAACCTCGATCTGCTTTATTCTGTTTTTACGAGAATACAAATCACTCACCATGTATCACTGTATATTGAATAGCTGCTCACTTTTCTTCGTCTCTAGTTGAGCTGAAACATCACCCCGTTACACCCGGAGAAAATGTTGTACTCCTTGACGTTGGTCTCCTCCCTCGAGCACGGCTGGGCTCGAGCTATCTGAGCTGGTGCCGTTGCCGTTGATGGCATTGCACCACTTTGCTCTTCTTTGGTTGTTGCCAGGGTCGGAGGCCCAATCGGCAGGTTGAACTGGAACAAGGAGAACGGTGTGCTGTCTGCGTCATCACCTTTCTGTTTGGAGGTGTCTTCTGCACAGCTGGTCTCAGGGTCCGGCACTACCTGTTTTAATTTAGGGAAGGGGGCAGGGCTCTGCTGCCTCTCTTGATTTATCACCACTGGCACGCCGCTTCTACACAGCGTTGTCAGTGGTGGCACTGGCACGGCATGGAAGCTCACTGGGGTCTTGTGAACTGGTTGTGAAGGCAGAAAACCAAATTCAGGGCCCGAGTAAGCATGGATGTTATTGGTGTACTGCATTGGAAAGTCAACTCGCTGGTTGCCAGCGACTCCATATCCAACAGGGGCCATGGGGCCAGGGTAGAAGTGACCAGGCTGAGGATATGGCAAGTACCCATTTGTTGGAACTGCCAAGGGGTGATTATGGAACCCCATGAACGTTGACGAGTATGGTGGCGCATGGACCTTCTGTTGGTGCAACATCTGATCCTGTAAAGGGGACACCATAAATCCAAATTGGTTGCCATTAGGAGGGTTCAAGCCTTTCGGTTGGTACTCCCTGAAACCATTTCCTGCACACATCTCAAGTAATGAACGAGAAACATTCTTTGCTGGTGGATCGCCTGGGCTGCTATTGTTCCTGTCTGAAGACTCTTCTGAGTCAGACGTAGATGAAGACTCTACATTCTGAGCACTCAGTGAGGTCATGCTGCTCATGCTGCTATCTCTATCTCCCTCACTTAGGCACGAGGAGCTGTCCGAACTGGTTAAGTTTGTTGTCCTGCCAGTGTCCTTTGTCAAGAAGCCATTTGGCTTATCCACGCATTTAGATCCATCGCTGCAAGCAGACTGATTCTTCTCACCTTGTCTGCATGGTTGATCTGTGTCTGACTTACAGGCTTCTGCAGATATCTCAGAGCAGATTTCAGCAAGTGGTTCACACACTATCTCAACCTTTTCACATTCACTGATATCCTTTGAGCATTCCACTTGATCTGAACCATCAGCAGCCCCTGTAGCACTATTCCCATTCCCTGTCTTCTTTCTTGCATCCATTGGCTCCCATACTTGCTTTGGACCTGGGCTCTTGTTTGGTGTACCACCAACACGTCCTCCATTTGACATAGCAAAGCTATCCGGAGGATAGCACCTGCGGTATTGCAACCTGGGTTTCTCAGCCACTGTTTTCCTGGACATCTTTGTCTCCCTACTTGATCTAGTTGCTGTGGAAAAATATCTGTAGCCTTCTTGATGGCCACAGCTGCAGGGGTTGTACCTGTCTCTTGTTCGGTTATTTGCATTAAATACAGCGTTGTAATTTCTAGTGCTATTTCTGATCCTCTCCCTAGACTGCCATTGAGTATCTCCAGAGTCATCACGGCAATCCTCATACCAATAACTAGCATCTTTCTCTTGAGGAAAGTCTCTTCTAAATCTCAGGTTTCTTGATGATTTAGACTCATCACATAAGAATGAGCCATCACAATCTGAGGGAACAAATTCTGCTGTTGCACTGCATTCATGCTCATTGCTTCGTTCATCACTGTCCTTGCTTGAAGATTGATCAGCAGAGGAATCAGGATAGTGTTCCCTGACCACAACATTGTCTTCCTCTTCACTATCTGAATATCTCAAGTCTAGAACATCCTGAGATTCATTATTACTTGGTGCTGCTTGGTTGCACAGGGAAAGTGGTGAAAGATCATCTGATTTTTTTGACCGAAACAGTGTTTTTTCCTTCTCTCTGTCCTTTCCTTTCAGCCTCTCTTTTCTTCTATTCTTCTTCTCTCTTTCTTTTGTTCTCCTCCTCTCCCTGCGCTCCTCTTCTTCACGTTTTTCTTTCTCTTCTTCCTCAAGAAGCTTAGTCTGAAAGAGTAAATCCATGTTAGCATCCATCACAAAAGGTTAAGCAAATAATCCACATCAATGTTGCATCTTTTACAACTAGGGCAATTTGTGTGTATGCCCATTTGGATGTGCTTGTTTTGCTCGTGTGATCCAGACTTGCTATTTGTGTATATAGCACTGGAATTTCTGTGTGCTCCAATGAAACCACCAGTGGCCTTTGTGTGTGTGCCACTAGCCAGTGACATACAAAAACTCAAAGAGCACACACACAAATCATATCACATACAGACAAATAATAGATTCAAGATGGCAGATAAGCGAAACAGCAAACTCCCAGCGGCATATCATGGTATCAAATAATCATTATACTGCTATCAAGGTATCAAATAAATACCTGTTTTTCCAATGTAATTATTTCCTTGCAGGCAACATGAACTCTTTCTTCTAACAGTTTTAGTGCAAGGGACACGAAAACACTATGTGCATTTTGCCGCGCTGTGCCTTCTCTGAAAGCCTTCTCAACCTGTAAAACACACCAACAATTCGCAAGAGATTACTGCTTTGGTCTAATTTCTCAAAGACCACTCAACTGGTTAGTAGTAAGCACAACTGCTCTGCAGATAATGCTGACTATATATAATCTTTGGTACAATTAATAAACATCAAGTATGGTGATAAGTGGTAGCTACCCATAAATAGTTTTACAGCTTAAAATGGTAATACTATTTCAGTTGTACTGGCTATTTAAAAAAAGCCATTACATACTAATTACAGAATGATATCGACAAAAGAGATAATCAGTGTGCCATATACCAAAAAAAGTTTCTTCTTCCAACAGGTTGATATATAAAAGTGAAGACACTCCAGGTAATACTGTGACACTGAGAAAGCGCACAATGACAATTTTCACTTCATTGAATAATAGTAGACAAACTTTTGTTTTTCAGTAACACTTAGTAAGTATCAATGTTTTAAAAAAATGCAATTAAACTTCGTTTAATCTCGATTAAACGCTAAACGGAGGCCCAACGTCTCGTTTAGGGCCTAGGCGCCCAATTAAACTTTGGGCGTGCCAAGATGCTGCGTCTACGCGCTAGGCGGCGTGTAGGCGGCGCGGACGCGTGAAAAATCGGCGTTAGGCGTCGCTGGTCGGGTGGGCGGCGGCTGCGCGCGCGTGGAGAACGCGAGCAGGAGAGGACACGCTCGCGCGGGAAAAAAGCGCAGGCTGTGGGCGGGCTGCACGCGGAAACAGAGCAGGAGGGAGGGATCAGATAGGTATGGAAATTACTCCTTTCCTTTCCTCACGCACGCGAGGCCGTGACCTGCCGCCACTCTTGCCGTTGGTAGCGAGCGGAGCCCCTGCTCGAGAAATCGCACAACCTGGAGGGGGATCGAGGCAGCACATCCAGGTGTTATTACTTAGTACTTACTACTAATCTTGCTCCCAGCAAGAGGTATGATCACTGTTATTACTTCTAGTTATGTTATTAGTACTGATTTTGCTCTCAGCATCACAAAAATAAAAAAAAACCAAAAACGTTTAATCAGGTTTAATCTACGTTTAAACTTCCTAAACTCTAAACCTTAGGCTAGCGCACGCCTAGCGTCTAGCGTTTTTTAAAACATTGGTAAGTATGAGCTTTTACTTTCTCAACAGTTGATTTAGTACTATGTATCCAGTGCCGTAACTACCTGTTCTTTGAAGATCACTGCAGCAGCATCCAGGAGAAATTCTCTTGCAAGTTCAGGGCTCTTAGCATGCTTCTGTGGATGAGCGATATCACCATCAGGGTCATTGCTGTCTCTGTCCACTACATCATCTTCCTGCTTATGAGTATGTCACTGAATCAGGTTATATGAATTCCCAGATCCACGCTTGTTCAAGTGCTGAATAACAAATATTCTGATCATGTTTGATGTTAATGATTTAAAATATAAGCCACTTACGTCCTCTTCCTCTGCTTCTTCAGCATGCTCAAAGAAACTTCTAATACTTTCACCTTTGGTAATTGTCACAAATCCATCCCCCACAATTAGCCTCCGGTGAACACATGATTGGCCCTTCAAGGCATGGGCCTTCACACAGAATTCTGTACAGCGGCCATCCAGACTCCATGCTCTCAGTGTAACAAAATAGTCTTCAAACTGATCAAGATCGAGGCCTTTCCTGTGGACTTGGCCATTCATGCCCACATTTTCAAAGTTTAGAATATCAGATTTTCCTTCATCTGTTCCAATAGCCCACTCGAAATGATGGTAAATTCCATCTTGCTCCAATAAGGATTGATGCCAATCAACAAGAATAGCATCCTCAAACACCTGCAAATATATAAATAAAAAGTCAACATGCTAACTAGGCAATCCCTGTCACCTTAATACACTAAAAATGTGAATGCAAGATCCTTGACTCTTATTGCTTTATAGGGATTTTCTCCATATGGTCTTACCAAAACAGGATGTGTGCCTCAAAGAAAAAGACACAAAAACAAACATAAGCTTGCAGATAGGAATAATGACAAGGAATAGTATCCTCACCTCACACTTAAATGTGGTATCTGCAACACAAAACCAACTAGTGCAGTGAGGTTCCCTTCGCATGCGCTTTAGTTCCTTGAGCTCCTTGAATTCGCGAATAACATTCCTTCTGCAATCTCTACAGAATCTCTTGCTGTCGAATCTGCACAGGAATTTTATCCAGAAAAGTTTGTAAACCGTTTAGATATTGACTGAAAATGCATCCATATCCCTACAGAACATCTCATCAAAAGGCTGCATTGGATAACAAAGGTAAAATCACGATACAGTCAGTACTCATTACATTACAGATTGTCGGCTTTTTCGACATTTAGGTATCAGGCAGAATGGTGCAAAGCATATGTAAGACATAATCTGCTGCAATCCCATTTCTCTCTCTCTCTCTAATGCAGTCAAGGGCAGGTAGAAGGTAAGCTCCTGCTGTCCATGTCCTGAAAGCTGCAGCAAAGCATGGCAATAGGCCATTCTAGGAGTAGGTAGAAGTACATCAGCCATGTCTTGGCTGATCTAAGCTTAGTACTAGGGTGATGGGGGGCTGTACTCAGCCATGCCATCTTGTACCTTGTAGTTGGTAGCTAGCTTGTATAAATTAGGAAGCAATGCAATGGAAAAGGTAGCTCTTGCCACCACATTCTGGTTTCAGTCTTCAGCCAACACTGAAAACAGTGCGGTGAGTGTGTGCGTGTGTTTTCTGAGCTCAAGCTCATCTTCTTCCTTGGTTCAGAGGAGAGGGAGAGGGAAGGTGAGTTGGTTGGTGTTGTGTGCTGGGACCAACAGCATAAAAACGTTAGAATGAGTATGTTGCAACAGCTTTACAGCATAGATTTACTGTCATTATCAGTTTCAAGACGAAGGTGGTGCATTATAAGAAATAAAAAGTGGGACCAATGTTAAATGCAGACCAATTTATAATGGATTTACCCAGGTTACAAAGCAATATGTATCTGTGGATTTATAAATATATAATTGTTATTAGTATCATCAGGCCCACTGACAATGTAGAATGTACTGGATTGTTGGACGCAGTCTCTAACTATTAGTAGAATCAGTAAATGTTATGTATGGTATTTCATATACCTCAGGATATTTTCTGTCAGCATCAAGAAGCAAATCAACTCATCTTACAAAGCAACAAATTAGTAAGTAATGCTAATAACAACTCGTGTACATTTAAAAGCTATTCTCTATCAATATCTCATTCTTGTTCATGTCTTCATGATAGCACATCACTTAGGGATGCAAGTGGTTTGTCTGCACACCCACAAATAGGTCATTTTAAATGATTGATAGCAACCAGCTTAGAATGACCTATTTGTGGGTTCCGAGACAAACCCACTTGCATCCCTGAATCCCTTGCGGCCTTGATAGTATTTGTCACAGTAATTTAGTTAAAATAGCATAAACAAAAGCACCCTTTATACTCACCTATGCATAAGTCTTTCGATGAAGTCCTCTTCTTTCATCCTTAAAAGAGACGATCTAGTTTCTTCACCCAGCGCTGACCAAAAATCCACCAGAGTATCACAAGAAAGGCGTGCAGTGTGCAAAGCACAAGTATCTCGTGTTCCATGGCCCCTGCCATAGTTAGGTATCACTGGGCTAATCCATCCTCTGCCACCGCCACCACATGCATCAGGGTAAAGCATCTCACGTTCACGTTCTCTCGCACGTGCATTGTCAAATACCTAGTCAAAATAATGTGGAGTACGTTGGAGTAAGAACTCTAGAATGGTCAAGGAACAACTTCAGAGAAGGAATGCCACACAAAGATGCCAAAACAGAAAATCGGAGAGCACATAAAAATAACAAGGAAGAAGTTCATGAAGCAGATAAAGAAGATAAAGAAAACAAAGGCTACTGTTTCAGACGTACATTCTGGATCACATGAAGAGATTTTGCATTTATGAAGCAATCAAGAAGAGTTAGGATGCCATCCTTTGTTGTCGAAAGACCTCCCCAAGGATGAACTGAAGGGTCCTGAACTTCTTCTGCTTCAACTTCCTGAATCCTTGGCTCACATGAACCTTCATGAAGCAGTGACTTCCCATACATGACTATTTGTGTGAAACTTTCCAAAAGCAGCCCATTACACCTTGAACAGTACAGATTCTTGCGAGCATGCTCAATAAGGGTCTGTTTATCAAGTCTTAGCAACTCGTGTCTTGCACGAGGTGACAGGGCACTCCAAAACTGGAACAAATTGAATTCACAGGAATAAAATATCAGTAACAGTATTCAATTCTGATCTTGAAAACTGACAGTTCTGATAGTATGCATAAAAAACATTATTGCACATCTCAGGGCTGAAGAAAGCAGATAGTGCATTCAAGTCAATCGCAATTAGTGATCAATTCAATGTACAGTATCATGCCAATCATGAGCTCTTTGAGAAAACGTGAAAGTATTGTAGTGCATTGAACCCCCCCCCCCCCCCCCCCCCAATTAGCAAAACTTTACAGAGCAACACTTTGCATTAACAGCTCCAATAATCTTTATAACCATTTACCAACACATGACCCTTCCTAAATAAGGTATCTACATCATCTAGATCATCAGTAATCAACATTCCATTACTACTCAGACCAGATGTTGATAATAAAATCTGGTCGCCTCAACGTACACTAGGAATGACACCATTTCGTAAATATGATTCTACCTGGAATAAAATGTTTGTAGGCCAACCTAACAGTAAATATAATGAAATGGAAGAGGAACACACATACGACCCTGGCATAGGTAAATAATGTGACAACCGCAAACAAGTGCAATGGTTAAGGTATAGGTTGCAATGATTTCCTACTCAATATTGCCCTTAACCATGCAACAATAAGCACTCTTAAGAATCCAGATTGTCAGCATCACAACTATGGTCAGTTAGCACAGCAGCAACGTCACCTATAATGGCTCGAACATATTTCATCCATGTGCCTGAATGAGACAAACCAATCCGATGGTTGAGCCAAGAAGCTGGCTGATCAAACCAGGATCCTCCAAAGTTTGGTTTGCCGCCATTACTGCTCCTCAGTTAGCACAACACCACCAGTAGTAAGGGATTCAGCTTACAGCACCTTCATTCCTTCTGTTTGTCCAGAAGCAAGACAAGCCAATCTGATCAGTCAGCCAAGCAGTTAGCTATGATTGATTGCTTTTCACAATTCAGGCTGCTCCCACTTCTCTGGGCAGCTAGCTCAGCAGCAACACACCCGAAAAAGCCCCCTCAACTCAATTCAACACATCCGAATATCTAAATGGGGACAAACCAATCAGATTCTTCAGTCAAGCGCTTGTCTGCTCCATGCATCACCCAGCATCACCACAGGGAGTCCAAGCCAGCTGAGAAGCCGGAGCAGTCCAACCTAATAGAATCCTCCCACAGGCGAGCAACAAATCAAATCAAACCCTACAGACGAAACCAGCCCTCGCAGGAAGCGCCATCCCCGGGCGCGACCAAAAGCTCCGCAGATCGTCGGAGCACGGGCAGGGGCGCGGGAAGGGCCCCGGGAGCAGCAGGGCGGGAGCCTCAGATCCGTGGCGTCGACTCGGGTCAAGGTCAGCGGGCGGGCGGGCGGGCAGGTGGGCGGATGAGCAGATCCGATCGGGGCGAGCCCGGGACGGGCGGTACCTTGTGGAGGCGGTCGAAGGTGATCTCGTCGCGGCGGCGCGACCAGATCGCCGCCGCCTCCGCGACCATCTCGTGGGTGCTCGGGGGGTCGTCGGAGGTGGTTGTCCTGGTCGCTCAGCGTCGGGCGGCGGCGGCGTACGATCCGGCGGCCATCGGGCAGGATCGAGCTGGGACGGGAGAGGGATCTGAGATGGGGGATGAGGGTTTGATAGAAAAAATTGGCTAGGGACTAGGGAGGAGAGGATTTCTCTGGTGAGGAGGAGGCGATGATGAGATGAGGTCAGGCTCTGGCAGGCAGGCAGGGGTATGGTGTTGCCAGCAGCGGCACCAAAACAGACTGATTTTTTTTTTTTGACAAATCTGGAAAAGGAGGAAAAAGAAAGGAGGACAGAGGAAGACAATGATGACGACGACGACGATCAATATAAATGTAAGAGAGAGAAAAATCCTTAGCATGTCAAACAAAAAAAAATACTCTCTTCGTCCCGGAAAGACGCAGGAGGATTTAAATTTTTTCCCAAAAAAACCGTCGTTGGAGAGTACTTCAGAAGCTGCTGGTTTGGCTGTCAGCTTGTAGGACCTACTAGCAACGAGGGTCTGCAACCCTACACACCAATGTGGCGCACTCTTGTCCACCCATTTGATATTTCGGAGCGTTCTCCCACAGGTTTTGTTCCAGAGCATGCGGTAGTGCCTGGCGCGGTGGGCAAACGAGCACAGCGGCTTGACGCGCTGGACGAGCGCATTTGTTTGCGTGCCTGGTCCTACAACCACAGTCTTTATGGGACGGAGGGAGTAGTAGGTTTTGATCCTCGGGACTAAACTTTAGTCCACGTCACATCACATGTTTAGACAGTAATTAGAAGGACTAAATATGAAATAATTATAAAACTAATTATATAAGTTATGACTAATTCCTGAGACGAATCTATTAAGCCTACTTAATCCATGATTAGCCCATGTGATGCTACAGTAAGCATGTGCTAATCAATGTTTAATTAGGTTTAATATTCGTCTCGTGAATTAGCTATAACTTATATAATTAGTTTTATAATTAGCTTATGTTTAGATATTTTTTAGGTGGATGGTGCGTGCAAAAGTGTGGAGATTTGCTAATTTAAAACTGCAGCATAGATTTTTAAGGAATTTGAATAGGGCGAGTGTATTGTACTATGTTCAAAATCGAGAAGTGTTTTTCTTAATGGTTTTATGCACATACTTGATTACTCTGTGATAGATAGTTGTTGTGGATATGGAGGGAAAGACATGGAGGACAATTCGTAAATCACACGATGCTAAAATGTCCGTCCATCAAGCTCGGGTCACCTGTATGTGTTGTGCTGATTTTCACAATATGTCTTGGTTTTTAGTGTGGATATTTGAAGACTATGGTACTGATAAATGGAGATTGAAGCATGCTGTGGACACGGAGGAACTGTTTGGACACATCAATATTAAAGTTGGTTTCTGAGCTTTGTGATGTGGAGTATAGAGTGATTACAATTCACCTATAACATAATTTCATTTTTCTTGTTGAAAAGGATAGAACACGGATTGCATATGATATGGATCGTAGAAAGGTTCATGTTATCCATGCCCATGTATCCGTTTTTTAGACCAAAAGAGGGTGTTTCCATTGAACAGGCCTTACTATCTTCCTTATATTTCCTTATTCATGTAGTCATTAGCAGAACAGTAAAGGTGCATTTGCTGTATTTTATCGTCACAATGTGTCTTTGTTCAGTTAGGGAGTTGTTTTCATTTATGCTAATTTTGACTCGTTAACTAAAGGAATGTTATGTTCAATATTATTAATTATGTTGTTTTGCTCAGGTTGTGGATTAAAGACGAAGAAGAGGGGTTTTACGGTGCATTGGCTACCAATTCGAAAGATTCACTAATTATATTCATTTTACCTTACAAGCAGGAGTGCCACATACGAAGAGCACAGATACGTCGTTTCGATACTTAAGTCTATAGAGATCAGTAACTTTAGTATGCAATCTATGTACCGCTTGTGTTAGGACATCAGTTGAGAAAGATGTTATGATAGCGTCCATTGTTATTGTAAAAGTACTCTTATTTGTGAACATAATTTATGAATGTAATGATTATATTTATATGCTTTGTGTTCAGTAAGCTATTTAGGGCCTAACTGAATTAGTAAATATTGTGAAACCGGATGTCGGGTACCGATAGTACAGTACCCATAAGGTATAAGTCAAAAGACATCAACCTTGGCCCGCCTAAAATAATCGTGAACGCAGCTACGGCCTAGTCCGGCCCAACAGAAGAGGTCCCCGGCTCATTCGATCCCCCTAGAGGGCGTTCCACCTCGCCCGACCCTTCTGGCGCGGGTCTCACCTCTTCCGACCCCCCAAGAGACGACTCCGCCTCGCCCGACCCCTGGGAGTCGGATCCACTCTCAGGAGTGGAGGAAAGAACCCGAAAGGGGCCCATACCGCCTCGACCGCCATGAGTGCACGCCCCCTGACACAAAAAGGGAAGCAAGTATGCTTCCCGCTGCTTGCGACCGTGACGGGACCCTGTGAGCAGATGTGCTTCCACACGATCTGCAACCGTGACGGGACATCCCCGTGAGCAGGTGTGCTTCCACACGGCCTGCAACCGTGACAGGTCATCCCCGTGGGCAGGTATGCTTCCACGCAGCTTGCAACTGTGACTGGACATCTCTGAAAGCTCGTGTCGCCCTCAGCGTCAGTAGGGTAATCATGTGTCGCCAGCTCCGCGTGCAACCCCATCAGACACCCACGGTTTTGCACTGTACCGTCGGCTCCGGCGTGGCCTCCGTTAGGGGAGTATGTTGACCATATCGTCCTCCCGGGCGATATGAAGCGCCACGATTGACCCACGACACCCCATGTGGGACCGGTGGCAAGCAAGATTGCAGCGTGGAGATGTCTCAATCATCTATAGGCTGTCGGAAGCCGTCGACGGGGGAAGGGGAACATCATAGCTCTGGCCCCCTTCTCCCTTTTCTGGGGTTTTTTTTCTCTCCCCATTCTTTCGGTTGTATGAGGGGCCTTTCCCTGGGAGCTATAAAAGGGAAAGTCCAGTACCTTTCAGAGGGGACGGTGGACAGGGAAAAAAGGATCACAAGCCTACGAACCGAAAACACACACACATATACAACCGCCGGAGACTTGGGAGCTCGTCCCTCTCTCGATCATTTGTAACCCCTACTACGAACTTGGTGCAAGTAACATGAGCCGCTCGCAACTGGACGTAGGGACATTCTGTCCGAGCTAGTATACATCCTCGTGTCCTCTTTGCATAGCCATCTGAGCCCAAACGTGCAATCCACTAAATTTACTAATCGGCGGTTTCTAAACACCGATAGTTGGCACGCCAGGTAGGGCTTTTGCATATTTCGTCGCTTCCATCAGGCTTCGGATGGCTAGCCACGACATCGACTGGACCCTGGCCGCGCACATGCACTTTGGGAGTCTGGACTTCATCGTCACCACCGAGGGGGACTTGGCAAGGTCTCCCACCCCCTAGTCCCCCCGCTACTGGCCTCGACGTGGTTGCCGAGGCCCTCGAGGAGTTGCGGCTGGGCGCACTGGAGGCTTGCGCCCCGGAGCGCGACCAGCTCCTCGACTTCGACTTCGAAAGGATGGAGCACCAGCTTGGCGTCTACCTAGGACCTCACCCGTCCTGGGAGGACCTGCGTGCTCTCACTTTCTCCTTCGTCAACATCATGACACAGCTCGTCGGTGGAGAACCGCTCTCCCCGGACGTCCTTACCCAAGGTGCCTCGATGGCTTTCCCTTACGGCTTGCGCAATGCTGCACAAGTCATCGAGCGCCATGTGGTGTGGCTTTTTAGTCCGACGCCCGTGAGCGACGAGTTCATGGGCATGGCTGAGTTCTTCGTGGAGACGATCCACGATCGCCTCGCCAGTGATTCAGAGTCGATCTCTAGCTCTACTTCCAGCAAGGGGAGCCATCACCCCTCGCGGGAGTGTTTCATGGTGGAGACCTCTGAAGATCACATCGCAAGCGCCAGCGACTCCGTCGAAACCCCCCATAAAGTCCTCGAGCGTGTGGGTGCAGGGGGGTAAGGGTTTCATCGCCAGCGGCGGTAGCCTTGGCCCCACCATAGCTGGGATGACTACCCCTCGAGCAACTGCAGGCACGATAGCATGAGCTCGAGGCAGCGCACCAAGGGCTGGAAGGAAGAGCGCGTTTAGCTTGAGCGCGAAATCGTGCAACGCCGCGCGGAGGGCGGGCGCGCGCGAGCTAGGGCCCGTGACGTTCACCGGTAGGTTGTAGAGGGCGGCGATAGCCTCCCACAGTTCGCTTGAGCCAGCCAGAACATCGCTGCTGCGGCGGCCTTGCTCCGAAGGCTCCCCGAGCCAGCAACCCCTGAGGAGAGCGCAAGACCCAGTGGGAGATCCGTGAGTTGCTCGACAGTGTGGCAGAGTAGCAGGCAGAGAGCTCACTGTCACGACGACGCGGGCTCGACGCCAGCCAGCGTGCTTCCACCGGGTGGGATGCCAGGGACGCATCTGTCCACCAGGCATCGCGTGGTGCGCGGGCTGCCAACCTGCCCCCGAAACATGAGCGCGTCGGCCCCATCCGTGAAGCTCGGGTCGTCCTAGACACCCGTAGATGTGGAAGGATGGATGGGAGATAGGAGGCCGACGACGGGTACCACCCACGTCGTGGCGGGCGCTACGACGCCAACGAGGACCAGAGTCCGAGCCCCCCGCCACCCGGACCTCGGGCTTTCACCCGGTACATTCTCCGTGCGCTGTTCCCTTAGCGGTACCGCACGCCGAACAACGTCCTCAAATACTCTGGGGAATTGAACCCCGGCCTATGGCTTAAGGACTACTGGCTTGCCTGCCAGGCTGGCGGTGCGAACGATGACTACTTTATCATCCGCAACCTCCCATTGTTCCTAGCCAACTCGGCCCGGACATGGCTGGACCACCTCCTGCCTGACTCCATCAGGGGTTAGGCGGACTTGAAGGAGATCTTCATGGAAAATTTTTAGGGCACATACACGCGTCCTGGGAACCCCTAGGACCTTAAGAACTATCGGCAGAAGCCGGATGAGTCCCTACGTGACTATATCCGACACTTCTTGATGAGATACATGCCCGATCTTCCGAGAGGTAACCGATAAGTTCGATTTGTGGAGATCTCGACATTGGCGATCCGGCTTCAAATCAGACACGATTCGAACCCTGCAACTGTTACACCACTGCTCCGTTGGTTATCAACCAAGCACAACTTGATTGACCTCGCCAAAAAGGCTTTTCCTGCAAGCGAATCAAAGAACACAAGCAAGAAGGTAAACACACAATCTGAAATTGCAAATATGAATGATGCGAATATCAATTAAGGGTTCAAGAACTCGGTTCCAAAGGACTAATCGACACAGTGGAGGAGATCAAGAACAGGGGCCCTGGATCACTATAAAAGGATTTGTCACCACAGTTATAATGAACGATTCAGTTTGTCGATGGAAAACTAAACTCTAAACAAAACCCCATTGTCTAGCAGCAGCGGCGGCTGTTTTTATAGTCTAAGACTCGACCTAGGGTTGAGGACGGCCAGGGGTTGGGCGTCCACAACTTGGGCTTAAGGCCCGACACGATACATGGCCAAGTTGGCCCAAATAGGTGACGCAGCACCTTGTCGTGGTCACACAGAATGATTCACGGACCTTCTAGAGCTGGGACCAGATCCAAAACGACGGCGTCGTCGTCCCTTTTCCAATGCATCCAAGAACGCCCCGTTTCGATGTCGTATGAGAGAGTTATGACCGATATAGTGATGACGTGTCTACTGAATCCGAGAGTGACGTGGCAGCTGAGTTGGGGACGAATTGCAACTTAGAGAAGACCATAGCGTCGGTGTGTCCAGCGTGGCGATGTCCTCATCATCCTCCTCTTCTTGAATTGGAGTCGTCCTCGACTCCATCTTGACGATGTCCTCATCATCCCCTCCTTCTAGAATTAGAGTCGTCCTCGACTTCATCCCATCATCAGCGAACTCCTGCAAAAGATTAGTGACAGCAGGCAATGCACCAGACATAATTGGTTGACAAAACATAGTATAACATGGTGCATTAGGATTATCACATAACTCAGCAGTAGCAGAAGTTGTAGCAAGAAAAGTACCTCCTTTTAACTTGATCCCATTATTTTTAGCAATGTCAGTTGGAGGTTTATTTTTATTCTCTTTAGCATGTTTAATAATTTCCGTAGGAGACAAAGGCAGCAATGTAATTTTCTTGTCCTTATGTATGATAGTGTATGTATTAGTTCTACCATGGTGTACAACATCATTATCAACTTCCCATGGACGACCTAACAAAATGGAACAAGCTTGCATAGGGACAACATCAAAATCAGTAGTATCATGATAAGAACCTATGAAAAAGCTAATGCGTGATGATTTAGTTACCTTAGTTTTACCATTATTATTGAACCATTGAAGTTTATATGGATACGAATGTTGTCGTGTGGTCAAGCCAAGCTTCTTAACCAAATCTGAACTCACCAAGTTATTGCAACTTTCGCTATCAATGATAGTGAGAACACGACAACCCTGCACAATGATATACATGTGGAACAAATTGTTTCGTTGAATCTTCATCTCTTCTTCATGTCCCACACGTGTACTCAACACACGCTGCACAAGAAGGCTAGGGTAGTCTGCGGCAGCAGCCACAGAGTCAATGATGATGGCCTCCTTGTCTTGATCGCCCTCGGTGAAATCTGCATCAATGTTAGCAGCAAGGGCTAAATCATCTTCAACATCACTAGTACTTACATATCCATCCTCGGTAGCAATGAAAGCACGACGACTAGGGCAATCCTTCATGACATGTCCCATGCCTTTGCATCGGTGGCAAATGATTTTAGCGCTGGACGAGGAGGAGCTAGTAGAAACACCTGGAGTGGCACCTTTCTTCTGCACATCAGACAATTTACTTACCCCATGTGGTGCAACAGAAAGCTTGGGCGTCTCCGGCTCAGAACGCTGCTGAAAATTCCTCCCATTGTTAGACCTGAAAGGCTGGTGTTGTTTGCGGCCATGTACTTCATGTTCTGCCTTAATAGCAAGATGATACAATTGGGAAAAATTGCGCCATTCTTTGTAATCAAGTATGTTCTGGATATCATAGTTTAGACCACCAAAAAATCTAGCACTAGCATCATTATCATCTTCATTTATACCACAACGGGCTAAACCAATAAGCAATTCTTGATAGTAAGCTTATACTCCTTTATCACCTTGTTTTAAAGTTTGCAGTTTCAAACGTAAATCACGTTGGTAATGAGGCACAAAATGAGATTTCATACGCTGCTTTAAAGCATTCCAAGTTTGAGGCAGAGCAGCAACATTATTAGCATTGCAAAGATCACTCCACCAGAACAAAGCAAAATTAGTAAACTCACTAGTAGCAAGTCTAACTCTATGCTCAGCAGGAACATTATGAGAATCAAATTTTTGTTGAACAGCAAGCTCCCAATCTAAATAAGCCTTTGGATTAATATTACCAGCAAAAGGAGGAAGGCTAAATTTAATTTTAGCAAAAGGATCATTATTACCATGATTATTACCTCCCATACCGCGACGGTTGAAGTTGAAGCGGCGACGGGCATAACCGTCAGCATCCGCATCATCATCACCAAAATCACCGGCATCGTCATCATCAGCACGATGAGGTGGAGGGCGTTGCTCGAGTTGTTCTATGCGGGTGACCAGATTGTTCACATTGCGCATCAGCTCAGTTATAAGATTGCGTTGTTCAGTCATGAACGTTGTAAGCTCGCCCTTGGACACGCAATCATTGAAGTCCGTCGGAGATCCTGCCATGGTTAGAAGATAGAAAAAGACAACACCAAAGTATTATCCCTATCAACTAAAAGGAACCAAGTGGTGGTGGTGGTGGTGGTGAAAGTGGAATGCAAAATCACAAGCGGCTTACCACCGTCTTGCCTGTATTCTTACCAACGCCAAACAAGAGCAAAACCAACGTGACGAAGTAATATATTGTTGAGCGTGGGTAACAGTTGCAAGATGAACCTTTGCTGACAGAAGAATATGTGGAGCTATTGGTAGGCACACAATATGACAGCAAGGATTAGCAATTAACGAATACAGATTAGCGATTGTTCAATCCGGATCCAAAGTACAAATCACAGCTGCTGGCTAAGACGTGTCGAGACATAGCGCAACAAGGTGAAAACAAAGGACGATGGAAAGAACGCATAGAACAAGCAAATAACCAGATTTTTTCTTTTTCCTGAATTTTTCTCTGATTTGTTCCAAAAGACACTAGTAGGAATCAAACTTTTTTTTTATTTTTTCACTATTTTTTTATATTTTTCTCTAAAAAAGGATCACAAAAGATGCAACCACAAAAATTGGCACCTACAACTGAGATAGGATGTGGTCTACAGAAAAACAACACGTGCTCTGAAAAGCGTGCAAAAACTTTAACAAATTTTTTCTTTATTTTTCTGAATTTTTTTGACAATTTTGATGAAACCAAACCTAGTTTGGGTCGGCTCCAAAAGGTGTCAATAAGCTACTATAAAAATTTTAGATTTTTCTGATAAACGAGCGAAAAGTTATGCCTGTTTTACCGAAGGTATCTCAAGTTATGTTTTGACTGTAGGCACAACACGACAGCATCTGTTAGGGCAAAGCGTCCCTAAACTCCAACACCGATCACAAGAGTGTCCCTGTGATTCCAACAGCGATAGTAGGTATTCGCCTGATGATGAAAGGAGGGTTGCGATGCAGGCAAAATAAGTGCGGCTGGCAACCTATCTAGGGTTTGCGCGGCGGCAAGAAGTTACACAATACGGCTAGCGGGGAAAGTCGAGTAATGTGGTGGCTTCGACTTGTTGTTTGGGAACGGTGGATGGGATAGCGGCGGAAAACAAAAATCACAGCAACGGGCGATTGAACTACGACCACGAACATAATCCTAAATCAGCAACAAGACTAGACCACGGACACAAACTCAACAACGCGAATCTGAAACAAAATTGCAAAGGCACAAAAGGTGATAGGACAGCGAAAATTGAAATATTTTCGGGCTTTTTGTGGACTCTAGGTAATGAACAAATATGAATCTAAGGCAAACGAGAATATACCTCGTGGTAAACCAAAAATCTCTAATACCAATTGATGAGATACAGGCCCGATCTTCCGAGAGGTAACCGATAAGTTTGATTTGTGGAGATCTCGACATTGGCGATCCGGCTTCAAATCAGACATGATTCGAACCATGCAACCGTTACACCACTGCTCTGTTGGTTATCAACCAAGCACAACTTGATTGACCTCGCCAAGAAGGCTTTTCCTGCAAGTGAATCGAAGAACACAAGCAAGAAGGTAAACACGCAATCTGAAATTGCAAATATGAATAATGCGAATATCAATTGAGGGTTCAAGAACTCGGTTCCAAAGGACTAATCGACACAGTGGAGGAGATCAAGAACAGGGGCCCTGTATCACTGTAAAAGGATTTGTCACCACAGTTACAATGAATGATTCAGTTTCTCGATGGAAAACTAAACTCTAAACAAAACCCCATTGTCTAGCAGCAGTGGTGGCTGTTTTTATAGTCTAAGACTCGACCTAGGGTTGAGGACGGCCAGGGGTTGGGCATCCACAACTTGGGCTTAAGGCCCGACATGATACATGGCCAAGTTGGCCCAAATAGGTGACGCAACACCTTGCCGTGGTCACACAGAATGATCCACGGACCTTCTGGAGCTGGGACCAGATCCAAAATGACGGCGTCGTCATTCCCTTTCCAACGCATCCAAGAACGCCCCGTTTTGATGTCGTATGAGAGAGTTATGACCGAAATAGTGACGACGTGTCTGCTGAATCCGAGGGTGATGTGGCAGCTGAGTTGGGGACGAATTGCAACTTGGAGAAGACCATAGCGTCGGTGTGTCCAGCGTGGCGATGTCCTCATCACTTCTCTAGGCAGTGCAACGAGCTGCCCAACATCACCGACGCCGATGTTATCAGCGCTTTCCTGTCTGAGACCACCAACAAGACCTTGGTTCGCAAACTAGGGCGAAAAAGTCTGCGGACCACCAAGGAGCTCCTCGACATCGCCACCAGCCATGCCTCGGGCAAGGAAGCGGTCGGAGCGATCTTCGACCGCACCCGTGGCAAGGCCAAGTGGGATGAGGACGCCGGTGAAGGCGTCTCCGATGGCTCAAGAAAGAAGAAGAACAAGCCACGGTCTAGAGGCTCGCTCGTGGCCGCTGCTGAGCACAAGGGCAAGAAGGCGTCTACTGAGGGCACCCCGGACCACTTCGAGAAGATGCTCGAGGGACCTTGTCTGAACCATGCCTATCCTGTGAAGCACACCTACAATGACTGTGGGCTCATGAAGAAGTTCCTGGCTAGGGGCTCCAAGCAAAAGGATGGGATGAAGAAGCCCGACCCCCCGGAGGACACCGCCGAGGAAAAGGAGGACAACTTCCCGCAAGAAATCGGCTGCCTCATGATCTTCGGTGGGCCAACAGCGTATGACTCCAAGCGTCGGCAGAAGCTCCTGCGCCGAGAGGTGTATGCGGCCGAGCCAGCCACGCCCACCTTCCTCCGGTGGTCGAGGTCCCCCATTACTTTCGACCGCTCCGACCACCCAGACAGTGTTCCACATCCGGGCCGATGCCCGCTTATCGTCGATCCGATCATTGACAAAAAGTGCCTTAGCAAGGTGTTGATGGATGGGGGAAGCAACCTTAACATCATCTATGCCAAGATGCTCAACGCCATGGGCATCGACCGGGCGTGCGTCTGACCAACCAGAGCGCCTTTCCACAGCATAGTGCCTGGGAAACAGGCCAAACCCCTCGAGTAGATCGACCTGCCTGTCACTTTTGGGGATAAGTCCAACTTTAGGACTGAGACCCTTACCTTCTAGGTGGTTAGTTTCCATGAAACCTACCACGCCATCCTAGGATGACCATGCTACGCGAAGTTCATGGCTGTCCCCAACTACACGTACCTTAAGCTGAAGATGCTGGGACCGCACAGGGTCATCACCGTTGGCACTCCCTTCCAACGCGCTTACGAGTGCCACGTGGAATGCTGCGAGCTTGCCATGGCAACTTTCGCCTCGGAGAAGCTCGCAATCATCAGAGAGGTGGAGGTCACTGAAAGCATCTAGGCCCCTAGAGTGGGTTTCATTGATTGATGACAACGGTTAAGTATCATGACTAACGTGTATTTTGCAGAAACAATAGAGTGTTAGGTCATGGTAATGGCAATTGTGGGCAATATGGTGATCATGCCCTTATCGATGGAAATCGTTTTCGGTTTTCAAAGGATGATTGACAAGGTTAAGGACGGTTAGTTCCAGACGTCGAGGAGTTGAGTTACGTTCCGAATAGTCGTTAAGACTTTCGTTTTTCTCCTTTGGCCGTACTATTAAGGGGGGCATGGATGAGTAGCTTGACCTAGGTAAGTCTAGTGGTTAGGTGTGGTGCACACTTGTCAAACTTAGCACTAGGTGGCTCCAAGGTGGCCCTGAGATTGTTTGGAACAAAAGTCGTTCAAGAAGCGTTTGAATCGGAAGTCGTTTCGGCCCTTAAACGGGCGACAGACGCTGAGGATGAAGGGCGACAGACGCTGACGTCAACGTCTGTCGCGTGGTTTCTTACTATAGAAAAGCGTCAGACGCGAGGATGAAAGGCGACAGACGCGCCCTACGCGCTTACGAGTGACAGATGCAGTAAGGGTTGAGCGTCAGACGCGTCTGGTGTTAATAGATGCGGTCTAGAATGCTCTGAAGTTCTTCGATAGCGTTAGACACGTCGTTGCTAGGGCGATAGACGCTGGCCAGCGTCTGTCGAGCCCTAACGGCTAGTGAACCGGTTTGATTCAATTACATGCGACAGACGCGCTCCTCAGAGGCGTCAGACGCGTTCCTCCAGAGCGAAAGACGCGTCTGTCAGTGGGCGTCATCACGTCTGTCGGTCATGAAAGTTGCTAATTTCGAAAATAACATTTGGGGGAGTTGAGGGAGAGTATAGATACTTCCTCTACCCCTCCATTTGAGGTACTCTTGCTCATTTGATCACCTGAGAAACTCCTTTCATGTGCAAGGAAGTGCAAGAGCCCTAGTGAGATTTGAGTCTTGAGAATTCAAGTGTGAGAGTCCTCACTAGTGTCTAGAGAGTAGCAAGTGTGCATCCACCTTCTCATTAGGCTTGTTGTGGTTAAGTGAGAGTTCTTGCTTGTTACTCTTGATGATCGCCATCGCCTAGACGGCTTGGTGGTGATCGGGAGCTTGGTGATCATCCGGCGAAGCTTGTGGATGACCCAACTCATCTTGTGAGCGGTTGTGGGCGATTCACCACGACGGAGTGTCAAAGAATCAGCCCGTAGAGAGCACTTGATCCTTGCGTAAATCAAGGGGGAGCTATACCCTTGCGCGGGGTGCTCCAACGAGGACTAGTGGGGAGTGGCGACTCTCTGATACCTCGGGAAAAAATCACCGTGTTCCTAACCCTTTACATTCAAGCAATTTACTTTCTCACATTATTCTTGTTGCTTGGTTTACTTTCCTAGAATTGTCATGCTAGACTAGGATTGGAACTTAGGGTGCAAAACTTTTATCGATAGAATCACTAGGAACACTTGTAGGCACTAGAGGTGAATTATGGCTTAGTAGGTTTTAATTCTTGCAATAAAATTTAGAAAAGCCCAATTCACCCCCCCTCTTGGGTATCTTGATCCTTTGAATTGGTATCGGAGCCGAGTTACTCCTAAATTAGGCTTTACCGCCTAGAGCAAGATGTCTAATGGGGAAGGACCACCTCCCATCTTTGAGGGAGATGATTTTCCATATTAGAAAATCCGCATGGAGGCGTACCTCGAAGCCATAGATGTCGGGTGTCTTAGAGCCGCCACCGAAAGGCTTTCAGAAGTCAAGGATCCCGCTAACCCCATTGGTGATGAGGAGAAGTACGACCGGTGGAATGCAAAGGCAAGAAATGCACTCTACTGGGGCCTTGGCAAGGATATCTTCAATCGCGTGCGTAATGCAAAAAACGCTCATGAATTGTGGGAAAACCTGTGTGCTCTCCATGAGGGAACTAGGAGTGAGCGTGAGGAACGCTACCATATTTCTTTAAAGAAGATTAATTCGTTTCAGATGCTTTCCAAAGAAAGTGCTAATGACATGTACACTCACTTTAATGTTATTGTAGAGGATCTCAATGCTCTCGGGCTCACTCAAATGAGTCCATCGGATGTTGCAAGGAGGATCTTGAGTGTTCTTCCTGTTGAGAAGTATGGCCACATTGTCACCGTGCTTCACCAAAGCGATCTCTCCACCGCAACACCGACACAAGTATTGGGAAAGATCAATGCTCATGAGATGTACATGCATATCACTCCGGAAGAGGGTTCATCATCTTTCAAGAAGAAGGACTTGGCTTTCAAAGCTAGCCATGACAAAAAAAAGAAGAAGAGCCAAGCCATGATTGTGTATGAAAGCTCAAGTGAGAGTGACATTGATGATGCATCACTTGCTCTCATGGTGAAAAAGACCACCAAGATGCTAAAGAAGCTTAATAAGAGTGGCATCAAGTTCGATGGCAAGAAGAAGAAGTTCTTCACAAGTAGCAAAAGAAAGCCTATATCCGAAATGGATTGCTACAATTGTGGTGAACTTGGTCATCTAGCTCATCAATGCCCTAAGGCTCCAAAAGACAAATACAAGAATAAGAACAAGGACAAGAAAGATGAATCTAGTGATGAAGAAGAAGAAAAGAAGAAGAACAAGCCATACAAGAAGAAGGATGGCAAGAAGAAAGAATATCACAAAAAGAAGAAGGGAGACAAAGCTTATATTGTTGGTGATTGGCTCACCGACATTGAGTCATCATGTGAGTCCTCCGGTGATGAGAGCGACGACAAGAAAGAGAAGGTCGCCGCATTTGTGATTGGGCCATCATTATCTTCATCAACATCTTCACCACCACCTTCATCACCATCTTCACCGTCATCATCCACTACTCACCTATGCCTCATGGCCAAGGGTGAGCGAAAGGTGAACTACAAGACCGGTGGAACTCATTGGGTTATTGATAGTGGTTGCACTCAACATATGACCAGTGATCCTCGTATGTTCACCTCACTTGAAGAAAATGGGGAATGTCAAGAGAAGATCACATTTGGGGACAATTCAAAGAGCAAAGTCAAGGGTATAGGCAAGATTGCAATATCAAATGATCACTCTCTTTCAAATGTGCTCTATGTCGCTTCCTTGAGTTTCAATCTACTATCCGTTAGGCAACTTTGTGATCTTGGCTATCAATATTCATTCACTCCAAATGAAGCGGTAGTATCAAAGATAGATGACAAGCAAGTGATCTTCAAAGGCTTTAGATACAACAATCTCTATCTTATTGATTTCACCTCCGAAGATGCAAATTTGATGTCATGCTTATTCACCAAGACTTCACTTGGGTGGCTTTGGCATAGGAGGCTTGCTCATGTTAGAATGAACACTCTCAACAAGTTATTGAAGAAAGAGTTAGTGAAAGGCTTGAAAGATGTCAAGTTTGAGAAGGACAAACCTTGTAGTGCATGCCAAGCCGGTAAACAAGTTGCAAATACTCATCCAACAAAAGCTTACATGTCAACATCAAGAGTGTTAGAGCTTCTACACATGGATTTGTTTGGCCCTACAACTTACAAGAGCTTGGGTGGAAATCTCTATTGTCTTGTGATTGTTGATGACTACTCAAGATATACTTGGACATTCTTTCTTCATGACAAATCCGAAGTGGACACTTGTTTTAAGAAGTTTGCTAAGAGAGCTCAAAATGAATTTGAAGTCAAGATCAAGAAGATAAGAAGTGACAATGGCAAATAATTTGACAACACAAATATTGAAGCTTATTGTGATGAGATTGGGATCAAGCATGAGGTTTCATCAACCTACACTCCTCAACAAAATGGTGTAGTTAAGAGAAAGAACCGGACTTTGATCACTCTTGCAAGAACAATGCTAGATGAGTACAACACACCGGAGAAATTGTGGGCCGAGGCAATTAACACCATATGCTATGCATCAAATCGCCTTTTCTTACAAAAGTTTCTTGGCAAGACCCCCTATGAGTTGCTAAATGGAAAGAAGCCAGACGTCTCATTCTTCCGGGTGTTTGGTTGCAAATGCTACATCTATAAGAAGCGGCAACACCTAGAGAAGTTCCAAAGACGTTGTGATATTGGTTTTCTTGTTGGCTACTCATCAAAGTCCAAAGCATATAGAGTATTTAACCATGCCACCGGTTTGGTTGAAGAAACATATGATGTGGAATTTGATGAATCTAACGGCTTCTAAGGAGCAATTGAGAATTGTGATGATGTAGGTGATGAACCATTGAGGGAGGCAATGAAGAACATGCTGGTGGGAGACATCAAGCCTAATGATGATGAAGACGATACTCAAATGATCATTCCACCATCTTCATCATATGTGCCTCAAGATGATGACAAAAATGAGAGAGTTGAAAATGAAGACTCTCATGTCTCTCATGAACAAGTCGAGGCACAAGCTCAAGATGTTGATGCTCCCCAACCTCCTCCTCAAGTGGTTGATAGAAGACACTCACCTCTACTTCAAGCACATCCACAAGATCTCATCATAGGTGACTCGATCTCAAAAGCTTGCTTCTTTTGTTGAACATCACTCTTTTGTCTCTTGTCTTGAGCCTAAGAATGTAGATGAAGCTCTTCAAGATCCGGATTGGGTGAATGCAATGCACGAAGAATTGAACAACTTCACCCGCAATCAAGTTTGGACACTTGAGGAGCATCCAAAATGTGCAATGGTCATTGGAACCAAGTGGGTGTTCCGCAACAAGCAAGATGACCAAGGCATAGTTGTGAGGAACAAGGCAGGACTAGTTGCAAAGGGGTTCTCTCAAGTTGAAGGCCTTGACTTTGGAGAGACCTTTGCACCCATTGCAAGACTTGAAGCCATCTGTATCCTTCTTGCATATGCATCGCATCATGAAATGAAATTATATCAAATGGATGTTAAAAGTGCATTCTTAAATGGCTTCATAAATGAACTAGTCTATGTTGATCAACCTCCCGGGTTTGAAGACTCTAGATATCCTAATCATGTTTATAGGTTGTCCAAGGCGCTATATGGGCTCAAGCAAGCCCCTAGAGCGTGGTATGAGCGCCTCCAGGACTTCCTCATTGAGAAGGGCTTCACTATTGGGAAGGTCGACACCACACTATTCACTAAGAAGCTTAATGGGGAGATCTTCATTTGTCAAGTCTATGTTGATGATATTATCTTCGGCTCAACAAATGAAGATTATTGCAAGGAATTTGGTGAATTGATGTCGAAGGAGTTCGAGATGTCTATGATTGGTGAACTTACATTCTTCCTTGGTTTTCAAGTCAAGCAAATGAGAGAAGAGATTTTTATCTCTCAAGAGAAGTATACCAAGGATCTTCTCAAGAGGTTCAAGATGGATGATTGTAAGTCAATCAAGACCCCAATGCCATCAAATGGACATCTCAACCTAGATGAGGGAGGTAAACCGGTTGATCAAACTCTCTACCGTTCTATGATTAGTAGCTTGTTGTACCTTACCACATCTAGGCCCGATATCATGTTTAGTGTGTGCATGTGTGCTCGCTTTCAAGCTTGTCCTAAAGAACCTCACCTAAGTACCGTGAAAAGAATTTTAAGATATCTTAAACACACCTAGAGCATTGGCCTTTGGTATCCCAAAGGAGCTAGATTCCAACTAGTTGGCTCTTCCGACTCAGATTATGCCGGTTGCAAAATTGATAGAAAAAGCACATCCGGAGGGTGCCATTTGCTTGGGAGGTTACTTGTATCTTGGTCATCTAAAAAGCAAAATAGTGTGGCTTTGTCCACCGCCGAGGCGGAATACATTGCCGTGGGGGCTTGTTGTGCACAAATCTTATATATGAAGCAAACCCTTCTAGACTATGGTGTTGTTCTTGATAAGGTGCCACTTTTATGTGATAGTGAAAGTGCCGTTAAAATTGCCAATAATCCGATACAACACTCACGCACCAAGCACATTGATATCCGTCATCACTTTCTAAGGGATCATGATACTAAAAATGATATATCACTAGAAGGTGTGAGAAGTGAAAATCAATTGGTGGATATCTTCACTAAACCTTTGAATGAGGCTACCTTTTGTAGGTTGAGAAGTGAGCTCAATGTGCTTGACTCTAGTAATTTTAAAAAATGAGCTTGTGTTGTCTCTTGCATTGCATTGTAATATATGTCATGTTTAAATTTCCATAATGCATCTAGGACTTGTCTAACACGGTTACGATAACCCTCTTTTGGAGGAGTAAAGAAGCCTAATCGTGGATCAAAATTGATAAGCAACCTAGTTTTACTTTCTTGCTTTGCATTGCATATGGATGTTTGTTGTTTTGTTGTTTCTTTTTGGTTAAGCTTTGAGAAACCTCTGCGTTCGTCCATGAATGGAGAGAGCATTTGACGCTCCCAAGGGTTAACAAACTCTATTGCATGGCCATACGTTGCTCTTCGGGTGTTTATCTCTTATTTTCTTAAAAATAATACTAGCCTAAGGCAAAATAATTTAAAAAATTTGAGGGATTGAGAGAGGTCACTCATATCAGGTTCCATTTGGTGTTTATTTGGTTCTTATTTGGCTTGGAATCTGGTTGGGAGAAAGTGTCATGGAAAAAGTTGAACGAAAACATGTTTTCAGGGCGTCAGACGCTGCGACAGACGCTGGAGTTTGGCGTTTGACACGTCTGTCGCGTGCAATTGAAGAAGTCAGCCGCGAAGCGACCGACAGACACTACAACAGTAACCATGGCCGCGTCTGTCACAAAATCCTCATCGCGTCTATCAACCGTGGAGAAGTTTTCGCCTGGGAGCGATAAACGCTGACCAGCGTCCGATGGTAGATCAACGGACGCGTCTGTTGGGTTTTTTTTTGGAGAAATCGTGCTCTCTGTGGAGCGTCTGTTGTCCCTGTGCTGCGTCCGACGCCTACCGTCATCGCGTCTGTCGCCTGGATCCAAAGCAGTTTTGATCCAAAAAATCCATTCGATTTGTAGGGCCACCACCTCATCTATCAGACGGCTTTTGTTCCTCCCGCGTTCTCAACGCCGCCGCCTGACCTCACCATCGCGTCCACCGCCACAGCCTTTGCTCCTCCTCAGCACCACTCCTTCCTTGCGCGCCTGCGCTGCCCTCATCACCAACCTGCGTCGCCGTCACCATCAACTTTAGCGCCACCAGATGGTCCGAGACAAGATGTGTTTGCCAGACCAGTCCCCGAGCATAGCTGGAGGCGTGGTTTGAGCGGTGAGAGCTCGGTGACGAGCGGCGAGAGCTCGGCGAGAGCTCAGTGACGAGCGGTGAGAGCTCGGTGAGATCTCAGTGACGAGCAACGAGAGCTCGGCGAGGAGTCCCCGGCGTGGCCGGAGACATGGTCGAGCAGCGAGAGCTCGGCGACGAGCCTGACGAGGAGCGACGAGAGCTCAGCGAGGAGTCCCCAGCGTGGCCGAAGACGTGGTCGAGCAGCGAGAGCTTGGCGACGAGCCTGACGAGGAGCGATGAGAGCTCGGTGAAGATCCTGCAATATAAATATGTAGAGTGGTAGTACGTGATGTAGGAATATATGAACTCCGGAGAGAATTAGTAATGATGAAATAGTATATGACACTCAGCAGTTAATTGCAAATGAGCATGATGTGATAAAGCAACCGGTGCTTTGTAAACATTACTGTTGATGTGAGGTTTGTGTTTACACTTAGCATAAACCGCCCGATCAGTTAGTATGTAGCTGAGTTTCCAGCCCTAGCTTGCCCGCGTTACGCTGAGCGCGGAGCCCGTGTGCGTGTGGATGGCGTCGCTAAGGAGCCACTGCCGACCACCCATAACGCAGAGGGCAGACGCTCGTGCACGTGTGGGGAGAAGCCAGAGACAGGGCCGTCTCTAGAGATATCGAGCGTCAACGTGACTAGTCAGGGATTTGCGTTAAGCATAGATGTATGTCATCTTTAAGATGTTATACATAGACAAACATTATTTGAAGAATAATCATGACGAGGACATTGTGGAGAAACGTCATAGCGAAAATTGTATTAAATATAAATATTAGAAGTGTACTTAGCTTTAGTCGAGACGTTGTCTGGTCGGTGGTGATGAAATTGTCCGGCCCTCGAGCTTTCCGATCCGTCATGACGACGTCGTCACAGTTGTCGTAGCGCCTTTCCTTGCAGCAATTATTATTGCGACGTGGCAGGTGGTCGAGGCAAGAGGTCATGGTCGTAGTCGGAGCATGTTGGAACTGCTCTCCTGCCGCTGAAGCCGCCGAGTCCGTCGTTGTCGAGTTAATTCTCGATATTAATCCTAGCAAGCTCCAGGGCAATGTTAGCGAAGTAGATCGCGAATGAGGGAGATGTCGTTACATGCAGAAAAATCAATTTGTATTAGATATTCAAAGAAAAGACTGATCCAAACAATAATGTAGAACGACTCACCCAGTTTTTAGTAGAGAATTAACGAAAAAATTCCCATCTGGCTCGATTGGGAGTCTATACGCACACCCCCTACCTGGCGTGCCACTGTTGACGAAATGTAGCCGGCAATCCATCGAGGGCTATGCCTGTGATGGTAATTTGTCGGTAGACAGGTGCGCAAGACACGAACCGGATGGTAATAGGACACAAGACACAAGATTTATACATGTTCGGGCCGTCAGCATGACGTAAAACCCTAACATCCTATGCTCTGTTATTTTGTATTGAGTTATGTGGTGTCTGACCTATCCTCTAGGGGACCCTTGCCCCCTCCTTATATACTCCAAAGGGACAAGGTTACAAGTAAAGTATTTCATCTGGTACTATTACAATATCTAGTATAGCCTATAATCTTGCGATGTACGTCATGATCTTACGGGTCGGGCCACCTTATACGGTGCGGCCCATGTATCATCTTGTGGTACCAGGGGTTTATACCCCCACACCTATGCTCGTCGCCGTCAAGTGCATCACCTTGCGTGACCTCGCCATTCTCCGCAACTCCCTTGATCTCCTCCGTGAACCTACGTTTGGTCTCAGGGTGAGCTCCTCTGTCCCCTCTATTCTTGCCCCTGTGCCCTTCAGGTGCTCGACGAACTGCCTCTGAGCTCATCCCGTCGTTTGCCTATCTCTTCAGGCTTCAATCCTTAGCGTGTGGTGCTCTACATCGTCAACTTTCTTCTCTAATTCACATGACTTCCTCCGATTTAAGGTAGAAAATGTTTTGCCTCACTCAAATCGTACCTAAAATTGCTTGCTTCCGATAGGATCACGTAACCCTAGAAATTATATTGCTTATTGTAACACTCTCTATTCTATCCAGTGCAGCGAGTCTGTTCTCTGTGTTGTGTGGTTTGGCACCATTGTCAGTATTGAATCCGGGGCCAAGCCTACGGATACGGATTGAGGCCAAGCCTCACAAGACGTCAGTACACCATCTCTCAGAGTGTCAGTTGTTTCTCAAGAGACTGACCGTCAGATCTGACAGTGCTAGAGAGACTGGAGGAGTTTCACTTGTGAGTGTGATAGTGTATCTCTGTTCTTGTCACCATGGCTAGGTGCAAGAATGTCAGAGGCTCTCCTCCTGGAGGTGACGGGGTGACAGTCCTCCTTGTATTACAGAGGTGGCTCGAGGAAAGCGTAAGCTTATCAGCATGAAGAAGCACACCAGAAAAGACAGAGAGGCAGAGGAAGCCATAGCAGTAGCCCAAGCGGCAGAAAGAGCAGAAAGTGGTGGTAGGGGCAGTGGTATTCTTATCGGTGAGTCTTGTACACGAGTCCCGCTCTTTGGACATGTACTTGGTACCGAGGCCACAAAAGCGACAGAGGACCAGCCTGAGGAGCCAGCAGAGCAGGAGCAGCAGACACCACCCAGACGTTGTTCTGGACGCACCACGTGTTCTCAGACGACACCAGCAGCCCCTCCAGAGAGATCGAGACGCGGAGGTCGTCCAGCTCCTAGGTCTCAGGTCATTCACTATGACCTGCGAAAGGCTTCAACTCGTCAGATTCAGACTTTCCGAAAAGTTTAGCTTCACGAGTGGTTCCCACTTCAGAGGCAGCTAGGAGTTGATCACTTCTACACAGCTCTCCAGGAGGATTTTCACATGGCGTATGTAAACACCAACGTATCAATCACATCTCACAGAGTTATTTCACTTCAGAGTATAGTTGACTTGGTTGGAGAAGAGGTTCGCACATACCTTCAGACAGTGCCTGGCTTGACTGACCTAATTCAGCGGAGTGGCTCGTATGTGTTGTCCTGGGTGAGAGAGTTCTTTGCTACACTTTGGATCCACCCAGATCACACTGGGATTTCCTTCAGTTTCTTGGGTGAGCAGCGAGAGATTTCTAGTGCCAGAGCTAGAGAGCTACTGAGGATTCCACTCCAGACTGTACGTCTTCATCAGCTATGCTATCCAGGAGTTGACCCACCAGGAGCGCTCACGACGGGATTGTGCCACCTGTCGACACTGTTAGGTGCTTGTTTGGCAGTGACTTCGGGGAGGGTTCTAGCAGGAGACCTGTTGACATGCTGCCACCAGTTCACTTGCTTGATGCTATCATCAGGCGAACGATCCTTCCTCGTCTGAACTTTAGGGACGGGACCACTCGACTACAGCAGTGGCTCTTGTCACACCTTGTGAGGGGGATCGCATTTGACATATGGGACTTGATGCTATGTGAGCTGGAAGATACCATATACGAGAGCTTCAGTGCGAAGAGGCACATGAACTATGCCCATTGGATCTCTTTTCTTATCTACATGGGAGTTGAGCCTATGCCGGCAGCCAATGTTCAAGAGTGGAGCTCCACTACCTTCGAGTACCCTACCTATGACTTCTCCTAGCTTGTCCACACAGTCACAGCTACACCAGTGAGAGTGAGTCATAGGCTAGTGGTTCCAGAGACAGCTGCACAGCAGGATGCTACTGTGCAGGGCCTAGCAGAGGCCGAGTTAGAGCAGCTGGAGACTCAGGGAGCAGGGATGACACAGGTTGAGCTAGACTCAGACCCCACAGATAGCTCGGATGATGACTACCAGCCGTTGCCTATGTATCATTCTTCTTGCCCGCACGACAGAGAGGCTAGCGGCTCAGGGTCAGCCACCGATCCCGCTCTGGTTTCCATTCTCTCTAGAACAGAGAACTAGGAGCGGGCAGAGCGACACTGTCAGCAGGACCAACAGGAGACTGCCGCTGCTCTTGCACAGGTGCAGGCTCGCCAGGATGAGTTCTAGAGGCAGGTTCTTGAGCTATAGAGACAACAGCAGTAGAGCCAGCAGCAGTACTTAGGTTTGATCACCCAGTTGGTTCAGGCTGCAGGCATTCAGCTACCTTAGAGCCTTCTTCAGACGACTCCAGCGTCACAGCCCAGCGGGCTTCAGAGTTAGTCTCAGCTTGGCAGTCAGGCACAGTTGTTTACTTCTCATGTTCACCAGGTGCCTTAGTTGTTTGTGTCCCCAGGATTCACTCCTTTTCAGACAGGGTTCACACCTTTGACACAGTCATAGCTGCTTATGCCCGATACTAGTTAGTTCCATGCCACTTATAGTCAGATCACCGGGCAGCCAACATCGACATACTGTACAGCAGACACCTCAGTGTCAGCACCACAGCCAGCTCCAGTTCCAGCTTCAGCTCCTGAGGGAGTGATAGGGACATGCACTACTGAGTCAATCCCGTCGTCTGTTGCTTCGATGGATCCGCTTCTGGTCCCTGTCACACAGACTCAGCCCCTGGTGACCACTACTTAGATTCCTACTACTTCAGGGTCACAAGGACAGCCTATCGGTCCTTTACCCCCTCCACAGTCAGATACCGCGACAGCTGAGCAGACTCAGACCGCTTCACCTACACTTCCAGCTTCTGAGGTTCCGACAGGCTTCGCAGCTTAGCCACAGCCTTCTCCTGAGAGCAGTCTAGATGATGCTCCAGATCAGTTTATTGTTGCTCACCGCCCTCCTGTAGCCGGCTCGTCTGCTTCTCCTTCCTCCGATTCGTAGTTTTTTGGTCCTTGATTCCAAAGGGGGAGAGAGAGAGTATGTAGATAGGGGGAGCTTTGTGAGAGGGTTTTGATTCTTCTATGTGTGCTACTTTCATGCATCGTCATGTCTTTTTTTCCGTACTTCTTGCATTATGTGACTATGTGCTTGCGAGTTACTTTAGTGATATGTTGGTTATCTTGTCTCTATTATATCATGTCACTTGATTATTTCTAGCTCATAATGTCTTGCTTCCGTGTTGTTACTATGATCTCTTATGAGCTATATCATTGTGTTCTAACATTTCATGTCTAATCTTATGAGTTTGCCATATTGGCTTGGAGCACATAAGCAATCCTAATCTCTTGTTATCTTTGAAAGTTGCTTATGTGAAACAAGCATGTTCGAAAACCTCAAATCTTATCTCCATACTCAGGGGTTGTCATCAATCACCAAAAAGGGGGAGATTGAAAGCATCTAGGCCCCTAGAGTGGGTTTCGTTGATTGATGACAACGGTTAAGTATCATGACTAACGTGTGTTTTGCAGAAATAATAGAGTGTTAGGTCATGGTAATGGCAATCATGGGCAATATGGTGATCATGCCCCTTATCGATGGAAGTCATTTTCGGTTTTCAAAGGATGATCGACATGGTTAAGGATGGTTAGTTCCGGACGTCGAGGAGTTGAGTTACATTCGGAATAGTCGTTAAGACTTTTGTTTTTCTCCTTTGGCCGTACTATTAAGGGGGGCATGGATGAGTAGCTTGACCTAGGTATGTCTAGTGGTTAGGTGTGGTGCACACTTGTCAAACTTAGCACTAGGTGGCTCTAAGGTGGCCCTGAGATTGTTTGGAACAAAAGTCGTTCAAGAAGCGTTTGAATCGGAAGTCGTTTCGGCCCTTAAACGGGCGACAGACGCTGAGGACGAAGGGCGACAGACGCTGACATCAGCGTATTTCATGTAGTTTCTTACTGTAGAAAAGCGTCAAACGCGAGGATGAAAGGCGACAGATGCGCCCTACGCGCTTATGAGCGATAGACGCAGTAAGGGTTGAGCGTTAGACGCGTCTGGTGTCAACAGACGTGGTCTAGAATGCTCTGAAGTTCTTCGATAGCGTCAGACGCGTCCGTTACTAGGGCGACAGATGCTGGCCAGCGTTTGTCGAGCCCTAACGGCTAGTGAACCGGTTTGATTCGATTACATGCAACAGACGCGCTCCTCAAAGGCGTCAGCGCGTCCCTCTAGA
The DNA here is from genome assembly GCA_038087645.1 of Saccharum hybrid cultivar R570. Classification (NCBI taxonomy): domain Eukaryota; kingdom Viridiplantae; phylum Streptophyta; class Magnoliopsida; order Poales; family Poaceae; genus Saccharum; species Saccharum hybrid cultivar. The sequence goes on along the minus strand of JAQSUU010000066.1, from coordinate 27,537,042 downwards.
GCGACAGACGCGTCTGTCGGTGGGCGTCATTGCGTCTGTCGGTCATGAAAGTTGCTGATTTCAAAGATAACGGTTGGGGGAGTTGAGGGGGAGTATAAATACTTCATCTACCCCTCCTTTTGATGTACTCTTGCTCATTTGATCAGCTAAGAAACTCCTTTCATGTGAAGGAAGTGCAAGAGCCCTAATGAGATTTGAGTCTTGAGAATTCAAGTGTGAGAGTCCTCACTAGTGTCTAGAGAGTAGCAAGTGTGCAGCCACCTTCTCATTAGGCTTGTTGTGGTCAAGTGAGAGTTCTTGCTTGTTACTCTTGGTGATCGCCATCACCTAGACGGCTTGATGGTGATCGGGAGCTTGGTGATCATCTGGCAGAGCTTGTGGATGACCCAACTTATCTTCTGAGCGGTTGTGGGCGATTCACCGCGATGGAGTGTCAAAGAATCAGCTCGTTGAGAGCACTTGATCCTCGCATGGATCAAGGGAGAGCTATACCCTTGCGCGGGTGCTCTAACGAGGACTAGTGGGGAGTGGCGACTCTCCGATACCTCAGGAAAATATCGCCGTGTTCCTAACCCTTTTCATTCAAGCAATTTACTTTCTCGCATTATTCTTGTTGCTTGGTTTACTTTCCTAGAATTGCCATGCTAGACTAGGATTGGAACTTAGGGTACAAAACTTTTATCAATAGAATCACTAGGAACACTTGTAGGCACTAGGGGTGAATTATGGCTTAGTAGGTTTTAATTCTTGCAATAAAATTTAGAAAAGCCCAATTCACCCCCCCTCTTGGGCATCTTGATCCTTTCAGTCACGGGCACCCCCGACTCCAAGAGACAAGCAGGGGCCTTTGAGCCCACAGAAGGCACCAAGGAGGTCCCCGTCGACCCGAACAACCCCAACTGGAAAGCACTGTGCGTCAACGCTGATGTCTCCCCTAAATAGGAAATCACGCTCGTCGACTTTCTCCGCACGAACAGTGACGTTTTTGAGTGGAAACCCTCAGATATGCCAAGCATTCCGAGGGAAGTCACCGAGCACGCCTTGAGGATCAAGCTAGGCTCCAAGCCGGTATAGCAGCGCCTAGGTCACTTTGACGAGGAGAAGTGCAGGGCCATTGGTGAAGAGATTGCGAAGCTTTTGGTGGTAGGGTTCATTAAGGAGGTGTACCATCCCGAGTAGTTAGCTAATCCCGTTCTTGTAAAAAAGAAGAGTGGGAAATGAAGAATGTGTGTTCACTATACTAGTCTCAACAAGGCATGCCCGAAGGATCTGTTTCCTTTGCGAGGCATAGATCAATTAGTCGACTCAACCTCGGGGTGCAAAACCCTCTATTTCCTCAATGTGTACTCTGGCTACCATAAAATCATGATGAAAGAGTCTGACCAGCCCGTGACTTCTTTTATCACGCCGTTTGGATCGTACTGTTATGTTAGCATGTCGTTCGGTTTGAAGAATGCGGGAGCAACATACCAACGATGTATGCTCAAATGTTTCGGTGATCTCATCGGAGAGACTGTCGAAGCATACATGGATGACATTGTAGTCAAGTTCAAAAAGGTCGACCAGCTCGTGGCCAACCTCGAAAAAACTTTCAACAAACTCTGAGAGAATAGCATAAAACTCAACCCTAAAAAATGCGTTTTCGGGGTCCCGAGAGGTATGCTACTCGGGTTCATCGTCTCTGAGCGCGACATCGAAGCCAACCCAGAGAAGATTACGGCCATCACCTGGATGGGTCCAATCCAGAACGTAAAGGGGGTACAATGGATCATGGGATGCCTCACGGCTCTCAGCCATTTCATATCACACCTCGATGAACGAGGTCTCCCCCTCTATCGGCTCCTAAAGAAAGCTGACCGGTTCGTGTGGATAGCCGAGGCCCAGGAGGCGCTAGATAAGCTCAAGCATACCCTGATGAAGGCCCCGATCCTAGTACCGCCGATCGAAAGGGAGCCGCTCCTGCTGTATATCGTGGCCACCACGCAAGTAGTCAGCGCTGCACTAGTGGTAGAATGGGAGGAGGTAGGGCATGCTCTCAAAGTGCAACGGCCTATCTATTTGATCAGCGAGGTCTTGGCCGACTCCAAAACTCATTATCCTCAGATCCAAAAGCTCCTGTACGCCGTCCTAATCGCCAGGAGGAAGTTGTGGCACTACTTCGAGTCACACCCCATGATGGTAGTTTCATCCTTCCCTCTCAGAGAGGTCATACAAAACCGGGATGGCAAGGGGAGGATTGCCAAATGGGCGCTCGAGCTAATGGGTGAAGGGATCGCCTACACACCCCGGATAGCCACCAAGTCCCAAGCACTGGCCGACTTCATTGCGGAGTGGACCGAGGTCCAGACACCGCCGGCGGCCATTGATCATGAGTACTGGACGATGTACTTCGATGGCTCGTTGATGAAGAAGGGTGCCAGCGTGGGGCTCGTGTTCGTTTCCCCCTCGGTGTGCGCTTGAGGTACATGGTCCGCCTCCTTTTCCCCACTCCAACAATGTAGCCGAGTACGAAGCGCTTATCAACGGCCTGCGCATCGCCATCGAACTGGGGGTCCGACGGCTGGACGTCCGGGGCGATTCACAGCTTGTCATCGGTCAGGTCATGAATGAGTCAAGCTGCCACAACCCCAAGATGGTTGCGTACTACCAAGGAGTACACAGGTTGGAGGACAAGTTCGACGGCCTCAAACTCAATCATGTCCCCTGGTGGCTTAACGAGGCAGCCGACGAACTAGCAAAAATGGCGTCCGGTCGAGAACCAGTCCCGACCGGTGTTTTTGCTAGCCATAACACCAGCCCTCGATCCGTTACGAGGAGCCAGAGCAGGCTAACCTTGGGTTGCCTGTCTTAGGCTCGAGGGCTGGTAGCAACAATCAACACCTCGCCTCAGGATCAGAAGCTAACCCACCAATGGGCTTGCCTGACCCGGAGGTCATGGAAATCAACGAAGAACCACCGGCAAGGCCCAACCCCTTGCCAGACTAGAGAGTCCTGTACCTCGACTGCCTAGTCCGAGAGACACTCCCGGTCAATAAGATAGAGGCGCGATGGCTCACTTGCCATGCCAAGTCATTCGCTGTCATCGGGGATGATCTATACAGAAAAAGCAGCACAGGAATCTTGCAACGGTGCATCCCCACCAAGCAGGGGGAAAAGCTACTAGACGACATCCACCGTGGCTCCTGTGGACATCACGCAGGGCCAAGGACCCTAGTCGGCAAAGCTTTTCGACAAGGCTTCTATTGGCCCACCACAGTAACCGACGCTGAGTGGGTTGTCCGCACCTGCGAAGGGTGCCAATTCTACGCCTGGCAAACCCATCTGCCAGCTCAAGCGCTCCATACGATCCCAATCACATGGCCATTCGCAATCTGGGGCTTGACTTGGTTGAGCCCCTCAAGAAGGCGCCTAGGGGGCCATACCCACATGCTTGTCACCATAGACAAGTGCACCAAGTGGATAGAGGCTTGGCTGATCATGAAGATCAGGTCCGAAGAAGTTGTCAAATTCTTCACAGACATCATCCACTGGTTTGGAGTCCCAAACTCCATAATCACGGACAACGACACACAATTCACAGGGAAGAAATTCCTTAGATTCTGTGATGACAACCATATCAGGGTCGACTGGGACACCGTGGCACACCCCCATACAAACGGACAAGTAAAGCACGCCAACGGCATGGTACTCCAAGGCCTCAAGCCTAGGATCTTCAATAAACTCAAAAGTTTGGTAGGCGGTGGGTCGCAGAGCTTCCCGCGGTTCTTTGGAGCCTAAGAACAACCCCTAGCAGGGCCACAGGCTACACACCTTTCTTTATGGTTTGGGGCACCGAAGCAGTCTTACCGACCGACCTTGACTACGGGGCACCAGAGTATTGGCATACAAAGAGCTGGAGGCCAAGGAATACCTTGAGGACGCTGTGGACCAGCTCGACGAGGCCCATGATGTCACCCTTGCCCGCTCAGCCAAGTACAAGCAGGCGCTACGCTGGTACCATGGCCGATGGATCAAAGGTCAAGCCTTCAGCGTCGGCGACCTAGTGCTCCTACGCATCTAGAGCACCCAGGACCACCACAAGCTCTCTCCGCCATGGGAGGGGCCATATGTTGTCGTCGAAATACTTAGGCCGAGAACTTACAAGCTGGCGATCGCCGATGGCAAAATCTTCACCAATGCATGGAAAATCGAGTAGCTACGCCGTTTCTACCCCTAGCTCATCTCTTAACGCATGCATGTACATACAAAGAATAAAGAATGATGTTTTTCGAAAACACCATTTTTTGTCCGTTCTTGCTTTTTCACAATCTCGGCTACTAAGTAACGCCTGACCCCGGCCATGGCCTGGGGTTGGCCCTTACTCGGGTGCTGGCAAGGAGTGTGCACATGCAAAAACATGACCCGTCTGACCCCTTTTTATGTCAAAGATTTCGAAGTTCGAGTCACGGACAGAGGCACTGAGTAAAACTGGTCGGACTGCAAGAAACCTACACCCTGGTGGCTGTGGCACTCTCGCTCACCAGCGTAATCAGGATCTCCCATCCATGCCTTGGATTTTAGGATCTTCATGATGAAAAGGAACGGACCGCTGTGAAGAGTTTAGAAAAATAATGGCTAATGAGTTTGAGATGTCCATGATTGGAGAGTCGAGTTACTTCTTTGGTCTTCAAATCAAGCAATTGAAGAATGGTACATTTGTGAGTCAAGGCAAGTACATCAAAGACATGCTCAAGAAGTTTGGTATGAATGAGAGCAAAGCCATTAGTACACCAATGGGAACAAATAAAAATTTGAATAGTGATGCAAGTGGCAGCATGGTGGATCAAAAGTTGCATTAGTCCATGATTGGAAGCCTACTCTATATGATGGCACCAAGGCTAGATGTCATGTTTAGTGTGTGCATTTGTGCAAGATTTCAAGCCTCACCAAGAGAAATTCATTTGAAGGTTACAAAGAAAATATTGAGGTACTTGAAGCATACACAAAATGTTGGTTTGTGGTATCCCAAAGGAGCAAAGTTTAAACTTGTTGGATATTCATACTCCGACTATGCGGGATGCAAGGTTGAAAGAAAAAGCACCTCAGGCACATGTCAATTGTTAGGAAGATCACTTGTTTCATGGTCATCAATGAAGCAAAATAGTGTTACATTATCAACCATCGAATCTAAATACATATCCACCGATAGTTGTTATGCACAAATACTTTGGATGAAGGCCACCTTGAATGGCTTTGGAATCAAGTTCAAGAAAGTGCCATTGCTATGTGACAATGAGAGTACTATCAAACTCACCAACAATCCGGTTCAACAAGCAAGAACAAAGCACATTGATGTCTGCCATCATTTCATAAGAGATCATCAATAAAAAGGGGATATTTCAATTGAGAGTGTGGGCACCGAAGATCAACTTCCCGACATAGTCACCAAACCACTAGATGAGAAGAGGTTTTGCAAGGTAAGGAATGAGTTGAACATATTGTATTTCTCAAATATGTGTTGATGTACCCCCCATTTATATGACATGCCTCTCCTTTGAGCAATCCAAGGTAAAAGTTGATTGGCATGCATACACCCTTTGCTAAGGACTTGTTTAGTGCATCTAGTCATTCCTCATGTTTTATAGGCTCATTCATAAAAATCAAATAAATTTTATGCTTGTATGGTACCACTATTGCTTCTATGCTTGACTTGATCTAGTGGTAGTATATGACATGTTTGTGGGCTTGTGAACCTAGTGTTTGATCTAGAAAATGAGCTATAAGTGTTTAACTCAACATGGATAACCCTTGAAATGAGTTATGAAAAAGCTTGTCCTTGGATCAAACTGAGTTAAATATCTTTGGCAAGTGTTCTAAATTGAACCAATTTTAGGAAAATAATCCTCACTACATTGATAATCTTAACCTGTCTAAAATTAAACCTTTGTGGTTATTGATGACAAAGGGGGGAAATTGCACAAAGATAAGGTTTGGGGGAGAACTTTGACATAGGGGGAGAAACATGAAAGTAAAGGGATCAATTAAAATTTGAGCACACAAGTAGGGGAGGAAGCTCATAAACTTGTATGTTGCATTTGAATGTGCATTTCATATGTGTGCTTGGCACAAGTTTTAAAATTAAAATTCTATTCTTGTGTGGTGTACGCTAGTTGTAAAATTGAATGATGAAATGAAAAACTAGCATGCATCTGATAGTTAGATATGCCTTGGTTTTCTTTTTTAGGTGGTACTAGAGCCTTGCATATAATGTTGATCTCACGAGGTATCCAATGTTTGTGTTTTGCAAGAAATTTCAAGTGGTATCTAATTAGTAATGGTGCTAAGGATGGTATATTCGGTGCACTCTGATTGGTATCACGCATGAAAGGTCCATCTTTTATACCTTAGTATCATTTGGTAGACATTGCCCTCCCACATTTCCAATCTATGCATATGTGCAAGCTTCAATATAAACTCTTAGCACATATGTAGGGGGAGCTAATGCTACCAATTGGGGTTCATAAAACTTGTCCGTATCCTTTTACACATGGTAAATATGCCTGGGCAGGCAACATGGATTCAAATGATTTCAATTTTATATCTTTGTGAAAGGGTTGTCATCAATTACCAAAAAAGGGGAGATTGAAGGCTCTAGTTTAGTTTTGATGAATTGATAAAACCCTAAGTGCTAACCTATTGCTCTAGTGATCATGAGATAGGTAGCACATTCCAAGTGGGAGCAATTGGTGAAGATCATGATGATGGTGGTGTGACCATGGTGATGATCAAGAGCTCGAACTTGGAAAAGAAAGAGAAAAACAAAATGGGCTCAAGGCAAAGGTGAAATCCATAGGGTCATTTTGTTTTGATGATCTAGATACCTAATGAATGTGATCACATTTAGGATAGACAACCATACTATTAAAAGGGGTAAAACTTGTCATGAAATGCGGGTATTAAAGTGCCACTAGATGTTCTAACTCATTGCATATGCATTTAGATCTAGTGGAGTGCTAACACTCTTGAAAATATTTGTGAAAGCATACTGACACACGTGCACAAGGTGATACACTTGGTGGTTAGCACATTTGAGCAAGGGTGGTGAAGTTGGTGAAGTGGAGGCACTGTTTTTTAGTGACCGGACGCTGCTCTTGCAGCGACCGAACTCTGTGACTGCATTCGGTCAGTGTTTGGAAGTGAAGACATGGTCTCTGTGAATGACCAGACACTGAACAGTAAAAGTGATCGGACACACAGGGCCTATGTCCGATCAGGGTATGACATATGCTGATGCAAGCAACAGAGCAAGGTAGAGTTGACCTAATTCACTGGCGCGTCGTCTGGTCACGTATGATATGACGTGTCTGGTCGTGATTTTTCACCTCTGGATGCTTATTGGAAGTGACCTGACGCTGGGAGTCCATGGGGAGCGGCGTGTCCGATCTATTTGATTGGCATGTCTGGTCACCACTTAAGTGCGAGCGCCAACTCAGTTGACCATTGGGAACGTGCGGTGAACGTCAAACGTGAAGGACACATGGCACAGATCTAGCAACCGGACGCTAGGTGACGTGCATCCAGTCACATTGACTGGTGCGTTCGATCGCCTCGAGATTTGTGCAGTGAGGAGCCCAACAGCTCTATTTCGAGGGGGCTCCTATTTAAGCCTCATGGTCGACTCAAGCTCACCCTCTTGGCCATTTGCATTGATATAACAACCTTGTGAGCTTAACCAAAGCCCTCCCACTCATCTCCATCATAGATTCATCATCTTTGTGAGATTAGGAGTGAATCCAAGTGCATTGCTTGAGTGATTGCATCTAGAGGCACTTGGTGATTGTGTTTCGCTGTAAATTTCGCTTGTTACTCTTGGTGGTTGCTGTCACCTAGACGGCTTGGTGCAGCGAGGATTATTGAGTGGAGGAAGGTGCTTGTCTCCAGCTCCAATCATGGTGATGGTGAGGGGTTCTTGACCTTCCCCCGGCGGAGAGCGAAAAGGTACTCTAGTGGATTGCTCATGGCTTGTGTGATCCCCATCTTGTGTTAGTTGTGCGGCACCCGATTGTAGGTTAAGCATGTGATACCTATTAGCACATGAACCTCAAAGTGGGTGAATCACCACAACGGGGACTAGCTTGCCGAGAAGCAAGTGAACCTCGGTGAAAAATCATTGTTTCATCTTGTCACCGGGATTTCATTGGTATTCATTGTGATTGATTGACTTCGTCTTGTGATTGGCTCATTCATCGATACAGCGGTATAACTCACTTTTCATCTCGTGTATTTACATTCTTAGTGTAGCTAAGCTCTTTAGTGTAATTAGTTTTTAGAGCTAGCTTGTGTCGTGTCTAGTGGTTAGTGAGGCTCTTTAGTTTGTCTTTAAGAGCTCACTAACTTAGTGGTAGTGACATAGCTTTATGTGCGTAGAGACTATAGCAACTAGAATTGTCACACCCCAAAATTTTCAATTTTGGGTTGGGCTTAGAAAACACTAAATAAAATAAATAATTTTAATATTTGAATAAATTTATTAGATAAGTTAAGTTGCTGCTAATTTAAATATAGAAAATTATGGTTTTAAACTTTTTCCATATTAATTTGATAATGTGGTGTTTGTGTGATGCTTGTCTTTAGTGTTGGTGAGTGCTATTTTTTTTTAAATACCATAGGACAACGTTTACTTCTCACCGGAAACCTTTTTGATATTTTCTGGATTTAAAATTTCAATTTCTGTGAGCTTAATCTTTTTCCTTGATCTCTTCATCAATCTTTTCATGAGCTCAAACTCATTTGGTTGAGTTCCTTATCTCTCCAAGAGTCTCCATGATTTTTCCCGTGATTTTTTTCAGCTCTGGGCTTTTTTTCACGGCCAAAAAGTAATTTTAGATTTTCTGGAATTATTTTTATTCACGGAATTAAAATAATCCAGAAATTAAGAAATTCTAAAAAGTTGCAAAACCCTACAACTATATATATGCCGGCGTAGCCCTCGATGCCCTGGTTTCAGAAGTACAACCCTTATCCCGAGCCGCCGCTCGTAGCTCCCTTCACCCGTCGTCGAAGTTCTTCATCTACAGCTTGCGTTCCGACGAACTTCCGACGAAGGTTCGGCGAGCTTTTCCGGCCACCTCGGAGGTTCGTCTCGTCGTCCTCTACACCGGCATGCCCTTAGTTTTGCGAATATGTCACTGTTTGACCCGTTCCCATCTTTTCAGTTTGTTCTCCAGCGAGGTCATCCATGGGCGTCACCTTCTTCTTTTCGGTTCCCGGCCACCTGCGGCCCCACTCGCGCCACCACCCCGCGGGCTCCTCCCGTGGCCAGCTAGGGCGCCACACCTCCCCTACCACAGGGCCGAGAGCCGTACCTCGCGCCTGTACGTGCGAGCAGCGGGCCGCCACCGCACGGTGTCCTGCTCGGGGCGAGCCCGTGGGTAGCCCTGCCTTGAGGGCCTCGCGGTCGGGCGTGCCGCGCCGTCAACAGCAGTGGCGGGCTGGTCGCCCCTTCCCTTCCAGTGCATCACATTAGCAGCTAGCTGCCACGATCACGACCATGTACAGATGAAAAGACCCAAGGTAGAAGATGACAATAATTACGATTTTGCCATAGATCATTTTATCTCCGCCGTTTTGTCGTTTTACGTCCGATCCGAGTCGTTCACGTCGCGTTAGATTAATGTCATCACGCTGTACACAGTAGTGCTAATGTTTGTCATGTCTTATAATTATGAATTTATTGATTTAAAATACAATTTGATTAGTATTAATTTAATAGTTTTTAATTAAAAGTGACATAGGTTTATAATTTCGTTTTTGTTGCTTTTGACCGTGGTGATGTAAGCGACATGTTAGCAACGCTGTTTTTCATGTCCCGCGTTTATGAATATAATTAATTTGATTAATGTTTAGTTAGCGAGTGCTCTCTTTAATTAATTAAAAAGCAATTTAGGTTTAACTCGATTAATATTAGATGATTCTTGATTATAATTTGTTTAGTTTAAATATAAAACATGAGATGGTTCAGTTAGTGCTTGTATATGTGTCAGGTTATATAAATTATAAGTATTTGATTAGAATAATTAATGTTTATGCCATGCTCCTTTAAATTTAAAATGACATAGGTTCATGTGTCGGCACTTTCTTAAAATGTTAACTCGATTAATATTCACATTAATGCGTTTTTATTTATAAATTGTTTAGTAGATGCAAATCATGGCTACCTAGTTTGTACAATAGTAGAGCAGCCATGTGTGTTCATTGAACTCTTGTTAGCATGATGACATCATCACGACATCACCCGCACTTTATTGCTGTTTTCCTTTAGAAAGACAAATCCTGAAATACAATAGAAATACGTATACACATACAATCTTATTTAGGCCATATCTTCCATGTTTTAACTCCGATTTGACCCGTTCAAGTTGCGTTAGGTTTGTATTTGCGAGCTCTACATGTTAGTGTAGCTGTACATTAGGTTTGGAAATTTTAATTTTCGAGTTTATATTAAAATAATTATTTATCTATAGGAAATCTTAGAAAATTCATAACTTTCACGTTTTAAATCCGAATTTCGTGATCTTTATGTCTGTGTGATCGTAATAACGTGTAGAAGAGTTTTAAAAACTTTTTATACTGTTTTGCTACTGTTGGTGTACTATTTTAATTATGTCTCTTTGTTTGCTTCGTGTATGATTGCTCAAATGATTGTGTGTTGATGCTTGATAATCGAGTATAGACGGTGAGCAGTTTCTTGACGATCAGGAGTATTATTTTGAGTCAGACCAGCAGTATCAACAGGGAAGCTTTGATCAAGGCAAGTATAACATGGGACCTCATTGTTGTCCTATTCACTAAAATTATCATACATATGCATGTGTCCTCCTTGACAACCATAGAGATTATAACTTAGTTGTTGGTATCTTGTTTCCTTGTCACCTATGGGTTGTGCATTTGGGTAGCTATTGCTAGCGCTTAATTATGAACGATGATCTTGTAATATGACTAATGAATGGTGCAATCAACCATTAAGATGATTTAATTCTTGTTAAAAGGGGACTAGAGCGTTGTGTTGTGTTGTTTGTTTGTCGCTCTAGTTACTCTCCGTAAGGACTTACCTGTAAGTGATAACCGGGACATACAGTACAGCTGTGAGGGCTATATGGCTATGGCTCTAATTGTTCAAGAGACATTTTCTAGCTTGTTAGTGGTTACCTTAATTGGCGTAAGAATGGCTTGACACGTTGGGTGTAGGACAACTTCTAGTCTATGAGTATAGCCAAGAAGGAATTGTGCCATTTGAAAAGGGGTTCCTACATCTGCCTGCCGAGTGAATCTAATGGCACTAACTTGTTAGACGAATTTTTGAATGGCTTTATATGATTTCTGATGTTTTGGGCCTTGCAAACCCATGCATTTGGAAGTCATGACTCACAGTGAGAGTGTACACCTCTGCACAGAGTTTAATAAACTGGTATACTAGCCGTGCTCACGGATACGAGCAGCATTGGGGATTCTTACAGAATAGTTGATCACCATTGTTATATCATGCTTAATTATTATTGTTACTATTATGCTCATGTTAATGCTACTCATTATCCTTATTACAAATGATCATTGTTTCATTAATGGGAATTGGAATACCTTGATGCTACTCAATTGCTAATTATATGATGATTAAAAGCTAAACGTAGTCAAACAGTGTCTAGCCTTTTGTGCCTCATGAACCCTGTGTTATACTTGTTGAGTTCGACATGGACTCACTCTTGCTATTTCCACCACACTCCAGTGTGTAGTAAGGTGCTACTTAGAAGAAGGATGAAGATGTAGTGGAGTTTCCAGAAGTCTTTTAAAAGTGTTTGGCATACGGAGCCACCAGTCAACCATCCCTGAGAAGAATGGAGCCTGAAGTTTAGTCACCGTTCCATGATACTCTGATGTAAGTGTTAATATAGCTATGTATACGTTATATAATAACATTGTTTCTGATACTTTTTCATTCTGGCATATGTGTGGACTTCCTGGGCACACATATGTTAGCCTGGTTTTGTTCTTTAGAAAACCGGGTGTGACAAGAATTGTGGTAGGTGGCTTACATTTTTGGTAGGCTAGTGCAACATTCGCTTCGCCTCATATTTGTCAAACCGTTTTGCTTAGCGTTGTTGTAGAAATTTTTATAGGCTATTCACCCTCCTTTAGCCATTAGGTCCTTTCACCGATCTCGGCATCCGATCACTTCTTCGCCTTCCCGGCCGGCCACCGCGCTAGCCGCTAAAAATGACTAGACGCACAGGTCCACCCAACTGCAGCGTCCGGTCATGGACTTTCTCCTCCTTTTCTTTTTTCTAAGTCCACAACCATTTCGCCCTTGCTTCCAACTTGCTAACCACAAAGTGTAGAACTTGTGTGCACGTGTGTTAGCATTTAGCACACTAGGTTTGTAAATCCATATGCAAGAATCATGTCACCTAGTGGCACTTGATTCCACAAGCATACACCACACAAGCATGGATAGGGAATTTAAGAACTTGTGCCATGCAAGCAAACATATGTAATGCACATACAAATGCAATATACAAGTTTATGAGCTTGCTCCCTCTACTTGTGTGGTTCAAATTTTAATTGATCTTCTAATAAAGTCATTTCATTTGTTTGCTCCCCCTATCTTACTATCTTTGTGAATTTCTCTCCCCCTTTGTCAACAATTAGCACAAAAGGTGAACTCAAATTTTAGATAGGTTGGGGTGAAACCATGTGAAGTGAGGATCATTTTCCCAATTTGGTTCAATCTAGATCACTTGCAAAAGATATTTAACTCGGTTTGATCCAAGGACAAGCTTCTTCACACCTCCAAATAAGGGTTATCTTGTACCATGTTGAGTTAAACACTTATAGCTCATTTTCTAGATCAAACACTAGGTTCACAAGCCCACAAACATGTCATATGCTACCACTAGATAATTTCAAGCATACAAGCAATAGTGGTACCATACAAGTATCAAATTCATTTGATTTTCATAAAGAGCCTAAGACATGCGAGGAATGACTAGATACACTAAACAAGTCCTTAGCAATGGATGAATGATATGTTAGTCAATTTTACCTTGCTTTGCTCGAAGGAGAGGCGTGTCATATAATGGGGGTGCATCAACATATAAGTATGTTCAATTCATTCATTAGCTTGCAAAACCTTTTCTCATTATGTGGCTTAGTGAAGATATCGGCAAGTTGATCATCGGTGAAATGATGTTGGACATCTATGTGCTTTGTGCTTGAATGTTGAACCAGGTTGTTGGTAAACTTCATGGCACTCTCATTGTCACATAGCAATGGCACTTGTTTGAACTTGATTCCAAAGTCACTCAAAGTAGCCTTCATCCAAAGTAATTTATCACAACAACTACCAGCCAAAATGTACTCCGCTTCGGCAGTTGAAAGTGCTACACTATTTTGCTTCTTTGATGACCAAGACATAAGTGATCTTCCCAATAGTTGATATATGCCCAATGTGCTCTTCCTCTCAACTTTGCATCCTGCATAATCGGAGTCCAAATATCTAATCAATTCAAATCTTGTTCCTTTGGGATACCACAATCCAACATTTTTTGTATGTTTCAACTACCTCAATATTCTCTTAGTTGCTTTCAAATGACTCTCTCTTGGTGAGGCTTGAAATCTAGCACACATGCATACACTAAACATCACATCTGACCTTGATGCAGTCACATAAAGTAGGCTTCCAATCATAGACCGATACATCTTTTGATGCACCATGTTGCCACTTGTATTATTATCCAAGTTTTTATTTGTCCCCATTGGTGTATTAATAGCTTTAGCATCATCCATTCCAAACTTCTTGAGCATGTCTTTGATGTACTTGCCTTGACTCACAAATGTGTCATTCTTCATTTGCTTGATTTGAAGACTAAGGAAGTAACTAAGCTTTCCAATCATAGACATCTCAAACTCACTTGCCATCATCTTTCCAAACTCCTCACAAAAATTTTGATTGGTTGATCCAAATATGATATCATCAACATAGATTTGCAACACAAACAAGTCCTTGCCAATCTTCTTGGTGAAGAGAGTGGTGTTAACCATACCCATAATGAATCCCTTAGAGAGTAAAAAATCCCTCAATCTCTCATACCATGCTCTAGGTGCTTGTTTCAATCCATACAAAGCCTTTCTCAACTTGTAGACATGGTTGTGCTTCTTCTCATCTTCAAAGTTAGGAGGTTGCTCAACATACACAAGCTCATTGATGTACCCATTAAGAAATGCACTCTTCACATCCATTTGGTACAACTTGATGTTGTGGGTACAAGTATAGGCTAACAAGATCCTAATTGCTTCCAATCTTGCAACCGGGGCATATGTTTCTCCAAAGTCAAGACCATCAACTTGAGTGCAACCTTGAGCCACTAATATGTTTTGTTCCTTATAACTATCCCATCTTGATCTTGCTTATTCTGAAATGCCCATTTGGTTCTAATCATATTATGATCCTTAGACCTCTCAACTAACTCTCATACTTGATTTCTTGTAAAGTTGTTTAGCTCTTCATGCATAACATTCACCCAATCAACATCCAACAAAGCTTTATCTATCTTCTTTGGTTTAATGGATGACACAAATCATAAGTGTTTACAAAATAATGTCAATCTTGATCTTATTTGCGCACCTCTTGAGATATCACCAATGATAGAATCCAATAGATGATCTCTTGCAACATTAGTTGATTGGAGCACTTGAACTTGATTGCTTGTACTTGATTGCTCATTTGGTTGAGATGATGAACTAGCCACTTATTGTTGATCTTGCACTTTGTCTTCACTTGTACTAGATTGATTTTGATCATGAGAACCACTAGCTTACACATTTGAGTTAGAAAGCACTTGATTCTTGTCATCTTAAACATCAATCACCTCTCTAGGCCTTATATCACCAATGCCCATGTTCTTCATTGCATTGACCAATTGAGTGCCTCTCACATCATCTAAATTCTCATCTTCCTCTTGGGAACCATTGGTTTCATCAAATTCCACATCATGAACCTCCTCAAGAGTACCACTAGCCAAGTTTCAAACTCTATAAGCCTTGCTAGTAGTGGAGTAACCAAGTAAGAAACCTTTATCATATTTCTTCTCAAACTTGCTCAATCTAGTGCCTTTCTTCAATATGTAGCATTTGCAACCAAAAATCCGAAAGTATGTAATATTGGGCTTTCTACCATTCAAGAGCTCATGTGGTGTCTTCTCTATCATGAGGTGACAATAGAGTCTATTGCTATAGTAGCAAGCCATGTTGATTGCTTTGGCCTAAAATGAATGACTCACATTGTACTCACTCAACATTAATCTAGCCATGTTAATTAAGGTTCTTGTTAGCGGTTCTTAACGCACATTTCTACTGCCAACATTTAAACGAAATAAAACAAATATGACCACCAAAACTTAGAAATAGGGTTTATAACTAACATTCTCCACGAGTTTTGGTACTTGTATGTTTTGCAGGCATAAACATGGAAATTCACCAAAATGCGCATTCTAGAAGTCGTATTTGAGCAAAACAACAAGGAAAGCCCAACCAAACTCCAACTTCGGGCCAGAATACCAGCATGGGAGCCCTCTAGGCCCAGCCAGCAGCCCACCAGAGCAAGGCAGTGGCGAGCGGGCTAGCCCAGGGTGCAGCCGCACCCATGGTGCGGGCGCACCGCCCCTAGCTCCGCTTGGCCCCACTGTTGGTATTTATTAACTTGTCACTTATTTTAGTAGTCACCTTTTAATCACCTACATCTCCTAGCATTACTTGTACTAGGTTGTTATCCCTAGTGATGGTGCCAGAGATGCTTACGGGTACTGCCTAGCATCGCTGCTAGATTAACATTAAGTAGTTCTTTATTATTTTATGTGACTAGAAAGAATATATAATATGAATAAAAAGGAATCTACAAGTGCACAAATAATTATACCATTGTAGCACTTCACCTGAGGGTATTCTAGGTATTGTTATTTATATTTTACCATAGGAAAGGTGTAGCATGGACATGTATTGATAACTTATAGTATTGACGGAGAATAAACCACAACCAATAATCTACTCATAACAGGGGTAAGTTATAAGATAAGATATGTATATGATAAGTATTGATTAAGTATAATGATAAATCACTCAGAGTACTCCATTCTATGGCATTAGCATGGTCAAGTAGAATATTACAGGAATAATTTCTAAGTCATTCTTAATTACAAGTCAAAGCATACTTTAATTAGTGCAATTACACCTAGTAATCATTGCTAAAATCATCTTTATATCTACACATAAGGGGTATTACATAGGGAAGACCAAGAATAGAGCTCGCTCTTCCTTCATAACCGCACCCTACTTCTATGGCCTATATTCGGGGAGTGGACTATAAAGGACTCAACGGGAGTGTCACATCCGTGATCTACCACATGACCCAGAATATAGAGTGTATTCATAGGTAAATAGTATATAAGCACCACGCTTACATAATGCTAACCACCCACCCCGTGTACTTTGGAGCGAATGCTATATGAACTTATGCATAAACATAATGATAAACTAGCTATACTAAGTATATAATCAAAGTAGATGACGAACAATGCAACTAAGAATATGAATAAGATGAATACTGATATTGTCATAACAATTGTAGCAAGCATATAAAAGTAATGGAGATACATCAAGAGAGGGGTACAAAGATTATACCGAACCACGCTCTTGACAATGTTGGGAATCCAAGCAAAAACTGCTTGCCTCCCTCTAGACCTAGCCTAACTAGTTATTCCCTAAAATATGGTGGAGCTCTAAGGATGATTAGGGTTTATGTCTTCTCAAATGACTTGATGCCTCAGGGGGGAGGGCAGGGCCTGGTCATATAGCCTTGAGCTTGCAATGTGAGCCCTTGGATCAAACCGACTTAAGGAACACTAGAGATGCAACTTAGGAGGCGATGGAAAACCGACATAGCTACGGATGCAAGTGGCGCGGGCCAAGCCGCTTACCCGCTGGGCTGACCGCGCCGCAAACCCGCGCAGTCCTGCGCCGCAAGCCCGCAAGATTGGACCGGCTCGATGTGGCTCGTCCGCGTAGCCCGGCGGCGCCGCAACGACCCGCATATCTCCGACGACATCCTGGAGCTCGGAAAGGTGCACGCATGGTGCACTTCCACTGCTCCCGGTGTCGACTTCTCTACCACCGGCCTTCCCTACTCAATCGTTGAAGCAGTAGCAGAGGTATCGGAGTCGTCGAGTCCATGCAGAACAGCAGAAGGCGACGGGACGAAGAGCAGGAGGATGCTCACCACGCCGCCGTGCCGCCACGCGGCGAGCAAGTGTTTCACCTAGACGCCGACGCCGGGGACGAGCACTGATTGAGTTAGTGACATCCACGTACTGCTTCTGCTTCAACCGGCGGCCAAGCATCGGACTGCTTCAATCGGCGGCCAAGGATTGGAAAAGGCTTCTGATTCTACCGGCGGCCTGGCATCTACCGAGGCTGCCGCTTCATCAATGGGCGACGCACAAGCAGGATATGGCTTGGATCCCGCCGACGAGCCGGAGTACGTATGTGCATGCTGAACCAAAAGACCATCATCGATGTCTGTCCAAACCTAGCACTCTGGCCGGCTATCAGATTGATAAATTATTCAATCATGTACTCGCTCGCGATATTGCCGTGCACGCTAACGCCAGCCTTACGCGGCGGGACTGCGGGCCGCCGCGCGGACGCCGCAAGGCGATGCGGTAGAAAACGGGCCGCCACGCATGCCCGCGTATAGGCAAGCGGCGTATGCGGACGCGGGACGGGCTGCCCACAGCCGCGCCGTTTGCAACCTTAGACATAGCAATGAGAGGCCAACGGGTGGCCCCACATGGCAGCCTCTGCCTCTTTGCCTCGGCGTGGTGTCCTCTAGAGTCCTCTAGAACCTTCCTACATTGGTTTTGCGGTGGGATTGCATAATTAACTCTGACATATATGTTCCCCCTTGACGGTTTTCCGAATAAACCCTACAAAAATCATAGATTCACCAAAACTCAAGGAATTTGTTAGTTTAAACCCAAAACCTTCATTGGTGATCCCATTTATGCCCTTATACATGTTTTATTGATGGTTTAATATGGTTGTTAACTACCATCAACACCCACCTTCATCTGGCGGAGCATTCAATGCACATGGAGGCGGTTGCATGTGGTACTTACCAAAAATATGAGCAAACTGACCTCCACCCAAGCTTATAAAAGGAGCCCCTCCTCACATTCAAGATCATCATACACATTTTGGAGAAGAAGGGCTACACATTTCCATTAGCTTCTAGCTAGACTAGAGTAGGGAGTGAGAGAAGGAAAGAGTTATAGGAATAGCAGAGTAGCGGTACCTTCTACCTCATGTACTCGGCGAGCCTTCTACCTCGGGTGGACGGAGTGCCGAACTTGTCGGCCCCCTATACACACATTCATCTTACTAATTGGAGTAAGAAGTTCGTGTTCATCTTTCGGTTTTGATTCCCTAAGTTAAGTTATCATTGTTACTACTTACTTGTGGGTTCGTCGTCCATCCTCATGGCGGGTGCTCTAGTAGAGGACTCCTGATAAAAACGAAAGTTCCTGGCCAACGCTAGAGTAGTAATGGTTAGCATGGACATGGTGTCTAAGCTACACGTTACCTTCATTTGCCTCGTATCTGTTGATGGTCACTAATGCTCATTTTTGACCATCAACTATTGCATGAAATAGCATGAAATAAACTACCATGCATAGTTGTACGGTTTGAAACTAACCGAGTTCCACGAGTTTTGGTGAATCTATGTTTTACAGGGGTTAAACTGGAAAAGGACCAGAATCACTAAATAGAAGTATCTCAAGTGATGAATTGGAGTACACCATTGCGAAGAGCTCGTCGAGACACATGAAATAGAGTTTTGGTTCGCCCAAATTGGAGTCCAAACGACAAAGTTACGCCTTCCGGAAGATTGTAAATGGGCTTCTAGAGCAGTCCGAAGTAAATTGGGCATATCTCCTTCATTCGGACTCCGTTTTTAGTGATCCAGGACTTTTTGAAAAGCTAACAAAAAGATCTATCATCCCATACTAAATATGAGCCCCATTTGGTTCAAGGGATGGGGTGGCCACCCAGCCCTTTTGGGCGGGCGCCTAGGTCCTGTAGCCAATCAGGCTCCGTCTCGCAGATCGCCCCTCCACCGCCTTTGAGGATCAATAAAAAGTCATTGATGAAGGTCGGTTTGATCCAAGGGCTATAGTGCTTCCTAGAGAGCTATATAAGTAGCCCCCAGGACCCCCCAGGCACCATCTGCTTCTCATTAGCTACCTCTAGAGCAAAAGCTAGGGTTTCACCCCTCCATCCAAGTAGAAGAAGTAGAGGTCCCTCTAGATCTTCTAGTTCTAGTTCTTCTAGTTCATCTTCTAATTCTAGTTCTAGTTCATCTAGTTGTAAACTAGAGAAGAGGGAGAGAGAAGAGGAGAGAGCCAAGCAGGAACCAGATCTGTCAGATCTTCCTCAACATTGTACTTTCGCTGCAACCGGTTCGTCTTTGAGCAATCTCTAGGTTCTTCAATTTATAATTCCTGAGTTCTTTACTTAATTTCCGTATTTACTTTTTAGTTATTTATTGGATTCCTACTTGCATCAAGTGCTCTAGTCTTTGCAACGCTAGAGTAGTAATTAATAGATTAGGCGTGGCGCTTAGTCTTGCGATTACGTGGAATTGCACCTAATCCAGCGGATTGTTGTGGTAGCCCTAGGGTAGTGACAGCCCTAACGACCGACGTATTCCACCACGTTCGGATCGGTATTTGTAGGACTATAGTCAGAGCTTCCTAGCCCCCTTCTCATCCCTTTCTGTGGTTAGTGTTCTGATGTCCTGAAATAAGTAACCCTAAAATAAACCCTGATTCTTAGATCTATCTATAGAACTCTTAGGAAAATTCCTCTCTCCCCACAAAAACATATAGTTATCCCTGGGCGATCTAAACCTCAACTAGTGCACTTCGCATTCCTCGTGGAAAATCGATACCTTGGAATACTCCCGGGTGAACGGTATCCGTGCACTTGCGGATTTATCTGTTTGCGTTTAAAATACCCAACGAGCTTTCTGGCGCCGTTGCCGGGGAACGGTAGCTGTGCTAGTTTCGAGACAAAGTTTGTCCTTTTCTTTTTTCTTTTTACCACCTTTTTATCACCACCATCATACCACATGGATTTCACGCCTATTTATAAATTCTTTACTCCAAAGGGTGGCTTGTTGGAGCCTCCACCATCATCGCACCCCATTCTTACAGATGGCTATAAGCTTTGCCCTACTTTCATAGCCATGGTTTAGGAGAAATCCTTCTCCGGGTTAGCAGACGAAGATCCATACACCCACCTTAGGGAATTTGAGCAGTTGTGTTCTTGCCGGTCTATAGTTGGCATGACACAAGAGACCCTTAAATGAAAATTATTTCCGTTCTCCCTATTGGGAAGAGCGAAAAAGTGGTATGCTTATTCCGTAAGAGACGTAAATGGAAATTGGGATGAACTCCGAGATAAATTTTGTCTTGCATTCTTCCCTCTTTTTTGAATCGCTGATCTTAGAATAGAAGTTCTTACATTTAAACAAAAAGAGAAGGAAACTCTAGGAGCAGGTTGGGCTAGGTTCACAAGCCTTACCAATTCTAGTCCAAACCTTTCCTTGCCTGACCATGTCTTACACTATCACTTTTATCGTGGTCTCAACAAGGAAGCTGCTCTACATCTTGACATTGCCTCAAGAGGATCATTCTCACATAATATCGTTAGTGAAGGGAAAGCCATTCTTGAGAAAATCCTTGAAAACACCCCTTACACTGGCATCTTTGATGAGTTTCCTGAAGAAGAAAAAAAGTCGAGCCCAGCCCTGAACTACAAGAGGAGGAACCCACAACCGAGTTGGATATTCCAATGGACTCTTCTAATAATTTGGTTGTTGAAAAACCTTCCATTGGGGGAATGCAAAACTAACTAGAGGATGATGAATCATCTCTTTTAGAGCTTCCCTTTGAATTCGAGGAAGATATTTTTGAAGATTATGGAAATACCTCGAATTACCCTATCTAAGTGAAACCTCGAGCAAAGACCAATCCGTTTGAACCACATGAAGAATCAATGGCTATAGAACACATTCAAAGCCTTTCGGCAATCATGAGTTATGAATGGCTAAGAGAAGCAGAGTTATCTCCCGAGGTAATTCGAATCACTTTTCCATCCACCATTCTTCTATGCCAAGTTAGAGGGTCCGCTAGAAGAGTCCACTACAATCCTTCTGTCAGGATAAATATTATTTTAGAGGAGTTAGCTAGAACTCTTTATCCTGACACGTCCTTAACTCCATCTCAAAAGCTTCTGCAAGGTCCATCAGGATTTATTCTTGAAAGCCATGGGGTATTAAGGAATGTTCCTGTTAGAATCAAGAACTCTGGGATATGCCTAGATTTTCACATTTTTGATATCCTAGAGATTCCTCTCTTGATTGGCAGACCAATCATGAGACTTCTACAAGAACAACCACTACGAGGTCAACTAGACTTCAAGGTTGGGAATTCCACTGTTGTTGTCCCTCTTGCCCGATCCATTAACACGATAGTGGAACCCAAACCTGAACTAGACCCTATTGAGGAGGTCTTAATGGTGTCTCAAGAAGAATTGGTCCAACCATTCTTCGATGAAGAACACTTCATTCAAGAAGAGGAAGAGTTGGCAGAGCCCATTGAGCTAAACCTAAATGAACAACCTCCACCTCCTTCGATAGAGTTAAAACCTCTTCATCCTGGCCTTAGATATGTCTTTCTTCACAACAACCAAAACATTCATGTCATCATTAGTGACAAGCTCTCTGAATAAGAAACACAACAACTTGTCACTGTTCTTAAAAGACATAGATCAGCAATAGGCTACTCACTCGAAGACCTCAAGGGAATTAGTCCTGCTCTCTGCACTCATCATATCCTCATCGATCCCAATTTTACACCTTCAAGGGAACCACAGTGGAGACTTAACAATGCTATGCGAGAGGTTATTAAGAAAGAGGTCCTTAAACTCTATCAAGCTGGGATTATTTATCATGTGCCACATAGTGAGTGGGTTAGCCCTGTCCAAGTTATGCCAAAGAAAGGAGGAATGATGGTCATTAGGAATGAGAAGAATGAACTCATCCCTCAACGAATTGTCACTGGGTGGCGTATGTGCATTGACTATCGAAAACTCAACAAGGCTACAAAGAAAGACCACTTCCCATTACCCTTCATTGATGAAATGCTGGAACGGCTTGCAAACCACTCTTTCTTTTGTTTCCTTGATGGCTATTCTGGATATCACCAAATCCCGATCCACCCAGATGATCAAAATAAGACTACTTTCACATGCCCATATGGAACTTATGCATACCGACGAATGTCATTTGGGTTATGCAATGCTCCAGCTTCTTTCCAATGGTGCATGATGTCTATTTTCTCTGACATGATCGAGAAAATCATGGAGGTGTTCATGGATGATTTTACCATCTATGGCAAAACCTTTGATGATTGCTTGGAGAATTTAGATAGAGTCTTACAATGGTGTGAAGAAAAGCACTTAGTCCTGAACTGGGAGAGATGCCATTTTATGGTTCGAGAAGGAATAGTGCTAGGACACGAAGTGTTTGAACATGGTATAGAGGTGGGTAGAGCAAAGATTGAAGTTATTGAAAAACTTCCACCTCCCACAAATGTGCAAGGAATCTGTAGCTTCCTAGGACATGCAGGGTTCTACAGGCGATTCACCAAGAACTTCTCTCCAATTGCTAGACCCCTAACTAGTCTCTTAGCTAAGGATGCACCTTTCATCTTCTTAGATAAGTGTCATGAATCTTTTCAAATTCTTAAGAAGGCACTCATCTTATCTCCAATCATCCAACCACCAGATTGGAATCTTCCTTTCGAGATCATGTGTGATGCTAGCGATTTTGCGGTTGGTGCTGCTTTAGGCCAAACCAAGGATAAGATGCATTATGCCATATCCTACGCTAGCAAAACCTTGAGTGGACCACAACTCAATTATGCTACAACTGAAAAAGAACTATTGGTCGTTGTCTTTGCTGTGGACAAGTTTAGATCTTACTTAGTGGGGGCAAAGGTGATTGTCTATACAGATCATGCTGCTCTAAAATACCTCCTCACTAAGAAAGATGCTAAGCCTTGGCTAATCCGATGGATTCTTCTACTCCAAGAGTTTGACATAGAAATCCGAGATAGAAAGGGAGTAGAGAATTTTGTAGCCAACCACTTGTCTAGGCTTCATTTCAAGGAAACACATGAACTTCCCATCAATGACTACCTAAGAGATGACACCCTGCTCAAGATATCAGACTCTGATCCTTGGTATGCAGACATCGTGAACTTTATAGTAAAAGGCTATGTCCCACCAGGTGCAAATAAGAGAAAATTAGTACACGATAGCCGTTTGCACCTATGAGATGAGCCATATCTTTTCCGAATCTGCTCCGATGGATTGTTGAGAAGATGTGTCCCTATGGCTGAGGCTATTCAAATAATGGAATGATGCCATGCCTCGCCATATGGAGGACACTATGGGGCATTCCAGATACATGCTAAGGTCTGGCAAAGTGGTTTTTTCTGGCCAACGATGTATGAAGATACAAAGGACTTTGTCAGGAGATGCCACCGATGTCAGAAACATGGGAATATCAACTCACGAAATGCAATGCCTCTCACAAACAATATCCAAATTGAACTTTTCGATGTTTGGGACATTGATTTCATGGGGCCATTCCCTATGTCTGAGAATTGTGAGTACATCTTGGTAGTAGTGGACTATGTGTCCAAATGGGTAGAAGCAATGCCATGTCGAACATGTGATTCAAAACATGCCAAGAGAATGTTCCATGAAGTGATATTTCCTCGATTTGGTAGACCACGGATGGTCATAAGCGATGGAGGTTCCCACTTCATCGATAAAGTCTTCCGAAAGTACCTAGCAGATCATGGAGTTCGTCATAACATCGCAACAACATACCATCCTCAGACCAGCGATCAAGCAGAAACATCTAACAAACAAATCAAGAATATTTTGCAAAAGATCATAGATGAAATGGGGAAGGGATGGAAGGACAAACTCCCTGATGCATTTTGGGCTTGTCAAACTGCCTATAAGACACCCATAGGCATGTCACCCTATCAACTTGTATATGGGAAAACATGTCATTTGCCTGTGGAAGTGGAGTTCAAGGCTCATTGGGCAGTCAAGAAATGGAACATGGATCTCCACCTAGCTAGTAAGAATCGTCAGATGCAACTCACTGAGCTAGAAGAGTGGAGAGAAAAGGCCTATCACAATTCTAAGATCTACAAAGAGAGAACAAAAAGCTGACATGATAAGAGAATCAAGCACAAGGAGTTTAACCCTAGAGATAAGGTTCTACTATTCAATTCAAGAGTTAAGCTCTTTGGACATGGTAAGTTGCGAAGCAAGTGGGATGGCCCATACAAAGTCATTGACACTTCAACCCACGGGGCCATTACCATCCAAGGTGACACAGGTAATACTTTTAAGGTAAATGGCCAATGCTTGAAGGTTTACCTTGAGCCACAAATCAACACGGTTGAGGAACTTGATGTAATTGAGTTCATCAAACTCTTACATTAAAATTCAATCTACCTAAACTCTAGACAACTAATGCTTGAACGACTAACTCTTAATATGCTCCATGAGTTTTGTTGTCTATTTGAGTTCACAGGATTTTAAGGATCGAGAAGAGAAGATCTGAAATGCAAGACATTGGATTGAAAGACTATGTCAACATCTAGCTTAGGGGAGGGGCATCCCCCATGTATTCAGGTAAGTATCTTTTCTCCTTTTGTTATGGGATATATATAATTATATAAAAAAGAGATACATAACCATAAAACTAAATAAATTTCCTTTGAGTTATATATTAATCTTAAAGTTCGAATAGAGAGCGTGTTTAAAAGTTTGATTTTCTTCTTAAATAAAAGGAACCTGGTCTAATCTCTATGCATGGAAATGATGAATAGTTGCTCTACCATAATTTCTTTCAAATACCTAGTTTTCAATCGTGAACTCTCCCGAGTTCTGGACACAATGGTTTTGATTTAAGATTTGCTCTAAACCTGAACTTGTGGGTAGCGAATGCTTGATCTAAGTCTAGATAGTTGACGGATATGATATGGGAAGGTTTTGAGCTGTTGTCTATCATGTTCCTAGAGATACTAGAGTTCTAGAGAATTTATCTTTTGAAAATTAACTTGCTACATGATGAGTTCTTGTATGACGAGAGTTTGAATTCCTACCACAGCCATATACATGTTTATAGATTAGGAAGCCTTACATTCATATTTACTATTTGTGAGCATTGAGTATGGTCAGGCTATGTCGATCCTTAGAAACTGGTCATGCGGTTAAAATCGAGATCCACCTATACACTGTACCTATATATTCTGCTTCTACCCTGGAAATACGAATCCACATATATTCCATTTAGATCCACCCAGAAAATAGTTCTACTCTTACACTGGGAGTGAACTGCCCAAAAATATTCCTATCATCTATTTTATCCTTTGCTAGCTAATAAAGCTCCAAACATCTAGTTATGCTACCTCTTGTTATTATGTTCCAAAATGAGATTGGGTATTCTATTAAAAAAAGAGAGAAAGAGGACAAATGTCCCACTCAAAATAAAGAGAGATTTAGCAGCCCAAGTTTCTTCTCAAAATCTTCAAGTTTCTAAGAGAGGTATATGAAATTTCTCAAAGGAGCTAAGTATTCACCATCATCATCCCTTTACCCCCTTATAACCACTTCTACCCTATTCTCTATTCATCCATTTACCATACAGCCCATACACATGCATATCTTGATTTGACTTTATGACTCGTTCCTTTGGATCCATAGTTTTGATTATGCAATATATGTTTCACTGTCTCCCCACCTATGAGCTCCACATAAGCCTATTAGAAGTAGGGTGAGAGAGAGAAGGCATAATGTTACTATGCTACCAAAAATACCACATATTTTGAGAGGAGAGAAAAGGCATACACCATAATTACCTTGGAGAGGATCCAGAAATACCACAGAGGAGAGACTTGGAAGGGTCACACATAGAAATCTTTGAGTTTTATTTTGAAAATCTTGCAAAACTCTGGAATAATAGTTGATCAAAGAGCTTGAAACATGGCACTTGACTTGATTGTTCTGTCTTTCAACTACTCAAGACCCAAGTGACGGCTACAAGCCCCATGGTGGAAGGTAACATGAGTGAGTTTTTCATCAGAATAGTTCACTCTAATCCGGAGGAGAGTTCTTGTTTGAATGCATGTGTACCTGTAAGGCATGAAAGTATTGTAGCAACTCCTGATCCAATGTTGAGATTTGCTTTGCTCACGGACTAGCAAAGGTTAATCTTGGGGGAACTTGTTGACGGTCACTAATGCTCATTTTTAACCATCAACTACTGCATGAAATAGCATGAAATAAACTACCATGCATAGTTGTAGGGTTTGAAACTAACGAGTTCCACGAGTTTTGGTGAATCTATGATTTACAGGGGTTAAAATGGAAAAGGACCAGAATCACTGAATAGAAGTATCTCAAGTGATGAATTGGAGTACACCATTGCGAAGAGCTCGTCAAGACACATGAAATAGAGTTTTGGTTCACCCAAATCAGAGTCCAGACGACAAAGTTACGCCTTCCGGAAGATTGTAAATGGGCTTCTAGAGCAGTCCGGAGTAAATTGGGCATATCTCCTTTATCCGGACTTCGTTTTCAGTGATCCAGGACTTTTTGGAAAGCTAACGAAAAGATCTATTAGACCACACTAAATATGAGCCCATTTGGGCCAAGGGATGGGGTAGCCGCCTAGCACTTTTGGGCGGGCGCCTAGGTCCTGCAGCCAATCAGGCTCCGTCTCGCGGATCGCCCCTCCACCGCCTTTGAGGATCAATAAAAAGTCGTTGATGAAGGTCGGTTTGATCCAAGGGCTATGGTGCTTCCTAGAGGGCTATATAAGCAGCCCGCAGGACCCCCCTAGGCACCATCTCCTTCTCATTAGCTACCTCCAGAGCAAAAGCTAGGGTTTCACCCCTCCATCCAAGTAGAAGAAGTAGAGGTCCCTCTAGATCTTCTAGTTCTAGTTCTTCTAATTCATCTTCTAATTCTAGTTCTAGTTCATCTAATTGTATACTAGAGAAGAGGGAGAGAGCCAAGGAGGAACTGGATCTGTTAGATCTTCCTCAACATTGTACTTTTGCTGCAACCGGTTCGTCTTTGAGCAATCTCCAGGTTCTTCAATGTATAATTCCTGAGTTCCTTACTTAATTTCCGTATTTACTTTTTAGTTATTTATTGGATTCCCGCTTGCATCAAGTGCTCTAGTCTTTGCAACGCTAGAGTAGTAATTAATAGATTAGGCATGGCGCTTAGTCTTGCGATTACCTAGAATTGCACCCAATCTAGCGGATTGTTGTGGTAGCCCTAGGGTAGTGACAGCCCTAATGGCCGACGTATTCCACCACGTTCTGATCGGTATTTGTAGGACCATAGTCAGATCTTCGTAGCCCCCCTTCTCATCCCTTTCTATGGTTGGTGTTCTGATGTCCTAAAATAAGTAACCCTAAAGTAAACCCTAATTCTTAGATCTATCTATAGAACTCTTAGGAAAATTCCTCTCTCCCCACAAAAACATATAGTTATCCCTGGGTGATCTAAACCTCAACTAGTGCACTTCATGTTCCCCGTGGAAAATCGATACCTTGGAATACTCCTAGTTGAAAGCTACATTGGTATCCATGCGCTTGCGGATTTATCTGTTTGCGTTTAAAATACCCAATAGTATCCCACGGTTGAGGGGTAGACAGCAGGTAGTGATAGCCATGTCCGTCCATCGAAATCCCCCATGTTTGGATATGGTGTAGAGCAACAGGCTGGCATCACTTGGCAGACTAGGTGCAATTCGGTGCTTGAAGTAAGTTTGTAGTAGCAAAGTATCTTCACTTAAGGTTTCTACCCTTAGACAAAACTCATTACCCAAGTTACCCTTCATCCTTTTCTCTAGGTAAACTAGCTAAGAGACTACTTACAATACCGTTTCTTTGGAAAAATACGATACCCTGAATACTTCTAGGTGAAGTGCTACAACGGTACTTCCGTGTGCTTGTGGACTTTTCTGCTTATGCTAAGAAGCACCAACAAGCATTTCTAGCGCCGTTGCTGGGGACGGTTGTCGTTTTAGTCTCTAAACCTAGTTTGCCTGCGTATCCTTTGTTTTTACCTTTCTTTTCTTTTTACCCTTTTCCAATGGAGCAAACTACCATTCAAAACTTTTTTGCTCCTAAGGGCGAGTTCGTCGAACCTCCACAATCCTCGAAGCCAATCACAACTTCTAGTTATGAACTCTGCCCTGGCTTTATAGCCATGATTTGGGAACAAACCTTCTTGGGGTTAGATTATGAAAACCCCTATCATCACCTAAGGGAGTTTGAGCAGCTCTGTGCTTACCTAACCATCTCAGGCAAGTCACAAGAAACACTTCGGGGGAAGTTGTTTCCTTTCTCACTTGATGAGAGACTGAAACAATGGTACGCCCACAATGTAGGAAAGGTAGCTGGCGAATGGGAAATACTAAGGAACAGATTCTGTCTTGCATTCTCCCTATATCCTGAACCGTTGCCCTACGACAAGAGATACTCAACTTCCAACAAAAAGAGAAGGGATCCATAGGTGCTGCTTAGGACAGATTCTCAATTTTAACGAGATCTGGCCCAGATTTGTCTATACCCAACCATGTGCTTTTATAGCATTTCTGGTTAGGGCTTAGTAAGGAATCTACCCTATAGCTCGACATAGCTGTCGGAGGTTCATTTACCCACAAAACCACTGCGAAAGGAGAAGCTCTTCTAGACCGCATTCTAGATAACACTCCCCCGCTAGAACCCCTCCATGTAGAGCCTGAGCTGAACCACAAGGAAGTCTCTTTGGCTAAGGCCAAACCCATAGCACCCTTAGAGAGACCCTCGCCCGAACCAAAAGATCTAGAGGAAGGTTTCCAACCTTCAGACCTTTCGTATTTTGTGGACGATTTTTTTAAAGATTTCAAAAATACCTCAAATTACGCATGCCAAAGGAGGCCACCAGTCCCTGTCATTCCTTGCGATCCCTTGGACAAAGAACTTCTTAGGGAATCCATCAAGGAGTTGACCGCTATTATGAGTAGCGAATGAAAAGACGAGGGAGAACTTTCTTCTGAAGAAATTCAGATTCACGCCCCCTTTCTACCTATCCATTGTAAAATACAAGGGAACTAGATGGATGTGTTGTACAATCCAACTATAGGAGCAAACCTCATGTCAAAATCCTTCGCACTTACTTGTTTGGGCGAAGAACCTTGTGCTCCAACAGTCATGTCCTTTAGAATAGCCCCACATTCCAGCCTAAAAGGACTTGGGATTCTACACAACATTATCCTCCACCATGGCAATGTTGAAATGGCCCTCAATTTCCATGTCTTTGACATAACAGAATTTGACATTTTGATAGGGCATCCCCTAGAAAAACTCTTCTTAGAACCACCAAAAATAGGGGATCTAGATGTAAAGCTGGGAAGGGACACTTTTACCATTCCTATCACTTGAGCTAAAAACTCGATGGCAGAATCTCTCTCCCATCTCGACTTGCCCAAGGAAGTTATGTCGGTTTTACCCTTCGAATCTCCAGAGTCGTCCTTAGATAAAGATGTGAAATTCTTCATAGAAGAAGAGGATGACTCAGGAGAAACCATTGATCTTCCCACAAAGGAAGTACCGGCACAACCTTAGGTTGAGCTGCTTAAACCCCTGCTGCTGGTTTAAGCTATGCTTTTGTAAATGGCGACAAAA
Source organism: Saccharum hybrid cultivar R570 (assembly GCA_038087645.1). Taxonomy (NCBI): domain Eukaryota; kingdom Viridiplantae; phylum Streptophyta; class Magnoliopsida; order Poales; family Poaceae; genus Saccharum; species Saccharum hybrid cultivar. The sequence continues at coordinate 27,507,121 of JAQSUU010000066.1, read as the reverse complement.
ACACTCCTGTAATCATTAGCGATAAGCTTTCTGATGAGGAGACGTCCAAACTCATCGCCATTTTAGAAAAACATAGGTTAGTCTTTGGGTATTCCTTATAAGATCTCAAGGGGATTAGCCCAACCCTATGTACCCATCGCATTCCAATTGACCATGCGAGCACACCATCACATGAACCCCAACACAGGCTCAATAATGCTATGCGAGATGTCATGAAGAAGGAAATCCTCAAACTTCATGTCGGGATTATATATCCCGTACCACATAGTGACTGGGTTAGTCCCATCCAAGTGGGAGGCATGACGGTCGTTGAAAATAATAAAATGAGTTAATTCCACAACGTACCATCACGGGGTGGAGAATGTGCATTGATTACCGAAAACTCAACGCGGCAACAAAGAAAGACCACTTCCCGCTGCCTTTCATTGATGAAATGTTAGAGCAGTTGGTGAAGCATTCTTTCTTCTATTTTCTCGATGGGTATTCAGGATATCATCAAATTCCCATCCACCCCGATGATCAGAGCAAGACGACATTCACATGCCTGTATGGAACATACGCTTATCGCAGAATGTCATTCGGGTTGTGCAATGCACCCACGTCATTCCAATGGTGCATGATGTCTATTTTTTTAGACATGATAGAAGAAATCATAGAGGTTTTCATGGATGACTTTTCAGTCTATGGAAAAACTTTTGACCACTGTTTGGAAAATCTAGACAAAGTCTTGTAGAGATACCAAGAAAAGGACCTGGTACTTAACTGGGAAAAGTGCCACTTCATGGTCTATGAAGGCATCGTTCCTAGGCACCTTATGTCCAAGAGGGGGATTAAGGTAGACAAAGCCGAGATAGAGGTTATCGAGCAACTACCACCCCCGTGAACATAAAAAGGGATCTGCAACTTCCTAGGTCACGCAGGGTTCTATAGGCGGTTTATCAAGGATTTTTCACAAATTGCTAGACCCTTCACGAACTTGTTAGCTAAGAATTCACCTTTTGAGTTCATAGATGAGTGCTTAAGTGTTTTTCACACTCTCAAGAAAGCACTCATCTCAGTGCCAATCATCCAACCACCCAATTGGTCGCTGCCATTCGAGATCATGTGTGATGCTAGTGACTATGCTGTTAGTGCGGTCCTTGGCCAAACCAAAGATAAGAAGCATCATGCTATCGCGTATGCTAGCAAAACGCTGACAAGAGCACAACTTAACTACGCTACCACAGAAAAAGAGATCCTAGCAGTTGTTTTTGCTATCGATAAGTTTAGGTCTTACTTAGTGGGTGCAAAAGTTATCATCTATATTGATCATGCTGCACTAAAATATTTGCTCACAAAAAAGACGCTAAACCTCGTTTAATAAGATGGATTCTCTTACTCCAAGAATTTGACCTTGAAATAAAAGATAAAAAGTGAGTAGAGAATACCATTGCAGATCATTTGTCGCGTATGCAAGTCACTAACATGCAGGAACTACCAATAAATGACTTCCTACGTGACGACATGCTACTCAAGGTGACATACTCCAACCCGTGGTATGCAAACATAGTGAATTACATGGTTTCAGGCTATGTACCACCAGGCAAAAATAGGAGAAATTTGCAAGTCGAAAGCCGACGTCACCTTTGGGATGATCCGTATCTGTATCGGGTCAGTTCAGATGGCCTGCTGAGAAGGTGTGTGACAGCAGCGGAGAGTTTGCAAATCATTGAAAGATGTCATGCAACACCATACGAAGGCCATTACAGAGTATTCCGCACACAAGCCAAATTTTGGCAGTGTGGGTTCCTCTGGCCAATGATGTACGAGGACACCAAGGAGTTCATCCAAAGGTGTCGAAAGTGCTAATTCCAAGGAAGCATCAACTCTCGCAATGCGATGCCCCTACACTACAATCTTCAAATAGAAATATTTGATGTGTGGGGCATTGACTTCATGGGGCCATTTCAAAAGTCCCAAGATTGCGAGTACATCCTCGTCGCTGTCGATTACGTATCCAAATGGGTAGAGGCATTACCGTGCCAAGTTGCTGATGTCAGGCATGCAAGGTAGATGTTTCATGAAGTGATATTCCCTCACTTTGGAACACCAAGGATGGTGGTAAGCGATGGGGGATCCCACTTCATAGACAAGACATTCAGAGCATTCCTAAGAGAGTTAGGAGCCAAGCACAATATTGCCACTCCATACTATCCTCAGACCAGTGGCCAAGCTGAGACCTCAAATAAATAAATCAAAAACATCTTACAGAAAATGGTCAATGAGATGGGAAAAGGATGGAAGAACAATCTTCTTGATGCACTTTAGGCATACAGGACAGCTTACAAAACCCCCATCGGCATGTCACCATACCAATTGGTCTATGGAAAAAGTTGCCACTTGCCTATTGAGCTTGAGCATCGAGCTCACTAGGCAATCAAAAGCTGCAATATGGATGTGAAGCTAGCCAACAGAAACAGACAAAAACAAATAGCCGAGCTAGAAGAATGACGAGAGAAGGCGTACCATAGTGCCAAGCTTTATAAGGAAAGAACCAAAAGATGGCACGATCACCGAATCAAGCTCAAAGAATTCAAGCAAGGAGACAAGGTCTTGCTCTTCAATTCAAAGGTCAAGCTATTCGGTGAAGGAAAATTGTGAAGTAAATGGCAAGGACCATACAACGTCATCAACACTTCGCCACATGGCACAATCACCATCCAAGATGATGACGGTAACATATTTAAAGTCAATGGTCAATGTTTCAAAATTTTCCTTGAGCCTTCTCATAACTTTGACTTTAACCAAGAATTAGATAGAATAGATTTAATAGCTTTTGATAAAATTATTCAAAACTTATGAAAATTTAAAAATTTAACCATGCTAACATATTCTTTCATTTACTTAAAACATAAAAATTTGCTTTATCTCCTCAAGCAAGTCATCATGGTAAAAAAGACCTTACCTTTATACCCTCACTAAACAAACCATGAATCTTGCTCTATCTTGTTGATTCTTGCTAATCACATGAATATCCACTCTTTATTACAAGATCATGTGAAATTTGAAAATTTTTGATTCAAGATGATCAAGTGCATCTTTGTTCTGTCACGCTATGATCCTGTTGAATCGTAATCCGACACCAGCATCTCTAGGATTACCATGCATACACATGTATCTGGACGAAAACTCGAACCAAGGGGAGGAGTTGGGGGTCCGGGCGCACCCTGGGTGTGGCCACACCTCACCTAGCTCTGTTGGCCCCCAATCTTCTCTTGTATCTCTATGATCCTTTGAGTATCGTGTCCATGTCAGTGCTTGGTTCATTTCCATCATGGTAGAGGCCCGAGCAGCTATAAAAGCCACCCCTATGGCCTCTCCTCTCCTCACAACAAGCTACAAGCCTTCTCTTCTCCCTCCACTAGCACTCAAAGTTCCAAAAGCTCAGCAATGGCCAGCCACGCCCTCGCTTTGTACACGGCTTCCAACTCCACCTATGACCTTGAGGGAGTGTCGTCGTCCATAGACTTAGTGCCCGAGAGCACCTTTGTGAGGGAAGAAGCAAGGATCATCACTGAAGCATTGCTCGCTATTATGCCACCGCCTAGCTACACCATGAGCGGTGGTTTGAGCCTCAAGACCACGGCGCATTCCAAGGCACCCCAAGGTGGTGCCAAAGAGAAGATGGTGCCCACACGACCTACCACCGGCACCCTCGGCCATAAGCAGAAGGCTCTCGATGTTAGTGGACCTAGAAAACGCTCTGTTGTAACGCCTTCGGGCAATATGGTCTCTCACGCTAGTTCGTCCTTCCAAACTGTTAGGCCTAGTCTCTCCTACACCATGGTAGGAGTACGCAAGCCCAAAGGAGGGTATGGCAAAGCGCTCATGCGCAAGCCGGCTAAAAAGCTAAAAAGTAAGATGGCTTCATCAGGGAAGGAGTCAGAATCCTTAGGTGCGCCCCTTAAGATCAAGAGGATGATTAAGCCTCAAATTAGAGGGCAGCCCACTGGATTTTTTAGCAAAAGCGAGGACAAGCAACCATCCAAGGGTCCTATGCTCACCTCACTTAGAACTAGCAACAGAAGCCTACATGAAAGTATTAGAAAGGCCAATGATCGCATCGCTGAGAGTATTCTAAAAATCAAAGAACTCTTGATGAAATCAATGAGCTTGGTGACAAAAGCCACAGGAGTAGAGCATGCACTTAACCAACCTCTTTAGGCCGCTCCTGCAATAATTTAAGCGCATCATTTCCCTTTCAAGATTTTCATTTCCTCTCATTTGAATTCCATCATGTAATGTGCCTACAATTTTATAATTGAATAAAGTTTTTATTATTAGAAATATTCTGTTGCACTTGTTTTCTCTTTCTTTTTGTATTGAATAAGAACAGAAAAGAAAACAAGTGTGGGGGAGGAACCACACTCACCTCTGACTCAGTTGCACAAAAGATGGTCAAATTCAAATTCAGTTTGGGCAACTTTCACTCTCTCATTCCATGTTTAGAAGAAGCTTTAAAATTGAATAAATTTTAAAATGAATCAAAATGACTATGCTCCATCTCCATGTCTTCCTATGATTAAAAAGTTTGCATACTTTTTATTCCTTGCTAATGTTCCTAAAGACTTGTGAACATATATTAATAGGGAACCCATTTTATCTAAGTAATTGACAAATGAGATATAGTAGGATGACATGACTCTTGCTCGTTCTTGCAAAGTACTTGGGATTTATTTTACAAAACAAAAATTGAAATAGCATGTTCCTTGAATGATATTCAAATACCTAGCAAGGCCATATATGTTCTTACATGACAAAAACCTTCCATATATGCCTCTTACTTTATGTTGAGTTTGATCAAGTTTTGCGACCCTGTTGAGAGATGTTTCATGCTCCCAAGATCAGAACTCACGTACACACCACAAATAAAATAGCTATTCCTACACTGGGAATACGCTAAAACATGTTTTCCATCACCACCAAAATAAATACTCCATGCTCTAAAATATGATCTTTCTAGCATATTTTTAGAAAAGAGACAACAAGGCTATGCAAAAAGATTGAAAAAGAATGGGACACATGAAGGTCCCAAAGTATAGAAAAAAATAGGGACACAATGAATGTCCCAAAAGTATTTAAAAAATTGATGAGCACATGAAGGCTCATAGAAGAATAAGATAGCCCTGTCTCAAAAACAAAAGCTAGAAAAATGATTATATCCAATAGAGGAGTATAATTCCACCAAAATTTTCATACACTTGCACTGTTTTGATCTAAGAGTATGACGCTTCCCTCTAGTGCGGTCCAAGATTTGACTTGACAACATATGCAAGGTAAGTGTGCTTCACAATATTCATCCCTACCCAAAGCTCCAGGTAAGCTCTTTAAAGGTAGGATGATCAAAAGAGAAGGCAAAATTCTTAGATATGCCTTGGTGAGGAACCACTTACAAATACTGAGTGACTCGAGAGAATCATTCAAGGAACAAAAGCTATCTTTGTATTTTCAAAATCATACAAAACCCAAGTTTCTGAGCATGATTAGAGCGAGAAGATTTGAATCCAAGCTATTCCATTTTTCAATTGCCCAAGATAATTTGGTAGACACATGATAGTTCACAGGTTCAAGTGAAGCTTGGAATAACCTATATGCAGATTTTCAAACCAAGGAGATGAACCCACTTAGTCCTTAAAACTTTACTCGACGACGAGCAAAGGATTAACTATGGGGGAGCTTGTTGGCGGTTCTTAACGCACATTTCTACCGCCAACATTTAAACAAAATAAAACAAATATGACCACCAAAACTTAGAAATAGGGTTTATAACTAATATTCTCCATGAGTTTTGGTACTTGTATGTTTTGCAGGCATAAACATGGAAATACACCAAAATGCGCATTCCAGAAGGCGTATTTGAGCAAAACAACAAGCAAAGCCCAACCAAACTCCAACTTCGGGCTATAATACCAGCATGGGAGCCCTCCAGGCCCAGCCAGCAGCCCACCAGAGCAAGGCGATGGCGAGCGGGCTAGCCTAGGGTGCGGGCACACCCATGGTGCGGGCGCACCGCCCCGGACTCCGCTCGGCCCCACCTTCGTCCGACGGTGCATTCAATGCACATGGAGGTAGTTGCCTGTGGTACTTACCAAAAATATGAGCAAACCGGCCTCCACCAAGCTTATAAAAGGAGCCCCCTCCTGACATTCAAGATCATCATATACATTTTGGAGAAGAAGAAGAAGAAGAAGGGCTACACATTTCCATTAGCTTATAGCTAGACTAGAGTAGGGAATGAGAGAGGGAAAGAGTTAGAGGAACAACGGAGTAGCGGTACCTTCTACCTCGTGTACTCGACGAGCCTTGTACCTCGGGTGGATAGAGTGCCAGACTTGTTGGCCCCCTCTACACTTGTACCTCTATGTTTGTGTTACAAATTGGAGTAAGAAGTTCATGTTCATCTTTCAGTTTTGATTCTCTAAGTTAAGTTATCGTTGTTACTACTTACTTGCGGGTTCATCGTCCATCCTCATCACGGGTGCTCTAGTAAAGGACTCCTGATAAAGACAGAACTTTCTAGCCAATGCTAGAGTAGTAACGGTTAGTGTGGATGTGGTGTCTAAGCTACATGTTACCTTCATTTACCTCGTATCCCCCGGTTGAGGGGTAGGTGGCAGGTGGTGACAGCCCTGTCCGTCCTTTAAAATCCCCCATGTTTGGATACGACGTAGAGCTACAGGCCGGCATCACTTGGCAGACCAGGTGCGATCTGGTGCCCGAAGTAAGTTTCTAGTAGCAAAGTTATCTTCACTTAAGGTTTCTACCCTTATATGAACCTCACTACCCAAGTTACCCTTCATCCTTTTCTCTAGGTAAACTAGCTAAGAGACTACTTACAATACCATTCCTTTAGGAAACTACGATACCCTGAATACTTTCGGGTGAAGTGCTATAACGGTACTTCTGTGCGCTTGTGCACTTTTCTGCTTATGCTAAGAAGCACCAACAGTTCTATTTTTCCTCTCAACTAGGCCATTTGATTGTGAAGTGTACATGGCTGAAAATTGATGCATAATTCCAAACTCATCACAAAGTTCATTAGCTCTTATGTTCTTAAACTCACTACCATTGTCACTTCTCACTTTCTTGATGGTTGTTTCAAACTCATTTTGAATTCTTTTGATAAATGACTTGAGTGTAGCAAACACATCACTCTTGTCAACAAGAAAAACTACCCAAGTATATCTAGTGAAATCATCCACAATCACAAAACCATATTTGTTGCCACCAATGCTAGTATATGTTGTTGGCCCAAACAAAGCCATATGCAACAACTCAAATGCCTTAGATGTGCTCATGATGCTCTTCTTAGGATGAGTGTTACCAACTTACTTTCTGGCTTGACATGCACTACATAGCTTATCCTTCTCAAATATGACATCTTTCAAGCCTCTAACTAGATCATGCTTAACCAATTTGTTTAATTGTTTTATTCCAACATGACCAAGCCTTCTATGCCATAATCAACCCATGCTAGACTTAGTTAGCGAACATGTTGACAATTGAGCTTCACTAGCATTAAAATCAACCAAGTATAGATTCTCATATCTAAATCCTTTGAATATCAAGTTAGAGCCATCTACACTTATGATCTCTACATCATCCACACCAAATATGCACTTGAAACTAAGATCACACAATTGAGCTACCAAAAGTTCAAGCTCTCTACTAGTAGCACATTGAAAATGTTCAAGTCATTGGATATTGCAATCTTACCAAGACCTTTGACCTTGCCTTTGCCATTGTCACCAAATGTGATACTATCAATCACATTGCTCTCCTTTGTGTTGATTGAATTGAACATTCTTGAATCACCGATCATGTGTTGTGCACACCCACTATCAAGCACCCAATGCCTTCCTCCAGCTTTGTAATTGACCTACAAAAGAAAATCAATTCTTTTTAGGTACCCAAACTTGCTTGGGTCCTTGAAGGTTAGTCACTAAGGTCTTTAGTACCCAAATGACTTTCGTCTTTAAGCCCACAATTGGTGTACCAATGAACTTAGCCTTCACACCATTGACACCCTTAATAAGCATATAACAAGAATTAAATCTAATTGAGGATACATTAGGTTGTTTGTTCTTGTTAGTCTTGCAATATTGCTCTATATGCCCAACTTGCTTGCATCTATTGCAAAATTGACAATTGCCCTTCACAAAGCTAGCTTTGGGAGTGATAAAGGCGGCCTTGACTTTCTTAGGGGTATAGCCTAATCTCTCTTTGTTGAGAGAAAACCTTTGGCTACCTAAGCACTTTAGCAAGTAGGTATCTCCATCATAGGTATTGCCTAAGGCACGAGTGAGCTCATTCACCTCCTTCTTGAGGGCCTCATTTTCCACTATTAGTGAGGCATCACAAGTGAAACCATCACTCAAAGGTGAAGTAAAAGTGAAAGTGCTACAAGAAGGGTTAGTAGGAGCAACAACAATGGGCTTATAAAATGATTCATCAAGAATATCATATGTTAGTCCCACATCACATGACATAATATTTTACTTGCTTCTTCTTGGCTTTCTCCTTCTTGACTTGCTTGAGAAAAGAGGAGTGAGCCTTTTCAAACTTAGAGTGAGCTTTGCAAAGCTTCTCATGGGCTTCCATTAGCCTCTCGTGAGAGACATTGATCTCATCAAAGGATTGCTCAAGAGATTTAGCTTTCTTGCACAATTCATTGCACTCCTTTCTCTTCATCTCAAAGCAAGTGTGTACTTGCTCACACATGTCCAAGAGCTCCTCCTTGATGTACTCCTTCTCATCATCATCACTCCTACAATCATCACTTTCACAAGCATCATCATCACTCACATCATATTTTACCATGGTGGGCTTTGCCATGAGGCAAGTTGATGGAGTGTCGAAGATAAAGGGCTTGTTGTTGATGGTAATGCTTGCTAGTGTCTTCTTGAGAGATTTCTTCCCATCATCACTAGACTCATCACTATCCAAAAAGCCATCACAATCCCAAGTGACCACATAGCCTCCACCCTTCTTCTTTTGGAAGGTTATTTTCTTCTTCTTTTTCTCCTTCTTTTCCTTGTTCTCCTTCTTATGCTTCTTCTTCTCATTCTCATCATTGTCACTATTGTAGCAACAATCCGTTACGATGTGGGGCTTCTTTAAGTAACTTGAATAGTTAGAGGAATTATAATCCAAAATAGATTCATCCTAATTCTAATCAAATGAATTCTCTGATCCCATACAACATGAATAGGAATTCTAATAAATAGTAAAAATAAGAGTATAATTAAGGGCACAATCAAGGTTTCTATATGCACACCACTCTTCTCAATTAATAATAATTATAAGGGCACCATCAAGATTGCCGGTTAGCTCAACCGCGGCCGTCACACTGCGTCCGCGCCATCATAGGAGCCATGTATGCACGGGGCACCATGCTGCATGCTGCCCACCTTGTCGCAGTGTAGTATCGACCATGATCTAAATGGTGGTCGTCGCGCCATCGACAAAGCAGGCTGTGACTAGTGGCACCGCACATGCGTGCTGCTGTGGCCTCTATGCCGCCAGTTTGAGCCGTCTCGTAGTGGCCGATATGCCTAGTAAATTATATAGCCCTGTTGTAAGGTACGATCATTTTTGCTATTAACTTGCTTATTACCGAAACGGCGAAACCATACTAAGGAGTAGTAGTACATTATTCTTTTCTTCCAACAAGTCGCTAGCTAGCATTCAACTTGCTAAGATGAGGAGGATCTTCTCCTTGAACTTGTCCATGGCCGGCTCTGGTAAGTACATGGAGGCCACCACGCAGTCGTCACCGTCTGCATTCTTGCACCTCATCTGGTAACTCACCAGCTTGGTGGCGTGGTCGTCTCCGACGATGGGCACGCCGCCGGCCACCCGCTCCGCCCACCCCAGGTCCAGCTCGTCCTCCCCGATCCGCGTTATGTCGGACACCACGAACGTCCATCCCTGCGCGTACGGCGCCGCCCCGCCGACCGAGAATAGATCCACCATCGACCTCACGTACTCCTCCGTCATGCCACGCTTGGCCTTCTGCACGAGCCCGAGTTCAGAATTTCGGCCCGAAATTCACGAATTTCGGCGAAATTCGTTTCTATCGCCAGGGTCCGGTAAAAGCCCATACCGCCCTTTCAATTTCGGCCCAGTTTGAATTTGTTTTCGGCCCAACCAAGCCTATATGGCCCATATATCTATGCCCTACTATATAATATGCTGGTTGAAGCCCTAAGCGAGCAGAATTTTATTTCTCTCTCTTCCTCACCCCCTCAGCCGCCGCCTCCTCCATTGCTCTCGATCTCCTGCTGCTCGCATGCCAAGGGAGCCGGCCTCCCGTCCTCTACGGTTCGACGGGCAAAGTGCGAGGGGGAGCGAGTGCCTGTGGCGCTGGTGGGAAGGGAGCCGGCTGAGACGTTCCGCGTTCGTGTGCGCTCGCGGCGGCGACGCTGCTCTCGGTCCGCCGCCAACCAGCCTGCAACCTCTCTGCTCCCGTGTTCTAGACTTCCAGTGCATGAACTGTGGATCCCCGGCTGAAGCAACAGGGCAGCAATACAACTTTGCAATACAATAGTGCATCTTCTGTTGGAGATTAAAGATTATCGGATTTTTTTGTTCAAAATTTGGGTTAATTTCGTCTAATCTCGGAGGCAAATTCAAATAGGTTTGACTGTTTTTTAGACCGAAATTTTCCGAAAATCGCCGAAATTCGCGAAATCCGTTTCTACCGCTGGGGTCCGATAAATTTTCGTTGAACGGTAGCATGAACTATGGCACGAGCTCGACCGTGCCGCCGAGCGAGCCCGCCGCCGTCCCGCGCAGCTCCGCCTCCACGAAGACGAACCCGTTGCCGTAGAACCCGCGCGGGAGGGGCGGGGTCAGCTTCGCTTTCCCTCGAACGTTCATGGTGATCAGCAGGGACGGCGCTCGCTGCTGCTGGCTGCCGTCGGCGCTCCCGCACCCAAGAGCAAAAGCTATAGCTTCTGCTCGGCACATCCACATGGCGGCCGTGATGAGCTCGAAGTCCGTGGCCGGCTCGGTCACTTGGCTTCGCAGGGTGGCGATCTCTCTCGGGCCGAAGAGGAAGTAATCACCGACCATCTTGTCCATGGCCATAGGCTGGACCGGCGACGATGTCTCGTCCGAGACGAAGGGCAGGCTTGTCAAGTCGGGTGGGTTGCGCGCCAACAGAAGCTCTCTGTCCCACACCGGTAGAACGGCTGGGTGCTCGTGGCCTCGTGCGAGATCCGTTACACACTTGAGGAACTGGATGACGCCGAAGGCGTCAGCCATGTTGTGGCAGATGCTGACGCCGATGGCAAATCCGCCGCATTTGAACCTCGTCACCTGTACAATCAGAGTTCAGACAATTGACTTCAGATTCAGAGCAAGCGTTCTTGTTTCAGTTACTTGCAAAGATTCATTGCATGAACCACGATTGCGATTGAAAAATGAAAAATAATAAGCTACTTTATTTCAGCTTCCAGTAAGCACTCCAACAATGGGAAAACAACGATTGTGGTTGCAACATTTAAGTATGCTGGAACTTACTTGCATGAACATCAGAGGCCTGCCAACAATGTCCTTGGCATCGCCGATGTCCCATACGAGCTCCTCGATGCAAGGGTATGGCGGCACCAAGGGCTCACCAAGCTCATCTAGCCGCACATCGGCATGCGCCTCCACGAACACCACTCAAGGTTTTCTCTATCGGTATTTTAAAAATCTCGGTGGTCACCGATAAACGGGAATATCGGATATATCGGAAATTTATCGGCGATAGAAATAAAATTTCGGAAGAAATTTAGACAAAAAATGACTCATTTTGTTCAGGAAAGCACATAGATCATTTCTAAACAATCTAACATAAAAACTAAATATAACATATTATCAATTGCTTATTCAATGAGGAGGGCAGGGATATGGCTGGAGCGTGCTGAGTGTATTACGACGGTGACAACTTGAACTTAGAAGAGAAGGGGGGAGAAAATTAAACATGGATTAAGGTTAGAGTATTGGGTGGGCTTTGACGCCTATTTAGATGACAAAATTTTAAAAATATGAAAATTTCGGACGATAGAGGAAAAATTTCGGATCCAGCCGGTAAACGGGATATCTCGGAAATTTCGGATTCTACCGGCCGATACTTTTTTCCCTGCCACTCCTCCGGTGCACTCCACCGCCAGCTTCCCTTTGGTGACCTCCGTGAGACGGCCGGCAAAAGGGTAGTAGTACACGAGAGCCTTGGCCAGGGCCTCCCTGATGGCCTTGGCGACGTCGACCACCGGGGTCTCGTGGCCGTCAACAGCGTCACGGGGGCGGAAGAACTCGATCACCGTGGCGTAGAACCACAGGGGGATCTGGCTGTCGACATCGGAGAGGGTCTTGCTCCCTTGAGGTGCTGGTGACGCCGGCATCACCAGCTCCGGATTGCTCCGGTGTGCCTTGAAGATCGTCATCACCATGGCGAATGTGTTGTGTGCTTAGAATGTGCAGTGTTGAGACAGTGCTCCACACTAGAAGGTGTATATGTACCCTGCCGTGCACCAACACAGTTGAAAATGCAGCAGCTGATGCGTATGCGCTGCACCCCTTTTCTTCCTTCTTTCCTGCTGCCGTTTCCTGGATGTAGTAACGGTATACAAGAGATTTCGTATCAGCAACAACTAAATAGCTGTCAATTTGTCACTTCAAACAGTAACGCTCATTGTATAGCTGTCAAACACTATGACATTGTTTCTTTTCTAGGCCTTGTTATGATATTCTTTAAATTTTGGGAGAGAGAAAACGATTAACAAAGTGGGTTGCTTCAATCTGTGGAAAACAAACTATAATTGTTACAGCGCAAAGAGTGCATTCAGCAGTTTATTAGAGAGGATCTCTCCATATTCAGTTATTAGAGCAACTCGAGCAATGTCCCTCTAAAACAGGGCCTACATTGGATTTGAGGCATATGAGGCTTCCTCTATTTTTGAGAGTCCTATTTCTGATATTAACTCCAGTAATAGCCCCTAAATCATGCTCCGGTGTGCCTTGAAGGTCGGCACCATGGCGATTCATGTGTTGGGGTCCTTACAATGTGCAGTGTAGCTAAGGCAAGGTGAATCTCTAGCTTAGAGATAGTGCTCCACACTGGAAGGTGTATATGTACCCTGGCCTGTTGTGCACCCACACAATTCAAAACGCAGCAGCTGATGCGTGTACTCCTTTTCTTCCTTCTTTCCTGTTGCCGTTCCCTCGATGTAGTAACGGTATACAAGATATTTCGTACCAGCAACAACTGAATTTGTCACTTCTAACAGTAACGCTCATTGTATTGCTGTCAATTTGTCATTTCTATCTATGGATTAACACGAAGACATTGTTTCTTCTCTTGGCCTTGATATTCATTGAATTTTGGGAGAGATAAAATAATTAACAAAGGGGTTGTTTGGATCTACCGAAAGTAGACTAATTGTTACGAGAAATTTTGATATTTAACCCGGTATTCGCGCGCCCTTCAATATTTATACCCTAATTCGTAGATCTTTTGAACTATAACCCTGCGCCTGCAAATTGCTTTGATATTTGGGTTTTTTTTTAGGATTTCTCCTTTTTATTAATTCTAGAGACCCCTTTTCACTGTTTAGGACACGTGGAAAGACTAGACTGCCCCTCACTAATTTCACAAGTCTCTGCTGGACTCCTCGCGACTTGCACGAGTCGGGAGTCGGACGCCCGCGACCACGCCTCCCTTGCCCGCCGCTGGCCCGAGCATCGCTGCTAGCCTAAGTCACCCGTAGCTGGCAAGGTCCTGCCGCCGGCAGGCCTGCTGCTCCTCCTCCACCCTCCCCCCGGCCCTCGGCTCCTCCAGACTCGCCCCCCGCTGGCCCGACCAACCTGGCAGGCAGAGGCGCTAGGGTTGGGGGGCCCTGTGACGTCCAGCAGGGGGTCGCCCCCTTTGCCCTCCACAGGCCGGTGGGTGAAGGGGCCACGACCACTCTGCTCCAGCGGCTCCATGGTTTCTTCAGGGTAAGAGCCCCAATCCCAAACCTGTAGAGAGTGGCAAGTCTCAGGTAAACCATGTCCATATGCTTTGGCACTCACCACCACATGTAGAAATGCTAAGATGGAAGATTACTTGGATCCTTATCCTTATTATTCAGTGTACCATTTTAGACTAGCCTATGGTGGTGTGATCAAACCACTACCTGATAAGTCTCAGTGGATGCGTGTGGATCCTAGATTCAAAGTGCTACCACCACTCAGTAAGAGAGATGTTGGAAGACAATGGAAAAACAGAAAACATAGCTGCATTGAGAACAAGTGTAACACCCTAAAATTTGCCTCTTTTGAAATAGAGCTAAAATGATTTATTTGTGTATTTTGTGCTCATGAAAACATAGTAAAATAAAATTTTTATTAAATTAAAATTTATCATAGGGTGTAGAAACATGTTTGAACATTCATGCCTTTGCATTTGATTTATTGTGCTGAGTGGTTTGATCTAAAATTCAAAATGTTTTAAACTGAGTTTGAAAATGGATTTGAAAATAGAATTCAGAAAATAAAAAGAAAAAGGAAAAACTCCCTCTCTCAGCCTGCTTCACCACTCTGGCTCAGCTCCAGCTTTGCACCCGCAAGCAAGCCGCTTTGGTCCAAAGGCAGCAGGCCACAAGCCCAAGCCGAGACATCCCTATAAAAGGAGGAGCCCTACGCGTCCCGTTTCGATCTACGCGTAGCCCGCAGCGCCACACCCGAGCTCGAAACCCTAACGCTGCCACTGCCGAGTACGAGCCGCCGTTCCGCCGTCTCGACGTCGCTGAACTCGTCGCCTGCTGTCTGCCACCTCGCCGTCGTTCACGACCCGCTTTCGAGCTTGAAGCTGAGGAAAGCCGCTGCTTCTTCACCAAGCTCGAAGAGCAGCCGCCGCAGTCGTGCTCGTTGTCCGCCGCTATAGCCGTCGCTGGACGCTTCCCCGTCGTCAATCTTCGCCTTCCGCTCTCCGTCTCAAGGAAGCTGCTGCTGCCCCCATCGAGCCGTACGTCATCGACGGTCGTCTTCTGCCGTCGTAAACACCGTAGGTAAGATCGGCATTGCTCTCTCGGTCTCCCTGTGTTTTTCCTGTGACAAAACCGAGGCCCTAAGTCCTTCTCCGTCGAACTCCACGCGAGCGAGCGGAGCTAGCAGGGCAGCCTGGCCGTGCGTCCCTGTCCAATTCCTAGCAGTCGGGATTTGCTAGCTCGATGATATCACATGATGTCATGGGTACGTTTTGTGGCCGTTTTCGTTTAGAAAGACAAATCTTGAAATACAATATATATATATATATATATATATATATATATATATATATATATATATATATATATATATATATATATATATATATATATATATATATATATATATTAGGCTGTAGCTAGCTACAGAATATCCTATTCTGTAGCCGGACCAAAAGTCCAAAACCGACGAGCCCGAGCTTCACCACTCACCAGCGCACCATGTCATGCCCGTGGCTTTGGCTCCGTGGTCCCCGTTGAACTAACGCATGCATGCATGCATTGATTCAATCCCCGTAATTTTTTCCCCTTCCTTCCACCGGCCACGAGGAGACCCGCTTGACCATTTGGAAAATCCCCAAATCCTCGCCGCCTGCTTCTTTCGTTGCTTCTCCCCCGACACCTCTACCGCGTCCGCCCCCACCCACTGAGCACATCAGTGCCGCCTGCTCGCCCCCCCCCCTCCGGATCGGCGCCGATGCGGGCGCGACACCACTCTGCTCGACGCTCCGCTGCCCCGGCCGGCCACCTCTCCCCATCGCAGCGGCGCCTCCTTCACCTTCCCTGCACGGTGGCGGATCCCCACCTTCCCAGCGAGGCGGCGGCCCCTCCACCGTCCTGGCGGCGACGGCGGCCGGCCCTCGACCTCCGCGCGCAGATCTGCGTCCCCACGGGTGCGCGTGGCTTCACATCCCCAACCAGTGGCGGATGCTGCTCCCGACGACGTCATGGCTCGCCCTGCGCCCCCGACCACACCTTGCATGACAGCTCCTTCCCTGTTGACGGCGGTGTGTCCCTTCTCGCTCCCAGCAGTGGCGATGGCGTCCACTCCTTCCTTGGTGTCCGACGACGGCGCAGCACGGCCTGGCCCCTTCCCCGACCGGTGGCGCGCGGCTTCCCCTCATGGTCCGGTGGCCGTGCGACCCGCCCCCCCTCATGGCGGCGCTCGTTCATCAGGAGGCAGCGGCCCGGCACCCGTCGCATCTCCGGTGGTGATAGTCTCTCGAGGTGAGCCCCGTAAATCCGCATCCCTCGATAAGCATGGAGTCAATTTGCTTTTGGTCTGTACTAGTGTCTGCCTGTACAGTTTGATTCATAATGTTCGGGCCGGATTGACGATTTGCATGATGCAGTAGCAAATTAGTGATGCTAGACCTTGCATCCGACTGCCCTCTTTAGCGTGGTATACAATTTTCATCATGTCATGTGTTATATGGAGCTACGTTTGGCCCAAACATGTTAATCTGGCAACTATCCTTGTACTGTTACAGTTTTTTTTTTGTCTAACTAATCTTCACTCATTATTCTAAAAATAGCCTCAATTGACGATACTGAATAAATAGCAAATTGTGTTTCTCGTAAATCATTTACTATATACTGTATGGAAAAGCAATTGTTCTTTATGGTCACTATGCCTTCAGTGATTTCCTACACAGGCTACTACTGTTATATAACACTACATAATTCTTGTAATTTTGGACTAGGGGCTGGTTCCCATTAGATTAGATTCATTGATTTACTCTTTTGAATGGTTTACTGATTGTACAAACAAATAGTTTCCCTGTTGTGGCAGACCGAGCAGATTGAAGATGTTAGTCTGCTCTGATCTTTCTCGAGGCAGATGGCCATCTTGATCTTTCTCTTTCACTTGCCGGATAAGTTAGTTAATAGGCTACCTGAATCAGTGTATTTTATTTTGCCGGCACGAGAACTCTTCAGTAGCTAACATGCTTCAGTTCTATTTAGTGTTTGGCACCTTTTTTTTTCTCTTAATCCAGCCCCAGGTTGACAACATCACAACCCGGATGCTACAAATGACTTTTGCCCTAACTCATGATGCCAAAAATCTGTTAAATATGCCCTCAGTGCCAGATTGTTTGATCTGGTCCGGTTCCGTCTGGCCCGTCAGGGCATGAGCCAGGGTTCGGGGGTTTTCGCGACCGGGGTCATACAGTCCCTTCTATGACAAAGCCGTGAGGGTGGTTCTTCCCTCACCGGTTGTGTTTTTGTAACCAGGAATACCGGGTGTGACATTGTTCTTATGAAGCTATCTGACGGAGATGTAGTTTTCTGCGGAATGATTTCTTGTTTCGATGACTTTATCATGTAAATGTAAATATGTGAGTTATCAGCTTACTGATTCCAACTTCTTGCTCACCTTTTCTGGCATTGGAATCAGGCAGCAGGAGATTTCAGCTTATTGATTTGGCAGTATAATTTATTTCTTGCTGAGTGCAGATTAAAACCAATATAATTTATTTTTCTCTTGATGAGTTCCACTTACTCATAGTCGCATTTTCAGTTCATCGGAGGAGCCCCTATAGGCACAGGCGATATGGTTACCACGTCAATTTCAGCAGCAAAATGGTAAGCAAAGGGCTTCCAACCAGTGATACAACAATAGGTCACTGTCTCTCCAGCTCACCGCTTGGACAGAAAAGCTATGCAAAATTCCATTGTGGTAACTTGAGGATGCTATTGTAGTAAATTTGATATGCCACTGTGGTACCTCGTGATGTGGTAAATGTCAGTGGGGGTATTTCTTTATAGATTGTAGTAAATATCAGTGGGAATATATTCCAGTATATTCCATGGCTTGCTTACTGCTTGTGTTAGGAAAAAGGATCAATGTCATATCATTTTCTGGTATCTTCATCATGACTTTGTGCTAAATGGATGACACCGTTATGGATTTAGTTACTGCAGGTGCGTGCTGATGGGCGATTGCAGTGGTGGCGGCGCCTGGTGCTTTCATCGTCAACATCGGCGACACCTTCGTCACAGCTCGTTGACTGCTGGGCGCCATGGCCGGCTGCAGTGGCGGACCCAGAATCATTTCTTTGGGTAGGCACACAGTATAGAAACAGTGCTCCACAGTACACTACAGTTCTCGCTACAGTGCTCCGTTACCTTGGTCACCGGAAATCTGGGGTAGTCCTGGGTCTACCCAAAACCCGGCTGGGTCCGCCACTGGCCGGCTGTGGTGCATATCACTGGTGGGATCAGATCGGTGCGTGGCCTAGCAGACGTTGGCGAGGGGGAAGTACTCTGGCTAACTCTGTTCCATCAACCAGATGCTTCCAATTTGATTGTGCTGGAGTTACAACAAGCAGACGACTGACCATTTTGGGCACAACTTTCAGATTGTTGTGTGATGTCGATGTGCATGTAAAAGCAGATTGTACAGGTTTGAGTAATAGTGCCGGATCGAATGTGCAAGCAAAACAATTCAGATTGTGTTAGATATAACTTGAAATATTGGGCTATGCATTGTAGTAAATTTGACGTCATTTTGTGCCAGTACTTTACGCCATTATGGTAATTGATATGAAGTATACTATTGAGGCATTCGAATTCTCGTAACTATTTTATAGTAAATTCAGTCACAACTATAGTGAGTCGTTTACTTGCAATAGCTTGACAGAATTGAGGTAACTCCTATACTAATTCTGGTACTGAGCCATTATCAAATTCTAGTAACTATTTTATTGTAAAATTCGATTTGTCATTCTAATATCTACGACAACATGATTCCAAATTGTGGTAACCGGTAAATTCATCTCGCCATTATAGTAATTGGTTCTTGTCGTCTTGAGGCCATTAGTACGGTGACCTGAAAATGCATTCTCGTAAATATTTGTAGTGCAGATTCTCGTAAATATTTCTTGGTGTGAATTCTCGTAAATATTTCTTCTTGGCTGATGGAAAGTAGTAATTTGCACCGACGCACAGGTACATGCATGCACTTCACTGGACGGAAATCACGGAAACAAATTTCCTATTTACATGCGGCTAATTTATGTGCGCCAGTAAATGACGCATGCATGCACTCGGCTTGACACGTACCAACGGATCAAAGGTGGGTTCGGTGTTTGGAGCTGGCTACAAAATAAGCTATTTTATAGCTAACTACAGAGTATATATATATATATATATATATATATATATATATATATATATATATATATATATATATATATATATATATATACACACACACGATGATCATGAACCATCTATCACCCGCACCCACATGCAAGCATTTAGAGCAAGTGCAGAATGCAAGCGTAGTCTTGCCGGGCTTGGAGGAGCAGAACGTAACGTATACGTATACATCCATGATTAACAAGCTCATTCAAGTTGTGTTAGACTCGTACACAGCACCGTAATCTACGTGCTAGAAATGATATTTAACATGTTAAAAGTTTCTTTGTTTTATAATTCAAATATAAATATTTAATCTGATTAATATCTATGCAACTAGTTTATCAATAAATAAAAGCAATAAAGATTTTATACTTTGCTATTTTATAAATGTTATTAACATGATTTATTCCAACGTTATTGTGTTTCTATCTAAATTATAACATTACTAATACGAGTCCTAAATAAATTTGTTAGATGTTTTTGTACAATAACTATATCCCTTCACAAATAAAGTTTAATTGGCTAAAATAGTATTTAATGTTTATAAATAAAACATGACTAACTTGGTTTTTGAACTACAATATAATATGACTAACGTGATTACACTATTCTGTTTACTTAAAATCAATCGAGCCTATAATTTTCTTTTTACCATATAAAGTGAATCTCCTGCTAGTCGTTTCTTTCACACCGCCGATTAGTGTGCTTTTCGCGCCTTTGTGTTCACAGTGCCGTGTAGAACATCTTTAAACCTTTTTACTTGTTGTTTCATATGTCGGTGTACTGTTCTAATTTAGTCATATTGTTTGCTTCGTGTATGATTGCATATGGATGCTTGTGTGGTGTTCCATGTTCATGTCCAGTCGGTGAGCTATACGTGATGAAAACAGAAGCGATTCATTGAAAGTTTGGACAAGAAGAGAAGATCTGAGTTTAAGGCGAGTATAGCATAGGATCATCCTTGTTTTCCTAATAACCTGTGATGCAATTTAATTCATTATGCATGTGTCTGCCTTGAACACCTTTAAGGATTTCCTAGATGTTGATATCGATTACCTTGACACCTTTGGGTTTTTGCATTTGGTAGTATTTTGCTAGCGCTTAATCTAAACCATGATCTTGTAACTTGACTAATGGTATATGCAATGAATATTAAAAGATTACTTTATAGAAACATGAATTCAGAGCGAGAGAGCTCTTGCTTTTGCTTTTGCTGGGTGCTCTCGACTCTCCGTAAGGACTTATCTGTAAGAGATCATCCGGAACTTACAGTACAACTGTGAGGGATACATGGCTCTGGCTCTAGTTCATTCCAAGGACCTTTTCTAACTTGTTAGTGGTTACCGAAAGGCGCAAGAGGGGCTCTGCCTTGTATGATCTCGGCCTGCCAAGAGGGTGCACTTTGGTTTCTTTGTCTTTTGTTAGTCACCTCTTGGGGGAGGGTTCATGCTTTTTGATGGAAAACCTAGCGGCCCTAATGAAGGGTCGAGATGGCGGACTAGAGGGGGGGGGTGAATAGTCATTTCTAAAAATAATCGCGTCGGCAAACCGAAACAAATGCGGAATTAAAACTATCGGTCTAGCCAAGACTACACCCCTCTAGATAAGTTCACAAGCACCTCACAAAGATCCTAATTATGTAACTAGGGTGCTTTCCTTAGTAAGAGCTCTCCTAAACAATTCTAGAGCACGGTCGCACAACCTATGCACTAGTACTTTAGCAAAGCCGGGGAGCTCCTACATAATTCTAGTAAGCAAAAGCACGAAGCCATATATGCTCACTAGCAATGCTCAATAGCAAGGCAACTAATGCCAAACTAGAGAGCGCAAATTACTTAGCTACACAAACTAAGCAATATGACTAACAAGGTTACACAAACCAAATTAGCCACGCAACGGGAGCTACTTCTATGCTACACAAGCAAGAAGGTAACTAGCTAACTACACAAGCAAACTAGTTACAAGAGCAACTACACAAGCACAAGTATATGAATGTAAATATAAGCTTGTGAATCGAAAGCAAACCACCGAGAAGATGTACACAATGTTGACACGGCGGTTTTTCACCGAGGTTCACTTGATTGCCACCAAGCAAGTTCCCGTTGTGGCGATACACCCACTTGATAGATCACGAGCTAATTGACTATCAAGAGTCAAATCCTCAGCGGGTGCCGCACATCCACTCTCAAGATGGGGATCCTCCAAGCCACGAGCTTTACTAGAGTTGCTCTTCGCAATCCCCGCGGGGTGAGCACAATCCCCCTCACAAATCCTCCTCCGGAGCCACGCACAATCTCCACGCGTGCTTCAACGGAGTCGCAAGCCACCAAGCCGTCTAGGAGGTGGCAACCTCCAAGAGTAACAAGCACCACCGGCTTGCAACTCGATCACCTACTGCCACTCGATGCAATCCTCACGATGCAACGCACCAGAATCGCTCTCTCACTCGATCGGATGATCACTATCAAGCTCAAGTGAGTTAGAGGGCTCCCAAGCACACCAACACAAGCCACCAAGGCCTAAGGGTGCTCAGCTGCTGGCCATGGCTGGCCACAACATCTATTTATAGCTCCACAACGAAAAAGAGCCGTTAGTCCCCTCACTGGGCAAGTTTTGGGTCGACCGGACGCACCGGTCGAATGGACCAGATGCGCAGGTCAGTAGCATGCTCCAACGGCTAGCTTTCACGCGTATAAACTTGTATTGACCGGACGCGCAGGTCACTAACGGGACCGGATGCGCAGGTCGCAACGAAACAGCGAACAGAGAGGTTCCAGTAAGCTCCCGAAGCGACCAGACGCGTCCAGTCATCACTGACCGGACTCGCTGCAGCGTCCGGTCACTTTCGCCCATGAAAAACACTGACCGGACGTGCTGAGTGGACGCGCAGGTGCTGACCGGACGCGTCCAGTCACGAGTCCGGTCACAGACCACTCTTCGGTAAAACGGCGATAACTCTTAGCTCCGAACTCCGATTTCGATGATCTTGGACATTTTGGAAAGCTTACTCAGAGGGCTACACAATCCACTAAAGCACTTGATCCAATTCACAATGGATCAAAGCAGTATTCTACTCCAAGAGCCATCCTAGTGTCCGAAGAACACCGAAAAACCTTTCTCTCTTCTCCAAGTTGATCAACACCAACTCCAACACCTTCTCCTTTGCAAATGTGCCAACACCACCATGTGTAAAACACCATGTGCATGTGTGTTAGCATTTTCACAATCATTTTCTCAAAGAAGTTAGGCACTCAACTTGCCTCGCCACTCGATCCTAACACGTATGCAAAGTTAGATCGCTCAAGTGGCACTAGATGACCAATATGCAAACAAGTTTGCCCCTCTTAATAGTACGGCCATCTATCCTAAACCCGGTCATCAACTTCTCTACACACCTATGACCGGTGAAATGGAAATGCCCTAGGTTATACCTTTGCCTTGTGCATTCCACTCCATCTCCTCCGATGTTGATGCAACACATGCACCAACCATATCACAAATGATATGATCCACTTCAAATCATCATGTGACCTTGGTCCATCGATCTTGATCTCACTTGCTCTTCACCGTTGCGTCGGTCCATCGGTGCCAAATCTTGCTCAAGCTTCACCGCCTCACGGTCCATCGCTCCAAAGCCTCCAACTTACCCTTCACACTTGCAATCGATCCATCGAGCCAAGCCTCATCTTGATCTTTGCCACCTTGGTCGCATGACTCCATGTCATGTCTCATATGCAATGAGCTCCTTCATGACACCATTACCTGTGGACGAATCCCTGTGTATCTCACATTAAACACAATTAGTCCACCTAAGGTTGTCACTCAATTACCAAAACCAAACAAGGACCTTTCAATCTCCCCTTTTTGGTAATTGATGACAACTCTACAAAGATATGGAAATTAAGTTCTTTTGGACTTTATGCCACTTATCCAACATTTTAAGCTCTATGTTAGGATTTGGATAAGCACCATAAAATCCGACTTGGTAGTGATAACTCTCCCTACATATGTGCTCAAATGGTTTAATTTCAAGCTTGCACATATGCATAAATATGAAATTTGTGGGAGGGTTAGCACTACTAAGTGATGCTAAGGTGTATAGAATAAACCTTTGTAGCTCGATACCATTTGATAGCTCGATACCATTTAAAAATCACAAGTTTGCCATCATCCTTAGCATCATGAGTAGCTAGACATAAAAAATACTAGAAACCCCATGAGATCAACATTATAAGCAAGGTTCTAGTACCACGTGTAGAAATACAAGTCTAGCTATCATCCTATGCATGCTAGTTATCATATCATCATTCAAGTTCTATAACTAGCATACAACACACAAGCATGCATATTAAATATAAAACTTATGCAATGCAAGCAAGCACATGAATATGCACATATCAAATGCAACCAAACAATATTCATGAGCTTGCTCCCCCTACTTGTATGCTTCTTTTGTCTAAGAATTTTGATCCTTCTCATTTCTTCAATGTTGCTCCCTCTTTGTCCATGTCCATCTTTTATCTTCTATCTCTCCCCCATACTTTTTATCTTCTATCTCTCCCCTATACTCATATCTTTGTACAATCTCTCCCCCTTTGTCATCAATTTCCATAAAAGGTGTTCTTCTCAATTGATACAAAGGCTTGCATTGGGGTAGATGGTTGTGACTTGAATATTGCATTTTTATGGACATCACCACACATGTTGGAATGACATTACTTGTATGTTGCTCTTGAGATACCACTTAGGATCTTTGACCTTGATACCATTAGGTGGGGCTCCTCCCCCTATGTCATAGCATGGGTCATTCACTTGATAATCTTGAGCTCTTGTGTGTGAGGGAACTTTCTTCATTTGATGATCACTTAAAGTTGAGGATCACTTGTGGAACCACCGTCTTGTATAAATGTTATCATGTGTAGAAATACCACGAATAAGGGTGTGATACCAATTTGAAGAATCCTCTATCATGGAACCACTTGTAGGATTTGTCAATATGATCTTTTCTTGAACATTTGCTATCTTTATGAGTACCACTTGTAGGATATCACTTGTAGATCATGATCTAGACACCACTTGTAAATACCACTTGAAGAAATACTTTGAGTCTAGATACCATTTGAAACACCCTAGATATCCATTTGCATTGTTGTCTTGTGCTTGTACCCAAATCATTGTCATGAGCTTCTAGTATGACTTGAACTAAGTTGATTTGCCTAAGATTCTAAGTTCGGTTTGATCCAATGACAAGCTTCTTCACTCCTCATACTAAGGGTTATCTTGCCAATGTTGTACTTGTCACTTGTTAGCAATCCAAACTAGATCAAGTACTTGGGTTCACTAGCTCATGAACAAATTCATACACATACCACTAGATCATTTAAACAATTCAAGCAATAGTGGTAGGCTATGAATTTAAACATTTCATTTGTTATGCATGATCCTAGTAAGCATGTACTATATGCACTATTCGCATACTAATAAGAGATGAAATGATCATGCACATTGCAATGATACCTTTGTTATGTTGGAGTAGAGGATAGTCACATAGATTCCAATTTATTACTCCAATAGCAATGTGAAGTCCAATTTATAAGCTTGGTGAAGACCAATCATTATAGAGAAATCCATTCTTCACCCATATGAAATGAGAACCACTAATAATCAAGTGCATTATCTCTTGTTGTGGTTGGCTTGCTTTTTCTCTTTGATCAATGCTTGCATGAGAGAAGTACTTATGATACCAATTTTATAACCATGACTAGCTCTCTTTTGGGTGTTGCTTGCTTTTCTTGATCAACCCTATTGATTGCTTCAATTAAGCATATCAAATGACCCTTGAATTCATCACTTCCATGTTAGCCTTCCAAGTCGGTGCTCGGTTTACCCACCCATGGGCGGCAAGCCCCCTCAGCAGGGAGAAGTGACCTCTCTCCAAAGAACCATCCTTGACACTTACTTGAATTGCCTTTGATTGATTGATCTATGGACTTAGCTTGATGAGTAACCTTGAATTATTCTTTAAGTCCTTTTCTTTCTACTTCTTTAAGTCCTTTTCTTTCTACTAAATGATCTCCAATCATTACTAGAACTTGAACCTCATCTTCATCTTGAGTTTGATCTTCATTTTCAAATTTGAGTACCAAATTTGTACACTAAGTACATTCCACAATCAATGCCCTTGTACTCATTTCTTGTCATGCTTCTAGATCAATCCAAAACCAAACTTAAGTGCCTCAAACACTTATAAATATGTTTCCAACTTGAGGACCTTTCACTTAAAGTGACTCTAGATCAATCCAATAATTGTCACTTTTCTGGCAGATTCTGTACCCTTCAAAGAATAATTCATATCTCCCAATGTACAGGTCCAAATGCCACGAAATTTGGTGGAGATATGAATTACTAAGTCATCTAGCAACTGTAAAAAATTGAGCTTCATTTGACTTCTAGATTGCTACTAGATTTCAAATCTTCCACCACTGCTACATGCTGAAAACTGCTGCACTATAGCTGACAAGATGTGCTCTAAAACCATAGCATTTCTCATCCAATTATTATGAAATTTATACAGCATCTCATATCATAAGTCTAGAGCATGCATACAAAATTTCAAGCCAATCCAATATGATTTGGTCACTCAAACTCAGACTTGATCTCAGCTAGCTCAGATTTTCAATAATGGACAGATTTCAATACATTGAGCTATACTTCATCAAATTGAATCAAACTTGAAACTAACTTGTTTGAACACTTTCATAAAACATATATCCATTCAATCCACTTACTAAATGTCATCTCATGAATTTATCCAACACAAATCAATCTAAATTTGATTGCTAGGCATTTAATCCATTCAATCATCTCATAGCAAGCAACATTGCATATATATCCAATTCAATCAACTCATATGCACCTAAATAAAATGATCAATTTATAGATATACCTTGGTTATCACATGATCATCCTCTTAGCAAGCTCCAACTCAAATATTTACAAGCCATCAAATATATCCAATAAATCACCACAATCTTGAATGTTGCACTTGTATGTTGTAGCATTTGGACTCCACTTATTTTGACTTGGCATTGGGATAAAATATGCACTAAGCTTTAAAACTTGATTCAACATATGATGACCAATATGAATCCAAATGAGTCAAGCCTCCAATGCCGATGGTACCTACTAATAATCATCCACTTTTTGATGGTACCCAAACAAGTTTGGGTCCTCTCAAGTTAGGAGCAACATACTTAGGCAAAGCCTTAGTATGGGTAGCGGGATGTTTTGTAATTCCTACAAATGAGGTATCATTGCCATCCTTTCTAAGCATGTTAGTATTATTAATTGAACTAGGCTTAGAATTATTACCTAGGGGACATGAATGAGCCATGTGTCCCCTTTCCCGGCATGAATAGCAGCTTCTCTTTGGTTGAGCCTTTTCTTCCTTGCTCATGTGATGCTCTTCATTGTCTTGCCTCTCATGAGTTGCTTGAGCCTTCTTCTCAAGCTTGGTAGGACACCCCGAGGCAAAGTGTCTCATATCTTCACACTTGAAGCACTTGATGTGAGCCAAATCTCTCTTCTTATCTTGAATCTTGCTCATCATCTTGGCATCTTGAATTTGCATTGGATGCCTTCCTCTTCCACCTCTTCTTGTTTTCTTCTTCTTCCTCATCAAGTCACTATCATTATCCTTGTGGTTGATCTTGACTTGAGATTGGGGTGTGGTTTCTTGCTCAACTTGTGGCTTTGGTTGATGCTCTTTTTGTTGCTTCACTAGTTTCTTAGTTGGGCACATTGATGTGAGATGACCCCAAGTGCGACACTTGAAGCACTTGACATGCTTGAACCTCTCTTCTTCTTTCTTCAACTAGAGCTTTTCTTCATTAGGGCAACCATTTGCAAGATGTCCCATTTTATGGCATTTAAAGCACATAAAATGAGAGAGCTTCTCTTGTTCTTGTTTCTTCATCTCTCTTTCATATCTTCTCTTCCCCCATCTTTTGCTTTTGATATTGCTCTTATTGAAGCCAATGCCGCTCATGTCACCATAGCTTCTTTTGTTGTTCAACATGTGCTCAAAGGTGACTTTTGAGTTGTAGCACCTCTCTAACTTGTTGCTCAAATTCTTCACTTTCTTTTTGAGCTCATTGTTCTCCTTCAAAAGGTTAGTCTCACAAGACATAGAAGTAGAACAAGTATCTATGTGTGAAGAACATGACATATCTAGCAAATCATCACAAGAGGTGGATACAGGCTTCTTGCCTACATCACAAGGGTTAGTAATATGTGATTGATCATTTGACCCAAATGATGAGCTCTCACTAGTTTTGGTTTCTTCATTAGAAAACTTCTTAGTGAGTAAAGCATGTTCTTGTGCCAAATTATCATGAGCAACACTAAGTTCCTCATGAGCCAATTTTAGCTCCTCATGTGAACAAGTAGTAACATAAAGTAGATGCTTTTGTTGTTCACATGTGATTTTTAGAAATGAGTTTTCATTTTCCAATTTCATGGTTTTAGCTTTCTCATTTTCTAAAGACGTGGTCATGCTAGCAAGTTTACTAACAAGCTCATCATATGAATCAACATGATCAATCACATTACCATTCGATACATTTGTGTCACCTAGTGACATGAAGCAATGTGATGTAGTGGATGGGCTTGTAGTAGCATCATTATCAAGGCCCGAGCATGAACTTTCATCACCATCAAGTGTTGTTTGGGTAGAAACGTCACTTGCAACACTTGATGCATCATCACCATCCTTGTCAAGTGAACTTGTGGTAAATCGATCATTATCATCACTTGACCATGAGGTGGAGCAATCCTCCACAACCACCATGTTGTGGTCATGCTCAACATCCTCATGTGCCTCCTCCTTAGGCTCATCATCCTCATCATAATCATCGGAGACCATCCCATATTTCTCATTGAGATAACTCCAAATCTCATGGGCGGTTTTCATGTTCATGATCTCTCCGAAGACACTATCATCAAAAGATCTAAAAATGATATCAATAGCTTGGGCGTCGAGATCTAGGCATTTCTCTTGTGCTTGAGTTAGATTCTCTTCATCCAACACATGAGAAAAGCCTATATCTACCATCCACCACAATTGAGGAGAAATAAACTTAAAATTGCAAGTCATCCAATTTCTCCATCGTGCAAAGTGTGTGCCATTAAAAATGTGTGGACACTCAATATCTAGCCCATATTCCGCCATCCTCTCGGGTCGGTGAAGACCACAAAAGAGAGACCCGGCTCTGATACCAATTGAAGGGTCGAGATGACGGACTAGAGGGGGGGTGAATAGTCCTTTCTAAAAATAATCGCGTCGGCAAACCAAAACAAATGCGGAATTAAAACTATCGGTCTAGCCAAGACTACACCCCTCTATCTAAGTTCACAAGCACCTCACAAAGATCCTAATTATGTAACTAGGGTGCTTTCCTTAGCAAGAGCTCTCCTAAACAATTCTAGAGCAAGGTCACACAAACCTATGCACTAGTACTTTAGCAAAGCCAGGGAGCTCCTACACAATTCTAGTAAGCAAAAGCACGAAGCCACCTATACTCACTAGCAATGCTCAATAGCAAGGCAACTAATGTCAAACTAGAGAGCACAAATTACTTAGCTACACAAACTAAGCAATATGACTAACAAGGTTACACAAACCAAATTAGCCACGCAACGGGAGCTACTTCTATGCTACACAAGCAAGAAGGTAACTAGCTAACTACACAAGCAAACTAGTTACAAGAGCAACTACACAAGCACAAGTATATGAATGTAAATACAAGCTTGTGAATCGAAAGCAAACCACCGAGAAGATGTACACAATGTTGACACGGCGGTTTTTCACTGAGGTTCACTTGGTTGCCACCAAGCTAGTCCCCGTTGTGGCGATACACCCACTTGATGGATCACGACCTAATTGACTATCAAGAGTCAAACCCTCAGCGGGTGCCGCACATCCACTCTCAAGATGGGGATCCTCCAAGCCACGAGCTTTACTAGAGTTGCTCTTCGCGATCCCCGCGGGGTGAGCACAATCCTCCTCACAAATCCTCCTCCGGAGCCACGCACAATCTCCACGCGTGCTTCAACGGAGTCGCAAGCCACCAAGCCGTCTAGGAGGTGGCAACCTCCAAGAGTAACAAGCACCACCGGCTTGCAACTCGATCACCTAGTGCCACTTGATGCAATCATCACGATGCAACGCACTAGAATCGCTCTCTCACTCGATCGGATGATCACTATCAAGCTCAAGTGAGTTAGAGGGCTCTCAAGTACACTAACACAAGCCACCAAGGCCTAAGGGTGCTCAGCTGCTGGCCATGGACGGCCACAACATCTATTTATAGCTCCACAATGAAATAGAGCCGTTAGTCCCCTCACTGGGCAAGTTTTGGGTCGATCGGATGCGCCGGTCGAATAGACCGGATGCGCAGGTCAGTAGCGTGCTCCAACGGCTAGTTTTCACGCGTATAAACTTGTATTGACCGGACGCGCAGGTCACTAACGGGACCGGACGCGCAGATCGCAGCGAAACAGCGAACAGAGAGGTTCTAGTAAGCTTCCGAAGCGACCGGACGCGTCCGGTCATCACTGACCGGACTCGCTGCAGCGTCCGGTCACTTTCGCCCGCGAAAAACACTGACAGGACGCGCTGGCCGGACGCGCAGGTGCTGACCGGACGAGTCCGGTCACAGACCACTCTTGGGTAAAACGGCGATAACTCTTAGCTCCGAACTCCGATTTCGATGATCTTGGACATTTTGGAAAGCTTACTCAGAGGGCTACACAACCCACTAAAGCACTTGATCCAATTCACAATGGATCAAAGCAGTATTCCACTCCAAGAGCCATCCTAGTATCCGAAGAACACCAAAAAACCTTTCTCTCTTCTCCAAGTTGATCAACACCAACTCCAACACCTTCTCCTTTGCAAATGTGCCAACACCACAATGTGTAAAACACCATGTGCATGTGTGTTAGCATTTTTACAATCATTTTCTTGAAGAAGTTAGGCACTTAACTTGCCTTGCCACTCGATCCTAACACGTATGCAAAGTTAGATCGCTCAAGTGGCACTAGATGACCAATATGCAAACAAGTTTGCCTCTCTTAATAGTACGGCCATATATCCTAAACCCGGTCATCAACTTCTCTACACACCTATGACCGGTGAAATGGAAATGCCCTAGGTTATACCTTTATCTAGCGCATTCCACTCCATCTCCTCCGACGTTTATGCAACACATGCACCAACCATATCACAAATAATATGATCCACTTTAAATCATCATGTGACCTTGGTCCATCGATCTTGACCTCATTTGCTCTTCACCGTTGCGTCGGTCCATCGGCGCCAAATCTTGCTCAAGCTTCACCGCCTCACGGTCCATCGCTCCAAAGCCTCCGACTTACCCTTCACACTTGCAACCGGTCCGTCGAGCCAAGCCTCATCTTGATCTTTGCCACCTTGGTCACATGACTCTATGTCATGTCTCATATGCAATGAGCTCCTTCATGACACCATTACCTGTGGACTAATCCATGTGTGTCTCACATTAAACACAATTAGTCCACCTAAGGTTGTCACTCAATTACCAAAACCAAACAAGGACCTTTCACCTAACTTGTTAGACAAACTTTTGAGTAGCTTTGTATGTTTTTCGGTGTTTAGGCCTTGCAAACTCATACATTTTGAAATCATGACTCACAGTGAAAGTGTACCTCTGCGCAGAGTTTAATAAACTGTTATAACAGCCGTGCTCACGGACACGAGCGGCCTTAGACTCCTTATGGAGCAGATGATGGATTACAGATGGATACTAATGATATTGATGCTCATATATGAGTAATTGTTTTTGCTATACATTATTCACGTTTACTTGATCATGTGTCTAAGGGCTATATTTACTTTGATGCTACCTAAATGGCTTAAACTTGATAGTCATTAAAAGCTAATCGCAGTTAAATCATTGTCAGCTTTTTGAGCTTCATAACCCCATGTTGTATTTGCTGAGTTCAATATGGACTCACTCTTGCTATTTCCCCCACACCTCAGGATGTTATTAGACTGCTAGAGTTGGAGGAGTTTAGACTTGTGGTCAGCCAGTCAGTTGTATCCCTGTGGAGTGGAGCATTCGCCTGAAGAACGGAGTGTCTTTCCGCTGTCTACTAGCTAATGTTGTATTCTTCGTATTAAGTTCATTATATATTAAGCATTGACTATTGATATTATCTCTATTTGTGGCCATATGTGTGATTTGACTTTCTGGACTCACATATGGTGTGTATCCAGTTTTATCCTTAAAATCGGGTGCTATAACAAGAGAAGCAAGCCTAGGGGCAAAGGCATGTGGTAGGTGAAGTGTCCAAATTGCTTGGATCTTGGCCATAGGTCAACATCCCCAAAGTGCCCTCTCAATGGAACAAAGAAGAGGTAAGTGTGTGTGCCTTTTTTGAACTAACACATACTTGCTTCATATTTTGTACTCATCTCAATTTTACATGTATAGAAAAAGTTGGGCCAAGAAGGGGAAGACAGGTAGGCTTGCTGGTTGTACCAAAGATGATGCAACACCTAGTGCTTCTAAAAGGCAAAAGGTTCATGTGCCAGAAAATTTAGTGAATAATAGTCCCGGTCCTGTTACAAGAAGGTAGCTGAAATTTAACTTGGAACTTCAAACACTGGTCTCCTTTTTTAGGCTAAACGTTTGTTTTATTTTTTAGCCAAATGCAATTAACAATGGTGGAAGTTGGAGGGACAAATCAGCTCACTACAAGCTCCAGAGCAGTGACAATAAGGTAAAAATAATTCACTCTGTTCAACATGTACATGCTTATCTTACCTCATGTACTGAACCATTCCATGTACCTCAGTCAAACTGGAGAAGGGCCAAATAATACTATGACCACTTCAAGGAAGAGTACAAGAAAGAGGCTAGGTCTCACTCCAAAGAAGGGGAAGAACATGGATGTTTGAATAATCTTACAACATCATGTGACTTTTGCTTGATTAGATTTCCAGGCAGCTTTTGTGTATGTTAATTTGTAGTCCTAAATTGGCTGGATGATTCTAGTCTCTATGTAAACCTATTTACAAATTGTATGACTGTTTTTATTGAACTATGTGAACCTGGATGATTCTAGTGTCTGTATCGTTGTATGGCTGTTTTTATGTGAACTATGTGAACATGTACTCGTATCAAATTGGCTAGATGGTTGAATTATCGACATGAACTTATTTACTAAATTGTATGGCTATTGTTATTGTCTATACTGAAATTGTGTGGTTGTTTTTATTTCTATGAGACATTGTTTATATTTATTTTGACCATAGATATTAGATTTATGTAAAATTTTAGTCTTGGAGGAGTACGGAAAGTGCTGGGAAGGAGAATGGACGAGCTGGGAAAGAGATCGGACCACTTAGGAATGCAACCGAGGGGCTAGGTGGGCTTCCAAGCCATCTGAAATGAGAGAGGGGCACTAACGTCTTTTCCCCTATCCCAAATAGTGAAAAAAGGCCTCTGTTATTACTAAAAGGGAGGAATCCTCGAAAATCCTAAATTTCAAGGCGCGGGGTTATATTTCAAAAGACCTATGGATTGAGGTATAAATGTTGAGGGGCGCGCGAATAACGGGTTAAATATAAAAAATTCTCAATTGTTACAGCGTGCAGTGGATTCAGTAGGTTTATTAGAGGGAGTCTGTCCATATATCCAGTTAATGTTAGCATATATGCAGAAAATATATATGAAAGATTAAACTAAAAAATTATTCACAAAAACATATACTAAAGCTAGGGATGAAAGCAGTACGGATATTTTCCAACCATATTGGAAACCGAATCCGTTTAGATGAGTTTTAATCCGTCTGTACCCGAATCCAGATATTCAACATCCGATACCGTATTTGTATCCAAATATTTAAATCGCATATTTATGATGTCGATATCCAATCATATCCTATCCGGCATGGTTGATACTATCCATATTTGAATCCGAATCTGGACAGAAATATGAAAACAAATGTAATATCAGTGATATCCGTTCGTATCCAATCCGTTTTCATCCCTATAAAGCCGGCATCAAGATTTAAATACTAGAGCATACAGTTATAGTTGGCCAGAAGGCCTATGGCTGAAAGGTCCAAATAGCTAGAGGGGGTGAATAGCCTATTTAAAAATTCTACAAACTTCACTAAACAACAATCGTTAGTATAAAAGATGGCGACACTAATTCTAGCACTAGCTCAACTATACTAAGCAAGCCATCTCAACAATTCTAGTGAACAAGACTATGATCTCTAATTCACAGCAACCAAGCTAAGTCACTAAGCTACTTACTCCTATGTGATACAAACTACTCCAAGTACACTAGACAAGATATAGTGCAAGAATGTAAGGGGAAGTGAATTGATTCTTATACCGACGGTGTAGAGATAAGATGTATCCAAAGAATCAATCACACATAATCACAAAGAGAATTCTCGGCAAGAGATGAC
The DNA here is from genome assembly GCA_038087645.1 of Saccharum hybrid cultivar R570. NCBI lineage: Eukaryota > Viridiplantae > Streptophyta > Magnoliopsida > Poales > Poaceae > Saccharum > Saccharum hybrid cultivar. Next base: position 27,473,396 of record JAQSUU010000066.1, on the reverse strand, counting down.
ACAAGATTTTTTTACCGAGGTTCACTTGCTTCCCAGCAAGCTACTCCTCGTTGTGGCGATGCACCCACTTGATGGATCACGAGTTAATTAACTATCAAGAGTCAAATCCTCAGCGGGTGCCGCATATCCACTCACAAGATGGGGATCCTCTAAGCCACGAGCTCCACTAGAGTAGCCAATTCGTGAACTCCCGCGGGAAAGGCTCAAGAACCCCTCACAATCACTTAGTGAGGCTCGAAACAATCTCCAATCATGAGCTCAACACCACCGCTGCTCCAAGCCGTCTAGGATATCAGAAAACACCCAAGAGTAACAAGAAATTCATAGCCAACTCAAGGATCAAGTGCCACTAGATGCAAATCACTAAGCAATGCACTTGAATCTCACTCAATCTCACTAGAGTATGCAACCAAACAAGGAGATGAGTAGAGGAAAAGTTATCTAGCTCACAGTATGTCTCAAGCGTTCAAAGAGTCAAGAGAGAGCCCCCAAAACAAATCAAACAGCTATTTATAAGCATCCCCAAAGAATAGAGCTGTTAGGCTCGAGATGCCACTCTACGCGCGTTGACCGGACGCACTGGTCTGATCGACCGGACGCGGCCAGCGTCCGGTCGCACCTGCGTGACTATGCCAATGCTCGCCACGTGTCCCTTTTTGAATCTCGCTTGTTAGATTTCCAACGGTCACGAAACGTTACGCTCTCAAGTAAGTGTGACCGGACGCGCTCCATGCCACGACTGAACGCGCCGATCGCACAGCGCTCACGCCCACGAGCCAGCGACCGGACGTGCTGCAAGACAAACCGGATGCCACAATGCCAACGTCCGGCCGTTTCCAGTAAGCTCCCACTCATGACCGGACGCGTCCGGTAGATCGTGACCAGATACGCCACAACGTCCGATCGACCTCGCGCTCTTTGCAGTTTCTTTGGGGCTTGACCGGACGCGCCGGTTGCAAACCCTAGTGCCCCGCGCCACGCACAGCAGCAGCCACTGACCGGACACGCCGGTCGTGCCGGTTGCGCGTCCGGTCGAGCGTCCGGTTGCGCGTCCGGTCACGCGTCTGATCACCCAGTGACTTCCTTTCACCTCCGTTTTTTCACCTCCGGCGCAGTAGAAAATAGATGTTTCTCTTCCATAAAAGCGCCAAATCCCGCCTTGTAAGCTCGGCGGGAGGGAGAGAGGAATCCCTCTCTACCGCTCAAACTCCACTGCCTTCGCAAATGTGCTAACACTACCAAGTGTACACCATCTTGTATTCGTGTGTTAGCATTTTCTCAAATATTTTTCAAGGAGTTAGCATCTCACTAGATCATAAATGCATATGCTCAAGAATATGAACCCAGTAGCACTTGATTCATGAGATGACCATGATTGCCCCTCTTGATAGTCGGCTATCTATCCTAAACCCGGTCAATCACTTCTCTACTCATCTTTAGACCGGTAAAAGCAAACCCTATGATTATACCTTTGCCTTAATCACTTTGTTCCTTGTCCAACACCTATGTGCATGTTCACCATCATCTTTATCTTCATGCACTTGCGATCTTATGGCCATCACCATCATGCTCCTTGCTCCTTCGTCACATGTGTTGCTACGCCTAACTCAATTCACTTGACACAATGACATTAGCAACTTAGTGTCATTAATTACCAAAACCAAACTTGGGCTTTTAATGGCCCATCAGCACGGCCCATGGCCTAAGGATTTGACACAGCTCGGCATGGCCAAGACTGACCGTAGAGCAGTGGCGGATCTACAGGGTATGCCGGGTATGCACCGGCATACCCTGCAATCCTAGCAATTCATACCGTATATATACGTACTTTTTGAGAAAAGAAAGAAAAAATAACCTAGCCGCTGGGCGCTGCCTCGCACGCAACACATCCGTGCTCTCCGGAGTGGAAGATCATGACCACGTGATGGGAGGCCCACGCGGCCCACGAGGCGAGGAAGCCATGCGTCCATAGCCACGTTCAGGTCTCGCCGCCTCGGCTTTTCCAACACCCTTCGATCTTACGTCCAAACACCGACACAACCAAGCCACACCGCCGCACAGCCTAACCACCGTGATGCCTTGATCTAGCTTTTCCGGCTCCATCGTCCATGTTGTGTTGCAGAGAGATCAACTGACGCACGGCCACAGGTGCACGACACAAGAGATGGAGGCAGGCACGCGGCGAAAGCGCCACATGCCGACATTGAACCTCGTCGTCTCGGTAGTCGCCATACACTGTGTTGGATTGGTTTAGGTGAGATTCAATCTTTTCTATTCGACATCTTCCACTCTTGATTTTTTCATAGAATTTTTTTGTTTACTTAATTCCATTGCTATTCGCTAACATCATAAAATTATCCTCCATACAAGTGCAGCGAGATCAGGGATTTGCCCTAACAAGCGGGGACATTGCATGGTGACGGCGGCGGCGCCTGCGCCTGCTGATGCTGCTTCAAATCCTTTCTCTGAGTGTAAATCTCTTACCCTATTTTATGCCTATATTTTTGAATCACCGGTATGAACGTTTGAATTATTTATATTGTATTTGTGGATGTTTTCAACTTATATTAACTTTCGAATTTAAGAGTTAAGACTTATCTTGTAATTTAGTGCATATATACCGAATTACATAAAAAATCAATTGCTACCAAATTGCTAAATGGTTTTACCAAATTGTATATGAAAACTTTTGGACGGCATACCCTAAGTTAAAATCCTAGATCCGCCACTGCTGTAGAGCTGTGCTTGGACGGCTCCTCTAGCTGATGTGTCGGCTCGACATGACCCAATTAAAGCCTAATCCTAACTTACCTTATTCCTGCCGCCGCCAATTTCTCCTCCCACTCTCCCTTCAATCCTTCACCTTTTCTTCCGATCCAACCAGTGGGAGGTGGTGGAGGTGCAGCCTCATCCCCATCCTGGCCCGACTGGTGCGCATAGGAGGTGGCGGCACAGGCCGCTTGTGCATGCGGAGGAGGCAAGGCGACGATGTGGCCCTATCCGGTGCACATGGAGGTGACAGCGCAGCCCCTGCTAGCACGAGTGGAGGAGGCGAGGCAACGCCATGGCCCTGGCTGACGCGCGCTGAGGAGGAAGCGGTGTGACCTTAGCTTCAGCTCTCATCTTTGCAGCATTGGCAACGCAAGGGCACGTTCGCATGAGTGATGGCGTTGTGGTCGACCATGGGCGTGGTGGAGCAAGGGCATGACACAGCGGATCGGATCACGGGCACAACGGTGTGGCGATGGCGCATCTCGCAAGCATCTTGGGCCCAGCAGGCCATCGGGTTGACCTAGTGACGAGAGTCAAACATAGGGTATGCCAAGTCCCTGGAAGAAATTAAGACTCTTAACCGAGAGACCCCCCGATCGACCCCTCCAGGATCGCTCAGGGGCTAAACCTATCGGATACGCTCGCACGTACCCTCCGACCGATGATCAGGCAGAGCTCGAGCACGCCCTTGGCCTCTACTCGGGGCTCGGGGGCTCGCTAGAACCCCAGACTCCCGACCAACGGTAGCCCGGGCCTGATCCCCGAACTCTGCCCTAGCTCGAGCCAGTGCCCAGGTAGGAATCCTATGCCCCAGGCATCATCAACCAACCTGCCGAGCATCCAACGCTCGAGGGCTCCACGGCGTTGCCCTAACCGATGGACGCGCGGCGCTGTCGCCCAATCCTTCGACAAAGTCACGCACGTGGTGTGACACAAGAGGAGAAACCCCTCCACTAGCTCCAGAGGCTCGAGGGCTCCCGGGACCGCTTGTCAGCCCCTCAAGCCAGGCGCCTTCATCGCCAAGGAAGCCTCAAGAAGGCTCACTCGGTGGAGGCCGGTCCAAACAGACAGCCCCTGACGGCCAGAGCGTCAGGGCCAACAGAGTCAGGCGACGCCTGAGGCTCCCCCGACTCCACGACAACGTCAAGGTCCATTCACGCCGCAGCAGCACCCTCCTGGACTCTAGCACACGTAGACCGTAGACTCAACCCAAAACCGCCTTGTACCCGACCTTTCTCGGTTTACAAGGGGGAGGTCGGATCCTATAGAGGAGTTGAGGTGGAGGAGAGGTCGAACTCACAGAGAGCAGACCACAACATTCCGAGCCCTGCCCCAAGAGCAGAGCAAGCCGAAAGGAACGAGCGAGCGTTCCTCCCCCGAGCAACTCGGCAAGAGAGAGGAGCATTCTTCTTCCTCGCTAGGGAAGAAACCTCACAGCCGACGAGCTAGCCTTAGGATAGCATCGAGCAATCCTCTGCCAAATCTCTCTCTTTCGTTGTAACCCTCCGATTTTGGGTGCTCTTGAATGCAAAAAAACAACCATTGTTGGACGTAGGGCTCTGATAGCCTGAACCAGGATACATCGCCATGCCTTCTCTTGTGTTCTTGAGTCCACCGGAGACCCACACTCAGTGTGACACCCGACGAACAACGATGTTTGCCACAGCAACTACCCCACGCTAGGCTAAATTCTAGTAGGGTCGTGCCTGAGCCGATGCCTTAGCCTATGGGCAGGCACGACATGACACGATATCAGTTAACATGGTCATGTCGGCCTGCCCCTTATCGGGTCGTGCCCTCAACGGGCCCATGCCGGGCTAGACTGAGTTGCCCATTTGGCTACTATACATATACAGTTATAAATATAAGAGTCAAAAAAACAAATCTAAATCACGTAGAAAGAATATTGAGTTCAACTAGTGTTAGTGACATGAAAGTCATGCATTTGTTCACTACTACAGAACACGCAATGATTGCCAGCACATTACTGCCTGATAATTTAACAGGCTGTGATAGGCATATCACTACTGGTTCATAAGCGACAAGCTGTTACTACCGGATTTTAAAACAATCGACAGTGATGAATAATTATCACTGCCAGCAACATGACAATGATATTGTCACTGCCGGTTGTTTTACAATCCGATAGTGATCCTCGCACCCGAACCCAAAATTATGATTCAACCTATTTAAGTCATATATGATCAAAAGAAAGAAAAGAAAAGGAGAAGAAAAAAAGAATGATTGAAACTATATATACCGGAGAAACAAATATATTGCAATTTATTTCCAGACATAGATGTTAAAACCTCAAACTAAAAAAGAAAATACAAATGGATGAGCTAGCAAGCAGACTGCACCCTCACGCTAACTTCACCACCACTTTGGTGTGGGTGAATGGATTAGCTCGTGTCAGAGAGGAACGCACGGTAAAGAAGATATCTCTTGGCTGATTTTTTTAATGAGTTATGCACACTATATCACTAAATAAACCTATGGCCTATGTATATGGTTATATGTAGTGGCTCCATCAGTTAGGCCTTGTTTGGATACGTATGTATTTATCTCAATCCACATATGTTGAAGTGGATTGGAGTGTAATTGAACTAAATTCCATTCTATTCCACTCCAACACATGTGAATTGAGGTGGATACACATATGTCCAAACAAGGCCTTAATGGACATTATCAAAAGAGCAATTCTATATATATCGGCTCAACACTAACCACATGGGACAAAGAAACTATCTACCGGTTGTGACAGATATGGTCATCTCATTCATGCTGCGTGACACAGTACCAGTAGTGGAGTCCTCTTCATTTCCTACCCGTACATTGAAATATGCTGGGTGATTCGGCTTAGCCAGGATCTTAGCTTTGTTGCTTAGCATTGTAACAACATCTAACATGGTTGGTCGATCAGCTGCATTTTCTTGGACACACAACAATCCAATGTTCATGCACCTCATGATTTCAGTTGAGTGATGCATGGGTACCAATGAAGAATCAATGAGTTCCCTCCATCTCCCCTCTTCATATAATTGCCATGCCTGTTTGTAGTTTCATCACACAATAATTAATGTAGATATGACACTAAACTAACTAAATGATTTTACATGCTACAGGTAAATCGATAAACTTACATATCCAAGGATATTGATGAAATCTCCACAATCATGGCTACCAGAATTCCTTTTTCCGCTAAGGATCTCAAGAATGAGAACACCAAAGCTGAATACATCAGACTTGATAGAGAAGAGGCCCTCGGAGGCATACTCGGGAGCCATATAGCCACTAAAACGAAAAGTAATTAAGTATCAAATCAATTTATATGTATTGGTTGATATGTATTATAATTGTCCATAGGTAGATCAATTTCTACAATACTTACTATGTACCAACCACTCTCCTTGTAGTGCTTCCTTCATTGTTATTTGAGCTAAATATTTTTGCTAGCCCAAAGTCTGAAATTTTAGGATTCATTTCACTATCCAAAAGAATGTTACTTGGTTTAAGATCTCGATGTATGACACGCAAGCGTGAGTGCTTATGTAGGTAGAGAAGTCCTTCTGCTATCCCTTCAATTATTGTCAGACGTTTGTTCCAATCCAGTAATGATTTTCTATTTTCATCTATAAATCCATTAAATGTTAGTATAACAGAAAGCCACTCAACAAAACAATGAACTGGAAACTGTATATATACTAGATATATCTAGGGAGGGTATTACTTACCAAAGATAAAGAAGTCCAAGCTTTTGTTTGGCAAGTATTCATAGACCAAAATTTTCTCCTCTGCCTGGGAGCAACATCCGAAGAGCCTAACCAAATTTGAGTGTTGCAGTTTTGCTATGAGTTGTACTTCATTTTTGAACTCTACGAAACCTTGCCCTGAATGTGAAGCAAGTCTCTTAACAGCTATCTCAGTTCCATCAGGAAACTGACCCTGTGACGAAAGCAAGTATTCAAAAGTTACTTCACTGGTATTTAATTTTGCCGCAATCAGGTTCTTTGTGATGCACAAGTCACAGTTCCCAGGTAACTAGAGAAAGCAAATCTACCACATGTTGAGTCAATTCATCTTCGTTACAAGAATATATGCAGCAGTCTTCATTTCGAAACAGGCAGGCTGCTAGCGTATCCATCGTTAACCTTCACATGCAATGCAACCTTCACATATACACCACATGATGACTCTATCCTGGTATGCTTGTATAGTTGTATGCCTAGTTTCATAATTGAGGACTATATATTATTATATAAACGTCTGACCTGCTATTTGATCATCACATAATTAGGACTATACACATGTGCTGCATATTTACCTTGTAGACAGGGCCAAACCCACCTTCCCCAAGTTTATTTTCTTCAGAGAAGTTATTTGTAGCCTCCAATATCTGACGGAAGTCAAAAACAGAAAACTCTGAGAGCTCTGCTTCCATTTCCCAACCTAGCTCGTCTCCTTTCAAGTTGTTGCGAGTATGCTTTTGTCGTAATCTAGATCCACCTGCATAATAGTCGAGAATTTGATCACTTTAAATGTCGAACATAATTGCAAGAATTATATGATACAGAGAGATTGATTTTGGTAACAATCAACTCACCTTTTCTGTACCTTCTCCTTTGCCAACGGCAGTAAAGGATGAAGCAGAATGCTACTAGTGCTACAGGAGGTGCAACAGACACCGCAATTACCCATGGCTTCACCCCAGATCCTAGACAAACAAGCATGCATCAACAATCAGGTCATAATATAATAATTAGCACTCCGAACCCAAGTCCAAATGTTAAGTGTCTGATCATCAGCAAGTAGTAGTAATAATCTTCTAATTAACTGTGTTGTTTGGGAACATCAGAACAGAACATGCATTTATTTAGACAGAATTGAAAACAGCTTGAATTGAACTTCACCACACATACCCTTATTTGTGGTCGGAGCCGGAAGTGGTGGCGCCGGAGCGCCTGATGACGGCGTGATCTGCGTCATCTGTGCGCCGTCGAAGAACATGATATTCTCGACCCTGAAGTTGCAGCGCAGCAGGAGGACCCGCCCTGCCACTGGCGTCGTGGCGTTGAGCGTGCCGAGGATCTGCTGGAAGCACGCCATGCAGTCGCCGGCGGACAGGTCCGGCGTGCACTGCGCCAGGGAGTAGAGCGTCCGGATGGCGGTGCTGGAGGCGTCCATGTAGGCCGTGACGAACCTGCTGGGCCTGGCGGCCGCCTGCTGGGCAGTCTGCGTCAGCAGGTCCTTGACGTCGGCGGCCACTTGGGTGGCGTTGCCGCCGGGGGTGGTCGCCGCGTTGTTCCAGTAGTTGAAGAGCGTGCTCATGTCCCGGGTGACGTTATAGGCCGGGACGAGGATGTTGTCGCTGGAGTAGCCGACGAGGCAGTCGTCGTCGTAGACGCTGGCGGCCTTGGCGTTGGGGCACATCCGCTGCGCGTACTGGAACGAGCCGTTGACGCAGGCGCTGCACCACGTCGCCGGGGGCTTGGCCGGCGGTCGCGGTGGCGAAGAGCTGAGGCGACGAGGACGTGTTGCTTGGGAGCGTCGCGGCGAGGAAGGCGAGGTTGGACTGGTATGTGCCGTTGGGCGTGTAGTTGCCGGCGTTGCCGCAGACCTTGCCTATTGCCGTTGCTGACGGCAGTACGAGGAGGAAGCAGCTAAGGACGACGAGCGGGACGCCCGCCATGGCTTGGCTTTGACTATGGACGGGCGCGGCACGCTAGATAGGAGTACGTTATTACTGCCTGGTTCTTGTTTTGCTGCTTGAGCGATTGAGGTCTCCATCACCATCACGTACGTGGAGAAGGCAAAGAAACGTTCTTGCATCAGATCAGTTGTTGCTTTCAGCAGTAAGTCAGTCAATACCATACTTTGTTGAATAATGCGTTAATTAATCACTACCTTTTCCACAGATCCGGCTGGCCGGCTAGCTATCTTCATCTTCATATCTTTGCTTAGTAGGAGAAACGAAAGAATAGGAAAAAACAAATTAAGGAGCCTCACTTGTATCTTTGATTTATTCTCGAAGTTTGACAAATTCTGTCTTCATCATCTTGTTCCTACCAACCCTACTTGAACAAACCCCTGATAGCTTACCTCCATCGAAGTGGACTTCGTTCACATGCTCATTGCACTACGGGAATCAGACGCTTTGCCGAGTGTCTAGGACACTCGGCAAAGCCATAAATACACTCGGCAAAGGCTTTGCCGAGTGCCGCACTCGGCAAAGAGTACACGGCAAAAAATTCGTCGGCAAAGATCTTTTTGCCGAGTGTTTTTTATCGGGCACTCGGCAAAGGCTTTGCCGAGTGCCACGACAGCACTCGGCAAAGAAAAGTTGCCATGACGGGGGAGATAACGTTAACGGGTGCTTTGCCGAGTGTCCCACAGGTGGGCACTCGGCAAAGATTTTTTTAAAAAAAAATTCTTTGCCGAATGTCCCACAGCCCAGCACTCGGCAAAGAAAAAAAAATTTTGAAAATTCTTTGCCGAGTGCCCTCTGAGTGGCACTCGGCAAAGAAAAAAAAATTTAAAATTCTTTGCCGAGTGCCCTCTGGCTGGCACTCGGCAAAGAAAACAATTTTTTTTTTGAAAATTCTTTGCCGAGTGCCCTCCGAGTGGCACTCGGCAAAGAAAAAAAAATTAAAAAATTCTTTGCCGAGTGCCCTCTGGCTGGCACTCGGCAAAGAAAACAATTTTTTTTTTGAAAATTCTTTGCCGAGTGGCACTCGGCAAAGAAAAAAAAATTTTAAAAATTCTTTGCCGAGTGCCCTCTGACTGGCACTCGGCAAAGAAAAAAAAAATTTTGAAAATTCTTTGCCGAGTGCCCTATGACTGGCACTCAGCAAAGAAAATAGTTTTTTTTTAAATTCGTTGCCGAGTGTCTTCTGCTTGACACTCGGCAAACAAAAAAAAATTTTAAAAATTCTTTGCCGAGTGCCCTCTTTCCTGGCACTCGGTAAAGCTAGGAAATTTGCAAAATTGGCTTGCTTTTCTCAGCTTTGCCAAGTGTTTTTGTGATTGCACTCGGCAAAGGCTTCCTTTGCCGAGTGTTACACTCGGTAAAGTGACCATAACCGCCCCATTTTTTTTGAATTTTTACATTCCATCGCAACAAAAATAATATTTCACATATATATTAAATTTATCACATATATCTCACATACATCACAACATATATATCAAATTCATCACATATATCTCACATACATCACAACATATATAACATAAGTGCATCGTAAGTCCAAATAGCTAACACAAGTTCATCACAAGTCCAAATAACTAACACTAGTGCATCACAAGTCCATCACCAAGTGAACAACAACTAGAAAGACAACTACCCAGATCCCTAAGCTCCCCACTGAGACTGTGGTGTACCATGAACTAGATCATTCGAGGGCCCGAGAGGTGGATTATTCGAACCCGCCGATTGAGGCTGCACAAAGGAGAAGACATTGCATATGTGAGACAATAATCCACTAGGCTACAAGTAGTGTTACGGTTTGGCCCTAAGCATGAATATACAAACTTAAACAATCATATTCATACTTACAGGAGTAGCATGCCCTAAAGGTGGAGGTGGCGGTGAAACGAATAGCGAAGCTGGCGGAGCTACACCCGTCTTTTGCCCAAGAGCTTGCATGTACTGGAGAACCTCCGCCATCTGCTGTTGCTGCCTCTGCTCCATCGCAATGCGCTGGGCCTCCATAGCCTCCATCCTCTGGCGATCGGCCTCCCGCAGGGCCTCCAATTGCTCGATCTGGGTCTGCAATATTTCACCACAATGTTTAAACAATACAAAGCTAAGATATGTAAATATCAATGTATGACGAATAAAACAGAAATCACCTGAAGTGATAAAATCCGCTGCTGTGAAGTCTCTGGCCGTGGACGTATGGGAATGCTTGCGTCCGTGCTTCGTGCTCGGATTTGGGAGAGGGTGGGAGTACAGGTAGCGTCAATGACGCCGTCGCCAAGATAGTACCGCCCATGCTTCTTGCCTCCTCCAATCCTCATGATGACCTCTGAATCAAAGTCCTGGGAGCTCGGATCGTAGTCGTCTCCATGGAGAGCCCTTGCCGCCGATGTGTACTCATTGATGCGGGTGTAGACGAACGGGTTGCTGTACGCCTCGGGCGGGTCCTCCGAGTTGTAGGAGACGTTGGATGTCGCCTTGCCCTTGTGGGCCATAGCATATGCCATGAACGTGGTGCACTCCTGGCCCGCATGTGACGCCGACTACGAGAAATACAAAGATAATTAGAAATCAGGCAAAAATGAGCGTTAGAATAGAGAAATGAATTCGAGTACCCATGCTTGTCTGTATGCGGCAATGTTACGGCTGCCTTGATGGTGCGGTACACCTGGCATCAGCAATCGCCGCTCCCGGGCAGCGTTGTGCGCTTCAGTCCACTCGGGGCCGCACCACCTGTCCACTATCATTTCCCAGCACTCGGGATACGCGGCGCACCACCATGGACACATCTGCACGTCATCAAGTATTTGACATATAAGATGAACAAATTAAGAGTACTTAATGTTAAAAGGAATCAATATTAATGTTCTTTATTTACCTGTATGTACTGGTCCCGGGTCAGCGTCATGCTTCTTGCTTGTGGCTTCTTAACATCCTCTCTAAGGATCGACCTGTAGTAAGTGACGACAGCCTGGACGCGCGCCTCATAATGGATGTCCACGATGAGCTTTTTACAGGCTTTGGTAAGCACCACCTCCGCCCTGGCCTCAAATCCCTCCTCGCATCTGTAATAAAGCTGCATATAGACACGATGTATCCATTCATTATTTCAAGAAAAATATAATGAATGTGATGCGATGAAGACTTACCCAAAAGTCTCGCTTCACCCACACCATCTTGTTCTCAGCCTCCGCGTCGGGAGCGTTGGCGTAGTGGTCGAAGGTGTAGGCTGGCTCCCTCTTTCCGGCGTAGTCAACTAGACCAGGATAGTGGGTCCTGCACAAAAGACCCAGGATGCCATTGACATGGCGTGCGATACCTCCACCCGACACAACGGTCCAGTTCCTTGCATAATTGATTAAGAATAAAATATTAGTTTCTACTTTAATTTTCAACATATCAAATGAAAAAGTATTGATAACATATTAATAGACTTACTTTTGCCCTTCGGGACGAATCACCGGCCGTCGATGAGTTGCCGGCGGAGGAGGGAGGCTCGCAGGACCTCGCAAGTAGACACTCGACGAACTAGAGGAAGCCGAACCCGTACCAACCGCCTCCTCCTCGTCGTCCGAGTCCCCCCCCTCCTCGTCCGTCTGCCGAGCCTGCTCCTCCTCGTCCCCGTCTCCGTCTCCGTCCCCGACCTCCACCTCCTCCTCCACCTCGTCCTCCACCGGCATGGGAGGACGAGCCTGCCTCCTGCTGCTGCTGCTCCTTCTCCTGTCCGACGGCTCCTCTTCTGCAGCCAGCATAGGGCGTGTCCTTCGATAAATCGAGAACACGTTCCTCTGACGGCTGCCCACCATCTTTGTTCAAACACCTGCAATTAGAAAGAATAAAAATGAGCTAATTAGAAATTAGAAAGAATAAACAAGAAGTAATTAGAAATAGATGCAAAATAAACAAAACATAATTACAAAATAACATTGTATTACATGTATTAGAAATAATCTGCATGAGATTAGCTGGATCATAAGTCTCATCATCACTATCAACCATGTCGAAATAATCAACACTATCCGAAGGAGGAATGTTGTCTTCATTGTCATTGCCTAAACGTAATCGCTCAAGCATTTGTAAGTCCTTCACATCTTGCACGTCATCTCCATCGTCCTCGTCATCAACCCAATCATCGTCTACATCCATTCCTATCGCTTCGGTTAAGTCTATCTCGAACCTCCCTTGTAGCCCCTCTTCTTGATAGAACTCTCCGTCATATGTGTTTGTGTTGAAGTTGTAATCTTCATCGTTTGGGACAGGTAGTTTACCGTGTGGCAATACCTTGTGCACAATAGACCAACCCTTAAGATGCTCTTTGGTTTGGCATGCGTATAAGGTATAATAAACCTGTGTGGCCTGTTGAGCCACAATATATACATCATCTCCTGGATAGACAGAATCTTGTCGAATTTCGACTAGCCCAAGATGAGGGGTCCGTCTCGTTACTCCAGGATCAAACCAATGGCATTTGAATATGATAGGACTAAGAGGTTTGCAACCGATGGCATTTACAAATGAAAGTTCGTATATTCCTTCAATTCTTCCATAATAGTCGAGGCCATCAGTGTCGGGGGTAAAAACTCCGCTATTTGTGGTTCTTCGGTTGGGCCGACTTTGCTCGTAGCTTGCTGTGTGAAAGCGATATCCATTCACATCATAACCGGTAAATGACTTGACCCTATAGGCACAGCCGTTTGCAACCTGTCTCAGCTCGCCACTGATAGACGCATCGATTTGGGCCTGCAAGCTTGAGCAGGATAGATCATTATATTATTTCAACGTACGAGCAACTTGGAAGGTCGAACTAAGTATGAGCTACATTCGAAAGTACCTTGTTTTTGAACCAAGAAATAAAATCGGGCCTCCCTGGTCCCGCACCCTTTGAAAGAAGGGTATCAACTTTCTGCGGGGTAGGATCCCTTGATTGATTCCAGAAGTGATGAATAAATTCCCTGTACCAACGTAAAATAAGGGGTTGGATGAGGAACAGTGATGGCGTATTGAAACAAGTTCGTTGAGAACTTACCCAATGTATGGCGCCACCTCATCAAGGTTGTTCAACACATATATCATGATGTAGCGCCACTCTTTATGTGTCAAGGTCTTAGTGGTTGATGCACTTGCGCTTCTGAGTTGCCCTTGGAAAAGACTGAGGTTCGATTCATTTTCACCAGCATTGTAACGAGGGGGTGGATTATGCACTCTTGGAAGGTTCTCGGCGTAGTATTTCTCTGTGAAGTTTGACACCTCCTCCAGAATGTATGCCTCTGCAATAGAAGCTTCAATTTTCCCTTTATTTCTATATTTTTTGCGAAGAGTCTTTAGACATCTCTCGATTGGATAGCACCAACGGGCCTGCACGGGCCCCCCCCATTCGTGCCTCATACGGGAGGTGCAATATCAAATGTTGCATCGGATTGAAGAAGCCGGGTGGGAAGATCTTCTCCAACTTACAGAGCAGCACAGGTGCCTCGTTTTCCAAGTCATCAATTATGGTCTGAGATAACTCCTTAGCACAAAGCTGGCGGAAGAAGTAGCTTAACTCTGCCAGCGCTAGCCACACATGCTCAGGAACATAGCCTCGAACCATTGCCGGAAGAAGCTGCTCAAGCCATATGTGGTAGTCATGACTCTTCATCCCGTTGACTCGCAGAGTAGATAAGTTCACTCCCCTCCTCAGATTCGCTGCATACCCATCAGGAAACATTAGCGTCTGCATCCATTCAAGTACTTCCCTCCTGTATTTCCTAGCCAAGACGAAATCGGTCTTAGGCCTTTTCCATGTCTTGCCAGCTCGAGGAGGCTGCATCTCTTGTTTTGGTCTATCGTATAACGTTGCCAAGTCCACTCTAGCCTTAGGGTTGTCTTTTGACTTTTCAGTTTCCATGATGGTTCCCTAAAGTGCCTCGGCGACATTCTTTTTAGTGTGCATTACATCAATGTTATGTGGGAGAAGGAGGTCATCAAAATACGGGAGCCTCGTCAACCCCGACTTATGAGTCCACATGTGTTCCTCACCATACCCCATAAAACCACCACCTTCTTGATTGGGCACGAGAGCATCTATCTAAGCATGAATCTCGACACTAGTCATCATTTGCGGTGGAGGGTCTTTCACTATGACACCTTTCATAAAGTTCTTGATGTCTTGTCTGAATGGATGGTCAAGAGGGAGGAATTGACGATGTTTGTCGAACGACGAATACTTGCCACCCTTCTGTAACCAAATAAACCTCAGACGTTCCTTGCATATTGGACATGGAAACTTTCCATGAACACACCAGGCACAGAATATCCCATAGGCCAGGAAGTCATGCAGAGAGTAGTGGTACCAAACGTATATTTTGAAGCTTGTCTTTGTAGCTCGGTCGTATGTCCATACGCCTTCCTCCCAAGCACTGACCAATTCATCAATCACAGGCTCCATGTACACACCCATATTACTCCCTGGGTGTCCAGGAATTATCAATGACAAGAATATATTCTGTCTTTGAAAGCATACGCCGGGGGGGGAGATTGAGGGAGATAATGAACACGGGCCAACATGTGTATGGGGCAGCCATCAATCCATAAGGATTGAACCCATCTGTTGCCAGCGCAACACGTACATTACGAGCCTCATCTGCTTTCTCACGATAAATGCAATCAAAGCGGGTCCATGCTTCACCATCAGATGGATGTACCAGTTTGTCAGCATTGTATCGTTTTCCCTTTTTGTGCCATGTCATCTGTTTCGCGGATTCCTCGGTCATGTATAGCCGTTGGATCCTCGGTACGAACGGGAGGTACCGTAGGATCTTCACAGGGATCGTAAGCTGCCTCTTCTGGCCATCACCAGAGTCTACCTCTAGGTACCTGGATGATTTACACTTTGGACAGTAATTTGCATCCTTGTGTTCTTTTCTAAATAGGACGCACCCCTTCGGACAAACATGTATCTGATCATATGACATCTTGAGTGCACGAACGAGTTTCTGTGACTCGTACATGCTCTTTGACAGAATGTGGCCATCCGGAAGCAGGCTGCCAATCACGGTCAACATACTATCGAAGTGTTCTAGACTCATGCTACACTCAGACTTCAACCCCATTAAACATCCAATGGCATCCAGTTGAGAAACTGTTGTCTGGTCGTGAAGGGGTTTCTGTGCTGAAGACATCATGTCATAAAACGCCTTTGCCGTTTCCTCCATCTCCTCCTCCGTACGTCCTTTAGTGTATTGTGCTTCATGAAAGTCATCTAACATATCTGCTACCCCGGCAGCAGGATCAAAATCCTCGATGCGGGGTCTCACCACCTCCTCTCTTAGATGATGGGCTTCACCGTGGTGGACCCACCGAGTATAGTCCGGCGTAAATCCATTCTTCAAAAGATGTTTACCCATATCCACCTTATTTTTCCTTTTTCTATTTGCACATCTCTTGCAGGGACACAAAACTAGAAACGCTCCTTTAGCAGACTCGCCAAATGCTAGTTCCAAGAAATCATTGGTCTTCATCATCCATTCAGTGGTGAAATCACTCTGACTTGAGTGACCCGTGTACATCCACTCACGGTCATCCATCCTCTAACATATATACCAGCGAGCAAAGTAATCATCAATTGCAGCTACATGTCGTTCGTACTATCTAATAGGTGAGGATAGGTCCTAATCCCACCCGCGGATGCGTAGATGAGGTTACTTTTCATGCTCTACTCCTATCGGAGACAGAATTTCGGCAGCACCTCCCCGCTGTTCTCCCGATACACGTCCTAGCAGGGAGAGTGTGTATCCGGAGAACAACAGGGAGATGATGCCGAAACCCTGTCTCGAATCGGAGCAGACCAAGGAAACTAACTCATCTACGCATCCACGGGCTGTCCAAAATACGTGGACAATTCGAAATAGATACGGTCATAGATATACAAAGATCTGCATACCAATAACTGTATCTCTTTCGAACGGGAGACGCCTAACCGAGTTACGCGAGCTACGACTATGATAAGGAAAGGGGTTATACCTAGGGTGCCGGTGGAGTCAGGATAGCGGAGCCGTGGCGAGTCGGTGCAGTGGCGAGGCGACGCGGTGCAGGCAGACCCACAAAACCGAGGAAGACGATCGACGTACTCCGACTCCGCTTCAACGGGCTCTTCTCTGCAAAAAAAAGAAAGAAAAATAATACTGTTAATTAAAAATTTTGGCAGAACCTCCCCTGCACGGGAAGTTTTGAATACCTGCAAAAAACAACGGCACGATGGCCGACATTCACATACAACGGCTCGATGGCCGATATCCACATACAACGGCTCGATGGCCGATATCCACATACAACGGCTCAATATCCGAAAACCACATACAACGACAACACATACAACAACAATTACTACTGACACGACTATTTCACGCATTACACGAATTGCATAAAAAAGAAATGAACGAACCTAGTGTGTGCTCGTCGGCGTTGCGGCGGCACGGCGGCGCGGTCGCGCGGAGGCGCGGCCGTGCAGGGCGAGCGGCATGGGCGGCCGGCGCGGCTCGGTGGGCGGGCGCGGGGCGGCGCGGCGCGGCCGGCACGGCCGGCGCGAGGCGGCGCGGCCCGGCGCAGCGTGCGGCGGGCGGCGCGGAGGCTCGTGCGGGCGGGCGGCGCGGGGGCTGGCACACTCGACAAAGAAATTTAAAAAAATCTAAAAATTTTTTAAAAAAAATTGGCAAAAAAAAATCTTTGCCGAGTGCCGGTGATCTGGCACTCGGCGAAGAAATTTAAAAAAAATCTAAAAATTTTAAAAAAAAAATTGGCAAAAAAAAAATCTTTGCCGAGTGCCGGCGATCTGGCACTCGGCAAAGATTTTATTTATTTTTTTTGTTCCAATTTTTTTTTTAAATTTTCAGCATTTTTTAAATTTCTTTGCCGAGTGCCCGATCGCCGGCACTCGGCAAATTTTTTTTTTGACAATTTTTTTAAAAAATTTTCAGATTTTTTTTTTAATTTCTTTGCCGAGTGCCAGATCGCCGGCACTCGGCAAAGATTTTTTTTTTGCCAAAATTTTTTTTAAAATTTTCAGATTTTTTTTAAATTTCTTTGCCGAGTGCCAGATCACCGGCACTCGGCAAAGATTTTTTTTTGCCAAATTTTATTTTTAAATTTTCAAATTTTTTTTAAAATTTCTTTTCCGAGTGCCAGATCGCCGGCACTCGGCAAAGATTTTTTTTTTGCCAATTTTTTTAAAAAATTTTCAGATTTTTTTTAAAATTTCTTTGCCGAGTGCCAGATCGCCGGCACTCGGCAAAGTTTTTGATTTTTTTCTTTAAAATTCTTTGCCGAGTGCCAGCATGCTGGCACTCGGCAAAGAATTTTTTTTTTGCACCCAAATTTTTTTTACAGCTCTAATATAATATTAGGAGCTACATTTTAAATTTTGATATATTTTTTATGTTTTTTGCTGCACTTAGTTAATTTGTATCATTTACTTGAATTTTTTCGTAAAAAGCAAATTTGAACTGCATATGCATGGAATAATAGAATTTAGCCATTCAAAAAATAATATTCATGCTTTTGAGTGTATTATGAGGCGCTATCTAGGAACACACCTGAAATTTCGAACATCATGTTCACGAAATATGGGCACCGACTTGCGGGCGATTTGTTTTTAAATTCTATTAAATACAAATGAAGTCCGAAAATCATAAAAATTACCGAGATGTCATGATATCGCATGTAGATGCTATGATAAAAAATTAAGAATATTTCGAGGAAGTTGTGACGTACGTTGCTTGAAACCCAGACATCTCCACATGTGTTATCACAATATCACATGTGGTTTGTCTAGGTTTCAAGCAATGTACGTCACAACTTCCTCAAAATATTCTTAATTTTTTTTATCATAGCCTCTACATGCGATATCATGACATCTCGGTAATTTTTATGATTTTCGGACTTCGTTTGTATTTAATAGAATTTAAAAACAAATCGCCCGCAAGTCGGTGCCCATGTTTCCTGAACATGATGTTTGAAATTTCAGGTGTGTTCCTAGATAGCGCCTCATAATACACTCAAAAGTATGAATATAATTTTTTGAATGGCTAAATTCCATTATTCCATGCACCTACAGTTCAAATTTGCTTTTACGAAAAAATTCAAGTAAATGATACAAATTAACTAAGTGCAGCAAAAAAACATAAAAAATATACCAAATTTTAAAATCTAGCTCCTAATACTATAGTAGGGCTTGACAAAAAATTTGGGTATAAAAAGAAAAAAAAATTTAAATTCTTTGCCGAGTGCCAAGATTCTGACACTCGGCAAAGAAATTCTTTGCCGAGTGTCAGATTTCTGGCACTCGGCAAAGTAATAAAAAAAACTTTGCCGAGTGCCTAACAGCAGGCATTCGGCAAAGGATCACCGTTCGGGCTCACCGTTTGTGAGTACGTCTTTGCCGAGTGTAAATCTTTACCGAAAGCTGGACATTCGGCAAAGAATTTCTTTGCCGAGTGTATTTCTTTGATCTTTGCCGAGTGTCTTACTTTGCCGAGAGCGGCACTCGGCAAAGAGCCTCTTTGCCGAGTGCCTGATATTTGACACTCGGCAAAGCATATGACACTCGGCAAAAATGCTGTTTCCGGTAGTGTTGCCGGCACACTGCAAACATGTCATTCAAAGCGCAAAATCTTGTTTTATTCCAAGTCATGATCGTCAGTCGCGGTGGCGAAGAGCTTAGGCGACGAGGACATGTTGCTTGGGAGCGTCGTGGCGAGGAAGGCGAGGTTGGACTGGTATGTGCCGTTGGCCGTGTAGTTGCCGGCGTTGCCGCAGACCTTGCCTATTGCCGTTGCTGACGGCAGTACGAGGAGGAAGCAGCTAAGGACGACGAGCGGGACGCCCGCCATGGCTTGGCTTTGACTATGGACGGGCGCGGCACGCTAGATAGGAGTACGTTATTACTGACTGGTTGTTGTTTTGCTGCTTGAGCGATTGAGGTCTCCATCACCATCACGTACGTGGAGAAGGCAAAGAAACGTTCTTGCATCAGATCAGTTGTTGCTTTCAGCAGTAAGTCAGTCGCGGTGGCGAAGAGCTTAGGCGACGAGGACATGTTGCTTGGGAGCGTCGTGGCGAGGAAGGCGAGGTTGGACTGGTATGTGCCGTTGTCCGTGTAGTTGCCGGCGTTGCCGCAGACCTTGCCTATTGCCGTTGCTGACGGCAGTACGAGGAGGAAGCAGCTAAGGACGACGAGCGGGACGCCCGCCATGGCTTGGCTTTGACTATGGACGGGCGCGGCACGCTAGATAGGAGTACGTTATTACTGCCTGGTTCTTGTTTTGCTGCTTGAGCGATTGAGGTCTCCATCACCATCACGTACGTGGAGAAGGCAAAGAAACGTTCTTGCATCAGATCAGTTGTTGCTTTCAGCAGTAAGTCAGTCAATACAATACTTTGTTGAATAATGCGTTAATTAATCACTACCTTTTTCCACAGATCCGGCTGGCCGGCTAGCTATCTTCATCTTCATATCTTTTCTTAGTAGGAGAAACGAAAGAATAGGAAAAACAAATTAAGGAGCCTCACTTGTATCTTTGATTTATTCTCGAAGTTTGACAAATTCTGTCTTCATCATCTTGTTCCTACCAACCCTACTTGAACAAACCCCTGATAGCTTACCTCCATCGAAGTGGACTTCGTTCACATGCTCATTGCTGGCACACTGCAAACATG
This sequence comes from Saccharum hybrid cultivar R570, assembly GCA_038087645.1. Lineage (NCBI taxonomy): Eukaryota > Viridiplantae > Streptophyta > Magnoliopsida > Poales > Poaceae > Saccharum > Saccharum hybrid cultivar. The sequence continues at coordinate 27,453,235 of JAQSUU010000066.1, read as the reverse complement.
TCATTCAAAGCGCAAAATCTTGTTTTATTCCAAGTCATGATCGTCACATGCAACAAAAGTTCAGTTGTCTTCGTTCAGTGGTGACTGGTGAGTCCATACCTTATTTTGAAACCATCAATCACGGCATCACCAGCAGATTCTTGTAATTCACTAGGTCTTATACATGTCCCGGCCGGCAAGCCATGGCGTAAACGTTGTCTCTTTCCAGCTGCCTGATAAAAACACGATTTTATTTGGTCGTATGCTTTGATAAATTATTGCCTCATTGAACTTGTTGGTTGTTGCTATCCTGGTTGTGTGATGCTATTGGGAGATACCCCAAGATAAACGCAATAATAATCTAGAAGTGGACTCTGGTCAGCTTATGTTCATAGCTGAAACACGCCACAGACGGCGAACCAAGCATAATTTTCAGGATTATGATATACAAACCCTTTGCTTCTCAAATTAACCTAGATTCGTAAGGCATGGGTACCACAGAACTGTAAGAACTGAGCATTTGAAGAAAGAACCACAACGAACTAGATGAGGTGGTGCATCACTAGTTGAAGAGGCCAATGTCTTCAATCAGGTGCCATTGAATATTCAGTTTATGACAAGTTCATTGCTTGACATAACCTAGTAGCTAAGCTTTCCAATATTGACCTAATATATGAGAAGGACACTTCCATTTGGGATCTATATATAAACATGGACAATTTTCTATTTTCTCCATGTATTAATATTTGATGAGCCAAGGCACGCGCATTTTGTTCTCGAATAAAATTATTTGGAAACTGAAATTCTCTGAATTTTTTCTTTGTTAATCTAGCTAAAATAAAGAAATTGAGGTGGTAATAAAAACATTGTTTTTATGATTGTAATAAGGAAATCAAACACCTCTTCTTTAATTGCAAAAACATTGTTTTTATGATTGTAATAAGGAAATCAAACACCTCTTCTTTAATTGCAATCATGCTAATACAATGCTCATTTTCACAGACAGTCAAACAAAATTTACAGAGAGGCGCCTCTGTCTCTAGAGCATGGCCTAGGGCCTCCTCCCCGATGCTGCTTCCCCCTTAAAAAAAACTTATCTAGGAGTTGTGACAGATATGGTCATATCATTTATACTACATGACTCAGTAGCAGTAATGGGTGCCTCCTCATTTCCAACCCTCACATGGAAATATGGTGGTTTCTTAGGTTCAGCCAGGATTGTGGTCGTCTCAGTGCTTAGCATGGAAACCACATCTACCATGGTTGGTCGATCAGCTGCGTTCTCTTGTACACACAACAATGCGATGTTAATGCACCGCATCATTTCTGAGGACTGGCTCTTGTTTACCAATGATGCATCCACGATATCAATCCACCTCTCCTCATCCCATAATTGCCATGCCTGTTTGTAATTTCAGTTGAAATGTAAGTTTGATAGCAAATAAATAAAACAAAATACATGGTTAAATTTGTATCTATACATGGTTAAATTTGTATCTATGACTCACATATCCAATGAGATTGATAAAATCTCCACATTGATCGCTGCCAGAATTCCGTTTTCCGCTAAGGATCTCAAGAACAAGAACACCAAAGCTGAAGACATCTGATTTAATCGAGAAGATGCCCTCGGAAGCATACTCCGGAGCCATATAGCCACTAAAAATGGATTTACCTTACATGTCAAAATCATTGTATATTGTTGACTTGAAATATAAATGCTCATAAATTATTATATTTCTTCAAAACTTACTATGTGCCAACCACTCTTTGTGTAGTGTTCCGTTCGGTGTTATTTGAGCTGAATATTTTTGCAAGACCAAAATCTGAAATTTTAGGATTCATTTCACTATCCAAGAGAATGTTACTTGGCTTAAGATCTCGATGTATGACACGCAACCGGGAGTGCTTATGTAGGTAAAGAAGTCCATGTGCTATTCCTTCAATTATCACTAGAAGTTTGGACCAATCTAGCATACCTCTTCTATTTTCATCTGCACATCTCAATTGAAAATGAGTATTACTTCATCTGGAAAGATAACCGAAATGTGTACTCGATAATTGTCTGACACAAACAGAATCTCAAGTAATTGTTAGTTAGTCTAGTACATTAGACAGTATGTAAATTAAACTAGAAAAAAATTATACGTACCAAATATAAAGAAGTCTAAGCTTTTGTTTGGCAAGTATTCATAGACCAATATCTTCTCTTCTTCTTGAGAGCAGCATCCCAAGAGCCTAACTAGATTCCTGTGTTGGAGTTTGGCTATGAGTTGGACTTCATTCTTGAACTCTGTGAAACCTTGCCCTGAATGTGAAGCAAGTCTTTTGACTGCTATCTGCAATCCATCAGCAAACTGGCCCTGGGAAGAGAACAAAGAATTAAGACGTATTAGCGATGTTTGTAGCCAAGAACGTAGGCTCTTGTACTGTTTCATCAGCCATATAATGAATCTAATCCACACAATCATCATGTAATAACTGAACTTTCTTGAACTAATTTACCTTGTAGACAGCACCAAAGCCACCTTGTCCAAGTTTGTTTTCTTCTGAAAAATTATTTGTGGCCTCCAGTACCTGTTCAAAGTCGAACACAGAGAACTCTGAATTCTTCCCATCCCAAACTAGTTGTTCCTCTCCATGCAAGTCCTGAGTACGCCTTGATCCTGTTTGTAACCTCATTGCTTTGCCTGAATATATACATTACAGATAAGAATAATCCCTCTTTCATGCATGTAATTTACTGTATCTAAATGAACATATACCATTAACTGGAACTAATTTAAACAACATGATTGACCATAATTTCGGCAACTAAGTCGCATACCTCTCCTGTACCTTCTGAACCAAGGGGAGTAGAAGATGAAGCAGAGAAGTGCTACTGCCGCTACAGGAACCACAACTACTGGAATTGCCCACAGCTTGCTCGTACGCCCTGATCTCGACATGATAACATGATAATTAACTAAGGCACCAACACCATGGGTACTTAAATTTGTTTGAGCATATATATATACACATTTAATTAGGCAGAAATCAGAACCATACTATATAGGCAATTAGGCATAGGAACTTTAACTTACTCTTGTGTTTCACCGGGTTCGGGGCTGGCGCTGGCGCCGACGGCCCAAGCTGCAGCATGGGCGTGCTGTCGTAGAACGCATACGCCTCGTACCTGAAATAACACCGTATGACATGGATCTGTGCTCCCATGCGCAGGGCCATGGTGGAGTTGACCATGTCCAGGAGACGCTGGAGACACGCCAGGCAGTCGTCGGCGGACAGGTCCGGCGTGCACTGCGCCAGCGAGTACACCTTGGGAAATATCGCGCCGCTGTCCACAACGCCCGTGGCGAACCGCCTCGGCGCCGTGCGGGCCGCGAGCTGCACCGTCTCCACCACCAGCTCATGGACGCGGCTGACGATGAGGCGCGTGTCGTCGGCGTCGCCGCCGCCGGCAGTGATGTTGTTGGCGTTCCATCGCGTGAACGGCGTGTCGTCGCCGTTGCCCGCCGTGGTATTGGAGGGCGCGAGGATGTTGTCGCCGGAGTAGACGAGCCTGCAGGCGCTGTCGTAGTAGGCGGCAGCCGGGTAGCAGGTCTGCGGCTGCGGCGGTGTCACCTTGTCGAACGTGCTAGCGACGCAGTCGCCGCAGGCGGTGTCGTTGAGGACGTCGCCGCGGCAGAGCGCGAGCGCGTACACGACGTCGGGCGCTTGGCCGAAGGTGGTGGTGGCGAAGTGCAGGGGGGAAGAGGAGGTGTTCTTTGGGAGGGTGGCGGCGACTTGTTTAAGGTTGTCGCAGAAATCGGCGGACACTGAGGACGGGTTGTTGAGGCCGGCGAGCACGAGGAGCAGGACGCCGGCAACGACGTTCATCGTCATGGCTCGGCGCGCGAACCTCACGTGTAGTGATTGTTGTGTTTCATTCACTCACATTCCCGGACAGATAAATACTACATGAGCAACCCAGCCAGTTCATCCGTGTCCTTGTCACCACATCATCATTGACTACTAATATATGTATATGTATAATAAGAAGAAGAGAAAAACAAGAGAAAATCATTCAGTACATTTTTCTCCTGTGGGTTGACAGTTGCTTTTCTGTACTTATTACCTTTGAATCCGTCAATCACGCAACCGAAATTTCAATTTCTTCGATCATCATTCACTTGGTCTTCGCAGGTTCGGCCAGCAACCAATAAAGTACTCCCTCCATCCCAAATTATAAGGCATTCCAAAAATTTTGGAGAGTCAAAGCATCTCAAGTTTGACCAAATTTATATGATAAGATAATAATATTTATGACACCAATTAAATATTATTAGATTCTTCATTAATTATATTTTCATAGTATATCTATTTGATGTTATAAATTTTTATAATTTTCTTTATAATTTTGGTCAAACTTAAGATGCTTTGACTCTCCAAGAATTTTGGAATACCTTATAATTTAAAACGGAGGGAGTAGTCCACTAGCTTGATGTTGTTTTAACATCTACTACAGTAGTATATATAAACAACCAATTTTAGCATTCCTTATTGTTAGAGGAATTGACTCGCAAAAGCCCCCGCGTCGCCTCCCCACGTACAGGTGACTCCAGGGGGCCAAACCCTAGCCGCCACCCCCTCCCCTCTCCTGCCGCGCCACCGCTGGAGCAGGCCTCCGACAAGGCCGCCCGGCTCGCCGGGATGTTGGCGGCGGGCCCCTTCCTCTCGTTTTTAGCGGTGTGGCCTCGCTCAAGACGCGTGGAACTCGGCGAGGCCGCCTGGCCACGGCTGTGCCGGCGCTGGCCAGAGCTCGGGCTAGCACAGGGGGCCGGCGGTGGCGGGGTCTCCTTGTCTTCCCCTCTGCCATCCCCTTCCTCCTTGTGTGCAGTGCGGTCGGCGCTAGCCTAGGCTGCTTCAGGGTCTGGGCAGCCAGATCCGGTGCCCTGGCGACCGAATCCGGCGCCCCTAGGTCGGGGGCGTCGTCGGTGGTGGCGGCCATGGTGGAGGCAGCGGTGTTGGCTTGGAGCTGGGGGCGGCGCCCACGGTGGCAGGGCACACGCACCCGATGGTGGCTGGCGGTGGCTGCCAGCGTCGACTGTGGCTGCCAGAGCCGGCGATGATGGCTGGCAACGGCTTCGGCGTGCGGCAGTGTGATGTGCGTGGCAGGGTAAGCTCGGTTCTGTATTGCCTGGGTGGAGGGGGTGGTGGCCGACACAGCTATGCGGCTGCTGCGTGTAGCTGGCGCGTTGATGCCCCTCTAGTAGGGTTTTTGGGGGATGGCAGGGCAGCGACGACGGCGGTGACAGCAAGCTAGGGTCTAGTGTCTTGGCCCGACGTTGTCCTGGGGACACCTTGGGTGAAAGCCTTGGCGACAATGACGCCCATGGGCGTCACTTTCCCTATTGAGGGCGTCGTGTTCCTCAGCACTGTCTTCCACGGGTGAAAGCCCAATCCATCTTGGACGAGTGACGGTGGCATTCCTGACATCATGCCCTTCATGAAGGCGTCGCTGTTGGAATTCGTCTCAACCACGATGTTGCCTTTGGATGATGCTCTTCGCTTCTCGGTGTCCGGTCTGTGTGTGGAGGGGGGACTTGCAGCATGAAGTCGGAGCTGCTGCGTTAGAGGATGTGGCTCGGCAATGATGACATGAGACAATCCCCTCTTCTTCGTCGACTAGATTGCTTCGAAGGTCTGGCAAAAGCCAGGGCGAGGATGAAGATAGGATGTCGGAGCTGCTCTTCGGGGTTTGAGCTTGGCAACGATGACCTGTTGTGGCCTCTCGCTTCGGGCCGTCTGCTTGTCTTTATTAGGATGGTCTGGGGTCTGCCATGGGAAGTTGGAGCTGCTAGCTGCTTTGCAACCATGCTCGGCAATGATGACTCATGGACTCTTCCGCGTCGCGTGGGTGAGTCGGCACTTCGTGTGTCCTCGACACCACGTTGTGGCTACCCTTCTTGTATATATATTTCTTCATCTTAAATGAGCGGTAGAGCTCCTGTCTTTTTTATAATTTAAACAAAATGTTAGTGGTGCACCGTGCACTGGCTCTTTGTTAACCTGGAAAATCTAACTTCACGAGAAAAGACAGTCTCAACCGCCTAACTTTGTTGTCCTCTCCAAGAGAGAGAGAAGGGGGAAAAACTTTGTCCTTTCTGATTACCATCTCAATTATCAGAGGTAAATTAATGTGTAACCATATAATTTTGGTGGCCAACAATTTCCACAGACGTCTTGATTCCGGAACTCATGAGATTAAATATAGTATATACACACAAGACTACCTGCAAGGCCCCCGCTATATAACTAATCAAATTTAGCAGATCACAGATAGCCTTCGTTGTTGGGCTTGTTGGGCCAGCCCCCTCTTGTCGGTCCGTCACTGAGCCCAGCTTTGATTCCCTGACATTCATCTTCCCGCCCCAAGAACAGCACTCTGATTCTGAACCTCCAACTCTGGAATTTATCACCTGTGATTCCTGATTTTACTGGGTTTGCCATTGCAACTTTATTCGAACATGCTTTATCTTCACCCAATCCGTGTCAAGTGCAAAAACTGGTGCTGGCGGGAGATGTTTTCTCCTCTGCTTCATTAATTTTTCATCCGGATGACTGGATGAGTATGTTTCGGAAGCCCAATGGATTCTGGAGTGGATCCCGTCAGAGATGATTTCCTTCCCGATCATCTCCCAAAGCTCTGCTATCTCAACAATCGATTTCTCCACCTCAACTCAGTAATTCCTCATCATCACCTCTAAACCACGAATCTGCTAGAGTAAGAAAAAGGGGGCCTTGGGATCAAAGATTTGAGAAAAATGAATGTGTGCGTCCTTGTCAAATGGTGGTGGAGATTAGAGCAAGAGGATGGTCTTTGGCAGGAGATCATTAAAGCCAAATATTTGCAAAACCAAAACAATACACTCTGTTGCACCGATACTTCACCAAAGTGTCGTACCGGTATCGGATACGTATCCGATACTCTGATACTCCGATACTCCACCGATACTCGTATCGGAGAAGTATCAGAAAATTGAGATAAATAAATAAATAAAATTAATCTCGATACTTCGTCGATACGTCCCAATACACCTCCGATACTCCCGAACCCAGAACCCTACACATACCATCCAACCTATTGAGGAAAATCGAAGAAGATAGTAAGTTAGGAAAGATGTGTACAACAGATGATGACTGCGGTAGCTAGAACTCAAGCAGCACATGAATATAGAATTTGTTAGAGGTGTGTCGGGTCTACTTGAATACTAGGCTACTGGCATGCACACTATTGAACATTAGTTTGTATGACCAGCTTTGCTAGTTTTTTTATTGTTTTCTATTACTATTAATGATATATATATATATATTAGTAATATTTATTATTTATAATATATATACTTGCTGTATCGGCGTATCCTTGATTTTGAAAAATGAAGTATCGCGGTATCGCCATATCCGTATCACGTATCGGTGCAACATAGCATTCTGTGAATCACAAAGCCAATGACTCACCTATATGGTCTGGTCTTCTTAAAATCAAAGATTTATATATACAGGGGAGGGGGATTAGCATCAGGGATGGGAAGAAAACTAGATTTTGGTCTGACCCCTGGTTGTATGACAAATCACTGTATGCTATTGTCCTTGTTCTGTTCATTCTTTGTGAGCAGAAGGATGTCAGCGTTGCTGATGTAAAAAGTGGTAAGGTTGCAATCACTTTTAGAAGATGGTTAACCGGTGAATTCCAAGAATGCTGAAACCTGATTGAACTTGACACCCGCAAATTTCAATTGCACAATGATACTGATAGAATCTATTGGAAATTTGGGAAGAATGGGAAATTTTCTGTTAAATCCTGTTACAGTGCATTAACAAAAAGTGATGCTGGCCCTGATCATAAGAGAATTTGGAAGGGAAAAGTCCCTCATAAAATTAAATACTTCATGTGGTTAATGACTAACGATGCTGTGTTGACCAAAGACAATCTTATTAAGAGAAAATGGAATGGAAGTCCTAGTTGCCAGTTCTGCAATCTTGAGGAATCTTGTGATCATCTCTTCTTTACCTGCCCAATTGCCAAAGTGATCTGGGCAGCTGTTGCTAGAAGCATTGGTGTGATCACTGGTTGCCCCACGGCAAGAAGTGTCACTTGTGGGGGGTATCAGCTATATGTTGGTCAATATGGAAGGCTCGTAACAGAGCCTGTGTTGATGGGAAGGTCATCAGGAATCCTATTGAGATTTTCTGTCATATTGGAGCTCTAATGCATTTTTGGACAGAGTTGTATCCTGAAATGGACAGGGAGATGCTCATCGACGGCGTCAACACTATGCTTAGGGTGGCTACAAATATCTTCATCTCTCAGAACTCGGTTGATGGCAGTCAGAAGCGCCTGAAGATTGAGTATCACCACCCCCAATCCCTGAGGTGGAGAAGACGGAGTCCATCATGTGTACCGTCAGAAGAAAGAAGCATCTTATGTGAAATATCGTCAAACTGTTATCGTCATTTGCCGCTGGATGGCTTTCTTTTGTGATGAACCTGTAATGAAGTTGCTTAGTTGCTCTGATAACTGGGTGATATGGGTCTCTACTTTTTCTTCAGTCTAGTATCCTTTTAGCTCTGAGACAGAGTATAGGGCTACTAGAGATCTTTCCTTTCTTCGCTTATCTGTAATCTTCAGACTCATGTATTTCCGTTATGTCATATGAATGGAAATGGGGTTCGACCTCGCGTTGAAAAAACCACGAATCTGCTTGCATGATTGCGCAATAATCTGTTGTTTTCCGGATTCATTCAAACACCCATCTCAGTTACGACCAGAGATTGCCGGACTGCTCACAAGTCATACTTTAGAGGCATCTTCTCCGGTCCTTGCTTTCTCTGATCTTCCAAGTGCCCTTTTATAGCTACTCCTTGTTGATCTTTACCTCCAAAGGCGCCGAGGTGTCAGGGTAAACACAATGTCCATGGGCGAGGCTGTCTCAGCTGGAGTGGATCCAATCCAACAGAGACAATTGAAGTTACGACCACTGAACGTAACTTCAATTGTACCATAACCTACCAGTAATGATGCAACACATATGTCCTACCCTCTTTTTCAAATTGTAAGTCATTTAAGTTTTTCAAGTCAAATTCTCTAGCTTTGACCAAGTTTTAAAAAATATATATTAACATCTAAAATACCAAATAAATGCACTATCAGTAAATTGTCACGATGAAAACCTGTTTACAGAAGTAGACAAATTCCCATTCACCCAGGATATATAAATTAAACTGCAAGAATTATGCTGGTTGCAACAAGCTAAAAATGCTTGAACTATGGTATATACACAGCTTCGTAAGGAAATAGAAGAAAATAGTTAGTAGAGGTTGCTTTGAGGTACAGATATATGTACCCACACCTTGAAATGACAGGCTTCTCATTGTGTTTTCAAATGCACAATCAGACAAAGAAACTTGCTCCAGCATCCTGAGACCAACCAGCTTTGCACAGTTGTACCAGCATTTTGCTGATATTCGCTAACTAGTCTAAAACTTCACTGAAAGTGGACAGGTTATTGAGGATGCAGTCTGATTTCAACTGATGACCTCCACATGAAGACAAAACTGTCGATAGCACAAAGTCATCAACATCATACCCATCTTGCTGCATTAGGTACATGTATTTTAAAGCCTCTTCACAGAGGCAATTCTGAGTAAATCCTGTAATCATCACTTTCCATGTCACTAAGTTGCGCTCTGGCATGGCATCAAAAACTCTTCGAGCTTCATCAACTTTCCCACACCGCATGTACATATCAATCAGTGAGCATCCCACAAAGACATTTGAGAAAGCTCGGGTCTTGTTAACAACACCATGGATCCTCCTTCCATCTCGCAGAGCCTCCAATCTGGCACAAGCTCTCAAAGCTGAGGAATAAGTGTAAGTATTTGGTGCCACACCGTCCCATAACATCTCATCTAATGATTTCAGCGCTTCAACATTATGGCCAAGATTGTTATAGCCAGAAATCATAGCTGTCCATGCGACAGCATCACGGTCAGGCATCGCTCCTAGAATTCTTGCAGCATAAGTATGCTCCCCACATCTGGAGTAAAACCAAACAAGCGTACTCCCAATCTGAAGATTCTCTTCCATACAGTTCTTTATTATCTGTGCATGAAGTTCTTTTCCAATATAAATTGACTGCATAGAGCCACAAGCACTAAGGAGGCCAACAACAGTAAGGTGGTTAACAAATACTCTGCGCATCTTCATCTTTCGGAACAACAAGACAGCTTCTTCACCACAGCCACTTTGAGCATATCCAGAGATCATTGAAGTCCATGTAATAGTGTTTCTTCTTGGCATCTTATCAAACACTGCCTGAGCATCAAATACCTCACCACATCTGGCATACATAGTGACAAGTGCGCTCCCGACATGGATATCATATTTGTATAGCTTCTTCACAATAGCACCATGCAACTGCTTCCCAAATCTTAGAGCCTTCTCCTCTGCGCAAGCCTTGAGGGCACTGCAAACAGTGAACTCGTTGGGGCGAAATCCCTGAGACACCATTGTTGGAAACATCTGAAGAGCTTTGTCACATGCCCATGCTGCACATAAGCCGTGATCATCGTTGTCCATGAGACAACATCGCGGGAAGCCATCCTATCAAACACAGTTGAAGCAGCGGCAACATCACCACATTGAGCATAGAAGTGTGCAACAGCGCTGTCCACTATCACATTGCTCCAGCCACCCTTCACAACGCAACAGTGGACCTGTTGCCCCAACTTGGCATCACATCGCTCCCCACAAGATTTCAACAGGCAAACAAAAGTCAAGCTGTTACCTTGGACGCCAGCGGCCAGCATACCCATCAAAAGCCTCACAACCTCACCGTGGCGGCCAAGCTTCTGATACCCGTTCATCATTGCCGTCCATGACACGACACTCCTCTCGCGCATTTCGTCGAACACCTTCCTCGCATTAGCAGCCCCGTCGAACCGCACGTAAGCGCTGATCAGATTGTTGGACACGAACAGCCCCAGGCTGCCGAGCGACCGCAGGGCAACCGCGTGCGTTCTCCGGACGTCGAGCGCGCTCCGGCAGAAACGCAGCCAGAACGCGACTGCCTCGGCGTCCGGCAGCGACGGCGCGGCGGAACGAGGCAAATCCTTTCTCGGGATTTTATCCGCAGGGTGCCCGTGGCCATCAGCCCGGTGGGATTGGGAGCGCAAAGACTGGTTCTTGGACTTGAAAACCTGCGCCCTGACGCGGTGGGACTTGCTCTTTTTGCTCCTCCCCTGCTCGCCGAAGCTGAGCGCGCTCCGCGGCAAGCAGCTCTGGTGAAACGGCGAGCGCGGAGCACAGGTCTGGATTTGGTGGGGAAAAGGACAACAGCATAGTAGCATCTGGACCTCCTCCTCCCACTTCCTGCGCGCGCCTGGACTCGGAGGGAGAAGAGACGAGCACAGCGAAGGCGCGACCAAGCAGGAAGAGGGAAGTGGGGAGAGGCCGCAACGGGGCAAATTTGCTGGTGGTAACGGCAGTAGGGTACTCGCCGCCGCCGGCTGCCGGCGAGGGGGTGCGGGATGGGAAGCTGAGTGGGTGAGCTGATTTTGATTGGATTTTTGTGGGAGAGTTTGTTTGTTTGTGTGTTTCTTTTTTTAATCTTTTTCTTTTTTTTAAAGGGTGAGTGGTTTTTTTTTTTGCGACAATTACAGGGTGAATGGTCAGTGGTCACCCTTTTGCCTTTTGACCTGCAAGCGATGGTAGCGGGTAGCCTTTATCTTAGGCCCGTTTGGTTCACCCAACTAAATTTTAGTCTCTATCATATCGAATATTTAGATATACATGTATAGCGTATTAAATATAGACTATTTATGAAACTAAATATACAGATTGAGACTAATTTATGAGACGAATCTTTTAAGCCTAATTAGCCCATGATTTGATAATGTGTTGCCACAGTAAAGCTACAGTAAACATGTGCTAGTGACGGATTAATTAGTCTTAATAAATTCGTCTAGTGGTTTACTGACGGAATCTGTAATTTGTTTTTTTTATTAGTATCCGAACACCCCATATAATATCCGATGTGACACTAACTAAACTTTAGTCCCTGCATCAAACACCCCATTAATCGAAGGGTAGATGGACCGAGTAAAGTGAAGTTGTGACTTGCTCGAGCAAAGTCACTAAGCCTGTTCGCTTGATCTTATCCACCAGAATCAACCAGTCATTCAACAGTATTTTTCTCTCACAACAAATCAGCATCAGCCAAAATCAGCCAGCCAGAAACCATCCAGCGAATAGGCTCGCTGTCTGAAGAAATCTCTACAGTGGTCAGGGCAACCAGCGCATGGCCAGGCAGCCGCCGTGTTAGCAAACCAATTGCACCAATGCCTGTACTGAACCGATAAAATCCGATACAAATGATGTGCGTGAGATAGAGTCTGGGGGAAGAAAGCACTAGCAAGGGAATCGAGAGTAGGAGAGCAACAAGTGAGATAGACAATCATCTGAGACTACATCAGAAATTGAGGATCTAGAAGCCAGAATGGGAGGGTGAGCGACGCCATGGAGGAAGAAGTTGGAGTTCTGGTATTTTATTCATACTAGCAAACATACCCGTGCATTGCAACGGGAGAAATAAAAAGTCATCAAACATCAAACTCGAACAAGTATCAGCTGGCACAACAGATGTAGTAAGTCAATGTACGTATAATTGAAGAGCCAAATTGGGAAAGTACTTCTTGATAAGGAATAAAATTCTTATGATGTATGTATGTCTCAATTCAATAGGAAACTTTTCTAAGACATGTACGAGCAATTTGAGCATAGAAGACATGATACTTCAGTAGGAAGCTTTTCATGACTTCATTATATCCATCCAACATTTACTGACTGTTCTTGCAGAAGTAACAATCAAATAAAATCAAAGCATAGCCATAACCAGTAGAATATCAGTATAACCATTGCTAAATATTTATATTTATATTTATATTTATATTTATATTGAACAAAGCTAAGCTGCCACATTTGTTTCTACCCAAAACACCAAACTACAAGCAGATATAGTTAAGGGAGTCCTGGTGCAAAAGGGATTAGAATTGCTTAAAATTTCATAAGTTACATCACATATCGAATATATATATGTATATCACCTCTAGAAAAAAAAGAGAGAAAGATGAGTTTGAAATTGCCCAAGATTTATATATCATAGTCGCTTTCTCCCGAATCTTTTGTGACTCCTCCATGACCTTGAAAGCAACAAATCAGAAGTGCAATTCCAAGCTTTCTTCGAAGGATGATCTGCAAGGTATGCTTGGGTCAATAAACAACCCTGATCAGACTGTTGAATACTTGAATTTCAGGCAAACAATTTGTAGATATTTCTTTTTTACCATCCCAAACATACATATACTACCAACAGTGCTATACTATCTGACAAGAAAGGTGAAAAGAGAAAGCTCACCATGCCCGAGCTTCATGCAGATGATGAGATAAGACGCTCTAATAATATGCATATATAGCCACAGACAGCCAACAAAAGGCTCCAAACTTCTTGACTGGTTTGCTGTGATGATCAAAACCCAGACTTGGTAGAAGTAATCCATCAAAAATTAAAGTTAAAATTAACTGAATAGCATTCTTAGGCTAATCCATCTTGTAAGTAGGAGTTGTACTCATAGATGGTTGGGATAGCAATCAGCTAATCACCAGAGGATCAATCTATATACGACCAAGAGATTCCTAGGAGGGATGCATAGACAGAACTTGAGGAAGAATATGTTAAGCTCCACAGTCATGAAGACAACACATAGGAACAGGACTTGATGAACCACAGAGGCTCCATGAAAGGACGCCACTGATCTTTATCCCATTGTGCAGCAGCGAACTGGCTCAACGACCTTTTCACCTGCAAGCCAAATGGAGTAAAAACCAGTCTTCACAAATTGCATTCTAGTTCTAATATCAATTCATACTGATTTTCCCAATCTACAACACAAGGAGCCATTGGAATTAAAAAAGAAAAAAAATGATCTTAATTGTATTATTAGTTCCACAACTGTGATACTAATCCATGGTCAAATCTAATTTTTGAAAACATGCAGACATACACCATGGCACAGTTCAGATATTTTTGGACAGATAGAAGATGAGATTGCTAGCGAGATCCCACCTAACCTTTGTCACTAACCATAGTGTCTATTATTTCTGCAACAAATGGTCGTCTTATTCTGGGATGACCCAATCCTCCGGTTTTACGAGTTTATTGGAAACTTGATGAACCGCTAAGCTTTCGCATAATACAAAGACAAACTAATTAGTATAGCAAAAGCAACAGACCAAATAAGTATAGTGTTGTATTCTGTTATCCTATTCCTTTAACAATAAACAAAAAAGTGTTTTGTCCATCAAAAAATTTAACTAACTGGTAATAAATAAGATTATAATGAGCAAAACCATATTATGTAGAGGCTGAGTTTGCATACTACTGTTGCTTGGCCAAGAGACGCTAACCTAGATAAATTTCTCTTCATCCCGTATGTGTGCAGGGACATCTTTCTCTGAAGATACAGTGGTAGATTGATTGGTAAATTCAACTTAAAATCTGAATATGTGAATAACCAGATAAATATATAAAACGTAAAGAATATATATCTAACATTCCAGCCTTATCAAGAACTACAGCTAGAAAAATAACGTAAACAGGTGGCCAATAATAATCAACTGACCTGGTAAGGAGGGCACTGAAATCTCACCTCCTCAAGCAACAGCAAAAACTATAGTAAGGATAAGATTAAAAAGTTTTAAACCCAAGTTACTTGAGTGAAATCGATAAGCAAAAACACCAAGCCATTAGTCTGGCCAATCATAAGGAGAGCATGTGAGTGATGGTAACATTTTTGCTTTCTTTATATAGTTCATCATATCAAGCCAAGCTTTGAGTCAGCTAAGTTCATTTTCCCACTTGTCCAGCACACCAAGAGACAGAGAATTTCTAGTGGTGGGATAAAATCATAGCTGATCCCCTATGGTGCATGTAGCATGAGACTAAGCCCCAGTCAAATAATTAGGACTGGCTGAAGCAATAATACTTTTCATACACCTAACCACAAGATGGTCATTTTTTCTGTCCTATAATAAGAGCTTGGGAGGGGAGCACAATAAATATGTTGGCCCCTCCTGGTCAAAAGCAACCAAGCAATATTTCTTACCTGAAGAAGCATGAGCTGTGCCGACAGCATGGTGGCCTTTGTCTGCAGCATTCATAAAATTATATGAATCTCTTTTTTCAGATAACGAAGGGAGCATAACACGATAGTAAGTCTTCATGGGTTCCCATATGCATCCTCCAAAGATGTATTCATGGTCATTGCAAAAGAATGGCCTATTAATATCCAATTTGACTTGTAGACTGACAATCCATCACAGTAGTTCATCTAAGGTAAATAAATTTATAATAGATCTATGATCTTAGAATATAACAATTCTGAATTTTCAGAATGTTATCTGAATGGAATATACAATGATTTTTGGTTTCTTGAATGAGGCAGAACACATAAGCCTTGGGAGCTTCAGGTAAGGTAGGAAAAAAATGACTATCATACTCTAAAATTTTTTTATTACAGTAGCTTTCAAGAAAAAAAATAAATCCAAATTTGCATTACAGTAGCTTTCAAGAAAAAACATAAAACCCATATTACATGATAAATTGGTAGCCTCAGCTTATACTTGTTATAAACCCCAGACATTAAAGATCTTGTTTCTATAAATAAATATCTCATGATATATTTGCAATAATAACCAGAAAAATGTGTTTTTCACCTATATATATATAGTATGTAAACTAACACAATGAATTAGAGCCTGAATCAGATATTTCACAAGCAGAAGTGCATTCAAATAGCATATGAATCATATCAAAAAACACACATATGAATTCCCACTACCCAGAATTAACTAAACCTAGCGAATCCAGAGAATAGCATATGAACTAATCTTCAAAAATTCTTCAAGAACTACTCTTGTTATTAGTATGTAAAAGAGCAGAAAAACTCTAGCAACATCAAGAAGCAAACCTTGCTTAATCGTTTGTACAGCGAGATCAGGAGCTTTTGTTCTTGTTCAGCTCAGCGAGATCAGGATTCAAATGCGAGATGAGAAACTTCTGAACTTATTTTAGCTCGGCGAGATCAGTATTGGAGGCATGCGAGAACAGAACCGAGATCTCTAGAATATAAATAGGGAAAAAAATGGAGGGGTTTGTGTCTGGAGTTCATGTCGAACTTACCATTTATTTTTTCCCCGATCTGGTGTCCTGATCCGAGCTGGTTCTTCGTTCGATTGGATTGCGACTCCGACTCAGACATGACTGGCTCCTACGTGACAGCACCTCCGTCGCCGTAGGAGACCAACGCTCACGCCAGCAACTCGGCGAGCAAAGCGGAGCGAAGGCGCCGCGCGCAGACAGGAGGAAAGGCGGCCTTGGCCCTGCACGCGGAAGGGAGAAGCGGCGGCGCGTCGGTGGCGCTGCGTGCGGATGGGATGCGACGGCGAGCCGCGGACGGGAGGAACGGCAGCCTCGGCCATGTGCGCGGACGGTAGCGGCGGCACGGCGCGCGGACAGGATGTGACGGTGAATGGGGGAGATGAAGAGAGTAAGAGACGGAGTTTTTTTTAAATCATCAGGAGCAGCGAGTAGGCCGTGAGTGGGCCAGAAAGGACAACTGGACCGGACTGTTGGACCAAATTGGATGAGTTCGAAAAAAATGATCTGAAATTTTACCCTTTTATTATTAGGGATATTTATCCCCTGCTACTTCGATCTGCATCTCCTTTGTATGCTTCTTTCATGGGCCCATAGTCCATCTTGGCAGCTCGGTTCATAACGCATCGCCGGTCACTGTGATCATCCCTAAAATTCTCTTCTCCCTAAGACTCGGCTTGCCTCCAATGTTAGAAGATTTGGGTTGGCCCAAATAATAATTCCAAATAAATTCTAAAGGTCCACTTACACATACATAGTATGGTTGATGACTTTAGTCCCATATTGCTACTTTAGAAGGAGTGAGGCCAACTTAAAGGGTTGAGTTATCTCCATCTAGTTGAAGCTATTGGGGAGAGGAAAAGGAAGAACACATGCGCTCGGGCGAGGCGGGGCAATGGGCGTGGGTGTGGGCGTGTGACATGCACATGAATGGTATTTTTTTGCATGCATTGATAAAAATTGCGCTGGCTTGTTTTGACAAGCAATTATTCTCGTATTAATGGTGATTGCTCAAATTGCTCTAGTCGACTAACGGCATACCTTAGCTGTGACGCGTGTATAAATATATTGGGACGAAACATCATCCTCAGTATAGCAAATTCATCTCCTCCTTTTGCCACTATGCTGCGCAGCTGCCGTCTTCCCCATTCCGTCGCTGTTGATATTTGGTAACGCAATTAGGAAATAGGATCCGCAAGCGCACGGATATCGGTGAGCACTTCACCCGAGATGTTATCCTGGATATCGTATTTATATTTTTACCTTTAGGAGAAAGAGTGCATCTGACTAACCAAATCTATTACTACTAACCTTTAGGCTACACCCACTATGATTCGATGTGAGTGATGTATAGAGAAGACTACAATCGCACTCTTCTTCTAACCTTGGTAAGGATGATCTACTGTTCTATTGGGGAGGTTTACGGAATCTAGACACCACAAAGGATGTTCAACCCGCACCTATAAACCCTATCGATCCTGCTAACGGGATATGGAATACAAAGGTAACTCGGAATTGTCACGTTCCTCGCTACTACCACGGTCCGGCTAGACGAGGGGATATCTATGAGTATCCTAGCTTAAACACCACGTTTACGCTAGAGATGATTACTCTAAACTTTATGCGAAAAGATCAAAGTAAACTCATAAACCAAAGAACAATAAAACAAAGAACTTACTAGAATTTAGAAGTCGAAATACTGAAGAATCCTGAGAACAAGCCTCGGGTTAGAAGAACTTGCTCCCGCAGGTACAACCTCGGAGTAGACACCGACAGGCCGGCTTCCTCCGATCTACACCTCCACTCTATCTCTCTCAATCTAGTAGAACTAATTCTACTTTCACATTGGATGCTAAGCCCTAAGAGGTGGGAACCCTAGAGGGAACCTCTCTCTCTAAACCCTAACTAGAGATATGCAACTGAATAATGAATTGGGGTCTTCTCCACCAGGGGTCAGGGGCCTTGCTTATATAGCCCTTTTGGATGAATCTGGACCGTCGGATCAAACCGACCTTCATCCTACGGTTTTCCTTGATCCTCAAAGGCGGTGGAGCATAATCCGCGAGACTCGACCTGATTGGTCCCGGAGGCAGGGCGGGCGCCCTAGGGCACAGGGCGGGCGCCCTGTGTCCGGCCCCGTTACGGCTCCCGTTCGTTCCCGTGGCTTCTGGAATCTTCTAGATGTAAGATAATTACGTGTTCGGTTAATATCCCGTCATTAATCCGACATGTGGGCCTTTCTTCCGTATTTCCTGATAACCCCCTGCAGAAATAGATAAACAGCAAAACTCGTGGAATTCTGTTAGATCAAACCCTAATTCTAGGTGTTGCTTGCATATAGGTCCTTTTCTTTATTTATTTGATGGTTATAATTGATACTTAAGAACCGTCAACAAACACCCCCATACTTAGGCTTTTACTCGTCCTCGAGAAAAGGTTGGTTAATAAAACATCTGGGGTTGAAACATTCTTTCGTACCTGCAGGGTGTTGTAAAAATCCACTGTGCACTTATAGTCAGGGAAATATATGGTCAGAGTAAAGAGCCTTTCTTCTTCTTAATCCCTATCACTTGGAGTTTTTACATATTTTTGAAAAGAAAAACTTAGCATACCTTTATCCTCATATGTGCTCTCAGAGTCACTCATTATCTTTTATATTTCTCTCTGAGGTTGTTTTGATTTTGCAAAAATAATTCTTTAAGCATACATACCTTGCATTTATTGTATGGTCAAAACCGGATCCGAGGAGAAGAATGCCATACTCTTAGATCAAAGATTTTGAAAATTAAAAACTTGTCACTCTTACTGGCATATTGCTTATTAGAGGGACCATGGGCTATCATTTTCTTTCCATCATATTTTTATCATATCTCATTTTTTTTCCTTTGGGTGGATACCGAGGTATCCCTAATTCTACTGCCGGACACTTGTCCATTTTTTTCCACGAGGTTATCGAGCACTTGCTCCTTTTTATTTCCTCGATATATTCATAATTTTGCATAGCCCATGCCTCTAACGCAATAATACTTCGGAAGAGTGAATCTTTCTGAATAAAAATGTCTTGATCTTAGGAGTATGATAAATCTCTCAACAAGGGTCTAACTTGTTTTGAACAAACTCAATACAAAGCAGATAGCTTTAATTAATATTTTTATGTTTAGCAGGCATATAAAACTTGAGGATGGTAGCTATAATTTTGAAATTTTTAAAACAAATTCTCCAAGCAATAAAGATACTAAGAATAAGGTACTCATACCCTTACCATCTCTTATTCCACAATGACTTTTAGTAACACAGGGTTTTGAAATAATTTTAATAATTGCAGGTTTCCAGGAAATATCACAGAGTGAGATTGATCATGATTATAAGCATTTTTATCCTTTTAATTTATCATGTTTAGAGAAATAAAATTCTGCACAAACTAAGGTGAGTGTGTAAGTGTGTAATAAAAGTGTGCAGAGTGTGTACCTGGTTCATGGAGTGGTGCGATCGAAGTGTGTGTGACATGTCAGGGAATCTCCCCCATACTTGTTTTCTGCTTTCTTGCACAAAAGTAAAGTAGAGACACACAAGACATACTAATAATAATCTTTATTAATCTTGAGGCATTTATTACAACCGAATAATAATAATAACTGAATATAATAGATCTAAACTGATTATAAGCGAACCTAATCGAATCTAATAATAACTAAGACATATATAGCCCCAAGATCTAATCTAGATAGCTCAGCGACGCTCACGCCTCCTAAGACTATGCTCTAACTCATCGATCCTCTTGTTGGCGTCGGCAAGGTCATCCCGGCTTTAATTTTTAATTGGAAGGTAAAAATTGATCACGTCTATTTCTTCTAATTCTTTATTGGGCTCTAAAAATAATTTAAGACGTTGACCATTTACCTTGAATAACGTACCTTCGTCATTTTGAAGTGTGATAGCTCCGTGGGATGATGAATAAATTACCTTGAATGGTCCTTCCCATTTGCTCCGGAGCTTTCCATGCCCGAAAAGCTTCACCCTAGAATTAAAAAGTAATACCTTATCTCCGGGTGAGAACTCCTTCTTCTTGATCCTCTTGTCATGCCATCTCTTGACTCTTTCTTTGTAGATCTTTGAATTGTGATATGCTTTCTCCCGCCATTCTTCTAACTCCGATAATTGCATTCTTCTATGTTTTCTGGCGATATCTAGGTCCATATTCCATCTTTTTATGGCCCAGTGTGCCTTGAACTCAAGTTCAACAGGTAGGTGACAGGTCTTTCCGTATACCAATTGGTATGGAGACATTCCAATTGGGGTCTTGTATGCTGTCCGGTAAGCCCAGAGTGCATCGGGTAACTTGTCCTTCCATGCCATTCCCATCTCGTTCACCGTCTTCTGAAGAATGTTCTTGATTTGCTTGTTAGAAGTCTCTGCTTGGCCACTTGTCTGAGGATGTAGGGAGTAGCGACGTTGTGACGGATTCCATGTCTTGATAGATAGTGCTCGAAGCGCTTGTCAATGAAGTGTGATCCTCCATCACTTATCACTATCCTGGGGACTCCAAATCTTGGAAATATGATTTCCTCAAACATTCTCTTCGAACTGATATTGTCGGCATGTTTGCAAGGTAGTGCCTCTACCCACTTGGAGACGTAATCAACCGCCACCAAGATGAACTCACACTTCTTTGATGGGGGAAATGGACCCATGTAGTCTATTCTCCAGACATCAAAGAGTTCAATTTGAAGGTTGTTGGTGAGTGGCATGGCATCCCTTGTATTTATGTTTCCGTGCCTTTGACATGGCCCACATCTTCTGATATATTGCCTTGTGTCATTGTACATCGTAGGCCAGTAGAATCCACATTGCCAGATCTTTGAATGTGTACGGAATGCTCCATAGTGACCTCCGTATGGTGATGAGTGACATCTGTCGATGATCTTCAATCCTTCCTCAGTGGTCACACATCTTCTAAGTAGGCCATCAGCGCATACTCGGAAGAGATATGGCTCATCCCATATATGTGAACGACTTTCCTGAATAAGCTTCTTCTTGTTTGCTCCGGGTGGTACATAACCTGAAACCATAAAATTAACAATATCTGCATACCAGGGGTCAGATCTGTTAATCCCGTAAAGCATATCATCCCGGAGTGAGTCATTAATGGGGGGTTCCTGTGAATTCTTAAAGTACATTCTAGACAAGTGATCAGCAACAGAATTTTCTACTCCCTTTTTATCTTTTATTTCTAAGTCAAATTCTTGGAGTAATAAAATCCATCTGATTAAGCGAGGTTTAGCATCTTTCTTAGTGAGCAAATATTTTAGTGCAGCATGATCAGTGTAAACAATTATCTTAGCTCTAACTAAATAAGATCTAAATTTATCAATGGCAAAAACAACAGCCAGAAGCTCTTTTTCAGTGGTTGCATAATTAAGTTGAGCTCCTGTCAAAGTTTTACTTGCATAAGCAATTGCATGATGCTTTTTATCTTTAGTTTGTCCCAAAACTGCCCTCACAGCATAATCACTAGCATCACACATAATTTCAAAAGGCAACGACCAATCAGGGGGTTGAATAATTGGTGCAGAGATGAGTGCTTGCTTTAATAAATTGAAAGAATTTAGACATGCATCATCAAATTCGAAAGGAGCATCCTTGGCTAGCAAAAGAGTAAGTGGTCTCGCAATAAATGAAAAGTCTTTTATAAATCTGCGATAAAAACCAGCATGGCCAAGAAAACTTCGAATTCCTTTTATATTCACAGGTGGAGGTAGTTATTCAATTACTTCAATTTTAGCTCTATCTACCTCAATACCTCTTTCAGACACTAGGTGTCCTAGCACTATTCCTTCTCTAACCATAAAATGACATTTTTCCCAATTAAGGATTAAGTGCTTTTCTTCACATCTTTGCAAAACCTTATCTAAGTTCTCAAGACAACTATCAAAAGTTTTTCCATAAACTGAGAAATCATCCATGAAAACTTCCATAATCTCTTCAATCATATCAGAAAATATAGACATCATACATCTTTGAAAAGAAGCTGGTGCATTACATAACCCAAAAGACATTCTACGATAAGCATACGTTCCATATGGGCATGTAAAAGTGGTTTTGCTTTGATCATCAGGATGGATAGGGATCTGGTGATACCCTGAATATCCATCTAGAAAACAGAAAAATGAGTGTTTTGCTAACCGCTCAAGCATCTCATCTATAAAAGGCAAAGGAAAATAATCCTTTTTCGTGGCTTTATTAAGTTTTCTATAGTCTATGCACATCCGCCACCCAGTGACGGTGCGTTGCGGAATTAGCTCATTCTTATCATTAGTAACAACAGTCATGCCTCCCTTTTTAGGCACAACTTGAACAGGGCTTACCCACTCACTATGCGGCACAGGATATATAATCCCTGCATGCAGCAACTTTATAACTTCTTTTTTAACTACCTCTCTCATCGCGTTGTTAAGTCTACGTTGAGGCTCTCGAGAGGGTGTAACAGAAGGATCTGTCGGAATACGATGGGTACAAATCATAGGACTGATTCCTGTGAGATCTTGAAGTGAGTAGCCGAAAACAGAGTGGTGTTTTTCAAGAATGGTCATTAATCGCAGAGTTTGCTCCTGAGTGAGTTTATTACTAACGATCACAGGAAACTCTGGATTATTGTTTAGGAAAGCATAGGTAAGACCGGGTGGTAAAGTTTTAAGCTCTATAGGAGGTCTGGGTGTTTCTGCAAACTCATCTAAAGGTTCAGGTTCAGAAGGTTCAGCTTCCTCTTCTATGAAGAAAGGGGCTTCTTCTTCTAAGTCTGATTCATTTAAAAGCTCTAGAGACGCAGCTTTTACCTCTTCCATAGGATCAGGCAAAAGATATGGCTCGGTCTTATTATTCAAGGAGTGAGTTATTGTAATTGAAAGTTTAAAGTCCTTTTCCCAAGGAAATGTGGAGCTTTCCAGTTTGACCTTCATAAAGGAGTCTTCTAAATGATTGTCCAATCAGTAGGTCAAAACCCCATATATCAAAGATATAAAAGTTCAAATGAACCATGGAGCCTTCTACCATAAAGGGTAGGACATTAATAATTCCAAGACTGGGGACTAATCGTCCCGAAGATTCCTTTATGACCTTTGTTGTGGGGGTTAAAACAAGTTTCCCAAATAAATTAAGTGCAAAAGCTTCGGACATAATATTGATCCCCACAACAGGATTATAGAGAGCGTTAAATTGATCAGAATTATAAGCACAGCGTAGAGTGATAGGAGGTGTATCCAAATGGATCACTTCAGAGGAAAGCTCTGACTCCTCCAACCATTCGCTACTCATGACTGAGATAAGCTCTCTCAATTGATATTCACTTGGTAAACAAATGCTATAATGGCCGCTTTGGGGTTTGTCTATAGAATGGTAGTTTGAAATGTTTCCAAAATCGGCAAAAAGATCGGATTCTATATCCAGCATGAAATCAGGTGGTAGAATTTCTTCCTTTTGTGGCTCAGAACCTGGGATAGCTAAAGTAGATGAAAAATTTGGCAGAGTGTCTACTTCGGCTTCGTAGGTTTTATCATGGAGGGCATTATCCATCTCAGCTTCTAGGATTCTATCTAGGATCGCTCTAGCTTCATCAGTAGGGATACGAAAGAAAGAACCTCTAGCCATAGTATGCAGCATTTGTTTATTATCTCTCTGAAGACCTCGAAAAAGTGAAATAAAAGAACAGTGTCTTCAAGCAAAAGTTTTGGACCAGATTCTAAAAGATCAGAAAAACGTTTCCAGGATTTCCCCAAAGTTTCATTATCTTTTTGTTTAAAAGATAGGACTTCGAGTCTAAGGTCACCAGTACGGTCAAGGGAATAAAAATCTAGACAAAAGTTGGCTCTTAAAACTCCCCATTCACCTTGCTGTTGACTTACCTTCTGACTATACCATCGTCTAGCTTCTCCTCTTAAAGAAAAAGGAAAAAGCTTCCAACGTAAAGTCTTATCAGAGATGCCATCAATGCGAAGACAATCGCATGTCTGCTCAAAATCTCTAATATGAAGGTAAGGGTTTTCGTCTTCCTTTCCCGAAAAAGATAAATTTTGAATCATCGCAATCAACCTTGAACTTAACTTATACTGGAATGTTTGGATAGGCTGTGATGACTCCCATGGTAAAAGGTCAGTTGCTGAAGGTGTTGCGGCATCAAAGATAGATATAGAACCTTGATTTTCCATTTTTGGTAAAAAGAAAAAGAAAGAATGAAAAAGATAAGAAAATAAAAAGTATGAATACAAGCTAGTAGTAAGACTCAAGGTTATCTCAGCAAACCGTCTTTCTCCCCGGCAACGGCGCCAGAAATGCTTGTTGATATTTGGTAACGCAATTAGGAAATAGGATCCGCAAGCGCACGGATATCGGTGAGCACTTCACCCGAGATGTTATCCTGGGTATCGTATTTATATTTTTACCTTTAGGAGAAAGAGTGCATCTGACTAACCAAATCTATTACTACTAACCTTTAGGCTACACCCACTATGATTCGATGTGAGTGATGTATAGAGAAGACTACAACCGCACTCTTCTTCTAACCTTGGTAAGGATGATCTACTGTTCTATTGGGGAGGTTTACGGAATCTAGACACCACAAAGGATGTTCAACCCGCACCTACAAACCCTATCGATCCTGCTAACGGGATATGGAATACAAAGGTAACTCGGAATTGTCACGTTCCTCGCTACTACCACGGTCCGGCTAGACGAGGGGATATCTATGAGTATCCTAGCTTAAACACCACGTTTACGCTAGAGATGATTACTCTAAACTCTACGCGAAGAGATCAAAGTAAACTCATAAACCAAAGAACAATAAAACAAAGAACTTACTAGAATTTAGAAGTCGAAATACTGAAGAATCCTGAGAACAAGCCTCGGGTTAGAAGAACTTGCTCCCGCAGGTACAACCTCGGAGTAGACACCGACAGGCCGGCTTCCTCCGATCTACACCTCCACTCTATCTCTCTCAATCTAGTAGAACTAATTCTACTTTCACATTGGATGCTAAGCCCTAAGAGGTGGGAACCCTAGAGGGAACCTCTCTCTCTAAACCCTAACTAGAGATATGCAACTGAATAATGAATTGGGGTCTTCTCCACCAGGGGTCAGGGGCCTTGCTTATATAGCCCTTTTGAATGAATCTGGACCGTCGGATCAAACCGACCTTCATCCTACGGTTTTCCTTGATCCTCAAAGGCGGTGGAGCATAATCCGCGAGACTCGACCTGATTGGTCCCGGGGGCAGGGCGGGCGCCCTAGGGCACAGGGCGGGCGCCCTGTGTCCGGCCCCGTTACGGCTCCCGTTCGTTCCTGTGGCTTCTGGAATCTTCTAGATGTAAGATAATTACGTGTTCGGTTAATATCCCGTCATTAATCCGACATGTGGGCCTTTCTTCTGTATTTCCTGATAACCCCCTGCAGAAATAGATAAACAGCAAAACTCGTGGAATTCTGTTAGATCAAACCCTAATTCTAGGTGTTGCTTGCATATAGGTCCTTTTCTTTATTTATTTGATGGTTATAATTGATACTTAAGAACCGTCAACAGTCGCCGACATGTCATTGGCTCTGGGAGAGCAGGTCTCCGAAGCCCACGTCTCCTCGTGTCCCTAGACGTGGTAGGGGGCGTATCAGGTTTTTGGGAAGCTCCATCGCGATTGCTCGCTAGGCATCTTCTTCCCTCTATGTTGTGTTCGTGGATCTCCATCAACAGTCTGCTTCATCTACTCTTACGCTAGCTAGCGTCGACAACCCCACTGTAAGAATGTCTTTGTTCGCTCTAGTTTTTCTCCTGTTACTAGCACTAGGGAGTTTGAGTTTGGAGTTTGAGTTTATCTCGAATCGTAGTGTTAGTGTTACATCACACACCTATAATATAAGTTGTTGTTCTTTTCCTCATTGTCAGAATTAATTTATGTGTCACTAAATTTTGCTATTATTTTCAACACCCAAGCCGATACAGCAGGAACTTCAGGTTGGGTACAATTCTGCCAGGATCCCAAGGCATTAGCAAATCAATAGCCCCTGCCAAAGAATTGCCACAACCCACAAGGTCTATCACCATAATATAACTGAGCGCCAGACGAATCTCATAGTTACTGCTTTGTAAAACTGTCACCGTGAGAAAATCCATTGAAATTGTCCAGAATAGAACACAACCTCGCTGAATCCACAAGTTGAAATATCTCCTTTGAGTTGCACCTGCCACGTGCATTCCAGTGCATCAGAAACCAAATACGAGAACGATGTTGTAAATGCCCAATGGTTGCATTTGATTTGAGCACTGATGTAGACGAAATGCTTTTTTTAGACAAGGGAATGTTGATTAATATCCCAGCCTCTGTATCAATTGATACATATAGATGTTCATTTCTGTCCGAAAAGATACCGAAGCGACCAAAACAAACGTTCGACACATCCATAGCACTAAATCAAATAAAAGAAAGTATATTACTAAATCGCCACCCATATGAGGCGAAAACTCCATCGTTGTCGTCTCAAGCACACGGCACCCCAATTGTATCCGGGGCCTTTCCTCCTCCTTTTGCAGTAGCGCCCAAAAGAGAATCCAATACGTCCCTCTGAACACTTGTTATAAGATGTCTCGGCCATTGCCTATAAAAAACGAGGATGCTACACTTCTGCTGCTTTGAATCTTTGACTGGTACACATTTCTTCCATGGAACTGAAGCCGTGGAAACCTCTACAGAAGTGAACCAAAATGATAGCTGTTCTTGTTGAGAGAGGCATCCAACTCTATAATCTTTTGATTTTGGAATCTGATGTAGTAAGACAAGGAGTCGAAGAACCTGCACAGCTATAGTATTTAACACTCCACTAAGGATCGTCACTGAATATTTACTTGTGCATTGGACCACACTCGCCAAACAACCATTTAGGCATCCATCTGAAATTTCGGCAACCTGCAGGTGGTGGCCATGGGAACAACAATAACTGAATTGCATAGTTATGAGGAGAGAGCGTCCTGTAAAACATTTTTCGAGCTGAGAAGACATGGACAGCAACCTGAAAATAACCTTGAGCTGCTCTTCAAATTGACATTGCCGATCAATAATTCCAACAAGAATGTATCCACAACTTGGTCCAGTAGGGAATAGCCATGTGGTTGAGTGGAACCAGCCAAACCACCAAAAGGAATTACCTCCACCACACTCCTGCTGCGTCAGTAAGATGATTTGAGGCAAATGAAAATTTACGATATGCTTATTATTGAAACCCTGTGCCATCTCCTCTTGTGAAATTTGCACCGAATTTATAGTTCCTCAGAAAAATAGTAGAAACTGCAATCAACAATATCAAGGTACATCCATTAGCTTCACAACCTAGCTTTGAACTGATCAGTATCACCCCCTTATGTCTCCAGTTTTCCATATTTTCAGCATGCACGCATATGAGAGACTGATGAGCTGGAGGTGGCCATAGAGGTTTCCTAAGCAAAACAGAACATATCCATGCTGTAACCAAATCCATTTCATTAAAGGATGGCCATGGCATTGGCCAAAGGTTAGGCCATACATGCATCCCTTTCACTAGTAATAAAGATGTGATCCTTTTTAATCACAAGCCAACAACAGTGCTACACTTGTAAATCTCCAGCCAGAACTCTCATCCAACCAAATGACTGAATCTCAATAATAATCAAACAGCAGTAGATCACAATTACTTAAAAGCTGATTGCCCAAATTCCCAGCAAATGTAAGTATTGAACCAATTGATCTGATACCAACTGTTAGCAACCAATTGCACTATTGTTCTATTGAACCGATAAAATTTGATACAAGTGATTTGCGTGAGACAGAGTTTGGAGAAGGAAGCACCGGCAAGGGAATCGAGAGTAGGAGATGAAAGGTCCTAATGGCTAGAGGGGGGTGAATAGCCTATAAAAATTTCTACAACAACACTAAGCAAAATGGTTAGATAAAAATGAGGCGAAGCAATTCTTGCACTAGCCTACAAAAAATACAAGCCACCTACCACAATTCTAGTTGCTATAATCTCTAAGCACACAACGCTAGGTCACTACCACTAAATCAATGAGCTCTCAAAGACTAACTAAAGAGCCTCACTAACCACTAGACAAGACACAAGCTAGCTCTCAAAATTAATTACACTAAAGAGCTTAGCTACACTAGGAATGTAAATACAAGAGAGGGGATGTGATGTTTATACCGCTGTGGCAAGTGACAATCAATCAATCACAATGAATACCAATGAAATCCTTGGAGACAATGATGACACAAGATTTTTCACCGAGGTTCATTTGCTTCCCGGCAAGCTAGTCCTCGTTATGGCGATTCACTTACTCAGAGGTTCACGCGCTAATAGGCATCACACGCCTAACCCGCAATCGGGTGCCGCATAACCAACACAAGATGATTATCACACAAGCCATGAGCATCCACTAGAGTATCTTTTCGCTCTCTGCCGAGGAAAGGTCAAGAACCCCTCACAATCACCACGATCGGAGCCAGAGATAAGCACCTTCCTCCGCTCGACGACCCTTGCTGCACCAAGCCATCTAGGTGATGGCAACTACCAAGAGTAACAAACGAAATCCGCAGCGAAACATAATCACCAAGTGCCTCTAGATGCAATCACTCAAAGCAATCCACTTGGATACTCTCAATTCTCACCAAATGATGAACCAATCAAGTAGGATGAGTAAGAAAGAGATGGCTATGCTCACTAGGATGTATTCTCAATAGAAATGGCTAAGAAAGTAAGCAAGAGCTGGCCAAAGGCTTTTTATAAGCCCCTCACACGAATAGAGCCGTTGGGCTCAAATGGCAGTCTGCTGCGCAGTGACCAGACGCACTGGTCGGGGCGACCGAACGCACCCGAGCCAGAGTTCGGTCCACCAGATGATGCCACGCATCCCCTGCTTCAACGTCGACCACAGATCGCGCCAGAGACATGATTGGACGCGCCGGTGCCACTCCAGCTCACGCGAGCCCAAGCCACCAAGCGCTGACCGGATGCGCTGCTCCACTTCACCTGACGCTGAGCCACCGTGCGTCAGACACTTCTAGAGAGGGTCCAGAGCGTCAAAACCGCGACCAGGCACGTCCGCTCACCCGCAATCAGACGCGCGCCAAAGTCTGGTCCTCCTTTGCTTCTCACCGATGCTTGCGTCAGCGTACGTCAGCCCTGACCGGACGCACCTCCGTTGCATCAGGTCACATTTACTATTCATCATCCACACTACACCACAACCCTTAAATAGCATCTAACTGCGGTTGCTAAAGGTTGATAATTAGCATTGAACGGTGAGTCGCTAAAGGTTTGTGAAGGACAGTCAGTTGTTGAAATTGAATACGGCGATGGAAAGTTAGTTGCTATAAATTTTTTGCTTTTGCGTTGGATGGTCCGTCGCTATACACCAGTAAGAGCATTGGATTGTCCGTCGCTATACAAAGTTTCCATTGGCGCGCTGCATTTGGGCCCTTCCCGCGGTAATTTTAGCCCAAAATGACCTAAACCCTAACTTACCCCCACATACTCTTCACACGCACACCGCCCCACCTGCGCGTTCAATCCACGCATGCGCACCCGACCGTTGCCTTCCCCGCCGCCAGCCCCCACCGGACGCCTGCCCCCGCCGGCTGCCTGCCTAGCCGCCCGCCCCTGCCGGCCGGCTGGCCTCGCCGTCAGCCTGCCCCGGCCTCCACACCCCCGTCCCCGCCGGTGGCTAGGCCCGACCCCGCCGGTGGCCAGGCCCTAGATGCCGCCCGCCCGCTGACGCATGCCAGTGACCCGACGCCGCCCACCCACTAGGAGCAGTGCCCAGGACCCGGCGGCCAGGAGCAGTGCCCAGGACCCGATGCCGCTCGCCTGCACCAACCGCCGACTCCCGCCCGCCGCAGGAGCTCCCAAGCCCAGACGCCCGCAAATCTGATGGCAAGACTCTGGCCAGGTAACTAACTGCACATTCTCTTCTAATTGAAATGGGTGAAGTTCCATTTACTATAGATTTTTTCCATTCTCCTCTTGAAGCACACAAGCAGGAGCCTTTCTTCCAGGAGCCTTTCACCAAAGAGAGCAAAACAGTTCTGTAAGTGGCAGATCAAAGCCTGAAGTAAAGTGCCTGGTTGTCTTAGTATTCTAAGTAAAGCATTTCATTCTCCAAGCTTTCAGGATATCTCTTCGTTAGCCTTTTGAATTCAGCTATCAGTGTGAAGATGAGCATCTATCTTTCTTTTAAAGATTTAGTGTGTGTGCTTGTTCTTAAGGGAACGTGCAAATCACCCAATCATATCAGGATGGATCTAATGGATGTGATTTTTGTCTGTATTGATCACTTACCTACGCTATAAGAAGAAGGGCGTCATGGAAGAGTTTGGTGTCCAAAGCCACACCTTCTTTCCCCCATAGGAACAGAGGTCAGGAGCTGTCGGCAGGCCCCTGCTTTCTTTCTGAGGATCTGTTCCAGTTCGTTGCAGAATCCTGGGCACTTGTCCTTCATTGTTCTTTGACTTGTACACGTTTATTGTTTGATCTGCTTACTAGTTCGTATTAGTACTGGCATAGTTCAGGAACTATCGATCCTCATGCTTGCATTACTAGTTCGTATTAGTACTGGTACAGTTCGAGAAAATTCTATTTGAGGCTGCAGCATATATTACTTAAAGTAGGTGGGCAAGTTCTTACTGTACACCACACAGAAAACGACTCATAGGGAGTCCTATTTCAGCAGAGTTGGGATTTTTTTTTAATCTAAGCAATATTCAGGTTGCAAGTATGTAGTAAACACTCATAGAAATTTTTATCTATGTTAATCTTCTATAACAGATTGCAGTGTGTCACATATGCTTCAGTGATTAGTTTCAATCAGATTATGATTTATTTGCCAGTTCTCTTGGCTTATTTGATCTGGTCAGGAAAATTTGATTTTTTTTTCAATGCACCAGCTCAGCAGCGTACAATAGATTGATTATTGACCTGGCCATAAACGAAAACTACTTTGGATTCTTAAGCTGTCAGCACATACTTATTCTTGAATCCATGATTGTCACTTTAGTTTAGTCAAAGCTAGCTTACATCAGCGATAGAGGTATTTTACCATGTATTCGGTGGTATATAAGTCATAGTGTTGTAAGATATGCAACATTTCAGTAACTGTTACTATGGATTTTGGCCTGCTACATGTTTATGTATTTTTTTTTCCAATTAGTGATTATATCTCACTTAGATTTACACCCTGAATCGATAGCAATCATTATGTTGGCAAATATTAGCTACTGAGTCTGTAACTCTATAGCATATCAGTGGCTTTGTTACCACTGATTTTGGGCTCCTAGCTTGGGGGAAAAGCTAATTCACTCAACAGCCTGTAAGGTGTTCCTTTTCAGGGATGACTATAAGATTAAATTTCTGTACCATTCTTGCTCTTTAGTTGTGAATTTGTGACCCTATCTGAGATTGGTGCACTTGACGCTGTTGGTTTTCTTCATAGTAGATTAAGATCGCACTTACAAATTGCCCCTGTTTCAGAACATATTCTTCCCTCAGAGCACCTGTCAGTCCATCTACTTTGGTTCCCCTGTGATGCTCGCTGATATTTGTGACCCTATCTCAAACTCTATTGCAATCTCAATCTCAAACTCCTAGTCGATATCTGTAAGTGCTCAGTTTTTTTGTTCACTGTCAATCTCTCATAAGATAGGATTCTTTTGTTCACTACTATATGTGCTCATGTGTTTTCTGTAATATTTATGTTACCTCTATGTGTAAATCAAAAGTGCAAGCTTATGAGATCCCCTGACATTTATTTAAGAGCATATCTGAAGCTTCACTGTGAAATATTAGCTTGGGGGAAAAGCTAATTCACTCAACAGCTTATGAGATCCCCTTTTACATTAGATATGTAATGAGTTTTTTCCATCACATATCAGTATTTAGCACATTAATTAGTAGTGTCTCGACTACTTTTTTGCTGCTCTTGAAAGAAAGCCTGACAACAGCTGATTTCTTCTCTTGGTCCCTTGTTGTCCATCTAATAATATACTGTCATTTTGCTTTGTGCAGGTTGTACTGGTTAGCTGAAACAATCATAGCAGCTGCCATTCATCACTTCGAAGTTGTTGATCGATGGAACTTATGAAAGGTTAGATTTATTTAACCAGTTTGCGTTCATGAATGCCTGATTACCTTGTTCCAAACTTCTGATGTCCTTGTGGTTATTCCGTGGTGTGATGTTTTAGTGTAAAAATATATATAAAGAAAACCTCTTGATCTCCCCACCAAGGTCTATGGATAAGACATGGATTGAGAATGAGCCTAGGTACACGCAAGAACTATTTCTTAACTGCTTAGACTTAATGTAGTTAACATGGAATTTAACAAAATGAATCCCATGTAGGCACACCAAGGCATATATACAAGGTGTGAATGGTTTCATAGCTTATGCATTTAAAAATTCAGCAATAGGAAACAAGATATTATGCCCTTATAGAAAGTGTGCTAACTCATTTTGGAGAGAGGCATGTGATGTACGTGAACACTTGATATGTGATGGCTTTTTAAGGGGGTACACAACATGGAACTTCCATGGAGAAGCTAGTTCATCTGGTGTGAATCCTGGGAATAGTGATGGTGTTGTCCCTATTGAAGAGGCTGAAGATGATGAAATATTTGAATTGTTTAGGGACCTAGCTGGTGGTCTAGATGATGGAGAGGATTTTGAAGATGACAGTTTTGATGTGCAGCCTAGTGATGACCTACAAGCCCTCCAAAAGTTGGTAGAAGCCAATTGCCAAGAGCTATATCCTACTTGCAAGAAATATAAAAAACTGCGTTTCTTGATTAGATTGCTTCACATCAAGCTTCTTGGAGGATGGTCTGATAGAAGTTTTGACCTACTACTAGATCTTCTTAATGATGCATTACCAGAGGGTTCATCACTACCGAGAAACTTCCATGAATCTAAAAAAATTGATTAAATCCATAGGTCTTGGGTATGTTAGTATCCATGCTTGTGAGAACGATTGCATTCTGTATCAGAAGGACCATAAGGATGCTGATTCATGTCCAAAGTGTGAGGTTTCACGGTGAAAATATGTTAGGAACAGTCTAGATGAGAAGCATGTTTATAAGGTTTCTAAGAAGGTTCTTCGCTACTTTCCAATAAAGAAGAGTCTCCGAAGGCCGTTTCTATCATCGAAAACAGCGGCTCTTACAAGATGGCATGATGAGAAGCGAACAAGAGATAATTTTCTTAGGCATCCTGCAGATTCTCCTCTTTGGAAAGACTTTGATGATAAATATCTAGAGTTTGCTAAGGACAGCCGCAATATCTGTCTAGCATTTGCCACGGATGGATTTAATCCATATAGGGACCAGAATGTTAGTTATAGTATTTGGCCCGGTATATGTATACCATTAAATTTTCCACCTTCAATGTGCATGAAGCAATCAAACTTCATCCTTTCTTTTTTATTCCTGGGAAGCATGCCCCTGGTCATAATATGGATGTGTATTTTCAACCACTTATTGAGGATTTGTTAGATATATTTATCAAAGGAGTTAGAACTTATGATCCTTCAAAGGGAGAGCATTTCCAGTTGCGTGCCGCAATACCGTAGACTATTACAAATTTTCCAGGTCTAGGATATATGTCTGGTTGTGTTACATCTGGTGAAGCAGCATGTCCTGATTGCCACTCTTATATATACTCATTTAGACTTGGTAATGACACCAAGACTTACTATATGGCAACTGTTGCTTCAGTTAATCTAAACAATAAGCTAGCGGGTGTGGCTCTTAGAACAAAATTTTGTGAAGTGATCGTGAATGTTGTCCTCCGACGTGAAACATTAGTGCCACACCCTTATGCTAAAATCAAGACTCTAGGGGATGCTGTAAAGATGCTGGTTGCCTGGCCATTTAATTGAGTAATGTCCACTTGATTCTATTCTTTGTTTTTGACATGTGGTGAGTGTATCTACAGTTCCTAATTATGATACTTGTGACAGCTGAAGGTTTGCAGTCAGCAACCAAGATCTCATTGTGTTGTTGGTTCTTCTCAGAGATCTTCTCAAGGTGCTCTCATTTTCTTAGTACTCTAGAAGTGTTGCATCACTTAATTTGTTCTAAATATTATTGAACATGGGTTTAGGACCAGAAATTTAGATGTGTGGTGGATATGTACTCTTTACTCTTTTAGCCTTAGTGTTTTGTTTATAGCTAATTATTTTTAAAGTTTTTGATCTAGAACAAAAAAATTAAGTGCTACGATTACATATAAAAGTGGCTTCTTAGTTAACTGAAGCAATTTGTGCTAGATTATGTTACCTAAAATATATTGGTTGTGCACAATACTAACAAGCAGTGGGTCTCTTCTGAACATTGCAGGCTGCTAGTTCAGATATGGTGCAGCTACAGCACAATGCTGCTGATTGTGATTATTTCTCAGGTACTTTTCAAATGCTAGTTCGGTCTATATTAGATTCAGCTTGATAGGCATTACATGTAGTTCTTTTCAGTTAACTGAAGCAATTTTATAGTGAACTATAAACATACAGCTGTTCAGACATGTTTTTTTCCCATATAACATCAGGTAGATGCTCCTCTGTATTGCAGTTTTTTTATTCAGATTACTAAGCCATGCTAATATGTTGGTAAATAAACCATCAACTAGCAGCTGGTCTATTGTGTATTTTTTCCCTAAGATAACTGAAAGGTCCAAATAGGCTAGAGGGGGGTGAATAGCCTAATTAAAACTTCTACAAGATTTACTTGACCACAAGTGTTAGTACAAAAGGTGGCGAAGCGAAATGCACTAGCTCTAACTAATTAGGCAAGCCACCTACACAAGTCTAGTACAAGGCTATCCACTAAACACAACAATCAACTACAAACTAGAAACAAGGAGTAACGCGAGAGAAGAGCTTTGAGTGATTATACCGCCGTGTAGAGAAGAGAAGAACCAATCAATCAATCACACACGAGAAATCCTCGGGAAGAGAACGACACAAGAATTTATCCCGAGGTTCACTTGCTTCTCGGCAAGCTACTCCTCGTTGTGGCGATACACCCACTTGTCGGTTCGCGAGCTAATCGACTATCAAGAGTCGAGCCCTCGGCGGGCGCCGCACAACCGCACACAAGATGGGGATCCTCCAAGCCACGAGCTCCACTAGAGTATCCAATTTGCGAACTCCCGTGGAGAAGGATCAAGAACCTCTTACAACACTTGGTGAGGGCTCCAACAATCTCCAATTGTGAGCTCAATCACCTCCGCTGCTCCAAGCCGTCTACTGCGTCGGGAAACACGGAAGAGTAACAAGAAATCCGCAGCAACTCGAAGATCAAGTGCCTCTAGAATTCAACTCTCAAGTAATGCACTTGAATCTCACTCAATCTCACTCAAGATGTGCAACCAAGCAAAGAGATGAGTGGAGGGGTTGTTCTCTAGCTCAAAGTGTGCCTCAATATCTCAAATGTGCCAGAGTTAACCCCCCAAACCCGGTCACCATCTATTTATAGCGAAGGGATAAACAACTAGCCGTTACTAGACGTCGCAGTGAAAAACGTGATGATCGGACGCACCGGTCAGGGTGACCGGATGTGTCCGGTCACTACAGGACAAAT
This sequence comes from Saccharum hybrid cultivar R570, assembly GCA_038087645.1. Classification (NCBI taxonomy): domain Eukaryota; kingdom Viridiplantae; phylum Streptophyta; class Magnoliopsida; order Poales; family Poaceae; genus Saccharum; species Saccharum hybrid cultivar. The sequence goes on along the minus strand of JAQSUU010000066.1, from coordinate 27,417,374 downwards.
AGTAACAGTGCGAGTCAGTGAGAGCCATTGTCGTGATCGGACTCGTTTCACTGTTTGACCGGACGCGCTACACCCAGCGTCCGATCGGAGTCCAGAGAGCTCCTCGCGCGATCGGACGTGTCCGATCACATGTGACCGGACTCGCCGTGCGTTCGATCAGCTCCTCGCCACGCTCTGCTCCTCTGGGGAGAGAGGACCCCAAACCCCTCTCCACCGCTCAAACTCCACCGCCTTCGCAAAAGTGCTAACACCACCATATGTATATCATTCACAATCATTTTTCAAGGCGTTACATTAGCTCTCTACTAGATCCTAATGCATATGCTCAAGACATTGATCTAGTGGCACTTGATTCCCGAGCTAACCGTGATTGCCCCTCTTGATAGTTGGCTATGTATCATAAACCCGGTCAATCACTTCTCTACTCATCTTAGACCGACAAAAGGAAAACCCTATGGTTATACCTTTGCCTTGATCCCTTTGTTCTATGTCCATCTCCTCATGCTTGATCACCATGATCATCATTTTATGTGCATCTCCACCTCTTGTGATCTTGTGGCCATCACTTTATGCCACATACTCCTTCATCACGTGTGTTGCTTATGCCTAACTCATTCCACTTGATACAATAGCATTAGCAACTTAGTGTCATTAATTACCAAAATCAAACTTGGGCTTTCAATAACTGTACCATGCTATGAAATACCATTAGCTAGATGCTCTAATAAATTGTTTTCAGAATCATGATAACTCAAACATACATTTATGGCTTCAAAACAGTCAGGACTATGTACACCTAAGTTTGCCACATTAATCTGTGAAAACCATCGTAAATTAGATACTTTGGAATCATCTTAGATTGCTTACTTTCGTTCCTAAACAACTTAACAAAATTAGATTGCTTACTCTCAAGGTGCTGCAGGATCATCTCAGAGATGCTAGGCGGTGCTAGCTTGTTGCCAAAAAGGGTGCTAGGAGCAAATTTGTTGCAGGATCTTCTCATGGGGTTGTTGCTAGCTTGTTGATAGGAAGCCATTGAATTATCTTTGAATGCTTTTGGACTACAATCTGGTAGTTTTAGTTAATTTATGGACTCGAACCTATCTTTTGAACAATGTTGGAACGCTTTTGGATGATGGCTTTCGCTCAACAAGAAAACAATGCTTGTTGTACAACCTGATATGACTTAGTTAGATTTTGTATTCAGCTACTATATGCTTGTATGTGTTGCCTTGATGGCAAGAAGCTTAACCTAGTGACATGATTATATATGTACTCATTTGATATGGATGAATGAGAGTATGATTATTGCCATTTGTGTATGCCATTCAATATTGTATTGGTTCTGAATGTGGTCCAGTTTTAAACATATCTGGATTTTTTTACCTATTCAATTGAGCTTGACTGACTATCCGTGGCTAAAAGTCCGTTGCTAAAGTTCTAACATGCTATCCGTTGCTAAAATTTGGAGTGTCAAACTGTTCATCGCTAAACATGAAGTCCATCGCTGTATACATACAATGACAGCTTCAATAGCAACTACTGGGGTCCATCGCTATAACATTTAGCAACGGATTGTCCATTGCTGTACACCCCTTACAACAACTTCAAGTCAGTCGCTGTTTAAGGGTTGTGGTGTAGTGCCGGTTGACAAACCGACAACGTCTCACTGCCCTGATGACCGGATGCACCCAACGCCGAGTCCGGTCACTACGTGACTAGTGTCCGGTCAGTGCAAAACAACACCTCCTCTTCACCAACTTCGCCACCCTTGATCAAATATGCTAACCACCAAGTGTATCACCTTGTGCACGTATGTTAGCATATTTTCACAAACATTTCCAAGGGTATTAGCACTCACTAGAATCTAAATGCATATGCAATGAGTTAGAACATCTAGTGGCACTTTGATAACCGCATTTCGATACGAGATTCATCCCTCTTAATAGTATGGCTATCTATTCTAAATGTGATCACACCCACTAGGTGTCTTGATCACCAAAACAAAATATCCCTATGGATTTCACCTTTGCCTTGAGCCCATTTTCTTTTTCTTTTTCTTCTTTTCCAAACCCGAGCTCCTTGATCATCACTATGCCACCATCGTCATGATCTTCATTTGCTCCACCACTTGGAATGTACTTAACATATCTCAAATTCACTTAGAGCACATAGGTTAGTACTTAGGGTTTCATCAATTTACTAAAACTAAACTAGAGCCTTTAGGAGAGCAGCAACTTCTAGAGATAGACAGTAATCAAAGATACACATGAGGAATTGAAGATCTAGAAGGTGAAGGAGAGTGATGCCATGGAGGAAGAAGTTGGAGTTCTGGTATCTTGTTCATATCCCCTGCTACTTCAATCGGTTTCTCCTTTATGCTTCTTTCATGGGCCCATAGTCCATCTTGGCAGCTCCGCTCATAACGCATCGCCAGTCCATTACTGTGATCATCCCTAACACGCCGCGTCCAGCAACGCCCGGCCCCTAATTTGTTTTATTTAGTATTACATTTCAAGAAAAGTCTATAATTCAATCTGAACTAAGCTCCATAATTTGTAGCATTGTAATAGAAAACATATAAATTATTTGCATCAGGGAATTGCAATGGCGTATCATAAATGCACAGAAATTTGTCACACGAGCTGAAGTCAAAAGAACAAAACTCCAAATCCAAATGTCTTCAAGCCTTTAACAGGGTATTGTTATTGATCGCATTGGCCTGAACCAATACATAAAAGCAATAGACTAAAGCTGCTCTAGCACATGTGAGTTGGTAACAACGTATTAAAATTCATGCGCAGACAAGTTATCCAGTTTTCCACGACATGAATCCATCCAAACTGAAACTAAGATCCAGGTGAACCAAACGTGCATATGGCCTTGCGTACACAAATGAGTGAATGAACTGTGACTTGTTCCAGTGACTGATGCAAATGAAAACTATAGCGAGATACTGATGTGAATCTCATCAGGTTCTATGCCATTCTCAGTCAGAAGCTCCACCAGGTTGTCGAGCACAGGATCATGTTCTTGAACCCCCCCAACAAACAATATCAACGCTATCAAGGTGCTCACAGCTGAACGACCTTTCTTCTAGCTCCCCAATGAATCTCTGATGTGTATGGCCAACCTGAAATATGAGAAGACACAAGTTTCACTTTGATGGCACATGCATCAACTTCTGTACAAGGATCAATTAAAATGTGGAGAGAGCCATGTACCCCTCTGAGTTTCAGAGTTAGATTCTCCAGACTAGGTGAGTTCTGAAGGAAGACTATCAATGGATAGAAGTCTGGATGCAGACACCATTGACTGAGTGTCAGGGTTGTAAGATTGTCGAATTTTGGGCACCATTATATATTTCCCATATTCAGCTGCAAAAGGTTCATAGGATTAAGAAATGATAAAGAATTCCATATTTTAGAAAACATTCATGAGTTCAGCAAAGTTATCAAGAGAATTGAAACAAGCTAAAGTTTGGTGCCAAATAGTTTTGATTCTTTGGTGATAACATATCTTCAGAATACAATATCTGACTGTCACACTAAACACAAATCTTTTTAATAATAACAGTTCACATTACATTATACTCTTGCTATTTTCCTAAGTAAGATTCAACCATCTAGCACATATGTAACAGTCGTCAAGCGCCTTCGTGGACGTCCGCGTAAAGTGGCATTGGGCTAGATTGATAGAGAGGGGTGATAGGCCCAGCTGTTATAGATTAAGGCCTCCTCTGGAGGATAGGCTCATGGGCCAGGCCCATTAGCCATTGTAAACCTCCCTATATAAGGGAGAACGTTTAATGAGACAAGCAAGCAAGTTTACGGTTAAACCCTTATCTCTTCTCCTCGCTTCTCTTCTCTTCTCGCGCCGTCGCTTCCTCTCTCTTTCTCCCTCTGCGCCGCCTGCTGCCTGCCGTGCCGCGCGCTGCCTCTGCCACCGCTGCAGCCTGCTGCTGCGCCGCCGCCGCCGCCACCCTCAGTGCCGCCCACACCGCCGCCGCCTGCACCGCAACTTTTGCCGTCATCTGCGCCGCCGTCGTCATTTTCCGCGGATCAGTAGCCGTTCCAGCTGGAATCGTCGCTGATCTGCCCTACGGAACCCTAATTCCCCTTCGCTGAATCCCCGCGGGAATTAGGACCGTGACAATTGGTATTCAGAGCCAAGTCGCGATCAACTTCATGGAGGATCTTCGCGCCGTCATCGATGGCTGGGAAAAGAAATTCACTAAATTTTTTCTTGATCGACAAGAAGCTGAACAGAGGTACGTTCCTCCGCCCAAGCAACCACTCCTTCCAACACCCCCGGTATCATAGGCACCACCACCAGCGCCATTGGAGCCGTCCGTCCAGAAAATACCAGCCCCGACAGTGCCAGATCATCAGCAAACAACCAATGATCAAAATCAGGCTGATCAACCCCAACCGAGGCGCTCGTCCAACCAACACAAACTGCAATTCCCGGAATACAATGGTAAGGACAAACCTTCACAGTGGCTCTACAGATGCAACAAATTTTTCGCCTCTCAGCATACAAAACCAGATGAGCAAATGCACCTAGTCGCATTCCACCTATGAGGGGATGCCCTGACGTGGTTCATCAGATGGGAAAAGGAAATCGGACAACGCCAGAATTTTCTGCAGCAATTGACAAACGGTTTGGTCCACGCCTTCATCACAATCACCTAGGCGACCTCACCAACACCATGCAATCAAGGGATTTGGAGAACTATACCAACTAATTTCTTCTGATAGTGAACAAAATACCTGCTCTCTCAAACGATCAGCAGGTGATGCTGTGCACAGCAGGGCTATAACCAACATTACATATCTACATTCAGCTACAACAACCGCCCGATCTGGAATCAGCAATAGCTCTTGCAAGGAAATTCCAGGTGCAGACGCCAACACTTGATCCAGACCAACCTACAGAATCAAACGATCAGGAAATTCAGATCTCATTACATCAGTACACGTAGTAACAGGAATCACAACCAGCCAATGCAAGTCCAGCTATCACTCAATGGGAGAGACTTCCTGGCGCTCATCGATTCTGGCTCAACACACAACTTCATAGATTCAGCAATAGCAATTGACTTGAACCTCCAACAGACTCCCATCCCACACTCAATTAAGGTGGCAGTTGCCAACGGGGACCAAATTTCCAATGTTGGCATTTACAGCAGCCTACCAATCCGGATAGACACTGAATAATTCATCATTGACTGCTACAACATTCAATTGGGAGGATATGATTTTGTGCTAGGTGTGAATTGGCTGAGCTCCTTGGGACCAATAATATGGGATTTCAATAATCTAACCATGAAATTTTAGCGCAACGGCCGACGAATTATATGGATAAGCCTGAGCAAGCCATCTGAGCAACCACGTCTCCACACATTGAGCGCACCTGACTCAATGGAAAATGTCTTGCAAGCATTTTCCCAGCTTTTCTAGGAGCCTCAAGGGTTACCACCAGAAAGAAAATATGACCATAGAATACACCTCAAGGACCCATCAACACCAACAGCAGTTCGACCATACCGTTATCCTCATATTCAAAAGGACGAACTGGAAAAACAATGCCAATCAATGTTAACACAAGGAATCATCAGGTACAGCACCTCACCCTTCTCGTCACATGTACTCCTTGTCAAAAACAGGATGGATCATGGCGTTTTTGTGTTGATTATCGTGCCCTCAATGACAATACCCTTAAAGATAAATTCCTAATTCCGGTCATTGATGAACTACTAGATGAATTAGAAGGGGCAAAATACTTTAATAAATTTGACTTTCGGTCAGGCTACCATCAGGTACGTATGCACCCAAATGACAATGAGAAAACAACACTTCGTACTCATCATGGGCATTTTGAATTCTTGGTTATGCCGTTTGGTTTACGCAATGCCCTATCAACCTTCCAAGCTCTCATGAATGACATTCTTGGTAATTATCTATGGAAGTTTGTTTTGGTTTTCTTCGATGATATTTTGATATACAACAAAACTTGGGAGGATCACCTACAACATATCAGGCAGGTACTAGCCTTATTGCAACCCAACTCAGTATTCCTCAAAAAGTCGAAATGTTCCTTTGGGCAAACAGCTGTTGGCTACCTGGGCCACATCATATCAGACCAAGGGGTGGCAGTTGATCCTGACAAAATCAAAGCAATTACCTCCTGGCCTCAACCAGTGACAGTGCGGCAACTGAAAGGATTCCTAGGCCTTGCTGGATACTACCGGAAATTCATAAAACATTATGGTGCAATTGCCAAACCCTTAACAGATATCCTCAAAAAGGATAACTTCTGCTGGACGGAGCTGGTGACAACATCTTTCAAACAACTCAAACAAGTACTATCTACAACTCCAGTACTACAACTTCCAGATTTCTACAAACCTTTTATAGTGGAATGCGATGCATCTTCAACGGGCTTTGGAGCTGTCCTTCACCAAGAAAATGGTCCCATTGCCTACTTCAGTCGCATGATCGCCCCACGCCATGCGAAGCTGGTAGCTTATGAATGTGAATTAATTGGATTGGTCACAACAGTTAAACATTGGAGACCATACTTATGGGGGCGTGCATTTGTTATCCGCTCTGATCACTACAGCCTCAAATATACCTTAGACCAGAGACTCTCCACAATGCCTCAACACCAATGGGTCAGCAAATTATTGGGCTATGATTTTTCAGTGGAATATAAACCATGGAAACAGAATACAATAGCGGACGGCTTATCTCGCCGAGATGCAACTGAACCATCACTGATGGCATTGTCCGAAATCACATTCCCAATTTTTGATCAAATCAGAGCAGAAATAGCGACAAATGAGGAAGCAGGCCAACTGATTAGTTCCACTCAGGCAGGACAACTCTCTCAGGCATGGACATTTCAGGATGGCCTTATTCTATATAACAGAAGAGTACACATCCCAACAACATCACCAATATGGTACCAGGTAACAGAGGCTATACATAATTCCACACATGAAGGCTCTGAGAAAACATTGCATCATTTTCGTCTTACCTTCCATACGGCTAAAGCTAAACAGAAAGTTCATCAATTTGTCAGTGAATGTTCAGTTTGCCAACGCAATAAGACAGAACACTTACACCCAGCCGCCCTTCTGCAACCACTTCCAGTTCCAGAACAAATTTGGGAGGATATCTCGATACTTTATTGAGGCATTACAAAAAGTTGGGAGTAAATCAGTTATCCTAACAGTTGTGGACCAGCCCATCCATACTCTGCAACAACAGTAGTATAGAGATTCTTTTCGGAGGTAGTCCGACTACATGGATTACCCAAATCCATTGTCAGTGATCGGGATGTTATTTTCACGAGCAAGTTTTGGCAAGAACTCTTCCGCCTATCTAGAGTAACTTTATAGATGAGTTCAGCTTACCACCCCCAGTCAGACGGCCAATCCGAGGTAATTAATAAAGTCATCGTAATGTACTTGTGATGCTTAACAGGGGATAATCCAAAGGAGTGGCTACGTTGGCTACCGTGGGCTGAATTTTGCTACAATACATCATATCACCAGTCCATCAACACAACACCCTTCAAGTTAGTCTATGGTAGGGATCCACCTTTGCTAAAACAATATAGCTCAGGTGATGCTCTAACTCCGTCTGTTGATAAATTACTGGCTGAACGTGATCACTTCCTGGAGCAAACTAAGGTACGCCTACTGCAATCCCAAGATTACTACAAGAAACATTACGACAGAAAACACACCGACCGAACATTCCAGATTGGAGATTGGGTTTATCTTAAGTTGATGGCAAGGACAACATTTTGTATCTCTGATCTCCACAAAGGCAAATTAGCTCCAAAATTTTTCGGTCCTTTCCAGATCAGTGACCGCATTGGTTCAGTTGCTTATCGGCTAAATTTACCCGAAGAGGCCCGCATCAACAACGCTTTCCACATCAGCATTCTCAAACCACACAAAGGTCTTCCAACCACAAAACCTGGGGAACTCCCAACAATGGATGATGGAGTTGCCTTACCAGAACTGGAATCGATGCTGAAAGCACGGGCAAAAGACAACAAAATTGAAATACTAATAAAATGGAAGGATCAACCAACAACTGATTCATCATGGGAAGGGCTCGACTACTTCAGGCAACTCTACCCAAAATTTCAGCTCGAGGACGAGCTGATTCTTCAGGCGGCGAGAGATGGAACAGTCGTCAAGCGCCCTCGTGGACGTCCGCGTAAAGTGGCATTGTGCTAGATTGATAGAGAGAGGCGATAGGCCCAGCTGTTATAAATTAAGGCCTCCTCCGGAAGATAGGCTCATGGGCCAGGCCCATTAGCAATTGTAAACCTCCCTATATAAGGGAGAACGTTTAATGAGACAAGCAAGCAAGTTTAGGGTTAAACCCTTATCTCTTCTCCTCCCTTCTCTTCTCTTCTCGCACCGTCGCTTCCTCTCTCTTTCTCTCTCTGCGCCGCCTGCTACCTGCCGCCGCCTGCCGCGCCGCCCGCTGCCTGCGCCACCGCTGCAGCCTGCTGTGCCGCCGCCGCCACCTGCGCCGCAACTTGTGCCATCATCTGCGCTGCCGTTGTCATTTTCCGCTGATCAGCAGTCGTTCCAGCTGGAACCGTCGCTGATCTACCCTACGGAACCCTAATTCCCCTTCGTTGAATCCCCGCGGGAATTAGGACCGTGACAACATATATTTGGTAACCATCAATTATGATAAATAACTTTAGTGCAAGCCAGTCAGCTACACTAGCGAAAATATACTTGGAATAGGTGACCTATGTACTGGATTCTACTGATCTGATTGTAAGTATAGGGATGATGCACTTACTGTTTGTAATATGTAGACAAAAGTTAAACACCCTCCTGGCCCCCTATAGACTAGATGCATTTCAGCTCTTGCCACATGTATATCAAAGTTCCTTGTATCAAAACACCAACTAAGGCCATATCCACAAACTTCTGTAAACCTACAAATGAACTGAGTACGAGATCTAAATTGTGTTATATTATCAGTCGAGAGCATTAATCGTCCTCTAGGTCTTGGCATCAAAACTGTGAAATACTTGATTTTGCAAAGAGATAAAGACTATGCACCATGCTTAAGTCTCTGATTTTGACTCATAAATATATGCATGGATGCAGAGTATTGAATCAAAAAGCATACCCTATGTCCCATGTAACTGAAGTTTAAATCAGTGATACCAGAGAGGCTCTTGAGGAACTGACAGATATCATCAACCTCAGTATGAAAGGTATTGAGTACAACATATGCTCGCTCCGGTGATTTCATGTTCTTCAGCAGAGGTATTCTTTGAAAATTAGAGTAATCGAAGCGGACGAGGCTCGGAATCGAAATAGAGCACTGTTCTTCAAATGTGTAGAAACAATCAATATCCATGACCAAAACCTTCAGCGTCTTGGAGGTGATCTCAACATCAGAAATGTCACAGGCATGTAAGATAAGATATTTCAATGCTGTGAAGCCTGTTGCGAGTTGTCAAAAGAAACCAGGGAACAAGGCAACACCCGCGAGCCTCAGCCTCCTCAGGAAGAGTCCCGAAATAAACACAGAAGGATCCAGATGCATGGTATTGTCCCGTCCCGTAACCATGACAGATCGAGAATTGCAATGTAGAGCATGGCAGATCCATAGGTTAGCATCTTCTGAATAGTCATCAGAGAACCAAGGTATGTCAAACCAGAGCCAGAACTCGTCCAAGGCAAATTGGTTACGGAGCATCAAGAAACGGTTGGCAAACTTCTTGAACAGCACGGTGTCCTCCTCGTAGTCGTTAGACATGTGCTCAAACTCGTCGGACGTGGCGTTGATGCGGGGCACGGAACGCCAGAGGTTGCGCCACTGCCGTGACAGCACGCACGTCTGCACGACCTGGCGGGGCATTCAGGTAGGACAAGATGAGGAGGAGCATGTCGTCGGGCAGGGCATTGATCCTGCACACATCGTTAGGAACACGCGGGTCGCCTGACATGTTAGCCGTGGCGTCGGTGTCACTGGGGCATTCCGTCGATCAGGTGCTGCTCAGACAAGCTGCGGCAAGGAGGCGAGAGGAATCATGGAGACATGGATCCACAGGTTCGAACAAGAACTGGGACGGAGTAGAAAAGCACGAACGCGTGGAGATTTGGGGGATACAAATAGAGGTAAGGATGAAAACGGTTGGAAACGGTCGAAAACGGACTTACGATATAGAAAAACGAAAACGGTCGGTTCGAGATATTTCTACATTTAGCAATTAAAGAGTACAAAAAATGGTTGAAAATGATTGTGAAACGAATTGAAACTGACATTTTTTCATGTTAAAAACGGTTCATAATATAGAAAACGAAAGCGGTCAATTCGAAATATTTCTGTTCCGTTTTCATCCTTAAATAGAGGCAATCGAAGATGATGGAAGGGAGAGGAAGGGGAAGTTGGCAAACCTGGGTGCGGCTCCTGGCGTGCCGTGCCCAGTCCAAACAAAATCCACTGTCTAAAAGTAAGTTAAGGGTGTGTTCACTTACCATGCAAACCCAAAATATTTCCTCTTCCACCCATCACATCGAATCTTTACACGCATGCATAGATTATTAAATGTAGGTAAAAAAGATAACTAATTACATAGTTTGTCTGTAAATGTCGAGACAAATCTTTTGAGCCTAGTTAGTCCATAGTTGGACAAATTTTGCCAAATAACAACGAAAGGTGCTACAGTAACTTTTCACCCACTTTTCACCTACTGAACACACCCTAAGGTAATACTACTCGCTGTACTTTCTAAGGGGGGGAATCTCACGATAGGAAAAAAAGACACAAGGGTAGTTAAGGTAGTGAAATTTTGACCATTTATCTCCGTTGGAAATAACGAGTTTTCATATGATCTATAGAGTAGTAACAAGGTCATTTCGGAAGTTAGTTTCGATAGGACCTTTCCTATCTTTTTTTTTAAAAAAAAATACGGTGTTGACCTTTTCTTTTCTACTCTCTCCGTAAAAAAAGGAATATTCTGTTATTTGAAATTTGTCTAAGAAAAAAAATGATATTCTGAGTTTTAGACATGTTGTTAGCCCATGTAAGAATCTATCGCATGTACCATAGATCCGTCCCTTTCCTTATCCACGCGCATAAGCCCAATTTTTATTTTTCCGCCGCACAGGATCTTTGCATGCTTGCACGCAGCATGTCTTAATTAGGAAACTAAACCGTGACATCCTTCTTTTAAGGGAATCATGTGTAACAAACTAAGGTATTAGGGACATTTCTCCTTCTCCACTAGTCTGTGTGAAAAATGCTAAAACATCATTTTTTGGGACGAAGAGAGTACAAAACGTAGTGGAAACATATGCCCACACCTGCACATTCATCTTAGAGCAGTCCCAGCACAGAAACTATCTTCTAGTTTCTACTCCCTCCCGGTTCCCAAAAGAAGTTGTTTTGGACAGTGAAACGGTCTCCGAAGTATAACTATGACTTCTTTTTTTTAGAAATATTTATTGAAAAGTGATATATGTATATTTTTATGAAAGCATTTTTCAAGATAAATCTATTCATATAGTTTTCACATTTCTAAACTCACCAACTTAAAAGTTATTCATAATTTGTATTCCCAAAATGTTTGATGCAAGCCTTGTCCAATACGCCTTTTTTTAGGAACATGAAGGAAGTATATCACAAGACACAATAGATAGAAACCAATAAGTTCAAACGAACGTAACCAAAATCTGCGCAATCTTTCCCCTCGTCGCTTTCTGTTTTCTCCGATTCTTTTGCGGGTGGGTTGCGTGTGGCCCTTACAGAATGAAACCAAGGGTGGAATCTAAGTATTCTGTTGTTGGTAGATAATAATGCCCTCTTGTTGCAGTCGAGCACGAGTACTGTGTTTACATACAATGATTTCTTTGTCTTACCAAAGAACTTGCTCCATCTATGTATTATATACTTTCATTTCTATATTTTGGGCACATATGTAATTCTCTATGCTTCGACTTCAAGAGCTAGCCTCTACTAAGCTCAATCTGCAATAGAGCGTCATGTTCCTCTACTTTGCCGCGCAAATAGTAACAGTCCCATAGTGGGCATCCCCATGTGTTTTGTACTTGTGCTTGCACCATTGACTAATATCCTAGCGAGTTGTTGAGATACCAAGTTGAGAAGTGCCATTTGTGGCTTTGTTTTATCCTTGTGTGAAGAATGATTGACGTGCAAGTTGAGAGGATTATTTTTTTTGTGAAGAACGGACGAGAAGGCTTGAACCGAAGAAGATACCAAGAACGGAGCATTGACGGCTCACGTCACGTTAGGCACATAAGAGAGTACATGAGTGATGATGGCGACGTTGATCAAACTCAAGGCCGAGGTTAGAAAAAGTCAAGGCAAGGTGTTGCGAGCACTTGGTGCACTTTTAGGTTGAGGACACAGAGATTGGACACATGTCGACATCGACGAGTCATACCTAGCGAGGCATGCACGAGGGTTTGCCAGTCTAGTCCTTAAGATTGGGCACGGACAATTTGGTGGCTTGGACATTAAAATCATCGATGGTAGGTTTGATTGGTTTGGATCTTAAAATCTAGAGTGACAAGCCCGAGAACATGTAGCACCACTACAAAACTTGAAGCGAAGTCAAGAAGGCACCTGATCCATCCAATACCCCGACAAACTCTATAACTGAAGCATGTAATTAAACAGTACCGGCCCGCGGACACTAATTCACCCAAATTACACAAATAATGTTGGGACATGCACCACATTGCGACAGTTTGTTCGGTTTGCACTTAATGACAGGTATATACAGAACCAAACTATTGCAGTTGCAGCGACATCTGGACAAAGAATAGGATGCGGAAGGGCAAATTTTTGTTTCATTTGCAGTATTAACTTAATTGCACTTTTAATACCAACTCCGAGTAATAATTACATTTGATATTGAGAAGATACTACCGATATATAAACATGAAAACATAGGATAAGAAATACATAGGAGTATATATGCATGTATACAAACTGCACTGCACATTTGGGGAGCCTAGGCTTGAAGCCCTTATTAGTTTGAATTCAGTTACCTCACAAAAGCCTCGGTGACCAAATTAACTACCATTGACCCTTCTGCAGTTGGTACGGACCTCTCCCTGGGATGGATCCGTGAGCGGCTTAATGTTGCCCATGTTGATCATGGACTGCGCAAAATTCTTGAAGAAGGCATCCTGGCTGGTGGCGAACTGGTCGACGATGGGCGCCGTGGTGCCCTGCGCCAGGGGCGACGACTTGAGCTCCTGATCAGAGTTGAGGAACCCCCGGTTCACTTCGATGTTGGTGTAGTAGTGGTTGTCGAAGGTGTCTGGAGTGGTTGGATCGAGATCGTTCAGCGCCGAGCCGTTGCCGTTCCTTGGACACCTCTGTGACAGAAACTCACGGTATGCAAAGTCCATGGTTGGGTCCGGCAGGCCTGTGTTGCTGAAGTTGTAGAGCCGGTTCACTACGAATTGGCATTGTACCCGGCCAAACGTGTGCCCCCCTGTCGTTGTCACAAGAAAAATCAAGAGAATATACCATACCAGAGAGGGCATCAAGTTTATGGATTATTTGTAGCTTACCTGAAAGGGCGACCAGGTCGACGTCGTTGAGGCTGAGGTTGCTGAACTTCTGCTGAAGTATGGTGAGGTTGTCGGTGGGCGCTGGGAGGTTCAGGGACCCGTTGAAGTCGGAGGTCTTGCTGTCCAGCCTTCCTAGAAGCACACCCCAACCGGGGCCTCCCGACTGCATGTTATTAACGTTGCTAGGAAATTAATTGATCCTTGTTGTATTTCCTTGTTTGGTGTTGTTGGCGCATGTGCAATAATACGGGAACAAGTAATGGATGAATGCGACCTTGTATCTACTTCCCAAGTGTAGACTTTCCGACGAAGCATGTATAGACAACATCGCTTGAGCGTTTTCAATTTAGCGATTTAATTATTGAACATTTGATTTTTAGAGCCATAATATCAAAATTCAAAAGCTGCTAGCCTCAGCGTTCGCCTAAACGGGCTGAACGGTAAACGGTGAAAAGTTATTTTGTTTAGGGGGTAAACGAAAAATAAACGGTTGATGGTTCAAACGGTAAAAAAAAAACAGGGGTTAACGGTCTAAACACCCTAAACGAAATGTAAGTAAATGGTATTAAACGGGCTAAATAACTGTTTAAATGGCTGTTTTGAACACTAGGTAAATCCAGTTAAATTTTATATGCATAAATTTATATATTTAAGTTTATTATATTTATAAATATGTATACTTGATTTCTTTCCTACATAAATATGTATATTTGATTCTTTTTGCAGCATAAATATACATACATACTAAAATAACTGATTTGTACTTGCATAAATATGTATAAATGCTAGAATAATTGATTTTACATCAATAAATATACATATTTGGGTAATATTGTGTAAAACCGTTTAACTCCATTTAAACACCATAGAAACGGTCTAAACGCTAAATGAGGGGTGATCGACTATTTACCGTTTAGCGTTTAGGATAACACTGGCTAGCCTACTCTAACCCGAATGTCATGATGGGGCCTGACACTCCCCACTGCAAAAGACCTCCTATTTCTATTAGTGGCGCCGTTCATCACTTCTCATCGTAACCTTGTCCCACGCCTACTACCACTGCCTGGACGACCCTAGCTATTAACCATAGCCTTCCCTTTGGAGGAGGGCAATACAAAATTTCGGGAATTTCAGAAATAACGAACCAAATTCAAACAAATTCAAATTGATTTTAAAAAATATTGGCATCATTTCACTAGAAACATTCTCCAATCTATCGTGCATCACACAAGTTTATATAAAACTGACGAAATGACACAATATGTATAAGAGAGTAGAGCAACGGTAATATGGCAGGCTGACGATATATCAAGTTGAGGGTCCCTGGATGGCCCTCTAAAGCCCTTGTTCCCCTATCCTGAGAACCTCTCCTCCCTTGACCAGGCAACCTAAATGTCACTGGAGAAGCACAATCTTGCTAGAGAGGAGGGGATTGCGTCAAATTTGCCGGAATCAAAGCAGCTAGGAAGGTTAAAGGTAGAGGAAGAAATGAAAATAAGGTGTCGGATGAGTTTTATTACACACCTTAGTGAATAGTATTAGATGAGAAGGATCAATGGTATGATCAAAATTGTGACGCTTTTCGTTATGCAAAACTAGGTGTACATACCTGAACCATGCAATATAATCATGAAACAACGTGACATGACATGTTACTATAGTCCACATGCAACATATGCACCAACATGCACGCCTATCAAATCATTCACCCTCCAATAATCTAAAAGCTTAGGTGCCAATGAAGTAATAGCATGTTGTTGACGGACGGTTGAATCGCTATGCATGTGGCATGCCCCTTAATTTGAAATAGCTACGGCGCAGCCACCGCCGCTACGTCTGTACTGTCGCATGCATGTATGGCTTGAATTTTGTATACATAGGCTGCATGCAGGTACACGTACCAGCTCGACGGAGACCTCAGCGGCGATGGCGAGGATGTCGGCGCAGGAGACAACCCCAGGGCAGGCGTCCTCTAACGCGGCCTTGGCGGCGTCCACCACCGGGAACCCACGCGCCGAGTTGTTGTTGGGCGGCGACGTCTTCTCCGACGGCATCCCCGGCACGCTGTCCAGCAGCAGCGACCCATCGCAACCCTTTGTAGCAGGAACAGACGGCGGTTGTCGTTACCAGTCAAATGCATGCATGTTTCGTGCAACTTGCTGGAGGCCGGCCGTGTGTAGAGGAAGAAGAAGATACCTGGACGAAGCAGTCGTGGAAGTGGAGACGGATGAGGCTGGCGAAGATGCGCGTGTCCGACTGGTGCGCGTCGATGAGCACCTGCTTCACGATGTCGTAGGCGTCAGGGCACGTGCTTTCGTAGTAGTTCTCGCACAGCTGCGCCGTCACTCCGTGGAGGCAGACGCTCAGGGCGGCTAGCACCAGCACGCCGACGGCGGCCACCGAGTGAGTAGCAGAAGGAGAGTAAGCAGCCATATCGATCTCTAGTCGGCGGCAAGCTCGAAACGAGACACGAGAAGGCAGACAGGCACGCGTCCCTGATTTATAGGCTGAATCAATATCCGACTATCCGAGTACTGTAGGCTGTACCTCGCATGATTGGTGATGACAGCAGGTCAAAATGTTGCCTTCAGTGTGTGTGTGTGTGTGTGTGTAAAGAAAAAAGAGGAAATGCCAAATTGCAAGTACGTTGTGGAGATACATATATTTTTATGCAGATAGAAGTGTTTCAACAATGGTGAAAATTGCTTGACCATTTTTGACCAATCATTCATGCATGCTGAATTGCTGGTCAACAGATTCCAAATTTTGCCCCTGGCCGGCAAGGTTCAGTTTTCATGGTGCCCACCGACGATGCCATAGGTGGACATCATGCATGTGCTTCATGTACCTAGTAGCTAGTTAGCGCACGTATTCATTGGTGTCCTGATGGCCGTTCGTTCTCCATCTCATCAATTCACTATTGGCTTTAACGTCTATCTGCGTTGATAGAGACAGACTAGCAGATGGACAAAAAAATAAATTAAAAAATACAAATGGGTATATTCACATCTTGGCGAAGTGTATCAATGGGTTTGAGTGATGGTTTACAAATATATATATAATATAATGCATGGTTGGACAATCATGTCTTCCTTTTTTTTTACAATCATGTCTTCCTGATCGTCAAGAATTTTCAAACCTTCAGGGTTCAGGCTATTGTTCTCTTCACTTTGAGTTTGAGAATGACATGCATTATCCATGATGGCCAAATGAACAGTACACCACTAAAACTTTTAGACATGGCACTAATAGACACGACACCCTAATAGATGCTATATCTTATTCATGATGTGCCAAGTTCTTGAGATAGGCACAACAACCCTACGGTCTCCCTAGTCGGGCCGTGCCGGCATGATGAGCACGGTGGTCCAGCGAGCCTGTGGCAGGCTGGCAGCGCGCCCGGGCGCTATAGGGGTCGTACGTCGTTTTCTACTTGTATTGCGTCCCTGCCTGTGTGTGAGAGAGAGAGAGAGCGCAGTGGGCATATATCAGAAGTTAGAATTTGTCGTACTTTTTTTTTTCTCTTTGTACAAACCAATTTTTTTTGGGTAAAACTTTGTCATGACATATATTTATCATGTAGGGCCGCAGGGGTTGACGAAAATAAATATCGTGCGCTGGGATAGATGCACGATGCATATAATTTGATAGACAAAGAAAACAACGATGAAAAAGATATATAGGTTGAAAAGTAGGATTGCGACACCAATCTGCCAAAATTAATTAAGTACATATATATAGTAACAATTCGATCGAGGACTACGTACCTACTTGCTTCCAAGCATATATATCTCTGTTGAATCGTGGCTCTCTATGTGGAGTGCAGGACACACTAGCAGGGCCTATATGAGTGTGTTGGATTCATGAATCCTGGATCTAGTACAACGAAGTTTACCATCTCAAAGAAAATTGTAAGTGACAGCGACATGTTTCTAAATAGGATGGGAATATATTACCTATATACGAAGTTCGCTTTTGCAAATGACCCAAAACAAGAGTGACGACGAGTGCATGTCATGTATCATGCTTCCGATCTAACAAAGGCAATTAGGCAAGTCAATATACAACATGTCAATTATATATACTGAATGTGGGTCGGGTCCCGGCCGGCAACAGCCCATCAACGTATGACAAGTGAAGGTTTATTTTTTTTGGGCCAAATGACAAGCGAAGGTTGATAACGTGTCATCCATAACTGCATATAGATCGAACTGATGGCTCATAAAAGAAATCTATGACTAGCTCATAAGTAGTGATGATCTTCACAGGAACCGAAAAAGGCATGCAAGGGGTCTTACGGCGACCTGTCTTTCATATTTGAGTTTTCCATAGGTCGAGGATGCTCGTCTATTTGGATGGACCCCGACCCGCACGGCGTGATAACAAAAAAAAGAGGCACGTGCAGTTACAGTCAGACGGGGATTGCACCTATCCTTTCCGCGGGTCAGCGCTGGAGCGCTTGCAGCTACTCGCGCGGCGTGAGATGCATGCAGCATGTGGGGCCCGTGCATGCGCGGTGTGACCAAAGAGTGCGCGATGACGAGAGAGAGAATGACCAGCCCTGGAAGTTCGTGAGAGGTGCACGGGCCTACATCTGTATGCGCCATTTGTTGCTCCCTTAACGAGTGACCGTGGGCATCGAGCTCTGTGCCAATGTATGTGTTTCAGGTGTATGTTTCATATGCTTCATTGTGGATGTTGCATATGTTTTATAGGGATGTTGCATATGTTGCAATGGCTATACACATATGTTACAAGTGTGTTTTACAAATCTTTCAGTTGTTTTCATGTGGATGTTGCATGTTTTCATCTAGATGTTGCATATGTTGCAGTGGCTATACACGTATGTTGCAAGTCTATGTTCCAAATATTTCATCTGTTATACACGTATGTTGTAAGTCTATGTTCCAAATATTTCACATATTTCAAACGTACGTTGCAAGTATTTTATCTGGATGTTGCATATGTTGCAGTGGTTATACATATTGTTGCAACGTATGTTTTAATTATTTCACCTTGTTTTAGTATGTTGCAACATGTGCTGCTCCCCACGTGCTCTGACTTGCGGGCAAGCACGCGTTGCACCAGGCGCCCCTGCATCACCAGGCGTGGTCCCTCATGGTAGAGCATTGTTGGTATATTTTAATGCACATAGATAAATTCGCAAGCGCACGGATACCGCTGTAGCTTTCATCCGGAAGTATTCCAAGTATCGTATCTACAGGAAAACATATAAGACTAACTATGGTCTAACTTAACTAGGGGTAGCAACAAGGTTAGGATAAATAGGAGTGTAGAAAGGATAACTGAGGTTCTCTACTTTTAATTTGGGCAAGCTATGTATTCTACTATTCAACTGGGAACATTACTAGGGAAAGACACCAACAAATGATACTTTCCTTCGTAACTGCGTCTTACGTGCGCCTACAGACGGGAGGTGGACTACAAAGAATCAACGAAGCTATATAGTACAGGCTATATAGAACTTATGTCACTCACGCGATCTACCACCTTCCGGAATGCAGGGGGCCTCCACGGTTAACCCAAGTCTAAGCACCACGCTTACACTTACGATTAATATTTTAACCTAGAGCGTCTATAGATTAAAGCACTAAAAAAAGAGTCGTGATCCTGATGAATAATATAAACAATTATACTTACTTAAATCAGAAGTTAATTACTAGAGAAATATCAAAAGCAAGCTCAAGTACAACTTGATTCGCTAAGGTACAAACCATAGAGAGAGCACCGACAGGCCGGCACCTCATCCAAACTCTTCCCTCAATCTCCATCTCACTATTTCTATTTATAAGACTAGATCCTATGGAGAACTAATCTTCTCTTGATAGCTGGCTCTGATCCTGACGAGGAGAATATGAATTAGGGTTTCAGGATGCCTCAGGGATGGGAATACAGGGCTGTTTATATAGGCCGGAGCGTCCATGGTGAGCCCTTGAATTAAACCGACTTAAAGGATGGCATAGATGCAACCTAGGAGGTGGTGCAGAACTGACATAACGAGGCGGAGGCTGACGAGTGGCCCCAGGGGCCGGGCTGGCAGCCCCTCGGCTCCTGCTTCAGTGTAGTGTCCTCTGGAACCTTCTGGTGACCGTTTCACGGCGGATAAGCACGATTAATTCGTACATGTAGGTCCGTCTTGACGATTTTCTGGATAAACCCTACAGAAAATACAGATTCACCAAAACTCGTGGAATTTGTTAGTTTAAACCTCTAGATCTTTGTTTGTGATCACAATTATGCCATTATATATGTTTTATTGACGATTTATAATGGTTGTTAACTACCGTCAACAAGCATGCAGCCGGCTCAACACATGTGCATGTGCGCTGTGCTCCTCCCTCTCTCTTGCATTGGGACACACGCGTTATGCTCTCTCTTCTTGCATTGGGGTACACACGTTGTGTTCTCTCTTTTTTTCGCATGCAGCTGGACAGGCAAGAGGAGGCGTGGGGGCACAACAGCAGGGGGAGGCATGTGTTTCAAAAAAAATAAAGCAAGAGGAGGCGTGGGGCGCATCAGGCGCAGCAGCACACGAGTAGGTGCAACAACATGCGCACGTTTGGACGCGTGGGTCCGTCCGGACGTCTGGACGCTTGCATAGCCCTTGAATTTTCCCTATATCATATATTGCACCCTTTAACTCTTTTCCTCGTTTTGAAATTAGCTAAGTCCTTACACTAATCCGTTGTGCCCTAGCTCACCGCACTGGATCTGCCTCACATCTACCGCCAGCCATTCGTCTACCTCCACACCAGGAATCATTATACAAATCCTACAGAGAGCATCCAAAGGACTATAATTATTGAGGTAGCAAACAAATATTACGGCACAAAGCTGAGATGGATCGGCCTAACATATTAAATTAAAAGTTTCGCAAATACTATTGGAGGATTCAAACAGCTAATTGCATAGTTTGCACTAAATGACTCAACGGTGCACCAGACACATTGCAAACGACTGACTTCCAATATCATTCATCAATCAATCAATAAAAATCAATACTCCTTCTGTCCATAAAAGAATACAATTTTCGTTTCTCGAGAAGTCAATCAATTTAAACTTTGACCACAATTATATAAAAAATGCTAACATTTCAGGATACAAAATTAATATCATTAGATTAGTCAAAGAATATATTTAATTTGGAGACATAAATATTAATATAATTTAATATAAACTTGATTAAATTTGAGTTATTTTGACCAACACGGATCCCATAATTGCATTTTGGACGGAGGGAGTACACGCGTAGATCGTAGATGTACGGCCGGGTCCTTACTGTTACACTGTTACACTGTTCATCTTTGTCGCTTCCTCTCCTCCTTACCTCCGCGTCGCGCATGCTCGAAGTTTCTAGGCCGCTTCTGCACCTTTCGTTTCCCATCCGTAAAAGAGCCCTCGAACCACGGATCGGGGCCGACACGGCGCATCGCTCGTCCTCTTCCCCGGTTCAGCTCGGCCGCCGGCTCGGCCAGCGCCACCCCGTCGCCCCTTCCTCTTCCCCGGCAGCGGCTTCACTGGGATGCTCGCCCTCTTCTTCTCCACCTCCGTCCCGTCGCGCAAACAGCAGCGCCGTCCTTCCTCCCACTCACGGCGCTTCCCGTACCGTGCTCTACACCCGCCGCCGGTCGCCTCTTCCTCTCCCCTGCTCCTGGCCTACTCGGTGGCCGGCCCTGGTGACGGATCTGGTCGGCGCGCCGCCTCTCCATCTCCACAGCCGCGGCTCCGTTCCGTGGCCGGCCTTGCTGGCGCCTGCCCTGGGTCGCGACCACGCATCGCCTCTTCCTCTCCCCGGCGGTGGTCGGTCGGCGCGGCCGCGCGGGGCTTACCCCGCCCCGGCACGCCCTGCGCGCTCGGTGCGACAGGTGACGGCGCCCCTCGGCGTCGCCGGCCTCTCCGCGACTCCCGAGCCGGCGACCAAACTGCCTCCACCTCCGATTCCCCATCCAGCTCCAGTGCTCCAGTGCTCTGCTCCGACCTCAATTTGATTTTTTTGGTTTAGAGGTAATCAAATTGAATTCATTACCTTTATTTCTGTACAAGAGATTTCCCCCCTACTGATTTGGTTCATTGGATGTACGATGAAATGGATTTTGGAGTTTTGGACAGGAGAAACTAACAAACTTCCATACATCGTAGTCTTCCATAGGTGAATTTTGCATTTTTCGTATTAATTAATTAATTAATTTATTTTCCTTTTGTTATGTTGTTTGCTCCTGACAGACATTGCTATTTTCCTTTTGTTATGTTGCTTGCTCCTGACAGACATTGCTATTGTACTCTGAACTAGCATGGCCACAGAAGCATCTTAGGATGGCCGTTCTGTTCTCCTTCGCCTCCCCAAATACCTCCGCCTGCACATCCGGTGGCTACGTGCAGTTAGCTTTAGATCGCAGGGACCTCATGTTCAGGTGAGTTTGCTTTGGTCTGTAGATATATGTCCGTGCTATTGAAAGCAACAGCACCATCTGAATCTTGGTCACGTTTTATTGGCACCAGTCTCACAAGACGTCGCTACAGACAAGGTGGAAAACGACATCAGCTAGCTCCTTCGTGACCTACAAATTTGTCGATGAGGGCTAGCTCCTTCGTGCCCTACAAATTTGTCGATGAGGTCGGTTTTTTTCCAAAACTGCTTTTGATTTGCCTCAAAATCTGAACTCGGTACATTTCTGTACCACGCAGGAATTTTATTTACGGACGCGGTTCGCACAACCATAACAATTCAAGGTACTGTGTGCGCTACATCCGCAACAATTCAGGGTACTTCATTCGCTTTTCTCCCCTTGCTTTTCTGTTATACATGTATTGTTTCTTATAATATTCCTATTGGGTAAAATGTGCCCACCAAAATGCTATACCACCTAGGCAAATTGAAGTGCTATGTCTGTAGTGTTTGTACTGCATCTGCACAGCCAGTCAGATGGGTGTGGACACACACTGCAGTTAAGATTAGACTCTGAATCCTGACTTGGAATTTAGTGTGAAACAATCTTTCATTTCTGTTTCAAAGTAATGTATTGAAAGATGCAATCATTCTTCGACATCAGATCAAGATGACCAAGAATTTTCAAATGCAGAGAAGCCTAACGATGCGGTTTCGTGGTGCCGCTATGCCCTTTCCACAGGTAATATGGGACCTGACACATTTCTTCAATGCCTGTTTCCACCGAAGGGAAGGCTTCATTTTATTTATGCCAACTTAGATACTACCAAGGTTGCATCCTTTCTTTGAAGTTTACAGTGCAAGTGACACAAATTTCTCATTCTTGCTAGACTATCTTCATGCCTACCTCAAACTGCATGTATGCAATTTTTAAAAAATGCATTGGGAGTATGAAACTCTGCTCCTCTAAACTCTTTATGTGGCCACCTGATATGTTGCTTATGCTACCTGCTCATTTTGTTTCACAGTGCTAGAGTTACCTTAATTTCGTTTAAATTGTCCTTTCATTCATCTTTGCTTCAAACGTGGTACTCTTTTCCTTCTGTTTATCTTTGCTTCGCATAGACATTGTTTTCTAAAGTAGTGAGTTTCTGTACCTGCCATTCAAGACAAAATTATGTGAATGGTCAGATCTTAGTTGTATCTACATTATTACAATGACAGTCCACTTTCGACACCACCTCATATATGCTTAGTTGACTACATGTTTGCTCCCAAACCATTACATCTCCATGCATGATGCGCCATATATTTGTTCTTTATTTAACTCACTATGTCTGTTGACCACTTTGATAGCTGTGCATTGATGGTGTCGCATAATTTTCTGTCTATGGTATCACAATTTCAGTACTTATCTGCCAACCAAATGGTTTGGGTTTGTGATGTAGGCACCAGCAGCGGTGAACTGTCAGCAAATGATATCTCAGCCTTGCCACCTTCTCATTTACGAAGCTCTATTTCAGAATCTCACCTCCCATCGCAGCGACCTGTTATGCGCCGGCTTATATTGCCTCCAGGTGATTCTTCCATTACTTTTCCTCTCCAATGCAAACTTTTAGTACATTGATGGTGTGCCGAATTTTTCTGCCTACAGTGTCATCGTTTTGGTACTCATCTGCCAACCAACATTCTAAAGGCATTACCAATTCTTTAGTGACTTCAAACTTGACAAACCTAACTCTGCTTTCATGGGTGTATTTTACATTTTGCTCTCTTGCATTGTGTCGAGAAATTGCCTGACCTTTTTGGATGTGTGAACTCCATACTTCACATTGGTGTACATGAATATGTCTTTGGACTTATTTTTTCTTGATGTAGCTCTTTGCTAATTGGCGTGTTCTATATTGTGCAAAGTAGTCTGTGGTATCATTGCTTAATTTGAAAACGTTCTTGCAGGTTAATTGCATCGCATCACCGAACAGATGACCTATTAAGTTCCATCTACTATTTGTAAAGGTCACTATGGAGTGTTCTTATCCCTTCTCATTGTTCCATGACATCCATTGGTAGCAAGCAGGTATGGTGATGTGCGTACCATTTTGGACATATATTTTGGTAAATGCATTGGCTTCCTCTGAAATTGAGACATATGCGGGAATAGCATCTCCATACTATAAACAGAGAAATCAGTGCCAAGTTTGGCATTCCCCGTTTCAGTGTACAACCAGTCAAACACAACAGGGTAAGATAAATAAGCTCACCATAGTCTGTACCAGAAAGATATTTAAGAAATCTAGCTATAGCCATTAGCATGTGCAACAAAGGTAAAAAAATTATCTTAATCGTTCAAAACCAATGCCATTTAGAAGTCTTATTTTGTTTTCAATTTTCACTCAGTACATATTATACCACTCACTTAGTCAGAAGTAGGATTGCATCAAAAAGTGCATGGTAGCATCAACTGAACACTCTATTCATCGACTATGCACGTTCAAAACCAATGCCATTTAGAAGTCTTATTTTGTTTTCAATTTTCACTCAGTACATATTATACCACTCACTTAGTCAGAAGTAGGATTGCATCAAAAAGTGCATGGTAGCATCAACTGAACACTCTATTCATCGACTATGCAAACAGGCTTTTACTATGTGCCTCAAATCAAAGAGCCGAACTGTGTCCTTTTCTTACGTTCCTTTTCCTATATGTTTGTAGATACCAAACCAAGGTTCTGTTATTGATGGTCCTTAGCGAAAAAACCTGCTCCAGTTAGCTCCATGCCTTTGCTTCCTACAAGAAAATGTGGTGCTCAGAATAGGCCAAATGTATCTATGTAGTATGCTATATCTCATTTGTTGCGGTTGTTGCAGTGTGTATTTTCTATTTGGCTTCTACGATGAACAGTTGTGCTTCTGGCTTCTGCAATTGCTATCGGCCTGATTGTTTTGGCCTCTACAAACCATCATGTTCATATGCTGTTTATTTTCATTCCATATGGTCACCTCCGTTTCTCCGTGTGTACACCTCTGTTCTTAGATTTTTGTTTCACATTCTCTTGACGGTTTATTTTAGTGCATCAAATTGTATTGACATAATCTGTTATCCCGATAAACTCATCCATGCATATGATAATTGGAAAGGATATCATGCGATAGTATCCGAGTCCAAAAATAAGGAATGTTTCCTCTAATTTTTATTTGACCTGTAACATCTTCCTCTCTTAAATTACTTGCACGTACCTATTGCTCACTACAAAATTTCCGCTTTCTAATGCGCTATTTTAACTTTTTGAATGCATTTTTCTTCCATATATACCCATGCACCACAGCGAAGCGCGGGGCCAACTAGTAATAATAAGAATAAGAATTATATACACCGGGTTGCATCTACTGTTACCCTGTTCACCATGTCGTGTAGCCATTTACTTTCCCCTTTCCTTTTTTTCTTTTGCTCAGCCCTACGTCTTATATTTCCCCCTTTTTTTTTCTCAGCTTCAAAGGCCCTACGTCTTCTATTTCCCTTTTCTTTTCTCGGCTTCAAAGGCGAATGCCCATGTTGTTAAAAAAAAGGGAGGATGCCCATGTTTAGATCGTGGGAAGTTAGAATTTTTCTAACTATTTGTATTTGACAAATATTGTTCAATCATGGGCTAACTAGGCTCAAAAGATTCGTCTCGTGATTTACAGTTAATCTATGCAATTAGTTATTTATTTTACCAACATTTAATGCTCTATGCATGCGTCTAAAAATTGATGTGATGGAGAGAGTGAAAAAACTTGGAATTTGGAAGGGAAGAGAACAATGCCCTACTGTTACACTGTTCACAGCCATCTATTTTACCTACTACCGCACTGTTCACATCCATCTATTTTTTTTCTTTTCCTTTTTCTTTCCTCATCTGTGTTCCACATTAATTCACATTAATTCTCAACACAGTTTACCACCCACTGATGTAGAAACACATGTTCTTAAATTAGATAACAGTGCAAAGAGATCTTTTACATTGTACAACAATTAAGCCCTACATTTTCCTATGCAACTTATACTTAAACGTAAGAGACAAACCATCACACGGAGAAACGCGGGGTTACTTGCTATGGTGAAGCGTTGCACAATAATCACCACCGATAATCGTGTCACTGGCTACTGTAGCAAACACGTACTTTTAGCTCTTCCTTACCTATCAGGTGAAAAGCGTTGCACAATAATCCCCACCGATAATCGTCTCATTGGTAACTGTAGCAACACCCTTTTTTTGCCTCTTGCTTACCTATCAGGTGAACAATAAGCATGTTCGACACTTAGATTAGTACAAACAGATCTTCTACATGGTACAACAGTTAAACATTACATTTTCCTATGCCATTTACACTTAAAATTTAGAGAGAAACCTTCCCGCAACTAAACGTGGGATAGCTCGCTACATTGGAGCGTGCGACAATAATCCCGCATCGGTGATCGAGAACAGGTAACAATAATTGTTCACAAACAATAGATGTTCCCTAAAACTATACCTCATTTATTTCACATTTATGCTACTTCTCATGTTCTTCACTTTAAATGTATACAACTACAATTGATGTCCGCGGCAACGCACGGGCCCGACTAGTATATTACACACTGCATGTCTCCAAACTGTTTCACCAACTGACATGATGGATTGATCTAGTAAGTGACTGGATCATTGCAACGTTTCTGGTATCGTTGCAGTGATGACATATTAAAATCAGTTTTTGTTATGACAAAAAATGTGTACACATGCTATCAACCAGTACAGGCAAACTAAGGTCCCATTTGGCGCAGCTCAACTTCACCAATAAAACTGTTTTTAGGAAAATAGCTTCGCTAGTAGATTTCTCAGTGAAACAGAGTGATTTTTGTGACATTTTTTTTTGGCAAAATAGCTTCACGTGATGGCACAAGAGAATCAATGACTAGAATGCCTTATTTTTCCTTTCTTTTATCCCTTTTCTTCTCCACGTGGTGCTCCTCTCCATGCTCGTGTGCCGGTTCTTCTCCACGCGCCCATGGCTATGCTAGACCTAGCCCCGCGCCTCCGGCGGACGAGCCCTAGCCCCGCGCCGCGCCTCAGCCCCGCATCACTGAGCTGTGCCACACCCTAATCCCATGTACCCGGTGGGGATTCCCCTGGCGATGCAGGTGCTCTAGAGGCCGTGTCGATCGCGCGTGCCCCGGAGGTAACACGTGGCCCCGGCCGCCGTGCCTGGCGATTGCGCGTGGCTCTGACCGTCCAGCGGCTGCGCCCGACCGCTCTCCAGCCGCGGCGGCTACGCGTTCCCCAGTAGTGGCGTGGCTCAGCGGCTACGCCCGCTTGCTCTCTAGCTGTGACGACGCTCGCTAGCCTAGCGGCTGGCGTCCATTCTCGCGCGCAGCATGGCAAATCTAGTCTTTGCACATGGTAGGGCCCACAGTGGCAGGTGAAGTTGTGATGAGCTGTCTTTTTCAGCTTCATCCCAACTCATCCCTTTGTGAGAGGAGAGAAAAATAACTTCATCCATTAAGCTGTTTTGAAAAAGTAAGGTTGGCAAAAAACAACTCACAAAAGCTGTTGGTAAAGTTGTGCCAAACATGCCCTAATTATGTTCCATTTTATTGCACATGTCTGATGGACTTTGAGAATAAAGTACAGTATAATAATGGTTGGCAAATCATTAAGTATTTTTGGAAAACAAGAAACATGCTGCAAATAGAATAGAAACTTCACACTTGATGAGGAGCCTAATTTAAACTAATTAAAGACATCATATCGACCAGCATCAACTTCAGTTGACCCTTCTGCAGTTGGTGCGGACTTCTCCTCGGGACGGATCCGTGAGCGGCATAAGGTTGCCCATGTTGATCATGGACTGCGCGAAGCTGGCGAAGAAGAAGTCTTGGCTGCCTGCGAACTGGTCGACGATGGGCGCCGTGGTGCCCTGCGCTTGGGGCGACGATTTCAGCTCCTGGTCGGAGTTGAGGATCCCTCGGTTCACCTCGATGTTGGTGTAATAGTTGTTATCGATGGTGTCCCGCGTCGTCGGGTCCAGGTCGTTTAACGCTGTCGAGTCGCCGTTTTGGGGGCACCTCTGTGTCAGGAACGCTCGGTAAGACGCGTCTAGGGTCGGGTCGGGCATGTTTGTCCCGCTGAAGTTGTAGAGCCGGTCTGTGATGAACTTGCATTGAACCCGGCCGAACGTGTGCCCCCCTTTGTTGCATTGCATTGGTGAAAATACAAGAAAAATACAGTTAGTATAATGTCATGTGATCGATCGATGGACGATCGAGATTTATGTAGGTACCTGAAAGGGCGACGAGATCGACATCGTTGAGGCTGAGGTTGCTGAACTTCTGCTGAAGTACGGTGAGGTTGTCGGTGGGCGCTGGGAGGTTCAGGGACCCGTTGAAGTCGGAGGTCTTGCTGTCCAGCCTTCCCAGAACCACACCCCAGCTGGGGCCTCCAGACTGCATGTGATGTGATGCATGGGCGTGTAATATATTAGGATTAGGATTAGCGTTAGCATGCATGTAAATCAATTGGTCCGCGTGTCCACTGCAGCGTCGTTTCGTTGTGACTCACCCTCCTGTTGCAGATTCTTGTTTGTTTGTTTGTGCTTAATGATTGGGTGTCAAAACATTTCACAAGTTCTTTGGTCCACACATATATATTGTATTCTATAAATAATCAGCTGATGATCTGTCCTTGATTAATAAGCTGCTGCTAGGTACCTTCATTCTAACAAAATAATACAACTCTAGTTTTGTTCTTAATCAGACTCCTCTATATATGTTCACCAAACTTTTATACTAGCAGATGCAAAAAAATATCTAGTACGCGAAACATAATCCACGAAACGAGTAGGTTGTACTTTCCATGCACGCACTGACGCACCGACAGGCTCGATCGTCGAATATATATATATAGTTCCATTATAAAACCAGAAGGTAGTGATGAAAGTGATTGTAGGAATGCTGCTGACCTATAGACGTACTACCAAATCGACCGATAGGGCAGCTTCGTCACTACTGTACTATGTTAGTTGAGCGATGATCACAATATGTAGTGTGTAGTACGTGTAATAAGTCACCAGCAAATTAATTCAAGTAGCTAGGCATGCAGGGAACGTATGTATAGGTACGGTACCAGCTCGACTGAGATCTCAGCGGCGATGGCGAGGATGTCGGCGCAGGAGACAACACCAGGGCAGGCGGTCTCCAGCGCTGCCTTGGCGGCGTCCACCACCTCGAAACCGCGCGCTGAGCCGTTGTTGGGCGCCGACGTCTTCTCCGACGGTATCCCCGGGACGCTGTCAAGCAGAAGCGAGGCGTCGCAGCCCTATGATAGTGGTACATTGTAAGCAACAACAGGTTAGCTAGGTTTGTACTACGTTGTCACAGATAAGTGAAGTGTGTCTTTACATATAGACGGAACGAACTCTGACGAATTTAACCGATCTGAAGAATGAGCACCTGGACGAAGCAGAGTCGTGGAAGTGGAGGCGGATGAGGCTGGCGAAGATGCGGGCATCCGACTGGTGCGCGTCGATGAGCACCTGCTTCACGATGTCGTAGGCGTCCGGACAGGTGCTGTCATAGTAGTCCTCGCACAGCTGCGCCGTCGCGCCATGGAAGCACATCATCAGGAGGGCCGCGACCACGAGCACGCCGGCGGTGGCGGAACGAGATGACGAGGAAGCCATCTTCGTCTCAAGGAGACTGTTTGTTATATTATGCGTCTACGTACTGTGTCGTCAAATGTCAACCAAGACACGACGATGCGATCGAGCACTGTGAGTCTATCACGCCGGCCTCCCTTATTTATAGGCTGATAACTTCATCAATACGTACTTTAGCTGCAGCAGGCTTGATATGAATGATTGAGGTTGTTAGTGATGAAGGAGGCTAGCTGCTAGCTCCGGCGCGCATTATTCTTCACATGGAACTCCAAGCTTGGCCAAGCTAAGGAAAACGTAACTACCTGGAGCAATGATGTGTAGCAAGTGAAATGTGAAGACCAGAAATTTTAAACAAAATATGTGAATATATATAGCCCATGTATATATAAAGGATCAGAGGATGTTTGGGACTGCTCCATGAACTTTGCTCCACAAATTAGCCTATGTATATATAAAGGATCAGAGGATGTTTGGGACTGCTCCATGAACTCTACTCCACAACTTAACACCTTGCTTCAAGAATCATGCACATTATGGCTCTGTTTGGATCCATGGAGCTAATAGTTAGCTACTAATTTTTCTTCTAGAATACGCAGGAGATCTGCACATCATTTTCATTAAGAGGAAGCAAAATGAAATACAAAGTTTTGCCGGCTTAATCGGCTTAACCGGCTGCACATTTGGGGCTACATGATTGAAACCACAACGACATAGCAGCCATTGAGCATATCTAACCCCTGGCTAGCTCTGCAAGCCCGGCGGCGCCCGCTTCAATCCATCGGTTGGCTTCCATCCTGATGAGCTGGAGCAACTTGACGATTGTTGCCGATGCGTCGCGGAAGCACCTGGCATTACGCTCTTTTCACACATGCCAAGAGACCAAAGCAAATAACGAGTCAAGACCTTTGCGTCGCTGTCCATTGGTGATTGACCGGATGCGTCACCACCAGGCAAGAGAAGAGGCTGTCCCTGCCGGTAACATGTCTAGTTAATAGTTTAGCTAATTGTTTGCTGCCGAACTAGCTAATAGTAGCTAATATTAGCTATAGACTATTAGCTAGCTAACTATTAGTAGCTAATATAATGAATCCAAATAGGGCCCGGCTAATCTTCACCTATAGCTTCAGTCTTTTCACATAACATCGGGGTGGAGCATTCGACTTGTGTCTTTGCCTTGGGATCGGAGACTTTTGGCTTTGAGATTGAACCCAAAGCTATACATCGTACCATCCTAATGACAGAAATCGTCCTCGCATTGCGGTTTTGGCCCGCGTTAAGTTTCTGCTCCTCTGCCTCACCACTCAAGCCTTTCTTCCTTGTCTTTACCACTGAAACTCGAACTTGATCTTCATCGCGGGGATTTGCTCTGAGGCAACACACCCAGGGGCCTCACCAAATTCTAATTAGTATTTTTCACCTGCGAGAAATGGCAAAGGAAATGCTCTCTCTATTTCAATTATAAGATGTTTTGGGTTTTCTAGATACATCTATATATGCACTTAGATTTTGATATGCACTTAGATAATACGTTTTGAGTTTTCTATCTTGATTCATAGTAAAAGTAATGTAGCTAGAAAAGCCAAAACATCTTATAATTTGGAATGGACGGAGTACTAATTATTCCTTGGGCAACGGCTGAGAGGGGGCGAAATAGTCCCCAATAGTTAAGTTCACATGTCAACATGATATGATGTGCATGCATTATACTCAATCTGAAGTTTTAATGTGATTCAAAAAAACAAATTGGCAAGTTGCCTTTAATTTGCATATATTTGGGTGAAAATGATAGATACTTTTTTATTTTAAGAAGGGTGGTTGCCCCCCCCTCTACTGATGAATATATATTTTGTATATATAGACGAAAACTCAAGTACAGCAACTAAGAAATAAAGAACATCATAAAAATTATCTAAGATTCTCTAGCCATTCTTCAGTATGTGTGGAAAGTACATACTTTTTCTTTCCTCTGTATAGAACCAAAGTTGAGAGATATAGGAGTACTATATATATATACATAAAAGTCCAGCTGGCCCTTCCCCGAGGGTACGTACCAACTATCAACCACACATGTGTCTTGTATGGTTGCGGCATTTATTATGGATGCATGGACACACACAGGAATGGAATCGACGATATGTGCCCATGTGTGTAACTACTAATGCTAGCTATCTCCGATCCTTTATATTCTGTTCATTATGAAACTGTAGTAGCGTAGAAGATAGTCGTCGCAACACATTCATGCATGGTGGTTTGATGATTCTCCACCTCTAGTCTCGCAACTGAATTTAACAATTATCAACATTGACAAAGATGTATAAACAGATAGATACAATGATATAAAATGGGTTTGTTTATTTATTTGCAGGGCCAAAGAAAAAAAATTATACAAATTAGCTTGATGTATGGTCTAAAATATAATAGCCGGCCAATCATGTATGCATGATGGTCAAGATCTGTCAAACCTGGCTTCTCTCATCGCTGTCACTATGACTACTCTACTACATTCCTGCTATGTACTAGCTTCACATGTATTTACATATTGAAACAAGTGTGTAGGATTCTTGTTGGCTACTGTACCTAATGTTTGTTCTTTTTGTTTGTTTCTGGCCAATCATGTATGCATGATGGTCAAGATCTGTCAAACCTGGCTTCTCTCATCGCTGTCACTATGACTACTCTACTACATTCCTGCTATGTACTAGCTTCACATGTATTTACATATTGAAACAAGTGTGTAGGATTCTTGTTGGCTACTGTACCTAATGTTTGTTCTTTTTGTTTGTTTCTGAAAATAGCTAGTTTACTTTTATTGTTAAACTTATCCTGTAGATAAGCAGCTTAAATGAACAGGACCACAAACAATTTTTCAATATACATGTACCATAAGATACAAGGCGATATATTATTCCTTACACATCAACTTTCCACGCATCTTCGTATTGAGAATATCTTCATGACACAAATATGGAACAAGAAATCAATGCAGAATTTGCCACAATGAATCTTGCATTCCCTCTCAAACAAAGTTTATCTCGATGATGCTCATGCTACAGTGTATGGGACTAAGGTCAAAACTATGATATCCTTATATATTCCCAAATTTTAGACCAAAGACCATTGGTTTTGCTTTATATAAAGCAACAGAGGTTTGCTGGGGATACCAGCTTTACAGACGCAAAGATCAGAGTGCCCATGGCACGACCCTCTAAACGAAAGTTCTTAACAGACCCTCTAGAGCAAAAGTTCTTAACAGATGAGATAAAAGATAGGAACAGTGTTTACAATCCAAAATATCACTAAAAAAGAACGATAGAAACATGACAGACACCGGTGCTAATGACTGTGCTACACAGCTAGCCTTGGCTGTTTTGCGCCAAATGTCTTGATAGCCTTTCCACCATCTTCGAAACCCACCTCTTTTCCTTCTCCCAAATCTAAGCACCATAGTGCAGTGAAAGTTTTCTTACTTTCTTGTATATTGTAATTTTCTTCAACAACATAGTAAGAAAATTGAACCCTTCAGCAGTAGCAAACACCATTCTAGTAACGACTAGTTGTCGATGCGGGACCCACGGGGTTCCATAGCGATGTGACTATAGGCCGTGGGCCCTGGCCTAGCCCACGGGCAGAAGCGAGAAGAGGTGCAGTGTCTGCTACACCGACTCCGAGTAGAATAGGCTAGATTAGCCGGATTCATATGGAAAGTACCTTCTGTATTTAGTTCAGGACACCTTCTCTGGATCCGACTAGGATTGTAATCGCACTGCAACCTTCTCTATCGATATAAAGAGAGGGCGTGGGCACCCCTGTAATAAGAGACGATAGAACACAATCAATCCAACGCAAAGGCTAACGCCGACTGGACATAAGGTTATTACTCGATCACGGTCGAGGACCCAAACCAGTATAAATCGACTGTCTCTGCGTTCACCATCGAGTTCTAGCACGCGCCGAAGCCCGAACAACTGTCCCGGGTACCCCCGTGGCAGGCTATCGGTGGTCAAACACTAACAGCTGGCGCGCTAGGTAGGGGCTTGTGGCGCAATCGCGATCAAGAGCTCTACGGATTTCGACAACATGATCTTCCTAATGGGATCAATATTCGTCTTCGGATCGTGGATTTGCAAGGCAGACAGTGAGGGCAACCTCTAGGGACGTCTCGTCGAAGCTCAGAAGGACCACGAGGAAATCACTCTTCCGACAGGGTCAGCCGAAGATCTCGCCAAAAGATTCTCAGGCCTTACGATGTCCGAATTGACTCAGGCTCCGACGACAACTAGTCTCGACTTAGTGTCCGGGTCGGATCCCTCTTCGGGGTCCAATCTGGGTTCTTTTAGAGTCGAACCGAGTTCTTTTCCAATTGGACTCCGGAATGCAACATCAACTCTTCAAGAGATCAATTCGAACCTACTTCAGGTTTCTTCTAGGAAATTAAGTCGCCTCCTAGTCGGACTTAACAACGTGGTGAGGGCGTATCAAGACTTACTCCAAATAGTAGCAGTTCGGTACAGAGGCTACATCTTACCGGGGCGCAGGAAGGTCTTGTATTAACCGTAACATTTAAAGATTGCCTAGTCCACTGGCCGGGTACTTTTCCCTAGAACAACAACACTCGACTAGTTGAAGAAGCTATCACTCTACCCTACCAAGAAGGTGGTGCATTCCGCGATGCCAACGCTCCAACTGAAGTCATCAGCAACAATAGTAGGGCGGGGCTGGTGCTAGACCGAGAAGTCTTCATGATTTGGCGACCACCACCGATGCCACCAACTGCACCCGATGTTAGGTCTTCAGGTGAATCAGAATCAAACATATCGCCCAACACTCCTGAGTATGATGGCGAGTCTGAGGGCCAGAAACAAGCTAGAGAAAGAATGAACAAACTAAAAGAAGGTCGCATACGCCGTGCCAGGCAAAGAAAAGAAGCGTGGGGCACGTATGAAGTAGAGCTGGCTGAATACAATAAGAGGAAATCAGAGAGAGAAGTTGAAGAGAGGCGCACGGCCAGAGCACACAGAGTTCCTTACGACAAGATACGAGAGGCGCTAGAAGAACTCGAAGCGATTTTGCATCCCAACGAGGAACAAGAACAATTCCGAGAAGTTCTCCGAACAACGGTCCTGAAGGCACATGACGGAAGAACTCGTTCCAAGCTTCCCGCTAGGACATCATCACATGAACAAGAAGCACAAAGCCAAAGGAGGTCTGCCTTCGAAAGACAGAGACCAAACGAGAGCCAGAATTGAGAGAAAAGAAGAGACCACGCCCAAAGTAATCAAGTTGAGCATCCGAGGGAAGAGAGGAGCAGAGCATCTTACCACTCGTCCCCACAATTTCTTCCTAGGCTAAAGAACAGCTGGTAGGAAGGGAGAGCTGAGTCAGAACATAGAGAATCTGAAACGCACGATAGGTTTCCCTATTTTTCAAGGCGACTTGCTTCAGTATGACTACCTCACAAGTTCAAGCCGTCAAACCACTATAAATATGATGGGAAGACTGAACCAAGACAGTGGCTCAGAATCTACTCGCAATCAATTGAACTAGCTGGCGGAGACAACGATATCAAGGCATTGTTCTTTCCCATGGCCCTAGAAACCATGCCCCTCCAATGGTTCGGCAAATTGAACCCGGGGTCAATTAGGGGCTGGGAGGACTTGCAAAGAGCCTTCAGCGAAAATTTCGCAGGCATCATTACACATCCCATCACGCATGCAGAGCTAAAAGGACTCAAGCAAAGGGGAGGCGAGAGCCTCAGAGATTATTAATGATGTTTTGGAGAATTACGTGCCCAAGTACATGACATCACCGAACAAGAAGTGATCGAAGCCTTTTCTCACGGGATCATGGCTAAATGGCAATATCAAGATTTTTGGAAAGAGAACCCAAGAAACAATGAAGAATTCAGACGCGCAGTAGAAAAGATGATTATGGCAGAAGAAAAGACGAG
This sequence comes from Saccharum hybrid cultivar R570, assembly GCA_038087645.1. NCBI lineage: Eukaryota > Viridiplantae > Streptophyta > Magnoliopsida > Poales > Poaceae > Saccharum > Saccharum hybrid cultivar. The sequence goes on along the minus strand of JAQSUU010000066.1, from coordinate 27,381,746 downwards.
GAAAATATATCTAGACAGAAATAACCGAGAAAACAATAGAGACAGCTTGGATAGGAGGAATTTTTTAAACATCGGACATCCGGACAGGAAGCGTGGACCAGACAACACTGTCGCCATGGCTGATAAGACAATATTTTTTTAAAATTCAGGAGGTTCGAAGACATTGAGAATATAACCACACAATAGGAGATTGTCGAATCTTCATTGATCGGTACACAAGAAAAGGAAAAATTAAGGATAAAGAAGAGGATAACAAGAAGAAAGACGAAGACAACACGAAAGACAAAGGATTCTAGGAGCCAAAGGGAACAGTTGTAGTAATCTTCTCTAGAGTTCTAGGTTCCAAAAGCAAGTAACAAGATAAACTGGCTCTCCGCAGCATCATGGCGGCTGAACCAGCCGTCCTAAGGTACCTGAATTGGCCACAGTACCCAATCCAGTTTTCAATAAAGGATCAATGGACTAGCGTTGGAAATGCTGGCCTATATCCACTAGTCTTAGATCCAACTATAGCAGGGATAACAGTCACCAAAGTCTTGATCGATAGAGGAGCTGGACTCAACATCATATTTTCAGAAACGCTGAGGAAGATGGGGCTAGACTTTGCCGAGTTGATTACCCCAATAGGAGTGCCATTCTATGGAATAGTACCCGGCAAGGCTGCTATGCCGCTCAGACAAATCACTCTACTAGTTATGTTTGGAGCACAGACCAATTACCGAACCGAATTCATTCAGTTTGAAGTTGCAGACTTTGAGACATCATATCATGCCATCCTTGGAAGACCAACACTTGCCAAGTTCATGGCTATACCTCACTACCCATACCTCCTGCTCAAGATGCCAGGGCCTCACGGAATACTCTTCCTCCGGGGCAACTTGAAGCGCGCTTTCGATTGTAACATTCAAGCAATCCAAATCGTAGCCAAATCGCAGGCAGCCGACGGTAGAGAAGAAATCACCACCGTCGCTGCACAAATGAACCCGGAAGAGCTAGAGATCCCGGCTAAGAAGCCTTGCATCCTTTCACCACCAAAAGAAACTGATGTGAAGAAAATTGACCTAGGTACTAGTGACCCCGAGAAGACGGTGACCATCAGTGCTCACCTCTTGGCTAAATAGGAACTCGCGCTCACCAACTTTCTTTGGGACAACAAAGATATCTTCGCTTAAAAGCCAGCCGACATGCCAGGTGTCCCAAGAGAGTTGGCTAAGCATAGAATTGATGTCAATGAAGGCTCCAAACCATTCAAACAATGACTAAGAAGATTTTCTCCAAACAAGAAGGAAGCAATCAAAAAGGAGATTACAAAATTAATAGTAGCCATGTTTATAAGAGAAATTCTTCATCCAGATTCGCTAGTGAATCCCGTTCTAGTATAGAAAAAGAACACGGCTGAATGTGCATGTGCATCGACTACACGAATGTCAACAAACATTGCCCAAAGGACCCGTTTAGGTTACTACGAATTGATCAAATTATCAATTCAATGGCAAGATCTGCTCTGCTATCTTTTCTTGATTGTTATTCAGGGTATCATCAGATCACATTAAAAGAAGAAGACCAGAGCAAGACATGTTTTATCACTCCGTTCGGTGCCTGTTGTTATAAAACCATGTACTTTGGACTCAAGAACTCCGGCGCCACCTATCAAAGAGCTATCCAAACATGCCTCAGTGAACAGATTGGTGACAACGCGGAAGCTTATGTCAATGATGTAGTAGTAAAGACAAAGAACCTAGACATGCTAGTTGAAGACTTGAAGCAAACTTTTGAAAACCTAAACAAATGAAAGTGGAAATTGAACCCAAACAAGTGTGTTTTCGGGGTACCATCAGGACAACTACTCAGATTCCTGGTTAGTAATCAAGAAATAGAAGCAAGTACTAAGCAGATTCGAGCCATAATAGAAATGGGACTGCCGTGCTATGTAAAAGATGTGCAAAAACTAACAGGAAGCATGGCAGCCCTCAATCGCTTCATCTCACGACTTGGCAAAAAAGGACTACCGTTCTTCAAGTTGTTAAAAAAGACAGACAAGTTTGAGTGGACAGAGGAAGCCAAGGAGGCTTTTGAAAGCCTAAAGGTGTACCTCACCTCATCACCCATACTCACAGCGCCTAAGAAGCACGAAGACATGATGTTATACATAGCGGCAATATCTACGGTGGTCAGTGCAACAATCGTGGTAGAAAGAGAAGAAGAAGGGCATGTATACAAAGTACAGCGGCCGGTATACTACATCAGCAAAGTTCTAACAAACTCAAAAATACAATATCCGCAAGTACAAAAACTACTCTATACCCTCCTGATTAATTCTTGTAAGCTATGACACTATTCGAAAGCCACAAGATTACTGTGATAACAGATTTCCCTCTTGGAGACATCCTGCACAATAGAGATACAACAGGACGCATATCAAAGTGGGCAGTAGAACTTGAAGCTCTAAATATCGATTTCGCTCCGTGGAAAGCAATAAAATCACAAGCACTCACAGACTTCGTGGCCGCATGGACAGAAATCTAACAACCCGCACCAGATGCCTTCCTTGACCATTGGAAGATGTACTTCGATGGATCACTCAAGCTAGGCGGAGCTGGCGCAGGTGTCCTTTTCATATCCCCAGAAAGAAAACAACTCAAATATGTACTCCAGATACTGTGGCAAGCAACAAACAACGAAGCAGATTATGAAGCACTCATCCATGGACTGCGGATCGTGACTTCTCTTGGAATCAAACGGTTACTTGTCTATGGCGATTTAGCTATGGTCATTAATCAAGTCAACAAATATTGGGACTGCACCAAAGACAACATGGACATCTATTGTGCCGAAGTACGAAAACTAGAGAAAAATTTTCAAGGACTAGAAATCCTACATGTTCTACAAGACTCAAACGTAGCGGCAGATGTTCTCACCAAACTAGGATCGGACAGAGCGAAGGTCCTGCTAAGTGTGTTTGTAGAGGAGTCGTCATCACTCTCTATAAAACAACCCAGTGAGATACCCTTTGTGCCACCAGCACCAACAACCCAGATCATGGTAATCACCAGATCAGGGACTCAAGACTTCATCGACTACATCAGAGAAAACAAGCTATCATCTAATAAGGAGGAGGCCACCAGGATAATTAAAAGAAGCAAGAGCTATGTCCTTTTAGATGACAACCTATACAGAAGAGCTGCGTCATCAGGAGTACTTAAATGTATCTCAAGAGAAGAAGGAAAAGAAATCCTAGATAAAATCCACTCAGGTTGCTGCGGCAACCATACAGCCTCAAGGACACTGGTGGGCAAAACTTTTTGTACTAGTTTCTATTGGCCAACAGCCTTGAAGGATGCAGAAGAACTAGTCAGAAAGTGCAAAGAGTGCCAAATGTTCGCAAGGCAAGCTCACATACCAGTACACGACCTAATTTTCATCCCTCCTGCTTGGCCGTTCGCATGCTGGGGGCTGGATCAAGTAGGACCACTCAAAAAGGCCAAAGGAGGATTTGAGTACATCTTCATTGCAATCGACAAATTCACTAAGTGGATCGAATACAAGCCACTCGTGAAGTATAGTGCAGCAAAAGCAGTCGAGTTCATCCAAGATATCATGCACCACTTCGGAATACCCAATCGCATCATCATAGATTTGGGTCCCCCTTTTACAGCCATCAAGTTTAGAAATTGGGCATAAGACTGCGACATCAATATAGATTGTGCGTCAGTTGTACACCCCGAAGCCAATGGACAAGTGGAAAGAGGCAACAAACTCATACTAGCCGGGTTGAAACCAAGGTTGTATGAAGAACTAGAAGATTACGGCTCCAAGTGGATTGAACAATTACCTAAGATAGTCTGGGGACTACGCACTCAAGTAAGCAGAGCCACTGGATACTCACCTTTTTTTTCTTAGTATATGGATCAGAAGCCGTGCTACCAGCAGACTTGATCTGGACATCACAAAAAATCGAACAATACGAGGAGGGAGAAGCAGAACATACCTAAAGATTGGAACTCGACAGTACAGAAGAAGTTAGAGTAAACGCTACCCTTTAGTTAGCTCGATACCTCTAAGGCTTAAGGCGCCACTACAACAAAAGTACTCAACAACGCTCAGTTCAAGTCAGAGACTTGGTACTATGAAGAATACAAAAGACTGACGGACGCCATAAACAACTCAGCCCATGAGAAGGTCCTTTTATTGTTGTAAAAGTCACTGGACCAGGCACATACAAGTTGATGACTGAAGATGGAATAGAAGTAAGGAATACGTGGCATATCAGCCAGCTAAGGAGATTCTACGCTTGAAGAACTCAAGACCAAAATTATGTAGCAAGAGAGCAACATATAATCAGGATTCATGACCAATAAAATAAAGATGATGTTCCTCGTCAATATTTGTCTTATTATGACCTATCCTGAGTTGTTTTCACAACTGAAAGAGAGCAAAAGAGTTAAAAAGATGCTTGAGCTCGCAATCCCAAGTCTTTTCAGACTTGGATGAGAGTAAGGCTGATAAGCTGACACTTGAACCTGTCCTAGGTTGTTTTCACGGCCTGGATAAGAGCAAGAGGGAGCTCGCCCTATCTCGAGTTGTTTTCACAACCGAATGTGAGCAAAAGAGCTGAAAAGATGCTTGAGCTCGCAATCCCAAGTCTTTTCAGGCTTGGATAAGAGTAAGGCTGATAAGCTAACACTTGAACCTATCCTGGGTTGTTTTCATGGCTTGAATGAGAGCCAGAGGGAGCTCGCCCTATCCCGAGTTATTTTCACAACCAGATGAGAGCAAAAGAGTTAAAAAGATGCTTGAGCTCGCAATCCCAAGTCTTTTCAGGCTTGGATGAGAGTAAGGCTGATAAGCTAACAGTCAAACCTAGTCTGGGTTGTTTTCATGGCCTAGATGAGAGCCAGAGGGAGCTCACCCTATCCTGAGTTGTTTTCACAACCAAATGAGAGCAAAAGAGCTGAAAAGATGCTTGAGCTTGCTATCCTAAGTCTTTTCAGGCTTAGATGAGAGTAAGGCTGATTAGCTGACACTCGAACCTATCCTGGGTTATTTTCATGGCCTAAATGAGAGCCAGAGAGTGCTCGCCCTATCCTGAGTTGTACTCTCAATCAAATGAGAGCAAAAGAACTGAAAAGACGCTTGAACTCGCAATTCACAAATCAAGAGCAAAAGAGTTGAAAAGATACTTGAGCTCGTTACGTTCGACTTGGATCGAGAATAAGCCTACTCTAGGCTGAGTAAAATCTAGGCTACGAAAGAAGCCTGAGCCCACCAAGACAACTCCTAATACGAACAAAAGCGTCGATGCTCGCCAAAGTTCAAGATCAACAAGACAAAAAGAAGTCACGAAAAGAAAACTTTCTTACAAAACAACAAGGAGAAGGCCTAATTTCTAGAATCGTCATCAGAAGAAGGAAAAAACACTTTTTGAGAAGCAGAAGCAATCCTTGATGATAGATCTTCGAGAATAGACTACAACTACAAGATCTACTTGGATTAAAAGAAGAACAAATGATTTACACAACATACAGAACTACTGGCTACATCGACAACCTAACAAGATGAATCTATGACTGGACAGCCCACCCTTCGATCTCCTTTATGCCAACATCAAAGCGAGGGCTAACAGCAGTGCATCCAAGCTGCCATCAAATCCTCGACGGGGACCAGCTACCCACAGACTCGATGTCATCGACATCTTCAGCAGTAAGAGCTTCCCAGTCGACTTCATCCCCGGCAACGAGCTCTTCCCAGTCAACTTCTTCCTCGCTGTCGCTGCTAAGGACGATCAAATCAACCCCCATCAAGGTGGCATCAACAGGAGGAACGGAGACAAGATTGGCCACAGGGGCAACCACTGGATCCTCCTCCTTTCGCAAAGTAGGAAACGGCATCGATGTCCTGGCAGGCGATCCTTCACCACCGAAGCCTCGCAAACTCCAAGGGACAACGGGCTGAGGATGATGATGATGAAGACCCTCCGCTCGGCGACGCTGCCAAAACAGCCGCTCTTGGAGAGCGGACATGTGACGAACACGGCACCTTACGAACGCAGCGCCTTTGGATTAACTTCTTCACCATTTTTGCTATGGCAAGATTGAAAAGATAAAGGTGCCGAAACAATCGCAAAAAGGGGTAGTTAAATAGGGCTAAGCCATCTCCTCAAGCAGTCCAACAGCCTCCTTGAGATAAAGGTAGAGTTAATTTTTTCTCCTAAAGTTAAGGGCAGAGTTAATCCCTTCACCAAAACCAACATGGCGCTTCAGTTTCCAACATTAACTGCGCAATGCAACCGGTGTGAAAGTGGTGTACTTTTTCATGCAGAGCAGCTCAACGGACAGACCAACCGAGTTCTTCTTGTTACAAAGGAGAAGACAAAACACTTGGACAATTTTTAGGCTTGGATGAAAGTAAGAAGGCTGACAAGCCAGCACTTGACCTATCCTGGGTTGTTTTCATGGCATGGATGAGAGCCAGATAGCGCTCACCCTATCCCAGAGTTTTTCAACTCGGATGAGAGCAAAAGAGCTGAAAAGATGCTTGAGCTCGCCCTATCCCAAGTCTTTTTAGGCCTGGATGAGAACCTGACTGATCTAACGTCTACAATCGACAAGACTCACAAAAATAAGAGCAAGGACAGTTGGAGGGACATTATCCAAAAGTACCTAGATACGCCTACAACGATTAAGGCTTATATCCAGCACGTATTTAAAGAAAATTCCAATGTCTGGTAAAATAACTCAGAAAGATCACTCGAATGATTCAAGCAAAATAATAAAGATGTATCAAAGAACTAGAATTCCTTTACAAGGCACAATACAAAGTATATCTTTACAAGAGGAAGGCGCCCGGGCGCTACAAATGCTAACCATCAGCTTCATCATCAGAACATGGGAGCTGAATATCAAGCTTCTCGGCGATGAAGGTGGCCAAATCTTCAACATCAGGTTCAGCCTTCTCGATGGAATCCAAATAATTTTCATCATTGACTTGCTCCCTAAGTTTTTCTAGAGGGACCGACAGAGCAAGAACACGGATATGAGCTAAAATGTTCTTGACACATGTCTGGACGCCATTCTTGATGAAGCTCTGAAGGCGCTTAGGAATTAGTGGGGTGAAGTCACCCTAGGTCCTTCCATCATCTTCAGAAGTCCGAAGAAGCTTGGCAACGGTTTTGAAAGATTTTCATAAAGTGGCAAACCGTTGATCAGATACCGCCAGCTTCTGGGACAAATCCTCAACGGTCTTTTGGACCTGCATAAGATCCCTGTTAGCTCCACACTGAATTAACTTGGCAAGGGCAAGTTCTTCTTTAGCATGAGTAATTACCTCCTCAGCCCTATTATGATTATTATGGAAAAGTATATTCATTTTCTCCAACCTCCGAGAGTTTTTGCTTATGTCCACGGAGTGCTAATCAAAGCAATAAGAAGAGATCATGCAAAATCAGAACAGAATTATAGAAATGAAGAAGCAAAGAAACAAAAAAGAACTCAGAGTACCTTCACACTTCTTCTTGAGACCTTCATATTTCCTAGAGGACTCCCGCAAGGTGGCCATGGCTTCGTCCCTCCTCTGCTCCGCCTCAACGATTTGCGTGTGGAGAGCCCTCTCAGAGTCCTGACACCCTTGGCGCTCAGAATCCAGCTCCACCTCCTTACTAGCCAACTACACCTTTAGCTGACTCAATTCAAAGGACAACTTCTTCTTAGTCTCACCCGAGATAAAAAAGTTAGAGTGATCCCGAGAGAAAGACTGCTCTCACAGAAAAAGGAAGGAAATAAGAAAAGAGAGTAAAACAAGCCGAAATGCCAAAAACAAGAAAGAAGAAGACGCCTACTTGAAGCTGCTCTCCAAAGGAAGCCACGCTAGCTGCAAGCCTTCCCCAAGACACGGTCAACTCAGAGAGACGATGGGTGGCATCAAATTGCAGCACCACATCCTCCTCCAGACGGAGACTGCTGGAAGCATGATCAGCAAGGAAGAAGTCGGCTGAGCCGAGGAGACCACCACTAGAGCCGAAGCCAAGCAGGCTTCTCCGCCACAATCACGGTCACTGTAGGATTAGGCGACTCCACAACGACTTCATCAGCCTGAGCCATCGCCTCCCCCATAGTCGCCTCGCTGGCCGTACACTCTGAATCTTGGGACTCGGTGCACAGAGGAGCACCAGCGGACTAAGAAGAAGTCGACTAGGGATTGGGGAGAGGCGATGATGATGGCCTAAAAGATGATAAAGAACTCTCCAATAAGGAAATATGCAAGAAAGATAAAGAACAAGGACAGAACGAGCTAGCCAGAATTCACTTAGTTGTCCTTCTCTTCAAGCTGATACCCCCAAGACAAACGGATGGCTTAGGTAGGGGCATGGCAGTAGAAAAAATATCAGTGCCACCCTGCTATGAGGTTGGCAAGATTGGCGCCTCAGCCCTCGCAGAACTCAAGCTCGACCCTAGTTTACTGCAAGGAACGAAGAAGAGAAAAATCTGAAGAAGAACTCGAACCAATACAAGATAACATAAGGGGAACATTATAACAACTCATCGACAAGTATCAAGGGCCGCATCATCTTCCGCATCCTCATCCTCAAGAATCTCCACCACACTGCCATTTGAAGAGAAAGGAGGACTCTAGTAAATATACAAACAGGAAAATCAAAGAAAAATAAGGAACATTGACACGCTCACCTAGGAGCATGATACCTATGACTTGAGTACCTGGACGAGTACTCGGAGGACATGGCTTCTTAGTAGCAGACGTGCTGGCGGAAGCATCATCCGCCCGCGCCCTCTTGTTGGTGGAACGAGGAGCTCGAGGAACTAGGCGTGGCACATATTCAACATATTGGATGACTTTATTGCAGGAAGCACCAGGAAGAATTGTGATGACTAGAGACTTACTAATTGAAGAAAATCCAGTAGGGTTCTCACCAACCCCTGCCCCAGCTAGGTTGCTTTTAGAAGTGATCGGGTGACGAAATTCTGACCCAAATCCTACAGATTACCAATAACAAGACAAGTAAGGAAAATGAAGATAGAAAATACCAATAATGAAATAAATGTGAAGAAAATATACTCGCGCAAATAAAACAACTCACAGCGGGGGGCAGATTATCTCCACAATATTCAAAAACTACGTGGGGGACAATGGTCACCCCCTTCAGAACTTTCTTCAGGCGCTCTAGCACCTCTTCTTCAGTTAGCTTGAGAGCGGGGACCATCCGAGAGGGGTCCTTAGCCCTGGAGTACCTGAAGCCGAAATGCTCCCTCTCCTTCAGGGGTTGAACTCGGTGACGCAGGTAGCTGGCGATGATCCCAAAACCGGTCAAACCTTGCTGCTTCAGAGTCCGGATCCTATCAAGAAGTGGCTTGATTGCCTGGAGCTCATCGCTCATCAAGGGATTCTTCTCCCAACGGTCATTAACCGTGGGACCAGATCTAGAATGAACAGTAAGGGGAGGAATCATGTTCGCAGCATAAAACCACTCGGAATGCCAGTCCCGAACAGAACCAACAAGATCATAATAAAAAAAGAGAATTTTCTTCCCCTGACAGAATTGGATGTCACAACCACCCAGCGGAGAAGTATTGTCACTCTGAGGATGCGGCTTCAAACGGAAAAAAGAAGCAAAACAGAGAGATTGAAGAAACAATGCCAAGAAAAGCTTCACAGAGATGGACGAACATTAACAGATGGAGGACAACATTCAGAGTCAAGTGGTTCAGAGAAATATCAAAATAATGAAGGAAATGATGAACAAAAGCAGAGGCAGGCAAGCAGAGACCAGCTCGAACGAAAGAAACAAACAGGACAATCTCACCTGGACCAGGAGTAGGAACCCAGTGCTAGCCTAGGATCTTCCAGTCGATAAAATCTTTCTCCTAGATAAGGTCGTCGCTGACTAACTCACGCAGCTGATCCTCCGTTGTAGTCAGAATTGGCCATAGCTTCTCTGCAACCCTCATGGCGACGAACTCTTGATTCTCAATGATCGAGAACAATGCCTCCTCGTCCACCAACACCTCTTTTGACTTGCTTGACGACTTCTTCTTGCCCATACAATGATGAGGATCTAAGGTCGGCGGAAAAAGTTTGACGGTGGTGGCAATAGCAGCGATGGGACTATGGAGGCTAGGGTTTCGCAAAGGCTGAATGCTAGAAGGGCAAAGCAGAGTAAGAAAGAGGAAGAAGAAGGAGGACCCTTAAATAGATTTACAACAGTAAAAACGCAGCCCACTAGGCCCACTTAACGCGGCATGGAAACACAATGGTCTGTTTCTTACCATAACTGACACGGCCAAAATGACAGACCACACAACTTTTCACAACGGTACAGTGCAACGGGCAGATTTCAGACTTATCCATTCACACTGCGCCGTTGCTGAATTGTTACAGATCGCACAACTCAGAAAGAACTCGCCATTCACAAGAATCACAGAGGACGTTACAGAACGCTGCTAGAGAACCCTGATATTCCAGAAACAACCTGGATGATACTCAAAAGCTCTCAGACAACAAAAAAGGAGATAACAACTGGAATAGAAAGATTTTTTATTACAAATATCGTCAAAGGATATAAAGTTACAAATCTTATAAGACCCAACGAATTAGGCACTATGATGAGCAATGTAGCAACAAGGAGCCCAGGCAAAACATGGCTCTAGAAACGACCACATGCTTCTAGTTACAATACGGCAGAAGACACTCAACTCGGAAACACTATTTTCTTCAAAGGAAGGACACAGTGCACCCAAGACGGATATCAGCAGCATAGCGGGACCACACGTACCAGGTGAGGCTCGCAGGCATCAGTCTACCCAAGCCTGATGTGATCCTGGATCAAACGCTGATTTGCACCGGATAGTCACAAGGCAGTGTGGAAGGAACAACCCAAAGCTACTGGATGATGGAACGTATCCCATATCACAAGACTTCTTCCACCCGCCACCACGTACTACCTAGTACAATGCTACTACGAGATTAGTCTACCTCTAATCTCGATCATAAGACTTCTTCCATCTGCTAAAAGACTTACGAGATTCACAACTCACACCCGGGGGCTGCTCTACTTCACAAACTATCATACTCATGACTACGGGAACTTCAGACTATACAACAAGACACTTGATGAATCGAAGCAGCACACCAAGAGGGTATTTATAGGCCAAAGAGTGGTGCACATAGACTAGGAGCACTAACAGAACAAGCCTGACAAAGGTCTCAGTGAAAAGACAGAAGCAATAAGAAGAGGACACGCGCGTGAAGGAACAGTACTCAAGGACAAGCATATTCGAAAGAATATACCAACACTGTACACCTTGTGACTACAGAGAATTCAATTCCACTGCCAACCACCACCAACCTCAGACATAAAGCTGGCCACCTAAGAAGATGATAAAGGACCCTCTATCCTAGTTCTAAATGATCGAAAAGAACCCAAAAGATGCTCGGGGGCTGCAGGGTACATATCCTCAAAATAGATTTTTAGTTTTTTCAACAATCAAGATTCAAGACCCTCTAACTTTTTGTTTCAAATAGCAAGAGGCTCGGGGGCTACACTCAGTGAGTGCCCTTTTTCTTCGAAAAGCGCATGTCACTCGAAAGACTTCTTCAAGACAGGACCAATCAAGATTCAAGACCCTCCAACTTTTTGTTCCAAATAGCATGAGGCTCGGGGGCTACACTCAGTGAGTGCACTTTTTTCTACGAAAAAGTGCATGTCACTCATGAGACTCCTTCAAGATATGACCACTTCAAGGCTTCACGTCGAAAGAACCTAGACCAAGCTTTATTCACCAGGCAAAGCTGGGGAAACAAAGAGGCCCTCGAGTTCAACCGTGAAATGCTCGAGGGCTTGTCGATGTGGGACCCATGGGGTTCCACGGTGATGTGACTATAGGCTATGGGCCCTGGCTTGGCCAACGGGCAGAAGCGAGAAGAGGTGCAGCGTCTACTACACCAACTCCGAGTAGAATAGGCTAGACTAGCTGGACTCCTATGGAAAGCACCTTCTGTATTTAGTTCAGGACACCTTCGCTGGATCTGACTAGGATTGTAATCGCACCGCAACCTTCTCTATCGATATAAAGAGAGGGTGTGGGCACCCCTGTAACAAGAGATGATAGAACACAATCAATCCAACGCAAAGGCTAATGCCGACCGGACGTAAGGTTATTTCTCGATCACGGTCGAGGGCCTAAACCAGTATAAATTGACTGTCTCTACGTTCATCGTCGAGTTCTAGCACACGCTGAAGTCCGAACAACTGTCCTGGGTACCCCCGTAGCAGGCTATCGGTGGTCAAACACCGACACCAGTACATCCCAAAAATTCAAACTACATGATGGGTGGACCAGACACTCTCAATAACGCATATATATTATAGGTTCCTTGCCAGATAACAATTGCACCAAGGTCTGGAAACTTAAGATTGGACCAAAGTGCAGATTCTTCCTTTGGCTACTACTACAAATACGAAGCTACCAACAGTAGACACATTATCAAAAGAGGAGGGTAGGCCGACCCTCTATGGAAGTTGTGTTTTATTCTACAAGAATCCTACACACATGGTGGTAAAATGCACTTACTAACGCTAAAGAGCTGTGGAGTTTGGTGGAAACTTGGTTCCAGCAGCAAGGGTTGGTCCTGAACCAAGACACAAACAGCATAAAAACATGGTGGAAACTGTTGACTCAACATCAATGGACAAATTACCATAGGCTGACGATCATAGTATACACGGTCTGTAACTTATGGAAAGAGCGATGCCGTTGGGTTTTCGACAATAGGGCGCAATCCACACAACAACTGCTGCAAATAATAAGGGAAGACTTGAAGCAGCTACAACAGGCGCATGAAAATGCTCAGGAATACAACTAGAAGGCTGCAATTCAGAAATTGGCTGCGCTGGAGAGGGCACCAGTTTTCAGTCTGGCATCGCTATGAGATTTTTTTTCATCCTGCTTTTATTTTTCCTTCTGTTTGACTGAATCTCTGTAACCCATACATACTTTGCTACTACTATAATGAAAACGACAAAGCACCTATACCTCTTTTCCCTCAAAAAAATATTCTCATTCTTGCTTTATGTTAAAGAGTTAAACCAGGGTTAGTGACATGGACTATAATAACGTTATATGTTGGCATGTTGTCTAACCTACTGCCCTTAAGTAGTAAGGTGAAACCTCCATGATCTCGCATCAATCCATAAACTTCGGCCACCAAGGCCTTGATTCAAATTAGGCTAGGATGTGCTGACAACTTTTTTATATTGGATTAATGTTAAATAATTAAGACATCCTATGTCAATCCATTTCTCTTAGTCCCATGCACGTGGGGAAAACCAATGTATGCATAAAAAAATTCAGAGGCGATGATCCCCATGGGCTAGCCGGCCTGGCGGATGATGCAACTTCTTATCCCCATGGGCTAGCCATACTTGTAGAAACTGACGGTGAAACTTCTTATCACCGTCGTCTCGGCGTGACGGTTGGAACTGTTGCGATTTCCACCTCCTTATCATATAGCGAACTGACAGTGATAGAGATTTTCATCACCAACTCTAACCGGTACTATGGCCTTCCACTTTCAGACCAGTGGCGAAACTGCTTATCACCGCCGGTTTGTAAGTGTGTCGTGCATTGGGTTACTAACAGGTGGTGCTAAATGTGTTCACCGCCAGTTCGGCATATGATATGGCGGCGAGGACCAACACTATTTTTATTGTTGTATCGTATGTAGAACCGGCGGTGGAAACATTCATCATTGCCAGTAAATTCACCCATCTGCTCCCCTTGATCCTATGAACTAGCAGTGAAATGTATCAACGCCGGTTCTCACATAACCAGCGGTGATCATCTTTTCTGTAGTATTGGTGATAGGATTGGATCCTAGGTTGCATTACTCTTTTGCAGCAGAGATAACGACAACACAGTTAGCAAAACTTTAGTTGCACATCTAGATAGGTAACTTTATTGAATAGGTTTTGATAAGTGGAAATTAGAGGCCATAGTCTACAATAGATTTTTGGAAACCTAATTCAACCCCCACCCCCCCTCTTAGGAGTCACGGTTTCTTCAGTTGGCACAAACACATGTAGGGGACTTAATTAAGCTAGCTCCTTTGTCCATGGAGGCATCCGGACGCATCTTTTATAACTGGAAGCAATTTGTGGTAGGTGGGATCAATGGTGGAGAATAAATGAACTGATAGTTAGGTGGATCCAAAGACTGAAAATAATACTGATGAGTCACTATAAAACCAGACAGTGATATGAAAATATAACTACTGGGTGCTGGCTTGACTCGGCGGTGATATATCAATGCTAGGTCATAGCATGAGCCGACAGTGATACCATAGCTATCACTACCGTCTTGTAGCTTGAAACTAGTAGTGATAGATCGCTATCGGGTGGTGGTTTAAGACGACAATAATAGGTGCCGTCACTACCGGGTGATAGCTTCCTGCCAAGTTTTTGGATCCTAGGCTTATGACCCGAATGTGATAATTAATCACTATCTACCTCGGTGTCATTGATGATAATCCATGAATTGCCATGACTAAAGCTTGTACTTAACTCTGTATCTCCTCTTAATGAAATAGGTGAATTACCATGACAAAAGCTTGTACTTAACTTTGTAGCTCCTCTTAATAAAATACGTGTCATAATGGCTTGGTCGGAAAAAAAGATGTTAGGGGATGACATGTGGGTCTATTTCTGTATTTGACTACGATGTGTGACCAACATTGATAGAATAAATGATAAATCTAAGTGAGATGATGTAGTGGTAAATGGATGAACACTAATTAGAGAGTTTTGTACCAAGGCCCCACACCCCACTAAATAAATTTATGGATCTAAATTTGCAAAATAATAGTTTGGGGATATAGGTGACATCACGCAGAATAAGTGGAAAAACCTAACTTGCTTTACTCGTCATAATAATCGCCACGATAGGGCGAAACTCCTTGTTTGGGTGCACACACTTGTACGACTTGAACAAACACAAGCAAACACGCCATGAACCCTGCCAAAATCAGAACTATGTTGCCCATGCAAGCACATGCACTAACTGATGTGATGTGGATGGATAAATTGCTCCTAATAACAAGAAAATGTGTATATATAGCAATGTTTTAAAAAACGCAATTAAACTTCGTTTAATCTCGATTAAACCCTAAACGGAGGCCCAACGTCTCGTTTAGGGCCTAGGCGCCCAATTAAACTTTGGGCGTGCCAAGATGCTGCGTCTACGCGCTAGGCGGCACGGACGCGTGAAAAATCGGCGCTAGGCGTCGCTGGTCGGGTGGGCGGCGGCCGCGCGCGCGTGGAAAACGCGAGCAGGAGAGGGCACGCTCACGCGGGAAAAAGGCGCAGGCTGTGGGCGGGCTGCACGCAGAAACAGAGCGGGCGGGAGGGATCAGATAGGTATGGAAATTACTCCTTTCCTTTCACGCACGCGAGGCCGTGACCTGCCGCCACTCTTGCTGCTGGTAGCGAGCAGAGCCCCTGCTCGAGAAATCGCACAGCCTGGAGGGGGATCGAGGCAGCACATCCAGGTGTTATTACTTAGTACTTACTACTAATCTTGCTCCCAGCAAGAGGTACGATCACTGTTATTACTTCTAGTTATGTTATTAGAACTGATTTTGCTCTCAGCATCACAAAAATAAAAAAAACCAAAAACGTTTAATCAGGTTTAATCTACGTTTAAACTTCCTAAACTCTAAACCTTAGGCTAGCGCACGCCTAGCGTCTAGCGTTTTTTAAAACATTGATATATAGTCATATAGGGCACGTTTGTGCACCTGGACCAGCATGGCCTGGCCAGCCCAAATGGACCAGGCATGGGCAGGCCTGCCCCAACTGCTGCAACACAGCTTGTTTGCGCACTTGTACCGATTCAGCCCGACCCAGGCGAGCTGGTGTTTGTGACCCAATACTCAGCCGGGCTCAAACGCCAACCGCCACCAACTGCCGAGCACAGATTGTGTTTGCCAGCTGCTGTGCTCGGCCTGGCCCAAAGAGAAGGAAGAACAGCATGATCAATAGAGAAGCAAACACTTTGAATGAAAATGTACAAAAGACATAGGCCTCAGACTAATTCCATTTAATCAACACATACATTGCTAGCTACATTGCACAATCAAAGAAGCAAATTAAGAACAGTAGCAGAATTAAGTAGTTTGGCAAGCCGAGAAGGGCAACAAGTTAACAGAAAAGAGAGTACATGAATCAAAGTGGCATGTAGCCAGCTAATGCAGTCATCCCATTGTGTCATCATCGGCCTAATTAAAACAACAGTTGTGGCACATGAACAGCTTGAGTGACAGACCAACTACAACCATAAACAAGATTAAGATGACAACATTTTTGTAATAGCCTTGCAGCCTAGGTGAATGAGGATAGGTTTCAGAACCTTGAGTTGTCACCAGTTCATGGGATGCTAATGCATCCCCATGAGGGGCATCAATTGGTAACAGCAAGGGTTCTTGAGGTACCCTTGCATTGAAATCTCTAAGAGCATCATCATAGTTGTTGTACTTCTGATAGATAGCCCCTTCTTCCCTAAGCACTTGCTTAGCACACTCATACCATGTAAAATAAATCCTAGGTTTCTTTCCTTCAAAGACCACATAGCAAGGAGGCATTCTCTGAAACCAACCAAATGTAGAACATGTAAGTGGTCTGAATGACATGCCTCAGTCGACCATTCAGTTTGAATGATGGTGAACATCATCGGCTACTTGATAAAAAAAATTGGCCTTAGCTTAGTAGTTTGGTGGTTTTTTTCTTGTTTAGTCATTGGTGGCTACCAAGAATTGTAAGAACCAAATAAAGAGGCAAATAAACAACAGTTGCACTCACTGCCATACAAATCTTTTGATCAGTTGCACTCAATGCCATTAGCCATCACAAGAGGATGTTGTTGCTATGGAGTACAACTGAGCATTAGTGTAGAATGGAAGGATAGACAAATAAAGAACAAAGCACAACAACAAAATCGTCAAAACAAGAATAAGGTAGCCACCTCATGTTTGTTTTATGCATCATAGGCCTTTAAATCCCACAGTTACCACCAGGGAATAAACAACACAAATAGGCAAATAGTTATCAAATAAAAAGTAGCCAATAGAGGCTACAAATAAGTTTCTTACAATACCAAGTTCAGCCCAACAGCCAAGGGCTCAAATGTTCCCAAATCCTTGCCTATTGTTAGCCACCCTCCTAGGCAAACTACACCATCAAGGTCAGGTGTCAAAAGAACAAGCAGACTGCACAAAAGCTCCTGTTGTCAAAAGAAGAGAGAGTGGGTGAGAGGGATGAAGGAACTATACATCTCTATAGTCAACCCCTCCTGGCCTTCTAGCCCTTCATGTGTAGTGGAACTACACATAGTAGTTTTTGGCTAGGAAGGTCCTAAGCCAAAGGGCCCTGTGGGCATCACTCATGTTTACAAAGCCCCTGCCTTAGGCCTTGTTGTCCAGGAGAAAGGTGTAGGCAACAATAAGTGCCTCCTCACTGAAGCCAGGCATCTCCATCACAGCAAGGTACAAATTGGCACCAACATGGGCAGGTCCAATCTCCCTAAGAGCATTGACCACATTGTTCACAACATCTGACATGTTAGTCAACATGAGCATCTCCTCCTCAGAGAAGTTCTCTCTCTTCCTCTTTGGTCCAGCAGCTGAGGAGGTAGGAAGCAGTTCAGTGGCCTTGCTATCCCCTCCCTGTTCACTGGGAACTATGGTGTGGGTCAAAGGAGGACCATCAGCCTTGGCAGCAACACTGTTAGCCTGGTTCTGCCCTAAGGCTTCACCAGACCCAAGTGCAAACTTGCCTATGGCGATGGCATTAGCAAAGATAGCCTCCTTCTCAGTGTAGAACCTAATAGGGCAGTTAAGAAACTTTACATCTTTAGGATGGTCCTGTAGGGTTGGGCAAATGTAGTTTAAGAAAGGCAAATGTAGGTAGTCAAGGCAAAGATAAGAGATCAAATTGCTACCTTGCAGTGGCCAAGGTAGTGCTCTTGCTCAAGCATGATAGCATGAGCCTGGTCATCCCAAAGAGCACCACTAAGGTCTTTCAACTTGCTCACCCTAGCCTATTTCTGCCTCCACTTCCCCAAGTGGTTGTACACTTGAGTTGGGCTAACAACCTCCCCACAGAACAGCTTGAGGGCTTTGGCCACAGAATTCACATCTTTGTCCTTGAAAACCATGTCAGGCCTGCTACCATCACTAACAAGGGCAGCCATCCTCCTTAGCACAAAGCCAGAGGTGGTGTTGGTCCACCTCATTGCCCTCACAGCCCCATTCCCAGCCACAGGAGCAGCAACATCAACAGGGTTTGCTGTACCTGGAGTAGCACCAGCACCAGCACCAGCACCAGCACCAGCTGGAATAGGGGTAGCAGCACTAGCACTAGCACCAGCACCAGCTACAACAGGGGCAGAACCACCAATGATGAGCTGCTCCATCACTGAAGTACCAGCAACAAACCCACCCTCAAATGCACCTGAATCCATCCTAGGGCTAGCATGTAATGAAATCAACAACAGAATGAATCAAGAACAGACTGGCAACAATATTAATAGTTGCATGAATGAACAACAGACTTCCAGATCATGAAGAACAGAATGATTCAAGAACAGACTGACAGCAATATTAACAGTTGTATGAATGAACAACAGACTGACAGCTCATGAAGAACAGAATGATTCAAGAACAGACTGACAGTAAGTTTAACAACAACAGAATGAATGAAGCATAAAATTGGTCTTAGCTTTGTCCACCAAATTATTACATCACCATGACACACACATGAGTTCCATAGCACGGTATAGAAGCTAAATTCAAGAACATATTACATCAAATAGTGTTTGTTCCCCTCCCTTCCCACATAGCATTGCAAATGACATCCCTTATTTCAGCCATGTCAACAGAGTCTTGGTCCAGATGGGCTGAGGGCAGGTTGGTTGGATCAGCAGAAGCAGTGAAACCTTCCTCATCAGGAACTACTTCATCAATGCCAAAACCTAGGATCCAGTTGTGCAAAATGGTACAGGCAACTACAAGCTTCACTTGTGTCCTATACTTGTGGAAGGGTTTGTTGTCTAAGATCCTAAACCTGCCCTTCAGTGCACCTATAGCCCTCTCCACAGTCACTCTAAGTGATGAGTGCCTAAGGTTGTAGAGCTCCCTTGCATTGGTGGGCCTGTTCCTTGGGCCATACTCAGACAAATGGTACCTAACCCCCCTGTAGGGAGGTAGAAAACCATTTTTGCATGCATACCCAGCATCTACCAAGAACATTTTACCTACACAAGACATCTACTATGAGAGTGTGTGTTAATAGGCCATGGAATATGTAATTAGTGTTGGTGTGCAATTACCTTCTGGCAAACTCAAGCCATCTTCCCTGGCTACAGCATCTGCCAAAACAGTTGCATCATGGGCAAAGCCCTCCTAGCCAGCCAGGACATAAGTGAATTTCATATCACAATTCACAGCTACCATGATATTTTGGGTGGGATCCTTTTTCCTATCCCTGAAAGCTTGTTGCATGCGCCTAGGAACCCTTGCTAGGAAATGAGTGCCATCTATAAAGCCAATGACATCCTAAAAAGCATGGGTCAGTCATTGCAACAGGTCTAATGTAACTAATGAACCCAGGGTATACAATTACCTTAAAATATGGATTCCATGTATGGCTTCCAAGAATCTTTGGGTGAGTGGTAGTGCTAGCTGACTTTATCATTTCATTCCTAAGCTCACCCATAGCATACAACACCTAATGGAAGTGCTTGTGGACAGTTTGGATGGACCTCCTGAAGGACTGGTGGACAACCCTAAATCTTTGGTTGTGCCCTACAACATGTAAAAACATGGCAACCTGCTCTTCTACTAACACCCCCTCCCTATCAGTGACAAGACTCCTCTCTCTAAAAGTTCTCACTAACTCAAAAAAAGCAACTCTCTTCATCCTAATCATAGAAATACACTCTGAATCAGTGGAGTTGTATATCATTCTCAGTGTTCTCTGTCTGTGCTGTTCATTTTCATCCCTAATCAGGGCCAGTGCTATAGGGTCAGGCAGTGGGGTTTCAGGTTCAGGTGTTTTCCTTTTCAGTCTAGTGGATACAAAGGAAAACATAACAACAGTCAAGGCAACTACCTTCCTACACAGCATGTCACGGCTCAAAGACAAATCCATCTACGAGCATGTAAAAATGTAACATGATTTCAGCTTAATGTACCCTGCTAGGCATCAACATGAATGTGAAATGAATGCATATGAACAAAAGCACGACTGCATCTTGTATGTGATGCCTCCCAGTGCTAAATTTGGACAACATCATCGACCAATGATGGAACAAAAAAACTCAGAGCAATAGTAATTAGAAACAGATCAACATCCCTAACAGATGAAGAATAGCAAGGTACAAGTAACACTAACAACTGCATCAAATAGTTATGAACAGCAAGGTACAGTACTAATATGAAACAGATCAACAACCCTAACAGATCACGATCCCAACAGATCAAGAACAGCAAGGTACAAGTAACCCTAACAGGAGCATGAAGTAGTTATAAACAAGTATGAAACCCTAACAGATCATGAACAGCAACGAACAAGAAACCCTAAGAACTTCAAGAAGCACCACAAAAAAGAAGATTGGGGTTGATTTCACCTTGGCTTGGGGTCCAAACAACGGAGAGGAGGTAGATATGGAAGTAGAGGATGCAGATCGGGAAGAAGACGAAGCAGATGCAGACGGAGAAGAAGAGGAACACCGCCGCCACGGAGTCCTAGCAGCAGCCGGAGCGGGGACGCAGCGAAGAACCTCGGCGTCGGTGACCGAACCCACAACCAGCCGGAGGTCGTCGCCGCCGCCACGCACCACCACTCACTGCCGGTCTCTCACGAGGGAGGTGGAAGAGCAAGCACCGAGTGGAAGAAGGAGAGAGTGGAGAGTGGGAACCCGTATATAAAGGCCAGCGAAATCGCCGCCATTTCGCTTCGCGCGCGGCGGCCAGAGCGGGAGCGGGGAGCGGGGACGCGCGCGAAGAAGTTTCCCCTTCCTGCCAGAGCCCGCGCGAGCCACCCCGTCGCCGCCCAAAATCACCCGCATGCGCCGCCACGAACTCGGCTCCAAAGAAACGAGGGTTTTGGTCGTTTCCAGAGGGCCAGGCGGAGAGGGCGTTTTTGGCTCTGGGGAGCCAGGGTCGCTCGCGGGCCACGACCACAAACATGGCAAGTTGCAGCCCACGGGCGCAGCCGGGCCTCCGGGCCAGGGTCGCAAACGCGCCCATAGATGTTGCAATGCAACCGACGATACAGTGATATTTTTGCAGGAGGAAAAAAATGGTAACAGGAGAAATTGGGTTCCTCTTTATTGCAC
The DNA here is from genome assembly GCA_038087645.1 of Saccharum hybrid cultivar R570. Lineage (NCBI taxonomy): Eukaryota > Viridiplantae > Streptophyta > Magnoliopsida > Poales > Poaceae > Saccharum > Saccharum hybrid cultivar. The sequence continues at coordinate 27,360,348 of JAQSUU010000066.1, read as the reverse complement.
ATTTATGAACAACTACGAATTGAAGTTGACATTACATAGTAATATGAAATGTTGATGTGCATCGTATAGTCCATATCATTAGTACTCTTGCTCATGTACTAACGGGCACATGCACATGCATCCACGTAAATGATTTAACACTCGTTTCTAGCTATCGTCGAGTTAATTAGCCACTCGGCAGTTGCAGCGGACTTCTCCCTTGGAGGGGTCCGTGAGTGGTGAATGTTGCCCATGTTGATCATGGACTGCGCGAAATTCTTGAAGAAGGCGTCCTGGCTGGTGGCGAACTGGTCGACGATGGGCGCCGTGACGCCCTGCGCCTGCGGCGAGGACTTGAGCTCCTGATCGGAGTTGAGGAAACCCCGGTTCACCTCGAGGTTGGTGTAGTAGTGGTTGTCGAAGAGGTCGGGCGTCGTGGGATCCAGGTCGTTCAGGGCTGAACCGTTGCCGTTCTGTGGGCACCTCTGGGAAAGGAACGCCCGGTAGCCGCTGTTGAGCGTGGGGTCCGGCCGGTTGGTGCCGCTGAAGTTGTACAGCCGGCTCGTGACGAACTGGCACTGAACCCGGCCAAATGTGTGAGCCCCTGCAGTGTGTGCGTGCATTGCAGAGACAGAGAGGGGTAAGTTTTTTTTTCTGGTTCATGCTGATTGATGGCTGCCGAATCGGCAGCAGTGAATAATAGTGAGATGCATGCATGGATCGGCACCTGAGAGGGCGACGAGGTCGACGTTGTGAAGGCCGACGTCCTTGAACTTTTGCTCCAGCACGGTGAGGTTGTCGAAGGGCGACGGCAGGTTTAGTGCGCCCTTGAAGTCAGACTTCTTGCTGTCTAGCCTCCCAAGAAGCACGCTCCACTTTGGGCCTCCGGACTGTAAGTATATAAATATATATTGAAACGAGAAATTAATTACTGCCATCTAGCCAACATGGGCACTGAATTACCAATCATTCTCGTCGTATTATTTTATTAGATCAATAATCCATTCGATCCATGCATTGCATGTTCAAGAAGGTAGGCGCATGCGCATATGGGCCCAGCACGACAAACTCTTTTGTTGGCATCTCTGTGTCGGCATGATATGCGTCTTCCTAGTTCCTACTGTGTGTTAGAACCGCTATAGGCTTCCAAAAAAAAACTATAGGCTTAGCTGGACAAGCAGTGTGGTATGTTCGTGTACATTTGCAGGTGTTATTACATCGATAGACAAATAAATAGGAAATGGATAGTAACTTTTTCAGCCTTTTGTCGTTGGCACACTGATTACTAGTAACCGATATCCAAAATCCAAACTAGTTACCAGTAACCGATATCCAAGATCCAAACTAGTACTGATAGGAGTATTGCATAAGGATTAACTTAAGTGCTAACGGAGTTTTTTTCGAGAGCGTGTCATTGTGACACGTGTTTCATTGAGTAGAATAGATGTCACTGTTACACCAATTCGAAATAATCCATGGATTATCGAGGAAGGATGAAACAGTGATGGCAGTCACTAGATTAAAATTTGGACCTAATTTACAGAATTAAGGTGCTAACGGAGTTATTATTATAAGCATACTTTCAACGCCTACGGATAACCTACCAGCATGCATGTGCAGTTGTGCATGCCCGTTGTCCCCGTTGAAAACTACGGATAACCTACCAGTCATATGCGTGCCATGCATCCATCCATCGTGAATGGACGTCACATCTTCATGAATAGTGAATAGTTTAGTAGGATCACCGACACCTATTACGTACCAGCTCGACGGATATCTCTGCGGCGAGGGCGAGGATGTCGGCGCAGGAGACGACGCCGGGGCAGGCGTCCTCCAGCGCCGCCTTGGCTTTGTCCACCACCGGGAAGCCCCGCGCCGAGTTGTTGTTGGCCGGCGCCAGCTTCTCAGTAGAGTTGGCCACCCCCGGCAAGGCGTCCAGCAGCAACGAGCCGTCGCAGCCCTAGAGATATGACATACAGAGATACGGCAAAAAGGTTATACTGATGCATGGGGCATGGCATGTGCGTGCCATGGCGTGATGGTAAGTACCTGGACGAAGCAGTCGTGGAAATGGAGGCGGGTGAGGCTGGCGTAGATGCGCACGTCGGACTTGTGCGCCTCGATGAGCACCTTCTTCACGATGTCGTAGGCGTCAGGGCATGTGCAGTCGTAGTAGTCCGCTGTCAGCTGCGCCATGGCGCCGCGGGAGCACAGGGCGGCCGCCGCCACCAGCAGCACGCCGGCGAGGACGGTGGTCGCCGCACGATGGGGACTAGAGGAAGCTGCCATCTCAATGCAGGTATGTATGTATATGTCCGTGCAAAAATATAAATCAAAAGATCGACGAGCTCGATCGATGAGGCAGGCACACGCGCCCCTGTAATTTATAGGCGTCGTCTAACGAACAGACGAGCAGCACTGTAGCTCCATTGGGGAGCTATGAGCCTATGCTTGTCGGTTAATCTTGATGAAGTTGGCTGCTGCTTTTCTTACTGTGCTGGGACGGATGGATGGATGAGGATTGAGGACAGACAGCTAGCTAGATATTGATGTAGATAGAAACGGGTCAAGTGTGTCCAGAATGCTTGACCAATCATGGACGCGATGCTCTGTCAAGACTTGTCAAACTTGGCTACTAGCTCCAAGTAGCTTCGTCCTGTGCTGCCTGTTTATGATGATGATCACATGTCTTGTATTCTACTGTTGATCAGCTGCATATCCATATGATGGATATATGCAAACAACAATAGTGCAACCGATCGAAATGTGTACACATATATACATGTTGAGTGGTGTACCGGTACAGTGTATATATACTAATTGATATTATGGTCCGATCCTTACATTATATTGCCCTGTATATGGAGTTTATCAAAATTTGGTATTTATTAGGTAACCATGCATAACCTGCCAACACATCAATTTGGAGTGTGGTAGCTCCCTAAACCTTCCAAAGACGGTAAAAAGGCTCTAGTTAGATCTTGTCCTGCTAGCTCTTCTTGAAATGTACTAGTCATTATACCAAAACCAATCTGTAGAGACTCTTTTGGATTCGCTATAAGTCATTGTAGCGACTGACGATGATATGTCGCAATAACGCTATACCGACCGATGCTAATAGTCACGGTAAGTGGCATCGGTATAAACCCATGATTAGTAGAATGTCAAGCTTCGTATATTTTCACTAGCAATTAGTAAAATTATTATATATTTATGTTTTAATGTAAAATCATTATATAACATATTTAAATTTCATGGAACTTTGTAGCATGACATCAATTTTGTGGCAATTGACAATGTAATAAGCGAAATTGGTGTCAAAGTTTGTACTATGTTTGTCCCAAATAAATCAACTTCTATAGTTGTCTGATGTCCAAATGTTCTTAATATAAGTTTGACCAAACTATTAGAAAAGAACACCAACATTTATATACAATAAGATACACCATGATATATTTTTGTAGTATATACTTATTTGGTGTTACAGGTGTTGGTACTACCTCCGTCCCAAAATAAATCAAGTCCTAGAATCACTCTAAGTCCAACTATATATCTTAACTTTGACAAACTTTAATTTATGGGAAAGAGTAACATCTATGACATCAAATAAGTATATTATGAAAAATATATTTGATTATGTATCTAGTGATGCTAATTTAGTGTCATAAATGTTGGTGGTCTTTTCTACAAATTGGGTCAAAATTTATATAGTCTGTAACTTTTTCTTCTTTCGTATGCAAACGAATATCTAAGCAAGCAGAAACATTTCTTGGATTTATCTGCTGTCACTATCCTCCACGTAAGCATAAACACACTCGCATCATGCATGCATGCATGCATCTGATCCTATCACCGTCCAGCTATTATAGTGATATGTGTACATATACTATAAAGGTCAATGCAAATTCCAACTACATTATTATTGACAAACTAAAACACATGAAATTGAGTTCTTTTTCCTATAGAACTGTTGCAAGAGTATCAAATAAAGCTAGCTGTCATATTTGTATTTTATGATATGATCCTTCCCTTCTTCTGGCCATGTCGTCGGTCGTCTCTTTGATCTACGGCTGGCGCACCAGTAGAACTAACCGTACCGGTCGGTTATGTGTGGCTACTGGCTAGCAACTAGCAAGGGAAATTAAAGCTTGCGTATATTATTTGAGGCTGCTATGCATGCATATGGAATTGATGGGACTCACATGGGTGGCCTCACGGGCGGTGTAATAATTAATAGACAGAGAGAAAATAAAGGGAACATATAGAAACCGAAACAAAAGTTTTTGTTGCTCGAGTTTGGTGGCCGTGATTTTGATCGGTAAAGAATTTTTCCTATATATAGTACGAAAGTATTCAATTCCTCACCATGGTCGCGGAAATTATATCCCTTCAAATACCCTAACTAATCCTATTCCATCATAATTCAAAAAGCTATATCAAATCCTATCTTTACAATATACAAATATGAATATTCTATTATAAACACAATTTTATAGCAAGTACTCCCTTTATCTTGTATATAGTGCACTTAAGCACTAAAGTTTAGTAGGTATTATATCGCGCTACTTATCTGTTGGTAGCAGAGCCCTAGCCCCGAGGGTTTAGCTAACTCTTCTCTATGTATGTGTTTCACTTTCATGCTAGTTGTGGATCAGAGCACCCCTCCGAAGGTTGAGGGGCGAGAGAGCTAGTCTTCGGGCAGAGCAGGCAGCCGAAGGTCAAGGGAGCCTTGGGTGTTGGGTGGGTGGGAGAGGGGGGAGGTTGGGGGAGACAAAGCCTTCTCCTAGAACGGCGCGATTGAGTCTTTGTTGGGCCAGGCTTCCTTATGGACATTCAAAGGTCGTCGAAGGCCACGACATGCATGCCTATCTAGTCTTCAGTTTTAGGTGCCCTGGTCGAGGTACAGGAGCTCGCGACCCATGAAGGGAGAAGACCCTCCCACCGCTCTTGCACACTCCTACACGTAGTTGCTTGCCTAGCAAGCTTAAGCAGCACAAGCTAGAGCCCCTCCTGCACTAGTCTTACTTATTTTAGACCACCACTGATCGTGCTTGATCCGCTCATGGAATTGATCGTTATCACACATTCACACTACCCTCTTCCAATTTCTCTTCCCCACGAGTTCACATGAAGGTTGTGAAGCCTCCTTGGATAGCTCTCATCGAGAGTTATACCCGAAAATATCGTCTTCTTTGATGAACACTGTGAGCAACTCCATCATTGTGGGCAGCCCGTTATGCTTGATCTCTTTCACCAATTTCCATACCATTCAACTGCTATTGACTCTACGATGTTCATACAATGTCCCTCTTTGTGTGGTTGATAGGAGGCGATGGAACATTGCTTTGCCATCATGCTCCACGCTTCCATGTCGTGGCCGAGCTTGCTAGCCACCCTAATCCTCGTCGAGAACCCATTAATTGTATGCAAGTTCACGAGGAGCTCGTCAGTGGTGACCTCATCACCGACGACGACGTCACCAACAACAAGAAATCACCATTGGCCACTATCACAGGCATGGGTGCACACCTATGCACTATGTTGTTGACTGTGGCCACACCTATCATAGACTGTGGCTACGTTTGACTGGTTCAAAAGAATATTTTGCCCATGTAAATGAAATATAAATTTTAGAAAATAGTATAATTGTTGCATATCTCGTAAAATACATAACCAAATCTTGAAAACCCCCAAAATGACAAAAGTAGTTTTGTTAGTCTTGTCTTGCTAAGATCTACACGATAAAAATCAGAAACTGCAAAAACTAACATATCTGCTCTATGCAAAAATCAATACTTAGTATATGTTATTCAATTTTTTAGGCTGATTTATTTATCTAATAATCTTGAAAATTTTGGCATAAGTTATTTTTATCTGTATATGCTTTGCTAAAAAGTTTCAGACCATTTATAGCTTTCGTCATGGATTTATTTGTGCTTATCATTATTAACTGCACAATAAGTGGTTAAATGCTCTTAACGATGAAATCCTTATTTTTCCAAAACTGTACTAGTTCCACGGGGTCCATGAAAATTAAATATGAACACTCTATTGTTATATATAAATTAAACTGCCACTAAAACAAATAAGTTGTCATATGTGTTATTTATTAAATCAAATAAAGGGCTTTTAAATGAAAAATCCCTAGGTTAACATGGATAGTTGTGCTCATCCTAAATAATTCTTCAACATTTGAACACTAATACATGTTTGCATTCATTATGAGCGTTTGTCATATCATCTCGTGTGGCAACCGAGAATGTGGGTGTGCTCACGAGGATCCATCCATCTGAGGAGGCCTATGTGGTGGAGAAGTGTCTGCTGATCCAACTGCAGACCCCGATAAGTTTCAACAACAATACGATCAAGGCAAGCGACAGAACATCTATATCCTTTGTCCTGCACTGACCATATAGTTTACTCGCATCTTAGCTGTATCCTTTTGTTTTTGTTCAGGCTGTGTGTGCTTTTTGCAGAAGTCAGGGTGGGTTCAAATTTTTGTATCAACTCAATGTATTGACCGTGAATTAATAAAATCCTCCGATCCCTTTATCAAAAAAAAAAGTTGCATTAGAATGGAGTAACTAAGGGTGTGTTTAGTTGGGGAAATTTTTTTGTGTCATATCGGATGTTTAGTGAGATGTCGGAAGATATTTTCGGATACTAATAAAAAAAACTAATTACATAGCTCACCTGAAAACTACGAGACGAATTTATTAAGCCTAATTAAGCCATCATTAGTACATGTGGGTTACTGTAGCACTTAAGGTTATTCATGAACTAATTAGGCTTAAAAGATTCGTCTCGCGATTTTCCACCGAACTGTGTAATTAATTTTTTCGTCTACATTTAATACTCCATGCATATATCCAAACGCTTGATGTTACTGTAGAATCCAAAAATTTTTGGCAATTAAACCAGACCTAAGATGTAACATATAAAAGACTTACACCCTGTTCGTTTCACTGGTTTATTGTGGCTGAAAGTACTGTTCGTTGGTTTGTTGTAAGAGAAAAACACTGTTGGATGGCTGCTGATTCTGCTGATCCAGCGAAACGAACAGGGTGTTAGACATACCAAAACTGATTGGGTCTGTTTTTGAATCTCAGTATTAAATATAGGTCCTATATATATGTATATGTTGTATAGTGTTTTGACAATGACTCATAATTAATATCATACCAGAACATTGAATGGGATGTTGATCAATATTTGTTGCAATGCTGCTGTGAGATACAGACACATGCTTCTGCTCAGTTTACTATGTTTCTTTCAAAATGTGGGCACCCTTCTGGGAAGTGTTCATGTGCTTGGTACACGGAACCACGAGTGATTTTATTCAGCATATCACTTTGAATAATATTTTTTAAAACCCATAGGGAAATTGACACGAGTGACAAAAGTTTGATTTAGACGTCTATCCAACAATATTAAATAGCCAGCTCATGTCGTTTGATCAGAACAAAGGACTAGCGAGAGGGGCATGCGCCTGATACCTTCTATACCTGCTAGGTACTCTTTTCTCAACATAGGATACCTATATGTTGGGAGTCTGTTCACAAGAAGTCCCCATTTCCCGGCATAAAATACGGTATTATATAGGTACTCGTGTTGCAACTGAGGCCTTGTTTAAATGCCTTTCAAATTCCAAATTTTTATACTCTCTCTTCATCATATCGAATCTTTAACACATGTATGGAGTATTAAATATAGATAAAAAAAACTAATTGTACAGTTTGGTTGTAAATCACGAGACGAATCTTTTAAGCCAAATTAGTCCATGATTGGACACTAATTACCAAATACAAACGAAAGTGCTACAGTAGTCAGATTCCAAATTTTTTTCATCTAAACAAGGCCTGACATGAATTTTTTTCCCTATGTGCAGTGCTTGGGTAGTCATCATTCTGCACAGTATATGACCTTGTTTGGCATAGCCTGTTCATGATTAGAAGTTGTGCCAAACAGCATGGTTCCATAAACGTAATATTAATAAGCATAATTCAGTAATGATGAGCAGAATATATAAGTACTTGCTGTGTCCGGCCTTCTTCATTAATAACAATATTCGCCTTCATTGTTCTCAATGTACGTAGATGGGAACACAAATTCATGCAAAAACAATATGAACTAAACTAGAACACCTACTGAAACCATATAGACGGTTTGCAATCAATCGATCACCAATCGTTTACTGTTTGGATTCTATTCATTGACCAGATGCGCAACCATATCACTATTATAGTCACATAGATAATTAAGGAGATTTGTTCTGATAGAAAGCATCACTGCAAATATTCCAGTTTTAATTAATACTCTGTCCAACAAAACAGAGTGTGCCCACAACAAAGAACTCGAGAACTACACGCACAGCCGATTCCCACCCGTTTACGGTGAAAACAATCAATGGACTAGCCCCAAACACAATGATTCAACCATGTTGTTCCCCCATTGCCATTTGCATAAGAAAGCGGAAGCGGCTGGCTGCGAGCATTGCAGAAAATCTCACTGAATCCCTAGCTGCCGTAGCCTTAGCCTCCAACTTTTATGCTATCAATCGATCACCGATCAGTTAGTGTTTGGATTCTATTCATTGACTAGACACGCAAGTAGATCACTGTTAGTCGCAGAGATAAGGCCATTTAATTTGTTCTGAAACAAAAGCTCACTGCAAATATTTCAGTTTCCATACTCTGTTCAACAAAACAGAGTGCGCCCAACAAAGGGAACTCAAGGACGGAACCTAAAAAGAAATATACTCCTTACTACCCGCTTGCAGGGAAAAAAAATCAGTGGACTGGCCCCAAATGGAATGATTGGATCGGCTGCCACTTTCTCCCCGGTGCTTGCTCCCTGCGCTGTTTGTACGTGAAAGCGGAAAGCCGATTGCTGCGACTGCGAGCAGAGCCCAGCCTCCGCCTGAAGGCAGAGACGTAATTTTATATTAAAATGAAATTTACAACAGATCGGTAGATTGATTCGCCATAGGTACACTGATGAGACACGAGCCTTGCAATTGCAAAGGGACAGGGCTGACTTGGGTCTGTTGGCCCACAGCCAGAAAAGGGATGGGGCTGAGGTTGGCTTGACCAGGTCTTAATTATGGAGCAAAATTTTGCTGTTTGCTCACAAAAAACATTTGTGGAGGAAAAATAATTTGGTTTGGGAAGGAAGGATCCAGCCCAAATTATGTTAGGGAGGAGATGGATTTAACATTTTTTTCGCGAATACGCACGAGAGTGCATATCATTGTATTCAAGGTTTTAAATCTCCGGCTAAGCCTCTTAGCTTTTGTCCTCCACAACAGCTAAGCCCAACTATAGCCGGAGATAGCTTCAGCTAAGCCGTTTAGCTGTTTTTGTAAAAAAATAGGGAAAAACAGAGAAGAAGCAATATATCGAATGACAAATCTCGTATAGCTGTAGTAAACTAGAAATAGATCCTATATTCCTATGATAAGCAGCAAAGATCTTTAACGGACTGGTTGGAAATGCAATAGATCCTATGAATGAAATGTCTAAATTTGCTTACACAGTCAAACTAATTAACTAGCTGAACAAGTACTGAAGAGTGAAGACCATGGGGAAGAACAAGCTGCCTGCTTCACGGGGAGAAGAGCTCAAAGATGCCGCCAGTGCTACTTGGAGCTACCAACGCCGGCAGCGGCCACCTCGGCTCGAAGCCACTGTTGGAAGCCGTGGCCATCGGAACTCTGAAGCGGATGTTGGAAGCTCCACAAAGGTGCCGCCGCAGGCCACCTCCGCTCGAATAAGCTGCTGCCACCGTCGGCGGCAGAAGCCCCTCAGAGGTTGCTGCTTGGGGGAGAGGAGCAGTAGGACACCGCGCCGCCATCTCCAAAAGAAGCAGCCGCGCCGCCATGTCCGGAAGAAGCAGAGTAGCAGACGCAGGAGATGGACTGGAGAGACGAGCCGAGTCGAGAAGATGCTAGGGTTATGTTGTTTTCCTGGGCTGGATGGATGGAAGGCAATGGGCCGGCAGTGGCATACGTTTTAGTGGGCCGCTCGGTCAATTTCTTGGCCCGGCAGTAGTTTAGCGGCAGCTAAATATGTCCCATTTAGCGGCAATCTCCAGCTATTAGCGTTTTACTTTTGTTAGCGCAAAAAGTGATATATCTTAGCTGCGACTTTGCCCAGCATCTATAGCCGGCTATAGCTGCAGCTATAGCCGGCTATTTAAAACTTTGATTGTATTAGGAGAAAGCAGTTCAAAATACAGAAAAGTCGCGTACGGCTGCCTCACAGACCCAAAGCTCTATAAGGTTCTACATACTGGACACTGAAAACACGTGAAAACAATCAGGCTACAGCCCTGCTAATTGCCGATCAGGGCTCGCAGACCTTCAGCACCTGCTTGCACCCACCGTTCACCTTCAGACTTGATGATCTGCATGGTGTCACCGGCGCTTGTCGTCACGCTGTGGAAGCATCGCGCATTCCTCTCCTTCCATAGCTGCCAAGATACCAGAACAAAGAGTGTGTCGATGCCCTTCCGACGGTCGCCATTGAAGTTCGCGCGAACTCTGCGCCACCATTTCAGGGTTGTTGGGGCAGCCGGCGGAATATTGCAGCCAATCGCCTAGAGAACAAGAAACCAGACCTCTCTGGAGTACGAGCATGTGGCGATGATGTGATCGATGGTCTCTTCTTCCTGGTCACAGAGGTAGCACTCGGGACTTGCTATGAGTCCATGTCTTCTCCGCCGGTCTGCGGTCCAGTGCCGCCGCCTCAGTGCTAGCCACAAGAAGATGCGTACCTTGAGTGGTGACCAAGTTCTCCAGACGAGCTTGTATCCTAGGGAAGGACATGACCCGGTATGCAACATTCTGTATGCCGACCTCGCTGAGTATCTACCAGAGGCAGTCCACCGCCAAACTGTTCTATCGGGGCCGTTGCCTAACTGCAAGCCATCCACAGTATGACAAAGGTGGAGGTAGTCGATGATGGCTTGCGCCGATAGCCCTCCCTCAATGCACCTCGTCCAGGCTCGATAGATTTAACATTTCATTTAGCCTTTCCTTCGCATGAGCTGAAATTGCGTTTTGGCCCAACTCCTTGACTTACACTTTGTGAGGCCGAGATGATAAAGGGAAGGCGGACTGGGCTGTGCGGACTGAGGACTTTAGCCCTAGTGAAGTGAAAACAAAAGACAAAATAGAGAAAAAGAAAAGGCTCGATTGGACTAACTGAGATTGCCAAAGGTTTAATCCATATATCTCATCTCACACTAAAAAGCTGAGTTTCTTTTCAAGGAAACTTCCCCCTCTATAATACATGTTCGATCTAGACTAAGTCTTCCATCATCTAGGGATGTAAGATTTGTAAGCTTTTGAAATTTAGGAGGTTACGATTTTACCCCTCACCATCCTATTGTTTCCTCGTTTGATAGTGATAGGATGAGGACGTCAGACCATTCGGACACGCTCTCTCTAAAAAAAAACTCCCCACATGTGGCCTTCCACTCGACCAACTCCCTGCGGCACCTCCGCCGGCCAATGCCAACCGCCGGCCCCTTTTTGCTATCGCTCGTCGGGCCAAAGCTCCTCGTCGGCCCCTTCTTCCCACCCCCGCTCGGGCGAAGCTTGCCAGCAGCCGCCTGCGCCCGCAACCAGTCCCTTCCTCCCGGCCTTCGCCCGGCCAGAGCCCATCGGTGGCCTGCGCCCATTGCTGGCCTATCCCCATCTCCCTCTCTCTCCACTCGCCTGAGACGGCGGCGGCCCACAGTGCGGCCAAAGCTCGCCGGCGGCCTGTCCCCGCTACCCCCTCTGCTCGCCTCTAGAAGGGGCCATGTCGTACAGAAGAAGAAGTGTGAAAAATGCACGTTGCAAAGTGTATGTTTCAAGTGTTTCAGAGGTATGTTGCAAGTGTTCATGCGGATGTTGCAAAAGTAGACCGGGATGTTGCATATATTGCAATGGTTCACACGTATGTTGCAGGCTTTTGTTTCCAATGTTTCATCTGTTCTCCCAGACGTATGTGGCAAGTATGTTTATTTGAATGTTAAATATGTTTCACACATATGTTGCAACTGTTTTATCTGGATGTTGCGTATGTTTTGCAATGGTTTTCAAGTGTTTTTAGCTATTTTTGCAAGTGTTTTAGATGCATGTTTTAAGTGCTTCATCTGCCCTCAGGCTTTTTGCTGCCTCGCCTCGGTGTCTCCTCCTCCTCCCGGCATCGGCTGGGCATCCGCCGCCCCCTCCCCCTCTTCTCGATCCTAGTGACGTTTGGAGCAGCGCTGGCCCCGTGTGGACGCGCGAAACAACACGCGAAATGAACTACAGGTGCGGATGTCCGGACACTAGCAAGCCCGTCCTCGTTTACATGGTCAGCCTCTTATGGACTCCTATGCGACGTTGACTAATATGAATCCAGTTACAACGATATGCGGCTTTCAGTCCTACTAAGGTTGTCTCTCCGTTTGTTTTTTCTTTTTTTTTATTATTTATCTTTTTTCCATTTTTCCATCGTCATGTTTGTCTTTTTCCCTTTTTCGATTCGTACGACCTAGTATGTTGGCACATTTTTTTTGGTTTGTCTTTTTTATTTTTCTCCCTAAAGAACAAAAAATTCTAGCACCAAATTATTGATGTCCTTTTGAATGAAAACAAATATTATGTTTATTAAAACCTAATTCAACTGATGTTCTAACTAATAAAATAGTTCGATAGTTCAAAAAATAATATTATAATATATTTATAAGTAAATATTTTTGTACTTTGAAACAGGAGAGAAAAAAATCTATCAAGGTTGTACTTTTGCCAACATTAACTTATGTTCTAAATATCTTGGTCATCAAAAAATAAATTATAGCTTTAGATTTTTTTTAGAAAGTATAAAATATAAATAGATATGCAGCATTCTCAACGCTGTGTTTCCATAAGCATTTGAAAGCTTTTATTTCGGTGCAACACACGGGCATATTTGCTAGTTGGTTATAAAGACTTAGGGACTAATTGGATCTGATTAATTAAAACCAATATTTAAAAAGTGATTTTTAATTTTATTATTAGATTACTTTATAATTCCTCAAGATTACTAGAGACCAAACAGGGCCTTAGATATTTTTGTCAAGGTGGTACGTTCAAATTTGAACTAAGGAAAGATAAGCTAGAGTAAGGCATTGATTTGAGGATCAGATGATTTATAATTGGGGTTTAAGCATTTCTACCCCTGTTTCGTAATGAAATGGCCATTTTGCCCTCGTTTTTTTAACTTTTTGATCTTACCCCTGCGTTTTCAAAACGAAGGAAGAGCTTGCCCCTATTCCGTGAAGTCGTCTTAACGGTGTTAAGTTTTGGACAAAAGACAAGTTTGCCCATATAATTTTGCCCCCGTTTTATTTTGCTCTTTGTGTTTTTACCCTTATTTTTAGGTAAACCGTTTGACAATTTTGATATAGATTAGTCAATTCAATCAGGGCAAAATCAGCCAAATTTTAGAAAAACAACTCGATAGCATATCAGCTAAAAATCTATATAAACATAAATTAATACAACACAACAAATTAAAAGTTGTTGTTCCAAAAAAACAAATTAAGAGTTGGAGTAAAATGTGCCTTAGCAGAAAGGATCAGGTAAGGACATTATGGTCTTTTCGCACGGGCAAATTTTATTTTATTTTTTTGGCCATTTAATCAGCTCACACGTGACGGTGTTACAAAAGAGGTGTAAATGGATGTTTCATTTCAAAATCGTGGGGGCAAAATCACAAAGTTTAAAAAGTAGGAGTAAAATCACCATTGCAATAACGGGGCGTAAAGACCAAATTCCCTTTATAATTTGAATACGGATTATTTGTTACAAACTTTATTACACGATTACTTTGGATTTCATTTCAATTTTGAGAAGGAAATTGAAATACCCATGCATGTTGTGAAACTAGAAGAGGCGTGGCTTTTGATAAAAGTTATTTCAAAATGTATAAGCATTTCCTTAAAAGCTCAAAATTGTGACGTCACTGGTATCAAGAAAAAATTGTTTTATTCATGTGCAGTTAATTTTTTTTTGTAGTTCTTGTTCAGGGGAACATATATACTAGTTGCACCATTGGGCACATTTGCAAAGGTGTGAAGACAACAAGGAACATATTAGCTAAGTCTGTCTAGCGCTAGAAGTAGAGGCTACAATGTTAGGATTGGGTTTTAAGTCGGATTTTCTTTGTGTGGAGTTAAGAGTTTGCAATAATTATTGTTATGGTTTCCTTGCTTTGTAAGGATGAAGCGGATTCTTTTCATTTCTTAAAAGAATACACTATTACTGGACTGTTGTATCTTTGAAGTCGTACTAGTCCTAGTATCCAAAACCTTCCGGTCCTTCAAAATTACAAAGTATGTCAAAATTTGAGGACACAGAGTATGTAACATAAATGTAGCTCTACAGAACATCGATAAGCACTCCTTAGCACAAACGAGAACAAACTCAAGTAGTAGCCAGTTTGCCCTTGTACCTCGTGGCACAATATGCAAATGTGAGAAGGTTCAGAAGCTGCAATCCTGCCATCAGCCAGAATAAACGATCAAGACGACCTTCATTGAGATTATCAGCGATCCATCCATGTCGCCCTCTTCCCAATCCCACTGTTGCTGAATCCATGAACTTTAACATCACGGAGACAAGGTAGCTTCCAAGGGTGATCATGATGAGAGAGCAAGCCTGACACAAACTTCTCATGGCATCAGGCGACTGCTCATACGCAAACTCGATGAAACCAACAACGGTGAACACTTTTGCTACACCAACGAAGAAGTACTGCGGTGCCTGCCACAGGATATTCATTGGGGCTGCAGTGTTACGGTGCACTAGGCCTCTTTCATCCACGATTTTAAGGTGCGCCATCTCAACCAGCGCAGCTGAAACCAAAGAAAGCACAGCGAAAACCAGACCGACACCGATGCGTTGTAGATCAGACAAGCCTCTCTTCATGCCAGTGATCATGCTCAGCATTGGCATGATAACCTTGTTGTAACAAGGGGCCAGGATGAGGATACAGAGGCAGTTGAATGTCGTCAAAGAGGCTGGAGGTATTGAAAAGCCATATATGTAGTTGTCCATGATGTAACACCCAAATTTTAGAGATAATGAATTTTGATTAAATTTGATTTGAAATAAATGGCAAATTAAAATAATAATAAAATATATTTGGTGTTGCATTCATGCTGTTGCATTCATTTACTGTTGTGTAGTAGAATTATTTTATTTTGATTTGGTTTGGAAATTTTATTTGGAATAGTTTGTAAACAAGTAAATAAAGAAAAGAAAGAAAAAGAAAAAAAAGGAATACTTACCTTCTTACCTGGCAGTCGACGGGCCGACGGCCTGCTCTCTCGCGCTGGAGCCTGGGCCGCTCCGAGTGGGCCGCTGCCGCCTTCCGTTCCTCCGCGCACGACACCGAGTGGGCCGGCCCAGCGTCGCTGAGACAAGCCGCGCGCCCTCTCATGGTCGCTGACCGGTGGGGCCCGGTTGTCGGTCGTCTTCCACCTTCCGTGAAGACGCCGGACTCCGAACCGAAGTTGTTGACATCGGTTGATTTCGCGATCTCCGGAAAATCCTACCCGAACACGGCCAATAGAAGCTATAAATAGGTCGCATAGGTCCTCTAGTTTCCGTTTTTCATCTAAACCGTGAGTTCCACCGTGAAAAATCGAGGTTCAGGGTTTGAGGTGGTTGGAGCACGGCGGTTGATCGGTTGAGGTGCTTTCGGGTGGACCGGAGGCCAAATTTTTCGCGTGGGTGAGTCCGCACTTGTCTTCTCTTTCTTTTGGTGCTTTCTTTTTGATTGGAGAGGCTTCGAAGTAGGTTTTTTTTGAAGTTCCTAGTCGGTCGGCAATGGCGCCACCGTCTCTCCTCTTGCCGCGCTCTCTCCTCGGTTAGTCATAGCTCACCAAAACCGCTTAAGGTAGTTCGGGTTTGATTCCATTTTCGATTGGAGTTGGTGGCGGGTTGAATGGTGGTCGGAAAAGGCGGGGCCGAAGTTTTCTGGTGAGCCTTGGCGTCGGCCATGGCGCTGGCCTGCCGGAGATGGGGTAGATGGCCGGGATTTTATTTTTTTCTCTTGGATCGAATAGTGGCCGTCCGATCGTGAATCAACGATCAAGATTAGAACATACCGGTTCACATGGTAAATTTCTTAAAGAGACCCTAGGCTTTTTAGAAATCAACCCGCGGTCTATGGCGTATTTCAGAAAATGCGTTTTCGCGTTTTGAAAGCGTATTTTCTTCCGGTTTATTCAAAAATACGTTTTCAGGAAATTACAGTTTTGCCACTAGGATTGTTTTGGTCATAAAAACTTCGTTTTAACTCCGCTTTGATCCGTTCAAGTTGCGTTAGGTTCGTATTTGCGAGCTCTACAGGTTAGTGTAGTTGTACAGTTAATTTTGATAATTTATTTTTCGAGTTTATAATTAAGTATTTATTTATCTATAGGAAATCTTAGAAAATTCATAACTTTCACGTTTTAACTCTGAATTTGGTGATCATTGCGTCTGTGTGATCGTAGAAACATGTAGAAAAGTTCTATAAACTTTTATTACAGTTTTGCTATTGTTGGTGTACTGTTCTAATTATATCTCTTTGTTTGCTTTGTGTATGTTTGATTGGATGCATGTATGTTGTTGATTGATGATCAAGTATAGAAGGTGAGCAGTATCTGGACGATTCGGAGTATTACTTTGAGCCAAGTCAGCAGTATCACTTGGAGAGCTTTGATCAAGGCAAGTATAACACAGGACTATCCTTGTTACCTATACATCGAATTGTCAAACATATGCATGTGCTTACCTTGACAACCGTAGAAATTATAACTTAGTGATTGCTATCTTGATTCCTTGTCAACCTTGGGGATGCATATGGGTAGCTACTGCTAGTGCTTAAACTATGAACAATGATCTTGTAATTTGATTAATGGATCAAGCAATCAACCATTAAGATGATTTTGTTACTGTTAAAAGAGGGCTAGAGCATGTGCACTATTTTGATGCTCTGGTTTCTCTCCATAAGGACTTATCTGTACGTGATCATCCGGGACATACAGTACAGCTGTGAGGGCTATATGGCTCTGGCTTTAGTTGTTCAAGAGACCTTTTCTAGCTTGTTAGTGGTTACCTTAAATGGCGTAAGAAAGGCTTGCCACGTTGGGTGTAGTGCGAGCCCCTGGCCTAGTGTGTATAGGCTGCGGTTGTTGTGCCACAGGGAATGGGGGGTTCTACATCTGCCTGCCGAGTGAATCTAATGGCCCTAACTTGTTAGACGAACTTTTGGATGGCTTTATATGGTTCTCAGGTGTTTGGGCTTGATCTCCCCACTCATTTGGAAATCATGACTCACAGTGAAAGTGTACACCTCTGCGTAGAGTTAAAAACTGGTATACTAGCCGTGCTCACGGATACGAGCGGCCTTGGAACATTTACAGATAGATGATCACCATTGCTATATCATGTTTAATTATTGTTGATTATTATTATGCTCATGTTAATGCTATTCGTTATCATTATTACAATTGATCATTGGTTCTTTAATGGGAAGCGGTTTATCTTGATGCTATTCAATTGCTAATTATATGAATAAAAGCTAAACGCAGTTAAACAGTGTCTAGCCTTTTGAGCCTCATGAACCCTGTGTTATATTTGTTGAGTTCGACATGGACTCACTCTTGCTATTTCCACCATAACAGATGAAGATTATGAGGAAGATTATCGTAATGAATACTAGTCTTGGTGTCAACCAGTCAACCGTGTCCCTGTGTGGAGTGTCCGCTGGAGATTACTATTAGTTATTATTATCTATTGTTCAAGACTATGCCTTAAATATTTATTCGCTATGTAATAAGCACTGTGATGATACTATGTAATTTGTCTACTTATGTGTGCGATCATGTCCTGGGGCGCACATGAGTACTTTATGCATCCTATTTTTGTCCTTAAAAATGGGTGTGACAGATTGGTATCGGAGCCGTGTTGACTGTAGGACGCAAGCCTAGTTAGAATGGTCGTTGATAGCATCCATACTTCACTTAATTCATGCTTCCTCTTTTCACCTTGTTAATTACTAAAGTTTTATGCTTCCTCTACTTTATTCTATTGTGAAAATACATTGATTCTATCTAATCTATGTCTAAATCTTGTAGATGCCTCTTCATCCCCGTCTGTGAGCTGCACAGTACGTTGCCCGTTTCAAACCCCAGGAGCCGTATGAAGATGGTGATCAAGAGCTATCTGATGCTGAATCAAGAGTTGGTGATACACCAATGGAGGATGTAGCTATGGGATGGACCACGAAGCTTCATATCATGGTTCCTAAAGCTGATGCTTTCTTCCATGACATGTTGACAAGAACCTTGGATAACTACTACTACGACTGGGAAGCTACGTTGGAGTATCGCAGTGCAGAGTATAGTCATCCATGGATGGATTCCTATTGGGAAACGGAGTTATGGATCAAGAAAAGGGATCCTACCACTAAGGAGCCTAAGGTGGAGTCAAAGTTCATTACTCGAGTGAGCCGGGCAACCGTGGAAACAAGCATGGAGGATGTCGCCTACAATGCATTTGTCTACTACCATGGTCTACGCTCGGACAAGACGTTAAAGGGTGCACTCCGGCATTTTTCTTGTTTCTTACATGACAAGGGTATTTGGACCGTGCCGCTTGCGGATGATTCCTCCTTGACTTTACAAGCTACGGTGGGATTAGCTCATGAATTGGCTCTCCATGAGGTGGATTTGAAGGATGAGTTGCTGAAGGAAAAAGAACTTAAGGAGCAAGCTTATAAGGAGATTGACCAATTAAGGGCGGAGTTAGGTCGTTCCAAGATTTATGAGAAGCTTAATTAGGAAATAGGAAAAATCCCTATGTAATAGGAACGATAGTAGTTGCGAGTTAATTTTAAGTTTGGATTGTTTTAAGAGTCAGTTTGTGGTGTGAACAATTGTGTGATTGATGGATTGTTATTATGATAATGTGTGATTTGGATCTTTGTAATGTGTGCTGGAGTTTTGTAGACATGCCTACAAGTTCCATGGTTGAGAATATTAAGTTTGATCAAAATATATTAGTTGGTTATGAGGTGAACATAGTTCTGTCCTTTGCTGATTTTTGGATCAGTCTGGGATGTTTTAGAAATAACTTAAAATCCGTTCATGAGAAATTTAAGAAATTTTACTGGGAATAATTAGACTTCTATATCTTTCCAACCCCACAAGAATTATTTTAATATCTATTATGAGCTAAGAGATATATCTGTTCCAAGTTGGGGTTACTGCACAGTCGGGAGTTCTGAAACAGTTTCGGTTAAGTTCAGTTTTTGGCCAATTTATTGACAGAATCAGAAAAAGTGTTGTGAATAAAAGTTGTAGATAATTTTGTAAGCTTTCCAACCATGTAAAGATCATCTGAATTGGACGTCTGTAGCTCGAGATATGACAGTTTTACTGAGTTGCTGAAATTGGAGTTCGCCCTGAAAAATCAGATTTTGCTTATCTATTGAATACATCATCTCGGATCGTACTGAACTTCAATTTCTGTGTTTTTGGAAACAGATGTCAGGCAGAGGTCGTGGAGGTGCTAACCCACCCATTACTATGGAGGAACTCATGCAAACTCAGAATCAGATGATGCAGATGTTTATGCAGCACATGCAGAATAATCCTCCTGCGGGAGGACCACCGCCTGTGCAAGTGAGGGATAAGCGTGGAGAATTTTTGAAGGGACGCCCACCAGTGTTTTCTCATGCTGCTGATCCTTTAGAGGCAGATGATTGGGTGAGAGCCGTTGAGAAACAGTTGAATATAGCCCAATGCAATGATATGGAAAAGATATTATATGCATCTGGTCAGTTACAGGGGACAGCTCAGACGTGGTGGGAGTCATATCAAGCTGCACGCCCTGATAATGCTCCTCCTATCACTTGGAATGAGTTTGTTAGAGATTTTCGAGCTCGTCATATTTCTGAAGGTATAATTGAGCTGAAGCAGGAAGAATTCAGAAACCTTAGGATGGGACAGATGAGCGTTAGTGAATATCATGACAGGTTTACACAACTAGCTCGCTATGCTCCTAATGAAGTGAGGGAAGATGCAGACATGCGGCGTCTTTTCTTGAAGGGAATTTATTATGATCTTCGCTTGCAGTTGAAGGGGAACAACTATTCTAGTTTTCAAGAGCTGGTAAACAAAGCTATTGTGCTTGATAATGAGCGCAGGGAGATGGATAGGAAGAGGAAGATGAAGGTACAAAGCTCAGGAAGCAACAACCGTCAACGCACAAATTCTCAGCATGGTTTTCATCAGAAGTTTCAGGGACCGGTTAGCCAGTGGAATCGCAATCCGAATCAGAGGTGGTCCCAAAATTGGCAAAGTAACCAGTCGCAGCAGCGTTCATCATATCCACAGCGTCAACAGTATCAGCAGACTGGGCAACAGACTCCTCGCACTGGAAATCCCAATGTTACCCACATGAAGAATAGTGCTCCCAACACGCCTACTAGATGCTTTGTCTGTGGTAAAGAGGGCCATATGTCTTATCATTGTCCTGAGAAGCAGAACCAGCAGACTCCTCAGAGCCAGAAGAGCAACCAGAGGCAATCTGGTACTGGAAGGGTGAATCACGTGTCTTCTGATACAGCTCATGATGCACCAGAAGTTATGATTGGTACGTTCAATGTACATTCCACTCCCGCAACTGTTCTTTTTTACTCTGGAGCATCTCATACATTCATATCCAACATTTTTGTTAAAATGCATAGTATACCCATGCTAGCTATGAAAGAACCTCTCTTAGTAAATTCACCTAGAGGTACCATGCAAACCAGTAATCGTTGTCTTCCAATTAGTATGGTATTAAGGGGGGTAGAGTTTAAGATAACTCCTATAGTGTTGAGGACATCTGGTATTGATGTGATATTGGGTATGAACTGGATGAAGCAAAATCAGGCAGAGATTCAGTGTCAGCAGAAAGTGGTAGTTGTGACTGCACCTAATGGAGATAAAATCAATGTGGATGTAGCAGTGCAGAAGCAACCAACCGCTGTGGTGAATCAGCTTGAAGATACTATTAAGGAGAATTCAGTGATTGAGGAATTTTCGGATGTCTTCCCTGATGAATTGCCAGGTATGCCACCTGACCGAGACATTGAATTTCTTATTGAATTACTTCCTGGAACTGCACCTATAGCCAAACGACCATATAGGATGGGAGTAGATGAATTAGAAGAACTTAAGAAACAAATTAAAGAATTACAAGATAAAGGTTTTATTCGACCTAGTTCATCACCTTGGGGAGCACCAGTTATTTTTGTTGATAAGAAAGATGGTGGTCAGAGGATGTGTGTTGATTATCGGTCATTAAATGAGGTAACTATCAAAAATAAGTACCCTTTGCCCAGGATTGATGACTTGTTTGATCAGTTGAGAGGTGTTTGTGTGTTTTCTAAGATTGATTTACGTTCTGGTTATCATCAGTTGAAGATTCGTGCCTCTGATATTCCAAAGACAGCTTTTACTACAAGGTATAGATTGTATGAGTATACTGTTATGTCATTTGGATTGACCAATGCACCTGCATACTTTATGTACATGATGAATAAGGTGTTCATGGAATATTTGGATAAGTTTGTGGTAGTGTTTATTGATGATATACTGGTATTTTCCAAAATAGAGGTAGAGCATGCTGAACATTTGAGGTTGGTATTGCAGAAGCTTAGAGAGCATAAACTGTATGCGAAGCGAAGTAAATGTGAGTTTTGGTTGAAGGAAGTTTCTTTCCTTGGTCATATTGTTTCTAATGGAGGGATATCAGTGGATCCAGGTAAAGTAAAGGATGTATTGAATTGGAAACCACCTACTGATGCTAGCGAGATTCGCAGTTTCTTGGGTTTAGCTGGATATTATAGACGGTTCATTGAAGGGTTTTCTAAACTTGCTAAACCTATGACATCTCTGTTAGAGAAGAATGCCAAATTTATGTGGTCTGATAAATGTCAAGCTAGTTTTGAGGAATTGAAGAAGAGGTTGACTACAGCGCTTGTTTTGGTTTTGCCAGATTTGAGTAAGAAGTTTTCTATTTATTGTGATGCTTCTCGTCAAGGTTTGGGATGTGTTCTTATGCAAGAAGGCAGAGTTGTGGCTTATGCATCTAGGCAGTTGAGAAAGCATGAGTTGAATTATCCTACGCATGATTTGGAGTTAGCAGCTGTAGTTCATGCTTTAAAGATTTGGAGACATTATTTGATTGGACATAAGAGTGATATATACACTGATCATAAGAGTTTGAAGTATATTTTCACTCAGTCAGATCTGAATTTGAGGCAACGCAGATGGTTAGAGTTGATTAAGGATTATGATATTGAGATACACTATCATCCTGGTAAGGCTAATGTAGTAGCTGATGCTCTTAGTAGGAAAAGTTATGCTAATGAGATACGAACATTGTCTATGACTAGGGAGTTATGTGCTGAATTTGAGTATTTGAATTTGGGAATTGTTACTAATACAATGGAATTAGTGATAGAGCCTACTTTAGAGCAAGAAATCTACAAGGGTCAGTTGAAGGATGAGAAACTAAAGAAGGTAGCGGAAGATATAGTGATTGGTAAGTCACCAGGCTTTCGGATGGATGATAATGGAATTTTATGGTTTGGAAAGAGGCTGTGTGTACCTGAGGATCAAACTGTTAGACATGCAATTCTTCGCGAAGCTCATGAGTCAGCTTATTCTATTCATCCTGGTAGTACTAAGATGTATTTGGATCTGAAACAGAAATATTGGTGGGTTGGATTAAAGCGAGATGTGGCTGAGTATGTGGCATTGTGTGATACTTGTCAGAGGGTGAAAGCAGAGCATCAGAGACCTGCTGGATTGTTGCAACCCATGAAGATTCCTGAATGGAAGTGGGAGGAAGTTGGTATGGACTTTATAGTAGGGTTACCACGTACTCAGAGAGGTTATGATTCTATTTGGGTGATAGTGGATAGATTGACTAAAGTTGCTCATTTTATACCAGTCAAGACTAATTACACGGGAGTACAATTAGCTACCTTGTATATGGAAAGGATAGTCTGTTTGCATGGAGTACCAAAGAAGATTGTATCTGATCGAGGATCACAGTTTACGTCGCATTTTTGGAAAGCTGTGCATGAATCATTGGGAACAAAATTGAATTTTAGTACAGCATATCATCCACAGACAGATGGACAGACTGAAAGGACCAACCAGGTATTAGAGGATATGTTAAGAGCTTGTGCATTGCAATATGGAACTAGTTGGGATAAGAGTTTGCCTTATGCAGAATTTTCTTACAATAATAGTTATCAACAGAGTCTTAAGATGGCACCGTTTGAAGCTTTGTATGGACGTAAGTGTAGAACTCCATTGTTTTGGGATCAGACAGGTGAATCTCAGGTGTTTGGTACAGATGTTCTTAGAAACGCAGAAGATCAAGTGCGAGTGATTCGTGAGAATTTGAGAGTAGCACAGTCTCGTCAGAAGAGTTATGCTGATAATAGGAGAAGAGATCTAGTTTTTGAGGTAGGTGATTATGTCTATTTAAAGGTGTCACCTATGAGAAGTGTGAAGAGGTTTAACATGAAAGGTAAACTAGCACCAAGGTATGTTGGACCATTTAAAGTTATTACTAGACGTGGGGAAGTTGCTTATCAATTAGAGTTGCCTGAAAATTTATCTGGAGTGTATGATGTGTTCCATGTTTCACAACTTAAGAAGTGTTTACGGGTGCCTGAGGAGCAGATACCTTTAGAAGAGTTGACTGTTAAGGAGGATCTTACATATGAAGAGTTTCCGATTAAGATTTTAGAGACTGCTGAAAGAGTTACTCGAAGTCGGGTTATTAAAATGTGCAAGGTGCAGTGGAATCGATATTCAGAGGCAGAAGTAACTTGGGAAAGAGAGGATGAATTGAGGAAATCATATCCGCAGTTGTTTGAGTAAGCAGTCCAATCTCGAGGACGAGATTCTTTTAAGGGGGTAGAATTTGTAACACCCAAATTTTAGAGATAATGAATTTTGATTAAATTTGATTTGAAATAAATGGCAAATTAAAATAATAATAAAATATATTTGGTGTTGCATTCATGCTGTTGCATTCATTTACTGTTGTGTAGTAGAATTATTTTATTTTGATTTGGTTTGGAAATTTTATTTGGAATAGTTTGTAAACAAGTAAATAAAGAAAAGAAAGAAAAAGAAAAAAAAAGGAATACTTACCTTCTTACCTGGCAGTCGACGGGCCGACGGCCTGCTCTCTCGCGCTGGAGCCTGGGCCGCTCCGAGTGGGCCGCTGCCGCCTTCCGTTCCACCGCGCACGACACCGAGTGGGCCGGCCCAGCGTCGCTGAGACAAGCCGCGCGCCCTCTCATGGTCGCTGACCGATGGGGCCCGGTTGTCGGTCGTCTTCCACCTTCCGTGAAGACGCCGGACTCCGAACCGAAGTTGTTGACATCGGTTGATTTCGCGATCTCCGGAAAATCCTACCCGAACACGGCCAATAGAAGCTATAAATAGGTCGCATAGGTCCTCTAGTTTCCGTTTTTCATCTAAACCGTGAGTTCCACCGTGAAAAATCGAGGTTTAGGGTTTGAGGTGGTTGGAGCACGGCGGTTGATCGGTTGAGGTGCTTTCGGGTGGACCGGAGGCCAAATTTTTCGCGTGGGTGAGTCCGCACTTGTCTTCTCTTTCTTTTGGTGCTTTCTTTTTGATTGGAGAGGCTTCGAAGTAGGTTTTTTTTGAAGTTCCTAGTCGGTCGGCAATGGCGCCACCGTCTCTCCTCTTGCCGCGCTCTCTCCTCGGTTAGTCATAGCTCACCAAAACCGCTTAAGATAGTTCGGGTTTGATTCCTTTTTCGATTGGAGTTGGTGGCGGGTTGAATGGTGGTCGGAAAAGGCGGGGCCGAAGTTTTCCGGTGAGTCTTGGCGTCGGCCATGGCGCTGGCCTGCCGGAGATGGGGTAGATGGCTGGGATTTTATTTTTTTTCTCTTGGATCGAATAGTGGAGTCCGATCGTGAATCAACGATCAAGATTAGAACATACCGGTTCACATGGTAAATTTCTTAAAGAGACCCTAGGCTTTTTAGAAATCAACCCGCGGTCTATGGCGTATTTCAGAAAATGCGTTTTCACGTTTTGAAAGCGTATTTTCTTCCGGTTTATTCAAAAATACGTTTTCAGGAAATTACAGTTTTGCCACTAGGATTGTTTTGGTCATAAAAACTTCGTTTTAACTCCGATTTGATCCGTTCAAGTTGCGTTAGGTTCGTATTTGCGAGCTCTACATGTTAGTGTAGTTGTACAGTTAATTTTGATAATTTATTTTTCGAGTTTATAATTAAGTATTTATTTATCTATAGGAAATCTTAGAAAATTCATAACTTTCACGTTTTAACTCCGAATTTGGTGATCTTTGCATCTGTGTGATCGTAGAAACGTGTAGAAGAGTTCTATAAACTTTTATTACTGTTTTGCTATTGTTGGTGTACTGTTCTAATTATATCTCTTTATTTGCTTTGTGTATGTTTGATTGGATGCATGTATGTTGTTGATTGATGATCAAGTATAGAAGGTGAGCAGTATCTGGACGATTCGGAGTATTACTTTGAGCCAAGTCAGCAGTATCACTTGGAGAGCTTTGATCAAGGCAAGTATAACACAGGACTATCCTTGTTACCTATACATCGAATTGTCAAACATATGCATGTGCTTACCTTGACAACCGTAGAAATTATAACTTAGTGATTGTTATCTTGATTCCTTGTCAACCTTGGGGATGCATATGGGTAGCTACTGCTAGTGCTTAAACTATGAACAATGATCTTGTAATTTTATTAATGGATCAAGCAATCAACCATTAAGATGATTTTGTTACTGTTAAAAGAGGGTTAGAGCATGTGCACTATTTTGATGCTCTGGTTTCTCTCCATAAGGACTTATCTGTACGTGATCATCCGAAACATACAGTACAGCTGTGAGGGCTATATGGCTCTGGCTTTAGTTGTTCAAGAGACCTTTTCTAGCTTGTTAGTGGTTACCTTAAATGGCGTAAGAAAGGCTTGCCACGTTGGGTATAGTGCGAGCCCCTAGCCTAGTGTGTATAGGCTGCGGTTGTTGTGCCACAGGGAAGGGGGGTTCTACATCTGCCTGCCGAGTGAATCTAATGGCCCTAACTTGTTAGACGAACTTTTGGATGGCTTTATATGGTTCTCAGGTGTTTGGGCTTGATCTCCCCACTCATTTGGAAATCATGACTCACAGTGAAAGTGTACACCTCTGCGTAGAGTTAAAAACTGGTATACTAGCCGTGCTCACGGATACGAGCGGCCTTGGAACATTTACAGATAGATGATCACCATTGCTATATCATGTTTAATTATTGTTGATTATTATTATGCTCATGTTAATGCTATTCGTTATCATTATTACAATTGATCATTGGTTCTTTAATGGGAAGCGGTTTATCTTGATGCTATTCAATTGCTAATTATATGAATAAAAGCTAAACGCAGTTAAACAGTGTCTAGCCTTTTGAGCCTCATGAACCCTGTGTTATATTTGTTGAGTTCGACATGGACTCACTCTTGCTATTTCCACCATAACAGATGAAGATTATGAGGAAGATTATCGTAATGAATACTAGTCTTGGTGTCAACCAGTCAACCGTGTCCCTGTGTGGAGTGTCCGCTAGAGATTACTATTAGTTATTATTATCTATTGTTCAAGACTATGCCTTAAATATTTATTCGCTATGTAATAAGCACTGTGATGATACTATGTAATTTGTCTACTTATGTGTGCGATCATGTCCTGGGGCGCACATGAGTACTTTATGCATCCTATTTTTGTCCTTAAAAATGGGTGTGACACATGACCTCTCCTTGTTCGATGAAGAGCGGGAAGAAAGCTTCAGCCATGTTGAAAATTATGCCAGCTAGTAGGACAGGCAACATTCTTGCCAAGATCTTGAGCTCCTCCACCTGTGTCACTGTACAAAGCTTCCATGGACTAGGCACATCAGCAGACGATGTTTCGTCAGGGGAGGAAATGGTGGCAGCTCGATCAAAGAACCTAAATGTGATCATTTTTTTATTCAGAAAAGACTTAGTGAAAAATTTGCAGAACTTGTAACCTATTACTGAAAGTAGACACAAAAAAAAAGTTGAATGAATTCAGCAGTCAGCACCATACCTGAGTCCTTCGGTATGCATCAGCTTCCTGCTGCCTACAATCTCTGCCTCCTTGCCTGGTATTTCATAAAGAAGAGAGCTGTCATTTGGCACATCCACATGGACCTTCCGGACAGCTGCAACCACAACCTGGCAAATCCTAGTGAGTGCGCTTCCTCCTGGTTTCTGGTACCTGTAAAGCTTCATACAGGCAAGAAATCCAGCTATTCCAATCACTGAAAACAGTGTAGGGATCCCGAATCCCCATCCCCATCCCCAGTTGTCTTGAACATACACGAGGAGTGTGCTCGCAAAGAAGAAGCCGCCATTGACAGCGAAGTAGTACCAGTTGTAGTAGAGCCCCTTCTGCATCTTCTCCGCTCCGTCAGTGTCATCGAATTGATCGGCCCCAAATGTGGGGACACATGGCCAGATGCCACCTAGGCCTAGGGCAGTCAAGAAAAGGCCAAGAGAAGGCAGGGCATCCTGAGGAGAGATGTCCAATGTATGAATGCTTGCTGGAATTACTGCTGCAAATGTCAATAGAACCATTCCCTGCAGACAAAAGTTGAGGCATAAGCACTAGTAGTTGTTAATTTCATTTGTGGAACAAATCTGAACTGAACATGCAGATGCAGATTTGGCAAAGAAAGGCCTGCAAAGAGTGGAGTGCCGATCGAGAGTTACAATGGTAAAGATGGTCAGGGAAATAACGATTGTCCGGTGTCTTCCCCAATATGAATCTGCCAAGAATGCTCCGAGAAGGGGAGTGAGGTAGCAGATTCCCTGCCATGAAGCTATATTCCTCGCCGCAGTGACATTGCTCTGCTTCCGCACCTTTGTTAGGTAACTGACCAGGTTCGTCCCAACACCATAGTAGGCCAAAGAACCACAAAATTCACCACCTTCCAAGAACATGTATTCACAGAAAAAAAAATCAAAGAAAGAAAGGGCAACGGCAAAATTTTCGAGACAAGAGGTAACAAAGGTTGGTCTCATTGCACTTTGAAGGCAAAATATAGGTAGCAGTGTCTGATTACCAAGAATTGAGTAACAGGCTCTCCATTTTCCAGTATGCTTTTTTGATGCTGGATTGCCTTTGATATCAACAGAGCCATTGCAGGTATATGGTTCATATTCCTGAACTCCATGACAAGAAGAGGTCAAGTTAGCATTTGTATGCTGATCTACATTAAACCAAAATAAACCACCTCTGTAACTAAAAATTGAGCAACAATGCAGTTTAGATGCATTTTTTTGTTTGCACAATACACTGTATGCCATGTCAGCAGATGATGAATCACATCACCCTCCAATACTTTCTTAGATAAAGACATCACCCTCCAATACTACTAGTAGTCCCCAACAGAACTTTGAAGGGAGTAGGAACAGAGATTACCGGACGGCTAGCGGTGAAAGCACTGGAGTGGGCTGCAGCCTGCACACTGTCGGCTTTGTTGGCGATCACTTGCGGCGGCGAGCTGGCGGACAATAGTGCTCCAGTCGACGCCATGTCCTCGCTACCGCCTGACACCAAGAAAGCTATGGAGCCGCCGGCACATTGGCTTGTGCAAGGCCGGCGCCATTGCTCCTCTCCCTCTGCCATGTGCCGTCCGTTCGGCCGCGACGCTGAGCACGAAGGCATCGAGAGTGAGAGGGCAGACGGAGGCGCGATGTCGGTATAAATCGGCAAAAGTGCCAATGGAAGTATGGAACGTCGCGGCGCGGGCACGAGCACATGCAGTGCACTGCCATGGATGCAGCCTTTGCCATTGTATGGGTCCAATAAACAAGCGAAAACTTCCATGCTCCCATGCATTCGCATGGAAGAAAACTTCCATGCTTTCTGCCGACTTCCTCCTCTTTTTATTTTTATATAATCCTTTCTAAATTATATTTTAAAAAGCAACCTTACTCTGTTTTATTTTCATTTCTAACACTTTTGCTTTTGACTACACTAGGGATGAAAAATGAAAATGGATATCTGAATTGTCCGACATTCATATTCGCTAAATTTTGTAATATGGATATCCCGTATCCGTATTGATACCTATTTCTAATGCGAATACTAAATAGATGTGTCCGAATTTGTCTTTCAGTATGTTTCTCCATGAGATTCTAAATCGGTATTTGACAAAAATATTAAATATATTATATTTATCCATATCCGGGAAGAACAATGTATAGTGAATCTATTTAAAAGTTTAATCTCCATAATATTACTAATAATGCATTGAAACTGTTTGTAAGATATCTATAAATAACTTTTAATATTAGTTTAATATCATTACTGATACATAAAGATTAAATTAGTTTTAGTATTTTTCTAATTGAGTTTAAACCTAATATATTTGTTGATTAATTCATTTAATACTTTATTTTACTTAATTATTGATTTAAAATATTTTATATAATTTATAATTTCACGATAAATATTTATTAATAACTGTATTATTTTTAATGAGCTATCCTTGCCTATGTTATATACCACATACTTTATTCTTCACTTGTATAATAATTTTATAGTTCTGAAAACAATAATAAAGTAAAATTGCTACCAGTTGCCTGCCATTCTTATTTGAATTTCTTTACTTTACCTATCATTTTATTAAATATTATTCATTATAATTTAGTTTACTCAGATATTGGAGATTATCAGAAGTGTTATTTTATTTTATTTCACTTTTATTATCGATGAACTTAGTAATAAAATTTTATTAATATATGTTGAATTTATTTGAGTTCAATTGAGTAAATATCCGAATAGAATCCAAATCTGATCCGTTTTGTATTGATATCCGGATCTGATTCCATTCAAATTTGATCTGTTTTCATCCTTAGACTGCACTAGGTGGCGCACTATGGCAAGATCAATATGTTGTGCCACCATATGTACTGGGACGATAAGGTATGCCTCATTTGACTGCGTAGGAGAGGTCTGCTAATATATATTTGATGTAGAAACATGTCAAGTCATTTCCGTTAGCGTGGTGGTTCTATTTACGGCACCATTCGAACTGACATGATAACCAAGTGTGACTTCGCATCATGTTTGGCTGGTGCACTAGCACCAGAAAAACAATATTTACTACTAAATAGTCTATTTTTACCATATAAAGCATCAGTTGAAATTAGATATATTTCTACATGGCTATGAAGATTGCACATCACCATGCATTTTAAGCCAGCTTCGACCCTGACGGCCTGTATATCCACCTATCTTAAAAAGATACTAGCACAGAGGGCGCACTACGTTGTGCCGGCTTAAAGAGGAGTTAAAAAAAAAGCTGAGCAAAAAAAACAAAAAGTGAACAGTATATATGAGACCCACATGAACAGCGACTGCGACACATAAATAGTGACCAAAGTCGCGTGAACAGTGCCCAATCTGCGGGACGAATAAGGCCTGTGCCTAAGAGCATTTTCAGCAGGCTACCTAAACCCACTTTCTATCCTATATTTGGGTAGTGAGGGGTACAAAACACACTTTGACAGGTTACCTATTAGACTACCTACTTTTATTGGCCCAATAAATTCTCCCCTCTACTGCCTACATCTGTTGGGCCAACTAATCCTGCTACCTATCTTTCCTTCGTCTCTCTCCTCCCGATGCGCACGGAAACGCCCGACATCGCCGATGAAAGCATCTAGGCCCCGAGAGTTGGTTTCGGTAATTGATGACAACGCATTATTACTATGACTAACGTGTGTTTTGCAGAAACTTTGGTAAGTTAGGTCATGGGGTTGATAACTGCTTTGGGCACTATGGTATGCATGTCCCTTGATGGAAATCGTTTCGGTTTTCAAAGGATCAACGATAAGATTAAGGACGGTTAGTTCCGAATGTCAAGGTGTTGAGTTACATTCGGAATAGTCGTTAGGATCTTCGCTTTTTTCCTTAGGCCGTACTATAAAGGGGGGCATGAGCGAGTAACTTGACCTAGGTGAGTCTTTTGTTTAGGTGTGGTGCACACTTGTCAAACTTAGCACTAGGTAGCTCAAGAAAAGCTCAAAGTTCAGTTGGAAGCAACTTGGTTCAAGTTGCGTCGCGTTTCGGAGTCGTTAGAGCCGTTTTCCCTTGACTGGACGCGGTCTCTGTCTTAATCGGACGCGTTCGGTCAGTACTAAACAGTTACTGCGTTTCTGCACGATTGACCGGGCGCGGTTCTTGCGAGGACCGGACACGGTGATCATGCTGACACGTGTCTCAGAGGGTAAAACAACTAATCGGACGCGACTGGGAAGTGATCGGACGTGTCCGGTCACGTTCCAGTAAGGTACTTTGCTGACCGGACGCGTCCGGTCATCACTGATCGGACGCGGTCGAGCGTCAGGTCAAAGTACAGTAAAGACCTTGCACGATCGGACGTGTCCGGTCACCCCTGATCGGTGCGTCCGGTCACTCAGCAATGTTGTTCAGGTTTTCGACCGTTACGTTCGACCGGCGTGTCCGGTCACGTCGACCGGCGCGTCCGGTCAGTGCGTATTTTGCTGAGTTGGCAGGTAACGGTTGGATTTGACTGTGGGGTGTATAAATACATCCCCTCCACCTCTTTTAGAGGTCTCTTGCTTATTTGTTCAGCTGAGAAACACCTTTGAAGTGCAAGGGAGTGCAAGAGCTCTAGTGAGGGTAGTGATTTGAGAATCAAAGTTTGAGAATCCCTCATTAGTGACTAGAGAGTAGCAAGTGTGCATCCATCTTCTCATTAGGCTCGTTGTGGTCAAGTGAGAGTTCTAGCTTATTACTCTTGGTGATCGCCATCACCTAGACGGCTTGGTGGTGATTGGAAGTTTGGTGATCATCCGGCAGAGCTTGTGGATGACCCAACTCATCTTGTGAGCAGTTTTGGGTAATTCACCGCGATGGAGTGTCGAAGAATCAGCCTGTAGAGAGCACTTCATCTTTGCGCGGATCAAGGGGGAGCTACACCCTTGCGCGGGTGCTCCAACGAGGACTAGTGGGGAGTGGCGACTCTCAGATACCTCAGGAAAACATCGCCGTGTTCCTTACCCTTACTTTCAAGCATTTACTTTCTCGTATTACTTTTATTGCTTGGTTTACTTTCCTAGAATTGCCATGCTAGACTAGGATTGGAACTTAGGGTGCAAAACTTTTTACCGGTAGAATCACAAGGAACACAAGTAGGCACTAGGGGTGAACTTTGGCTTGTAGGATTTAATTCTTGCAATTAATTTTTAGAAAAGCCCAATTTACCCCCCCTCTTGGGCATCCTGATCCTTTCAATTGGTATCGAAGCCGAGTTGCTCCTAAATTAGGCTTCACCGCCTAGAGTAAGATGTCTAACGGGGAAGGACCACCTCCCATCTTTGAGGGAGATGATTTTCTATATTGAAAAATCCGCATAGAGGCGTACCTCGAAGCCATAGATATTGGGTGTCTTAGAGCCACCACCGAAGGGCTTCCCGCTATCAAGGATCCCGCCAACCCAAGTGGTGACGAGGAGAAGTACGACGGGTGGAATGCAAAGGCCAAAATGCACTCTACCGGGGCCTAGGCAAGGATATCTTCAATCGTGTGCGTAATGCAAAAAACGCTCATGAATTGTAGGAAAACCTTTGTGCTCTCCATGAGGGAACTAAGAGTGAGCGTGAGGAACGCTATCATATTGCCTTGAAGAAAATTAATTCTTTTGAGATGCTTCCTAAAGAAAGTGCTAATGACATGTACACTCGATTGAATGTTCTTATAGAGGATCTCAATGCTCTTGGGCTCACTCAAATGAGTCAATCGGATGTTGCAAGGAGGATCTTGAGTGTTCTTCCCGTTGAGAAGTATGGTCACATTGTCACCGTGCTTCACCAAAGTGATCTCTCCACCGCAACACCGACACAAGTACTGGGAAAGATCAATGCACATGAGATGTACATGCACATCACTCCAGAAGAGGGCTCATCATCTTCCAAGAAGAAGGACTTGGCCTTCAAAGCTAGCCATGACAAGAAGAAGAAGAAGGGCCAAGCCATGATGGTGCAAGAAAGCTCAAGTGAAAGTGATATTGATGATGCCTCACTTGCACTCATGGTGAGAAAGACCACCAAGATGCTAAAGAAGCTCAACAAGAGTGGCATCAAGTTCGACGGCAAGAAGAAGAAGTTCTTCACTAGTAGCAAAAGGAAGCCTATATCCGAGATGGATTGCTACAATTGTGGTGAACTTGGCCACTTAGCTCATCAATGCCCTAGGCCTCCAAAAGATAAGTACAAGAACAAGGGCAAGAAAAATGACTCAAGTGATGAAGAAGATGAGAAGAAGAAGAACAAGCCATACAAGAAGAAGGATGGTAAGAGAAAAGAATTTCACAAGAAGAAGAAGGGAGGCAAAGCCTACATTGTTGGTGATTGGCTCACCGACATTGAATCATCATGTGAGTCCTCCGGTGATGAGAGCGACGATGAGAAAGAGAAGGTTGCCGCATTTGTGATTGGGCCATCATCATCTTCACCAACATCTTCATCACCACCTTCACCGCCACCTTCATCATCATCGTCCACTACTCACCTATGCCTTATGGCCAAGGGTGAACGAAAGGTACAAAACAATGATAGTGATGATGATGATGATAGTGATAGTGATGATGAATATGATGCACCTTCTTATGATGAACTTGTAAAATTGTTGAACAAATACTCTAAAGTCATAAAAAGAACTAGAAATAAAAATGATGAGCTTCAAAATGAAAATGACTCACTCTCATCTAAGCTTGAAATTGCACTAAAGAGTAGTGATGAGCTCAAAGATCAAAATGAAATTATGTCTTCTATTCTCAAGGAGCTCAAAACTTCTAACAAAGAGCTTAGAGATGAACATGATAAACTTGAGAAGAAGCATGATAAGCTCAACACTAGGCATAACTCGCTAAAAGACAAATACACTACATTAAAAATCAATTATGATAGTCTTGTTGTTGCTAATGAGCTTTCTCTTGAGACACATGATGCTACTAACCAAGTTGTTAAGATTGATATAGCTACATCATGTGATGACTTGATCATCGAGAGCATTGAGCAAGGCTCTAGTGGCAAAGGCAAGAGTGTGGTTGAGTCCAACAACAATGATGATTATGCCAAGCTCAAGAGTGAGAATAAGATGTTTACAAATGAGAACAAGAAGCTAAAAGGGTTGATGGCTCTTGAAAAGCAAACATCAAATGAGTCACTCATTAAAGAAAACAAAAAGCTCAAGCAAGAGAAAGAGCATCTCAAGACCGGCCTAAACAAGTTCACAAGAGGCCAATATTTGCAAAGTGAGCTACTCATGAACACCGTCATGAAGATGGATAGAAGTGGCATTGGTTACTTGGCAAATCAAGAGAAGAAGGCTAAAGCTCAACAACAACAAAGCAAGTCATAGCCCAAGCCAAAGAGATGTGTTGAGTGTGACAAGAGGGCCATTTTGCTCATGAGTGCAAAACTCCACCACCACAACCCTTGCCCAAGCATGCTAGACCCTTTGCCTTCAATGCTCATTACATGCTTAGAAAAGATTCAAGTGGAAAGATGAAAGTTATGTTCTTGGGTCCCCCAAACAAGAATAGGCCTAAGAAAATATGGGTTGCCAAGTCACTAGTTGAGGAAGTTAAGGGTCCCTCTCAAGTTTGGGTCCCTAAACAAAAAGCTTGATCTCTTGTGTGTAGGTGAACTACAAGACCGGTGGATCTCATTGGGTTATTGATAGTGGTTGCACTCAACATATGACCGGTGATTCTCGTATGTTCACCTCACTCGAAGAGAATGGGGTATGTCAAGAGAAGATCACATTTGGAGATAATTCAAAGAGCAAAGTCAAGGGTATAGGCAAGATTGCAATATCAAATGATCACTCTCTTTCAAATGTGCTCTATGTTGCTTCATTG
Organism: Saccharum hybrid cultivar R570; assembly: GCA_038087645.1. Taxonomy (NCBI): domain Eukaryota; kingdom Viridiplantae; phylum Streptophyta; class Magnoliopsida; order Poales; family Poaceae; genus Saccharum; species Saccharum hybrid cultivar. Next base: position 27,325,316 of record JAQSUU010000066.1, on the reverse strand, counting down.
AGTTTTAACTTGCTATCCGTTGGGCAACTTTGTGACCTTGTCTACCAATGCTTGTTCACACCAAATGAAGTGGTAGTTTCAAAGATAGATAACAAACAAATGATATTCAAAGGCTTTAGATACAATAATCTATATCTTGTTGACTTCACCTCCGAAGATGCAAACTTGATGACATGCTTGTTCACCAAAACTTCACTTGGGTGGCTTTGGCATAGGAGGCTTGCTCATGTTGGAATGAACACTCTTAACAAGCTATTAAAGAAGGAATTAGTGAGAGGCTTGAAGGATGTAATGTTTGAGAAGGACAAACCTTGTAGTGCATGTCAAGCATCCAACTAAAGCTTACATGTCAACATCAAGAGTGCTAGAACTTCTACACATGGATTTGTTTGGTCCTACAACTTACAAGAGCTTGGTTGGAAATCTCTATTGTCTTGTGATTGTGGATGACTACTCAAGATACACTTGGACTTTCTTCCTTCATGACAAATCCGAAGTGGCAAATTGCTTCAAGAAGTTTTCAAAGAGAGCTCAAAATAAATTTGAAGTCAAGATAAAGAAGATTAGAAGTGACAATGGCAAAGAGTTTGACAACACAAACATTGAAGCTTATTGTGATGAGATTGGAATCAAGCATGAAGTTTCATCAACCTACACTCCTCAACAAAATGGTGTAGTTGAGAGAAAGAACCAGACTTTGATCACCCTTGCAAGAACAATGCTAGATGAGTACAACACACCAGAGAAATTGTGGGCCGAGGCAATCAACACCGCATGCTATGCTTCAAATCGCCTCTTCCTACAAAAGTTTCTTGGCAAGACCCCCTATGAGTTGCTAAATGGGAAGAAGCCGGACGTCTCATTCTTCTGGGTGTTTGGTTGCAAATGCTACATCTACAAGAAGCGTCAACACCTAGGGAAGTTTTAAAGACATTGTGATATTGGTTTTCTTGTTGGTTACTCATCAAAGTCCAAAGCATATAGAGTATTTAACCATGCCACCGGTTTGGTTGAAGAAACATATGATGTGGAATTTGATGAATCTAATGGCTCCCAAGGAGCAATTGAGAATTGTGATGATGTAGGTGATGAACCATTGAGGGAGGCAATGAAGAACATGCCGGTGGGAGACATCAAGCCAAAAGATGATGAAGACGATGTACAAATTATCAATCCACCATCTTCATCACATGTGCCTCAAGATGATGATAAGGATGAGAGAGTTGAAAATGAAGACACTCATGTCTCTCATGAACAAGCCGATGCACAAGCTCAAGATGTTGATGCTCCACATCCATCTCCTCAAGTGGTTGAAAGAAGAAACTCACCTCTACTTCAAGCTCATCCACAAGATCTCATCATAGGGAGTCCTACAAAGGGTGTAATGACTCGATCTCAAAAGCTTGCTTCTTTTGTTGAACATCACTCTTTTGTCTCTTGTCTTGAACCTAAGAATGTAGAAGAAGCTCTTCAAGATCCGGATTGGGTGAATGCTATGCATGAAGAATTGAACAACTTTATCCGCAATCAAGTTTGGACACTTGAAGAGCATCCAAAAGGTGCAAGAGTCATTGGAACCAAGTGGGTGTTCTGCAACAAGCAAGATGACCAAGGCGTAGTAGTGAGGAACAAGGCAAGACTAGTTGCAAAGGGGTTCTCTCAAGTTGAAGGTCTTGATTTTGGAGAGACCTTTGCACCCGTTGCAAGACTTGAAGCCATTCGTATCCTTCTTGCATATGCATCACATCATGATATGAAACTATATCAAATGGATGTGAAAAGTGCATTTTTAAATGGCTTCATAAATGAACTAGTCTATGTTGATCAACCTCCCGGGTTTGAAGACCCTAGATATCCTAATCATGTTTATAGGTTGTCCAAGGCGCTATATGGGCTCAAGCAAGCCCCTAGAGCATGGTATGAGCGCCTCCGGGACTTTCTCATTGAGAAGGGCTTCACTATTGGGAAAGTCGACACCACACTATTCACCAAAAAGCTTAATGGGGAGATCTTCATTTGTCAAGTCTATGTGGATGATATCATCTTCGGATCAACAAATGAAGATTATTGCAAAGAATTTGGTGAATTGATGTCGAAGGAGTTCGAGATGTCTATGATTGGTGAGCATACATTCTTCCTTGGTTTTCAAGTCAAGCAAATGAGAGAAGGGATTTTTATCTCTCAAGAAAAGTATACCAAGGATCTTCTCAAGAGATTCAAGATGGAAGAGTGTAAGCCAATCAAGACCCCAATGCTATCTAATAGACATCTTGACCTAGATGAGGGAGGTAAACTGATTGATCAAACTCTCTACCGTTCTATGATTGGTAGCTTGTTGTACCTTATCGCATCTAGGCCCGATATCATGTTTAGTGTGTGCATGTGTGCTCGTTTTCAAGCATGCCCTAAAGAACCTCACCTAAGTGTCGTAAAAAGAATCTTAAGATATCTTAAGCACACCCCAAGCATTGGTCTTTGGTATCCCAAAGGAGCTAGATTCTAACTAGTTGGCTATTCCGATTCGGATTATGCCGGTTGCAAAATTGATAGAAAAAGCACATCAGGAGGGTGCCACTTGCTTGGGAGGTCTTTAGTATCTTAGTCATCTAAAAAGGAAAATAGTGTGGCTTTGTCCACCACCGAGGCGGAATACATTGCCGCGGGGGCTTGTTGTGCACAAATCTTATACATGAAATAAACCCTCCTAGACTATGAAGTTGTTTTTAAAAAGGTGCCACTTTTATGTGACAATGAAAGTGCCACTAAATTGCTAATAATCTGGTACAACACTCACGCACCAAGCACATTGATATCCGCCACCACTTTCTAAGAGATCATGTTGCTAAAAATGATATATCACTAGAAGGTGTAAGAAGTGAAAATCAATTAGCGGATATCTTCACTAAACCTTTGGATGAGGCTACCTTTTGTAGGTTGAGAAGTGAACTAAATGTGCTTGATTCTAGTAACTTTAAAAAATGAGCTTGTGTTGTCCCTTGCATTGCATTGTATCATATGTCATGTTTAATTCTCCGCAATGCATCTAGGAATTGTCTAACACGGTTACGATAACCCTCCTTTGGAGGAGTGAAGAAGCCTAACTGTGGATCAAACTTGACAAGCAATCTAGTCTTTCTTACTTGCTTTGCATTGCATATGCATGGTTGTTGCTTTGTCGTTTCTTTTCGGTTTGGCCTTGAGCAACCTCTGTGTTCGTCCATGAATAGAGAGAGCATTTGACGCTCCCAAGGGTTCATAAACTCTATTGCATGGCCATACGTTGTTCCTCGGGTGTTTATTGCTTATTTTCCTAAAAACAATACTAGCCTAAGGCAAAATATTTTAAAAATCTTGAGGGTTTGAGTGAGGTCACTCATATCAGGTTCCAATTGGTGTTTTTTGAGTCTCTTTGAATTGGAACTTGATTGGAAGAAGTCGCGTCGAAGATCGGATTGAAGAAAGGCGTTAAACAGCGACCGGACGCTGGACTGGACGCTGAACCGGACGCGGTGCTGCTTCACCACTGCGTCCGGTCCCGGTGACCACCAGCGCGTCCGGTCATCCTGAAGACTTTCTCATAGATCTGTGACCGGACGCTGGACCGGACGCGCCGTTGTGACCACTGCGTCTGGTCCCGGACCTCACCACCGCGTCCGGTCATGCGCTTTGAGTTTCCCGGATGACCTCCGACCGGACTCTGTCCACATCCGGTCAGCCCTAACCGGACGTGTCCGGTCGCTCCAGGAGCTTACTGGACTCTAACCGGACGCTGCTCCACCGCGTTCGGTCAGACGACCACCGCGTCTGGTCAGTGCGTCGAAAGCGGATCTGAGCCCTCATATAACCGTTTGATCCTGATCTAATTTTTTTTCTCGTTCGTTTTTTCATCCACCGTACGCCGCCGCATTCGCCGAGCCCTAGCTTGTACTCGCCGACTCACCGCGCCACCGAGCACCCGCTACGCCTCCTCCTCGCCGCGCGCTGCCGTGCCTGCCACTGCTCTGCCGTGCCTTCGCTCCGCTGCACCTTCGCCTCGCCGCAGCTCACGCTGCCTTCGTCTTGGGCGCCGCCGTAGCCTAGCGCCGCAGCTGCTCCACCATGGCCACTGCTGACACCGTCGTGTCGCTGCCCGCGGACCACCCCTGAGCCACGCCCCTGCCCTTGCCGCCGAGCCACAGTCACGCAATCTCCACCGGAGCCCTGATCGTGAGTCTTCACTTTGCCCTAACCCTAACCTTCGCCGACGTCCTCGTGACTCTCCGGTCGTCCTCCGTTAGCGAAGGTGACTTCATTATCTTGATCTAGGGTTTGCCGTAACGTTCCATTCAAATTCTAATTCATCCATTGCTTGTCTCGGCAAAATCAGCGCTCATCCGACGCTTCCGTGGAACTCTCGCGCGTCAAGGTCCCTCATCCCTTCACCGGACTCTCACTGATTGGAGGTAGCTATCGCATTCTATTCAGATCTTATCTCATATGCTTACTTTCATTAGGACCTCACTTATCTATTAGATAATGTATGTTGCTTATAGTAGCTCCATCTATTCTATCTTTACAGTGAGTCCTGTCGGTGTTTTGTGTGGCAGTTGATCAGCTTTGAATCCGAGGCCAAGCCTGCGGGTACGGATTGAGGCCAAGCCTCACGAGTGTCAGTTCACCATCTTTGAGGGTTTTCTCAGCGGTTGGTCAGTATGGTTCGATGCAAGAATGTTGGTGGTGCACCTAGTGACGGGGATGAGAGTCCTCCTAGACTGACAGAAGTTGCCCGTGGCAAGCGCAAGAAGACCTCCACCAAGTAGAGGAAGAGAACACTCATAGAGGCAGAGATAGCTCAGGCAGTTGCAGATGCAGCAGAGCTGGCAGAGAGAGGTGGCAGGAGTAGTGGGATTCACATTGGCGAGCGTCGCTTTCATCTTAAAGGTCGACAGCTCAGTACTGAGGCCACCGAGGAGACAGAGGATATACCTGCTGATCAGCCCACAGAGGATCTAGAGGAGACAGAGGAGCAGACCGTTCAGACTCCACCGCGTCGTCACTCAGGACGTACGCAAGCTCAGGTGACTCCTAGGCCAGAGGGCCAGCGTCGTGGAGGTCGTCCACCTCCCAGGGCTCGAGGTCACCCCCCCAGTCGAGCACTTTGACTTGAGGGGAGCTACAGCACGCCAGGTGCAGGCCCTTCGGTTCGTCGAGGTTGGTCAGTGGTTCCCACCTTAGCGGGACCTCCGAGCGTCAGAGGGCTTCTACACACCTCTGCACGAGGATTTCTACAGATCTTACATTGACAGCGGGATTGCTTTCAGACCTCAGAGAGTCTGTTGACTTGAGAGGCTTTAGTTGAGGTGGTTGGTGAGCAGCTCCATCCGCACTTGTCCTTTCTTTCAGGCTTGTCAGACTTTCTGGGACAGACTGGAGCCTACTGCGGCACTTGGGTCAGAGAGTTCTACTCTTCCCTTTGGATTGACCCTGCACATGAGTTCATACACTTTGCATTCTGAGGCCATGACCACAGACTATACAGCACTAGGGTACAGGAGATTCTCAGACTCCCTGCTTCAGAGACGAAGATTCACCAGCTGTGCTTCGGTCAGATTGCTCCACCTAGGCGCCCTCACGAAGGTTCAGTGCCACCTACAGACATGATCAGACCCTACTTCCGTGAGCCGTTTAGCGAGGGGTCCAAACGTACACCTTGCCAGCCTGACACCCCTTGCTAGGGTACTTGATGCTATTGTGAGGCATACACTTCTTCCGAGGCTATGATATAGAGAGGGATTGACTTGAATGCAGCTATGGGTGGTGCATCACCTCATCTCACAGACACCATTCGACATTTGGGATTTGATGCTATGTGAGATGGAGGATACCTTGGCAGAGGCATTCAAGGGTCACCGTCAGCTACCATATGCGCACTGGATATGCTTCATCATCAGATCCGCGTGTGAGCTGCCTGCTGAGATTCGAGCTGAGATATCAGATACCACCACTGCTTTTCCAAAGTATGACATTCGCCAGTTGTGGGATTTTATTACCTGAGAGCAGGCACCCAGGCTAGGACAGCGTGAGAGGCCAGAGGTCCCAGAGACAGTAGCTGAGCAGGACGAGACCGATCAGGGTCTTGCTGAGGCCGAGCTTGCAGATCTTGATGCTCAGCCTGCTAATCCAGTTGAGGATGATGTCTCCGACAGCACAGACGAGAACTACCAGCCTATCCCCCAGTACCGCTCTCCTCGGTCTCACGACCATGAGGCCGGTGGTTCAGGCTCAGCCTCCCGCTCAAACCCAGCCATGGTGGCTATTCTTGAGAGGCTGACCCAGGCCTAGGAGAGGCAGGAGCTTCAGATGCAGCGACAGGCTCAGGACACAGCAGTTGCATTTGCTCAGATTCAGGCTCGTCAGGACGAGTTCCAGAGGCAGCAGCTTGAGCTTCAGAGGCAGCAGTTCGAGATGCAGAGATAGCAGGCAGCCAACCAGCAGCAGTATCTTGAGCTCCTGCGACACCTAGTCACTGTTGGGGTTCCTCCTCCAGCGTCTGTCCTTACTCCAGCACTACAGTCAGTGGACCTCAGAGTCAGGGACAGCCAAGCTTTCAGTTCACCTCTCCCCAGCAGCAGGTTCCCCAGACCTTTCAGTCGCTGAGCTACACTCCTATTCAGACGGGGTTCACTCCACCAGATCAGCCTAGATCTCACCTTCTGACAGGCACTCCTTTCACTGACTTGAGTGCCTCCTACAGTGAGTTGACTGGTCAGCCGATGCCCTCGCACACCACTGTTGTGACTACTTCAGGGTTGTCAGCTTCTGAGACTGTGGCTCCTCCAGTGACAGGGACTGGCACTACAGAGACAGTACCGTCATCCGTTGCCTCGACAGATCCTCCCACAGTTGGCACTCTTCAGGTTTAGGTGACAGAGACTGCTCCGCTCGTTGCTACATCTTTATCAGTACCTGCTCCTGCTCTTCAGACCCAGACTGCTTCATAGCCACGTGCTTCTACAGAGGGTCAGCCTGACAGCTCAGAGTATGAGGAGGATACTTCACAGTTTGTGATCACTCCACGCTCCTCGGCACCCGACACGACTGCTTCTGTTCCCCCGTCGGATCCTTAGTTTTGTTTTTGGCATTTGATGCCAAAGGGGGAGAGAGAGTAGATTCAGGGGGAGTTTTGATAGAGGGTTTTCATTTTTCTTTGTGCGCTACTTCTGCTACATTCATGCATCATGTTTACTTTCCCGCACTTGCATTTTGTGATATGTGTGCTTATGAGATACTTGAGTCTTATGTGGTCTATCTTGTCACTTTTTTATATCATGTCACTTAATTGGTTCTAGCTCATAAGGTTGTGCTTCCGTGCCTTACTCCGATTTCATATGAGCTATGTTTTATGTGTACTAACTCTTCATGTTTTATCTTATTAGTACACCCTGTTGGCTCGGAGCACATAAGCAATTTCTAACCCCTTGTGCTTATTGCTTTTTGCTTATGTGAACCAAGCATGTTCGAAAACCTCAACTCTTATATCTTCTGAATCTAAGTGTTGTCATCAATCATCAAAAAGGGGGAGATTGAAAGCATCTAGGCCCCGAGAGTTGGTTTCGGCAATTGATGACAACGCATTATTACCATGACTAACGTGTGTTTTGCAGAAACTTTGGTAAGTTAGGTCATGGGGTTGATAACTATTTTGGGCACTATGGTATTCATGTCCCTTGATGGAAATCATTTCGGTTTTCAAAGGATCAACGACAAGATTAAGGACGGTTAATTCCGAATGTCAAGGTGTTGAGTTACATTCGAAAAAGTCGTTAGGATCTTCGCTTTTTTCCTTTGGCCGTACTATAAAGTGGGGCATGAGCGAGTAGCTTGACCTAGGTGAGTCTTTTGTTTAGGTGTGGTGCACACTTGTCGAACTTAGCACTAGGTAGCTCAAGAAAAGCTCAAAGTTCAGTTGGAAGCAACTTGGTTCAAGTTGCGTCGCGTTTCGGAGTCGTTAGAGCCGTTTTCCCTTGACCGGACGCGGTCTCTGTCTTGACCGGACGCGTCCGGTTAGTACTAAACAGTTACTGTGTTTCTGCACGGTTGACCGGGCGTGGTTCTTGCGAGGACCGGACGCGGTGATCATGCTGACACGTGTCTCAGAGGGTAAAACAACGAATCAGACATGACTGGGAAGTGATCGGACGCGTCCGGTCACGTTCCAGTAAGGTACTTTGCTGACCGGACGCGTCCGGTCATCACTGATCGGACGCGGTCGAGCGTCAGGTCAAAGTACAGTAAGGACCTTGCACGATCGGATGCATCCGGTCACCCCTGATCGGTGCGTCCGGTCACTCAGCAGTGTTGTTCAGTTTTTCGACCGTTACGTTCGACCGGCGCGTCCGGTCACGTCAACCGGCGCGTCCGGTCAGTGCGTATTTTGCTGAGTTGGCAAGTAACGGCTGGATTTAACTATGGGGTGTATAAATACATCCCCTCCACCTCTTTTAGAGGTCTCTTGCTCATTTGTTCAGCTGAGAAACACCTTTAAAGTGCAAGGAAGTGCAAGAGCTCTAGTGAGGGTAGTGATTTGAGAATCCCTCATTAGTGACTAGAGAGTAGCAAGTGTGCATCCATCTTCTGATTATGCTCGTTGTGGTTAAGTGAGAGTTCTAGCTTGTTACTCTTGGTGATCACCATCACCTAGACGGTTTGATGGTGATTGGGAGTTTGGTGATCATCCGGCGGAGCTTGTGGATGACCCAACTCATCTTGTGAGCAGTTTTGGGCGATTCACCGCGACGGAGTGTCGAAGAATCAGCCCGTAGAGGGCAGTTGATCCTTGCGCGGATCAAGGGGAAGCTACACCCTTGCGCGGGTGCTCCAACGAGGACTAGTGGAGAGTGGCGACTCTCCGATACCTCGGGAAAATATCGCCGTGTTCCTTACCCTTACTTTCAACCATTTACTTTCTCGTATTACTTTTATTGTTTGGTTTACTTTCCTAGAATTGCCATTCTAGACTAGGATTGGAACTTATGGTGCAAAACTTTTTACCGGTAGAATCACAAGGAACACAAGTAGGCACTAGGGGTGAACTTTGGCTTGTAGGATTTAATTCTTGCAATTAATTTTTAGAAAAGCCCAATTCACCCCCCTCTTGGGCATCTTGATCCTTTTAGCCCACACCTGCGCCTTGCCCTCGCCTGCACTGGCCCTTGCGGCGGACCTCCCTGGTGGCGGCCCTTCCTGGCGGCCTCCCGCTATCGTGGCCTCGCGCGGTGGCCACCCCATCGCACGGAGATTCTGGCGCTGGCCTCCCCATCGACGACGAATCCCGATCCGCCATCTCCACGCCGCAAGGGAGCCACACATCCTTGACCGGACACCGCAGGGAAGCCGTGCGATGGCATGGCAACGCCGAGCTCCCCTCCCCTCCTGACGACGCTCGGGCTCCAGGCGCCGCGGCTGTGCGGCAGCGCCGCACTTCCCTCCCCTCCTGACGGCGCGCGGGCTCCAGGCATCGTGGCCGTGGGGCAGCGCCGGCTCCCCTCCCCTCCCGACGGCGCCGGGCTCCCAGGCGTGGCGGCCCGCGCCGGCAACTCCGCCTCCGCTCCCCTTGGCCGAGTTGGTGGATGGCGACAAGAAAGACGATGACACGTGGGTCCCCTGTGTCAGACTTCTAAAATAATTTTAGGAGTCATGTTTTAGGTAGTACAGCTGGAGTTGGAGGTAAAATATAGGTAGTATAAAAATGGGTGGCTACCTAAATAGATATTTAGGTAGTCTAGTTTAGGTAGTACTGCTGGAGATGCTCTGCCCTCCACTCCACAGCCCCGGTACCCATTTGGATACTTTTCAATGCGCTTCAATCCCTCTCAATCCCAATGCTTTAGGGATGAAATGAAAAGGTTCCAGTGAGCACGCGTGATAAAAATTGAAGAGACGCTAGCACAAGGAGAAGTTCACACATAAGAGTAGGTATAATAATGGGCTTATAGCCAAGCTAATGCTGATGTGGAGGAGAGAAGAGATGAGAGCTTAACTCCCATACAAGCACTAAGCTGGGCACGGAAGCATATGTATTAGTGGGCCTAAGTAGCAAGTGTTGTGAGGAGAAATAGAAGAGAAGGACTTTTTAAGACAAATAGGAGATACTTATTGTATAACTTGGCTCTTATAGCTTGTCTTATAGCTAAGTAACTTGGCTCTATTATTGACCTTGCTCTAACTGTTATAATAAATTAATAATAAATTAATGCATACATGCAAAGTACTATACACCTACTTTTACGGCCTCTAGATTTGCAAACTGAGGTCTCACATGTCATCATTGTCTGCGCTGGTACACTGGTAGCTTGAGCCTAGGGATGAAAACGGATCGGATACGGACGGATATCACTGATATCGTATTTGTTTTCATATTTATGTTCGGATTCGGATTCGAATACGGATAGTATAAAAAATGGTGGATAGGATATAATTAGATATCGACATCATAAATATGTGATTTAAATATTCGGATACGAATATGGTATCGGATGTTAAATATCCGGACTCGGATACGGACGGATTAAAACTCCTTTAAACGAATTCGGTCTCGAATACGGTCGGAAAATATCCGTACCGTTTTCATCCCTACTTGAGCCTGAGAATCCACGAATGGAGCAGGTGGTTGGAACCGTGGAAGTGGGTAGACCTGATCAAGTCGGGTCGGATAAGATTGAGTTAAACAAAGAAAGGTATTACATTAAAATTTTTGTTTAATCTAAGTCTAATTTGACGTACGGACAGATTGGGTTAGGTTGTTTCCAATTGTGTCGGGTTGGTTGGATCGTATGGTCCGTAACGAGTTCATAGAGTAGATCCGCGTACGCGTAGCTGCTCCTCCTCCTCTCGTCTCCTGATATCAAAGACGAAACCCTGCACTCCATCTTTAGAAGATACTCTGTTTTGCTCTGTTATGTGCCTCTGCCTGCAATGGAAAATCAAGTAACCAGCGCACTCTGTCAAGGAATACAGTGGATCAATCTCAAATCAATCTCAGTCCATAAAGTTTAGTGTTTAGAAGATGTTCGAGTAAACGTTAGTTTATTTTTCGATCTAATCTATCTCAACTCACGTATTGGAGTGGATTTGAGAGCAGAGCCAAACAAACTCCAAAGAAAAGGTATAACGATAGGCACACCGGCAACGGAAGCTTTTATAGGAGGATGGATACCTGCACTTGCAGTCGAGCAAGGAGTGAGCCTATATTTGGATGATGTAATATATAGTATAGTTAGGATTGCATAATAGAGTTAAGATAGCACAGACAACAAAAAATACAAACATGAATGTAATATGGGGGTTTTTTCAAAAAGAAGCTCATCAAGATTCAGGCTCCTTAATCTTTTGAACACATGATAGTCTTCAGATTTGTAGATTATAAACCCTACAAATTTATTATCATTGCATTTAATCTGGAAACACTTATATACCTAGGTCAATTCCACAGGCGGTGAAAGCATAGAGTCTGATTGGTTGCTTGCATAACTCCTTCTCTAGACCCCATAATGCAGGATAGCACTATCCTCAAAAGCATGTTGGACCTGCAGCCTGTTATCCCCTCGAGATCGGTCGTATCTAGCTATGCAGCCCAAACTTGCATCTGCACTACAGGGGCGTTGCACCTGCTCTGCACCTAGCCACACCCGCTCTGCACTAGGACATTGGATAGGGTCACCCGCTTGCACCCCCTCCCCCCGCCTTATCCTCCCCCGTGTTTCTTCTCGGGTCTTCTTCTCGTTTCTTCCCCAACTGGCAGCTAGGGTTTCCTTAACCTGCTTGTGCCGTCCTCGGTGGTGGATATAGTATCTGCGATTGGTCTTCCCCTTCTTCGAACGCGAGCTCATGCCGGTGGCTGCAGGATGCCTTCCGTCGCCTTGGAGCCCAATCCTAGTAACCTTGGCGTCGCCATGTGCCAGATCTCGTTCTCTTCCTCTCCTCTACTATCATGTGTTCAAAAGATGCAGAGTTCTTGAACAGGCGGGTTGTCAACTACTACCAAATGCAAGTGATCTTTGAGAGTGGGTCAGCTGAAGCTTTGGGAAGGCCAGGAGATAAAAAAAAACTCAGACAGCGGGGGGATAGCATGCCCCCCCCACCCCCGAGCATTTCGCATTAAGGTAGAGGACTCCTCACCTAGTCCAAAAAAAACCCCAAACCTCATACCCTGACCGCACCCAGGGGCCTGTTATCCTATGAGTGGGCTGGTACCACAAACCCGTGCTTTGGGTAACGCGGGGTAGACGAGGGTTTTTTTTTACCTCCGGCACTGCAAATTCGCCCCTGTAGGGGATCGAACCCAGGCCGTGAGGGTGCCACCCGGAGTGCTTGACCAGACGGTCGAGCATCGGAGCAGAACATATTGATGTTGAAGCCTATGAGAGGGGTGAAGATCCAAAGGAAGAACCATCACCGGACAGCAAACCAAAAGAAGAAAACAAACTGAAGGAAGAACAGAGGCCAGCAAAGAGAAGGAAGAACCTAGATGAAGGAGGATCATGCATTGGTGGTCTTACAGAGGCTATCAATAAATTGAGAAATACAGTGGACAAAGCTGAAGCATATAAGGGGATCTACCGGGCTGTCATGGATGTTCCTGGATTTAGTAGAGATCAGCTGATGTGTGCTCTTGATCACTTCATGGAGAGGAAAGGGGCAGCTCTTGTCTTCATGGACATGAGCGAGAGTGACAGGCAACTCTGGTTGAAGAGGTTCCTTGCCAAGAATTATAACTGAATGCTTAAGACCCTGTCAGCATAAACACATTTCTAGGAGTAGCACAAGCAAGTATTTATAGCTCTTAGCTTTTGAGGCAATAATCATCATTTCTGTAGACTTGATATTTTGAAATGGGCTCACAAATCATGTAATAATTGTGATAACATAGATGCTGTGTTGATTGGAATGTGTTCTGGATGTGTTATGAATAAGTTAACTGGATATGAATTCTGAATATTCTAAATGTCAAGTTAACTTGTGATGTGTGTTCTGAATATTGATAGTTGATGGGAAGCATGTCATCTGTTGGGAAGTGTGTTCTGGATATGGATTTCAGAATGTACTATTGTCGCCTCTTTTTAGATATGGATTATGGTACTGTGATGTGAAGTTAACTTATCAAGTTATATGGATATGGATTTGTCAAATTGTTTTAAAATTTCAGCAGCCATGTGAAATCGGATTCCTGTTTCCTTTTAAATAGTATGAATTTCACATGTCAGCATTGGGTCAATTCCCGCCAAAAGCATAGCCTGCCACTCCGGCTGTTCCCGCCAACTCTAGTTGTCTGACACGCGAAGGGTGAGAAAAAGAGGTGACAACAGTACCGCCAACTTCAATTCGTACACAGGAGATATCTGATGGGAAGGCGGTAAAGATTATCAGGGATAACCACAACAGAGCTAACGCAGCTAACCAAACACCCACATTTGCACTCCCCTGTGCAGACTAACGGTTACGCATACCAACCAATCAAGCGCATAATACTATATAGCTCCCTAACCTATTGAACCAAACAACATCAAACTGCATAGGCTAATACAGGATAACAGTGTGCTGCATATGATATGTATGCTATGCAAGTTACTGCAAGCAACCAATCAGACCCATAGCGTTTTAGAGGACCGACTAAGATTTTTCAAAACAAAGGAAGTGTTGTACACTGACTCAAATCCTATTTTGACTAGAACTTAAGAAAGTTGTGCTATTAAGACTTTTAATTGTATTAGCACTTGGGTGTAGAATCCTATTAGGAATAGGACTCCTACTTGCATATGTGAGGGCCTTGGGGGGAATATATAAACAGGGGGTGAAGGCATAGACATCATCCAAACCAACACAGAGTCTCATCCAAGACTTAAAAGTAATTAGGATGGCTTTAAAGGATTACGCTAGACAATTATACTACATTAGATTCTTGTATAGGGCAAGAAACAATGGGTCCTAAAGGGTCAAGTAGAATTATGAGAGTCACTTATACTTTTTTTTGGAGGTGTGCTTATAGAATTTATGATTCCCTTTGCCAATTTTAATCACTTGTCATGGTTACTTTAACATGCTCATCGTCTTTTACGAAATTCGTCTACGTCGTTCTTAATACGGCACACGCTTGTGTCATACTCGCAATATCCCGTCAAAATATTTGAGGGTTGCTACACATAACTAGGGGTATCAGAGTTCGATCCCAGTGACCGCGGTATACTGTTCACCGTGAACAGTAATGAGGAGAAAAGGCTCCCCGTTTCAAAAAAAAAATCAGATTCTGACAGCAAGTACTTTTATCATCACTTATATGACGATCGTCTATGTTATTACAAGCACAGGTTTTCGCTTTCAGAAGCCACCTTCCATTCTTGTTGAGTGTCGCCACATTCTATTCGATGAGCTATTTATGCACTAGATTGGTCAGCTTTACTAGGAAAATGGAACGCACAAAACTGGCCTGACAAAACATCATTATTACTTATTAGGTCAACCTGATGATCGACATCTCCAATTCCACTATGCGCCATGAGTAACCGTACGAAGGTCAGAAGCTCCCCTCCTCTTCCTAGCTGTTGGGCGTGCAGATCCCCTAGGCACTTCCCGGCCACATAAATAAGTAGCCTCATCCCCATATCTCTGATCTCCATCAGCGTCTCACGCCATGGCCCGGGTTCCTCCTGTTCTTTCAGGCATTCCTCGTCGCCAAACTCCAGCACATTCTCCAATAGCTGATAAGCAGTGTCCAGAACATCCTGCTCGTTGCTGTAACTATTCTTAGTCATCTTCTCATAGAAGTTCGCCAGTGTATCCTCTGCACTGCCACTGAGTGGCAACATTGAAGGCTGTACAACTAAGAGGTACACCATGTAATTTGATATCTTGGTGCATGTGTCCATGATAGTATTGGTACTTGATATTGTCTCATTCATGCCGATGACCTCGTCGTCGTTGGGGCGTTTCCGCAGGTGCAGCTCTGTATATGTATGCAAAAGGACGATGTTGTCACCAAAAGAGTTAGCACTAGAGTTCAGTGTAGCCTTGATAATTGGACGAAGATGTACCCAGTGTTGCTCTTCAGTTATTCTTGTAAATTCCTCTCGAGCAACACGTCCAACCCATGTGACAACGTCCTCCATGATGTCCTTGTTTACTTTGACATGCTTGGTGTGGCGGAGCTTTCTGACTAAATACTTGCTTTCAACAGCACTTAACGCCTTCCTGATGTAGATGAGTAGTTTGGATGATGTACTTGATCGATGATGGCCTATACAGGAGCTCAGGAAGTTGTACTGCCCCATTGATTTTGACCACAATATCCTCTTCTCCGGCCAACCAATACTACTGGAGAGAAGAAGCCAGGTAACATGGGCAAGCATTCCACACTTTCGGGATTTGAAGAATGCCCAGGTCCATGGTGACATGACCATCAAAATGAATGCACAAACTTCAATAGTAAAGCAGCCAATGAATAACACATAGGTGATTGCAACATCAGCTCTACTGTAATATTGTCTGCTGTTTGCAAAAACGAATATCAAAAAGGCAGATGTCATCAAGATCTGGCTGATGCACCGGAGTATGACTCCAGTCCTTGTACGAAGCACCATGGCCTTGGTGTAGAGATCATCATACATCATGGCAAGCTCCACCTCCAGCAGTTTTAGCACTTGATCCAGGGGTCTGCTGTCTGCTTGGAACTTGAATGCCTTACGCACTTTCATCTGGGAGACGGTGCGTCCAGAGAAGAGATCTCGGACTCCTTGCATTGAGCTCAAGACATACAAAATTATGCTCACATAGCTGCCCTTATCCGCTTCAACTTCCAGTTTCTGCAATTGCCACCTTGTTTCCCTAAGGCCATTTCGGCTATTGCACTTAAGAGCCCACGTCCGCTCCCCATACCTCATGATCCCAGCAAGAAAAGCAAGTATGGCTGGAGCTAAAATCTTCAAGTTGTGCTGACCTGTCGACTTCCAAAAGGCGTATAAGGCCAACAAGACTTGAATGGACAGGTTCATCAGGTGCCTCAGCCACAAGTTGTTGTCCTCCATAGAGAAAGCAGTCAGGGTGTCTTGCCCACCAAGATGGATGAGAAGGAATGGTGCCCAGAAGAAAGCTAGCTGGTTGTGATTTAAGTCAAAATAATTTGGATTATTAGTTCCATGGAATCTAACTAATGTTGTGGCATTCTGATCATTCTTGGATATGAGTCCAAGGGCATAGACAGCAACCATGTCTGCCCCTACATAGGCTAACCAGATGGAAACCCTAAGAAGGGTGTTTGTGTTGTACCGTCTAATACCGCCACCAAAGAATAGGAAGATTTGCATGGTGAAGCTGAGCAGTACCACTACTTGGATTTCCCACTTACTCCATAGCTGCACCAATCCCTCCACTGTTAAGTTCATGTTTAATAGACCATGTGCTTATATATCCCCAATGCACTGCATGTAGCACAAATACATTTATGTTATTTTCTAAGTGAAAAATGCAGATTCTTGCATTTAAAACAAAATACTAAGGAAGAGAAGACAGATCGATCAAGATTAACATGCTTCAGGATTAGCAATACTATATATGAAAGCGATTGCAATTGTTTAGAGGAAACAATTATGCATCAACAGCAGTTGCTAGAGTTGTAAATCAAATACAACTGTTGTCCTATTGAAATGTACTATGATGATTCCAAAACCAGATCTAGTGGCTGGTCTTCATAACCAAGGGAACCAAAGTCTAACAACTATAAAGGCACTGCTACACTGATAGGCGATAGCCAAAGTCAGCAAAGCTGCACTGATAGCATTTCTGCAGATGTTCACCAGAAGCCTTTCATACTTTATGCACCCAAGTATATTTAATTGGATCAGCCATCATTACAGGATAATTTGATGGGTAACCTCAACATGATAGCAATGGAGTCCTACACCAATTACAGGAATGGTATAATCTGGTTGCACGCATTGCGAATGTTAGATTACAAGCTGGTAGTGATTCAATTTTGTGGCCTTTGAACAAAAATGGTACCTTCACCGTGAAGTATCTATATCAGGTCCGAGTCAATAATGGTATTAAGGTCACACAGGAAATTTGGCGAACAAAATTACCTTTGAAAATTAAGGTTTCTTATGGTTCCTGAAGAAGAGGGCCATCCTTACTAAAGATAATTTAGCTAGAAGGAATTGGAATGGTAGTAAATTATGTTGCTTCTGTAGTAATACTGAATTCATCCATCACCTCTTCTTTGAATGTTAGCATGCTAGATTTCTGTGGTGTGCTTCACATATTGTGTTTGGTTTAGTGCCTCCTGTGAGTGTGGAAAATTTAATTATTCAATGGTTGGCATAAACAGGGAGGCAATAAGTACAATTCACTATTATTGACTGGTGCTGCGGCCTTTTGTTGGTCAATATGGCTAACAAGGAATGACATGGTCTTTGATAACTCTCAACCTAAAACGTATTTGCAGGTTATGTTCAGGGGAACACATTGGTTACGCTTTTGGGCCCAATTGCAGTGAAGTGACAAGGAAAAAGATGGCATCATACATGCATGTGGTAAGTTGGAGTCTGCAGCGATGGCCTTCTTTGCTTTCCATGGATGGCCCTTTACTTTGAGGCTTGGTCTTAATTAAAGATGTTTAAGAACTTTGTGTTCTTTTTTATGGTAAACCTTGTCATAAGCTTGGTCTGATTCCTCTAGTAAGATGATGAAGCCAGATGTTATTTCCTTTATCTAAAAAAGCAATGCAATCTTAATAACACCCATCTTCTGTCCTCAAGGCTACAACACTTTGACAGCAATGATGTGACGGACAACCACTATTCACTTGGCGGACTTATGACGAAAATAGGACGAATTTGTTAAATGAAAGTGTATGCCACCTAGATTAGCAAAAATAGGAATTGAGCTAGACCCGGAGATTGTTGCAATCATAATTGACACAGTAACATAGTCATGTTAGGATATCTAGAACAACATTATAGCAAAAGGAAGAACTAAAGTAGAATATTTTTTTGATGAAAACTAAAGTAGAAAATTGAAGTCAAAGGTACATATTATAAGCTGTGCCGGTCCTGACCTGATGACTGAACATTTCTTGTTGGACCACACAAACATTTGATATTGAACAAATGCTCAAATGCTTGCATATGTGCAATGTGTTCTTAAAAATTGCTTACACTTCATCAATTATACTTCAGAATTATGCAACAAACAGATCCTCATACCGTTAAAGGGTAGGTATTATGGTGGGCTAGGTATACCAGTGCAGGAAGCGCAGCCGTGGCCGAGTGCTAGCACGAGGTCATCGCTCCCACCTATGCCGGTCATCCTATTCTTCATGATTTCAGTTAGTGGATTTGTTTTGATTAGTCACAAGTTGTTAGGATTTGGGTATAAAGCCTAAACTCTTTGGTTAATGAAAGGCTAAGCTGGAAGTTGATTAGATCTCTCCCGCTCTCTCTGTTACTTGTGCTAGCCAACCCTAGAGACGCCAGGCAACAGCACGGCGTCCCAGCCACGCTGCTGCCCGGAACCAAAACCCTGGTCTCCCACCTCATTCAGCAACTACATGCACAGTAATCCATGTTCCAACAGTAGGGTAATGCAGCGAGTCTCACCTTCTGCTTTCACCCAACCGGAACCGGTGTTGACATCTCTACATCTCAAGGGAAGAAGCTTTTCTGAAAATATGGGTATGGACTTTGTTCAGATTATCAGATCGACATGAAGACAATCAGTGCAAAGATTGCACATAGGGCAAATATTGTTGATACTCATTTTTGAATTCCACATATAACATTAACGAACAATTGCAGAGGGTGGTGCCTGTTACCTGAGAGCAAGAAACGGAGAGGGCTCCGTTAATCCAAGGTGATGCATCAAGCATGCCACGTCAGGGTGCTCTGCGGCACCGGCGCTACATGCAGTGGCTGTGTGTAGTTAGGTTGTAGCAAGTCTGGGAGAGACGGATGGATAGAGGACACAGGTAAGAACTCTCATCTGTGACAGGGCAACGAGAAAATAAGAAAGAGCAACCCGGTCATGAAAGGAAAGACTTTTCTGTCCCCATATGTCTCTTGCTTCTTCCATGCATCCTCTGGATTCTCCTGTAAGTCATAAAGTGAGAAAAGGGCAGCTTGGATAGCAGCAGGTACGGAAGAGGTGCTTTGTGTGATCTACACAGTTGTATTTGTCAACCAAAAAAATAATAATAAACATGCCTTTTACTCTAGAGGACATGGAATGATGGAACTTCTTGTAGGAGGACAATGGATCATTTAGAAAAGCATGGATTTTTTTCCTGATTCAGAAAATGATCTCATCGTGTTAAGTCAGCTGCTCCATTTCTCATCACATCCTTTTTAACTGGTCCTATTCTAATCCTATTGTAGTCGTGTTCTGTAAGAGCCTGAGTTTTCAGTATATCCTAGTTCGCGACTAAGCAGCTAAGCATCATTAGTTTATAGCTAATAACTAAAAAGAAGAACTATAATATTACACCTCACCTCATGAAAATCGACAACAGACTGCAACTAACACAAATATATTACAACAATATGGTCTGTAAGAAATATTCTACATTTCCTGCACATAGGAGATAAAAATTCCAAGACTAAAAACAAATTAGCCACAGTTGTATTTGGTGGTGAATCCCCCTCACCTCCCCCCACACTAGTCGATTTCCTTTAAGCACACATTAACAAAGAAGTGAACAACCCATTTCCAGCATCATTTCGTTTCTCACTCCACCAGTTGAGGGCAGAATCGAAAAACACAGCATCACACCACGGCAGGAAGATCAGTAGCATTGGGGAACCGAGGGTAGGCGAGGGAGAAGATGCAGGAGAGCACACCTGAACTGCAAGCACATATGGATGGAGGAGCCTGATTTCGGCAGCGGTGGTTGCTGCAGCATGTAGAACAGGGGAGGAGCCGTGGAGGTGGGGAACAATGAAGAAAGCAGAGGAAGATGGAGCACCACCGCACCAGCACCTGTCTGTCCTTGGTGTGGGGTTCAGGGGTGTTCTAGTAAAATTGAAGTGTTACAGTAATGAGATTTGAACCAGGGGCGCACATGTTTTAGTTGCACATAAATCATAAAGTAACCTCAAATAGTCAAATGCCATTCCCAAAAAAAAAGTCAAATGCCTGCACATGATTGTAGTATACATCTACGTCGACCAGATGCCACACAAATATACTAACCCTGACACAATATAATAGATTTCAAATTGCTCTTTTTTTAAAAAAAATTAACCCAAACATGTATGCCTGTTTTATTCGAAGAACCAGGCCTATATGCGAACTGGCAGAAAGATCATACCAGAGGGAACTTTAGATCTGTCATGAAGATAATGAATTTGATTTTAGATAAAATTTAATTTAGAAAAATTGCATCAAAGACAAAGTTCTAAATTAAACCCAATAAAAATGATGATTCTAATAGATAATAGTTGATGATGATAATTGAATATGGTGTCTTTGTCTAAAGAGAGCTCATGAATGTGACGACGTGAGAACATATAGTGGATATATGCACATGGAGACTTAGAACAGAGGGACCGAGAGGCCGATGGCTAGCACATACCACAAGGACTAGCAAGAGCACATGCAAGACGGCGATGAAGACAACGTTTATTGGAGTCAAGGCCGAGTCTAGACCAAGTCAAGACAAGGCATCACGAGCAGTTGGTCGACCGCTAGGTCGAGGACTTGGAGAACATGTGTATGTCAACATCGGAGGCTTTGTGTAGCGACTACAGAACCTAGAGGATTTGATGGTTCTTACCTCAAAACTGCAGGCCAAATGGTTTTAGGTTTGGACCTCAAAACACAAGAGGAGGATTCAGGGTGGCACATGGCAACATCTCCGAGTTAGCGTCGAGGCTGAGTGAAGAAGTGGAGAAAGCGTGGCCGTTGGAGATGCTTTCTATATGTAGTATGGACTGTATTGCTGCCAGGTGAGTTAGTAGGCTTAGTATTAGCTAATGAAAGTTTTGGGTTTGTTCAAACGCTTATAAATCTGAGGGATGGCTGGTGTTGTAGAGGTCGTGAAACCCTAATCATTATTGCTCTAGGCTTAGTCAAGTGCTTAAGGTGAAAGCGGCTAGGACAGAGAGATTTGAACAGCCCTTGCTAAAGGTTTTCGATCTAAGTGGGATGATGAAGGGATGGCTAGCCGTAGCTTGTATAGGTGAATTCATCTTGGTTTAATTGAAGGCTATTTAAAAAATCCAAGTTCATTTTGCTCTCTGTCCTTTTCCTTTTTCTACTATTTTTGGGTTGTCTTTAGAGATTTTTTTTCTCTGTTTTTGACAGTGAACTGGTTTGGGTTTCGTTGGGCCGGGCTTTGGTGCTAGGTTACGTGAGAACATATCTTAGTTATCAATCTCTTCTCTTCTCATAAAAAAAATCAATCGAACCAGCCCCCTCATGAGCACCTATAATTTTGGATCTTTCTAAAATTCCCAATTTTTCTATGGATTTCTAAATTTCATGAAATTGGTGGGAAAAACTGAATCCTTTTCCATGGATCTTGCTAGTATGGATGCACCATAAATTGTTGAGGCTATGGTCCAAATCTTGAGCGAATCAATTTTGGTTTCATCAAGTTTGGATTTCTTTCAATTGTAGCACTCGTGCTGAGGTTTCCTGCTCTCTATTCTCTTTTGACTTCAAAATTTAGGAATGCTCATTTTGAGACCATTCATGCTGATCTTGGTCTTGAACATCATTTTTCCTTTCCCTATGTGCCCTAAAAGAATGGTGGTGTTAAAAGAAAGAAATAAAATATTGTTGGCATGGCAAGGACAATGCTCCGTGAGCATTGAACCGAACTTTTTTTTTGGCCCTTTTTTTGAAAGATTTTCACAAATACGCCCCTAGCGGAATCCTTTCAAAAAATAGACCCTGACCTCGGCACCAAGCTTACACGTCTCGGCGCTAATTGCTTTGGCGCTGAGGTCCAGGGTCATTTTCTGCGTGTCGTTGACGTGGCTGCCTCCGTGGCGCGGACGTGGCATGAGCTCGGCGCCGTGGATCTTGGAGCAGAGCTCAGCGCCAATTGCTACGACGCCGAGCTCTGGAAATTGACAAATTTGAATTTTTACCATGACTTAGATATTGAGAAATGTGGCTAACTCAGCGGTGACTTGCTGTTTGATCACTTAAAACAATCTAAAAATATTGTTTATGTTCATGAACTAGCCTAAAAATGCTTCTAAATGTTGAATCAATAGTTAACTCTATCTAAGTCCCTGATCGCCAGCAGTGAATTGACATGTTTGCGACATTTTATCTTCCAAATTTGTATAGCAATTCAAATTGATACCTACTACGAGTTTGAATACTCTCTGAGGAGATGACAATAAAACAAGTCTTGTCAAGTTTGGATTTAGCAGCGGTTAAAAAACCAAACTTAGCCATGGTCATAAATTCTAGACATAGCCACATTTCCACGTGCTTACAGGTCATGAGGTGTGTTGCCTTCATGCTTGCATGCCTGAACATGCACATCATGAGCCCCATTCGAGAGCATTGGTGATGTGCGGTCAAATCCCCATTGGAGAGTGCCTCCTGTTGTATTGTTTGATGAAAAAAATTGCTGCCCACATCGCATCACCCCCTCTTTCAGCCCGACGTACGCCAATAAATACCACGGCCATGCAGACAACATCATGGCTCATAAATGGGGATAAGGAGAGAGAGCGAGCGAGACTGCAATAGGGGATCAATCGATGAAATGGGTTTATCACCACGGGCCGGCCAGCAGGCTAGTATAGATTTTCTAGAGCTCAGCGCCGAGCTTAGCGCCAAGATCCATGGCACCGAGCTCATGCCACGTCAATGACAGACAGAAAATGACCCTGGACCTCGGCGCCAAAGGCACGGAGACGTGTAAGCTTGGCGCCAATTATCACGGCGCTGAGATCAGGGTCCATTTTTTTGAAAGGATATCTGTCGGGTATCGATAGTAGGCATACCCAACCAAGGGCTTTAATAGCATGTCAGCTGTTAAGTCACCTGAGGCTTAGGGATGGCTTCTGCCTCGCCCGAGCCCCCCTGACGTCATCAAAGCGCCCGACCCCTGTGCCCCGTCGGGAACAATCTCCACCTCGCGCGACCCCTGCGACATAAGCACGGGAGTGCCTGACCCTCTTGGCGTACTTCCACCTCACTAGAGGGACACGTAGAGCCCTCTGGCAAGGCGGGGAGCCACGTGGGCCCCCACCACGGCGTCCATTCCCACTGATGGGACGGACATGACCATGCACAGTGGACGGGAACATAGGAACCGCGCTCTGATCCAACATGACCCCGGTCATTCCACCACCACGACGTCCATACCTCTACAGCGATAGGGATAACGGCAACTATACCACCTAACTCCCTCTCTACGCAAATCCAGACGCACGCACCGTCCATCCTCGACGGTACAAAAGCACACAGGACGAAGCATAGCCACAGTGCGTTGCACCAGCGGACGGAGAGGCCAAAAGCTCAACGCCCATTACATCCCTGCGCTACAGGATAAATTGTTCATGCCGGATAAGGAGGAAGACGGCCATACCCGAGACCACCTTTTTGTTTTTCTCTTTCGTCTTTTCCCCATTTCCCCTTTTTACCACAAATGTAACCCAAGTCCTCCCCTTAGGAACTATAAAAGGGGAGGCAGGGGCCACATCTAGGGGGACTCTCTCTCGAAAAAAACAAACCCCTGTTCAATAACACACCTCACTAACTAAGAACACAAACTCATACGCCACCAAAGAGACTTGGGATCCTCTCTCTCGAAAGCTTGTAACCCCTACTACAAGCACTTCGGTGTAAGGCAATACGAGCAGCAGTGGAATCCATTGGACGTAGGGACATTCTTGCCCGAACCAAGTATAATCCTTTGTGTCCGCATTGCACACCATCCGGGCCTTGACGCGCAGTCACAAATTCACTCGTCTAGTGTGTAGGACGCGGTTCTAGACACCGACGGTTGGCGCTCCAGGTAGGGGGCTTTTGCGCATCACGATCTGCTTTGTCAGGCTTCTGATGGCCGATCATCGCGTTCGTTTTACTCTAGGCTCCCACATTTGGTTTGGGAGCCTGGATTTTCTCTGCACGGGGGTGGATCACGACCTGGTCTTGCTCCCCCCGTCCGTGCCGGTTGACTCTGCGTCCTCTTCAAGTTCTGACGAGCGTGTCGAAGACCTGGATCCCACCGATGTGGAGGGGGAGTGTGCCCTGCCATCCCCTGCTGAGTCACCTGACTCACCTTCCAACGTCGACTCCGTCACTAAGTCGATGGTTGGCCTTTATCTGCATGCCAACGAGGCGTAGACTTCTGGGGTACTCAGCCCCATCATTTTGACTACCCAAGGCTGGAGCGTCAGGTCGATGCCATCCTAGGACCACGCCTGTCCCAGGAGGATCTCCATCGCCTCTACTTTGTTTTCGCCAACGCCTTGTCACAGCTCTCAGGGGGCTCTGCAAGAGTGACCACACTCACACAAAAAGGCTCGGGGGCTACTGTCAGGTACCTAAACAAGGGGTACCCACACTCAACAACTAAGGAGGACAAACCCCTGAGAAAACCACGCCAATGGCCCCGCCTACATAGGTACAACGAGCCAAAACCACGCACGGAACACCTCGACCACGTTCCGACTCGCACGAGGCTTGCTCGATAGGACGCCTCGACCATAGGAAAATCTCCGACTCGTACGACCCTGGGTCGAGCCGGTCGACCCGCCTCACCCACCAACTCTCAAACAAAAGTCAAAGCATTTAATGCAACCGCCAACCACTTCCTACCCCATGGCTATAGCGCCACCAGCATGGAAGTAGTACCAGTGTCAAATCCTACTTTTTACTGCCCATCCCGGGATGGGCGGTGAAAACCTGTCACTACACACGCCATGCTGGGCACTGTTCCGCCACTGATCCCCCTCGAGGCAAAACACGACGAGTGTCGTACCCCGAAATTCCTGGGGCTCGGCCTTATCCATTTCCCGTCGACCCACCTCGACCCGGCCTCGACCAACCACCGGTCAACAAAGGAGCAAGGCCTGCACGCCACAAGACCCGGGGTCCTTTCACCATCCCATCCTTTACGTCACCATGGTGCTCAGGGATGGCCGGCTATTCCCGGAGCACGTCGCTACAGCAGCTTCCACAGCGCTCGACAAAACTTTACTTCTAAGGCACCTCCAGCGTCTCTGCCTTCCCTTGACCCTATAAAAGGGAAGGCAGGGGACTCTACGAAAGGGGGGAGACACAAGGCGAGACAAGTCATCACTCCACCACAGAAGATCAACATCTGAAGCAATCTCCTTTATACTCTCTCTTTGAGACTTGAGATCGGCTCCCTCTCTCACAGCTTGTAACCCCTACGCAAGCACTTAGGTGCAAGGAAATACAATACTCCCCCCGCTGGATGTAGGGTCTTCTTTCGTCCGAACCAGGATAAACCCCCCGTGTATTCTCTTTGCATCACCATCCAGATTAGGGACATGCAGCACAAAGTCACTCGTCGGCTTAGGACCCACACGGGCCCGAACACCGACGGTATGGTTCCATAAACGTAATATTAATAAGCATAATTCAGTAATGATGAGCTAAATATATAAGTACTTGCTGTCTGGTCTTCTTCATTAACAACAATATTGGCCCCGTTCGGCTGGGCTGATAAGTCGGCTGAAAAATACTGTTGGCTGATTTGTTGTGAGGGAAAAACACTGTTCTGACCGAAAAACAAGCTGAAAAAGACAGATTATAAGCCAGGTCAACGGGGCCAATATTCGCCTTCATTGTTCTCAACGTACGTAGATGGGAACACAGATTCATGCAAAAACAATATGAACTAAACTAGAACACCTACTGAAACCATATAGACGGTTGGGACTTCTGATGTGACCAAATACCCTCATGCAATCAATCGATCACCGATCGGTTACTGTTTGTATTCTATTCATTGACCAGATGCGCAACCATATCACTATTATAGTCACATAGATAATTAAGGAGATTTGTTCTGATAGAAAGCATCACTGAAAATATTCCAGTTTTAATTAATACTCTGTCCAACAAAACAGAGTGTGCCAACAAAAAAGAACTCGAGAACTACACGCGCAGCCGATTCCCACCCGTTTATGGTGAAAACAATCAATGGACTAGCCCCAAACACAATGATTCAACCATGTTGTTCCCCCTTTGCCATTTGCATAAGAAAGCGGAAGCGGCTGGCTGCGAGCATTGCAGAAAATCTCACTGAATCCCTAGCTGCCGTAGCCTTAGCCTCCAACTTTTATGCTATCAATCGATCACCGATCAGTTAGTGTTTGGATTCTATTCATTGACTAGACACGCAAGTAGATCACTGTTAGTCGCAGAGATAAGGCCATTTAATTTGTTCTGAAACAAAAGCTCACTGCAAATAATTCAGTTTCCATACTCTGTTCAACAAAACAGAGTGCGCCCAACAAAGGGAACTCAAGGACGGAACCTAAAAAGAAATATACTCCTTACTACCCGCTTGCAGGGAAAAAAAAAAATCAGTGGACTGGCCCCAAATGGAATGATTGGATCGGCTGCCACTTTCTCCCCGGTGCTTGCTCCCTGCGCTGTTTGTACGTGAAAGCGGAAAGCCGATTGCTGCGACTGCGAGCAGAGCCCAGCCTCCGCCTGAAGGCAGAGACGTAATTTTATATTAAAATGAAATTTACAACAGATCGGTAGATTGATTCGCCATAGGTACCTGTGTCATTAGGCTGATGAGACACGAGCCTTGCAATTGCAAAGGGACAGGGCTGACTTGGGTCTGTTGGCCCACAGCCAGAAAAAGGGATGGGGCTGAGGTTGGCTTGACCAGGTCTTAATTACGGAGCAAAATTTTGCTGTTTGCTCACAAAAAACATTTGTGGAGGAAAAATAATTTGGTTTGGGAAGGAAGGATCCAGCCCAAATTATGTTAGGGAGGAGATAGATTTAACATTTTTTCGCGAATACGCACGAGAGTGCATATCTTTGTATTAGGAGGAAGCAGTTCAAAATACAGGAAAGCCACGTACCAAAGCTCTATAAGGTTCTACATATTAGACACTGAAAACACGTGAAAACAACCAGGCTGCAGCCCTGCTAATTGCCGATCAGGGCTCGCAGACCTTCAGCACCTGCTTGCACCCACCGTTCACCTTCAGACTTGATGATCTGCATGGTGTCACCGGCGCTTATCGTCGCGCCGCGGAAGCATCGCGTATTCCTCTCCTTCCATAGCTGCCAAGATACCAGAGCGAAGAGTGTGTCGATGCCCTTCCGACGGTCGCCATTGAAGTTCGCGCGAACTCTGCGCCACCATTTCAGGGTTGTTGGGGCAGCCGGCGGAATATTGCAGCCAATCGCCTGGAGAACAAGAAACCAGACCTCTCTGGAGTACGAGCATGTGGCGATGATGTGATCGATAGTCTCTTCTTCCTGGTCACAGAGGTAGCACTCGGGACTTGCTACAAGTCCATGTCTTCTCCGCCGGTCTGCGGTCCAGTGCCGCCGCCTGAGTGCTAGCCACAAGAAGATGCGTACCTTGAGTGGTGACCAAGTTCTCCAGACGAGCTTGTATCCTGGGGAAGGACATGATCCGGTATGCAACATTCTGTATGCCGACCTCGCTGAGTATCTACCAGAGGCAGTCCACCGCCAAACCGTTCTATCGGGGCCATTGCCTAACTCCAGGCCATCCACAGTATGCCAAAGGTGGAGGTAGTCGATGATGGCTTGCGCCGATAGCCCTCCCTCAATGCAACTCGTCCAGGCTCGATAGATTTAACATTTCATTTAGCCTTTCCTTCGCATGAGCTGAAATTGCGTTTTGGCCCAACTCCTTGACTTATACTTTGTGAGGCCGAGAAGATAAAGGGAAGGCGGACTGGGCTGTGCGGACTGTGGACTTTAGCCCTAGTGAAGTGAAAACAAAAGGCAAAAATAGAGAAACAAAAGACAAAGCTCGCCCGCAGCCGCCTGCGCCCGCAGCCAGTCCCTTCCTCCCGGCCTTCGCCCGGCCAGAGCCCATCGGTGGCCTGCGCCCATTGCTGGCCTATCCCCATCTCCCTCTCTCCACTCGCCTAAGACGGCGGCGGCCGACAGTGCGCCCAAAGCTCGCCGGCGGCTTGTCCCCGCTGCCCCCTCTTCTCGCCTCTAAAAGGGGCCATGTTGTACGGAAGAAGAAGTGTGAAAAATGCATGTTGCAAGTGTATGTTTCAAGTGTTTTAGAGGTACGTTGCAAGTGTTCATGCGGATGTTGCAAAAGTAGACCGGGATGTTGCATATATTGCAATAGTTCACACGTATGTTGCAAGCTTTTGTTTCCAATGTTTCATCTGTTCTCCCAGACGTATGTGGCAAGTATGTTTATTTGAATGTTAAATATGTTTCACACATATGTTGCAACTATTTTATCTGGATGTTGCGTATGTTTTACAATGGTTTTCAAGTGTTTTTTAGCTATATTTGCAAGTGTTTTAGATGCATGTTTTAAGTGCTTCATCTGTCCTCAGACTTATGTTGCAACTTTTGCATCTGAATATTTCAAAAGTAGATCAGGTGTTGCATTTCTCTCCTCGCTTTTTGCTGCCTCGCCTCGGTGTCTCCTCCTCCTTCCGGCATCGGCTGGGCATCCACCGCCCCCTCCCCCTCTTCTCGATCCTAGTGACGTTTGGAGCAGCGCTGGTCCCGTGTGGACGCGCAAAACGACGCGCAAAATGAACTGCAGGTGCGGATGTCCAGACACTAGTAAGCCTGTCCTCGTTTACATGGTCAGCCTCTTATGGACTCCTATGCGACGTTGACTAATATGAATCCAGTCCTACTAAGGTTGTCTCTCCGTTTGTTTTTTCTTTTTTTATTATTTATCTTTTTCCATTTTTCCATCGTCATGTTTGTCTTTTTCCTTTTTTTCGGTTCGTACGACCTAGTATGTTGGCACATTTTTTTGGTTTGTCTTTTTTATTTTTCTCCCTAAAGAACAAAAAATTCTAGCACCAAATTATTGATGTCCTTTTGAATGAAAACAAATATTATGTTTATTAAAACCTAATTCAACTGATGTTCTAACTAATAAAATAGTTCGATAGTTCAAAAAATAATATTATAATATATTTATAAGTAAATATTTTTGTACTTTGCAACAGGAGAGAAAAAATCTATCAAGGTTGTACTTTTGCCAACATTAACTTATGTTCTAAATATCTTGGTCATCAAAAAATAAATTATAGCTTTAGATTTTTTTTAGAAAGTATAAAATATAAATAGATATGCAGCATTCTCAACGCTGTGTTTCCATAAGCATTTGAAAGCTTTTATCTCGGTGCAACACACGAGCATATTTGCTAGTTGGTTATAAAGACTTAGGGACTAATTGGATCTGATTAATTAAAACCAATATTTAAAAAGTGATTTTTAATTTTATTATTAGATTACTTTATAATTCCTCAAGATTACTAGAGACCAAACAGGGCCTTAGATATTTTTGTCAAGGTGGTACGTTCAAATTTGAACTAAGGAAAGATAAGCTAGAGTAAGGGCATTGATTTGAGGATCAGATGATTTATAATTGGGGTTTAAGAATGTCTACCCCTGTTTCGTAATGAAATGGTCATTTTGCCCTCGTTTTTTAACTTTTTGATCTTACCCCTGCGTTTTCAAAACGAAGGAAGAGCTTGCCCCTATTCCGTGAAGTCATCTTAACGGTGTTAAGTTTGGACAAAAGACAAGTTTGCCGATATTATTGTGCCCCCGTTTTATTTTGCTCTTTGTGTTTTTACCCTTATTTTTAGGTAAACCGTTTGACAATTTTGATATAGATTAGTCAATTCAATCAGGGCAAAATCAGCCAAATTTTAGAAAAACAAATCGATAGCATATCAGCTAAAAATCTATATAAACATAAATTAATACAACACAACAAATTAAAAGTTGTTGTTCCAAAAAAACAAATTAAGAGTTGGAGTAAAATGTGCCTTAGGAGAAAGGATCGGGTAAGGACATTCTGGTCTTTTCGCGCTGGCAAATTTTATTTTATTATTTTGGCCATTTAATTAGCTCACACGTGACGGTGTTACAAAAGAGGTGTAAATGGACGTTTCATTTCAAAATCGTGGGGGCAAAATCACAAAGTTTAAAAAGTAGGAGTAAAATCACCATTGCAATAACGGGGCATAAAGACCAAATTCCCTTTATAATTTGAATACGGATTATTTGTAACAAACTTTATTACACAATTACTTTGGATTTCATTTCAATTTTGAGAAGGAAATTGAAATACTCATGCATGTTGTGATACTAGAAGAGGCGTGGCTTTTGATAAAAGTTATTTCAAAATGTATAAGCATTTCCTTAAAAGCTCAGAATTATGACGTCACTGGTATCAAGAAAAAATTGTTTTATTCATGTGCAGTTAATTTTTTTTTTGTAGTTCTTGTTCAGGGGAACATATATACTAGTTGCACCATTGGGCACATTTGCAAAGGTGTGAAGACAACAAGGAACATATTAGCTAAGTCTGTCTAGCGCTAGAAGTAGAGGCTACAATGTTAGGATTGAGTTTTAAGTTGGATTTTCTTTGTGTGGAGTTAAGAGTTTGCAATAATTATTGTTATGGTTTCCTTCCTTTGTAAGGATGAAGCGGATTCTTTTCATTTCTTAAAAGAATACACTATTACTGGACTGTTGTATCTTTGAAGTCGTACTAGTCCTAGTATCCAAAACCTTCCGGTCCTTCAAAATTACAAAGTATGTCAAAATTTGAGGACACAGAGTATGTAACGTAAATGTAGCTCTACAGAACATCGATAAGCACTCCTTAGCACAAACGAGAACAAACTCAAGTAGTAGCCAGTTTGCCCTTGTACCTCGTGGCACAATATGCAAATGTGAGAAGGTTCAGAAGCTGCAATCCTGCCATCAGCCAGAATAAACGATCAAGACGACCTTATTGAGATTATCAGCGATCCATCCATGTCGCCCTCTTCCCAATCCCACTGTTGCTGAATCCATGAACTTTAACATCACGGAGACAAGGTAGCTTCCAAGGGTGATCATGATGAGAGAGCAAGCCTGACACAAACTTCTCATGGCATCAGGCGACTGCTCATACGCAAACTCGATGAAACCAACAACGGTGAACACTTTTGCTACACCAACGAAGAAGTACTGTGGTGCCTGCCACAGGATATTCATTGGGGCTGCAGTGTTACGGTGCACTAGGCCTCTTTCGTCCACGATTTTAAGGCGCGCCATCTCAACCAGCGCAGCTGAAACCAAAGAAAGCACAGCGAAAACCAGACCGACACCGATGCGTTGTAGATCAGACAAGCCTCTCTTCTTGCCAGTGATCATGCTCAGCATTGGCATGATAACCTTGTTGTAACAAGGGGCCAGGATGAGGATACAGAGGCAGTTGAATGTCGTCAAAGAGGCTGGAGGTATTGAAAAGCCATATATGTAGTTGTCCATGACCTCTCCTTGTTCGATGAAGAGCGGGAAGAAAGCTTCAGCCATGTTGAAAATTATGCCAGCTAGTAGGACAGGCAACATTCTTGCCAAGATCTTGAGCTCCTC
This sequence comes from Saccharum hybrid cultivar R570, assembly GCA_038087645.1. Lineage (NCBI taxonomy): Eukaryota > Viridiplantae > Streptophyta > Magnoliopsida > Poales > Poaceae > Saccharum > Saccharum hybrid cultivar. The sequence continues at coordinate 27,293,711 of JAQSUU010000066.1, read as the reverse complement.
CACCTGTGTCACTGTACAAAGCTTCCATGGACTAGGCACATCAGCAGACGATGTTTCGTCAGGGGAGGAAATGGTGGCAGCTCGATCAAAGAACCTAAATGTGATCATTTTTTTATTCAGAAAAGACATAGTGAAAAATTTGCAGAACTTGTAACCTATTATTGAAAGTAGACACAAAAAAAAAAGTTGAATGAATTCAGCAGTCAGCACCATACCTTAGTCCTTCGGTATGCATCAGCTTCCTGCTGCCTACAATTGCTGCCTCCTTGCCTGGTATTTCATAAAGAAGAGAGCTGTCATTTGGCACATCCACATGGACCTTCCGGACAGCTGCAACCACAACCTGGCAAATCCTAGTGAGTGCGCTTCCTCCTGGTTTCTGGTACCTGTAAAGCTTCATACAGGCAAGAAATCCAGCTATTCCAATCACTAAAAACAGTGTAGGGATCCCGAATCCCCATCCCCATCCCCAGTTGTCTTGAACATACACGAGGAGTGTGCTCGCAAAGAAGAAGCCGCCATTGACAGCGAAGTAGTACCAGTTGTAGTAGAGCCCCTTCTGCATCTTCTCCGCTCCGTCAGTATCATCGAATTGATCGGCCCCAAATGTGGGGACACATGGCCAGATTCCACCTAGGCCTAGGGCAGTCAAGAAAAGGCCAAGAGAAGGCAGGGCATCCTGAGGAGAGATGTCCAATGTATGAATGCTTGCTGGAATTACTGCTGCAAATGTCAATAGAACCATTCCCTGCAGACAAAAGTTGAGGCATAAGCACTAGTAGTTGTTAATTTCATTTGTGGAACAAATCTGAACTGAACAGATTTGGCAAAGAAAGGCCTGCAAAGAGTGGAGTGCCGATCAAGAGTTACAATGGTAAAGATGGTTAGGGAAATAACGATTGTCCGGTGTCTTCCCCAATATGAATCTGCCAAGAATGCTCCGAGAAGGGGAGTGAGGTAGCAGGTTCCCTGCCATGAAGCTATATTGCTCGCCGCAGTGACATTGCTCTGCTTCCGCACCTTTGTTAGGTAACTGACCAGGTTCGTCCCAACACCATAGTAGGCCAAAGAACCACAAAATTCACCACCTTCCAAGAACATGTATTCACAGAAGAAAAAATCAAAGAAAGAAAGGGCAACGGCAAAATTTTCAAGACAAGAATACAAGATGAGGTAACAAAGGTTGGTCTCATTGCACTTTGAAGGCAAAATATAGGTACCAGTGTCTGATTACCAAGAATTGAGTAACAGGCTCTCCATTTTCCAGTATGCTTTTTCGATGCTGGATTGCCTTTGATATCAACAGAGCCATTGCAGGTATATGGTTCATATTCCTGAACTCCATGACAAGAAGAGGTCAAGTTAGCATTTGTATGCTGATCTACATTAAACCAAAATAAACCACCTCTGTAACTAAAAATTGAGCAACAATGCAGTTTAGATGCATTTTTTGTTTGCACAATACACTGTATGCCATGTCAGCAGATGACGAATCACATCACCCTCCAATACTTTCGTAGATAAAGACATCACCCTCCAATACTACTAGTAGTCCCCAACAGAACTTTGAAGGGAGTAGGAACAGAGATTACCGGACGGCTATCGGTGAAAGCACTGGAGTGGGCTGCAGCCTGCACACTGTCGGCTTTGTTGGCGATCACTTGCGGCGGCGAGCTGGCAGACAATAGTGCTCCGGTCGACGCCATGTCCTCGCTACCGCCTGACACCAAGAAAGCTATGGAGCCGCCGGCACAGTGGCTTGTGCAAGGCCGGCGCCATTGCTCCTCTCCCTCTGCCATGTGCCGTCCGTTCGGCCGCGACGCTGAGCACGAAGGCATCGAGAGTGAGAGGGCAGACGGAGGCGCGATCTCATCAAGGGTATAAATCGGCAAAAGTGCCAATGGAAGTATGGAATGTCGCGGCGCGGGCGCGGGCACATGCAGTGCACTGCTATGGATGCAGCCTTTGCCATCGTATGGGTCGAATAAACAAGCGAAAACTTCCATGCTCCCATGTCATTACTGATACATAAAGATTAAATTAGTTTAATATCATTACTGATACATAAAGATTAAATTAGTTTTAGTATTTTTCTAATTTAGTTTAAACCTAATATATTTGTTGATTAAATCATTTAATACTTTATTTTACTTATTTATTGATTTAAAATATTTTATATAATTTATAATTTCATGATAAATATTTATAAATAATGACTGATTAATTAATATATTTAATTATTAAATATTTATTAATAACTGTATTATTTTTAATGAGCTATCCTTGCCTATGTTATATACCACATACTTTTATTCTTCACTTGTGTAATACTAATTTTATAGTTCTGAAAACAATAATAAAGTAAAATTGCTACCAGTTGTCTGCCATTCTTATTTGAATTTCTTTACTTGACCTATCATTTTATTAAATATTATTCATTATAATTTAGTTTACTCAGATATTGGAGATTATCAGAAGTGTTATTTGATTTTATTTCACTTTTATTATCGATGAACTTAGTAATAAAATTTTATTAATATATGTTGAGTTTACTCAGATATTGGAGATTATCAGAAGTGTTACTTGAATTTATTTGAGTTCAATTGAGTAAATATCCGAATAGAATCCAAATTGATCCGTTTTGTATTGATATCCGGATCTGATTCCATTCAAATCTGATCTGTTTTCATCCTTAGACTGCACTAGGTGGCGCACTATGGCAAGATCAATATGTTGTGCCACCATATGTATTGGGACGATAACGTATGCCTCATTTGACTGCGTAGGAGAGGTCTACTAATATATATTTGATGTAGAAACATGTCAAGTCATTTCCGTTAGCGTGGTGGTTCTATTTACGGCACCATTCGAACTGACATGATAACCAAGTGTGAGAGCATCTCCACCAGTCCCTCAATAAAACTCCCCCAATAACTTAGTATTGGAGTAGCCCAATATTTACTTTTTGGATTATTGAGGGAGATGCTTTTGCAGTTCCCCAATATCTCATCCCCAATATGTGATTTTGGCCCATATTATAAATTCTGGACCATGTTGGAGCAAATTGACCCATTGATATTTTTCACGTCAAAATAAGTTGTTGATGTCTTGTTTGTCGCATACTTAAGACCAAAGATCGAAAATGCAATAACAGTTTGTTCAACAATAAGAAAATGAAATTAAACATACTCACACAAGGATATATCATAAACAAGATATAAAGAGAGATGGCATGGCATTGTTTCCAAGTGCAGAATCACCAATGAGTGTGTTTGCGTCAAAAGAACAGAGGATTGGGGGAGGTTGCAAGTGTCCCTTTATTTGAGGGGAGATGGGTGTTTTTTTGGTGGCCACCAAAAATTGGGGGAGATATTGGAGCACTGTTGGAGCATGAAAATTGATCTATCTCCCTTAATAATTCTGTTTTATGGGGATGAGGGGTTGTATTGGGGATTTGTTGGAGATGCTCTCATGTTTGGCTGGTGCACTAGCACCAGAAAAACAATATTTACTACTAAATAGTCTATTTTTACCATATAAAGCATCAGTTGAAATTAGATATATTTCTACATGGCTATGAAGATTGCACATCACCATGCATTTTAAGCTAGCTTCGACCCTGACGGCCTGTATATCCACCTATCTTAAAAAGATATATAATATGTTAAAGAACTTGGCAAACCTTGTTATGCCAATGCATATGGTGCGGCAACTCTTTTTTGCCACACCAGATATGATTTAAAAAGAGTTTAAAAGATAAAAAAATCATGTTCTATCAACCTTTTTCAATCGTATCTCTCACCACATTTAGCTTATTAAGCACTCACTGATCTTGTTAATTCAGAAAAATATGTATTTTTTGTATCAATCAAATAGAGGTAAAATTTATAAGATTTTAGGTCTCGGCAAGATCTATGCTCAAGTCAGTGTATGTATGCATTCGAAGTCCAGTTCTTCAATTTGAACTAGGTGAGGACGACATATATATGCCGCAACTATGGTATGCATATATGGTTGGGTAATTTTTCTAGTGTTGATCCAATTTATAGAAAAGTATAATATCTATGGCATCCAGTTAGTTTTATTAAATTTGGATCAAATATTTATTTTTGGTAACTATAGACTTGTATTTATTTGAACTTATACATGTCTATATGTTTTGTTCTAAAACTTAGTAAAAGTTTGTTTAGTTTGACTCAATACAAAGTTAAAATGACATGTATATTTACAATGGATTTGGTTTAAATTTGTTACGAAGTGATGAGTAGCACTGACTAGAGAAAAGACAACTTCAGCATGCTACATCTTACCGTACCAATGCATGGTGTGGCAGAGTGATTTTGGCATGCAATAAAATTTGACACGGATAAAGGGATTGAAATAAAAAAAAAAGTGGGACCACGTTTAGCAACGTGATTTTAAAAAGTGTTAAAACAAGAAAATCACGTTCTACCAGCCCATTTGACATTGTATCTCTCATTGCTTTTTTTAAGTTTCTTCCTTGCACCACGGATCTACCATCTGTATGTGCAAATGTGTTTGGGACGGCCTCGTGAGGTTCTGTTCATTTTCTCTCAAAACTATAGGTGCTGAAAGGGACTGGGGACGATAAAATCCCTATAAAGGCTCCTTTGGATACATAGATCCTCTAGGGATCCCGCCCAATCCTGGGACGAATAAGGCATGTGCCAGAGCATCTTCAGCAGGCTATCTAAACCCACTACTTATTCTATATTTGGGTAGTGGAGGGTAAAAAACGCACTCCAACAGGCTACTTATCAGACTACCTACTTTTGTTGGCCCAACAAATTCTCCCCTCCACTACCTATATTTGTTGAGCCAACAAATCCTGCTACCTATCTTTCCTGTGTCTCTCTCCTCCCGATGCGCATGGAAACGCCCAACATTGCCCACACCTGTGCCTTGCTCTCGCGGCGGCCCTCCCCAGCGGTGGCCCTTCCCGGCGGCCTCCCGCTATCGTGGCCTCGCAAGGTGGCCACCCCATCGCATGGAGATTCTGGCGCTGGCCTCCCCATCGACGGCGGATCTTGATCCGCCACCTCCACGCCGCAAGGGAGCCGCACGTCCTTGACCGGACGCCGCAGGGAAGCCGTGCGATGGCATGGCAACACTGCGCTCCCCTCCCCTCCTGACGGCACGCGGGCTCCAGGTGCCACGGCTGTGCGGCAGCACCGCGCTTCCCTCCCCTCCTGACGGCGCGCTGGCTCCAGGCGTCGTGGCCACGCGGCAGCGCCGGCTCCCCTCCCCCCCCCCCGACGGTGCCGGGCTCCCAGGCGTGGCAGCCCACGCCGGCAACTCCGCCCCCGCTCCCCTTGGCTGAGTTGGTCGATGGCAACAAGGAAGACGATGACACGTGGGTCCCCTGTGTCATAGACTCCTAAAATAATTTTAGGAGCCATGTTTTAGGTAGTATTACTGGAGTTGAAGGTAAAATATAGGTAGTATAAAAATAGGTGGCTACCTAAACAGATATTTATGTAATCTGTTTTAGGTAGTACTGCTGGAGATGCTCTGAGCTGCCCTCCACTCCATAGCCCCGGTACCCATTTGGATACTTTTCAACGTGCTTCAATCCCTCTCAATCCCAATGCTTTAGGGATGAAACGAAAAGGTTCCAGTGAGCACGCGTGATAAAAATTGAAGGGACGCTAGCACACGGAGAAGTCTACACATAACTGTCATAATTAAATTAATAATAAATTCATGCATGCATGCAAAGTACTATACACCTACTTTTACGGCCTCTAGATTTGCAAACTGAGGTCTCACATGTCATCATTGTCTGCGCTGGTACACTGGTAGCTTGAGCCTGAGAATCCACGAATGGAGCAGGTGGTTGGAACCGTGGAAGTGGGTAGACCTGATCAAGTCGGGTCGGATAAGATTGAGTTAAACAAAGAAAGGTATTACATTAAAATTTTTATTTAATCTAAGTCTAATTTGACGTACGGACAGATTGGGTTAGGTTGTTTCCAATTAGATTGTGTCGGGTTGGTTGGATCGGATGGTCCGTAACGAGTTCATAGAGTAGATCCGCGTACGCGTAGCTGCTCCTCCTCTCGTCTCCTGATATCAAAGACGAAACCCTGCACTCCATCTTTAGAAGATACTCTGTTTTGCTCTGTTATGTGCCTCTGCCTGCAATGGAAAATCAAGTCACCAGCGCACTCTGTCAAGGAGTACAGCAGGTCAGCAGGGTGCTCCGGCTCTTCATGTCCCAGAGGAATGGAGCTACAATGACGATGGGCAGGTTGTGCGCTTTCTCAACGTCACCGCCGGAAGGAACTGGCACGTGTGGGAAGACCTGCTAAAGATCCAAGTTACGGGTTTGTTTGGTTACACTCAAATCAATCTCAGTCCATAAAGTTTAGTGTTTAGAAGATGTTCGAGTAAACGTTAGTTTATTTTTCGACCTAATCTATCTCAACTCATGTATTGGAGTGGATTTGAGAGCAGAGCCAAACAAACTCCAAAGAAAAGGTATAACGATAGGCACACCGGCAACGGAAGCTTTTATAGGAGGATGGATACCTGCACTTGCAGTCGAGCAAGGAGCGAGCCTATATTTGGATGTAGTAATATATAGTATAGTTAGGATTGCACAATAGAGTTAAGATAGCACAGACAACAAAAACTACAAACATGATTGTAATATGGGGGTTTTTTCAAAAAGAAGCTCATCAAGATTCAGGCTCCTAATCTTTTGAACACATGATAGTCTTCACATTTGTAGATTATATACCCTACAAATTTATTATCATTGCATTTAATCTGGAAACACTTATATACCAAGGTCAATTCCACAGGCGGTGAAAAGCATAGAGTCTGATTGGTTGCTTGCATAACTCCTTCTCCAGACCCCATAATGTAGGATAGCACTATCCTCAAAAGCATGTTGGACTTGCAGCTTGTTATCCTCTCGGTCGTATCTAGCTATGCAGCCCAAACTTGCATCCGCACTGCAGGGGCGTTGCACCCACTCTGCACCTGGCCACACCCGCTCTGCACCAGGACATTGGATAGGGTCACCCGCTCGCACCCCCTCCCCCCGCCTTATCCTCCCCCGCATTTCTTCTCGGGTCTTCTTCTCGGTTCTTCCCCAACTGGCGGTTAGGGTTTCCTTAACCTGCCTGTGCCGTCCTCGGTGGTGGATATAGTATCTGTGATTGGTCTTCCCCTTCTTCGAACACGAGCTCATGCCGGTGGCCGCAGGTTGCCTTCCATCGCCTTGGAGCCCAATCCTGGGTCGCCATGTGCCAGATCTCGTTCTCTTCCTCTCCTCTGCTATCATGTGTTCAAAAGATGCAGAGTTCCTGAACAGGCGGGTTGTCAACTACTACCAAATGCAAGTGATCTTTGAGAGTGGGGGTGCTACAGTAAAGTATGCAATGGGTTCAGCTGAAGCTTTGGGAAGGCCAGGAGATAAAAAAAACTCGAACTGCAGGGGGATAGCATGCCCCCCTCCCCCCGAGCATTTCGCATTAAGGTAGAGGACTCCTCACCTAGTCCGAAAAAACGCCCAAACCTCGTACCCCGACCGCACCCAGGGGCCCGTTATCCTGTGAGTGGGCTGGTGCCACAAACCTGTGTTTTGGATAACACGGGGAGACAAGGGTTTTTTTTACCTCCGGCACTGCAAATTCGCCCTTGTGGGGGATCGAACCCAGGCCGTGAGGGCCACCCGGAGTGCTTGACCAGACGGTCTAGCATCGGAGCAGAACATATTGATGTTGAAGCCTATGAGAGAGGTGAAGATCCAAAGGAAGAACCATCACCGGACAGCAAACCAAAAGAAGAAAACAAGCTGAAGGAAGAACAGAGGTCAGCAAAGAGAAGGAAGAACCTAGATGGAGGATCATGCAATGGTGGTCTTACAGAGGCTATCAATAAATTGAGAAATACAGTGGACAAAGCTGAAGCATATAAGGGGATCTACCGGGCTGTCATGGATGTTCCTGGATTTAGTAGAGATCAGCTGATGTGTGCTCTTGATCACTTCATGGAGAGGAAAGGGGCAGCTCTTGTCTTCATGGACATGAGCGAGAGTGACAGGCAACTCTGGTTGAAGAGGCTCCTTGCCAAGCATTATAACTGAATGCTTAAGACCCTGTCAGCATAAACACATTTCTAGGAGCAGCACAAGCAAGTATTTATAGCTCTTAGCCTTTGAGGCAATAATCATCATTTCTGTAGACTTGATATTTTGAAATGGGCTCACAAATCATGTAATAATTGTGATAACATGGATGCTGTGTTGATTGGAATGTGTTCTGGGTGTGTTATGAATAAGTTAACTGGATATGAATTCTGAATATTCTAAATGTCAAGTTAACTTGTGATGTGTGTTCTGAATATTTTTTTTGACGTAAAATGTGTGTTCTGAATATTGATAGTTGATGGGAAGCATGTCAAGTTATCTGTTGGGAAGTGTGTTCTGGATATGGATTTCAGAATGTACTATTGTCGCCTCTTTTTAGATATGGATTATGGTACTGTGATGTGAAGTTAACTTATCAAGTTATATGGATATGGATTTGTCAAATTGTTTTAAAATTTCAGCAGCCATGTGAAATCGGATTCCTGTTTCCTTTTAAATAGTATGGATTTCACATGTCAGCGTTGGGTCAATTCCCGCCAAAAGCATAGCCTGCCACTCCGGCTGTTCCCGCCAACTCTAGTTTGACACGCAAAGGGTGAGAAAAAGAGGTGACAACAGTACCGCCAACTTCAATTCGTACACAGGAGATAGCTGATGGGAAGGCGGTAAAGATTATCAGGGATAACCACAACAGAGCTAACGCAGCTAACCAAACACCCACATTTGCACTCCCCTGTGCAGACTAACGGTTACGCATACCAACCAATCAAGCGCATAATACTATATAGCTCCCTAACCTATTGAACCAAACAACATCAAACTGCATAGGCTAATACAGGATAATAGTGTGCTGCATAATATGTTTACAGAATGGTTACATGGGTTTAATATGAAGCTGAAATCCAAAATAATTGTGGGTGCGAGTGCATTTTGCTGGGTAATTTGGTTAACTCGGAATGATATAGTTTTTAACAAAGCCCTAGCACCATCTTATTTACAGGTTATCTTCAGGGGACTTGCTGGATCAGATTTTAGTTCCTACTTCAGAAGGAGGAGGATCACCAAATGATGAAGATGGGCTGTAGTAACATTGAGTCAACTGCGATGGAGGTGTTTGCGAGAAACGGTTGGAGATTCAGCAATAGAATCACGTTTTAGATGTTGCTTTGGGAAACATTACCTTCTTCCTTTTGGGATCAAAACTTTGTTTTTGAGATTGCATGGACTTTTGTACTACTGTGTGTAATAAAGAACAACTATATGTATTAATCGATGCAGAAGCTGAGATATTAATATATTCTCTTTTCTAAAAAAACAGTGTGCTGCATATGATATGTATGCTATGCTGCAAGCAACCAATCAGACCTATAGCGTTTTAGAGGACCGACTAAGATTTTTCAAAACAAAGGAAGTGTTGTACACTGACTCAAATCCTATTTGGACTAGAACTTAAGAAAGTTGTGCTATTAAGACTTTTAATTGTACTAGCAAATATGCCCGTGCGTTGCAACAGGAGAAAAAAAAACTACCAAACATTCGACCTATTCGCTTCACCTTGAAGCACAACTACAACGACCGCGTCAACTTAATTTGTATACATGCTACTATGATGTTGTGATTGCTTGCTGCAGCAATCACAAATGAATTGGCTCATCAATGAAAACAAGGATGTCAACGTTATATATATCTATTTTTATATTTTAATAAAATTTAAAAGCTATATTTTATTTTATGATGACCATGGTATCCATAATATGAATTAATATTGGCAAAAATATAATAATGTCATATGAATTATGTATTGAATTAAAATACAACCTTGATAGATTTTTTCTTTCGTTGTAGAGCACAAATATTTACTCACAAGTGAATCATAACTTTAGTTTTCATACTGTAAATGTGTTGAGTTAGATATTAAGTTTCGTGATTTCTTTAAAGATCCATAAAAATATATAATTTTAATATCTTATTAAAATAATTGTCGTCGTGTATCGGTTTCCACATGTCACTTCTTATTGAAAGTTGCACTTATATATGCGGATAGCTTAGAGATTTGCACCGGTATGTGCGGACAACTTAAAGAAACATTTGTTTTGGTTAAATTAGATTAGATTAGATGCAAACTGCTAAAAATTTTAGTCTACGGCTTGATTAGTTAGGCCATTAGCTAATTTATGTCATAATAATAATTTATTCCTAATTAACACCAACAACTTAGTGATACAAATATTTATTTATTAAATAAGGATCAAAGTTTATGTATTTATGATTTTATTTTTATAAATAGAGTTACTTCATCGAGAAATAAAAAAAGTAAAAACACGATAAGGGTAGGCTGAGAGTCACGGGACATCACAACGGGTCCAAAATGCGGGGACAACACTTTTCATGAGACCACGTACGGAACCCAACAAGAAAAAAAAGAAAGCATTTGATTTCCTTTTTCCTTGTTTGTTTCTTTATCTCTTGCAAAACACATATTATATATCAGAACTATATCATTTATTGTTTCTTGTTGTTTCACAATTCAGTCGTAACGTTTCCTTTTCTTTAGCCTATTTTGTTTTCCTTTTTGTTTCTGCTTTATCTTCAAAACGTATTGTACCTGAACTCTATCTCATGTCTTTGCGTTTCCGTATATAAGATGAATATTTACAATTCACTCACAACGATTCATTTTTCTTATGTTTTGGAATCGGACTCCGTATCGCGCTATACAAAAACTATTTTAACTCGTATGAGAACGAGTTATATATATAAGTCCGGACAAAAGAAACTCTCCATTGTTCGGTAGTTAGAGGAAGACAGACAAAAAGAATGGATGGACCAAAAAAAGCCTGAAATTTTACCTCTTTATGTTTAGGTATATAGATTAGCACTTGGGTGTAGAATCCTATTAGGAATAGGACTCCTACTTACATATGTGAGGGCCTTGGGGGGAATATATAAACAAGGGGTGAAGGCATAAACATCAACCAAACCAACACATAGTTTCATCCAAGACTTAAAAGTAATTAGGATCGCTTTAAAGGATTACGCTAGACAATTATACTACATTAGATTCTTGTATAGGGCAAGAAACAATGGGTCCTAAAGGGTCAAGTAGAATGATGAGAGTCACTTATACTTTTTTGGAGGTGTGCTTATAGAATTTATGATTGGCTTTGCTAAATTTTAATCACTTGTCATGGTTACTTTAACATGCTCATCGTCTTTTACGAAATTCGTCTACGACGTTCTTAATACGGCACATGCTTGTGTCATACTTGCAATATCCCGTCAAATATTTGAGGGTTGCTACACATAACTAGGGTATCGGACTCTAACAGCAAGTACTTTTATCATCATCACTTATATTACGATCGTCTATGTTATTACAAGCACAGGTTTTCGCTTTCAGAAGCCACCTTCCATTCTTGTTGAGTCATTCCATTCCATGAGCTATTTATGCACTAGATTGTTCAGCTTTACTAGGAAAATGGAACGCACAAAACTGGCCTAACAAAACATCATTATTACTTATTAGGTCAACCTGATGATCGACATCTCCAATTCCACTATGCGCCATGAGTAACCATACGAAGGTGAGAAGCTCCCCTCCTCTTCCTAGCTGTTGGGCGTGCAGATCCCCTAGGCACTTCCCGGCCACATAAATAAGTAGCCTCATCCACATATCTCTGATCTCCATCAGCGTCTCACGCCATGGCCCCGGTTCCTCCTGTTCTTTCAGGCATTCCTCGTCGCCAAACTCCAGCACATTCTCCAATAGCTGATAAGCAGTGTCCAGAACATCCTGCTCGTTGCTGTAACTATTCTTGGTCATCTTCTCATAGAAGTTCGCTAGTGTATCCTCTGCACTGCCACTGAGTGGCAACATTGAAGGCTGCACAACTAAGAGGTACACCATGTAATTTGATATCTTGGTGCATATGTCCATGATAGTATTGGTACTCGATATTGTCTCATTCATGCCGATGACCTCGTCGTCGTTGGGGCGTTTCCGTAGGTGCAGCTCTGTATATGTATGCAAAAGGATGATGTTGTCACCAAAAGAGTTAGCACTAGAGTTCAGTGTAGCCTTGATAATTGGACGAAGATGTACCCAGTGTTGCTGTTCAGTTATTCTTGTAAATTCCTCGCGAGCAACACGTCCAACCCATGTGACAACGTCCTCCATGATGTCCTTGTTTACTTTGACATGCTTGGTGTGGCGGAGCTTTCTGACTAAATACTTGCTTTCAACAGCACTTAACGCCTTCCTGATGTAGATGAGTAGTTTGGATGATGTACTTGATCGATGATGGCCTATACAGGAGCTCAGGAAGTTGTACTGCCCCATTGATTTTGACCACAATATCCTCTTCTCCGGCCAACCAATACTACTGGAGAGAAGAAGCCAAGTAACATGGGCAAGCATTCCACACTTTCGGGATTTGAAGAATGCCCAGGTCCATGGTGACATGACCATCAAAATGAATGCACAAACTTCAATAGTAAAGCAGCCAATGAATAACACATAGGTGATTGCAACATCAGCTCTACTGTAATATTGTCTGCTGTTTGCAAAAACGAATATAAAAAAGGCAGATGTCATCAAGATCTGGCTGATGCACCGGAGTATGACTCCAGTCCTTGTACGAAGCACCATGGCCTTGGTGTAGAGATCATCATACATCATGGCAAGCTCCACCTCCAGCAGTTTTAGCACTTGATCCAGGGGTCTGCTGTCTGCTTGGAACTTGAATGCCTCACGCACTTTCATCTGGGAGACGGTGCGTCCAGAGAAGAGATCTCGGACTCCTGGCATTGAGCTTAAGACATACAAAATTATGCTCACATAGCTGCCCTTATCAGCTTCAACTTCCAGTTTCTGCAATTGCCACCTTGTTTCCCTAAGGCCATTTCGGCTATTGCACTTAAGAGCCCACGTCCGCTCCCCATACCTCATGATCCCAGCAAGAAAAGCAAGTATGGCTGGAGCTAAAATCTTCAAGTTGTGCCGACCTGTTGACTTCCAAAAGGCGTATAAGGCCAACAAGACTTGAATGGACAGGTTCATCAGGTGCCTCAGCCACAAGTTGTTGTCCTCCATAGAGAAAGCAGTCAGGGTGTCTTGCCCACCAAGATGGATGAGAAGGAATGGTGCCCAGAAGAAAGCTAGCTGGTTGTGATTTAAGTCAAAATAATTTGGATTATTAGTTCCATGGAATCCAACTAATGTTGTGGCATTCTGATCATTCTTGGATATGAGTCCAAGGGCATAGACAGCAACCATGTCTGCCCCTACATAGGCTAACCAGATGGAAACCCTAAGAAGGGTGTTTGTGTTGTACCGTCTAATACCGCCACCAAAGAATAGGAAGATTTGCATGGTGAAGCTGAGCAGTACCACTACTTGGATTTCCCACTTACTCCATAGCTGCACCAATCCCTCTGTTGGAGTTGTTCCAAATTCACTGCAGGATATAGGCCGGGCTTCTGACGAAGCGAAGTTCATGTTTAATAGACCATGTGCTTATGTATCCCCAATGCACTGCATGTAGCACAAATACATTTATGTTATTTTCTAAGTGAAAAATGCAGATTCTTGCATTTAAAACAAAATACTAAGGAAGAGAAGACAGATAGATCAAGATTAACATGCTTCAGGATTAGCAATACTATATATGAAAGCGATTGCAATTGTTTAGAGGAAACAATTATGCATCAACAGCAGTCGCTGGAGTTGTAAATCAAATACAACTGTTATCCTATTGAAATGTACTATGACGATTCCAAAACCAGATCTAGTGGCTGGTCTTCATAATCGAGGGAACCAAAGTCTAACAACTTTAAAGGCACTGCTACACTGATAGGCGATAGCCAAAGTCAGCAAAGCTGCACTGATAGCATTTCTGCAGATGTTCACCAGAAGCCTTTCATACTTTATGCACCCAAGTATGTTTAATTGGATCAGCCATCATTACAGGATAATTTGATGGGTAACCTCAACATGAAAGCAATGGAGTCCTACACCAATTACAGGAATGGCATAATCTGGTTGCACGCATTGCGAATGTTAGATTACAAGCTGGTAGTGATTCAATTTTGTGGCCTTTGAACAAAAATGGTACCTTCACCGTGAAGTCTCTATATCGGGTCCTAGTCAGTAATGGTATTAAGGTCACACAGGAAATTTGGCAAACAAAATTAACTTTGAAAATTAAGGTTTCTTATGATTCCTGAAGAAGAGGGCCATCCTTACTAAAGATAATTTAGCTAGAAGGAATTGGAATGGTAGTAAATTATGTTGCTTCTGTAGTAATACTGAATCCATCCATCACCTCTTCTTTGAATGTTACCATGCTAGATTTCTGTGGTGTGCTTCACATATCGTGTTTGGTTTAGTGCCTCCTGTGAGTGTGGAAAATTTAATTATTCAATGGTTGGCATAAACAGGGAGGCAATAAGTACAATTCACTATTATTGACTGGTGTTGCGGCCTTTTGTTGGTCAATATGGCTAACAAGGAATGACATGGTCTTTGATAACTCTCAACCTAAAACGTATTTGCAGGTTATGTTCAGGGGAACACATTGGTTACGCTTTTGGGCCCAATTGCAGTGAAGTGACAAGGAGAAAGATGGCATCATACATGCATGTGGCAAGTTGGAGTCTGCAGTGATGGCCTTCTCTGCTTTCCATGGATGGCCCTTTACTTTTAGGCTTGGTCTTAATTAAAGATGTTTGAGAACTTTGTGTTCTTTTTTATGGTAAACCTTGTCATAAGCTTGGTCTGATTCCTCTAGTAAGATGATGAAGCCAGATGTTATTTCCTTTATCTAAAAAAGCAATGCAATCTTAATAACACCCATCTTCTGTCCTCAAGACTACAACACTTTGACAGCAATGATGTGACGGACAACCACTATTCACTTGGCGGACTTATGACGAAAATAGGACGAATTTGTTAAATGAAAGTGTGCCACCTAGATTAGCAAAAATAGGAATTGAGCTAGACCCTGAGATTGTTGCAATCATAATTGACACAGTAACATAGTCATGTTAGGATATCTAGAACAACATTATAGCAAAAGGAAGAACTAAAGTAGAATATTTTTTTGATGAAAACTAAAGTAGAAAATTGAAGTCAAAGGTACATATTCTAAGCTGTGCCGGTCCTGACCTGATGACTGAACATTTCTTGTTGGACCACACAAACATTTGATATTGAACAAATGCTCAAATGCTTGTATATGTGCAATGTGTTCTTAAAAATTGCTTACACTTCATCAATTATACTTCAGAATTATGCAACAAACAGATCCTCATACCGTTAAAGGGTAGGTGTTATGGTGGGCTAGGTATACCAGTGCAGCAAGCGCAGCCGTGGCCGAGTGCTAGCACGAGGTCACCGCTCCCACCTATGCCGGTCATCCTATTCTTTATGATTTCAGTTAGTGGATTTGTTTTGATTAGTCACAAGTTGTTAGGATTTGGGTATAAAGCCTAAACTCTTTGGTTAATGAAAGGCTAAGCTGGAGGTTGATTAGATCTCTCCCGCTCTCTCTGTTACTTGTGCTAGCCAACCCTAGAGACGCCAGGCAACAGCACGGCGTCCCAGCCACGCTGCTGCCCGGAACCAAAACCCTGGTCTCCCACCTCATTCAGCAACTACATGCACAGTAATCCATGTTCCAACAGTAGGGTAATGCAGCGAGTCTCACCTTCTGCTTTCACCCAACCGGAACCGGTGTTGACATCTCTACATCTCAAGGGAAGAAGCTTTTCTGAAAATATGGGTATGGACTTTGTTCAGATTATCAGATCGACATGAAGACAATCAGTGCAAAGATTGCACATAGGGCAAATATTGTTGATACTCATTTTTGAATTCCACATATAACATTAACGAACAATTGCAGAGGGTGGTGCCTGTTACCTGAGAGCAAGAAACGGAGAGGGCTCCGTTAATCCAAGGTGATGCATCAAGCATGCCACGTCAGGGTGCTCTGCGGCACCGGCGCTACATGCAGTGCCTGTGTGTAGTTAGGTAGTAGCAAGTCTGGGAGAGACGGATGGATAGAGGACACAGGTAAGAACTCTCATCTGTGACAGGGCAACGAGAAAATAAGAAAGAGCAACCCGGTCAGGAAAGACTTTTCTGTCCCCATCTGTCTCTTGCTTCTTCCATGCATCCTCTGGATTCTCCTGTCAGTCATAAAGTGAGAAAAGGGCAGCTTCGATAGCAGCAGGTACGGAAGAGGTGCTTTGTGTGATCTAAAGAGTTGTATTTGTCAACCAAAAACACAGCATCACGCCACGGCAGGAAGATCAGTAGCATTGGGGAACCGAGGGTAGGCGAGGGAGAAGATGCAGGAGAACACACCTGAACTGCAAGCACATATGGATGGAGGAGCCTGATTTCGGCAGCGGTGGTTGCTGCAGCATGTAGAACAGGGGAGGAGCCGTGGAGGTGGGGAACAATGAAGAAAGCAGAGGAAGATGGAGCACCACCGCACCAGCACCTGTCTGTCCTTGGTGTGGGGTTCAGGGGTGTTCTAGTAAAATTGAAGTGTTACAGTAATGAGATTTGAACCAGGGGCGCACATGTTTTAGTTGCACATAAATCATAAAGTAACCTCAAATAGTCAAATGCCATTCCCAAAAAAAAAAGTCAAATGCCTGCACATGATTGTAGTATACATCTACGTCGACCAGATGCCACACAAATATACTAACCCTGACACAATATAATAGATTTCAAATTGCTCTTTTTTTAAAAAAAAAATTAACCCAAACATGTATGCCTGTTTTATTCGAAGAACCAGGCCTATATGCGAACTGGCAGAAAGATCATACCAGAGGGAACTTTAGATCTGTCATGAAGATAATGAATTTGATTTTAGATAAAATTTAATTTAGAAAAATTGCATCAAAGACAAAGTTCTAAATTAAACCCAATAAAAATGATGATTCTAATAGATAATAGTTGATGATGATAATTGAATATGGTGCCTTTGTCTAAAGAGAGCTCATGAATGTGATGACGTGAGAACATATAGTGGATATATGCACATGGAGACTTAGAACAGAGGGACCGAGAGGCCGATGGCTAGCACATACCACGCGGACTAGCAAGAGCACATGCAAGACGGCGATGAAGACAACGTTTATTGGAGTCAAGGCCGAGTCTAGACCAAGTCAAGACAAGGCATCTCGAGCAGTTGGTCGACCGCTAGGTCGAGGACTTGGAGAACATGTGTACGTCAACATCGGAGGCTTTGTGTAGCGACTACAGAACCTAGAGGATTTGATGGTTCTTACCTCAAAACTGCAGGCCAAATGGTTTTAGGTTTGGACCTCAAAACACAAGAGGAGGATTCAGGGTGGCACATGGCAACATCTCCGAGTTAGCGTCGAGGCTGAGTGAAGAAGTGGAGAAATCGTGGCCGTTGGAGATGCTTTCTATATGTAGTATGGACTGTATTGCTGCCAGGTGAGTTAGTAGGCTTAGTATTAGCTAATGAAAGTTTTGGGTTTGTTCAAACGCTTATAAATCTGAGGGATGGCTGGTGTTGTAGAGGTCGTGAAACCCTAATCATTATTGCTCTAGGCTTAGTCAAGTGCTTAAGGTGAAAGCGGCTAGGACAGAGAGATTTGAACAGCCCTTGCTAAAGGTTTTCGATCCAAGTGGGATGATGAAGGGATGGCTAGCCGTAGCTTGTATAGGTGAATTCATCTTGGCTTAATTGAAGGCTATTTAAAAAATCCAAGTTCATTTTGCTCTCTGTCCTTTTCCTTTTTCTACTATTTTTGGGTTGTCTTTAGAGATTTTTTTCTCTGTTTTTGACAGTGAACTGGTTTGGGTTTCGTTGGGCCGGGCTTTGGTGCTAGGTTACGTGAGAACATATCTTGGTTATCAATCTCTTCTCTTCTCATAAAAAAAATCAATCGAACCAGCCCCCTCATGAGCACCTATAATTTTGGATCTTTCTAAAATTCCCAATTTTTCTATGGATTTCTAAATTTCATGAAATTGGTGGGAAAAACAGAATCCTTTTCCATGGATCTTGCTAGTATGGATGCACCATAAATTGTTGAGGCTATGGTCCAAATCTTGAGCGAATCAATTTTGGTTTCATCAAGTTTGGATTTCTTTCAATTGTAGCACTCGTGCTGAGGTTTCCTGCTCTCTATTCTCTTTTGACTTCAAAATTTAGGAATGCTCATTTTGAGACCATTCATGCTGATCTGGGTCTTGAACATCATTTTTCCTTTCCCTATGTGCCCTAAAAGAATGGTGGTGTTAAAAGAAAGAAACAAAATATTGTTGGCATAGCAAGGACAATGCTCCGTGAGCATTGAACCGAACTTTTTGTTTTTTTTGGCCCTTTTTTTTGAAAGATTTTCACAAATACGCCCCTAGCGGAATCCTTTCAAAAAATAGACCCTGACCTCGGCACCAAGCTTACACGTCTCGGCGCTAATTGCTTTGGCGCTGAGGTCCAAGGTCATTTTCTGCGTGTCGTTGACGTGGCTGCCTCCGTGGCGCGGACGTGGCATGAGCTCGGCGCCGTGGATCTTGGAGCGGAGCTCAACGCCAATTGCTACGACGCCGAGCTTTGGAAATTGACAAATTTGAATTTTTACCATGACTTAGATACTGAGAAATGTGGCTAACTCAGAGTTTTTACGGTGACTTGCTGTTTGATCACTTTAAACAATCTAAAAATATTGTTTATGTTCATGAACTAGCCTAAAAATGCTTCTAAATGTTGAATCAATAGTTAACTCCTTTTTCATGATGCTGTTTTGACCAGGGTAAAACTATAGTTTCTTTTCTACATACGAAGTTTGACCTTCAATAGAAGTTGTAGTTTGAGTTGAGTACAACAAACTTTGCTTTTGGATCTAAACCTAAATCAGTCTTTAACATGGCCAAATAGTGACCACAAGTTTCAATACAGTGCTATTTTGGCCCCTCTATCTAAGTCCCTGATCGCCAGCAGTGAATTGACATGTTTGCGACATTTTATCTTCCAAATTTGTATAGCAATTCAAATTGATACCTACTACGAGTTTGAATACTCTCTGAGGAGATGACAATAAAACAAGTCTTGTCAAGTTTGGATTTAGCAGCGGTTAAAAAACCAAACTTAGCCATGGTCATAAATTCTAGACATAGCCACATTTCCTCGTGCTTACAGGTCATGAGGTGTGTTGCCTTCATGCTTGCATGCCTGAACATGCACATCATGAGCCCCATTCGAGAGCATTGGTGATGTGCGGTCAAATCCCCATTGGAGAGTGCCTGCCCTGTTGTATTGTTTGATGAAAAAAATTGTTGCCCACATCACATCACCCCCTCTTTCAGCCCGACGTATGCCAATAAATACCACGGCCATGCAGACAATATCATGGCTCATAAATGGGGATAAGGAGAGAGCGAGCGAGACTGCGATAGGGGATCAATCGATGAAATAGGTTTATCACCACGGGCCGGCCAGCAGGCTAGTATAGATTTTCTAGAGCTCAGCGCCGAGCTTAGCGCCAAGATCCATGGCACCGAGCTCATGCCACGTCAAATGATAGATAGAAAATGACCCTGGACCTCGGCGCCAAAGGCACGGAGACGTGTAAGCTTGGCGCCAATTATCACGGCGCTGAGATCAGGGTCCATTTTTTTGAAAGGATATCTGTCGGGTATCGATAGTAGGCATACCCAACCAAGGGCTTTAATAGCATGTCAGCTGTTAAGTCGCCTGAGGCTTAGGGATGGCTTCTGCCTCGCCCGAGCCCCCCTGACGTCATCAAAGCGCCCGACCCCTGTGCCCCGTCGGGAACAATCTCCACCTCGCGCGACCCCTGCGACATAAGCACGGGAGTGCCTGACCCTCTTGGCGTACTTCCACCTCGCCAGAGGGACACGTAGAGCCCTCTGGCAAGGCGGGGAGCCACGTGGGCCCCCACCACGGCGTCCATTCCCACTGATGGGACGGACATGACCATGCACAGTGGATGGGAACATAGGAACCGCGCTCTGATCCAACATGACCCCGGTCATTCCACCACCACGACGTCCATACCTCTACAGCGATAGGGGTAACGGCAACTATACCACCTAACTCCCTCTCTACGCAAATCCAGACGCACGCACCGCCCATCCTCGACGGTACAAAAGCACACAGGACGAAGCATAGCCACAGCGCGTTGCACCAGCGGACGGAGAGGCCAAAAGCTCAACGCCCATTACATCCCTGCGCTACAGGATAAACTGTTCATGCCGGATAAGGAGGAAGACGGCCATACCCGAGGCCACATTTTTGTTTTTCTCTTTCGTCTTTTTCCCATTTCCCCTTTTTACCACAAATGTAACCCGAGTCCTCCCCTTAGGAACTATAAAAGGGGAGGCAGGGGCCACATCTAGGGGGACTCTCTCTCGAAAAAACAAACCCCTGTTCAATAACACACCTCACTAACTAAGAACACAAACTCATACGCCACCAAAGAGACTTGGGATCCTCTCTCTCTCGAAAGCTTGTAACCCCTACTACAAGCACTTCGGTGCAAGGCAATATGAGCAGCAGCGGAATCCATTGGACGTAGGGACATTCTTGCCCAAACCAAGTATAAGCCTTTGTGTCCGCATTGCACACCATCCGGGCCTAGACGCGCAGTCACAAATTCACTCGTCTAGTGTGTAGGACGCGATTCTAGACACCGACGGTTGGCGCTCCAGGTAGGGGGCTTTTGCGCATCACGATCTGCTTTGTCAGGCTTCAGATGGCCGATCATCGCGTTCGTTTTACTCTAGGCTCCCACATTTGGTTTGGGAGCCTGGATTTTCTCTGCACGGGGGTGGATCACGACCTGGTCTTGCTCCCCCCGTCCGTGCCGGTTGACTCTGCGTCCTCTTTAGGTTCTGACGAGCGTGTCGGAGACCTAGATCCCACCGATGTGGAGGGGGAGTGCGCCCTGCCATCCCCTGCTGAGTCACCTGACTCACCTTCCAACGTCGACTCCGTCACTAAGTCGATGGTTGGCCTTTATCTGCATGCCAATGAGGCGTAGACTTCTGGGGGTACTCAGCCCCATCATTTTGACTACCCAAGGCTGGAGCGTCAGGTCGATGCCATCCTAGGACCACGCCCGTCCCAGGAGGATCTCCATCGCCTCTACTTTGTTTTCGCCAACGCCTTGTCACAGCTCTCAGGGGGCTCTGCAAGAGTGACCACACTCACACAAAAGGCTCGGGGGCTACTGTCAGGTACCTAAACAAGGGGTACCCACACTCAACAACTAAGGAGGACAAACCCCTGAGAAAACCACGCCAATGGCCCCGCCTACATAGGTACAACGAGCCAAAACCACGCACGGAACGCCTCGACCACGTTCCGACTCGCACGAGGCTTGCTCGACAGGACGCCTCGACCACAGGAAAATCTCCGACTCGTACGACCCTGGGTCGAGCCGGTCGACCCACCTCACCCACCAACTCTCAAACAAAAGTCAAAGCATTTAATGCAACCGCCAACCACTTCCTACCCCATGGCTACAGCGCCACCAGCATAGAAGCAGTACCAGTGTCAAATCCTACTTTTTACTACCCATCCCGGGATGGGCGGTGAAAACCTGTCACTGCACACGCCATGCTGGGCACTGTTCCGCCACTGATCCCCTCGAGGCAAAACACGACGAGTGTCGTACCCCGAAATTCCTGGGGCTCGGCCTTATCCATTCCCCGTCGACCCACCTCGACTCGGCCTCGACCAACCGCCGGTCAACAAAGGAGCAAGGCCTGCACGCCACAAGACCCGGGGTCCTTTCACCATCCCATCCTTTACGTCACCATGGTGCCCAGGGATGGCCGACCATTCCCGGAGCACGTCGCTACAGCAGCTTCCACAGCGCTCGACAAAACTTCACTTCTAAGGCACCTCCGGCGTCTCTGCCTTCCCTTGACCCTATAAAAGGGAAGGCAGGGGACTCTACGAAAGGGGGGAGACACAAGGCGAAACAAGTCATCACTCCACCACAGAAGATCAACATCTCAAGCAATCTCCTTTATACTCTCTCTTTGAGACTTGAGATCGGCTCCCTCTCTCACAGCTTGTAACCCCTACGCAAGCACTTAGGTGCAAGAAAATACAATACTCCCCCCGCTGGATGTAGGGCCTTCTTTCGCCCGAACCAGGATAAACCCCCCGTGTATTCTCTTTGCATCACCATCCAGATTAGGGACACGCAGCACAAATTCACTCGTCGGCTTAGGACCCACACGGGCCCGAACACCGACGGTATGGTTCCATAAACGTAATATTAATAAGCATAATTCAGTAATGATGAGCTAAATATATAAGTACTTGATGTCTGGTCTTCTTCATTAACAACAATATTGGCCCCGTTCGGCTGGGCTGATAAGCCGGCTGAAAAATACTGTTGGCTGATTTGTTGTGAGAAAAAACACTATTCTAACTGAAAAAACAAGCTAAAAAAGACAGATTATAAGCCGGGTCAACGGAGCCAATATTCGCCTTCATTGTTCTCAACGTACGTAGATGGGAACACAGATTCATGCAAAAACAATATGAACTAAACTAGAACACCTACTGAAACCATATAGACGGTTGGGACTTCTGATGTGACCAAATACCCTCACGCAATCAATCGATCACCGATCGGTTACTGTTTGTATTCTATTCATTGACCAGATGCGCAACCATATCACTATTATAGTCACATAGATAATTAAGGAGATTTGTTCTGATAGAAAGCATCACTGAAAATATTCCAGTTTTAATTAATACTCTGTCCAACAAAACAGAGTGTGCCCACAAAAAAGAACTCGAGAACTACACGCGCAGCCGATTCCCACCCGTTTATGGTGAAAACAATCAATGGACTAGCCCCAAACACAATGATTCAACCATGTTGTTCCCCCTTTGCCATTTGCATAAGAAAGCGGAAGCGGCTGGCTGCGAGCATTGCAGAAAATCTCACTGAATCCCTAGCTGCCGTAGCCTTAGCCTACTTTTATGCTATCAATCGATCACCGATCAGTTAGTGTTTGGATTCTATTCATTGACTAGACACGCAAGTAGATCACTGTTAGTCGCAGAGATAAGGCCATTTAATTTGTTCTGAAACAAAAGCTCACTGCAAATAATTCAGTTTCCATACTCTGTTCAACAAAACAGAGTGCGCCCAACAAAGGGAACTCAAGGACGGAACCTAAAAAGAAATATACTCCTTGCTACCCGCTTGCAGGGAAAAAAAATCTGTGGACTGGCCCCAAATGGAATGATTGGATCGGCTGCCACTTTCTCCCCGGTGCTTGCTCCCTGCGCTGTTTGTACGTGAAAGCGGAAAGCCGATTGCTGCGACTGCGAGCAGAGCCCAGCCTCCGCCTGAAGGCAGAGACGTAATCTATACCTAATATTTATCTATACCTATACCTATACCTATACCTATACCTATACCTATACCTATACCAAATATTTAAAAGAGATAATTTCTGTAGTTTTTTTTTCCGCCCCTTTTCTGTCTGCCCACCTCCCTCTTATATACCGTGGAGACTTAATATGTACGGGAAAATAGAAGGAAAGAAGAAATCAGCCAAAATCCAAACCGAATCGAAAAGGGGAAAGATTTTCCAAACCGAATTGAAAGGAGATCTAATCGAATCGAAAAGGAGAAAGATTTTCCTCAACGCACAAACTTCAGCCTCTTTTTTGGTCTGGATTTTTTTTGTGTGGCTACTTATAACGATGGTGGAGATCGGGTAAAAAGTTGTTTCAGACGCAACATAAACGGGAAGAAAGAAAACTCTCCCAAATCGGACTCCTACAACCGTTGAAATCCAATCCAACCAATCCAATCCAAGTCCAAATCAAACCAAAGGAAAAAAGCATCCCACCAAATCGAATCCACCATGGACAACCAGACCGAATCGAATAGAACATAAACCAAGACATAAATCAAGGAGTGCTACGTGCACAAGTGAACGACGGCGGCCACCGAGACGCGGATCTGGTGCAGGACATGAAAAAAAATCAAGCTTGAGCCACAGTTGGGCCGCTGCGCACGAAACGCTGCTAGGACACCCTGCTCCGACTAGCTAACCGCCGCGCCCGAGTCGCCAAAGTGTCGTAACCATCTCCAATTCGAAATCAACCAGATTTCATCGAGTCCCCCAAATCTATACCGAGGATTTTCTAAATGGCAAGCAAGGTGCAAGGGACCAAACCGAGGCCGAATCAAAACCACCACATCGATCAAATCCAAACTCGACTCACTCTCTTAAAGGGCAACAACTTATATGAAATCAAATCAATAAGTTTGTTGTTTCTTCTACCGACCTATAGAGCAATACCAAAAATCATTGAAAATCGATTCCTTCTCCATCCATACACGAATAGATCGAAGAGGAAATCAGAGAAAAAAACGACTCAATGAAATCAGAGGACGGGGCGCGCCTCCAGGCCGCCCGGGGAGCCCGCGCCGCCGCCTCCGCGTCGCCCACCAGCCTATGCCGCTGCCCTCGCCGGCCAGGGCGCCCGCACCGTCACCTCCTCGTGCGCATGCGGCTAGGCGCGCCTTTCCTCCGCGTGGCCTAGCAAGGCCTGGTCCGCCCAACGATTGAAGAGAGGAGCAGGGATCGCACCCACAAATGGAGGAGAGGAGGAGCAGGGAGGAGAGGAGAGGATGAGCAGGGACCGCTGAGCGCGAGGGAGTGATGGCCAGAGCGCGAGGGAGTGATGGCCAAGCGAGCTGCGTCGGCGCAAGCGAGCTGCGTCGGCGCTAGGGAGCGGCTGTCGCACGGGCGAGCGAGCTAGCGAGCGCAACGACCTGCCACGGCCAGTGAGCACAGCGAGCAGCGGCTGTACCTATTCAGATGTCCTGGACGTGTGTGGCTGCTATTCATTAGATTGAAGAAACGTGACACACGTACGTGGGCTAGGGCAAAGGCCCAACGTTTACCAGCCGGCCAGGGCCAACCCAAGATTTATGTTGTAATCAAAAGAAAACCAAGATTTGCGCTACAAAATTATATTAAAGGAAAATAAATATTTAAAATATTATATCTATATATATACCTCTATACCTAATAATGTTAAAGAGCCAAAGTTTCTACCTCTATACCTAGTAATAATAATGTTAAAGAACCAAAATTTCTACCCATTCTTTTGGTCCGGCCCTCTCCTAACGACTTAAACAACTCTATCAGATTGATGGTACTGTGGTACTTATGATCACGAATACAACACCCGCAATCCAAATTGACCATAAATTAGACAAAAAAAAACAAATCAAACATAAAAATCTGAGGCCACCGATGCGCGACTACGCGGGCGATGCAAGGCCAACGGGCCGCAAGGGCAATGAGTCGCGGGTCGCCGAGGTGCCTAGGCACGGAGCCACCAAAAAGCCTGGCTGCTGGAGATGCCTGTTGCCAAAGCCCGTTCGTGGGGGCGCTAGAAAGGAGCCACTGGGTCGCGGGGCCGCCGGTCCATGGGCGTTGCAAGGCCGTCGGGACCCGGAGCTATGAGGCCACTGGGCATGGAGGCGCCACCATGGTGGTTCGAAACGGAGCCTCCTAGAAGCCTAGCCACAGGGGTTTGGGGCGGTGAGAGACGACAGTCGCCATCTGTTGGGGCGTGGGCGGCGTAGGGCCACCGATGCGGATCTCGAGGCAAGAAGCTTCACCACATGGAGTAATCCATGCGACCGTGCAGTCTGCAGATAAGGAAGAAGGTAGATAAGTAAATGGAAGGAAGAAAAAATAGAAAGAACAGAAAAAACAAATAAAAAAAGAAGAGAAGGGCATTGTGGACATATCACCTCTTTTATCTACCGTGAAAAGTTGTTTTACCAAAGGTTTAAGCAAAATGGTTTCCACTCCTGTACCAACATATACATAAGTTAGAGCCGTACGTGTCTTGGCACAATATGGAGTTCAATACCAAGACGAATTCAAAGCATGGCGATTATGCAACAAACCGTACGTCCCGTTGCAACGCACGGGCATGTTTGCTAGTTTTATATTAAAATGAAATTTACAACAGATCGGTAGATTGATTCGCCATAGGTACCTGTGTCATTAGGCTGATGAGACACGAGCCTTGCAATTGCAAAGGGACAGGGCCGACTTGGGTCTGTTGGCCCACAGCCAGAAAAAGGGATGGGGCTGAGGTTGGCTTGACCAGGTCTTAATTACGGAGCAAAATTTTGCTGTTTGCTCACAAAAAACATTTGTGGAGGAAAAATAATTTGGTTTGGGAAGGAAGGATCCAGCCCAAATTATGTTAGGGAGGAGATAGATTTAACATTTTTTTTCGCGAATACGCACGAGAGTGCATATCTTTGTATTAGGAGGAAACAGTTCAAAATACTGCCTCACAGACCCAAAGCTCTATAAGGTTCTACATATTAGACACTGAAAACACGTGAAAACAACCAAGCTGCAGCCCTGCTAATTGCCGATCAGGGCTCGCAGACCTTCAGCACCTGCTTGCACCCACCGTTCACCTTCAGACTTGATGATCTGCATGGTGTCACCGGCGCTTGTCGTCGCGCCGCGGAAGCATCGCGCATTCCTCTCCTTCCATAGCTGCCAAGATACCAGAGCGAAGAGTGTGTCGATGCCCTTCCGACGGTCGCCATTGAAGTTCGCGCGAACTCTGCGCCACCATTTCAGGGTTGTTGGGGCAGCCGGCGGAATATTGCAGCCAATCGACTAGAGAACAAGAAACCAGACCTCTCTGGAGTATGAGCATGTGGCGATGATGTGATCGATGGTCTCTTCTTCCTGGTCACAGAGGTAGCACTCGGGACTTGCTACGAGTCCATGTCTTCTCCGCCGGTCTGCGGTCCAGTGCCGCCGCCTGAGTGCTAGCCACAAGAAGATGCGTACCTTGAGTGGTGACCAAGTTCTCCAGACGAGCTTGTATCCTGGGGAAGGACATGATCCGGTATGCAACATTCTGTATGCCGACCTCGCTGAGTATCTACCAGAGGCAGTCCACCGCCAAACCGTTCTATCGGGGCCATTGCCTAACTCCAGGCCATCCACAGTATGCCAAAGGTGGAGGTAGTCGATGATGGCTTGCGCCGATAGCCCTCCCTCAATGCAACTCGTCCAGGCTCGATAGATTTAACATTTCATTTAGCCTTTCCTTCGCATGAGCTGAAATTGCGTTTTGGCCCAACTCCTTGACTTATACTTTGTGAGGCCGAGAAGATAAAGGGAAGGCGGACTGGGCTGTGCGGACTGTGGACTTTAGCCCTAGTGAAGTGAAAACAAAAGACAAAATAGAGAAAAAGAAAAGGCTCGATTGGACTGACTGAGATTGCCAAAGGTTTAATCCATATATCTCATCTCACACTAAAAAGCTGAGTTTCTTTTCAAGGAAACTTCCCCCTCTATAATACATGTTCGATCTAGACTAAGTCTTCCATCATCTAGGGATGTAGGATTTGTAAGCTTTTGAAATTTAGGAGGTTACGATTTTACCCCTCACCATCCTATTGTTTTCCTCGTTTGATAGTGATAGGATGAGGACGTCAAACCGTTCGGACATGCTCTCTCTCAAAAAAAACTCCCCACATGTGGCCTTCCACTCGTCCAACTCCCTGCGGCACCTCCGCCGGCCAGCGCCCACCGCCGGACCCTTTTTGCTATCGCTCGCCGGGCCAAAGCTCCTCGTCGGCCCCTTCTTCCCACCCCCGCTCGGCCAAAGCTCGCCAGCAGCCGCCTGCGCCCGCAGCCAGTCCCTTCCTCCCGGCCTTCGCCTGGCCAGAGCCCATCGGTGGCCTGCGCCCATTGCTAGCCTATCCCCATCTCCCTCTCTCCACTCGCCTGAGACGGCGGTGGCCGACAGTGCGGCCAAAGCTCGCCGGCGGCCTGTCCCCGCTGCCCCCTCTGCTCGCCTCTAGAAGGGGCCATGTCGTACGGAAGAAGAAGTGTGAAAAATGCATGTTGCAAGTGTATGTTTCAAGTGTTTTAGAGGTACGTTGCAAGTGTTCATGCGGATGTTGCAAAAGTAGACCGGGATGTTGCATATGTTGCAATAGTTCACACGTATGTTGCAAGCTTTTGTTTCCAATGTTTCATCTGTTCTCCCAGACGTATGTGGCAAGTATGTTTATTTGAATGTTAAATATGTTTCACACATATGTTGCAACTATTTTATCTGGATGTTGCGTATGTTTTACAATGGTTTTCAAGTGTTTTTTAGCTATATTTGCAAGTGTTTTAGATGCATGTTTTAAGTGCTTCATCTGCCCTCAGACTTATGTTGCAACTTTTGCATCTGAATATTTCAAAAATAGATCAGGTGTTGCATTTCCCTCCTCGCTTTTTGCTGTCTCGCCTCGGTGTCTCCTCCTCCTTCCAGCATCGGCTGGGCATCCACCGCCCCCTCCCCCTCTTCTCGATCCTAGTGACGTTTGGAGCAGCGATGGTCCCGTGTGGACACGCGAAACGACGTGCGAAATGAACTGCAGGTGCGGATGTCCAGACACTAGCAAGCCTGTCCTCGTTTACATGGTCAGCCTCTTATGGACTCCTATGCGACGTTGACTAATATGAATCCAGTCCTACTAAGGTTGTATCTCCGTTTGTTTTTTCTTTTTTTATTATTTATCTTTTTCCATTTTTCCATCGTCATGTTTGTCTTTTTCCTTTTTTTTCGGTTCGTACGACCTAGTATGTTGGCACATTTTTTTTGGTTTGTCTTTTTTATTTTTCTCCCTAAAGAACAAAAAATTCTAGCACCAAATTATTGATGTCCTTTTGAATGAAAACAAATATTATGTTTATTAAAACCTAATTCAACTGATGTTCTAACTAATAAAATAGTTCGATAGTTCAAAAAATAATATTATAATATATTTATAAGTAAATATTTTTGTACTTTGCAACAGGAGAGAAAAAATCTATCAAGGTTGTACTTTTGCCAACATTAACTTATGTTCTAAATATCTTGGTCATCAAAAAATAAATTATAGCTTTAGATTTTTTTTAGAAAGTATAAAATATAAATAGATATGCAGCATTCTCAATGCTGTGTTTCCATAAGCATTTGAAAGCTTTTATCTCGGTGCAACACACGGGCATATTTGCTAGTTGGTTATAAAGACTTAGAGACTAATTGGATCTGATTAATTAAAACCAATATTTAAAAAGTGATTTTTAATTTTATTATTAGATTAATTCCTCAAGATTACTAGAGACCAAACAGGGCCTTAGATATTTTTGTCAAGGTGGTACGTTCAAATTTGAACTAAGGAAAGATAAGCTAGAGTAAGGGCATTGATTTGAGGATCAGATGATTTATAATTGGGGTTTAAGAATGTCTACCCCTGTTTCGTAATGAAATGGTCATTTTGCCCTCGTTTTTTAACTTTTTGATCTTACCCCTGCGTTTTCAAAACGAAGGAAGAGCTTGCCCCTATTCCGTGAAGTCGTCTTAACGGTGTTAAGTTTTGGACAAAAGACAAGTTTGCCGATATAATTTTGCCCCCGTTTTATTTTGCTCTTTGTGTTTTTACCCTTATTTTTAGGTAAACCGTTTGACAATTTTGATATAGATTAGTCAATTCAATCAGGGCAAAATCAGCCAAATTTTAGAAAAACAAATCGATAGCATATCAGCTAAAAATCTATATAAACATAAATTAATACAACACAACAAATTAAAAGTTGTTGTTCCAAAAAAAACAAATTAAGAGTTGGAGTAAAATGTGCCTTAGGAGAAAGGATCGGGTAAGGACATTCTGGTCTTTTCGCGCGGGCAAATTTTATTTTATTTTTTTGGCCATTTAATTAGCTCACACGTGACATTGTTACAAAAGAGGTGCAAATGGACGTTTCATTTCAAAATCGTGGGGGCAAAATCACAAAGTTTAAAAAGTAGGAGTAAAATCACCATTGCAATAACGGGGCATAAAGACCAAATTCCCTTTATAATTTGAATACGGATTATTTGTAACAAACTTTATTACACAATTACTTTGGATTTCATTTCAATTTTGAGAAGGAAATTGAAATACTCATGCATGTTGTGATACTAGAAGAGGCGTGGCTTTTGATAAAAGTTATTTCAAAATGTATAAGCATTTCCTTAAAAGCTCAGAATTGTGACGTCACTGGTATCAAGAAAAAATTGTTTTATTCATCTGCAGTTAATTTTTTTTTGTAGTTCTTGTTCAGGGGAACATATATACTAGTTGCACCATTGGGCACATTTGCAAAGGTGTGAAGACAACAAGGAACATATTAGCTAAGTCTGTCTAGCGCTAGAAGTAGAGGCTACAATGTTAGGATTGAGTTCTAAGTTGGATTTTCTTTGTGTGGAGTTAAGAGTTTGCAATAATTATTGTTATGGTTTCCTTCCTTTGTAAGGATGAAGCGGATTCTTTTCATTTCTTAAAAGAATACACTATTACTGGACTGTTGTATCTTTGAAGTCGTACTAGTCCTAGTATCCAAAACCTTCCGGTCCTTCAAAATTACAAAGTATGTCAAAATTTGAGGACACAGAGTATGTAACATAAATGTAGCTCTACAGAACATCGATAAGCACTCCTTAGCACAAACGAGAACAAACTCAAGTAGTAGCCAGTTTGCCCTTGTACCTCGTGGCACAATATGCAAATGTGAGAAGGTTCAGAAGCTGCAATCCTGCCATCAGCCAGAATAAACGATCAAGACGACCTTCATTGAGATTATCAGCGATCCATCCATGTCGCCCTCTTCCCAATCCCACTGTTGCTGAATCCATGAACTTTAACATCACGGAGACAAGGTAGCTTCCAAGGGTGATCATGATGAGAGAGCAAGCCTGACACAAACTTCTCATGGCATCAGGCGACTGCTCATACGCAAACTCGATGAAACCAACAACGGTGAACACTTTTGCTACACCAACGAAGAAGTACTGTGGTGCCTGCCACAGGATATTCATTGGGGCTGCAGTGTTACGGTGCACTAGGCCTCTTTCGTCCACGATTTTAAGGCGCGCCATCTCAACCAGCGCAGCTGAAACCAAAGAAAGCACAGCGAAAACCAGACCGACACCGATGCGTTGTAGATCAGACAAGCCTCTCTTCTTGCCAGTGATCATGCTCAGCATTGGCATGATAACCTTGTTGTAACAAGGGGCCAGGATGAGGATACAGAGGCAGTTGAATGTCGTCAAAGAGGCTGGAGGTATTGAAAAGCCATATATGTAGTTGTCCATGACCTCTCCTTGTTCGATGAAGAGCGGGAAGAAAGCTTCAGCCATGTTGAAAATTATGCCAGCTAGTAGGACAGGCAACATTCTTGCCAAGATCTTGAGCTCCTCCACCTGTGTCACTGTACAAAGCTTCCATGGACTAGGCACATCAGCAGACGATGTTTCGTCAGGGGAGGAAATGGTGGCAGCTCGATCAAAGAACCTAAATGTGATCATTTTTTTATTCAGAAAAGACATAGTGAAAAATTTGCAGAACTTGTAACCTATTACTGAAAGTAGACACAAAAAAAAGTTGAATGAATTCAGCAGTCAGCACCATACCTTAGTCCTTCGGTATGCATCAGCTTCCTGCTGCCTACAATTGCTGCCTCCTTGCCTGGTATTTCATAAAGAAGAGAGCTGTCATTTGGCACATCCACATGGACCTTCCGGACAGCTGCAACCACAACCTGGCAAATCCTAGTGAGTGCGCTTCCTCCTGGTTTCTGGTACCTGTAAAGCTTCATACAGGCAAGAAATCCAGCTATTCCAATCACTGAAAACAGTGTAGGGATCCCGAATCCCCATCCCCATCCCCAGTTGTCTTGAACATACACGAGGAGTGTGCTCGCAAAGAAGAAGCCGCCATTGACAGCGAAGTAGTACCAGTTGTAGTAGAGCCCCTTCTGCATCTTCTCCGCTCCGTCAGTGTCATCGAATTGATCGGCCCCAAATGTGGGGACACATGGCCAGATGCCACCTAGGCCTAGGGCAGTCAAGAAAAGGCCAAGAGAAGGCAGGGCATCCTGAGGAGAGATGTCCAATGTATGAATGCTTGCTGGAATTACTGCTGCAAGTGTCAATAGAACCATTCCCTGCAGACAAAAGTTGAGGCTTAAGCACTAGTAGTTGTTAATTTCATTTGTGGAACAAATCTGAACTGAACATGCAGATGCAGATTTGGCAAAGAAAGGCCTGCAAAGAGTGGAGTGCCGATGGAGAGTTACAATGGTAAAGATGGTCAGGGAAATAATGATTGTCCGGTGTCTTCCCCAATATGAATCTGCCAAGAATGCTCCGAGAAGGGGAGTGAGGTAGCAGGTTCCCTGCCATGAAGCTATATTGCTCGCCGCAGTGACATTGCTCTGCTTCCGCACCTTTGTTAGGTAACTGACCAGGTTCGTCCCAACACCATAGTAGGCCAAAGAACCACAAAATTCACCACCTTCCAAGAACATGTATTCACAGAAAAAAAAAAATCAAAGAAAGAAAGGGCAACGGCAAAATTTTCAAGACAAGAATACAAGATGAGGTAACAAAGGTTGGTCTCATTGCACTTTGAAGGCAAAATATAGGTACCAGTGTCTGATTACCAAGAATTGAGTAACAGGCTCTCCATTTTCCAGTATGCTTTTTCGATGCTGGATTGCCTTTGATATCAACAGAGCCATTGCAGGTATATGGTTCATATTCCTGAACTCCATGACAAGAAGAGGTCAAGTTAGCATTTGTATGCTGATCTACATTAAACCAAAATAAACCACCTCTGTAACTAAAAATTATGCAACAATGCAGTTTAGATGCATTTTTTGTTTGCACAATACACTGTATGCCATGTCAGCAGATGATGAATCACATCACCCTCCAATACTTTCTTAGATAAAGACATCACCCTCCAATACTACTAGTAGTCCCCAACAGAACTTTGAAGGGAGTAGGAACAGAGATTACCGGACGGCTATCGGTGAAAGCACTGGAGTGGGCTGCAGCCTGCACACTGTCGGCTTTGTTGGCGATCACTTGCGGCGGTGAGCTGGCAGACAATAGTGCTCCGGTCGACGCCATGTCCTCGCTACCGCCTGACATCAAGAAAGCTATGGAGCCGCCGGCATAGTGGCTTGTGCAAGGCCGGCGCCATTGCTCCTCTCCCTCTGCCATGTGCCGTCCGTTCGGCCGCGACGCTGAGCACGAAGGCATCGAGAGTGAGTCAGTGAGAGGGCAGACGGAGGCGCGATGTCATCAAGGGTATAAATCGGCAAAAGTGCCAATGGAAGTATGGAATGTCGCGGCGCGGGCGCGGGCACATGCTGTGCACTGCTATGGATGCAGCCTTTGCCATCGTATGGGTCAAATAAACAAGCGAAAACTTCCATGCCTATGCCTTCGCATGGACGAAAGCTTCCATGCTTTCTGCCGACTTCCTCCTTTTTTATTTTTTATATAATCCTTTCTAAATTATATTAAAAAGTAACCTTACTCTGTTTTATTTTTGTTTCTAACACTTTTGACTACACTAGGGATGAAAAATAAAAATGGATATCTGAATTATCCGACATTCTATTCGCTAAAATTTGTAATATGGATATCCCGTATCCGTATTGATACCTATTTCTAATGCAAATACTAAATAGATGTGTCCGAATTTGTCTTTCAGTATTTTTCTCCATGCGAATCTAAATCGGTATTCGACAAAAATATTAAATATATGATATTTATCCGTATCCGCGATGAACAATGTATAGTGAATCTATTTAAAAGTTTAATCTCCATAGCTAGTGACTAATTATTTAATTTTAATATTACTAATAATGCATTGAAACTGTCTATAATATATCTATAAACAACTTTTAATATTAGTTTAATATCATTACTGATACATAAAGATTAAATTGGTTTTAGTATTTTTCTAATTTAGTTTAAACCTAATATATTTGTTGATTAAATCATTTAATACTTTATTTTACTTATTTATTGATTTAAATTATTTTATGTAATTTATAATTTCATGATAACCATCTGATAAATATTTATTAATAATGACTGATTAACTAATATATATATTAATTATTAAATATTTATTAATAACTATATTATTTTTAATGAGCTATCCTTGCCTATGTTATGTACCACATACTTTTATTCTTCACTTGTGTAATAATTTTATAGTTCTGAAAACAATAATAAAGTAAAATTGCTACCAGTTGCCTGCCATTCTTATTTGAATTTCTTCACTTGACCTATCATTTTATTAAATATTATTTATTATAATTTAGTTTACTTAGATATTGGAGATTATCAGAAGTGTTCTTTGATTTTATTTCACTTTTATTATCGATGAACATAGTAATAAATTTTATTAATATATGTTGAATTTATTTGAGCTCCATTGAGTAAATATCCGAATAGAATCCAAATCTGAGACATCTGTTTTGTATATCCGAATCTGATTCCATTCAAATCTGATCTGTTTTCATCCTTTGACTGCACTAGGTGGCGCACTATGGCAAGATCAATGTGTTGTGCCACCATATGTATTGGCACCATAAGGTATGCCTCATTTGACTGCGTAGGAGGGTCTACTAGTATATATTTGATGTAGAAACATGTCACGTCATTCCCGTTAGCGTGGTGGTTCTATTTTACGGCACCATTCAAACTGACATGATGACAAAGTGTGACTTCGCATCATGTTTGGGTGGTGCACTAGCACCAGAAAAAAATTATTTGCTACTAAATAGTCTATTTTTACCATATAAAGCATCAGTTGAAATTAGATATATTTCTACATGGCTATGAACAGCGACGAAGCTACCGGCCGGGCAACCCGG
Source organism: Saccharum hybrid cultivar R570 (assembly GCA_038087645.1). NCBI lineage: Eukaryota > Viridiplantae > Streptophyta > Magnoliopsida > Poales > Poaceae > Saccharum > Saccharum hybrid cultivar. Next base: position 27,258,783 of record JAQSUU010000066.1, on the reverse strand, counting down.
GCTTGAGCCCTGCCAACTGATCCAGGGAACGTGGAGCCCCACCTAAGCCCCCCTTAATTTTTTGTGTATTATTATATAGATTATGAGGGTCATAGTAGAGTTTAGTAGAGTTAAGACGCCGTAGACTTGTGTTCAGCCCGTCCTAAATTTTTTTCTGGCTTCGTCGCTGGCTATGAAGATTGCACATCACCATGCATTTTATGCTAGCTTGGACCCTGACGGCCTGTATATCCATCTATCTTAAAATGATGTATAATATGTTAAAGAACATGGCAAACCTTGTTATGCCAATGCATATGGTGCGGCAGCTCTTTTTTGCCACACTAGAGATGATTTAAAAAGAGTTTAAAAGGTAAAAAAAAATAGCGTCCTATCAACCTTTTTTAATCGTATCTCTCACCGCATTTAGCTTATTAAGCACTCACTGATCTTGTTAAATCAGAAAAATATGTATTATTTTTGTATGAATCAAATAGAGGTAAAATTTATAAGATTTTAGGTCTGGGCAACATCTATGCTCAACTCAGTGTATGTATGCATTCGAAGTCCAGTTCTTCGATTTGAACAAGGTGAGGACGACATATATATGCCGCAACTGTGGTATGCATGGATGGTTGGATAATTTTTTCTAGTGTTGATCCAATTTATAGAAAAGTATAATATCTATGGCATCCAGTTAGTTTTATAAATTTGGATCAAATATTTATTTTTGGTACTGTATTTATTTAAACTTATACATGTCTATATGTTTTGTTCTAAAACTTAGTAAAAATTTGTTTAGTTTGACTCAATACATAGTTAAAATGACATGTATATTTACAATGGGTTTGGTTTAAATTTGTTACGAAGTGATGAGTAGCACTGACTAGAGAAAAGACAACTTCAGCATGCTACATCTTACCGTACCAATGCATGGTGTGGAAGAGTGATTTTGACACGCAATAAGATTTGACACAGTTAAGGGGATTGAAATAAAAAAAAGTGGGACCACGTTTAGCAACGTGATTTTAAAAAGTGTTAAAACAAGAAAATCACGTTCTACCAGCCCATTTGACGTCGTATCTCTCATTGTTTTTTTTTAAGTTTCTTCCTCGCACCACTGATCTACCATCTGTATGTGCAAATGTGTTTGGGACGGTCTCGTGAGGTTCTGTTCATTTTCTCTCAAAACTATAGGTGCTGAAAGGGACTGGGGACGATAAAATCCCTATAAAGGCTCCTTTGGATACGTAGATCCTCTAGGGATCCCGCCCAATCCATGGGACGAATAAGGCATGTGCCAGAGCATCTCCAGCAGGCTATCTAAACCCACTACATATTCTATATTTGGGTAGTGGAGGGTAAAAACGCACTCCAACAGGCTACTTATCAGACTACCTATTTTTGTTGGCCCAACAAATTCTCCCCTCCACTACCTATATTTGTTGAGCCAACAAATCCTGCTACCTATCTTTCCTTCGTCTCTCTCCTCCCGATGCGCATGGAAACGCCCGACATTGCCCACACCTGCGCCTTGCTCTCGCCTGCGCCGGCCCTCGCGGCGGCCCTCCCCAGCGGTGGCCCTTCCCGGCGGCCTCCTGCTGTCATGGTCTCGCAAGGTGGCCACCCCATCGCATGGAGATTCTGGCGCTGGCCTCCCCATCGACGGCGGATCCTGATCCGCCACCTCCACGCCGCAAGGGAGCCGCACGTCCTTGACCGGACGCCGCAGGGAAGCCGTGCGATGGCATGGCAACGCTGCGCTCCCCTCCCCTCCTGACGGCACGCGGGCTCCAGGCACCACGGCTGTGCGGCAGCACCGCGCTTCCCTCCCCTCCTGACGGCGCGCGGGCTCCAGGCGTCGTGGCCGCGCGGTAGCGCCGGCTCCTCTCCCCTCCCGACGGTGCCAGGCTCCCAGGCGTGGCAGCCCGCGCCGGCAACTCCGCCTCCGCTCCCCTTGGCTGAGTTGGTCGATGGCAACAAGGAAGACGATGACACGTGGGTCCCTTGTGTCATAGACTTCTAAAATAATTTTAGGAGCCATGTTTTAGGTAGTACTGTTAAAGTTGAAGGTAAAATATAGGTAGTATAAAAATAGGTGGCTACATAAACAGACATTTATGTAATCTGTTTTAGGTAGTATTGCTGGAGATGCTCTGAGCTGCCCTCGGCTCCATAACCCCGGTACCCATTTGGATACTTTTCAACGCGCTTCAATCCCTCTCAATCCCAATGCTTTAGGGATGAAATGAAAAGGTTCCAGTGAGCACGCGTGATAAAAATTGAAGGGACGCTAGCACACGGAGAAGTCTACACATAACTGTCATAATTAATTAATAATAAATTCATGCATGCATGCAAAGTACTATACACCTACTTTTTGCAAACTGAGGTCTCACATGTCATCATTGTCTGCGCTGGTACACTGGTAGCTTGAGCCTGAGAATCCACGAATGGAGCAGGTGGTTGCAACCGTGGAAGTGGGTAGACCTGATCAAGTCGGGTCGGATAAGATTGAGTTAAACAAAGAAAGGTATTACATTAAAATTTTTATTTAATCTAAGTCTAATTTGACGTACGGACAGATTGGGTTAGGTTGTTTCCAATTAGATTGTGTCGGGTTGGTTGGATCGGATGGTCCGTGACGAGTTCATAGAGTAGATCCGCGTACGCGTAGCTGCTCCTCCTCTCGTCTCCTGATATCAAAGACGAAACCCTGCACTCCATCTTTAGAAGATGCTAGAAACAACGCGCAGAGCGAACAAGCCGTAGCTCGATTGGTGAGGCTCGCTCGGTGGAGCGCCCACCACCCGCGTTCGAGCGCCGCTCAGCACGGGTTTTTGCACCAGGGCTGTGTCCCCAAAAATAAATTTGCATCCTCTCTCGCGTGGAACTATAAAGAGAATGTGACGTACCCGTCGCAATAAATCTACGTCCTCTCTCGCGTGGAACTATAAAGAGAATGTGACGTACCCATCGCCTATGGTGCCATATTTGGTCTTGGTGATCTCTAGAAGGACGCGACTTCAAGTCTGTGTGTAGTTGTAGGTCTATAGTACACGAGTGGTGTGTGTGGGGTGTGCGTGCGTAGAGTTAGCGTTTGTTCGTGTATGAACAGATACTACAGCTGTACCCAGATGAGAGGCTTTCAAAAAAACAACACGCGGCGTTGCCGTGCGGCCTCATGAGATGGAACCAATTGTGTAGGAGCTTAGATAAAACGTTGATTAATCTTTTAGCGGGTAGGATGTCTAGTCTTTTGAGCCAATTTAGTTATGCATTTATGTTGCTACGGACCCTTTTTTTAAACAATGGTGTATAATTTGGAGATTTGGCTAGCGTAGGTTTTAGCGACTATTTATAGGCGTAATAGAATAGGCAGTAGATGTTATGGAGTATTTTTTTATGACAAAGAAGAGGCGGAAAATATTTAGATACGTTCTAAATTGATTTTAGTTTATTTATGAATTGTCTGGAAATTTTTTACAAAGAAAAAGGGTCTAATTTGACAAAAGGTGAACGATAGGAATTTATATATTTTTTTGACGATAAAGAAGAGGAAAAAAAATTTTCTGCAAAGAAAAATGGTCTGCTTTGACAAAAGGCGAACGATAGGATTTTTTGTGGCGACAAAAAAGAGGCAAATAATTTTTAGGTATGTTTTAGATTGGTTTTAGTTTATTTACGAATTTTTTGGAAATTTTCTACCAAGGAGAAGGGTCTAATTTGATCTTCTGAGTACGTTTCTCGTGTGCGCGTAGCAAAGATGCGTGAACAACAATGACAATGCTTGAATAGTGACATTCTAGGTACGTTTCTCGTGTGCATGCAGCAAAGATGCATAAATAGTGACGAACCGTGCATAAACAGTGCTCACGAAAGCGATTTTTCACGTGATTCGAGCCGTCCGATCGAGATCCGACAGCCAAAGATTTGAAGACGACGTGGCCATCGCCACCGCCCGGAGCTTGGCTCCGGTTTAACTATATAGAGACTCTGTTTTGCTCTGTTATGTGCCTCTGCCTGCCATGGAAAATCAAGTCACCAGCGCACTCTGTCAAGGAGTACAGCGGATCATCGTCCAGGAGTGTGGCCAGGCCCGCACGTCCGAAGAGCAGGTCAGCACCCCTAGAGAACAATAGTCTTGGTGAAATCTGCGCCCGAGATAAAAAGATATTTAATCCTGGTTGGTAACCTAAACCGGGACTAAAAAGATGACTGGACCTTTAGTCCCGGTTTACCAAGGCATGTCAGTGCGAGAAACTTTTAGTCCCGGTTTGAGACACGAACCCGGACTAAAAGTGTGACTTTTAGTCTCGGTTTTAGACACGAACCCGGACTAAAGGTACCTTTAGTTCCGATTTGTGTTTCAAACTGGGACTAAAGGTGTCCCAATGTATGGGAGTAGATGCAGGGTGCTCCGGCTCTTCATGTCCCAGAGGAATGGAGCTACAATGACGATGGGCAGGTTGTGCGCTTTCTCAACGTCACCGCCGGAAGGAACTGGCACGTGTGGGAAGACCTGCTAAAGATCCAAGTTACGGGTTTGTTTGGTTACACTCAAATCAATCTCAGTCCATAAAGTTTAGTGTTTAGAAAATGTTCGAGTAAACGTTAGTTTATTTTTCGATCTAATCTATCTCAACTCATGTATTGGAGTGGATTTGAGAGCAGAGTCAAACAATCTCCAAAGAAAAGGTATAACGATAGGCACACCGGCAACGGAAGCTTTTATAGGAGGATGGATACCTTCACTTGCAGTCGAGCAAGGAGCGAGCCTATATTTGGATGTAGTAATATATAGTATAGTTAGGATTGCATAATAGAGTCAAGATAGCACAGACAACAAAAACTACAAACATGATTGTAATATGGGGTTTTTTTCAAAAAGAAGCTCATCAAGATTCAGGCTCCTAATCTTTTGAACACATGATAGTCTTCAGATTTGTAGATTATATACCCTACAAATTTATTATCATTGCATTTAATCTGGAAACACTTATATACCAAGGTCAATTCCACAGGCGGTGAAAGCATAGAGTCTAATTGGTTGCTTGCATAACTCCTTCTCTAGACCCCCCATAATGCAGGATAGCACTATCCTCAAAAGCATGTTGGACCTGCAGCCTGTTATCCCCTCGAGATCGGTCATATCTAGCTATGCAGCCCAAACTTGCATCTGCACTGCAGGGGCGTTGCACCCGCTCTGCACCTAGCCACAACCGCTCTGCACCGGGACATTGGATAGGGTCACCCGCTCGCACCCCCTCCCCCCGCCTTATCCTCCCCCACGTTTCTTCTCGGGTCTTCTTCTCGTATCTTCCCCGACTGGCGGCTAGGGTTTCCTTAACCTGCTTGTGCCGTCCTCGGTGGTGGATATAGTATCTGCGATTGGTCTTCCCCTTCTTCGAACGCTAGCTCATGCCGGTTGCTGCAGGTTGCCTTCCGTCGCCTTGGAGCCTAATCCTGGTAACCTTGGCGTCGCCATGTGCCAGATCTCATTCTCTTCCTCTCCTTTGCTATCATGTGTTCAAAAGATGCAGAGTTCTTGAACAGGCGGGTTGTCAACTACTACCAAATGCAAGTGATCTTTGAGAGTGGGGTTGCTACAGGAAAGTATGCAATGGGGTCAGCTGAAGCTTTGGGAAGGCCAGGAGATAAAAAAAACTCGGACTGCGGGGGGATAGCATGCCCCCTCCCCTCCCCCCCTGAGCATTTCGCATTAAGGTAGAGGACTCCTCACGTAGTAAAAAAAACCCTCAAACCTCATACCCTGACCGCACCCAGAGGCCCGTTATCCTATGAGTGGGCTTGTGCCACAAACCTGTGCTTGGATAACGCGGGGTAGACGAGCGTATTTTTTACCTTCGGCACTGCAAATTTGCCCCTGTAGGGGATCGAACCCAGGGCGTGAGGGTGCCACCCGGAGTGCTTGACTAGACGGTCGAGCATCGGAGCAGAACATATTGAGTTGAAGCTCCAAAGGAAGAAGATCCAAAGGAAGAACCATCACCGGACAGCAAACCAAAAGAAGAAAACAAGCTGAAGGAAGAACAGAGGCCAGCAAAGAGAAGGAAGAACCTAGATGAAGGAGGATCATGCATTGGTGGTCTTACAGAGGCTATCAATAAATTGAGAAATACAGTGGACAAAGCTGAAGCATATAAGGGGATCTACCGGGCTGTCATGGATGTTCCTGGATTTAGTAGAGATCAGCTGATGTGTGCTCTTGATCACTTCATGGAGAGGAAAGGGGCAGCTCTTGTCTTCATGGACATGAGCGAGAGTGACAGGCAACTCTGGTTGAAGAGGCTCCTTGCCAAGCATTATAACTGAATGCTTAAGACCCTGTCAGCATAAACACATTTCTAGGAGCAGCACAAGCAAGTATTTATAGCTCTTAGCCTTTGAGGCAATAATCATCATTTCTGTAGACTTGATATTTTGAAATGGGCTCACAAATCATGTAATAATTGTGATAACATGGATGCTGTGTTGATTGGAATGTGTTCTGGATGTGTTATGAATAAGTTAACTGGATATGAATTCTGAATATTCTAAATGTCAAGTTAACTTGTGATGTGTGTTCTGAATATTGATAGTTGATGGGAAGCATGTCAAGTTATCTGTTGGGAAGTGTGTTCTGGATATGGATTTCAGAATGTACTATTGTCGCCTCTTTTTAGATATGGATTATGGTACTGTGATGTGAAGTTAACTTATCAAGTTATATGGATATGGATTTGTCAATTTGTTTTAAAATTTCAGCAGCCATGTGAAATCAGATTCCTGTTTCCTTTTAAATAGTATGGATTTCACATGTCAGCATTGGGTCAATTCCCGCCAAAAGCATAGCCTGCCACTCCGGCTGTTCCCGCCAACTCTAGTTGTCTGACACGCAAAGGGTGAGAAAAAGAGGTGACAACAGTACCGCCAACTTCAATTCGTACACAGGAGATAGCTGATGGGAAGGCGGTAAAGATTATCAGGGATAACCACAACAGAGCTAACGCAGCTAACCAAACACCCACATTTGCACTCCCCTGTGCAGACTAACGGTTACGCATACCAACCAATCAAGCGCATAATACTACATAGCTCCCTAACCTATTGAACCAAACAACATCAAACTGCATAGGCTAATACAGGATAATAATGTGCTGCATAATATGTTTACAGAATGGTTACATGGGTTTAATATGAAGCTAAAATCCAAAATAATTGTGGGTGCGAGTGCATTTTGCTGGGTAATTTGGTTAACTCGGAATGATATAGTTTTTGACAAGGCCCTAACACCAGCTTATTTGCAGGTTATCTTTAAGGGGACTTACTAGATCAGGTTTTGGTCCCTACTTCAGAATGAGGAGGATCGCCAAATGATGAAGATGGGCTGCAGTAAGATTGAGTCATCTGTGATGGAGGTGTTTGTGAGAAACGGTTGGAGATTCAGCAATAGAATCACGTTTTAGATGTTGGTTTGGAAAACATTACCTTCTTCCTTTTGGGATCAAAACTTTGTTTTTGAGATTACGTGGACTTTTGTACTACTGTGTGTAATAAGGAATAGCTACATGCATTAATCGATGCAGAAACTAGGATATTAATATATTCCCTTTTCTAAAAAAACAATGTGCTGCATATGATATGTATGCTATGCAAGTTACTGCAAGCAACCAATCAGACCCATAGCGATTTAGAGGACCGACTAAGATTTTTCAAAACAAAGGAAGTGTTGTACACTGACTCAAATCCTATTTGGACTAGAACTTAAGAAAGTTGTGCTATTAAGACTTTTAATTGTACTAGCAAATATGTCCGTGCGTTGCAACAGGAGAAAAAAACTACCAAACATTCGACCTATTCGCTTCACCTTGAAGCACAACTACAACGACCGCGTCAACTTAATTTGTAATCATGCTACTATGATGTTGTGACCGCTTGCTGCAGCAATCACAAACGAATTAGCTCATCAATGAAAATAAGGATGACAATGTTATATATCTATTTTTTATATTTTAATAAAATTTAAAAGCTATATTTTATTTTATGATGACCATGGTATCCATAATATGAATTAATATTGGCAAAAATATAATAATGTCATATGAATTATGTATTGAATTAAAATACATAGATTTTTTCTTTCGTTGTAGAGCACAAATATTTACTCACAAGTGAATCATAACTTTAGTTTTCATATTGTCAATGTGTTGAGTTAGATATTAAGTTTCGTGATTTCTTTTAAGGATCCATAAAAATATATAATTTTAATATCTTATTAAAATAGTGTCGTCGTGTATCGGTTTTCACATGTCATTTCTTATTGAAAGTTGCACTTATATATGCGGATAGCTTAGAGATTTGCACTGGTATGTGCGAACAACTTGAAGAAACATTTGTTTTGGTTAAATTAGATTAGATTAGATGCAAACTGCTAAGAAATTTTGTCTACGGCTTGATTAGTTAGGCCATTAGCTAATTTATGTCATAATAATAATTTATTCCTAATTAACACCAACAACTTAGTGATACAAATATTTATTTATTAAATAAGGATCAAAGTTTATGTATTTATGATTTTATTTTTATAAATAGAGTTACTTCATCGAGAAATATAAAAACAAAAAAGTAAAAACACGATAAGGGTAGGCCGAGAGTCACGGGACATCACCACGAGTCCAAAATGCAGGGACAACACTTTTCATGAGACCCATGAGACCACGTACGGAACCCAACAAGGAAAAAAAGAAAGCATTTGATTTCCTTTTTCCTTGTTTGTTTCTTTATCTCTTGCAAAACACATATTATATATCAGAACTATATCATTTATTGTTTCTTGTTGTTTCACAATTCAGTCGTAACACACTACAAGAAATGTGTCGGTTTATGACAAAACATGCGTCATAAATCATGCGCCTTAATCTATGGTTTGTGACGTTTATACGTTCATAGAATGTCATAGAATGGATTGTGACGTTTATATGAACATATAAATATCACAAACCATGGATTAAGGCGCATGGTTTATGACTGTCACACCCATTTTTAAGGATAAAAATAGGATGCATAAAGTATTCATGTGCGCCCCAGGACATGATCACACACATAAGTAGACAAATTATATAGTATCATCACAGTGTTTATTACATAGTGAATAAATATCTAAAACATAGTCTTGAACGATAAATAATAATAACTAATAGTAGATCTCCAGCGGAAACTCCAAACACAGGGACACGGTTGACTGGTTGACACCAAGACCAGTACTCATTACGGTAATCTTCCTCATAATCTTCTTCTGTTATGGTGAAAATAGCAAGGGTGAGTCCATGTCGAACTCAACAAGTAAAACACAGGGTTCATGAGGCTCAAAAAGGTTAGACACTGTTTGACTGCGTTTAGCTTTTATTCATCATGTAATTAGCAATTAAGTAGCATCAAAGTAATCCACTTCCCGTTCATGAATCAATGATCAATGGTAATAAAGATAATGAATAGCATTAACATGAGCATATTAATAACAACAATAATTAAACATGATATAACAATGGTGATCATTTATCTGTAAATGTTCCAAGGCCGCTCGTATCCGTGAGCACGGCTAGTATACTAGTTTTTAACTCTGCGCAGAGGTGTACACTTTCACTGTGAGTCATAACTTCCAAATGCATGGATTAGCTAGGCCCAAAACACCGGAAACTATATAAAGCCACTTAAAAGTTCGTCTAACATGTTAGGGCCATTAGATTCACTCGGCAGGCAGATGTAGAACCCCCCTTCCCAGTGGCACAACAACCGCAGCCTATACACACTGAGGACAGGGGCTCGCCCTACACCCAACGTGGCAAGCCATTCTTACGCCACTTAAGGTAACCACTAACAGGCTAGAAAAGGTCTTTTAAGCAACTAAAGCTAGAGCCATATAGCCCTCACAGCTGTACTGTATGTCCCGGATGATCACGTACAGATAAGTCCTTATGGAGAGTAACCAGAGCATAAAAAATAATACACATGCTCTAACCCCTTTTAACAGTAATAAAATCATCTTAATGGTTGTTTGCTTAATCCATTAATCAAATTACAAGATCATTGTTCATTATTAAGCACTAGCAAATAGCTACCCAAATGCATTCCCAAGGTTGACAAGGAATCAAGATAACAATCACTAAGTTATAATCTCTAAGGTTGTCAAGGTAAGCACATGCATATGTATGATAATTTCAATGTATAGGTAACAAGGATAGTCCTGTGTTATACTTGCCTTGATCAAAACTCTCCGAGTGATACTGCTGATCTGGCTCAAAGTAATACTCCGGATCATCCAGATACTGCTCACCTTCTATACTCGATCATCAATCAACAACATACATGCATCCAATCAAACATACACGAAGCAAACAAAGAGATATAATTAGAACAGTACACCAACAGTAACAAAACAGTAATAAAAGTTTATAAAACTCTTCTACATGTTCCTACGATCACACAGACGCAAAGATCACCAAATTCGGAGTTAAAACGTGAAAGTTATGAATTTTCTAAGATTTCCTATAGATAATTAAATACTTAATTATAAACCCGAAAATTAAATTGTCAAAACTAACTGTACAACTACACTAACATGTAGAGCTCGCAAATACGAACCTAACGCAACTTGAACGGATCAAATCGGAGTTAAAACGAAGATTTTATGACCAAAACAATCCTAGTGACAAAACTGTAAATACCTGAAAACGTATTTTTGATTTAACCGAGAGAAAATACGCTTTCAAAACAAGAAAACGTATTTCAGACAATACGCTAAGGATGGTGGGTTCAATTATTAAAAAGTCCAGGGGCTCTTTAAGAAGTTTACCCCGCGAAGGGGTATCTTCTAATCTCGTCCCTTGATTTCAAATCGGACGGCTCACGTTCATCTTCAACTCCACAGTGCTCACCCGGTCACCTCCCTCAAGTCCGGCCGGCGGCCCCCCATGGCCGGCGGGCTCCATCTCGTCGGAGATGGCGGATTTACCCATCTAGACCACCGTTCAACCCCAAATTTGATCCAACTGAACGAGAAGCTCCGTGCGAACTCAACTACTCGTTAAAAACTAGCTACAGTAAACCATACGTGACGCGCGGCAACAAGGGGCGGCGGCGCCATTACCGCACCGTCGGTAAGCTTCAAAATCATGACTAGAACCGCCTCCACCCAAAAGAAAAGCATAGAACTATAGAGGAGGAGAGTGCGGTCTCACCAACGCGATGAAATCGGCCTCGAATCCACCCGACGGCTCCACCCGCGTTCAACCGACACCTCCAACTACCTCAAACCCTAAACCTCGATTTCTTGCGGTGGAGTTCACGGTTTAGATGAAAAACGGATATAGGAAGGTCAAGGCGTCCTATTTATAGCTTCTATTGGCCGTGTTCGGTTAGGATTGCCCGGGAATCACGAAACCGATCGCCGTCATCGCTTCCGGTTTGGAGTCCGGAGCTCACACGGGAGGTAGAAGACGACTGACCACCGGGTCCCACCGGTCAGTGGAACAAGGAGGGCGCGCGGCTCGTCACCGATGCTGGGCCGGCCCACCCGATGTCGGGCGCGGGGAAAGAAGGCGGCAGCGGCCCACTGCGCGGCCCAGGCGGGGAGAGCAGGCCGGCGGCTGCCAGGTAAGAAGGTAAGTGTTTCCTTTTCTCTTTTTTTTCTTTTCTACTTTTCTTTATTTACTTGTTTTCAAACTATTCCAAATAGAATTCTTCCAACCAATACAAAATAAAATAAATCCACTACACAAAAGAAAATAAATGCAGCAGCATGAATGCAACACCAAATATTTTTAAAATTTTAATTTCCCATTAATTGTTATCTAAATTATTTGAAACTCATTAATTCTAAAATTTGGAATTTTTGGGTGTTACAATGACGCACGTTTGTCATAAACCGACATATTTCTTGTAGTGACGTTTCCTTTTCTTTAGCCTATTTTGTTTTCCTTTTTGTTTCTGCTATATCTTCAAAATGTATTGTACCTGAACTCTATCTCATGTCTTTGCGTTTCCGTATATAAGATGAATATTTACAATTCACTCACAACGATTCCTTTTTCTTATGTTTTGGAATCGGACTCCGTATCGCGCTATAAAAAACTATTTTAACTCGTATGAGCATGGGTTATATATATAAGTCCGGACAAAAGAAACTCTTCATTGTTCGGTAGTTAGAGGAAGACAAACAAAAAGAATGGATGGACGAAAAAAAGAGCCTGAAATTTTGCCTCTTTATTATTAGGGGTATAGATTAGCACTTGGGTGTAGAATCCTATTAGGAATATGACTCCTACTTACCTATGTGAGGGCCTTGGGGGGAATATATAAACAAGGGGTGAAGGCATAGACATCAACCAAACCAACACATAGTCTCATCCAAGACTTAAAAGTAATTAGGATCACTTTAAAGGATTATGCTAGACAATTATACTACATTAGATTCTTGTATAGGGCAAGAAACAATGGGTCCTAAAGGGTCAATTAGAATTATGAGAGTCACTTATACTTTTTTTTTGGAGGTGTGCTTATAGAATTTATGATTGGCTTTGCTAAATTTTAATCACTTGTCATGGTTACTTTAACATGCTCATCGTCTTTTACGAAATTCGTCTACGACGTTCTTAATACGGCACACGCTTGTGTCATACTTGCAATATCCCGTCAAATATTTGAGGGTTTTTACATATAAGTAGGGTATCGGACTCTAACAGCAAGTACTTTTATCATCACTTATATTACGATCGTCTATGTTATTACAAGCACAGGTTTTCGCTTTCAGAAGCCACCTTCCATTCTTGTTGAGTCATTCCATTCCATGAGCTATTTATGCACTAGATTGTTCAGCTTTACTAGGAAAATGGAACGCACAAAACTGGCCTGACAAAGCATCATTATTACTTATTAGGTCAACCTGATGATCGACATCTCCAATTCCACTATGCGCCATGAGTAACCATACGAAGGTGAGAAGCTCCCCTCCTCTTCCTAGCTGTTGGGCGTGCAGATCCCCTAGGCACTTCCCGGCCACATAAATAAGTAGCCTCATCCACATATCTCTGATCTCCATCAGCGTCTCACGCCATGGCCCCGGTTCCTCCTGTTCTTTCAGGCATTCCTCGTCGCCAAACTCCAGCACATTCTCCAATAGCTGATAAGCAGTGTCCAGAACATCCTGCTCGTTGCTGTAACTATTCTTGGTCATCTTCTCATAGAAGTTCGCTAGTGTATCCTCTGCACTGCCACTGAGTGGCAACATTGAAGGCTGCACAACTAAGAGGTACACCATGTAATTTGATATCTTGGTGCATATGTCCATGATAGTATTGGTACTTGATATTGTCTCATTCATACTTGATATTGGTGCAGCTCTGTATATGTATGCAAAAGGATGATGTTGTCACCAAAAGAGTTAGCACTAGAGTTCAGTGTAGCCTTGATAATTGGACGAAGATGTACCCAGTGTTGCTGTTCAGTTATTCTTGTAAATTCCTCTCGAGCAACACGTCCAACCCATGTGACAACGTCCTCCATGATGTCCTTGTTTACTTTGACATGCTTGGTGTGGCGGAGCTTTCTGACTAAATACTTGCTTTCAACAGCACTTAACGCCTTCCTGATGTAGATGAGTAGTTTGGATGATGTACTTGATCGATGATGGCCTATACAGGAGCTCAGGAAGTTGTACTGCCCCATTGATTTTGACCACAATATCCTCTTCTCCGGCCAACCAATACTACTGGAGAGAAGAAGCCAGGTAACATGGGCAAGCATTCCACACTTTCGGGATTTGAAGAATGCCCAGGTCCATGGTGACATGACCATCAAAATGAATGCACAAACTTCAATAGTAAAGCAGCCAATGAATAACACATAGGTGATTGCAACATCAGCTCTACTGTAATATTGTCTGCTGTTTGCAAAAACGAATATCAAAAAGGCAGATGTCATCAAGATCTGGCTGATGCACCGGAGTATGACTCCAGTCCTTGTACGAAGCACCATGGCCTTGGTGTAGAGATCATCATACATCATGGCAAGCTCCACCTCCAGCAGTTTTAGCACTTGATCCAGGGGTCTGCTGTCTGCTTGGAACTTGAATGCCTCACGCACTTTCATCTGGGAGACGGTGCGTCCAGAGAAGAGATCTCGGACTCCTGGCATTGAGCTCAAGACATACAAAATTATGCTCACATAGCTGCCCTTATCAGCTTCAACTTCCAGTTTCTGCAATTGCCACCTTGTTTCCCTAAGGCCATTTCGGCTATTGCACTTAAGAGCCCACGTCCGCTCCCCATACCTCATGATCCCAGCAAGAAAAGCAAGTATGGCTGGAGCTAAAATCTTCAAGTTGTGCTGACCTGTCGACTTCCAAAAGGCGTATAAGGCCAACAAGACTTGAATGGACAGGTTCATCAGGTGCCTCAGCCACAAGTTGTTGTCCTCCATAGAGAAAGCAGTCAGGGTGTCTTGCCCACCAAGATGGATGAGAAGGAATGGTGCCCAGAAGAAAGCTAGCTGGTTGTGATTTAAGTCAAAATAATTTGGATTATTAGTTCCATGGAATCCAACTAATGTTGTGGCATTCTGATCATTCTTGGATATGAGTCCAAGGGCATAGACAGCAACCATGTCTGCCCCTACATAGGCTAACCAGATGGAAACCCTAAGAAGGGTGTTTGTGTTGTACCGTCTAATACCGCCACCAAAGAATAGGAAGATTTGCATGGTGAAGCTGAGCAGTACCACTACTTGGATTTCCCACTTACTCCATAGCTGCACCAATCCCTCCACTGTTAAGTTCATGTTTAATAGACCATGTGCTTATGTATCCCCAATGCACTGCATGTAGCACAAATACATTTATGTTATTTTCTAAGTGAAAAATGCAGATTCTTGCATTTAAAACAAAATACTAAGGAAGAGAAGACAGATCGATCAAGATTAACATGCTTCAGGATTAGCAATACTATATATGAAAGCGATTGCAATTGTTTAGAGGAAACAATTATGCATCAACAGCAGTCGCTAGAGTTGTAAATCAAATACAACTGTTGTCCTATTGAAATGTACTATGATGATTCCAAAACCAGATCTAGTGGCTGGTCTTCATAACCAAGGGAACCAAAGTCTAACAACTATAAAGGCACTGCTACACTGATAGGCGATAGCCAAAGTCAGCAAAGCTGCACTGATAGCATTTCTGCAGATGTTCACAAGAAGCCTTTCATACTTTATGCACCCAAGTATATTTAATTGGATCAGCCATCATTACAGGATAATTTGATGGGTAACCTCAACATGATAGCAATGGAGTCCTACACCAATTACAGGAATGGTATAATCTGGTTGCACGCATTGCGAATGTTAGATTACAAGCTGGTAGTGATTCAATTTTGTGGCCTTTGAACAAAAATGGTACCTTCACCGGGAAGTATCTATATCGGGTCCTAGTCAATAATGGTATTAAGGTCACACAGGAAATTTGGTGAACAAAATTACCTTTGAAAATTAAGGTTTCTTATGGTTCCTGAAGAAGAGGGCCATCCTTACTAAAGATAATTTAGCTAGAAGGAATTAGAATGGTAGTAAATTATGTTGCTTCTGTAGTAATACTGAATCCATCCATCACCTCTTCTTTGAATGTTTGTGCTTCACATATTGTGTTTGGTTTAGTGCCTCCTGTACAACAACAACAACAACAACAACATAGCCTTTTGTCCCAAGCAAATTGGGGTAGGCTAGAGATGAAACCCAAAAGAGACGATAAACAGGGAGACACATAAAGGGACATAAATGGCACAAGACAGAAAGAGGTCACGGTTCAGGCACGTTAATTGCCAGTCTCCAAGCGCTCCTGTCCATAACTAAATCCTTAGAGATATTCCACTCCTTGAGGTCTCTCTTAACGGACTCGTTCCAAGTTAGTTTAGGTCGACCTCTACCGCTCTTTACATTATCGGCCCGCTTTAGAACCCCACTACGCACCGGCGCCTCAGGAGGCCTCCGTTGAACATGTCCAAACCATCTCAACCGATGTTGAATCAATTTCTCCTCAATTGGTGCCACCCCAACCCTATCCCGAATATCGTAGTTCCGGACTCTATCCCTCCTTGTGTGCCCACAACACCAACGCAACATACGCATCTCTGCTACACTCAATTGCTGGACATGTCGTCTTTTTGTAGGCCAACACTCAGCACCGTATAACATCGCCGGGCGAATCGCCGTCCTATAGAACTTACCTTTCAACTTCTGAGGCACCCTTTTATCACAGAGGACGCCAGAAGCTTGACGCCACTTCAACCAGCCGGCTGAAATTCTATGCCTAACATCTTCATCAATGTCGCCATCCTTTTGTAGCATCGATCCTAAATACCGAAAAGTATCCTTGTTGGCCACCACTTGCCCATCGAGGCTAACGTCTCCCTCCTCATGCCTAGTCGCGCTGAAATCGCACCTCATGTACTCGGTCTTGGTCCTACTAAGTCTGAACCCTTTCAACTCTAACGTGTGCCTCCATAGTTCTAACTTCCTATTAACCCCTGTCCTACTGTCGTCAACTAGCACCACATCATCAGCAAAGAGCATACACCAAGGAATATCACCTTGTATGTCCCTTGTGACCTCATCTATCACCAAAGCAAATAAATAAGGGCTCAAAGCTGACCCCTGATGCAGTCCTATTTTAATTGGAAAGTCACTGGTGTCGCCATCACATGTTCGGACAAACGTCACCACATCCCTGTACATATCCTTGATGAGGGTAACGTACTTAGTTGGGACTTTGTGCTTTTCCAAGGCCCACCACATGACATTTCTCGGTACTTTGTCATATGCCTTCTCGAGGTCAATAAAGACCATGTGTAAGTCCTTCTTCTGCTCCCTATATCTCTCCATCAATTGTCGTAATAAGAAAATCGCCTCTATGGTCGACCTACCAGGCATGAACCCAAATTGATTTTGGGTCACACGTGTCACTCTCCTTAGGCGATGCTCGATAACCCTCTCCCAAAGCTTCATCGTATGGCTCATCAACTTAATCCCACGGTAGTTAGTACAACTTTGGACATCTCCCTTGTTCTTGAAGATAGGTACTAATATACTTCTCCTCCATTCTTCAGGCATCTTGTTAGACCGAAAAATAAGGTTAAAAAGCTTAGTTAACCATACTATCGCTCTGACGCCTAGGCATCTCCACACCTCAATGGGGATACCATCAGGGCCCATCGCTTTACCTCCCTTCATCCTCTTCAAAGCCTCCCCAACCTCTGCCTCCTGAATTCTCCTCACAAAGCGTCTGTTGGTATCGTCAAATGAGTCGTCCAACTCAAGGGTAGGACCCTCATTCTCCCCATTAAACAACTTGTCGAAGTACTCTCTCCATCTGTTCTTGATCTCCTCATCCTTCACCAGAAGTCGATCTGTCCCATCCTTGATGCATTTTATTTGGTTGATGTCCCTTGTCTTCCTCTCGCGGATCCTAGCCATCCTATAAATGTCCTTCTCCCCTTCCTTCGTGCCTAGCCGCTGATAAAGGCCATCATACGCCTGACCTTTTGCTACACTCACAGCTCGCTTTGCAACCCTCTTCGCTATTTTATAGCCCTCGATGTTGGCTGCACTCTTGTCATGGTGGAGGCGCTTGAAACACTCCTTCTTCTCCCTAATAGCCCTTTGCACCTCGTCATTCCACCACCATGTGTCTTTCGCTTCCCGTTTGCCTCCCCTACTTACACCAAACACTTCTGAAGCCACCTTCTGGACACATGTTGCCATCTTTAGCCACATGTCGTCGGCATCTTCTCCTTCTTCCCAAGGCCCCTCGCCTAGCATCCTCTCCTTAAACGTTTGCGCTGCTTCCCCTCTAAGCTTCCACCACTTCGTTCTCGCCATCTTGACCCGTTTGTCCCGGTGGACACGTACCCGAAAGCGAAAGTCCGCCACCACAAGCTTGTGTTGAGGGACAACACACTCCCCAGGTAACACCTTACAATCAAAGCAAGCACGTCTATCTTCCCTCCTTGCAAGGATAAAGTCGATCTGGCTCGAGTGTTTAGTGCCTCCTGTGAGTGTGGAAAATTTAATTATTCAATGGTTGGCATAAACAGGGAGGCAATAAGTACAATTCACTATTATTGACTGGTGCTGCGGCCTTTTGTTGGTCAATATGGCTAACAAGGAATGGCATGGTCTTTGATAACTCTCAACCTAAAACGTATTTGCAGGTTCTGTTCAGGGGAACACATTGGTTACGCTTTTGGGCCCAATTGCAGTGAAGTGACAAGGAAAAAGATGGCATCATACATGCATGTGGTAAGTTGGAGTCTGCAGCGATGGCCTTCTTTGCTTTCCATGGATGGCCCTTTACTTTGAGGCTTGGTCTTAATTAAAGATGTTTAAGAACTTTGTGTTCTTTTTTATGGTAAACTTTGTCATAAGTTTGGTCTGATTCCTCTAGTAAGATGATGAAGCCAGATGTTATTTCCTTTATCTAAAAAAGCAATGCAATCTTAATAACACCCATCTTCTGTCCTCAAGACTACAACACTTTGACAGCAATGATGTGACGGACAACCACTATTCACTTGGCGGACTGATGACGAAAATAGGACGAATTTGTTAAATTAAAGTGTATGCCACCTAGATTAGCAAAAATAGGAATTGAGCTAGACCCTGAGATTGTTGCAATCATAATTGACACAGTAACATAGTCATGTTAGGATATCTAGAACAACATTATAGCAAAAGGAAGAACTAAAGTAGAATATTTTTTTGATGAAAACTAAAGTAGAAAATTGAAGTCAAAGGTACATATTCTAAGCTGTGCCGGTCCTGACCTGATGACTGAACATTTCTTGTTGGACCACACAAACATTTGATATTGAACAAATGCTCAAATGCTTGTATATGTGCAATGTGTTCTTAAAAATTGCTTACACTTCATCAATTATACTTCAGAATTATGCAACAAACAGATCCTCATACCGTTAAAGGGTAGGTGTTATGGTGGGCTAGGTATACCAGTGCAGGAAGCGCAGCCGTGACCGAGTGCTAGCACGAGGTCACCGCTCCCACCTATGCCGGTCATCCTATTCTTTATGATTTCAGTTAGTGGATTTGTTTTGATTAGTCACAAGTTGTTAGAATTTGGCTATAAAGCCTAAACTCTTTAGTTAATGAAAGGCTAAGCTGGAGGTTGATTAGATCTCTCCCGCTCTCTCTGTTACTTGTGCTAGCCAACCCTAGAGACGCCAGGCAACAGCACGGCGCCCCAGCCACGCTGCTGCCGGGAACCAAAACCCTGGTCTCCCACCTCATTCAGCTACTACATGCGCAGTAATCCACGTTCCAACAGTAGGGTAACGCAGCGAGTCTCACCTTCTGCTTTCACCCAACCGGAACCGGTGTTGAATCTCTACATCTCAAGGGAAGAAGCTTTTCTGAAAATATGGGCATGGACTTTGTTCAGATTATCAGATCGACATGAAGACAATCAGTGCAAAGATTGCACATAGGGCAAATATTGTTGATACTCATTTTTGAATTCCACATATAACATTAATGAACAATTGCAGAGGGTGGTGCCTGTTACCTGAGAGCAAGAAACAGAGAGGGCTCCGTTAATCCAAGGTGATGCATCAAGCATGCCACGTCAGGGTGCTCTGCTGCACCGGCGCTACATGCAGTGGCTGTGTGTAGTTAGGTTGTAGCAAGTCTGGGAGAGACGGATGGATAGAGGACACAGGTAAGAACTCTCATCTGTGACAGGGCAACGAGAAAATAAGAAAGAGCAACCCGGTCATGAAAGGAAAGACTTTTTCTGTCCCCATCTGTCTCTTGCTTCTTCCATGCATCCTCTGGATTCTCCTGTAAGTCATAAAGTGAGAAAAGGGCAGCTTGGATAGCAGCAGGTACGGAAGAGGTGCTTTGTGTGATCTACACAGTTGTATTTGTCAACCAAAAAAATAATAATAAACATGCCTTTTACTCTAGGGAGGACATGGAATGATGGAACTTCTTGTAGGAGGACAATGGATCATTTAGAAAAGCATGGATTTTTTTCCTGATTCAGTAAATGATCTCATCGTGTTAAGTCAGCTGCTCCATTTCTCATCACATCCTTTTTAACTGGTCCTATTCTAATCCTATTGTAGTCGTGTTCTGTAAGAGCCTGAGTTTTCAGTATATCCTAGTTCGCGACTAAGCAGCTAAGCATCATTAATTTATAGCTAATAACTAAAAAGAAGAACTACAATATTACACCTCACCTCATGAAAATCGACAACAGACTGCTACTAACACAAATATATTACAACAATATGGTCTGTAAGAAATATTCTACATTTCCTGCACATAGGAGATAAAAATTCCAAGACTAAAAACAAATTAGCCATAGTTGTATTTGGTGGTGAATCCCCCTCACCTCCCCCCACACTAGTCGATTTCCTTTAAGCACACATTAACAAAGAAGTGAAGAACCCATTTCCAGCATCATTTCGTTTCTCACTCCACCAGTTGAGGGCAGAATCGAAAAACACAGCATCACGCCACGGCAGGAAGATCAGTAGCATTGGGGAACCGAGGGTAGGCGAGGGAGAAGATGCAGGAGAGCACACCTGAACTGCAAGCACATATGGATGGAGGAGCCTGATTTCGGCACCGGTGGTTGCTGCAGCATGTAGAACAGGGGAGGAGCCGTGGAGGTGGGGAACAATGAAGAAAGCAGAGGAAGATGGAGCACCACCGCACCAGCACCTGTCTGTCCTTGGTGTGGGGTTCAGGGGTGTTCTAGTAAAATTGAAGTGTTACAGTAATGTGATTTGAACCAGGGGCGCACATGTTTTAGTTGCACATAAATCATAAAGTAACCTCAAATAGTCAAATGCCATTCTCCAAAAAAAAAAGGTCAAATGCCTGCACATGATTGTAGTATCTACGTCGACCAGATGCCACACAAATATACTAACCCTGACACAATATAATAGATTTGAAATTGCTCTCTTTTTTTTAATTTTAACCCAAACATGTATGCATGTTTTATTCGAAGAACCAGGCCTATATGCGAACTGGCAGAAAGAGCATACCAGAGGGAATTTTAGATCTGTCATGAAGATAATGAATTTGATTTTAGATAAAATTTAATTTAGAAAAATTGCATCAAAGACAAAGTTCTAAATTAAACCCAATAAAAATGATGATTCTAATAGATAATAGTTGATGATGATAATTGAATATGGTGTCTTTGTCTAAAGAGAGTTCATGAATGTGATGACGTGAGAACATATAGTGGATATATGCACATGGAGACTTAGAACAGAGGGACCGAGAGGCCGGAGAACCAACCAAGATGGCTAGCACATACCACGAGGACTAGCAAGAGCACATGCAAGACGGCGATGAAGACAACGTTTGTTGGAGTCAAGGCCGAGTCTAGACCAAGTCAAGACGAGGCATCTCAAGCAGTTGGTCGACCGCTAGGTCGAGGACTTGGAGAACATGTGTACGTCAACATCGGAGGCTTTGTGTAGCGACTACAGAACCTAGAGGATTTGATGGTTCTTGCCTCAAAACTGCAGGGCAAATGGTTTTAGGTTTGGACCTCAAAACACAAGAGGATTCAGGGTGGCACATGGCAACATCTCCGAGTTAGCATCGAGGCTGAGTGAAGGAGTGGAGAAATCGTGGCCGTTGGAGATGCTTTCTATATGTAGTATGGACTGTATTGCTACCAGGTGAGTTTTTTTTCCACACCGGTAAAACCGAATTTCATTACCAAGGCAACGAAATTATAGGTAGTATCAGTTTAGTGACCGTAACACATAACCACCACCGCAAAACTTATCCATGCAAATGATCACAGAGGGAACATAAGCATGGACACAAACTACCGCTACTACCAGTAACAAGGCAACAAACTATCAGTTCAAAAGATACCCTACGAGATTAACTGGGGTTCCAAACACGGGAGTTTCACCCACAGTAGCACAAAAGCTGCATACAACTCTAGCATAACCAGCATAAGCGACCAGCTGCTTTTCATCTTGAGTACTTGACTGCACATCCAGCTTGTGGAAGAAGAGAGACGCCATCTTCACTAACGCCTTTCACTTCCAAGAACAGAACAGATGTGCAGCACTGATCGCAACTTGGGGCTTCTATCCAGCAAATGGCACCAGTTGATGCCCCTCCTGCGTGTGCGTCTGAAGGTCTTGCTTGTGGAAGTAAAGAGCCGTCGACTTAACCACCTCGGCACCCTGGATTACTTGTTCCTTCAGACCCTCATTGAGTAAACCTGCCCAATATGTTAATAGGCTTAGTATTAGCTAATGAAAGTTTTGGGTTTGTTCAAACGCTTATAAATCTGAGGGATGGCGGGTGTTGTAGAGGTCGTGAAACCCTAATCATTATTGCTCTAGGCTTAGTCAAGTGCTTAAGGTGAAAGCGGCTAGGACAGAGAGATTTGAACAGCCCTTGCTAAAGGTTTTCGATCTAAGTGGGAGGATGAAGGGATGGCTAGCGGTAGCTTGTATAGGTGAATTCATCTTGGTTTAATTGAAGGCTATTTAAAAAATCCAAGTTCATTTTGCTCTCTGTCCTTTTCCTTTTTCTACTATTTTTGGGTTGTCTTTAGAGATTTTTTTTCTCTGTTTTTGATAGTGAACTGGTTTGGGTTTCATTGGGCCGGGCTTCGGTGCTAGGTTATGTGAGAACATATCTTGGTTATCAATCTCTTCTCTTCTCTTCTCTTCTCTTCTCTTCTCATAAAAAAATCAATCGAACCAGCCCCCTCATGAGCACCTATAATTTTGGATCTTTCTAAATTTCCTAATTTTTCTATGGATTTCTAAATTTCATGAAATTGGTGGGAAAAATTGAATCCTTTTCCATGGATCTTGCTAGTATGGATGCACCATAAATTGTTGAGGCTATGGTCTAAATCTTGAGCGAATCAATTTTGGTTTCAACAAGTTTGGATTTCTTTCAATTGTAGCACTCGTGCTGAGGTTTCTTGCTCTGTTTTCTCTTTTGACTTCCAAAGCATACCATGAGAGCCATTCACAGTGGCAATGGCTCAAAATTTAGGAATGCTCATTTTGAGACCATTCATGCTGATCTTTGTCTTGAACACTGAGATATCAAGGCGATGTAACAAGAACGGCTTGTTACATTTTGAATCATATTTTCTATGGAGCCTTCTTAACAAAACATCTTATGAGCTTCGCCACCGTCAAAACCCCAAGGTAAACCAATTTTGAGTATTTGGTTGTAGCATTGCTGGTGCTTCATCCTCAAGGAAGGTAATTTGGACAAGTTTAAGTCTCAAACTTTTGATGGGTATCTTTCTAGAGTATGCCTTGCAAAGTCAAGGCATACTGTGTGCTTAACCTTAAAACTAACTGGACCTCGCTGACAATGCAGAACAACATTTGTGCTTAGGGAATCAGGTGGGTAACACACATGACAAATATTTATACCGGTTCCGACACGGAGGGCCCTAAGTCCAGTGGAGAATCGATCTCTTATCTGATATGTTCAAAGATTAGAAGGGGCACTGATGTGTTTGTCTTGCTACAAAAGCCTAGATTGTCTGAAGGTACGATGAGGTTCATCCAGGTACCGATCGGGGGCTCCTATCCCGCCTTATATAGTCTAGGAGTGAGGTTATAGATAGAGTCCCAATCATTTTACATAAAGGTTTTCTAGTTCATTATAAGAAAATCTATTAGATAGAATTAGTATCCATGTACATCTTGTTATGCCTCGTCCACCAAATAAATGACATACCATGTCAAGATTGGGTGTTCCCTTCAATAGCCTTGGTCCACCCCATCCTAGTTTTTCTCTTTTCCAAGCGGCGATGTACCCTGGGTCCATAACACTGACAGTAGCCCCCGAAGGACTTTATGTCAAGCTAAATGATAGCTCTGTCCATCGGTTACTCCTCTGAAGGTGTGGTCTTCAGTCCTTTGGATATTGCTCATGAAGTCGTGTTTAAGATAAGGATGTATTGGAGCAGGGAATCCGAATTGCCTCATCTTCCACGGCCTTTCTGTGTTCGAGTGATGTATTATTGTCGTAGTCGATCAGCTTTGCACGATTGGACCTAGTGGGTCTAGCCCCCGAGCCTCCTAGCAATTTGGAGAATCGGCTGGAGGGTAAGCTTGAAGCTGTTGTCCTCTTTTGATCTAAGCACACGTCGAGCATACCCAGTTTGGGTGAGCAAACATCTTACAACTTTTTTCACAACACGTAACTCACAACTGCTTTTTCATAGCTCATAGCTGAACCAAACAAACCCTATAGCGACCGATGGTTGCTGGTTCCTATATACTAGGCTTTTAGAGACTCCAGTGAAGTCCCTATTGTGAGCCTAGGGTATAGTGGCCATGCTTCGACACTGAAAGGGTCAACATGCGCAAGAGCGGGTGAATTGGGTTAATCTAAAATTCTCGTAAAATTTAAACCTATAATTTAGCTCATTTCACCCCTTATGCCTAAAAGTGTCTATAGCCTACGCACAAGAGTTTTGCAATCTAGTTCCAACCCTAAGCTAACATGGAAATTCTAGGAATATAAAAACATGTAAGTAATTGCACAAATGTAACTGCCCAAAGTAAAGAGAGGTTTAGAAACACGGAGATTTTTTCGAGTTATCAGAGAGTCGGCACTTTCCACTAGTCCTCGTTGGAGCACCTGTGCAAGGGTATAGCTCCCACTTGATCTGGACAAAGACCAAGTGCTCTCTACGGGGTGATTCTATGCCACTCTGGCATGGTGAATGACCGACAACTTGCCTACGAGAGATCACCAAGCTCCTAAGCATTACTGAGCCATCTAGGTGGTGTCAATCATCAAGAGTAACAAGTATAAACTCTCACTTGACCTAAGCAAGCCTAATGAGAAAGGTGGATGTACACTTGCTATTCCTTACGCCCTAATCCACACTTGTTGCTCTACTGAACCAAGCACCGAACAAATCTGGCGAGTGTTCCAATGGCCAATTTAGAAACTAGCCATGACTATACGACCTTGTAGTGCTTTGACCGGTGCTGGCCACCAGACAAATCCGGTGAGCAAAATGCTCTCTAGAGCCTCTCTTGTGTACATTGGACATGCTAGTCACCTACCACTGGACAAATCCGGTGATCATCCAGACAGCTACACATAGCACTTTGTCCGGTGGGTTGCTGAACTGAGCACCAGACATGTCCGATGCTACCGCTAAGCCCCACTCACTTGCTTTCCAACCATCTTTGTGAATGGGGTTACTTCCACTTGATATTTCGGCTTCGTATAAGCTACATAGTATTATGTTTGACAAGTGAGCACCACAGCTATTCATTAGACTCATCTAAATCAAGCTACTAGTTCATATCACCTTTATAGTACAGCCAAAGGAAATACAAAATCCTAAACTATTCTAAATATCACTCAACTCCAATTGACACCCTTAGAGCTAGTCGGTCCTTAACCTTGTCATATATCCTTTGAAAACCAAAACGAAATCCATCAATAGGGGCAAGAAAATCATTGATTGCCCATTAATCAATCATCATTGTAGCCTAATTCATAATGCCTCTGTAAAACACATGTTAGTCACAAAGATTGTTGCGTCATTAATCGTCAAAACCGAATTTGGGGTCTAGATGCTATTACGTATGTTGCCGATGTGGCCAACGTTTTCCTTCTGCGGTTTTGGTTGTGTATTAGATTTGACAACCCAGCCCGTGATATATAAGGTAGTGCATTGTGAGTTATCACACGAGCTTTTAGTGCAATTAATCTATTTTTATCGCATATGCTAATTACTAGTTTGATAGAAATAAAGACTGGACTCTTGAGGGTCCAATGTGCAGGATTGTTAACTCGCCTCATGACCAGAGAAACAACGTATCCGATCTCTAACCACCAAAGAACAAACATTCATTAAAACATAGTACGCAGATGAGACAAATCAGAACAGAAGAGATCAACATCGATTAAGGAAGCATCACATATTCAGAAGTTGAGCAGAGCTCAGCTCGAGTTCTCACATTTAAACCACAACCTCTGCAAGTTTCCGGCTTCCACACAGATTAATTCAACTTGTAACACGATACACGACAACACGACCAAGCGACACGAGCGGTAAAACCTAAGCTAGTCGCTAGGTGGAAGAATTACGCATACCGGACACCATCCTCGATTAGTCGATTTAGGTTAGGTGTGAGCGCGCACTGCTGCCGCCGCCGGCGTCCTCGTACTTGGCAAGGATGAGCTTCGTGGCGAACTTCTCGTCCTTGATTCTGTTGTGTATTTTATATATATACATAGCCTTCCAGTACGTTGTTGCAGCCCGGCTTGTTTTGGTACTCAACAGCAGCCGCCTGCACCATCTTGTCGATCTCCTCTTTGCTCAACCGCCCCTTGTTCCGGACGACGGCGGTGATCTTGTTTTGCTTCATGTCCTCAGCAGAGACGTTCAGGATGCCATTCATGTCAATGTCGAAGCACACTGTGATTTGGGTGCCAGGGGGTCCTGGAGAGAAGCCGGACAGCTGGATCTCGCCCAGGAGGACGTTGTCCTCGGTTAGGAGGCCCTCACCCTCGTACACCAGGAGCAGGATCTCAGGCTGGTTCTCAAAGTCTGTGAAGACGTTCAGCTTCCTCACCGCCGCCGGTAAGGTGGTGTTCCACGGGAACGGCAAAGTTACGCTGCCCGAACCGGTACCCACGCCCAGGGACAGCTCCGTCTGGACAGCTGCACCGCAGGCCGCGGCTTCGTCGGGGTTGACGCTCTCCACGATGTGACCGCAGGCCGCGGCCTCGTCGGGGTTGATGGCGCTCTCGACGATGTGCTCAGCGTCGAAGAAGTCCTCAAGGAGCTTCCGCACCTTGGGCATGCGTGTGGAGCTGCCCGCGAGCACGATGTCATGCACGCTGCTCCTGTCAACCATGGCGCCACGGAGGCATTTCTCCACGGTCTCCATGCACTTGCTGAAGAGGCCCTTGTTCTGCTCGTTGAACCTGCCGCGGGTGAGGGTGGTGTAGTGTAGAAGTCCATGCCCTCGTACAGCGAGTCGATCTGGATGGTGGTCTGCATGGTGGACGACAGCGTCCGTCTGGCAAGCTCACTGGTGGCCATCCTCAGACGCCGCAGCGCTTGCGGACACCTGCTGATGTCCTTGTTGTGCCTGCGCTTGAACTCCTGGATGTAGTAGTCGACCATGCAGTCGTCAAAGTCGTCCCCGCCAAGGGCGGCACCGGCGGTGGCCTTGACCATGAAGATGCCACCGTTGACGCTCACCAGCGACACGTCTAAATTGCGAGCCCCAAGGTTGAAGATGAGCACGTTCTTCTTCTCCAAGGTCCTGCTGCTGCTGGCCTTCTGGTTCAGCAAGTAGGCCATGGCCACGGCGGTGGGCTCATTGATTATGCGCATCACATCGAGGCCGGCAATGGCACATGCGTCCATGGTGGCTTGCCTTTGGGAGCCATTGAAATGGGCAGGCACGGTAACCAGTAACCACGGCCTTGTTGATGGTGCAGCCAAGGTGGGCCTCAACGATCTCCTTCATCTTGGCCAACGACATTGAGGAGATCTCCTCGGGGGTGAACTGCTTCTCCTTACCCTTGTAGTTGACGATGATCATCGGCCTATCACCACTCACCAGGGCCGGCGATCACCTTGAACGGCCACTGCTTTATGTTGCTTTGCACGGACGGGTCAGAGAACCTCCTACCAATCAACCTCTTCACGTCTGCAACCAAATGGCGGGCAGCATGAGTCAGCTGCTCCATCAACTCCCACTCCCAGCAGAAAAATACAAGTACAATATGCTAATCTGTTATATAAATGTTAGCATCTTCTGTCGAAAGAAATTGATGAACAGGTACATTTTTTCAACCATTGCTGTTCGAAATTACTACTGAAACACAAATGAAAAGGAAAATTTTGCAAGCGTACTCGGTATCAAGTGAATTCTACTTTATAATCAAAACTATAGTCGCACGGTGCGCAATCCATCTAAACAAATCAGAGTTGCACCTACGGCTACACCAGGCTATACCAGAGGCAGCAACTTATATATTGATAAACTAAGAAAAAACTAACTGTAATTACTTACTGATTACAACTTGTAAACCTGAATGAATCGAATATTGCAATCACTACAAGTTCCAGAAACACAGTATTACAACAAGACTGCAGCATCTAATTCTGAACAGCAAATTTCACGGATGGGTTCACCTTCCTAATGGATAATCCTTACACTTACACACTGAGCTCGTAAACACAAGTAGATCTACAAGCAGACAATCCTTAATGGATAATCCTTGGGTACACATTGAGCTCGTAAACACAAGTAGATCTACAAGCAGACAATCCTTATGGATAATCCTTACACATTGAGCTTCTGCTCTGAACAAATCACTTCCCAACAATGGTTACTGCAACTCATGTCGCCCGTAGCAGAGCAGATATTGCTCACATAAAAACAAATTCCAGTAGATCTACTAGCATCTGAAGCGTCAAGGGCTAATGGAACATTTGGCTGCATAAGGAGTCAAACAAGGCCGCTGGTGGTCCAAGTCCAAAGTCCAAACTGAAGGAAAGCGAAGAGGAGGGCATCTGAGATGTGACACGTACCGAAGACGGTGTTGGCCGGATTCATGTCGACCTGCTTCTTGGCGGCGTCGCCAATAAGCCGATCAGTGTCGTCGAAGGCAACGTATGACGGCGTGGTGCTGTTGCCCCGGTCATCGGCGATGATCTCGACGTGGCCCTTGCGCCACACGCCAACGCGCGAGCACGCCGTCCCCAGGTTGATCCCTATAGCCAGGCCCTCCTGTTGGCTGTGTGGGCCCTGATCTCGCGACCTGATCGGGGACGCCCAGCCCGTGTTTGGCTGGTGGGCCCCGTCGCACAGTGTCTATAAGAGGAGGTGGGGGCCAGGGGCTCAAGAAACGAGGTTCACTGCCGCCAGAGCCCCATTGTCCTAACCCTAGTCCGATCTCGAGGGTTGCACTACCAGCGGCGGGAAGTGCCACCGCCGGTCTCCATCGTCACCTCTTCACCACCACTGGACTGCGTCGACATCACCACAGTGGGGTTCCATCACTTGCATTTGAGATAAGCGAGTAGAACATCATAGAGATCTTGAGAGAGAGAGTAAGAGAGAGGAGAAGGTACAGACCGTCGGGCTTGATTGAGGAGCTCGAGGTAGCCTTGGCTTCAGTGGTGAAGTCGACACAGTTCAGTGGTGGCGAAGAGGTGACGATGGAGACTGGAGGTGGCACTTCCTGCCGCTGGCAGTGCAACCCTCGGGATCGGACTAGGGTTAGGACAATGGGGCTCTGGCGGCAGTGAATCTCGTTTCTTGAGCCCCTGGCCCCTACCTCCTCTTATAGGCACTGTGCGATAGGAGCCCACCAGCCAAACACGGGCTGGACGTCCCCGATCAGGACGCGAGATCAGGGCCCACACATGGTCGTTGGGCCAAGCATGGTGGAGATCAAACTAACATTCTCCCCCTTAATCTCTCATCACTTTCTTCGTTCTTTAATTTCTTAGTCAAAATTTCGATTCATATTTTTCTTGCTTCTTTCCTATTTCATTACAGATTAGTGCATAGAACTGTTTCATCGTCACAACAATTAGTGCCGCTAGACTAACAACCACAATACATTTCTCCATTTTGAAATGAAACTTTCTTTGGACCCTTTATTGTCCGAAAATCATAGGCTATACTATAAACCCATGTTGACTGTGCATTCTCTGAACACACTGGGTGGTAAGCCTTTATAAGCGGATCTGCAAGTACTTGCTTTTTACTTATACATTCAAAAGTTTTTCAAAAGATTCCGGATTTTCTCCTTCACAACGTCTAACTTTATGTCAATGTGTTTGGCAGCACACTTGACCCGTTGTCATATGAGTCAAATACTTTAAATGGTAATTGCTGTTGTATACCATTACCAATTCTAGGTATAAGTTAACCATTTCGCCTGTCCTATAAGCCTCATAACAAGTTGTACTATAGGTATGCATAATTGATGACACCATAACTATTTCTTTGGAGCTTTTCCACAATAAAACTCCAACTACGAGTGTTAGCTACTATGTGGGTTTCACTAAACATCTCGCCGAAATTCAACATTCTTGTACCCACAACCATCTGAGAGTACTTGTTCTTTTCTTAGTCATCATGAGGCTTATTAAATCTTTGCACAATTGCAAGACATTCTCAACTCCATTTCAGTGATCTATATCTGGACTGGACTTTCTGCCAAAACATCCCAGATAAATGAACTATGTTAGGGTAATATCATACTTGTGCACTCATTAAACTATAATATCATAGTTGTGCACTCATTAAGCTTCCAACAGCTAAAGCATATGGATCCATATTCATTTGATCTATCTCATGTCGGTTCTTGTAACACTAAAGTTCCCAAAACTATTACCCTTGACTATATGAACAGGTGTAGGTTCACTTGCATGCATATTTTGTTTCTTTACCATCTTTTCTAAGCATGCCTTTGTGATAATCCTAATACCCCTTTCATTTGTTTTGGTGAATTTCAATTCTTATAACGAGAGTCATTTCACCGGAGAACATTCTTATTGAGTCTCGAGGACAAGAACTTCTTCACATATAGTAGATTGACATCACTACTAGCAAGTAAGGTGTCATCCACATATACATGATGTGCCACTAGCACTCATTGTAATCTATTCATTCTCTTTGTGTAAAATCTTTCGATTCAAGTCGTGCTTTATATCTCATATTCCCTTTGGATTCACATTTCGTCTTGTGGACCCTTTACAGCCTACTGTTTTGGCTCCATTAAGAACTGCTTCTGTTTCTCAAACTTCGTTGGTATTCATCGATTTCATTTCAATTTCCTTAGCTTCTTACCATTTAGACGTGTTAACGCCTCTCATGGTTTCTTCAAATGAGGTGAGATCACCCTCCATTTGAATTTCTTCATTAATATAGAATTTATAGTCATCAGAAATATATGTTTCTCTTATTCTTTCAGACCTTCAGGTCTTTAGCTAATGGCACTTCTTTCACACGGAGTTGTTGTTGCTCTTTCATCGCCAATCGATTCTATAGGGTCCTGTATAACTAGATCCTTGTTTTCTTATTCATCTTCTTGAAGGGCTAACAACATGTGTTGTATGAGTCATACAACTTTAACATGGTGTTGAGCATTTGTCGATCTTGAGTCATTAGAGTAGGCACTGGTCCCACTTCTCTTCAAGTCGTAGATCTTTTCATACCATGCTCCTCCAGATTACTCCATCTTCTGTAAGGAAGTGTATCTTCAATCTTTCTTATTTTGGGTTTATTCTGTTAAAATCTATCTCATTTGGTGCTTTAAGCACGGTCTTAGTATTTCTTAGTCTCATTGCTATCTTCCTATCAAACTGTAAAAGGATCAGGAATTTAGCCATTTCTATACTTAGGGGTATCTTTATTATGACCATTATACTCCCTCAACGATCACCTTTATCTTTTATAGATCACTTTTTCTTTAAATGCAAAGCATACAATGGGGAATATCTTTCAATTATCTTTCTGAGTTTCTTTCAATTGTCTTTCTATCTTTCTCAATTCATGTCACAATCCTCCCTCTCAAAATGTGGCACAAACTTTTCTGCCACAATTTCGAAACATTCAGAACTCTTGTGAATGAGGAAACTTTGATTACTTACTTTATCCACATGATTACATCATACAAAATAAAATTATTTCTTAATTCATATGGGAGTACTTTTTTCTCATTTCACTTCAAGAACTCAACAGAGTACTCTTATTATCAGTACTTCTGCAAGTCATGCTTGCATGCCATTCTTATCATGAGGTTGGTTTGCAACTTCTTTTTGTTCTTAAACTCATACTAGGATAGCACAAGAGCTACCCTAAACTTATCTCCCTGTGCGGGATACACATCGTCATCTCACTTTCTCCTGCCATGTAGGACAAGTACTATGCCAACTTTACCCCGCAATGCGGGTATTTTCTTAAATTTTATGCCGCCATGTGAGACAGTTCCCTTGAAGGGACATAAATGCCAGGATTGGCTCATATTCAATCATCAAATTCAGAAATAAATCCGATATTCTTTAACACACATACTTAATCCGACATTGGTCAAATTAAACATGCATGTCACTCATTACAATTCATATCATGATGATAAAAACTGAAAATTAAATTATTTTTCATAGAGAGTACATAAAATACATTTCTCAAACTAAACTCTTATTGTTCTATTTCTTTTCTTGGATCAATATCCCTGAAATCTTTGAAAAACATTTCTTTTCAAGCCACTTTTAAAGAGGACACAGTCTCTCATGCAATGACCTCCTTTCATATACATAATTTGTCCTTAGGCTTTTCATCATCTGAGTCACAAGTACCCAGTGCTTTTCTTTTTTTTTCTTTTCTGCCTTAAGAACGAAAGCATGAAGATCTTTGTCTAAAAAATATTCAACAATAGTCTTCAACATTAAACTCTGATTTCTTTATGTTCTATTCTATATCACCGTTGGGCAGATATAGAACAAAACAACTTTCTTCTACATTAATTCTATATCACCGTTGGGCAGAAATAGAATAAATGCATAAAACTCATAGATAAAACTTATAAAATTTTCTATCAATAACTTTTGATAAAATTAGCAACATCATGAATACAATATTCTTGTACATTAACTCCACATCACCGTTGGGCATAAATAGAATTAACATATGGAACAACTCAATTATCATTAACCCTCTTCAAAATTAAATTATCCTATTAGCTCAAATTTAATTAGAAGATCATCATCATCATCATCATCATCATCATCATCATCATCATCATCATTGCAGCATAAAATACATCTTTCTATTTCATGAGCATTTCTTGATCTTTATGTATTCTCTGAAAAATTGGTCACTTTGATGCATAATTTATCAGAGATTTAAATTTCAGCCTCAAACTCATAAATAAGCTTATAATATTGTTATCATCAACATTGGTCAGAAAATAACAATATCATAATTTCACTTAAATCATAATGTGAATATCCCTCTAATTAAAATTTTTTTCGTTGGTTCCAATTTTAATTAGAGGATAAACTTTTCATCATTTTTTGAACAACTGTAACTGCTCTTCAAATTAAATCCTCCCGTTTGTTCGGATTTAATGAGAAGACAATATTCTTCTTCTTTGCAGCAGAAACATGAACATATATTTATTCTTGGTCAGAAGCATTTCCATTCACTTATCT
Source organism: Saccharum hybrid cultivar R570 (assembly GCA_038087645.1). Taxonomy (NCBI): domain Eukaryota; kingdom Viridiplantae; phylum Streptophyta; class Magnoliopsida; order Poales; family Poaceae; genus Saccharum; species Saccharum hybrid cultivar. The sequence continues at coordinate 27,225,506 of JAQSUU010000066.1, read as the reverse complement.
ATTCTCTAGATAATTTATTCCATTGGATGAAAATCTAGACAAAAACTAACAAGAGGTGCTTCTAAAAAAGAATAAAACATATTCTTAAACTTCACTGTTCATTTGGCCGAAGCCCACTCATGCGCCTGCGCATTTCTCATTGGACCCGTGGCCCAACTAACTTTCCTTTAATAGACATCAAAATGTGCTACTGAATAAAAATAATAAAAAACAAATCTTATGCTTTACTGTGCATTCGGCCCAGCCTGGCAAAATATAGCCCGCAATCTATTTTTCTTCATGCGTGCCACGCTCGGCCCGCAGCCCAGCCGCGGAAAACAGCCTGGCCTGCCGTCGCAACCCAGCAGACCCTAGCCTCGCGCGTCGCTATCTTCTTCGCGGACCAGCAGCGAGCAGCAGCGCGCGGCCCAGCTTCCTTTGGCGCTTATGCGTTGCCCACTGGCCCAGCTAGCAGCCCGGCCCAGAAGGCCAAAGCAACCTGTGGCCAGCCTCGCGCGCCACGCGCACCGCGCCCAGGCCACAACCTAGGCCTGTGTCGGCTTGTCACCAGCCCGCCTGGGCCGAAAGTTAGTCCAGTAGTCCCTTGCCGTCCGATCTGCTTCCCTGGGCATCCGACGACTGCACGAGTGTTTCAGAGAAACAAAACGCGTCACCGTCGCCTGCTCCAAAACCCTAATTTCATTTTGCTCCTTCGCTTTCTTGTTTCTGAGCGTAGTAGCAGCGCAGTGGCGGCCGCCGACGGTGGCGAGGAGACTGCCCCTGCCGGAGCAGTGTCGGTGGCTCCCCTTCTTTCTATTTCTTTACTTTTCTCGTTCCTCCTCCCCTAGTTCTATCCTCAAACGGAGCAAGTGACGACCCGAGGTGGCCCTCGACCAGAGGAGGAAGGTGGCGCCGCCTCGGAGCCTCTCGCCGGTGTGTGCGCTCGCTTGTCGCTGAGCGCGCTACCATCGAGGTGCCGCGGGGTGGTGCCCTGAGCCACAGTTCATGCAGATCCAGGCGATAGCGAGGTTGCGCCACCCGGCGGTTCTCTTTTTGCGCACATAGTAGCCGACGGCGCTTAACACCACGGCAGGGTGGCGCGACGTGGAAGATGGCGGCGCCACCGTGGCACCCCTCGCCGGCGCACGCGTGCGGCCGGAGCCACGCGCGGCACCATTGAGCAACACCTCGGTGGTGCCCTCTGGAGGTTCCGCGCTTGTGCGTGGACGAGCCGGATCGCCGGTGAGCCGGCCAGCTGACCCTTTCTTCCCGCTCTCCGGCGGTCGCGATGGTGGGGAAAGAGACTTGGTAGGATCCCCTCCCTCCATCCTTTCTTTCGTCATACTTTAGGGTTAGGGTTTGACTTTGGGGATTACTACCGAATCAAATTCGTTCTTTTCTTTTCTTTTTCCGTTCTTCTGATTTCATACCCTGATCTAGATCCACATGCTAGACACAACCAGGCTCTTGATACCATTGTTGGCTTCTTTTAGGATCATAGTATATGGATTAGTGGGGTTCCATCACTTGCATTTGAGATAAGCAAGTAGAACATCATAGAGATTCTGAGAGAGAGAGAGTAAGAGAGAGGAGAAGGTACAAACTGTCGGGCTTGATCGAGGAGCTCGAGATAGCCTTGGCTTTAGTGGTGATGTCGACGTAGTCCAGTGGTGGCGAAGAGGTGACGATGGAGATCGGCGGTGGCACTTCCTGCCGCTGGCAGTGCAACCCTGGGGATCGGACTCGGGTTAGGATGATGGGGCTCTGGCGGCAGTGAACCTTGTTTCTTGAGCCCCTAGCCCCCACCTCCTCTTATAGGCACTGTGCGACGGGGGGCCACCAGCCAAACACGGGCTGAGCGTCCCCGATCAGGACGCGAGATCAGGGTCCACACATGGTCGTTGGGCCAAGTATGGTGGAGATCAAACTAACACCTCCCTCTTCGCCATCTCTTCCTCTTTCACGATTCGCGAGCGACAACCCTAACACATCCAAAACCTACAGGGCTCTTCTACCACAGATTTTAATCGGCCCAAAAAGTCGTCTTCTTGTTTTGGTTACCATTTCTTCCTATTTTCCTCCTTTCCTAAATTTTCTCCTCGTAGCTAAGAGTCTAATACTATTAGCTACAGGAGATATGGATGAAAACGATCGGAAACGGTCGGAAAACTCTTCAACTGTTTTCTACTTTTACATTTGAATGCGAAAACGAAAGCGAAAACGGTAAAACCGGACACGAAAACGAACGCGAACTTACGGAATATTAAGAATTTTTAAAACGAACCAATTCGAGCGAAATTATATCGAACATGGTCGGTATACAAAAATTTAATACGGAATACCGACCCACAATGCGCCATGGTGGCAAATTTCGAGTGCAAAGGAGCAGACTTATCAATTTGATTTCTTTCACGAGAGAAAAAAAGAAAGAAGAGGAAAATTTGAGATGCCATCGGTACTACACTAGAAAGGATAGAAACAAGGTCTGCCCAATCTCACCCTCTCTCTTTTGGTCGGCCCAGTCATATGCAACGCAACAATAGCGCCACGTGAAGCCAGATGCAGCCATGCAGCGCTATGCAAGATGATTAATCCCACCTCGACGACTCAGGGAGACGCAATGGGCATGAGCTGCCTATGTAATGCGGCCCATGGGCATCAGTTCTTCACACTTGCCTTTGCCTAGTTGCCTGGACATTAATGATCGGCAACCAAATTCAGTTTAAACCAATTTTTTAATTCGGTATATTTTTGTATTAAAAATAGAAAAGTAAAAACGGTCGAAAACGGTCGGAAAATGTCTAAACCATGTAGTTCGATCGGATTAAATACAGAAAACGATAAAGTCGGACAAGAAAATGCAGATTCAATCGGATTAAATACAGAAAATAATATGGTTCAGTTCGAGATATTTCCTTTCCGTTTTCTTCCTTAGCCGGAAAGACCCTTTGTGCCGCTGGACAAATTTAAACATAAACACGAATGATGGAAAGATAATCATATACAGGATTGTTCTACTTTCTCTGTGTTGACAACCAAAAATGTCTATTTTATGAAGTTGTCAAAATGTGTAACAGACTTCACCATTGCGTTCCTTTCATCGAGATGGTCAAAAAACATATATGGAATGTCCAATTTGGAGTCCGGATGAGAGAGTTATGCCTCCGAGAAAATGTATGAACTATCGGTACTACCGGTCCGAGATCACCGGTACTACCGGTTCGAGAAGATTTTGCGCAGATTTGAACTATCGGTACTACCAGTCCGAGACCGATACTATTGGTGGCTGGCGGAGGAAGGCGTAGTTTTGCGTGAAAATGAACTACCGGTACTACCGGTGGAGCCTGACCGGTAGTACCGGTAGGTGTTTATTCCGAATCTGACTTTTAGATCTCGAACCGATTTGTTTCTAAATCAGTTTTTGGATGTGGGAAACTTAGAAAATAAGCCTTGGAGAGGTTTCCTACTGAGATAAGACCACCCCTCTCTATATATATGAGAGGATCATGGCCGATTGAGTTACCATCAATCCAATCGTCAAACAAACAAATCAATCTATTCCTTTTACCCCTTTTCTCTTCTCCTTCAACCTCCATGCTGTTCATCCCTTGATCCACGACCAAGGATGGCGCCCTAGACTCGCCGGCCGACCTAGGGCAACCCGGTGATGTCCTTGCCCTGACGGGGTCCCTCCCGGGCAAGAGCTTCGGCGGTTCCTTTGCTAGTTTGCCTGAAAACTAGCCGGTTCTTCGTCACGTAAGCACGACTAGTTATCCTTTAGTGGTTTGCTTGTAAACCTCTCCGTATTTCACCACGTAAGAGTGATATCTCACTGCGTTCTTCAGTCCGTAGCGGCCCAGGCGTCCAATGCCCTTTCTGGTGTGTGATTCGGACCACATCCGACGTCAACACACTTTTTGGCGACTCCGCTGGGGAAGAATTTGTTTCGGCTCTACTTTGTAGCCTATTCTTCTTGCCCTAGCTTTATTCCTCACTGATCTATCTTCTTGAGCTTTCCATTACCGTTGCATCTGGCCCAAAAGGCCGATCGCATCTGGTTTTGACCCCTTGTGATCTTGCTTGCAATTTTGCAACGTGTTGCGCTTGACATTGGAAAATTCAGCAAGGCGGTCAAGTTCTAAATCATGGAGTACCGAGGTGGTTCATCACAAAACTACTACAATTACCCCGAGGTACAACTTGCAAATGCATCTTATGATCCTAATGGTTATTTTGCAAGTCATATAAGCTCTCATGTTGGTGTTGCTAGCTGTAATGATACTAGATATGTTGCATCGGCTAATACTTTTGATAATGTTCCTCATCATACACATAATAATTATGGATATCATGGTCAAGAGTCGATGTCAACTATGAATTCTTTGAGTTTTGATGCTACTAGCAACATGCAACATGTAAATCCTTGTTCATCGGCTATAAGTTCACAATATGTGGTTCCACCACATGACCTGCCGATGAAAGAGAGAATTGGCTATGACAATGCTAATTATTTAGCCAATTGCTCTCAAAATTCAACACCTTATACAAATGTTCATATTCATAATTTGGCTTCATATGTTACTTCCAACTTGAGCTGAATTAATGAAAATTCAGTAAGGTGTTTAGGTGCTAATACTCATGATTCGGTTTCACGTGTTACTAGTAACCATAGCCGAATCAATGGAAATTCAGCACTATATGCAAAGATCAATGCCCACAATTCGGCTTCGTATTTTGCTCATGATCAAAGCCGAATTAGTGAAATTTCAGCAAGGCATTCGAGTACTAAAACTCATGACTCGGCTCCACATGTTACTAATAATTGTAGCCGAATCAATGAAAATTCAGCAATGGGTGAGGAAATCCTTGTCAGGTCTACAACCATAGCTAAGCTAAAGGTAGATGGGATCACTGAAGATTCTCCTCTTTTCTATACTATGGTTAAGGTGAATTCTACATTTGATAAGTTAGAGCAAGGAATCTTTGATACTCCTATTGCTACTTCGCCTCATGGTGGACATACTAGTGAATCGGCCCCGACTTTTAGTCAACCTCAATATGAGAGGCCGTTTTACTATTATTTTGACCAGCATGGTTGAGTGATTGCAAAGAGTCAATCTAAATTGGCCTCTTCGGCGCCTGAAACCGATAGGGCCAGTTCAGGAGGGGCAACCATTATACCTCCTGGTAAGAGGTTGTCTTACTGTTATTTTGATCAAAATGGCAAGCTTATTTTTAGGAAGAAACCTGTATTGGTCTCTTCAGTGCCTGAAATGGATAGGGCCAATTCAGAAGAAGCTACCACTATACCTCCTGAAAACATGGGAAGCGACAGAAATCAGCTAGACTTGATTTTTTAGGAGCTAAAGGGGCTGTATATTTATCTAGCGATTACTACATCATTGATGGGGATCAAGCCCCTACAAGCAACAAAGGAGGGTTGTCTGCCTGCTCAGAATCGGCTGAGCTGACTTTGAAGTCGGCTAAGCCAACTCCTGCCTGCTCTAAGTCGGCTAGGCTGACTTCCAAGTCAGCCAGGCCGACTGCCCCTACCGCCTACTCTGAGTCGGCTAGGCCGATTTCCCAGTCGGCTAGGCCAACTATCTCTACTGCCTGCCCTGAGTCGGCTAAGTTGGCTTCCCAATCGGTTCCCAGTTCTGGCAGCTGCTGATGTGTCTTCAAGTGATTTGACCCCTCTTGTTGATTGGTTTCTGGAGAAGAAGAGCAAAATCATGCAAATCAAGGATATGCACTTCTCCAACATGGTCAACAAGGTAGAAAACACAAATATTTTGCTCAAATTCCAATCCTGTCATACTATTTCAATTTCAGCATCTATTAGAGATATCCTTACTAATAGTTGTTATAGACCGATTGAGAATAACAATTTATTTGTTAATAATAAAATAAATTTAGATTCTATCGGCCAACACATTGTGACATATGGCAAGGCCGATGGTGATACTTCATCAAAGCTAAAGCTTCCCATAAGCAATTGCAAAGGTGTGGCCAAATGGATTGATAACAAATCTGATCCCTTCGTTTGCCTAGCTTTAAAGCTGACTCCACAAAAGAATCGGCTAAAGAAATCAAAATACACCTTTGACTTTACTTTTTGTGATCATGTCTTTGATATCTTGCTAGAGAATAATTTTATTAGAATCATTGATCACAGTGCTTTGCCATCTATTCAAAACTTAGAAGAGCTTACATATTGCAAGTGGCATAACTCATCTGACCATAATACTTCTAATTGCAATGTGTTTCGTCGAGTGATTCAATCGGCCATTGATAAAGGCCGATTAAAATTTTCTAAAGCTCAATAGATGGACCAATTGGATTCAATTGGTCTTGATGGCAAACAGGTTTTGAATCGGCTTACAATAGCCGATTCACTCAAAGCTCAAGGCTCAAATGCCCAAGAGAGAGAGGTGGAGCCCTCAAGTGAAGACAAGGTTGTTGTTCATGAACTACAAATCGAAGATACTCAAGAGAACAACAATGTTATCACAATTTCAGACGACACTGGGGGGCAGGTGAAATCTCTCCAATTAGAACAAAAGCCGATTGATCCCGTTGAGCAAGGGAAATCGGCTAAGGATCCTCCTATGGAGCATGTCTATCAAGATGGGGAGAAGGAGGATGCTCATAATGCTGATAGAGGTAAAGGTCATGGCAAACAAAGGACTAGAAGGCCGAAGCTTAGCTTCGAGAAACTTCTAGCTAAATATGAAAAGATAGGAGAAGCAAATATTGCCAACCAGCCAAAGAAAGTCCCACCATCAAAATTGCCTCCAATGCGCAAGTCTCAAGAGTGGAATTGGCAAGGAGATATATCTCACATAGTAGTAACATATTATCTTTTTGAGCAGCCAACTCCCATGTCAAATGGATCACAGTCCATATATTTTCATCCTTATTCATCTTGGGGCTGGTTTGATCAAGAGGCACATGTTTCATCATATTTTAGGCCACAATATATAGAATATGCAGCTCCTAGACATTCAGAGAGATCATCATCTTGTAAAGATCGTTTTGATCAAAATCGGTACGGAGCTCAACCAAAGAAGAAAGTGGTAAAGCAAGTTTACCGCGTGAAGTATGATGGCCGAAAGAAGAAAAGTTCAGATCTGAGTTCAACTATTGAATAGCCGATTACATTGCTGAAAAATCCGGCTATTGATGACAAAGAAGTGGAGAAATCATCTATTGATATTCTAGGTGCCAAATCTGAACAAAAGAAGGTGAGAGTGCCCAAAGTCAAGAATGATTTGCCGCTATCCAAAACAAAAATAAAACTGATATGCTCAATCAGTTTACCAAAGTGGCAAGAAAAGAAGTTGCAGAAGCTTAGTGCAGAGAAGCTAAAAGAAAAGGGCTTAGCATGGGTTCCTAAAGGAAGTATTGAAGCTCAAAAGGATAATGCTCAAGCAAATGGTGCAACAAAGGCAAAGGAGAGAAGAAGATTCAAGAAACAATTGCCAAGTTGGATGTTTGCACCAAATCATCAAAATCATTGGTCATGGCATCATTCATACTCTCTGCCTAAGCTTATGTGGAATTCATTCCCTGGTATGCATGGTTATCCCTCAGTTCCTTATTTTGATCCTTGTTATGGATCTTTATGTTATGGAGGGTTGCCAAATTATTTTGCTCATCAATGATCAAGAGCCAAAATATTTATTTTGGTTATGCATGCTCTTGTAGATGAATTCATATGGCCGATATTTTGATATCGCCCTTAGTGTAAAAAACATAGCCGATGAGTGCTTGTGACCATCGTGTTATTAGAAAGCCCCATGAAATTTACTTTGATGGCTTTCAGGCCCGGGGGCATGATATATGCATTTTGGATTTACTTCATAGATCTGACAATATGATTAATCGGCTTGCAAATAAGGCGAAGGTGTTAGCATAATCATTATTTTTCACAATAGTGTTGTTTGAGACATCAAGCCGATTAAAATTACATTTGCACCAAAATTCAAGCCGAATGTGCGTTTTCTTATTCGGCTTGGCTTATATTGCAATCCATGAAGTATGACATGTTGAAACCTATGGTGATTCTCTACTAGTGGTGCAGCAAGTCGCTGGTATGTTTTAATGTTTATAAAGATCACTAAGAGCTTGTCTTAATACTTGCCTTGACATCATTCGTTTGCCGAATTTCAAATTCGGCATGTTCTAAGGCATGAAAATCAAAAGGCCAACATGTTAGCTCAACAAGCATCTGGCTATGACATCGGTGGGCATAATTTTCATATTCAAGAACAGCCGATGCATAAAGATTTACATTTTTGCTGTGTAGGTATAGAAGAGTCGGTAACCAACCCCTCTTCTCTAGCAAGACAGTTGGCCTGGTCGACTTTACTGGTCGGCCTAGCCGACTCCCCTGTGGCTAGCCCAGCCAATGTACATGACGAACTTTCGAATCGGCCTAGCAAAACTCCTAGTGATGTTGGGGCCGATTTACATGATTGGAGGACTCCCTTATTGGCATATCTACGAGATCCAAGTGTCAAAGTTGCTAAAAGTGTTCAGCGAAGTGCTTTCAAATTTGTGTTGCACAATGATGAGCTTTACCGAAGAACCACCGAAGACTTGCTGTTGAAGTGCTTAGGAATTGATCAAGCAAGAATAGTTATGGGAGAAGTCCATGAAGGTATTTGTGGTACGCATCAATCGGCCCAAAGATGAAGTGGTTATTGCGTAGAGCCGGTTTCTATTGGCCTACTATGATGACCGATTGCTTTCGCTACTACAAAGGATGTGAAGAGTGCCAAAGATTTGGGAATATTCAGCTAGTGCCTGCTGCTATGCTTCATTCTATAATCAAACCGTGGCCTTTTCGTGGTTGGGGACTAGACTTTATTGGCCAAATTCATCCCCCATCTTCCAAGGGACATCGCTTTGTGTTGGTTGCTACAGATTATTTCATTAAGTGGACCGAGGCAGTTCCTTTGAAGAATATGACACACAAGGAGGTGATTGAGTTCATCACTGAGCATATCATTCGTAGATTCGGCATACCCCAAACATTAACTATAGATCAAGGGACTTCATTTATATCCAAGGAAGTGAGGGACTTTGCCGAATTATATAAGATCAAGTTGCTCAAATCATCTCCATATTATGCTCAAGCTAATGGTCAAGCTGAGTCTAGTAATAAGACTTTGATCAAACTTATCAAAAAGAAACTTGAGGAGAATCCAAGAAGGTGGCATGAAGTATTGTCTGAAGCTCTATGGGCACATCGCATTTCAAGGCATGGTGCTACAAAAGTTACTCCTTTTGAGCTAGTATATGGTCAAGAGGCCGTGTTGCCTGTCGAGGTAAATTTGGATGCATACAGGCTTGCTAAGCAAAATGATCTATCAGCCATTGTGTATCATGATTTGATGATGGATAACATCGATGAGGTAACTGATATAAGATTAAAAGCTCTCAAGGAGATAGAGAAAGACAAAGCTCGAATTGCCAGGGCATACAATAAAAAGGTCAAGAGCAAATCTTTCCAAGTAGGAGAATTAGTGTGGAAAACCATACTACCTATTGGATCGAAGAGCAATCAGTTTGGCAAATGGTCACCAAATTGGGATGGTCCTTATAAAGTGATGAAAGTCATGAGCGGTAATTCTTATTTGCTAGAGACATTGCAAGGTGAACGTCTCAAAGTAGCATTCAACGGAAGATACTTAAAAAGGTATTTTTCAAGTGTTTGGCAAGAAGCCTAAGTGCTCTCCAAACAATGGTCGATACATGTATCGCCCTTAGAATAAAATGGCCGATGTATACATCGCCTTTAGTCACCATACATCCGATGAGATGGGTATCATTGCTGTTTGGTTTAATTATGTTTGTTTGATCAAGTGTTTTCAGGTTCATGCATTATAAACCTGAAAATAGGGGGGCATATGTTGACAACAAAAAATGTTCATTTTGTGAAGTTGTCAAAATGTGTAACGGACTTCACCATTGCGTTCTTTTCGTCGAGATGGCCAAAAAACATATATGGAATGTTCAATTTGGAGTCCGGATGAGAGAGTTATGCTTCCGAGAAAATGTATGAACTACCGGTACTACCGGTCCGAGATCACCGGTACTACCGGTCCGAGAAGATTTTGCGCAGATTTGAACTACCGGTACTACCGGTCCGAGACCGGTACTACCGGTGGCTGGCGGAGGAAGGCGTAGTTTTGCGTGAAAATAACTACCGGTACTACCAGTCCTTGACCGGTACTACCGGTGGGGACCGGTACTACTGGTGGAGCCTGACCGGTAGTACCAGTAGGTGTTTATTCCGAATCTGACTTTTAGATCTCGAACCGATTTGTTTCTAAATTGGTTTTTGAACGTGGGAAACTTAGAAAATAAGCCTTGGAGAGGTTTCCTACTGGGATAAGACCACTCCCCTCTATATATATGAGAGGATCATGGCCGATTGAGTTACCATCAATCCAATCGTCAAACAAACAAATCAATATATTCCTTTTACCCCTTTTCTCTTCTCCTTCAACCTCCATGCTGTTCATCCCTTGATCCACGACCAAGGATGACGCCCTAGGCTCGCCGGCCGACCTAGGGCAACCCGGTAACGTCCTTGCCCTGACGGGGTCCCTCCCGGACAGGAGCTTCGGCGGTTCCTTTGCTAGTTTGCCTAAAAACTAGCCGGTTCTTTATCACATAAGCACGACTGGTTATCCTTTGGTGGTTTGCTTGTAAACCTCTCCATGTTTCACCACGTAAGAGTGATATCTCGCTGCGTTCTTCGGTCCGTAGCGGCCCGGGCGTCCAATGCCCTTTCTGGTGTGTGATTCGGACCACATCCGACGTCAACACTCTGGCTGCTTGCTTGCTGGTGGCTGGCCACTACTGCTTGCATGCCAACCGCTGGCCATGCATATGTCGTCAACCAGCAGTGCGACATACAATTCACCCCCAAAGCCTAGCAGTTTTAAGTGGCAGTTTGCTAGTGGAACGGATGCTTTTCTTACTTGGATATTCGGTCCTCCAAATGATCTCATATAAAAATATGTCAACTGCAAAGTTGTATATATGTATGGAGATAAAACTGTGTCAACTACAGAGTTGCAGATCATCTGTCTATGACCGATTGAGCTCTTGCCATTCAGGTCCAGAGGAGCAGCAATGGAACCAGCTAAGCCGGTTTATGGAAATCGGCTATGTGGGTTTCCCAGCATCAGAAGGATCCTCCTTTGAAGTACTAGCAAACGTGCCCGTGTGTTGCAACGGAAGACGCAACTTGCAATGTAATTTATCTAAATGATTTATAGGTTGAAAATTTATTCAACAAACGTGTGACGCTCTAACTCTTATATATGATCGAGCATCGGATTTTGAATAGTATTTGAGATTGCATCGTATATTTAAATTTGTCTTTGTATCGAACTCTATGCCTTGCCTGTGTTTAGCCTTTCGGTTTCTTTTTTATTGCATGTTTCCTTTTCCTATTTCTATTTTGTTATGTTTAGTCTAAGTTCTTATCCGTTTCGACTTCTAAGAAATTTGTTCAATAAAAGCTTCATCATGTGTATGGTCCGTCTTGAATCAGACCCCATACTATTGCTATATGTGCATTGTTCTAACTCGTATGTACATTGAAGACTTGGATATTTATCCAATAATTACATCAGGTGTTCCAATTCATTTTTGACTCATACTCTACAGACTGTATCATCCATTTCGATTCACTTTGGAATCAGACTTCACACCATGTATAGCACGGTACTTTAACTCATATAGAAAATATTTCCCTATTTTATATAAGAAAGGATCAACGATTCAAACATCCATGACGGTTAAATTTAGTCCTTTTGATTTTTGATATTTATAGGAGAAACAAAAAAAGAATCACTTAGATAAACGGGTAACCTGTGAATGCCCCATAAAATGCTCTCACGGATGCTCGGATGGCACACGCTTGCAAGGTTGAAAAAAAGAGAACACGTTAGGACAAAAGAGAAAAAAAAGCAAGGTAGATAAAAAAGATAACATAACCATAGTACTTTTTTTCCTTTTCTATTTTTCTGATTATATTGTTTGGCCTTCCACCATAAAAAACGCCAGGCTCTACTCTATTATGGAAGTTTCCAATATTTTATGGGGGAAAGAAAGTTCCCAGCATTAAAAGGAGAAACTGGTCCTATAATCTACTGTATATGTCCCGTCAAAGGAAAATAAATACATAGCATTGTCGTCAGATCTGAGGAATCTATTTTGATTAGGATTCCTACTCCATATCCATCTAGACGCGAGCTATTCTAACTCATACGTAAATAAAGAAAGCGGTGCAAAATAAAGAACATAACTATTATCCTTTTCTATTTATCATTGAGAGTTCTATTTAGAGTACTCAGGTTCTGAGAAATCTAGGTTATGATTCCTATTTCATATTGGTCTAGACGCGAGCTATTCTAACTCGTATGAGCATGGATTATATATAAGTCCGAATAAAAGAAACTCTCCATTGTTCGGTAGTTAGAGGAAGACAAAAAAAATAGATGGACGAAAAAAAGCCTGAAATTTTGCCTCTTTATTATTAGGTATAGATTCCTATCAAGATGGAGAGAAAAAAGGAGGATGTCCATAGAGTTGGTGGAGGTAAAGGCCATAGCAAGCAGAAGAATAAAAAGCCAAAGCTTATTTTCAATGAACTTCTGACAAAATACAAGAAGAAAGCAGAATTGCATGTCACTAATCGGCCAAGAAAGGTCCAATCATCAAAAGTGCCTCCAAAGCACAAGTCTCAGTAGTGAAATTGGTAAGAGAATAGATCTCACAGAGCAGCAACATATTCTTCTTTTGAACAACCAATTCTTGTGACATATAGACCACAATCCACCGGTTTTCATCCTTATTCATCTTGGAGCCCATTTGATCAAGAGGTCCCACCATATTTTAGGCCATACTATATGGCGTATGCAACTCCTAGATATTCAGAGAGATCATCATATTACAAGGACTGTTTCAATCAAAATCAGTCCGGAGCTCAACCTAAGAAGAAAGTGGTAAAGCAGGTTTACCATGTAAAGAATAATGGCCGCAAAGACAAAAGTTCAGATCTGAATCTTAATTCAATTAATGAGAAGTCGATTACATTGTTACAAATTTGGCTATTGATGGCATAGAAGTGGGGAACTGCCTGTTGATATTCTAGGTGCCAATATAAAGAAAAGAAGGTGAGTGCCTAAATTCAAGAAAGAATTACCACTGTCCAAAACAGAAATAAAACTGAGATGCTCGATGCAGAAGCTTAGTGCAGATAAGTTGATAGAAAAGGGCTTGGCATGGGTTCCAAAAAGGAATATTCAAGCTAAGAAGGATGGTGCTCAAGCAAGTGGTGTAGCAAAGGCAAAGGAGATTTAAAAAATAATTGCCAACCTAGAGGATTGCACCAAATTATCAAAAATAATGGTCATGGCATCATCCATATTCTCTGCCTATACCTATGTGGAATTCATCCCCTGGCATGTTTGATTATTCCTCAACTCCTTAATTTGATCCTTGGTATGGGTCTTTATATTATGCAGGGTTGCCAGATCATTTTGCTTATTGATGGCATTCTAATCAAGAGCCCAAACTTTTTATTTCAGCTATGCATACTCTTATGAATGAATTCATATGGCCAATACTTTCCTATCAACTTTAGTGTAAAAATATAGTTGATTAATGCTCCAACCATCATGCTACGAGAAGAGCCTCAATGTAATTTACTTTTAATGGCTTTAAGGCCTAGAGGGCATTATATATGCATTATAAAGAAGTTTATCCTATGAATATGGAAATATTATTAATCGGCTTGTAAAAGAGACCAAGGTCTAGGTATAATCATTATTTCTCATAATGGTGTTGTTTCAGACATCAGGCCGATTAAACTACCTTCGCACCATCATTCAAGTCAAATGTGAAGTTACCTTCATCGGCATGGGGACATTGCAATCCATGGAGGTGAAACATGTGGAATCCTTTGGTGATTCTTTACTAATAAGTACAGTAGGTCGCTGGTATGTTTCAATGCTTAGAAGGATCACTCGATGCATATATTGATAAATGTCTTGATAGCATTACGTATTTTGCAGAATTCCAAATTCGGCATACTTCAAGGCATGAGAATAGTAAGGCTAACATGTTGCCCCAACAAGCATCAAGCTTCGACGTTAGAGAATGTAATCTTCATATCGAAGAGAGACTAATGCAAAAGGTAGAAAGCAAGCCAAATCGTGCTCAAATTTGTTCCAATAAGCCTGGGGTCGATTTACGTGATTGGAGGACGCCCTTTGTAAACTATCTATAATCCAAGTGCCAAAGTTGATTAAAGTGTCCAGTGGAGTGTATTTAAATTTGTTTTATACATGAGCTATATCTTAGAACCGTTGAAGGCTTATTGCTTAAGTGCTTAGCAAAGGCTACTATGGGAGACACTCATGTTTATTCCTTGGCATCAAAAGGGCATTGCTTCATACTAGTTGCTACATATTGTTTTGCAAAGTGGGATGAATGAGTTGATGGCTAGGCTACGTCAAATAACATAGAAAGGGATTTGCATTTTTCACTATTTGTTCAATGCCTCAGTTGATTTCTTACCATATCCTTTGGTGATCAAGCAATTTGTTCAAAGTTGGGTTAGGAGGTCAGTTACACATGTGTCACACAATTGTTGTGGTTAGAATTTATTGAAGACTCAGTTTTGTTTGCCGAATTTGGTGAGATGTGATTCGGACTTTCTGGTTATTCTTGCTTGTTCGATTTTTGTAGCTTCTTGTGAAGCCTTTGTTGGAGGTTTTTTTGAGCATCCGACTTGGAGTTGGAGATTTGAGCATTTGACATCATGATCATGGTTGTGTTGCCCATGTTATTCACTCATCGGAGATCACTGATGTGTTTCTTTGTGGCTCAATCATTTGCCAAGTCAAACCAAGCTACCTCCATGTTGGAGGCGATTAATTTGTTGCTAATTGATTATTGATTTGAAGATGAATCATTTGAAGATTGGACTTTCGACATCAAGAATCTTGGTGTGTTTGCTCTATGGTTCAATCGTTGCTGAGGTGGAGATTGTGATGTTATAGTTCCCATTGACACCAACTTGAGGCTCATTTGACCAAGTACATTATGCAAAATATTGCCTATATGTTTGGTTAGGTCTGGACTTATCTGTGGTAATGTGCAATTTTGAGGGTTTTTCTACGAAGTGTCCAAACCAGCCCAAAAGGGCATCCCAAGCTCACTGTCTGTTGTGTGGCTGTTCATTTGGTTTTGAGGGGGAGAGAGCTAGAGTTTGAGAGAGGAGAGGGTGGTGCTTTCATCTACCAAATCCACCACTAGAAGAGTGAAATTTATGGGGATTTGGAGCCTTCCCAACCTTGTTGGCTCCCACCTCTTATATCTTCATCTTCATATTGGAGTGTTTGCTCGTCACCATCCGTGGTTTTGCCTCACAAGGGGTTTCCATGTAAATCTTGGTGTCTACTTCCGATTTAATATTTATCTTGCCATACTTGTTGATTGCTCACTATCTTGCTTGCTATTGGTGCCATTGTGTCCAAGTTCATGGCGTATGGTTGAGTTGGCATATGAGACATACATGCATGGGTTCTTTGGTATGTTGATGATAAGGATTGATGTGTTAGTAAGTTGATCTTTACAAGTATATTCCTTATTGTAAAGTTTGGATAACACCATGTTTGAATAAATGATACTATGGGGCTATTTTGTAGTTTGCACAGAAGGTGTTCGGTGAAATGCTTGTTAGTCATTAGCTTGCTAGTTTTGATGCTTCTGCTGCCCCTCTACGCTCACAGGCCTTAATATGATACTTGAGCAGCATTACATAAGAGCTCCCAAGCATAGATAAACTAGCTATGAAAAAAACTCATCCAGCTAGTTTGCTCTTGTACCTCATGGCACAGTAAGCAAATCCAAGAAGGTTTAGCAGCTGCAGTCCTGCCATCAACCAGAAAAACAGATCAAGTCGCCCTTGGTTGAGGTTCTCGGGATCCAACCATGGCCCCTCTCCCCTCTGTCACTGAATCGATCATCTTTAACATGATAGACACAAGGTAGCTCCCAAGGGTAACTATGACGAGCGCACAAGCCTGGCAGCAGCTTCTCCTGCCATCTGGTGACTGCTCATACGCAAATTCGATGAAACCCACCACACTGAACACCTTTGCGACCCCTACCAAGATGTACTGTGCACCAGACTTGTCTTCTTTGCCATGTCAAGACGCGCCATCTCAACTATCGCAGCTGAAACCAGCGATAGCATTGCGAAAACCGTACAGACCCATGCCGATTCGTTGCAGCTCCGACAGTCCTCGCTTAACACCAGTGAACCGGCTCGCAGTAGGCGTGAGAACCTTGTTGTACGCTGGGGCCAGATGACAATGCAGAGGCAATTGAAGGTCGTGAGAGAGGGGGGAGGTATTGAGAAACTATGTATGTGGTTGACCATGACCTGTCCTTGTTCAATGAACAGTGGGAACAGAGCTTCGGCTGTGTTGAAGATCATGGCAGCTAGAAATACAGGAAGCATTCTTGCCAAAATCTTGAGCTTCTTCACTTGTGTCACGGTACAAAGCTTCCATAGATTAGGTGTGTCAAGAAACTTTTCATCCGCGGTTGTGATGGTGGCAGCTCGGTCCAAGAACCTAAACCCAACAAATCATTCAAGTTATTTTAGTCATACTAATATCTGACATTTTTTTTTGAGGGAACTAATATCTGACAGTTACATCAAGATGATATATAGTCATACTAAATAAGACCAATCCCGGTCTCTGCATCCCTAGGATGCACCTAAAAACCTATAATTATTTAAAAGGAAAATAAAAGAAAATTGACTGAATGAACAGATTAACTTAGATGACAGAATGACTAAGTGAGTAGACGATTGTGTTAACACCAAACCTTAGTCCATCAGTGTGCATTAGCTTCCTGCTCCCCACAATTACTGACTCCTTCCCTGGCATTTCATACAGAAGAGAGCTGTCTGTTGGCAGATCTATGTTGACCTTGCGAGTGGCCGCCACCACAACCTGGCATATCCTACTTAGCGCGCTTCCTCCTAGTTTCTGATACCTATACAGCTTCATACAGGCAAGAAACCCGGCAACTCCAACTGCTGAAAACACAGTAGGAATCCCAAAACCCAATCCCCAGCCATAATTGTCCTGAACCCAAACAAGGACTGTGCTCGCGAAGAGGAAACCACCATTGACAGAAACGTAGTACCAGTTGTAGTAGATCTCCTTCGGCTCCTTCTCTGCCCCATCGGTATCATTGAATTGATCAGCTCCAAATATGGGAACACAAGGCCAGATGCCACCTAAGCCCAGAGCTGTCAGGAATAGGCCCTGAAAAGCCAAGGCATCTTGAGGGGAGCTCACCACTGTATGAATGTTTGCACAATTGCAGAAAGTGTCAGTAACATCATTCCTGTACAAAAAATTGGAAACCATGAGTGCTGTCCAAAACTAAATTGAGAAGAACACAGGTGTTGCCAAATCAAACAAAACCTAATAATCAAGCTTGATGATCTGGCAGAGAAAAATGGACTTGCAATATGCCTATTACCTAGAATTGAGTAGCAGGCTCTCCATTTTCCGGTATGGATTTTCAACAGATCCATTGCAGATGTATGGTGCATAGTCCTGCAATGCACATGTAATCTCATTTGTGATTAAAAAATTGGTTTTTAACGAAATTGGCATTGCAAAGTGGTGTGTTGCCTTTGAGATGTGGTTTGTTAAGAGAATTTTTTTCACACTTGATAAACTAGTAAAACTAATATTTAACTTGATGTATGCATGTTTACTTAGTCAATATGTGCGAACACAAGGTTGATATATGCCCTTTTAGTTCGGATTTGTGATGAGTGATTGCCAATGTGATTCACGTCTTGGGTTGAGTTTGTAAACTAACCATGGCGTGAGTCGGGCTGTGCAACATGTCTCTTGGCTTGTGGTGTGTAGGTGTGGAGCTCGGAAGTGGTGGTCGATGGCGAGGTGAAGGTCAAGTAGGGACGTACTATGCTGATGGATTAAGAGTGGTGAAGGATGGACATGAGGCTTGGACTGAGGGACCAGGAGGCCCGGTGACTAGCCATGGTGGCTAACATCTGGGGACATTGACAAGCGCAAAGAATACACGAAGCAGTAATTGTGTTGACCAAGTCAAGGCGGCAGACATGCAAGCCGAGCGGAGGCTCTAGCAGACTTGGTGGCCGGGTGGTCGAGGACAAAGGTGACACGTGTCGAGTTGCGGGGGACGCGTATGGAGTACGCTAGTCACGGACGGTTTGGTGGTTTGGGCCTCAAAACCATCGAATGGACAGTTTCCGGGTCTGGGCCTCAAAACCCGGGCGGAGGTTCTGAGGAGGAACAGGGCGACACGTGGCGGAATCACAGAGGTGGCGTCGAGTCAAAGCAAATCTGTGCAGAAAGCGTGGCCATCTGATCAACAGAAATTGGGTTAGACCATAATGTCCTCAAGCTAGGTAGTTCGTCCTAAAATATCTAGGGGCACCAGTGAAATTGTGTAATAGGTCTATAAATAAGAAGGGGCTGCCTCCACTCAGCCTCAGCTCTTGACTTTTTCATTTCCTCATTCTAGCCCCCCTTCTAGGTTTGTTCTTGAGGTCCACAAATTTCAAATTTGTATAATTAAATCTGAGATTCGAGTTGGGAATGGAGGTCCGAATCATCCACTTGTCCTCCGGGATTCTAATTTTGTTTTTGTGATTTTTGTCGTTGTGTTATTCGATTTTCTCCATTTTCGTTCCTAGGCGATGATCTCTTAGAGTATGCTCATCAAATTCTTGGAGATCACCTATGTAAAGTTTGGGACCAATTCCTTTTGATTTGACCGAGTTTTGGCTGATTTTGTACGTACCTTCTTTTCTATTCGTCATCCCTGTGCACCGGCGCGACCAAAAGGATTATATTTGTAAAAAAAATTTAAGTGTAATTATATTATTAAAATATTGAGTAAAAAGGATTAAAAATATAAAAGATTCCCTCGGTGAGCAGTCCCACCGTCGCGTGTCCTCTCTCTCGTTTTCTGTTCGGTACGCTGTCTATCTCTTGCAGAATATCTAATCCATTTTCTGGTGTCCAGCCCTCAAATTTCCGGCCAGATTTCTTGTTTCTTCCATTTCTTCCTCATTTGTTCTCCAATTTGAGTTCCGTTTTTTTACGTTAGAATACTACGGTTCCAAGGAACCTATCTAGGTACTCTTACACCCGTTAGCTTGAGTATTTTAGATTCGGCAACTCGCTCCTTCCTCATAGAAGTTGGGTATCTCATTTTCTGTCCTTCGGTTCGGAAGTGGTTCGCGCTTGTTTGTGGTGTCCCGCTGTGTTGCAAGGGAACATCCACCCACTTATCTGGTTACCGTTTTTGTCCTTCAATACAGTGACATATAGCATTATGCTTACTTTTAGTTGAACAAGTGTGTGATTTAGAAAAAAAAATATATATCATACATTATGGTTATTGGATTATTTTTCATATAACCTATGTTAGTATTTATACATAGATTCGAGGATGGATAATTTAGACACAAATTAAAGATGTAAATTTAGGGTTACTATGATTCATCAAATATCGTATTTCTAATTTAATCTTTCCATTTGCAATTTATAAGAAAAAATATTGTTTTCGAGACACATCTCATGTTCAGACCCTAGCACATTGGGTCTTAAATGAACAGAAACATATACATGTATACTTTCTCAATCACTAATACCTTCCTTCAAAAAAAATACACAATGCAAACGATGCCTGATACCAATTTCGTTACAACTTAAGTGGTGACCTGACCTGTGAAAGGTTGCCATGAAGAGGAAGATGACCACCATGTTCTTCGTCGCTGATGGAGCCACAATTCATGGCTGTGGCTGTCTAGTACTTTTTCTCGCACAAGCCTACCATCGCGGGATGCAGTTTCTTTTCTACACCGTATGGTGTGAGAGGAGCGGAAAAAAAAACAGAAAATATCAAGAAGAGACAACTGGATGCTCAAAAGAGCAGATCCGGGGAATCTCAGGAACTATCAGTTAGTCATGGACAAAACTGGACTAAAATACTGAATGATATACACAAAGACCAGGGCTTCCCATATGACGTTAAGAATTAGGCTCATTTTTTTTTGTCGACCAGCAATCTTGAGCCATCATGATGGCGACTAGCTGATGTTCATTTGTTTATTCTCATTCTCATATATTTTATTTATTGATGATTCTTCCTTGTACTTTGATATATCCATGCAAGTAAAGTCTGATTTGCCCCTCTGAACTTGCAGCAAAATTTAAAAACAACCTCGAAGTAAAATCACTTCTAAAATGGTAGAGTTATCCTTGTGTTTTTAAGTAGTAATAATAACACTACTATCAGTCATAACACAACGGAATTCTCACTAGAAGACATTTGGTAGGAAAATCCTTATACTAAATATTGAATGCTGAACACTAGAAGAACTCCACATCACTAGGAGGAATTTTATATTCTGGTTGTGAATATTGGACAACTTACTGTCCGTAGGTTTTAAAACTAGATAAATTATCCCCTAAAATAGTCCAGATTTATTTTGATGATGGTTTTTGCTGATGTGGCATGTAGACCCCATGTGTCTTTAGCTTTTTAGTTATGGCATCATTTGTTAAATATTTTCGTTTCTAATAATTTCAAATGAAAAATGTTAAGCTAGAATTTTATACCACTTCAAGAACTAAAAATTTAGTATAAAGCGTGTCTCCATTCATAAAAAAAAATTTAATTGCATAATCAGAGAACTTAAAATGAATATTTACACCTCTAAATGATCTCAAATAAAGAGTTTTAAACCACAAAGGTATCGGTCACATTAAGATCTATAACTTTGGTATAGGTTATGTCAATATCCAAGGTCATTGAAAAAATAAAAATAAATAAAATTTAAAATATAAGGAATGTAAACGAATATTTGGGCCTCTAAATGATGGCATATAAATGTGTCAACTAGAAAGTTTTAGATCGCATATAGAGATAAAACTATGGTATAGACCATGTCAACATCCTAGGTAGTTTGAAAATTCAAACAAAATTGAATTTTTAAAATCTAAGAAACTAAAAATGAATATTTGGACCTCTGAACAATCTTAGATAAAAAAGTTGTCAACAACAAAGTTATAGATGCATTAAGAGCTACAACTTTGATACATAGCATGTCAACATCCTAGATTGTTTGAAAATTTCTAAAAATTGAATTTCAAAACTTAATAATTAAAACGATATTTGAGCTTCTAAAATGTAGTACATAAAAAATTTGTCAGTTATAACATTATAGATCGCATCATGTTCTACATTTTAATATAAAGTTAATATTGATTTGATTTAATATGAAAAAATTATGATTTTTTGTTATATAAAAGAAAGATAGAGGCCACCTGACATCTGGGCCCCACTATCATGTCAGCAAAACAACACAAGAAACCACTTTGAAAGTTAAAGAGGGATTAGTTGTGTGGTATTAAAATTTGAGGGTGTTTTTTAGGTTCAACGATAAGTCCACATGGGTGCAAATCAGACATTATTCTCTTTTGAAATATGAGTACGTCCAATTGAGGTCTACTTGAACCAGCAAACATGCATGTGCATTGGAAAAGAACGTATAATTTGTTCCTTGATCACATAAATAACTTGCGGTTCAAAGATTTATTCAACAATCATTGTCATTTTGTTCCAACACATCTTGGAAATTTGACCCTAGACGCGTTGTTTTAACTCTTATGAGCATATGTTGGATCATTGTCTGAAAAGTGAGACGAGCAAGGACTTTATGGGATCCACGTGATTTTACCAAAACTCTTATGTTCAGGGGAATGGAGAGACAAATGCACTAAGCAAGATAGTGATGGACAAAAATTTAGAAAAGTAGTTTTAGATGTATAAATAGATATGGCTATAGAGGTAATGCTCCTATCAGGGCGTCCGTCCATCCGGCAGGACTAACCCGCCTCGCGCCACGCCCCTACAGCTCGTGCCGGACCCACCTTGTGCTGTGTGGCCTTGCGCCTCGCACGGTCACACTGAACCCGCCTCGCGCCTCGTGCCACACACCCCGCTTTGTGCCTCGCACGCCTCGCTCGTGCCTTGCGCAGCGCCGCCTGCGCCTCGCACTGTGCTGCCCCGCACCGCGTTAACCAGCCTCCATTGGGCGGTAACAAGTACGGGAGCATATGTTGCAACCGTATGTTTTGTGCGTTTCAGATGTATGTTGTATATATTTTATCTGAATTTTGCAAAAGTAGATCTAGTGTTGCATATGTTGCAATGGCTATACACGTATGTTTTAAGTGTATGTTTCAGCTATTTCAAACATATGTTGCAAGTGTTTATCTGGATGTTACATATATTGTAGTGGCTATACATGTATGTTGTAAGTGTATGTTTCAAATGTTTCACCTGTTTTAGACCTATATTGCAGTGTTTCATCTAGATGTTGCATATGTTTCAGACGTATACTGCAAGCGTCTATTCAAAATGTTTTATCTGTTTTAGACGTATGTTGCAAGTGTATTTATCTAGTTGTTATAGTTGCTATACACATATGTTGCAAACGTATGTTTGTAAATGTTTCACCTATTTTAGACTTATGTTGCTGAAGTACTTTATGTTGCAACATTAGCAGGTGCAGGTAGCGAGCAGCCGAGTGCATGCAGAGGCGGTCCCCGCGGGGCGTAGCAGTCCCCACGTGCGTGGGAAGTGAAGCAAGCATGGGTGGTCTCCACCTGTATGCGCATCAACAGGCATGTGGTGCGCAGCTGCATGTGTAGTGCACGGCGTGCAGGCACGGGAATTGCATGCGGCATGCCGGGGCGAGCGTGCAGGCGCAACACTTGCAGGCGGGGCAGACGTCGTTCCATTTCTTTATTAGGGGAGCACATTAATTTCACGTGAGAACCGTGCATACGGAGAAAAAATTGCTACCACTCCTGCAGCTTCATACATGCAGTAGAGAGGGCGCTGCTGGCGCATACGAGACAAGGGAGCAGGGCGTGTAGGTGGGTGCTCAATGCTCAGGGGGCACGCAGGAGAAGGTGAGGCGCAGCAATCATGGCTAACAGCGCGGTGAGCAGGCACAGGCATCCGGACGTCCGGGGCTAGCCACGCTCGTATAGATAAAAATGATCTGGCATGTACGGGTATACCAGAGAATGGATCTCGCGTTGTTCGCTCAAGACAATTATATAATTATATTATATTATATTAACTCGTGCTTGACTGACAGAAGATCAAAGGAAGAGATTACAATCCAGGTTTATCCATTCTAATCTGTGAGATAACATATACATGATCAACGTGAAAGCACGATGAAATTATTCCTGCAAGCTGACAATAACAATTTTTCCTTCATTACTGTGGCTAGATGATTATCGTGGGCTCGTAGCTCGAACTATTCGAATCCATGATTAGGTCGTGCTCGTGCATATAATGTTAATCAACTTGAGAGAAACAACTTCTACACGGACAGAACTGGTCCAGGCTACGCTCATGGGACAGACGCGTCGTGTGAACCGTGCATGTCGTTGCCTCCTTGTGCCCACCAACCGCCGAATGGCGATACGCATGCGCCACGGCAGCTTCCTGCTCTGCTTGTTGTTGTCCATCATCGGACGCCTCACACACTCGCTGCTGGATGCGGATGTCCAGATATCCAAAGATCCGATATTCGTATGTATTTTTGTGCAAATATGGATATCTATATCCGTATTCCATTTAAATGTGATGTTAAATGGATGTATCCATGTTTGTTTTCGAAGATTTTTCTCTATCCGATGCCACATCCGTATTCAATAAAATTATAAAATATCCAATATTATCCGTATCCGCTAAGTACGAATTATTTTGAAACCATCTAAATCTTATAATTATGACTAATTAACTATGTAAATAAAATATAACTTTAACATAACAAATGATATGCATCATTATTTAAAAGTTATCTATGGCTAATGTAATTTTAATATTATTGATGATATATAAATCTTAAGTTTAATTAATTTTAACATGCTAATCATATTAATCAGTATTTTATTTTATTTATATACTTCTAAAATTTATTTTTATTTATTTAAATTCAGTAATTAGTATATATTATCTATAATTTTCTTATAGAAATATTGATTATTTTAGTTTTGGTAGTTGTCTTTATCCATGGTGTTGTATAGCTATATTTTAAATCCCTTGATCCATAATAATTTTATTAGACTACTAGGGTAATGTATGTGCGTTGCACCGAGTAAATGATTACATATAAAAAGCAGAGAAAACTGAGAAAATTTCTAGGACATCAGCAAAGTAGAGCACACAAACACAGGAGCTCGTAGTCCTCCATTTGAGTTCCTAGCTAGTTTAGCTAGTTTTTGTGCACTCATGGTTAGCTAGCTGTCATGACTTATTCAAATTCATCATCATCATGAGCATCATATGCATTTGAAATCCAAGTTTGAAAGCTGAGTTGTGAAGAAACTGAATAAAACTGGGCATTTAATATTTTGGCCGACTGTCCGTCCTCACCACAGAACGTTCCGCTAGAACATTTACATAGACATACAACAGTCAGACCAAATTGTGCTCTCCAACGGATCAGCAGATTGTCCATCAAACACAATCCATGCACAAAAATGAGGTGTCACTTGTGGAGCTCACTTGGCCCCACAAGTCAGGCCACATGTCCCCTTCATGGGAGAGCAAACCAGAGCAGCTAGCCAGCACCCTCACTCACTCTCACACTCTCAATCTCTCTCTTGTTCATCACTCTCTCTCTCTATACACTCTCACTCACCTAGAGCTAAGGGAAGGCAAGGAGAAGGGATTTGGATGTGTTGAATTCTAAGCAAATGCAGCTTGAGAAAGTGCACCCCAATGACAACGTGGCAGATATGTTGACTAAGTTGATGACAAGAGAAAAGCCTGGTGTTTATTTGCCGACTCGTTGGGGTTATGGTAAACTTTATGCTAATATTAAATGATAAATACTGATGATAATATTAATACTGATGATATTAATGCTCACTAATGATTATTGTTTCTTACTATACATTATTCTCATTTACATGATTATGAGTTTATTTGGGGTTATGGTAAACTTTATGCTACTCAATTGATAAAAGATGACTCACTAAAAGTTATCGCAGTAAACCCATGTCAAATCTTTTGAGCCTCATGAACCCCATGTTATATTTCCTGAGTACGATATGTGCTCACTCTTGCTATTTCAACCACACCAGTTAGGCTTGTGATCAACCAGTCAGTTGTTCCTGTGGAGTTGGAGCTTGCGCCTGAAGATTGAAGTGTTTTTCCGTTGTTTGCTACCTAAGGTTATATTCTTTGTATTAATACGTAATATTATAAGTATTGTCTTTTGATATTACCCTTTATTTGTAGTCATATGTGTGATTTGATTTCCTGGGCTCATATATAGTGTGTATCTGGTTTTGTTCTTAAAACCAGGTGCTACATGGTTGACAAGAGCACCATATTTGAGAGGGAGTTTGTCAGTTCAAGGTATTGCAATTTCATGATAGAGCAGTTTTGGTAGATGATTTATTTGGGTGGTGAAACGATGTCCGATTGAGCTGACATTTGATCAGTGGTTAGGGGACATGGATCTATATGCCTACCAAACTTTGTGTATGGTGGAGTTGTAGTTTGTAAGAAATGAACTGATTACCAAAGAAAACAGAATCTGTGACTTTTCTGTTCGGCTGCTAGTATTCCTCTTGTTAGAAGGTTATGGTGGTAATTGATGCCAAGTTTATAACTTGATGAATGAGTTGTTGCTAGTGTAATCCTCTATATGCTCTAGAGAAGACTCCTTGCCCCCATTATAGATTACAGTAGAAGCTTGGAGCGGACCAGTTGGTCTTGTGTTTCTTCTAGAGAAGGTTTTCCAAGTAAATTGCTGTGTATATTGTGCAAGTGATTGTTAATTCCGCTGTTGATGTTCTCCTCATGATTCATCACACGATGAGAGATTAATTATGCATTGTTCCTTGCTTTTAGGCCAACAACTTGTTCCAATACTCCACTAAAGATGTTAATAAAATATCTTCCAAAACTTGAGTTGGTAGCACATAATAATATACAAATGGTAAATGCTCATCAACTTTACTAACGCTCTCCTCCGAGCCTCAAACTATGAGAAGAAATTCACGTAGCTAGTTTGCACTTGAACCTCGTAGCGCAATATGCGAACGCAAGCAAGTTCAGCAGGTGCAATCCTGCCATCAACCAGAAGAACTGATCAAGGCGGCCTTCGTTGAGGTTCTCTGGTATCCAGCCATGGCTCCCCCTTCCGGCTGTCACTGAATCGATCATCTTTAACATGATAGAGACAAGGTAGCTTCCAAGCGTGACCATGAGGAGAGAGCAAGCCTGGCACAAGCTCCTCATGGCATCCGGCGACTGTTCATAAGCGAACTCAATAAAACCAACCACACTGAAAACCTTGGCTATTCCTACAAACATGTACTGCGGAGCCTGCCACAGGATATTCATCAGGACCCTGTTATTGGCGATGTCGAGACGCACCATCTCAACCAGTGCTGCCGAAGCCATTGAAAACATAGCAAAAACCATGCCGACGCCGATGCGTTGCATTTCCGACAACCCTCGCTTCTTCCCGGTGATCCTACTCACCACGGGCATCACCACTCTGTTATACGCTGGTGCCAGGATGATGACGCAGAGGCAGTTGAACGTCGTCAGAGTGGCTGGTGGTATCCAGAACTGCTCAGTGATGTGGCTGTCCATGACCTGTCCTTGCTCTATGAACAACGGAAAGAACGCTTCAGCAGTGTTGAAGACTATGCCTGTTAAAAAGACAGGAAGCATTCTTGCCAAGATCTTCAGCTCCTCCACTTGGGTCACCGTGCAAAGCTTCCATGGGTTAGTTGTGCCAGTAGTTACATCTTCAGAGGTGGTGATGGTGGCAGCTCGATCAAAGAACCTAAATGGGTGTTGGAGTCTTTTGTCTTAGTATTTAAAATTTAAACTTCGAACTTAAACGTCGAGGTAGTGAAGACTGAAGAGAAGATACCATATGAAATGAAATGAAATGAAATGAAATACAGCTTACTTTAGTCCATCAGTGTGCATCAACTTCCGGCTCCCGACAATCGCTGACTCCTTCCCCGGCGCATCTCATACAGAAGGGAGCTGTCCATCGGCACATCTACGTTCACCTTGCGCGTGGCCGCCACCACAACCTGGCAAATCCTAGTCAGCGCGCTGCCTCCTGGTTTCTGATACCTGTACAGCTTCATACAGGCAAGGAATCCAGCAATTCCAACCGCAGAAACCACAGTAGGGATGCCAAAACCAAGCCCCCAGCCATGGTTGTCCTGAACCCACACGAGGACCGTGCTCGCGAAGAAGAAACCTCCGTTACCAGCAAAGTAGTACCAGTTGTAGTAGAGCTTCTTCTGCTCCTTCTCGGCCGCGTCGGCATCGTCGAACTGATCGGCTCCGAATGTGGGAACACATGGCCAGATTCCACCTAAGCCCAGAGCTGTCAGGAAGAGTCCCAGAGAAGACAAGGCATCCTGAGAGTAAGAGGTGGCCATCGCCATTATATGAATGCTTGATGGAACGATTGATGAAAGTGTCAGTAGGAGCATTCCCTGCAACCACAAGGAAAGGAACTGCAAACCATGGGCCAACAGCTGAACTGAAAACAGAAATCGCAAGAACATGGCTACACCTACGTACCATGGTAAATATCATGAGGGACACCACGATTGTTCTGTGCCTTCCCAGATATGAATCTGCCAAGAAAGCTCCGAGAAGGGGAGTCAGGTAGCACGTGCCCTGCCAGAAAGCGATGTTGCTGGCTGCAGCGACATTGCTTTGCTTCTGCACCTTGGTCAGGTAGCTCACCAGGTTTGTCCCAACTCCGTAGTATGCCATAGCGCCACAAAATTCACCCCCTGCAAGTATTAAATTGAATTGGAGGACCCAAGAGTTTATTGATGATCATACATATTAATTGCAAAAGGCAAAAGAAAATGCTTATGCACACGGCACCCGGGGAAGGCGTTGAGCATTACCAAGAATTGAGTAGCAGGCTCTCCAGTTTCCCGTATGCCTTTTAGAGGCTCGGTTGCCTCTGATATCAACAGATCCATTGCAAGTATATTGTTCATAGTCCTGCAGTGGATTAGAGAAATGTTTTCAAATTACCATCATTCCCTGCTCCATTCAAACCACCCCTTTAGTAAATAATACAGCTAGCAGGTTGACAACCAAATGTGGTGAGTACGAAAAAACCTAGGCTAATCAGTATGGGCGGTTTAACCTTGACAAACTCTAGAATGATTTCACCATTGCATAGCTCTTGTCGAGACTATCGAAATGCACATGTAAAGAAGCCCAATTGTCCAAATGCAGGACTTGTAAACTCTGTTCTCCAATTTGATGGGTCTCAAAGAGAGACCTAGATCAGTTAAATAAAATCAGATGGGGAGTCTTTCTCTCCGTTGACAGTCAAAAAAAAATGCAGGACTTATGACCATTTAAAAATCTTGCTCAAGGGAACAGGCCAAGTCAGATTTTGAAAACCGGTCAGAGGTTGGTTTTCTCAGCCAAATCCATATTGAATTGAAGCATATACATACATATATACATGGCATGGCTGCCTTTACATGATACCGGTCGAACTGTATTTGGTGAACAATAAATCGATCATAACTCGTGCCCCCGTGCTCACAGCTACTGCCACCTTTTGCTACTGTGAATCCGTGACAACTAATATGAATTGATTAACTGTCTCTCCTCATTTATTTAATATTATATAAATAATTGCTTGGGTATTTATTGGTTTTCGAGAGAAAACTTTTGTTATTGTCATTGGAATATGGTTTGTCAAGAGAAACTTTTGTTTACTATTGACAAACAATAAACATATATATATTTATCGTAAATGTGTTTATGTATGCTGGTTATACTTGATGACACATAGCACTTAGGTTAACGTTGAATTCAACATGGATAAAATTGGGTAATTTAGAAACCTATATAGTGTACACTATGGTTATTTAATCTTTTTATAATATATTATATTGGTAGCTTCGATGTACATTAGAGGGATTCCTTTGTATTAATTTTTATAATACAAGAAGGTGGGTAATTTAAAAGAAAATTTTGAGGTACTCTAAATTATCTTCCATAATGATAGAGGTTGTATGTAGATTTGAAGTAGATCTTTAGGGTTATTTATTTTTTCTTAATAGCATAAGTGGGTAATTTTTTTTGAAAATAAAAGGTCCAAAAGAGTTGTCCACACTGGTCAATGAATGCTTGTGACTATTATGGAAATTTAAAGGATTCATGAAATTTTTTTTTCCTAATGCATCCTATGAGGATTAATTTGGAGTCTAGTTAAGGGCCTCAGGTTAGTAATATTAAGATACATGTTGTCTTATTGCACCGTAGTGAGTTTTAAATATATTGTTAAGGTTAAGCATAAGGTTAAGTTATATCAGTCGTTGTTGCATCATTTCTGTTATGTCATAATCTATATTTTAGCTTTTAACTTTTAATCTAGTTGTTACAATTTTTACAACGATGCGTTAAGTTGAAACTCTAGTCGTCATTGTATATTCAAAATAATTCCTTCTTATTTGTAAAAAATTTAGATTCTATGTCCTATCTTAGACTCCAAGTTTTACATTAGCATAAACATTTTTTTTCTACCTACGCCTAGGCACTCATGATTTTCAATTTAATTTATTTACTATATCAAAAAAATATGTGTGAAGATGTATTGTTTTACAAAGATATAGAGTGCTATTGCTATGTCATAATGTTTTAGCGAAAATATACAAACTTTTCTGTTGTGGCAACTTATTGAATTTATTAACATGGAGTATTAGTATAATGTGAAGTGAAATTAAAATCTCATTGTTAAGTTGTTTGTTAAGGGAATATTTTCAACAATTGAGAAAATGTTAATAAACAATTATAGTAATGTTTGCATGTTTTTGTGATCTATATGGTGACACATAAATTTAATGCTTACTTTTGGTATAATTGTATGAATTAGAAACTTATATATCATAATGGTTTTTGAATTATGTTCCATGGTAGCTGGTATTGGTATTTAGACGTGGAATTGAGAGATATTTTAGTTTATTTTTATAACACTATCAGGAGGTGGATAATGTAGATACCAATCAAAGATGTTATTTTTAAATTATATTTTATAATAGCATATGAGAGTAATTTTATAACAAACTAGATTTTAATTTGCATTGTCTTTTATAATGGCATACATGGATAATTTTGATAAAAAAAATTAGGAGGTCATTTTATATTACTTCTGTAACAACATATGTGGGCCGAGTAATTTAGATGCAAATTTTGAGTGTTATTTTAAATTATATTTAATAAAGCAAGAGGTGGGTAATTTAGATCTAGGGGGTTGTTTATATATTTTCATAATGACATTTATGGGTAATTTTTTATAACGTAAAATAGATCCAATGGGTATTTTTGGCAATCATAATTTGGGTATACCAAATAAAGGTAAAATAATGTTTTGTCAGTGTCAATTTTTGTGAGAAATTTTGTTATTTATCTTTATCCTAGTGCATCTGATGAAAATTAATTAACGTGGAACCTCTATTTATAGTAATAGTAAGATATTGATAGGACAAATCAAAACTGCATTTGTCTCTACTTCTCCGGTCCTTTCTCAATCAGCTGAGCCTACGCCCTACGTGCATCCATGCTCAGCTGGAAGAACCGAACACTGAGTGAGAGCTGAGATGACTCGGACCAATGCAATACTGACAGCATATCATGACTTAATCATGCTGTGTTTCACAAGGACACTATTAAGCGGGCCTGGTTTAAAAGTTGATATGTCTACTGGACTACTGATCCAGAAGTGACATAAAATGGCTTTTACCAACATAAACACTGTACACTCGGACTCAAAGCTCAATCGGTATACATTCTGTTAATGGTCAAAAAGAAAAAAAAAAGTAGACATTTTAGGCTTTCAGCGCACTTTGCTTGAACCAAATATTTTATACAAAAATGCAACGGAAACAGAGACATAACCTTTATATGGAATTCCTGTTTTAGATTTTTTTAATATATTTGAATACTATAGTTCATTTGTCTTTTGTACATATCAAAGCAATACCATACTTGTGCTTATTATTAATTGCCATAAAAAGTATGACATAAATAGAGATGCCCCCAAAAAGCAAACAACTTGTCAGTATAGAAAAATTATTTTCTTCCTAACTTCTAAATACATATTTACACAAAATTTTCGAGTTATACATTTTCAAATGGAACTTAAAGTGTAATAAGTTTGGAAATATGATTTTGCAAGAAGGAAAAACATGCTTTTCTGGGAATATCTTTGGGAGAATAGAGTCCACTAGGCCAGACTCCTCCACATCTCTTTCTTTCGCTAAAGCTAAAGATTAATGAAAGATCCTCCATGGCGGCATGGACCATGATTTGCAAGCCAAAAGACAAATGTGGTTTAGAAGTGTTAGATTTGCACCCATAAAATGAGGTTCTGCTAATGAAGCAGTTGCATACATTTTTTGACACAGGAGATTCCCTAGATTGAGTGTATATGGGTAAAACAACAAAGGAATGGTAAACTACCAAGTCAGTAAAAAAAGGTTCTCTTTTTTACGTGGCCTATTAAAGCTTTTGGATAAATCTAAATGAATTCTTTCGGTGTGGTTTTGCAAGATGGCAAAAAATGCTGTTCTGTGGAGATCTTTGGGAGAATAGAGTCCACTACCAAACTCATCCACATCTTTTTCCTTCGCTAACGATCAACGCATTACTCTTCAGGAAGTCTAGGGAAGAACAGATCTTCTGAATTTGTTTTATTTGCCTTTATCAACAGACATTTATTCAATTGAAGGATATTGAAAACATTTTATGAGGTATAACACCAACATAATTATTATTGGTGGACATACATTCGGGGGCCTCAAATTTACTCCCCTACTAGAGCATATACAATTGTTTGATAGGGTATGGCATTCAGAGACACATTTGGCTTCTAAGTGGTTTTGGAAATACTCGTGTCAATATAAACATAAGGTTGTATTTGGTTCTTTCAGCTACTTATGAAACACAGGCTCACCACTAAAAATAGTCTTAAATAAAGGAACATGGTTTAGATCATTCTTACATGCTTGTGTCCTCTGCTCTCAAGGAGCTGAAGAGGCCTTAGAACAGCTGTTTCTTGTGTGTGATTTTGCTCAAGATAGCTGGTCTTTGTTAAGCACTCCACTCAGATGCAACATGCCATGATACTTTTGTTGTTCTTGAGAGCATCAAAAGGAAATTGGATGTTCCTTTTCTTCGGGGGTATTCAGCATACTAAATCAGATTTCAAGAAAGAAGTTTCTATGGTTACCCATAGAACAAAACATAGAGTTTTTCCTTGTTCTAGAACAATGGGTACAACCTTTTGTTCATCGTTCCAAACCTGTTTTGTTTATTTGTCAACATGAACTGCCAAACAACTGTATGGATCTATCGATGACAGACAAACAGAACGAGGTTAAGCTTGTACGCACTTTGTCAAACATAGGTAACCTCGATGCAAAAATAAATAAATACAAAACGGCACAAGCAAAATAACAAAGCTTGACAACGAAGTGATGAGATAGTATTAAGCTAAGCAGTGACCTGTGAAGGCGTGCCATGGAGAAGAGGAAGAAGAGGCAGGCTCGACTCCTCCGCCTCACTCATGATGGAGTCTCCTTTCATTGTGTTTGCTTCTCGGTCAGCTCAGTTCTCATTCCACCCCTGCTGTATTCGCCTTTTATATTGCAAGAGGTGTACCTGAAATGAACTGAAAGGACGGCGGTAAGTGGCGTAAGTTTGTCTAAAGAAGAGAAAATCAAAGAGCCCTCCCAGTCAGTGTCACTCGAAGAACGAGGCTAAGCTAATCCACTGTCTGTTCAACAGCAATGCACGCGTACTGGTTTACTTCAAACAACAGCTATCAGTACATTTTTACATGGAAGTAATCGCATTAATGTGCCGGAGCATTTGGACATTCTGAAATGATTATATCTTTGGGAACCTCCAACTAACCTGCACTGCAAAGTGTAAAGCCATTTTCAGTCAAATAGTAGCCTTTGTTATATTAATTATACAAAGAAGTGAATGGAGCTTTCTTACCGCTTTTTGAACCATGGCTAGAAGGCTTTCTTCAATTGTAATCTTTGTACTATTTCATTTTAATAAAATTTCTCAGTAGGGGGAAATCCCTCCTGTCTCATAAAAAAAACTGCAATGCACACGAGGAGATACAATATAGCAGATCGACAACCAGCTGTTGGTGGTTGGCAAATACTCAGCACCACAAAAACATCAAGGGTAGGCGGCCCATCTTTCAGTTTGCAGTCCCACTTCAATTTCTTGTTGACGCTTAAATGGATACTCAGAACAACCCATATCTTCTAGTTTGCAGTCCCGTACTCCCGTTTATAAATTTCTTTTCAGGCGATAAACATCATCCACCTAATCTAAATACAATGATTAGTAGTCGTCCTCATTCTTAAGACCCAATACCTTCTCTCTTTATGCTAGTTCATCACTTCATCTTCACATTCAGGCACCTGTAGGATCGGAAATGTGTATAATATATCGTGCTCCAGTAGTGCTCCTTGCGTGTAGTTAAAGTAGTTGCCAAAATCAGAAATATATATATGGAAGTGGAAGGTATCGTACTGGTGTGTGCACCTGTATGACTCCCGTGCCGGTTACATACGAGGTGGTCATAACTCATAAGGCAGTCATCAATTATATGCCCCGTGCGTTGCCGTGGGACATTTGCTTCATGACATGGATCAAAGTTACACTGTTGCAGTTGCAGGGCATTTCTTCATTTCATGGATCATAGGTATAAAAGGAACGTGAAAAAAATGAAATAAAAATACTATTGCTAGTAAGATGGAATTAACTTTATAGAAATATTTAATGATATGTTTGTATATATGATGGGTGGTGGCATCATATTGTGTCACCTAATTATTTGGTGAAAACAATGTACATTATCCTGAAGATTTTGTGATGCAACTTGAAATGGAATTTTTTTTGTTTCCTAATGGGAGTGAAACCGCAGAGGAGATAAGGAAAACTGAAATAAAAACCAAAGGCATGCAGGAAATCTGCCATATAATGGTGTAGGCAAAATAGTAATATTCCTATCTGGGCATATCATCAGTTGCCATTGACTAATCTTCATATCAAGCATGGCTGCTAATAAACAAAAAAGCTTGTTGCCACGGAGAAAATTAATGTCCATTGCTTATATTTGGGGGATCACTGGTGATGTTCTTCTAAGAAATTATTGAATTCGAACATGTATGAAAAATTAGAACCATTCTGTCGGCAATCGGCAGTTGGCACGGGCTGAGCATGAACTACAAAACCAAGCCATAAGGTTCAAGTGCTTACAACCAAGCAGGGAATAAAAAACAACAAATTGAAGTTTAAGCCCATCTAAGATGAGCGACCAAATGACCGGAAAGGAACTAATAGCTACGCTTCAATTCAATTCCGGAAGCACCAACCAAACTTTGCAAAAAGACCACCATTATCATTGTCTCCAAGTCTCCGCAACCATGCTTGAACACAACGAACGCTCCTCCTTCTTATGCAGCAGGGATAACGGTTGGATCCAGTAAGTCACCCTAAAGATTATCCGTAAATATGTATTAGACTTTCCTATTCAATCATAAAGCCCAATAGAGTGCCACAGCCCCCAACAAAATCACGTTTCGAAGCCTAGGACCAATGCCATTCAGCCAAGAACCAAACATATTAAACTAGCGGGTGCTTGAATTCCAAAGGTAGTGTGCACCACATTCCAAACAAATCTCGCAAAATAGCAATCAAAAAACAAATGCTGGATAGTCTCAACAGCACTACACAAACAACATTTGATATCTGCTTGCCAATTTCTTTTTGCTAAATTATCTTTAGTAAGTGTAACTCCCTTTATTAAGTACCACAGAAAAATCTTGATTTTCAATGGTACCCTTAATTTCCAAAGTAGGGTATTTTTCGGCAGAACTCCTTGCTTAATTGTAGACACATAGACCGGATCGTTAAAAAGCCATTCTTTGTGAGATTCCATCGAAACAAGTCTCTACTCAATGTGAGACTGACCAGGACAACTTTGTACACCAAGTCATATACCACCAAGAGTTCAAATTAGTGTTTACCAAACCTTTCATAACTGAAACATTCAGATCAACCACCAGCTGCTGGTGGTTAGCAAATAGTACTCAGCACCAGAAAAACATCAAGAGTAGGCGGCCCATCTTTCAGTTTGCAGTCCCACTTCGATTTTTCGTTGACGCTTAAATGGATGCTCAGAATAACCCATATCTTCCAGTATGCAATCCCAGTTATTATTATATGTAATATATACACTGTGCTTCTTGCGTGCAGGACTGCAGGTAGTTGCCAAAATCAGAAATATATATATGGAAGTGGAAGGTATCGTACCGGTGTCTGCACTTGCATGACTCCCGTGCCGGTTACATTCGAGGTGGTCATAACTCATAAGACAGTCATCAAGTATTCAATTATTAATTTGGTTGGGAAACATGTGCAGTGGCAGAGCAGTGGAGATGAAATGTGGCGGAGGGATGGGATGTTCAGTATCAACCATACATAAAAATGCTTCTGCAGCCTCTTATGTTTTCTCTAAAATTCAAGACTTTGAGATTCTATTCTTATATATATATGCTTTTCCTTAAACTTCAGCTAGATTTGTACTGTAAACTTTAAAACTTAGAAGCATGGTACAATAAGCAACTTCTTCTTGCATTTTTTGAGGAAAAAAAAACAATAAGCAACTTCCAACTATTTCCCCAATAATAGGTAGCAGGCAGTAGCATACATGTAGCAACTAGCCTTCTTGATCTACAACCTTTTCTCTATCCTCTACAGTAACTAGAGAAGGATAATGTATGTATACGTGCAGGAAGGAAGGGGAGTTGAGCCCAGGTTGGCCTCCCAGTTTGCTTCTCTTATAAATCGTATTTTTTCAGTCAACGAACAGTGTTTTTTTCTCACAACAAATCAGCGAACAATACTTTCAGACATGGCTTTTCAAACAAGTGAACATGGCACGGTGGTGCTGCTATGCATCACTTCTAAAATCGCTTAATACTATAGATGCCAGACGTCTTTCCTATTTTATTAATAGAACAACAGATCTTACATTTTGAATTTTTTTTATTTTTAGCCCAAATTTGAAACATATTTTGGATCTGACCCGTATTTGAAAATATTTTCAAAACTAGTTCGTTTGGACCCGCCACCATGCATGGCGGGGCAAATGAACTGTACCCCGCCATGCATGGCGGCGGGGTCCAGCTGCCTCGTGGCCTACCGCCCGGGGTGCCTGCTGACGTGGCTCGAGAACGTGGAAAGGCGTACCCCGCCATGCATCATGGCGGGTTACCCTACCCCGCCACGCATCATGGCGGGGTAGGGCCATGGCCACTTAAACGGCCGGGCCCTTCTTGTTTATGTCTTTCCTTCCATTCCATACCCCGCAGCGCCCCTCTCCGCCCCAGCGCCCGAGCTCCCCTCTCCCAGCGCCCCTCCCCCCAGTGCCCCTCCCCGGCGGCTGCCGTCCATCGTCGGTCCTTGTCCCGGCCACCCCTCATATAAGGAAGGTAAAATTTCTTATTTACTTTCTATTTCTATAGTTTAGTCATGTTAGTTTGCTTAGTTATAGTATGTTTGGTTAATTTATTTAGTAAAGTTATATTAGTTTTAATCGTATTGATATTGTGGATTATTTTTGAATGGTAAGAATTATAAGTGTTATGTGATTTGTGTTGAAATAATTTCGTGTTTTTAGATGGAGGACTCGTATCGTGAGTCGATTTGGAGGAAAAAGGGTCGTCCTAGAGAGATGTACCCCGACGTGTCTTGCAAGGATGCGCCCGTACCTCCCGAGGAACCTTTCCCTAACTGTGACTGTGGTCATCCGGCGCACGTGGGCCAGTCGAGACATCCGGATACTGCGGCACGTTGGGGTGCCATCAAACCATTCCAATTCTTCAGTGTGAAAGCCTCGCCAAACTTCAAACTCAAACGGTCACATAGATCGCTAAAACTAGGGGTGCCATCAAACCATTCCAATTCTTCATACATATCCTCAAACTGGCAATCCTCCCTTCAAACACTTCCTCCGTAAAAAACTCTTACACCGTAATCCATCTACAAAATGATTTGACATCCGATTATCAACTAATCAATATAGTAGTACTAATTACTACATAACTAACTAACTAACCAATATGGTAGTACTAAATACAACATTAATACTACTTAACTAACTAACTAACCTTACTTAACTACCTAACTAACTAACTTACTAACTAAATTATTAACTAATAACTAATATTAACTAACTAACTACAAATAATCGTTAACTAACTAACTACCTAACAATTTAAGTAACAAAAAATTTTAAAAAAATTATTGTGAACCAAAGGCGCCGTGCAGACGGCCTCCAAGCCGCGAAACGGCGGCGCGGCGGGGGGCGAGGGACGGGGATGAGGCCGGGCGGCGGCGCGGCGAGGTCAGCCAGGCGGCGGCGCGGCGGGGGCGGCGCGGCGCGGCGCGGACGAACGAATGACAAAAATAACAAGGGCCCGGCCGTTTAAGTGGTCATAGCCGTACTCCGCCATAATGGGGGGCGGGGTAGGGTACTCCGCCATGATGCGTGACGGGGTAGGGGTAACCCGCCATGATGCATGGCGGGGTACGTCCTTCCACGTTCCCGAGCCACGTCAGCAGGCACCCCGGGCTGTTGGCCACGTGGCAGCTGGACCCGCCACCATGCATGGCGGGGTACAGTTCATTTGCCTCGCCATGCATGGTGGCGTGGCCAAACGGCCTAGTTTTGAAAATATTTTCAAATACAGGTCCGATCCAAAATATATTTCAAATTTGGGCTAAAAATAAGAAAAATTCTACATTTTTGCTCCGTGGCAGGCAGTGCAGGCGAGAGTGTAGCTTCACAAGTCAGAACAAGTGGTATTGACGATACTCTGAATAGTGATGAAAATGGAATTCAGAAAATCAACCATTTCCCTTTAAACTTGTAATAAGGCTAGATATCCGTAACGATTTTAACATAGACACCAATTAGATGTATCAAATCCTTTTTTTCTTTTTTTTCTTTGTCCGATTTTGTATCCATATTCGAAAAAATGGATGATATCAACAAATGTACATCAAGTCCAAAATCCCGGATCAACCCTAGAAATTAATTTCTAGGAGCGGTTCATATAATAAAATCGCCCTTAGAAATCTACATATCTTGAGGGGATGTTAAAATTTGTAGATTTATAGTAGCAATATAATTGCTTATGGCAACCATAAAAAAATCAATTTTCATGGTCGGTTACTTATGACAACAGCCTGTAGAAATAGTGAACACATAAATTAATTTATAACTTTTTCAAACAAAATTCAATAAGGACAAACTTTATATCAAAATTGTAAAGCCAGACAAGATCTAAAATTTGTTAGTTGACAACCTTTTCCAATTATTTGTTAAAAGTTCATATACTTTTATTTCAAACTTTAAATTTTTCAAATGACCTCAGACGAAGACACTACATATTATGCTACAAGTGATTATATGATATTATGGTTAGGTTGAGGCTCCCCACAAGTCATAAGACCATCTCCAACAACATCCCCTACTTTCAGTTTAGGTAGTGTGAGTAAAAAAAACCAGCTCCAACAGGCCCCCTACTTAGATTTGTTGGCCTCCTATTTTCTCCTCCACACTGCCTATTCATGTTGGCCCTTACTTGTGGCTACCCAAAATTTTCATCTCTTCCTCATGCAACCTCGTGACTCGATCCGCTGCCCCGGCGGTGTCCCTCCCTGGCGAGCGCTGCCCGGCGTGTCCACCGACTGCCCTCTCCTCCCCTACGCGGCTTGCCCCGCCATGGTGGCCCTCTCGATGGCACAGTAGCCCACCCCGACGGTGGCGTGCCGGCCCTCCCGATGCGACGGTCCTTTCCGGTGCGCGAGAACCTCCTCCTCGCGGGTGCGTCCCCGCCGGCGTCCGCTTTTCCCCGGGCGCGGCCCCTCCCCGCCGGCATCCGCTCTTCCCCAGGCGCGGCCGCTCTCCCCCGGGCGGGGCCGCCCTCCCCAGCCGCTCTGATTTGGATAGTATTGCTAGAGATGCTCTATGGTCACCGGTTTGGAGCATGTGTATGCCTATTGCATCTAAAAAAGTGACCGTGTGGTACACGACTGGCATAGTTGTTCTATATTGTTTTTGTGAACTAATTCTGATTCTCTAGAAATCCATTTTATCAGCCGTTATAGGCCCGCCACCTGTAAACATCTCATTTCTAAAATCAGTGGTGTAGCCGTGTAGGTGTGGTTTCAAAAACTAGCCCTGAGTAGATCTTGATAACGTCTAAAAGTCCTATGTGTAGTTGTGGAATAATGTGGTACTAGAAGTCATTCCTATGACTAAGTATATCAACTTTAATATTTACTCATGTTGTAGCACAAAAAATGTTTAAAATAAACTATTAATGATATTAGTTTTTATACTAGTTATGATAAATTTAACTATTTTAATCTAAATAACAACACTAATTTTAATAATGTTACCATACCGACTTTATTTAATACAACTAATGACATACGATATTGTATTTAAATAGTTGGCATTCAGATTTTAGAAGTTAAAATATTTCACATTAACAATTAATTATTGAGAAAGTATTCAAAAGTTATTATATCTTGCTACCAGGCTTTGCCACGCTTGTAGCACCAAACCCTATAAGGAACACTCATTTCCAATTTTAACATATGATTTTTAGCCATCAGCAAGGTATGACGCTCATCACACCTTAATTTCCTAGCAACTCCACTCCTAACCATCCGCCATGAATGCTTCAGAGAGATCAAGCTGCTGCTCTGAACCGCGCTGACGAAGAAGGAAGACCAAACATATTTCCACATGGGCCGCTTGTGGGCTTTAGTATATGGCGCAGCCTGGCAGGAGGCCCAATTATTTATCATTTAACATAGGAAAAAGTCTACTTTTCATCCCCTAACTTTCACGATAGTCCGTTTTTCCTCCATCAACTTCAAAACCGGGCAAATCACCTCCCTCAACTTTTCAAACCGTGCATTTTACCTCCTTGGAGCGGTTTCGAAGGCGGTTTTGCTACAGTAAATGGTGGATTTGCTACAGTGAGCGGTTTTGTCTTTTTCTTTTTTTATTTATTTCGGCTGAATCTTTGAAAAATCATAGTAAATCACAGAAAAATTATAAAATGAAAATTCCAATTTTGTTGCACTCCACATGAGTAGATCTACATATTGAACATATAATATGGTATGCTTTAGTACAAAATTTTTGCTACCAAGGTTTTGTCTTTTTCTTTTTTATTTATTTGGCTGAATCTTTGAAAAATCATAGTAAATCACAGAAAAATCATAAAATAGAAAGTCTAATTTTTTTGGACTTCACATGAGTATCTACACAGTGAACATATAATACGGTATGCTTTAGTCCAACAAAATAATTATAGAAGCTGCAGCTATGAATTATTTCAA
Source organism: Saccharum hybrid cultivar R570 (assembly GCA_038087645.1). Lineage (NCBI taxonomy): Eukaryota > Viridiplantae > Streptophyta > Magnoliopsida > Poales > Poaceae > Saccharum > Saccharum hybrid cultivar. Next base: position 27,184,844 of record JAQSUU010000066.1, on the reverse strand, counting down.
TTAATTACAGAAAAGCATAGATCTAAAGCTACAATAAAAATTTTATACTAAAGCATACCATATTATATGTTCACTGTGTAGATATGCTCATGTGGAGTCCAACAAAATTAGATTTTCCATTTTATGATTTTTCTGTAATTTACTATGATTTTTTAAAGATTTAGCCAAAATAAATAAAAAAGAAAAAGGCAAAACCTTCATAGCAAAAACTTTGTACTAAAGCATACCATATTATATGTTCATTGTGTAGATCTACTCATGTGGAGTGCAACAAAATTGGATTTTCCATTTTATGATTTTTCTGTGATTTACTATGATTTTTCAAAGATTCAGCCGAAATAAATAAAAAAAGAAAAAGACAAAACCACCTCACTGTAGCAAAACCACCGTTTACTGTAGCAAAACCGCCTTCGAAACCGCTCCAAGGAGGTAAAATGCATGGTTTGAAAAGTTGAGGGAGGTGATTTGCCCGGTTTTGGAGTTGAGGGAGGAAAAGCGGACTTTCGTGAAAGTTGGGAGAGGAAAAGTAGACTTTTTCCTTTAACATATTTCCACTTGCAAGCAGTTGCCTGAATCGGTCGCCGCTCCGCCCGCCCATCGCCAGATCGACCGACCGACCTGTGCTGTGCCCCGGCCTGTCGATCCATCCCTCTCTGTGTCTCCATTAGACTTTGACCTAGATCAGGAGGCTTCGTCTCTGCAGTTTGCAGTCCTATGACAACATCGTGAACATGATTGACCAGGCCCTGTTCGCTTGTTTTCGGCCGTACTTTTTCAGTGAAGGAATATGTTTTCTCTCATAACAAATCAGCAAACAGTACTTTTTAGCTTATCTTTTCAGCAAAGAGGTACATATTGTAGTTTATATAGATGACAAATTTTTTAGAGGAAGAAATATAATACTGGACGAAACATCCCACACGTTGCTGTGAACAACAGTGGAATGATTCTTTGTTACAAGGTTGGTTTGGGAAATTGCACTGAATATTAGTTGAAAGTTCAGAACACTTCAATTAATTTACATGGACATTTCATGGTATATCTGAAAGAAACTGCAGAGTTTCAAGAATTTTTTTGCTATGAATTTAAATTGCAAACTAAATTCAATGCACTCAAGTACACGTTATGGCATAAGAGATTGATCCATGCAGTGATGATCACTGCCCAGATCAAGACATCAGTGTCAGTTTAAAATCTTCCTTCACTTCAATACCCCCCTTCACTGCAGATTTTGAACCGGTGAAAGGTCCTAGTTTAGTTTTAGTAATTGAGTGACAACCTAGGTGGACTAATATGTGTTTAATGTGAGATACACATGCAATTAGTCTATAGGTACACTTGTGTGAGCAACACATGACATGAAGGTGAAAATGGCTTGGATATATTGCAAAGCTCATACATGTGATGAAGGAGCTCATTGCTATGAGACATGACATGCAGTCATGTGACTATATGTGGAGAAGATGGCTTGGCTTGATGGACCGGTTGCAAGTGTGAAGGGCAAGTTGGAGGCCTTGAAGCGATAAACCGCGTGTCGGGGAAGCTTGAGCAAAGACTTGACGCCGATGAACCGAAGTAATGGTGAAGAGCAAGTGAGTGCAAGATCAATGAACCAATAAGTCACGTGATGATATGAAGTGAATTATATCATTTGTGATAAGTTAGTGCATGTGTTGGATCAACATTGGAGGAGATTAAATAGAATGCGCAAGGCAAAGATATAACTTATAGGGTATTTTATTTCACCGATCAAATTAAGGTTGTGTAGAGAAGTGCATAACTGGGTTTAGGAGCATAACTGGGTTTAGGATAGATGGCCGTACTATCAAGAGAGACAAATTTATTTGCATATCGGTCATCTAGTGCCACTTGATTGATCTAACTTCGCATATGTGTTAGGATCGAGTGACGTGGTGAAAAGAGAGTTGATCCTCTAGAAAATGTTTATGAAAATACTAACACACAAGCACACAGGGACGAAGGTATGTACATTGTAGTGGGTGCAGATGCACCCACGACCAAAAGAAAATTTAGAAGCAATTATTAGATATTGACCTCATATGCGCCCCCTCGTCCCAACACCATGCACCCACGAATCTAGCCAACTTGTGTCGGGCTGCCTGCGCAGCGGCCAGCAGGTTCGATACACTCAGGAGAGACGGGGCAGTGAGCCATAGTCCATAGAGCAGTCCAGCGTTTGTCCCTATTTCTTTCGAGTAAAAGTCAAAAAGTAAATCATCAAAATAAAGTATTGCATAATTGTTGGTTGTTGTTTGCCCAGATCCAGCGTTTTATGTACAAATGTAAAACTGAAACTAGTCGTGCGCATCTTTTGTTTTGTGAGCATCTCTAAGAGTTCTTCGAAACTCATTCTCTAAATCATCCCTTGTATAAAAATCATTCTCTATATCTTTATCCGCACTCTAGAGAACTAATTTTGTTTTCTATTTTTGGCTAGACAGAAATCTAGAATAGAGGATCATAATATTTACTAATCTAATTAAAGAAGCTGTTGGAAGGTGTTTTTTCCACCAAAATCTCTATTCACGAAGGATATAAAGAGACTCTCGGAGTTGTTCTTACTTCAGTACATTATACACGTAATAAAATTAATATTATATGTAGGTTTGTCCATTCAATAAATGCTTTTAGTTGCACTACATTGCCATCGTACATTGCTATCACATATATTCAACAAATGACGTTAATTGGTCACATTATTATTTAGAAAATATGTAACTCATTCATGTTCCAAATTATAGTTACACATTCACTTTAGGTTTGTCTCAAATCAGTTTGTCTAACTTTGACGAAGTCTTTAGAATAGAGAATTTCAAATAAATGTGTTGTCAGGACATATTTCATGGGGAATTTAATGAGATTAATTTGATCTTGTAGATTTTAGAGTATTTTTTTATATACTTAGTTAAGATTAAAGAAATTTGACTTAAAACATTATAATTTACTCATGATGTCATAGATGCGCCGTAGTACTTATGATATACAAGTGCTAAAGTGCCACACCCCCTTGATTTTACTCTAGCTTCGCCACTGCAAGCACATGATGTTGTACACTTGGTGGTGTTGACACATTTGTAAAGGAGAAGAAGTTTGAGTCGAAGGAAATCAACTTGGAGAAGAAAAGGAGGAGATGGTGTTCACTGTGGTGCACCGGACGCTGAGGATGTTTGGACCGGACTCTGCCTGGCGAGTCTGGTAGCAAACCGGCCCTAGCACTCAGGCGCGGAGCTACGGTTGCACTGGACTCTGACACCGGGCGCAACCAGATGCTCCGATGTCACTGTTCATCATCTGGAAAACGCGCACAAAATAGCAAAATAACTCTCTGGATCCTTTCTGTGTTGGACATGACCCTAGGGGTCGCAACATCCGGTCAAAGGACTGGCGCGTCCGGTCCGATCAACGAGTGCGCGCGAGTGAAGTAGCCATTGGGGCACAACGGTTCGCTTCGAACGGCTACGACATGTGGCATCCATCCAGCGACCGGACGCTAGTTTTGGAGAGTCCGGTTGTGGATTGAGTGTCCGGTCTAGTCACAGAGAACCCAATGAAGGGGGTATAACTGCTCTATTTGCTTCTGGACTATAAAACCAAGCACTAGCCGCCCTTGAGCTGGTTGCTGAGCACCCTTAGGCCTTTGCAGCTTGTGTTGGTGTGCTTGGGAGTCCTCTAACTCACTTGTGCTTGTAAGAGTGCGAATCGATTGCGAGTGAGTGATTCTAGTGCGATTGCATTGAGAGATTGCATCGAGTGACACTAGGTGATCAAGTTGCAAGTCGGTGGTGCTTGTTACTCTTGGAGGTTGCCACCTCCTAGATGGCTTGGTGGTGGTCTCCGTCGAAGCACGTAAAGAAGATTGTGCAGTGTTGCAGAGAAGTGATTGTGAGGGATATTGTGCTCGCCCCGCGGGAGCGACGAAGAGCAACTCTAGTAGAGCGTGCCATTGAGTGCCCTTATCTTGTGGAGGTTCTTACGGCGCCCTATTGTAGGGCTAGGCGTGATGCCTATTAGCGCGTGAACTCCCAAGTCAACCAGCCAACACAACGGGGACTAGCATGTTGGCAAACAAGTGAACCTCGAGATAAAAATCGCCATGTCATCATCTTCCTATTTGTTTGTGATCCCCTTACACAAGCTTATACTTACTTATTATTCATATATTGTGCTTGTGTAGTTGCTCTTGTAATTTGTGTAGCTTTCTAGTTACCTTGTTTGTGTAGCATAGAACTAGCTTCTTTGCGTAACTAGTTGGCTTGAGTAGCCTTGTTAGTTACATTGCTTAGTTTGTGTAGCTAAGTAATTTGAGCTCTCTAATTAATTTGGCTTGAGTAGCCTTGTTATTGAGTATTGCTAGTGAGCTTAGGCTTTGTGCTTTCGCATACTAGTTTGTTAGCTTGATTAGTGCTTATAAGTGTCGGCTTAATTGCCGTTCTGCGGGTGCGAGGCCATCAGACAGCGGGTGGGCGAAAAAAAAGAGCAGGGTCGCCCTACCGAGTGTTCCACCTTCCGGTGATCGCCGCCGGCGATTCCCCGCCTTATAAACAATTAAAAGTAGGAGATCGTGTCTAGTTTTTTATGCTCTTTTGATCTATCCGTGATTTGTGGGAGTTCGTGCTTCTTGGGTTACGATGAAGGTTTCCCCTGGTTCTGAGTTGGGGGTGAATTCACCTCGTGCGGCACAGGTGTTGCATTCAAGGGTGTCATCTGGTCACCGGAGAGATCATCGGAGCGGAGTAGATGACGTCTGGCATAGGCGAAAATCCGCGTTTCGCTCGCCTAGTCATGCTATGGCTTCGGAGTTCCCCACTTTGGCGGAGAGCTTGCGGCGATCTGGGAAGTGGGGCATTTCGTTGCCATTGGACAAATCTTCGATGAAGTTCATACAAGCGAGTAATGAAGATTCATTCCCTTTTGAAGCTATCGAGCACTCAAAGGTTAAACTCAAAGTAGTTCCCATCGAGCTCTGCTGGTCCAACAATGGAGGGCAGAAGGGAGCGGGAAAGGAGTTTGATGTGGGAGATGATAAGCTGAGGCGAAACATCCAGCAGAAATCACCCAATACGGAGCGGTGGTTCAGAGCACCACCAAAGGTGAGGCTTACCGCTGGCATCCTGGGGCAGAGACCCAACTTGGGTACACGTGTTGGTAATCTAGAGTGGGGTGAGCGGGACGAGGATGATGACCTCGAGTCGAGGCATCCCAGACCCTCTTCTCCACCTCATCCCCCAGATCTGACCGCATCTCCTCATTCGGATCCCTGGACATCGCCGTCTAGGGTTTCCTCCAAGCCTCCTTTCTCACACATCCGTAAATTGGTTAGCCATTTTTGGAGAAAAGATTCATCTAGATCCTTTGCTGCTGCGGTTCGAAGCGAACCTGCTCCCATCGTGATTATCAATATGAATCGCGGTGGGGGGGATGGGGGAATTACGGGCCGAACAGAGGTGGTTTCGATGCTAGGCGCCACGCGCGCGGTGGTGGCCGTCTGGGACCGCGGGAGAACGTTTGGGATCGTGCGGCTCAGAAGATGGAGGGACGTCCAGAGAAGAGTGCAGGTGAGAAATCAGGTGATGCTCCTGGGAAGAATAAATCTGGTCGGAACAATGGAGAGGTTACTGAGGATGTCATTGGCTTGGGCAAAGAAGCTGGTTAGAAGAGTGGAGAAGATCAGGCTAATGATTCAGGCAATGTAAATCAGAAGGGGATTACCAGCAAATCTACTATACAAGGTACTCTCGGAACCAATGCTCAGGATATTGGTGAATTTAATCAGAATAAAGCTCTTGTTGCAAATCAGAATCAGAACAGAGTTCCCTGTGATTACTGTGGGCTGTACAATCACTTATCCAAAGATTGCAGACGTATGCTGTGTGAGATTTGTGGCTTTGGAAATCATATTACTTACAACTGTAAGAGATGTCTGCCTTGGAATTATGGACCTGAGTTGTGTGCAACCCAAGTGGAAGATCAAAGTTTTTTCTACATTGATGAGATCATTGATCCTAGATCGGCCAGGGAAAAGGATAGTACTGCAATTATATCTATATTAGAAGGTCATGCCACTAGGAAACATATTGAGCAAGTTTTTATGAATATCCTTGGGTCTGACACCTGGAAATGGCAAGCTAGACAGATTGGCGAGAAGAAATATATCATGAGGTTCCCCAATGCTAGAATGGTGAGGGATTGGAGTCAATTCAAATCATTAGAGATGAGCAATGCTGATGCCCAGATGAAAGTTGAGCCTTGGTCACCTAGTGTGGGAGCAAAAGGGATGCTACAACAAGCCTGGTTTAGAGTGAAAGATATACCTCCTGATCAGAGATCTGTGAGAACTATAGCAAAAGTTGGTGGTCTGGTAGGTAAAGTCTTGGAGATTGATGATTCTACTAGATTCAGTAAAGACTATGTCAGAGTTAGGATTGCTTGTCGAGATGTGAGTAAAGTCCCAAAGACTGCTGAAAGTACCCTTGGACTGTTTCTGCATGACTTTCATTTTGAGAGGGAGTTATTGAATGATGGTGGTGATAGAACCCTTTCTAGTGGTATCAAGATTGGAGATAAGGATCAACAACCCCCACCAAAAAGATACAAGTCTGATGACACTGTGGGGCAAAGCTCTAACACTCAAGGTGGTAAAATTAATACCAAGTTTTCCAGGATTGAGGTGGGGCAAATTGAAGATAAAGGGGGGAGTGTGCAAGTCCAACCTTCTGCTACTAATGATGCTTCCAAAGGGGGTAAAGATACTGGTAAATTTGATGGTCTGAGGGATCAACTTGACAAGAAGGGGAAATACATCTCTTTATCTGCTCCTCCCAAACATAGTACTGCTAAGTCTGTCTCTGGTAGTAAATTCATGGCTGATGCTCAGAAATCTTATAGAAATGCACAGGCAGATGAAGGGTTGAATGATAAAGTACACATTCCTGACTCTTTTGATGAGTCTGACACTGATAGTGAAACGCTAAGTGACAAACTTCGTAAGATTGGAGCTTATGAAGGTGGTGATCAGAGTGGTTCTAAGGATGGTGACATAAATGATCAACAGCAGATATGGCACTTGGAAGAAAATGTTGATTTGGCCTTGGACACAATAACTTCTAAGGATATTGATGCTGTCAAAACTATTGATGTGATCCCTAATCTTGTGGTTGAGGCCAATAACAAAAATGATACAGTGATGCCTACTACGCTCTCTCCTGAGGTGTTCCTGCCTGATGATCACATCATTAACACACAAGAGAGTACGGCTTCTGAAATCAACACCCAACCTTCTCAACAGATTCAAGATGATATCGGAGGTGAAACACAGGAAGTGGATCTGAAGTCAACCAAAGGGGCAGCTCAACAGGAGAAGAGGCGTAGTGAGAGACTGAAGAAAACTATTGCTTTGACTACTCAAGAAAAGGTGGACACTATAGCTAAGAAGAGAAATCTGGAAGGTACTACGAAACCTCAGACTTTATTTTCTGAATTACCATTCTCCTCTTTACATTATATTCCTGAAAAAATGGGAATTAATATGAAGGATGATAGTAACAATTATTTTGATATCTTGAAGGAGTTAGAGATTGCTAGATCTAACCTTTTTATCAAACAGCAACAAAATAATTCCAACATGAGTATTGAAGAAGTTGTTGATGAACCTGAAGAACCAAACTTACAACTTGAATGGATTCAGGAGGAATCATCTAAGCCAGATGAATCCTTTTTTGATCAATCCAAAAAGAAAAAGAAAGGTACTAGAAAAGCAAATAGGATTACTCCCCTAAAGGTTAGGGGCAAACAAGCTCAGGAAGCTCCTGACTTGAGAATAAAGAGAGGGAAAAAAATATAAGTCATGAATCTGCAAGGGTTGGTTTGGAATTGTAGGGGCCTTAAGAAAAAAGGGACCTCTACCTTCTTAAGAACTCTTATTGAACATCATCAGTTCCATTTCATTGGATTGCAAGAAACTATGATTGAAAATTGTGATGACTCTCTCATTAGAAGATTTGATCATCAAAATGATTACCTATGGTTATGGAATGCATCCAGAGGTAAGTCTGGTGGGATCCTGGTAGGAGTCAGAGTGGAATTTTTTGATACAAATGAATTTATGGGATAAACAGTTAAAAGTCAAGTGGAATTTGCTGATTGTATATGGTGATGCTCAGGAAGAAGGAAAAATTCCTTTCTTAACTGAGTTGTCTCATTTTTGCTCCAAGAGTCATGACCCTTTGCTCATTGGGGGAGATTTCAATATTATTAGATATACTAGGGAAAGGAGCTCAAACAATGGGGTTCACAGACATTCTGGCTTATTTAATGCGCTGATTAACTTTTACGCACTTAGGGAAATCTCAATGACGGGAAGATTGTTCACCTGGTCCAATAATCAAGACCCACCCACACTGGAAAAACTTGATAGGATTCTTGTTACTAGCGGATGGGAAGATCTCTATCCTCAAGTTATGGTCAGAAAACTTCCAAGGGAAGTTTCCGACCATAATCCTCTGATTATTTCTTGTGGCATTATGAAGAAGCATTCTAACTTTCAATTCAGGTTTGAGCTTAGTTGGTTGGACAATCCTGAGTTCAAACAAGAAGTGAACAGAATATGGAATAAACCTTGTTATGCTAAAACTGCGCTTGATAGAATTCAGCAAAAACTCAAATTGTTTAAGCAATTCTTTAAAGGTTGGGGATTTAATCTCTAGGGTGAGCTGAGAAATAAAAGAAGATTGATTCAAGAGGAGCTTTGTGAACTAAAAGAGTTAGAGGAAAAAGGAGACTTTTTACCTCAACAACTTTTTAGAAAGATTGAGATTCTAAGAGAAAATCTTAACCTGTTGGAGCAAGAAGAGCTTTATTGGTACAATAGAAGTCATGAGAATTGGCTTCTTAAGGGTGACATAAATACTAAATTTTTCCATAAATGTGCAAGTGGCACGAAAAGGAAGAACACTATTATTACCTTGGAAAATGAAGGAGTTGTAATTGAAGGTGATAAACAGTTAATGGAACATGCAACTGCATATTACAGAGAGCTCTTTAGCCCTGAAACTCAATATGATATCAGCTTGGATCCTTCAATTTGGAATCAAGCTGAAAAATTGAATCATCAGGAGAATGAAATCATTTGTAAGTCCTTCACTGAAACTGAAGTCAAGGGGGCTTTGTTTCAAATGGAAAAAAAATAAGGCCCCTGGTCCAGACAAGATCCCAATTGAATTTTTTCAACACTGCTGGGATATAGTGAAAAATGATATATTGGAATTGTTTGATGATTTTCATCATAATAAGGTTGATATTAGTAGGCTTAATTATGGAATTATAACCCTTTTACCAAAAGTCAAGGAGGCTTCAAAAATCCAACAATTCAGACCCATTTGTTTGTTAAACTGCTTATACAAGCTTATCACCAAAACTCTTACTCTGAGACTAGAACCTTTTGCTGATAAACTCATTCACAGAACTCAAACTGCCTTCATGAAAGGTAGAAACATCACATCTGGAATTATGTGTTTGCATGAAATTCTTCATGAGACCAAAAAGAACAAACAAATTGGAGTAGTGTTTAAAATTGATTTCGAGAAGGCATATGACAAGGTAAGCTGGAAGCTTCTGTTTGAGTGTTTAAACTTAAGGGGCTTTGATAGCAAATGGTGTTGCTGGATTAAGCAGGTGGTTTCTGGTGGGACAGTTAGTGTGAAACTGAATGATTCTGTTGGGCCATATATTAAGAGCTTTAAAGGTGTTAGACAGGGTGATCCATTGTCCCCCATTTTGTTCAATTTTGTGGCTGATTGCCTCACCAGAATGGTCATTAGAGCACATGGAAACAACCTCTTTTATGGTCTAATTGATAACATCATTCCCAGGGGTGTGGCTATTCTGCAATATGCAGATGACACCATTATTTGTCTCAAACATGATCTTGAGGGGGCTAGAAAGGATGAAAATGCTGTTATATTTGTTTGAAATGCTTTCTGGTCTAAAAATCAATTTTAACAAAAGTGAGATCTTGATGATCAATGATGAGGAAGAATGGGGCAAGCAGTACGTTGAGATTTTTAACTGTCAATTGGGCATTTTCCCTGTCAAATACCTGGGAGTCCCAGTGAGCCCTAGTAGATTACATTTGGTGGATTGGTTACCTTTGATTGAAAAATGTAATAAGAGGCTTGATGTATGGAAAGGGGGTAATATGACTATGGCTGGGAGAACCACTCTTATATGTTCCAGCCTTAATAACTCACCCATTTATCATATGTCTGTGTTCTTGTTATCTAAAACCACACTTAAAGAGATTGATAAGCTTAGAAGGACTTTTTTCTGGCAAGGAGGTGGGACAAAAAGAAAGTACCATTTAGTAAGATGGGTTAAGCTGTGTAAAAGTAAAAAGAAAGGAGGGGTTGGCATTAAAAACATTGAAAAAATGAACATCAGCCTGTTGAGTAAGTGGTGGTGGAAAATAGAACATGAGGAGGGTCTGTGGCAGGATATAGTTAAACACAAATACCTTTATAGGGATAATATCCATACTGTTTCTCACAAGATAGGTGATTCACCTATCTGGACAGATTTGTTAAAAGTTAAACCCATTTACCTACAGGGCAGATATGTTCAGATTGAAAATGGAGCTCTTGTTAGGTTTTGGGAAGATGCTTGGTTATCTGATAGCCCTCTTTGCTCCTTAATTCCAGTTCTTTATACTCTTTGTGAGCAGAAGGGAGTTAGCGTGGCCGATGTCAAATCTGGGAGGTCCATGATCACTTTTAGAAGATGGTTGTATGCAGATTTGCAAACCATTTGGGATATGATATGGTCCAAGGTTCAGGAGTTCCAGTTGTCTGATACTCCAGACAAAATTAAATGGAGACTCAACAAGAAGGGGACCTTTTCTGTTAAATCTGTGTATGAGGCCTTGACCAATGTTGAGTCTGGGAGACATTTTAAACATATTTGGGAGGGGAAGATCCCCGCCAAACTGAAATTCTTTATGTGGTTGGTGGAAAATGAGGCACTACTGACTAAGGATAATATGATTAAAAGAAACTAGAAGGGTAGTCCTGAATGTTTTTTTGTAAGCATAATGAAACCATCAATCATTTGTTCTTTTCCTGTTCTGTGGCTAGAGTTGTTTGGGCCTGTGTGGCTAAATGTTTAGGGGCAAATGATATTCCCAATGATATTAAGCATTGCTGGTTATGGTTAGACAGGTGGCTTCCCCAAGGCAAGAAGGTTTATGTATGGGGTGTAGCGGCCATCTGTTGGGCGATTTGGAAAGCAAGGAACAAAGCTTGTTTTGATAAAAAATTGATCAAAAGTCCGGTTGATATTATTTGCCATGCAGGGGCTCTAATGAAGTTCTGGACAGGGTTGTTTGCAGAGATGGACAGGGCAACGTTGGAAGAAGGCATTGATACGATGGTAAAGATCGCTGTGGGACTGTTGACGTCCAAGCGCAGCAGGCCATCCCAGACTTCTGATGATCAGACGACAGGCGACGATGATGAGTCTGCTTGACTGTTTGTTGCTCCTGGCTATCTGAGTGGTTGAAACAGTTTGGTTCTGATGTCTCGTTCGGCTGGATAATTAGATATCTTTTTGGTTCTGTAATAATGGTTGCTATGTTTCTCCTTTTGCAGTGGTTTCGGAGGTCTAGAACTTGGTGTAGTATGTTGCTGCGTACGGTTCATTTCTGTTTAGGCTAAGAAGGTCTTAGCTATCTGTTAGCATGTCGGTTAACTCGGTTGGTTGTTAAGCTTGGTTTCCTCTTGCGCTGAAGGTCAAGCGGAGTCTGTTAAGCTCTGTCCTTCTTTGAACCTCTAAACTCTGCTTGTATTTCCGTTCTTAATTGAATGGGAATGGGGAACCTCTCCGTGTTGAAAAAAAATTAGTGCTTATTAGGGCCATCTTATTCTCTAACAAGTTTTGTTAGTGTTGTGCCTTGTAGAAAGTTTTAATTAGGCTATTCAACCACCTTTATCCATCTAGAGATCCTTACATGATTGGGTGTGTCCATTTGGGCATGCAGATATTAGGCCACCTATGTTGGGCATTAATGGGATAAGGTGGAGATACAAGTGAGTAACAGATGCTACATCGATGAGATTTAGTTGTTTGGCATACTCATGTTGAGAACCAAAGCCAAAGCCGTAGACCGAGGTTTAGAAAACCAAGAATCGACACCGACACCGAACACCAAAGAATCAAGAGTTTGGCTCAGGTTCGGTGATCAGTTCTAAGTCAAAAAGTGACATGAAGTAATCAGTCCTAGTGCTTAGAGAGGCCACATGTATATTCAAGGGACATTAATCACGGTCTCAAATCTTCATGGAGCACACAACTCGAAAGATGAAAGGGCCCAAGCCAAATCTCCAAATGTTTTGAAGACCGGCGGCACGAAGAAGCTAGGCCCACAGGAAGATCCACGATCATGGCAAAACTAGCATGACTTCAATGACAACACTGCTTCCCTTTACTGTTGTTAGTAACCTATCGAGAGACACCATTGTTATGCAAAAATCATGATGCAACTACCACATGTCCCCAATTAAGGCATGCATGGCATCTAATTCGACGCTTACAAGCCTTTCTAGAGTTATTTGAGAAAAGAAAATGAGAACAAGTAAGGGTAGCAAGCGACTTCGAATTAAAGAGAGAATTCAAATTTGAATCCAAAACAGTCAGACTAATGCAGTTAAAGAGGGACACCTAAAAGGGTAGGAAGTGCCTAAGGACGGGGCTCCAAATGATCAAAGACATACTCTAGGGAAGACAAGATAATCAAAAACCAATTTTTGAGGGGTCTCCAAATAGGAAGATCCCAAAGGAATGAGGCTAGCTCCTGAAAGAGGGGTTGCATGGACAACATCCATGAATGTTTTGCGAGTGGACTTTTTGGGAGCAACTTAGGACCAAGCAACATGTTGTACCTTATAATAGAGTTTAAACTCCTAGAGCCCATTAGGGCCAATAGAACCCCAAAGGTGAAAGGTGTTGTAGACCTCAAATTGAAAGAGTTGAGTTTGTTAACAAGGAACCCCACCAGCTTCGAAGAAACAGAGAACTTGAAAACCCAATAATTGAGAAGCAAGACATGAAAATCAGCAGCATAGCCTCTGATGGTGTCCTAAAGAAGGAGGCCAATAGAGAAACCTAAAAAATAGAACTTACAATAACCGAGAGTAACAACAATGGTGAAAGAGCTCACACCATGCTTGGAGCAAGCCATTTTTTTGCCAAACTTCCACCATAACATTGAGCCCAACATAGATGAAATAACAAGGAGCTCCATAGACAAGGAAGAATGGGCGAACAAAGCTAGAAGAAGGACATGCAAGAGGAAGAGGTTTGCTCAGAGCCATGGTGCCAGAGCACTGTGGAGTGGATCGAGGTGGAGGGGACACTCATGGTTCTGCTGGTGGGCTTCTTGCAACTTCTTCTTGAGTCGCCGCATGTGTTTGGGTAACTACAAATGAGACCATTACAACTAATTCATCCATGTAGGTTCCACTACCACCAGGGGCAGAGCCAAGATTTGACCATTGTGGGGTGGGGGGGAGCGTGCTGTTTTGGCCGTACCAATGATAAACGCACATGAAATACACACATGCCCATACACATATATGTATATTTAGTTGGCAAGAGTATAGATAATAACCAAATCAATATTGTTTAGTGATACAAAAAAGTTAAATGTCTAAAATGATACTAAAAATTATAGAGAAATGGAGAAAATTTAAATAACCCTAAGTCTCTAATCTCCACCCAATTAATCTAATTCATCGGCAAAAAATCACTATATTAACCAGAATAAAAGGGAGGGGAAGGACAATCTTCAAGCATATAGATACCAATAGAGATTAATAGTGAGGGATAAATAAGAAGACAAGCACTAATTAATATCATAACTAGCTAACTGGACGCGTATTGTGTAGACCAACTAGAATGTTATGTAGGAAAAAACCACATCAACAATAACAAGAACAAAGTTAACGGAGCAGATAACATAAATATTAGTCATAAATCATATAGATGCCATTAAAAATGAACACAAAGAAGTGAGGACAAACAAATAAATGCTAAATAGTAATTATTTCATCATTTATTATTAGCTAATTAATGAATTATATAGTGGAGCATTCAGGAGGTTGGGGGTTGCTTTCCCCCCTCCCCCTCTCCAGCCACCTCTCTGTCCGCTACTAGCTGCCACTTCTTAAGAGTTCCGGTCTCCTCAGAGGTAACAAATTTATGTGTTCTTAACAACTGCTCCCATTACCATTGAACATATCGCGAGTCCTAGTTTAGGTTTTGGTGGTTGGCAAAGTATATGTGGCTAACTTTGTTTTTGCAAGGCTAACGACAAAGGATTAGTTATATTAAAATCACATGGTTTTTTTAGGCCTTAAAGCATCTCCGAGACTACCCTATTTCTCTTCTCATTCCTTAGTTTTTTAATAAGATGAGAAAAAAACCCCCTCCAACAACTCATAATCCATGCTCCTAAAATTTACGCACTTGGAAAATCCTCCCCCATCGCGCGTAACTTGGCGCGCAGTAGTTGTTGCACGGATACTGCTTTCCCGTGCGTATCGGTCAGTCAATCTAAAGATGGAAGGGTGTGGCATAGAATAAGGAGTAGGAAATGGTTCCTGATGTAAATATACGAGAGAGAAAAAATATATAAAAGTGGTTGTGATAATTTAGAAATAGTATAGGATTCTAGGTGTAAAATTGTCTTCTATTTTTAGGAGTATATTATTGGCAACTCTTGGAGTGGGCCTTCTTTTTTCCTCCCAATACCTTTTTAGGAGTTACAAAATTACATGTTTTTAGGGGAAAAATAGGATAGTCTTGGAGATGCTCTCCAATAGTTCCTAAAAAATTAGTTGGTAAATCAATGAGTTTTTCAAGTGGCCAAAAAAGTTGGAAGCATATTTGTTGAGTTCCTTCAACAGTTTCTATAATCTAGCTCTTAAAATATAGAAGTCAATTTTGCATCTAGAATCCCAAACTATTTTTAAATCACATTAATCACTTTTATATTTTCTTTCTCTCTTGTATATTTGCATTGGAAATCCTGTCCTCCTTGTTCCTCCACATGTCCTTCCACCTTTAGATTGGTGGACAGATACACACGTTTATATTTTCACACGGTCAGGTCAATTTTCCCAAGTGTCGAAAGATTGGAAGCTGAGAGACAGAGTTGTTGGAGAGCGTTTTTTAATCTTACTAAAAAATCAAGATTTTGAGTGGGTTTTGGAAACTGTTGGAGATGCTCATGGATTCGAATTGGACTTGTGTCGCAGCCGCGCTGTGCATTTCTAGAATCTCGATGTACTAACCACTGGTTATAACATTTAGTAGGGATTAGGTAAACCATTTGTAATACGAGCAGAAGGCTCAATATCCTCCCAAAGGTATTTGTGTTTGTGGGGACAAACTCCTTATTATTGTGGGGACGCCACGAATGGCGTCTAATAAATGTAGTCCCCCCGCTGTGTCTCGTGAACAAATCCGATGTCCATCTCTCTCTTTATTGTCATCTTGTCATATACTACTGGCCACAGATCATGTCAAGACTCAAGAGTATGTGCTGTTGTTGCCTCTGTACCTGATGGAGCAATGCAGGAAGTACAGCAGGTTCACCACGCCGAGAACAGCCATCAACCAGAAGAAATAGTCCAGGTGGCCCTTGTTCAGGTCGTCGGGGATCCACCCTGGCTTCCCGTTGCGCGTCGTGACGGTCGCCACGGCGGCGAGCACGGCAGAGTTGATGTAGTTGCCTGCCGCGGTGGCGAGGTGCGCAAGGGCCGTGCCGAGGCTCTTCATGCCGTCCGGCGACTGATCGTAGAAGAACTCAAGGGTGCCGATGGCCGTGAACACCTCCCCCGCGCCGAGCACCGCGAACGCTGGCGCCTGCCACATGATGCTCATTGACGGCTGCCTGTCCGGCGCTGCATGGGCGAGCGACAACCGCCTGGCCTCGACAAGCGCCGCGTACACCATGCCGGCCACGGACAGCGTGAGGCCGACGCCCAGGCGCTGCAGCTGTGACAGGCCCCGCTCCTTGCCCGTGGCGCGCCGGGCCAGCGGCACCAGCACTCTGTCGTAGATGGGTATGCATAACATGACGCTGATGATGTCGAAGATGGCGAGGGACGCCGGCGGCACGGTGAACGGCCCGACGTGGTTGTCCATGGTCTCGCCTTGCTCGATGAAGGTCGACGACATCTGGGCGGTGACCGCGAAGAAGAGCACAATCGACACCCACACGGGGAACATCCGGAGCACCGTCTTCAGTTCCTCAACCTGGGGCACCGTGCAAAGTCTCCATGGGCTTATCGGTCCTTTCTCACCGTCGCCGGAGGATTGCGTTACAATAGCAGCCTTGTCAAGGAACCTGGACACTTGTTCAAGACCACCATGATTATATATATCATCAGGCATTTGGCAGTATCATCAGTTTCATGTGACACACCAACAAAAAATGTAGTTGACAGGATGATGTTCAAGTGACTAGCATCTTTCTGACTGAGTCTGTTCGCACATGAGGGCTGATCACTTGTTGTTTACCTGAATTGACTTGTATGCTGGATCTTGCAATGATTTCCTTCAGCTGGGGAAGGCAGCTGATGCAGGGCCGAGCTGTCTTCAGGCAAGACCAAATGGTAGTTCCTGACAGCAGCAACAACCACCTGCGAGACTCTTGCCAGAGGGCTCCCTTCCACTCTCTGGTACCTGTAAACCTTCCTACCGGCGACGAACACGGCAAGTCCGGACAGCATGAGCGCCGTCGGGATGGCGAAGCCGACTCCCCACCCAATGTTGTCCTGCACCCAGACGACCACAGTCGCGGACAGCAGGGAGCCAATGTTGACGGAGAAGTAATACCAGTTGAAGAAGGAGCCCTTGGTCACCCGCTCCACTGAGTCAGCCGCATCAAACTGATCGGCACCAAGCGCACAGACGCATGGCTTAATTCCACCATTGCCGAGAGCAACAAGGTAGAGGCCCAGGTACGCGGTGAGGCGGTGAATGCCACGGTTGTAGGACAAGCCCATCAGCAGTGGAAGAAGAGCTGAACCAGTCAGGATCATCATCCCCTGGCATTGCCAACAGAACAGACAGAGTCTTTCACAGATCCAAACAAACGGACTGAGCATGCTTGCTTGCAACTTACTAGTACATTGCTTATGGTATGTTACTTACAATGACGTATACCGAGATGAAGATTACTATTGTCCAGTATCGTCCCCAGAATGTGTCAGCCAAGAACGCTCCAATGAGGGGCGTGAAGAATGCAGTCCCAATCCAGGTGGACACAGTCGTCGCAGCATCGACGTTGCTCTCGTGGAGCACACCCGTGAGGTAAGTGACCAAGTTCTTTGCGATCGCGAAGAAGGCCACAGATTCAGTGAATTCACCAGCTAGTTAAGGAATGCACAAATGGCTCAATTTGTTTAATATGGTATATCTAGGTTAAAGAAGGAACACAAAGTAAGCGATTCTTGTAGCGTGGCGCGGTACCTATAATGAAGAAGCATGCTTTCCAATTCCCAGTTGTCTGCTTCCGAGCAGGCAGATTGCTAATATCAACCGTCCCGTCGCTAGTAAATTCAGAAGTTTCATCCTGAACGGGAGACCCGGCAGGAAGTCTGTTAAGCAGAAATTTTACATCCTAGCTTCGCGTAGGATTGCTAGAGGAACAACAACTAAAAATATCTTGACAAGGAACCAGTATGTCGCATTTGCTATATGCCTATATGGTGACGGATCAGCGATCGATGTATCACCTGTAGTGGCAGGTGACGGATCAGTGGCCTCTCATCATCTTGTGCATCCATGGGATCGATCAGGGTGGAATCAGCGATCGATGGCTTCCAAAAAATCCAACTGAAGGAGATCGACCAGCTTGCAGTCCTACACCTCAAATACCTCCGCTAGTGGCCGAACACTGTACAAAGAGGATGAATCAGCTTGCAGTAGGCGGTACTCAAGTATATGTTTGTGTCGCAGTGATTCCTATCGTTTCCAGTATCAGTAAGGGCATATAAGAGAGATTAGTTTAACCCCGCAGCTACTCTTTTGTGTGCCTCCCAGCTGTAGAATTGTGGCATTCAAAACGAAAAAGGACTGGCATATAATAAACGAAGAAAAAAAGACACAGAACAGACGAAGAGAGAGAGACAGAGAGACCAGAATCCTGATGATAGTAGATGAACCGAGCGAAGGAGGTGGTCACGGTGGAGCAGCGACCCTTCCTGCAGGAGCAAAGGCTATTAATAGTGAGTGAAACAGCAGCGTGGACGAGCCGTAGCCGAGTACCCTGCATCCCTACCTGTTACCTGTTGAAGCGGAGCTTTCGAGGAGGATGGCTGACTAATCTAGCAACTAAGGGTCTGTTTGGATGGAAGCCTGGAGAATTTACCTGCAAAAAAATTGTTGTCTTGGAGTTGCCTGAAAAGTTAGTGATTTTTGCATGGCCAGGCAAGTGTAAAAAATGTAGCGTGGACGTGGATTAAAATATTTATGATGTGAGATTAACATATACTTATATAGCTTGATTAAGGAACTAGATGATTTAGATTAATATTATTTTTCTCAATTAACTAAGAATAAAGTAATAAAAAATTAAGTGTACTTAATAACTTAATTATTCTTTGCATCATAATATTGTATGTTTATAATAAGAAAGTCCCACATATTTAATAGTAGATTAACGGTGACAGATTATTTTTTCAAATAAAAAAGATCGATTAATTTTCGTTGACTGGCTGGATGTGCGTTAAAAAAAACATTGATAATAGTGACAGCAGTGTCATTAATCCAGGCAACTAGACGCAGCGCCAGGCGCTCGATTTTCACTGCCTGGCAGCACAGGGACTTGCCTGGTCCAGGAGGATCACCAGGGCTCAATCCAAACGGAGCGCGGGCAAGTTACAGGCAAAGCTGAAGCCAGGCAAAAGTGCTCCAGGTAGGGATGAAAACGGAACAGAAATATTCCGAATTGACCGTTTTCGTTTTCTATATTATGAACCGTTTTTTAACATGAAAAATTATCAGTTTCAATTGGTTTCACAACCATTTTCAATCATTTTTTGTACTCTTTAATTGCTAAATGTAGAAATATCCCGAACCGACCGTTTTCGTTTTTCTATATCGTAAGTCCGTTTTCGACCGTTTCCGACCGTTTTCATCCTTAGCTCCAGGTTCTCATCCAAACGAGCCCTAAGAGCATCCCCGAACAGTTTCTAAAAAAATCACTTGGTAACCTAAAGAACTTTCCAAGCGACTAAAAAAGGTTAGGAACATATTTGTTAGTTTCCTCGGTCCGTTTCCAAAATCTGGCTCCTAAAATAGAAACAGGAATCTCAAACTATTTACTACATCACCCAAAAACTTTTATACCTTTTTTTCTCTTTCGTACATTTGTATTAGGAACTCTGTCCTATTTATTCTTTTTCACATCCTTCCACCTTAGCCTGGCGCAATGATATGCGCGAGTATTTGTCCACGCGATGGGGTCGATTTTTCAAGTGCCAAAAGATTGAAAGGTAGGGTAGAGAGTTATTGGAGATGTGTTTTTTCAATCTTAACAAAAAAATCATGCATTGGGAGATTGTTTTGGGAACTCTTGGAGATGCTCAAAATTAGCAATACATATATTGGTAGTCACCAAACACTTTTTGTGGTTTACCACACTTGTAATGTTAGTTGTGGCAAATTGTGGCTAGGAACAAACAGCCTAGCCTTTAAATCAAAACTCTCTATAATGTATAGTTCAACTGATTAGGTTTCTTCTGGTGAAGCATGTTTATCCATGTAACATCACACGAGTGCTTATATTTTTCTTGATTTATTCTAGATTTTAACATGCCCCTCGGAATAACAAGTCAATGGAGGATCTAATTTTTCATCACGACAACAATTATGGTCATACCTAAAACTTTATGCGAGTACTAAAATCTCAATCTGGAACAGATCCTGATGTGCCAACAATTTGGGTTGATTGTTAATAGCAATAGTAACACACACTTCCTTCGTCCTGTCAATTTCTAGAGTTATATTAAGTCAAATGTTTTAAATTTTAATCAATAGTTTACAGAAAGGAGCGCCAAGATTTATAAAACCAAAATAGTATTATTAGATAAATTATTAATATATTTCTCCCCAAGAAGGATGGACTGCTCCTCCGCAGGAAGCCGCCGCCATGTCACCCGAAATATTTCCGGCCGTCCGATCCGTGATTGTGTGCCCCAGATTTATTGAATCGGATTCGGCCTGGATCTCTTCTGCTTCTATTACTTCTCATCGGAATCTAGAGAAACACATATATGTTCAGCTTCCAATTCTACTTTGGCCCAAAAAAAAGGCCAATCTCTCTCGTCCTCTCTCTCGCTCACCCGACGCTGCGGGCGACGGCGACGGTGCCAGGGCTGAGCTGGTCAGCGGCGGCGGCGGACGTCCTCCTCCTCCTCCTCCACCTCCTCCTCCCTCCCTCCCTCCCTCTCTCCCCTTCCTCTCCCTCCCTCCCCTTCTTTCCTGAGGCGGCGGCGGGCGCGGCGAGGCGACGGCGCCCCCGCGGGCGCCGACGCGTGTGGTGCCTGGCGGCCCCCTCCCTCTCCTTACCCTCCGTGCGGCCTCTTCAATGGCTCCTCCGTTGGGCAGTTTGTGCTCCTCTCCTCCATGAAACCCTAGCTATTTACTGGTTCTGATTTGGTTTTTGTTTTTGGTTTTACGGTATTGATTTTGGCTTCCTCCCTTCTCTTCCTTAGGGTTCCAGATTTGATGTCTTCTTTCGATGCCTACTTGCTATGTTGTTGCTACCAGGTATCAGCGGTCCTGAGGGTTCAACCTTTTTGTCCCTGCTTGGTCTGGTCGACATTCACAGGAGCTCATGCATAAAATTGGTCAGTCAGAAAGCAATAATCTACCAATACCTACCATGGGGTTCGCTAGCAGAATCATATTTGTGTTCTGAGCAACCTATTATCATGTATATTGTGCAGTACTTGTTCCACTTATTTCTTGCATATGTCTACTGATGATAGATCTCAGGTTTTTATATGTGAATGTTTCCATTGATCTGTCATCTGCCATTTTTATTCTTTTTCTGCCCTTGTTCGGCCTGTGATGAAAATTATGTGCCCATTGCTAGAGGTTATGAACTGATGTTTATTCGCTAGTGAGGTACTGAGCATGGCCTGTTACTTATGTCTTATAATTTTGTGACAGAACCTCCTAATTATGATGGCCTACAAGTACCTGTCATTGCCATAATGACCTCTGACAGCTGTACTTATGTTCACCATAACTTAAAAGGCCTGCTTTCCTCCGAACAGGATCCAATCACAGGAGTATTGCAATATTACAACAGTTTATTCAAAATATTCAACAGAGTAAAGTAGCGGAAGTCTTACAATAACTTAGAGTTACAAACCAGTTTTCAAGCTTCAAACCTTATGTAACACTATTACAAACCATTAGTAGAGAAGTATCGGTAGTAACTTTATTACAACACCCAAACGAGATGCCTTGCCCAAAGGCCACACATTCTACTCGTCGTCACTTTCTTCAACCACGACGGTCATGCAACAAGGCTCGAAGCAGACTTGTTCATGAACCGCACCTGCAACAAGGGGTTCAACAAACCCTGAGTACGAGAGTACTCAACAAGACTTACCCGACTAAGACAAAGACTCCAAGGGCATGCTAGCTTTAGGGAATCAAGGTACGGGTATTCAAGAATCAAGTTTTCTTTTGCAGAAATGCTTACTAACGTAAGTCCTTATCTTCAATATTTTACTTTTACCATTGATGGTTCATTAACCAAATCTAGGTGATCCTAATCTAGATCAAAGTAATTATCATCAAAACCCTTCTCATTCTTTCTTTTCAAATTCCAGTTCTTAACTACGATGTTGGTGCAAGGCCAAGACTCCTTTCTCATGGAACAACGACGATTCGAACCGCTTCATTTACCCAGCTGGGGATTCCTAACCACACGACATATGTAGAATCGAATCTAGCATATATCAACTCTTACTCGAGTAACCCAAAACCAGAATGTGTCCATCGCCACCCGAGAGCACAGTACTCCTCGAACCCGGCCCAATTCTAGCCCCGAGGGTACACACTACTCTCACCATCTCTCCACTCCCAGTGCGAGGTTAGACGTTCTCGTAATGGACTAGCCAAAGTAAGGCTTACTCGACATGGGTACATGGCTAGTACTAATAAAAACTCCATGACGCGAGGGCCAACAACGTATGGTCCTTAACTGATAAGGCGGAAACAATACATTGGGACTCCTCTCCCAATGCAAGTTAGCAGTGGCCAAACCACCCGCCCGATCTTACAAATTCATTCTCATATTTCAATATTCATTAAGGATGCTGTCATGGCCGAGTAAACATTCATTTAAAAGCTTAACTTCTAAGCATAGCGAAGCATACTACGCATTTTTAGTAAAGCAGGTATCAAGGGTGATATAGCAATAATCAAGGATGATAATGCAGCAATTAGGTTATCACTCAACTCCTAATTACTTAATGCAATAAATCATAGTATAAATAGTAAAGATTTGTAAATATCAAGGTAGGGTTTAAATGCACCGGGGCTTGTCTTGTTCTGACGAGACAAAAGACTCAGACTCACAGACTCCGACTTCTGGTCCGGAACCCACCGACGATAGCTCTTCTCCGGAAGCTTGCTCGGCGACTTCGACTTCTTCGAAAGCAGAAACTACACGAGTACATAACATGCTTTAACATGATGCTTGATGATAAACATGATGCTTGATGATAACATGCCACGAGTTACGACTTGAGTACAACTTTCCTTCGCGGTACATTCGCAAACAGAAAACCTACTAACTAGAAGCGACAACTCTAACGATACCAGCTTTTAACACTAAGTAAGTTACTAACGAGCTCAAACATGGAATTAAAGTGCCAAAGATCACCAAAGGGTAGGGACCTAAGGACATCACTCAATCAAAAGGGCACACAACACTTAAAGTTCTCAAATTAACATTTATTTACTATTTAAATAATTAGGGCATAATTAATAGTTGATCAAACTTTGTCTAAACAAGCTTAAACTTTTTCTATGGATTAAGAATGATTTAAAACAGTGTCATAATAAATTTCACAATTTGTGGATAAATAAATTAATTATTAAAATTCCTGGAAGTTGCATTTAATCTTTATTGGAACTAATTAATTCTACTGCACAAAGTATTCAAATTCATGATTTAACATTTTTCCTAGATAGTTTACACATTGAGAAGCTTACTCAAAAATTTTCATGAATTTTGGAACTTTACATAAATTTTAGTGAAATAAACAAATAACTACACTATTCATTTATTTGAAAAAGAAAAACAAAAACAAAACCGAACCGGGCTGCTTCTCTTCCTCCCCTTCGGTCCGGCCCACAGAACGGCCCGCTCGCGCGCGCCCGCGCTCGCGTTCGCGCTCGGCCCAGCGAACGGCCCAGCAGCGCGGCCTGCCTCGCGCCCCCGCGCGCGCGGCTGCCTCTCCCTCTCTCTCTCACTGACAGCGCGGCCCCTCATGTCATCACCTACCTCCCGCTCGCTCCTCTCTCCCGCCATGAAAGCACGGCGGCCGGCCAGCGATCACGGCATCGGTCGATCAACCGAGCGGCTCTACAGCATCTACGTGACCTAGTGAACTCAATTTGCTAACTCGCAGCTCGACTCGAGCTCCGGTGATACCTCACCGACGACGGTGGCGGACCATGACCGACGGTACGCAGCACGCCGGCGCAAACAACGCAGTAGCGACCAAATTGAGAGTACGGGGAGCATCAGTGGCTCACCACGGTTGCAGTGAAGCTCTCGGTGGCGACGGAGAGCGGCTGGAGTGGCCTGGCCACGGGAAGGCGAGGATGGCGGTCGGTCGCCGGAGGCGAGCACGGAAACAGGCGGTGCGGGAGCTCGGGTGCGAAAACGGTGAATGCAAGCGGTCCACAAGATGCGCGAGGCCGAGGCGGAGCTAATGGTGCGATTGGCGTGGCCGGAGGCGGCTTGACGGCGGCAGCGGCGAGCGGCGGAGCTGCGGTGGCGGCGGTGGCGAAAATGGAAAACATCACTGTGAACTCCTGTATTTATAGAAGGCGGTCGCGACTACAGAGCTGGACTGCTCGCGTCGTCGCGCTGGCGATCCTGGGCGCGCCTGGAAGCTGGCCGAAGCCGTCTGGCGTCTCGCCGGCGCCCATGCCGGCCGGTGGCCATCGGTGATTGGTGCGGCACTGTAGCTCCCCTCCCCAAAATTTGAATTTTGAAACTGTTTTCTCAAATTGCTTTCAAAATCATGTAACAACTTGAAAAACTTCCAATCTATGAAATCTTCAGAATTTCAAGCTCTACAAGTTTTGTATTGAACACTTTTTCAAATTCTATCTGGATTTTGAAATTTGAGTTTAAAATCAGAAAGGGACACATTTTTGGGATTTGGTAATTTAGAAATTACTTTTGATTTCATATTGAAACTTCAAAATCTCCAAACACCAAAGTTGTACATCTCAGCAAGACCTACAACTTTTCTGTTCAAAACATTTTCAAAATCTGCCTCTTTTGAAATCTTAGTTTGGGGACAAAAATGAATTAAATCTGAAATTTGTTTATTTTCAAAATTGCTCCACATTTTACACTAAAACTTTGAAAACTCAAAACACCAAAGTTGTAGCCCTTGAAAAGTTCTACAAACTTGGTTTTGAACTTTTTCCCAAATTTTGCTTAGATTTTGAATTATTTCAAAAGGGTAAAACAGGGTTTTGAAATTTAGGGTTTTCGGAGGAATTTTCAATTGGAATTTGTTGCTACTTTAATTTGTTATTACTTAGTGATCAAACCATCACCCAAGGGCATCATTTGGACCAACATGACATGGTTGACCAAATGCCACTCTTGGTTGACCAATTTAGCTTTTGAAATTCTTTTACATTTTTCCTAAATTTGAATTTGAATGCGAATCGGAAAACTCATGACAAGTTTTGGGTCTCCAACTCAAACTCAAACTTGGAGCTTCATTTTAGTATTGTACTTGAGCTCATACCCTACACTTGACACTAGGGTGCAACACAGTTGCACACCTCATATTACGCAAAGCATGGACTAAGTATTTGCGGTGACATTCAAAATTAGGGTTTTCGGGTTCGGAGCACACCACAGAGAAACACATCCAATCTAGATAAGTAAACTTGTTTTAGTTGATGCATAACAAGGTTAACCGAACATGGATGCTTTGCAATGCATTATGATGACATGGCAGATTAATTAGCACTATAACACCCGGGGTGTTACAGCCCTTCCCCCTTAAAGAAATCTCGTCCCGAGATTTAAAGCCTTGAGTTAAGTAATAGAAAAGGAAACGTGTCAAGCAAACACGTCCAAGACTTGTCTACAAAATAGGTAGGGGTTTTCTACATTACAAAGATTTTAAAAGGATAGGTTACAGTTTAGAGAAGAAATTGCAACCTAGATAGAAGCAAAGAACTCGGGGAAATTCTCCAACAGATAATCTTTCGATTCCCAGGTGGCTTCTTCTGCTGAATGTTGATCCCATTGTATCTTGTACCATTTAATTGTTCTACTTCGGGTAACATGATCCTTTCGATCCAAAACTCGGACAGGATATTCAGAATATGTCAAATCAGGCTCAAGTTCAACCTCCTCCACATCAACAACTTGATCAGGCACATGCAGACACTTCTTCATTTGTGATACATGAAATACATTGTGCACGGCTGACAGTTGTTCAGGCAACTTTAATCTATATGCCACCTTCCCACATTTTTCAATGATTTGGTATGGTCCCATATAACGGGGTGCAAGCTTGCCCTTGACTCCAAATCTACTAACTCCTTTCATGGGTGACACTTTCAGATAAACATAATCTCCCACTTTAAACATTAAGGGTCTACGCCTTTTATCAGCATAACTCTTCTGTCAAGACTGAGCAACTTTTAAATTCTTCTGTATCTGCCTAACCTTTTCTTCCGTTTTCTTCACCAGATCAACTCCATAAAACCATCTTTCTCCTGGTTCTGACCAGTTCAATGAAGTTCTGCACCTGCGGCCATACAATGCTTCAAACGGTGCCATTTTGATACTCTCTTGATAACTATTATTGTATGAGAATTCTGCTAACGGTAAACATTCATCCCATTGATCTTGATAGGTGAGAGCACAAGATCTTAACATATCTTCCAAAATTTGATTTACTCTTTCAGTATGTCCCCCAGTTTGCGGATGATAGGCTGTGCTGTAAAGAAGTTTAGTACCTAATGACTTTTGAAACTGTCTCCAAAATTGCGAAACAAACTGAGTACCCCTGTCAGTAACAATTGTTTTGGGTATTCCATGTAAACTCATAATCCGAGCAACATATATTTCTGCATATCTAGATGCTCTATAGTCAACCTTCACAGGTACAAAGTGAGCTGACTTAGTCAAACGGTCCACAATGACCTAAATTGAATCAAAGCCTCTTGAGGTCTTGGGTAACCCAGTAATGAAATCCATACTAATATCTTCCCACTTCCAAGATGGAATGGGCAAGGGTTGTAACATTCCTACCGGCTTCAAATGTTCAACTTTCACTCTGCGACAAGTATCACATCTGGTAACATATTTAGCAATCTCAATTTTCATTTTTGTCCACCAGAATCTCTGTTTCAAATCTTGATACATCTTATTATTCCCTGGATGAATAGAAAACCTTGTACTATGTGCTTCATCAAGAATAAGCTGACGTAACTCTGGAACCTTTGGGACCACTAGCCGGTTCTTGAACCACAACACATCTGTATCAAAAGTTCTACAAACTTGGTTTTGAACTTTTTCCCAAATTTTGCTTAGATTTTGAATTATTTCAAAAGGGTAAAACAGGGTTTTGAAATTTAGGGTTTTCGGAGGAATTTTCAATTGGAATTTGTTGCTACTTTAATTTGTTATTACTTAGTGATCAAACCATCACCCAAGGGCATCATTTGGACCAACATGACATGGTTGACCAAATGCCACTCTTGGTTGACCAATTTAGCTTTTGAAATTCTTTTACATTTTTCCTAAATTTGAATTTGAATGCGAATCGGAAAACTCATGACAAGTTTTGGGTCTCCAACTCAAACTCAAACTTGGAGCTTCATTTTAGTATTGTACTTGAGCTCATACCCTACACTTGACACTAGGGTGCAACACAGTCGCACACCTCAAATTACGCAAAGCATGGACTAAGTATTTGCGGTGACATTCAAAATTAGGGTTTTCGGGTTCGGAGCACACCACAGAGAAACACATCCAATCTAGATAAGTAAACTTGTTTTAGTTGATGCATAACAAGGTTAACCGAACATGGATGCTTTGCAATGCATTATGATGACATGGCAGATTAATTAGCACTATAACACCCGGGGTGTTACAAATTTGTGGGTGTAACTCTGTTGTCGCCGAAGCTCAAAGTTAATAAACAAATGATGATTGGTATGTTTCTGAGGCTTAAAAAAACCTATCTTCAGTGGAAAACATAATAACTTTTTTTTCTAAGACAACAGATGCCATGTGCCATTTTTATTTATTCTCCCTTCCCTTTTTCAGCCTATGATGAAAAATCTATACTCATTGCTAAAGGATATGATCTGATGTCCATTCGCTTGTGAGGTACTGGGCATGTGTATTACTTATACTATGCAAGTTATGAGAATAACTCGATTGGCAGCATGTCTTTAGGCTCCAAGCTGATAAACAGATGATGATTGGTATGTTTCTGAGGCTTCAAAAAAACCTATCTTCAATGAAAATAAAAAGATAGCTATCTACTGCTTCTGATTTGGTTTTTGTTTTTTGTTTTACAGTATTGATTTCGGCTTCCTCCCTTCTCTTCCTTACGGTTCCTCTGTGAATCCCAGATTTCATGCCTTCTTTCGATGCCTGCTTGCTTTGTTGTTGCTCCCAGGTATCGGCGGTCCTGAAGGTTCGGCCTCTTTGTCCCTGCTTGGTATGGTCGACATTGTATGGAGCTCATGCATAATATTGGTCAGTCAGAAAGCAATAATATACCAAAACATACAGCTCGTTGGCGAACATATTAACACCCATGTACTAAAATATTTGAGCAGTTCTCTCGGTGGGAGCGAAAGTAAAACCACACACACATTTATTTATTTATTTATTTATCTGTATGTGTATATACATATCATCGGCTCTGTATCCACCGCTTAGCCGGCTGAGCAGGCTCCGGAAAATGCATCTGTTGATGCAAAAGTTATGAAGGCTATCCCAAATTGGAAGAATGGCCTGCCAAAATTCACAGCTTAGTTATCGAGTTCTTTACAACTGTTTTCTTTCATAAGGTTAGTTATTTATCACTAAACGAAAATATTTTTATGTTATATAAAACACTGCATTGCAACCTAGGCTGTTTGTGATGTGGCCAGCATCATGTTAATGTATTCAAGTTATAAATATGCTGACATTTTGCCTGTTGTACATACATTACTTTTGTCATGTATCTACTATCTATGTATCTAAAAACCCAATATATCTTACAGTTGGGAAGAGATAATAGCTTACAGGATGGATATCCTGATTTCCAAACTATTTTTACATACCTCTCTCTATTAAAGTCACCATATCTGATCACATAGCATAGGACATGGCTATTATCTTATTGCTGATTTGCTATTTATGTTATGTACAATTCTGCTTCCAGGTATATGGTGAGGCTAAAGAAATGCTAATTATTGCTCTCTTTGTTCAAAGTGAAAATATGGAATTCTGTTGTTACACAAATGCACAATGTCAATTGTTGTTGTGGGCATTACTTCTATGGGCAGTTATACTCTTCTAGAGGTAACTTACTTTCAATCAATTCTATTGTCATCTGCTATTGCATACCCTTTTCCTTTTCCCATATTTGGTTTCGTTCTTGCTCTAGGATCAATTGCACGCCCGCCCTGTTGTTTTTCCCTCCACAAACTTGACAGTGACGAATGGTTCAGTATTGTAGTATTAATGTATTCTAAGAATTGGTCGCTAGCAACACAAACTAAGAGAAAGCTATAGCCCATTTGATTTAAAAAACAACTATCTTATATTCGGTCTTGCTATTTTGTGAATATCCTCTCTTTTACCTTGCAAAAAAAACATTAAGTGAATTTTTCCTGCTCCTTGGTTAACTTTGCTATTGTTGTACTGCAGATCTCATACGCTATATAGCAGTCTCATGGCATCTGGAATCCATTGTTTACTGCTTTTATACATACAAATAAATGTAATTTCTCAAACTTGGGTTTATTTCAAAGTTCAACTGTACACATATTAAGAGTTCATAGCACAAACTCCAATTTCCATCAGTAGTTCTAGATTCGTCTACCTCATTACCATGCAATTTATTCATTACAATCTCGAGATCAAAAGAAGAAAATCTATGATGCTTTCTATATTCACTGAAATATTGTTTTTCCTGTGCTTACTCACAATTAGATTTGAACCTCCATGTTCATGACATTATTTACGTGCATATTGTCGGTTCATTGTACAAAGTATTGCTTTATTTGGTTGACCTACTATTTTTAAACTTATTTAGATGCTTAGAACAAACATATATGGTACCAGGACTAATATAGTATATGAATCAGCGTATATGTCGTGGTACCATCTTCTGTTTTTATGAATCGATCAGCCTGAAAACACACTCCACATGGTACCTTGTACCCACAATGGTCAGTAAACCATTTGCTGTCAAAACTGCTGCTATGAAGCTGCACCGTCTTTTTGTCTCTGATCTATGCCATCGAGAGTGTCCCCTTTATCTGTGATTTGTGTCCTGTGATGGAGCTCTGCTTCATCTTCGAATTTCCGCCCGCACTTGCGCGCGATGGCGCGCGTCCTGCCATTAGTTTCTATAATATGCTCGTTTGGTGTCATAAACATTTATGCCTTTTTTTATAAATTAGATTAAACATACAAGAGTTGTACATTTCAAGGACGGAGTACTTTCATTTTAATGACAAGAGCAACAGTTCAGTTTTTTCTTTCTTTTTTTTTCTTTTGGCGTTTTAGATGCTAGAAAAGATTAGAATAAATCGACCAGCACAAACATGCTCAGGAGCAAATAAATGAGAGAAGAAGCGTCCAAACAAGACACAAAACAATAACCAATACAAGCATCAAACGAGAAGACACCCCCATCGACCCGGCTTCATAGGCAGAGATTTACTCACGCCTCACGGGATTGATGTGTCAGTGTCACTACACCGAGAGTAGGACGCCACAGCAGTCACCATAGGCCTTGTTTGGTTCTAAAAAATTTTGCAAAATTTTTCAGATTCTCCGTCACATCGAATCTTTAGACACATGCATGAAGCATTAAATATAGATAAAAAATAGAACTAATTACACAGTTTAGACGAAATTCACGAGTCAAATCTTTTAAGCCTAGTTAGTATATGATTGGATAATATTTGTCAAATAACAACGAAATTGCTACAGTAGTATTTCCTAAAATTTTTCGGGAACTAAACAGCCCCATAATATAGCCATAAGGGTGGTAGGTGCTGTCAATGCAATTGATTGATGACCACTACCAAGACGGCAAATGGGTAGACGAATGCATTTATTTATGTGACAGCGTACATGCCGTTACATCAGAGCAGGTACAATAATTGGTTTATAGCCAAGCTAACGATGATGCAGAGGAGAGAGATGAGAGCTTAGCTCCTATGCAAACAACAAACTGGGTATAGAAGCATAGGTATTAGTAGCCCAAAGTAGCAAGTGTTGTAAGGAGAAATAGGAGAGAGACTTTTTAAAAACAAATAGGAGACACTTATTATATAACTTGACTCTTATAATTTTTCTTATAGCCAAGTAACTTGTAACTTCGCTCTATTATTGACCTGGCTCCTAGGGCCTCCGCAACTGGCTGCAGCAAATAGAAGCACAGGCATGCAAAACATACAGCCTAAAAGAGAGAGGCGGACACAGATTTTATAGGAAAGCGTGCGTGTATGATGATTTGCTCACTTCTGGCTATCTCTCTCCTAAATATAGGATAAAAAATTCACCTTGCTAGCTATTTGAGATGCCGTTGGGGACACCCTTATTAGCTAGGATACTCAATTACACCACTAAACAGGATTAAGTCAAACCATATCAAGTTTAGGAACTTATATAAAAAACATCGATATGTCTAATACTAATAAGTATTATTAGATTTTTATGGATATATTTTATAATATATTTTAAGTCATAAATATTGATATTTTTATATAAATTTGGTTGATTTTAGATAGCTTACTAGAGACCACTAGATCTTTCTAGGCCGGAGGTAGTGCGACACTATCATGTGCATAACTAGGCAACAACAATCTCTTTAATTGTCCCAACCCCGTCAATAGCAATAGCAATTAATAGATTGAGAAAAGACGTTTTTGTTGTCCCATATAGCCCTATCCATATGTTCAAATGAGGCCATGTTTGATCCACGTAGATAGTACTCCTTCCAATATATAAGGCGTAATTATTTTTCATTCTATTCCCATAATATGCGTGCTCTGTACGAACGCACGTACATGATGCAGTAGTACCAATGTTTTGAGAGAATTAAGTACATTTCTTCATCTTTGAACCAGAGGTGGTTACGCCTTATATACTAGGACCAAGGGAGTAGTTATCTACTAATCATTATCTATTTTGGTTCTAAACAGGCAGAGATAATAGACTAGCTAATTGTTAGCTGGACCTCTAGATAATCACTATCTCACTAGTTGAACCAAATTAGATAATAGTAGCTAATATGAGGAGAAATAATAGAAACACCCTCCCACTCCCACCATCCCCAACCTTAGAGCATCTCCAGCAATGCTATCCAAATAAGGCCTCAAATTCATTCTGGCCGTCGATGGCATGGGGGACTCACATGTCAATCTCTTCTCCTCGTCGCAATAGACGAACTCGGTCATCGAAGAATGGCACCACCGGGGAGAGGAACAAGGGCGCCACTGGGAGGAGCATCTTGACCGTCGCTAGGAAGAAGCAACCGGCCAGAAAGGTGACCATTGCTAGGGAAGAGGCAGCGGCCGGGGAGAGCGTCGCTGCCACTGGGGAAGACGCAGCCAGCAAGGCCACCGTTGCCGGTGAAGAAGCAGCCGACCAAGAAGGGGAAGGAGTAGCCTACCGGGGGTGGCTGGATCCGGTGACAGCTCCCTTGTGGTGGACAGCGGCGCATTGGGAACTTGCACGCGTGTGAACAGTCACGTGGGGAGGAAATAGACGGAAGGAAAAAATAGGTAGCCACCTGTTGGCCCAACAGAATTAAGTAGGCAGTAAGAGGGGAACACTACTGCATAAATGATTTTGCGAGGCGGTGCCCTTTTATTAACCGAGGCGTTTACAAAATCCAACCGCCTCGGTTAATGCCTAGGATTAACGGAGGCGGTCGTTTTCATTAACCGAGCTGGTCACAATCAATCACCTCGCAAAATCGATTTACGCAGGTGGTTCCTAAAATCTATTAACTGAGACGGGACTTCCAAAAATGCCTCCATTTTCGGAGTTGGAACTCCTAAATGGCCCGCCTCGGGAAAAAAGGCTGAGGCCTAGACGACTTAGACGATAGGCACGACAAAGTATAAAAACGCACCCTAGGGTTTCCTCTGTTCCCCAACAGGCCCGAGCCTCTGCTATCCCTCGCTCCCTCCTGAGCGCTCGACGCTCCTCTCCTCTCCCCCATGCGTCGTGCCTCCCTCTCTCCACTGCCTCCTTCTCTTCGGTCCCTCTCTCCCCACGCGTGCTCCCTCTCTCCACTACGTCCCTCTCTCTCTCCACGGTGGCGAGCAGCGTTCGACGGCGCGGGGCCGTGGTGGCTCGGTGGCGCACCGGTGCGGGGTCACGGTGGTGCGGTGGCGCACGCACAAGGAGCATGCAGCCATGAGGACTGTGGAGTCCGGCGAGATCCGGTCCCCTCCTCCTCCCCGACAGCGAATCTAGCCCACTACTCCTCCCCAGCGGCGGATCCGACCCCCTACTCCCCAGCGACGGATCAAACTGACCTCCACCACCTCCACCTCCAGATCCGACGACCTCCACCATCTCCACCGCCCCCAGGTCTAGATCCGGCGACCTCCACTCCAGATCCAGTGGATGGCGGCCCCAACGAGCGGCGGCGTGCACACGCTGATCCTGCAGTTGTGGATGGGCTCGGCAGGCCTGTCCATGGATTTTTCTTTTTTTGTTTTTTTATTTGATTAACTTAGGCGGGCATTTGAACCACCTCGGAAAGATTGATTTACCGTGACCTTTCCACGAGGTGGTTGTTATGCCCACCTCAGTAAATCCATTTTGACCGCCTCAGAAAAGTTTACAGTAGTAGTGGAATTTGTTAGAACAATAAATTTGGGTAGTCTAGTAGGTAGTCTGCTTGAGTGTGTTTTTTGGCATGCACTACTAAACATTGGATAGGTAGTGTGTTTAGGTAGTCTGCCAGACAAGCTCTTATCCCTTCCCTTGCTGCCGACCTCTGCGAAGGCAGCAAACATCACCCATAGGGCCTCGTCCCCCATGGGGAGCTCCCCATTGTGTGCGATGAAGGTGGTGGGCTGGTGGCGGCGCTTGACTCGGAGTCAGAGTCACCAAAACTGGAGAACTCTGACAAGAAGCTCATCCTCGCGCCAACGGCAGCGCCCATGGACGTGACGGATGAGGAGCTCGTTGACTTCGGCTTCAGCGATGGCACCCTCTTCCCGGACGATGCCATGCTCTCGCACACGTTGTCGGGTTCATTCGCTGGCCGAAAGTCCCTCGTGATACAGAATGTGGTTCTCAAACATATTGGAATAGACTATGCAAGTTGTGCGCTCTGTTACAACATTTTTTATATGTATTTGCTTATGTTGGAACGCACGGACACGTTTACTAGTTTAGCGAAAAATTAAGAGAAGGGAAGGGAAAAAGGAACATTGGCCAAAATCCATGAGCACTTAAGTCTTCATCAAACCGGTGTTATTGGTATTGATTACTCATGGGACTTTCCCCTAGATGGCTTGACGTCACCCGTGAAGCTCCTAACATGCATGTGTCGTGAGCTCTAGGAGGTTTGTATTGCCCTGTTCATCTAGTGAAAGCGTGAAACATTCAAGTTTGATCTTTGTGGTTGCTTGAGAGAGGAAATGAGTTGAAATAGACTCTAGATTTCTGTGACCACCTTAGCAACGAGGACATAGACACATCTTGATGATCATGTGGCCAAACTTTGGGATACATAATAATTATTGTTTATGTCTCTTAATATTCTAGCACGTGTTGTTTATGTCTTTTAAATTTTGTAGCCCGTGTGACAGCAAGGAGGCGACTGCCCATGTAATTCAGTCTTGTATTAACAACACTAGTGGACAGGCACGTGTGACACGTGTGTACCATACAACTTTATTCACAGCAAAAGGATTATATACACACATTCAATAAATTAGGTTTCACAAGAAAAGTACGAGAACGATTGAGAAAACAGGTGTATTCTATCCCTACGCCTTGGAGCGGACTTGGTACCACTGTGGCTTCTGATTCGGCAAAGCCTCAATGTTCACGGTCATCCACAACAACTCCCTTGGGCTCCTCTCTCCCCCTCCTCTGTGTTCTCCATTATGCGGGTTCTCCATCTTTTCATTTACAAGTTTTTGACCTTTCTGCACTTGAGTTAGTATGTCAATAATAGGAAGTTCAGACTCTTCTATGAAAACACAAAGTACCACATGTATCCAGTTTCTCTTCATTTTTCATTCGTATGTTCATATATATATGTGAAATATAGTAACAGCAGGATTGCACCCCTAAATTGCAATAGCTGAAAGGCAAGAAATCTAAGAAATTCTAGGAAGAACTGTTATAGTTTTTTCCAGCAATACATAATGAATTCAAGTACTTGCTATAGTACACACAATTGGTCCGATTGGATCTCAGATTCAGATCTGGAACTACCAGAGGGCAGCTTGGCCCATGGCCGCTTAGATTGAATGAAAATGCAATAGCTTGTTTTTACAATGACACTCCCTTGCCCTTTATAGGCAAAGGGGACTCCCACTTGCTGCAGCATATTCTAACCATTAAAATGGATGCTGAGCATATTCCTAACATTGGGCTTGGAAGCCAAGAAAAATAAAAGTACAGGAAAAATAAGATACAAGTGCTTTAGCACTAGGCTTATCTATCAATTTTCGCCCTAAGCCTTGTGCCGAGCACTGGAGGTGATCTGCTATAGCCCAATCCTCTCCCTCATCTCCTGGAACTTAGACTTCCCCAGTGACTTGGTGAGGATGTCAGCCAGCTGATCAATAGTGGCAATGTGGCTGGTCTTGATGCTACCGTCCTCTAAGCAATCTCTGATGGAGTGGTACTTGATGTGGATGTGCTTACTTCTCTCATGAAAAAGAGGGTTCTTGACCAGAGCTAGAGCAGACTTGCTGTCCACCTTCAGCTCAACCACATCCACCTTTCTACCAAGGAGCTCTACCGGCATCCTTGACAGCCATAGCCCCTGTGTTGCTGCAGTGGTGGTGGCGATGTACTCTGCTTCACAGCTTGAGAGGGCCACCACCTTCTGCTTGTGGGATTGCCAGCTGACCAAGCAATCACAGAGGAAGAACATCATCCCGGTTGTGCTCTTGTTGGTGTCCACATCGCCAGCGAGGTCGCTGTCACGGTAGCCGATGAACCATGCCGTGTCGGGGGCCCTTCCGTAGTGAAGACAGTAGTCGAGGGTGCCCACCACATAGCACAAGATTCGCTTGACGGCCTGCAGATGCTCCATCATTAGTCGCGCCATGAACCGGCTCATGTACCTGACGGCAAACGCGAGGTCCAACCGGGTGTGGACCAGGTAGAGCAGGCTCTCGATCAGCCGCCGAAAATGGGTTGGGTCGACCTCCTCCACCGTGCTCTCCCAACTTAGCTTGAGCTTCTCCTCCATCGGGGTGTGGGCTGGATTGCGGCCTGTCATGCCGCCGAGCTCGAGGATGCACTTGGCGTAGTGGGTTTGGCGGAGGGCGATCCCGCTGGCGTCCTGGCGCACCTCGACACCGAGGTAGAAGCTGAGGAGGATGAGGTCACTCATGTCGAACGTCTTTTCATTTGCACCTTGAACACCTCCACCTTCAGCTCTTCAGCGCCGGTGATGATGAGATCGTCGACGTAGACACCGACCAGTAGGACATTACGTCCACTGCCACGCCGGTACGCCGCCGCCTCGTGCGCGCTCTGCTTGAAGCCCATCTTCTTGAGCGTGGCTTCGAGCTTCGTGTTCCAGGCTCGCGAGGCCTGCCGCAAGCCATAAAGAAGCCTTCCCTTCTTCTTCGTGATGGCGAAGCCTGGTGGCTGGCGCACGTACACCTCCTCCTTGAGGTCACTATTGAGGAAGGCGGACTTCACGTCCATGTGGTGGACTTGCCAACCCTCTTGAGCCACCAGTGTGAGGAGGACACGAACTGACTCCATGCGCGCCACGGGGGTGAAGGCGTCGTCATAGTTGATCCCCTCCTGCTGGACGAAGTCGCGTGCTACTAGCCGCGCCTTGTGCTTGATCACCACGCCCAGCTCGTCCTTCTTGACCTTGAACACCCACTTCATGGTGATGGGGCAGTGGGCATCCGACAGGGGCACCAGCTCCCAGGTGTGGTTCTGCTCGATGGACTTCAGCTCCTGCTCCGTCATCACCCACCACGCCGGATCACCCTGTGCATCAGCATAAGTGGTTGGCTCACTGGCGTGCCTTAGATGTAGCTAAGCAAAGAGCCTCCTAGGCTGGTCCGGTGGAGACTCTTCTCTGAGGATGTTCACCACCATGCGGTAGCGGAGGGGCTCATCGTCGTAGTAGGCATCCAGGCGGTCTTCATCATCCTCCAGCGGCATTGCGTACTCGACCTCTGGCTGCCCTGTGTGCGCTGGTGTTGCAGCGGGCGAGGTAGAAGACGCCGAGGAGGTCGACTGGTGCGTCGGAGTGGTCGACTGCAGTGCTAGAGAGGTCGGAGCTACTGCCGATGGACTATCGACCACTGCCGATGGGCTACTGAGCACCGCCGATGGGCTGCCGAGCACCACTGATAAGCTGCCGAGCTCCTCCGTATTTGGTGATGGCAAGCACGGTGGAGTTGGTGAAGAGGTCGGCACTGGTGATGAAGACCCAGACGTCAATGAAGATGCACCTTGTGCTCCCTCAGCACCTCCATCCCACGTGTACTCGACGGTGAAGTCGCGGAGCACGGTCGCCGACCCGTCATCCACCGCCTTGTCACATGCCCGGCCGCGTCTTTCATTGAACACAATGTCGTGCGCCACGCGCACGCGCCGTGTCGCCAGGTCGAACACGTGGTAGGCCTTAGCCCCCTCTACGTAGCTGATGAAGACCCCCAGTGAGCTACGATCGTTGAGCTTGCCAATGTGGTTCAGCTCCTTGATGAAGGCGAGGCAGCCAAAGACGCGTAGATAGCTAACCGCCGGCTTGCGCCCGTGCCACGCCTCATATGGCGTCTTGCCGTTGAGTGCACTAGTCGGCGAGCGGTTGAGCAGGTGTACAGCGGTCATTACAGCCTCCCCCAGTAGACCACCAGCATGCCGCGCTGCTTGAGGAGGGTGTGTGCCACTGCCACCACCATCTGATTGTGGTTCTCGACCACGCCGTTCTGCTGTGGTGAGTAGGGCATGGAGTAATGGCATTGAATCCCCTCGTCGGTGCAGTACGCCACGAACTTGGCCGCCGTGAACTCGCCATCGTTGTCCGTGCGGAGCACCCGGAGCTTGCGGCCGC
The DNA here is from genome assembly GCA_038087645.1 of Saccharum hybrid cultivar R570. Lineage (NCBI taxonomy): Eukaryota > Viridiplantae > Streptophyta > Magnoliopsida > Poales > Poaceae > Saccharum > Saccharum hybrid cultivar. The sequence continues at coordinate 27,147,006 of JAQSUU010000066.1, read as the reverse complement.
ACCCCTTCTCCGCGGCTGCCTGATGGCGCTTGATGGCATCTACAGCTGCTGCCTTGGAATCGAGCAACATGGTCCACATGTAATGGGTGGCGTCGTTGACGAGTAGTAGGAAGTAGCACCGACCTCCTGGAGTGGCCGGTGACACTAGACCGCAAAGGTCGCCGTGCACCAGCTCGAGCTGCTTGGTGGCATGGTAGGAGGCTTGTTGCGGGAAGGGCCGGCGCTTCAGCTTGGTCACCACGCAGGTGTTGCAGAGCTGCTCAGCGTGGTCAATGTGCGGCACGTCTTCTTGCCTAGCTGCTTCAGGGCCTCAAAGTGAAGGTGCCTGAAGCACTCGTGCCAGCGCCACGCCTCATCGTCCCGGCACGCGGCAAGGCAAAGGGGGTGCGCCACCTGCACATGAAGCACATAAAGGCAGTTGCTTCCCCGGTTCACCTTAGCGAGAAGACAACGGCCTCTATCCCAGATCCGTAGAACGCCATCCTCAATCTACACTCGTGAGTCATTCTCGTCCAGCTACCCGATGCTGATGATGGAGTTCCTCAAGGCCGAGATGTTGTACACCCCGGTGAGAAGACGGTGCTCCCCTGTCTTGGCCTTGAAGATGACCGAGCCGACACCCTTGATCTCGACGATAGAGGCGTCACCGAACTTAACGAAGCCCTTCACGCTAGAGTCCAGGTCAGAGAAGAACTCGCGTCGACCAGTCATGTGTTGCGTCACACCGGTGTCGAGGTACCAGCCGTTGATCTTGTCATCGGTGACACCTTTGCTGAGGAAGGCATGGGCACACGGTTCATTGAGGTGGAATTGTGCAGAGCCAGCCAAGGTGGAAAGGGGAAAGCCTGGGCCATTCACCCCCTCCCCTGTTTCTTGCTGTAGCTCGACGCACGCGCACGGAGGAAGATAGCAGTCCTTGGCCCAGTGGCCAGTCCTTCCACAGTTGTTGCAGGTGTCATCCCGGGTTGCCTTATGCTCGCCGGCTCCGCTGCCATCAGCGCCGACCTAGCCCCGGGCCCCCTTCTCCTCCTTCTTGCCGCCGCGTGGACACCGGTGACGCTCCTTGGAGGAGCCAGACAAACCAGATCCTACCTCCTTCTTCTTGTCGAAAGCACGCCACTGCTCCATTGTGTACAGTAGCTTGCCTCCGGCGGCGCCCTGCTCAGGGTCCAGCGCCTGCTCGTGGTCTTGCACTGCCTTGAGCCTCTTGGTGTCGTCCTCGACGGTGAGCTGCTCAAAGTTGAGGAGCGTCTCGATCGAATTAATGATCTGCACGTACTTCTTCGGCATACAGCGGAGGAATTTCTCCACCATGCGCTCCTCCATGAGGTCAATGTCGCCATTGCGCACCATCTACTCCATCAGATTGGTAAGACAAAGGGCAAAGTCCTCGACTTGCTCACCAGGCTGAAAGGCGAGGCCTTCCCACTCCCCTCGGAGGCGTTGCAACATCGCTCGGCACACACGATCTATGCCGATGCGTGCCGCGGCGATCGATTCCCACGCCAGCTTTGTCGTAGCCTTGTTGGCGAGGAAGGTGTCGAGCTCGGTGGGGACGGTGGTGCACAACACCTCCAGCGCTCGACGATCGTCATCATAGTCGACGCCACTGACGTGAACCGCCTCCCACAGCCGCCGAGCCTGTAGCTTGACCTTCATCAGCAGGCTCCACTCGTGGTAGTTCGACATGGTGAGCATTGGCCATGGCGTTCCCGCTCCGGAGTCACGGTAAACCATCTACAACACCGAGGAGTGCCCGCACCAACCACGACGCCGCTCTAGTGATGGCGAGTGGCGGCTGCGCCCGACCGGGCTACGCGATCCTCCAGCTGGCTCCGGCTCCAGCTCCATCTCGGCGCGCAGCGCTGCGGCCGCGGCAATGCGGCCTGGGCCATAGCCGCTACCTCTGCGCAACAAGGCGTGTCGCGCAGTCACCGGCTCCTACGCTCGCTACACCTCTGCCAGGGTTGATGACCACGCCGGCAACAGCAGCGGTGCGTTGCCTCTCGACTTGACTGGTGGTGGACATGGCTCTCACTCACTCAAGAACCCTTTTGGCTCCGATACCAGATTGTTGGCCCGATTGGATCTCAGATTCAGATCTGGAACTAGCAGAGAGTAGCTTGGCCCTTGACCCCTTGGATTGAATGGAAATGTAATAGCTTGTTTTTACAATGACACTCCCTTGCCCTTTATAGGCAAAGGGGACTCCCACTTACTGCAGCATATTCTAACCACTAAAGTGGATGCTGAGCATATTGCTCACATTAGGCTTGGAAGCCAAGAAAAGTAAAAGTGCAGGAAAAGTAAGGTGCAAGTGCTTTAGTACTAGGCTTATCTATCACACACTTACATGCAATTCCTTCAGCTTCCTCAGCCTTAACAATATGGACACCACCTTTCAGCCCACTTTTGAAAGTTCCCAGCCCCTCCCTCAGTCGCTTGCAAGGATTTGACTTTTAACAACTATCTGTAATGGGAACACCTTGAGTATGAAACCGTGACTAAATTGCAAACTATAAAATGTCTAATTTGACCTTAGATTACATGCAAGATACATGCTGATTAGCTATATACAAACCTATTTTCATAAAATGCATGCATACATCAAAACGGTCAGAAATATTGCACATAGCATTTTCATAAAAAGCGTATGCATACATCAGAATGGTCAGAAATATTGCGCATAGCATCGAGCACAAGCCTTATGATAATTTTACACATGGCATGGAATGTTGTGTCATGACTCCATTTGCATCTAAGATAAAGGTGATTGTTTTATGCCAAATTTAAAATGCTATTTATACCCACCAATTATGAAAATTAAAAACAATGCCCCTTAACCTCATAAAAGCCACCTATATCTGCACGATAGTTCGAAACTAAACCTTTCTGAGAAGAGACACAACTTCAGGTATAGAACGACTTACATTTCGAATCGAAATAGATAAAGGCATAAAGCCCTATCAGTCATTCATGAAAAGTGCTAGCAACCACCCCTCAAAGAAGTACCAGATAACATCAAAGTAGTTCTGAACTTGAACTGCACACTACCTGAAAACAGGATGGGCAACTTCATCTCCTATATGCCCAATTTAGCAGGTGCAACCTCCTTTTTATTGATCCAATATATAACCAATATGAGTGAGTTCTTCACACACTCCCTTAGGCAGCATATTGCAACAGATTTTTAGATGACAGAGTACAGCTGTTGTTTAGTAGGGGTTGGATTTAAATTCTTATAAACATATAACAGATGTGCAAAATGGTGGATACCACCATCTATGTATAAGTTACATGCCACTGCTAGCTAAGAAATATGTAAAAAGTGAAGTAAAACGCATTGTAATGTAGATGTAGGGTTCTAGCTATCTTACCATCAGTGTCAGATAATTTATGGCACACTGAAAATGCTACTATCATGCTCTATATCAAACAGGTAGGACAGTCAACAGCCTCAGAAAGATGCCCTTATCAGCGCACTATTTTCTAACTATACAGTAGTGCCATACTAAAAAGCAGCTGCTCAAATATCAGATGAACAGAACCAGCAAGGGGTGTGACACCACAGGCTCAGTCTAATTGTTAAAAGATAATGAATTCCCCAAACAACTATTGTCACGGTGTCCTCGTATAAACCCCCTTCTCCCCATAAACAATTTTTTTGAACAGCTAACGCATATGAGATAAGGGTGCAACCCACAATTTAGCATAAATTCTAAGTAAGCTACATTCTGGGTCTAGAATCACCATGACTGTCACACCCAAACCATGGACGACTGGCATTTTGGATCCAGCGGGGCGATAAGATAAACATAATGATGGGTCAAATAATAGAATAACAGAAGATAAGGAAGTCATGACATCATCACCTCTTTCTCACTAGGGAACACGTTCTTCAAGGTGTCCTTCACCTCCTATCTCCTGTACAGATCCATGCAATCCAGAAACTCTAATCCATCAGCCCTAGGCTCCAAAATAGCACAAATAAATCCAACACAATATGAGAAAGTGGGAGGGCAAAGTGTGGGATCTGGTTGTCTGGAAGCGCTTGGCACCTGGTACTCAGGGACGTTGAGGCGGTGGAGCCGCTTGTGCTACCATCTCCCGGCGACAGAAAAGGTGTGCGACGCAAACTTTCCTTGCGACCCAAGAACCATGGCTGCGGCGACCGAGGCAGGGATGCTCCTCCGATGTAGTGATCCATGAAGCGTGAACCATGGCTGCATCGACCGAGGCGGGGATGCTTCTCCAATCCGGAAACCCTACAAGCGTGGAAGACGCAGTGCAGTGGAAGGGGCAGGACGCGGAGTAGAGCGGCGGCGGCATGGCCGCATGGGTAGCGGGGTGGGCACCCAGTGGCCAACGGCCGCTTCGGAGGACGCGGCGCCATAGGGGAGCGACGATGCCGGAGTGGAGGAATTCATGATGGGATGGAGGAGGGAGAAGTTGAGATCTGGCGGCGGCGCGAGGAAAAGAAAGAGAAGGGTATAGGTGCCGATGGGTATAGGCGGGTGGGTATGCTGACCGACGCATGAAAAAAAAACCACGGGGAGAGACGGGACGTAAGATTTCACAAGGGCAGGAATGCGTAAGATTTCATCTGTAAGGTGTAAGATCACAGGTGGGCCACTATCAAACTAATATATGCCATTAGATCTAAAGACAAGTAATCATCCAATGGTTCTAATAGGAGGTGGGTATAAAATTCTGGGTGACAGGTATTTTACAATTCCTTCGCTCCTTTATAGTATAGATAGATAGATAGATAGATAGATAGATAGATAGATAGATAGATTATGTATACACACATCTTCATGAAGAGGGAAATGTAGACATTTTACAATACGATATAGGAACGAGCAACCAAATTCTTATTTGGTGCGCGTGCGTCGCTACCCCAAACAACGCAACCGCGATGACGCTAGCGAAATCCGAAGGGGGAGGAGGTGGGTGGTGGGCGGAAAGGGCAGCGGCGAGGTCGCCGCGGTGGGGGCGGTGGACGAGATGGCGGGTTATGTTTTAAGATTTTGTGGGTATCCATGGCCGATGGGATTAGAAGGAGGGGCCCGAGGGCGGTGGCTGGTGGCCGGACCAGCGGTGGTGCCGGGTTATGGGCGGCGAGCGAGGCGGCAGGGCATCGCTGAGCAGGCTGCAGAGACATCCAGTTGGCCGAAGTCGACGCGGGGGCGAGGAGCAAGGTTCTGGGATTCAAAATCCAAAAAAAATCGGTGCCTACCGAATTGGGTGGATTTTGAAAAATTTGAAAAATTCGGACCAGTATCCACTAAAAATTTGAATGAAATTTGAGCAAATTTGAACAAAATTTTCCCAAATGGTCAAACATGGTAGTCGGCAAAGAGAGGGTGCATACGGGGCCGGCATGGAATGCACAAGCAGTGGGGAGGGCAGTGATGACGCGGTGGTGGCAGCAAGTGGGGCAGATGGCAGCGACGACGCGGCAGAGGCAGTGACGGGCTGATGGCGTGGCGGCCAGCGTCGAGGAGTGTCCATGACATGGGGGCGGTTTCGAGGAGCATCCAAGGTGTGAGCTCTGACGTCGGGAAGCACCACGTGGCTCTCATGGTGGTTGCGGGAGCGCCGACACGGACGGGACGGCGCTGGCAACGAAGCAGACTCTAGGATAGGGATCGATGGATGGGTCTCCAGCGTTGGATCGATGTAGTAGTGTTTGTGGGCTCCTTAGTCCTTACTGGACCATAAAATGGGCTACAAATTTGAATCGGGCTGAAATATTTTGGCTGGTTTAGATTTATTTCGGATCGAATCCCAGAACCTTGACAAGGAGTTACCGTGAACTCTCCGATTGGGATTAGTGAAGGGCGGGGGTGGGTGGCGGGCTGTGTGTTCACCGGTGAGGTTGCCGGTGGCCTGGGGAGCGGGCGGGGGCGGGGCAGGTGAGGAAGAAGAAGACCTAAGGAAAAAGAAACTATGCGCCCATATCTGTAGCGGCGCGCGTCGGGTAAGAGGGGTGAACCAGCAAGGCACTATGGAAGATAATTATATGTAATACCGTAAGCACCCAGGCTCAATGCATACATACATCAATCTGCTGCCACATGGATAACCAACAACATCAACGGACAAGAGTCTGGAGCCGAGCATCAGCACGTGAGAGCGGAGCCAATCACAGGATGAGGACGGGTGCCAACAGCCACCGGATAAGCACATGCCGTAGATGCTGCTGATTTGTCAACGTTCCAGCAGATCGACGTATGTATGCAATATGCCTAGGTGCATACCATATGCATCTAATTTTCTTCCCAGTATTTATATATGGTGCTGAACTGATGATCATTTTAATTTTTGTCATAGACATAGGGAAAACCCTTGAATTTGAGGAGTTATGTTCCACCACGGCCCTAAAGTGTCGTCCAATAAATGTAGTTGGGTGTATTCTCTCTGTTGTTATGATGTCATATACTAAGAGCATCCCAATAGTTCCAAAAAAATCTAACCAGTAAATTAATGAATTCTCAAGTGGCTGAAAAAAGCTAGGAGCATATTTGTTGGGTTTCTCCAACCGTTTTCAAAATCTAGTTCCTAAAATATAGAAGATAATTTTACATCAGGGATCCCGAACCATCTCTAAATCATCTTAACCACTTTTTATACTTTCTTTGTTGGTACATTTTCATGAGAAACATTGTCCTACTCATTCTTTTTCATGTCCTTTCACTTTCAGATCGGTGGATGGACACGCGCGTGTATATATCTGCACCATTGTCACACCCGGTTTTCTAAAGAATAAAACCAGGCTAATCATATGTGTGCCCAGGAAGTCCACACATATGTCAGAATGAAAAAGTATCAGAAACAATGTTATTATATAACGTATACATAGCTATATTAACACTTACATCAGAGTATCGCGGAACGGTGACTAAACTTCAGACTCCATTCTTTTCAGGGACGGCTGACTGGTGGCTCCGTATGCCAAACACTTCTAAAAGAATTTTGGAAACTCCACTACAACTTTATCCTTCTTCTGAGCAACACCTTACTACATACTGGGGTGTTGGGAAAATAGCAAGAGTGAGTCCATGTCGAACTCAACAAGTATAACACAGGGTTCATGAGGCACAAAAGGCTAGACACTGTTTGACTGCATTTAGCTTTTATTCATTATATAATTAGCAATTGAGTAGCATCAAGGTATTTCAATTCCCATTAATGAATCAATGATCAATTGTAATAAGGATAATGAATAGCATTAACATGAGCATAATAATAACAACAGTAATTAAGCATGATATAACAATGGTGGTCAACTATTCTGTAAGAATCTCCAAGGCCGCTCGTATCCGTGAGCACGGCTAGTATACCAGTTTATTAAACTCTACGCAGAGGTGTACACTTTCACTGTGAGTCATGATTTCCAAATGCATGGGTTAATTACTCCCAAAACACTGAAAACCATATAAAGCCATTCAAAAGTTCGTCTAACAAGTTAGGGCCATTAGATTCCCTCGACAGGCAGATGTAGGAACCCCTTTTCAAATGGCACAGTTCCTTCTCAGCTATACTCATAGACTAGAGGTTGTCCTACACCCAACGTGTCAAGCTATTCTTACGCCATTTAAGGTAACCACTAACAAGCTAGAAAAGGTCCTTTAAACAACTAAAGCCAGAGCCATATAGCCCTCACAGCTGTACTGTATGTCCCGGTTATCACTTACAGGTAAGTCCTTACGGAGAGTAACTAGAGCAACAATATAACCCCTTGCTCTAGCCCCTTTTCAACAGTAATAAAATCATCTCAATGGTTGGTTGCTTAATCCATTAATCAAATTACAAGATCATTGTTCAAAATTAAGCACTAGCAATAGCTACCCAAATGCACAACCCATAGGTGACAAGGGAACAAGATATCAATAGCTACGTTATAATCTCTATGGTTGTCAAGGAGGATACATGCATATGTATGATAATTTCAGTGAATAGGATAACAAGGATGGTCTCATGTTATACTTGCCTTTTTCCCAAGGTTAGACTGCTCAGAATCTTCAGTTGCTATCTTCCGGTCTCCAACTTTTGCTTCGACTGTCAGTCCTCAACTCCTAGTCTTCGGCGCTGACGAACCACGCTTCCTCTACTCGCAGCAACCAAGCAACACAAATAGACAAACAATACACACATCTAAGAACATGTATCAAACAAAAGAAACGCTTTAAAAGAGAACGCACTAAAGGACACGGTACGTTGCTACAGTCACGAAAACGCAAGAACGATAGATAACGGAGCTACCATTAAAGAGGACACGCAACTATCGAGACGATTACAACATAACGCAGAAGACCGACTATAAACTTAATGCATATTAGTTATTGAAATAAGGTGATAAAAATTCTGAAGAAATATTCTAAAATTAGATTAATCAATTGAATTACAAAGCTAGGTTTAACCCTGGTCATATTTTATTTATAAGTATTGCCGACTTTGCAGAGATAAAAGAACATGTGAGAACAACTATTTCAATTATATGAGATATGTGCTTGGGCTAAGTAAATTATAAGTTAAACATATTTAAGTTGCCATTAGCTAAGTTCTTGCTTAGTTACAAAGGACTGACGTGACAAGATTATATATTATTTTTAATTATAAAACTAATAACAAACATATTAATTAATATAATATTCAGCTATATATGGAAAAGCATATGACACGAAAAACATTAGTGCTATTGCACAGAGAACATCGATGCGAATCTAACGCAACTTAATTGAAGCAAAACAGATTTCAAACGAATAAATGCTCGAGGATTAAAGCTATATAACTATGAAGAGCAGATACGTAATGTAATGTGAAATTATCTACACAAGTCTATCATATATGCAACGTACTTAGACTAAGCAAATTTTCATTTGAAATATACTGTACATTAATCATATTAATCAATTTAATATTAAACTATATATATAAAAAAACATGTGGCAACTGAACGAAAGCACTTATGTTTCAAGGTTTGAACTAAGCATCTTATAATTCAAAAGACATTTAGTTTAATATTAATTAGATTATCATTAATTTAGGACAGACTGCCCGTGTTGCGTTTAATTAGAAACTCAATTGCACAAGCATAAATCAAATTAATATCTAACTTATAAATTTCAAAGATGTAAGACATGTTAAACATTTTTGCTAACACATAACTTCGGTCGGCACTATTGCAAGATTGCTTTTAATTGGAAAGCTATTAAATAAATATATTAATCTAATTACTATTTAAATTAATAAATTCATAATCAAGTGACATAATAAACATCATTACTAATACATAGTTTACGTCTACACAAACACGACACGACGCGAATGAAATTGCAACCCTTAGGTATTTTCTAATTAATAGCGATTAAATAATTATTAATCAAAAAGTTTTTAAATCAATAAATTTATAATTGTGAGACATGACCAACGTTGATACTACCACGTAGAGCGCGACTACACGAACTTGAATCACTCGAATCGGACGTAAAACGAATAAACGGCGGAGGAAAAACGAGGGATGACAAAACTGTAAATACTGTCATCTTCTGTCTTGGGCTTCTCCATCACGACGTGAACACGGTGAAGTGCCGCTGCTGTTCATGCAGGGGTAGGGCAGGGGCTTCGGCCGGCCAGCAGCGAGGCCACGACGTCACAGCACGCGGCAGAGGACGACGGAGCAGGGCCCGCCCACGGGGTCGGCTGGCCCGCACGACCGCACAGCTTCTTTGCCCGCACGAGCAGCGCTTGCTGCTCCTGCTCGCGGTGCAGGCGGCCGGGGCGCGGGTTGATGGCAGCGTGGGGCCGTGGTGGAGGTTTTGGATGGTGCACAGGGGCCACGGTCAGGGACGGAGCGTGGATGGCTGGAGACGATGAAGAAGAAAGATGTCCATGAAAGACCTCACCGGAAAAGAGAATGAAGGTTAGCGAAACGGTGAAACAAGCACGGATTTGCAAAAAGGAAGACGTGCCGGTGTAGAGAAGATCGAGACGAACCTTGGGGTGGAAGCGGAATTCGCTGGAGATGAGAAACATGGCCGAAAAAGCTCGCCGAACATTCGTCGGAAGTTCGCCGGAACGCAAGCTGTAGATGAAAAACTTCGGCGAGGGGTGGAGGGGGTTACGAGCGGCGGCTCGCGATAAGGGTTGTACTTCTGAAACCAGGGCGTCGAGGGCTACGCCAGCATATATATAGGTCTAGGGTTTGAAAATTTTTCAGAATTTCTTAATTTCGGGATTATTTTAATTCCGCGAATAAAAATAATTCCAAAAAATCTAGAATTTTAAGCCGCGAAAAATAGCCCGGAGCTCAGAAAAATCACGGGAAAATCCTGGAGACTCTTGGGGAGATAAGGAACTCAACTAAATAATTTTGAGCTCATGAAAAGATTAATGAAAAGATCAATAGAAAAGATTAAGCTCACGGAAATTAAAATTTTAAATCTAGAAAATGCCAAAAAGTTTTCCGATGAGAAGTAATCATCGTCCTATGGTATTTTGACAATAATAGCACTCACCAACACCAAAGACAAGCATCACACAAACACCACATTATCAAATTAATATGAAAAAGTTTAAAACCACAATTTTCTATATTTAAATTAGCAGCAACTTAACTTATCTAATAAATTTATTCAAATATTGAAATCATTTATTTTATTTAGTGTTTTCTAAGCATAACCCAAAATTGAAAATTTTGGGGTGTGACAACCATAAGATCGATTTTTCGCAGTGCTGAAAGATTGAGTTTAGATATGGAGTTGTGGGAGAGCAGTTTATTTCAATCTTGCCAAAAAAATCCACATTGGGAGTGGATTTTGGAAACCCGTTATGATCTAGCTGCTCAAGAATGGAATTTGGGGGTAGATAGTAGGAATTTGGGGAGGATTTGGAAGGAAACGCGGCTGGCTCCGCGAGAATGATGATTGTTATTAGGGAGAAATGGTTCAGAATTCTATTACAGCCTAATTGCTCCCTTCCCTCTCTTCAGCTCATAAAAGCGCTGACATAGACTCAAAGACATACAAGGCCGAGGCCCAAACTCAGGAAGGGCGAGGCCCAACTAGCATACCTGCTACAACTGATCTCCTAAGTCCTAACACTGCTCCCCTCTTAACCGCCAGCTTGTCCCCAAGCTAGAGCTTGCGGGTACCTGCGCTTCAAATCTTGCTGCTCCTCCTAGATTGCCGTATCCTCCGGCAGTCCCAGCCAACGCACCAGAAGCTGCTTCACCACCATACTTTCCTTCTGAATCATTAAGTGTTCAGGATGGCTTCTGGGACCAAAGCCTGAGAAGGGTCAGTACAGACTGAAGATAAATCCAGAGATGGCTGAATTGAGAGATCCAACTGCTGCTTCAATTGAGAAACATGCACAACCGAGTGCACTTTACTGTTGGCTGGAAGATTGAGTTTGTAAGCAACCGCTCCTATCTTCTGTAGCACCTCAAAAGGTCCATAATACTTAAAGGCAAGCTTCTAATTACTACGATAGGCCAGGGAGGACTGCACATAGGGTTGCAGCTTCATATAGACATTATCACCCACCTGAAAAAAACGCTCAGAACTCTTCTTGTCTGCTTGGGCCTTCATATACTGCTGAGCGCACAATAGCTGTTGCTGGATCAGCTGAGTAAGCAACTCACGCTCCTTGACGCCCAAGTGTCGTGGTCTACAACCATATAAAATTTCAAATGGGGATTTACTCAGATAAGTCGTGTTGTACCAAAACTCTGCCACACTGTGAGCCATTTGCTCCACTGCCTACGACAAGAGTAGACTGTGCACGCAAGGAATGCCTCTAAACACTAATTTAGATGCTCAGTTTGGCTGTCTATTTGAGGGTGATAAGAAGGGCTCATTAAGAGTTTTTTGTCAGTTGGCTTGAACAACTCTTGCCACATTGTGCTGGTAAAAACTCGACCCCTGTCTGAAATCATAGCTTTGGGCAGTCCATGGAGCTTATAAACATTGTCCAGGTAGAGCCTTGCTATTTGAAAAGCAGTGAAAGGGTGATGCACTGGGATGAAATCAGCATACTTGGTGAATTTATCAATTACTATCAAAAATAGCATTGAATATGTCTGATGTTAGCAGCCGCTCTATGAAATCCATACTGACAACCTCCCAAGCATGAGAAGGTATAGGTAGAGGTTCTAATAATCCTGGAATCTTCACATGTCCACTTTTGGCTTGTTGGCATGTTTAACATTGCTGCACAAATGACTGTACTGACTGCTTGAGGTTAGGTCAAGCAAACAGATGTTTGACCCTGTGATAAGTCGCTGAAATCCTAGAATGTCCTCCCACCCCACTGTCATGTAACGCCAACAATATGTTCTGTTGAGCTACTGAGTTATTACCCACCCATACTCCCTTTAAACCTAATTATGCCATCAGAGAGGGTGTATCCCTTACTGTTATCATTAAAGACACTTAACTCAGTGAGCAATTTCTTTGTTTCAGGGTCATCATCATAGCCAGCTTGCAATTTACTGACCCAAGAAGGAACACACTCTGAGATTGCTACTACTTCATCAGAATCAGCTGTAGGACACCTTGATAAAGCATCAGCGGTATTATTGTGATTTCCCTTCTTATACTGTATCTGAAAGTTGAGATCCATCAATTTGACTACTGCCTTTTTCTGTAACTTGGAGTGAATCCTTTGCTCTGTCAAGTGTAATAGACTCTTATGTTCTAATAGTGAATTTGCCTTGCTATAAATAGCGTCTCCCCACTTCTGTTTACAATAGAATTTGGAAAGGATCTTGGAAGTCGTGGCATCAGCAGCATCGGCTTGGGTGTGACAGAGTCGGACTCTGCCAGAAAGGAAATCGTGGAGTCCTAATTATGTAAAATTAGATCAGTTTCTTTTTACTTAAGAATTGTCTAGTCATATTCGATTAGGACTCTGTATCGGCCTAGGGTATAAATATAAACCCCAGCTATTATAATAAAGATCTCTCGATCAATACACAACTTATTTTCAGCTTCACGCCATCGTGTTAGGAGTAAGAGTAACGTAGTTCTCGGTGAGTTCTTCAATTAGCAGGGCTGCATCGATTTTGATCTCTGGTTTGCTAGTAAGTACCGTCATTATCGACTTGTATCTAATCTCGTAAGGCTGCATCATTTGATCTCTTGCTAGATTTGATATTAGTCAAAGTTGTCGATTGTATCATGTTTAGTAAGACTGCATCTTATGATCTCTTGCTAGATTTAGTAGAATCACAAGTTATCCGGCTAAGATTAAGATACGTTGGCTTATATCATATGAATCTGTCATCTTACTGTTCATCACGTTTATCTCCCTCTTGCCATCAGATTGGCTTATTGGCTAGTTGTATCTTAATCCTAGTTTTACATAGCATGATTTCAATATCTTGTTCTATTATAAATAGATCTGTCAGCTTGCAAACTTTAATTTATCGCCCCTGTTACCAACGTTGTCTCAATATGATCGGATTGGTGGTGACGTTAGATTAGATCTTGTTAGTTTATGGATTTCTTTGCAGGAAAACAGAGAATTGTCCACACGCTATACTTCATCGGCTTTGTAGCCGATGGCTTATTGTTGGGTGAAGAAATCACACAAACATCAAAGTCTAAACATAGGTCAAAATTGTATTCATTTCTTGATTCTACTGTACATGTCAGAGTGGGTATTTATAAGGACCCCAGTCTCCATACTTTACATAAAATGATCATTTTACCCCTAACTCAAATAATTACAACCCTTCTCAAGTACAAGGGAGAAGTGGTCTTTTTCTCTTTCTGAGCCTTCATTCTTCAACTTTGGGTCATCAATCTTCTTATGTCTTCGCCTTTTTAGACTTGGTCGGTTTTTACCCCGCCTCCTTCAGACTTCAAAACATTAAGCGAAGACAAATCTTTGTCTTCGTCTAGTCTTGCTTTCTTCTTTTCTTCAGCGAAGACAAAATCCTTCTAGCGAAGTCAAATTTCCATCTTCGCTTTGCTCTCTCTTTCCTGCAAGTAAACTTTGTTACAGAAATCATAATTTCAACTTCAAACTTTTAGGGGCTGAGTTTTCTAATCGAAGTTAAATCCCCAACAGTAGCCCCTCGCAGGCGAAGGCCTACTCCAAAGGTCTGAATCCCGCGAAGTTTGGATTTAAAACGAAGACAGAAAACGTCGTCCCGAACTTTGGAGTTGGCCGTTTATAGCCGTTAGACTGTGAACAGTTGCTTTTTTGAATTATAACGGTCGATTTTGACTGGCAAAAGTTGAACCGCCGGGTTTAACCCGAAGTCGCCTATATATATTGCGCCCTCCCCTCCTGGTTTTGCATCTTTATCGAAGATGGGTAGGTGCTGTTGAAATTTTTCTTGTAGCTAAGCCAAGTTTTCTACGAAGCCAAAATTCTCTACGAAGACTACTTTTTCCCTTGAAGTTGAAAATTGATTGGCTGAGGTTAGTTTTGATTTACTTTTTTTTATTTCTTGTTTTTCCTTTTTTATTTTCTCAAGATTTTTCTTCTTTTTACATGTCTGACCAAGAAAAAATTGCTTCTGGGAGTTCTCCTGCTGGATCAAATCAGTCTTTAGCGAAGTCTGATGATAACTTATCAGATGTTTCTACGTCCGAGTCCGAGTTGGTTGGTGATGACACGAAGTCTTTGATGTTTGGCAAGACTTTGATGGATGATAAAGAATTAGATTGGATGGTGACTAATCGGATGGTGGAGAGGGCATTTGTTCGTTTGCCTGAAAATAAAGTAGTTCCTGATTCGAAGCCTCATGAATGTGCGGTTTTCAGGATCAATTTACTGCTGGACTTCCTATGCCATGTCAAGATTTTCTTAAAGAGATTCTGAAGGCATATAACATAGAAATGCATCATCTGACTCCTAATGGAATAGCGAAGATTGCTCTTTTTGTTTGGGCAGTGAAGTCTCAAGATGTAAACTTGGATATCAGGACTTTTTGTGCTCTTCATGAGATGCATACTCAGTTTAGAAATAAGAATATGGATGGGAAGACTATTATCAAGTACTTTGGTTGTTGTAGTTTTAAACCTGCTCGAGGTGCTAAGCAAATTGCACCCGCCTCCAAGAATAAATGGACTAAAGATTGGTATCGGTTTTGGTTCTATCATTCAATTCCTCTTATTGAAGAGAGGGATGAATCAAGGAGAATTGTGAAGCGATACCCATTGGCTGCAAAGATGTGAAAAAATGCTTTTGATTGTAAGCCTGATTTTCCAAGTACAAAGAACTCCAAGATTTGTGAGAAGGCTTATAAGTTAGTTTGTGGTATGCAAAGTGCTCGGGATCTTTGCGAAGAGTATCTTGCAGTCCGTGTCTGGCCTCTTAGGAAAGGATGTTTTGTTCGTTTTCATAAGAAAACTGTTCGAGGGAAAGACTATATGTACCCTGATAAAGAAGTTGTTAGGCCTAAGAATTTTTCAACTGGTTAAGATTTTGTCCCGCTATTGAAGTGAAGGTAGTTGTGATTCTTGGAAAACTTTTGAAGAAAGAGAAGGACTTGATGGAAAAAAATTCTTGGGGTAGATTACAAGCGCTTGAATAGGGTTTTTGAAGTTGCTAATATTAAGTATGGTGAGATGTCGCCCCCGGCATATACTCGAGGAGCGAAGCCTAGTGTGGAAAATGTAACTAGAAAAAAGAGGGCTGGTGATAAACTTACTAAAAAAAGTAAGTAAAAAGAAGACTGAAAAGCCTGCTAAGGTTGTTTCTAGTTCGATTGAAGCTAAAGAAGAGTTAGATCACAATGTCGAGAGTCAAGAGACTCTTAGCCAACAAACTCATGATGACGAGGTGAGAATGATTAGTTTAGTTTTTTCTTCTAGTGGTATGACTCCGTTGATGTTGACTCTGCTTGGTGAATATTTCTAGAATTTTGGAGCTACTCTTTCACATGATGTGAATATTGGGGAAGCTACTTTGACTTCGCCTCCGATGCAAATTGGCGAAGATACTTTGCCTTTGTCTCCGGTTAATCCGGCTGCTCCTCCTGTTGTTAATGTTGTTGTTGCTACAAATGTGGCTGCTGCTGCTGCTGGGGAGCAGTTGGAAGAAGGTGAGGTTGGGTCTTTGGCTTCGCAGGAAACTGCTGAGCCATCTTCTTAGAGATTTGTTGCTCAAACTCCGTGAGAAAGTGCAGGTGATATTGATGCCAGACTTCGCGTTGCATATCCTCCTGAAGTTGAGATGTCAGATAGTGACTTGGGTGGTGGTGATGCTGTTCCTGGTGGGGAAGTTTGCGAAGCTAAAAATCGCAGGGGCACTTTAACAGCTACCCTTAATTTTGATGATTCTGATGATGATGTTTTTGATGAAGAAGCTAAGGGTGCTAAAGCTGCTCGCTTGACTGAGTCCACCATAGATGTTAATACTGGTGAAAAAGTTCCTTGTCAACTTGAGAATGGTGTTTCCACAGGTTAGTTTGTAGTTTTCTTGTATTTCTGTTAGACTTTATTTGAATTTGTATTATACATATTAAATTTCGGTCTTTGTTGTGTAGAGGAGTTTTTCCCTGACCCTTCATCTTAGAGGGAGACGACTGTGGATATTGGAAAGATGAAAGATTTGGCTCAAGAGCCTGCTACTCCTGCCGAAGCCTTGGAAACAATTCCTGATGGGGTTGATCCTGAGGTGTATAAACGTTGTCTGGAATACTGCCAAGCTCAAGGTGTGAATTAGATACTTTTAAATTTGTTGGAATTGGCTGGGACATGCTTCGTATTATGCCAAAGAATTCAGAGATAAAGTTATCAAAGTGCATTGATGATGCCTTAAAGTTATCAAAGTGCATTGATGATGCCTTCACAGTATGCGAAGCTAAACTTGTCGGGAAATCTTCCCTTGAGTTGGCAGATGCCAGTGTCACTATGATTTATAAGGTGCGGGGTTTTTTTATGACTTCGTTTTTATGACTTCGCGTACTGTTTTAGCTTCGTAGTTTAATATTTTGTTGTCTCATTTTGTAGAGTGCTCTTTTGTAAAGGAGTTTGTGTAAATCTCTTGAGGAAGAAGCTAAGAATGATGCACTTCATGAGAAGAGTTTGCAAGAAGAAGTTAAATCTCTGATGTCTAAACTTGCTGCCAAGGAGAAAGAGAGAGTAGATACTGTTGAGACTCTTCATATCATGGAGTCAAGATGTATTTCAACGGATGCGAAGCTTGAGGGAAAAACTGAAGAGTACCAAAATTGAAGACAAATTATGAGAAGCTTGAAAAGAGAAAAGATACCTTGAAAAGAAGGCTGCTGAAAAGGATCAGAAGTTTCATGAAAAATGCAATCGTTTATGGGAGCTTTGCAAGAATTGTTATGACAAATTTGGAGCGAAGCCTGAAGATGCCTATTGGGAGCTAGGGGAGTTTGATCCTTTCTTTGGTTGGCTCTGTCGTCAATATGAAGATTTGACTACTGTTCTACAGACAACTACAGATTTGAGTTGTATGTATGCAACGAGGGCTCTTTTTCATCTGATGAAAGAGGTCAATGACCCCTTGTATGAGCAGCTGCTTGACAAGAACTACAAATTTACTTAAGTGGATTCTCTTAACCAGGTTTCTTCAAGGACTCAAATTCTTTGCAAGAAGTATTTTTATGAGTATTGGAATCAAGGCGGGCGTGAGCACACTTTTATGAAAGCGAAGAAGAAGATGGAAAAAGTTAGATTGAAATTTTTACTCTCTTTTGTTTATTCTTCTCTTTTTTATTTTTATTCTAATATTTTTTTCTTTTTGCAGCAGCTCGAGAAAGAGATTGCTGCTGATGAGAAGTTACAGAGGGAGTAAGACAAGAGAGATGCAAAAAAATGTCAGAGATGATGATGTTGGTGACCATCCAGTTTAGTTGTCTTCGTAGTTTGGTTTTTAGAATTCAAGTTGAGGGATGAGTTTCAAAGGATGTTTTGACATTTGTAAATATTGAATGGGCAGGGTGGAGTTGATGTTATGCCATTGTTAATGTGTAAGGACAACTTTGTCGTTGAACCTTCGCTGTGGTTGGAGTATGAAACCAACGAGGCGAATCCTATGTTTGATACATTTGTTAAACGTAAGCTAATGTAAGAGTTACGTTTTGAAGTTTTGACTTTGTTGCTGTGATTCTTTTGCTGATGGTGTATGCTGTTTTTAGATTTTGAATCTAAAAATCTTATTGCTGAAAACAAGAGATCTTGTTTGCCACAAGTTGTTCGACTTCAGCAAATTCTCTTAGGTAGTTGCTGGTTCTTCCTTCTTCTCATAAGATTTGTATTGGATAAGGAATATTTTGATATTTTATTTTTCCTAGTCTTCATGTTCAAGTGCTTCGCCAAGCTTTATTTCCGAAGACTTTTTATGCCCAGAAGTTGATCATATGTTGGATAAAGTTGTTGAAGACTTAGTTAGTGAAGCTGCAACTATTGTAGCTTTAGAGAGTGATTGATTGTAACTTTTTGATGTACAATTTGTCTCCCTGTGTTGTAATCTGTAAGAAATGATTATGTTTGGAGTTTGTATATTTTTTTGTATTGATGTATAAAAAAATTTGTGGAGGCAACATGCGGGCTTCGTTTTAGAAATCGTAATTAAACGTGTAGACTTCACTTAGAAGTCATAATTTATCTTATTGAATTTGAAAAACACTGTTTCCTAACTTTTTTGCGAAGGCAACGCATAGACTTCGCTTAGAAGTCATAATTCACCTTAGTGAATTTGAAAAACGCCGTCCCCTCACTTTTTTGTGAAGGCAACGCATAGACTTCACTTAGAAGTCATAATTCACCTTAGTGAATTTGAAAAAACGTCGTCCCCTCACTTTTTTGCGAAGGCAACACGTAGACTTCGCTTAGAAGTCATAATTTACCTTAGTAGATTTGAAAAAACACTATCCCCTCACTTTTTTGTGAAGGCAACGCGTAGACTTCGCTTAGAAGTCATAATTCACCTTAGTGAATTTTGAAAAAAAAACGATGTCCCCACACTTTTTTGCGAAGGCAATGCGTAGACTTCGCTTAGAAGTTATATTTCACCTTAGTGAGTTTGAAAACGAAAATATTTGTTTAGATAGGTTAGCATTACTTTTTGCTTGTTCGAAAAATGATGCTACCTATTTTAGTTTGTTTTAGCCGATATTTAAGTATATTTTAAGTATACTCTTCGGCTTATTAGTTTTGCTGTACTCAAGATTTAGGGGAATAGTTTCTCATTTATATTTGATGAGAATTTACAATAGAGACTGCCTCGTTAAAAAACCACTCACCCTGTGAAGGGCTTCCCCTGAGTGGAAAAAGAGTGCAGCTCGTTTACATTTGAATTGAAACTTTGGAATGTAAAAAGAACTAATCTACTTCTAAGGTAGAATTTGTAATGCTAAAAGATGAAAGTGCTTCAATGTTCTAGGTGTGGTCAATCTCTTTCCCAATCATATCTGCCAAGTGGAATGATCCCAACTTATTTGTCCTTGTAATGAGATAAGGGCCTTCCCATTTTTGTTGAAACTTTCCAATTGTATCTTCGTTTCTTTTTCTTTTAAGAACAAAGTCTCCTAGTGATAGTTTCCTTGGCTTGACTTTCTTGTTATACCAATTCTTTGTTTCTTTTTGGTATTTCTCAAGATTTTGGATTGCTTTCATCCTTTCTTCTTCGAGCAAGTCTTTGCTTGTTATCTGCTCTTCTTCTTCAATGATTTGCACATTGGTTCTTGGACCTTCAAATTTTATTTCTTCAGGTGTCATTGCTTCTTCTCCATATAACAGCTTGAATGGTGTGAAGTTTGTTGATCTTGAAATAGTTGTATTGTGTACCCAAACAACTTTTGGTAATTCATCGACCCATTTTCCCTTAGGAAGCCCCACTAGGCATTTTGAAATACCAGTGCATATGATTCCATTTGCTCTAGGGATAGGCTTCATCATCGAGAGGAGAACAGCCCGGATCACCAGCTAAGTCAAAGATCTTATCGGCTTTGGTGATATCAAAGCTCTATTTTTCCTCTAAAATTTTAACCCAAGGACAAGAAACTGGCTTTTTATTCCTAGTCCATTCAGCCAGACCAAATTCTAGTTCATCATCATCAGAATCTGAAGCATATGCTTGAACATTGACTACCCTCCTCTGGTATCTGTCCTCACGCATTTCTTGGAATCGGCTTTCATGAGCTGATATTCTCTGCACCAAATGTCCAAGACTTTCAAATTCCTGAGAGGAAAACTTCTCCTTGATTGCTGGCAATAACCCTTGAACGGCCAAATCAGCAAGTTGACTGTCAGACAGGGCTACACTATAGCATCGGCTCCTTACATCACAAAATCTCTGAATATATTCAAGAACCGACTCATCATTTCTCTGCCTCTATGTTGTTAGATCTGTCAGCCTCATCTCATGTACTCCAGCAAAGTAATACTTATGAAATTTCATTTCTAGATCAGTCCAACCTAAAACAGTGTCAAGTGGCAATGATGCAAACCATGAAGGCCGATCTAGACAAAGACAAATGAAAGAATCTGACTTTTAATGCCTCCTCATAAGCAGCCTCTCCACATTGTGCAAGGAATCGGGCGATGGGTTCAATTGTTGACACATCGTCCTAACCAGAAAACTTGGAGAAGTGTAGGACTCAGTAACGAGCTGGCAACGCAACGCGATCAAACCACTCTGGATATGTGCACCGATACATATAAGATTGTTCCTTAGGCTTCAAGCCAAATTGATTTTGAATCACATTGGCTAACCTATTCACCAAGTCATCTGTATTGGCACCTGCTGGCTGCATGTACTGATTAGGGGCTTGCTGAGGGATATAATTATAACCTGAAGCACCCTGATACCCTGGATTTTGAGCATAATTTCCGGTAAAACTTGAAACAGTATGATATTCTTGTGGAATTCCATCATTAGTAAAATATGCCGCACCCAAATCTTTGGCAATTTCTGGGCTGATGGTGCTATCTGCTGGACTGATGGCGTTATCTGTAGAGCAAAAAACACAACTGGCTGAGATGATGTGGGCAATTGTTGTGTAGTCTGTGGTACTGTTTTGGGCGCATTGGATGTTTCTAGTGTACCCATCTGCAATTTGCTTGTCCCATAAGCCGATAGATTTATGCTAAAATATGCGGGCCCTGTCTGATCTTGCACCAAAGATTCACTCTCTGCATCCTTTACTACGTTTCGGAGTGTGTTCATGAAAACTCCAGATTGATTGACTAGTGCTTGATGGATAGATTGATGAACAACTTCTTGGAACATTTTTATATCTTCCTCTGTATTCTGGTCTCTTTTCCATGAAGCAAGGACCTTTGGCATTGGAATTTTTTGGATGACTTTATTTCGAATCTTGCCAAACGACTTCACGCACTTGACTCTGTAATCTTTTGTTAATGTTGCTATCAAGTCATGTTGTTCCTGGATCAGTTCATCAAAAGTCATGTTGAAAACTGTTTCGTTCCCCATCTCAACGATTGTGGTCCCACTGGGCGTGCCAAAAAATGTGTCGATGCAGAAATTTTGTCACCGCGCAGGACACACGATAAGCCTAGAAGATCTGCTTAACTTCAGTGCAGGTCTTGTCGATTTTGGGATCTAGGGCGTGCCAGTCAACTTGACCTATAATTGACAAGAGAAAAGATCATCAGTAATTTAAGGTGGAACATGTCGGCTTGTGATCCAGATAGTTCCATGGGTCCTAGCCGATGGAGTGCATTATGACATCGGCTGCAGAGTCGATATGCAGTGATTTGATAAAATAAAAGCAATTTGAATGACATCAGCTAGCCACCTGATGCAACAGTGTTCATCCATATATAAAGATATTAAATGAAATTGATGGACAAAGCTTCATGGCACAATATAAGATTGAAAAGCACAATCCATGATAAAGAATTGACATGAAAGCATAAGTCATCGGCTACAAAGCCGATGAATCATAGTATGCAAGCAATTGCTTGCTTTTCTATAGATATAACCATTGACTAGCAAGATCTAATCTAGCGTCACCACCAATGGTATCAAAATGAGATAGCATTGGCAGCAGGGCAATAAATTAAAGGTTGCAAGCTGATAGATCTATTTATAGATAAACAAAGAATTGAAAACACACTATATTAAACTAGGATTGAGACACAAACAGCCGATAAGCCAATCTAATCGTTAAAACGAGATAAATGTGATAAACAGAAAAACAACATATTCATATGATTTAAGCCGATATTCTTAATCTTAGTTGGATAACCGGTGATTCTATTAAATCTAGCAAGAAATCATAAGATGCAGCCTTACAAAACGTGATAGAATCGATAACTTTGGCTGGTACCAAATCAAGCACGAGATCAAAAGATGCAGCCTTACAAGATTAGATATAAGTCAATAATAACGGTACTTACAAGCAAACTGGAGATCAAAATCGATGCAGCCCTGCTTACCGAAGAACTCACCGAGATCTACATTATTCCTACTCCTAGGTTTTGGCATTAAGCCGAAAGATGTTGTATTGGTTGTGATATGTTTACAATAGCCAGGGTTTATATTTGTACCCTGGGCTTGATACAGAGTCCTAATGAAATAAGACTAAAACAATTCTTGCATAAAAAGAAAATGATCTAATTTACATAAATTGGATTCCACGATTTCCTTTTTAGTAGTCTGATTCTATTATGCCTTAGGCCGATGCTGCCGACGCCATAACCTTCACGATCCTTTCCTTCTGGCAGAGTCCGACCCCTTTACGCCTCAGGCGATGCAGTTGTCGCTGCAGCTTTCTCGACACCTTCCAAAATCTGGTGTAAACAACACCAAATGTTCCTCCAAAGTTGCACTGTAGATGAGAATGTCATCTATGAATACTAATACACCATGTCTCGATAAATGATTGAAGATGATGTTCATTAGAGACTGAAAGGTGGCAGGAGCATTTGTTAAGCCAAATGGCATAACCAAGAATTCATAGAGGCCCTGATGAGTAGCAAAATATGTCTTATACTCTTCCCCAGTGACCATACATATATGATGATATCCATATCTAAAGTCCAGTTTGGTGAACCAAGAAGCACCAGCTAATTCATCCAATAATTAATCTATTAATGGCATAGGATGCTTGTTTTTGACTGTGATTGTTCGGTTGCCTATAATCAATGGAGATTCTCCCAGCTAATTCATCCAATAATTAATCTATTAATGGCATAGGATGCTTGTTTTTGACTGTGATTGTTCGGTTGCCTATAATCAATGGAGATTCTCCAAGACCCATCCTTCTTCTTAACCACCGCCCCCCCCCCCCCCCCCCCCCCCCCCCACCCCCATCTTAACAAGCTGCACAGGACAGGCAAAGGGGCTCGTACTAGGTCTGATCACCCCACTCTGAAGGATCTCCTGCAGCTGTATCTCAATTTCATTTTTTTGAAGTGGGGACTACCTATAAGGTCTAACTTTCATAGGTTGGGTTCCTGGCACCAAGAGAATAGCATGATTAGCACCTCTGTGAGGAGGTAAAGCAGTAGGTGTGGCAAAAAAGATGCTCATACTCAGTCAAACAACTGTGAAAGCTAGATAGGACACCCCTAAAATGCATATTGTTGACTTACTGCTGAAGGCATAGGTGTATTTTGAATTTGGGCACAAGATTGAATCTCAATGCAGTAAGATACCATGCCATTTCTGAGCAACCCTGGACTTTCTTTGCTGGTAAAGCAGCGCCAGGAGCTGTAGACTCCAAAATGCCCTAAATTTTCACTCTCTTTCCATGATGAGTGACCTTCATCAACTTTTTATTATAGTCAATTCATATAGGACTGACTTCCTCCAACCAATCCTCACCTAGAATCATATCGAAACACTTCATTGGAAGGACTTGGAAAGAAACGCGGTAGGCTCCGCGAGAACAATGACTGTTATTAGGGAGAAATAGTTTAGAATTCTGTTACAGCCTAATCGCACTTTTCCCTCTCTTCGGCTTATAACAACACCGACACAGACTCAGAGACTTACAAGCCGAGGCCCAAACTCAGGAAGGCCGAGGCCCAACTAGCATACCCGCTACATCTGATCTCCTAACAAAACTCTTGGAGATACTCTAAGCACGGAGCTTGTCAAGAACAGGTGTTATTGTTGCCGCTTCTGTACCTGATGGAGCAATGCAGGAAGTGAAGCAGGTTCACAACGCCGAGAACAGCCATCAACCAGAAGAAATAGTCTAGGTGCCCCTTGTTCAGGTCGTCGGGGATCCACCCTGGTTTTCCGTTGCGCGTCGTGACGGCCGCGACGGCGGCGAGCACGGCAGAGTTGAAGTAGTTGCCTGCCGCGACGGCGAGCTGCGCAAGGGCCGTGCCGAGGCTCTTCATGCCGTCCGGCGACTGATCGTAGAAGAACTCAAGGATGCCGATGGCCGCGAACACCTCCCCCGCCCCGAGCACCGCGAACGCCGGCGCCTGCCACATGATGCTCATCGACGGCTGCCTGTACGGCTCTGCATGGGCGAGCGACAACCGTCTGGCCTCGACAAGCGCCGCGTACACCATGCCGGCCACGGACAGCGCGAGGCCGACGCCCAGGCGCTGCAGCTGTGACAGGCCCCGCTCCTTGCCCGTGGCGCGCCGGGCCAGCGGCACCAGCACTCTGTCGTAGATGGGTATGCATAACATGACGCTGATGATGTCGAAGATGGCGAGGGACGCCGGCGGCACGGTGAACGGCCCGACGTGGTTGTGCATGGTCTCGCCTTGCTCGATGAAGGTCGACGACATCTGGGCGGTGACCGCGAAGAAGAGCACCATCGACACCCACACGGGGAACATCCGGAGCACCGTCTTCAGTTCCTCAACCTGGGGCACCGTGCAAAGTCTCCATGGGCTTATCGGTCCTTTCTCACCGTCGCCGGAGGATGGCGCTACAATAGCAGCCTTGTCAAGGAACCTGGACACTTGTTCAAGACCACCATGATTATATACATCATCAGGCATTTGGCAGTATCATAAGTTTCATGTGACACAATAACAAAAAATGTAGTTGACAGGATGATGTTCAAGTGACTAGCATCTTTCTGACTGAGTCTGTTCGTACATGAGGGCTGATCACTTGTTGTTTACCTGAATTGACTTGTATGCTGGATCTTGCAATGATTTCCTTCAGCTGGGGAAGGCAGCTGATGCAGGGCCGAGCTGTCTTCAGGCAAGACCAAATGATAGTTCCTGACAGCAGCAACAACCACCTGCGAGACTCTTGTCAGAGGGCTCCCTTCCACTCTCTGGTACCTGTAAACCTTCCTACCGCCGACGAACACGGCAAGTCCAGACAGCATGAGCGCCGTCGGGATGGCGAAGCCGACTCCCCACCCAATGTTGTCCTGCACCCAGACGACCACAGTCGCAGACAGCAGGGAGCCAATGTTGACGGAGAAGTAGTACCAGTTGAAGAAGGAGCCCTTGGTCACCCGCTCCACTGAGTCAGCCGCATCAAACTGATCGGCACCAAGCGCACAGACGCATGGCTTAATTCCACCATTGCCGAGAGCAACAAGATACAGGCCCAGGTACGCGGTGAGGCGGTGAATGCCACGGTTGTAGGACAAGCCCATCAGCAGTGGAAGAAGAGCTGAACCAGTCAGGCTCATCATCCCCTGGCATTGGCAACAGACAGACAGAGTCTTTCTCAGATCCAAACAAACGGAGTATGCTTGCTTCCAACTTACTAGTAGTACATTGCTTATGGTATGTAACTTACAACGACGTATACCGAGATGAAGATTACTATTGTCCAGTATCGTCCCCAGAATGTGTCAGCCAAGAACGCTCCAATGAGGGGCGTGAAGAATGCAGTCCCAATCCAGGTGGACACGGTCGTCGCAGCATTGACGTTGCTCTCATGGAGAACACCCGTGAGGTAAGTGACCAAGTTCTTTGAGATTGCGAAGAAAGCCACACATTCAGTGAATTCAGCACCTAGTTATTAATAAGGAGTACACAGATGACTCAGTTTCTTTAATGGTATGGCATGACTAAATTTGTTAACTTTTTTTAGAAAATGGAAAATATCCGACCTCTGCATCCACATAGATGACTAAATTTGTTAAATAATTAAGGAACACAAAGTAAGCGATTCTTGTAGTAGAGCGGTACCTAAGATAAAGAAGCATGCTGTCCAATTCCCAGTTGTCTGCTTCCGGGCAGGCAGATTGCTAATATCAACCGTCCCATCGCTAGTGAATTCAGAAGTTTCATCCTGAAAACAAAAGTATCTTTCTTTCAAAAGAAAAAAAGAAAAAAAAACAAGCAACTAAAAGTATCTTGACAAGGAACTACTCTATTTCCCATTTGCTATATGGTAAGGAGGAGTTTGAAGATGTATCACCTGTGGTGGCAGGTGATGGATCAGCGGCCTCTCCTCATCTTGTGCATCCATGGGACCGGCTCAAATGCCTCCGTTGGTGGAAAATCCAATCCAACTGAAGGAGATGAGCTTGCAGTAGCACACCTCAAAACTCAAATATCTCCGCTGGTGCACAACTGCACACTGATTCCTTCTGAAAAACGAATTGCCCCTTTTTTCTTTGTTCGCCGGCAAAGCAATGAAGCTGGAAACACTCTTGATAATTCCTATCATTTCGAGTATGAGTAAGGAAACACTCTATTAGTTCAATCCCGCAGCTACTACCTTGTGTTTCTCCCAGCAAAAGAAAAAAAAAGGCACAGAGCAGGTGCAGAGAGAGAGAGAGAGAGAGAGAGAGAGACCTGATGATGGCTGCGCGGTGCTCACGGTAGGGGATGAACCGAGCGAAGGAGGGGGTCACGGTCACGGTGGAGCAGAGAGCCTCTTCGTGGAGGAGCAGGAGCAGCAGGCCAACAGCAAAGGCTTCACGGTAGCAGCGAGTGAAACAGCACCACGGCCACGGATGAGCTATGAGCGATAGCGGTGCTTCCGATGGAGGACCAGGGCCACGTGTTTGGCAAAATTTCTCCAATAACTTCATGAACTGTTGTGAGCGGTTATTTCTCTCCTTTTATAAGAAGATGGGATAAGAGAGCGCTAAAAAAAAGTAGCTTATCACATCTTCGTACAAGTGGGCCCCACTAAACCTAAAAGACTGCATGTGCCCTCTCAGTGAAGGAGCGTGCAGGGATGTGTGGCGCCAGGGGCACAGCTGCCGGGGCGCTGCTCACCAAGGTGCGCCCACTGAGGGGCGCGGTCGCCGAGGATGCAGCCGTTGGGGCACATGGCTACCGGAGCACAGCTTGCCGGGACGTGACCACCAGAGCTTGGCTCATCGAAGTCATAGGGTTGGGTCGTGGTCGCTAGAGTTGTAGAGCCAGGTCACGGTTGCCGACAAGGCCAGGGCGTGGCGGCGAGGACGCGGGGCCGGGGCGTGGCCGCCGACTTGGGGTAGGACGTGGTGCAGGGATGTGGGGCTAGGGAGCGACCGTCGGTGAGGGGCCAGGGGCGACTGCCGTCGCTGAGCCAGGGTTGATCACGGGGTTGGGCGCGTCTGCCGGCGTGGGGCAGGGCATGGCGGCGCAGCTGCGAGGACACGAGGCAGGGAGCAGCCGCCGGCACGGGGCTAGGCGCGGCTGCCGGCGTAGAGCCCAAGCGCGTCCGCCAGCACGGGCCAGGGCGCAGCTGCTGGCA
The DNA here is from genome assembly GCA_038087645.1 of Saccharum hybrid cultivar R570. Classification (NCBI taxonomy): domain Eukaryota; kingdom Viridiplantae; phylum Streptophyta; class Magnoliopsida; order Poales; family Poaceae; genus Saccharum; species Saccharum hybrid cultivar. The sequence continues at coordinate 27,119,415 of JAQSUU010000066.1, read as the reverse complement.
CGGGTCAGGGCGTGGCTACGGGGACGCGGTGCAGGGCGATGAACAGGAAGAAAGAGAGTAGGAAAAAAATATGGGTGTTAGGGTCTTTTTGTCCTTTTGTTTTTCAGATGAAGCTGTTTTGCCAAACACGTTTTTCAAAATAGCTCAACATTACCAAGAAACCTGCTTGTAAAGTTAGTTTTCTAAAAAAACGGAGGCGTGTCAAACAGGGCCATATAGGGGATGATTGAGGAGCTAGATTTTTCCTTCTAATAAAAAGAGAAAAACTGCACAAAGCTCCTTGCAAGTTTACCGGTTTTCCAGAATCCCCCTTAGATCAAGGTCAATAATAGAGTCGAGTGCTTCGCTATAAGTCAAGTTACAAGAGTCAAGTTATATATTAGGTGTCTCCTATTTTTTTCTCGAATACGAAAAAGGTTTGCACATTTTTTTATTAAGAAGGAGATTGTTTTACATGACACGCCATAAGGCGCGCTAAGAGGACAAATGATGTTATATTTAAGCATAGCCTCCCTAGCGAGGGATCCAAAGCCGACTACTCGCGTACGTGTCTCATGATTGATAGCACCTGGGGGATAGTGGAGGCGGTTTCATGGAAGCATCTTGCGTTTCGCTCTTTACACAATTCCCATGCCACCGGTGCGAATAGAGATAGATTCTCCACCGATTTGGGCTGCATTAGCTCCAAGCACGGCCAAGATATTCCACCATACCTACTTGGAGAAGGAGCACAACGCGATGATGTAGTCGATGGTTTTCGGCTCTTGGTCGCACAGGTGGTAGTGATCTGGGGTGTCAAGGCTATGCTGTCGCCTTCTATCGGCGGTCCAGTGGCATCTTCGCTGCGCAAGACAGAGAAGATCTTGACTCGCAGTGGCGCCCAAGTTCCCCATATCCTATCACAGCCTGGTATTGGGTGCGATGCCGAGTGTACGGCCCTGTAGGCAGAGTTTGAGGGGTATATCACGTCTGTTGTCCATCTCCATATCATCCGATCTTACTCGTTGGTCAACTGGATTTCCCACAACTCATCCCAGATGCGGAGGTATTCGTGAATCGCTGGTACCATGACCCCTCCCCTGAGCTGAGCTACCAGGACCGGTTGTCCATTGCCGCCGCCACCATTGATTAGGTGTCTCCTATTTATCTTCAAAAGAGTTTCTCTTTCCTATTACTCCTCACAACACTAGTTACTTGGACCACTAATACACTTTCGTAGCTAGCTTGTTGCTTGCATGAGAACCAAGCTCTCGTCTCTCTCCTCACTACATCAGTGTTAGTTTGGTTCATAAGCCCATTATTATTGTACTGCAGTTTTTCTACTTCCAACAACAACAGTCTGTGGATCTGTAACGGGTAATAAAGAACGAGTCCGGACTCTGCTGTGGAACCAACAAAGAGTTCGTCTATTCCTGTGATTTACACTTGATTCGCCATCTTAAAAAATGGAGCAGACGCCAGACGCCAGTCATCCTCGACTGTACAAATCCCGTGGTTAGGTTGGTTTTTTTTCCTCTTTTTTCATCCAGCTAGCGTTGGTGTGTTCGTTAGGTTGTTTTTCTTCCATCTTTTTCAGCCAGCTAGTGGGTTGGTTAGGTTGGTTTTTTTCTTTTTTGATTACACAGTACAACACATTGAAGCACAAAGCCGTTAAATTTCAAAATATTCTTTCACGTGTGGAATCGAATCTAAGATCTGATATGTTAGGCTGTTATACCCATTAGGCTACACGATCAAACCTGTTCAGTTAAGTTTTAATCATTCCGGACGGTGACATCAAGGCGGAGATGATGTCGCCGCCATGGAATAATTTTCTCCGGTCTCTTCTTCGTTTTGTTGTTGTTAGATTTGGCCACGATGAAGGACTAGGGAGAATAATTTTCATATCAGTCTTCGTTACTCTTCGGTGGCAGAAAGAAGAAGAAAGAAGACACCAGAAAGAAGAAGTTTCTCAATTCCGCCTACAGGAATGTTGGCCGTTATTCGTTGGGCATTTGTTCTCAGGCCATTTGCTGAGTGTTTGCCTGTGCGGTCATCCATACTGCAAAGCATCTAACAGGTTAGATTTTGAGTTGTGCTATTCACAGCGTGGGTACTATTTTGTAATCCAGAGTGCTTGTAATGTGTTGATGTACCCAGCTATCATATAATATAATTCTTCTTTCGTTGCAAAAAAAATTTTTAATCATTAACTTTACATTTATGTATTTTTCTGACAAGCTAATCTAATACTCGACTTGTCGTACGGCCAAATCGCCTGCATTGTCAAGAAGCTCAGCAGAGCATCGTTACTGTCCGAGGAGGAGCTCGACGACGTGTAGTTCGAGCTCTCATGCGTTCTCGTATTTCCTGCATCGATGCACGGTGCTCCGTGGAACGGTGAACCCAAACCAACAAAATACAGTACAGTAGTCTTCTAGTGCACAAGAAATTACGTCCGAAAGCTAATTACCGGTGAATAAAATAAAATTACAGAGCTCACAAACAAGCCATCAAGACAACAACTCTGTTTGTAACTACAGTTTTGTGTCAGTACCGAATCTCAATTTGGAACCGACACTGACATGCCAACGGGTGGGGTTTTTTTTTTTTTGACAACAAACAACTTTCACTAACAGCATCGAGCTGTACAGCCCCGTTACAGAGTTGATGTTCACAAGCTGGATAGCCATGGGAAGCGGGCACTGTTCAACATGTGCCGGATTGGAACAGACACAGGATTGGTGCATGAGATCAGAATCTAAATCACTAAGTGCCTGTCTTGCTAGAAGATCAGCAGTCTGATTTTGGTTCCTGCCTATCTTGAGGATGGCTGTGCTTCTTCGATGTGTGGAGTTCCTGATGATCTGGGTAAATGGCTTCTGTTAGTAAATAATGCAAATCAAGATCGAACACTAGACACAGATTTTTACGTGGAAAACCCTTACGGGAAAAAACCACGGGCACCAACCGGCGATCTTCACTATATGGAGAGAGTTTACAAAACGCAGGGAATACAATGAGTCGTCAGCTCTTCCCGTGCGGCTTACAAGATGTATTTATAGGACGGACTGACTGCAGTCAAATACGGAAACAAATCCGCTAATAAATATGACCGAACCGTGGGCCCTCCAGGCGTCCCCACAAGACCAATGTTATAATTCGGATCATATTCCAATAAACTCCACCTTGAGACGAATTCCATCTTGTAGTGAATGAAGTATCATCAATCAACTCACTTCAATAATAAATAATCACCGGCGCCAAAAGTCACTAGGACTTAATTTGTAATGCCAACTAAGCTTGAGCATAGCCCAAACTTAGCTCCAGGAACTGGCTTTGTCAACATATCAGCGGGATTATCATGAGTACTTATCTTGCATACTTTAACATCACCTTCAGCAATGACACCTCGAATAAAATGATATCTCACATCAATGTGCTTGGTCCTTTTATGAAACATCTGATCTTTAGTCAGACAAATAGCACTCTGGCTATCACAATGTATAGTAATACAAGAAGTAACCCCGCAAAGTTCAGAGTATAAACCCCTCAACCAAATAGCTTCTTTACAAGCTTCAGAAATAGCCATATATTCAGCTTCTGTTGTAGACAGAGTAATAGTGGACTGCAAACATGCTTTCCAGCTAACAGCACAACCACCAATGGTGAAAACATAACCCGTGAGAGATCTCTTATCCAAATCACCAGCAAAATCAGAATCAACATAACCAACAAGTCCATCTCTAGATTTTCCAAACTGCAAACAGCCATTAGAAGTACCTCGCAAATATCTAAAAATCCATTAAACAGCCCTCCAATGCTCCTTACCAGGATTAGCCATGAATCTACTGACAACACTCAATGCATGAGATAAATCAGGACGAGAACAAACCATGGCATACATAAGAGAACCAACTGCACTGAAATATGGAACTCTAGACATGTACTCAATCTCATGATCTGACTATGAACATAAATATGATGATAATCTGAAATGTGCAGCTAATGGAGTACTCACTGGTTTTGCATTATGCATATTAAAACGACAAAGAACATTTTCAATATAACCTCATTGACTGAGGTATAATTTACCAGATTTTCTATCTCTAGTAATTTCCATACCAAGAATTTTCTTAGCTGCACCTAAGTCCTTCATCTCAAATTTGTTACTCAATTGTGCCTTCAGTTTAACTATTTCTGATTTTTCTTTAGCAACAATTAACATATCATCAACATAAAGAAGCAAATAAATAGTTGAGCCATTAACAATCTTCAAGTAAACACAGCTATCATAATCAGACCGCTTAAAGCCACGAGAGAGCATAAATGAGTCAAACCTCTTATACCATTGCCTAGGAGACTGCTTCAAACCATAAAGAGACTTCTTTAGTCTACACACAAGGTTTTCTTTTCCAGAAATAACAAAACCTTCAGGTTGGTTCATATAAATGTCTTCCTCCAACTCCCCATGTAAGAATGCAGTTTTAACATCAAATTGCTCAAGTTCATAATCATGCATGGCAACAATACTAAGCAAAGTGCGAATAGAACTATGCTTAACAACTGGGGGAAAGACATCATTATAATCAATACCTAGAATCTAGCTATAGCCTTTAGCAACCAACCTCGCTTTATACCTTGCTGGTTCACTAGGAGAAATACCCTCCTTTCTTTTATAAATCCATTTGCAATGGACAGGCTTTTTATTATTGGGCAATTTCACTAAATCCCATATACCATTCTTTTCAAGTGACTCCATCTCATCTTGCATAGCGGTCATCCAATTGTTGCGATCAGCAGAAGTAATAGCCTCAGAATAATTAGAAGGTTCTGAATTACCTTCAATCTCTTCTGCAACACTCATAGCATAAGCAACATTGCATTCTTCAATATACCTTTTAACAGGCTTTGGCTGTCTTCTGGATCTATCAACAGCAATAGAACATTGTGGAGACTGCACAACTGGAGAAGAATGCTCAGCAATAGAAGAATCATCAACAATTGGAGAAATTTCAGCAATCGGTGCATCTTGGACAATAGCATTATCAACATCTGGTGAATCAATTAAGTGCTCCACCTGTACACTTATTTTCTCTCCCTCAATAGGAGCATCAACAGAAGGATTATCAACAAACATAACAGTCTCATTAAAGATAACATTCCTGCTAAGCATAACCTTCTGAGTCTGGGGATTCCACAATTTATAACCTTTAACACCATGTTGATAACCAATAAAAATACATTTAACAGCTCTAGGCTCCAATTTACCATTATCAACGTGAGCATAAGCAGTATAACCAAAAACTCTCAATTGTGAATAATCAAACTCCCAATTCTGAATAATCAGCTGGAGAACCATACCATACCTCAATTGGAGTTTTCTTATCAAGAGGAATAGAGGGTGAACGGTTAATAAGATAGCAAGCAGTGGAAGCGGCTTCAGCCCAAAAACGCCTAATCAAGCCAGCATTATACAACATACAACGGGCCCTGGAGATGATAGTTCTGTTCATACGCTCGGCTACACCATTCTATTGAGGCATATAAGGAATAGTGTAGTGCCTAACAATGCCTTGAGACTTGCAATATGCATTAAACTCATTAGAACAGAATTCCATCCCATTATCAGTGTGAAGCTTTTTAACCTTCTTTTCAGTTTGATTTTCAATCATAATCTTCCACTCTTTAAATGCTGAAAATGCTTCTGATTTATGCTTCAAGAAATAAGACCATACCTTACGAGAATAATCATCAATGATTGTCAACATATAGCGAGAACCACCAAAAGAAGGCTTACGAGATGGTCCCCATAAATCAGAATGCACATAATCAAGAATACCTTTACTTTTATGTGTAGAGATATTAAATGACACCCTCTTGTGTTTGCCAAACACACAATTCTCACAAAACTTCAACTTACTGATGCTATGTTCATCAAGAAGTCCTCTCTTGCACAATTCATGCAAGCCTTGCTCACTCACATGTCCAAGACACTTATGCCAAAGATCAGTAGCATCAGAATTAGATGATGAATTGGAAATTACAGCGGCATCACCTGTAATTGTAGTACCACGAAGACGGTACAAATTTGGAGATTTTAATTCACCTTTCATCACAATGAGAGAACCTTTAGACACCTTTAATACTCCATCTCCACCGGAGTACTTGTACCCTTTAGCATCAAGAGTACTGAGAGAAATAAGATTCTTGCTCATGCTAGGAATATGCCTCACGTCAGCCAATGTTCTGACAATGCCATCATGCATCTTAATCTGAATGGAACCAATACCAACAATATCACGTGGACTATTATCACCCAATCTAACAGAACCTCTACCTTGGAGAGAATCATAGGTGACAAACCAATCTCTATTAGTGCATATATGAAAAGAAGCAGCGGAATCAAGAATCCATTCATCATCACTATTAGCACATCCAGCAAAAGCAACAAGCGAATCACCATCGGAATAATCTGCCTTAGAAGCAGCAACAGAAGCATTACCTTCATCATTGGGTTTACCTTTCTCTCTATATATGCTAGTTCTCTTCTCTTTATTCTTCAATTTCAAACAATCCTCGATAAAGTGATTATCCTTCTTGCAATACTTGCAGAATTTATCACCTCTACCTCGAGACTTTGATCGGCCTTTGTAACGATTAGAACTTTTGCCTCTATTGTCATTATTTGATTTATTTTCTGTCCTCCCACGAACAGACAACGCTTCTCCTTTGGAAGCAGAACCTTCAGAAGACACCATCAATTTCATCTTTTCCTTGGCATGCAACGCCTCACAGACCTCATCAAGAGTTAGTGTATCATGGCTATATAATAAAGTATCTCTGAAGTTTGAAAAGGAACTAGGCAAAGAGCACAGAAGAATCAGACCCAAATCCTCATCATCATATTCTACCTCCATAGCCTGTAGATCAGAAACGATCTCCTTGAAGATCGTCATATGGTTAATCACAGAACCACCCTCTTGCAACTTGTACGAATACAACTTCATCTTCATATGCATCTTGCTTGTCAAATCCTTAGACATGCAAATTGACTCTAACTTGGCCATAGAGCAGCTGCAGTTTTCTCCTGCAGACAATCTTGCAAAATATTATTTGAAAGATGAAGCTGAATTTGAGTCAAGGCCTTACGATCCTTTTTCTTTTCATCATCGGTCCAAGATTTAGAATCCTTGTTACCAAATTTATCAAGAGCATCATCAACATCAGCCTGCGTAAGAATAGCCCGCATCTTGACTTGCCATAGAGCGAACCTTGTATCACGATCTAGTTGAGGAATATCATATTTCACTAAAGACATGGTGAATAAATAATAGCAATGACCAGAAGAATAATAATCTGCGGAAATTTAGGTGTAACCCTAGTAATAACCTGCAGCCTGGTACACTAACTGTGTACAATCAGCAATAAACTGAATAGAAAAACACCTCTGGTAGCCTTCCTAGGTGCACGTAACACAACTTCACCAAAAAAAAATTGATTTTACCTCCACGTACGAACAAGCAGCTGGACACCCTTGATCCCCGTGCACGTGATTTACTGCTGATCAGGGACAGCAGCAGCAGATGGATTGATCTTTGATGGCTTCGATCCTCGTGCGCAGCAAGAACACACAGCAAGTAACGGAGGAACAGCGGCGGCGTGAATTTTCCTCCGAGGAGAAACACAGCGGCAACAGCCTTTTGTAGATCAGATTACCTCCACCGACTAGAACTCCATGACTGAAATCAACTCTGCCTCTGGCAGCAGCTACGCACGATTTTTGACTCCGGGAACGGCGGTGGAAATTGCCGCGAGTAGTAGATTGACTTTGGCGGCGGTGCGACGAATAGGGGCAAAACCCTATTTTTTTCTCAATCTCGTGTCTGGCTCTAGATACCACTTGTTAGTAAATAATGCAAATCAAGATCGAACATGAGACACAGATTTTTACGTGGAAAACCCTTACGGGAAAAAACCACGGGCGCCAACCGGCGATCTTCACTATATGGAGAGAGTTTACAAAACGCAGGGAATACAATGAGTCGTCAGCTCTTCCTGTGCGGCTTACAAGATGTATTTATAGGATGGACTGACTGCAGTCAAATACGGAAACAAATCCGCTAATAAACATGACTGAACCGTGGGCCCTCCAGGCGTCCCCATAAGACCAAACGTTATAATTCGGATCATATTCCAACAGCTTCAATCTCCAATCAGGGGGGTTGGAGAGATCAGAGCCATTTAGGAAGTGCACCAACTGTTGATTATCTGACAAGAAGGTTACATTGTTCAGCTGCAGATGGTGGGTGACCGATGCAGCCAGTGCAAGGGCAGCAGCCTCCGCCATTAGGACTGAGGTGGTGTCCTTCAACATTGCCTTGATGTAAACCTGCTGCGGCGGCTGCAGGCAGGTGTTGATGATGAATACACCAATGCCGGCATTCCTGGGAGTGGAAATAGGCATGTCTGGCGAAGTTGATGCATCAGTGTAGCATCTAGATCCTTGAAGCAACTCTGGACAGTGAACAAATAATCTGTCCAGTAGTGGTGTCGGCTGTCTGGTCTCCTGGAGGTGCCTGTTCGCCTGGACTGGGGTTGATGTGTTTCCTGCATTGAGAGGAAGCGTACCCCTTTGTGTTTGTGGAGGCTCGGCTGAGGAGCAATGTGAGTGTGGATGGCATGTGTCCAGGTTGTGGTTACTACTGGGCGCCGAGGAACCTACATTGGCAAGATTTGTACGTTGGGTAGTTGTGACATTGTCACTGGTTGCCCTGCGTGGTCCATCCTGGAAAGGAGCTGCATCGCCTGCAAATACAGCTGCTATTGCGGTGTTGTCTAGTGGTCGGAGAGCTTGATCATGGAGCGCGGTCTGTGCAGCAACAACCATTGGTATCGATGGTGGTTGGGACTGTCTTGTTGATGTAGCTGGCAGGGAGGGTGCAGCAGTGGCTGTATTTGTATCATGTGCAGCCGGCCACTGAAGTTGGAGGTTTGCTGCTGTTGGAAGTAGCAGGGACGGTGCTGTTTCCTCTTCCTGTGAAGGCGTCATCTGATGTACCTGCCAAGGATTCCAAAGTTTTTCTTTGGAAGCGAGTGTCATTTCTTGCTTTCCATAGGTATTATAAGGTGATAAGAATTTTGTTAAAGACAGAGTTGGGAGTGGAATTAGAAATGATCGCCTGTAGGGTGAGTTGTACACCATCCTCGTCTTGGAGGGGGGGGGGGGGGGGGGGGGGGGGGGGGGGGTGTTTAGAGGACAACCATACCGCCCGAGGAAGATTGCAGTGGAAGAAACGAGTGGGGTTGGTTGTTTACTGAAGTAGCAACAGATACTTGCATTTCAAGGACTAGGACATCAATAATTGAGTTTTTTTTATTTTGGCCTTTTATTAGGTAGTGCTAGTATTATTTATTGGAATTAATCGCGCCTAACACCTAAACTGCTCAAAAGCAAAAGAGAGAAGAAACATCGAAAGAAAAGACACGAAATAATAGCTACTAGGACTAGGACCCCTCGCACAAGTACAAACAAGAGGACACGACCGACCCTACAGTTCCAATCGCAAATATTTGATTACGGCACGGGATTGCACTGTCGATAGGGATTGATTGATGAGTACCACCACCAATTAGGCTGTGTTTAGTTCACGAAAAGAAAATTTTTGAGTGTCACATCGGATGTTTTATGAGATGTTGGAAGGGATTTTCGGATACTAATAAAAAAACTAATTACATAGCTCGCCTAGAAACTGCGAGATAAATTTATTAAGCCTAATTAATCCTTCAGTAGCACATGTGGGGTACTGTAGCACTTAAGGCTAATCATGGACTAATTAGGCTTAAAAGATTCGTCTCGTGATTTTCAATCAAACTGTACAATTAGTTTTTTCATCTACATTTAGTACTCTATGTATGTGTCCAAACATTCGATGTGATGGGTGAACTCAAAAATTTTTGGGAACTAAACCAGGCTGTCTCCAACAACGAGAGGCATAGGCATTTTGCATCGTGCACAGTGCTTTTGGGTTGAGAAATCGCTCTCCAACGGAGAACCCAAACAGAAGACGCATTTTGCGTGGCTGCCGATCCGGAACGCAAATATGCGTCGCCAAGAGAGGCGACCCAAAGCGCTGGCGCCCGTCTTGGTGGGCCCGTCAGGGTGGAGCAGACGACGACGGCGAGGTGGAGGTCGCGTCCGCGAGCCGCCAGTGGAGGACACGTCCGCGAGCCGCCGGTGGAGTGGAGGCCGCGTCCGCGCCGCTGTCCGCTCGCGCCGTGGAGGTCGTGTCCGCTCGCGCCGCCGTGGAGGCCGCGTCCGCGCCGCCGGTGGAGCCGCTGGATCCGCACCTGGATCTCGGCCTGCAGCGGCGACGGGGAGGAGCAGAGGGACGAGGGAGGCGGCGCGGTGGGGAGGCGCTGTGCTCTGGCGGCTTCGAGCTCCGGCGACTTCGGCGGCTTCGAGCTCCGGTGGGGTAGCGACGACGAGAGTGGAGGAATGGGTACGCTGTTGGAGAAGGTAGCTATTGGGTGCCGCTCTCCCTTACTGTGCATCACCCAAATCAGAGGATGGGTATCGCGTTTGGGTCTCCACGGTTGGAGATAGTGTAAGAAGGCAAATGGGTGGACGGATGCATTTATGTGACGGCACAGCAGGCCTGGTCAGTGAGGACTATGACAAAATTAATAGTACCCACAAATCTTAATGAAATGCAGTCAAGTACTCTCTCTGTTCAAAAAAAAAAAGTCTAAGACGTCTTAGCAAAATTTAATTTTTCAAAAGTCTAAATCGTTCTAGCTTTCTTTCGCCTGTTTTTCAGTACTCGTACTCCAGCCAAATAAATGCCCCCCGTTTAAGTGCCGTTAGACCTTAGTAAAGAGTTTCATAGTGTCGTTTGCAAGACTGGTACGTTATATAGAATAAAAATGAAATATAAAAAAACACCCACTCTTAATAAAAAAATTATTTTATAATTTCATAGATATTTAATTTCATGACTCATAGATAGTTGGTAATTGTGTTAAGAAAATTTCATCTCCGTGAAACTCATTTGTTCACTTTCATCTTCAAAATATTGTCATGTCATCGAAAATGCCAATGTTGCAGCTTATTAAACAAATGAAACTCTGATAAAACTTTAATTGAGAATGGCCTTAGCTTCATATTTGTCCTTCAGTTAGGTCCGTTTATTTTCATGTAAGCCTCTGTATGCATCTCCGTCAGTCTCGTTTAATTTTAATCTTGGGAAACTCTACAGGCATCATGCATACAGTATCGAATAGTACATGGATTTCCCTAGCCACCAGCTCTCCATGGACCATGGTCTCTATACGTGAGACTTATGGCACTCCCAATGCAGAAACTAGAGCAATTTCCGTGTATATTAATCATAGTGCTAGGCAAGCACTTTGTTGATGTGGCGCTAGATTAGATTTATTAAAGAGAGAGACGTGGAGAAAACTACCAAGCCATTTCTAATCAGAAAACTAGGTTTCAATCCGGTTCTGCAACACTACTTCAGCAGTACTTTTCAGAGATGTTTTTCTCTCACAACAAATCAGCATAAGCATCAACATAAGACAAATTTCAGTAAAACGGAGCGTTGTTTTTACCTCTATAGCAGCATGTACCCACCCTGCATGCCCATTGCTGCATTGCATCCAATCATGCAATCGATTTCAGCTTTAATTGCTAGCCAGTTCTGATGGATGCAGTGTTGCGGTATAGGATCCACACTTCAGTCTCACATGCCCAACAAATGCATTGACTCATACAAGTAACCAAATATCATCTCAGTATTTTTTACATCCACTCGTATATCCTCATCAAACACTTTTTATTAAAATACAATTCGACTTTGCATACATCCTACATCCGCTCATCCAGATACACCCTGTTCGCTAGATGGTTTCTACGGCTGATAAGTTAGCTGGTGTTATTTTATTATAAGATAAAAACACTGTATCATAACTAATAAGTTCAAACGAACAGACTATATAATAGAGCTAGAGCCCTCAACTAGCAATCAGACAAACACACCCTACGTTGACAAGGGTGACATGGCGCTATTGGGTGCCCACAGTTTGGTTCAGATTTCTTATCATAGAGATGTAGGTTTCATGTCATGATGAGGATTTTTAGACTTTGAAAATATATATGTTAAAACTTGGATTAATTTAGTGCATGATTCATATACAATTGATAAACAAATATCAAACGTACACCTCATTCCTCACATTAGAACTCTGGAATGGCTAAATCTGAATTTTTTTTAGGAGACCAATACATTTCTTGTGAAATTAGGAGAGCTTGATTTCAATGTGTACGTATAACTTGAAATACTGGGCGTCATGTACCGCTATCTACATCAAACCCAGCACCTGTCCATCCTGACCCAGAACTCCCTCTTCCCTTCGGAAGGATCATCACACCACCCCTCCCTCTTGACAAGTTCGATGGTCTTCTCTTCTTTTCTGACTCTGCAGGTATAGGCTGCTGTTGCATAGAAGCAGGCTCTGTGGCAATATTCTGACTGCCAGATACATCTGCAGGATTTTGTGCAGTTGGCTGCTGAGGTACTGAATTCAGAGTAGCGTGCTGTGCAGTATAAACACCCTGATATAATAAGAAATGGTGAGACAAAAAGTAATACGGAGCATATACACATACTTAGTTGAGACCAAAAACCAACATTATCTGCCCAGAAAACAACAAAAGAACTAATGTCTACTAATAAACAGGAAACATATAATCAAATAAGACTAGTTCCTGTTAACACTAAAGCAGAAATACTGACAGTAAGAAATAAATAATTTCAAAGACGAAACATCAGATCTTTGGCCTTGGGGCTATTCACTTACTGAAGCATTGATAGAATCCCTGCTAGGATTCAGAGATTCTAAACGTTTCTTCAGCTCCTCTAATCTTGCATATTGGGAAGCAGCACTCTCCTGGACCTAGTTAAACAAAAGAAAAAAGATCTTAAGAACATATGGTGAAGTGATGGACATATATTCATAAAAGAAAAATTAAAAGCATACTAGATGGTTCAAATCGTCACATAGTTTCTGCTTAGCATCCTCTTCATCTTTAACAACTTGTGCAGCAACTTCCCAGGCCTAGAATACCAACACATAGAAAAAAATAGCAGACAACATAACTTACGATTGTTAGCGACACCAGAATGAAAGAGAAACACAAGTATTTACGAAGAAAAAATAGGGAAACAGTACAGGTCTGATCATCTACACGAGACATTACTCCCTCCATCCCAAAATAAGTGTGTAATAGCATTTAAAATTTGTCCTACAAAATAAATACACTTTTAGATCATGGACAGGTACCTTCAGTAAGCTTTACTACTTTCTCCATATCCAAAGTATAATTATTACGAATCAATGCTCTTTATCCTAGTGATGGATGTGCTGAGCCACATGATTTCTAAAGCCGGAGAGAACAGCTTGCTGCAGCGCCTATCTTTCAGAGCTTTGCAACACTGAATCTCCATTTGTCCTTTTCCTCAGGCCGCTTGCCACTGATATTAATCTTTCTCTTGACATCCTCAATTTATTTGGCCAAGCTTCGGGTCAGAAAACAAATGTGCAGAAAAGTAATGTGTTCCCCATACAGTGTTCAGAGAATGACATGGCATTTATTGAGGATCATCTGCCTTGCGAGCTCTTGGATTTTCCTTGTAAATACCTGAGAGTCCCGCTTTCTTTGAGGAAATTGACAAAGGCCCAGCTGCAGCCCTTTATTGATAGCATTGCTGCAGGTGCTGGATGGAAGGCCGACCTGTTAACTAAAAGAAGGGTGGCGTATACTGGTGCAGCATGTACATCTATGGTGGTCTATATTGTTATGGCCATTGATCTTCCTCCCTGGGCCATCAAGGCTATTGACAGATTAAGAACATGATTTTTGCGAAGAGGAAGGAAAAAGGCCAAGGGTGGCCACTGCCTAGTGGCGTGGACCAAAGTGTGCCTCCCCAAAGAGCTTGGTGGTCTTGGAATTTCTGATCTCCAAAATCTTGGCTGGGCTCTTCAGTTGAGATGGTTATGGCTGATGAAAACAGATCCTACTCGTCCTTGCACAAATTTTCATGTGCCAGTCCATAAGTGTTTCCAAGCATTCTTCTCTATTACTGTGGTTTCAGAGATTGGTTATGGGGCTGCAACTTTGTTTTGGACTGACAGGTGGATTTGCGGCCAGAGCATAGCTGATCTTGCCCCTCAAGTCTTGGCATTAGTTTCCAAAAGGAAAAGGAACAAAGGAACAGTTCTGGAAGCTTTAGCTGACCTTACCTGGGTTAGGGATATTCTGGGCACCTTATCTGTCCTGCTGATTTTTTCACACAGTATTTCACCCTTTGGGTTCTCATCTCACAAGTCATACTACAACCAGAGCCAGAGGTGGAAGACACTCATATTTGGAGGTTCTATGGTGATGGGCATTATTCACCAAAATCCGCCTCTATGAAAGCCTGTTTCTTGGTACGGTAATCTTCAATCCTTATGAGAGGATTTGGAAAAATTGGGTGCCTGGGAAATGTCTTTTTTCATGTGGCTAGTGGTCCGTGAAAGGTGTTGGACAGCTGATCAGTTCGCACGGAGGGGCTTCCTCACCCTTCCTATTGCCCCCTTTGTGACCAAGAGGTGGAAAATATTAACCACTTGCTGTCAACATGTGTCTTCACACGAGAATTTTGGTTTTTCCTTCTGTGCCGAGTCGGCTTACAGTCTCACTCTCCTATCTGATGAGATCTCCTTTGATGATTGGTGGGACAGAAGCTCAAGGAGGGAGATCTCCTTGGATGATTGATGGAACAGCAGCTCAAGGAGGGTGCCTGATCACTTAAGAAAGTGTCTCAATTCCATCATCCTCTTAGGGGGCTAGACATTGTGGAATCCTCATAATCCTTGTGTGTTTGATGGTGAACCTCATAACCTAGCTACAGCACTTTTGCTTGCTAGTGAGGAGCGTCATTTTGGGGTTTTGCTGGGGGCAAGAGGCATCAATCACCTCCTTGCCCAGGGGCTGATTGTGGAAGTGATCGTGTCCAACTCTTGTTAAGGGCGCGACTGTTTACCATCCTAGTGGGTTGTGTTGTGCATGTGTAAGGTTTCTTGTATGGGTTCTTGAGCCATTTTCTTCTTAATATAATGATACACAACTCTCCTACATGTTCGAGAGAGAAAAAATAACTGTTCATAGGGATATATACGTAATTTCTAAGTAGCATTGATCTCCCCAAAACATCCCAGAAGTGCATTCATTTTGGGACGGAGGGAGTATATAGGATATAGGAATGAAAAAACAAATATGGAGACATGAGCATAAAGACACTTTATCCCCATTATTCGGCAATTATTCTTATGCCATTCTTATGGAGTACTCCCTCTGTCCCCAATTAAGTGTCGTTTCCGGTTTCTGTGCCCGCAAGTTTGACTCGACTTGTATAAAATACGTGCAACATTTGTATCTCCAAATAAATTTATTAAAAAACTAGATTCAAAGATCTTTCCAATGATACTAATTATATACCATAAATATTAATATTTTTTAATATATATTTAATTAAAGTTGTTTCTCGGGAAGCGTAAAGCGACAGATATTTAGGGACGGTGGGAGTATCAATTACATGTCACTGACATTTTGGATTATCAGAGTCAACGAAAGTGAGCTAGAATGGCAAATCTTTTTTTTTTTGTGACTTACTAGAATGGCAAATCATGCACCATTCATATCATAAGGATGGCAAATTATTCAGTGTTTTCACAGGCATCTATTATCTAGATTAAAAGAAACTAAGAAAAAGTCCATGTGATTTCAGGTAACCAAACAAAGTGAAAGAATTTGTTAAAAGCATCAATCCACTTTAGAAAAACATCTATCATGTTCGAGAAAGAAAAACATCTACCATCTATTTATTGGACTGAAGGATAACAGTTTAAAAGAAAGAGTCCATGAGATTTCAGATAACCAAACTTGGTAAAAGCACCAATCCAGTTTAAGAAAGAAAAGTTGTCCCCAAACCAATCTACGTAAAGGAAAAATAAGTATTAATTCGATCACAAAAAGCAGTGTGTCAAAAAACAATCTACATAAAAAAAATTTGGCAAGAAATAAATTAGCGAACAGACTTGCTAAAAAATAGAATATAGGGAGTCCTGCAGCTATCTGCACAAAAAGGAAGATAAACATCTGATATCAATACGATACGATTATAAACAATATATGAAACAGTGTGTTCCAAAATCATTTTTCTCAAAACAAATTGGCAAATAGGGAGTCCCAATCCTATTTGGAAAAATAGAAGACAAATATCTGGCCATGGAAAAATACAATCCGATCTGCAAAAGACGGAGAAAATAGGACCTAAGACGTATCCTCAAAGCCATAACACAGCAAACTAAAAAGGAACCTTTAGATGCCTGGCTACAGACTTTAGATTTCTTCGGCTACAAAATCCTATTTTAGAGGAGCCAACCTTTGATGTTGCATGTATGCATCAATTTGTTATTGTAGGACTGGGAGAGAAAGATATAGATCAAGGAGATGATTTAGTTTTTATTAGATAAGCACCCAAAACTAAATAGCTCTCCTTAAAAATTATATACTAGACCATGAAATCGCATGGGTTAGCAATTTTTATCGAACATGCAGGAGAACTGCGCAACTGCGCATCATTATATTAAGAAAGGAGTCCAGCTGACTCATATCCCTAATAATCAATCTACTATCTTTGTGCCTAATCTTACAATTAGGTTTTGCCTTAAAGTGCCATTTCAGCAATGAGAAATTAACCTATATCCTTGGAAAGAAATCTGCACCTTTATTACATTCAAAACATGGGTAAGTTGTAAATAGAAATGGTAAAGAACAGAGTCTTTATGATACTAAGTCAATTGCATCATATAACACAAAAATAATTAAAATCATTAATATCAAAGCTCAAGTATAAATATCCAACCTTTTTTGCCTGTTCCTCTTTCACCTTAGCTAAACGTATTTTCTCTGTTGATATTTCAATCTTCTTCCTCAGGTGCTCAAGTGCTGGACAACAAGAACATAAAAAAAAAAAGCAGGAACAAGTAAGAAGATGAGACTGCTCTCTGCAAGAGAAGGTTACAAGTATACAGCCCCTCCCCTCTTCAAACTAAAGGTGGCTGAGAACAAGCTGATTCAAACAAATTTAGTTTGAGTATATGAAATTGATGTTGAATATGTGATCTAAGCACACATTGTTTTTTGTGAACAGGTCAACTGAAGGTGATGATGAGAATAGGAAAAACTGAAGGTGATGACGAGAATAGGAAAAACTGCATAATTTATAGAATGATTTGGGAGGTTCTACCACTTTATGACATCAGTGGTTTTTTAGGTTCTATTAGTTGGATACACTTCAGTTCAAAAGACATACAAATTACCATCTAGAGCTCAAATTCTTCTGTTTAAGTTCTAAAGATACTATGGCTACTGCTCTGCTTCTCAAAAATATGTATTGATTAGCATATACAGCTTTACCTTCAGTTATTAAGTTAAAAAGATATATCAGTTGCTTTATAGTTTTTTGCTGTATTTGCTTGCAAACTGTGAGCAGACATGTGATGTATGAATCATGAACGCCAGGTATGCTTAACTGCATTTGCCAGTTTTGGGTTGCCGTATGTGCCCCATACTGGGAGGAACCTCTGTATGACAGTTCAATCCTGTACCTGACTCTTGAGCGAGGAGTCTGATTAGTATTGGACTGCCAAGGTCTGCTAGGTTGTGCACGCATTTCTGGCAACAGATGTAGTTAGTTGGATTGTGTTGGATGGATTTGGACTTGGCTGGAGTTGGATTGGACCGGATTGGACGTTTCAATTAACGATAATGCTACGCGTCTTACGTCCGACGCGAGCACAAATCGCCGAACGCTCCCGTAGGCCCACGCGTCCCCACCTGCCTTGCCACCCACACGTCTATCCTCTTCCTCCCCACACCACGCACCCCCCTTTCTCTTTCTCCAAGGCGGCCCTCTCTCTGCGGCGGCGCTCGCAGATGCCTCATTGGCGGTGGTGATTGCCCCTCGCAGCTCCCTCCCCACAACGCGCTGCCTCGTCGCCATCCGCGGCGTCGCTCGCAGCTGCCTCCCGCAAAGCCACGCAACCTCGTCGTCACCTGCGGCCATCCCTCCTCGGAGCGAGCTTGCCGGTGTTGGGGATGCGGTCCTCCCTGCTCAGAGCCGCCCATGCCCCTGCTTAGCTACTCCCCCCCCCCTCTCGCACGCCCGCCTACCGCCGCTCTTCCTCTACTGCTTCGCCACCGCCACCGCCACCGCCCAGGCCCCTCGCCCACCGCTGCCACCGTGGGCGACCTGATTCTTCCGCTCAAGATGGATGTGATAACAGTAAAGTCCAGGTTTTTGTGTATTTATTTCATTTGTTTCAACTGTTCATTTCTCTTGTTGCGGATTTTGTTCACTTTTCTGGGATTTCTATTATGATTTTTGCTTGCCCCTCTCTATATGATTTTGTGATGTTTCAATGTTTGATTTTGCATGTTGCAATGGTTGATTTGAGATGTTAAGGTGCGAATCGGTGTTGCCATGGGGGTATCCTTCTTCCTCGCTGGCTGACTTCATGAAGGCAACGCTTTCATGTTGCAGCTGAATGAATTTGATGTTGCGGTAGCCTTGTTCTGATGTTGCAACAAGTAGTATTTCTTTGTTGCATTAGTCTTTTTTTTTGTTGCATGAGTTATTATCGGATGTTTCAATAGCTGAATTGCAAAGTCTCCCTCTTACAGGAAAAAAAGGGATTTCGATCGGATGTTGCATGAAACATCTCCGTTTTTTCCAGCAGGAATTCGTTTTTCTTAGAATCTCATGGGATCAGATGATGTTATTCTTATCATATATTTCTCATTGTTGCAAACGATGACTTCTGATGTTGCATCTCGCATTGCTCCATGTTGCAACGGATTGTCCGATGGAAAATTTCCCAACAGAAGTTCGGGCGATGGAGCACGCTGGGGATGGGACGCGGAGGGCAACAAGGCGCGCAGGGGATGGCAGCGTGGCGTGGGATGACGGTGCGGCGGGGGACGGGCCGCCACGAGTGGCGCGGGCGGGCGTTCCTGTTCTATTACGCGGGCAGGGATAGCCGGATAGGTGCGCTCGTTTCTCTGTTGAATCGTTACGTGGGCAGGGATAACAGATGAAACAGACGGCTCCTATTCCTCCAATCGGATGGCCCCGAGCTGCGTCCGGACGTGTCCTGGTGCTAGACATCCAGGCGCTAGTTGTCCCGTTCTATTAATTATGAGGACTGGACTGGACTGGACAGGGCGTTGGTTTAGTTGGACTTCTGCTGGATTCCTATGTTTGGATTTTAGATCTGCATCCATTCTCAGGTCTAGTGAGAGTGAGTAGTGATCACCTGTGCAGTGCTGCCAGCAGCTGCCAACAAGCAGCATTTTAGGGAGAAAGCCCATTCCCTGTAATTTCGACCAGTAAGCTTCACATCCAGGACAGATAAACCAAACGAAACTGGTGCAGAACTGGGTGATGGCACAACACTGCCAGAAGAAGTTGGTGGGCCATGGAAGAAGCTGGCAATGGATAGCAGACCGGCACAACAACACAAGCAGCACAGCAGCATGGGCACCCCCTTCAGCAGGTGCTGGGTGGGATGGAATGGAAGAAGGAAAGAGGGAGGAGCCCCGCACCCGCTCCGGGGATGCAGAGGATGCAGAACCACACTGGGGTGCCGCCTCAACCAGTGCCACAGAGGAGAGGCGTGGCCCCCAGCCGCCGCGATGGGTGGAGAAAGAAGAGCCTGCGCATGGCACAAGGGAGGGCTACGCCGCATTAGAAGTTAGGGAGGGTAGCAGGCTCACCGGCGAGGAGAGGCAACATTCTGCGGTGAGGCATGACATCTACGGCGGCTGGAATTGGTTGGCTCTGTTACCATGTTAGAGAAGAATGACTTGTCTACAATTACACTCAGTCTAGGTTACCAGTATACAGAATACAGATTATGGGCCAAAAGGGCCATAAGGCCTACATGGGCCACAAAAGGAGAAGACTATATATGCCTATATACATTAACACTCTCTACATAAATTATTATAGTAAGTGAATCAAAGGTACTGAAGATAAGAATGTTCTGTGTATAGAAGGTGAACTATATGTGCTATTGGAAAACATGTTACATACCTGCTTTCTTTGGTCCAGCTGTCAGTTTCATTTCTAAAGTAAGACTCTCTAACTCCTTTTCTACATCACGAATTTTGGAATAGTTCTCCTGAATGTATCTGAGAAATAGAGAAATTATAAATGAGTTAAACTCATGGTGAATTGATGATACACCACATAAGTTTAAACTTATTAAAGAAAGAAAGATGAATATGGGCATATGCACCATACAATACATGACTAATCATACAACGGTCAATATTCTACAGTTACCAGTTCCTGATTTCAAAAAATAAATGTGCCCCAGATATTGTTACAATGTCAAGAAACATAACTATGTGACCCTGGCTGCAACAAAGATGCAGCTCTGAAGACTGATGTCTCAAATTCCAATGTTCCAAGAAACATAACTATGTGAAATTCCTGCGTTCACAGGAATCAGTTCAATTTCACAGGAAAAACGCAGGAACAGGAATTTTTTCCTGCAATCCAACAGGCCCTAAGCTCTCTAGGAAAGCACAACTGAATAGAGAAATACAGAGACACAGTAAGAGATTGTACAGAAGCAATTTGAGCATTAGCCTATATAATGAGTAAAGTCCATGGCCAGTCCATAAACTTGTCACGGTGTATCAAGTTGGCCCAAGAACTCGCAAAATGGACTTTTAAGCCCATAATCACTGTTTGGCTCTCACTGTCATACAAACAGGTGGCGACGTGTGCGACATGCATACATGGCCTTGCCACCGTGGAGCGTATATGTGGAAAGGGCGCACCGAGCTCGTTGTAAAAATAGCAAAAGTACTCGTTCTTCCCCCAGTCTCTCGTTCTTGGTCAATCCCAACACTTCGACTTCATCGTCTCGTGGGGTGACAGAGAGGAGTGGTGATCAGTGGCTTGCAGACCTGTCGGTGCAAGAAGAGTACGGAGGTAATCAATCAAAGCTGAAGCAGTCCACCATCGACACTTGGAAGGATGGTGGCGAGATTGAGGGAAAAAGGAACCTGTGCCCATGTATGGTGAGTTCATCTTTGCCCTTGCCGTGTTAATTCCTATGGTTTTTAGTCAAATTAGAGTTATAGGTATTGGTTGGGCTAGGAAATCTTGATTTTGGCATCTATGGTGGTGGAATTTGGTCAATCTTGTTCGAATTATTAGGGTTTTGGCACCATGATAATGTTTTTTTTTCCTCGAAAACGCATGAGAGCTGCGCTTCATTATATTAAGAAGAGAGTAAAGGGCAAGAGTCCAAACAACACCACAAACACACACACACTCACTCACACCCCACCAGTTTCCAGGATTACATTCGCACCCATGACAAAACTACACAAGGCAACCACTACAAAAGCTATTCACTCTAAATACCGGGGAGGAGGGCAGTCAAGAATGATAGCCCTCGAGCCCCTGCCATAGACCACAAGCGACACTCCTCAACAGCTGCGATCAAAGCACCAACTAAGTTTGGAGCTGCTCCGTCAAAAACGCACCCATTGCGGTGGTTCCATATAGTCCAAGCTCCGAGTATAATGAGCGAATTAATTCCTTGCCTCGTCAACTCACCATGATAATGTAGGTCCTTGTAGAGAGGAAATCGTAGTTGACATTCACCATGGAGGAATTTTTGTTAGTTTCTCAGGTCTTTTATGGTTGAGAAAACTGACTAGTTTGATTGGATTAATTCAGATGCTTGGATGCCTCTGTGCTTTGAGGACTTCACCCAGCTGCTAGGATATGGGAGTAACCCAAGCATGAAGGTTTATTGGTTACCAGGGAAGGCACTAGAAAATAGTTTGAAGGTTGCTTCTGATCATGATACAAATATTATGGTCTCTGTTCTTGAAAATTTTAAAAATTTGGTAGCTTATTTTGATCATGAGGACAATATTGCATGTCTTGACTAGGATGCCATAGTTGCCAATCCAGTATCTGAGTGCCCTAAGGTGATTAGCATCAAGAAAGTGCATTACGCGAACAAGAAACCTGGTGAGAAGTTGCCTGTGTTTTACACTAGTTTGAAGAACAAAAAATTTGAGCAATTCGTTGCAGGCAAGGCAAAGCAACAGGCCCAAGAGTGGGGAGGAGAGCTGATGAGGATTCTGTAGACATTGACAATGAGATAGATGATGGAGATGATGATTTGTTGGAGGGCAATATGGATAAACCTGTAGAAGAGCTTAAAGGGGACAATGAAGCCAAAGGAAGCAAAAGGCATCTGAAACAAGCAGACCAGTACGAGCATATGATGAAGATGAGATAGATGATAAAGGTCTTGTACTTCCTGAATCAGATACAGAAGAGGAAGGTAGGCTTAGGTCAGGGAAGATATGAATATTGAATAGTCCAACTTTCTCTATTGGACTTGTGTTTCCAACTGTGGAAAAGCATAGAAATGCTATTATTGATTATAGTGTGAGGAACAGGGTTGAGAACTTGAGATCAAGCTGCCCAGGAATGACAAGACCAGGTTCAGGTTTAACTGTGCAGAGGGCTGCCCATGGAATCTGCATGCTATGCAGCATGGATACGGATACGCATATGGTATGGGCGGATACAAATACGCGGATACAACATTTTTCTAAAGAAAATGACATGCAGATACATTTTAGTATTTTTTAATAAATAAATAATAAGGCTTTTTTTAAAAATTCTAAAAGCAGTAACACAGTAGCAGGATCTTGAAATTGTCTTGGATTCTTGCAATTGTGCTGTTCTGCTCATCTCATCCATAAATCCACACTTCCATTTAGCCAACACTCCGACAGCTAGGTGTACCAAGCATCCCCATCCAATCTTCCAAACTTGCAAAATCCAAATGAGAACATATAAGCGCTTACTGCAGAAGTAGAACTTGTCAAATCATGGGAGGATTCGACTAAAGGCCAGTTTGGATCCTATTAGGGTTATAATAGTCAGCTGAAATCATCTGATTATGATCCAAACAGGTTGGATTATAGGATGAATTATTATAATCAAAACACCAGAATACAAGAATCCTGTAATCCACCTGAGACTAAGATAATTGGAAATAATAAGCACTTATTGACCAACATACCCTTCCACCAGATGCGTCCACTCCTAATAATGGCCAATACTAAAGGGTTGGATATGGATAGGTATTGTCACTTCAACAATAATCCACCACAAATAATCCAAGGATCCAAACACTCCTGATTATTATAATCAGAATCCAGCCTATAATAATCAGATGAATAATCCAGATTACAATAATCGTCCTATGATCTAAACAGGGCCTAAGTACATCACTTTTAAGTTTTAACTTGGACAGTGAGGCTTCAGGCTTGGAGGAGATGAGTACCACTGATTCGATTCCTTTCCACTGTCAATTCCAGTTCCAGTCGAGATTAATTCAACATTGCTTCAAGCAAAGAATCTATATTTGACATGGGGAACAGGGGAGGAAGAGGCTACATGAGAGGAGAGGATATAGGGAAGAAATAACCGCTAACTCATCACCGGCTTGCTGCCAACTTATCACCGGCAGGGTGGTGAAGCTCGTCGCAGTGCTGTGTGCGTGAGGCGTCTGCAAATGGGCGTCGTACACCTTGCGAGTGCCGTGTGTTGCCGCAGCTGCTGCTTGCTAGAGCATGCCATCAGCACTGCATCTCCTCGCAGGGAGCGACAGGTAGGCGAGCAGGAAATTGAGTGAGCGGTGGTGGTGTGCTTGTGGTGTCTGCTGGTTCGCCAGTGCATGGTGCACATTTGAGTCGAGGGTTTGGGCAACACAAGGAAGCATGTGGTGATAGCGCTATATAGTAGGCCTACTGGACTCAATACAGTCTCCACTCACGTATAAAAAAATTCTCTGATTTATTTTTTTTCCAGATACTCCATGCTGTATCCCACACATATCCGTGGATACATATCCAATACTGGGTATGAGGTTGACCTTACGTATCCATGCAAGACAGCCTATATGCTTCCATGGATAGCAAGGTAAAGTGCTTTGTGGTGAAGACATATTATGGGGTATACAAATGCCAGAAAGAGTGGGTATGGAGGAAATGCACTTCTAATTAGCTGGCTGCTAAATACATTGACTCCTTCAGAACTAATGATGAGTATAGCCAGCTAGTTAAAAAAGTTTAGAACTTGACACCATCCAAGAGCAAGTTGGCAAGAACTAGAAGACTGAACTTGAAGGCTGTACATGGAGATGATGTGGCGGTTCAACTTTGGGACTATGGTCATGAGCTAAGGCATAAGGAGAAGTAATCCTGAGAGCTCATTGTACATTAATCTTGCTGGCAACCTTTTCAGTTCCTGCTACATGTCTATTGATGCCTGCAAGAGGGGTTTTTTGACTGGTTCTAAGCCCATAATCTGGAGGCCAGCTTTTGACAGTTGTGGTTATGGATCCAAATGACTATCTTATCGCTATGGCCGTTGTTGAGGTAGAACCGTAGAAACACTTGCTTCATGGAAATGGTTTCTTTGAAACCCGTAAGGATTATCTGTATATAGAGAATACCTACCCCTGGACATTGATGACTGGTAAGCAAAAGGTACGATTTACTGACTTGGGTTTTGTTGTTTAAGTTGTGTGATGAAGCAACCTTTTCAGATGATACCAAGAAGCTGGTAGCAAATACACAGGCTCAACTACAGGAGGCTGTGCAAGCTGCACTACCTGCAACTCAATCAGCAACTGTTCGACAAGTTACTGAACCAAATGTATAATGTATGTTTGTAGAAGTAATGCTACTAAAACTCATATGAATCAAAACTGCATATCAGGATTAGCAAATAAACACAAATGGAGAATAGATGTCCATAAGGAGCTGCTAATTTTACATGAAATCATATATTGGACAACAGCCTGTTACAGAGAACCCAATTAACGGTCCTTCAATGCCCCCATTGTGATTTTTTGCCTAATCGACTTCATGGTAATGGCAGTTATAGCACTTAGTATTTTGAGCAGTTCAACATGTTAATTAATTCCCAATCTGACTCCTCACTCCTTTACTGTACTCACACTATATTGTGGACTTCTACACATGTTCCTTTTATTGTAAAGGTTTGAGAAGCATATGCTTCGGATTTATCTGATTATCTCTTATTTGTGTGATATAATTGGTCACATCAGGAGAAAATAATTCAACAGAGGCTTGTGCACTTGGATTAGTTCATCTTATAAACCTACATAGATGGAGACCACTAGCAATCTTTTATTGCTATAAGGCTTGCACCAGAATGAGCCACGTTGCCCAAGAAGTTTAGACCATCTGATTTATTCATTTGGCTTAATCTCTATCATCCATCTGTGTTACAGTTATTGATTGCGTTAATTAATTCCTATTGTAACAGGAATGCCACTAATGCCCTTGACGCAGTTTCCCCAATCACCATGTCCCTTCATTTAACCCTCTTTGCTCAAACAATTTCAGCGTCCACTAAACAAGTCATTTCCCACTACCACAAATTATAATTCCTTCTCTCACTATCCCATGTCATCAACACAGTGTCAAGGGAGCTGAACAGTCAATTGATACATTAATATACCCCCCTTTGAAAGCCGCAGATGAGCAGTCAAGGCACCAACTGGTTGCAGCTACCATGATCCAGAGGCATCCACCCCAAGCCTTCTCTAACAGTAAGGCCCAATACACAGGTGCCCCAAGTGTTGCACCATTTCATGCCTATAATGCTACATATGTGTGATTCTGTCCCTACTCCCATCATTTTATTTATCGCCACAAATACCATGGTAGGTGGACATATCTGCAGGCCACAAATTTCAGTCTGAGATCCATAATTCCATTCCTGGGCACTATGTGTTCGATACTCTTCTTAATGCATCAATTCAGTTGCGCCATGCTAGAATTAAGGTCCTGGTGTTGTTGATGTAATTGCAGGTTCTATTATTTACAAAAGCACCGTTGACTAACCTTTCTAATGTAGTTCAAATGCAAGGTAAAGGTATCTAAATGTTTAGATACGATTTAGAAGGGAGTGTAAAATTATCAGTTATATCCTCTAATTTTCTCATGATCATTATTTCTCATGCAGTCATGCTTCCTATGTACCGAATTCAAGTCACCATTTTTCTTTCTTTAATCTGGTTTCACATGACTGTGTATCAGTATTATTTACCACAAAAATCTTAGAAATTTCTGCAGCAACACGCAGACACCCGGTTCCTCTTGATACTGCTGCAAATTTAACTCGTGTAAGGTGTACACCCATCGATTTGCAAATGCTCAAGATGTCTGTCCACATAAATGAAAGGGGCTGACGTAGATCCACGATTTTGGACAACAGAATCTAAAATTAGGGGAACAGAGGAATGGCTTACTTCTTCAGCTGCAGCTGCTCCTCCAAAATGACCTGCCAACAAGCCACCCGACTAGTAAGAAGCCCGAAACCCAACAAACACTGAACCATTGATGAACCAAGAACGCGTCTAGGGAGGAAGGGAGGGGGTGTGCCGGGATGCGGACCTTCTCGGTGTAGGCGATTACGGGAGAGTCTCGAGCGAGGCCGTCAGGGCCGATCTCCGGCTTCAAGGCCGCTGGATACGGCGGCGGCGGCGCCGCCATTTCGCTGGATCTCCTGTGTACCCGTTTAAACTTTTTCGCTTTATTTCTTTTCCTCGCTTGGATGCCGTCGCCGCGACTCGTGCGCGAGTTGCGGCCAGGCCTGGTCGCTTGGACGGAGGCACGCACGGCGGCCGCGCCTTGGATGCCGCCGCCACCGCTGCCGCGAGAAGACGAGAGAGGGACTTGCCGCCACCGCTCCCGCGCCTTGGTGCGCCTTGGTGTTATCTCGTTGACTTGCAAATTTTCCTGATTTTTTTCCTTTTGATTATATAACATACTAAGGGCCTGTTTGAAATAAAGAAATGCAAAACAGAGGAACGATAGGAAACATAGGAATGAAGGAAAGTGAAAAGTGAAAAACTACAGGATTGGAAACCATAGGAATGAAAAATTTGCACCGTTTGGAACATAGGAAACCTGCCCGCTCGTACTGCAACACAGCTGCTGCCTCGGGCATACGCGAAGGAAGCAAAACCAGAGCTCTGAGCGGATATTTTATTTCCTACGAAATCAACGCTGAGGCACAGTATTCCAAAGGAAAGGAACTTCCAATTAATCCGTTCCAAACGGTCATGCGACTTCTTTTCCTCCGTTTTCAGTTCCTCCAATTTTCCTTTGAAGTTCCTTTGATCCAAAAGGGGCCTAAAAGGAAAACACGCCTCCGAATACACGCACGTACTTAAAACACACTGCCTATTTCTTTATCTGGCTAGCCCCTATTTTCATATTACCTATATTTTGCTTCTAATTCCAGCAACACTAACTAAAACAAGCTACTCAAACTAGTCCCAACAGAGAATGATAAGTGGGTCCCATATGTCATCCTCTTTAGTGTTGAACAGAGCAGACGTGGCCGAAACAGAGTTGGGCTGAGAGCAAAGTTGGCCGGAGCAGAGGTCGCCAGGAGCTCACGGAAGGCCTGCCACGTGCCAAGGAACGCGCGGGAGCAGAGGTGGCGCCGTGTGACGCCCCCATGGCCGTCCGCGCACAATGGGGGAGTCGCTCCGCCTGGTGCCCTCTCAAAGCCGCGCCTATTGGGGAAGCTCGTGCTTCCTCCCGCGGCGGCATGGCCGTGGAGCAGCACCGGCATGGCCGCTCCCATGGGGAAAGCCCATGCTTCCTCCCACGTCGCCCTCATAGAGCCGCCTACGTTGGGGATCTGGGCCGGGCGAGGCGGCGGGATGTGGGGTCGAAGGAAGGCGCGCCGACGGGGAGGAGGCCGCGTCGAGGAGCTCCGCCGTGCCGGGGGCAGGGCCGTCTGGCTGTTGCGTGACAAGAAGAGCGGAAGACGAGCGCATGAGGTGGGAAAATGGTAGGTAGCCATATTTGTTGGACCAACAAATATAGGTAGTGGGAGAAGAAATGTGCTAGGCCAACAATAGTAGATAGTCTGATAAGTAGCCTGCTGGAGTGCGTTTTTTGGCCTCCACTGTCCAAATATAGAATATGCAGTGGGTTTAGGTAGCCTGCTGAATATGCTCTTAGACGATAGACAACGGTCCCAACAAACTTGCACAGAACCCTATATATAGAAAACAAAAATAACAAACATGTAGACAAGATACTATTCTACCACTAGACGTGGTGTTCTGGGGGCTAACTCCCAGTGTTGAACGTCTGGCGGCCACCTGATTCGGACCATGGCTCGAAGCTCGCCGTTGACAGTCGCCGAGGGAAACTCGAGCTCAATCCACTCTCCATCCTACTGCAACGCCCGCAGTCGTTGCTGCATCCTTGACGTAGATCGCCGTCGGCACCGCCGCCTCTCCAAGAGGACGAAACACCGAACTATGTAGACTGCCCCGATAATTCAGTCTTGTATTTACAGCAATGGAGTGGAAATTATGTATACACACGCGTGGCACGTCTTCAAACAAGAGGGTAATGTAAACTATTTACAATATATACGGTATAGGAACAACGACAAGGCTATGTATCCCAAGGTATCTGTACATGGTGCTGATAGTTTAATTTCTGTAGATATAGGGGAAAAAAGCCCTTGAAATTGAGGAGTTCCGTTCCACCGCGGCAATCGGATGTATTCTCTTGTTGTCATGAGCTTGTCAAGAATATGTGTTGTTCTTGCTGCCTCTGTACCCAATGGAGCAATGCAGGAAGTACAGCAGGTTCACCACGCCAAGACCAGCCATCAACCAGAAGAAATAGTCCAGGTGGCCCTTGTTCAGGTCGTCGGGGATCCACCCTGGTTTCCCGTTGCGCGTGGTGACGGCGGCGACGGCAGCGAGCACGGCAGAGTTGAAGTAGCTGCCGGCCGCGACGGCGAGGTACGCAAATGCCGTGCCAAGGCTCTTCATGCCGTCCGGCGACTGATCGTAGAAGAACTCAAGGATGCTGATGTTCGTGAACACTTGCCCCGCGCCAAGCACTGCGAACGCCGGCGCCTGCCACATGATGCTCATCGACGGCTGCCTGCTACGGGCGAGAGACAAGCGCCTCCCCTCAACCAGCGCTGCGTACACCATGCCGGCCACGGACAGCCTGAGGCCGACGCCCAGAGCCGCTGCAGCTGTGACAGGCCCCGCTCCTTGCCCGTGCCCCGCCGGGCTAGAGGCACCAGCACGGTGTCGTAGAGGGGGATGCAGACCATGACGCTAATGATTTCGAAAGTGGCGAGGGACGCGGGCGGAACGGTGAACGGCCCGACGTGGTTGTCCATGGTTGCGCCCTGCTGGATGAACGTGGACGACATCAGCGCGTTGGCGGCAAAGAAGAGCACCATCGACGCCCACACGGGGAACATCCGGAGCAGCATTTTGAGCTCCTCAACCTGCGACACCGTGCAAAGCCTCCATGGACTCGTTGCGCCTTTCTTGCTGCAGGACGACGGCGCTACAATGGCAGCCTTGTCAAAGAACCTGGACATGCATGAACTCATTTTCTATATCTTTAATTCCGAATTTAGCTATATATATTAGTATAGGATATAGCATGGACTCTTCAGTTTCATTTTGTATCACACCGGTGACCGATTTTTTATTTAGATGAAAAAAATTGCAACACTGAGTAGACAAAAATATCTGGATCTTATTTGATTACCTGAACTGACTTGTATGCTGAATCCTGCAATTTCCTTCCGTTGTGGAAGGCACAGGCATCTCATGCAGATCAGAGCAGTCTTCAGGCAACTCCAAATGGTAGTTCGTCACAGCTGCAACAACCACCTGAGAGACCCTCGTGAGAGGACTCCCTCCCACTTTCTGATACCTGTAAACCTTCCTACCGGCGACGAACACGGGCAGCCCAGTCAGCATGAACACCGCCGGAATTGCAAACCCGAGTCCCCACCCAATGTTGTCCTGCACCCAGACGATCACAGTCGCCGATAGCAGCTGCCCAATGTTGATAGAGAAGCAGTACCAGTTGAAGAATGAGCCCTTTTTCACCCGCTCCACCGGGTCGGCTGCGTCAAACTGATCGGCACCAAGGGCAGAAACACATGGCCTGATGCCGCCGTCACCAAGAGCGGCAAGGTAGAGACCCAGGTATGCGGTGGTACGATGAATGCCGCGGTTGTAGGAGGAGCCCATCAGCAGTGGGAGAAACGCTGATACAGTCAGGGTGAGCATCCCCTGACAAATCAGAGACATTCAGAGTTTGAAATGGAGTAAGTGCATTGCTTGCTCTAGTTTTCAGAGTAACTTACAACTGCGTAAACAGAGAGGAAGACCACTACTGTCCAATATCGTCCCCAGAATGTGTCAGCCAAGAAAGCTCCGATGAGCGGTGTGAAGAACGAAGTGCCGGTCCAGGTGGACACGGTTGTCGCAGCGTCGACGTTGCTCTCGTGGAGGACACCAGTGAGGTAACTGACCAAGTTCTTTCTGATTCCGTTGACGGACACACATTCAGTGAATTCAGCACCTGATTAAGGCATGTTCAACTCAGCAGCTTAGTTATGTTTGTTAAAGAATGAACACAAAGTGAGCAATTCTTGTTTTTGAATGTGCAGTACTTATAATAAAGAAGCAGGCCCTCCAATTCCCCGTGCTCCGCTTAGGAGCACACTGGTTGTTAATGTCAACTGTCCCATCGCAAGTGAATTCTGAACTTCCGTCCTGAACGGCAGAGCCAGAAGAAAGTATGTTTGTTATTCTGAAATTAACATCTACTAGCTTTGTCTAAGTTTGTTAAGGTACCAATAAAAAAACATTCGCACAACCTATAAGATAATCTATCTCTGTTGTAGTTGACACTTTGACAGGAGATAATATGGTAAGGTTCTAGAAGATGTAGCAGTAGCACCTGTGTGGGCAGGTGATGAATCAGTGGTCTCTCCTCATCTTGTGTATCCATGGGAGCTTTCTGGGCTTCAGGGAAGGCGTCGAGAGAATGCAACTGAAGGAGATCATCAATATCACATAAAGAACAAACGAATAGTAGGATGGTAACCAGTTGACAACTATACTTTTCGATGTAAATAGCACCATGATTACCTCTTGAAAAAACGAATTACATCATAGTTACGAGTATCATGCACTGAATTTCTGTCTTTTCATAGATGGCATCCACAGTCATCAAAAGTATATTCTAGTAATTCCTACCATTCCCAGTTAAGTAAGTGAATGTAAAAGAGATCGCTATTTCCATATCCCACCGCATCTCCCCGTCCTCACTATTCCTATTCCTAGCAAGAACACACTTATCTACTTTCTTGCATCTCTTCCAGCAAAGGAAGTGTGGCATTCAAAAAGAAAAGGAACTGGTATATAAAACACAGGAGAGAGAGAGAGAGAGACCTGAATCCTGATGATACGGGATGAACGAGCGAAGGAGGCGGTCACGGTGGAGCAGCGACCCTTCCTGCAGGAGCAAAGACGTGAGTTAATAGCGAGTGAGAAGTGAGCGAAACAGCAGCGTGGACGAGCGGTAGCCGAATACCCTACCTGTTGAAGCGGAGCTTTCGACGGATTTTTTTTCTAATTTTAATCCTTTTGTAATCAAAATTTCAAAAAAAAAACCGCCCTGGAAAATATATTGCACCGCATAGCCCCTTTTCGTCGCGCCAAACCAACTGGCGCGATCAATGCGTCGCGCCGCCACTTTTGGCGCGACAGACTTTACACCGTGGCTGGGAGGGTTTGGCGCGAGACGGAGGGTTGACCGGGTTGGCGTGGCATAAGGCGGGGCCCACCTGTCGCGCCACATGCGTTGGCGCGACTGGTGCATCTAGGGTTTCGGCTGGGCCGGCCCATTTTCATGTTGTCGGAGAGGCCCACCCTATCGCGCCTAATTGTTTGGCGCGACAGGGGGACTTAGGGCACGACCGACCCGGCCGTTTTTTCATTTCCTCATCTCCTCCCCCACCGGCCTGCGCCCGACCCCGCGCGTGCTCCACCGAACCGCCGCCGCCGCCGTTCGCCGCCCCATCCACCGCCACCTTAGCCCCCCACCACCCCTCCCCCGGTCCCCGGCGGCCCAAGAAGAGGACGGCGAGGTCGCGCACGCCCTCCCGCGGCCAGGGCGCGGAGGCAAGGCGGCCTCCCGCCGCGCCGGCCAGGGGCGGCGCCGCCGGCGGTCGCGGTCTCCTCCACCCCAGCCTCCTCTCCCTCCTCAAGAAGCACAACAGCAAGGTACATTCGATCCCATCCCCATCTTCTCCCCCTCGATTTCATGGATTGAGGCATGTTGCGTTGTCATGTTTAGGGCAAGGTTTTAAAAAACGTCATTAAACGTCGATTAATCTCGTTTAAACGCTGAACGTTGGCCCAACGTTGCGTTTAGGGGGTAAACGTCTAATAAAACGTTGTGCGTGATTAGGCGCTCGTTTAATAGCGCGACAAAGTTTAATCAGCGCGTAATCGGTCAAAAAGCGAATTTGTGCGGTGTAAAACGCGAACCTGGCGAGCGAGGAAGCGTGCGGCGCGCGAGCGGGAAGAGGGAAGGAATCACGCACTGCATGCACGGGAAAGAAGCACGTGCTGCATACGTGGGAGGCCGGGAAAGATGCGCGGGCCCATCGCTCCTCGCCTCCGCAGAAACAAATCGGCCGCAGAAACAGAGTCGGGATTTGTTACTCCAGTTCCGCCTCCACCTACCTCCCGCCTCCTGCCTCTCGCCTCCCGCCTGGTCGCTCCTCGCCGTCGTTGGTAGGGCTGTAGGGGTCGTCGTTGGGGCTCCCCTTCTCCTTCGCGGGCGCAGAGGCTGCAAGCGTGGGGGCCATCGGCAACAGCGGCCGGTGCAAGCACAGCCCCTCGTCTGCAACAGAGGGCAGGCCGCCGGCACAGGACCAGGAGTCGACAATGGCAACAGAGGTCGGTGCAGGCACCGGCGCACAGCCCCTCGCCCATTCTCTCCATGTGCTCCCTCGGTCTCACCCCAATCCCCATCTTCCCATGCTCTATACTTCTGTAGCTTTGATTTCTGCATGTCAATCACTCAAATTGATAGAGTTCGATTGGGGATTTAGGATTTAGATTGATTGATTGAATGTGTATTGGTCCTTAGTCCTTATGATGTGTTGATCTGTTGGTCCTTATGGCATATTATCCTACTCTTGTTCTTGGATTGGGATTAGGATGTTGACTTCTAAAGCTGCAGGTGTTGCTGGTACTGCAGCAGCGGCTCCAGAAGCTGCCGAGGTTGCCAACCACCTAAAGAGGAAATCATCCGATATAGGCTAGGAGTGGGGGCGTCTCTGTGATCCCAATGACAAGAACAAAGTCAAATGTCTTCTTTGTGGCCATGAGAGTGCATGAATTAATCGCCTTAAGAAGCATCTTGCTCATAGGGGCACGTCTATTGCAAAGTGCCAAAAAGTCGACTGTTGTGTGTATATTTTCTTGTGATATTTTGCCTTGTGCTGCTGCCTGCTGCCCTGATGTTTGGAAGCTTGGCTGTACATGGAGTCATGTACAATATTGAGCAGAATTGATGCCTTGTGCTGCTGTCCTGTTCTTGTGCTGCTGCCCTATTGTTTGCTAGATCAATTTTGCCTTGTGCTGCTGCCCTCATAGATGAGTTTCTATTCTTTACCTATTATTTGATTTTTCTGTTTTCAGATTATTATCTTGTCTCTCTTTGATTGTTAGCTGTTGTTCAATGCAAGAAACCAAGGAGGAAAGGAACTCATGTCGAAAACAAGTGTGCAGCTAGAGGTATGATCACTGTTATTACTTCAAGTTGTGTTATTAGTATTGACTTTGCTCTCTGCATCACAAAAATTAAAAAAAAAACAAAAACATTTAATCACGTTTAATCTCGTTTAAACTTCCTAAACTCTAAACTTTAGGCTAGCGCACGCCTAGCGTCTAATGTTTTTTAAAACCTTGGTTTAGGGTTAGGATAAAATTGGTAGAATGTGATTGATTGAATCGTTTGTTGATACGATTTTATGCGTATACACGGTAGAGGATGTGGTGTGGCTGTGGATTCAGCGGAAACTACGTGTTGCATGTGAGTAGGTAGTTGATGCATGGAGGATTTAGATAGGTTGGTTTTTGGCCTTGATATGAAATGGTATGGTAATTTAGTATTAATTGCAGTAGATTAGGTTAGCAATTTTGTCTTTTCTATTGATATTGATGGTTGCATTTACATTTTGTAGATGGAACGGTTAGTGTGTTTGTATTATGGTGGCAAAGTGAAAGAAAATGGGGAGTTTGAATGCATGAGCAAACATGTTGAGTTCTTTAGCGGACCTCCAACATATGATGGTTTGATTCACAAGTGCCATGAGAACTTTGGGTGGCCACTAAGTTTTAGAGGCAGATTTGACTGTGGGAAGGAACGGTCTCATTATCTCTTGATGCCACTCTCTTGCGAGGCTGAATGGAAGGATTACGTTGACGTTGTGAAGAGTAGCGACGTTAGGTGCTTGGAAGTAGTGGTGGAGAAGGTATTACGTTGACGTTGTGAAGAGTAGCAACATCGGCGGGGGCTAGCCCTAGTCGTCATAGTCATCAGGGCCCCACTCCTTAGGGGCGTCGGGGTCGTGGTTGCACTCATAAGCGGGGTCGTCCTCGCTCTCCTCCTCCTCCTCCTCCTTAGGGGCCGGTGCCGGGAGATGACCGTCGTTCAGTGGTGAATCGGGAACTACAAAAATGGAACAATTGTTAGTACTTTGGGAAACAATGCAAGATGAACAAGTCGAAAAAGTTATTTTGAGTTCAAGTACTCACACAGCTTACGACACAAGTACTTTGGGATTTCCTTTGGGGCCCTGCCGTGCTCAACACGCCAACGGTTCTCGCCCTTCCATGTCTGCCTATGCATGTGTTGAATATAGTTCCTCCTATCCTCGTCCATCTGATCATAGCGTGACTTGTTCGAGCGCCAGAATCTAATGACCTCCTCCGCGTCATGCGGCCTAAGCAATCCCTTCCTCCGCCTTGGTGGTCTTGGGCTCACCTCCCGCTCATAGTCATTTATAACATTGTTCCATGTCTCGCCACGACATACTATAACACTGTGCTTGAAGCGGGTTCTTTCCCTATAGTTGTGCAGCTTCAGTCTCATGGAGGGGACCAATTCGGGCGAACGGACATGGTTATCCAAATTGAGTTCCGCCAGTATCTTTCCACGGTTCGGGAAATCCTCCCAAGCGCATGTCTTCCCTGCCTGAAACAAACAAAAAAGGGTGAGGGAACAGAATCGGTAAGCTGTGTTGTAAAAACTATTTGAGGGGTTAAGTTAGTCAACTCACAAAGAACTCATTGGGCCCTCCATGAGCATTGCCGCAAAAGTGGCCCCACCCTAGCTCCGAAGGAACAACTCCTTCAGCCAAGATCCCACACTG
This sequence comes from Saccharum hybrid cultivar R570, assembly GCA_038087645.1. NCBI lineage: Eukaryota > Viridiplantae > Streptophyta > Magnoliopsida > Poales > Poaceae > Saccharum > Saccharum hybrid cultivar. The sequence continues at coordinate 27,083,935 of JAQSUU010000066.1, read as the reverse complement.
GCACTTTGGGGGAGGCTTCGACAAGCATGGCCATGGAAGGTTGCCAAAGTTATATTGTTCAATCTCTTGTGGTGACAGCCACTGCGCTTTCGGTCCGTAGATGTACTCATCAAACTCACAAGCTGGAAAACCACCCTACATAGCATAATGTTCCAACCTAATTGTTATAAATGTCATCCAGGCATATGACGTTGGAAAATGGAATAGCAATCGAATGAACACTTACGGCGCCACGTCGACCACAATGGAAGAAGGGTTCAAACATTCCCGGCTTGCTTGGTTCTTGGAGTACCGCCTCCGTGCCACAGTGGCATCTAGGAGGATCTTTTTTCGCTCCGCTGCGGCCATCCACATCTGAAGAGAGTTCATGGGTTGAGGATTGTTGGGTGGAGGCACCCATGGAACATACTGACTCTTCGGAACACTCTTCTATGGGTCGTAAGGAAAGTACATGATGCGGCGATCCCACTTGTCAAGACCATCGATCCACCGGTAGAAGTCGCATCCTTCTATAGCACTAGTATAGTGCCCGTGCTAACGCTACGGCTTCATCTCAGGGATACACATGAAAATAACCAAGTAACGATATTTTCCATAGTTCAAGTTTCACACAATTGTATATCAGGTATATAATATGGAAAACACTTATACATAGCAAGTCATAATAAAGTTGTCTCGCCTCAACCATGTAATTTACAATCTGCTTAAAACCTTCTCTGCCTCGCCTCCCTGAGGGCGTGAGCGTCTCGCACGCCCCAGACTCCCAGCCGCTGGCCCATCGACGGTGTAGGTAGCCGTGCCATGCCACAACGTCCACCTCGCGCCACGCCGAGGTCGTCGCCGATCCACACCAACTCCGCTGACCTGAAGCCATGTGTCGTCCTGGACCGCCCTCGTCTTGCCACCCTTGAAGCAAACCAAGACACAAACATTCAAGCAAATCATGTGTACTCTCTCCATCCCAAAATAACTGTCGTTCTCGCTTCCTGAGAAACAACTTTGACTAAATATATATTAAAAAAATATTAATATTTATGGTACATAATTAGTATCATCGGAAAGATCTTTGAATCTAGTTTTTTAACAAATTTATTTGGAGATACAAATGTTGCACGTATTTTCTATAAACCCAAAACCCAAAACGACTTATTTTGGGACAGAGGGAGTAGTCATTCTTGCACACAGAGACCAATCAAGTAAATGTAGAAACAGAGTTAGCTGCAGGATACCAAAGAGAGACACCAGCCTAGATTACCTCACCTGAAGGGCCAGTCAGCGGCTGTAGCTGTTGCCTTCCAATGAAGGGCCAGCCTAGATTACCTCACCTGTAGGAGTTAGAGAGGAGCATCATTGGTCAAGAGAGAATCAATAATCCCAGGCATATGTCAGACACACGCATGTATGTATAATTCCCTGATAATGTAATACAAGGAGCTAGCTAGCATAAATCTGTCAGGAGTCAGGACACAAATTGTATTTCTCAGTTCTATTTTTTTTATTGGTAGCAGAAGCTGAGAAACAACATCATATCACTGGGCAATGTATATTATCCATTTCAGCAATAATTTAATTTGGTCTACGTGAACCAACTAAAGAGGTACAAAGGAATATAACCAACGCTTTTAACAAAAGGGACCCATTGTTGACTGTAAAGCCAATATTGAGATTTGTTTAAGTTTCATTAGGGCAACCTATGCCAATAATAACCTAGTAGTTTATTAGGGACATGCCAAAGAAGCTGACAAGAGAACATGCCATATTTTCAAGATAAACATGGGGAAACGACTGGTGTTTGCTACCATGAAAGCAAGTCTGCTTCACCACATCAGTTCCTGCAGGCAAGTGAAAAAATTACAACTCAGATATAGATAAATTAGATGGCCAGTAATTGGTACTTGGATGGAGGATAGCATCAGTTCTGTACCTAAGTATATTTGCGCCCTGGAATATGACAAAATAACAAGAAGCCACGTCATCAAAAGCATTTGCGGACACGATTCGTATAATAGGAGAAATTTTCTTGCCTTTATATCCCTGTGCATGATTCCATTGCGATGCAAATATTCCAGTCCAAGCAAAAGTTGTTTAGTATATTTCCTGATGACCTGATAAAGAAATAAACTGAATAAAAAAAATACTCTTCACTGGTCAACTCATCAATACCCAAAACCTCATGTAGTAGAGCAATCTTTGGTAGAGGGGGAAACACAATAAACAGGTAGGCATGATAATGTTAACAGATAATAACAAATTCATAAGTATTGTAGGGAACACTTTTGAACAGACCATGCATTCACACTTATCATTTTCATCCCTTCTTTGCTCTTCCTCATTACCTGTATATTATGCATATATATATTAGAAAGATTATTAAAAATAGTATATTGCCCGTGCTAACGCTATGGGCTACATTAAGTCCAAAGCTAATTGACTATACTGGACAACTTATAAAAGGCATGTCGATTAATAATACAAAGTTGCAGATCTTGTTTGTTTGCTTATTTCATTGATATAAGGAAGTTAGAATTCCGTGTGGACCGTACAAAACTGAAAATCAGATGTAAATCAATTCCATCTAAAGCACAAAGCAAGCAAGAATTCAGAGAGCAAATAGATCTGTCCAGAATCTGGAGCAGTGAAGCTCTACTCCTCCTAAAACCTTCCTTCACTTCAACCCCATATCCATCTCTACCAACTGTTGATTAGCCACCATCGAGATACTACTTCAAATATTTTTCAAATTTTTTCATAACATCAAGCACTGCATAGATTGTGTTATCTCATTACAAAAAAATACTTATCGAAAAGGAACTCAGGTTTAGGATATCATGGAAATCATCCTGCTTTGCCCTTGCATTCACCTTCTGCCCAACCATTGCCTGAGATATGTGTTTCAGAGAAAAGAGAGGACAAATGTAGGCCAAATGATCGTTTTACAAAATCCATAACGTCGATGAACAGAAATAAAAAATTTGGTTCAGAAAAAATTAATGACAGCTACTGGTGTGTTTATCAGCTATAGGCATGCACTTTAAAAACACTAAAATTGTATTACCTTTCGGACCAAGGCCACGTTTCCATCAGCAGCTTATATACTCTACTTCAGTAGCATTCCTTAAATCTGCAAGGAAAATGAATCTTCAGATAATACTTCAAGCAAGGATTATGATTCAAAGGATGCTCAAATCAGTTGAAGTGGTAGTTGAGCCGTCCATTAACTGACTATAAGAGGCAATGGATTCGAAGGGACATCGACACGAAGTTTTAACCCAAATCAGAAAACCATGATTCACTAATGTATTAATCCAAACCGTAGACCCATGAGTCAGTTCCAAAAATAAGTAGACAGGTAAAAGGTAAGATCTACGGACCTCCTAGAAAGAGCTAAGAAAATCCCCAACTCATAACTAATGAATTGCCAAATAACACATTTTCAGCACAGATCCCCCTCCTTCCTTGCTTTTTCCCCTCCCTTCCTAGTGGTGCTGCCGCTACAATCAAGCAAAGAGAGGGAAGCTAGTTGCACGAAGCCACGGAAGTAGAGCAGAAATCGGTGGCTTACCATGTAGTGTCCCAAGCAGCTAGACAGCTTACCGATAGGGACGGGTGCTGCCGCCGCGTTGCCCTTGGGTTCTACCAGCGCCGCCGCGGTCGAGGTCGAGCCATGCCGCCTCCGCGTTGACGCACCGCCGCAGCCGCTGGTGGGACCGCGTGCCGGGGTGCCACGCGCGTCCGCGATAGGTCCAGCCCACGAACCAAGGACGTTGGGCCGCCGGGCGAGTGCGCGAGGTGCCCAGGCTCCGGCACCGGCTGCCCACCTGGCCGCCGCCACTTTGGCTGGCCACAGGCCATCGGCCGAGCGTGGGGCGACCCAGCCGGTCGCGGCCGCTACCGCCGCAGGGACAGGCACAAGCGCGCGTAGGCCCGCCCGGTCGCCGTCTTGCGTGCCGAGGGGAAGGGGCGCCTCCATCTCTCATGGGATTGGGAATCCGAGGAGTCGCGGTCGTGGGGGAGGCGGAGTCGCGGTCGTTTCGCTTCGTGAGGACGAGGGGGCAAGGGAGGCGCGGGGTGAAGCTGGGCGGCATGGTGCAGACACACTGAAGCAGGACCGTTAGATGTGGCTGAGTAAGGAGAGAGAATGATTAGGAGAAGATCTGGACGGTTTGTTTTTAGGGAGTTGAATTTCTGGGTGTATAAATCGGTGTGGACATAGAAAAGGCATCTCAGCGGGGGCAGAGGATGGGGGTGGACATAGAAAAGTTTTAACTGGTGATTTATATAGGGGTATAGATGAGGATTATTGGTGCGGGGGCCACGCCGAAGTGAACAGCAGAAAAAGCACGACCAGACGAGAGCTCGTGCCTTGACTGCTTGATCCATGCCGGCAATTTGCAATGACAATTTGGTGGCAGTTCATCCGGTGGGTGTAGATCTTGATCATCGTGAGTTGGTGGATGGTGCACGAACGGATCCTCCATCCAACCTATTCTAGAGTCAAATAGATACAAATTCAATGCACGCCACATAATAGACAACAATTATAGTAAGAAACGCTATATCATAAAACATAGAACAAAAACATGTATTCAAAACACATGACTCCTAATTCCAACATGTTTGATCTTAGTACACATGAAACCCTAAATCACAAACTTAGAAGCATTTCAAATAAGCACATAACCATAATAATAACACAATGCACAAAACTTACTACATTTTCCATCCATTTTCACCAAACTCTACAACACATGAACTCTACCATTTTCCATCCATTTTCCCCAAACCCTAGAACAATAGCATCCACAAAGATTACAACCACAAGAACATTACCAATCATTTTGCATCCATCCTTCTCAAACACTAGAACACTACCATTTCCCATCCATTTCCACCAAACCCTACAACACTTTCCCTCCAAGAATTTCAACCACTACATGATGACAAAATGTATCCAAGACAATAAGAGTGCTTTGCATAACTAAGATTGTGCTTAAAACACTAAATCCAACCTTGCAATAAAAAATCAACAACTAAGCAATGGGGACATAATGAAAAAAATCTTCCAACCAAAGCATAGATCGGGGAAGCATACCTCAAGCACTTAAAGACGAGCACCAAACACTCACACAAAACCTTGATGAAATCAAGGATTGAAATGGAGAAAAAAGAAAGACAAACAGACTGGAACAACCGTTCTCGTCGGGGCCTGGAGAAAAGTTGCCTAGAGAGGGAGGAGAGGGAGAGAGCGGGGCTAGTGGCAGCATTTATATCGGCTCGTCGCGCCAAACCTTCCGGCGCGACGTGTACGTGGGGCCCGCCACGACAACAGAGATGGGCCGGCCCATCTCCATCTCTGTGTCCTCCCGCCGCGCCGACGCGTGTGGCACGACGGGGTGGGCCCCGCAGCCGCCACGCAAGCGCTGGTCAACCCGCCCAACCACGGTGTAAAGCCTGTCGCGCCAAAAATGGCGGCGCGACGCATTGCATTGATCGCGCCAGTAGGTTTGGCGCGACGAAAAGGGGCTATGGGGTGCAATATATTTTCCAGGGCGTTTTTTTAAATTTTGATTACAAAAGGATTAAAATTAAAAAAATCCAGCTTTCGGCGGAGGATGGTTGACTAAATTGGCAGCATTCAACAGTTTCTGAAAAAAATCACTCGGTAAACTAATGAGTTTTTCATGCGACTAAAAAAAATTGGAGCATATTTGTTGGCTTCCTCCGGTAGTTTCTAAAGTCCGGCTCCTAATAGAAAGTAATTTTATATCAGGAATCCCAAACTACTTCTAATCAATCAACAACTTTTATATATTTTTTTCTCTATCAAGAATCCTGTCCAACTTCTTGTTCTTCTTTCTCACATCCTTCCACATTAGATTGGCGCAATACGCGCGTGTATTTAACTACGCGACGGGGTTGATTTTTCCAAGTGCCAAAAGATTGGGAGGTAGGGTTAGGAGTTGTTGGAGATGTGTTTTTTCAATCTTACAAAAAAAACTCATGGATTGAGATATTGTTTTGGCAACTCTTGAAGATGCTCGAAATTAGCAATACATATATTGGTAGCCACCGTACACTTTTTGCTGTTTACCACACTTGTAATGGTAGTTGTGGTAAATTGTGGCGAGGAACAAACGACCTTTTAATCAAAGCTCTCTGTAAGGTGCAGTTCAACTGATTAGGTTTCTTATACTGTGAAACATGTTTATCCGTATAACATCACGTGGGTGAGCTAAGGAAGGGTATGGCGGAGCAGACCCCTCCTGCGTTGCAGTCTGCAGGAGCAAAGACTCGATCATGATCGGTGAACCAGCAGCATGGATGAGCGGTAGCACCGTAGCAGAGTACCCTACCTGTTGAATTGGAGGCTCGGATCTAGGATTGGTGGAGCTCGAGGAAATCACTCGTTCGCTATATACTTGTGGTACGAGTATGAGGAAAAAAAGAAACGTCCAAAGAAAGACAGGCAATAGGTATAAACAAGACCGACAAAAGGCTAAAGACGAATCTGCAAAACACTCGTGTGGTGGGTGGCCAAGCAATCAGCTTCAACAGCATTTAAAACGGAAAATATCTTGGCTGACTTTTTCTTTTTTGAGACGAAAGAGTTTTTAGAAGAATTATATTAAACTATTGCTGAGTACATCACCACATTACGAGTACTTTGGAATACAATGTCTACTCAGAAATTGTTTTTTGTCTACATGGTACCCACGCATCGTACAGCTAAAAATCTCAATCCCAAACCTATACGACGATTCATATGGATGACCGCACAGGTAAATACTCAGAAAAAAGTTAAGAACAAGTGCCCAAAGAACAGTGAGAAACATTCCTGTAAGCGGAGTTGAGCATAAACTTTTTCCTTCCTGTGTCTTCGTTCTTCCTTCTGCCACCGAAGAATAAGGAAAACCGAGCTAAATCTAACCAACTCAAAACCAGTAATTGGCTTGATGGGCAGTCTTATTCCCACTAGTCCTTTATCGTGGTCAAATCTAACCACAACAAAACGAAGAAGAGACCGAAGAAAATTATTCCACGGCGGCCACATCGTCTCCATCTTGATGTCGCCGTCCGGAAGCCTAATTCTCCATGTCGTCATGCCATGAAAGTCAATGACATCATAGTTGTCGTCCTCATCTTCATCAGAGTCGCCATGGAGAAACCAAATCCATCCTACCCCCTCGTTGTTGCCATATAGATCTAGGATTAGGGATCGAGGGCTGATGGACGGGCCGTAGACGGCTAGCACTTGGTAATATCGACAAGCATGTGTACATGTAGAGACAGTGTTGACCAAGTCAAGACAGCGGTTGTCCAAGTCAAGCGGAGGCACGAGGACTTGGTGATCGAGCGGTCGAGGACAAGTGGTGACACACGTCGAGATCATGGAGGAAGCATAACAGATATCTGACTCCAGCTGGGTTTAGCGGTTTCATCCACAAAACCGCAGGCCAATGGTTTGCTGAGTTTGGGTCTCAAAACCCAGGGTTGATCTTGGGGGCTGCACGTGACATCACTAGAGAGCTTGCGTTGAGGTGAAGTGTGAAGGGATCATGGCCGTCCGATGCTCAGAACTCAACTTGGACCATTTCGCCCCTGGTGGTTCAGTGGTTTGGTGCCACGGCTTCCTGACCCTTGGATCATCGCCACGTGGAGCGATGGTTCGCCCCTCATGGAGCTAAATTCAAATCTCTTTCCAAAATTGCTAAATGAAACCATCGGTTCTTAATGTCCCTAAAACATTTCACAAAATCAAGAACAATTTCATCATGTCATTGTTGAACCAATGTTAGTGTGACAATTTTGTTCCGTGAACTCCATTATAAAAGTGCTCATGAAATCTTTCTTCTAGTTGAGCTCAGGAGCTAATGGAACAAGTAGGTATAGATGTAAACCAAGAAAAAGCTATACCAGTAAGAGACAAAGGAAAATGTCAAACGTTCATAAAATCCACGGTACTAGCTTCACCCATTTGAGCAAGAAACATACTAATGTGTTCCATAGTAGATTTACTATCGTCTTTATCACTAAATTTGTAAAAATTCTATACCATCCAACCATCTAGAGCTTTTAAGAAATCAAAATATGTAGGGTACGGATTGTGATGTGTAGTCCTACTCGGCTTAATTTGCACACCAAGCTAGTTCACTAGATTTAGACAATTCATCCCTAAATCCATTCAAGGATTCATTAAAATCTGTAGAGGGAGCCACAAGTGCACTACTAAGCATAGGAATTTAACTTGGTGACTTTGGCGGGTTGGGGAGAACCATATTATACCCACCGAGGACTGATTCACTGTTGGACCTTGATCCGTTCATGTATTACGAGCCAAATTCGAAAGAAAGTGACCATTGGCATAGTTGTATTAATCCCACCTAAATTGGCCCTATTGGTTCAGTCACCGAAGAGGCCAATTTGGCTCATGCTCTGATTATCGTAAAAATGATAAGGAATGCCATATTGAGGTTTCTTAGACGCTGATTCGGTAGTGGGTGCATTGACATAATCGGCTGTCTAATCCTCTAATCTATCAAAGCGTGCCATGATGATATTAACAGCAATGATGAGGTTGTTATTGGTAACCATCCTATAATCTTGTAACATCTTAGCATAATCAGCATGAGTAGGGTAAGGATCTTCTATCTCATCATTAGTTTTTATCTTTGGTGTAGCAGATGTAGATGCGGATGGATCAACGAAGATAGGCTCATGGAATTGAGTAACCCTGACCCATCGATCTTTAATACATCTCATAAAGAGCGCTTGTAGATAGGTAGTAAGCTTGTCTTGAATCTTCTGATAAAGACTCTCGAGAAGCTCTTCGATTGATGTCGGGTTCTTGATGTTCTCCAAATTGAATGGGTCAATTGGATCACCCTTCTCCTAATCACCTTGTGACATGTTGCTAGTAGATTGATTCTTCTTCTTCGCCCCAGTGGAGTTGCCAAAAAGTATGTTGACGCTGAATCAGGTCACACACTAGCAAGGGCTAATATGCCCAAGGCCACACACGACCTAGATTGCAGCAAGAACGTAGTAAATCAGCGAGACTGACCAACAAGCCGGTCAAGCTGAATGGACGCCCGTTCTTTGCCTGGTAGAATCTCGAGAAGACGATTCGTCGGGGAGGGGCACACACGGTTATCTTAGGGTTGGCAAGGCCACCTATAACACTGCCAAATCTCTTCGAGAGATGTGACGAACAACAAGGATAGACGTATTTTTTTTGATGATTAGAAGTTGGATTCCTCAATTCGCCGTAATCCTCTCGTTTATATAGAAGGGATAGACCTATCCCAATAGAAAAACAACTCCAGGACGCGTCCAACAAGTTTTTTATGCGAAAATGCATTCTAGAACCGAGTTAGAGTCCAGCCGGTCTTGAGAAGGAGAAAAACCGATCTGGTTAGTTTTATCAGGACCAGGCCATCTTGTCGGGCCATCTACAGGTTAAACGGTAGGGATGCGGCTAGGCCGGTTTTGACAGGACAGGCCCAAAACCTTCCTTTTGATCGTCCAGCCTCCGAACATGATGTTCCAATATAAGTATTTTCTTGATCTTCTTGACATCACTAGTACAGTGCCCGTGCTAACACCACGGCAGCATCTTAGGGATGCACATCAAAACAACTAAAAGACGATATTTTTTTCTTTGCCCATGCAAATGCTACAGTTTCTTAAAAATGAAGTAAATAGTGATATATATAAGACTCATGCCAAAAGAGATTCATGATGAGTTATCATATTGTTGAGTCCATAGAAATTATACTTAATAATATAATGCTCGTGTTAACGCTACAGTGGCATCAAGAAAAAATAAATCATAATAAAACAAAAATAAATTTATAGCGACCAACTGTCCAACGCTAGGCATACAAAAAATTAACTATAATTTTGTTTATTTATACATTAACCATACGATCAATATTAACCATGTCAAACCAATACACACTCATGAAACAAGACTTATGCCAAAAGAGATTCATGATGAGTTATCATATTGTTGAGTCCATAGAAATTATACTTAATAATATAATGCTCGTGTTAACGCTACAGTGGCATCAAGAAAAAATAAATCATAATAAAACAAAAATAAATTTACAGCGACCAACTATCCAACGCTAGGCATACAAAAAATTAACTATAATTTTGTTTATTTATACATTAACCATACGATCAATATTAACCATGTCAAACCAATACACACTCATGAAACACATATGAATCAGAACAAAACTCACAGTTTATACTAAAGCCATCATTATCTATCATACACCATCTTAGACACATAGTTCATGGCAAACAGACCAAGATGAAATAAGTTCAACTAATATGCTAGACTCAAGATATTTGGTTGCACAGCCCATAACTCATATGGTTTGCTTGCACTCTTTACAAAATGATCATCTCTAGGAAGTCCTTACTAAAGTTTTCATCTCTAGCTAGGATGTCCAAAACAAATCGCCATGAGCAATTTGATCCAATCGCTGGTTGGAGACATCAGTCTACTTCTAGCTATTATCTCCCACCTGAAAAATCAAAGTTCACATTCGTCAAAAACACAACCTAGAACACAGCCCAACTTGATAGCAAGGCTGCAAGCAGTAGCTAAACAAAAACTACCATCAATAGATATGAAAGTGCCACCTATCAAGAGTGAACCTATCACTTTAGCTTGAGCCTGAGTAGATGTACAATTTAAATAATTGTGGAGCAGTAAACAATTAAGTGCAAAGTGGTTCAAAATAGAGTAAAAGCAAACAGGTACTGTTGTCAAGATCAAGGTAAACAAAATGATGGAAGCTACCACTATCACAATAGGTGATTATGATTGTTTAAATTTTCTACTCTGTTCCCATCTCTGCCTGGTCCAATCAACTTGACTATAACAAAATTCCAATGAGATAGCAATGAGGGTTGTTTTTATTTCACATATTCAGATGTATAATAGAAAACTTTGAATTCATTAAATGTTAGTTACTGCAAAAGAAAAGCTCACAGGTCAAATTGCTTACCTTGTCAAAAATAGGAAACTTTGCTTTCACATATTCATTGCTGCCAGGCTCTGACCAGCAAATTGATTACATGGGAATGCAAGTATTTCAAGGCCTACATGTAAGAGTGAAAGGAAGCCAACGAAAATGAGATAAATTCAAAGAACAAACCTTTCTCTCTGTACTTCTCATACAAGACATTTAGTTGATTGTTTCTTCTTTCATTTCACTTGCTTGCTCGCTGACATTCTTAACCACTCTGTAGATCTGCTGGATGGGATCTAAAAAAAACAAAATTGCTATTAGTGACCTCAGCTGGAATATCTTCTGCAAGCTATTACCGTCAATCTAAAACGACATTTGAAATACAGCAGCATGCAGCAACTTACATGGAGCATGCTCTTTGCTGTCCTTTTTATGCCACTCAGGCACATAGTAGTTATTCCTGATGCAAGAACCAACCATAGGTAGTCCAGAGTTGAAGTTATAGTGTTTCTCTGGGAAATAAAAATTATCAGAATTGTTACTCTCTCCTACAACTGTAAGTTACAAAAGGTTAGTGCTCATCTAACAGTTGCAGTAAAACGAAAAAGAGGAAGGAAATAAGTAATAATTTGTCCGTACTTACCATTATCCATCTAGGTATTGCAGCAAAATGGCTTTGATTCGATTACTGGCTACAGTGACTCATAATCTCGGCAAGGCCTGTGTGCTGCTGGACGTTGCTCCATCATCCCGTCCCCGCACATGCATCTGCATATATCCATATCAGATTTTAAGTGAAAAAAATAGAAAGCTTTATAATTTCATCAATCGAAGAAATATTACCTTGCAGGCTGTCGGGGGCTAGGCGCGCTTCTCTTATCAAAGTCGGGGGCTGGCCTCGCCCTCCCGCGCGCTGCGGGGCTCGCTGCGTGCCTCCCACACGCTGCTAGGTGCCACCACCCTGCACCGCCGGGGGTGGCCACACGCCGCCACCGTGCCTGCTATATGCCGCCAGTCTTCGCTCGCCTTCTCGCGGATGATTGAAACCCTAGCTCCTGTGCCTTCGCATTGGTGGGGGTTGGATCTCACGCAGGAAGCACTCCATCGCTTGGGGACCTGGTGGCCGGCGGCGTGGCGTCTTGTTCCCTGGCTGCGCGTGGGTTGCCGGCGGCTGGTGCCCTGGCGGCCTAGTGCAGGAGAGAGGGCATCGGGGAGCGGGAGAGTCGTGCGGTGCGGGAGAGAGGGCGTTGGGGAGATGTAGAGTGGCCTCGGGGAGATGAGAGTCGGCATCGGGGAGAGGGAGAGTCGCGCCTCGCGCGTGGGTGTGTGTGTGTGGGTGGGGGGGTGAGTGATGAGGTTTGGTCCAAGCGTAAGAGAACGGGGAGATCAGGGTAGGTCTCGTCCCTTCGTTTTAGAGGTTGGCTTGCTTTGGGTGTATATTTCTGGGTGCACTTAATAGAATCCATGACTGTAGTGGACAGATTTTGGTGTGGCTTTAGGAAAATTTACATTGGTGCATTATATGTGGCAGAGATAGAGATAAATGTCATGATGATGTCTATCATATTCATTGGCCACTTTTAGCTGTCAACAATCAGTTTTCATGCTTTTCAATATCTATTTTTACAAGTTCTAGCGCATATTTTGGTGCCTGCACGGCTGCACCCATGATTTAATCTGTTTTTGTGCCAGCTTTGCATTGCCGATGTTTTGCTGTAGTGATTTTGAAGATTGACGCATTCATCCATGTCGCATAGCTGTGTTTAAGGATGAAAACGGTCGGAAACGGTCGAAAACGGACTTACGATATAGGAAAACGAAAACGGTCGGTTCGGGATATTTCTACATTTAGCAATTAAAGAGTACAAAAAATGGTTGAAAATAGTTGTGAAACCAATTGAAACTGACAATTTTTCATGTTAAAAAACGGTTCATAATATAGAAAACGAAAACGGTCAATTCGGAATATTTCTGTTCCGTTTTCATCCCTAGCTGTGTTGTTAGTTGTTACCGCTGCCTCTATATCTAATAGAGAAGTGCAAGAAGTGCAACAGGTTGACCACACCTAGAGCAGCCATCATCCAGAAGAAGTAATCCAGATGGCCCTGGTTGAGGTCGTCCGGGATCCACCCGGGCTTCCCGCCACGCGCTGTGGTGGCCGCGACGGCACTGAGCACGGCGGAGTTGAGGTAGCTCCCGGCCGCCACGGCGAGCTGCGCGATCGCGTTGCCTAGGCTCTTCATGCCGTCCGGCGACTGATCGTAGAAGAACTCGAGGATGCCGATGGCCGCGAACACCTCCGCCGCGCCGAGCACCGCGAACGACGGCGCCTGCCACATGATGTTCATTATTGGCTTGCCGGCCCGCGCGAGTGCCAGCCTCCGCGCCTCGATCAGCGCCGCGTACACCATGGCCACCACGGACAGCGCGAGGCCGATGCCCAGGCGCTGCAGCTGCGACAGGCCCCGGTCCTTGCCCGTGACGCGCCGGGCCAGCGGCACCAGCACGGCGTCGTAGAGCGGGATGCAGACCATGACGGCGACGACGTCGAAGGTCGCCAGGGACGCTGGTGGCACGGTGAAGCTGCCCACGCGGGTGTCCATGGCCGCGCCCTGCTCGATGAGGGTCGAGGACATCTGCGCGGTCACCGCGAAGAAGAGCACCATGGACGCCCACACGGGGAACATCCGGAGCAGCATCTTCAGCTCCTCCACCTGCGACACCGTGCAGAGCCTCCATGGGTGGTTGGTCGGGACTGCTGCTGCTGCACCTTTCTCACCAGTCGATGTTGGTACAATGGCAGCCTTGTCAAAGAATCTGGACGGCCAGGAAGTACTAAATGATGTCAGACGTAAGATCATTTCCAATGCAATTTCTTAACCGGCGGAGTACCTACCTAAATTGACTTGTATGCTTAATCTTGAAATTATCTTCAGCTCATGAAGAAGGCACCTCATCATACTCATATAGTGCTGAGGTGTCATCGGGCAACCTCAGATTGCAATTCCTCACAGCTGCAACCACCACCTGGGCGACCCTTGTCAGCGGACTCCCAGGTTCTTTGCCACTCCGAAGAAGGCCAAGCACTCGACGAATTCCGTACCTGGCAGGCACATTTTGAACTCCGTGAGATTTCTGTAGTGCAGTTTGAACAATTAACTTACCTCTGCGGCCGAACCTATACCGACCTAAGATCAAGTAGCATGCCCTCCAATTTCCCGTGGCCCTTTTCAGAGCAGGCTGATTGTTGATGTCAACCGTTCCGTCGCTGGTATATGGCGACAATTCATCCTGAACCATTTGTGAAAGTACAAGTACCCGAAGTTGAGATAGATCGATTGAAGAACTGCGACAGAACGACTCTGTTTTTTGGACAGATTGACAAAAATAACCCACTTCTGCTTTCGTTGTGATGGGTTTATGAACCAGCAGAAATATTCTTTCTTCCACATTACTCGTACGTACTCAACAGGACGTAGCATGGGGAGTAAACCGCAAGAGCATAGGTACCTGTGTGGGCAGGAGATGAATGAGTGTCCTTTCCTCATCCGCTGCTGCTTCCATGGCGCCCTATGAGCTTCAGCAGTGCTTCCCTTCCCAAGGCGATGGACCCGATGATTGCGCTCCTCCTACTTCTCAGAAGAAGCACTTGCTATACAAGTGGAGTAGCCCCTCCGCTTTCGGCTGGACAAGGACATGATAACAACGGACAAGAGCACTAGTAAACATTTTATTGCACAGTATCCCTTCCGGAAAGAAAACCATCTACAACCATACTCTACTCTCTATTACATCTCCGTCAATTGTTCATTCGAAACTCAAAACGGACGTGCTCTCCATTATAATTTTCTACTTAGCATTCATATAAGACCCCTTGAAAGCAATCATAAACTGCAACTAACACGAGAATACCGTGAACAAGGAAAGGCTGCAGCTTTCTTGGAAGCAACGCCTCCCTGGCGCTGCTACGCGAGAGAGGTGGAGGACTGGAGGAGTGAGCGAGATCTGAGGCTATCCGCACTGCATTACGCTATGCTGTCTTGAGGATCAAATAGCGGATGAAACCGCTGCACCGCGGTTCTGTAAAAGCTACGGTAAAAGAGAACGTCCGCTAAATTTAGCGCTACACTGTTCGTCCTCTACGTAGCACGGAGCCCGCGACGCTACCGCCCGTGCGCTCGTCCTCTGCGCGATGCTGCCGAGAGGAGAGAAAAAAGTGGAGAGAACACATGCGTGGTGGGCTCCACTACTTTAACTAGCTAAAAAATATTATAACTCACAAACCAAAAAATCAAATTAAATTCCGATTGCACTATTAATTTCGTTTCAATAAATACTTCAAAACAAGATGTCACATGGATATATTTAGATAAAATGACAAGTGGACCCCACAGTGGATAGAGGGTGATATAGAGGATAGATGGATGCGGAAGAATTGGGTATAAAGGAGAGAATCTTGATGATTAAGATATATAGAGAATAAATTTAGAGTAACATGAGTGCGAATAGTCTGATGATGGGCGAGGTGGGTGCTATACTGCCGGAAGGAAACTAGAGACCGGAGACCGGTGAGTGAAGCAGTAGGAACTGCTGCAGAGCAGACAGCGGAGTGGACGATGGAGGATGCTCCAGGAACTCATGAAGCTGTCTTGGACTGTTGCTCGGGCGGGTGGAATCACGGCACATGGCCTGCATGTATCCAAAACGATATGTTCGCCTTTTGTATGCCCTCGTGTTCCATTATGTCCCCATTATTTTAGTAATTATCACAACTCCATTATCAGTCACATTCCATGAGCAAATCTTTATACATAAACGGTTTCTAAATTCCGTCATTGTAAAACACGTCGCCAACACTTAGGACATTTCCCTTTTCGTCTCTTATGATCAAAAGTAGATGAAAATAAATGAGCATGTAAGCACAAGATAGGAAGCATATTCTTTATTTCTTTGAATTATATTTTATATTAATAATTACAACATAGAGTTCACATGTACCTACAGTGTTACCAAGATCTAAGAGTCTGGTAGGAGTCCACTCACATACGGACTAGGATTATTATTCCTCCTCTTTTCCATCTAGGTTAGAGTGACGACTGCATCCCTCCTTTGGATATAAGCCATGGAGATGAAGAGGACCAGCGTGGGCATTCAATTCATCCAACTCATGGCGGAGGCCCTAGTCCAATTTAAGTTGGAGTCCATGTTGATTCCAGGAGTAGTCTCTGGTAAAATCGATGCTCAGGATGCATATGCACTTTGTTTTCGACGATCCACATATGCATGGAAAAGTAATTTCATAAGTATTGCTTTAATTTGACATAAAATTCATTCGGAGTCAATGGGAATCATCGAAACAAATCAACGTCTAGAATCTGTCAAGATGCTACGACACCGTCTTTTGGTCCGTTGGGCTATGTACCGTCTTAGAACCCATTAGGGGCACGTCTAGGGGTTTGCACGCCTAAGACATTATAATTAGCCACCGTCGCACTCGTTAAGGTTTGAGTTTTGTTGCGTTCTTGTTTCCCTCGTGAAACTGACATGATATTGCTCTACGCATTTGTATCGCCATGATCGACTGCTGTGAAACAGGGCTCCTGTTTTTGATCTTGTTCGTCTGTGTCAACTAGTCCTTTTGAATCAAGTCTTGAACCTCCAATCACTTTGATAAACTTCATATATATTTACAATTTCAAATTGCGTTCTTCACGTTCTTGATTGTGTTCTTGATTCGCTTGCAGGAAAAGCCTTCTAGGCAATGTCAATCGCATTGTGTGTGGATGATAGCCAACGAAGCTCTGATGTAACGGTTGTGGGGGTTAGAATCAAACTTGGTTCGAAGCCTAGATCGTGAACGTCAAGTTCGTCACCAATCGAATTTATCATACCCATCAGAAAATCGGGCCACGTCTACATCAACTGGTATGAGAGACTAAGTTGTCCGTTAGGCATATCTCTCTTTTTACCTTTAGATTAGATTTGTTTTTTTTGCTTTACCTAGAGTCCGCAAAAAATGCCAAAAAAAATACACCGCCACATATCTCCTGTCCTATAACCATTTTGTGCCTTGAAATTTTGTTTTTGATTCACTTTGTTGAGTTTGTGTCCATGATCATGTTTAGTTGCTAGTTTAGTGTGTTCTTCATCGTAGTTCAATCGCTTGTGCCATTTTTGTTTGTGCAAAAAATCCTATATCCACCTTCATCAACAAGTCGAGCCCCCCAAGTCACTCGACTTGCCTTCACTAGCCGACTTCGTGTGAACTCTCACCGAACAAGTCCTAGTCAGATTGCAAGCCGCTGTGTGATCTTCGCTTGCACTACATCCCTTCTTATTCATCTTGTAAAACCTAACCTGCGCAGATTCATACCTAGGAAGCTCTGTTGTCACACCCATTTTTAAGGATAAAATGGAATGCATAACCTTATGTGCGCCCAGAGATCAATCACACATAAGTCGACAAATTAAAGAAGAGTATCATCACATTTGTTTATTATATCACGAACAATATCACATAGTCTTTACATAAATGTAGCGGAAATAAAAAAGATAACTCTCTCTCGTGGTGACTCTAATCACATGTACGTTGACTGGTTAACATCAAGCCTAATATTCATCACAATAATCCTCTTGCCAAACCTATTCATTTGCCCATCCTGGTGTGTGGGGAGATAGCAAGAGTGATCACATATCGTACTCTACAAATATAACATGGGGTGTAATGAGGCTCAACAAAGGCATGCCACGGTTCAACTGCATTTAGCTTTTAATTATCACAGTTCTAACATATGAGTAGCATCAGGTTTGCATTAATCCCACAATAAACATATGATCAATGTAAAGATGAATAATGAATAGCAAAACACATATTAAACCATTTAATATTCATCTATTCCGTGAAGGTCCAAGGCCGCTCGTATCCTTGAGCACAGCTAGTATACCAGTTTATTAAACTCTGCGCAGAGGTGTACATTTTCACTGTAAGTCATGATTTCCAAATGCATGAGGAGGCCATTCCCAAAACACTAGAAACCATATAAAGCCATTCAGAAGCTTGTCTAACAAGTTAGGGCCGCTAGGATTCTGTAACCTGCAAATGTAGAGCCATCCTTCCATATGGCACATAACCGCAGCCTATACCCATAAGGACAGAAGCCGCACTACACCCAACCCGAGAAACACCCCATTAGCGTCCTTTCGGGTAACCTCTAACAAGCTAGAAAATGTCTTTTAAACAACTAGAGCCAGAGCCATGTAGCTCTCACCTGTAAATCCTAGATGTTCGTTCATAGATGAGTCCTTATGAAGAAAAACTAGAGCACCATAAGATAGCCCCATGCTCTAGTCCTCTTTAAACAGTTGCTAAAAATCATCTTTTAGTGTCGTTGCATTCTCCATTACTCATATTACAAGATCATGGTTTATGTGAAGCACTAGCAAAAGCTACCCAATGCAATATCCCATGGGTAACAAGGTATAGTTCAAAACTAGGAAGTCCTTATTAGCAATTTAAGGATAGACACATGCAATATGATTTCATGTGATTAAAGTGAATATGACAACAAGGAGATCCCATGTTATACTTACCTTGATCAAAGTATAGCTCCTACTGGTCCTGTTCTTCAAAATATTGCTCCTGATCACCCACGAACTGCTCACCGTCTATACTCGATAATACATCAACATACAAACATCCATAGGCAATCATGCACGAAGCAAACAAGAGATATACTTAGAACAGTACACTAACAGTAGCAAAACAGTATAAAAGATTTATAAAACTATTCTACACGTTGCTATGATCACACAAACGTAAAGATCACAAAAAACGGAGTTAAAACGTGAAAGTTATGAATTTACTAAGATTTCCTATGGATAAATAATTACTTTAATACAAGCTCAAAACTTAAATGTTACAAACCTACTGTATAGTAGTACTAACATGTAGAGCTGGCGAATACGAACCTAACGCAACTTGAACGGGTCAAATCGGAGTTAAAACGAAGATTTTATGGCTAAAACAAAATCAGTGGCAAACTTGTAAATAAAGGAAAACGTATTTGAACCGAATATAACAAATCTACGTTTTCAGAAAAAGAAAGCGTATTTAAGGAATACGTTTTGGACTGCGAGTTATAAACTTCAAAAGCGCAGGGCTCTTTAGCAAATGTGACAGGCGAAGGGGTATTCTTGATTTCTGGCCGTCGTATTTAAAACGAACAGCCGAGATTATTAGATGGAGGGAGGAGAGGGCCGGCCGGTAGGGAAATATGAACAACACGGCGGCCCCCATGACTGGTGGCGAGGAATCTCGCCGGCGCAACCCAATCGGACGTTTCCGGGCACCATTTGACACGCAACCGGTACCAAACGAACGAGAAGCTCGATGCGAACTCACCAAGGAAGAAAACGGAGACGTGGGGTAGATGGAGACGACGCGCGGCTTCAAAAGGGGCGGTGAGTGGAATAAACCAAGAAAATGAGAGGCGAGGGCCTCTGCGGGTTCGAAGTTATGACATGAAGCTCGAAATCAAGCGTACGGTGACGGCATGACGACAAATTCGTCGAATCGAACCCGGCGGCGCTCTAAGGTTTTGGGTGCTCGGAATGGAATTGGTGGCGGCGAGGGGCTCAAGATGGAGCGGAGGAGCTCGGGTACGTGCCTTAAATAGCCCGAAGGCGCGCGAGGAGAAGGAAGGTGAAGATTGGGAGGTGGATTTGACGTTGGAGATTTTGGAAAGGGAGGATCTCATCGGCTTGAGGTGGGAGACGACGACGATGTGTCACCGACACGCGGGACCCACCAGACAATGAGAGGGAGAGCGGGGTCCGCGCGACAGAGAGATAGAGGGAGGAGGGCGCTCGGTGGTTTGGGCTTCGGCCTCAGCTGGCCTGCGGTGCTACTTGGGCTTGCAGAGGTGAAGCAGGCCTGCGAGGGGTGAGGGAGGGAGCAAGCCGGCCGGATGGCTGGGCCAAAAGCCGAGAGAAGAGGGGAAACCCTTTTTGTTTTATTTTTCCAATTTTTCGAAACCATTTTCAAAGGAGTTTTGAATTCTTCTTTTGAATTTTGAAACAAACCACTCAACACAAAAACTCAAATGCAACAGCATGAATGCACAACAATGTTTCTACCTTATAGTTGATTTTAATTTCAATAAAAATATTAATTCCCTTTGTTTTAATGCACAAACAATTGCATAATAAAACATTTTAAGCTATTTTAAATTCATGAAATTTTTGGGTGTTACATCTGTCCTAAGGTCGTTTTTCTTTGTTGAGAAGCTTTGATCGGTCGTGACCTGTGTTGGCTGATAGGAAAGATTTGTCTAATCGCAAAATTGAAGCGAGGTGTGCACCGTGAAAAATCTGGTTTGACTACTGTTCAATAAAACGTGCATAACTTTTGCATATAAAATCGAAATCAGGCAATCTAGCAGTGGACTGAAAGATAATTTCGAGGCCGACATGATCATAGAGGCAAAACGCTGAAACCAAGAACGAGGAGCTTATTTTAAACCATAAAGAAAGCGACGAAGATGACAAACCATTCCATCAGGAAAGATTATGTATAGACGATTGATTTTGTTGATACTCTGTTTGCAATAATATTAAATGAACACATTTCATTTGCTTTTTCATATTCCTATGGTGTCCAAAGTAAATATGGTCATCTATGTATTAGAAAATAGTTCAGCAAACTACATTAGCAATAGGGGAAAAATACAAAAAAACGTACCAATTGTGCTTGACACAAATTTAAAATGTTTCTACAATATGTAGATATGTAATTGGCCATCTCTAAAAAAACGTCTGGACACACTTGGCACCATCTCTAGAAAGCGTCTCAGGTATGATAGACATGCTTGGTACTGTTTCTAGGAAACGTCTCATATGCTCTCTAGACACGGTTGATAAAACGTATCTACGGTTCCTGACACAGTCCGTGTAGAGACGCTTCAGACATGCTTTAGTGAAACATGTCTATACTTCACTAGAGATGAAATAAAGCATATCTAGCCTAAAAATAAAACGTATCTGGATGGAGTTTTTTTTAGTGATGCACACTCCAGCGGAGGCCAAAAGGTGGCGTGGCAGCGACCAAAGGGGCGCAGCCTAGCCACGGTCCGACGAGTGCGAGACGGTGGGCAGGCAAGGAGCCGCAGGCAGGAGGCGGCCTGTCGTGAGGGGCCATGGTCGCTGGGGCCAAGTCATGATGCAATGTGAGGAGCCGCGATGGAGCGGAGGGAGAAGCCACGGCCAGCGCCAGGAGCCCAGCGAAGACGAGGTAAACCTTAACCCTAACCCAAAAAACTTGCTCTGGATACCATGTTAGGAGAGAATGAATCACTATATTCTAGTGGCAACCGCCCAAACATATACATGGCATTACGCATAGAAGCCCTTACAGAAAGAGGAGGAAGACATAGAAAGATATACAACTATATCTAACACTAAGAACTGGGCAAGCTGCAATGCCACGCCACAGCCACCAACAAACTAGCAGCCAGCCACGGCAGAGGACATGACACCGTTGAGGATTTCCTACAACCGGCAGACTACCCGCCCAGGACCAGGTCCGCATTTGGCCAAACCTGGCTTCCAGGAATGCAGGTGTCCCGTGCGTGCGTGGACAAATCAAGAAGCTGTGCTGGTGTTGCCTGTATATCGTCGGTTGCAGTAGTGCAAGAAGTGCAGCAGGTTCAGCGTGCCCAGAGCAGCCATATCCTCTAGTCTTATCAAAGCGCTAAATTTCTTCAAATTTATTTAATTTTCTCACTCATACATTCGATGGCACTGGCATATGCAGCTCATCCACCGTCAGCCCGCTGTATTACTATGGTGATATATTGTGTTATTTCGTCGATGTTATATAAATTTGTGATGGATGATGGATTAGAGAGTTTTTCTAGTGAAATGGTGCCAATTTTTTTAAAAAATCAATTTAAATTTATTTAAATTTGACCCGATATTTCCGAAATTTCATATTTATCGCCGGGGACCGAAATTTTTTTCCTACCGGTAAAAAAAAACCTTGTATTATTAAAACCTGTAGCAAGTGAGCAACTTTGAGGTGAAAATTGAAACGATAACTGGACACATATGTATACGATATACCTGAATTGTCTGGCTGCCTCCTCATCAAACCTGAAATTTTGTTCAGTTGGTAAAGGCGTATCATGGTGCAGTGCTGACATATCCTCAGGCAACTCGAGATGGCAGTTCCTCACAGCTGCAACCACCACCTGGGCTACCCTTGTCAAAGGACTCCCGCCTGAGGCCCTGTTCATCTGGCTTATAATCCGTCTTATTCGGCTTGTTTTTTCAGCCGAAACAGTATTTTTCTCTCACAAAAAATCAGCCAACAATGTTTTCCAGCCGGCTTATAATTCCAGCCGAACGGGGCCTCAGTTTCTTATACCTATACACCTTGCGACCAGCGACGAACACAGCGAGGCCAAACGCCATGAACACCATCGGCACCGCAAATCCGACTCCCCATCCAATGTTTTCCTGCACCCAGACGAGCACGGTCCCTGAAAGAGAGCCGATGTTGATGCAGAAGTAGTACCAGTTAAAGAAGGAAGCCTTGGTCACCTGCTCCGCTGTGTCGGCGCCGTCGAATTGGTCGGCCCCTAGGGCCGCGGTGCAGGGCTTGATGCCTCCTGTGCCTAGGGCAGCAAGGTAGAGCCCCAGGTATGTTGTGGCACGATGAATTCTGTTGTTGTGTGGCGAATCATCCATGGCGAAGGGGAGGCATGCAGAAACTGTCAGAGTGAGCATCCCCTAACAGAGGATTTCATTAGGGAATATTGTTGAACGTCAGAGACGGTAGATGGGTATGTAAATTACTACTTTTTTGGTGCAACTTACAACGGTGTACACTAAGAGGAAGACTACTATTGTCTTGTATGTTCCCCAACATGTGTCGGCCAAGAAAACTCCGATAACCGTGTTGAGGGACAGCGCCAAGACCAGGACATGCCAACCGCCGTCGCTGACCGCGGTCACCACGCACCCCAGCGCGAGCCCCAGCGCCCATGATGTACACCAACACATAGTGCGGTTGCCCATTAGCAACCCTTGTAACATGTATTTATACATCACAGATCAATGAAAGATGTTGTTGGCTCTCAATTATACTTTCTACATGGTATCAGCTGCGCGGGTTCTCTCCTAAACTGCTTCCTCGTGATCGCCGCGCTGCGCTCGTCGTTCCTCCGCGCGCCGCCCGCGGCGCTCGCCCCCTCGGCCCTCCTACCCTCTCCGCTGCCCACCGTGATCCAGCGCCATGGATGCCAACCCACTCTTTGAGGCCGCCTCTTCCACCTCCTCCGACGGCATCTCGTTCACCGGCACTGCCATCGCCCCTCCTTCTCCACCTGTCGCTGTTCTTCAAACTGTCTACATCAAGTCCCACATGCCCATCATTCTCTCCCTCACCGAGTCTAACTACAATGAATGGCGCTGCTTCATGGATGCCTTCCTCGACAAATTCAACCTCTCCTCTCATGTCTGCTCACCACTGACTGCTGAGCAGTGCCATGACTCCGACTGGGTCGTCCTGGATCAGTGCATCCTGTCCTGGATCTACATCTCCATCGACAAAGACGTACGCGCCATCGTGCGTGCCCCCAAGGCCACGGCGTACCCGATCTGGACTGCCATCCATGCCCAGTTCCGCGACAACAAACTCCACCGCGCCGTGTACCTGGAGGCTGAGTACCGCAACCTTGTCCAGGGCGACATGGACATTGCTCAATACACTGGGCGCCTCAAGCAACTCGCCGACTCCGCGACATGGGTCAGCCGGTCCGCGAAACCAGTCAAGTCCTCAACATGCTGCGGGGCCTCTCCTCCAAGTATCGTCACGCGATCCCGGCGATCACCGCTCACCAACCACCGCACACCTTCCTCTCTGCACGTTCCTATCTACTACTGGAGGAACAGTATGACAAGGAGCATGCCAAGAGCTCCGCCCAGCAAGCTCTCCTTGCCACCGGTGGCTCCTGCCCACCAGCTGCCTTTCACAGCGATGGTGGCGGTTCCAGCAGCACCCCACCCCCTTCTCAGAACTCAGCTCCTACTACCGGTGGATCGGCTCCGCGCAACGACAACCACAGTGGTCGTGGGCGCAGGCGTGGCCACGGCTCCAACCAACCCTCCGGCGGCACCTCCTCCGCACCTCGCGCTCCTTCAGCTTGGCTTTCCGGCGCCAATCCCTGGACTGGTATGGTCCAGGCCTGGCAGATGCCGTTCCGGGCGCCCGGCGCTGGCATCCTCGGCCCTCGCCCGAGCACTCCTCCACACCACGTGTACTACACCGGGCATCCCGATTCGAGCGCCTTCACTGCATCCATGCCGCTGCCTGACGTATGGAACCAGCAGGCCCTCCTCGCCACTCTGAACACGACGGCCGCTCCACCGACGGGACCGCAAACCGCCGAGTGGTTCCTCGACACCGGCGCATCGTCCCACATGTCCTCCAGTCCTGGTAACTTCGCCTCTCTCCAATCCATCTCAAATTCCAGTCCCATCACCGTGGGCAATGGCGTGACCATGCCTGTCACTCACCGCGCGTCCACGGAGATCACCACCTCCCGTTCCCCCCTTCAGCTTAACAACATTCTTATTTCTCCATCCCTCGTCAAGAATCTCATCTCAATTCATAGTCTTACTAGGGACAACAATGTTAGTGTTGAATTTGACCCGTTCGGATTTTCTATCAAGGATCTTCCAACCCACATGGTGCTCCTCCGATGTAATAGCCATGGCAAGCTCTACCCTCTGACATCATCTTCCCCAGAGGCTCTCGTCACCATTGTACCCACCGTGGAGCTGTGGCATCAACGGCTTGGACATCCAGGACGTCGCACCCTTCAACACACCCTCTGTCGTTTAGAGTTTGTCCCTAGTAAACAACCATCAGTTTGTGATAGCTGTCAACTTGGCAAGCATGTTCGGCTGCCATTTTCTTCTTCCACTTCTATCTGTTATGTTCCATTTCAATTAGTGCATGCTGATGTCTAGACATCTCCTGTATCTAGCTTCTCTGGATTTAAATACTATCTTGTGCTAGTTGATGATTTCACTCATTATGTTTGGACATTTCCACTTCATGCAAAATCTGATGTGTTCACCTGTCTGGTTGCTTTTCATGCATACATCCGAACTCAATTTCAGCTACCCTTCCTAGCCCTCCAAACCGACAATGGCAAGGAGTTTGATAACCTCGCTTTACGCCGGCACTGTGAGAGCCATGGCATTGTCCTTCGCCTCTCTTGACCATACACATCATCACAAAATGGGAAGGCAGAGCGCATCATTCGCACACTCAATGACTGCGTTCGCAATCTTCTTATCCATGCCGGCATGCCACAAGAATATTGGGTTGAGGCTTTGTCCACTGCAACTCCTTTACTTAACCTTCGCCCCTACCAAACCAGTGGACGAGCCACCCCCTCTGAACTTCTTCTCGGTGCTCCTCCATCATACAGCCATCTGAGAGTTTTTGGCTGTCTTTGTTTCCCCAATCAGGCACCGACAATGGCGAACAAACTCAGTCCCCGAACCACGCCCTGCGTCCTCCTCGGTTATCCTACAAATCATTGTGGCTATCGCTGCCTTGGCATTCACACACACAGGGTCATCACGTCTCGGAATGTTGTTTTCGACGAAACTCGCTTTCCTTTCCTGTCCTCGCCTGCTAAACCAAATCTGACAACAGTTAGACCGGAAACAGTAGCATCTGATTCCCCCGTCCTGATTCAGTCATGTGCCCCTCGGCTGCTACCTGCACCGTCGGTCACTCCTATCAGCATCACTACCGCTCCTCAGGCATCACCCCAGGCCTCCCCAACGATGAGCCCCGCAACCTCACCGTCATCTGTTTCACCATCATCGGCTTCGCCATCTACACCTTCTGTTCCACCAGCAACAGTCGCTGCAGCCCCCGTTCACCCTATGCAGACACGCTCCAAAGCTGGCATCTACAAACCAAACCCCCGATATGCTCTCACCAGTGACCAACCAAGCACCAACATATCGCCCATTCCCAAGTCCATTCGGACTGCCCTCCAGGACACCAACTGGCGAGCAGCCATGGCCTCCGAGTACGATGCACTACAGCGCAACCGTACCTGGCACCTAGTTGACAAGCCACCAGGTGCCAACGTTGTCATTGGAAAATGGATATTCAAGCACAAATTAAACCCTGATGGCACCCTAGAGCGTTACAAGGCTAGATGGGTTGTACGTGGATTCACTCAACGGGCTGGAGTTGATTTCGGGGAGACATTCTCGCCTGTTGTGAAGCCTGCCACAAGCAGGACCATCCTCACCATCGCGGCATCGTGATGCTGGCCAACTAAATAACTTGATGTTTCTAATGCTTTTCTCCATGACCATCTCCAAGAACACGTCCTATGCTAGCAGCCATCTGGTTTTGTGGATGCTGACCATCCTAATTCCGTGTGCTTGCTCGACAAGTCCCTGTACGGACTGAAACAAGCGCCACGTGCTTGGTACACTCGGTTCACCAATTCTATTGTCAAGCTCGGTTTCCGAACCACAAGATCCGATTCCTCTCTTTTCGTCCTTCAACGTGGCGCCGACATTGCCTATCTTTTCCTCTATGTCGATGACATCGTGCTCACCGGTTCCAGCAATGCTCTCCTTGGCACCATTGTCGATCACCTTCGAGCTGAGTTCGCCGTCCGGGACATGGGCGCGCTCAGTTTCTTTCTTGGCATTGACGTCAAACACACAAAGGATGGCTTCTACCTCACCCAAGACCGGTATGCAGAGGAGATTCTCGAGCGTGCGGGCATGATGAATTGCAAGCCTGTCGCCACACCAATTGACGCCAAAGGCAAGCTGGCTGCTGATGGCGCTGCTGTTGATGATGCACATGCCTACCGCAGTCTGGCAGGCGCCCTTCAGTACCTGACGATGACGCGCCCCGACATCGCCCATGCCGTACAGCAAGTATGCCTGTACATGCACGACCCGAGGCTACCTCACATGGCGCTCCTGAAGCGCATCCTGCGGTACGTGCGCGGGACGACGTCGCACGGCATTCTTCTCCGCGCGTCCGCCGACTTCACCGTCACGGCCTACTCCGATGCAGATTAGGGGGGCTGCCCTGACACCAGGCGATCAACCTCCGGCTTCTGCGTCTACCTCGGTGACTCTCTTGTCTCGTGGTCGTCGAAGCTCCAGCCGACGGTATCGCGCTCCAGCGCCAAGGCCGAATACCGTGCGGTGGCAAATGCAGCGGCTGAGTGCATCTGGCTCCGCCAGCTGCTTGGCGAGCTCCGGTGCGACATCAAGAAAGCCACGGTGGTCTTCTACGACAATGTCTCTGCCGTGTACATGTCATCCAATCCGGTACATCACAAACGGACGAAGCACATCGAGCTGGATATACACTTTGTTCGCGAACGCGTTCAACTGGGTGAGCTCCGCGTTCTCCATGTTCCCACCGATGAACAGTTCGCGGACGTGATGATGAAGGGCCTCCCGATGGCAACCTTCGAACGCTTTTTGTTCCAGTCTTTGTGTAGCGCCGCCAGCACTCCAGACAGGGGGGGGGGGGGGGGTGGGGGGGGGGGTGATCACTTTGTGCAGCGTCGTTGCTCCCCATCAGACTGCGGGGGGAGGGGGGGGGTGAGGGACAGCACCAAGACCAGGACAAGCCAACCGCCGTCGCTGACCGTGGTCACCACACGCCCCAGCGCGAGCCCCAGCGCCCACGATGTACACCAACACGTAGTGCGGTTGCCCATTAGCAACCCTTGTTGTAACATGTATTTATACATCACAGATCAATGAAAGATGTTGGCTCTCAATTATACTTTCTTAATGACATATGCGGGTAATATAAATTAAAGTCATAAGTTAGTTTATATTGTTTTACATAACAGCGGAGGTGGATAATTATTTAGAAAACTAGAATAGATCCAGTAGCTATTGTTATTATCGATGGTGATTAGGTTACACTTAATTGATGGTAAAATATTTCTATTTTTTTTTTTGGAAATTTCTAGGATCTATCTTTTGTTTTCTTATCAAGTCTTGAGAGGATTAACATGTAGGCTCCAATGGGACCTCTAGTTAGAATTTCTAGTATTTATCTTTTTTTAGTGTGATAGGAGTATGTATTTAGTTGAAATCTCATCTTAAGATATATAAACTCTTGATACAATCCTTTTTAATTTCGTAAATCTAAAGTTTATCTTTTAACTTTAGTTAAGTTGTTGCAATTTTTTCACATGTTAATTAGAAATTCTAGTATTCTTTATCTTTTATTCAAAATTATTTTTTTATTATAAAGAGTCTAGGTCCTAGTAATATTGTTTTCCACATAAATTAAAACTTGCTTTTATCCTGACACTAAACATGTTGAATTTGTTATATCACAGGAATATATGTGTAGTATTATTTATATATTATAGAGTGCATAAAATTTAATTAATAATATTGATATGGCATACTGTTTTAGTAAAGATGTATACACTTATTTAAAATAATAACTTATAAAATTTATTACTATGGAGTATTAATATAAAGTATTATTGCTATATGGTTTGTTAGGTGAACATTTTTCATGTTTCATAAGTTGTTAAAATAAATACTTATTCTAATATATACATGTTTATTTGATATACGTTGAACATAGCATTATAATTATTTTATTTTATGATTATATAAGTATTTAGAAATATATATATATATCGTACTTTATGAATATTGATTTATTTTTTTGTAATAATATATTACTATTTACATTTAGATTTCAGATATCTTTTATTTATTTTTATAGTGGCTATTGGTACATACAAATATAAAGGTAATACCTTATACTATCTTTCACAACAACATGTATGAATATGTTAAATGCAAACTTAGAATATTATTTTGCATTGTCTTTCATAATAATAAAGGTGGATAATTTATAAATTCATTAGGAGTTATTTTAAATTATCTTTTATAGTGGTAGGTGTAGGTAATTTTTTTGAGCGTAGACGTGGCTAATTTAGATGCAAAGTTAGAGGATTATTTTAAATTATCATTCATAATGACCAAGTTGGTTAATTTGGACGCAATGCTCCGGGTTATTTTAGATTATATTTTATAATGGCTAATATGGGTAATTTAGATGCAAATTTAGGGGGATATTTTGAATTATTTTATAATAACATATGTGGGTAATTTATATAAAAATATAGGGGGTTATTGTGAATCATATTTTTAATGGCAAAGGGAAATTTACATGAAAAATTAGAGGGTTACTTTATGTATTTTTTTAATGGTAGTGGTGGGTAATTTTCTTAATAAATTACAATAGATCCAATTGATATTATCGGTGTCGATGATTAGAGTCTAGCAAATCAAAGGCTAGATGTTTCTGATTATTGTGAGAATTTCTAGGTTTTATTAGCGCATCTGGTGAGAATTAACGTGATCCCTCCAAACTTATTTTTTTATTATAAAGAGTCTAGGTCCTAGTAGTATTGTTTTCCACATAAATTGAAACTCGCTTTTATCCTGACACTAAACATGTTGAATTTGTTATATCATAGGAATATATGTGTAGTATTATTTATATATTATAGAGTGCATAAAATTTAATTAATAATATTGATATGGCATACTGTTTTTAGTAAAGATGTATACACTTATTTTTTTAGGGGATGTATACACTTGTTTAAAATAATAACTTATAAAATTTGTCATCATGGAGTATTAATATAAAGTGTTATTGCTACGTGGTTTGTTAGGTGAACATTTTTTCATATTTCATAAGTTGTTAAAATAAATAGTTATTCTAATATATACATGTTTATTTGATATACATGGTTGAACATAGCATTATAATTATTTTATTTCATGATTATATAATTATTTATAAATATATAATTATCTATAATTTTTTTGAGCATAGACGTCACTAATTTAGATGCAAAGTTAGAGGATTATTTTAAATTATCATTCATAATGACCAAGTTAGTTATTTTGGACGCAATGCTCTGGATTATTTTAGATTATATTTTATAATGGCTAATGTGGGTAATTTAGATGCAAATTTAGGGCGATATTTTGAATTATTTTTATAATAACATATGTGGGTAATTTATATAAAAATATATGGAGTTATTGTGAATTATATTTTGTAATGACAAAGATGGGTAATTTACATGAAAAATTAGGGGGTTACTTTATGTATTTTTCATAACGGCAGTGGTGGGTAATTTTCTTAATAAATTACAATAGATCCAATGGATATTATCGGTGATGATGATTAGAGTCTAGCCAATCAAAGGCCATATGTTTCTGATTATTGTGAGAATTCCTAGGATTTATCTTTTTGTTAGCGCGTCTGGTGAGCATTAATATGGTGACTCCGTTGGGGCCTCTAATTAGTAATAGTAACATATTGCTATCCAATTCAATTCTAGCGGCTCAATATCTACATCTAAACAGATTCTTAGTAAAATCAGATAGGATTTTTATGCTCTAGAGAGTGGAGGGACACAGATATACGAAGTGAGTGAGATGGACTAAATTCGGAGGAAATTTAGAGTCATGTACTCATGTGACAGTTTAGGCACAGAAAAGAAAAACAAAATACTTACCTTACAAAAACATTTAATCATTAACTAGTATCTCTGCAGCTTATGTCCAGGTTGCATTAATGACAGGTGATGAGGTTAAGATACTGTACAGCTCCTACGACCCGACCTGCAAATGATAGCACCTCTTTCATCAACAAGCCATCTTCACTGTATGCCTCATTGAGTAACGCACAAACAGAGCCACATTCAGTAAGCTAAGAGTGGCCATCATCCAGAAGAAATAGTCCAGGTGGCCTTCGTTCAGGTTATCTGGAATCCACCCAGGCGCCCCGCCGCGTGTTGTGGCCACCGCGACAATGCTGAGCAAGAGTGAGTTCATGTAGGACGCGGATGCTAGCGCCAGCTGCCCGAGCGCTGCGCACAGGCTCTTCATGGTCTCAGGGGACTGATCGTAGAAAAACTCGGTCGCGCCGACGCCGGCGAAGACCTGGGCTGCACCGTGGACGACATAGAGGGGTGCCTGCCACAGGATGCTCATTGGCACAGGCACATCCTGATTTCTCAGGCCGCTGGCCTCCGCGACCGCTAGCCTCCTCGTCTCCAGCAGCGTTGCGTACACCATGGTGAGCATGGACAGCGCTAGGCCGATCCCGAGGCGCTGTGCTTGGGAGAAGCCCTTTTCCTTGCCAGTGACGCGTCGCGCGAGTGGCACTAGTGCGATTTCGTAGATGGGGACCCAGACCAGGCAACTGACCACTCCCACGCTGGACATGGACGCAGGTGGGATGGTGAAGGAGCCAACACGGTTGTCCATGAACATGCCTTGCTCAACCAACGTCGATGGCATCTGCGCGTCGACCGCGTAGACGATGACGAAAGATGCCCAGATGGGTGACATCCGCAGCAGCATCTTCAGCTCCTCAACCTGTGTCACTGTGCAGAGCCTCCATGAGCACAGTGGCACCGTGGATTCGTTGTCTGATGGAGCCGATACAATAGCAGCCTTGTCGAAGAACCTGGAGAACATATTTTTAGAACAGGGAACCATAGCTTTGTTTCAAGTTTATATTTTCCAGGCGACATGCATGTTCCTACAATTGTTTCCTACTAATATTCTTGAAACAAACTTCATGATTTGCATTGTACTTGTAGGGGTGATGGTACAAAACAAAACAATGTTGACTTAGAATTAGAACAAAATTTCGGTAGTTCACTACTGGTGGTAGGGGTTAACTTATATGTGTCAATTATGTTATGAATACCAATATATTCCAACTAGCAGGGTGCCCCGTGCATTCGCACGGTTTTTTTTTAAGGAGAGGAGGGAAAAGAAATTGTGTGAAACAGTAACGGGTCGTTGGTACAGTGTCTAACCCGGTATGTACTGTTCATAACGGGCGGTTCTGTGACCCAACACTGTTCTGTACTCGTTATAAACAGTGTTCGTGATCTGTTACTGTTGTTAACGGGTATGAACAGTGTTTTATGATCCGATACTGTTGCGAAGAACAGTGTTCTGTGAGACGGTGAACAGTGAAAAAGGCGACGTGGCCTCACCGGTGAACGTTTTGGTATACAGCCATAAAGATATAGGTAGATACCCAGAGGGCTAGATATAGAGGCATACTCCCTCCGTTCAAAAATAGATGACGCTTTTGACTTTTAGATATCATGTTTGACCATTTGTCTCATTCAGTTTTTTGCAAATAATAAAATAAATAAGTCATTGTTAAAGTATCCCTAATGATAAAATAAGTCATAGCAAAATAAATAATATTTGTAAAAAATTTGAATAAGACGAACACTAAAAAAAGATGTCTAAAAATAAAAAAACTTCATGTATTTTGGTACGGATGAAGTACAAATTAAAGTGCAGAAACATCACATACTAGTGTCTAAATAAATACACACTATATAGATCGAATACAACCCCCCACCCACCCACCCCCCGGCCCTCAAACTCATGTGGTTCAATAACATTGAGTTTGGAGAGCAAAAGGCCATATGCACCCTAGTTTGTTCCATGGTGAAAAAAAACTATGGACCTCAAAAGGCACATGGCCAAGAGTGGCAATATGATAATGTAATTGTGATCTTATATAAGAAGCATCAACTTTGTCATGTGGGGGCGCCAATATCAAAGGCGCTCCAGCGCTGGAGACGCAGCCAGGGCAGTCTCCAAGGGGGCACTAGCTATAGTTAATGACAATGGAGAAAGGATAGAATTAATGAGAGATTAAGGATGATTAATGGGGAGAGAACCAAGGTGCTTGTGGCTGGCACCTAGGGGCTGGGCAGTCCTATATATACCCTGTAATCAGCTTATAAGAGGGCAATCAAGAAACAAGTTATCTCCTAATCTACCTCTGCTACTCTTAATCTCATCCCCTTCATCTTAATCACATCCCCTTCAACATAGGGCGTCCACGGGATAAACCCCACGCCATTACAAACCCAAGCTATGAGCTTCGTAGTCGAGGGCCTGCTACCTTGAGCATCAACGCCCTTGACAACCTGGTATCGGCTTCCAGGCGTTCTTCATCTGCTACTGCGCCGCCACCACCCCCTCTAGCCACCACCACGCCTCCCACCTCAGCTGCACCATCCGCCTCAGCCGCCTCCATATCCTCACCCATGGCTGAACCATCAACAACTGATCTGTCCAAGATGATCCAGGCCTTGACCACCTCCATGAAGGCCTCCATCAGCACCCTCCAGAGTCAGATGGCGGCCCTGCAACAGGAGCGACCAGCAGCATCCTTCTTAGGCTCCCAAGGTTCTGACCAAGGCAACCATCTGGGTGATCGGCCAACCCGGTTCCAGAAGCTCGATTTCCGCAAATTTGACAGGAAGTCTGATCCGCTCGCATTCATCAATCGTGGTGAGTCATATTTTCATCAACAACACATCGCAATGGAGGAGCAAGTCTGGATAGCGTCCTACAACCTGGAGGGCGGGGCACAGATGTGGTTCCTCCAGGTGCAACAAGATGAGGGCACCCCGTCCTAGAGCTGCTTCGACACGCCACTGAATCTTCGTTTCAGGCCGCCCATCCGCTCCAACCCGCTCGGCGAGCTGATGGCGTGCAAGCGGTCTAGCTCAGTCACCGAATATCAGGATCGGTTTGAGGCCTTGCTACCTCGCGTGGGCACACCGACGGAGGCACAGCGGGTGCAAGCGTTCACCGCTGGTCTACAACCGCTGCTCAGCCTCGACGTCGAGATCCACAACCCTCAGTCTCTCATCGTCACCATGAGTCTCGCCCGCAAGCTAGAGCTATGTGAACAGTGTGCTGCCGCTGTCGCGCCGCCTTCCGCACTACCGCACGACTAGCAGCAGGGCCTCCTCACGACGCCTCCACCACGTCTCGCCCTACCGGCTCTGCCACCTGCCGCGATTTCTACAGCCACCAGCGTCATGGTGGAGGGCCGCCCCGTCAGGCTCCTGTCAATGACCGAGATGGAAGAACACCGCTAGCTTGGCCTTTGCTTCAATTGCAACGAAAAGTTCGGGCGTGGTCACAACAAAGTGTGCCAGCGCCTGTTCATGTTGGACCTGGCAGCGGCGGATGATGACACTAACGCTGCCTCCGACAACCCCGCCAATCCAACACTGCTGATGTTGCTCCACATGATTACCGGCGTCCACACCAACAATACCATGCAAGTGCACCTCCGGCTGGGCGACGTCAACATCCACGCCCTCATCGACTCGGGCTCGACGCACAACCTCATCGCCGAGAAGGTTGCCAGCCGCACCGGACTCCCTATGGTCGGCTGCAGCTCTACGTCCGCCACGATGGGCAGTGGCGAGTGCGTGTCGTGCACAGGCGTGTATAGGCGGCCGCTGTTCTCCATCAATGGCGATCAATTGTCAGCCGACTTCTTCACGCTCCCCTTGCCAGGGTACGATGTGGTGCTAGGTACCCAATGGCCTTTGCGGCCTTCGCCATGTCCTTATGGCACAAGGACCATCCGGTCTGCTGGCTCGTGAAGAAGTCCGCTAGAACCCCTCCAACTACATCAGCCACCTAGGAGGACATTGACAGCTTCATCGACTGCTCTCCAACCTTCTAGCTCGAGGACGAGCTACTCGTCAAGGAGGGGATATGTCATGTGGGGACGCCAATATCAAAGGCGCTCCAGGGCTCGAGACGTAGCCAGGGCAGTCTCCAAGGGGGCACCAGCTGTAGTTAATGACAATTAGTAGTCTGGGGAAAGGATAGAATTAATGAGAGATTAAGGATGATTAATGGGGAGAGAACCAAGGAGCTTGTGGCTGGCGCCTAGGGGCTAGGCAGTCCTATATATACCTTGTAATTAGCTTATGGGAGGGCAATCAAGAAACAAGTTATCTCCTAATCTACCTCTGCTGCTCTTAATCTCATCCCCTTCATCTTAATCTCATCCCCTTCAACATAGGGCGTCTAGGGGATAAACCCCACGCCATTACCAACCCAAGCTACGAGCTTCGTAGTCAAGGACCTGCTACTTTGAGCACCAACGCCCTTGACAAACTCCAATGTGATTGGTAAGTTCCTACTTCACAGGGTACCTAGCAATACTAGTTGCTCTAGTGCTATCAGAGGAAACACGAGTCGGTGTAGTAACAGACACACCGAAATCCTCAAGCAGCCACCATAGCCAGGTCTTCTCCATTGTCACAACTGCTATAGCCTGCAACTTAGGCTCAACACTCAAACAGGAAACTACAAATAAGGAGCCAAGAAAAACACAATAAGCTAAGAGAGAGTGATGATCAAAATGATCACTTGACCAAGTAGCATTAGAGTAAGCCCGTGGTTGGAGAGAGCTAGAGCAAGGAAAGAAAGAGAGGTGAGAAATGGTTCCACAAAGGTATCATAGAACACAAAGAAGGTGGCGTAGTGGACCTGAGTAGGAGAAAAAATAAACTGACCTAGGATGTGGCCACAAGACTGCCGACAAGGTGATAATAGCGAGTGGGATAATCGAGGGGCACACTATCACTAGGTACAAGTGAATACCAAGCTCCAAATGTGGAGTAGTTAGTGACGACTCATTCATCTTGAGTTCAACAATAGGATCATAGCAAAGATAAACCTTATGTTTTGTGTTGTACCCAAGAAATACACACTCAACTGAATGAGTGGTCAGCTTGGTGCGCTCACGACATGGAAGAAGAACATAGCACACACGATTAAAGAACGGATGTGGATACAAGAAAGGGGAGTATCAAAAAGATGTTGGTAGGGAGTAGAGCCTTCAAGAGAAGAGGATGGTTGTCAATTAATGAGGAGAATAGCCATAGAGACAGCCTCGATCTAGAAGTGAGGAATGAGACTAGCAGAAATGGGAAGGGCACGAGCTGTCTCCATAATGTCACGATGCTTACACTTAGTGACACCATTCTGAGTATGAGCACCAGGGTAGGAGAACTGAGGAAGAGTACTCTAGTCAGCGAGATAACACAGATGCACATCCGAAATGTATTCATCAGTAGAGTCAGCAGAAAAGTCACGAATGGGAGAATCAAACTAAGTGTACACCATATTGGCAAACTATCATTCAATCGAAAGAAACTGACACAAGAAGACATATGATAAATCCCAAGTGAATCTTGAATAATCACCAATAAATATAACATAATTTGGTTGTCCCCCTTTGGAAGTGAATGGAGCATGACCCCATACATCAGAATGGACAAGATCAAAAGGACCTTAGGACAAAGAATCATTGGAAGGATTAGGAAATTGTAGTTGTTTGCCAATCTTGCAGCCTGTACAATGTAGAGCGGTATGGATAGTCTAGAGCTTGAGAGATGACCTAGACAACGATGCCACTGCAAAAAAGTAGTGGTATGCTATGCAACTGATGTGAAGGTAGGAGAACTAGATGACTTGACAGGCAAAGTGAACAAAAGAACACACAACCTGTCAACCTCCAAAAGACTAGAAGCCCCGTAGGGGCTCCTAAACACAACCAAAGTCAGCCTCACGAATGATAGGATAGTGTGGCTAGTGATCTAACAAGAAGACATCAATTGCATAGTAAGCTTAGGAATATGCGAAATAGGCACTTAAAAAGATGAAATAGAAAGAATGACACATCCACTCATCTACCAATAGGAAGAGATGTCCCATTAGCAGTCTAAAAAATGAAAGAAAGAGTTAGGTGATGACAACACGGACAAATGAGTCAACTCATAGGTCACATGAAAAGGTGCACTAGAATCACGGAACCACTTGTGTGATATTTACCTAGATGACAATAAATAGTAGAACCAGAAGGCTAAGTACAGAGTACAATGGTCTCATGTGCTGACGTCTACGCTGTGGTTGTAAGACGAAGAAATAGGGCGAGGGTCTCCTTATCAGTGGTAGACACTGAGTGGGGCCAATGGTGTATAAGGGCCACACTCAAGCCTAGAGAACAGTGTCGACATTGGCTCTTTTGGTCACTCTAATTCTTGTGGCAAGCCCGCTCATCATATCCTAGGCATTGCATTAGCAACAAAGAACACCAAAAGAAGCCTCTGCCGCCACTACTAAGGACTAAGGCATCAAGGGAGGTGGCACTAAAGACACCTAGGAGGGTATGGTAGCCGACACAGATGGTTGTTGCTACTCACACTAGCTGTATGAACGTCTTCTTGGCCAATAGCTTAGGCATCGCTTTGGCAAGCGATGGGCACTGATGATGAGTTAGCAACTGCACCAAAACAATCTCAAACTCAGGACAAAGCTGAGAGAGAAACTTGTGAAGACAAAGAGTCTCTTGAGCTCTAGTGGCACGCACAACACTAGCAAGTACCAGCACCACAGAACTTAGGACCCAAACCATCCAAACAATGCTAGTCAATAGGCATATAATTGTGGAAGTCCTCAATGGTGGAGTCAAGCAGCGAAGCGCCTGAGCCTCCTCAATGATATAGGGTACATCACCTCTTTACAAATCTTGTAACTACAATAGAGGTGAACCCACATTAGATGTGTAGTAGCAAGGCTGCAGAGGGACATCGGGAGATCAACCTCAATCTCTCAAGCAAGATGGCCTTGACAAAGGCCTTCTCACATAGCCAAGTCTTGTAGACATTGAGATTAGGTACAGTTGGTAGCCCTCCATCTCGGCCTCAAACACGCCTCAAACAAAGCACACTTAGCGTCATCAGCAACATTCGCCGGATATGCGAGAAGCATGGGAAGATCAGGATGTAGAAGACATGTCCGCGCGCTAGTGAGATGACCCCAAAGCTGTTGACTGCCTATGTGAGCCTCTGCATGGAAGATAAATCCAGCCAAATTAGTGGCATTAAAGATGACTGAACATCGAGAAACAGGAACAAACACCTAAACAAGCGGAGGATGCCATGAAGTCTACTAGCTCTACTCATCATGCCTCTTTCTCTTTTTAAAAGACACATGGGAGTTATAGAACAGAACAACGGACGGGCAGCAGCACTGCGATGAAGGGACCATCGGGTGTCGAAGACGGCAACCTATGGGTAGGGCCTATGGACAGGGATGACTCAGCAGCAGGCGTTCGCATAGCCGGCAGAGGGCATCGCCACAATCAGGTGTTCGCACTACCGGCGGAGGGGGCGCAGCCACGGGCAGGGCTCGTGTGTGTGTGGCAACCTCGTGTGGGACCTTATGGCGGTGAAGGCGGTAGCTATGTGTAGGGCCCATGCGAGGGGTGGAGGTGGGAAAAGGGGATTGAGGGTAGTGGGGGGAAAATGAAGTTGCTCTCCAGTGACTTGCCAGCTAGTGGTGGCAGCAGCCAGGTGAGGATAGATCAAATCTAATCCTATAGCTCCATTACCGTGTTATGCATATAGCACCTTAGTCTATTCCAATATCCAAATGGCAAGATAATGGAGAAAAATAAAGTGCAGAAAACAGCCTACATTAATGGCTAAATAAATACATAGTACACACATCTAACAAGTTAGACTTACTTGTCATATAGGAGTGCTTTACATTACCTGAATTCATTGGTATGCTCGATTTTGTAACTTGCGTCAGTTCCAGAAGGCATGCTGGTCGGCTCATATAGAAGCGAGCTATCGTCCGGCAATTTGATATGCCACTTCCTGACAGCTGCAACAACCACTTGAAGTATGCTCGTAAGAGGACTTACTCCTATTTTCCGAAACCTATATACCCTCGAGCCAGCTAAAAACGCAGGGAAACAGATGAGCATGAGCACTGTCGGTATCACGTAGCTGACTGCCCACCCAACATTGTCCTGCAGCCAAACAATCACAGTTCCAGACAGCAGGGAGCTGGTACTGATCAAGAAGAAGTACCAGCTGAAGAAGGAGCCCTTGGTCACCAGCTCTGCATGGTCATTGGTGTCAAATTGGTCTGCCCCAAAGGCTGACGTGCATGGCTTGACACCACCGCTGGCAATGGCAGCGAGGTAGATTCCAAAGTAAACCACTGCTCGATGAATGCTGCCGCCATGGTCAGAAGATGTTGAGAATATGGGAAGGGATGCAGAGGCTATGAGAACGACCATTGCCTGTGATGAAAATGGAAGGGTATATATATTCAGATTCAGAGTTGTGGACACGCAACGGACAGTGCAAAGAAAATTGGTTGAGATGCTTCCTTTGAACTTACAACCACATAAAGTGGGAAGAAAACGACAATCGTCCAGTATCTTCCCCAGTAAGTGTCTGCAATGAAACCCCCAAAAAGTGGCGTGAAGAAGCAAGCTCCGACCCAGGCGGACAAATTCCTGGCTGCAGTGACTTTGCTTTCGTGGAGAACAGTGGTGAGATAGGTCACCAAATTCTTTGAGATTGTGAAGAAAGCCATGCACTCGCAGAACTCAACACCTAAGTCCATGATGTTCAAGCAGTTAATAACTAGCTGTTATGCAGAATTATAAAGAAAGGAATAGCAGGACCGTGAGCTGCTCTTTAGTTAGTAGTGCTTGCGTTCCAAATTATAAGTCGTTTTGACTTTTCTATGAACATAGCTTCTGCTATATATCTAGGTGCATAACAAAAGCAATATATTTCTAAATAAAAAGCCAAAACAACTTATAATTTAGAATGGAGAGAGTACCTAGGATGAGGAAGCATGCCCTCCATTTCCCTGTGCTGTGCTTGAGAGCAGGCTGCTTGTTGATATCAACTGATCCATCTCTTGTATATTCTGAAGTTGCACCCTGCATGACATGACAGCACCAAGCAACTGAGAGTTTCAGAATTCAGTTCTGAATCAACAAATCCTGTGATTATCTACTGTGATAAATAACTCTCTGAGGCTATACTATAATGGAATATGGCCCTGTTCTGCTGCACTACTTCAGCAGTATTTTTCAGTGAATGAACAGTATTTTCCTCTCACAACATTTCAGCATACATCAGCATAAATTTCAGTGAAAACTCTACTAGCTAGTCAAAAGGAGAGAGAGAGAGAGAGTTACCTGAGGAGAAGGATGGACATGAAGGAGGGATCTCTCCTCATCTCCTGCTTCCATGGCAGTAGAGCTCTTTCGAAGCAAAGCTTTCATTGAGGGAATGGAGGCTGCAGGCTCTGCAGCAAAGCCTTCAGTGCGCTGCAGAGTACTTTTTGAAGCAGCTGATAAAAAGGTGCTTGGCTGCTCTTTTGATCAGGATGGGTGTCCTGTTTGTAGGACATTGTGTTCCCTTTGGAAAAGAAGGCAGAGGGACGCTAAGTACCAGTTATTGCAAGACAGGGAGGGGTTATCTTTCTTACAGTGCCGGGGATCCTCCGGAATATTGGAGATTTTGCTGCTGCAACTGGCAGCGTTTTTTAGCTCTGATTAACGATTAAAAGGGAAGCACAAAGACCACGATGACCCACTAGTAGCCTAGTAGGGCAAAGAGCACGGTGGGTGATTGATTAGCCAGGCCGAGGCCGGCACGCGTGCGGCCACAGTGGAAGACGAAACATCGCTGCAATAAAGCTGATATATCACGGTAGCCAACAAAATAGGCAAAGTGCTACTGCCAGGACCAGGACCGGTCCATACCACTAAGAAAACGATCGCTTCGCATTTTTTATTTTGCTCTATTCTGTTTTGATCAGGCCGGGTATCTTTGTAACCAATGGCTTGGCTGCTGTTTTGATCAGGCCGGGTATCTTGGTAGGACGTTGTGTCCCCTTTGAAAAAAAAACATTATTGTGATGTGATTAGAGCCGCTAAGTACAGATTACAATGAGAGGGTATCTGTACAGTGGCTGCTTTGGAGAAGCCGTAAATTCGTCCTCAACCTTTGTGACTGCTGTATCGTACTAAATCAGTACTGTTGATTAGCACATGGGTTTTAACGCCGTATGAGTATGACAGACGAAACGTCGCTCTCCACTGAAGCTGATATTTTGGTACCCAACAAAATTGCCAAAGTACTGCTGTCAGGATCGGTCCGTATCATAAAGAAAATGATGATGGCTTAGACATCATTTCATCCGCATTGGTACTGAGACTTAGAGAAATTTTATAATGGTCGGAAAAAATATGGATCATTTATTGGGAAAAATCAAACGGTGAAAAAATAGAAGCTACTAATGTGAAAGTGCTCAGAACTAATAAATAAGTAGGGACGATACCAAAATTAGTGGGACCAGTACTAAATAAGTGTCCCGCATCTAGATTTTTTATTATTTTGTCAAGTCATTTCGTAATTTTCCTTGAGGGTAAAACTGTAATTTGCCATCTGGATCATTGCTGGACCTGTGGTCATCTTCGCCGGACTGCTCGCACATTCCTATCACATCCGGTCCAATTTGGAATTTGGCCCATAGTGACCCATGTGCATGTTAATGAGATATTGTAGAGAGTTTAGTCTCACATTGGTCGTTAAAGGTGGGATAGACCAACATATAAGACTTCTAGAGTCTATCCCCACCATTTCCGGGTTAATCCTTTTACTCGAAGCGAGAACGAAAGCGTAAGTGGAATTGTGGTATGTGTGGTTCGCTCAGCGTGCAGAGTGGATCTAAGCCGTTTGGACTCTGGGGCATTACAAATGGTATCAGAGCCGACCTTCGCGGCACAGACGCGTGCGGGTTAGGTGCGCGGACATGGGGTTTATTGCGCGTGTAGACCCTACGGGTGCACGACATGGCACATGTGCCGGCACTGGACGTATGGTCGCGTATGCTAAGAGAAAACGTTCTTGGTTATCATTTGCCCGGTTGTGGGTGTGTTGGGCCGACAAGGACATCGGGTCCTTTGAGGGGGGTGTATGTCACATCCGGCCCAATTTGAAATTTGGCTTATAGTGACCCATGTCCATGTTAATAGACATTGTAGAGAGTTTAATCTTACCTTGGTTATTAAAGATGAAATAGACCTAACATATAAGGTTTCTAGAGTCCAGAGTGGATCTAAACCAATTGGACTCTAAGAGGGAACGTTCGTAGTCATCGTTTGTCCGATTGTGGGTGTGTTGGGCCGACGAGGCTGCGTATGCTAAGAGGGAATGTTCCTGGTCATCGTTTGTCCGGTTGTGGGTGTGTTGGGCCGACGAGGACGTCAGGTCCTTTGAGGGGGTATATGTCACATCCGGCCCAATTTGGAATTTGGCCTATAGTGATCCATGTCTATATTAATGAGATATTATAGAGAATTTAATCATACCTTAGTTGTTAAAGATAAAATAGACCCAACATATAAGACTTTTAGAGTCCTGAGTGGATCTAAATCGATTGGGCTCTGGGACCTATGATTCCCGGAGACCACGACACAGGGCAGCGAAGGAGCCGTGGCCTCGAGCGCAGATCCAACAATAAGCTTGGCGTTCCTGCACACGGGCACCGGTGCTGATGATGCCCCTCTCCTGGCTCCTGCAAGTCTGTAAGGAAGAGCTGTGCCTCTTGGTTCAACTCCGGCAAGGGAACACACGAGCAGAACTGCAGAAGGAACGCTAAGCCGAGCTTGCAGGCCACTAGATTCTTGACCTTGCCATGATCCCGTCGTTCTGCGCAGGCAGCCGCCGAAGCCCAGCCCTTGCCGTTCTTGACAGCTGTCGAGCGAGAGCTTTACCTTGCTGTTCTTGACCGTTGTCGAAGGGACGACAGAATCGGTCGGCAGAGCATGTTGCAAATAATTACCAATATATCCTTAATAATAAAAATAAAATTTTGTAAATAATCTTTCTCAATTAAGTGACTAGAAAATAGAGAAAAAAATGAAAGTATTTAGTACTTTCCCAACCACCGTAAAAGATCTCCTTCTATTTTGCTTTGTTCTGTTCCTCCTAGGTAAGCACACACATCGGGTTTTAAACTTTCAATTAATTCCACTTTCCACCTTCTCTCACCCACATCCAGTAATTGCTTTTCTTTAGACAAAACTTTCCTAGAAATGTTTAACCTTTTGATATTGACACCTGTGAGAACTAGGAGGATTCCCCGCGCGTTGCCGCGGGTATGAAGAAGGAATCTATATTTTAACATTCTGATGTGGACAACTAAATATAGGTTAGTACTGTTAAGAAACCTCCGTAGTACTGTTAAGAAACATTAAAACCGCAGGACAACCAAATATTCTGATGTAGAAAACACGATCACTAACCTATAGAATCGACCAGTA
The DNA here is from genome assembly GCA_038087645.1 of Saccharum hybrid cultivar R570. Classification (NCBI taxonomy): domain Eukaryota; kingdom Viridiplantae; phylum Streptophyta; class Magnoliopsida; order Poales; family Poaceae; genus Saccharum; species Saccharum hybrid cultivar. The sequence goes on along the minus strand of JAQSUU010000066.1, from coordinate 27,040,822 downwards.
CGGAAGACTAATCTCATCCACCCTCACCCCTCACCCCTACTATACCTGAGGGTCATCCCCTCCCAAAAGTTCTAAGAGTTTTCCTTCATAAAATCATGCACGTTTCGGAGGATCACATATAATCCATGTGATATGTAGTTTTGCTAGGTTTTTGCTTAGAAACGGACTTTTACTTAGAAACAGTTATCAAAGAAAACACGGTCACTTACCTATAGGATCGGCCAGTACGGGAGGCTAATCTCATCCACTAGAACCCCTCACCCCTACTATACCTGAGGGACATCCCCTCCCAAAAGTTTTAGGAGTTTTCTTTCACAAAATCATGCATGTTTCAGAGGACCACATGTAATCCATGTGATATGTAGTTTTGCTAGGTTTTTTTTAGAAACGGTTATCAAAGAAAACACGGTCACTAACCTATAGGATCGGCCAATACGGGAGGCTAACCTCATCCACCCTCACCCCTCACCCCTACTATACCTGAGGGCCATCTCCCCTCCTAAAAGTTCTAGGAGTTTTCCTTCACAAAATCATGCATGTTTCGGAGGACCACATGTAATCCATGTGATATGCAGTTTTGCTAGGTTTTTGCTTAGAAACGACAGTTTTGCTAGGTTTTTCTTAGGAACGGCCGTTTAAATGTTTGCAAAAAAGTTATCGAAATATATCCATGTGGGGTCTTGTTTTGAAGAGTTTATTGCGAGGAACACCACGGTGCAATTGGATTTTAATTATGATACTTGGTTTAGGTGTTACAACTTTTTTTTTATTTTAAAAGAAATAGCTAGTGGAAGATAAATGAGGCTTAGTGGGCGGATGACGTCACTTAGTGGGCGGATGACATCATTTTGCTGATGTGGCCCAATGAGAAGCCAGAGAAATAGGCTAGTGGGTCTTTGCTTTATAGGAGGTATAGATTCTAGACAATAAGTCTCGGTTTCAATGAGGATGAAATGGCATATCTCAATTTCTCAGATTTTTCCATGCATGGTGCCCGCTTACGGAATTACTTACGGTCTATATGTAGAGGCTAGAAGATGTGACTTATATTTCTGGAGAAATTTTATGGTGCTCGAAAATAATGAGCCATTCACTCATCTAGATGTAATGGTTCATGAATTAGAGGAACCTAGTGGAAGGAACCTAAGTTGTGGACCGAAACTTAAATTTGGTGGGCCAAGAACTACCTCTGAATTTAAATAGCGCAAAGTCTAATAAGCGACCGGTCACGCTAGAGCACGACCACGTGAAGCAGGCCTCGCGTGGCCGGCCCACCCATCCTTCCCCACCCAACCCTCACAGTTGGAGTTGGAGACAGGGACCTCGCCGGTGTTAGGGCTCCGGCATCTCTCGCTCCCACGCTCTCCCTCTCTTCTCCATCTCTGGTGGGCTTAGAAGGTGGATTTTGGGGGGTGGCGGCCACGAGACGGCGGTGGTGGCGGGAGAGACGGCGGCGGGCCAAGGCAGCAGGGGCGCTGCCCGCTAGGGTGGTGGAAGATGACAGTTGGTTCTTAAATAACCCAACAGGAGACTCTTAGGTGTAGTAAAATAAGGAGATATCTCAAAAGAAAATCTAGTATTGCTATGCATATTTTTCATAGGAAATATGTTCTAAAAAAACGTAGCATTATGAGATTCCATAATTGTATCAACATGCATATTTGGAACTTCAGATTTTACTACTAGAAACCTATAGGCAATGCTCTAGGCAGCATATCCTAGAAAAACACAGTCCGTATTCTTCGGTCCAAGCTTGCCCTTCTTAGAAATTGGTATATTGACTTTCACTAAACATCCCAACGTACAGAAGTATGAAAGTGATGGTTTCCTCCCAACCCAATCCTCATATGGTGTTGTTTATTTATTTCTATTTGGAGTTCTGTTCAGGCATGACTCGCCATCAATAAAGCCTCCTCCCACCATGCCTTAGATAAACAATAGTGTCTAACATAGCATTCACCAAACCAGTTAGTGTGAGGTTTTTTTTTCTCTTGGCAATTCCGATTGATTCCGGCGAATAGAGAGACATCCTCTCATGGATAGTACCATGTTCCTCACAGAATTCATCAAACAATTTGGAAAAATATTCACCACCATAATCCGACCTTATAGATCTTTATCTCTAGTCAGTTCTTAACTTCGGCCTTATAGATTTTAAAGTAGTCTGGCGTTTCATCATTAGATTTAAACAAGTAAACATAGAAAAACTAGTTGCATCATCAATTAAAGTCATGAAGTATATATATCTTTCCACCTTTTGTCAACAAACCATTCATCTCGCAGAGATTAGAATGTATGAGTTCTAGAGGTGCTAAGTTTTTCTCCTCTACTGCCTTATGAGGCTTTCGAGGTTGCTTTGATTGCACACAACTACGACACTTAGAATCTTTGGCAATAGAGAAATATGGAATTAAACTCATGCTAGACAATCATGACATCAAACCAAAGTTCACATGACATAACAGATTAAGTCAAACACTCACACTATCATTAATTGTGCCACAAATATGATTCACTGACTTATTACAAAAATCTACCAAAGAAAAGCCGAACACGCCTTCGCACTCATAGCCTTTACCAATAAATTGTCCATGCTTTGACACTACTACTTTATTGGACTCTAATACTACCTTAAACCTATCTCTCAAAAGAAGGGAGACACTAACAAGGTTCTTGCGTATAGTAGGGACATCCTGCACGTTCTTCAGCTGAACTATCTTCTTTGATGTTCACTTCAAATCTACCGTGCCAACACCATAAATAGAAGCATTTGACCCATTTCCCATTAGGACAGAGGAACCTTGAAGCCCCTGGTGAGAAGAAAACATACCGATGTCCGCACACACATGAATATTAGCACATATATCAATCCATAAACTTGGGGATTGAAACATTGAAAGCACGGTACGGAGATTACCATACCTCTCATTAGCATTGCTAGTAGTCACGAGTTTGACATTCTTATTTTTCCCTTTGAGGTCCACTCGGTCCAGACACTCCCTGGAAAAGTGACCAAGCTCTTCACAAGTGAAGCAAGGCAACTCTGCTTTATTGTTTTTCTTCTTCAAGGTAGTTGTTGATTTGGCATTGAAAAACTTATTCTTTCCTTTGCTCTAAATCAGCTGTATACAAAGCTAGCTGTATGAAGGACGAAACGTCGCTCCACTGAAGCTGATATCTTGGTACACAACAAAATTCGCAAAGTATTTACTGTCAGGTCTGGTCCGTACCATTAAGAAAACTGTGGCTTTGCCATTTTCTATTTTGCTTGATTCTGTTCCTCCTACGCAAGCACACACATGCGGTTTCAAACTTTCAATTAATTCCGCTTCCCATCTTCTCACCCACATCCAGTAATTGCTTTTCTATAGACAGAACTTTCCTAGAAATGTTTGACCTCTTGATATTGACACCTGTGAGAATTCTAGACACTAGTGAGAAGTCTCTGTATTAATGAGGATGAAATGACATATATCAATTTCTCAGATTTTCCATGCATGGTGCCCGCTAACGGACTTATTTACGGTCTATATGTAGAGGCTAGAAGATGTGACTTATGTTTTTTTTAGATCTAGCCTGTATATCCACATGTGAATATACACGGCAAAAGATTTTAAGAACCTTTAGACTCTAAACCTCAATACCAAAGTTCGCAAAAAGAAAAAAGAAAAACACAAAACCAATAAGACTAAGAGAGCTATAAAGACTAAGCTTCTAACTCTCATGCCCTCGTTTCAAACTTGCTTTGATCTTCTGCAGTAGCAATTCTTCACATCCAAGTTTATTTAGGAACTCTTGATGTCAAGCCCCAAGATTGTGTCGTAGCAATCCTTCACATCCTCGTTTACTTGGAAACTTTGATGCCAAAACGAAGCCACCAAAGTGGCAGCCGCGTGTGGAGCTGCAAAGACAATGCCTTCAGGAAGAAACATAATGTAGGCACGCCGCCGCTGCCCGTCCAACATGTATAGGGAGTTCACCCGCAAGATGCACAACAAAAGAGAAGAGGGTGCATCGATAGACACCTCCAAGGAGGAATACAACTCACAGGCGGTAGTGGCATCAACCTAACAGCAAGGCAAAGGCTTTCGCCCAGCACCCAACTCATTCCTAATGACAGCCCACCAACGACTAGCGTGATCCAGCCTTAATGGCTGCACGTCAACCACGGCGACCACTGCACATTCACGATGCCACAAGAAACACAAATCCACTACATCAGGAGTAATTTTGAGCACCCTGCACCATCACACGCCACCGTGCTAGGGGACACCAGATCCACATCGAGGGCTGCCGGATCCATACCTTGAGTGTGGATCCAGACCCCGGGCCACTGAGCTTTGTGGACCTAGCTAGAGGCCCTGCCCCATCTAGTAGTCCCGCCTCGGCTCAAGCGCCGCCACCGTCATAGCTAGCGGTGTCTATCCCACCGGATCCAGGCCGCATCGAGTGCCCCCTGCTGCCACCCCGTGGCCGAGTGTGCGGACTCCCAGGCCGCTGCCACGTGAGCGAGCTAGCACTGGTCGGCCATGAGAGTGTGAGCTAGGGGCGTGTCTACTCTGGCTGCCACAGGTGCAAGCTTAAAGGGCGCAAACGCCCCAGTCGCCACTAATTGTAGCTCTAAGGGCATATGGGCTCCACGCCACCGTCGCCGATGGTCTCCACCTAGGCAAATCTGACCCAAAGACAACCTGATGCAACCTAGAAGGACACGGAACTGCTATCATCCTCTTCACGGCACCATGAGCTGGAGGCCAAAGCAGGAGAAGAAGAAACTCCGCCGCCGCCTTCCTTGCATTGTATCTGCACGTACAATCAATGTTTTCCTAAACGCTAAATAGTAAACAGTCGGTCACCTTTCGTTTAGCGTTTAGACCGTTTAAACGGTGTTTAAACAGAGTTAAACGGCCTAAACGGTTTTGTACAATAACAATAAAATATACATATTTTTGTAGGTAAAAATGAAATTTGCTAGAACCCATACATATTTACACATGTAAAAATCAAATATTCTACCAAATAATCTTGTCGGAAGAAATCTAAATCCCACAACACTTCATATAATTACAATGTTAATTAGTTTTATGTTGATTGTGATAGACGTAGTCCTTTAATTCACTTAATTATGGATTAAATGGTTGTTTAGCTCATTTAATCACGTTTAATCTGATTTTGTTTAGACCGTTTAAACATGATTGAACGGTTTAAACGGGTTTAAACGGTCCAACCGTTTAATTCACCGTTTAGGGCCTAAACAATACGACTGACTTCTGTTTACCGTTTAAACGGTGTTTAAACGGACTAAACGGCCGTTTAGGCGAACAGTGCGTACAATCGGTGGCACGCTCTGGCAGCGGCGAAGTCAAGGGGACAGTGGAGGAGAGACTTTGTAGCATGGCGTTGGAGTTCCGCCCCTATCACCCGTGGGGGACGATTCTTTATTCTTATATGAAGGCTCATCACCTTCTACTAAGAACAAAAGCAATCAGTATGACTATCCACGTAATGTACTAGCGAACAAAGACCACCATTATAAGCCACCATATCTAATATCAAACACCATAAGATACACTGATGTGTCGGTCTTATTCCACAATATCCCCATGTTGCCTCTTTTCAAGCTTTGTGAGAAAAATTCAAATAAAATTCACATAGGAAAACAACAGTATAATGCATCAGAGTCTTCTGAATTGCATAATAGTTCTTCAGAAACTATACTCATGTGTTTTCAGTGCTTCAATTTTATTAGGCTAGATGTTCATCAAAGAATTATCCACCTAATGTTCCTAATTCTCCTAGATTTGTTATACCAATGCCCTTGCACACATTTCAAAAGGGAGCTGGTGCTAAGGGTTTTTGTGGGCATATATATAGATCGACATAGGACTTAGAGGTCTTTTACAATGGTTGGGGATGCTACCTAACGTCTCCCAACACCTATGCAAAATAGCCATTTTTGTTGATTTTATTCGTCCAAGGGTAATATGGTCATTGCGCACAACCCTCTTACTGCCCACCCGCACCGCCCCCACCCCACCCCAATCCACGCCAAATTTGTCGGTTTCCCAATCGCACACACCTCGCTCTGTCCCTCGCCCTAGCTGCCGCAGCCGCCCTACTCTCTCCCTCGCTCTAGCCGCCGCCGCCGCTCTCACACGGCATCACACCTGCCAAGGGTTCACCCGGTTACCCCATGCCAACATTTTTGCCTTCGTGCCCTCGCCCTTGTCCTCTCGCTCTCTTCCTCGCATGCCGCCGCCGCCACCGCCTTGCCCTCGCCCACGCTGCAAGGATTTCACAATCGAGCTTGCTAGAAATGAGGACGGCAAAGAAGACGACGACGAGTTCCTGCCATTGGAGATCCAGGACGACGTTGAGGACAGCGACTTCCTTCGATCTGTCTCCCTCAACCGGCATCCTTCTCTAGTTTCCGCTCTTCGTGGAGCATCTCCAGCAATCCCCCAATAACACCCCCAATCCCCATAAAACTGTCATATTGGGGGAGGTGACTCACTTTTTCTTCTCTAGCAGTCCCCCAATAACCCTTCCTTTTTGTGGTGGCCACCAAAAAACACCCCATCTCCCCTCAAATGAAGGGGGAGTTGCATCTCCCCCAATACAGTGGGGCCCATCCTAACTGTCGCTTGTCTGCTTCTTCTTCCTCTGCGCATCCGTCGGGGAGCTTGCGGCCATGGCCGGGGGAGAATGGGGTGCCACGGCCAGGGACGGTGATGACAGGTCACGGCCTCGAGATCCAGAGGGGCAGGTCGTCTCAGCTCCCGAATCGTCAGATCTTGCGCGTCCTTCTCTTGAATCGGCAGGACGAAGAAGGAAACCTCCTGAACTAGTGGCGGCGGCGGCCGATGACTGTGCTTGCGATGCAAGAGGAGGGAGGACCTGCACCTTGGCTGTGCTGTGTTCGCGAGAGGGAGGAGGGAGGACCACACGACGAGGCGGCTCCACCTCGTGCGCCGGGACAACCACAACGACCTCCATCTCCATCATGGGATCCCCCGGCTGTAGCGGGGTTTCCAAGTCCACCTCCACCAGGGAGGACCGCCACTTCTGGCGCCTGCAGGACCTCGTCGACCGCGGCACACCCATAGCGGCCATGGCCATGTCACGCATGGAGGACGAAGGGGAAAGGAAAGGACGAAAAAAATAAACTGACAGGTAGGGTCCACTGTATTGGTAACGAGTATTGGGGAACTGTTGGAGTAACGCTGCAATAAAACCCCAAAACAGTATTGGTGGCCACCAATATATTGGGGGAGATGGATTGGGGAGCTGCTGGAGATGCTTTAAGCCTCCTCGTTGGACCCTGCTATATTAGTATATTGTTCCCTTTTTCCGGGCTTTGTCAGGGTTGGATTTTGGCCTCGTCGGAGGCCGAGGCTGAGTCCTCGTCCAACGCGGGTGGCGGTGGTGAGGGGGCTGAGCTGGGCCACACGCCCAGGCCAAGGCATCAGCACAGCCAGTCCATGGACGAGTCCATGTCGATCAAGGCAGAACAGCTGGTGGGGGCATCGGGGATGGAGGGGATGTCATCTGCAGAGGCCAAGAAAGCAGTGTCTGCGGCGAAACTGGCTGAGCTTGCTCTTGTTGACCCAAAGAGGGCTAAAAGGTCTGTTTACTCACAGAATTGTATGCTTGTTCTTGTGAAATTTCATCTATTATGCAATTTTTTTGGGTACTTGGTTCAGTTGGCCAGGTTTATTATTAAAAAAAGATTTGACTACAATGATATGGATTTGGCTGCATTATTGTTGATCATTTTTCATATCAAATGATTGCATCAGTAAATCTGCCTTTGCTATATTCTTAGCTAAAGGGAGTTTAGTGCATTATTTGTTGAACATTTTATAGAGAACAGGTTGCGTGAGAGGCAAGGTGGATCATTAGATGGTCGGCAGGACTGAGGGCGAAATTACATAGCACTGTTTGCCTAAATGGCCGTTTAGCAATGTTTAGACCCTAAACGGTGAATTAAACGGTTGAGCCGTTTAAACCCGTTTAAACCGTTCAATCCCGTCTAAACGGTCTAAACAAAATCAGATTAAACGTGATTAAATGAGCTAAACAACCATTTAATCCATAATTAAGTGAATTAAAGGACTACGTCTATCACAATCAACATGAAACTAATTAACATTGTAATTATATGAAGTGTTGTGCGATTTGGATTTCTTCCAACAAGATTATTTGGTAGAATATTTGTTTTTTACATGTGTAAATATGTATGAGTTCTAGCAAATTTTATTTTTACCTACATAAATATGTATATTTTATTGTTATAGTACAAAACCGTTTAGACCGTTTAACTCCGTTTAAACACCGTTTAAACGGTCTAAACGCTAAACGAAGGGTGACCGACTGTTTACCGTTTAGCGTTTAGGAAAACATTGTTACACAGTGAACTTTAACTAAGAATCTGATTCTTAGGTTCAAAGAGCCAAAGACTGTATTGAGGGTTGCTTTCCACAAGTAGTATTGAGGGTGAAAATGTATGATTCCCAGAGCTTCATGTTTGTTCTTGTGAAATTTCTTGTACGTATAGTCCTTCTACATACAAATCAGTTCGGTTGGCCAATCTTACTTTGAATGACTACATTATCTGTTGGTCATTTCACATCAGAAAAAATTGGGTGAAATATGCTTTGTAATCACTACCGGAAAACATATCTTTGCCGAGTGCCAAACTCTTTGCCGAGTATTTTTTTTCGGGCACTATAGAGAGTCGACACTCGGCAAAGAAGAAACACTCGGCAAAGACTGCTTTGCCGAGTGCCAAATCTAACACTCGGCAAAAAAGCTCTTTGCCGAGTGTTTTTTTTATTGACACTCGGCAAAGAGATTTTTCAAAATACATTTTGAGGTAGTAAATTAACTCAAATGAAAAGTTTTCAACTACAAAGTTGTTTAACTCATCAAGATGTACAACGTTTATTTTGGTCATTTGTTCATTTGACAAAATAAAAGTAAATTTGTTCACAAATCTTACATGTCTTTCATAAGTTTCATAAAACTATAAGAGAGAGATATAAGATTTGTGAACAATGTTAGAATCACCATGTTGGATGAACAAATGATCAAACACCCAAAATAAAGTTTGTAGATCTTGAGAAGTTATAGAATGTTGTAGTAGAAAACTTTTTCATTTGAGTTCATCTTGTCATGCTGAACTGCGTTTGAATTTTAAAAATTTAAAATTTGAATTTTTTAAACGACCTCGGATGGAAAAACACTCAAAATAAAGTTTGTAGATCTCGAAAAGTTATGAAACTTTGTAGTTGAAAACTTTTTCATTTGAGTTCATCTTGTCATGGTAAACTACGTTTGAATTTCTCAAATTTAAAATTCAAATTTCGTAAACGACCTCGGATGGAAAAACTTTCTAAACGAAAAGTATAGATCTTGAAAAGTTATGAAACTATGTAGTTGACAACCTTTTGATTTGAAGTCGTTTAAGGCCTCTAACAAGCAAATTATTCTCGATTTAGTACAATATGTGGGGAACTAAAACTATATATAGACACGTGTGATAGTGTGGTGCAGTGGTTAAGGCAGGAACCACGCGAGGGAGAGGTCACGAGTTCAAATCCCACCGGCCGCGAAGCACGCAATTTTCACGCGAAAAATGCCGCGACTTTGCGACTTCGCGTGAAATATGCTTTGTAATCGCTATCGGAAACAGATCTTTGCCGGGTCCCCTCCCCCAATTAAAAAAAAATTTCCCTATTTTTTTTAAGTTTTTTTATTCGCTCGGCAAAGCCTTTGCCGAGTGCCCGATAAACGACACTCAGCGAAAGCGGCTTTGCCGACCGAGGATTTGCCGAGAGCACTTTGCCGAGTGCAACACTCGGAAAAGCCTTTGCCGAGTGCCTGCCTCGGCAAAGAACCTGAGTCCGGTAGTGAATGTTGAACTTCATATGCCCGGTTTGTGTCTGTACAACACATGCAGTATTACCTCCATGCAGGCGATTTTAGATCAATAAGATTACACAGATATTGCTTCCACACAATAAAAAATATCCTCCAGATACTCCCTATATAGTTATGAAAATTGGAACAAGGCTTCATTCAACATGTAAAATTACTTGAGAACCGAACAGTTCAGTGATTGCAAAATGACAGATAGAATTAGACCTGACACCTAACAGAAGCTTAATCATCCATGCTAATTTTAATTGAATCAATTGCATCTAATCTAGGTGGCCACCTGTACGAGAAGCATGTTCACCATCCCCACATTAACCTAAAAGACAGCTAGAGTATCCAAGAAATTCTCTAGCGCAAGTGGCTCCAAATATCTCCATTTAGTGGAAGCAGGAATATCGTTGTACCCGCCATGGCCATCCCCCTGAGGATGAAAAAATCTATATGCAAGTCAGCGGAGCAAATTCTTTTTTAAAAAAGCTTTTTATAAAGTAGCCATGTATTGATCAAACTGGTTTGAAAAGAAAAATGTGTCAATTGCAACACTTGTTGACCAGAAAACTATCAAGAATGGCAGTATTTCATCCGGGACAAACTAAATTTTCTTGCATTGCAGGAATGAGCTAAGAACATCCCCAACTCAACTAAAAAACGTAGTGTGGAGTCTGGACTATGTACTAGCTTCCGCTTCTACAGCTCGACTCCAATTTCACCCCGACCCACAGATTCTCACAGCTAAAGCAATTTCTGGCACAGATCCTCTTCTTGGGTTCTGAATACTACTAGCGACTTACATATTTACTTGATTTTACAAATATATGTACATATAAATGTAGCGAGAAATACATGTACAAATAATTGCAGCTAGAACAGATGAACAGCCGAGTGAGCTATACACAAACTTCCAGCATGGATTCCCCTCCCTTGCTTGCATATGGACGCATCTAGCCCCTAATTGGTGATTCGGAATTTTGGTGGTTGATAATCACAAGTGTTGTGACTAACATGTGTTTTATAGCTGTAATCACATTTGAGTTAGTCACAAGTTGACTAGACACAAGTGTCATGCTCCCAAAGACTTCAATTGATGGCGCAAAAGATATTCGCGAAGACTAATGACACTATGGAGAGAATGTAAGGTCGGTGCATGGAGACATTCATTCTAGTGTGTATTAGAGCTTTGTTTTTTTTTTTCCTTTGGTTGTACTATTAAGGGGGTCCAAGGCGTACACCTTAAGGGAGTCTAAGCGAGAGCATTTGGATGAACAAGAGACTAACTCTCGGTCAAGATCCCATTGAAATGGTTTGAAGTCAAGGATCTCAAAGAAGATATGGACTGGTCGAGATCAAACTTGAAACACTGAAAACTATATCAGAGTATACGCTAGACGATAGGGTTCAACACCAGCAGATTGTTCGATGATACTATGCCCTGTGCAGAAGTGCCTTTGACTCAATGAAAAAGTGGTCATCATATCACTGTATGTTTGAAAGTTGGGTAAGCAAAATAATTAAAGAATCGAAACCACTAGTGTTTCTAGCTAGAAGCAGCATCTAACTGCTGGTCGGTTTCTCTAAACACGAACGATTTGGTTTTTGAAAAGAATGTACTTATGATTTTTAGAGTATCTTTGCATTTATTCATTAGTTATGTATTTGGTCCATCTTCCGGATACCAAGTTTATATGATTTAGTTGTAGTTGCTTAACAACATTTGGTGTAGGTGGTCAGCAGGGACTTTTTGTTCACAAGCATATGGGTTGTTTTGTCCGAGATTGATATAGTGATATCTAGTGTTGTTCAGGGTATATGTTTCTTGTTAGCAAAGGTGAAATTTCTTTCAAGAACTCTCTGTTAACTCGATGTGTATAATTTAATAGTCTTGCATTATTATAAAAAGCAAACACTTGTTCATGATTAATGCAATCTAGGGTTGATAATAGTTTTAGTTAGAAAATTAATAATAAATTTTGCTATAGCAATTGAATCAGAAAGCTAACACACTCGGTTTAAGGATAAAACCATTACATATATGTCAGGATCAGTTTACTCATACATGCAATGGCAATAATAGTGATACATAGTAGTGTTTATTAGAAAAAAGATAACTTATTACCAAATGACCAAAGGGTCTAAAAGAAAATTACACCAGAGTTTTAGCAAAGTAGGGTCTCTACCCCCCCCCCCCCCGGGCAGTCGACCGGGAGTACTCTAGCCTTGCATCAACACCATCTTTAGAAAAACTCCATCTTCTAGTCCAAATAGCTAGGTGTGGTAGCAAAGGGGACAAAGAGAAGGGTAAGTATATCGAAATGTACTCCGCAAGTGCAGGAAAGTATGATATGAGGCCAACACAAGGAAAGGCTTACAAGATTTAACACAAGCACTTAAGCAACACATCCTAGTACCATAAACCTTAAGAACCTATTTAACTAGATGTGATCACCTCCAACACTTTTAGAACCCAGCCATACCAACACTTGAATTCCATCCAAGCTCAACTAAGCCAACCATTCCCTTACCAAAGGAACCCAAACCAACCATCATCCCATCTTATCATGAAGAAATCCATGCCGCTCTTGACCATGAGCACTATAGTCGATATATAAGTTTTACACTTTGTAGAGGTTGCACATTGTTACCCACATGTCATATTTCCCCATCACTCTCAACACTACCTAGGTGTTCAACGGGGTCACACTACAAGGCCTTTACAAATCTCCTCTAACTTTGTTTTACACCTTCCTCTAGGAATTCCATCCTAATAGTGAACAAACTCCACTACAGAAAGGGCCCTCTTGAGCCACACAAACTATCTAGATATATCATAACTTGGAGGAAACTAATTAATTGGCTAGGTCCATATATAGACCATATGATTGCGCTGTTAAACCAGGTTACTTGTCCAAGAGCGGTCCTTAGAATCTAGAGCAAGAAGTAGCACCAACTCAAGAAAACACAATGTATATCTAAATCAAATAATCATCATACCAATCATTCCATCCTACTCAGATTCTCTATTCACCATGTTGCTAAAGACATTACGAACCCAAGGTTGCATATATAAATCATTAGTCAAAGTTAAAACTTGATCTATCCCAACCCAAGATTACAAGCTAAGAATTTATTCCACCCATGCAAACCTAGTTTCAAGGATGATATATAAATCTAGTAAACCCTAACAAAGGATTCATGTTTAGACTCTACATGCATTCTAAAGGCCAAACTACACTAACATAGAGGAAAGTAAAGTAGGTCAAGTATGCAAAAGGACACTTGCCTCCAAAATGTTGTTAAGACAGTTGGACTTTTCTCCTAGATCAATCTTGGACACCTTCTCTTTGATAGACAACAATCACAAGTACAAGCATAACAAAGAAACCTAAAAACATTACACCGAGCATTACAAAAAACACTCTAAAGTCACTAACATGTAGGGTGTTGATGGTCACTAACTCCTTATTCCATACCATCAACTATGCTAAAATGTGAATAATATCCACCATAGGTATAGGATATATTTCTAACAAATTTCACAAGTTTTGATGACTATGTGAATGTAGGGACAAACAAGAAAAATATGGATCGCAATGGGCCAGGTGGGAGGTCGGGTGACCCATTCCAGAGTTGGTTGACCCACCACTAGCCCATCTAAGCCCACTGTATTGATCCATGCAAAAGAAACACACTCATGATGCATCTCATTGATTCAACATCAATTTTTATCAATGGACACAATTATGTCAAATAGAAGTTGCAATTAGATTAAAGGAAGTCCACCTTGACCAAAATATGTACCCTATCTCAGTAAGACTTGACCAAAGCACTGGCAAAGGATGGACAGTAGATGCTGCGGGGTTGCTTTAGGTGAACCCAAGAGGGTTCGGTTGACCCACTTATTAGACCAAACAGCCTTGGACCAAGTTGGATAACCATCAACTACCATAAAGAAGCAACATGGAGTGTTGGATTGTGAAGTGGTGGAAATAGAGGGTCGACTGAACCTCAAGGAGGTCACCTGATCCGACCTAGCAACCCAACTGCCTCCAGCTCTTCCTACAAGTACCCCTGTAATAGTTGACCTAAAGAGGCTATAAATAGCACCATAGGAGCTTGGCTTAAAGCATAGAAGCAAGGCGGAAGACTCAGAGTACATGGCAAAGCCATACCCACTTTAGTCTATATGTCGGGTACCTACAACAAGGGGTACCCACAATCAATGATTAAGAAAAACAAAACCGCTACCCACAAACGGGACGAGCTAAAATAGCAAACGAGACACCTCGACTATGTTCCGACTCATACGAGGCACGCTCGACGGGACGCCCCGACTACGTTCCGACTCGTACGAGGCACGCTCGACGGGATGCCTCGACCGCGTTCTGACTCATACGAGGCTCGCTCGACAAGACGCCTCGACTACCGAGAAATCTCCGACTCGCACGACCCGGGGTCGGGCCACTCGACCCACCTTATTCACCAACTCTGAGACAAAAGTTAGAGCATTTAATGCGACTACCAACTACTTCCTACCATCATGGCTACAGCAGTAACCGGCATGGAAGCAGTACTGGTGTCAAATCTCACTTTTTACTGCCCATCCCGGGATGGGAGGTGAAAACCTGTCACTGTACGCACCATACCGTGCACTATTTGGCCACTGATCACCCTCGAGGGAGAATACGACAAGGACCGTACCCCGCGATCCAAGGGACTCGGCCTTATCCGCTCACCGTCGATCCACATCGACCCGTCCTCGACCCACCGCCGGTCAACAAGAAAGAAAGGCTGATGTGACACTAGACTTAAAGTCTTTTCACCGTCTCATCCTCTACGTCACCATGGTGTCCAGGGATGGCCGGCCATTCTCGGGGCACGTCGCTACAGCCACCTTCACATGGATCGACAAAACTTCACCTCAAAGGCACTCCCGGCGTCCCTGCCTCCTCTTACCCCATAAAAGGGCAGGCAGGGGCTCTACAAGGGGGCGGACGACGAACAACAGATGACGCAAAACCAGTCTCCATCCCGCCATCGAAGATCAACATCTCAAGCAATCTCCTTTGTACTCTCACTTTTTCTCTGAGACCTGGGCTCGGTTCCCTCTCTCATAGCTTGTAACCCCTACGCAAGCACTTAGGTGCAAGGAAATACAATACTCCCCCTCCCCGCTGGACGTAGGGCCTTCTTTTGCCCGAACCAGGATAAACCTCCGTGTATCCTCCTTGCATCACCATCCAGATTAGGGACACGCAACATTTGATTCACTCGTTGGCTTAGGACCCCCGCAAGACCAAACGTCGACAGTTGGCGCGCCAGGTAGGGGCCGCTGCGTGCCAACATCATTTTCCCGCCATTTTTCTAGATGGCTGACCCTGAACGTACGCTCCCGTTGGCCACGGTGATCTGGTTTGGGAGCTTGGAGTTCATGTCTCTTGGCCACAACTACGACATGGTCCTCCTCCCGCCCAGGCACTCGACCGACGGGGACCACGAGCTCTCCCAACCTGGGGGAGCGCTGCGCCGGTATCGTCGCTCTTGCCAGGCGACGACGAGCCTAGTGCAACCGCCATCATCGTCATGCGGAGGGTGATGGTATTCCCCGATCCGGCGCCTCTCAGCCAGACGTCGACACGGACTTCCTCACTGAGGATCTGTGTAGGATGAGCTTGGCTGAGGGTAAGATGCCGATAGGGAGTCCCATCGCTCCACCGCCCGGTGCGGCACCGCCACCAGCCAGTTCGACTACTCCGGCACCAGGAACGACGCCTTCGTCAGCATTCCCGTTTGGACTAGACTCGGTCGCCCGGGCATATGCTTCTTCTGTAAGCACCAGTATGAGTGCTTACGAGGAACTCCCCGGACACCATCTACGCTCCACCCTCGACCTCGTTGCATCCACGCCAGCTTTTGAGTACCTGGACTCCACGGAGACCCCAGATACGGAGCTCCGTGCAACTGCCTTCCGACATCATGACCCCAGAGACGCACGGCCTCACATGCACCCATTGTACTACTATTTTGGCGCTCCAGACTCTGACTCTGCCGATGACACCTATGATCCGACTCGCGAGTGCTTCAATATCGATGGAGCTATCGCGTCGGATTCGGAGGATGAGGCAGCCGTTGGAGGAAGGAACACACCACCTCAGGTCGAGCTCCCTGCTGAACGGGATGAGGCTCAATTCCTTGCGAATCAAGGAATGCTGCTCGAGCAAATCCGCGAGTTGCAGGACAGGCTCGACGAGGAACAAGAAAATCTACGCCTACTTCAGCAAACCCTCGAGCAAGAGCGCGCGGTGCGCGCACATGGCGGAGGAGCTCGAGAGAGAGCTCGTGACGTTAACCGTCGCATCGTCGAGGATCGGGCAGTCGAGCCCCCGATTTTCGGTCGAGCCAGCCAGAATGTGGTCGCAGCCGCCATTCTCCTTCGTAACATGCCTGAGCCATCGAACCCCGAGGCTCGTCGAGCTCGTGATGAAATCCAAGGACTCCTCGAGACCGCTGCCATGCAGCAGGCCGAGAGTTCCACCTCGAGGCGACGCGGGCTTGCCTCAGAGCAGCCTGCGGAGCCCTCCCGACAGGAGAGAGAGGCCTCGGTTCATCCCGAGCACGCCCAACGGAACTAGGCGGTCTCTGTCCGTGAACGCATCGTCGACAACCGTGAACCTCGAGATGCCCGTAACAACATCATTGAGCGCCAGAGGCGCAAACATGGTGACGGTGCAGCTCGAGGCTACCACGAGCACAGAGGCGGGCGCTACGACAGCTCGGAGGATCGAAGCCCTTCACCCGAGCCACCGGGACCTCGGGTCTTTAGCAAGGCCATTCGCAAAATGTTACTCCTGGCTCGGTTCCGCCCCCCACGACTCTTACCAAGTATAACGGCGAAACCAAACCCGAACTTTGGCTCGCTGACTTCCGCTTGGCTTGTCAGTTGGGTAGGGCCACCGACGACCGGGTCATCATTCGACAACTCCCCCTGTTCCTGTCGGACACCGCTCGAGCCTAGCTCGAGGACCTCCCACCTCGACAAATCCACGACTGGAACGACCTTGTGAGAGTGTTCGAGGGGAACTTCAAAGGAACCTACATGCGCCCCGGCAACTCGTGGGATCTCCAGAGCTGCAAACAGAAGTCGGGCGAATCCCTCCGGGACTACATCCGGCGTTTCTCCAAACAACGCACCGAGCTCCCCAACATCACTGACTCCGACGTCATCATGGCCTTCCTCTCTAGTACCACCTGCAAAGAGTTGGTCTGAGAGTTGGGCCGCAGCACTCCCATCACTGCCAACGGTTTGATGGATATTATCACCAACTTCATCGCCGGTGAGGAGGCGGTTGGTGCCATCTTTGGTAGCGATCAGGACAAGGGGAAGCACAAGGAAGAGGATCCCGCGGGCTCCAGCCGGGGCTCGAAGAGGAACAATAGGAAGAAAAAGAAAAACCAGCAGGGCAAACAAGTGGGAACGTCGATGATATACGGAGGACCCTCGACGCGCCTCTCAACACGGCAGCGCAAGCGGGAACGTCGAGAGGTCTTCTCTGTGCAACTCGCAACCCCCCTCTTCCTTGACTGGTCCGAGGTGGCCATCACTTTCAACTGTGATGACCACCCAGACTACGTCCCTAATCCTGGGGTCTACCCACTTGTTGTCGATCCCATCATCGCCAACACACGCCTCACCAAGGTGCTTATGGATGGCGGCAGCAGTCTTAACATCATCTATGCCCAAACCCTCGACCTTCTAGGGATCACGAGGACGCACCTCCGACCCAGCGTCGGGGGCTTCCATGGAGTCGTGCCAGGGAAGCGAGCAAAGCCCGTCGAGCGGGTCGACCTGCCTGTCTGTTTCGGCACTCCCGCCAACTTCAGAAAGGAAACTCTCACTTTTGAAGTGGTCGGATTCCATGGAACATACCACGCCATCCTTGGGCGCCCCTGCTATGTTCGGTTCATGGCGGTCCCCAATTACACCTACCTCAAGCTCAAAATGTCGGGCCCCAACGGTGTCATAACTGTCGGGCCCTCCTATGAGCACGCCTACGAGTGCGACGTGGAGTGCGTCGAGCACGGAGAAGCCATCTTGGAGTCGGCGACCTTGGCGGCGGACCTCGACGGTTTTGCCAATGAGATCCCCGACCCCAAGCGCCATGCCGGCAACTTCGAGCCCGTGGAAGACGTCAAGCTCGTGCCCCTCGATCCCACCGACCCAAAGGGAAAGGCGTTGAGCATCAGCGCCAACCTCGACCCCAAATAGGAAACAGTGCTCGTCAACTTTCTCCGCGCAAACATCGACATCTTTGCGTGGAGTCCCTCGGATATGTCGGGCATACCTAGGGAAGTCGCCAAGCATGCCTTGGAGATCCGAGCCGGCTCCAAACCGGTGAAGCAACGCTTGCGCCGCTTCGATGAGGAAAAGCGCAAGGTCATCGGCGAGGAGATCCACAAGCTATTGAAGGCCAGATTCATCAAGGAGGTTCATCATCCCGAGTGGCTAGCTAATCCTGTATTAGTTAAGAAAAAGAATGAGAAGTGGAGGATGTGTGTAGACTATACTAGTTTAAATAAAGCATGTCCAAAAGTTCCTTTTCCTTTGCCATGCATCGATCAAATCGTTGATTCTACTGCGGGATGTGAAACCCTGTCGTTCTTAGATGCATACTCCAGCTACCACCAGATCAATGAAGGAGTCCGACCAGCTCGCGACTTCGTTCATCACCCCATTTGGCATGTATTGCTATGTTACTATGCCCTTCGGTCTCCGGAACGCAGGGGCTACGTACCAGCGATGCATGCAACATGTTTTTGGGGAACACATTGGACCAACCGTCGAGGCTTACGTCGATGATATCATTGTCAAAACCAAGAAGGTCAGTAATTTGATAAACGACCTTGACGTTGCGTTCAAGTGCCTTCGGACAAAGAACATTAAGCTCAACCCCGAGAAATGCGTTTTTGGCGTTCCTCGAGGCATGCTCCTAGGGTTCATCGTTTTTGAACATGGCATCGAGGCCAACCCAGAAAAAATCGCCGCAATAACCAAAATGGACCCTATCCGTGATCTAAAGGGCGTGCAGAGGGTCACGGGCTGCCTTGCGGCCCTCAGTCGCTTCATTTCGCGCCTCGGTGAAAAAGCGCTCCCACTGTATCATCTCCTAAAGAAATCGGAACACTTCTCGTGGACCCTCGAGGCCGAGGAAGCCCTTGCAAAGCTCAAAGCTACGCTGTCCAACTCGCCGATCCTCGTCCCTCCGACCACAGGGGAACCCCTCCTACTTTACGTCGCCACAACGACACAAGTGGTCAGTGCGGTCCTGGTTGTCAAGAGGGCAGAGGAAGGACATACCCTGCTCGTCCAGAGACCGGTCTACTTCATCAGCGAGGTGCTCTCGGAAACCAAGGTTCGCTACCCGCAGATCCAGAAGCTGCTGTACGCCATCGTCTTAACGCGGCGCAAACTTCGTCACTACTTCGAGGGCCACCCGGTGACTGTGGTCTCTTCTTTCCCTCTGGGAGAGATAGCCTAGAACCGGGAAGCCTCGGGTAGGATAGCCAAGTGGGCGGTCGAGCTCATGGGTGAGACACTCTCTTATGCGCCACGCAAAGCCATCAAATCCTAGGTACTAGCAGATTTCCTGGCGGAGTGGACCGACACTCAACTTCCTCCGGTTCAGCTCCAGGCCGAGCTCTGGACCATGTATTTTGACGAGTTGATGATGAAAACGGGAGCAGGCGCGGGTTTGCTCTTCATCTCGCCCCTCGGAGTCTACATGCGCTATATCATCCAGCTTCATTTTCCTGCCTTCAACAACGTTGCCGAGTA
The DNA here is from genome assembly GCA_038087645.1 of Saccharum hybrid cultivar R570. Classification (NCBI taxonomy): domain Eukaryota; kingdom Viridiplantae; phylum Streptophyta; class Magnoliopsida; order Poales; family Poaceae; genus Saccharum; species Saccharum hybrid cultivar. The sequence continues at coordinate 27,021,057 of JAQSUU010000066.1, read as the reverse complement.
CGAGGCGCTCATCACGGGCCTATGAATCACCGTCGAACTAGGGGTCCGACACCTCGATGTTCGAGGCGACTCTCAGCTTGTGATCGACCAGGTCATGAAGAGCTCGAGCTGCCGTGATCCCAAGATGGAGGCCTATTGTGAGGAGGTATGATGCCTTGAAGACAAATTTCACGGCCTCGAGGTCAACCACATTGCACGCAGATATAATGAAGCTGCCGATGAACTCGCGAAAATCTCTTCTAGTCGAACTACAGTTCCACCTGACGTTTTTGCAAGAGATCTCCATCAACCGTCCGTCAACATCAGGGCAGACGGAGGGGTCGACGGGCTGTCACTCGATCCCCCACCTGAGGCGGAAGCCCCCTCGACCGGGGCTGAAGCCATGCAGGCGGAAGGCTTGACCCCGCCAGCCAACCCCGAGCCTGACTGGCGTATTCCGTACCTCGACCATCCCACTCGAGGGGACCTCCCCTCGGATAAGATCGAGGCTCGACAGATCGCTCGCCGGGCCAAATCCTTTGTGATATTTGGCGATAGCAGGGAGCTGTATCGCCGCAGCCCTACTGGCATCCTCCAACGCTGTATCACAAATGAGGAAGGCAGGAACCTGCTCAATGATCTACACTCAGGGGCTTGTGGTCTTCACGCGGCGCCTCGAACCCTCGTTTGAAACGCATTTCGACAAGGTTTCTATTGGTCGACCGCAGTCTCCGACACTGTCAATCTAGTACGCTCCTGCAAAGGCTGTCAGTACTATACAAAACAAACCCACCTCCCGGCTCATGCCCTGCAAACAATTCCCATCACATGGCCGTTCGCTGTTTGGGGGCTCGACTTGGTCGAACCCCTAAAAAGGACAACTAGTGGCTTCACCCACTTGCTCGTTGCCATTGATAAATTTTCCAAGTGGATCGAGGCCCGTCCTATCACCAGCATCAGGTCCGAGCAAGCTATGCTATTTTTTACTGACATCGTCCACCGCTTTGGGGTTCCTAACTGCATCATCATGGACAACGGCACCCAATTCATTGGTAAAAAGTTTCTAGATTTCTACGACAACCATCACATCTATGTGCTCTGGTCAGCCGTAGCTCATCCAAAAACAAATGGCCAAGTAGAACATGCCAACGGCATGGTCCTACAAGGCCTGAAACCAAGAATTTTTGACAAGTTAAACAAACACGGCAAAAAATGGGCCGTCGAACTCCCCTCGGTCCTGTGGAGCCTAAGAACAACACCGAGTCGAGCCACGAGATTCACTCCGTTCTTCTTAGTCTACGGGTCCGAGGCTATGCTCCCAACTGATGTAGAATATGGATCCCCGAGGCTGAAAGCCTACAACGAGAAAAACAAGGATGCCACAAGAGAGGACGCCCTCGACCAGCTCGAGGAAGCTCGCGATGTGGCTCTGTTACACTCTACTAGGTATCAGCAAAGTCTCCGACGCTACCATGACAAACACGTCCGCAGGCGGGACCTCAATGTCGGTGACCTGGTGCTACGGCAAAGCCAGAACAACAAGGGACGACACAAGCTTATGCCGCAGTGGGAAGGGCCATACATCATCGTAGAAGTATTGAAGCCCGACACCTACAAACTATCGAACGAGAAAGGCGAAATCTTCACCAACGGAACATTGAACAGCTACGTCGCTTTTTTCCTTAAAGCCTCGAGGCTCTGTAAATTGATTCACAATCCCATGATAGAATAAAGAATACATCGGTGTTCAAAGCATTTCTTCATAACAACCAGGGAGGATCGACCCTGTTTTTCAGAGTCGACCCTCCCTCGGGGGCTGCAAGGGGGGAACCCCCTACATATCCCCAAAAAATGCGCTTTTTTCAAAAAAGAAGAGAACTGTTACATAAGTCGACAAGGCCGCAAGAGCACCCTGAGGCTCGAGGGCCGTCGAGCCGTGAGATCACTTACGCCTCCGAGGCTACGGTACCTCCACTCACCCCCCCACGCCAAGGGGTGCAACCACGCGCTAAGTAGACCTAGTAATAGTTCACGACTTTGAAAAAGCTCACGACTAACATTCCCGTTCGCTTTGAATCAAGTTCTTACACGATCTACAAAGCCGCAAACGCACCCTAAAGCTCGAGGGCAGTCGAGCCGCGAGATCACTTACGCCTCCGAGGCTACGGTACCTCCACTCGCTCCCTTACGCCAAGGGGTGTAACCGCGCGCTAAGAAAATCATGCGAGAACGTGATTCAAGCGATAAAGGGAAGAAAAAACTCGAACAAAAATTGACATTTAGTACAAGTTTACATCTAAGTGTCTCAAGGCCCCCGAGGCCATCACGACCAAAGTTACGAATACTAACTCATTTATACGGGCCTTCATGCCCAGGTTTGGCTCATAGGCCTTCATCATCGGCATGCGGAACCACCTCGACCTCGAAAAGCTTGGCAAGGCGACTCCGAGGCTCCTCAGCGGCCTCGATCAGGTTTAGGCAGGCGACTTCGTTCTCCTCGTCCATCCGGTCTGAATCCGTGATGAAGCCATCAGCGATGAGGTCCATGTCGTACATGAACCCAGACCGAATGACCGCCATGGCCCTCTTCACGCCGTGATGCAGCCCGCCTCGTATCCTCTCGCGGACGAGGCGGCCCAGCGCCACCATCCGAAGGACAAAGGAGTTACCTGGTGCGTTCTCCTCGGTATCGGCATCGGGCTCGACCCCTAGGCCATCACATACCGAGGTGATAGCACCTTGGAGCAACTGAGTCTACCCGGTCTCGGCCTCGAAGAGGTTCTAGAACCAGGTGGCCGTCGCCTGGGCCGCATGCTGCTGCTTCTCCAGCTCTGAAATGCAAACACCAAGTTAGCATAAGCTTGCGACCTCGAGGCCAAGGCCAAAACACGACAAAGAGGTTTACCCTCAGAGTGGGTCTGCCAACCCACGACCTCATCGCGCAACTCCCCGCACGTCTTCTTAGACGCTCGAAGAGCCTCATCCTTGTTGTGGACCGCCGCCCTCAGCGCCTCAATCTCCCGACCGGTGCCCGAGAGAGCCTCGTACCTCTCTCGGACCGTCCCCTTCAACGTCACAACCTTGTCCTCCAAGGTTCTGACACGAGCGGACGCCATCCCGACCTGGATGTTGAGGGCATCGCGCTGACCACCGACTAAGGTGACATCCTCCTCGAGCTCCTTCACACGCGCCAGCAGCGACGCGAGGTCCTCGCGAGCTTTAGCCGCCTCCTCCCGAGCCCTTGCCGCGTCTTCACGCGCCTTGGCCTTGGCTTCCCGGGCCTACGCCGCCTCCTCCCTAACCGCTGCGTGGGCGACACGTAGCTCGTCCGTCTCGGCGCTCTTCTGGGATAGCTGCTTGTTGGCTTCCTCGACCAGGGCCCGTTGACGAGCAAGTGCCGCCCACACACCACTCTCATGACGAATAAAGAGTGACTTGCGGTGAGAACGCTCCTTGAGCTCCTGACCATAGTTAAAACCTAAAAATCAGAACCAAGGAAAAGGGAAGGATAAAACACAGGGAAAGACTAACGAACCCGGCTTACCTTGAAAGCCTCCGACATACCCCGCACCAGGGTATCCGAGACCATGCACAGGGACTATAGCGAGTGCTTTCAGAGTCCCTCGAGGTACTCCCAGTGTTGCACCTCATCCTTGTCGTCGAGCGCGAAGAAGGGCTCAGCGCTAGGGTTGGACACGTCCCTGAACTCGAGGGTTGACCGGCCCCAGCGCGGAAGCTCCTCCTCCACCCGTACAAGCGCCAACCCGGCGTAACTAGGCCACCTAGCCGACGCCTTGGCCAGATCATCCCCCAATGCTGCAGAGGTACCAGGCCGATCCGGGGCCTCAGACGTCTCAACGTCCGCCTTCTGCTTCCCTTTGTCAGCAGGAGGGTTGTCGACGGTAAGGTCGATCACGGCCGGGGTCGACCCCTGGGGTGGGGCTAGCGTCTCGACTGCCGGCACCACCGCCTATACGATGGGCGGTGGCACGACCGCCCCCCGTTCCGCCTTGACCGCCTGCTCCGTTGGCCGGTCCTGCTGCGGCTGCGGCTCCTCCCGCACCGGTTGCGACTCTGGCTACACCGCTTCTTGCCCCGCCTCTGGCGGGGCCTCCACCACCTCCTTTGACTTTTCAACATCCGCCTGCCCCGCGTCGCGGACGGATGTTTCGGCCTCAGCGGCCTCGACGGTCGCCTGGGTCATTGCGATCGACCCAGGCTCTGACCCACCAGCGCCAGGCACCTCGAGCCCAGCATCGCCCAGGACCGCCTCAGTCGGCCCTGAGCCCCGCGCGGTGACACCAGAACCAGTGACCTCCTGGGCGCTTGTCCCCGCCTTGGCAGTCGCCTCCCTCAGCCTGAGCCGCTCCGTCGCAGCCTGGCACTTCGCAACCCAGGCGGCGTCGTCGGCCGCCGTCCACATCATTAGGGCGGCGCCCGACCTGAGCGCCTTGACGGGAGTCGGATTCGCGAGCTCCGCCTTACGCTTATGACTGAGCAACAAACAAACGTGTCAGAACGAAGAACGAGATCACCGATGATGGAAAAACAAGGCAAGATACTTACCCAGATATGGGAACCAGGGGCCTAGACTCCGGCAGGCCCGAGCCACCCGGCGGCACCTGTGACAGCCCTACCATTGAGCCTCCCGTCGGCCGGGTGCTCCTCGAAGCTCGGGCTGACGGGGCATCGGAGGATCTTTGCGCTGTCGAGGCTATTTGGCCTCGGGTCCTTACGCCGGTCAACGGTGCCATGGCTTCTGACGCCGACGCTGCTGCTCCGACCGCCGGCTGAGTCTGAGGCGATCAGGCTCGCGGGAGCGGTGCCACCGACCCCTCCTACGGGGCCCCAGACGAGGTAGCTCCTCTCGCTGAAGGACCCGCTCTGGCCCGTCCCTCTCCTGGCTCTCCTTCCCCCTCAACGGGCGCCAAGACTTCCCATGATGCCTGGGAAGTCGGCCCCCCGACGCGCTCCAGCAGGGGCCGCATGTCAGGGAGGTGCGCCAGAAAAGTCACGATATCATACCGCGACCCGACGTCGTCATCGCCGTTGTCTTCATCCTCCCCCGAGACCGTCTCGGAGGGAGACTCCTCGAGTGGGAGCCCCTCGAGGCTCTGTTGGCGACGACGCTTCTTCAACGCCTCCTGCTCAAGGGTCTTCCGGACTTGACGCTTCTTGGCAGCGTCCTTCTCCTCCTCCTTCTGGGCCGCCAAGAGGCGTCGAGCCTCCCGAGCGGCCCAATCCTCCGGAACCGGCGGCCGTGATTCCTTGACCGCCGATAGATCCTGCACACAGGCCTCGACCGACTTAGTCGAGGGAATCTGGAAGCAAAAGGACTTAAGACTGTCAAAAACGATACTTACCAAAGGCTCAAAGCCTTGAGTGGGGCGCATCGGGACCCTGTCAATGTCCTCCTGCTTGAAACTCCCCACCATCCACCGTGCACGCTGGGCGACCTCATCGAGGGGGAGGGACTCATGCGACATCCGACTCCCCTCCAGCGATGCCTCCGGCGTCATCTCATCGAGCCGGAGCCGACGCTGCGTCAGCGGCAGCACCCTCCGGCGATGGAACGCAGCGGCCACCATTCCCGCCGTCAGCTCACGTTGACGAAGTCTCCTCAACGCATCGAGGAGCGGCTGCAGTTTCGGCTTGTCGTCCTCAACGACGCCGTACGTCCAGTTCTCCTCACACGACATCAGCACCCGGCAGGAGAACCTCGGCAGCTGGTCGCCGTCGTTGCACAAGTAGAACCATCCGTTGTGCCAGCCGTTGTTCAACGAAATCAGCTGTGCCAGGATGTATTGATCACCTCGACCCGACCGAACTTGGAGAGTGCAGCTCCCCGCATGCACTGCGCGCCGCACCCCTCGCTCGCCCGCCTTCTTGGCGAAGTGTTCCGCCTTGAAGAGGTGGAGCCACAGATTCCAGTGTGGCTCCATTCCCAGGTACCCCTCGCAGACCGCCGCGAAAATGGCAGCCTGTGAGATGGAGTTAGGGGCGAGATGGTGCAGCTCCACCTTGTAGTAGTGGAGGAGCGCCCGCATGAAGTGGCTCGGTGACACTCCGAGCCCCCTCTCGTGGAAAGCCACGAAGCTTACCACGTAGCCCTCCAGGGGCACCGGCTCTCGGTGGTCGGACGGTGGCGCCCTCCATTCCAGCTAGGTCTGGCTCGCCCTTGGTCGCAGAAGCCCGTCGTGGACCAACTCCTCCAGCCTCCTCTCCATCACCGAGGAACGAGCCCACGCATCCACGGGAAGGATCTGGCTCTTGCCCGCCATGGTTGTCGGAAAAACGGCGCACGACGACGGCAGATGAAGGAGCAACGACGGCGGTGGACGGTGGCTGAAGGGCGCAAAGGAGGCGAAGGAGGCGAAGAAGGCAAAGAAGGCAAAGACGCAAAAGGCCAACGGGCGGGCGAAAAGGTAGGAACAGTTGCCACATTCAATAACCTTACCTAACCACTCCCTCAAAATCTGCCGATAGGGGCACGTGTCCGCAGTGCACTCTGTAACCGTCGCACCACGCCACCCACTACCGCGCCGATCTCGCTTCCCCTCCTAAAAAGATGCGCCCCAAATGGGCAGGAAATGGATCCGTGGATGGATATTCCCAGACGAATGGGTAACGGGCTTCGAGCCCGATATAAACCTCGAGGGATCGAAAGCTAGCCCTCGACCAGGGTTCGACAACTGCCCTCGAGTAGCAGAGTCAGGGACGACTAGGGATGCGCCCGTACAAGGCCAGGGCTCGAGCCACGCACTCGAGGCGCCCCCAGACGTATTCGAGGCTAAAAGAGAGGTCAACAGAGGAATCCCCTCGGTGGGAGGCATCGAGCCCTCGAATCCTATCGCAAGGAATCGAGATCCACGCGACAACTCTTTGGCATTTTTGAGAGCGCCTCCGTGGACGCTAGCCGACTCCTACCGAATGAAGCACGGACTCCCATTCGAATTTCCCGTTAACAGCTCACCGGAGACCGTCGGAACTCACCCGACGAGGGTAGTACGACGTTCCCCACCCCTCCTCCTTTTTCCTAAAAAGGGAGCGTGAGGGTCGAACGATAAAAGACGGCCAAGACTCTGATCGACCTCATGCGCGCGAGGCTCAGGGGCTCGACCGCAGAAAGCCAAACCTCGAACGAAAGAAGACAGAACACACCACGATACGAGAGCATTCCTCAATAGAGCGTGCAAAAGACCTCGGAGGAGTCAAAACACTCCACCGAGGCGTAAGTGATCTCGCGCGCACCCCCCGGAAAAGGCTACGACGCTACGACTCCAGTTCATGAACCACTGAGCCTCTGTGAGAGTGATCCACACTCACCAAAAGGCTCGGGGGCTACTGTCGGGTACCTACAACAAGGGGTACCCACAATCAACGATTAAGAAAAACAAAACCGCTACCCACAAATGGGATGAGCCAAAATAGCAAACGAGACACCTCGACTACGTTCTGACTCGTACGAGGCATGCTCGATGGGACGCCCTGACTACGTTCCGACTCGTACGAGGCACGCTCGATGGGACGCCTCGACCGCGTTCCGACTCGTACGAGGCTCGCTCGACAAGACGCCTCGACTACCGGGAAATCTCCAACTCGCACGACCCAGGTTCGGGCCACTCGACCCACCTTATTCACCAACTCTGAGACAAAAGTTAGAGCATTTAATGCGACTACCAACTACTTCCTACCATCATGGCTACAGCAGTAACCGGCATGGAAGCAGTACCGGTGTCAAATCTCACTTTCTACTGCCCATCCTGGGATGGGAGGTGAAAACCTGTCACTGTACGCACCATACCGTGCACTATTTCGCCACTGATCACCCTCGAGGGAGAATACGACAAGGACCGTACCCCGCGATCCCGGGGACTTGGCCTTATCCGCTCACCGTCGATCCACATCGACCCGTCCTCGACCCACCGCCGGTCAACAGGGAAGAAATGCCGACGTGACACCAGACTCGGAGTCTTTTCACCATCTCATCCTCTACGTCACCATGGTGTCCAGGGATGGCCGGCCATTCTCGGGGCACGTCGCTACAGCCACCTCCACAGGGATCGACAAAACTTCACCTCAAAGGCACCCCCGACGTCCCTGCCTCCTCTTACCCTATAAAAGGGTAGGCAGGGGCTCTACAAGGGGGCAAACGATGAACAACATACGACGAAAAACCAGTCTCCATCCTGCCATCGAAGATCAACATCTCAAGCAATCTCCTTTGTACTCTCACTTTTTCTCTGAGACCTGGGCTCGGTTCCCTCTCTCATAGCTTGTAACCCCTACGCAAGCACTTAGGTGCAAGGAAATACAATACTCCCCCCTCTCCGCTGGACGTAGGGCCTTCTTTTGCCCGAACCTGGATAAACCTCTGCGATCCTCCTTGCATCACCATCCAGATTAGGGACACACAACATTTGATTCACTCGTTGGCTTAGGACCCCCGCAGGACCAAACGCCGACACTATAGAAATAGGGGTAGAGTGAAGGGAAGTCCATGGGAGAAGCTAGGGGTGTTGGCTTCCTCTCCCACCTGTACCTCGATGGATGCAGCTCGGTTTCGTGTAACATCTGAGATTATTTGTGCTTACTTTGATTACTTTGATTGATCAAGCTTACTTCATATCATTGTTTTTATGGGTTAACTACTCTTATAGAGTGCCCTAATCAATTCGTCGAAGCTCAGATTAGAGTGGTAGGTCTAGTGCAAACATGGTGTTTAGGTTATAGCTTACCTGTGTCTATGGCTAGCCCCACGGATAGCTGTGGTGATTAGAAGGTGGTGACAACCCTGTTTAGCCTACGTATTCGACCACATTCAGACTAGTTCTTAAATGTAGTGTTCAGTTGCGGCCTATATCTATCAACCCTTCTCACCCCTTTTCTTTGGTGTTTGGATCATACCCCGAAGTAAACAACCGTGGTATAATCTTGCCAAAGTATCTTCGGAACCATAGATATCCTCTCTACCCATCATCATTTACCCTTGTTCTATCCTAGGACGATCTTGTTTCTTAACTACTTCACTTCAAATTCCCTGTGGAAATCGATACCTTGGAATGTTCTCAGGTGAAGGATACATTGACATCCGTGCACTTGTGGATTTATCTCTGTCACGTAAAGTGCCAATATAGGGCTTTCAATGACAGGTGATCACAATAATTGCTAAAAATGAAGCTATTGTTGCAAATCACTAAAAACAAAGCTGCAATTAAAAAGATATGAACATTTAAATTTCCAGGGGCTTATCTGTCAATAAAGAGGACCATTTGTAAACATTTTTAAAACTAGGGATTAAAATGTAAAAAGTTGAACCTCAAAATAATTACAGGAATACTTAGTGGCCTTTTTGTAAAAGTTACCTTCTTCCTGTGTGGCTGGGGTGACGCCGAGCGATGGTGACGCAAGCGAGGCGTGGCAAGGATAGGCAATGGTGGTGCAGGCAAGACGTTGGAGGAAAACGTAGCAGAGAGAAGAGGAAAATAACTACTCTCTTTAACGCTCTAGGAATTCCTGGCCTCTCAGCACCTCCAGCTACTATTTGACATTGTTCGTCATTGTTCATTTTTTTATTTTTTATTTTTTTTATTTTTTATTTTTTCTGCTTCTATTTTTTCCCTTTGCTTTTCTTTTCCCGTTTCCCCTCCTCTGCGCGTGCAGTGAAGTGCGCGTATGTTCTTTTCCATGTGAGAGCTTGCTCCAATTGGATTGCTCACCCTTCAACCATCTCTAGGCCTTGCTCTCTCCATCTTTGTGTAAATCTAACCTAGCTTAATCACACTTAGCAAAAACTTAGTCCACTAGTTGTCTCAATTACCAAAAACAAATATATGGCTTTCAGTCTTTCACTGTGTGCCCTTCTCTCCGGTGCATATCCGGTGAAAATCACCTGATAAATTCGGTGGTTTCTAGAAACCTCTCGGGTGAACTAGGCACCCGAGAGCTCCTGGGTCGCTGGAAGTCCGATGGTCCCACCGGTTTCCGCTGCCCATGTCTCAAACTTTCCTGCGTGCACAGAACTTTGGCACGTGTCCTTCAGCTGTGCCGCTCTCTCCGGTGCGTGTTAGAGGGTAGCCTCGGACAAATTCAGTACTTAATCCATGTACTGCTTTCTTCGGTGCTTCCCCAGAGAGGGGCACGTACTGGATAAATCTGGTGGGTACAAAACCATGTATCAAGCGGTTCTCTCAAATGTTTTTCAACTATACTAACTCCAAATGCAAACTTATGGGTTACTTTGCATCTTTCACGATCACAGAGGTGGACAATTTATAGAAATTGTTAGGAGGTTATTTTAAATTATCTATTATAATGGTTGTGGCGGGTAATTTAGATATAAATTATTTATTGGGTTATTTTGAATTATATTTAATGCTAGATATGGTTAATTTAGATGTAAATTTAGAAGGTTATTTTTAGTTATCTTTCATAATGGCAGAGGTGGAAATTAGATGCAAGATTCATGATTACTTTATGTACTTTCCATAATGCCAGAGTTGGGTATTTTTTATAAAACAAAATAGATCCAATGGCAATTATAAGCGAGGATGATTAGAGTCTATCAAATTAAAGGATAGATGTTTCTGATTATTGTCAAGATTTCTAGGATTTATTTCTAGAGTGTCTGGTAAGAATTAACGTGAATGCTCTGTTGGATTATCTAATTAGTAATTGCAAGATTTTTTTATAAAAAATAGACCCAATGACTATTATTAGTGATGATAATTAGAGTATATTATTAAAGGGTATGTGTTTCTGATTATTGTGAGAATGGAGTAAATGATGAGAATTAACAAGAAAGCTATGTTAGAACCTCCTTTAATTAGTAATAGTAAGATAAGATAGATAATTGCTATTGATTTCTGCGTCATTTGTTCAACATTCTGTGCATGCTTAGACACTCATCTCGGCTAGGCGCATTATTGTTCCTTAGCTGCTTCATACAATGCTACTATTTGTGCCTAGTTTGTCCATATAGCTTCCATGGTCTGCTTTGTTCATATTTTCCTGAATTATGCATGCTAAACCAAGGTCTTGCTCAGTGCCTCTTATGTTGCCTTGCCTCTATGCCTCCTTGAGTAACGCACAAACAGAGCTAAGTTGAGCAAGCTAAGAGCGGCCATCATCCAGAAGAAATAGTCGAGATGGCCTTCGTTGAGGTTGTCCGGAATCCACCCGGTTTGGCTGCCGCGTGTTGTGGCAAATGCAACGACGCTGAGCACGGCTGAGTTGAAGTAAGACCCGGAGGCAATCGCGAGCTGCCCGAACGCTGCGCACAGGCTCTTCATGGTCACCGGGGCTTGGTCGTAGAAGAACTCGGTCATGCCAATGGAACCAAACATCTCGGCCGCACCATGCACAAAGAAAACTGGGCCCTGCCACAGGATGCTCATTGGCACAGGCACCTCCTGATGCCTCAGGCCGTTGGCTTCCGCGATCGCCAGCCTCCTTGTCTCCAGCAACGCAGCGAGCGCCATTGTCAGAATGGACAGTGCTTGGCCGATCCCGAGGCGCTGCCACTGGGAGAAGCCTTTCTCGTTTCCGGTGAAGCGCCGCGCCGACGGCACTAGGATGGTTTCATAGACGGCGACACAGATGAGGAAGCTGAGCACACCAATGATGGGCATGGATGCCAGTGGGATGGCAAACGAGCCAACGTGGTTATCCATGAGCATGCCTTGCTCGATCATCGTCGACTGCATCTGAGCCGTGACTGCGTAGAAAACCACGAACGATGCCCAGGTAGGGAGCGTCGAGAGCAGCATCTTTAGCTCCTCGACTTGTGTCACTGTGCAGAGCCTCCACGGACTCGACTGCGCCGTGGATTCGTTGCCCGATGGGACAATAGCAGCCTTGTCAAAGAACCTGAAGAACATCATGGTTTACAAGAATCATATTAGTTCAGTGGAAACAGTTTCTCTAGAAGATGTCGTGTCGATTTGACTGTACATTATCGATTTGCACTTTGTATGTCAAAAGTAAAAAACTTAATCACCTGAACTGATTGGTATGCTTGTTCTTATGTTCAGTTGTAGAAGGTGAACTGGCCTGCTCATATAGAAGCGAGCTATCATCCGGCAGTTTGATATGCCACTTCCTGACAGCTGCAACAACCACTTGAAGTATGCTGGTAAGGGGGCTTACTCCCATTTTCCTAAACCTGTATACCCTCGAGCCAGCTAAAAATGCAGGGAAACAGATGAGCATGAGCACTGTTGGGATCACGTAGCTGACTGCCCACCCAACATTGTCCTGCAGCCAAACAATGACCGTGCCAGACAGCAGGGAGCTGGTGGTGGTGAGGAAGAAGTACCAGTTGAAGAAGGAGCCCTTCTTCACCAGCTCCACCGGGTCATTGACGTCAAATTGGTCAGCCCCGAAGGCAGAGATGCAGGGCTTGACACCACCGCTGGCAATGGCGGCAAGGTAGAGACCAAGGTAAACCAGTGCAGGGTGAACATCGGTCTGGAACAGCATTGGGAGTGATGCTGAAGATACCAGGACCATCATTGCCTGATTAAGAGCAACATATTCAGAGCTAGCTGTAGATTAATTACATTCATATTCAATCGCAGATCGATCGGATTCCATCAGTTGCTGCTCTGAAGAATTTACCACGATGTAGACTGGGAGGAATACGACCATGGTCCAGTATCTTCCCAAGTAACTGTCTGCAACGAAAGCCCCAAGAAGTGGTGTGAGGTAGCACACTCCGGACCATGAGGAGATATTTCTCGCTGCATCCACTTTGCTCTCGTGGAGCACAGTGGTGAGTAAGGTCACCAAATTCGTCGCGATTGCAGAGAACAACATGCATTCACTGAATCCAACACCTGGTGTGCGTTGAACAAGTGAACTGGTTATTATACTAGAGAAGAGAAAAAACAAAAACAACCAGGAGGAACTTTTTGGTTGCATGAGTTGCTGCTCTCTTCTCTGGTACCTAAGATGGGATAGCATGCCCTCCAGTTCCCTGTACTTTTCTTGAGAGCAGGTTGTTTGTTGATATCAACTGATCCATCACTTGCGTACTCCGAAGCTACAACCTGCATCACCAAAGCACATCAGATTTTTGATTTGGAAGCAGGGGAGGCCCCTGCCTACTTTTTTATATTATATATAGTAGCAAACAAGAGGATTAATTAATCTTAGGATCGATACTCACTAAATTGTGTGGAATCTCGGGCACATAGGATGAGGCCTAGTCTAAGGATTAATAGCCACTATAATATGTGTCATCTCTATTACTATCCTGTCTCTGTTCTCTTGTTTGAATAGAGGTTAGAAGCTTGTTTCCAAGAATTTGTATCACCTGGATGTATTTTTCTGGAAAAACTTTTATATAATATTCTGTTATCGACGAAAATATATATAGCAAACAAGAGGGTACGGCTGAACAAGAAGATTACAAGGCTACAAAGCACCAAAACAAAAACTACTGACTAAGCATCAGAAAGCACAACAACAGCTGGGTAAGAGAAGACAAAGAGTACCTGCGGAGTAGGTTGGAGATGAAGAAGCAGAGCGTTCTCCTCGTCGGTTGCTTCCATATAGCAACCTCCTGGCTCCGGCGGAGCTGCTGCTCTATCAGTTACTCTGTCAGTCAGCTGCAGGGAAAGCAGGCTTCAGCAAGATTTCCCAGCACAATACTTTGCGTGCAAGCAGAAGAAAGTAATTAACACATGTAGGAAAAAACAGAGAGAAAAAAAGAAAGAAGTTCATTTGAGGAGAATATATGGGAAGAGGAAGAAGAAGCAGTGGAATCTGACGAGGAGCTTACTGTTCTCTTTCAGAAGACGTACGGTGCTCAGAACAGGAGGACCTACAAGATATTCCTGCAGATTTTATTAATCTCAAAACAAAGTTGAAGGAGATTCACATCCATCATGAAAGATGGAGGTTGAGCAAAGTTCCAGTTGCAAGCAAGGATGGTCGACACTTGGCAGTTGTCATCTCGTTATCTTCAGCACTTCCGGCCAACAAAGCCTGGGCCCGCCAGGGGAGAATTTTTATATTTTAATAAGTTTTTATTCAATATTTTAATAATGACTGCTAAAAAAAAATTCAGATCTAAGTCTTTTGTCGTGCCAGTGGAGCTGGCGTGACCAAATAACGCTGTCACGCCACATGCGTTGGTGCGACAAGATGTGTCACGTTAGACGACGTTTCCGACGTAGAAAACCTTGGCCCGCACTTCCACTGGCGTGACAGTATTGTTCGCGTAACGAGACTGAAACTTTGAAAAATCACAACTCTTTAATATGACGTCGGATGAAGATGAAATGTATATGAAAATTGTAGCTCTCGACGAGACCTACAACTTTCTAGTGGCGCGATCAAAACTAGAAAGTTGTAGATCTCGTCGAGAGCTACAATTTTTATATAAAGTTTATCTTTATCCGATGTCATATTAAAGAGTTATAATTTTTTAAAGTTTTAGTCTTGTCGCGCCACTCTCGGTGGCGCGACAGAACCATACTGTGACGCCAGCGGAAGTGGCACGACTAGGTTTTCCACATCAGAAATGCCGTTTAACGGGGCAGTTGTTGTCGCGCCAATGCATGTGGCGCGGCAACGTTATTTGGTCGCGCCACGTGACTAGCGCGAATAAAAGAGTCAGATCTGAAAAAAATTTAGAATCAATTATTATTAAAATATTAAATAAAAAAGGATTAAAAATAAAAAAATCCCCCAGCCAGGACACAACATCCGATTTCGACCGTACTTGCGCCTGGCGCACAGCCTGCAGTTGTACGTATGCATTTGGCAGCCAATAAATGCGGCCGGTGTCCATTAGTCCATATCACGGTCATTGACAGAGAACGATAGATCAAGCATCGCGATTTCCTTCATTCCATGCTACAGAAGTTTAAAGCGGTATTCCTTACTGAAGACTTGTTTAACTGGATTTGTATATATCCACGTCAATCCACGTTGGTTGAGATGGAAAATTAACTAATTTCCACGTCAATTCACTTCAACGCACGTAGATTGAGGTGTATATAAGTAGAAAACTAACTAATTTCCACTTCAATTCACTTCAACTAACTAATTTTCAGTTGGAGCAAGAGAAAGGTACAATCTTAGATGACAAACCTCAAAAAGTATATTACAAAATACTATAAGAAGTTGTTTGGTGCATGGAACAACAACTCAGTGTCCATGGACGAGTCGTATCATGATGATATTCCTGAAGTTTCAAACTAGGAAAAAGAGGTGTAAGTAGCACCTTTTCCTGAGGACGAGGTACAAGAAGCAATTTTCTAGATAATCATAACACAACCCCCGGTCCAGATGGTCTTCCACTGTTTTATCAAGTTTTTTGAATTTAACGAAAGATAACTTGATGGCAATGGTTGTGGAACTCCGTAAGGGTAACTTACATCTTCATGGCCTCGATTTTGGAACCATAATCTTACTGCCAAAAAGTAGCGATACGAAAAAAATTCAATAGTACAGCTTGATATGTCTTTTCAATGTCAGATTTTACCAAAGTAGCCTCTAGTAGAGTTGTAAAAGTTGCTCAATGAAGAATTAGACCTTCACAAACAACATTTCTACCTAGGAGATACATAATGGAGTATGTGACTGTTCTTCATGAAACGGTACATGAATTACCTCAAAAACAGAATGGAATGATTTTGAAGATCAATTTTAAGAAAGCATATGATAAAGTTAACTAGAATTTCTTACAACAAACACTCAGAATGAAAGGTATTGGTCCTATTTGGTGTGATTGGGTTAAGTTTTTTGTTCAATATGGGAATCTAGGAATTAAAGTAAATGATCAGATAGGGCCATATTTTAAAACAAAAGAGGTCTTAGACAAGGTGATCCATTATCTTCAATCCTTTTTAATGTTGTGGTGGATATGTTGGCAATCATCATGGCGAAAGGAAGAGGGTCAAGTTCAAGGGTTTGTTCCACACTTGGTAGAAGAAGGTTTGTCTATTCTGCAATATGAGGATGACATAGTAATTTTTGTGGACCATGATACTACATGCGAAGAACATGAAATTGTTACTTTGTGCATTTGAACAATTATCACACCTTAAAATTAACTTTCACAAAAGCAAGATCTTCCTTTTCGGGCAACAAAATATTATGAGGTTCAATACTCATAATTATTTGGTTATCAAATATGTTTTTACCCTTTCATTATTTGGGCATCCAAATGCACTATTTGAAGCTGAATAACAAGGATTGGAATTTGATTGGGGATAGAATAAAGAAAATACTCAATGGTTGGGAAGGCAAACTCCTTTTGACTAGAGGAGGCTTGTATAAATAAATTCGGTCATATCAAACTTACATATGTTCATGCTTTCTTATTTTGAGGTCCCAAAAAGAGTCCTTAAAAATAGAGTATTTGTTGGGTATCAATATTAGGGATACCCAACCAAAGGAAGTAAATGGCACATCTATGTTGACTACTCGAGGCTCAGGGAACAATCTCCGTCTCGACCGACCCTTGCACCCCGTCGGGAACAATCTCCGCCTCGCCCGACCCCTGCAACGTAAGCACGGGAGCGCCCGACACCCTTGACATATTTCTACCTCGCCCGAGGGACGCGTAAGGCCCTCGGGCAAGGCCAGGAGCCGCATGGGCCCCTACCATGGCACCCATTCCCAATGATAGGAGCATGGGAGCCGCGTTATGATCCGACATGACTCTGGTCATTCTACCACGATGACGTCCATACCTCTACAGCAATAGGGGTAACGGCAACTGTACTACCTAACTCCCTCTCTACGCAAATCTGGGCACATGCGCCGCCCATCCTCGACGGTACAAAAGCACACAGGACAAAGCATGGCCACAATGCGTTGCACCAGTGGACGGAGAGGCCAAAAGCTTGATGCCCATTGCGTCTCTGCGCTACAGGGTAAACTGCTCATGCCGGATACGGAGGAAGATGGCCACACCTGAGGCCACCTTTTTGTTTTTCTCTTTCATCTTTTCCCCCTTTCACCTTTTTACTAGCCCTCCCCTTGGGAACTATAAAAGGGGAGGCAGGGGCCACATCTAGAAGGACCCCTCTGATTGAAAACACACCTCATTGACCAAGCACTAAAACTCACACACCACCACAGAGTCTTGGGATCCGCTCCCTCTCTCGAAAGCTTGTAACCCCTACTACGAGCACTTCGGTGCAAGGCAACACGAGCAGCAGCAGAACCCACTAGACGTAGGGACATTTTTACCTGAATCAGTATAAACCCTTGTGTCCGCATTGCACACCATTCGGGCCTGGACGCGCAGATACAAATTTACTCATCTTAGTATCTAGGACGCGGTTCTAGACACCGATAGTTGGTGCGCCAGGTAGGGGGACTCTGCGCGTCATGATCCACTTCGCCAGGCTTCGGTTGGCCGATCACCGCGTTCGCTTCACTCTGGGCTCCCATATCCGATTTGGGAGCCTAGATTTTCTCTGCATGGGGTGGATCACGACCTGGTCCTGCTCCCCTCTTCCTTGCCGGTCGACCCTGCGTCCCCTCCAAGTTCTGATGAAGGCGTCGGAGAACTAGACCTTGCTGGCACGAAGGGGGAGTACGCCTTGCCATCCCCTACTGAGTCACCCGACTCGCCCGCCGACGTCGACTCCATCACCGAGTTGATGGCCAACCTTTGTGTGCATGCCAACGAGGCGCAGGTTTCTGGGGGCTCTCAGCCCCATCCATGGCTTTGACTACCCAAGGCTGGAGCGTCAACTCGACGCCATCCTAGGACCATGCCCATCCTAGGAGGATCTCCATTGCCTCTACTTCGTCTTCGCCAACGTCTTGGCACAGCTCTCGGGGGGACCACCGCTCTCCCCGGAGATGAGCGCCGTGCCAGCACAACCGGCATGGCCTTACGGGCTGCACAATACCACAAGGACCTATAGTCGCCGCACACGGCCTGTAGAGGACGCGTCTGTGGGATTGCCAAGCCACCACCTATAGTCCCTCTCGAAGCTCCTCGCGAGCACCACGACGTCCTCAAGCGTCGGCTCTAAGGAGGACAGTGGCGGCTGGGCTGGTGCTGACTTCTCCAGGCTCAACAACACAGGGGCTCTGCGCCAGTTCCTTGATAGCAACAACTACCTTCTCGAGGGCTTTGACTCTTACGACAAGAGCCACGACCCGTCTCGAGAGTGCTTTGTGTGCGATGGAGAGCTCCACGAGGGAATCTCCAACGAGAATGAGGGTGAACACACCCCGATCGATGCCGCGACCCGCATCGCCGTGCGCGCTGGGGGTGCAGCCATGCCACCGCCCGTGGGGCGATCACAACCCTAGCTGGAGCAACTCCGAAAGCTAGAGAGAAAGCTTGAGGAGGAGCGACAGCAGCTGGTGCAACTGCACGTAGCTCTCGAGCAGGAGCTCGAGAGTCGCAACGACGGCGGTGCGTCTCCTCTGACATAGCAAGGTAAAGTTGTTTGGCATATCATCCATACTTTACTAAGGACATGTTTAGAACATATAGACATATTTGCATGTCAAATAGGCTCATTCATGAAAATCAAATGCTTTAGATGTATATATGGTACCACTATTGCTTCTATGTTTGTTTGATCTAGTGGTAGCATATGACATGTTTGTGGGCTTGCAAACCTAGTGTTGAATCTAGTAAACAAGCTCATGATGTGTAATTCAACATGGTCAAGATAACCCTTATACTTTATGAGGTGTGAAGAAGCTTGTCCTTGGATCCAACTGAATTACATATTCTAGGCAAGTGATCTAGATTGAACCATAATTTGAACTCCCTCATATTGATTGACTTGACTCTTACTAAAATTGGCACCTTTTTGGTGATTGTTGACAAAGGGGGAGAAGTAAGTCACAAAGGTATAGTAAGGGGGAAAGAAAGCAAAGATATGATATTGGAAAGGGATAAATTAAAATTGAGCACACAAGTAGGGGGAGCAAGCTCATGAATCATTTGTTGCATTTGTATGTGCATTAACATGATGAATTGTTGCATTGCAAAGCTTAAATTCATATTCATGATTGTATGGTGATTGCTAGAAATAGAACTTGAATGATGATTTGTTAAGAGTAGCTTTACAAGTGGTATCTAGACACCCTTTGCTTTTAATGTTGATCTCACGGGGTACTTTAGTGTTTGTGATCTTTGCAAGTGATGTATTACAAGTGGTGTCTAGCTACATCGATGCTAAGGATGGTATATAAAGGCAACTCCGATTGGTATCACGCTTCAAAGGTCCATTCTATATACCTTAGCATCAATTTGATAGTAGTAAATCTCCCAAAATTCAAATCCATACATATGTGCATAATTGAACCAAACTCATGGAAGCACATATGTAGGGGGAGCTAATACTATCGAAATTGAAAATTGATTTCATTTCATATCTTTGTGATGGTTGTCATCAATTACCAAAAAGGGGGAGATTGAAAGCCCAAGTTTGGTTTTGGTAATTAATGACACCAAGTTGCTAATGCCATGTGTTAAGTGTTTTGAGTTAGGCATAAGCAACACATGTGATGAAGGTGTGTGTGGCAAGGAGTGTGGACACTAAATCACAAAGAGATGGTGCATGGACATGAAATGTTGATCATGATGGAATGCACATAAAATATTGGACATGATGATCAATTGGAGGAGAATGATCTAAGAGCGCAAGGCAAAGGTATAACCATAGGGTTTTCCTTTTGCCGGTCTAAGTTTAGTAGAGAAGTGATTGACCGGATTTAGGATACATAGCCGACTATCAAGAGGGGCAATCACGGTTAGCTCGGGAATCAAGTGCCACTAGATCAATGTCTTGAGCATATGCATTAGGATCTAGTAGAGAGCTAACATAACGCCTTGAAAATGTTTGTGAAATGCTAACACACATGCACTTGGTGGTGTACACTTGGTGGTGTTAGCACATTTGCAAAGGCGGTCGAGTTTAAGCGGTAGAGAGGGGTTTGGGTTCCTCTCTCCCTCCCGCCGAGCTTGCGAGGCGGGATTCAGCGCTTTTTGGGGAAGTGAAACGCCTATTTTCTACTGCGCCGGAAGTCAAAAAAGAAACGGAGGCGAACGTCGGTCACTGTGGTGATCGGACGCTGCACCGGACGCGGTCACGATTGGACTGGACGCGTCCGGTCAGTACTTGCAGCAGTCAGGCGCGCAGGTGCTAGGGTTTGCAACCGGCGCGTCCGGTCCCTCACGGAACCGGAGCATCCAGTCAGGCACCCAGAGGGGCAGAACTGGTCGTAGAGCCGACCGGACGCGCGGCGCATCCGGTCACGTGCGATCGGACGCGTCCCGTCGCGGTGAGAGCTTACTGGACTCCGACCGGACGCCGGGTGCAGCGCGTCCGGTCAAACGCTGGAGCATGTCCGGTCACGGCAACGGTAACTTCTGACGTGCACTGTTCATGCTTGTCCTGTAGTGACCGGAGCGTCCGGTCAGCACAATTTGCACTGCGTCGTCCGGTAACGGCTAGCTGCGTACCCCTTCGCTATAAATAGAAGTTGTCCGGGGTTTGAGGGCAACTCTTGCACATTTTGAGACCTAGAGACATCCTTTGAGCTAGAGAACAACCCCTCCACTCATCTCTTTGCTTAGTTGCACATCTTGAGTGAGATTGAGTGAGATTCAAGTGCATTGCTTGAGAGTTGCATTCTAGAGGCACTTGATCTTCGAGTTGTTGCGGATTTCTTGTTACTCTTTCGTGTTTCCCGACACGGTAGACGGCTTGGAGCAGCGGAGGTGATTGAGCTCATAATTGAAGATTGTTGGAGCCCTCACCAAGTGTTGTAAGGGGTTCTTGATCCTTCCCCGCGGGAGTTCACAAATTGGATACTCTAGTGGAGCTTATGGCTTGGAGGATCCCCTTCTTGTGTGCGGTTGTGCGGCGCCCGCCAAGGGCTCGACTCTTGATAGTCGATTAGCTCACGAACCGACAAGTAGGTGTATCGCCACAACGAGGAGTAGCTTGCCGGGAAGCAAGTGAACCTCGGTAAAAATCGTGTGTCATCTCTTTACCGTGGATTTGTCTTGTGGTTGATCATTGTGATTGATTCATCGAGTGCATTACTTCTCTACATTGTTGGTATAAGAATCAAGTCACTTGCTCTTTACTTTCTTGTACTAGTTCTAGTGTAGTTTGCTTAGTGTAGCTTTTATCACATAGGAGTAAGTAGCTTAGTGACTTAGTCTTCTTGGTGTGTATTAGAGATCATAGCCTTGCTTCACTAGAATTGTATAGGTGGCTTGCATAGTGTAGTTGAGCTAGTGCTAGAATTAGCTTAGCCATCTTTTATACTAACGTGATTGTTTAGTGAAGCTTGTAGATTTTTAAATAGGCTATTCACCCCCCCTCTAGCCATTTGGACCTTACAAGTGGTATCAGAGCCGAGACGCCGTTTATTTGAGGCTTAACAACCTACGGTGAAAAAGAAATAGCTCAATTAAGCTTGCACATCAACAACACCAAGAAGGCACCTCACTTTGATGGCACAAATTATGCATATTGGAAGGTTAAGATGACCGCACACCTCAAATCAATCAATAGAGAAGTGTGGAAGGTCACCGAAACAAAATTTGAGGTTGCTAATCCGGAAGCACCTACACCGGTGGAAGAGAAGAAGCTCCAATGCAATGATATTGCTATTAGTGCTCTTCATGAGGCATTAGATGACAAGACATTTGAGCAAGTGAAGAACATAGAAGTTGCGCATGATGCTTGGGCCAAGCTAGAAGAAACATTTGAGGGCACCGAAGGCACAAAGACCGCTAAAGCATATATCTTGCAAGAAAAGTTTTCTAGCTTCAAAATGTAAGAAGATGAGAGTGTACCGGAAATGTTTCATAGGTTGCAAGTCATTGTCAATGAGCTCAAGGCACTTGGTGAGGAGGTCAAGGACAACCAATTCTCTATGAAGTTCTTGAGAAGCTTGCCTAAGAGGTTTGATACATCGATCACCGTGCTAGTGAGGACTACATTGAAGGATTCAACTCCTCAACAAGTATTCCAAGAAGTGATGACTGATGATTCATATAGAGAAATGATGAGAAAGAAGAGTTGGTCAAAAAGAAGAAGAAGGAAAGTGAGAAGAAGGATGATGAGAAGAAGAAGAGTGTGGCATTCAAAGCCACCACATCCAAGGGCAAATCCAAGATTGAATCATCAAGTGATGAAGACTCAAGCTCTTGTGATAGTGATGACATTGATGAGAAGATGGCTCTCTTTGTCAAGCAATTTGGCAAATTCATGAAGAAGAAAGGCTTTCGTGCAAGAAGGAGGAAGAACTCATCCAAGAAGAATGAGCATACCATGAGATGTTTTAGATGCCATAGCAAGGACCATCTCATTGCAAAGTGTCCTTATGATAGTGATGATGAAGATGCTATCAAGAAGGAGAGGAAGAAGCAAAAGAAGAAGCAAGAAAAGAAGGAGAATTCTCATAAGAAGAAGAATGATTCTCATGTTACTACATGGGATAGTGATGATTCCTCAAGTGATGATAAGGATGACAACAAGAGCAAGAAGAAGGGACATGCTAGCATTGCCATCCAAGAGAAGGTCTCCCTCTTCGACACTCCATCGTGCTTCATGGCTAAGGCCGCTAAGGTATCATCCGACGATGAGAGTGATCATGATAGTGCTAGTGATATTGATAGTGATGATGATGATCTAACTAAAGATGAACTAATCATTATGCTAGAAGATTGCACTCAACATTTCAAAGAATCTAGAAAGGAGTGCAAGGGCTTGCTTAAGGAAAAGAAAAACCTTATGCAAGAACTTGATGAGCTTAGGGCATCTTATGAGAGTCTAAAGGTAGACCATAAGAAGCTTCAAAAGTCTCACACTAAGCTTGAAGAAGCTCATTCCTCTCTAGTTGAAAAATCTGAAAACATACCAACTAATGTTGAGAAAGCTAAAACTTGCAACATAGGCATATCTTGTGATATAATTGATGAATCTTGTCATAAGTCTATTGTTGTTGCTCCCACTAACCCTTCATGTAGCTCATCTACATCATCCTCATCTAGTAGTGACGGTTTCACTTGTGACTCCACACTAATAGTTGAGAATGAAAATCTCAAGAAGGAGGTAAAAGAGCTCAATCACACCTTAGCTAAGGCTTATGGTGGTGAGGACCGCTTGCTTATGTGCTTGGGTAGCCAAAGAGCTTCTCTCTACAAAGAGGGATTGGGATATAACCCCAAGAAAGGCAAGGCCGCTTTTGCTCCTCACAAGACTCGTTTTATGAAGAACAATGGTAGCTATTGCAAAAGTTGCAAGCAAGTTGGTCACATAGAGCGGCATTGCATGAACAAGAAATCCAATGCTAATGTATCCTCAATTAAGTTTGATTCTTTCTATATACTTACCAAGGGTACAAATGGTGTTCATGCTAAGTTCATTGGTACACCATGGATGGGCTCAAAGAAGAAAGCCATTTGGGTACCAAAGAGCTTGGTCACTAACCTTGGAGGACCCAAACAAGTTTGGGTACCTAAAAAGAATTGATCTTGTCTTGTAGGTCAATTACAAAGCCGGAGGAAGGCATTGGGTGCTTGATAGTGGGTGCACTCAACATATGACCGGGAATTCTTGTATGTTCAAATCAATTGATACAAGTCAAAATGGTGGTTTTGATGCTATCACTTTTGGCAACAACAAGAAAGGCAAGGTCAAGGGGCTTGGTAAAATTGCTATCTCAAATGACATGAGCATATCTAATGTATTGCTAGTTGAGAGCTTGGATTTCAATCTTTTGTTGGTGGCACAACTTTGTGATCTTGGCTTCAAGTGCATATTTGGTAGTGATGATGTTGAAGTCATAAGTGTTGATGGATCAAATTTGATATTCAAAGGATTTAGACATGGTAGCTTGTACTTGGTTGACTTCAATGATAGTGAGACACAATTGACATCATGCTTGCTTAGCAAATCTAGTATGGGATGGTTGTGGCATAGAAGGCTTGGTCATGTTGGAATGAAACAATTGAACAAAATTTTGAGGCATGACTTAGAGGCTTGAAAGATGTGACTTTTGAAAAGGATAAACCATGTAGTGCTTGTCAAGCCGGCAAACAAGTTAGAAATGCACATCCTAGTAAGAGTGAAATGAGCACATCAAAGGCATTTGAGCTATTGCACATGAACTTGTTCGGGCTAACAACATACACTAGCATTGGTGGCAACAAGTATGGTTTTGTGATTGTTGATGACTACACTAGATACACTTGGGTGTTCTTTCTCTATGACAAGAGTGATGTTTATGATCTATTCAAGTCATTTGTCAAGAGAGTGCAAAATGAGTTTGAGACAACTATCAAGAAGATTAGAAGTGACAATGGTAGTGAGTTCAAGAACACAAGAATTGAAGATTTATGTGATGATCTTGGTATTGGACATCAATTCTCTCCAACATACACTCCTCAATCCAATGGTGTAGTTAAAAGAAAGAATAGAACCTTGATTGATATGGCTAGATCAATGCTTAGTGAATACAATGTGAGTCATTTATTTTGGAGTGAAGCTATCAACACGGCTTGCTATTGTAGTAACCATCTCTATTGTCATGGGAAGCTTGGGAAGACACCATATGAGCTGTTGAATGGAAGAAAGCCGAACATTGCATACTTTAGAGTGTTTGGTTGCAAATGCTATATTCTTAAGAAAGGCACTAGATTGAGCAAGTTTGAAAAGAAATGTGATGAAGGGTTCTTACTTGGTTATTCTACCACAAGCAAAGCATATAGAGTTTGGAATCTCACAAATAGCACCTTGGAAGAGGTTCATGATGTTGAGTTTGATGAAACCTAAGGGTCTCAAAATGAAGCTCAAAACCTTGATGATGTGAGAGGAGATCAATTGGCAAAAGCAATGAAGAACATGGATATTGGTGATGTTAGGCCAAGGCAAGTTGATGATGATGATGACATTTAAATGATTAATCAAGATGTGCAAATTGATACAAATCAAGCAAGCTCAAGTGGTACTCATGATGAAGCTCAAGTTCAAGGTCAAACAAGTGGAAGCAATCAACTCCCAATACTCCAACCTACTAGTATTGCAAGAGATCATCCATTGGACCAAATCATTGGTAGAATTCAAAGTGGTGTTCAAACTAGATTAAGATTAGCATCCTTTTGTGAGCACTACTCATTTGTGTCACTTGAAGAACCTAAGAAAGTAGAAGATGCCTTGAAGGATTCCGATTGGGTGAATGCCATGCATGAAGAGCTAAATAACTTCACTAGAAATCAAGTTTGGAAACTTGTTGAAAGGCCGAAGAACTACAATGTAATTGGCACCAAATGGGTCTTTAGAAACAAGCAAGATCAAGATGGCATGGTTGTAAGGAACAAAGCAAGATTAGTAGCACAAGGATACACTCAAGTTGAGGGTCTTGACTTTGGAGAGACATATGCACCGGTTGCAAGATTGGAGGCTATTAGAATCTTATTAGCATATGCTTGTGCACACAACATCAAGCTCTATCAAATGGATGTCAAAAGTGCATTTCTCAATGGCTACATCAATGAGGAAGTTTATGTTAAACAACCTCCCAGTTTTGAAGATGACAAGAAGCCCGACTATGTTTTCAATCTAAAGAAGGCATTGTATGGTTTGAAGCAAGCACCTAGAGCATGGTATGAGAGATTGAGGGACTTTCTGCTCTCTAAAGGGTTCAAGATGGGAAAGGTTGACACCACTCTCTTCACCAAGAAGCTTGGAAATGACTTGTTTGTGTTGCAAATCTATGTGGATGATATCATTTTTGGATCAACCAATCAAGATTTTTGTGAAGAGTTTAGAAAAATGATAGCAAATGAGTTTAAGATGTCTATGATTGGAGAGCTTAGTTACTTGGACTTCAAATCAAGCAAATGAAGAATGGCACTTTTGTAAGTCAAGGCAAGTACATCAAGGACATGATCAGGAAGTTTGGATTGCAAGATGATAAGCAAATGAGTACACCAATGGGCACAAATGATCAATTGGGTGTTGATGCTAGTGGCAACATGGTAGATCAAAAGCAATACCGGTCTATGATTGGAAGTTTGCTCTATGTCACCGCTTCTAGGCTGGATGTGATGTTTAGTGTGTGCAAATGTGCAAGATATCAAGCTTCACCTAGAGAAAGTCACTTGAAAGCAACCAAAAGAATATTGAGATATCTTAAGGGCACTCATGATGTTAGACTATGGTATCCCAAGGGATCTAATTTTGAGTTGGTTGGATATTCAGATTCCGACTATGGTGGTTGCAAGATTGATAGAATGAGCACAAGTGGCACTTGTCAATTGCTTGAAAGGTCTCTTGTTTCATGGTCATCAAAGAAACAAAATAGTGTTGCACTATCTACCGCCGAGGCCGAATACATTAGTGCCGGTAGTTGTTGTGCACAATTGCTTTGGATGAAAGCAACCTTGAATGACTTTGGAATCAAATTTTAGAATGTACTATTATTTTGTGACAATAAAAGTGCTATCAAGATGACTCAAAATCCGGTTCAACATTCAAGAACCAAGCACATTGACATAAGGCATCACTTCATAAGAGACCATCAACAAAAGGGTGATATTAGCATTGAGAGCATTGGCACCGAAGATCAACTAGCCGACATATTCACAAAGCCACTTGATGAAAAGAGATTTTACAAGTTGAAGAATGAATTAAACATACTTGACTTCTCGAACTTGAGATGAGAGCACCCCCACATTCTTAAATGACATGCCTCTCCTCTGACATAGCAAGGTAAAGTTGTTTGGCATATCATCCATACTTTACTAAGGACATGTTTAGAACATATAGACATATTTGCATGTCAAATAGGCTCATTCATGAAAATCAAATGCTTTAGATGTATATATGGTACCACTATTGCTTCTATGTTTGTTTGATCTAGTGGTAGCATATGACATGTTTGTGGGCTTGCAAACCTAGTGTTGAATCTAGTAAATGAGCTCATGATGTGTAATTCAACATGGTCAAGATAACCCTTATACTTTATGAGGTGTGAAGAACCTTGTCCTTGGATCCAACCGAATTATATATTCTAGGCAAGTGATCTAGATTGAACCATAATTTGGACTCCCTCATATTGATTGACTTGACTCTCACTAAAATTGGCACCTTTTTGGTGATTGTTGACAAAGGGGGAGAAGTAAGTCACAAAGGTATAGTAAGGGGGAAAGAAAGCAAAGATATGATATTGGAAAGGGATAAATTAAAATTGAGCACACAAGTAGGGGGAGCAAGCTCATGAATCGTTTGTTGCATTTGTATGTGCATTAACATGATGAATTGTTGCATTGCAAAGCTTAAATTCACATTCATGATTGTATGGTGATTGCTAGAAATAGAACTTGAATGATGATTTGTTAAGAGTAGCTTTACAAGTGGTATCTAGACACCCTTTGCTTTTAATGTTGATCTCACAGGGTACTTTAGTGTTTGTGATCTTTGCAAGTGATGTATTACAAGTGGTGTCAGCACTTTTTGGGGAAGTGAAACACCTATTTTCTACTGCACCGGAAGTCAGAAAAGAAACGGAGGCGAACGGCGGTCACTGTGGTGATCGGACGCTGCACTGGACGCGGTCACGATTTGACCGGACGCGTCCGGTCAGTTCTTGCAGCAGTCAGGTGCGCAGGTGCTAGGGTTTGCAACCGGCGCAACCGGCGCAGGTGCTGGGGCGGCCATGCTACACGAAGTTCACGGCCATCCCGAACTACACCTACCTCAAGCTCAAGATGCTAGGGCCCAACGGGGTCATCACCGTCCGCACCACTTACCAGCACGCCTACGAGTGCGACATCGAATGATGCGAATACGCAGAGGCCATCATCGAGTCCAAGGCACTTGCAGTCGATCTGGAAGCGTGCCTCAGGGAGGCACCCAACCCCAAGCGGTCCACCAGCTCCTTCAAACCTATTGAGAGAGTCAAGGAGGTCCCCCTCGACCCTAGCAGCTCGGACAGCAAGGGCACCGCCTTGGATTCCAAATAGGAAGCAGTGTTCATCGACTTTCTCCGTGTGAATAGCGACATGTTCGTGTGGAGTACCTCAGACATGCCTGGCATCCCGAGGGAAGTCACCGAGCACTCCTTGGACATCCGGGCTAGCTCCAAACCGGTGAGGCAACGACTACGCTGCTTCGACGTGGAAAAGCGCAGGGCAATCGGGGAGGAGATTCACAAGCTACTGCAGCCAAATTCATCAAGGAGGCATTCCATCCTAAGTGGTTAGCTAACCCTGTACTTGTAGAAATGAAAAATGGTAAATGGAGAATGTGTGTTGACTATACTGAAAGTCCTATGTTTGGTGTTGGTAATTAGTGACAATGCCTAAGTACTAATCCTATGCCTAAGTTGTATGTAGCATATGAGGATTAGTACATTCCAAGGTTGGTGGCAAGATGGACATGGTGATCATGATGGCCACACTTGGATTTGGATGCAACCCTACATGATCAAGGCAAAGGTATATGCTTAAGGGTTGTGTTTTAGTAACCAAGACACCTAGTGGGTGTGGTTACATTATAGGATAGATAGCCGTACTATAAAGAGGGGAATGACGCGGCTATTGAACTCCTAAGTGCCTCTAGGTGTGCATTTCATGATCATATGCATTTGGATAGAACTAATAACGCCTCGAAAAATGATTGTGAAAAAGCTAACACACTCACACATGACGTGATCACTTGGTGGTGTTAGCACATTTACGACGGCGTTGGAGTTTGAGCGGTAGAGAGGGTTTGGGGTCCTCTCTCCCTCCCGCCGAGCGTGCGAGCGCGGGATTCAGGCGATTTCGGGGAAATGAAATGCCTATTTTCTACTACGCCGAAAGTCGGAAATCAAACGGAAAAGAAACGGAAGCGAACGGAGGTCACAGTGGTGACCGGACGCTGCACCGGACGCTGCACCGGACGCGGTCACTGTTTGACCGGACGCGTCCGGTCAACCTCCGGTGTCTGCGCGTTTTTCAGGTGTTCGATCGGACGCGAGGTGCGTCCGGTCACAGGCGACCGGACGCGTCCGGTCGTCCAGGGAGCTTACTGGACTCTCACCGGACACTGGCACTGTGGCGTCCGGTCAGTTCTTCAGCGCGTCCGGTCGTTGTTTCGTTGTGCGCGGTTCAGGGTTGACCAGCGCGTCCGGTCAGTCACGGGACCGGCGCGTCCGGTCATGACCAGCGCGTCCGGTCGTTGCGACCGGTGCGTCCGGTCAGTGGTTCGCGAAATAGCCGTTGAGCGACCGGCGCGTCCGGTCGTTGCGACCGGTGCGTCCGGTCAGTGGTTCGTGAAATAGCCGTTGAGCGACCGGCGCGTCCGGTCGTTGCGACCGGCACGTCCGGTCGGCGTTTCGAAATCTAGCCGTTACGCGACCGGAGCGTCCGGTCGTTACGACCGGCGCGTCCGGTCAACGCGAGTTCTGCTGAATCAAGTTTCTAACGGCTATATTCGAAGGGGTACGTCTATATATACTCGTTGGCCGGCTCAAGGCTCTATCTCTTGAACATTTGACATACTTGTGAGCACTTTGAGCTAAGCAACTCCCCTCCCACTCATCTCTCTTGCTTCTTTGCATATTCGAAGTGAGATTAAGTGATCCAAGTGCATTTGCATTGTGAGATAGCATCTAGTTGGCACTTGGTGGTTGATTTGCTGCGGGATTCTTGTTTCTCTTGGTGGTTGCCGCCACCTAGACGGCTTAGAGCAGCTTGGAGGCGTTGGCAAGAGTTGGTGATTGTTCTTGGCCACCTCCGGTGTTTGTGAGGGGTTTGTGCCTACCTCGGCGAAGCGCCAAAGGCAACATTAGTGGATTGCTCGTGTCATTGCAACCTTTTGCCATTTGGTAGGTTCTTGTGGTGCCTTTCGAGAGGCTCGGTGTGAGACCGATTAGCCACCGAACCACGTGGTGAAGAGGGACACAACGGGGACTAGCGTGCCGGCAAGCACGTGAACCTCGGGATAAATCTTGTGTCATCACTTTCATATTGTGATTGATTGATCCCGGTGTTCGATTGTATTGGTATTCATTGTTGATCATATTGGTTGGCTCAATACTTCGCCCCTCGGTGAAACCCTTCTAACTCTATCTTGTATTACTTTCTTAGTTATCTTTGCTAGCTTGTTAGCTTTGCTAGAGTAGCTCTTTTGTGTAGCTTGCTAGTTATAGTTGTAGTTACCTTCTCGGTTTGACTTGTGCGGTTGAGTGCCAATTTACTAGAATTGTGAATTGGATAGGTGGCTTGCATACACCCCGTAGGCTAAGCAAAACTCGCATCTCGCTACTTGTTATATTGATAAACTTGTTTAGCTTGTCTTTGTAGAATTTTTAAAAGGCTATTCACCCCCCCTCTAGCCATCAAGACCTTTCAAGTGGTATCGGAGCCGTGGTCACCGTTTGTAAGGCTTAACAACCTCGGTGTAAGATGGCTCAAGTTGTGTTCAACCATGTCGGGGGCAAGCCTCCATTCTTTGATGGTGTCTCTTCTTTTGATCATTGGAAAAGAAAGATGAAGCAATATCTTGGCTCTATCAATGAGAAGGTTTGGGAGGTGACACATCATGATTATGCTATCATTGATCCCGACAACCTCACCAACAATGACCGCATCAACAACCAATGCAACACTATGGCTCTCAACACTCTCTACAATGGGATTGATGCAAAGGTCTTTGAGCAAATCAAGGATCTTGAGATGGCAAGTGAAGTGTGGACAAGATTAGAGGAAACATATGAGGGCACTTCAACGGTAAAGAGTGCCAAGCTCTATATGCTCAAGGATAAGTTTGCAAGCTTCAAGATGAAGGATGATGAGTCCATACCGGAGATGTTCTATAGGCTACAAGTTATTGTCAATGATCTCAAGAGCCTAGGAGAAGATGTGAAGGACAAGGACTTCTCACATAAGTTCTTGATGAACTTACCTAAGAAGTTTGCTATCTTGAGGAAGATGATCCAAAGAGAGGGTTTGGATAAGGTAACTCCAAACCAAGTGCTTGGAGATGTCATGACCGATGCTCAATATGATGATGATGAAGATGAAGATGAGAAGAAGGAGATCAAGGTCAAGCAAGAGAAGCCCATTGCATTCAAGGCTTCATCTTCTAAGGGCAAGAGCAAGGTGGAGAGTGATGATGATGATCCATTCGATGATGAGACCATGGCCCTCCTAGTGCACAAGATGGGAAGGTTCATGAGGAAGAAAGGATATGGTGCAAGGAAGAGAAGGGACTTCATGAAGGCTAAGGAGGTGCTTTGCTACAATTGCAATAGCCCCGATCATGTAGTGGCAAAGTGCCCCTATGAAGACAAAAGATATCATGATGGGGAGTTGAAGTTGAAGAAGAACAAGAAGGACAAGAAGGAGAAGAAAGAAAAGAGGAGCTTCACTATCAACAAGAAGAAGAAAGGTGGTGGTTATGTGGTCACTTGGGATAGTGACAACTCCGATAGTGATGATGATAGCTCTAGTGATGATGAGAGGACCACTCGGCGAGCCATTGCAAGCATCGCCCTCTCCAACAAGTCATCCATCTTCGACACTACATCGACATGCCTTATGGCCAAGCCTACCAAGGTAAAATATGATGATAGTGATGATGATTCTTGTGCTAGTGATGATTGTAGGAGTGATGATGAGGAGGATGAGGACTACTCCAAGGATGATCTATTGGGCATAATAGATCAAATGAGCAAGGGCTACAAGAGGACAACCAAGAAATACAAAATCTTGGAACAAGAGCTCATTGCCAAGAGCAATGAAAATGATGCCTTGATGGAGGAGCTTGTTGCTCTCAAAAAGAGTAAGGAGTGCAAAGGAATTGAACAAGAGCTCAAAGCTCTTAGGAAATCCTTTGATGAGCTAGAGGCCTCTCGTGAGTGTCTAAAGGAAGACCACGAGGACCTTGAAGTTGCTCACACTAGGCTTAAGGAAGCCCACTCCTCTCTACTTGAGCTCATCAAGGAGAAGGACCTCAAGTTGGAGAAGCTCATGAAGGAAGCTAAGGAGGAGCAAGTGATTGTCACTTGTGATATTGGACTAACATGTGATATTATTGATGATTCTTTATTTGTTGGTCCTACTAATGCTTCATGTAGCTCATTATCATCCACCACAACCAACTCTACCTCTACTACTAGTGATTCATCACTTGTGGTTGAGAATGAGACTCTCAAGAGAGAGGTGGATGATCTCACCCGCGCATTAGGCAATGCCTATGGTGGGGATGCCCGCTTGCTAAAATGCTTGGGTAGCCAAAGGTTCTCTCTTAACAAAGAGGGTTTGGGCTATACTCCCAAGAAGGGCAAGGCGGCCTTTGCTACTCCAAAGTCTCGCTTTGTGAAGAGCAATGGTCGTTATTGCAATAGATGCAAGCAAGTTGGGCATCTAGAGATTAATTGTAATAAAATGAACAAGAACAACAACAAGTTTCATGCTAAAATGGATTATATTCCTTTTGATTCTTGTTATGTGCTTACCAAGGGTGAGAAAGGTGTGCATGCTAAGTTTGTTGGTACACCAATTGTGGGTCCAAAGAAGAAGGCCATTTGGGTACCAAAGAGCTTAGTGACTAACCTCCAAGGACCCAAGCAAGTATGGGTACCTAAAAGACATTAAATTGTTTTGTAGGTAAATTACAAGGCCGGAGGAAGGCATTGGGTGCTTGATAGTGGGTGCTCTCAACAAATGACCGGTGATTCAAGAATGTTCAACTCTCTCAAATCAAATGATAGTGGTATTGATAGTATCACATTTGGTGATAATAGCAAGGGTGATGTGAAGGCTCTTGGAAGGATTGCAATCTCAAATGATCATAGCATTTCCAATGTGCTCTTAGTTGAAAAGTTGAACTTCAATCTTCTCTCGGTTGCTCAATTGTGTGATCTTGGATTCAAGTGCATATTTGGTGTTGATGATGTGGAGATAGTTAGTGTTGATGGCTCCAATTTGATCTTCAAGGGTTTTAGATATGAGAATCTATACTTGGTTGATTTCAATGCTAGTGACACTCAACTCTCAACATGCTTGCTCACCAAATCAAGTATGGGTTGGTTATGGCATAGAAGACTTGGTCATGTTGGCATGAAGCAATTGAACAAGTTAGTGAAGCATGACTTAGTTAGAGGCTTGAAGGATGTCACATTTGAGAAGGATAAGCTATGTAGTGCATGTCAAGCCGGAAAGCAAGTAGGCAACACTCATCCATTGAAGAGCATTATGAGTACCTCCAAGGCATTTGAGTTGTTGCACATGGATCTATTTGGGCCAACCACATATACAAGCATTGGTGGCAACAAGTATGGTTTTGTGATTGTGGATGATTTCACTAGATACACATGGGTATTCTTTCTTGTGGACAAGAGTGATGTATTTGACATATTCAAGAAGTTCATCAAGAGGGTACAAAATGAGTTTGAGATCACAATCAAGAAAGTGAGAAGTGACAATGGAAGTGAGTTTAGAAACACAAGAGTTGATGAGCTATGTGAGGAGCTTGGAATCAAACATCAATTCTCGGCCAAGTATACACCTCAATCTAATGGCCTAGTTGAGAGGAAGAATAGAACCTTGATTGATATGGCAAGATCAATGTTGAATGAGTATAATGTGAGTCATTCATTTTGGGCCGAAGCAATCAACACGGCTTGCTTCTATAGCAACCGCCTCTATTGCCACAAGTTTCTAGAGAAGACACCATATGAGATCTTAAATGGAAGAAAGCCCAACATTGCATACTTTCAGGTATTTGGTTGCAAATGCTATATCTTGAAGAAGGGCACTAGATTGAGCAAGTTTGAGAAGAAATGTGATGAAGGATTCCTACTTGGTTACTCCACTACTAGCAAAGCTTATAGAGTTTGGAATTTGGCTAGTGGTTTACTTGAGGAAGTTCATGATGTTGAGTTTGATGAAACAAATGGCTCTCAAGATGAGGAAAATAACTTGGATGATGTGAGAGGAACTCAATTGACCAATGCTATGAAAGAAATGGATATTGGTGATATTAGGCCAAAGCAAGTGATTGATGTGGATGACAACAAAGATCAAGTGCTCCAAAGTCCAATTACACAAGCTAGTGGGTCTTTAATGCAAAATCAAGC
Organism: Saccharum hybrid cultivar R570; assembly: GCA_038087645.1. Classification (NCBI taxonomy): domain Eukaryota; kingdom Viridiplantae; phylum Streptophyta; class Magnoliopsida; order Poales; family Poaceae; genus Saccharum; species Saccharum hybrid cultivar. The sequence continues at coordinate 26,986,995 of JAQSUU010000066.1, read as the reverse complement.
TAGTACATCATCTCAAGTGCAACAAGATCAACAAGTGGCTAGTTCATCATCTCCAACTCATGATCAACATCAACATCCAAGCAATCAAGTCCAAGTGCTTCAACCAACCAACATTGCAAGAGACCATCCATTAGATTCCATCATTGGTGACATACAAAGGGGAGTTCAAACTAGATCAAGATTGGCATCATTTTGTGCTCACTCTTCTTTTGTGTCAATGGAAGAACCCAAGGACATTGATAAAGCATTGAGAGATCCGGATTGGGTAAATGCAATGCATGAAGAGCTCAACAACTTCAAGAGAAATGAAGTATGGGAACTAGTTGAGAGGCCTAAGAATCATAATGTCATTGGAACAAGATGGGTCTTTCGCAACAAGCAAGATCAAGATGGGATAGTAGTAAGGAACAAAGCAAGACTAGTGGCTCAAGGTTACACACAAATAGAGGGTCTTGACTTTGGTGAAACTTATGCCCCGGTTGCAAGATTGGAAGCAATTAGGATCTTACTTGCCTATGCTTGCGCTCATAATATCAAGCTATATCAAATGGATGTGAAGAGTGCATTTCTCAACGGGTACATTCAAGAGGAGGTGTATGTGGAGCAACCTCCTGGTTTTGAAGATGACAAGAAACCCAACCATGTATACAAGTTAAGGAAGGCTTTGTATGGATTGAAGCAAGCACCTAGAGCATGGTATGAAAGATTGAGGGACTTCTTGCTAACCAAAGGATTTGTCATGGGCAAAGTGGATACTACTCTATTCACCAAGAAGATTGGGAAAGACTTGTTTGTATTGCAAATATATGTTGATGATATCATCTTCGGTTCAACCAATCAAGATTATTGTAATGAGTTTGGGAAAATGATGGCAAAGGAATTTGAAATGTCAATGATCGGTGAACTTAGTTTCTTTCTTGGACTTCAAATCAAACAAATGAAAGAAGGAACATTTGTGAGCCAAACCAAGTACATCAAAGATATGCTCAAGAAGTTTGGTATGGAAGATGCAAAGGGCATTACAACCCCAATGGGCACTAGTGGAAGCTTGGATAGTGACAAGAGTGGCAACATGGTGGATCAAAAGCTATATAGATCAATGATTGGTAGCCTACTCTATGTGACGGCATCAAGACCCGATGTGATGTTTAGTGTATGCATGTGTGCAAGATTTCAAGCCTCACCAAGAGAAAGTCATTTGAAGGCAACAAAGAGAATATTGAGGTATTTGAAGCATACACAAGATGTTGGATTGTGGTATCCCAAAGGTGCAAGCTTTGAGCTAGTTGGATATTCGGATTCCGACTATGCCGGTGATAAAGTTGAAAGAAAGAGCACTTCCGGGACTTGTCAATTGTTGGGAAGATCACTTGTCTCATGGTCATCCAAGAAGCAAAATAGTATTGCACTATCTACCGCCGAAGCCGAATACATCGCCGCGGGTAGTTGTTGTGCACAAATCTTGTGGATGAAGGCAACATTGAAGGATTTTGGAATCAATTTCAAGAATGTGCCATTGCTATGTGACAATGAAAGCGCCGTGAAGCTAACCAACAATCCGGTTCAACATCAAAGAACAAAGCATATTGATGTTCGTCATCATTTTATTAGAGATCATCAACAAAAGGGTGACATTGCTATTGAGAGTGTGGGCACCGAAGATCAACTAGCCGATCTATTCACCAAGCCACTTGATGAGAAGAGATTTCACAAGCTAAAGAATGAGTTGAACATACTTGACTTCTCCAACATGAGTTGATGCACCCCATATATGACATGCCTCTCCTTCGAGCCCCAAGGTACAATTGGTTGACATGTCATACATTCTATGCTAAGGACTTGTTTAGTGCATCTAGTCATATTTTACATGTTCTAGGCTCATTCATGAAAATCAAATGAATTTGAAGTTTATATGGTGCCACTATTGTTTCCATGTCTTGTATGATCTAGTGGTAGCATATAACTTGTTTGAGCGCTTGTGATCCTAAGTGTTTAATCTAGAAAACTTGTCTAAATATTTGCTTCAACATGGTGCATGATAACCCTTCTAGTGAGGTGTGAAGAAGCTTGCCCTTGGATCAAACCGAAGCATTTTATTTATGCAAGCAATCTAGGTTGAATCACAAACTTGATCCTCACCCCATTTTTCAACATGATAATCTATCTAAAATTGATCCCTTGTGGTCATTGGTGCCAAAGGGGGAGAAAATGTTGTTCACAAAGATAGAACTCAAAGGGGGAGAAGCACAAAGGGGGAGAAAAATGTTGTTCACAAAGAGAAAACCTAAAGGGGAGAATTGATAAAAGAAGGGGATCAACTAAAATTTCGAGCACACAAGTAGGGGGAGCAAGCTTTTAAACATGAATGTTGCATTTCCATGTGCACTTCATATTTATGATGCATAGTTATGCATTTCTTTTTCTCCAATACTTTGCTTGTGTGGTGACTTGCTAGTATAATTTGAATGGTGTATTGTAGTACTAGCATGAATAGGAAGTAGTTAGATTACTCTTGCTTCATGTTTTTCAAAGTGGTACTAGAGCCTTGCTTATAATGTTGATCTCACGAGGCTTCTAGTTTTGTTTATGCTTTTTCAAGTGGTATCTAACTACGCAAGGTGCTAAGATGGTGTTTATCGCTACTCCGATGGTATCACGCTTCAAAGGTCTATAATCTAAAACACTTAGCACCTATTGGTAGTCAATGCTCCTATACTTTCCTATCTAGCATGTATGCTTCCAAAATCCAAACATATAGCATACATGTAGGGGGAGCCATTGCTATCAATTTGAAGTCATGATCACATGTCCATAATTCTTACACATGGTAATATACTTGGACAATGTGACATGGGTTCAATCAAAATTTTATCATAACATCTTTGTGAAAGGGTTGTCACCAATTACCAACAAAGGGGAGATTGAAAGTCCTATGTTTGGTGTTGGTAATTAGTGACAATGCCTAAGTACTAATCCTATGCCTAAGTTGTATGTAGCATATGAGGATTAGTACATTCCAAGGTTGGTGGCAAGATGGACATGGTGATCATGATGGCCACACTTGGATTTGGATGCAACCCTACATGATCAAGGCAAAGGTATATGCTTAAGGGTTGTGTTTTAGTAACCAAGACACCTAGTGGGTGTGGTTACATTATAGGATAGATAGCCGTACTATAAAGAGGGGAATGACGCGGCTATTGAACTCCTAAGTGCCTCTAGGTGTGCATTTCATGATCATATGCATTTGGATAGAACTAATAACGCCTCGAAAAATGATTGTGAAAAAGCTAACACACTCACACATGACGTGATCACTTGGTGGTGTTAGCACATTTACGACGGCGTTGGAGTTTGAGCGGTAGAGAGGGTTTGGGGTCCTCTCTCCCTCCCGCCGAGCGTGCGAGCGCGGGATTCAGGCGATTTCGGGGAAATGAAATGCCTATTTTCTACTACGCCGAAAGTCGGAAATCAAACGGAAAAGAAACGGAAGCGAACGGAGGTCACAGTGGTGACCGGACGCTGCACCGGACGCTGCACCGGACGCGGTCACTGTTTGACCGGACGCGTCCGGTCAACCTCCGGTGTCTGCGCGTTTTTCAGGTGTTCGATCGGACGCGAGGTGCGTCCGGTCACAGGCGACCGGACGCGTTCGGTCGTCCAGGGAGCTTACTGGACTCTCACCGGACACTGGCACTGTGGCGTCCGGTCAGTTCTTCAGCGCGTCCGGTCGTTGTTTCGTTGTGCGCGGTTCAGGGTTGACCAGCGCGTCCGGTCAGTCACGGGACCGGCGCGTCCGGTCATGACCAGCGCGTCCGGTCGTTGCGACCGGTGCGTCCGGTCAGTGGTTCGCGAAATAGCCGTTGAGCGACCGGCGCGTCCGGTCGTTGCGACCGGTGCGTCCGGTCAGTGGTTCGCGAAATAGCCGTTGAGCGACCGGCGCGTCCGGTCGTTGCGACCGGCGCGTCCGGTCGGCGTTTCGAAATCTAGCCGTTACGCGACCGGAGCGTCCGGTCGTTACGACCGGCGCGTCCGGTCAACGCGAGTTCTGCTGAATCAAGTTTCTAACGGCTATATTCGAAGGGGTACGTCTATATATACTCGTTGGCCGGCTCAAGGCTCTATCTCTTGAACATTTGACATACTTGTGAGCACTTTGAGCTAAGCAACTCCCCTCCCACTCATCTCTCTTGCTTCTTTGCATATTCGAAGTGAGATTAAGTGATCCAAGTGCATTTGCATTGTGAGATAGCATCTAGTTGGCACTTGGTGGTTGATTTGCTGCGGGATTCTTGTTTCTCTTGGTGGTTGCCGCCACCTAGACGGCTTAGAGCAGCTTGGAGGCGTTGGCAAGAGTTGGTGATTGTTCTTGGCCACCTCCGGTGTTTGTGAGGGGTTTGTGCCTACCTCGGCGAAGCGCCAAAGGCAACATTAGTGGATTGCTCGTGTCATTGCAACCTTTTGCCATTTGGTAGGTTCTTGTGGTGCCTTTCGAGAGGCTCGGTGTGAGACCGATTAGCCACCGAACCACGTGGTGAAGAGGGACACAACGGGGACTAGCGTGCCGGCAAGCACGTGAACCTCGGGATAAATCTTGTGTCATCACTTTCATATTGTGATTGATTGATCCCGGTGTTCGATTGTATTGGTATTCATTGTTGATCATATTGGTTGGCTCAATACTTCGCCCCTCGGTGAAACCCTTCTAACTCTATCTTGTATTACTTTCTTAGTTATCTTTGCTAGCTTGTTAGCTTTGCTAGAGTAGCTCTTTTGTGTAGCTTGCTAGTTATAGTTGTAGTTACCTTCTCGGTTTGACTTGTGCGGTTGAGTGCCAATTTACTAGAATTGTGAATTGGATAGGTGGCTTGCATACACCCCGTAGGCTAAGCAAAACTCGCATCTCGCTACTTGTTATATTGATAAACTTGTTTAGCTTGTCTTTGTAGAATTTTTAAAAGGCTATTCACCCCCCCTCTAGCCATCAAGACCTTTCATATACTAGTCTCAATAAGGCTTGTCCTAAACATCCATTTCCTTTACCACGCATTGATCAAATAGCTGACTCCACTTTGGGTTGCAAAGCTCTTTCTTTCCTTGATGCTTACTCCGGGTACTATCAAATTGTGATGAAAGAGTCTGACCAGCTCGTGACTTCTTTTGTCACCCCGTTCGGGACTTACTGCTACGTAACCATGCCTTTTGGCCTCAAGAACGTGGGGGCTATGTATCAACGCTGCATGCTCACCATTTTTTGGGACCTCATCGGGCAGACCGTTGAGGCTTACGTAGATGACATCATAGTCAAATCAAAACAAGCCGACAGCCTGGTTGCCGACCACGATCAAGCCTTTAAATGCCTATGGGCTAAGAACATCAAGCTCAACCCTGAGAAGTGCATCTTTGGGATCTTGAGGGGAATGCTACTTGGCTTTATCATCTCTGAGCGCGGCATCAAAGCCAACCCAGAGAAGATCTTCGCCATCACGAGCATGGGCCTGATTTGGGATTTGAAAGGGGTGCAGCAAGTCATGGGATGTCTGTCGGCGCTGAGCCGCTTCATCTCATGCCTCGGCGAACAAGGCCTGCCCCTTCACCGGCTTCTAAAAAAGTCTGACTGCTTTACCTAGACTCCCTAGGCACAAGAGGTGCTTGACAACCTCAAGGCACTTCTAACAAAGGCCCCGATCCTTGTGCCACCGATCGAGAGGGAACCACTCCGCTGTACATCGCAGCCACTACTCACGTGGTGAGTGCCACCATCGTGGTGGAATGGCAGGAGGAGGGTCACGCCCTCAAGGTCTAGCGTCCAGTCTACTTCATCAATGAAGTCTTGTCCAACACCAAGACGTGCTATTTTCAAATCCAGAAGCTCTTCTACGCTATCCTCATCGCCCGGAGAAAGCTACGCCACTACTTTGAGTCGCACCCAATCATGATTGTGTCCTCCTTCCCTCTCGAGGAGGTGATCCAGAGCCATGAAGCGACGAGAAGAATCGCTAAGTGGGTTGTCAAACTCATGGGAGAGGGCATCACCTACGCTCCTCGAAAAGCCATCAAATCCTAGGTGTTGGCAGACTTTTGTAGCAGAATGGACCGAGACCCAAACACCGCCGGCCCCGGTAGAACAGGAGTACTGGATAATGTATTTTGACGGGTCGCTGATGAAGAGTGGAGCCGGGGCGGGACTCGTCTTCATCTCCCTCCTCGGCGCGCGCATGAGGTATATGATTTGAATTCATTTTTTGGCCTCTAACAATATGACTAAATATGAGGCACTTGTCAATGGCTTGCACATCGCCACCGAGCTTGGGATCCGACGGCTTGATCTCCGAGGCGACTCCCAGTTGATCGTGGACCATGTCAAGAAAAAATCAAGCTACCATGACCCCAAGATGGTGGCATACTACCAAGTGATCCGCCTCCTAGAAGACAGACTCGATGGCCTCGAGCTCAACCACATCGCAAGTTGATCTAACGAGGCAGCAGACGAGCTCACAAAACTAGCGTCCGACCGAGCACCAGTTCCTACCGGGGTCTTCGCCAGTGATCTGTATAAGCCCTCGGTTACTTACCAAGGATTAGCGCAGGACGACAGCGAGCTACCCAAACCAGCCTTGGGGGCTGGCCCGACCTCGGCCCCCGCCGACTCTAAAGTTATGCAAATCGATGAGGACCTAGACACAGGGCCCGACCCCCTGCTAGACTGGAGAATCCCGTACCTTGACTGCCTAGTCCACGGTGTACTCCTATCCGACAAAACCGAGGTTCGATGCCTTGCGCGTCATGCCAAGTCATTTGTCCTACTGGATCGAGAACTCTACAAGTGGAGCTCCACTGGAATCCTGCAACGTTGCATTCCCACTGAGCAAGGAAGGAAGCTACTGCAGGACATCCACGGGGGCGTCTGTGGCCACCACACAGCACCACGCACCCTCATCGGGAACGCGTTCTGGCAAGGTTTCTACTGGCCCACTACCATGGCCGACGCCACCGAGGTAGTACGCTCCTGCGAAGGGTGTTAGTACTATGCTCGATAAACTCACCTACCCTCCCAAGTGCTCCAGATGATCCCCATCACATGGCCTTTCGTAGTCTGGGGTCAGACCTTGTCGGGCTGCTCCAGGAAGCGCTCGGGGGCTTCACCCACTTACTTGTCGCCATCGACAAGTTCTTAAAGTGGATCGAGGCTCGGCCAATCGTGCAAATCAAGTCTGAGCAGGCGGTGCTCTTCTTTACTGACATCGTTCATCACTTCGGGGTCCCAAACTCCATCATCACCGACAACGACACGCAGTTCACCGGCAAAAAGTTCCTTAGTTTCTGTGATGATCACCATATCCATGTGGATTGGGCAGTCGTGGCACACCCCCAGACGAACGGGCAGGTCGAGCGCGCCAACAACATGATCTTGTAGGGCCTCAAACCGAGGATCCTCAACTGGTTGAACAAGTTTGGCCGCTGATGGGTTGCGGAACTCCCTGTGGTCCTCTGGAGTTTGAGAATGACCCTGAGCCGAGCAACAGGCTTCATGCCCTTCTTCATGGTCTACGGATTCGACGCCATCCTCCCCACCGACTTGGAGTATGGGGTGCCGAGGGTCAGAGCATATGACAACTAAGGGAACCAAACCTCCCTTGAGGACGCTGTGGACCAGCTAGAGGAAGCAGATGACGTTGCCTTACTCCACTTTGCCAAGTACCAGCAAGCCTTATGATGATACCACCACCGCCATGTGCGGGGTCAGGCATTCAGCGTCGAGGACCTAGTGCTTCGCCTCAGGCAGGACAACAGGGGCCGCCACAAGCTAACGCCACCATGGGAAGGCCCGTTCGTCATCGCAGAAGTACTTCAACCCGGCACCTACAAGCTGGCCACCACAGACGGTGAAGTCTTTACCAACGCTTGGAACATCAAACAACTACGTCTCTTTTACCCTTAGGTTTCCAGGCTGTTCACATGTTTAATCTTGAAAGAATAAAAAGAGCACTCGCTATTTCTTACATTGTCCAACTCTGAGTGAGACCCGACCCTACCTCTAGTTAGGGTCGGGCCTCCCTCGGGGGATGAAAGGGGGGAACTCCCACGCTTCAAAATTTTCATAATACTTTTTGAAAAAAATTTCATACCCGCGCAGCGTTGTTTAAGTAAGCGGGCATTTTAGAAAGCGAAGAGCCCCTCAGACCGGATCGGTCGGATTGCGAGAAACCTACACGCCGACGGTTACGGTGCCTTTGCTCACCAATCTTAGCCTAAGGGTTCAACTCGCATTTCTAAAAAATATGTGAACTTAAACACAATGTGGGGATCGGGCAACCACTCAAAAAACTTTACGAAAAGTTGTCCGCCCGAGCCCTTCGATGGCGACTGGGAAATACGGGTGCGTTAGAACACGAGAATCTCTTAGGTTGAGTTAATCAAACTGCAAAAGGCCTACGCCTCTACAGCTACAGTACCCTTGCCCATTAACCTTGACCCAGGGGACCCGACTCGACTCTAAACACCGCAGGCCTAGGCTCACTACGAGGATCGGGCAAACACATAAAAACTTAAAATGAAAGATAAATACAAGTTTTAAAGGGGCCCCGAGGGCCACGGACTTGTTCAATATCCTAAATTTTTACACAGGCACCTCGCCTGACACCTTTTACTATTGCAGGGGTAGAGGGACAATCTCTTCTTCGAAGTTGGCCACTAGGGTCTTCACCGGCTCCAGCACTTCCTCGTCGATGGCGTCAAGCTCCTCCTCGGGGATACCGACGTAGCCCTCACTAAGTGCCTCCAGATCAATCTTCTAGTAGTTGGACCTGAAGACGGCGAGTGCACGCCGCATCCTGTGGTAAAGCGCCTCCTTCACTTGGGTCCGAGCCTGCTCGAAGGCGACCCCGAGATGACTTCGCAGCGAGCTCGCCCCGGGGCGCACCTGGACCGCCCCGAGGGCGTCGCACACCAGCCCGACAGCGGCGCGCAACTCGGAGTGCTCGTGTAGTTTTGTCTTTAGGACCTCCCGCGTCAACAGAAGGTCCGCCTCCACCTTGGCAAGCTTGCCCTTCACCCTTGATCATTGCAAGGGATAAGGAGCAGGTTTTGTAAAACTCAATAATGGACAGGTAAAGGCACTTACCTTCTAGTTTCTGGACCCTGGCAAGATCCCGCTAACACCCATGGGTCACCGCGGCTTAGAGGGACTGCACCTTTGGCTTTAGCTGGCAGTTCTACTTAGCAAGCCAAGAGGCCGCACGTGTAGCCTCCTTCATCTGGTCCGCTGCGGTGTCCCTCTCCTTCCGGGCTATGATGCATTCTTGGCAAGCCTCATCGCACTCACCAAGAGCTCGCTCACGCTCATGGTGAATGGACCCGAGCTCAGACTGGAACTGCCCGGCGGCCCGCAACAGCTAGTCGTGCTCGTCCTTCACTTTTTTGGGCCTCCTCCTAGTCCTTGCGAGCATGCTTGACAAGGGCCAATAGCTTCTTCCCTGCCTCCTTAGCGTCGGTGACCACCTCCTCATGTCAGATGCGGAGATCTGCCATTTTGCCGCTGAGGTTGGCCATCCTTTGCTGGGCCTCCACGAGCCGCGCCTCGGCCACGGCAGTCCTCCGTGTCTCGACGGATCTGGCCCGAACCGCGGTAGCTGCTCCAGCGCCGCCATCCCCATCTCGACGGACTTCTCCACCTCTGCCTCTACAAGTGCCACCCCAGTGGATGGGGTGGGGTTAGGCGAAGGCAAAGCAGGGGTGGCCGGCACTTCCTATCCCCCTACGGCCGCAAATGCCAGAGGGACGCTGCTAACCATCTCCGAGGCAAAGACGCCCGAGCCTAGCGCACCACCAGCTGAGGTCTAGCCTTGCTGTCTCAGCGCCTTACGCGGCGTAAGTGGGGGCGTCAGACTGAACCCTCTTGCAGAACCATAGGCGTCAGCGTTACCGAGTCTTAGCGTAAATAAACAACACAAAAAGACACTTCTTACCTCTGCGTCGTAGGATGGGGGCATTTCCGTGCCGGTCTGCTAGAGCCCGACCCCACCATCATAGGGTAGGGCCTCTTCCTAGTCGCCACTGTCTCGGTCGCGCTGGGCTGAGGGGGTGGCGGCGGAGACCCCACCATCTCCTGGGGTCGGGATCCTCGTCCCCTCGGGGTAGGCCGACCCCTACGGCCTCAGGGACTCTCCTCTTCTGCTTGCTGCCACGGCTCCCCCAAGGTCGGGGTCCTCTAGCTCACGGAGCAGCAGTTGAGCCTGCGGCGTCCGCCCCTCAATCGAGATGGATGACCCCTCAGGCTGTTCCCCCTCCTTGGCCATGGAGTCCAGCCAATCATATGGGTAGGCCCCATCATCGTCGTCATCCTCCTCCTCGCTCGACTCCTCCGCCTCTTCTCCGGCCTCTCGCTACATCCTCTGGCGCTTCTCACGCTCCTCCTTCCTCTTAGCCTTGCCAGCCCTCTTCTTTTTCTCCTCGTCCTTCTTCTTCTTCACCCCCTCGGCGTGAGCTCGGTTCTGCACCTTTTGGGTCACGTCCTCGGGAAGGGGTGGGTTGAAGTCAGGGACCAAGCAGAGATTCCCCTGCAACCACCTGAGCCCAGGTCAGTGATGGAAGTGCAAAAGGCCTAAGGGAAAAAGGGTGGGAGGGTAGGGGCGCTCACCATCTCAATGAAGCCGTCATCAGGATGCATTGGCGGGTGGAGGTCGAAGGTGGCGTCGAAAGGAATGCTCCTGAGCACTGACTTGATGCGCTTCTTGATCTCCTCGTGATCGAGCTCCTCCACCACGAGCACAATCCCTCGAGGGGCACATTCAGAACCATCTCGTCTAGTCGGTGTGCCCACCGCATCAGCAGCAACACCCTCCTCTCGTGGAACATGGCGATAACCTTGGCCCTAGTTACATCCTGATTCACTAGGCGCTTGACCGCCTAGAGGAGGGTGTTGATTTTCTCCTTATCGGTGGCGACAGGACCATAGCCCCAGTGCGCCGAAGCTACTTCGAAGTAGTGACTAGTGTATAGAGGCATGGGCGTGTTGGTGTCACTCCTGAGGTAGAACCACCTCTGGTGCCACCCCTTATTGGATGACAACACCTTCATGGAGATGTACCCGTCCGCCTAGCTCTAGCGGAGCTAGATCGCACAATTGCCGATGCGCACCGGCACCATCTCACCCCTCCTCACTGTCTTGTAGAAGACGGTGGCATAAAAGTAGTACTTCCACAGGGTGAAGTTGGGCTTGATGCCCAGATAGCCCTCACATAGGGCGATGAAGACCGCGATCTGCATAATCAAGTTGGGGTTGAGATTCTTCAGCTCAATCCCGTAGTGGTGGAGGAGCCCGTGGAAAAAGTCACTCGTCGGCGTCCCGAACCCCCGCTCGTGGAAGTGTGCGAAGCTAACGACATAGCCAGCGGGGTAGGGGGGTTTGGCTCGTCTTTGCTGCCGGGGATGATCGGCTGCGCGACATTCGTCATCGGATAGAGGAGCCTATCCTCGATGAGCCATGACACAATCTTGTTGATAAAGCTGGAGCGTCCCCACGGATCCATCGAGAGAGCGAGAAAGCACTCTAACGATAATGGCAACAGCGGCGGCTGCGGGGTGAGTTCTCAATCTGTCTCTCTCTCTTTCTATCTCTTGCTTGCTGAGGCAGATGGGAAACGCGAGCGCGAGGAAGGCAGAGAGCAGAGGTGTTCAAGGGAAGGGGAACCCACCAGGTAAAAAAGAGGGGAAGCGGAGCGATTTGAGGCCCCAACCACCCGCATTAATTACGGCCGTAGGAATGTCTTATCACGACCCTGAATACTTCGGTAATTGTGCGTACGTCTCCTACAAAACCGCCCTGCCACCCCCGCACCGTCTGCCTCGTATACTGCGCCTACTGTTATCCCACCACCGTACAGGGCTCGGGCGCATTCCTGCTCCATGAGCCGATCATAGGCCTCAGCAGGTAAGAACAAGATACGGAGCTGTATACGCTCCTATGGCAAATTTATGGTCCAGGGGTTCGAAGGTTGGCCCATCGTGGGATCGATAGCTGCCCCAGGACACTTGGAGTCAGGGATGGTGAGGAATGGGCACACTAGCAGCCAGTACTCCAGCGCGCGAGCGCTGAGGGCATTCCAACCATGTTTGAGTCCTTATGGACGTCAGATTCATGGTATTCCTCGATGGAAGGCAGCGAGCCCTCGGGACCGGTCGGACGGCCCCGAGAACTATATGAATCAACCATCGGGAATTTGGAGTGCGTCACCAGCTTGACCACCAGCCGGTGCCTAGCGGATGGGATCGGGGCTCCACTTATACCTATCCGCTAATAGCTCACCGAGCGCCATGGTTCATCCAATGAGGATAGCATGGTCTGGCTCACCCTCTCCGTTCCATGGAGGAATGCACGAGAGGCCAAATCAAAGATGGGAGGCCTCCCAATCGAACCCCTGCATCGAGCGGGGGCTCAGGGGCTACGCTCGCACCATGACCCAATGAATGGTCACACCCCCATGACATCGCTAAAAGCACACGGGAACTCGCATTAACAAAAGACATGATTCATTAAGAGATCACAAGTCTTTTTACAATATTACTGCTAATACAAAATGCAAGATCTATCCTAGGCAGGGATCGAGGTGGCCTCGGTGTTAGTATCCTCGGAGCTTAGCAAAGAACGCCGGCCAGCAAGGCTCAACCTTGATGTTGGTCGTCGCTCAGGGGCCCAGGCCTCCGGTTTCCTCCTCGACGATCTCCTCTGCAGGAACTAGGTCGACGATGGCGTCAACTGCCTCGTTAAAATCCTCCCGGGACCCATCAAGGTTGGCCAGCTCCTGGCCCTTCGGAAGCCCCACCGAGTGGTGGAGCATGTGCCCCGACCACACCTGCGCCACCATCAGGGCTACTGCCACCCCATGATGGACATCGAACTCCACCGCATCTCGAACACAGTTGGGGATGTCGAGAAGGCACTCCTCCCTGCTCCCGCCGCGGGCGTGGATGTAACCCGCCACAGCGTCTGCCGCCTCCTGAAGCACTAGCAGCTCTAACTCCAGCTCTACCCCACGCGTAACAGAATGAGTAGGAGAACGAGGAGAAATGGATGAACAAGAACGGCGAGCAAAAATTACCAGCCACCCGGCCGTCTGCAGACACTAGTTGGTCGTGGATAGACTGCACCTCCCGCTCCGTGGCCTCGAGCGCAGCTTGAGAGGCCTCTAGGTATTCCTCAAGCCTCTCCTCCTCCACCTCTGCTGTCATGGACGGGGCCACCAGTGCGACGGCTGATGGCTGCACCTAAGGGGATCTGAAAGACCCATCTAGAAGAAAACGCCTCCCACGCCCAGCATGGGAGATCGCCCCCTGCCCTAGCGTGCGACGCCGAATAGACCTCCCGTCTCCGGCTGCATTGCCAGCAGAGCGCTTGTTCGGCTCTATTGTGAAGGAGGGAGGAGGATGGCGCGGTGAGGGAGGAACAAGGAAACCATTGGCCGCTGGGTGGGACTAAGAAGAACTGTAGGGTTACCGCAATCCGATGGCATCTGTATTTATAATGCCGTATGGGGCGATTGAGTGGGTGCTGAGTGCCCAGCCCCCCACGCGTCCAAAGATCAAGGCGCCTCTCCGCCTTCCCATGCATCGAGATGCGAGACGCTATAGTTACCGCAACCAGCGCAACACCTCGTCTTCCCTAGATGGGTCCACTCGATTTAAAGCCCTTGAAGGGATACCTCACCCCTCCAAGGCCTCGGGGGCTACACCCGGCGGGTGCACTCGCGCGCACCCACCGGATAACTTCCTTCAAACTAAACAAAAAACAACTACCCATGGACACTCGTCCTCAAGCCTCTGAAGGAGTGCCCCACTCCTCCATAGGCTCGGGGGCTACTGTCGGGTATCAATATTAGGGATACCCAACCAAAGGAAGTAAATGGCACATCTGTGTTGACTACTTGTTGACGCTCCTTAATGTCAATTATTAACCATCAACTATTGCCTGATATGATATAAAATGAACCACAAAGCATAGTTGTAGGGTTTAAAACTAACAGGTTCCACGAGTTTTGGTGTTCTCACTTGTTTTGTAGGAGATTGAATTTTTCGCTGAATAAAAGTACCTCAAATGATGAATTAAAGGACACCATTGCGAAGGTCTCGTCTAGCCGATCGAAACGGATATATTATTTGCTATATTTGGAGCTCGAAATAAAAAGATATTAATAAAGGAAGAGCCCTCCATCATAGAGCTACGGGATTAAATGGGCCTAAATTCGAATTTGGCCCATTAAGGCCTATGTGCATTTTAATGAGATATGATAGAAAGTTTAGTACCACATCGCAAGCCCAAAGTGGAGGGGAGGCCAGGTGTCCCCATATATACAACCCAGGACCTCCCAAGGCGCCATCATCATCTCCATCATCATAATCACCTTCAAGAGAAAAGTTAGGGTTTAGGGAAGAGAGGTGTCCCTCGAATGGATGTCCTCTCAACTCCCAATTTAGAATAGATCTAGACTTCTAGATAGTAGAGAGATGGAGAGCGAGGGAGGAGTTCGGAGGAGGTGCTAGCCTATCGGTGTCTCTTCAACAACTTGTACTTCGGCAGGATCGGGCTCTACGTGGGCTTGCTCCAGAGATGGCTCAGGCTCTGGCAATCGACTTCTGCTTCAAGTAAGATTCATGTTTATTATTCTTCTGGTTTGCGAGTCTCTTTTGAGCGCTTTAATCTAGTCGACTAGGTTAGAGTATAATTCATAGTGTAAGCGTGGCGCTTAGACTAGGGTTACTCGTAGATGCACCCTATATTCCGGATCGGTGGTAGATCGCGAAGGTGACAGCTTCGTTGAGTCCTCTGTAGTCCACCTCCCATCTGTAGGCCTAGCAGGATATATAATTACATGGTAGATTCGTACTCTGTTTGCGGTCTTCCATAGTAATTCCCCAGTGGAATAGTAGAAGATGTGGACTGCCCAAGTTAGAAGTAGAAACCCTGATCGAGTTATCCTCTCTATACTCCTACTATCGACCCCATACTAGATTGATCATCTCCTACGTTTTAGTCTTGTTTTCACTTTAGTTGTTCCCACCTTATTTATATTTCCAACTCATTCACCTTTTCTGGTTAAGTTAGAACACATAGTTGACTCACACGTTTCCCTGTGGATACGATATTTAAAACCCTCCAGGTGAAAGCTACAACGGTATTCGTGCGCTTGCAGATCTTTTCTGTTCACGTTAATAATTACCAACACTACTCGAGGCTCAAGGAACAATCTCTGTCTCGCCCGACCCTTGTGCCCTGTAGGGAACAATCTCCGTCTCGCCTGACCCATGCACCCTGTTGGGAACAATCTCCGCCTCACCTGAATCCTGCAATGTAAGCACGGGAGCGCCCGACCCCTTGGCATATTTTCGCCTCGCCCGAGGGACGCGTAAGGCCCTCAGGTGAGGCCGAGAGCCGCATGGGCCCCCACCACGGCACCCATTCCCAATGATGGGACGAACATGACTATGCACAATGAACAGGAGCATGGGAGCCGCGTTATGATCTGACATGACTCTGGTTATTCCACCACAACGACATCCATACCTCTACAGCAACGGGGGTAACGGCAACTGTACTACCTAACTCCCTCTCTACGCAAATTCGGGCATACGCGCCGCCCATCCTCGACGGTACAAAAGCACATAGGACGAAGCATGGCCACAACACGTTGCACCAGCAGACGGAGAGGCCAAAAGCTCGACGCCCATTGAGTCTCTGCGCTACAGGGTAAACTGCTCATGCCGGATAAGGAGGAAGACGGCCACACCCGAGGCCACCTTTTTGTTTTTTTCTTTCACCTTTTCCCCCTTTTACCTTTTTACCACAAATGAACCCAAGTCCTCCCCTTGGGAACTATAAAAGGGGAGGCAGGGGCCACATCTAGAAGGACCCCCTGATTGAAAACACACCTCGCTGACCAAGCACTAAAACTCACACACCACCATAGAGACTTGGGATCCGCTCCCTCTCTCGAAAGCTTGTAATCCCCTACTGCAAGCACTCCGGTGTAAGACAACACGAGCAGCAACAGAACCCACTGGACGTCGGGACATTTTTCTCTGAACCAGTATAAACGCTTGTGTCCGCATTGCACACCTTCCGGGCCTAGACGCGCAGATACAAATTTACTCGTCTTAGTGTCTAGGACGCGGTTCTAGACACCGACAGTATTATAGATAAAGGTTTTTTTTAGCAAAACGATTAGAATAGGAAGAAATATAGATTAGTCAAATGGAACATCCTTTGTCAACCAAAAGATCAAGTAGGTCTCGGAATTCAAAATTAAACATACAAAATAAGTGTCTTTTGAGTAAATGGATCTTCAAGCTATGTAAGGAGGGGATGTGGCAGGACTTTCTTATTAGAAACAAGTACCTTAGGAATAAAACATTGAGCCAAGTAAATAAGAAAGCTAGTGTCTCACACTTTTGGTCTAATCTTATGGGAGTCAAGAACGATTTTCTTCGTCTAGGAGGTTCTAATCTAATTAGTGGAAACCAAATAAGATTTTAGCCAAAACGCTAGCCAAGATCCATAAGCAAACCCACGCGGGAAATGAGGTTAAGAGATGAGGGCACATTGGCATACCTTGCATCTGGTGCGGGATGACACAGGTTCAGCGATGGAGGAAGAGGTCGATGACAGTGGCTGGCGGTTGGGGGCACCGGGACAGCAATGCGAAGGAGGCCTCCACGCTCATGAATTGGGCATGAGAGAGAGACAAGGACCGTGCCGGTTAGTGTTGCTGAGGGCTGTGGAAGATTCATCTTTTCGCAAGCCGCCTCCATGCTGCCACCGTGACCTAGCACACCACCCACACAAAAAAGCCTATTTTTGGCAAACTTGTAAGATTTCTTCTCCCTCCGGTGGTAAATTTGTAAAAAATTAATTTTAGGAGGATGCTATTTGAATGTACGCCGTCCGAGAGACTAGCAAAAAAATATAAAAGCCCATGGTGCGGTCCCCTAGCGGCGTTCCCTCATGGACACGGTTGTGGCCCCAGGGGGCGGCCCTTGGGCATGGGCCGCGTGACACCTCGGTGGCGGCATGGGTGCGACCAATAGTTTAGGTGGTACCCACGGCTATCGTCCCACCAGACTAGTGCAGCGCCCTCGTCCACGGCAGCTGGCTCTCCTCCACGACAGTGAGCTCAGGGGGCACCAAGGGTGGCGGCAGATCTAGTCGGCAGTGGCAGCTTCAAGGGCAGCATCATGGTGTCGTGGGCGTAACAAGCAGCAGCATGAATGGCGGCACAAGCAATTGGCACGGCAGCAGCACAAGCATATTATTATTTTTTTAAAAAAATCGATTAGCACCACTGGTTTGCAGACCAACGGTGACAAACATGATTTTCATTGTCCACTTTCACTGTCTCCTTGCAAAACCTGAAAGGGGGTTTTAGCTCGGTGGTAATGAGATTTCTAGAATACTGAAAGGATCGTCGGCGGTAACTCAGTTACGTTTCTGTATTTATTATGCATTCCTTGGTGTGTGTACGCGCTTTACATTTCTAGTTCAGCTTGCTAGGGTCCATGCCTCCATGGCGACGCAAGACAGCCATTCGACTCATTGATGCTGCTCTTGTTTCGTGGGGCATCTGGAAGGAGAGGAATAACAGAACTTTTCAGTGGATTGCGGCGGGGATCGAGACCATAGCTCAGGCGGTGCTTCGCGAAGCCATAGACTGGGTCGATGCCGGCTTCTCTAGCCTCGCACCGGTGTGTCCTATTTGGTCGCAGAACATGTCCCAAATGTAATATTTCGCAGTTACATCCAGTAGCTAGGAGAATTGATTAACAGCAAACGATGGTTCCTCGCCACCGTTACTGTTATACTATATATCTTTGGTGAAATTCCTCTTTCTCTTAATGAAAAATGGGCTTCATGGTCTGATCGAGAAAAAAAAAGCTCAACTTGCTAGCTTAGCGGATATGGTTGGAATACGGGGTGCAAAACTCTTTTTGTGTTAGAGATAGCGATACTTAGAAAAACCTAGTGCACTTCTACCTAGATCTTGTGTAGGTTTTACAAGTGGTTTTGGATATTAGTAGGTTTTTTTTGTGTGTAGACGGGGGCAGGCCCGTGCATGCTGCATAGCGACCACGCCTATGGCTTGGAGAAATTTACAAAAATACATGCATGATTATTATTTATTATTTTACTACAAGCAGATTTTTACGCCTTTTATATACCTATATATTATTATTACAAACAGTTTGTTATGGGATCCGAATTAAACATGCATGGACCCTATTATTTACATATTTTAGCAATACATATAAAACTTTATTCACTTATTACTACGACGCGATCGAGCTATATATTATATATATAGTCAGGTGACATGGACCCCATTTACTTATATTTTACAGCTAGACATGGGCATATAACACAAGGCTACTTTGTACATAAAACACGTAGACGTAGTACTGGTTGCTGATATATATCGATCCGGCTGGCCAGCTTTCCATAGCGTGCGTCATTTATTAGGAGAAGAGTTGATCTCTCGTCAGCGCGTCATATCTTGCATTGGTACAGGAGCCGTAGTCGTCATCTTCCGCGAGAGCGCTTCCCATCCTTGAAAACATGAAAACAAAATTATTCAGAAGAAGAAAAAACATAACATTTTGGAAGGAAGTTACAAAATTCATCTAGGCTGTTTAATTACATGAAAAATATATAGTAGTGTCGCCAAACCTGTGAGCTATACAGGAAACCATGCATTTTGGCAACACGTACGATGAAATGCTTAAAATGCATCACGTACTTTGGATATATAGCTAGTTAACGAGGCCAGTTAAGAGCATGCAGCCGCTACTAATTAATTGATGCAGTATGCAGCTAGCTTGCAACAAGGATACCGAAATGGAAGGGCAGAAGCCTGTAAAATATCGCTGGAGGGACGAGGACAACGCACGAGCTTGGTGAAAGCCACGTCGTACATGGGCTAATTTGGAAGAAAAGGGGAGGCAATCCCTCCATAAAAAACTAAATAATTATTCAAATTATTTCTCAATAGATTTTCCTCCCTAGGAAAAATTAGGGATCCTGAGGGGATTTGAGTTTCCAAATTAGCTCTAACCGGCAATGGCATCCCGGTCTACATCTCCATCTCGATCAACATCTCCTCACCCCAAACCTTATCAGAGCACGGTGCCTCGTGGCTGATGGAAACTTTGCAGGCGTTGCAGTTACTAGTTTCCAGTGCATAGGAATGGACAGTGCCAGAGTGCTGATGTGTACGTGGAAGGCAAATCCACCCCCACGAGGCGTTCTAGCTAAAGATGAGCATGCAGCCCATAGCCAGGGGGATGGCCCGAAGCATGGTTTTTTGGCCCGGGCCAAGCACGGCACGGCCCGGTGTTGTACGGGCCCGGGCCGGCCTGGCACGACTCTCTGGGCTGTGCCTAGGCCACACCCCAGGCGTGCCAAGCGGCACGGCACGGCCCGGTAAATGGTCAAAGGCTTGGTATGTCTATGACCCAACACCAACTCCCAACCTAGCCCATACATTAACTCGGCCATCTTAACAACTCCCATCCGCTATCCATCTCGCGACTCCGCTCCCCTCCCAGGTCGCGACTCCGCTTCCTTCCCCTCCCCTCGCGTCAGATCCAGGCGCGCCTCGATCTCCTCCCCCGCTCCCTCTTCCAAGTCGCAACACCGCTTCCCCTCCCCTCATGTCAGATCCAGGAGCCTTTCCCCCGACGCGCGAGCACCCGTTGGCTGAGTGCGACGCGCACCTCCCTCTTCCGGATGGCCAATGCCCTAGCACGATACCTCCTCCGCCAACTCCGTGCTCAAGGACGCTGCCGGCTGCCCACCTCGACGTCGACTAGCCACGCAGCCACGCCCTTCTTCTCTTCCTCCCTGCTCCCTAAGTCCCTATGCGGCGACTGTACGGGCCACGGGTCGGCCCGCTTGCTAGATTGATCGTGCTTTTTTGGGCCGGCCAGCCCGGCACAAAAAACGGCCCATGGGCCATGTCTAGGCCGTCGGTCGAGCACGGAGGACTGGTGCGGCACGGCCCAGCGGCCTAGCGGGCCCTTCCATGCCATGCCCTATCGGGCCATGCCTGGCACGGGCCCGTGCCGGGCCGGGTGGCCCATTTGCTCATCTATAGTTCTAGCTAGTTTCTGGAGGCATAACCACCTTCGATCGGGGCCATATGCATGCACGATGAGTGCGCGGAGCCTTTTATCTTAGTTCTTAGACTATCTCCAACAACACCACCCCAAATATAAGACCATTTAACGTTTGGGTAGCGCTACAGGCAAAGGGTTCAATACTCATTCGACATCTTCTCCAACAACAGAACAAAAAAAGAATCCTTTCTGCAAATGGGTTCTAGGAGAGAGGATACTCATATTTGGGTTGTGCCTCTCAGACAACCCAAAATGAGTCCCCATATAGGTACTCTGTTGGAGGATGATTTTGAATCTCCTGCTATCCATTTTGGCTTTAGGTGCCCGTATAGGTCACCTATTGGAGACAGTCTTAGCACCCAGCTAGAGTCGGAAACCCTTAAAAAAAAGGCGCTAGAGTCGGAAGCAATGGATCCATCACCTGCTGATTGGCTAGCTGCGTCTACAGCAAACAAGTCTGGTGGCTGGTGCACCGATCCGGTCTCTGGGATGGGAAACGATCGATCTCCACACAAGTATCCATGCATGTTGGGCTTGTCGATTGCATGCAAGGGTTTCAGAAAATGTATGTATGTTTCGATTCCTTGGTGGTCCGTCCTTCTCGTACGTCTCTTGGCTTCTTTGGAAAGAAAGAGACAACAACAACCGTGTCCGTGTCTTCTAAAGAAATTCCACTACAAACTGTGCCACCAGCTCGATCTATTGGGAGTCATCCTCCAAGAGGTTGCGGCTGGTTTCACTGCCCAGAATGACGTCGTTGCAGTGCCGCCTCACGGGTTTGCTGAGTAGTCGCGGTCGCCGACAAAGTTCACGTACATTTGATCCTAAATCCACTTTCGCGGACGTTCACTCAAAACCAAACCAGCTAACGATTCTTCTCCGACACACTGTGGAAGCGCCCGCTCACGCAGTCTTAAAAAAAGCAAAATATTTATTTCAAATTGTTATAAGTTTTGAACGGTGTATCAGTTTTTAATTTTGCCCACACCCCTGTGCTCTACGCGACGAGGCAAACAAAACTAGATCCCACTTACATATATTTTGAATTTTTTTTTCCAATAGCAATTTATATATATTAGCTTATAACTTACAACTAATGCACACAAGTTATATTGAATAATTTATGTACACAAGTTGTATAGAGTAACTTATGAACATAAGTTTTGTTTGATAACTTTTGTACATAGTTGTGTTTTTATTACTTTTGTATTTCTAAGTTTTGGTATAAGTTATAAGTTAATTCGTTCCTTTGAACTTTTGTGTTTGTAAGTTTTAGCACAAATTATAAGTTAATTTGTTCCTTTGTGTTTAATAACTTTTTTGTAAATAAATTATGTTTCATAATTTCAGTTTTCAAGTTTTTCGCATAAGTTATAGGTTATAAGTTATACGTTATAAATTATATATTACTCCCTCCGGTCCATTTTATCTAGCGCACACGCATATCAAGATTCAAACTTTAAAAACTTTGACTAATAATTAGGCTAATAATTTTTAACTATTATAATACAAACTTTATATAATTAGATTTGTAAGAAATTATGCTATCCAATGATTATAAGTTTATAAGCATAAATAATATAACATAAAGCAAATGAACGGTCAAAGTATGATCTAGGAGACCGTGTCATTCTAACTTACACCAGATAAAATGGACCGGAGGGAGTATAAGTCAGTACACATAAATTGCTACTAGAAAAAAAAATCTTCAAAACATATGCAAGTGAGGTCTTGTTTTATTCGTCTCGTCACATAAAAACACACCGGTGTAAACAGAATTAAAAATGAATACACCGTCTAGTGTTAAAGCAATTTAGAAAAAAAATATTTTGCTTTTTTCGCCTATGTCAGCACTAATGTCAGCATACAAGGGGTGAGCGTGTGCGCAGCCGACCAGCCAAAAGAGAATGAGCACGCTGCGCCATCTAGAATAGGAAAGGGGTGGAATTATTTTTTTCTAAAAATGGAAGGGGATGCATGTCGGAAATTCGTTCGCTAGATTCAATTCCAATGGATGTTCGCCATTTAGAGTGCCTGACATTTGATTCCTTTGTTTGCTTTTGTTTTTGTTTTTGTTTTTGGCAAGCCATGGCTTGCTTTTTGGCTTCTATATATGAACTCTATTCATCTTAATTATAATGATGATGAATACCATGTAGAAGTGTAAACCGGACCCAACAACCGTTCTCTATTGAGCTCAAGAGAGTTTATACAATTACAAGGGCTGCGGTTGTGGCTAGCGTGGTTGCCGTGGTGACCGCGCTCAGTCTAAGCCTCTAAGGCAGACAGTTGCCAACTAGCTTCAGTCTTCAACAACTACTACGTGGCAAAAGCACCATCGCTAAAAAATGGTTTTTCGATGGGAACCCCTAATTATGATTACGAGAAGAAGAAAAATATCATGGACAAGGTGGCCTAGGGCCGCGTTCACTTGCCATGCCAACCCAAAATATTTCTTCTTCCACCCATCACATCGAATCTTTAAACGCATGCATGAAGCATTAAATATAGGTAAAAAAAATAACTAATTATATAGTTTGTCTGTAAAGTTCGAGACGAATCTTTTGAGTCTAATTAATCTATGGTTGGACAAATTTTACCAAATAACAACGAAAAGTGCTACAGTAACTTTTCACCCAAATTTTCCCAACTGAACACAGCCTAGGACTAGGTTGGAGTTGACAAGTTTGTCAAGAGAATATATCTCTGAGTGGGAGTGGAGATAGCTAGGTAGGATGGTCACGCCCGCGATGGAACTAAAGCAGCTACAGGCCGGAGAGGAGACATATATAGTGCGCTCTTTGCTGCCCGGCCAGCCGTCGTTGCCCCGGCCGTCGGCGTCGACCGGCCGCCCTTATTCCCCGTCCCATCGCGCCACTAACTACTCATTGCTGCCTCCTAGCTAATGCTCCTTGTCCCCTCTCTGATCTGGAGTGACGGCAGGACGATACCTCAACTTTTTTATATTCGTTGCTCATAGCCTCGTACGTACATGTAACTAGCAATCATGTATTTGTACGACGACGTGTAAGTGCAATCATGCATGTATCTAAAGGTCAGTTAACATTATATTATGTTATTACCCCATTCGTTGTAAATTACTGTGCTTGACCAAATTTGTACTGAAATATAACGCATTACATGTAGTGTCCATGCTCAGATTCACAAAGTTTATCAAAAAGAAAACCATAATTTCAAGAGAAACTTTTTAATTTAATGGGTTTATTAAATGCGCCATTTGAGTGTTCTCTTGAGTTTTCAAGAAACTTTTGGAATGGATTATATTATAGAACCGAGAGAGTACTCTTATTTAAATGTCACATCTACCCGCAATCAAATGACTCGACATGATCCTAGGACGATGCATATATGTAGGCTTTTTTCTGATTTCTTATACGGCATCAGAACACACATTATCGTCCCATTGACCTCCAACTGATGCCGTGCCCACCACCGCACTAGTACTCCACTAGGATTGAGATCTCCTCTAATTAACCTCCAACGTAAATGGAGCGAAGTTACAAATAAATCTTCGCTGTCGTCTCTGCCTCATTCGTGGATTCGCGAACGGATAGACTGGGCTGATCGCTACTGTAGTTTAATGAATAGGGGGGATATATAGCTAGTACAGATATTTACATATAACATACATGTGCGTGCAGTTACTCTTATAATCATAAACAGTTAATAGGCACGTATTTGTACACTTATATAGCTAATCTTCACTACAAGTCTATATCGACGTACAAGAGAGCCATCCGTATCATCCATACTAATTATCTACATCATCTCTCACTAGCTAACAGGAATATCATCGCACTAACTTCCAACCTCTTAATTGCAAGCTATCTACACATCATCTCTAGTTAATTTCTTTCCTAATTCTTCACGATACCGCAAATTTCTTTCCTAATTCTTCACGATACCGCAACAACACACGGGGTATCTTCTAGTATCCTATATGTACAACTACCTTCAAAAGGCAGCACTGACAAATTAATCAAGATTAATGAAGTCATAGCAAGTATCTTGCTATCCATGTGCACATGAACGTGACTTACCGCTAAAATCCAACAACATTTCATCATCTAATAAGGAATTCAAGAAAAATACAAGCATATGTGCCAAATCGAGAACTTAACCCTCGTGCACAAGTTCCACCAAACAAGGAACTTAACCATTAATGGATCCATGTTTTATTTAGGTGTAGCGTCTGGGGCGGACTCACCGTCCGGCGACCCTGGCAAGACGCTTGGGCTCCTCAACGAATTCACAATGAAACACAATGAAGTTGTCATGCAATTTGAAGGATTGAAATTTTTTTCTATAGCAAATACTCATCATACTAAGATTTAACCGAGCTCTCAACTTTTCTAGGTACGCTACTACGTAGAGTATATTATGGTGCATAATAGGCCTAAACATAGTTTGATAAACAAAAACGTCACGATACGTCTTATTAATTAGCCCAAACCTCATGTTTTATTTTGTGACATGGCACTAGATTCATGTTATCAATTTTTTTAAATAAAACATTTTCTTGCCTTCGCAAGCTAGGATATGCCGCCATAGAACAAGGACAATCATTTTAATACATAAGAAAAGATGCAATGAATTATAAGATGCAATGAAAAGATGAGATGAATTATAAGATTTGTACAAACTAACTAAACTTTAATTAAATTTGTAGTGATTACTTTTAATATATTTATATTTCTAACTAGGTTTATCATGAAATTATATTTCATAATTAATTTGCTGGTACTTATTTTGTATCAGAAATATTAGTAGTTTTTTATATAACTATGACTGAATTAGTCAAATTTCCAATTGTCCGACTATAATACAATACTACGCACTATAGGGATTTTTAACCTACCAATTTACTCCTCTGTCCAAAATAAATACAATTATTAGATCCATGTGGGTCAAAAATAAATCAAGTTTGATAAAGTTTATATTAAATAGTATTATCATTTATATCTTAAATAAATTTATTATAAAATATATTCTATAACTAATCTAATAGTACCTATTTTGTATCGTTAATATTAGTGCTATTTTATATAAAATTTAGTCAAAGTTTAAATTGTTTTACTATTTAAAAACGAGAACTGCATTCTTTTGTGGACCGAGGAGTATTATTCAGGATTCAAATGCAATGTTCACTTGGCTGAAAAGCCAGACTAAAAAATACTATTCGCTGATTTATTATGAGAGAAAAATATTTTACTATGGCTGATAAGTCAGGCATACGTACTCCATCTGAAAGGAGCATATATAAATTGTGTACTCCCTCCGTCCCTTTTTATGTGTCGTCCGGAAAACGTGTCTGTGAGGAAAACACGGTTTTCTAGAGACAAACATTTAGGGACAGAGGGAGTAGTCAATAATGGAGGGGAGGGCACTGCAGAGATGACTGATGAGACAAAAGGCGCCCTTGCTTACCATCGGCCGGGTCGGCGCCTCGGTTCTTGAGCTCTCGGTACATCTGGGAGAGCGCGCATGGCCCACACCAGAAGTGGACGCAGCAGTCGCCGCACGGCTCCGGCGGCAGGCCGTACGTCGCCCGGAGCTTGCGACGGTAGGTGCAGGTGTAGAGGCAGTGGCACGGGACCAGGACCACCCCAGCATGCAGCAGCAAGCAGTAGATCAAGCCGGCCAGACCACAAGCTGCATGCACACAACGACGAGCACTTGTTAATCAACAAGTTGTTCTTCGTTCCACTTCAGTTCAGATCGTATCCATCTCGCCGCCACAAGCAAGGAACAAAACTTACATGTGACGCCCTTGTCTAAGACCTCAGCCACCTGTCCGAACGGGATACACGGGCAGAAGAACGACAGGCAACCTGCAGCACCACCGTCCGTCCGTTACTACCTATCTGTATGCATGTAGCTGACGGCTAAATAGCTGTGGTGAAGTCGTCGTGTTTAATTTGGCTCGCAGCAAAAATTCCACGAGAATTTACATATGTATATACGCTTAATAATCTATATGATGTATTATTACTGCAACTTGGACTGAAAATTACACAAGAATCTTATAATCGATTTGTGTCGAATAAGGCTTTAGTTGTTTTTTCCGGAAGGAGAAAGGCGACTCACAGCTCTTGCAGTCGCTGAAGCAGCCACAGAGGCCGGTGGTCCATGCCCCGGCCGGCGGTGGATACCCGCCGCTCATCTTCTAGCGGATCCGAGGTTATTATAATAATCGAGATATAAGTGCGAGTGCATCAGCTTGGCAAGGAAGCATATTTATAGATAGATTCGGTCTAGAAAGGCCAGGGGCTGTAGGCTGTCTGTTCTACCAACCAGATTAAAGAATGGATTTTGTTATGTAAGAAATAAATGGATATCTTTTTTCTTACTGGTACAACTTGGACGCACACACTTCACACTCACACCACACGCACATATTCGTAAAGAAGAGATTGGGAGGCTGCCTAGCCTCCAGTGCACGAGAAACGCGCAGTACCACCCAACGCACACGCGTGCATGTACCTTAAATTTTCTGGAAAAATCTAGAAAAAAGTGCGACACCAAGGTTTGAAGTTTTGAACCCTTGTGGGTAGTGTCCCACTGAACAGGCCTACCACTGGACCACAGCCTATTTGCAACGGACATCTTATTTGTTATTTATATATATGCTGGGAGACCGAGACTCCATCGAATTTAATTTGCTATCTATAGGATTTATTTAATTTCATCTCCCTTTGTTCTAGAAGGAAAGTTTTTTTTAGCTTTGTCATAAATCAAACTTAATTATCTGGTTTTGATCAAGTTTATAAAAAAATGCACAAAGATCTACAACGCCGAAACTAGATTTATTATACACACTATTAAATATACTTTTTTTGATACGGCACACATTACTATATTTTTTGTCAAAGTTACACTACATTGACTTATGCCATTGTCAAAATGGTTTTCGCCAATGGCATTCTCCCCGCTAGTTTTATTCAAACTTGTAAGAAATTCGGATCCTATCAAGGGTTTAGTGATTTTGGTTGTTGACTGACATCATAACCATTTGGACTAACAATGATTGTTAGTATAGAAGGTACAATAGTCCATAGAATGCAAAGATGGACATGAGCTAGTATACAAGGTGAAGATAAAATCAGCACTTTTGATGGTCATTACATGATAAATCCAACCATCAACAAATCGGTAAAGTGAGAGACCATATCAACATGGCACAAGCCACACAAAACACACACAATGGTGCAATCTCATGTGTTGATCCAATGACGGTTTGATCCATAGGGCTATCATGAAGCATCCCATGGTAAAGGGCCCACCATCCATGCAATAAATCGCAAATTGTCAGAGAAACTACCTTCCATACCTGTCAACTGCCTTAGAGAAGCACTGAGAAGCATAGGTTCATGAGGCGGTGTATCCCATGGTCCACCAAGCTCTTGGGGGGGTCACTCAACCCCACCTGGCAGGCAAGCCGCCTTTCCTTTAGCTAAAAATAGAGGTGTTGGCACCACTCTCGAAACATCACTCTAGTTACTCTCTTTTTAGTTTAGGTTGGCTTAGATGGGAGTTAGAGTTGAGTCAAGCCTTGCTTGGGTTTCAGGAGCAGTCTTCAAGAGTCTGGTATAGCTCTTATATCTTTCCCTGTAAAACATTTCAAGTTAGTATATTATATTTCTACTTACTCTAGTACATCATCTGAGTGCAACTTACTTGCAGTTGCCTTTATCTCTAGTTAAACCGTAGTGATATAATCTTAGTCTTGTTTAGTATAATGGTATCCTTCATAACATGTGTTTCCTTGCTCCTTAGTGGATGCTCTAGTCTGATTTTTCGTGCGGAATTAGAGTAGTATCATATAGTGTAAATGTGAGTTTCATAGTTTTTTTTCTAAAATCATGCTCATCTTATGGTGCCTAAATTGGAACTATTTGAGTCTTCCATGGACTTGTTTTGTTTTTTTAATTGCTAGTGGATGCACATGTATCTATTATAATTACCTTAGTATAAAACAAGTGTCGCCTGATTATGTTAGTGTCACTTGACTCTATGTATGGCCATGTATAGGAAGCATGCATTGTTTGTCACCAAAGTATGGATGACATAACTTATAGATACCACTCCAGAAAACTAGAAATACAAAACAAATAGCGAGAATAGTCTGTGTCACTTAGTGTCGGGTACCAAAAACAAGGGGTACCCACAATCAACGATTAAGAAAAACAAAACCACGCCAAAACCGCTGCCCGCAAAAACGGGACAAGCCGAAACAGCGAACAAAACGCCTCGACCACGTTCCGACTCGTACAAGGCACGCTCGACGGGACGCCTCGACCACGTTCCGACTCGTACGAGGCTCGCTCGACAAGACGCCTTGACTACCGAGAAATCTCCGTCTCACACGACCCGAGGTCGGGCCACTCGACCCACCTTATTCACCAACTCCGAGACAAAAGTCAGAGCATTTAATGCGACTACCAACCACTTCCTACCCCCATGGCTACAGCAACAACCAGCATGGAGGCAGTACCGGTGTCAAATCTCACTTTTTCACTGCCCATCCCGAGATGGGCGGTGAAAACCTATCACTGTCCGCGCCATACCTGCACTATTCTGCCACTGATCACCCTCGAGGGAGAATACGACAAGTACCGTACCCCGCGATCCCGGGGACTCGGTCTTATCTGTCCACCATCGATCCACCTCGACCCATCCTCGACCCAGCCTTGACCCGCCAACGGTCAAAACAAGAATGCAAGGCTTACGTGACACAGGACCCGGAGTCTTTTCACCGTCTCATCCTCTACGTCACCATGGTGTCCAGAGATCGCCGGCCATTCTCGGGGCACATCGCTACAACAGCCTCCACAGCAATCGACAAAACTTCACCTCAGAGCCACCCCCGGCGTCCCTGCCTCCTCTTACCCTATAAAAGGGCAGGTAGGGGGCTCTACAAAGGGGGCGGCGAACAACGAACGACGGAAAACCAGTCACCATCCCACCATAGAAGATCAACATCTCAAGCAACCTCCTTTGTACTCTCACTTTTTCTCTCTGAGACCTGGGATCGGTTCCCTCTCTCACAGCTTGTAACCCCTACGCAAGCACTTAGGTGCAAGGAAATACAATACTCCCCCCTCCCCGCTGGACGTAGGGCCTTCTTTTGCCCGAACCAGGATAAACCTCCGTGTACTCACCTTGCATCACCATCCAGATTAGGGACACGCAGCATTGATTCACTCGTTGGCTTAGGCCCCTCGCAGGACCAAACGCCGACAGTTGGCGCGCTAGGTAGGGGGCGCTGCGTGCCAACATCGTTTTCCCGCCATTTTTCTGGATGGCTGACCCCAAACATCCACTCCCGTTGGCCACGGTGATCTGGTTTGGGAGCTTGGAGTTCATGTCCCTTGGCCACGGCTACGACATGGTCCTCCTCCCGCCCAGGCACCCGACTGACAGTGACCACGAGCTCTCCCAACCTGGGGGAGCGCTACGCCGGTATCGTCGCTCTCGTCAGGCACGCGCCGCCAGGTGACGGCGAGCCCAGCGCAACCGCTGTCATCGCCTTGCGGAGGGTGGTGGCATTCCCGATCCGGCGCCTCTCAGCCAGACGCCAACACGGATTTCCTCACTAAGGATCTGTGTAGGATGAGCTTGGCTAAGGGTAAGATGCTGATAGGGAGTCCCACTGCTCTACCGCCTGGTGCTGCGCCACCACCGGCCAGTTCGACTACTCCGGCACCAGGAACGACGCCTTCGTCAGCATTCCCGTTTGGACTAGACTCGGTTGCCCGCGGCATGAGTGCTTACGAAGAACTCCCCGGACACCATCTACGTTCCACCCTTGACCTCGTTGCATCCAGGATAGCTTCTGAGTACCTGGACTCCACGGGGACCCCAGATACGGAGCTCCGTGTGACTGCCTTTCGACATCACGACCCTAGAGACGCACGACCTCACATGCACTCGTTGTACTACTATTTTGGAGCTCCAGACTCCGACTCTGCCGATGACACCTACGACTCGACTCGCGAGTGCTTCAATATCGACAGAGCTATTGTGTTGGATTCGGAGGATGAGGCAGCCGTTGGAGGAAGGAACACGCCACCTCAGGTCGAGCTCCCTACTGAGCGGGATGAGGCTCAATTCCTTGCGGATCAAGGAATGCAACTCGAGCAAATCCGTGAGTTGCAGGACAGGCTCGACGAGGAACGAGAAAATCTGCACCTACTTCAACAAACCCTCGAGCATGAGCGCGCGGCCCGCGCACACGGCGGAGGAGCTCGAGAGAGAGCTCGCGACGTCAATTGTCGCATCGTTGAGGATCGGGCAGTCGAGCCCCCGGTTTTTGGTCGAGCTAGCCAGAACTTGGTCGCAGCCGCCATGCTCCTTCGTAACATGCCCGAGCCATCGAACCCCGAGGCCCGTTGAGCCCGTGATGAAATTCAAGGACTCCTCGAGACCGCTGCCATGTAGCAGGCCGAGAGTTCCGCCTTGAGGCGATGCGGGCTTGCCTCAGAGCAGCCTGTAGAGCCCTCCCGATAGGAGAGAGGCCTCGGTTCATCCCGAGCACACCCAACGGAACAAGGCGGCCTCTGTCCGTGAACGCATCGTCGACAACAGTGAACCTCGAGATGCCCGTGACAACATCATAGAGCGCCGGAGGCGCAAACATGGTGACGGTGCAGCTCGAGGCTACCACGAGCACAGAGGCGGGCGCTACGACAGCTCGGAGGATCGAAGCCCTTCACCCGAGCCACCAGGCCCTCGGGTCTTTAGCAAGGCCATTCGCGAAACATTACTCCCGGCTCGGTTCCGCCCCCCCCACGACTCTTACCAAGTATAACGGCGAAACCAAACCCAAACTTTGGCTCGCTGATTTCCACTTGGCCTGTCAGTTGGGTGGGGCCACCGACGACCGGGTCATCATTTGACAACTTCCCCTGTTCCTGACGGACACCGCTCGAGCCTGGCTCGAGGACCTCCCACCTTGACAAATCCACGACTGGAACGACCTTGTGAGAGTGTTCGAGGGGAACTTCAAAGGGACCTACATGCGCCCTGGCAACTCATGGGATCTCCGAAGCTGCAAACAGAAGCCGGGCGAATCCCTCCGGGACTAATCCGGCGTTTCTCCAAACAGCGCACTGAACTTCCCAACATCACCGACTCCGACGTCATCATGGCCTTCCTCTCTGGTACCACCTGTAAAGAGTTGGTCCGAGAATTAGGCCGTAGCACTCCCATCACTACCAACGGTTTGATGGATATTATCACCAACTTCGCCGCCGGTGAGGAGGCAGTTGGTGCCATCTTTGGTAGCGACTAGGACAAAGGGAAGCGCAAGGAAGAGGATCCCGCGGGCTCCAGCCGGGGCTCGAAAAGGAACAGCAAGAAGAAGAAGAAGAACTAGCAGGGCAAACAAGAGGCCCCGGCCGATGACCTTGTTGCTGCTGCTGATCGTAAGAAACCTCGAGGGCCCCCGGCGGGGGCATTTTTGACAAAATGCTCAAAGAGCCGTGTCCCTACCACAAAGGGCCCATGAACCACAACCTCGAGGACTGCCACATGCTCCGGAGATACTTTGAAAGCATAGGCATCAAGAAAGACGACAAGAAGGAAGATCCCAAGGGAGACGACAAGGACGAGGGGTTTCCCAAGATTCATGACTGCTTCATGATATACGGAGGACCCTCGACGCGCCTCTCAACACGGCAGCGCAAGCGGGAACATCGAGAGGTCTTCTCCGTGCAACTCGCAACCCCCCTCTTCCTTGACTGGTCCGAGGTGGCCATCACTTTCGACCGTGATGACCACCCGGACTACGTCCTCAATCCTGGGGTCTACCCACTTGTTGTCGATCCCGTCATCGCCAACACACGCCTCACCACTTGGCAGTAGTCTTAACATCATCTATGCCCAGACCCTCGACCTTCTGGGAATCACAAGGACGCACCTCTGACCCAGCGTCGGGGGTTTCCATGGAGTCATGCCGGGGAAGCGAGCAGAGCCCGTCGGGCGGGTCGACCTGCCTGTCTGTTTTGGCACTCCTGCCAACTTTAGGAAGGAGACTCTCACTTTCAAAGTGGTTGGATTCCATGGAACATACCACGCCATTCTTGGGCGCCCCTGCTACACCCGGTTCATGGCGGTCCCCAATTACACCTACCTCAAGCTCAAAATGCCAAGCCCTAACGGTGTCATTATTGTCGGGCCCTCCTATGAGCACGCCTACGAGTGCGATGTGGAATGCGTCGAGCACGGGGAAGCCATCTTGCAGTCGGCAACCTTGGCAGTGAACCTCGATGGTTTGGCCAACGAGACCCCCGACCCCAAGCGCCACATCGGCAACTTCAAGCCCGCAAAAGATGTCAAGCTCGTACCCCTCGATCCCACCGACCCAAAAGTAAAGGCGTTGAGCATCAGCGCCACCCTCGATCCCAAATAGGAAGTAGTGCTCATCGACTTTCTCCGCGCAAACATTGACATCTTTGCGTGGAGTCCCTCAGATATGCCGGGCATACCCAGGGAAGTCGCCGAGCACGCCTTGGAAATCCGAGCCAGCTCCAAACCGGTGAAGCAACACTTATGCCGCTTCGATGAGGAAAAGCGCAAGGTCATCGGCGAGGAGGTCCACAAGCTACTGAAGGCCGGATTCATCAAGGAGGTTCATCATCCCGAGTGGCTAGCTAATCCTGTATTAGTTAAGAAAAAGAATGGGAAATGGAGGATGTGTGTAGACTATACTAGTTTGAATACAACATGTCCAAAAGTCCCTTTTGCTTTGCCACGCATTGATCAAATCGTTGATTCTACTGCGGGATGTGAAACTCTATCATTCCTAGATGCGTATTCCGGCTACCACCAAATCAAAATGAAGGAGTCCAACCAGCTCGCGACTTCGTTCATCACCCCATTCGGCATGTATTGCTATGTTACAATGCCCTTCGGTCTCTGGAACGCAGGGGCTACGTACCAGTGATGCATGCAATACGTTTTTGGGGAACACATTGGACCAACCGTCGAGTCTTACGTCGATGATATCGTTGTCAAAACCAAGAAGATCAGTAATTTGATAAACGACCTTGATGTTGTGTTCAAATGCCTTAGGGCCAAAAACATTAAACTCAACCCCGAGAAATGCGTCTTCGGCGTTCCTCGAGGCATGCTCCTGGGGTTCATCGTCTCTGAACGTGGCATCGAGGCCAACCCAGAAAAATCACCGCAATAACCAAAATGGGCCCTATCCGTGATCTAAAGGGCGTGCAGAGGGTCACGAGCTGCCTTGCGGCCCTCAGTCGCTTCATTTCGTGCCTCGGTGAAAAAGCGCTCCCACTGTATCATCTCCTAAGGAAATTGGAACACTTCTCATGGACCCTCGAAGCCGAAGAAGCCCTCGCAAAGCTCAAAGCTACGCTGTCCAACTCGTCGATCCTCGTCCCTTCGACCACAGGGGAACCCCTCCTACTTTACGTCGCCGCAACGACACAAGTGGTCAGTGTGGTCCTGGTTGTCTAGAGGGCAGAGGAAGGACATACCCTGCTCATCTAGAGACCGATCTACTTCATCAGCGAGGTGCTCTCGGAAACCAAGGTTCACTACCCGCAGATCCAGAAGCTGCTATACGCCATCGTCTTAACGCGATGCAAACTTCGTCACTACTTTGAGGGCCACCTAGTGACCATGGTGTCTTCTTTCCCTTTGGGAGAGATAGCCCGAAATCGAGAGGCCTCGGGTAGAATAGCAAAGTGGACGGTCGAGCTCATGGGTGAGACCCTCTCTTACGCGCCACGCAAAGCCATCAAATCCCAGGTGCTAGCAGATTTCCTGGCGGAGTGGACCGACACTCAACTTCCTCCAGTTCAGCTCCAGGCCAAGCTTTGGACCATGTATTTTGACGGGTCGCTAATGAAAACAGGAGCAGGCACGGGCTTGCTCTTCATCTCACCCCTCAGAGTCCACATGCGCTATATCATCCGGCTTCATTTTCCTGCCTCCAACAACGTCGCCGAATACGAGGCGCTCGTCACGGGCCTATGAATCGTCGTTGAACTAGGGGTCCGACACCTCGACGTTCGAGGTGACTCTCAGCTCGTGATCGACCAGGTCATGAAGAGCTCGAGCTGCCATGATCCCAAGATGGAGGCTGTGAGGAGGTACGGCGCCTTGAGGACGAGTTTCACGGCCTCGAGCTCAACCACATTGCACGTAGATATAATGAGGCCGCCGATGAACTCACAAAAATAGCTTCTAGTCGAACTACAGTTCCACTTGACGTTTTCACGAGAGATCTCCGTCAACCGTCTGTCAACATCAGGGCAGACGGAGGGGTCAACGGGACGTCACTTGATCCCCCACCTCAGGTGGGAGCCCCCTCGACTAGGGCTAAAGCCATGCAGGCGGAAGGTTTGACCCCACCAGTCGACCTCGAGCCTGACTGGCGTATTCCGTACCTTGACCATCTCACTCGAGGGGACCTCCCCTCGGATAAGATCGAGGCTCGACGGATCACTCGCCGGGCCAAATCCTTTGTGATATTTGGCGACAGCAAGGAACTGTATCACCGCAGCCCTACGGGCATCCTCCAACGCTGTATCACAAATGAGGAAGGCAGGAACCTGCTCAATGATCTACACTCGGGGGCTTGTGGTCATCTCGCAGCGCCTCGAACCCTCGTTGGAAACGCAATCCGATAAGGTTTCTATTGGCCGACCGCAGTCTCCAACGCCGTCAAGCTAGTACGCTCCTGCAAAGGATGCCAGTACTATGCAAGACAAACCCACCTCCCGGCTCATACCTTGCAAACTATTCCCATCACATGGCCATTCGCTGTTTGGGGGCTCGACTTGGTCGGACCCCTAAAAAGGACAACTGGTGGCTTCACCCACTTGCTCGTCGCCATTGACAAATTTTCCAAGTGGATCGAGGCCCGTCCTATCACTAGCAGGTCTGAACAAGTTGTGCTATTTTTTTACCGATATCATCCACTGCTTTGGGGTTCCTAACTGCATCATCACCAATGTTAGCCTAAATGTTAAACGGTGAACGGTGGGTCACCCATCGTTTAGCAAAAAGTCAGTATACACGGCCGTTTAAACGGCCTTTTAAACGGTCAAAATGGTTTTGCACGGCTTTGCACGGCTAATCGGCCTACACGGTTACCCATTGAGTAGCATTTACACGCCGTGTAAACGGCCTACACGGCCGTGTAGGTGAACAGTGATCATCATGGACAACGGCACCCAATTTACTGGCAAACAGTTTCTGGATTTCTGCGACAACCCTCACATCCGTGTGCTCTGGTCGGCCGTAGCTCATCCAAAGACAAATGGCCAAGTAGAACATGCCAACGGCATGGTCCTACAAGGCCTGAGGCCAAGAATTTTTGACAAGTTAAACAAACACGGCAAAAAATGGGCCGCCGAGCTCCCCTCGGTCCTGTGGAGCCTAAGAACGACGCCGAGTCAAGCCACGGGGTTCACTCCATTCTTCTTAGTCTACGGGTCCGAGGCTATGCTCCCAACCGATGTAGAATATGGATCCCCGAGGCTGAAAGCCTACAGCGAGCAAAACAATGACGCCACAAGAGAGGACGCCCTCGACCAGCTCGAGGAAGCTCGTGATGTGGCTTTGTTACACTCGGCAAGGTATCAGCAAAGTCTCCGACGCTACCACGACAAACATGTCCGTAGGCGGGACCTCAATATCGGTGACCTGGTGCTACGGCGAAGCCAGAACAACAAGGGACGGCACAAGCTTACTCCGTCATGGGAAGGGCCATACATCGTCACGGAAGTACTGAAGCCCGACACCTACAAACTATCGAACATGAAAGGCGAAATCTTCACCAACGCATGGAACATTGAACAGCTACGTCGCTTTTTTCCTTAAAGCCTCGAGGCTCTGTAAATTGTTTCATAATCTCATGATAGAATAAAGAATACATTGGTGTTCAAAGCATTTTTTTCATAACAACCAGGGAGGATCGACCCTATTTTCTCAGAAGTTGACCCTCCCTCGGGGGCTCCAAGAGGGGAACCCCCAACATATCCCCAAAAAATTCGCATTTTTTCAAAAAGAAGAGAACTGTTACATAAGTCGACGCGGCCACAAGCGCACCCTAAGGCTCGAGGGCCGCCGAGCCATGAGATCACCTACGCCTCTGAGCTATGGTACCTCCACTCACCCCCCACACCAAGGGGTGCAACCGCGCGCTAAGTAGACCTAGTAATAGTTCACGACTTTGAAAAAGCTCATGACTAACATTCCCATTCGCTTCGAATCAAGTTCTTACATGATCCATAAGGCCACAAAAGCGCCCTAAAGCTCGAAGGCAGTCGAGCCGTGAGATCACTTACGCCTCCGAGGCTACGGTACCTCCACTCGCTCCCTCACGCCAAGGGGCGTAACCGTGCGCTAAGAAAATCATGCAAGAATGCGATTCAAGCGAGAAAGGGAAGAAAAAACTCAAACAAAAATGGACATTTAGTACAAGCTTACATCTAAATGTTTCAAGGCCCCCGAGGCCATTACGACAAAAATTACGAATATTAACTTGTTTACACGGGCCCTCATGCCCAGTTTTGGCTCACAGGCCCTCATCATCGGCAGGCGGGACCACCTCGACCTTGAAAAGTTTTGCAAGGCGACCCCCGGGCTCCTTAGCTGCCTCGATCAGGTTCAGGCAGGCGACTTCATTATCCTCGTCAGTCCGGTTTGGATCCGTGATGAAGCCATCAGCGATGAGGTCCATGTCATACTCGAACCCAGACCGAATGACCACCATGGCCCTCTTCATGTCGTGATGCAGCCCGCCTCGTATCTTCTCACGGACGAGGCAGCCCAGCGCCACCATCTGAAGAACGAACGAGTTCCCCGGCACATCCTCCTCGGTATCGACATCGGGCTCGACCCCCAGGCCATTACACACTAAGGTGATGGCACCCTGGAGCAACTGGGTCCGCTCGGCCTCGGCCTCGAAGAGGTTCTGGAATGAGGTGGCCGTCGCCTGGGCCGCATGCTGCTGCTTCTCCAGCTCTGAAACACAAACACCAAGTTAGCATAAGGCTGGGGCCCCGAGGCCAAGGCCAAAACACAACAAGAGGTTTACCCTCAGCGTGGGTCTGCCAACCCACGACCTCATCGCACAGCTCCTCACGCGCCTTCTCTGACGCTCAAAGAGCCTCATCCTTGTCATGGACCACCACCCTCAGCGCCTCAATCTCCCGACCGGTGCCCGAGAGAGCCTCGTCGCTCTCTCAGACCGTCCCCTTCAACATCACAACCTCATCCTCCAAGGTTTCGACGCGAGTGGACGCCATCCTGATCTGGATGTTGAGGGCGTCACGCTGACCGCCGACTAAGGCGACATCCTCCTCAAGCTCCTTCACACGCGCCAGCAGTGGCACGAGGTCCTCACAAGCCTTAGCCACCTCCTCCCGAGCCCTTGCCTCATCTTCACGTGCCTTGGCCTCGGCCTCCCGGGCCTGCGCCGCCTCCTCCCTAACAGTTGCATGGATGACGCGGAGCTCGTCCACCTCGGCGCTCTTCTGGGATAGCCGCTTGTTGGCTTCCTCGACTAGAGCCCATTGACGAGCAAGCGCCGCCCACACGCCACTCTCATGACGAATAAAGAGTGACTTGCAGCGAGAACGCTCCTTGAGCTCCTGACCATAGTCAAAACCTAAAAATCAGAACCAAGGAGAAAGGAAGGATAAAACACAAGGAAAGACTAGCGAACCCGGCTTACCTTGAAAGCCTCCGACATACCCCACACCAAGGTATCCGTGACCATGTGCAGGGACTACAGGGAGTGCTTACGGAGTCCCTCGATGAACTCCTAGTGTTGCACCTCGTCCTTGTCGTCGAGGGCGAAGAAGGGCTCAGCGCTGGGGTTAGACGCGTCCCTGAACTCGAGGGTAGTCGGGCCACCTAGCCGACGCCTCGGCCAGGTCATCCCCCAATGCCGTAGAAGTACCGGGCCGATCCGGGGCGTCGACCGTCTCGACGTCCGCCTTCTGCTTCCCCTTGTCAGAAGGAGGGTCGTCGACGGTAAGGTCGATCACGACCGGGGTCGACCCCTGGGGCGGGGCTGGCGTCTCAACTGTCGGCACCACCGCCTGTACGATGGACGGTGGCACGACCACCCCCCGTTCTGCCTCAACCGCCTGCTCCATTGGCCGGTCCTGCTGCGGCTGCGGCTCCTCCCGCGCCGATCGCGACTCCGGTTGTGCCGCCTCTTGCCCCACCTCTGGCGGGGCCTCCACCACCTCCCTTGACTCTTCGACATCCGCCCGCCCCGCGTCGCGAATGGATGTTTCGGCCTCAGCGGCCTCGACGGTCGCCTGGGTCGTCGCGATCAACCCAGGCTCCGACCCACCAACGCCGGGCACCCCGAGCCTGACACCGCCTGGACCGCCTCAATTGGCTCTAGCCCCCGCGCAGCATCACCAGGATCAGCGACCTCCTGGGCGCTTGCCGCTACCTTGGCGGCGGCCTCCCTCAGCCTAGGCCGCTCTGTCGCAGCCTGGCACCTCGCGACCCAGGCGGCGTCATCGGCCGATGTCCGCATCATCAAGGCGGCGCCCGACCTGAGCACCTTGACGGGAGTCGGAGTCGCGAGCTCCGCCTTGCGCTTATGGCTGAGCAGCTAATAAATGCGTCAGAATAAAGAACTAGATCACCGATGATGGAAAGACAAGGTGAGATACTTACCCGGCTATGGGAAGCAGGGGCCTAGACCCCGGCAAGCCTGAGCCACCCGACGGCACCTGTGACGGCCCCTCCGTTGAGCCTCCTGTCGGGCGGGTGCTCCTCGAAGCCCGGGCTGACGGGGCATCGAAGGACCTCTGTGTTGACAAGGCTATTTGGCCTCGAGTCCTTACACCCGTAAACAGCGCCCTGGCCTCCGACACTGACACTGTTGCTCCGCCCACTGGCTGAGTTCGAGGCGATTGGGCTCGCGGGAGTGGCGCCACCGACCTCCCCTGCGGGACCCTAGGTGAGGTAGCTCCCCTCTCTGAAGGACCCGCTCGGGCCCTTCCCTCTGCTAGCTCTCCTTCCCCCTCGACGGGCACTGAGACTTCCCTCGATGCCTGGGAAGTTGACCCCCCCAACGGGCTCCAGCAAGGGCCGCACGTCAGGAAGGTGCGCCAGAAAAGTCATGGTATCATACCGCGACCCGGCGTTGTCATCGCTGCTGTCTTCGTCCTCCCCCGAGACCATCTCGGAGGGAGACTCCTCGATCAGGAGCCCCTCGAGGCTCTGTTGGCGGCGGTGTTTCTTCAACGCCTCACGCTCGAGGGTCTTGTTGACTTGACGCTTCCTGGTAGCGTCCTTCTCTTCCTTCTTCTGGGCCGCCGAGAGGCGTCTAGCCTCTCGAGCAGCCTGATCCTCTGGAACCGGCGGTCACGATTCCTTGACTGCCGACAGATCCTGCACAGAGGCCTCGACCGACTTAGTCGAGGCAATCAGGAAGCAAAAGGACTCAAGGCTATCAAAAACAACACTTACCAGAGGCTCAAAGCCTTGAGTGGGGCGCATCGAGACCCTGTCGATGTCCTCCTGCTTAAAGCTCCCCACCATCCACCGAGCACGCCGGGCGACTTCATCGAGGGGGACGGACTCGTGCGACATCCGACTCCCCTCTAGCGAAGCCTCTGGTGTCATCTCGTCAAGTCGGAGCCGGCGCTGCATCAACGGCAGCACCCTCCGGCAGTGGAATGCGGCGGCCACCATTCCCGCCATCAACCCACGCTGACGAAGCCTCCTCAACGCGTCGAGGAGCGGCTGCAGTTTCGGCTTGTCTTCCTCGACGACGCCGTATGACCAGTTCTCCTCACGCAACATCAGCACCCGGCCGGAGAATCTCAGCAGCTGGTCGTCGTTGTTGCGCAGATAGAACCATCCATCGTGGCAGCCGCTATTCGATGAGATGAGCTGCGCCGGGATGTACTGCTCACCTCGACCCGTCCGGACTTGGAGAGTGCAGCTCCCTGCATGCACTGCACGCCGCACTCCTCGCTCGCCCGCCTTCTTGGTGAAATGCTCTGCCCTGAAGAGGTGGAGCCATAGATTCCAGTGTGGCTCCATCCCTAGGTACCCCTCGCAGACCGCCGTGAAAATGGCAGCCTGCGAGATGGAGTTGGGGGCGAGATGATGCAGCTCCACCTTGTAGTAGTGGAGGAGCGCCCACATGAAGCGGCTCAGTGGCACTCCGAGCCCCCTCTCATGGAAAGCAATGAAGCTTACCACGTATCCCTCCGGGGGCGCCGGCTCCCGGTGGTCGGACGGCGGCACCCTACATTCTGGCTGGATCTGGCTCGCCCTTGGTCGCAAAAGTCCATCGCAGACCAACTCCTCCAGCTTCCTCTCCGTCACTGAGGAACGAGCCCAAGCGTCCGCGGGAAGGATCTGGCTCTTGCCCGCCATGGTTGTCGAAAAACGGCGTGCGGCGGCGGATGAAGAAGCAACGACGGCGGTGGATGGCGGCTAAAGGGTGCACAAAGAGCAAAAAAGGCAGAGATGCAAATGGCCTGTAGGGAGTATACGAAACCCCAGGCCTCACACTTATACCCCGATGGAAGGCCAACGGGCGGGTGAAAAGGTAGGAACAGTTTCCGCATTCAATGACCTTACCTAACCGCTCCCTCGAAACCCGTAGATAGGGGCACATGTCCGCCATTCACTCCGTAACCGACACACCACGTCGCCCACTACCGCACCAATCTCGCTTCCTCTCCTAAAAAGACACGCCCCAAACGGGCCAGAAGAAGATCCGCAGATGGATATTCCCAGACGATTGGGTAACAGGCTCCGAGCCCGATATAAACCTTGAGGGATCGAAAGCTGGCCCTCGACCAGGGTTCGACAGCTGCCCTTGAGTAACGGAGTCAGGGACAACTAGGGACGTGCTCGTACAAGGCAGGGCTCGAGCCACACTCTCGAGGCACCCCCAGACGTATTCGAGGCTAAAAGAGAGGTCGACGGAGGAATCCCCTCAGAAGGAGGCATCAAGCCCTCGGATCCTATCGCAAGGAACCGAGATCCACGCAACTACTCTTTGGCATTTTTTAGAGCGCCTCCATGGCCGCTAGCTGACTCCTACCGAATGGAGCACAGGCTCCCACTCGAATTCCCCGTTAACAGCTCACCGAAGACCATCGAAACTTGCCCGACGAGGGTAGTACGACATTCCCCACCCCTCCTCCTTTTTCCTAAAGAAGGAGCGTGAGGGTCTAATGATAAAAGACGGCCAAGACTCTGATCGAACTCATGCGCACGAGGCTCGGGGGCTCGACCACAGAAGGCCAAACCTCTAACGAAAAAGGACAAAGCACTCCACGATACGAGAGCATTTCTCGATAAAATGAACAAAAGACCTCGGAGGAGTCAAAACACTCCACCGAGGCCTCGGGGGCTACACCCGGCGGGTGCGCTCACGTGCACCCACCGGAAGAAGCTATAACGCTATGACTCCAGTTCATAACTCGCTGAGCCTCTGTGAGAGTGACCCACACTCACCCAAAGGCTCGGGGGCTACTGTTGGGTACCAAAAACAAGGGGTACCCACAATCAACGATTAAGAAAAACAAAACCATGCCAAAACCGCTGCCCGCAAAAATGGGACAAGCCGAAACAGCGAACAAAATGCCTCGACCACGTTCCGACTCGTACAAGGCACGCTCGATGGGATGCCTCGACCACGTTCTGACTCGTACGAGGCTCGCTTGACAAGACGCCTCGACTACCGAGAAATCTCCGTCTCACACGACCCGGGGTCAGGCCACTCGACCCACCTTATTCACCAACTCTAAGACAAAAGTCAGAGCATTTAATGCGACTACCAACCACTTCCTACCCCCATGGCTACAACAACAACAACCGGCATGGAGGCAGTACCGGTGTCAAATCTCACTTTTCACTGCCCATCCCGAGATGGGCGGTGAAAACCTATCACTGTCCGCGCCATACCTGCACTATTCTACCACTGATCACCCTCGAGGGAGAATACGACAAGTACCGTACCCCGCGATCCTAGGGACTCGGCCTTATCCGTCCACCATCGATCCACCTCGACCCATCCTCGACCCAGCCTCGACCCACCAATGGTCAAAACAAGAATGCAAGGCTTACGTGACACAGGACCCAGAGTCTTTTCACTGTCTCATCCTCTACGTCACCATGGTGTCCAGGGATGGCTGGCCATTCTTGGGGCACGTCGCTACAGCAACCTCCACAACGATCGACAAAACTTCACCTCAGAGCCACCCCCGGCGTCCCTGCCTCCTCTTACCCTATAAAAGGGTAGGCAGGGGGCTCTACAAAGGGGGCGGCGAACAATGAACGACGGAAAACCAATCACCATCCCACCATAGAAGATCAACATCTCAAGCAATCTCCTTTGTACTCTCACTTTTTCTCTCTGAGTCCTGGGATCGGTTCCCTCTCTCATAGCTTGTAACCCCTACGTGAGCACTTAGGTGCAAGGAAATACAATACTCCCCCCTCCCCGCTGGATGTAGGGCCTTCTTTTGCCCGAACCAGGATAAACCTCCGTGTACTCTCCTTGCATCACCATCCAGATTAGGGACACGTAGCATGGATTCACTCGTTGGCTTAGGCTCCTCGCAGGACCAAACGCCGACACTTCATTTGTCAAGTCTATGTTGATGATATAATCTTCGGATCAACAAATGAAGATTATTGCAAGGAATTTGGTGAATTGATGTCGAAAGAGTTCAAGATGTCAAGTTAAGCAAATGAGAGAAGGGATTTTCTTCTCTCAAGAAAAGTATACCAAGGATCTTCTCAAGAGATTCAAGATGGAAGAATGTAAGCCAATCAAGACCCCAATGCCATCTAATGGACATCTCGACCTAGATGAGGGAGGTAAACCGGTTGATCAAACTCTCTACCGTTCTATGATCGGTAGCTTGTTGTACCTTACCGCATCTAGGCCCGATATTATGTTTAGTGTGTGCATGTGTGCTCGCTTTCAAGCGTGCCCTAAAGAACCTCACCTAAGTGTCGTAAAAAGAATCTTAAGATATCTCAAGCGCACCCCAAGCATTGGTCTTTGGCACCCCCAAAGGAGCTAGATTCCAACTAGTTGGTTATTCCGA
This sequence comes from Saccharum hybrid cultivar R570, assembly GCA_038087645.1. Lineage (NCBI taxonomy): Eukaryota > Viridiplantae > Streptophyta > Magnoliopsida > Poales > Poaceae > Saccharum > Saccharum hybrid cultivar. The sequence goes on along the minus strand of JAQSUU010000066.1, from coordinate 26,943,727 downwards.
CTTGGATTATGCCGGTTGCAAAATTGAAAGAAAAAACACATCCGGAGGGTGCCATTTGCTTGGGAGGTCTTTAGTATCTTGGTCATCTAAAAAGCAAAATAGTGTGGCTTTGTCCACCGCTGAGGCGGAATACATTGCCACGGGGGCTTGTTGTGCACAAATCTTATACATGAAACAAACCCTCCTAGACTATGGAGTTGTTCTTGATAAGGTGCCACTTTTATGTGACAATGAAAGTGCCGTTAAAATTGCTAATAATCCAGTACAACACTCACGCACCAAGCACATTGATATCCGCCACCACTTTCTAAGAGATCATGTTGCTAAAAATGATATATCACTAGAAGGTGTAAGAAGTGAAAATCAATTAGCGGATATCTTCACTAAACCTTTGGATGAGGCTACCTTTTGTAGGTTGAGAAGTGAACTAAATGTGCTTGATTCTAGTAACTTTAAAAAATGAGCTTGTGTTGTCCCTTGCATTGCATTGTATTATATGTCATGTTTAATTCTCCGCAATGCATCTAGGACTTGTCTAACACGGTTATGATAACCCTCCTTTGGAGGAGTGAAGAAGCCTAACCGTGGATCAAACTTGACAAGCAACCTAGTCTTCCTTTCTCGCTTTGCATTGCATATGCATGGTTGTTGCTTTGTCGTTTCTTTTCGGTTTAGCTTTGAGCAACCTCTGTGTTCGTCCATGAATAAAGAGAGCATTTGACGCTCCCAAGGGTTCATAAACACTATTGCATGGCCATACGTTGCTCCTTGGGTGTTTATTGCATGTTTTCCTAAAAAATACTAGCCTAAGGCAAAATATTTTGAAAATCTTGAGGGGTTGAGTGAGGTCACTCATATCAGGTTCCAATTGGTGTTTATTTGAGTCTCTTTGAATTAGAACTTGATTGGGAGAAGTTGCGGTGAAGATCGGGTTGAAGAAAGGCGTTAAACAGCGACCGGACGCTGGACCGGACGCTGGACCGGACGCGATGCTGCATCACCACTACGTCCGGTCCCGGCGACCACCAGTGCATCCGGTCATCCCGAAGACAATTCTCAAGGACCTGTGACCGGACGCTGGACCAGATGCGTCACTGTGACCACTGCGTCCGGTCCCGGACCCCATCGCCGCGTCCGGTCATGCGCGATGTGTTCCCAAGTGATCTTTGACCGGACTCTGTCAGCGTTCGGTCAGCTCTAACCGGACGCGTCCGGTCACGCCAGGAGCTTACTGGACTCTAACCGAACGCTGCTTCACTGCGTCCGGTCAGGCGACCAGCGCGTCCGGTCATCGCATGAAAAGCGGATCTGCCCCTTTTAACCGTTCGTCCCGATCTGTTTTTTTCCGCCTTCCTCTTTAATCTGCCGCCGTTGCCGTCTTGCCCTAGGTTTCCTCGCCGACTTGAGCCGCGCCGCCATGTCAGCTTCCTCCTCCCACGCCGCCGTGCCTCCGTTGTCCTCCGCCGCCCGCACCGTCCGTGCGTCGCCGTGACAGCCGCAACCGCACGCACCACCACCCGCTACTCCTCCTCAGCCGTGCCAACGCCATCGTGTCTTCCCCGCGCGCCGCCACAGCTGCTCCTCCTCTGCCGCACATGCCACCGCAGCAGTCATCCTCAGCTGCGAGCACCTCCACTGCTGTGCACCTGCTGCTCGGCCGGCTCCGCGACCCCACCTGTCCGCGCACCGCCGTCCATTGACAGAACCTTGACCTAACCCTAATCTGTCATGACGGTTTGCGACTTCACTCTGGCCATTCTTCGTCGAGGTCTCTTCGCACGATTTCATCTCCGCGAGGTGATTTCACATTGCCTTGATCCTTTCAATGTCCAATTAGGGTTTACCAATGACCTTCCGTTGAAATTCTAATTCATCTATTGCATGTCTCGGCACTTCAGCGCTCATTCGGCGTTTCCGTGGAACTCTCGCGCATCAAGGTCCCTCATCTTTTCACCGGTATCTTGCCTATCTGAGGTAGCTATCACGATCTATTCTTTTCTTATCCCATATGGTTGCTTTCATAAGGATCTCACTTATCTATTAGTTAATATATATTGCTTAATAGTAGCTCTATCTATTCTATCTTTATAGAGAGTCCTGTCGATGCTCTGTGTGTGGCAGTTGATCAGATTTGAATCCGAGGCCAAGCCTACGGATACGGTTTGAGGCCAAGCCTCACGAGTGTCAATTCATCATCTTTCACTGTCAGGGTTTTCTCAGTCACAGAGGTTGATCAGTATGGTTCGCTGCAAGAATGTTGGTGGTGCACCGAGTGACGGGGATGAGAGTCCTCCTAGGTTGACAGAGGTTACCCGTGGCAAGCGCAAGAAGACTGTCATCAAGAAGAGAAAGAGGACACTCACTGAGGCAGAGATAGCTCAGGCAGTCGCTGATGCAGCAGAGCTTGCAGAGAGAGGTGGCAGAGGCAGTGGGATTCATATTGGCGAGCGTCGCTTTCATCTTGAAGGTCGACAGCTTGGTACTGAGGCCACAGAGGGGACAGAGGATGCACCTGCAGAGCAGCCCATAGAGGACACAGAGGAGACAGAGGAGCAGACCGTTCAGACTCCACCGCGTCGTCGCTTAGGACGTACGCGAGCTCAGGTGACTCCTAGGCCAGAGGGCCAGCGACGTGGAGGTCGTCCACCTCCCAGGGCTCGAGGTCACCCCCCAGTCGAGCACTTTGACCTGAGGGGAGCTACAGCATGATAGGTCCAGGCTCTCAGGTTTCTTGAGGTTGGTCGGTGGTTCCCACCTCAGTGGGACCCCCAAGCTTCAGAGGGCTTCTACACACCTCTGCACAAGCACTTCTACAGAGCCTATGTTGACAGGGGGATTGCATTCAGACCTCAGAGAGTTTGATGACTCGAGGCTATAGTTGAGGTTGTTGGTGAGCAGCTCTGTCCACACTTGTCCTTTTTACCTGGTTTGTCAGACTTTCTGGGACGAACTGGAGCTTACTACGGGACTTGGGTCAGAGAGTTCTACTCCTCACTTTGGATTGACCCTACTCACGAGTGTAAGGTCCAAATGGCTAGAGGGGGGGTGAATAGCCTATTTAAAAATCTACAAGCTTCACTAGACAACCACGTTAGTATAAAAGATGGCTATGCTAATTCTAGCACTAGCTCAACTACACTATGCAAGCCACCTATACAATTCTAGTGAGGCAAGGCTAAGATCTCTAATACACACCAACAAGGCTAAGTCACTAAGCTACTTACTCCTATGTGATAAAAGCTACACTAAGCAAACTACACTAGAACTAGTACAAGAAAGTAAAGAGCAAGTGACTTGATTCTTATACCAATGATGTAGAGAAGCAATGCACTCGAAGAATCAATCACAAAGATCAACCACAAGAGAAATCCTCGGCAAAGAGATGACACAAGATTTTTTACCGAGGTTCACTTGCTTCCCGGCAAGCTACTCCTCGTTGTGGCGATGCACCCACTTGTCAGTTCGCGAGCTAATCGACTATCAAGAGTCGAGCCCTCGGCGGGCGCCGCACAACCGCACACAAGATGGGGATCCTCCAAGCCACGAGCTCCACTAGAGTATCCAATTTGCGAACTCCCGCGAGGAAGGATCAAGAACCCCTTACAACACTAGGTGAGGGCTTCAACAATCTCCAATTGCGAGCTCAATCACCTCCACTGCTCCAAGCCGTCTACCGTGTCGGGAAACACGGAAGAGTAACAAGAAATCCGCAGCAACTCGAAGATCAAGTGCCTCTAGAATGCAACTCTCAAGCAATGCACTTGAATCTCACTCAATCTCACTCAAGATGTGCAACTATGCAAAGAGATGAGTGGAGGGGTTGTTCTCTAGCTCAAAGGATGTCTCTAGGTCTTAAAATGTGCAAGAGTTACCCTCAAACCCCGGCCAACTTCTATTTATAGCGAAGGGGTACGCAGCTAGCCATTACGGACGACGCAGCGAAAAACGCGCTGACCGGACGCTCCGGTCAGGGTGACCGGACGCGTCCGGTCACTACACGACAGCAAGAAACAGTGCGCGTCAGAACTAGCCGTTGCCCTGACCGGACGCGACAGTGCCAGCGTCCGGTCGCGTTCCAGTAAGCTCCCGTCGAGACCGGACGCGTCCGATCGCACGTGACCGGACGCGCCGCGCGTCCGATCGGCACTTCGCAGCTCTCTGCTCCTCTGGACGCCTGACCGGACGCTCCGGTTCCATGAGGGACCGGACACGCCGGTCGCGCGCTCTCCTTCTGCGCACAAGAGAACTGATCGGACGCACTGGTCAGGCCAGACCAGCGTCCGGTCACAAACCCCTAGCAGCACCGAGTTGACCAGACGCGTCCGGTCAGACCGAGACCGCGTCTGGTCATCACAGTGACCGCCGTTCGCCTCCGTTTCTTTTCCGACTTCCGGCGCAATAGAAAATAGGCGTTTCACTTCCCCAAAAAGCGCCGAATCCCGCCTTGCAAGCTCGGCGAGAGGGAGAGCGAACCCCAAACCCCTTGCTACCACTCAAACACCACCGCCTTCGCAAATGTGCTAACACCACCAAGTGTACACCACCATGTGCATGTGTGTTAGCATTTCACAAACATTTTCCAAGGCGTTATGTTAGCTCTCAACTAGATCCTAATGCATATGCTCAAGACATTGATCTAGTGGCACTTGATTCCTGAGCTAACCGTGATTGCCCCTCTTGATAGTCGGCTATGTATCCTTAACTTGGTCAATCACTTCTCTACTCATCTTAGACCAGCAAAAGGAAAACCCTATGGTTATACCTTTGCCTTGCGCTCTTGGATCCTTCGTTCTATGTTCATCTCCTTATGCTTGATCACCATGATCATCATTTTATGTCCATGCACCATTTCTTTATGATCTTGTGGCCACCACTCCTTGCCATATACACCTTCATCACATGTGTTGCTCATGCCTAACTCAAAACACTTAACACATGGCATTAGCAACTTGGTGTCATTAATTACCAAAACCAAACTTGGGCTTTCAATCTCCCCCTTTTTGGTAATTGATGACAACCATCACAAAGATATAAAATGAAATCAATTTTCAATTTCGATAGTATTAGCTCCCCCTACATATGTGCTACCATGAGTTTGGTTCAATTGTGCACATATGTATGGATTTAAATTTTGGGAGAGTTACTACTATCAAATTGATGCTAAGGTATATAGAATGGACCTTTGAAGCGTGATACCAATCGGAGTTGCCTTTATATATCATCCTTAGCATCGATGTAGCTAGACACCACTTGTAATACATCACTTGTAAAGATCACAAACACTAAAGTATCCCGTGAGATCAACATTATAAGCAAAGGTGTCTAGATACCACTTATAAAGCTACTTTCAACAAATCATCATTCAAGTTCTATTTCTAGCATACATCGTACAATCATAAATATGAATTTAAGTTTTGCAATGCAACACTTCATCATGTTAATGCACATATAAATACAACAAACAATTCATGAGCTTGCTCCCCCTACTTGTGTGCTCAATTTTAGTTTCTCTCCCCTTATTATATCTTTCTCCCCCTTTGCAATTTAACTTTTTATCTTTGTGACTTTTCTATCTTTGTGACTTTTCTCTCCCCCTTTGTCAACAATCACCAAAAAGGTACCAATTTTAGTGAGAGTTAAGTCAATCAATATGAGGGAGTCCAAATTATGGTTCAATCTAGATCACTTGCCTAGAATATGTAATTTGGTTTGATCCAAGGACAAGCTTCTTTACACCTCATAAAGTATAAGGGTTATCTTGACCATGTTGAATTACACATCATGAGCTCATTTTCTAGATTCAACACTAGGTTTGCAAGCCCACAAACATGTCATATGCTACCACTAGATCAATCAAAACATAGACGCAATAGTGGTACCATATATACATTAAACTCATTTGATTTTCATGAATGAGCCTATTTGACATGCAAATATGTCTATATGTTCTAAACATGTCCTTAGCAAAGTATGGATGATATGCCAAACAACTTTACCTTGCTATGTCGAAGGAGAGGCATGTCATTTTAAGAGTGTGGGGGTGCACTCATTTCAAGTTGGAGAAGTCAAGTAAGTTCAATTCATTCTTCAACTTGTAAAATCTCTTTTCATCAAGTGGCTTTGTGAATATGTCGGCTAGTTGATCTTCGGTGCCAATGCTTTCAATGCTAATATCACCCTTTTGTTGATGGTCTCTTATGAAGTGATGCCTTATGTCAATGTGCTTGGTTCTTGAATGTTGAACCGGATTTTGTGTCATCTTGATTGCACTTTCATTGTCACAAAACAATGGCACATTCTTGAATTTTATTCCAAAGTCATTCAAAGTGGCTTTCATCCAAAGCAATTGTGCACAACAACTACCGGCACTAATATATTTGGCCTCGGCAGTAGATAGTGCAACACTATTTTGTTTCTTTGATGACCATGAAACAAGAGACCTTCCAAGCAATTGACAAGTGCCACTTGTGCTCATTCTATCAATCTTGCATCCACCATAGTCAGAGTCCGAATATCCAATCAACTCAAAATTAGACCCCTTTGGAAACCATAATCCAACATCATGAGTGCCCTTAAGATATCTCAATATCCTCTTGGTTGCTTTCAAGTGACTTTCTCTAGGTGAAGCTTGATATCTTGCACACTTGCATACACTAAACATCACATCCGGCCTAGAAGCGGTGACATATAGCAAACTTCCAATCATAGACTGGTATTGCTTTTGATCTACCATGTTGCCACTTGCATCAATACCCAATTGATCATTTGTGCCCATTGGTGTACTCATTGGCTTAGCATCTTGCAATCCAAACTTCTTGATCATGTCCTTGATGTACTTCCCTTAACTTACAAAAGTGCCATTCTTCATTTGCTTGATTTGAAGTCCAAGAAAGTAACTAAGCTCTCCAATCATAGACATCTCAAACTCTTTTGCCATCATATTTCCAAATTCTTCACAAAAATCTTGGTTAGTTGATCCAAAGATAATGTCATCCACATAGATTTGCAACACAAACAAGTCATTTCCAAGCTTCTTGGTGAAGAGAGTGGTGTCAACCTTTCCCATTTTGAACCCTTTAGAGAGAAGAAAGTCCCTCAATCTCTCATACCATGCTCTAGGTGCTTGCTTCAAACCATACAATGCCTTCTTGAGCTTATAAACATGGTTGGGCTTCTTGTCATCTTTAAAACCAGGAGGTTGCTCAACATAAACTTCTTCATTGATGTAACCATTGAGAAATGCACTTTTGACATCCATTTGATAGAGCTTGATGTTGTGTGCACAAGCATATGCTAATAAGATTCTAATTGCCTCCAATCTTGCAACCGGTGCATATGTCTCACCAAAGTCAAGACCCTCAACTTGTGTGTAACCTTGTGCAACCAATCTTGCTTTGTTCCTCACAACCATGCCATCTTGATCTTGCTTGTTTCTAAAGACCCACTTAGTACCAATCACATTGTAGTTCTTTGGCCTTTTAACAAGTTCCCAAACTTGGTTTCTTGTGAAGTTGTTTAGTTCTTCATGCATGGCATTTACCCAATCGGAATCCTTCAAAGCATCTTCTACTTTCTTAGGTTCTTCAAGTGACACAAATGAGTAGTGCTCACAAAAGGATGCTAGCCTTGATCTAGTTTGAACACCACTTTGAATTCCACCAATAATTTGGTCCAATGGATGATCTCTTGCAATGCTAGTAGGTTGGAGTATTGGGAGTTGATTGCTTCCACTTGTTTGACCTTGAACTTGAACTTCATCATGAGTACCACTAGAGCTTGCTTGATTTGTATCAATTTGCACACTTTGGTTGATCACATGAATATCATCATCATCATCAACTTGCCTTGGCCTAACATCACCAATGTCCATGTTATTCATTGCATTTGACAATTGATCTCCTCTCACATCATCAAGGTTTTGATCTTCATTTTGAGATCCTTGGGTTTCATCAAACTCAACATCATGAACTTCTTCCAAGGTGCCATTAGTGAGATTCCAAACTCTATATGCTTTGCTTGTGGTAGAATAACCAAGTAAGAATCCTTCATCACATTTCTTTTCAAACTTGCTCAATCTAGTGCCTTTCTTGAGAATATAGCATTTGCAACCAAACACTCTAAAGTATGCAATGTTAGGCTTTCTTCCATTCAATAGCTCATATGGTGTCTTTCCAAGCTTCCCATGGCAATAGAGACGGTTGCTACAATAGCAAGCCGTGTTGATGGCTTCACTCCAAAATGTATGACTCACATTGTATTCACTAAGTATTGATCTAGCCATATCAATCAAAGTTCTATTTTTCCTTTCAACTACACCATTGGATTGAGGAGTGTATGTTGGTGAGAATTGATGTCCAATTCCAAGATCATCACATAAATCTCTAATTCTTGTGTTCTTGAACTCACTACCATTGTCACTTCTAATCTTCTTGATGGTGATTTCAAACTCATTTTGCACTCTTTTGACAAAAGACTTGAATAGATCATGTACATCACTCTTGTCATAGAGAAAGAACACCCAAGTGTATCTAGTGTAGTCATCCACTATCACGAAACCATACTTGTTGTCACCAATACTAGTGTATGTTGTTGGCCCAAATAAGTCCATGTGCAATAGCTCAAATGCCTTTGATGTGCTCATTTCACTCTTACTAGGATGTGTATTTCTAACTTGTTTGCCGGCTTGACAAGCACTACATGGTTTATCCTTTTCAAAAGTCACATCTTTCAAGCCTCTAACTAAGTCATGCCTCAAAAGTTTGTTCAATTGTTTCATTCCAACATGACCAAGCCTTCTATGCCACAACCATCCCATACTAGATTTGCTAAGCAAGCATGATGTCAATTGTGTCTCACTATCATTGAAGTCAACCAAGTACAAGCTACCATGTCTAAATCCTTTGAATATCAAATTTGATCCATCAACACTAATGACTTCAACATCATCACTACCAAATATGCACTTAAAGCCAAGATCACAAAGTTGTGCCACCGATAAAAGATTGAAATCCAAGCTCTCAACTAGCAACACATTAGATATGCTCATGTCATTTGAAATAGCAATTTTACCAAGCCCCTTGACTTTGCCTTTCTTGTTGTTGCCGAAAGTGATAGCATCAAAACCACCATTTTGACTTGTATCAATTAATTTGAACATACAAGAATCCTCGGTCATATGTTGAGTGCACCCACTATCAAGCACCCAATGCCTTCCTCCGGCTTTGTAATTGACCTATAAGACAAGATCAATTCTTTTTAGGTACCCAAACTTGTTTGGGTCCTCCAAGGTTAGTGACCAAGCTCTTTGGTACCCAAATGGCTTTCTTCTTTGAGCCCATCCATGGTGTACCAATAAACTTAGCATGAACACCATTAGTACCCTTGGTAAGCATATAGAAAGAATCAAACTTAATTAAGGATACATTAGCATTGGATTTCTTGTTCATGCAATGTTGCTCTATGTGACCAACTTGCTTGCAACTTTTGCAATAGCTACCATTGTTCTTCACAAAACGAGTCTTGTGAGGAGCAAAAGCGGCCTTGCCTTTCTTGGGGTTATAGCCCAATCCCTCTTTGTAGAGAGAAGCTCTTTGTCTACCCAAGCACATAAGCAAGCGGTCCTCACCACCATAAGCCTTAGCTAAGGTGTGATTGAGCTCTTTTACCTCCTTCTTGAGATTTTCATTCTCAACTATGAGTGTGAAGTCACAAGTGAAACCATCACTACTAGATGAGGATGATGTAGATGCGCTACATGAAGGGTTAGTGGGAGCAACAACAATAGGCTTATGACAAGATTCATCAATTATATCACAAGATATGCCTATGTTGCACGTTTTAGCTTTCTCAACATTAGTTGGCATATTTTCACATTTTTCAACTAGAGAGGAATGAGCTTCTTCAAGCTTAGTGTGAGACTTTTGAAGCTTCTTATGGTCTTCCTTTAGACTCTCATAAGATGCCCTAAGCTCATCAAGTTCTTGCATAAGGTTTTTCTTTTCCTTAAGCAAGCCCTTGCACACCTTTCTAGATTCTTTAAAATGTTGAGTGCAATCTTCTAGCATAGTGATTAGTTCATCTTTAGTGAATTCTTCTTCATCACTATCACTATCACTAGCATTATCATGATCACTCTCATCATCGGATGATACCTTAGCGGCCTTAGCCATGAAGCATGATGGAGTGTCGAAGAGGGAGACCTTCTCTTGGATGGCAATGCTAGCATGTCCCTTCTTCTTGCTCTTGTAGTCATTCTCATCATCACTTGAGGAATCATCACTATCCCATGTAGCAACATGAGAATCATTCTTCTTTTTATGAGAGCTCTCCTTCTTTTCTTGCTTCTTCTTTTGCTTCTTCCTCTCCTTCTTGATAGCATCTTCATCATCACTATCATAAGGACACTTTGCAATGAGATGATCTTTGCTATGGCATCTAAAGCATCTCATGGTATGCTCATTCTTCTTAGATGAGTTCTTCCTCCTTCTTGCACGATAGCCCTTCTTCTTCATGAATTTGCCAAATTGCTTGACAAAGAGAGCCATCTTCTCATCAATGTCATCACTATCACAAGAGCTTGAGTCTTCTTCACTTGATGATTCAATCTTGGATTTGCCCTTGGATGTGGTGGCTTTGAATGCCACACTCTTCTTCTTTTCATCATCTTTCTTCTCATTTTCCTTCTTCTTCTTCTTGACCAACTCATCCTTCTCATCATCTTCTCTATATGAATCATCGGTCATCACTTCTTGAAATATTTGTTGAGGAGTTGAATCCTTCAATGTAGTCCTCACTAGCACGGTGATCAATGTATCAAACCTCTTGGGCAAGCTTCTCAAGAACTTCATAGAGAATTGGTTGTCCTTGACTTCCTCACCAAGTGCCTTGAGCTCATTGACAATGACTTGCAATCTATGAAACATCTCCGGTACACTCTCATCATCTTGCATCTTAAAGCTTGAAAATTTTTCTTGCAAGATATATGCTTTAGCGGTCTTTATGCCTTCGGTGCCCTCAAATGTTTCTTCTAGCTTGGCCCAAGCATCATGTGCAACTTCTATGTTCTTCACTTGCTCAAAGGTCTTGTCATCTAGTGCCTCATGAAGAGCACTAATGGCAATGTCATTGCATTGGAGCTTCTTCTCTTCCACCGGTGTAGGTGCTTCCGGATTAGTAACCTCAAATTTTGTTTCGGTGACCTTCCACACTTCTCTATTGATTGACTTGAGGTGTGCGGTCATCTTAACCTTCCAATATGTATAATTTGTGCCGTCAAAGTGAGGTGTCTTCTTGGTGTTGTTGATGTGCAAGCTTAATTGAGCCATTTCTTTTTCACCGTAGGTTGTTAAGCCTCAAATGAATGGTGCCTCGGCTCTGATACCACTTGTAAGGTCCAAATGGCTAGAGGGGGGGTGAATAGCCTATTTAAAAATCTACAAGCTTCACTAGACAACCACGTTAGTATAAAAGATGGCTATGCTAATTCTAGCACTAGCTGAACTACACTATGCAAGCCACCTATAAAATTCTAGTGAGGCAAGGCTAAGATCTCTAATACACACCAACAAGGCTAAGTCACTAAGCTACTTACTCCTATGTGATAAAAGCTACACTAAGCAAACTACACTAGAACTAGTACAAGAAAGTAAAGAGCAAGTGACTTGATTCTTATACCAACAATGTAGAGAAGCAATGCACTCGAAGAATCAATCACAAAGATCAACCACAAGAGAAATCCTCGGCAAAGAGATGATACAAGATTTTTTACCGAGGTTCACTTGCTTCCCGGCAAGCTACTCCTCGTTGTGGCGATGCACCCACTTGTCGGTTCGTGAGCTAATCGACTATCAAGAGTCGAGCCCTCGGCGGGCGCCGCACAACCGCACACAAGATGGGGATCCTCCAAGCCACGAGCTCCACTAGAGTATCCAATTTGTGAACTCCCGCGGGGAAGGATCAAGAACCCCTTACAACACTAGGTGAGGGCTTCAACAATCTCCAATTGCGAGCTCAATCACCTCCGCTACTCCAAGCCGTCTACCGTGTCGGGAAACACGGAAGAGTAACAAGAAATCCGCAGCAACTCGAAGATCAAGTGCCTCTAGAATGCAACTCTCAAGCAATGCACTTGAATCTCACTCAATCTCACTCAAGATGTGCAACTATGCAAAGAGATGAGTGGAGGGGTTGTTCTCTAGCTCAAAGGATGTCTCTAGGTCTCAAAATATGCAAGAGTTACCCTCAAACCCCGGCCAACTTCTATTTATAGCGAAGAGGTACGCAGCTAGCCATTACGGATGACGCAGCGAAAAACGCGCTGACCGGACGCTCCGGTCAGGGTGACCGGACGCGTCCGGTCACTACACGACAGCAAGAAACAGTGCACGTCAGAACTAGCCATTGCCCTGACCGGACGCGCTCAACCGTTTGACCGGACGCGACAGTGCCAGCGTCCGATCGCGTTCCAGTAAGCTCCCGTCGAGACCGGACGCGTCCGATCGCACGTGACCGGATGCGCCGCGCGTCCGATTGGCACTTCGCAGCTCTCTGCTCCTCTGGACGCCTGACCGGACGCTCCGGTTCCATGAGGGACCGGACACGCCGGTCGCGCGCTCTCCTTCTGCGCACAAGAGAACTGACCGGACGCACTGGTCAGGCCAGACCAGCGTCCGGTCACAAACCCCTAGCAGCACCGAGTTGACCGGACGCGTCCGGTCAGACCGAGACCGCGTTCGGTCATCACAGTGACCGCCGTTCGCCTCCGTTTCTTTTCCGACTTCTGGCGCAATAGAAAATAGGCGTTTCACTTCCCCAAAAAGCGCCGAATCCCGCCTTGCAAGCTCGGCGGGAGGGAGAGCGAACCCCAAACCCCTTGCTACCGCTCAAACACCACCGCCTTCGCAAATGTGCTAACACCACCAAGTGTACACCACCATGTGCATGTGTGTTAGCATTTCACAAACATTTTCCAAGGCGTTATGTTAGCTCTCAACTAGATCCTAATGCATATGCTCAAGACATTGATCTAGTGGCACTTGATTCCTGAGCTAACCGTGATTGCCCCTCTTAATAGTCGGCTATGTATCCTAAACCCGGTCAATCACTTCTCTACTCATCTTAGACCGGCAAAAGGAAAACCCTATGGTTATACCTTTGCCTTGCGCTCTTGGATCCTTCGTTCTATGTCCATCTCCTTATGCTTGATCACCATGATCATCATTTCATGTCCATGCACCATTTCTTTATGATCTTGTGGCCACCACTCCTTGCCATATACACCTTCATCACATGTGTTGCTCATGCCTAACTCAAAACACTTAACACATGGCATTAGCAACTTGGTGTCATTAATTACCAAAACCAAACTTGGGCTTTCAACGAGTTCATACACTTTGCATTCCGAGGCCATGACCACAGGTTGTATAGCACTAGGGTATGGAAGATTCTCAGACTCTCTGCTTCAGAGACGAAGATTCACCAGGTGTGCTTTGGTCAGACTTCACCACCGCGACATCCTCATGGAGGTTCAGTGCCACCCACAGACATGATCAGACCTTGCTACCGTGAGCCGTTTGGCGAGGGGTCCAGACGTACACATGCCAGCTTGACACCCCTTGCTAGAGTGCTTGATGCCATTGTGAGGCGGACTCTTCTTCCGAGGCTGGGATATAGAGAGGGCCTGACACGTATGCAGGTATGGGTTGTTCATCACCTCATCTCTCAGACACCGTTTGATATTTGGGATCTGATGCTATGTGAGATGGAGGACACTTTGGCAGAGGGCTTCAAGGGTCACCGTCAGTTACCATATGCGCACTAGATTTGCTTCATCATTCGATCTGCGTGTCACCTACCTGCAGAGATTAGGGTTGAGATCTCAGATACCACTACTGCATTCTCAGAGTATGACATTCGACAGTTGTGGGCTTCTGTTACCAAAGAGCAGGCACCTAGGCCGGGACAGCGTTAGAGGACAGAGGTTCCAGAGACAGCAGCTGAGTAGGACGAGACCGTTGAGGGTCTTACTGAGGTCGAGCTTGCAGATCTAGATGCTCAGCCAGCCGATCCAGTTGAGGATGACGCCACTGATAGCACAGACGAGGATTACCAGCCCATTCCCTGGTACCGCTCTCCTCGGTCTCACGACCATGAGGCCGGTGGTTCAGGATCAGCGTCCCGCTCAGACCCAGCCATGGTGGCTATCCTTGAGAGGCTGACCCAGGCCCAGGAGAGGCAGGAGGTTCAGATACAGCGACAGGCTCAGGACACAGCAGCTGCATTCGCTCAGATTCAGGCTCGTTAGGATGAGTTCCAGAGGTAGTACCTGGAGTTTCAGAGGCAGCAGTTTGAGATGCAGAGGCAGCAGGCAGCCACCCAGCAGCAGTATCTTGAGCTCCTGCGACACCTCGTCACTATTGGGGTTCCTCCACCACCGTCTGTCCTTACTCCAGCACTACAGTCCAGTGGACCTCAGAGTCAGGGACAATCGAGCTTTCAGTTTACCTCTCCCCAGCAGCAGGTTCCTTAGACTTTTTAGTCCCCGAGCTACACTCCTATTCAGACAGGGTTCACTCCACCAGTTCAGCCCAAACCTCATCTTCTGACAGGCACTCCTTTCACTGACTTGAGTGCCTCTTACAGCGAGTTGACTGGTTAGCCAACACCCTCACATACCACTGTTGTGACCTCTTCAGGGATGTCAGCTTCCGAGACTGTGGCTCCTCTAGTGATAGGGACTGGGACTACAGAGACAGTGCTGTCATTAGTTGCCTCGACAGATCCTCCCACAGTTGGTGCTTTTCAGGCTCAGGTGACAGAGACTGCTCCTATTGTTGCTACTACTTCATCAGTTCCTGCTCCTGCTCTACAGACCCAGACTGCTTCACTGCCACGTGTATCTATAGAGGGTCAGCCTGACAGCTCAGAGTCTGAGGAGGATACTTCACAGTTCGTGATCACTCCACGCTCCTCGGCACCCGACACGACTGCTTCTGTTCCCCCATCAGATCCTTAGTTTTTTGGCGTTTGATGCCAAAGGGGGAGAGAGAGTAGATTCAGGGAGAGTTTTGATATAGGGTTTCATTTTTTCTTTGTGTGCTACATTCATGCATCATGTTTACATTCCCGCACTTGCATTTTGTGACATGTGTGTTTGTGAGATACTTGAGTCTTATGTGGTCTATCTTGTCACTTTTATATATCATGTCACTTAATTGGTTCTAGCTCATAAGGTTGTGCTTTCATGCCTTACTCCGATTTCATATGAGCTATGTTTTATGTGTACTAACTCTTCATGTTTTATTCTATGAGTACACCCTGTTGGCTTGGAACACATAAGCAATTCCTAACCCCTTGTGCTTATTGTCTTTTGCTTATGTGAACCAAGCATGTTCGAAAACCTCAACTCTTAAATCTTCTGAATCAAAGTGTTGTCATCAATCACCAAAAAGGGGGAGATTGAAAGCATCTAGGCCCCGAGAGTTGGTTTCGGTAATTGATGACAATGCATTATTACCATGACTAATGTGTGTTTTGCAGAAACTTTGATAAGTTAGGTCATGGGGTTGGTAACTGCTTTGGGCACTATGGTATTCATGCCCCTTGATGGAAATCATTTCGGTTTTCAAAGGATTAACAACAAGATTAAGGACGGATAGTTCCGGATGTCAAGGTGTTGAGCTACATTCGGAATGGTCGTTAGGATCTTCGCCTTTTTTCCTTTGGCCGTACTATAAAGGGGGGCATGAGCGAGTAGCTTGACCTAGGTGAGTCTTTTGTTTAGGTGTGGTGCACACTTGTCAAACTTAGCACTAGGTAGCTCAGGTAAAGCTCAAAGTTCAGTTGGAAGCAACTCGTTTCAAGTTGCGTCGCGTTTCGAAGTCGTTTGAGCCGTTTACCCTTGACCAAACGCGGTCTCTGTCTCGACCGGACGCGTTCGGTCAGTACTAACAGTCACTGCGTTTCAACCTGGTTGACTGAACGCGGTTCCTGCGAGGACCGGACGCGTTGATCGTGTTGACACGTGTCTCAGAGGGTAAAAGAACTAATCGGACATGATTGGAAAATGATCGGACGCGTCCGGTCACGTTCCAGTAAGGTACTTTGCTAACCTGACGCATCTGGTCATCACTAATCGGACATGACCGAGCGTCAGGTCGAAGTACAGTAAGGTCCTTGCATGACCAGACGCGTCCGGTCACCCCTGATCGGTGCGTCCGGTCACTCAGTGTAACACCCCGGGTGTTATAGTGCTAATTAATCTGCCATGTCATCATAATGCATCGCAAAGCATCCATGTTTAGGTCAACCTTGTTATGCATCAACTAAAACAAGTTTACGTATCTAGATTGGATGTGCTTCTCCGTGGTGTGATTCGAACCCGAAAACCCTATTTTCGAATGCCACCGCAAATACTTAGTCCGTGCCCTGCGTAATTTGAGCTGTGTGACTATGTTACACACTAGTGTCAAATGTAGGGTATGAGCATAAGTACAACCCATAAAATGAAGCTCCAAGTTTGAGTTTGAGTTGGAGTCCAAAAACTTGTCACGAGTTTTCCGATTCGAATTCAAATTCAAATTTGGGGAAAAATGTAAAAGAATTTCAAAAGCTAAATTGGTCAACCAAGAGTGGTATTTGGTCAACCATGTCATGTTGGTCCAAATAATGCCCTTGGATGATGGTTTGATCACTAAGTAAACACTAATCAAGGTAGCAACAAATTCCAATTGAAAATTCCTCCGAAAACCCTAAATTTCAAAACCCTATTTTACCCCTTTTGAAATAATTCAAAATCTAAGCAAAATTTGGGAAAACGTTTAAAACCAAGTTTGTAGAACTTTTCAAGGGCTACAACTTTGCTGTTTTGAGTTTTCAAAGTTTTAGTGTAAAATGTGGAGCAATTTTGAAAATAAACAAATTTCAGATTTGACTCATTTTTGTCCCCAAACTAAGATTTCAAAATGGAGGCAGAATTTGAAAATGTACTGAACAGAAAAGTTGTAGGTCTTGTCAAGATGTACAACTTTGGTGTTTGGAGATTTTGAAGTTTCAATATGAAATCCAAAGTAATTTCTAAAATACGAAATCCCAAAAATGTGTCCCCTTTTGAATCTAAACTCAAATTTCAAAATCCAGTTAGAATTTGAAAAAGTGTTCAATACAAAACTTGTAGAGCTTGAAATTCTGAAGATTTCATATATTGGAAGTTTTTCAGGTTTCCACATGAATTTGAGAGTAATTTGAGAAAATAGTTTGAAAATTCAATTTTGGGGGGGGGACAGCTACAGTAGCCGGCCAATCACCGCTGACCACCGCGTGGTATGGGCGCCGGTGAGACGCCGGACAGCTTCGGCCAGCTTCTAGGAGCGCCCTCGACCACCAGCGCGATGACGTGAGCATTCCCGTGCTGTAGCCGCGACCGCTGCCTACATATATGACCGGGTCACCGTGAACGTTTTTCGTTTTCCCTGTTTTCGCCACCGTCGCCACCGCAGCTCCGCCGCTCGCCGCTGCCGCCGTCAAGCCGCCTCCGGCCATGCAAATCACACCAACAGAATCGCCACATCCTCGCGCACCTCGTGAACCATCAGCGCTAGCTTAACTCCACCTGGATCGCCGCAGCCACCGCTTCCCGTGCTCAACTCCGGCGACCGAGCCGCCTCACGTGGCCAGCCTCTTCCACCGCCGCTCCGAGCTTCCCGGGCACCTCGCTGCAACCACTGTGAGCCCCTGATGCTTCCCATGCTCTCGCTTTGGTCGCTACCGCACTGTATCACCGGGACGTCGGTCACCGTGGCAGTCGTGCCGCCATGGCCGTCGGGGGAGTCCTTCCGAGGCCGTAGGGTAGCCGCTAGGTGGGAAAATGGGTTCGCCATGTTGTGCTGTTGCTGTAGAGTCGCTGGGTTGGGTGACCAAAGCAGCGCTCGCCAGCCGGCCACCGTGCGGGCATGGCCGGGTCGCAAGAGAGAAGGAGAGAGCGGGAGGTTGGCGATGACAGCTGGGGCCGGATGTCAGTGAGCGAGGGAGAGCGGGCCACACTGCTGGGCCGCGAGCATGGAGCTGGGCCGAGCGCGAGCGTGAGCGTGAGCGAGCGGGCGCGCGCGGAATGGGCCGCTCGGTTGGGTCGGACCGTAGGGAGAGAAGGATCGGCCCGAGTTCGGTTAATGTTTTTCTTTTTCAAAATTTTGAATAGTAATACTATTTGTTTATTTCACTAAAAATTGTGTAGAGCTCCAAAATTCCTGAAAATTTTTTGTGTGAGCTTCCCAATGTGTAAACTATCTAGGAAAAATGTTAGATGCTAAATTTGATTACTTTGTGCAGTAGATTTAATTAGTTTCATTAAAGATTAAATGCAACTTCCATGAATTTTAATAATTAAATAATTAATCCAAAAATTATGAAATTTATTATGACACTGTTTTAGGTCATTCTTAATCTATAGAAAAAGTTTGAGCTTGTTTAGATAAAGTTTGATCAACTGTTAATTATGCCCTAATTAGTTAAATAATAAATAAATGCTAATTTGATAACTTTAAGTGTTGTGTGCCCTTTTGATTGAGTGATGTCCTTAGGTCACTAATCTTGGGTGATCTTTGGCACCTTAATTCTAAGTTTGAGCTCGTTAGTAATTTACTTAGTGATAAAAGCTGGTATCACTGAAGTTGTCGCTTCTAGTTAGTAGGTTTTCTGTTTGTGACTGTACCGCGAAGGAAGTTGTACTCAAGTCGTAACTTGTGGCATATCATCCTCAAGCATCATGTTTATCATTGAGCATCATGTTGAAGCATATTATGTACTCGTGTAGTTCCCGCTTTTGAAGAAGTCGCAGTTGCTGAGCAAGCTTCCGGAGAAGAGCTATCGTCGGTGGGTTCCGGACCAAACGTGGGAGTCCTCGAGTCTGAGTCAGTCATCGGGTCAGAGCAAGGCAAGCCCCGGTGCATTTAAACCCTACCTTGATATTTACAAATTTTTATTATTTATACTATGGTTTACTGCATTAAGTAATTAGGAGTTGAGTGATAACCCAATTGCTGCATTATCATCCTTGATTATTGTGATATCACCTTGATACCTGTTTTACTGAAAATGCGTAGTATGCTTCGCTATGCTTAGAAGTTAAGCTTTTAAATGAAATGTTTACATGGCCATGACAGCATACTTAATGAAAATGGAAATATGAGAATGAACTTGAAAGATCGGGCGGGTGGTTTGGCCACTGCTAACATGCATTGGGAAAGGAGTCTCAATGTAGTGTTTCCGCCTTGTCAGTTAAGGACCGTCCGTTGTAGGCCGGCCTGTGTTTCGAGACTTTGCAACTAGCCTCATGCCTTGGGTAAGCCTAAAATGTTGGTGAATCCATTACGAGAACGTCTAACCTCGCTCTAGGAGTGGAGAGATGGCGAGAGTAGCGTGTACCCTCAGGGCTAGAATCGGGCCGGGTTCGAGGAGTACTGTACTCTCGGGTGGCTATGGACACGTTCTGGTTTTGGGAGATCTAAATGAGGGTTGATATATACAAGATTTGGTTCTACATATGTCGTGATGTTAGAGATCCCCAGCTGGGTATAATCGGTTCGAATCGTCGTTGCTCCTCGGTTATGGAGACTTGATCACCTGACTTACATCCTAGTTAATAACTGGAATTGAAAGAAAGAATGAGAAGTGTTTCGATGATAATTACTTGATCTAGATTAGGATCACTTAGAATTCGTTAATGAACCATCAATGGTAAAAGTAAAATATTGAAGGTAAGGATTTACTTTAGTAAGCTTTTCTGCAAAAGAAAATTTGATTCTGGATTACCCATACCTTGATTCCTTAAAGCTAGCATGCCCTTGGAGTCTTTGTCTTAGTCGGGTAAGTCTTGTTGAGTACTCTCGTACTCAGGGTTTGTTGAACCCCTTGTTGCAGGTGCGGTTCATGAACAAGTCTGCTTTGAGCCTTGTTGCATGACCGTCGTGGTTGAAGAAAGTGACGACGAGTAGACTGTGTGGCCTTTGGGCAAGGCATCTTGCTTGTGTGATGTAATAAAGTTACTACCGATACTTCTCTACTAAAGGTTTGTAATAATGTTATATAAAGTTTGAAGTTTGAAAACTAGTTTGTAAACCTAAGTTATTGTAAGACTTCCGCTACTTTACTCTGTTGAATATTTTGAATAAACTATTGTAATATTGCAATACTCCTGTGATTGGATCCTGTTCGGAGGAAAGCAGGCCTTTTAAGTTATGGTGAACATAAGTACGACTGTCAGAGGTCATTATGTCAATGACGGATACTTGTGGGCCATCATAATTAGGAGGTTCTGTGACACTCAGTGATGTCGGTCAGATTTTCGACCGTTACATTCGACCGGCGCGTTCGGTCACGTCGACCGACGCGTCCGGTCAGTGCGTATTTTGCTGAGTTGGCAGGTAACGGTTGGATTTGACTATGGGGTGTATAAATACATCCCCTCCATCTCTTTTAGAGCTCTCTTGCTCATTTGTTCAGCTGAGAAACACCTTTCAAGTGCAAGGAAGTGCAAGAGCTCTAGTGAGGGTAGTGATTTGAGAATCAAAGTTTGAGAATCCCTCATTAGCGACTAGGGAGTAGCAAGTGTGCATCCACCTTCTCATTAGGCTTGTTGTGGTCAAGTGAGAGTTCTAGCTTGTTACTCTTGGTGATCGCCATCACCTAGACGGCTTGGTGGTGATTGGGAGTTTGGTGATCATCCGACGGAGCTTGTGGATGACCCAACTCATCTTGTGAGCGGTTTTGGGCGATTCACCATGACGGAGTGTCAAAGAATCAGCCCGTAGAGAGCACTTGATCCTTGCGCGGATCAAGGGGGAGCTACACCCTTGCGCGGGTGCTCCAACGAGGACTAGTGGGGAGTGGCGACTCTCCGATACCTCAGGAAAACATCGCCGTGTTCCTAACCCTTACTTTCAAGCATTTACTTTCTTGTATTACTTTCATTGCTTGGTTTACTTTCCTAGAATTGCCATGCTAGACTAGGATTGGAACTTAGGGTGCAAAATTTTTTACCGGTAGAATCACAAGGAACACTAGTAGGCACTTGGGGTGAACTTTGGCTTGTAGGATTTAATTCTTGCAATTATTTTTAGAAAAGCCAAATTCACCCCCCCCTCTTGGGCATCTTGATCCTTTCACCTTTGACCTTCGACCTGTATCCCCGATATCACTAATCGGCTACAATGCTCCTACCCTGGCTGTTCTGACTCATTAGAGAACCTGTACCAAGAAAATCACTACCAAGCCAAAATTGGCTAAGGCTAGGGCCACTCCATCAGCTGTCGCTGCGACCCTGATAGAAGCGTTCAAGGTAACAACCCTATTTATTCCAACCCATGCCGATCTCAGACCGTACTGACACTAATTTTTAGGACGCAAGAACTACAACTGGATCATCATCGACAACTCCTCTTGCATCAAACACTACCATCTCTGACAAACCTTCAGAGGTATTCCTTCAACTCTACATTTAACTTGTTAAACATCATATCTTACACCTGTCTTGCAGCAACAAACGGGTACATCGGCAAGTGTCCTAGATGTCCAATCTTCACAACCAACAAGTGCCGATGCCCCCCAGCCAACCGTTGTTGAGGCCCAAACAAAGCGCAAAGCTTCAACAGACAACGAGGCACAGCTAAAACGGCAGAAGTCCGTACCGATCCCAACACCTGATCTAGCGCCTCCGAGCCAACCAGAACCGGCCGATGCAACTGAGCAAGCAGTCGATCCTTCTGCACAGGGCACATCATCGGCCGTCGTATCCAAAGGACCAATTACTGATGAGACCACAGAGGAATTGCCATCAGTCTTAGCACCAATTAATCCTGCAGCTGAAGATATCCCATCGGCAGGCTCAGCCGATCCTCCACATGGCACACTCCAGATTGCTTCCTCCAGTCAAAGATAAGAAATTACCTTGAAGCAAGTAAGCCGACTGATTTAGCTGATTTATAATATTCATACTTGTCCTCGACTGACCCCTTTTCTTCTTTCAGGAACAAGACTCTCCAAACAGTTTATTCTCCTTTGCCATCGACGTTTCTAACGATGAGGGGGAGGAGGCAAGCTCTACACTCGCACTGGGGACAGTATCGGCAGAAGTCAAGTCCAAGCTGGAGGCTCTACTGAACTTGCTGCAGCAAGACACCGCCCAGTTGGTAGATGATTCGGACCCTGTAAAAGCAATTTTCAGAACAATCCGTGGCCAGGTCCCTGCCAACATCGAAGAGGCACTCTTCCCAGCAGCCCACTTAGAAAGCCGACAACTCCAATATCAGAGGGCCGCTCAACGCATTGCCGATAGAGCTGCTCAGGCTCAGCTTAAAGAAGAGATGCTACAATTGAAGCAGATCGCCGATGAGAAGCACAAGAACATCGATAGTTTGAAGACCTCGGGTGCCGAACTTAAGCAGAAAATCTCGGACTTATCGGCAAAGAGGATGGCTCTACTGGCTGAACTGAAGGATGTCGAGGCAGCTCTAACTCATGCCAAGCAGGAAGAAAGCCAGTTACCCGATCCTATCAAGGCTCTCCAGCAAGAAAGAAATATCCAAGCTCGCAAAGCCCTGGCAGTGAAGAAAAAACTTAGGCCAGTGGAGGGTGCCGCCGATGAAGATACCAAAGAGATAGAGGAAGCCGATCAGATTTGCCTACGTGCGATATCGGCCATCCAATCTTTACTAAATTTGTAAATCCTGTTTATTGCATCGGTGCTTTAGGAAACACTGATAGCCTTTGTCTGATTTTGGCCGATAGGACTGTTATCGGCACTTATGCTTTTATGCATCCATCCAGATACTAGGGTAATATTTCTTTAAATATTTTCCGTTTAATGCTCTGGGAAACACAACCCCTTCGAGGGTTTCTAGAATGTATGCATTGCAAGGAACAGATTGATTTATCCGATAAGGACCTTCCCAATTAGGAGACCACTTGCCAAACTTTGAACTTTTAGTCCCAATCGGTAAAATCAATTTCCAAACCAGATCTCCATTGGTAAACTCCTTACATTCACCTTCTTGTCATACCATCTGCCTACCCTTTTCTTATTTTCTTCAATGCTAACTAAAGCCCTCAACCGATGACCTACCACGTCTTCTAACTCGTCTATCATAAGAGTATCATAGTCATCGGCTGTCAGTTGATCTTGAGAAAATATCCACCTAGAGCCAGTTTTAATTTCCCAAGGCAATACTGCATCGTGTCCGTATACTAACTGATAAGGCGTTACTTTGATTGCACCATGACATGCCATCCGATATGACCACAGGGCTTCATTCAATACAGTATGCCACCGCTTAGGATTTTCTTTAATTTTGCACTTAATGAGTTTGATAATTCCTTTGTTGGAAGCCTCAGCCTGACCATTAGCTTGAGCATAATAGGGAGAAGAATTCAAAACTTTAATCCCCATACCAATAGCAAACTCATCAAATTCTCCCAATGTAAACATAGTACCCTGATCGGTAGTGATAGTTTGAGGAATACCAAATCAGTAAACAATATACTCTTTCACAAAATCGATCATACTAGCCGATGTTACCCTTTTCAAAGGAATTGCTTCAACCCATTTTGTAAAATAATCAGTAGCAACAAGTATAAATTTATGTCCTTTGCTCGATGGTGGATAAATCTGACCGATGAGATCGATAGCCCATCCCCGGAACGGCCAAGGTTTAATTATAGGATTCATGGCCGATGCAGGCGCTCTTTGAATATTACTGAACTTCTAACACCCCTGACATCCTTTAAAATACTTAAAGTAATCTTCAAGAATAGTCGGCCAATAGTATCCATTTCTTCTGATCATCCATTTCATCTTGAAAGCCGATTGATGTGCCCCACACACTCCTTCATAAATTTCACCCATCAAGCTTTTCAATTTATCACCGCTAAGACACTTGAGTAAAACTCCATCTATAGTCCGATAATATAATTCATCATCGAGGAGCACATACTTAGTGGCCTGAAATCTTATACGTCTTTCAACCTTCTTAGATGGATCCCTTAAGTAATCGACAATCTCCATTCTCCAGTCATTGGTATCAACTGCCGATGTCAGCACCTCCTGGATAGGCTGATACCCTAAAGCATGCTGAGCTAGCCGATTAGCTTCTTCATTATGCAATCGAGGAATATGTTCAAGACAAAAATCTTTAAACTCTTTCAACAATTGCAAACATGTCTCATGATATGAGATCAAAACTTCACTTCGGCATTCATAAATCCCAGCCAATTGATTTATAACCAGCATAGAGTCACCAAAGATCTCGACAGCATTGGCACGTATCTCCCTAAGTAATTCCAACCCTTTTATCAAAGCTTGATACTCAGCCTGATTGTTTGTCGATGTGGCAACAATCGGCAATGAAAACTCATAC
Source organism: Saccharum hybrid cultivar R570 (assembly GCA_038087645.1). NCBI lineage: Eukaryota > Viridiplantae > Streptophyta > Magnoliopsida > Poales > Poaceae > Saccharum > Saccharum hybrid cultivar. The sequence goes on along the minus strand of JAQSUU010000066.1, from coordinate 26,919,323 downwards.
TTTCTTCCTTGAGGTGAAATCAACACAATGCCGATACATGCTCCTTCACCACACGTAGACCCATCGAAGAAAAGTGTCCAAGGAGCAAATTCCAGAGAGTCCACTATACTGCAATGCTGAGTGACAAAATCGGCCATAACCTGCCCTTTAACTGCCTTAGCCGATTCGTAACGTAGGTCAAATTCTGATAATGCTAAAATCCACTTGCCGATTCTACCACTCAATATTGGCATCGACAGCATGTATTTGACTACGTCATCCTTGCATATGACAATGCATTCGGCCAATAGCAAATAATGCCTCAATTTAATACAAGAAAAGTATAAATATAGACATAGTTTTTCGATGGCCGAATACCTTGTCTCAGCATCCACCAATCTTTTGCTCAAATAACAGTATCATCAGTTGACAAATACAACCTGAAGGGTTTCCCATGTTGGGGTGGAACTAGCACTGGAGGGTTTATCAAGTACTTCTTAATTTCATCTAGGGCCAACTACTGCTCAGCTCCCCATACAAATTCCTGATTGGCCTTCAATTTAAGCAATGAGCTGAAAGCCTTGATCTTGCCCGATAGATTAGATATGAACCTTCTAATGAAATTAATCTTGCCGATCAAAGATTGCAATTCAGTTTTATCGGCAGGAGCAACTACCTTGTTAATTGCATCAATAGACTTCCTACTGATTTCAATACATCTCTGATGCACCATAAAACCCAAGAATTGACCTGCCGATACACCAAACGCACATTTATTAGGATTCATCTTCAATCCATGCTTCCTCGTGCACTCCAGTATCTTTCATAGATCGGCTAGATGTTTTGTGATATCCCCAGACTTAACCACTACATCATCAATCTAGATTTCCACTAATGTGCCGATGTACTCATGAAAAATAAAATTCATAGCTCTCTGATAAGTAGCATAGGCATTTTTCAAACCGAAGGTCATGACTATCCACTCAAACAACCGCACATGACCTGGACATCTGAAAGCAGTCTTGGGAATATCTTCTTCAGCCATGAATATTTGATTGTAACCTGCATTATCATCCATGAAGCTGATAATCTGATGTCCGGTTGCAGCATCAATCAACAAATCAGCAATAGGCATTAGATAGCCATCCATCGGTGTGGCTTTGTTGAGGTTCCTGAAATCAATACAAACACAAAGTTTCCCGTTTTTCTTATAAACAGGAACCACATTAGAAATCCACTCCACATATCGACACTACCGAATAAACTTTGCCTCAATCAATTTAGTTATTTCGGCCTTAATGTCAGGAAGTATATTAGGGGTGCATCGGCGTGCTGGCTGCTAATATGGTCGAAATCCAGATTTGATAGGTAACCGATGTTCAACTATCGATCGGTCTAATCCAGGCATTTCCGTATAATCCCTTTAACAAATTGGTTATTTGCTGCTTACACTTGGAATCTAACTTAGCGCTAATAAAAGTAGGCCTTGGCCTATCACCATTACCAATATCTACCTCTACTAAATCATCAGTCGATGTGAACCCCTGACCTAACTTTCCATCATCGGCAAACCTATCCATTAAAACTCCTCTTCAGAACCGACTGCTTGGATCGGTGGAATTTCATAGTCAGCAACTCTGAGAAACTCTTTCTCCCAAACTTCTCCTGATATGCATTTGGTTCACTCATAAGTATCTGATTCTGCCGATGCGATGATATAAGAAGAATCACCAGGGACAACCTCAATCTTATCCCCAACCCACTATGCGAGGCATTGATGCATTGTGGAAGGAACATAACAATTGGCATGAATCCAATCCCTGCCTAGAAGCAGATTGTACGCACCCTTACCATTGATAACAAGGAACGTCGTCGGTAAGGTTTTGCTGCTGATGGTCAACTTAACGCATACTGCCCCTTTAGCTGGTGACACATTGCCTTCAAAATCTTTCAGCATCATATCGGTTTTGGTCAAGTCTTGATCTCCTTTGCCAAGTTTTCGATACATCACATAGGGCATAATATTAATCGTAGCTCCTCCGTTGATAAGTATCTTAGATACAGGTTGCCCATCAACTATGCCTTTCATAAACAAAGCTTTGAGATGCTGTCTCTCGTCATCGGTAGGTTTCTCAAAAACAACCATCATTGGATCTAGTGCCAGCTGAGCTACTTGATCGAAGAGAACAACTTCTTCCTCATCATCAGAGGGTGCCAGAAACTCCATCGGCAACATAAATACCATATTAATATCTACCGATGGGCCCTGCCCTTTGTGTTTCAACTGCCACTGCCAATGTCTGGGCCTCTCATTGGAAGAGCTTTCCTCTCTGTATAGGTCTTCCTGACGTTCACGCTGCATCCTCCTCTTCTGTGTCTTTGTCAGACCCTCAGGGCACCATTGAGGAAGCTTAGTTTTCGAAACCGACTGATAACAGATCTCAGTTGATTCTACACAACGTATATTAGGGTCCCTATAGAATATTTCTTCATCGGGAACTCTTACATTTGTCATCTCCTCAAGCTCTTCTTGATTCCTTGGAAAATATCCAGCGCGCTTACCAAGCCTTTCATGTACACTGAGTCTGCCCCCCAGCCGATCATGCACTGATGCTCTACCTCTGATCGGCTCATTGATAGATAAGCCCTGATTACCAGGCTGAAACCTCATTTCTAGCCGATTGGCTCGATAGTAACCATTGCACTCAGGACAATTTTCAACAGTTGGCAATTTAATGCCTTCTTCCCATCAATGGATGAAAAATGAGCACCACCGATGATCTTTATGCTGATGCCACTCTTCCTGACGTCTCTCTTCTTGCTGTTGTCGATATCGGTCCTTACACCGATGCCAACCCTCCTGCTGCCTTCCTTCCTGTTGCCATCGATGAGTAATCACAATGCCAGGTCGAGGAGGTTTTTTTGAACTACCGCTTTCTCCCAGCAGACCCTTGCTTTTTGCGTCATCGGTAGTTATCCGATGTTGGGGATCCACTGATGCGTTCTTCTTAGCAGCCTCTGATGTCAATACCTTGGTCTTACCCTTGGCATCCAACATATTTGCTGGGAAAGGATGCTGATCGATTTTCATCGGCTTCTAGGTCTTGGAGTTGTCAAACTTAATTCTCCCAGATTCGATAGCCGATTGCAACTGCTGCCTGAACACCTTGCACTCATTTGTACTGTGTGAAGTTGCATTGTGCCATTTGCAGTACTTGATCTTCTTCAACTCTTCTGCCAATGGAATCACATGATTGGGTGACAGCTTAATTTGACCATCTTGAAGCAAAAGATCAAATATCCTATCGGCTTTAGTGATGTCAAAGGTAAACTTCTCTGGTTCTTTCTGACCAAAAGGACAAGATATCAGCATTTTATTCTTAACCCACTCAGCTAAGCCGATATCTGGTTCTTCATCAGAATCAGAGTCTTCTACCTCATCAACAAATGATACCTTTTTGCTCCAATTCTTTTTAGGCTCAAAAACCCTAGTGTCTTGATCAAAGATCCTTTATACAAGATGACCCAGGCTTTCAAACTCCTGAGAAGCATACCTATCCTTGAGATGTGGCAATAACCCTTGAAAAGCCAGATCGGCAAGCTGCCGATCATCCAGCACCAGGCTGTAGCACTTATTCTTTACATCTCGTAGCCTCTGCATAAAGCTTTCTACCGATTCATCATTACGTTGCCTCAATTTTACTAAATTGGTAAGCTTCTTTTCATGGATTCCAGCAAAGAAATACTTATGAAATTGTTTTTCTAGATCAGCCTAAGTAATAATAGAATTTGGTGGCAATGATATGAACCACGTGAATGCCGATCCAGACAAAGATGATGAAAATAATCGAACTCTTAATTTATCTCTGCTAGCTGCCTCTCCACATTGAATAATGAAGCGATTGACGTGTTCCATTGTTGATGTATCATCTTGTCCAGAAAATTTGGTGAAATCTGGTACCTTGTACCGATTTGGGAGAGGAATTAAATCATATGCTGGAGGGTATGGAGTCCGATAAGAATAAGTATTAACTTTGGGTTTTATCCCAAACTGATCTCTCATGATTTCTACTATCTTATCGGCCCAAAAAGCATCAGCCTCCTGCTGACGAACTGGCTGAATTTCTACAGGAGGTACCTGCTGATATCCCTCCACGTGTCTTTGTGGCACACGATCTCCAGCAATCGGCATATTCGCCGCTACTTGTGGCCCACTAACCTACTGGAAAGGATCCATCGGCTGAGCTACCGATGCCTGATTCTGAAAACCAGCTTGCATATGACCTTGCTGAATTCCTGCAACTTGATAGTTCTGCTGAACTGCATGCTGAACAGGTAACTGTCCTGACCAACTATTATTAGAACTCATCGGTATAAAGCTTGCCGATGGCTGGTAACTTGTTGACATTGTTGGATAACAATTAGCATAACCAGCTTGAGGCATGAACTGCACCCCAGGTTGACTCATAGTAGGGGCCTTCTGCTGCATCGGTAGTAGGCTTGCCGATGAACTTGTATTGGGTTCTTGAAACGAAGGCACCTGGAAACCTTCTGAAGTTGGTTGCATAGTAGTTGATGTGGCATATTGAGGTACCTGAGTCATCGGTGAAACGGGAGCAGCCGATGATATAGGAGCTTTTCCTGCTGCGTCAAACACTTGAGGCAACCCAGAGTTGATGGCAGACAACTCCGGAGGCATACCATATCCCCACCAATTAACAGGAATCTGGCTGTTCTGAGACACAGGCCCTGACATAGCTGATGCCGATAGATCTTTATTGAGCTGAACTCGTCCTCCCGAAAGCACTGGACTTGATCTTATCGGTGTAGATTGAACATTAGGCAAACCAGCCGAAACTGGGGGAGAAGTAACTTATGTACCCGCAACGGCTGAGGGAGCCAATGGAGCATTGACCGATGCCGGTTATGGTTGGTGATAAGCTGGCCCAACGTAAAGTGGTGGTACTTGTCCCTCTTTAAAAGTTTGAACCACAGCATTGTGAACAGTATTGGACAGCACATTGAAGTGGTTAATCAAAGCATGATTTACTGTAGAATTAACCATCTCTTGAAGTTTACCAGGATTGGAATCAAAGGTAACCTGCCGAGGCAATGGCAGATCTTGCTTCTGGATGACTTCTCCGCTCCTGTTCAAGCTAAATGATTTCAGGCAGAGCTGCCTGTAATCCTCCATAGCCTTTTCCATAGCCTGCTTCTGCTCTTCCTTAAGATCTTCTTCCGATATCGTGATGATGTTCCCCGTGTCGATCTTAGGATTGAACATATTGATCGTGTTGATTGGTCCCACCAGGCGTGCCAAAAGATGTGTTGACGCAAAAGTGGATCTGCAAACACAAAGGGCTAATACCCAATCTAATATCCAAAGTGTGCCAGTCGATTTGACCTGTTAATCGACAAGGATGATAACTCGAGTACTTTGGTCCTGACAACAGCGATATGCTCGAAAGCCACGGCAAACAGGTACTCACACGGAACTCGAGGATCGTCAAAGGTCACACTGAAGCGATGCAGCTCGTCGAATCGTTGAGAACTCGTAAAAAGAAAAATATGCAAATTGACAAAGTCGCCGAAAAGTAAGTAGATGCAAATAGGAGTAAAATTAGTTTGATATTGATTGATTGATATCTCTTACATTGTCCCTCAGTCTATATTTATACCTTGATCTGAAGAAACATAACCAGACACGACTAGGACACCGAGTCCATATCTAAGGAAAAATGTGACTCTTACATGAATCATATTCTAACAAATATAGAAAAGGAAATCAACACCTATCTACTTCCCTGTCCGCCTTAATTACGATGAAATTTTCATCAACCTCCTCTCCATCGGCATGCTTCCCGTCATCACAAGCTTCATCGGCAGTAGTCTTCAGATCTTCCTTCATCGGCATCAGCAATAACATCTCCGATCTTGCCAACAACGCCTCTGAGTCTAAGTCAAACGACAACCTTCCCATCGGTCACCACCATTCATCGGCAACAATCCTCACAAGCTGATCTTCATCAGCACCCTTCTACCAGCGTAATACAATAACTTTCCTTCTGCCGATTAGCCCACTCTAATCATTTTGACACGTGCCAAAAACGGTGTCAACACATCCACAACCATCCTCCTAAATAGCTTGTAAACAAGGATCACTAGATGGTTGGGATCTTCATGGAAGCACATGGCACTAAGCGTGGTGCCCATGGCACAAAAGTTTTCGTTCTTAAGAGAAATATCATGAAGAATCATCATTGAATCTCGACCACTATCGAGAACAACATTTTCATGGTCAGAGGGACGAACTTTGGTTTGAGAGAGAGTGGAGATGAATGTTCTGTTACACAAGGATGTGAAACGAACGGGGAAATGAACTTCACCTCTTCGAATTGGTCATGATTGGAATGCTGCTTTGCCATTGGATTTTCTAGGCAAGAGATAGGTGTGGCGAAAGCGGTTTCTTCCAACTTTTTCGTTTAGGCTCCCTTGGGAGGGTTTTTCTTGGATAAGATTTTCAAGAGGGTAGCCTATGAGAATATCAAACTCAAGGATGGCATAGATATGGAAGTCTATGAAAACCTCAATTTTGTCAATTATGACTGGCACAGCCATGGCGATCCCATAACACTCGAAAAATAGTCCTAAAGGACTTTTGAAGAGTTTATTGGTCGAGATGAATACTACTTTAACCCAGGAGCTACAAGGATTAAAGTACTCAAAAAGAGTTGTAAACCTGAAGAACAATATGAACAAGATGCTTACTTGAATTAGAAGTTGGTTACTAAAGAATCTCAGAAGCAAGCTCAAGAAGAACTTGATTCCACTAGGGTACAAGCCGTAGAGAGAGCACCAATAGGCTGGAACTTCTCCAAAACTCTTTCCTCTCACTCTATCTCACTATCTCTAATACAAAACTAGATCCTATTGAGGACTAATCTTCTCTTGATTGCTAGCTTTGATCCTGATGGACATATGAATTAGGTTTCTAGCCCTCGGGCTCTCAGGATCAACTGCATGGATGCCCTAGAGAGGGGGGTACAGGCAGGTATATATAGGGCCCTTCAAGCATCCTAGACCCTCAGATCAAACCGACTTAAAAGGACGACGTAGATGTGATCCTAGAGACAATGGAGAACCGACATAGCAATGGGAGGATGACAAGAGGGGCCCGTAGGCCGACCGGCCAAGAGATGGGGCCAACCGACCCCACATGGCAGTGGCTCAGGCCCTGCTTCGGTGGAGTACCCACTGGAATCTTCTAGAGTCTTCCCATGTAGGTACCATCGCAGATAAGCGTGATTTCCTTTGATGAATAGGTCCTCCTTGGCGGTTTCCTGATTAAATCCTGCTGAAAACACAGATTCACTAAAACTCATAAAATTATCAATTAAAACCCCTAAGTTTATGTTGGTGATCCATTTTAGTTATTTATGCAAAGTATTTTTGATGGTTTGTGATGAATGTTAACTACCGTCAACAAACTTCCCCACACTTAGGCTTTTACTCGTCCTCCATAAAAGGATGGATTACTCAAGACATAACCTTAGGACAAGTCATCAACATAAAACTATTCCCAGTCATACATGTTCTGCAGGATTCAAAAGTGTCTACCATGAAACTTTGAGTGGTTGAAGGATGGAACAACTTGAAACAGATCATCACCTTCCTTCAGTCAAGTCAAATGTAGAAACATTTTAGATTTTTTGAAAACAAAACATAGCTTACCCTCTCTTTTTGTGGTACTCTCAAATCTCTCAATATATGTGGTATTTTTGGATTCTTACTAAGACAGCCTTCTTTTTACCTACTTCCAAAAGGCTTATGTAGAGCTTAGGTAGGAAAAATATGAAAACATACTTGCATTGCATATATTGTAGAGTCAAAACAAGGATCCAAGGAGAAAAATGTCATACTCTTAGATCAAGATGTGCATGTGTGTGGATATGTATATGGTGGCTATCGTAATTCTACTATGCTCATTGAAACATACCTCTCTTGATTGAAACTTGAAACACTTTTGCAAGAAGTCATAGGCTATCTTATTCATCTTTCTTTTTTCAGGTGGGCATCTTAGTACCCATTGTTTTCAATATATCAGACACTTGTCCATTTTTTCAATACTCCTTTTTCTTTCATAAATAACTCTTGCATAGCCCATGCCTCTTCTACAATTGAAACTTTTCAAGGGAGACTTTTACAAGAACTTGGAGCATTTATCCTAACAATCATATTTCTATGTCTATTCTCAATATAGGAGTAGAACATTTTTGGGTGAATGGAAAATATGTTGTTGCATACCCCCCAGTGTAGGAGCAGTAGATATATGTGGAGTGTACGTGATCTTGATCTTGGGAGCATGATAAATTTCTCAACAAAGGTCACAAGGTTTGACCAAACTCAATATAATGACATGTAGTATATGTAGAAGGATTTCCTAGTCTATCATATATGGCTCTGGTAGGACATTGCTTACCACAAAGGAGAGGTGTAGCTATTCATTTTACTTTTTAAAATAAATATCTCCAATAACAAGACATCAAGAATCAATTTCTCATTATTCTACTATATCTCATTCCATAACAATTTAAGTAACATGGGGCCCCTAATAATAAGTTTCCAACAGTAGCAAGACTTCTAGGAAAAGTATTATGTGAGTCTATTCGTAAGTCATGACTGAAATAATCTTTCCTCATGTTTAAAAGTTGTTTATCATAGGATTTTCAATTCGGTTCAAAATGGAAAGCGAGATAGGTGAAAATAGAACATATTAGACTCAAACCTGACCATGGATGAAGTACGAGGTGAGGCAGAGCTAGACTGGGCCGGCCGGCCCATGTAGGAGGCCAGGCGGCCCACTCTCAGGCCCGTTTCAATTTTCATGATCGGATCTCGTTTCGTTGTCGTGGTGTGCTTCTCCCACACTTGTTTCCTGTTTACCTTTATGCACAACATGTGGAGGCAAACACATATCCAAAAAGAAATAGAGAGCAGATAGTAATAGTAAAATTTATTGATAGGGCACTTTATTACACAATCCAAAGTAAACACAAACTTTTAACTGGCCAACACAAACTTCAACCACTCTAGCAATCTAAGCTAAGCAAATGACCTAAATACTGACCCAATTGTGCCCTATCGATCCACAACCTAACTTTAACTCTCATACTTCTCTTTGTTGACAACATAGCAACTTAAGATAGTGAGCTCATACTCTAGGTTCTTGCAATAAATGTGCTCCTTATCTATCCTAAACTACATAGCGTGGGTATAGTCGGTGAGGGTTTTGATCTTGTCATGCAGCATGGCAATGGTCGGCCGTTGGCACTTCTCATCGTTCTCTAGAACAGAGGGTGGCGCCCTCTTCTTCCCCTTCGGCGGCATAACCTTCACTTGTTCTAGTGCAGCGCAAACTCCATCTATGCTCAATTGAGCGGTGACCAATTTGTACTTTGCACACGTGATGTCTCCAAATGTGTTGGTCTTTACCCCGGTCAGTGTCTCATTCACCGTTGAAGGAAGAAGGTTGATCTGCTTCAGGACCTTGATCTTCGGCGCCTCCGGCTGGCGTGGCTTGTCTTGAACAAGTAGACACGACGGCGGTGGAGCGATCATCGGACGACGGATAGCTTGGGCAAAGTAAGATTGGTTAGAGGGAATAGGAGCTACTTCTCGTGGTGGGATGATGCTTAGCGGTATGGGTTCGTCAACTCTGTAGGGAATGATCTCTCTTCCAGCCATTTGAGCTAGGGATATGGCGAGCTTTGCTTCTGCTGGAGGTGGAAGGCTTTGATGGAATGGCTGTGGAGGCAGGCAAGGGCTCGTTTATATAGGGAGGAAAAACTTACAACAGGGGTCAACATCTTATCCTATTAGGGTTTCGTAACGAAAAACGAATGCGGTGGAAAACTGTGGGATAGCAAAGGGGAAGGGTCTAGAATACACGAGAGAATTGACCGGAGGCGAGGCGATTGATAGGTGGGCTAGCTGGCCAAGAGGTAGGGTCGGCTGGCCCCACACGTCATCTCCTTGCGGGGGTTTTATCTTGGCAGATTCTAATGCCTAACTAATCTTGAAAAAGATATTCTCGCATTACAAAACATAAAGAGGAGGGAAGTGGTGTAAATCTATCGAAAAATAAGAAAATCTACCTCATCCAAATCCTCAGATGGTTTTTTAGGTTCTAGAAAGATCTTAAGATGGTGATCATTCACTTTGAATAACGTACCTTTGTCATTTTAAAGTGTTACCGCTCCATGTGACGAGGTGCTTATAACTTTGAATGGTCCTTCCCATTTGCTCTGAAGTTTTCCATGCTTGAATAATTTTACCCTAGAATTAAAAGGTAATACCTTATCTCCCAGAGTGAACTCCTTCTTGATCCTCTTGTCATGCCATCTCTTTGTTCTCTCTTTGTATATCTTGGCGTTGTGATATGCTTTTTCACGCCATTCATCAAGCTTAGAGAGTTGCATCTTCCTCTTCGTTCCTGTAGCTTCAAAGTCCATGTTTCATCTCTTGATAGCCCAGTGAGCTTTAAATTCTAGCTCAATACGTAGATGACAGGTCTTCCCGTAGACGAGTTGGTATGGTGACATTCCAAGTGACGTTTTATAGGCTATTCTGTAAGCCTATAGTGCATCGGGTAGTCTATCCTTCCATGCAGTCCCCACCTCGTTGACTGTCTTCTGCAGAATATTCTTGATTTATTTGTTTGATGTTTCTGCTTAGCCACTTGTCTGAGGGTGGTATGGAGTAGCGACGTTGTGATGGATCCCATGTCTTAACAAGTAATTGTGAAAGTTCTTGTCAGTGAAGTGAGTTCCGCCATCACTAATCACCATCCTTGGGACTCCGAATCGTGAAAATATTGTCTCTTCAAACATCTTCTTGGAGTTCTTTGCATCAGTAGCTCTACATGGCATGGTTTTAACCCACTTGGATACATAGTCAACTACCACCAAGATGCATTCATAATTCTTTGACTTTGAAAATGGTCCCATGTAGTCGATTCCCCAAACATCGAAGAGCTCGATCTGGAGGCTGGTGAGTGGCATGGCATGTCTTAAATTGATGTTTCCGTGCCTCTGACATGCTCCACACCTCCGGATGAAGTCCTTCGTATCTTCATACATGGTTGGCCAAAAGAATCCACTTTGCCAGATCTTTGAATGAGTGCAAAATACACCAAAATGTCCTCCATATGGTGATGAGTGGCATCGCTTGATGATATTGATGTCTTCTTCTGTCGGTACACATCTTCTGAGTAGGCCATCAGAGCAGACTCTGAAAAGGTATGGCTCATCCCATAGGTGGAGACGACTTTCATCGATGAGTTTTCTTCTATTCTTCCCTGGTGGTACATAACCTGCAACCATAAAATTGATAATATTTGCGCACCAGGGGTCGAATTTTGTGATCTTGAAGAGCATTTCATCCCCAAGCAAATCGTTGATGGGCAATTCCTGTGGATTTTCAAACTGTATTCTGGACAAGTGATCGGCAACAGAATTTTCTACTCCCTTTTTATCTTTTATTTCTAAATCAAATTCTTAGAGTAACAAAATCCATCTTATAAGACGAGGTTTAGCATCTTTCTTAGTGAGCAGGTATTTCAAAGCAGCATGGTCAGTATAAACAATTACTTTAGCTCCTACTAAGTAAGATCTAAACTTATCAATAGCAAAAACAATAGTCAGGAGTTCTTTTTCAGTTGTTGCATAATTAAGTTGAGGTCCTATCAGTGTTTTGCTAGCATAAGCAATTACATGATGCTTCTTATCTTTTATTTTTCCCAAAACTGCCCCCACAACATAAACACTAGCATCACACGTAATTTCAAAAGGTAGAGACCAATCAGGGGGTTGAATGATTGGTGCAGAGATGAGTGCTTTCTTAAGAATTTTAAAAGCTTTTAAACATGCATCATCAAATTCAAAGGGAACATCCTTAGCCAAAAGATTTGTAAGTGGTCTAGCAATATGTGAAAAATCTTTTATAAAGCGACGGTAAAATCCCACATGACAAAGAAAACTGTGGATCCCTCTGATGTTTATGGGAGGAGGTAACTGCTCAATTACTTCAATTTTAGCCTTATCTACCTCTATCCCTCGTTTGGACACCAAGTGTCCAAGCAATATGCCTTCTCTAACCATGAAATGACACTTTTCTCAATTAAGGACTAAGTGCTTTTCTTTATATCTTTGCAAAACCTTGTCTAATTTTTCAAAACAATCATCAAAAGTTTTTCCATAAACAGAAAAACCATCCATGAAAATTTCCATGATTTCTTTAATCATATCAGAAAATATAGACATCATGCATCTTTGAAAAGAAGCTGGAGCATTACACAGTCCAAAAGACATTCTACGATAAGCATAAGTTCTATATGGACACGTAAAGGTGGTCTTGCTTTGGTCATCTGGATGGATCGGTATCTGATGATAACCCAAATACCCATCAAGGAAACAGAAGAAAGAGTGATTTGTCAGTCGCTCCAACATTTCATCAATGAAGGGCAATGGAAAATGGTCTTTCTTTGTTACCTTGTTAAGTTTTCGGTAATCAATGCACATCCGCCATCTAGTGACGGTTCTTTGGGGATTAATTCATTCTTTTCATTTTTAACAGCAGTCATGCCTTCCTTTTTAGGCACAACTTGAACAGGGCTTACCCACTCACTATATGAAACAGGATAGATGATCTCGGTGTGCAACAGTTTTAAAACCTCGTTCTTAACAACCTCCCTTATCGTATTATTAAGCCTACGTTGCGGCTCCCTAGAAGGTATAGAGTTAGGATCTGTAGGGATGCAATGGGTGCAAAAAGCAGGGCTAATTCCCTTAAGGCCTTTGAGCGAGTAGCCAAAAGCAGAGCGATGCTTTTCTAAGACAGTTAGCAAGCGGAGGGATTCTTCCTGGGAGAGTTTATCACTTATGATCATAAGAGAATCTGGATCATTATTAAGAAAAGCATATCTAAGACCAGAAGGCAAGGGTTTAAGCTCAATGGTGGGTTTAGGTGGCTCCAATAATTCATCTAGAGGTTCAGGCTCTATAGGATTTTCATCTTCCTCTTCGATGAAGAATTGGGCATCATCTTTAAGGTTGGGTTCAATCAAGTCATCAAGAGATGCAACCTTAACCTCTTTCATTGGGTCTTCCTCAGGAATTGGCTCAGTCTTAGCATTTAGAGAATGAGTAGTGGGTATAGAAAGCTTAAAGTTTTTCTCAAGACTTATCTTCAGCTTTCCCGTTTCTCCTTCTTAGATAAGTCTTTCAATTGGTTGCCCTATCAACATGTCAAACTCTATGATATCACAGATATAAAAAGCTCAAATGAACCATGGTTCTTTGTACCTAGATAGGGAGGACATACAGAATTCCCAAACTTGGGAGAATGTGTCCCGAAAGACTTTTCAACAATTTAGTTGTTGGGGTTAATAGCATGTCTTTTAATAAATCATGAACAAAAGATGCAGACATGATATTAACACCCACAACAGGATTATAGAGAGCATCGAAAGGAGCTTTGTTAAGATGGCAACGAATAGAAATAGAAGGTGAATCTAGACAAATCACATAAGAGGAAAGCTCTAATTTTTCTAACCATTCATTGCTTATAATAGACACTAGCTCTTTCGTAGTCTTTTTAAGGAAAGCTTTCTCAGAAGGGTCTATGATTTCTTCATTGGATGATGATTTCCTAGGCTTTTGAGGTCTCCTCATAGTATGGTAATTCGAGGTATCTCTGTATTCATAAAAAAGTTCATCCTCGAATTCAAGCATGAAATCCAAAATTGGAGTTTCCTCCTTTTTTGGTGGTTCAGGATTTGAGATAGCTGGAGTTGGTGATGGGTTAGGCAAAAGTTCTAGTTCAGCTATCTAGGATTCCACCTCTAATGGCTTCTTTTCTACTTCTTCAGGGGTGTTCTCTAGAATTTTAGTGAGAATGCTTCTCCCTAAATTAGCGGAGACATGCAAGAATGAGCCTCCTGAGGCCGTATCAAGACGCTTAGAGGTTTTCCTATCAAGACCGCATATAAAAGTGTTGAAGAAGAATGGGGTCTTGAATGGCAAGGTCAGGGCCAGTATTAATGATAGCATTAAAACGATCCCATGTCATGCCTAGAGATTCTTTTTCTTCTTGTTTAAAAGATAGAACCTCTGAACGAAGGCTGGCTACTCTAGAGATGGGAAAGAATAGCAAGTAAAAGCTATAACACAAGGCTTCCTAATCTCCTTGCCTACTCCCTATGGAGAGCTTGTACCAGCGTTTAGCTTTTCCTACCAAAGAGAAAGAAAAGAGCTTCCATCATAGGGTTTCGTCTAACATGCCCGCTATGCATAGGCAGGCATAGGTCTGCTCATACTCATTTAGGTGGGAATAAGGGTTTTCATCACCTTCGCCCGAAAAGAATTGATCTCGGATCATATCGATTAAACACGGGCACAGCTGATAGCCACGTGTTAGGATAGGCTTTGAGAATTCTAGTGGCTCTAGGCATGTGCTCGTAGGTGTGGTGTATTGGTAGATGGGAGTGCATGCTAGATCCATGGTAAAAGGAAAAGAATAAAAGATAAAAGAATAATGATAGAAGGTTAAGCTAAGTTCAAAGTTAACTCAGTAACCGTTTCCCCGGCGACGGCGCCAGAAATGCTTGTTGGTATATATTAATGCACACAGAATAATCTGCAAGCGCATGGATATTATACCAACGTAGCACTTCACCAGAAGTATCCTAGTTTTATATCGATCTCAAGGAAACATGTGTGAGAATAACTAAATCTAACTTAACCCAACTTCACAAGCAAGGCTTAGATATAGGAGTGTAAAAGAGATCACAAAGGTCTTCTAGTTCTAACTTCGATAAGCTTTGTGTTCTATTGTTCAAATCTGGGGACATTACTAAAGAAAACACAGGCAGAGTTGTTTCCTATAGCAACAAGGTCCTGCTAGGCCTATAAACGGGAGGTGGACTACAAAGGATTCAACGAGACTATAAGAGTCACCCTCGTGAGCTACCACCGATTCATAATATAGGGTACATCCATGAGTAACCGAGTCTAAGCACCATTCTTACACTACGAATACTACTTTAACTCAGGAGCTACAAGGATTAAAGTATTCAAAAAGAGTCACAAACCTAAAGAACAATGTGAACAAGATGCTTACTTGAATTAGAAGTCGATTACTAGAGAATCTCAGAAGCAAGTTCAAGAAGAACTTGATTCCACCAGGGTACAAGCCATAGATAGAGCACCGACAGGCCGAAACTCCTCTAAAACTCTTTCCTCTCACTCTATCTCTCTATCTCTAATACAAGACTAGATCCTATTGAGGACCAATCTTTTCTTGATTGCTAGCTCTGATCTTGGTGAACATATGAATTAGGGTTTCTAGCCCTCAGGCTCTCAGGATCAAATGCATGGACGCCCTGGAGAGGGGGGTACAGGCAAGTTTTATAGGGCCCTTCAAGCATCCTAGACCCTTGGATCAAACCAACTTAAAAGGACAGCGTAGATGTGATCCTAGAGGCGGTGGAGAACCGACATAGCAACGGGAGGCTGACAGGAGGGGCCCATAGGCCGGCCGGCCAAGAGGTGGGGCCAGCCGGCCCCACATGGTAGTGGTTCAGGCCCTGCTTCAGCGGAGTACCCTCTAGAGTCTTCTAGAGTCTTCCCACATAAGTACCGTCGCAGATAAGCGTGATTTCCTTAGACGAATAGGTCCTCCTTGGCGGTTTTCTGATTAAATCCTGCTAAAAACATAGATTCACCAAAACTTGTGGAAATTATCAGTTAAAACCCATAAGTCTATTTTGGTGATCCATTTTAGTTATTTATGCAAAGTATTTTGATGGTTTGTGATGAATATTAACTACCGTCAACAGTTACCTAAAAGGTTTTTCGCTAGGAATTCTGACATGATACTAGTCCTGACTGTGGGGTTATGTAGGGCTTTATTTTTGTTCCCCTTAACGAACAAGGTATGGCCGTGGAAGGTGAAAGAATCTGAATTGCTTCAGAAGAATGTTTCACTTCCATCAACCATTCCTTTGATGGTTCCACTTTAGGGAAAACTTCCTTTATGTGCTTTTGGTGCCATGAGAGTTTCGAGGTATTGCCATAATTAATCCTCGAATTTGATAGGGAACTCCGAAGGATGAATTACTCGTTTCTTCGGTGTTCGTGATTCGGATGAGGGCTCATGAGTCAAATATAATGATGGCATGTGTTTGGATTCGACTAATGAGGACTCCTCGACACTCGACATGACTTTCGCCTAGAGAGATTTGGTTCTTATAATGGAAGAAGTGTGTTTGTCTATGAAGTGCTCAACGAATTCTACTTGTTTCGTCATAGTTTTATGTGTAAACCTACCTCCGGCAGTCATGTCGAGGCACAGGTCAGCTTCCATGTCAATACCCAAACAAAAGAGTCACAACAATATGCTGTCGGGTAAATACAAGTTTAGGTCGGCGTGTCTTAATGCTAAAAACCTGGCCCAAGCTGCACCTATAGACTCCTTCTCGTGCTGCTCAAAGTCGAGGATCGCCCTTGATAGAGAGATGATACGAGACATGGGAAAAAATGTAAGACAAAACTTGTCCTTAAGTTCATCCTCGTCCCCATTCGTATTTTATACGGCGTGTGTCTACCATTGTTTCGCCTCCCCCGTGAGAGAGAAGGGAAACAATGTCCACCTTAGAGTTTCATGTTTCATGCCTGAGGTGCTCAAGCACGAACACACCTCCTCAAACTCGTGCAAGTGGTGGCAAGGGTTTTCATTTTCTAGCCTAGAGAAGGGTTGTGCCCGAACCATAGCTATTAAGATGCAGTGAAGTTCATAGCCGGATGAAATTGGTTTTGAAAGTGGCTTCGACAATTCACCCTTTGAAGCAGAAGGATTTTGAAATAGAGTTGGAGTTGGCTTCATGGTAAAAGAAAATGTTTTTGTTTTTATAAAAAAAGATACAGATATGAGGACGAACTAGGTTTGAAGAAAATAGCAACCGTTCCCCAGCAATGGCGCCAGAAAGCTTGTTAGTATTTCTTAACATCTACAGAAATTAATCCGAAAGCATACGGAATTGCCGTTGCAGCTTTCACCCGAAAGTATTTAGGGTATCGTATTTTCCACAGGGAACGGAGGTATTTCTTCTAGCTAATTCGTCCAAGGACAACACAAGGATAGCTGTTAAGGGTAGAGAAGGATTCTTATGTCTTAGGGTCTAAGGATAGATAAACTCTACTTCTATTTGCTTACTTCGGGCACCGGGGTTGCACCTCGTCTGCTAGGCGATGCCGGTCTATAGCTCTACACCGTACCCGGACGTGGGGATTATAAGGGACGGACAGGGCTGTTACCACTTGCCGTCTACCCCTCAACCATGGAGTACAAGGAAAACGAAGGTAGGCTCTAGCCTAAACACCACGTTTACGCTATCGACTACTAGTCTAGCGTTGATTAGGGTTATCTGTCTTCATCAGGGCCCTCTACAAGAGTATCTGCCACGAGGACGAATGATGAACTCACAAATGAGTAAAGCTTAACTAGTCAAAAGACTTTATAACCAAAAGAACCACGAACACTTACTTAGCTGAAAAACCCGTTGAGGTAAAGGTGCTCGTCGAGGTACAGGTTGGGAGACACCGACAAGCCCGAACTCTCTCTCACATCTCTCCCTATTACTCTTCTAGAGCTAGCTAGGGCCTAAGCCCATGAAGTGATGCTCTTGCTCTTGCTCTTTGATACTATTGTGCTCTCTTGTGTGTTGTTGTGTTGAATGGAGGGGGAAGGCTTCTTATATAGTGCATGCAACCTCCTTGGGGCTTAATGAGAGGGCCCACGTGCAGGCGCACTGGAGGTGGTGGGTGCAGCCGCACCTTGATAATGCCGACCCGCGACTGCCTTGCTCTAGTGGGTCACCTGCTGGGCCTAGGCCGCACCCATGTGGGTTTGGCGCGAAGTTGAGATAGTTTGTGTTTGGTTTTGGCCTTATTCTTCTCATGTTCAGGCCTTGGTGATTGGCCTGCTCCCCCTTGGGCTCATGTTGCTTTGTGCAATATGGTGTTACGCTTTGTTTCTTTGCGCATTTTGAATGTATTTTCATGTATTCCATAAATGCCCTCCTGCATTGGCAAAACATCAAAACTTGTGAAAATTATTAGTTCTAAAGCCCTATGTCTAAGTTTGGTGTCTATATGCACTGGCGGAGCCTCGTGGAGGTGATACTGGGCGCCAGCCCCCCTTGGTCTAAAAAGTTCTCTGAACACCATGTTTGCCGGCTGCTGATTTAACTGCTCGCAGTCACAGAGGAGTGCTAGGCACCTAGTAGGGCCACGTTTAGATTGCAAAAAATTTCAACTCGATGAATAGTACCAATTTCATCTTATTTGACAAATATTGTCCAATCGTGGACCAACTAGGCTCAAAAGATTCATCTCGTGATTTTCCAACTAAACTGTGTAATTAGTTTTTTTACCTATATTTAATACTCCATACAAGCGGCTAAAAATTGATGTGATGGAGAGAGTGAAAAAATTCTAACCTTTGCGCAAAAGGCTACGGCTAGTGTTTTTGTCCATTCACATTTATGATTTGACTTCCCATCTAGGCATGAAAGTAGTATTAGTACGTAGTATAGTGCACCACACCTGCTAGATGTTCTACTTTCATATGTTGTTAATTCTTAAAATGATCAAGTAAGCTTTGCTAGATATATATTTTAACGTGAGAACTCGGCCATCGGCACTACCACTACGATAAGACCTGGCGCTACCGACCTTGCCCGTTGCCCCTACGACGAGTTTCTCACATATTGCCTCCTTAGTTGGAGCCCTCACGATCCCCCCCCCCCCCCCCCCCCCCCCATATTTTCTGGTTCACGCTCTGCCGCTGTCTGTACGTTCGGATTTTTGGAAGTGTTGGCGGTTAATTATGTGAGTTAAGCACCGCCAATAATGATTTTTGAAAAAAAATAAAGTACTTTGATAATTTCTAAGCAAGCTAAAACAATTTTTCTATGATTTTTCTTATATTCAACTAGATTTGGGATTTTAAATCGTAAAAATTTTTCTAGAAGAAAACATGTGATATTTTTTAAAAAAATTTGTAGTCCGAATTACCCCTGAATCAGGAAGTCTGATCTACTGTACACTTTGTAGTAGATGTGACACAGTTGACGTGATGCTGTTTTACAGTTTTAGAAAAAACCACATAGAGTATACAAACAAGTGATTTTATATAAAAATTTTAACTAACAGCAACTCCAACAAAAAAGTCATCCATGTTATGTAATCTATATTTGACTATTTTGAAAAGAAAAGAGAGTCCAATAGCTATTGTATCTGGCTTTCTAAAATAACAAGGTATATATCCCGGAATTCTCGCATGGTAAATATAGCTTGCATGTGCCGCTAGCCATCTGTCTCGCCGTAGTAGAAAGACTGTTGAAGTTTTCTGTTTTTTTTATTTCTATTTTAGAGATTGGCTAAATCATGGGTTTACCCATCTATTTTGCCAACTCTCTTGGAGTTGCTCTAAAAGGGGTTTAAAATCTGGTTTTCTAAAGGGGGAAATCGGACTATCATAAAACCACATATGAGTACTTTCGTTTGAACTTAGTAGCCTGACTTATCAGCCATGGAGAATGTTTTCTCCTCACAACAAATCAGCTTTAGCCGGCTTATTAGTCGCAGAAACTATCACCCGAACAGTTTGACCAGGTCCGTCTAGTTTAATTAACGGAGTCAAAAAGATAAACACTCGCTCAATCGCCAAAAAAAAAGATAAACACTCGCTCTTCCAGGACCAGGCCCAGCCCAGCCCATCCAAGGTCCAATCAGACAACACATCTGTTGCCCCCTCCGCCGTCCCTCACCAGCGGCAGCGGCGGGAAACCAAACCTAAAAATCATTGCCGAAACGGCGGGAAACTGGCGTGTTTAGATGGAAAAGCTTTTAGAATTGGGCTACTGTAGCAATTTCGTTTGTATTTGGTAATTATTGTCCAATCATAAACTAATTTGGCTCAAAAGATTCATCTCGTGTTACAACTAAACTGTGTAATTAGTTATTTTTTATTTATATTTAATATTCCATGTATGTATTTAAAAGATTCGATGTGATAGGACGAAAAGTAAAAATTTGGAATTTTGAAGGCACGTCCCCAAGGCCATTTTCCAGTCCTTATCCTCCGACCCCTTCATATGCCGGCCTGGTTTCTCCACTGCGGTGAAGCTGGAAATGGGCGCGGCCGCTTCTTCTGCCAGGTTCTCTCGTCTTTGCTCGCTCTTGCGTGCTCTTTACATGGATTACTTTTCCCCATTTATCCTGTGCGAAATAATTTCAGTTTCGGGTGCGGATTTGGGTGGGTTAATTTGTCCGCACTGCTTGTTAGTTTAGTTTGTCATGTGGACTGCAGCGGACGGCCCAGCTGTCCAGGAATTTAGGATTTTTATATGCATCCGAGGGTTCTAGTGACACCATTGCCGCTTGGAGTATCAGAGTTATGCTATGTGCTCGAGGCAGGGCGGGTCGGGGAGGGGGTATGCTTGAGGGTCGCCAAGATGAAAGATGATTGCGAATGCAGGAAAAATGATGATTGCTGCTTTCACTACCATAGTGGCATAGTAGTCTCTAAAATTTTAAAGTACCACCGAATGATGCAAAACTATTATTTGGCTAGTGCTGTTCTTAGTACCTTGCCAATATCCATCTGTTGATGTCAATACGTCCTTAATATCTTTGTGATTTTGCTGACCAAGCTTCAACATATGGCCTATGTTATGGACGTCGTTGGGCTGAGAGGATTGAGGAGGAAGAGAGGGGAGCTGCGGCGGAGCTACAGTAACCACAGCGCTACAGTGCCTCGCGGGTACTGTTCATGTGAGAGGGAGGCAGAGGACCGGCGGCTAGGGTTGTGAGGGGTGCTGGAGAAGGTTTTTCCTTCTAATATCTTGCTTGATTAGATTGATACATCTCCTCTTCTTATATAGAGAAGATGTCTTACTTGACCCCTAAGCAAGAGACTAATTAACCCTAACAGGCTAAGGTCCAATAGACCCTTGACTCTTCTAACACTACACCCCACCTGGACATGCAGTTCGTCCTTGTGGGGGTATAAACCCCTATACCCTTACGGCTAGACATGGGCAAGCCTAGACCAGACGGTCCGGCCTATTACATGACGACGCGCGATCCAGATCATCGGGATGGAGTCTCAAGCAAGGTCTTGGTCGGTTAGATTAGGAATCCTTATTCGGCTCTATATGGCAATTGTAACCGGCTAAGATTAATTTCCAGATCTGTAACCCTGTCTCCCGAACTATATAAGGAGGGCAGGGGACCCCCTCAAAATCATCGAAACATACTCTAGGGCAATCTAGCTTGTATACATTGTTCGAGACAGCAATAACAAAGCTGAGCAGGACGTAAGGTATTACGCCCACACGGCGGCCTGAACCTGGGTAAACCCGCGTGTTGTTCTGCATCACCATCTCGTTCGTGGCTTGCACACCTATCTGCCGATAATCTACTACCATGGGCATAACCCTCGGTAGACTGTCGATCAGGTTTTGTCGATAGTGGCGCGCCAGGTAGGGGGTGTGTGTACTGCTTTTCAGGCGTGCGAGATGGTCATCTTCCCCGATTCCATGTCCATGGCGGCGGGCCTCACGTTCACGATCGGCCAGATCACCTAGACCACCGGCTCCAACGACTTCATCGTCATAGCCATGGAGGAGGTGCAGATCCAATCTGCATCGACTACTTCCCTGACACCGGCGTCGACTACGACTACGCTGGCTCCGGCTTCGCCTGCACCAGCACCGTCACCGACCACGCCGGCAACTCATTGACTCCTTCCTCGCTACCAGGGGAGGAAACTCGACAACACCGACCTGATCGACTCCATCAATCGGCTCGGTGGCAAACTCTCGTTTACCCTAGCTCTAGTCGACTCGCTCCAAGAGCAGTTTACCGAGCAGAACTCGAACGGCTACAACAGATCTACTCGACCTGCTCGAGCCACCCGTTTTCAACGGTTGGGTACATATCTAGTGGTCACTTCAACTCCTGAAGGGTGCTCCGCTCGACCTCGACCACGCAACTTCGTCAATATGGTGGGCTCTGATCAAGTTTCGATCCATACCACCCAGACAGATAGCCGTTTGAGCTCCGGATCGAGCACTGCGTCCGATGAGACTACTCAAACCATGGTATTACACCATGTGAGTAGCGGTGATGAAGAGAGGCTACATCCTCCAGGCTTTCCTCGAATCCCAGCCTTCCCTCCAAGGCGTGGCGCCATGATCAACGTGGTTAGCCAAGATGAAGATCCACCTGCTGGGGGCAAGACCGATCAACAGCGACAAGAGTGACAACAGCACAATGCCGACCAAGCTCAACGTTGCATAGATGAAGATGCACTCCTAGCACAACAGCAAGCAGACCGCGACCAGCAAGAAGCTGACGCTGCAGCTAGGCGTAACTGATTGCAAGGGCGCAACTTCAATGATGCTTTTGACATGGTGGGGAACAGACCAGTATTCAAAACCCCAAGCGCCAACATGGCCGTCACCATTGAAAGCCTGAAGCGGTTACCAGATACCCTAGAAATCCAAAACATCCAGGAAGATTTGCAGGCTTATCTCTAGGCGGCCATGGTTCAGACCAATGAACGTGCCGCGGGCCCATCGGTGTCTGGCGCGACTAGAAGGAGCCGCCAGCACTCCAGTCGACCTTTCAGGTCTGGTCAACGTGGCTTACGCGCACCCGCTGGCGCAGACCACCACGTTATGGACAACATAGCTCCTGATGTCAATCCAGGAGCTGACGGAGGCAACGATGGCAATCGTGGAAACCCTCCCCGCAATGATAATCGCCACCTCAGCCACCGCCGCAATAACAACGATGACAACCGACGCAGCGACAACCGGCGTAATGACCACCAGGACCACCGTCGTCAGGGACAACAATACGGTGACGAACGAGATCGCCATGATGGCAATCATGATCTCCGTTGCGACCTCAACAACTGTGACCTACGTCCTCACATTGAACAGAGAGCTCGGGACCGTGCGTCCCATGAAACCAGTCGTTGCATGGAGTATGATATTGTCCACGGTCCCTCGGGCCCCAAGCAATTCACCAACCACCTCCGACAAGTCATCTGGCCTAGAGGTTTTAAGCTTGAAAAGCTTAACCATTGCGACGGCAAGGTCAATCCCGAGCCATGGGTCCAACTTTACGAGATCGCTTGCAGATCTGCTATGGGTGACGAGCACATCATGGCCAACTACTTTCCCATGGTGGTCGGCCCGGTGGGGCACCAATGGCTTGTCAGTCTCCCAGAGAACCACTTTGACTCCTGGTATGCTTTGCGTCAAGCCTTTGTCGAAAACTTCATTGCTACCTGTGAACATCCAGGCAACAAATACGATTTGCAGCGCATCCGCGATGCCAGGGACGAACCATTGCGTGAGTACATCCGACGCTTCTCGGATATGCGCATCAGGATTCCTAGGATCACCGACAACGAGGCTATTGAAGCCTTCATTACTGGTCTGCGCTACCACAACGATCTCAGGGACAAGCTCCTTCATAAATAGCCTATAATGGTGGTCGACCTCCTCACCACCGCTAAGAAGTATGCGGATGCTGACGACGCCAAAAAGCTGCTAAACGAGGGCACCGGCAAAGCACCGTACTCTCCACGACGCGACGACTACCGCGACAACCGCCGCCGTGACAACTTTAGAGGTCGCAGCAACATCAGGGACCACCATAACGACAATCGTGATTGGCACGACAACAGAAATCAGCACGGCGATTGCCGTGACAACTTCAAGGGCAAGCGTGCTCGTGATGATGACGGCGAGGTCAACGCCGTGAAAAAATTTGGTGGGCGTCGCAATTATGAAGAAGACTATGCTAAAGCCTTGAAGGGGCCTTGCCCAGCTCATCCTAAGTCCAACCATATGTTGCAAAACTACAAGGTCCTCAAAGAGATCTACTGTCGCAAACAGGCTTCAGAAAATGCCGACAAGCCTAATGACGCAACAGACCAGCGTAACCGCAAGCACCAGTATCAGGACGATCCTGACAAGAACCCCAAGCACCAGTATCAGGAACCCCAAGCACCAGTATTAGGAACCAGTGAGGCATGTTGCAACTATCATCGGGGGCAAGGTGTCTGTTGAAAGCAAATGCGAGCGGAAGCTGCTCACCCGCACTTGCCTGAACGTGGCCAAGACAGACGACCTCATTGCAGATCCAAGATTACCCCCCTGGTCACACCGAGAAATCAACTTCAGCAGGGCGGATCAATGGGCCACCATCCCCGAACCAGGTCATTTCACTCTCGTCCTTGTCCCAATATCAATAAAGTGCAATTTGATAGGGTGCTCATTGATGACGGTAGTTCCATCGACATCCTGTTCAAGAATAGCCTGTCAGCATTGAACATATCTGAAGCTGACTTGAAGCCATACGACGCACAATTCTGGGGGGTCCTGCCCGGATAGAGCTCTATGCCTCTCGGGCAGATTACCCTACCTGTGTAGTTTGGCACGGCAGACCACTTCCGTACCGACTACGTCAACTTTGTAGTCGCTGACTTCGAGGGTACCTACCATGCTATCCTTGGTGCTTAAGATGCCAACAAAAAAGGGAGTCCTCACTCTCAGAGGCAATGTATTCGTTGTCTATACCTATGAAGAGGATAGTTTTCGCGTAGCTAAAGCCCACGACCTCTCCCTGCGCATGGCGGCAACGACGATGGAGGCAAAGAAGACTCCTCCAAACTAGCTAGAAATTCCAAAGCTCGAAGCACCACGACAGTCTATCAAGTCCAAGGAGTACAAGGAGATCCAGCTGGTCGAGGGTGACTCCAGCAAGACGGCACTGATCGGGTCAAACCTTGGCCCCAAATAGGAAGACGCGCTCGTTCGGTTCTTGAGAGAGAACGTAAGCGTGTTCGCATGGAAACCATCGGACATGCCCGGTGTATATCGTGACCGGATCGAGCATTCCTTGAACATCGACTCCAAGGCAAAACCCATCAAGCAGAAGCTGTGGCGGTTCGAGAAGGACAAAAAGGAGGCTATTAGGGTAGAAGTTACACGGCTTCTTGCAGCTGGTTTTATCAAAGAGGTGTATAACCTAGACTGGTTAGCCAATCCGGTTCTTGTACGCAAAAAGAATAATGAATGGAGAATGTGCATTGACTACACTGATCTCAACAAACACTGCCCTAAAGACCCCTTCGTCTTACCTCGCATTGACGAAGTCATGGACTCCATGGCCGGCTGTGAGCTACTATCTTTTCTTGACTGTTACTCTAGTTATCACCAGATCGCTCTCAACAAGGACGATCAGATCAAGACGTCCTTTATTACACCCTTCGGCGCTTATTGCTACACGACCATGTCATTTGGGCTCAAAAATGTCGGAGCTACTTATCAGCGTGCAATACAAGAGTGCCTCGAAAAGGAGATACAAGATGAACTGGTCGAAGCTTATGTAGATGACGTAGTTGTCAAAACCAAGGAATCCCACTCCTTGATTGACGATCTGACATGTACTTTTGCAGCGCTCAATCAATATCAATGGAAGTTGAACCCTAAAAAGTGCATCTTTGGCGTTCCCTCTGGTATATTACTAGGCAATGTCGTCTGTCGTGATGGCATACGCCCTAACCCAGAGAAGGTGCAAGGTGTCCTCAATATGAAGTGACCAGCAAATGTCAAGGATGTTCAGAAGCTTACAGGGTGTATGGCCGCCCTAAGCCGATTTCTATATCGATTTGGTGATAAGGGATTACCTTTTTTCAAGTTACTCAAGGCAGGCGAGAAGTTTGAGTGGTCGGAGGAAGCAGATATTGCCTTTACACAACTGAAGCAATACCTTGCATCACCTCCGGTCCTTACTGCCCCCAAGTTAGGAGAAGTCCTTCAACTCTACATTGCTGCGACAGATCGAGTCATCTCCACTGTCCTTGTGGTCGAGCGCGAGGAGCCCGGCCACGCTTATGGTGTTCAGCGCCCAATCTATTTCATCAGTGAGGTGCTCAACGAGTCCAAAACTAGGTACACTCAGATTCAAAAATTGATCTTCGCCATACTCATTACAACCCGAAAGTTGAAACATTACTTTGACGAGTTCCACGTGGTGATCAAAACTGAGTTTCCCCTTGGTACCATTATACGCAACAACGATGCAAACGGGCGCATCGCCAAATGGGCAATGGAGTTATGTCCTTTCGACCTGGAGTTTACACGCCACGACACTATCAAATTCCAAACACTGGCTAACTTCATGGTCGAGTGGACAGACTTAAGTATCTCGACCTCTCAAGGACCCGTTGACTATTGGAAAATGTATTTTGACGGCTCACTAACTATTGATGGTGTGGGAGTAGGCATATTATTCATATCACCAACCAATGAGCAATTGCGCTACGTCCTCATGATTCACTTCCCGGCATCTAACAATGCTATAGAATACGAGGCATGTTTTCATGGTTTGCGCATTACAGTCGACCTCGGTATCATGCGCCTTTACGTCCATGGCGACTCGGCCCTAGTTATTAACCAGCTCAACAAGGACTGGGATGCAACTAGCGAGAAGATGGATGCATATTGCAAGGAAATTAGGAAGCTTGAAGGCAAATTTTACGCCATTGAATATTCCCAAGTGGTCCGAGACAAAAATCAAGCAGCAGATGCGCTGTCGAAGTTAGGATCATCTAGAGCTCAAGTACCGCATGGCGTTTTTGTTCAAGACCTTTTAAAACCATCAATTAAGCAAGAAGGCGACCTCGTGGTCGAGAAGCCCCCGGACGAGCCTCTGGTAGCTATGGTTCCATTACCAACCACTATGGAACCATCTCCCACCACCGCGGGACCATCTCAGACCTCGACTAAGATAGCGGACTGGCGTGTTCCATTCATTAAGTATCTAATAGATGGCACTGGGTACTCTGATCAAAATAAAAATGAACGCCTTATACGTCATAGCAGACAATACCTGGTGGTCGAAGGTAAGTTGTGGCGCAAAAATGCGAAAGCAGAAGTATTGATGAAGTGCATTGAGCAAGAAGACGGTATTAAACTCTTAGAAGAAATACATTCTGGCACCTATGGTAATCATGCCGCATCTCGGACACTGGTCGGTAAAGCGTTCCGTGTAGGTTTTTACTGGCCATCCGCAGTAGCTGATGCAGAGAAGCTTGTTAGACACTACGCCAATTGTCAGTTTTTCTCCAAAAGAGTTCACGTGCCAGCCCATGAGATCCAGACCATACCAGCCTCCTGGCCCTTTGCGTGCTGGGGCCTAGATATGATTGGACACTTCAAACCAGCACCAGGTAACTTCAAGTTTGTCTTCGTGCTGATTGATAAATTTTCCAAATGGATAGAGTACGTGCCCTTGGTCAAGGCATCTTCCAAAAAAGCAGTCGAATTCCTCGACCAGGTCATCCACCGCTTCGGTATACCCAACAACATCATTACGGACCTAGGGACTCAATTTACCGGGAACACATTTTGGGACTTCTGTGATGAACGGAGCATTGTAGTGAAATACGTCTCGGTGGCACACCCCAGAGCTAATGGACAGGTCGAGCGGGCTAATGGAATGATTCTGGATGCATTGAAGAAAAGGATGTACAGAGAGAACGACAAAGCCCCTGGCCGGTGGAGGAGTTACCAGCCGTGGTCTGGGGACTTCGGACACAGCCTAGTCGCAATACTAGTGTCTCACCATATTTCATGGTTTACGGCGCTGAGGCTGTGCTCCCAGCAGACATTGAATTCCGGTCACCTCGGGTTGAGAACTACAACGAGGATCAAGTTACTGAACAACGAGAGCTCAAGGTGAATAGTATAGAGGAACGACGCTTTGACTCCTGTATACGCACGGCCAAGTACCTCGCTGTGTTACGAAGGTACTACAACAAAAATGTTCAGAAACATTTCTTTGTGGTCAGCGACATGGTATTGAAATGGAAGACTAGCCAAGATGGCGTCCACAAGTTGGCAACTCCATGGGAAGGGCCATACATCGTCAAGGTTGTTACACGACCTACTTCGTACAGGCTTGCAAGACTTGACGGCACTGACGTGCCCAACTCCGTCCATATCAACAAGCTTAGGCGTTTTTACCCCTAATTCTCAAATACAGATAAGTACCTTTTTCTGTACTACTTTTGTACTTCGAATTATGATATATATATATATATATATATATATATATATATATATATATATATACTCGACTACAGTTGACTACACTTGTTTACATTGTTGATTCTACAACTACAACAACTTTTTGATAAACCAGTACATCGATCACCAATTTGTTCGGGTTCTCGGAGCAGCTCTGTCTTCGACCTCACTCATAGCGTGCACGAGATCCGCCCTCTGCGTTTTGGGTGGTCGGCAGATGCCCTTTGGCCAGACCAGTCGTACTCTTACGTGTATACAGGCTCTGACAGCCTTACACTCGGATCACTGGCCTCTCCAAAGCCGTACAGACCGACAGGATGACATCGATTACGCTGGAACAACTAAAAACAGAACATTCCGCTGTTCTAACTTAGTTCTCATCGATTACGCCGAAACAACTAAAACAGAACATTATGTTGTTCTAACTTAGTTAAATTCGCACGTAATACAAAGCTTCAATGTTTTTTCATACAAAAACATATACAGCTTTACATTGTACTACTCATTACCTTATTACAAGCTTGCCTCTTTGTAGGCATGAGTTTACAATAAGCTTATGAAAATTAACTTCTCCTTTGAACTATTCGTAGGTTCCTCCTACTGTTGGCCCTTTGGTGGTTCCGAGACCTTTGGTGTGGTCGAGGATGGAGCAGAACGTGCTTCGCTGGAAGCCAGAGATGGTGGCATGGGTATTTTACCCACGTACAACTGAATTGTTCCTCCAGTTGATGGGGCTGCAGCTGGGCATAAGATGATGTCCTTGGTGATCGCGGCAGCATGCTTCATCTCCTCTGACCGCAGCTCGTCAGCTCGCTCCACCTCGACCTCCGTGGGATAACCGGCTTCTAGGCGAGCAATATCCAACAAAGAGTAGTGGGCACGTACCAAGCTAAGTACATGTGCACCCACATACTCCTTGATGTCCTTCGTCCATTGTTGGAGCCATCCCAGGCTTTTTGGGATTTCTTGACCAGGCCTATTTTGGGTGCCTCCACTTCAGCTTCGGTGGAGTCGGCACCAATGACGTCGAGCACTGGTGCGATCCCTTTCGCCATCTCAGCGCAGGCGTGCTTCCAAGTCTCTCGCTCCTTGATGAGTATCTTGCATTTGCCATTAAGGGCTTCTTGCTCCTTCATGAGCTTGTTGCACTTCTGGGACCACGCCTCGATCTTTTTTGCACTAGCCTGGTTTTGAAGCTCCAGGTCATCGCGGTCTTTCTTCATCTTCTCAAGGTGCACTTTGCTATTTTTCTTTACAACTGCAAGGCATCACGTCGATAAGAATTTAACGCCGTAAACTTCAATGAAAGCTCGATCTTTTTTGCACTAGCCTGGTTTTGAAGCTCCAGGTCATCGCGGTCTTTCTTCATCTTCTCAAGGTGCACTTTGCTATTTTTCTTTACAACTGCAAGGCATCACGTCGATAAGAATTTAACGCCGTAAACTTCAATGAAAGCTACGACAATGATGAGGAATACTTACTCTCCAGATCCTTAGCTAATTTAGCATTCTCCTCCTTCATGGCCTGCTGTGTTTGCAGCCATTTGGTCTTCTCTTCGGTCAGCCGGTCACGCTCAGCAGCTACCTGAGCATTTTCTTCACAAAGCCGGCTGACTTCGATGTCCAGACCTGTATCAATACTCTGATTATGAATGGTATAGTAATACAGCACCCTACAGAGCTCGAGTACCTAACAACAAAAGGGACCCTTACCCGATCTCTGTTTCTTGACTACTTCCAGCTGTTGAAGTACCGTGCGCATTTTTTCTTCATGATCAATGCTTTGCTTCACATAACTCTCTAACTGTTGTTGCAGTTTCTTCTGTTCTGCACTCAGTTGTTTGTTTTTCTCGACTACAGTCTGCAGTACACAGGATCACAAAGCAGTTCTTCTGGATTATACAACAACAGATTATACAGTTGCGAGAGGCTTACCTTCACTTCCTCCAGGAATATTTTGCCAACTACTTCTACAGCCTCGACCTCGTCTCCTACTAGGATCTCCACAGTGTAGGAGCGGGTACCACAAAATCTGCTTCCTTCTTCATAGTGCCCGAGAATTTCATCCATGGCTGGGGCTAAAGACTCGGCTTTTTCTCCTGGTCTAGCACTTCCAGTTGGCTCCTTGGTGGTCCCAACAACCTTTGTAGATTTTGGGACTTCCTGCTCTGAGGCCGGCTGGGGCTGTTCTTGTTTCTCTGAGGGCGGCTGGGGCTGTTCTGGGTTTTCTGGGGCTGGCTGGTGCTGTCCTTCTAGTTGTGGGGCCTCCTATGGTTGTTCCATCAGCTCTAGGGCCTCACCATCTCCTGCCTGCCCTAAAATTTCAGTTTGTGGACCAGGAGCAGATGCTGAAGGAGCTTGCGACTCAGGGACTACCCTCTCTGCTCTGGTCTGCCCCAGGACCTGCCGCTCGGTGATGGCAGTATTAGTTGGTGGCAGTGTTGCACCGCCAGGCAGTTCTTCCAGCCTTTGGGTCGATGTAGATCTATATAAATCCATAACAAGTTACAAAGGTGATGATATTGAACAATTATGTTATACTCATACAAGTTCACGATGACTTACAGGTCTGTACAGCGGAATATGGTGGTAAACCGAGATTTCTTCACCTTCTCAGGCCTGGCACCCTTCTCTGCCACTGGTCCGGTGGTCGGGACTGGCTTAGCCATGTCGCTTCTAACAGCGACAGCAGGCTTTGGGATTCCTGAGGCCTGTGCCTATGGTTTCCGTGGTCGAGGTGGTGGTTTAGTTGTTTGCAACGGCGGTGTTGGCTCCTGCCTTCTAGCAAGCCGCTCCCTCCGGCTGCTTGCTACGATACCGGAGACCTCCTCATCTTCCTCTTCTAGCCAGTCAGTAATAAGGCGTCAACATTTTCTTGTTGGGTCCTCTGCTTCTTTCAGGTCAATTACCCCTTCTGGATTTTCAATCGAGGAATTTCCTTGTGAGGTCTGGCCCCTTTTCTTCGTCGGGGCAACAATTGGTTTCTTGCCTGCAAGTCGGCTGGCTTGCTCTGATTCATCCTCAATTGCAAGCCAATCAACTTCGGAAGGATCGTCATCCACGGGCAGCGGTTGCGCATCATGGGCCCGCGGCACGACCTCAGGCCACTCCACGCCTGGAGGACAAGAGACGAATGTTTGCGCTCTCTCCTGTCCATTAAACTGGGCAACAAAGAGCAACACGAATATCAGAATGACAGCACACCAAAAAAGTGGTTATTATGTAGAGTTTCAATCACAAGGATAAACTAGTAGACAACATTTGACTTACCAGTGGTGGTGGGCGAGTAAGCTTGAACGCTGGCTCGATGACTGTCAGCTTCTTGAAGTTGGGATCCTTTAGATTAAACAGGTCTCGGACCCTGATCTTCACTTCTTTCGGTTTGAGGTCTTCATTCCTCATCCTGGTCGGGTCCATGCGACCTTGGTATTCATATGCCGCGTGCACTCTGGCCTGACATGGTTGGATCCGACGACTGATAAAATTACCGACTACACTTGATCCATCCAACCTCGACCAAGGTTGCAGCTGCATTATTACTTCAATCTGGATTATGTTCTGCGGCAACTCTTTCCAACTGTTAGTCTTCTCTGGGACCAAGGATACGTCGCAGTATGAGGCCTGGCTTGGTTCTTCACGGATGTAAAACCAATGCATGTACTAGTCCTCTAATGTGGTCTTCCAAGGGCAGTGTAGGTACTCCGCCCTGATCCCTTCCCGCATGTTCAGATAGCAGCCACCAGCCACATTGGAGCCGCCTCGACCTCCTTTTTTCTTCAACCAAAATAAGTGACGAAAATAGTCGAAGTGGGGTTGGAAACCACCGTATGCTTCGCAGAGATGGATGAAGCAAGCAACAAACAACACAAAATTTGGATGCAGATTGCAGATGCTGATTTCATAATAATTGCAGATCCCTTGCAAAAATGGATGTACAGGAACACCAAATCCATGAGTGAAGTATTCTTCAAAAACAACAATTTCACCTCCTTTGGGATCCGGGAATGGCTCCAGATCGGGTGCACGCCATCCCGCCAGTTCTTGGGCATGAAGCACACCCATCCTTACCAGTCGCTCAAGACTGAGTGGGGTGCACTTTAACATATTTCACTCCTTCTTCATGATCTCCTTGTGAACTTCGGCCTCCGTCTTCGTCTTCCTCGTGGCCATTCCCCGACTCTTTTCACTCTTCCTTTCTACGGAGGAAAAGGAGGGCGCCGCTCTTTCTAGTGGCTAGGGTTTGGTGGCGGTGATTCAAGTGGTGGCGGCGCGTGAAGAACTTGGGGCAACTTCGTCGATGCCTACGACGGCGATTGTGGATTGCACTACGGTGGTGGCACAGGGGCTCGAGAGGGCTCTGTGCTGACAATGGCGCGGCGGCGGCGGAAGCAAGAAGACGGTTGATTGCGAATATGCGCGTGTGAGTAGATTGGAAACATTCCCCTTCCCGGTCATTAAGAGGCAACGTCGATTCATTTTTCGCAAGAATGGGGCATGTGGCGCGAGATTTGCGGTAACTAATAGATTTCTTCCGCAAAAATTACGTCCCTTCGATTTTGGCGCCGTTTGGTCCGCAACCCAAACGTGTCTTGTTACAGGCACTGGGTCACTGTTCACATGATGTGATAGAAAGCAACTGTGGCGCCGCCCACGTCATCAGCGCGTCAAATTGGACCAGTTACAAAAAAACAAAAAAAAAGAAGTAGAAAAAAGCAAGAGAGATACAAAGACCAGCGTGCTCTATAAACTGTAGCCAAAGCTCTGAGCTCTGGAACCTGCAGCCAGACCTCCGAGCTCAGGGACTCATCACTAGACTAGTGTGCTGTGGAACCTACAGCCAGATCTCCGAGCTCGGGGACTCATCACCAGACTAGTGTGCTCTAGAACCTGCAGCCAGACCTCCGAGCTTGGGGCCTCATCGCCAGACCTCCGAGCTCGGGGACTCATTGACAGACCTCTAAGCTCAGGGATTCATCGCCAGACCTCCGAGCTCGGGGCCTCGTCGCCAGACCTCTGAGCTCGGGGATTCGTCGCCAGACCTCCGAGCTCGGGGCCTCGTCGCCAGACCTCCAAGCTCGGGGCCTCGTCGCTAGACCTCTGAGCTTGGGGATTCATTGCCAGACCTCCGAGCTCGGGGCCTCGTCACCAGACCTCTGAGCTCGGGGATTCGTCGCCAGATCTCTGAGCTCGGGGACTTGTCGTTAGACCTTCGAGCTCAGGGACTTGTTACACCACTTCCTGTCGCAGGATTTGTCTCGCTCGACTACATGTACTATGCTTGCATACAGTCGATGGACGTTTGATATTCTTAGACCTTGCTACAAGGCTCATCTTTTGTCTTCCAGCAAGCTCGGGGACTACATCATATATGATGCACCTGACGGTGCATAATATTCATTGGTTCTTGAGGATTCTTTTTTAGACCCTGGCACCACGTGCCTACATCACCTACTACCAGGCTCGGGGACTAAGTGGGTACACTTCACCTGACGGTGAATTATTTCTATTTTGCGACCCCTACGCTCTAGAATTTTTTGTAAGTTACTTCCATCAAGTACGCGCACTTACATTTCTTTTCAGAAATACAAGTGGGTACACTTCACTAGGAAAGAACAATTTTCTTTTTGGACCACTATGCAATCTTCATCGACAACTACAATCTTCATCAACAATCATGGTTTACTGATTCCTGATCCAGATGGAACACCAGAGCATGCTCGGCTAACATTTCAAGGTGATGTGAAGAGAAACCTCGCAAGTTGAAGAAGACTAAGACAGTATGTCGATACAGAATACATAGTGCTCGAGGACTAGCTGTGGGGGTATAAACCCCTATACCCTTACGGCTAGACATGGGCAAGCCCATACCAGACGGTCCGGCCCATTACATGACGACGCGCGATCCAGATCATCGGGATGGAGTCTCGCGCAAGGCATCAAACCAGACTTGGGAATCAAGCAAGGTCTTGGTCGGTTAGATTAGGAATCCTTATTCGGCTCTATATGGCAATTGTAACCGGCTAAGATTAGTTTCCAGATCTATAACCCTGCCTCCCGGACTATATAAGGAGGGCAGGGGACCCCCTCAAAATCATCGAAACATACTCTAGGGCAATCTAGCTTGTAATACATTATTCGAGACAGCAATAACAAAGCAGAGCAGGACGTAAGGTATTACGCCCACACGGCGGCCTGAACCTGGGTAAACATGCGTGTTGTTCTGCATCACCATCTCGTTCGTGGCTTGCACACCTGTCTGCCGACAATCTACTACCTTGGGCATACCCCTCGGTAGACTGCCAACCAGGTTTTGTCGACAGTCCTCGAGCTGCAACTTAACGATGACTCTGCTAGACACAAACCTAACACCTAAAAACAAGCCTTTTACATCTCGGCTTATTTTATTGACATGAAATAGACTACGGCTCTTTATTTTTGACTCCTGAAGATACGGCGGACACCCCCCGAATGATGGACCTGCATGTGTGTAGCCACCTGGATCCCATGGAGCACACCAAAACAAGAGGGGTGCACGGGTATAGCCACCTAGAATTAGTCATGATAGCGACCAGCGGAGACGTCCTCGCGACGGCCGGTGGCAGAATACGGTGGCGCTAGGCAGTGCGTCCCTGCTGGTGACAAGGAGGGGAGCAACTCCCCTACCGCCGCTGCCACAGAGTTGAAGGTCGCTGCCCGCAGGAAAAACACCATGCTCGAGCCTGAAGACAGTAGCGGGTCGGCGCAGTTGCTGGTGGCCATCCCATGGGGCGAGGTCGTGCTCCGCTGAGCTGAGGTCGACCGTCGCCAAGGTTGCCTCGTGCATAGGCTGGTGCATCTCCTGCAGCAGCTGACGCGCTAGGAGGCCACGCGCTGCAGCCTGTAGCCGCACCGCCGCAGACACCTTGCAGGTAAGCATCTTCCCTGCCGGCTCCGTCGTGATGTCCATTGCCTGCTCGATCTGCTGTAATGTTGGCTGCACCGTTGGCTGCACGTCTTGGAACGACAGCAGCGTCATGCCTGGTAGAAGTGTCGTGCCGTAACCTGGCATCCCGTAGGGGAAAACCGGTGGCGGAGAGACCACGGCCGATTGCGGCAACGGCTAGCTGGCTAGTTGCAGCGGCGGTATGCCGAGTTAGGACTGGATGACGGTGACGGAATGGGCGAGATCGGTGAAGGCTGCGGTCAACTGATCTGGCGTCATCGGTGAGGAAGTGACCGGCAGCGGCACATCGTAACCTGGCATCTCTGATAACTATTGGGATCGAGAGGGGAGAGTCGAGGGGAGCGCTGGCGGCTACCGTGCTACAGTAGCCGCAGGTACTGTTCACATGAGAGAGGGAGAGGGCCGGCGTCTAGGGCTATGAGGGGCGCTGGGAACGCTGGCCGCGGAGCTTCGCCCACGGCCAGCAAGAGAGAAGGTTTTTCCTTCTAATCTCTTGCTTGATTAGATTGATACATCTCCTCTCTTTATATAGAGAAGAGGTCTTACTTGACCCCTAAGCAAGCGACTAATTAGATCGCGGCCATCACCGATCTCGTCCATTCCGTTGCCGCCATCCAGTCCTACCTCGGCATACCGCCACTGCAACCAGCCAGCTGGCTACGGTCGCAATCAGGCGTGGCCTCTCTGCCACTGGTTTTCCCCTACGGGATGCTAGGTTACGGCACGACGCTACTGTCGGGCACGCCGTTGCTGCCGTTCCAGGACATGCAACCAACGGTGCAGCCAACATTGCAGCAGATCGAGCAGGCAATGGACATCACGATGGAGCCGGCTATAACGGAACCGTCTAAATTATAAGAGCACAAGTACAAAAACAATCACCAAAGTGATCAAATTCTCGCACATGAGCCCATATAACTCCGGTAGTCCAATGAAATCATGAGGGATTTCAAACCAACCAACGTACCAGCTAAGATCGTAGTGATTCAACATAACAAGTCACATGTTACAACCATTTCATAAGTAATTCAATATACATCGGAGTTCAACAAAGTTATTACAACTTAAGTTCGAAAGTAGCGGAAGCAAAGTAATTGAACTAACAACACCCTTATTTCAAATACATGCCAGTACCAAAGTTGCCTTCCAACAAAAGCATTAGAGAGAAGATAACTCAGAAGGATCATGCCCATGATCACACTCCGCCTCTACGGCAGGGACCAACCAACTCTTGCAGTCGCCAAGATACATCACAACCTGCAACAAGTGGGGATAAAACCCTGAGTACGACAATGTACTCAGCTAGACTTACCCGCCAGAAACCAAAAATAAAGTGACACCAAGGATCATGCAGGGCTGATATAAAGTGGGTGAAAGGTCCTTGTTTGGTTTTGGTAATTGAGTGACAACTTAGGTGGACTAATATGTGGTTATGTGAGATACACAGGAGATTAGTCCACAGGTAATGGTGTCATGAAGGAGCTCATTGCATATGAGACATGACATGGAGTCATGTGACCAAGGTGGCAAAGATCAAGATGAGGCTTGGCTCGACGGACCGGTTGCAAGTGTGAAGGGCAAGTCGGAGGCTTTGGAGCGATGGACCGTGAGGCGGTGAAGCTTGAGCAAGACTTGGCGCCGATGGACCGACGCAACGGTGAAGAGCAAGTGAGGTCAAGATCGATGGACCAAGGTCACATGATGATATGAAGTGGATCATATCATTTGTGATATGGTTGGTGCATGTGTTGCATCAATGTCGGAGGAGATGGAGTGGAATGCGCAAGGCAAAGGTATAACCTAGGGCATTTCCATTTCACCGGTCATAGGTGTGTAGAGAAGTTGATGACCGGGTTTAGGATAGATGGCCGTACTATTAAGAGGGGCAAACTTGTTTGCATATCGGTCATCTAGTGCCACTTGAGCGATCTAACTTTGCATACGTGTTAGGATCGAGTGGCGAGGCAAGTTGAGTGCCTAATTCCTTCGAAGAAATTGTTTGTGAAAATGCTAACACACGTGCACAAGGTGGTGATCACTTGTTGGTGTTGGCACTTTTGCGAAGGCGGTGGAGTTTGAGCGGTAGAGAGGGTTTGGGTTCCTCTCTCCCTCCCGCCGAGCTTGCGAGGCGGGATTCGGCGCTTTTTGGAAAAGTGGAATGCCTATTTTCTATTGCGCCGAAAGTCGGAAAAGAAACGGAGGCGAACGCGGTCACGGAAGTGACAGGACGCAGCACCGGACGCTGCACTGGACGCTGCACCGGACGCGGGCACTGTGCGTCCGGCGCGTCCGGTCAGTACTGCGTCAGGGTCAGGCGCGCGTGCTAGGGTTTGACACCGGCGCGTCCGGTGACCCACGGGACCGGCGCGTCCGGTCTGGCGAACAGCGTGTCACGGAGTCTTCGGACGCAGTGCGCGTCCGGTCCTACACCATCGGACGCGTCCGGTGGTCCAGGGAGCTTACTGGACTCGCACCGGACGCGGGTACTGTGGCGTCCGGTGGTTGCGAGGAGCGCGTCCGGTCTTGCTTCGCGGGCGCGGGTTCTGTGCGCACCGGCGCGTCCGGTGGTTCGCATCAGCGCGTCCGGTCTTGTCTTCGCGCGTGCGGGAACTGTGCGCACCGGCGCGTCCGGTGGTTCGCAACAGCGCGTCCGGTGGCTCGTTTGACCGTTGGCGCGCAGTGACCGTTGGTGGATCTAACGGACGAATTTGAATTCGGTGGTCACGTGGACGTCGCAGGGGCACCGGACGCGGTTGAGCGCGTCCGGTGTGTCACGACCGGCGCGTCCGGTGCTCCCGCAGAAAACGGACAAGTGGGGTAACGGCTCTATTTGACCGTGGGGTTATAAATAGACCTTGTGGCCGGTCTTGGCCGGTAGCTGAGCACACTTTGGCCTTGGTGGCTTATGTGGTAGTGCTTGGAAGCCCTCTAACTCACTCATGCTTGATAGTGTTCATCGGATCGAGTGAGAGAGCGATTCTAGTGCGATTGCATCGTGAGGTTGCATCGAGTGGCACTAGGTGTTCGTGTTGCAAGCCGGTGGTGCTTGTTACTCTTGGAGGTTGCCACCTCCTAGACGGCTTGGTGGCTTGTGGCTCCGTCGAAGCTCGCAAGAAGATTGTGCGAGGCTCCGGAGAGGATTTGTGAGGGGGATTGTGCTCACCCCGCGGGGATCGCGAAGAGCAACTCTAGTAAAGCTCGTGGCTTGGAGGATCCCCATCTTGAGAGTGGATGTGCGGCACCCGCTGAGGGTTTGACTCTTGATAGTCAATTAGCTCGTGATCCATCAAGTGGGTGTATCGCCACAACGGGGACTAGCTTGGTGGCAACCAAGTGAACCTCGGTGAAAAATCGCCGTGTCAACATTGTGTATATCTTCTCGGTGGTTTGCTTTCGATACACAAGCTTGTATTACTTTCATATATATTGTGCTTGTGTTGTTGCTCTCTTAACTAGTTTGCTTGTGTAGCTAGCTAGTTACCTTCTTGCTTGTGTAGCATAGAAGTAGCACCCGTTGCGTGGCTAATTTGGTTTGTGTAACCTTGTTAGTCACATTGCTTAGTTTGTGTAGCTA
The DNA here is from genome assembly GCA_038087645.1 of Saccharum hybrid cultivar R570. Taxonomy (NCBI): domain Eukaryota; kingdom Viridiplantae; phylum Streptophyta; class Magnoliopsida; order Poales; family Poaceae; genus Saccharum; species Saccharum hybrid cultivar. The sequence continues at coordinate 26,880,594 of JAQSUU010000066.1, read as the reverse complement.
AGTAATTTGCGCTCTCTAGTTTGGCATTAGTTGCCTTGCTATTGAGCTTTGCTAGTGAGCTTAGTTGGCTTTGTGCTTTTGCTTACTAGTTGTGTAGGAGCTCCCCCGTGCTTGCTAAAGTACTAGTGCATAGGTTTGTGTGACCTTGCTCTAGAATTGTTTAGGAGAGCTCTTGCTAAGGAAAGCACCTTAGTTACATAATTAGGATCTTTGTGAGGTGCTTGTGAACTTAGATAGAGGGGTGTAGTCTTGGCTAGACCGATAGTTTTAATTCCGCATTTGTTTTGGTTTGCCAACGCGATTAATTTTAGAAAGGACTATTCACCCCCCCTCTAGTCCGCCATCTCGACCCTTCAATTGGTATCGGAGCCCGGTCTCTCATTTGTGGTCTTCACCGACCCGAGAGGATGGCGGAATATGGGCTAGATGTTGAGTGTCCACACATGTTTGATGGCACACACTTTGCACGATGGAAAAATTGGATGATATGCAATTTTAAGTTTATTTGCCCTCAAATGTGGTGGATGGTAGATGTAGGCTTTTCTCATGTGTTGGATGAAGATAATCTAACTCAAGCACAAGAGAAATGCCTAGATCTTGACATCCAAGCTACTAACATCATGTATAGATCTTTGGATGATAGCATCTTTGGTAAGATCATGGACCTCAAATCCGCTCATGAGATATGGGCCTATCTCAATGAAAAGTATGGAGCTATCACCGATGATGATGATGATGTCAAGGCTAAGGAGGTTGCACATGATGATGTTGAGCATGACCACAACACGGTGGTTGTGGAGGATTGCTCCATCTCATGGTCAAGTGATTATGATGATCGATCTACCACAAGTTCACTTGACAAGGATTGCGATGACACATCAAGTGTTGCAAGTGATGTTTCTACCCCAAGCACACTTGATGGTGACAACGTTGGTTCATGCTCGGGCCTTGATGATGCTACTACAAGCCCATCCACTACATCACATTGCTTCATGTCACAAGGTGACACAAAGGTATCAAATGATAATGTGATTGATCATGTTGATTCATATGATGAGCTTGTTAGTAGATTTGCTAGCATGACCATGTCTTTAGAAAATGAGAAAGCTAAAACAATGGAATTGGAAAGTGAAAACTCATTTCTAAAGAACTCATGTGAAGAACATAAGCACTTACTTGATGTTCTTAAATCTTCACATGAGAAGCTAATGTTGACTCATGAGAAAGTACTTGCATCTCATGAGGAATTATTAGAAAAACATGCTTCTCTCATTAAGATGTTTTTAAAGAAAATTAAAAATAATGAGAGCTCATCACATGGATCAAATGATCAATTGCAAAATGTGACTAACCCATGTAATGTAGGGAGAAAGCATGTATCCACCTCTTGTGACGACTTATTAGATATGCCATGTTCTTCACATATATATGCTTGTTCTACTTCTATGTCTTGTGAGACTAACATTTTGAAGGAGAACAATGAGCTCAAAAGTGAAGTGAAGAAATTGAGCAACAAGTTAGAAAGGTGCTACAACTCAAAAGTCACCTTTGAGCATATGTTGAAAACTCAAAGAAACTTTGGTGACAAGAGTGGCCTTGGTTTCAACAAGAGCAAGAAGAATATGACCAAAGGGGAAAAGAAAAGAGAAAGGAAGATGAAGAAGCTAGCTCGAGGGAAGCTCTCTCATTTCATGTGCTACCGATGCCATGAAGTGGGTCATCTTCACCAAACATGCCCCAACTTAGAGAAGCTCAAGTTGAAGAAAGAAGAAGAAAGGCTCAAACGCAAGTGCTTCAAGTGCCATACATGGGGTCACTACACCTCAATGTGCCCAAGCAAGAAACTAGTGAAGCAACAAGAAGAGCCTCAACCAAAGCCACACGTTGAGCATGAGAAGAAGAAAAAGAAAACAAGAAGGGGTGGAAGAGGAAGGCATCCAATGAGAATCCAAGATGCCAAGATGATGAGCAAGAATCAAGTCGAGAAGAGAGATTTGGCTCACATCAAGTGCTTCAAGTGTGGAGATATGGGACACTTTGCCTCGGGGTGTCCTACCAAGCTTGAGAAGAAGGCTCAAGCAACTCATGAGAGGCAAGGCAATGAAGAGCATCACTTGAGCAAGGAAGAAAAGGCTCAACCAAAGAGAAGATGCTATTCATGCCGGGAAAGGGGACACATGGCTCATTCATGTCCCCTAGGTAATAATTCTAAGCCTAGTTCAATTAATGATACTAACATGCTTAGAAAGGATGGCAATGGTACCTCATTGGTTGGAATTGCAAAACATCCCGCTACCCATACTAAGGCTTTGCCTAAGTATGTTGCTCCTAACTTGAGAGGACCCAAACTTGTTTGGGTACCATCAAAAAGTGGATGATTGTTTGTAGGTACCATCGGCATTGGAGGCTTGATTCATTTGGATTCATATTAGTCATCATATGTTGAATCAAGTTTTAAAGCTTAGTGCATATTCTATCCCAATGCCAAGTCAAAATAAGTGGAGTTCAAATGCTACAACATACAAGTGCAACATTCAAGATTGTGGTGATTTATTGGATATATTTGATGGCTTGCAAATATTTGAGTTAGAGCTTGCTAAGTGGATGATCATGTGATAACCAAGGTATATCTCTAGTTGATCATTTTATTTGGGTGCATATGAGATGATTGAATGGATTAAATGCCTAGCAATCAAATTTGGATTGATTTGTGTTGGATAAATTCATAAGATGACATTTAGTAAGTGGATTGAATGGATATATGTCTTGTGAGAGTGTTCAAACAAGTTAATCTCAAGATTGATTCATATTTGATAAAGTATTGCTCAATGTATTGAAATCTGTCCAAAGTTAAAAATCTGAGCTAGCAGTGATCAAGTCTGAGTTTGGACGATCAAATCTATTTGGATTAGCTTGAATTTTGGTATACATGCTCTAGACTTATGTTATAAGATGCTGTACAAATTTCATGAGAATTGGATAAGAGATGCTTCGGTTTTGGAGTACATCTTGTAAACTATAGAGCAGCAGTTTTCAGCATGTAGCAGTGGTGCAAGATTTGAAATCTAGTAGCAATCTAGAAGTCAAATGAAGCTAAAATTTTTACAGTTGCTAGATTACTTAGTGAATCACATCTCCACCAAATTTCATGGCATTTGGATCTGTACATTGGGAGACATGAATTATTCTTTGAAGGGTACAGAATCTGCCAGAAAAGTGACAATTATTGGATTGATCTAGAGTCACTTTAAGTGAAAGGTCCTCAAGTTGGAAACATATTTATAAGTGTTTGAGGTACCTAAGTTTGGTTTTGAATTGATCTAGAAGCATGACAAGAAATGAGTACAAGGGCATTGATTGTGGAATGTACTTAGTGTACAAATTTGGTACTCAAATTTGAAAATGAAGATCAAACTCAAGATGAAGATGAGGTTCAAGTTCTAGTAATGATTGGAGATCATTTGGTAGAAAAAAAAGGACTTAAAGAATAATTCAAGGTTACTCATCAAGTTAAGTCCATAGATCAATCAATCAAATGCATTTCAAGCAAGTGTCAAGGATGGTTCTTTGGAGAGAGGTCACTTCTCCCTGCTGAGGGGGCTTGCCGCCCATGGGTGGGTAAACCGAGCACTGGCTTGGAAGGCTAACATGGAAGTGATGAATTCAAGGGACATTTGAGATGCTTAATTGAAGCAATCAATAGGATTGATCAAGAAAAGCAAGCAACACCTAAAAGAGAGCTAGTCATGTATTTCAAGTGGTTTTCATTTCATATGGGTGAAGAATGGATTTATCTACGATGATTGGTCTTCACCAAGCTTATAAATTGGACTTCATATTGCTATTGGAGTAATAAATTGGAATCTATGTGTCTATCCTCTACTCCAAAATAGCAAAGGTATCATTGTAATGTGCATGATCATTTCATCCCTTACTGGTATGCGATTAGTGCATATAGTACATGCTTACTAGGATCATGCATAACAAATGAATTGTTTAAGTTCATAGCCTACCACTATTGCTTGAATTGTTTAAATGATCTAGTGGTATGTGTATGAATTTGTTCATGAGCTAGTAAACCCAAGTACTTGATCTAGTTTGGATTGCTAACAAGTGACAAGTACAACATTGGCAAGATAACCCTTAGCATGAGGTGTGAAGAAGCTTGTCATTGGATCAAACCGGACTTGGAATCTTAGGCAAATCAACTTAGTTCAAGTCATACTAGAAGCTCATGACAATGATATGGGTACAAGCACAAGGCAACAATAAAAATGGATATCTAGGGTGTTTCAAATGGTATCTAGACTCAAAGTATTTCTTCAAGTGGTATTTACAAGTGGTGTCTAGATCATAATCTTCAAGTGATATCCTACAAGTGGTACTCATAAAGATAGCAAATGTTCAAGAAAAGATCATATTGACAAATCCTATAAGTGGTTCCATATTTGAGGATTCTTTAAATTGGTATCACACCCTTATTCGTGGTATTTCTACGCATGATATCATTTATATAAGAAGGTGGTTCCACAAGTGATCCTCAACTTTAAGTGATCAAATCAAGAAATGCTACCCTCATCCTCAAGTGGTATCTCAAGTGAATGACACATGCTATGACATAGGGGGAGGAGCCCCACCTAATGGTATCAAGGTCAAAGATCCTAAGTGGTATCTCAAAAGCAACATACTAGTAATGTCATTCCAACATATGTGGTGATGTCCATCAAAAATGCAATATTCAAGTCTCAACCATCTACCCCAATGCTAGCCTTTGTATCAATTGAGAAGAACACCTTTTATGGAAATTGATGACAAAGGGGGAGAAGTTGGAACAAAGATATGTCAATACACCAAGAGAGAGGTTTGGGAAGAGATTGAACAAAGATATATCATGAGAAGATGAGTTTGGACATGGAGATGGACAAAGAGGGAGCAACATTGTAGAAATGAGAAGGATCAAAATTCTTGGACAAAAGAAGCACACAAGTAGGGGGAGCAAGCTCATGAACATTGATTGGTTGCATTTGACTTATGCATATTCATGTGCTTGCTAGCATTGCATAAGTTTTATATTTAATATGCATGCTTGTGTGGTGTATGCTAGTTATAGAATTTGATTGATGCTTTGATAACTAGCATGCATAGGATGTTAGCTAGACTTGTGATTATCATGCAAAAACTAGAACCTTGCTTATAATGTTGATCTCACGGGGTTTCTAGTGTTTTTTATGTCTAGCTACTCATGATGCTAAGGATGATGGCAAACTTGTGATTTTCAAATGGTATCAAGCTACCAAATGGTATCGAACTACAAAGGTTTATTCTATACACCTTAGCATCACTTAGTAGTGCTAACCCTCCCATAATTTTCATATTCATGCATATGTGTGAGCTTGAAACCAAACCTTTTGAGCACATATGTAGGGGGAGTTATCACTACCAAGTCGGATTTTATGGTGCTTATCCAAATCCTTACATAGAGCTTAAAAGTTGGATAAGTGGCATAAAGTCCAAAAGAACTTAATTTCCATATCTTTGTAGAGTTGTCATCAATTACCAAAAAGGGGGAGATTGAAAGGTCCTTGTTTGGTTTTGGTAATTGAGTGACAACTTAGGTGGACTAATATGTGGTTATGTGAGATACACAGGAGATTAGTCCACAGGTAATGGTGTCATGAAGGAGCTCATTGCATATGAGACATGACATGGAGTCATGTGACCAAGGTGGCAAAGATCAAGATGAGGCTTGGCTCGACGGACCGGTTGCAAGTGTGAAGGGCAAGTCGGAGGCTTTGGAGCGATGGACCGTGAGGCGGTGAAGCTTGAGCAAGACTTGGCGCCGATGGACCGACGCAACGGTGAAGAGCAAGTGAGGTCAAGATCGATGGACCAAGGTCACATGATGATATGAAGTGGATCATATCATTTGTGATATGGTTGGTGCATGTGTTGCATCAATGTCGGAGGAGATGGAGTGGAATGCGCAAGGCAAAGGTATAACCTAGGGCATTTCCATTTCACCGGTCATAGGTGTGTAGAGAAGTTGATGACCGGGTTTAGGATAGATGGCCGTACTATTAAGAGGGGCAAACTTGTTTGCATATCGGTCATCTAGTGCCACTTGAGCGATCTAACTTTGCATACGTGTTAGGATCGAGTGGCGAGGCAAGTTGAGTGCCTAATTCCTTCGAAGAAATTGTTTGTGAAAATGCTAACACACGTGCACAAGGTGGTGATCACTTGTTGGTGTTGGCACTTTTGCGAAGGCGGTGGAGTTTGAGCGGTAGAGAGGGTTTGGGTTCCTCTCTCCCTCCCGCCGAGCTTGCGAGGCGGGATTCGGCGCTTTTTGGAAAAGTGGAATGCCTATTTTCTATTGCGCCGAAAGTCGGAAAAGAAACGGAGGCGAACGCGGTCACGGAAGTGACAGGACGCAGCACCGGACGCTGCACTGGACGCTGCACCGGACGCGGGCACTGTGCGTCCGGCGCGTCCGGTCAGTACTGCGTCAGGGTCAGGCGCGCGTGCTAGGGTTTGACACCGGCGCGTCCGGTGACCCACGGGACCGGCGCGTCCGGTCTGGCGAACAGCGTGTCACGGAGTCTTCGGACGCAGTGCGCGTCCGGTCCTACACCATCGGACGCGTCCGGTGGTCCAGGGAGCTTACTGGACTCGCACCGGACGCGGGTACTGTGGCGTCCGGTGGTTGCGAGGAGCGCGTCCGGTCTTGCTTCGCGGGCGCGGGTTCTGTGCGCACCGGCGCGTCCGGTGGTTCGCATCAGCGCGTCCGGTCTTGTCTTCGCGCGTGCGGGAACTGTGCGCACCGGCGCGTCCGGTGGTTCGCAACAGCGCGTCCGGTGGCTCGTTTGACCGTTGGCGCGCAGTGACCGTTGGTGGATCTAACGGACGAATTTGAATTCGGTGGTCACGTGGACGTCGCAGGGGCACCGGACGCGGTTGAGCGCGTCCGGTGTGTCACGACCGGCGCGTCCGGTGCTCCCGCAGAAAACGGACAAGTGGGGTAACGGCTCTATTTGACCGTGGGGTTATAAATAGACCTTGTGGCCGGTCTTGGCCGGTAGCTGAGCACACTTTGGCCTTGGTGGCTTATGTGGTAGTGCTTGGAAGCCCTCTAACTCACTCATGCTTGATAGTGTTCATCGGATCGAGTGAGAGAGCGATTCTAGTGCGATTGCATCGTGAGGTTGCATCGAGTGGCACTAGGTGTTCGTGTTGCAAGCCGGTGGTGCTTGTTACTCTTGGAGGTTGCCACCTCCTAGATGGCTTGGTGGCTTGTGGCTCCGTCGAAGCTCGCAAGAAGATTGTGCGAGGCTCCGGAGAGGATTTGTGAGGGGGATTGTGCTCACCCCGCGGGGATCGCGAAGAGCAACTCTAGTAAAGCTCGTGGCTTGGAGGATCCCCATCTTGAGAGTGGATGTGCGGCACCCGCTGAGGGTTTGACTCTTGATAGTCAATTAGCTCGTGATCCATCAAGTGGGTGTATCGCCACAACGGGGACTAGCTTGGTGGCAACCAAGTGAACCTCGGTGAAAAATCGCCGTGTCAACATTGTGTATATCTTCTCGGTGGTTTGCTTTCGATACACAAGCTTGTATTACTTTCATATATATTGTGCTTGTGTTGTTGCTCTCTTAACTAGTTTGCTTGTGTAGCTAGCTAGTTACCTTCTTGCTTGTGTAGCATAGAAGTAGCACCCGTTGCGTGGCTAATTTGGTTTGTGTAACCTTGTTAGTCACATTGCTTAGTTTGTGTAGCTAAGTAATTTGCGCTCTCTAGTTTGGCATTAGTTGCCTTGCTATTGAGCTTTGCTAGTGAGCTTAGTTGGCTTTGTGCTTTTGCTTACTAGTTGTGTAGGAGCTCCCCCGTGCTTGCTAAAGTACTAGTGCATAGGTTTGTGTGACCTTGCTCTAGAATTGTTTAGGAGAGCTCTTGCTAAGGAAAGCACCTTAGTTACATAATTAGGATCTTTGTGAGGTGCTTGTGAACTTAGATAGAGGGGTGTAGTCTTGGCTAGACCGATAGTTTTAATTCCGCATTTGTTTTGGTTTGCCAACGCGATTAATTTTAGAAAGGACTATTCACCCCCCCTCTAGTCCGCCATCTCGACCCTTCAGTGGGCTAGCTTGACAACCTTTTGCATAAAAAGCTTAATATGGATAAGTAATCATTAATGCTTAAGCATCAAGTTAATTATCATTAACCTGTCATCTATATTAGCACCTGTACTAGAGCACTCACTTGATTAGGAGCAAACAATATTATCCATAGCAGGTATAAGTTGAGGCAACCTTTCCATCGTCATCCAATTAACCATCCGTTCAATTTAATGGAATCTACGTTGCCGCTGCTCAAGTCAAGTGCTCACTAACCGGGAGCGACAGCGATTCGAATCGAGTTCCTATCCAGCTGGAGGGGTATTTCTAACACTCACCGCGCAGGCCCCTGCCAGGGTCGCACAAGCCACCTTTCGTACAATTCAGGAGTTGCGGGTTCGAATGATGCCACATCCCCAAGGGCGACACTCCACCAGGTGATAGGGACTCTAACCCCCCTTAGTCTCATGCCAATGTCCCAAGCACATCCTTTCTCTCCTCCAAGATGCGACCTACCATTCGATTCCCGGCCTAAATCGTATTACTCGGCTTCGCAGTCAGAATGACTTATCTGGCCAACTAAGTGTTAGACTACGTTCAACATGACTCAAGGACGTACAGCGAATCGATCCTTAAATGACTCAGACGGGGATAGATCCACACCCAAGACCTCCATGCCTTGTTGCTTCACTATCGTCATCTCGCCCGGTCTCATTTCATTTTATTAACACATGGTTTCATTCCACGATAGCAAATATAGCCAACCGTGCCATATATGAATATTCCTATATCTTGCAGGTGACAAGAAATCACCTGACTTCTACCGCTTAAAGCAGGGCTAAGCATCTATTCGATCCTAGTCTATGTAGGATTCAAGGATTCATATATCTGGACAAGGAATGATATAATGCAGCAAGGGTTTCCAACCAACTCCTATCACTTAATGCAACAATACTTATAACATATATAGAATTAATTGCTTTGAAGGTAGGAGGCTTATAATGCTCCGGGGCTTGCCTGGGATCCGACTCAAGTTAGAGTATGTCAGATGAAACCCGCTTGGCGAGCATCCTCCAAAATAGCACTTGTCTGATCCTTCTATCTTCAGGATGGATCCACATCGGTCCTTCATGTGCTTCAGCTAGCGTACCTAAATGAGGTGCAATAATACATATGTATGAATACATAGAAGTGCAATAAATAGAGTAATCAAACAAGCATACCAAAGTTCTCATAAACACCTAGAGCTAATTAACTTAATCCTCATTAGGGCATAACATAGAAGATGACAAGCACATCAAGCAAGACACAAGCCTCATAAGATCACAGGGTACTAACCCAAGTACTTTCAAAGGTATGATTCACACTTCAACACACTAGCATGGCAAAGTTAATCAAAGCACTACAACTAAAATCTGTCACTTTCTGGACATACATACGGTAGCTCAGTAAATCAATCATAACTAGAGATCCCTAAATCCAATTGACTTGCAAGAAGACATTCTGGAAATCTTATGAAATTCTATACAATTCATTTATAATCACCTAAGCCTGATTCTCAAGTTTAGTAGGTCAAAAAGAGAAAACTACAGAATCTGGTTTGCTCCGAGCAGAGAGCAACCAAATCTGGGACCTGACTTTAAACATCTATAACTCAAAAACTACTTCACCAAATGCCACCAAATTTTAACACAAGCTAGATACATGAATTATATACAACTTTTCTATAGACTAGGTGCTCAGAAAACATCATTATCATGGGGTAATCTACATTGCCCCCAGAACTGTCCAGAAACTAATAATCGCAAGAAATAATTATTAACATATGTTGCAAACATATAATTGGATAAAACCAACTTTACCAACATTTCATACATGACTAATGAACACCAGAAAACATAGTGTCAATTACTAAATAAATTCTTTTAATACATTTTCTTAATTTATTTAGATAATTAGGTGGAATTATGACCACATCATAAAGAAGCTCAATAAATTCTACTAAAATTACAGTGGTCTAAAAATGCTCCCAAAAGTCTACTGTCCAAATTTCAATCCATTTTTACAAGTATATCAACCTCTATGAAAAAAACAAATAGTTATTGCAATAAATCATGTGAGAGCAAGTTAAACCTAAAACTCAATATTTTCTGTGAACACATGGCCGTAGTATGAATCAACATCATAGAGTAACATCATAATAAGGTGATGGGACAATATTTTCTATTTTAGCATTTATATATTATTTATAAGCTATTTATCAAGCCATAAACAAGTTAAATCAATAACTTGAGCATACAGTAAGCAATTACCATGAAATTTATACCACAGTACATCCATAGCATGAAAAGCCTACCATAAAAATTTCACATCATTTGGAGTAACACAACTCAAGATATAAAAATGACAAGCAATATAATGTAGATTTCCTTATTTATCAAGGTCAAATCAAAACCTTAAGAAAATAGTGAACAACTAGTGTGTTTAATATTTTTCCTAGCAAGTACATGTCATCATAAAATTAACAAAATAAGAACCACTATTTTTGGACTTCCCAAACTCTAAATATGGCTCTGGTCAAGTTATAAGCATTTTTAGGAGCACTTTTAAAGCTTAAATAAAGACATCAGAAAACATCTACAACACCTAATATTTTATGACTCTACTGCATAGATATCTTCACAAGGTTTCTAAAAAGTCCACATTTGCCATTTTTGGAATTACCTAGCATGAGATATGAATTTTTGAAGATTTAACATGAACTTGAAATTCAAAAACAGAATTCCCCTTACCCTACTGAATTTGCTAGGCGCACCCAAATCGGTACCCAACTGCGCCACTCATAACTCTGACTTGCGGGACCCGCTGCACTTTTGGGCCCGCTTGCCATACAAAGAGAAAGCATACACATTGTTTCCCCTTCTCCTTCCTTGGAACGGAGCAGAGGAGGGGGGGCAGCTCGGCCGTCGGCAGCAGGGGCGGCGCCGGCGGCGAGCGGCGGGGCCAAGGCGATGCCCTGGCATGTGCGCACCCCCGAGCAGCCGTAGCTCGTCTCGGGATGGCGTAGGGTGGCCGGCCCACGAACGTCGGCGGCGCTGCTCACGGTGGCTCCGACGGCGGCATTCGTCGGCGGCGAACGGGGCCTGAAGAAGGGCGCGTCGGGGGCAGTGTGATGGGAGGAAGATGGTGCTCCGCTCGGCTGAGGATAAGGAGGCTTGTGGCGGACAAATGTCGGCGGCCATGGAGCTTGGCCGGTCGGCCATGGCGGTGGCACGCTCCGGCAATGATTCGGACCGGGGAAATGGTGCGGAAGATATAGCAGGGAGAGGCGAAGGTGGTGTTGGGCTACATTTGGCCTACAACTTGACAAATCGGCAAGAACGACGGCGTGGCCACGAGCTCCAGAGCTTGGCCATGGCGGACGTGCTCTGGGTGCGACTGGGAAAAGGCGGGGAGGCAATGGGAAGCTCCAGGGCGAGAGGGGGCATGGAGTGGAGCTTGGGCGCGCGTCCTGGTGCTCTTCCACCTCGACAACAAGGCGCAAGACGCGTGGAGAGGCAAGGGGGCACGTGTCCAGCCATGGTGGAGTGCCCTGCTGCACGGTCGCCACGAAGACAATACGTCGAGCACGTGGCAGGCGCCTCTGTGCCCGCCTTGGAGGCCGATTTTGGGACGGATCTGGGCCAAATTTGGACATGGGCCCAATACGAAGTTTGTTATGTTGATAATGCTCTACAACTTTGATTAAGGGGTCATAGGCATTAGGGCTCTAGATTAGGAGGTAATTAGCTCCAAAGTTTGTACTGTCAACACTTTAATAGCAATGAGCAAGTATCCAAATTGAGGGTCAACATGAAATGCAACAGGTGCCAACCTCTCGTATGTTATTCCCCATCAAGTAAGCTCCAACTTTTGTATTTGCCTCAACTTAAGTTGTTTAGCGAAAACATGAGAACGCGGCATGCCAACATCGATGACTATGGATTCTAGACTTAGAATGTTTTCAAGTCTAAAAACTGTAGAATATTCAAACTTCAAGCCTCTGTTTGACAAACTTAAGGATAGATTTAGACCTAGGTCCTTAAACAAAGGTTGCAGCATATAAACCAAACTACATCTTTTATTAAAGGGTCATGGGCTGGTTCAGCATGGTAAGGGAGATAAAGATTACCAGACATGTCAACTTATTGCTGCCACTCAAGGACTTAGAAAAATTTCTGATCTTCCAAAAACAGCAGCTTATTCAATCTTGTGAGCTCTATTTGACCAAGCTAGAAGCCAAACTGGCTCTTGACCATTAAACAAAGTTTGTTCTACACAAGATGAACTACAACTTTTGTTTAAGGTCAAACCTCATAACTAATACAGAAGTCAAACTTTCACTTTGGTCAAAGTAACAACTCGATAAAGCCAAAACTAGGGTTTTAGGCCAATCGGGGCATTTTCTTAACATTTGCTCGACATGAACCCTTCATGACTTTTGTTGTAGAGTTCATCTAGAGTCATTTGGGCAAAGTTGCAAAATTTTGTTGATGATCTATAATTCCATTCACTTAATCATGCCATTCCAAAAAGGATATGACTTATCAATTCATGTGACTTTTTGATTCCAAACTTCATGAAACTTTTCCAGGAATCAATATAGATAGGTACTAAGGTGAGACACATAAAGATATTGCAATAACACTACCCAAGCATATATCTTGAAAAGGGGCCTATACGTAAAGCAATGGTGCAACATCCAACTTTAGGTTAGACTCATCTCCATAGGTTGACCTTGACATCGTCATCTCCACTTAATCTATCATGTTTGAGCTCAAACCCACTGCTTAATGAGGGACAAACACCTGGGGTGTTATAGCGGCAGGGAAGATGCTTAACTACAAGGTGTCTGCGGCTACAGGCTGCGGCGCGCGGCCTCCTAGCGTGTCGGCTGCTGCAAGAGATGCGCCAGTCTATGCACGAGACGACCTTGGCGAGGGTCGACCTCAACTCAGGGAAGCGTGATCTCGTCCCGTGGGACGGCCACTAGCAACCGCGCTGACCCGCTGTTGTCTTTAGGCGCGAGCATGGTGTTTTTCCCACGCGCAATGACCTCCAACTCTGCGACAGCGGCGGTAGGGGAGTCGCTCCCCTCCTTGTCACCGGCGGGGACGCACTGCCTAGCGCCACCGCATTCCGCCGCCGGCCGCCGCGAGGACGTCTCCGCTGGTCGCTATCGCGACTAATTCCAGGTGGCTATACCCGTGCACCCCTCTCGTTCCGTTGGGCTCTATGGGATCTAGGTGGCTACACACGTGCAGGTCCATCACGCGGAGGGTGTTCGTCATATCTTTATGAGTCAAAAAAAAGAGTCAGTCTATTTCAGGTCAATAAAATAAGTCGAGATGTAAAAGGCTTGTTTTTAGGTGTTAGGTTTGTGTCTAGCGGAGTCATCGTTAGTGTCATCGTTAAGTTGCAGCTCGAGGACGAGCTGCATGTCCAGGTAGGGTGTAGTATTTGAAGAGTCAAGGGCTTATTGGGCCTTAGCCGTTAGGGTTAATTAGTCGCTTGCTTAGGGGTCAAGTAAGACCTCTTCTCTATATAAAGAGAGGAGATGTATCAATCTAATCAAGCAAGAGATTATAAGAAAAAACTTTCTCTCTTGCCAGCCATGGGCAAAGCCCCGCTATCGGCGTTTCCAGCGCCCCTCATAGCCCTAGTCGCCGGTACTCTCCCTCTCTCATATGAACAGTACCCGCGGTACTGTAGTGACGTGGGTACTGTATCACGGCGATCGCCGGCCCTCCCCTCGACTCTCCCCTCTCGATCCCAACAGCCCACATAATAGCCTACTTTAGGCTATCTGACAATGGTTTGAGGCCAGTTATGAAGAACTAAACAAAAGTACCCAAAAGTAGTTGCATTTATTGTGACAATTCTGAGTCTAGACTCTAGAAGGGTCAGTGTTAAACTTGATTCTTGGTGCATCCTTTTTGCTATTTTGCTCAATTTATTTACACCAAACAGAGAAAATAAGAAGCAAAGTAAGATGCAGTGTTGCTTGCATAATGACAACAACAAAATCTGTGTAGAGAAGCCAACAAGTTTTGTCCCCTTTATTACAACCAAACATGGCAGAGCCAGTTGTATAGAGACTTATAGCCTTATAGGCATCTTTTGTGGAGCTAAATATGTTGACTGAAAATCTCATTGTGCTAGCCATTATTGATGTACTACAGTGAAATAACCTATGATTGACGAGTGTATGATGCAGACTGGGTGACAACGACCATGGAAATACATCACAAGATAATCATTTGAGATCCAACGATCGAGATAGTGAAGGGCCAATTGATACTCTTTCCGTGCCAAATACAGAACAAACAATAGAGAAAGGAGAAAATGCACAGGCTATCCATGATTCAAAACAGATGGAAAAGAAGAGAAGGGCTATTGAGCATATAGTTGCATGGTTCAGTGAAGCTGGGATTCCTTTTAATACTGCTCGTATAGAGAGTTTTGACTTAATGTTAGAAGCAACTGCACAATGTGGCCCTGTTTACAGGTACGCTCTCTGGATGAGCTTGATGGCCCACTTCAGAGGCAACTTTTAGCAATCAATGGTTCAATTGAAGCATTGAAAAAATACTGGATGTCCGAAGGATGCTCTATTCTGGCTTTTATAGATCTTGGTGATGATGGAAGACGGATGTTAAGCTTGGCAGTTGATTGTTCTCATGGTGTGTCATTCCTTCGTTCCATTGAACTACCTTCAGGCAGCTACGACGAAGCATTTGTTTGCCGACTAGTTGATTCTTGTATTGAAGAAATTGGAGAGAAAAATGTGGTGCAGGTCATTGGAGACGTTGGTATAGAGAAGACTGGAGCAAAACTGCCTCGAAAGAGATCAAAGATATTTTGGACTCAGTGTGCTGCAAGTTCCATTGATATGATGCTTGAAGATATAGGGTATATTTGTTTAATCAAGAAAACAATCGCTAAAGCAAGATCACTCACAGCTTTTATTTATGCACAGACAAATTTTCTGGACATGACCCGCAAGTTCACCAACCAGCAGGATTTGGTTCATGTTGGGATAACCTATTACACCACTTGCTGCTTGAACTTGAGGAGCCTTTATGATAAAAGGATTGAGTTGAAGACTATGTTTATTTCTAAAGAATGGGAGGACAGCAAGTGGTCAAAGGAAGCAGTGGGCAAGAAATTCTATAATTTAGTAGTGAGCAATGAGTTTTGGCATAATGTGCTATATGCTATAAATAGTTTTGAACCACTAGTGGAGGTTCTGAGGAGGATGGGGAGTGGCAGACCCTCTATGGGATACATATATGGTGAACTTGTGAACGCTAAAAAGGAAATTGCCTTCCGCTTTGGAAACAAGGAAGAGTACTATTTGCCAGTATGGCACCATATAGATTTTAGAATAAATTTGTACATGATGAAACCATTGCACTTAGCTGCTTATTATTTGAATCCTTCGTTCTACTATCAAAACAGACGACGACGACGACGACGACAACAACAACAACATAATAGCCTTTTGTCCCAAGCAAGTTGGGGTAGGCTAGAGATGAAACCCAAAAGAGACGAGAAACAGGGAGACACATAAAGGGACATAAATGGCATAAGACAAAAAGAGATCACGGTTCAGGCACGTTGATTGCCAATCTACAAGCGCTCCTGTCCATAGCTAAATCCTTGGAGATATTCCACTCCTTAAGATCTCTCTTAACAGACTCGTCCCAAGTTAGTTTAGGTCGACCTCTACCGCTCTTTACATTATCGGCCCGCTTTAGAACTCTACTACGCACCGGCGCCTCAGGAGGCCTCCGTTGGATATATCCAAACCATATCAACCGATGTTGAATCAATTTCTCCTCAATTGGTGCCACCCCAACTCTATCACGAATATCATCGTTCCAGACTTTATCCCTCCTTGTGTGCCCATAACACCATCACAATATACGCATCTCTGCTACACTCAATTGTTGGACATGTCGCCTTTTTCTAGGCCAACACTCAGCACCGTATAACATCGCCGGACGAATCGCCGTCCTATAGAACTTACCTTTCAGCTTCTGAGGCACCCTTTTGTCACAGAGGACGCCAGAAGCTTGACGCCATTTCAACCAGCCGGCTAAAATTATATGCCTAACATCTTCATCAATGTCTCCATCCTTTTGTAGCATCGACCCTAAATACCGAAAAGTATCCTTCTTGGCCACCACTTGCCCATCGAGGCTAACGTCTCCCTCCTCATGCCTAGTCGCGCTGAAATCGCACCTCATGTACTCGGTCTTAGTCTTACTAAGTCTGAACCCTTTTGACTCTAACGTGTGCCTCCATAGTTCTAACTTCCTATTAACCCCTGCCCTACTGTCGTCAACTAGCACCACATCATCAGCAAAGAGCATACACCAAGGGATATCACCTTGTATGTCCCTTGTGACCTCATCCATCACCAAAGCAAATAAATAAGGGCTCAAAGCTGACCCCTGATGCAGTCCTATTTTAATTGGAAAGTCACTGGTATCGCCATCACATGTTCGGACAAACGTCACCACATCCCTGTACATATCCTTGATGAGGGTAACGTACTTAGTTGGGACTTTGTGTTTTTCCAAGGCCCACCACATGACATTTCTCGGTACTTTGTCATATGCCTTCTCGAGGTCAATAAAGACCATGTGCAAGTCCTTTTTCTGCTCCCTATATCTCTCCATCAATTGTCGTAATAAGAAAATTGTCTCCATGGTCGACCTACCAGGCATGAACCCAAACTGATTTTGGGTCACATGTGTCACTCTCCTTAGGCGATGCTCGATAACCCTCTCCCAGAGCTTCATCATATGGCTCATCAACTTAATCCCACGGTAGTTAGTACAATTTTGAACATCTCCCTTGTTCTTGAAGATAGGTACTAATATACTTTTCCTCCATTCTTCAGACATCTTGTTAGACCGAAAAATAAGGTTAAAAAGCTTAGTTAACCATACTATCGCTCTGGCGCCTAGGTATCTCCACACCTCAATGGGGATATGAAAGTCCCTAGTTTGGTTTTGGCTAATTGATGAAACCTAGGACTAACCTTTGTATCTAAGTGGATGATTTAGATAAAGGTGGTCATTGAATATGAGACATGACATTGACTCATGTGACCAAGATGGTGAAGACCAAGATGAGGCTTGGCTCGATGGACCGGTTGTAAAGGTGAAGGGCAAGTCGAGGCTTCGAAGCGAAGGACCATGCGATGGTGAAGCTTGAGCAAGACTTGGCGCCGATGGACCGATGCAACGGTGAAGAGCAAGTGAAGTCAAGGTCGATGGATCGAGACGGTCATGTGATGATATGAAGTGGATCATATCATTTGGAGAAACAAAATGGGCTCAAGGCAAAGGTATAACCATAGGGCCATTTTGTTTTACACTCAAGACACCATAGAGGGTGTGAGTGGTTTAGGGTCGATAGCCGAACTATTAAGAGGGGAAGTCTTATCGGTTATTCGACGCATGGGTGCCACTAGGTGAATTCATGAAGTGCATTGCATGTAGGGCCTAGTGAGCTAACTGGAAAACCTTTGAAAATGATTGAGAAAAAGCTAACACACAAGCACATGGAGATGTACACTTGATGGTGTTGGCACATTTGCAAAGGTGGCATTGGTCGCGCTGTGGCTTGCGGGTAGAGAAGGGTTTGGGTTCCTTTCTCCCTCCCGCCGAGCGTGCGAGCGTGGGATTCAGGCGATTTCGGGGAAATGAAATACCTATTTTCCACTACGCCGGAAGTCGGAAAAGAAACGGAGGCGAACGGAGGTCACAGAGGTGACCGGACGCTGCACCGGACGCTGCACCGGACGCGGTACTGTGCGACCGGTGTGTCCGGTCAGGCGAACAGCGGTTCACGAGGACGATCGGACGCGGTGCGCGTCCGGTCACACACGATCGGACGCGTCCGGTCGTCCAGGGAGCTTACTGGACTCCGACCGGACGCGGGTACTGTGGCGTCCGGTCAGTTCTTCAGCGCGTCCGATCGCTGGTTCATTTTGCGCGACTCAGGGTTGACCGGCGCGTCCGGTCAGTCACGGGACCGGCGCGTCCGGTCGTGACCAGCGCGTCCGATCGATGCGAGGAGCGCGTCCGGTCATGTCTTCGCGCGCGCGGATACTGTGCGCACCGGCGCGTCCGGTCGTTCGAGCTGCGCGTCCGGTCATCGCGTTTGACCGTTAGCGCGCAGTGACCGTTGGAGGATCTAACGGTCGTTTTTGAAATCAGAGGACACGTGGTCGCTGCAGGGCGACCGGACGCGGTTGAGCGCGTCCGGTCAGTTACGACCGGCGCGTCCGGTCGTCCCGAAAAAACGGTCAGTGGAGTGGCAACGGCTCTATTTGTTTAGGGTGCTTATAAATACTTGTTGGCCGGCCCTTGGGGAGGTCTCTTGGCATTTCTAACACTCTTGTGCATCCTTTGAGCTAGAGCTACTCCTCCCACTCATCTCTCTTGCTTGATTGCAAATCAAAAGTGAGATTGAGTGATCCCAAAGTGCATTGCATAGCTTGAGGGCATCTAGTGGCACTTGTGGGTGGTTTAGCCGGTGGATTTCTTGTTACTCTTGGAGAGTACCGCTCCTAGCCGGCTTGGAGATTGTTGGAGGCGTTGGCAAGAGAAGGTGATTGTTCTTGGCCACCTCCGGTTGATTGTGAGAGGTTCTTGTGCTTTCCTCGGCGGGACGCCAAAAGCAACTCTAGTGGAATCCGCGTGTCGTTGAGTTACCTCACTTGAGAGTGGCGTCTTGCGGTGCCTTGCGGGGCGTGCCTTGAGGGGCAAGTGACTTGAGGGTCACACCGGGGAAACATCTAAGTGTTGGTCGACACAACCGGTGACGTAGCTTGTCGGTGCACAAGTGAACACCGGGTGAACAAAATATTGTGTCTCTTGTCTCCCGGTGATTGGTCTCCATATTGTATTGTTGTCAATATTGATTGATTATATATCTTCTTGGTGATTGGCAACATCTTCACTCCACCATCGGTATAAAAATCACAATCCTCTCTCTTGCATTTACATTCACTAGTTTATCTTGTGTAGCTCTAGTGGTAGCCTTTGCTAGTAGTTGTTAGCTTGCTCACTAGTATAAGTTAGTGACCTAGCACTTGTGTGAACTAGAGATCATAATCTACTAGACTTGTGGATAGGAGGCTTGTATCATAACCGTAGGCTAAGCAAAACTCGCTTTACGCCGTTTGTTATTCTAACAAGTTTGCTTAGTGGTTCTTGTAGATTTTTAATAGGCTATTCACCCCCCCCCTCTAGCCTTCTAGGACCTTACAAGTGGTATCGGAGCCGTGGTCACCGTTTTAATCAAGGCTTAACATCCTTCGGTGTGAAAAATGGCTCAAATTGTGTTCAATCATGTTGGGGGCAAGCCACCGTTCTTTGATGGTGTTAGTTCTTTTGCTCATTGGAAGAGAAAGATGACAATGTACCTTGGTTCTATTCATGAGAGAGTATTGGAAGTCACCGAGAATGATTTTGCTATCATTGATCCCGATCATCTCACCGATGAAGATAGAGCAAATAGAACATGCAATAGAATGGCTCTCAATACACTTTACAATAATATTGACACAAAAGTATTTGAGGGCATCAAGGATTTGGAATTGGCAAATGAAGTGTGGACAAGGTTAAGTGAGACATATGAGGGCACTAAGGTTGTGAAGAGTGCCAAGCTATATGGGCTCAAGAGTGAGTTTGAGAACTTCAAGATGAAAGAAGAGGAAACAATCTTAGAGATGTTTCATAGATTGCAAGTCATTGTGAATGATCTCAAGAGCTTAGGGCACAAGACACAAGACCAAGATTTTTGCCACAAGTTCTTGTTGAGCTTACCTAAAAGATTCAAGATGTTGATCATGATGCTACAAAGAGATGGGCTTGAAACAATAAAGCCCAATGATTTGCTTGGAGAGGTATTGACCTTTGACAAGTATGATCAAGATGTTGATGAGAAGGAGGAAGAAAAGAAGAAGAAGACCGTGGCATTTAAGGCCACCTCCTCAAAGGGAAAAGCTTCAAGTCAAGAAGAAGATGACGATGAAGAAGATGAAGAATTAGAAGTTGATGATGAGACACTTGCTCTAGTTGTCAAAAACATTGGCAAAATGTTTATCAAAAGAAGAGGCTTCAAAAAGAGAAATGACAATTTCAAGAGCAATGAGCAACAAAGAAAGTGCTTCAATTGTGATAGCACCGAGCATCTTTAAGCGGAATGTCCCTATGACAAGAAGAAGAACAACAAGAGGGGCAAGTTTGAGAAGAAGAAGAGAGAGGCCAAGATGACATTCAAGAAAGGCAAGAATGGTGCCTATGTGATCACTTGGGAAAGTGATGAAGAAGAAGAAGAAGAATCATCCAACAAGGCCTTTGCTTCCATTGCTATCAACAAGAAGCCATCACTATTTGATTCATCCTCTTCATGCTTCATGGCTAAAGAAGCTAAGGTATTATATGATGAGAGTGATGATGAAAGTGAAATGGAATATGCTCATGATAGTGATAATGATAATGATAATGAAAATGATGATGATGAACCAACTAAAGAACAACTATATGACTTGATGCAACAAACTAGAGACATAGCTATTGCCAAGGACAAAGAGTGTAAGAAACTTTCAATGAAAGTAGCAATACTTGAGAAAGTCCTTAGTGAGCTTAAGACCACTCATGAGAGTCTAGTGGAAGACCATGAGGATCTTGATAAGGCTCATTCCAAGCTTGAAAAAGCTCACTCTTTGCTACTTGAGCAACAAGCAAAGAAGGAGGTTATTGTATCATGTGATATAGGTGTTACATGTGATATAATTGATGAATCCTTTAATGAACCTATCATCATGTCAAATGCTAATCCTTCTTGTAGCTCTTCATCCACCACCACCAACTCTACCTCCACTACTAGTGATGGTTTCACTTGTGATGCCTCACTAATGGTTGAGAATGAGACTCTCAAGAGAGAGGTGGATGAGCTCACTCACGCCTTAGGCAAGGCCTATGGTGGTGAGGCCCGCTTGCTTAAGTGCTTGGGTAGCCAAAGGTTCTCTCTTAACAAAGAGGGATTGGGCTACACCCCCAAGAAAGGCAAGTCGGCCTTTGCAACTCCAAAGCCTAGCTTTGTGAAGGGCAATGGTCGGTTTTGCAATAGATGCAAGCAAGTTGGGCACCTAGAGCATAATTGCAATAAAAGGAACCAAAGCAAGAACCTTGTCAATGTTATACCTTTTGATTCTTGCTATGTGCTTACCAAGGGTGTGAAGGGTGTGCAAGCTAAGTTTGTTGGTACACCAATTGTGGGCCCAAAGAAGAAGGCTATTTGGGTACCAAAGAGCTTAGTTACTAACCTACAAGGACCCAAGCAAAAATGGGTACCTAAACTTCATTGATTTGCTTGTAGGTAAATTACAAAGCCGGAGGAAGGCATTGGATTATTGATAGTGGGTGCACTCAACACATGACCGGTACATCAAGAATGTTTGATTCAATCAATGACAATGATAGTGGTGTTGATTCTATCACATTTGGCAATAACAAGAAAGGCAAGGTTATTGGTTTGGGGAAGATTGCAATATCAAATGACATGAGTATCTCTAATGTGTTGCTAGTTGAAAGCTTGGATTTCAATCTTCTATCCGTGGCACAAATATGTGATCTAGGCTACAAATGCATCTTTGGGGTTAATGATGTGGAAGTTATTAGTGTGGATGGTTCAAATGTGGCATTCAAGGGCTTTAGATATGAGAATCTCTACCTAGTTGACTTCAATGCTAGAGAAACTTCTTTGACAACTTGCTTAGTCTCCAAATCAAGCATGGGTTGGCTTTGGCATAGAAGGCTTGGTCATGTTGGCATGAAACAATTAAAGAAGCTTACAACTCACAATCTTGTCAATGGTTTGAAAGATGTTGAATTTGAGAAGAATAAGCTTTGTAGTGCATGTCAAGCCGGGAAGCAAGTTGGAAGCTCACATCCAAAGAAGAGTACAATGAGCACATGCAAAGCATTTGAGTTGATGCACATGGATCTATTTGGACCAACAACATATACAAGCATAGGCGGCAATAAGTATGGATTTGTCATAGTGGATGACTTCACAAGATTCACATGGGTATTCTTTCTTAGTGACAAAAGTGAAGTGTTTGACACCTTTAAAACATTTCTCACTAGAGTTCACAATGAGTTTGAGATTAGAATCAAGAAAGTGAGAAGTGACAATGGAAGTGAGTTCAAGAATACAAGAATTGAAGAACTTTGTGATCACTATGGCATTGGACATCAATTCTCGGCCAAGTATACTCCACAATCAAATGGCCTAGTTGAGAGGAAGAATAGAACATTGCTTGATATGACTAGATCAATGCTTCATGAGTACAATGTGAGTCAATCTTTTTGGGATGAAGCAATCAATACCGCTTGCTACTACATCAATAGACTATATTGTCATCCATTGCTAGAGAAGACCCCATATGAGTTACTTCATGGAAGAAAGCCCAATATTTCCTACTTTAGAGTGTTTGGTTGCAAATGCTATATCTTGAAGAAAGGCACTAGATTGGGGAAGTTTGACAAGAGATGTGATGAGGGGTTCCTACTTGGTTATTCAACTACAAGCAAAGCTTATAGAGTTTGGAACAACTCAAGTGGCATTCTAGAAGAAGTCCATGATGTGCAATTTGATGAAACCAATGGGTCACAAGATGAAGAAGAAAATCTAGATGATATTGGTGGAACTCTATTAGTGGAAGCAATGAAGAACATGGACATTGGAGACATTAGAGCAAAGCAAGTAATTGATATTCAAGATGATGATAAAGATCAAGTGCTAAATTCTCCATTCAAGCTAGCTAGTGACTCTCAAGTGCAAGATCATAATGCTAGTTCATCTCATCGAGATACATCAAGTGATCAACCAAGCTCAAGCAATCAAGTGCAAGTACTCCAACCACAACATATTGCAAGAGATCACCCCATTGATAGTGTTATTGGTGATATTAGAAGTGGTGTGCAAACAAGATCAAGATTGGCTATGTTTTGTGAGCATGCATCATTTGTGTCAACCATAGAACCAAAGAAAATAGAAGAAGCTTTGAGTGATGCCGATTGGATCATTGCTATGCAAGAAGAGCTTAACAATTTCACAAGAAATGATGTTTGGGAATTGGTAGAAAGGCCAAATGACTACAATGTGATTGGAACCAAGTGGGTGTTAAAAAACAAGCAAGATCAAGATGGCATTGTAGTGAGAAACAAAGCAAGATTAGTTGCTCAAGGTTACACTCAAGTTGAAGGTCTTGACTATGATGAGACATATGCTCCCGTGGCAAGATTGGAGGCAATAAGGATTCTATTGGCTTATGCTTGTGCACACAACATCAAACTATATCAAATGGATGTCAAAAGTGCATTTCTCAATGGGATTATCAATGAGTTAGTCTTCATTGAGCAACCGCCCGGATTTGAAGATGACAAGAAACCTAACCATGTGTACAAGTTGAAAAAGGCTTTATATGGCTTGAAGCAAGCACCTAGAGCATGGTATGAGAGGCTAAGGGATTTCCTTCTCTCTAAGGGATTCAAGATGGGCAAGGTTGATACAACTCTATTCACCAAGAAGATTGGAAATGATCTATTCATAGTGCAAATATATGTTGATGACATCATCTTTGGATCAACCGATCAAGCTTATTGTGAAGAATTTGGTGATATGATGGCCAAAGAGTTTGAAATATCTATGATTGGTGAACTTAGCTACTTCCTTGGTCTCCAAGTAAAGCAATTGAAGAATGGGACATTTGTGAGTCAAGAGAAATACATAAGGGACATGTTGAAGAAGTTTGGAATGCAAGATGCAAAACCAATTTCAACTCCAATGGGTACAAATGGCAATTTGGATAGTGATCTTGATGGCAATATGGTGAATCAAAAGGAATATCGGTCTTTGATTGGAAGTCTACTCTATGTCACCGCATCAAGACCGGATGTCATGTTTAGTGTTTGCATGTGTGCAAGATATCAAGCCTCACCTAGAGAGAGTCATCTCACGGCCGCAAAAAGAATATTGAGGTACTTGAAGCAAACAAGAGATGTTGGACTATGGTATCCCAAGGGGTCAAAGTTTGAATTGATTGGATATTCGGACTCCGACTATGGGGGTTGCAAGATCAATAGAAAGAGCACAAGTGGCACATGTCAATTACTTGGAAGATCACTTGTGTCATGGTCCTCAAAGAAACAAAATAGTGTGGCAATCTCTACCGCCGAAGCCAAATATGTGAGTGCGGGGAGTTGTTGTGCACAATTGCTATGGATGAAATCAACTTTGAAGGATTATGGCCTCAACTTCAAGAATGTGCCATTGCTATGTGATAATGAGAGTGCAATCAAGATGATACAAAACCCGGTTCAACATGGAAGAACAAAGCATATTGACATAAGGCATCATTTCATTAGAGATCATCAACAAAAGGGAGATATTGCCATTGAAAGTGTTGGCACCGATGATCAACTTGCCGATATTCTCACCAAGCCACTTGATGAAAAGAGGTTTTGCAAGCTAAGGAATGAATTGAACATTCTTGATTTCTCAAATATGAGTTGAATGCACCCCACCCACTTATTGACATGCCTCTCCTTCGACATTGCAAGGTAAAGTTGATTGACATGTCATTCATCCTATGCTAAGGACTTGCTAGAGCATGTAGACATAATAAGTGGTATGTATAAGCATTCATGATAAATCAAATGAATTTGATGGATATATGTTACCACTATTGCCTCTTTGATTGTTTTGATCTAGTGGTGGCATATGACATGTTTGTGAGCTTGCAAGCCTAGTGTTGAATCTAGAAGATTTGCTATAAATATTTAATTCAACATAGGCAAGATAACCCTTATTATGAGGTGTGAAGAAGCTTGTCTTTGGTTCAAATCGAATTAAATATCTTTGGCAAATGTTCTAGGTTGAACCAAATTTGATAAATTTTAACCTACTCCTTCAAACATTTTTTCTTCTCTCCACAATTTGATCCCATTTTTTGGGTAAGTTGTTGACAAAGGGGGAGAGAAAAAGATGATTCAACATGATAAAGGGGTAAATAAAATTTTTGATGCACACAAGTAGGGGGAGCAAGCTCATAAACAAAGGTGTTGCATTTGTTTGTGCATTTTCATATGACTTGCTCATTGCACATGTTTTTAAAATTCAATATACATGCTTGTGTGGTGCAATGCTAATATAAGAACTTGGATGATGAAATGATCTACTAGCATGCATAGGAATAGTTTACATGTGGTATCTAGACATGCCTAAAGTTTTTACAAGTGGTCCAAGAACCTTTACATATAATGTTGATCTCACGGGTTCTTGAGTTTTGATGGATGTCTAGTTACTTCATGATGCTAAGGATGGTGTAAAAGGTAACTCCGATTGGTATCACGCTTCAAAGGTCCATTTCTTACACCTTAGCATCATTTTGGTAGAATTACTCTCCCAACACTTCTATCCATGCATATGTGCAAAGCCTTCAATCCAAACTCTATGCACATATGTAGGGGGAGCTAATGCTACCAAAACCGAGCTTGTGATAATTGTCCAAACTTTACTTATGAGCAAAATGATTGGACAAGTATGACAAGTTCAAAACTTTTATTATCAAAATCATCTTTGTGAGGGTTGTCATCAATTACCAAAAAGGGGGAGATTGAAAGTCCCTAGTTTGGTTTTGGCTAATTGATGAAACCTAGGACTAACCTTTGTATCTAAGTGGATGATTTAGATAAAGGTGGTCATTGAATATGAGACATGACATTGACTCATGTGACCAAGATGGTGAAGACCAAGATGAGGCTTGGCTCGATGGACCGGTTGTAAAGGTGAAGGGCAAGTCGAGGCTTCGAAGCGAAGGACCATGCGATGGTGAAGCTTGAGCAAGACTTGGCGCCGATGGACCGATGCAACGGTGAAGAGCAAGTGAAGTCAAGGTCGATGGATCGAGACGGTCATGTGATGATATGAAGTGGATCATATCATTTGGAGAAACAAAATGGGCTCAAGGCAAAGGTATAACCATAGGGCCATTTTGTTTTACACTCAAGACACCATAGAGGGTGTGAGTGGTTTAGGGTCGATAGCCGAACTATTAAGAGGGGAAGTCTTATCGGTTATTCGACGCATGGGTGCCACTAGGTGAATTCATGAAGTGCATTGCATGTAGGGCCTAGTGAGCTAACTGGAAAACCTTTGAAAATGATTGAGAAAAAGCTAACACACAAGCACATGGAGATGTACACTTGATGGTGTTGGCACATTTGCAAAGGTGGTATTGGTCGCGCTGTGGCTTGCGGGTAGAGAAGGGTTTGGGTTCCTTTCTCCCTCCCGCCGAGCATGCGAGCGTGGGATTCAGGCGATTTCGGGGAAATGAAATGCCTATTTTCCACTACGCCGGAAGTCGGAAAAGAAACAGAGGCGAACGGAGGTCACAGAGGTGACCAGACGCTGCACCGGACGCTGCACCGGACGCGGTACTGTGCGACCGGTGCGTCCGGTCAGGCGAACAGCGGTTCACGAGGACGATCGGACGCGGTGCGCGTCCGGTCACACACGATCGGACGCGTCCGGTCGTCCAGGGAGCTTACTGGACTCCGACCGGACGCGGGTACTGTGGCGTCCGGTCAGTTCTTCAGCGCGTCCGATCGCTGGTTCATTTTGCGCGACTCAGGGTTGACCGGCGCGTCCGGTCAGTCACGGGACCGGCGCGTCCGGTCGTGACCAGCGCGTTCGATCGATGCGAGGAGCGCGTCCGGTCATGTCTTCGCGCGCGCGGATACTGTGCGCACCAGCGCGTCCGGTCGTTCGAGCTGCGCGTCCGGTCATCGCGTTTGACCGTTAGCGCGCAGTGACCGTTGGAGGATCTAACGGTCGTTTTTGAAATCAGAGGACACGTGGTCGCTGCAGGGCGACCGGACGCGGTTGAGCGCGTCCGGTCAGTTACGACCGGCGCGTCCGGTCGTCCCGAAAAAACGGTCAGTGGAGTGGCAACGGCTCTATTTGTTTGGGGTGCTTATAAATACTTGTTGGCCGGCCCTTGGGGAGGTCTCTTGGCATTTCTAACACTCTTGTGCATCCTTTGAGCTAGAGCTACTCCTCCCACTCATCTCTCTTGCTTGATTGCAAATCAAAAGTGAGATTGAGTGATCCCAAAGTGCATTGCATAGCTTGAGGGCATCTAGTGGCACTTGTGGGTGGTTTAGCCGGTGGATTTCTTGTTACTCTTGGAGAGTACCGCTCCTAGCCGGCTTGGAGATTGTTGGAGGCGTTGGCAAGAGAAGGTGATTGTTCTTGGCCACCTCCGGTTGATTGTGAGAGGTTCTTGTGCTTTCCTCGGCGGGACGCCAAAAGCAACTCTAGTGGAATCCGCGTGTCGTTGAGTTACCTCACTTGAGAGTGGCGTCTTGCGGTGCCTTGCGGGGCGTGCCTTGAGGGGCAAGTGACTTGAGGGTCACACCGGGGAACCATCTAAGTGTTGGTCGACACAACCGGTGACGTAGCTTGTCGGTGCACAAGTGAACACCGGGTGAACAAAATATTGTGTCTCTTGTCTCCCGGTGATTGGTCTCCATATTGTATTGTTGTCAATATTGATTGATTATATATCTTCTTGGTGATTGGCAACATCTTCACTCCACCGTCGGTATAAAAATCACAATCCTCTCTTTTGCATTTACATTCACTAGTTTATCTTGTGTAGCTCTAGTGGTAGCCTTTGCTAGTAGTTGTTAGCTTGCTCACTAGTATAAGTTAGTGACCTAGCACTTGTGTGAACTAGAGATCATAATCTACTAGACTTGTGGATAGGAGGCTTGTATCATAACCGTAGGCTAAGCAAAACTCGCTTTACGCCGTTTGTTATTCTAACAAGTTTGCTTAGTGGTTCTTGTAGATTTTTAATAGGCTATTCACCCCCCCTCTAGCCTTCTAGGACCTTACAGGATACCATTAGGGCCCATCGCTTTACCTCCCTTCATCCTCTTCAAAGCCTCTCCGATCTCTGCCTCCTGAATTCTCCTCACAAAGCGTCTGTTGGTATCGTCAAATGAGTCGTCCAACTCAAGGGTAGGACCCTCATTCTTCCCATTAAACAACTTGTCAAAGTACTCTCTCCATCTGTCATTGATCTCCTCATCCTTCACCAGAAGTCGATCTGTCTCATCCTTAATGCATTTTATTTGGTTGACGTCCCTTGTCTTCCTCTCGCCCAACGAATCTCTTGTGGGTTTCAAATCCATGAGAGTGGCTGTTTTTTTACTGTTGGTTCGCCAGACCTTAACACACCCTCCTCCTTTACCCGGGCTTGGGACCGGCTATGTTGAGATGACTTAAGAAAGTCTTCCAGTCAACATAGGCGGAGTTTACTATCAAAACAGACATGAAATTGAAAATACAGAAATATTCAGAGATGCACTTTTGGAGTGTGCGTGTAAGATGTACCAAGATGAGTCTACACAAGAGAAAATTGTGCATCAATTGAAGCTTTACAGCACTGATTCACAGAGATTTGGAATGGTTCATGCCATTAGTACTCGGATGGATGTTGACCCAGGCAACTTTCTTGGAGAACAGAACATCTAGCAATTTTTTTAATTTGTTTCTCAAGGTTCACAGTGTAATCTTCTTTAGTATGATATACAAGCTAACTCTTGTCCTATATGTAGTTTCCTGGTGGCAATTACATGATGGTACAGCAAAGGAGTTGAGTGCTATGGCACTGAGGATACTGAGGTTAACCTGTGGCTCACTGGCCTACGAGCCAAGTTGGATTGAAATGGTAACATAATGATAAGCTAGTTTCAAACATTCATCCATCAGTTCTTCAACTTATCATCATTTCATATGTGTAACTCAGATATTTTTTAAAAGGCTAATAAGAAATTCACACTATTCTCTGTTCCTTTTCAGATCCATAAAGAAAAGCCATCTTGGATTAAAAATAAGCAATTTGAGGATTCAATGTTTGTGACCGTCAACGGAAGGATACAAGGGAAAGCTCAAATGAGAGATAGAGATCCTGTACTTGCGTACATTCCCCATGACGATGAACCATTTGAATGGCTGGTGGGCATGTTTTCCCATGAAGCCCAATGACAGGATAATAGGGATTTGCTGATGGCACGAGCGAGAAGCAGCGAGGAATAGGTCTAGCAAAGCTGGCAAATAAATTATTTATTGAGGCAGATTACGTGACTTCCGATGAAGAAAGTGATGAAAAAGCACCAACGCAGTCCATCAAAAGGAAGACGTCGTCTAGTGCTTCATGCTCAAAACGAGAGAAGAGACCACGGCTGGTCAAAGGAAATCTGAAAGATGATGAGTGCGAGGGAAGTGATGGAAACATCAGCTACTAATCTCTGGCGATATCCATGGCCTTGTATGTATAAAAGGATGATACATGATTTGGTATGTTTTTGTGGTCCGTGAACTCTTAGGTGTTTCTGGCTTTAGGAGTTTGGAACTCTGTTACTTTTGTTGGGCTATTAACTTACCGATGTTTGTCTGAAATCTGAATGCTTGCAGTCAGATTTGGTAATTGCATTCATGATTATTATGCTTTCGTTAGAAATAGAAATAGTAGCTCCAAACTTCTAAAACGTGAGAATGTATTTATAGATTACAGTAGTGAAATGAAACCACCAGCTCCAAACTAGAGAAAAAAAGCTTTGAGCATCGTTTCATTTGCTTAAAAAGCAAAGTGGGATAGCCAAATTAGTCACTGAAGTCTGGTGGGATGCCTATTTGGCCCCTGATGTTGCGGTTTGACCAACACAATCCTTGAACTATCTATCATCTTTGATGAAAGAAAACGAGAATAGCCCATATACTGGCAGCTGGCGTTGACTCCTTTCTTGCTCTGTGGAGCCAATTTAGAGCCGGGAAAAATCAAACCTTATGCTTGAAAACATTTATGTCTGAGCCAAATGAGCGCTATCAACGAGGAAACTTAAATTTTCTTCAAAATGGTTCAGTGACACCACTTGTTGTTTGAACGTGAAGAGTCTTTATGAGAAGAGGATTGAGCTCAGGCTATGTTTATTTCTAAAGAATGAGAGGACATTAAGTGGTCAAAGGAAACTATGGACAAGAAATTCTATAATCTAGTACTATTAAGCAACGAGTTCTGGGATAAGGTGTTAGAGCAACCACAATGTGCTCAAAAGGCAGTTTATGGACTTAATATTCCATACAGGCTAGCTGAAGCATTGTGGAACTAGTCCATAGCAAAAGACACTCCTAAGGCTATGGACTACCTATAAGAAATAAAAAAAAATGTTAGTGGTGAGAGAAGAGGGATTGGTAGGTGAACGGTTGTGCTTTTGGATGAGTTCTTTATGTGTTAATGGACCCATTCCCATTCTTTAGTCCATTTAGATTACAACATTGTTAGGGAGTATCTGGAGTTGAGGAGGGAGATCGGCAACCTAGAGGGTGAGGAGAGCGACGGGTGATGGCGATGTGAGTGAGTGGAGGGTCAAGGGGAGGACCGTGGGCGTTATGCGCTCATGCTGACGTCCGGCGGCTATGGGAGGAGCTAGAGACGAGGAGGGAGATCGAGATCCGAGAGGGCGAGGAAGAGAGCGGGCGAAGGCGACGACGATGCGAGCAAGAGGAGTGGAAGGACAAGGGAAGGGGGCTAGGGTTTTGCACCTCCATGCCTCCGTTTTTATACGCGAGACGAGCAACGCGGCTAGTCAACGAGCCACTGGGCCAAGCCGCAACCGCAACGTTCGGGGAGCGGGGGAGGTCTGCTAGGTGCCTAGGCCTTGTGACCGTTGGGGCGGGCCTTAGCGGGCCAACCCCCTTATCCGGCTATGCTCACGCCAGCCCAGTGCGTCGGTGTGCGGCCCAAACATGGCACTAGGCTGTAGGCCGGGCCGGCATGGCCACGAGCCTCTTTCAGGCCATGTCATGCTCGGGCTAGGCCTTAACATGCCGTGACTCGTGCCTCCGTTAAAGGCCCGGCCCTATTAGACATGTATAAACGACACCCACTGTAGCAGCCAGTAGGTCCATCTTGAAGACTATTTGGAAGCGACGGGTTGCACCGAGAATTCGGATCAAATAAATGCACAGAGAAGTCTGCAGCAGAGTGGGTGCATGCAGCAGCCGCGCGCGCCACAGCCTGTGAGCGTGAGATGGATGAACAAGAAGCACGGCCTACCGTCCCATCATTTGCCGTGCCGGCCTAAGCTGTTCCAACCAAAATCGAAGCACCGGCCGACGAACTTGTGCACCTATAATTGTCCTCGGTTCCTGGCGCACTGCTAGGACAAAGCTATAAATCCACCACAAATGAGTAGCAACCCTCTGCAAATCAAGTACTAATCAGTAATCACCATGACGAAGGTGCTCCTGGACATGTTCCTCGTGCTGCAGCTGTTACTACAACTCCTCCGTGGCGCCGCGGCAGACAGGGTCCCGGCGGTGATCGTATTCGGCGACTCGACCGCGGACACTGGCAACAACAACTTCATCCAGACGCTCCTCCGGGGCAACTACACGCCTTACGGCCGGGACTTCGCCGGCGGGGTTGCCACCGGCCGCTTCTCCAACGGCCGCCTCGCTGCCGACTTCGTCTCCCAGCGTCTCGGCCTGCCTCCCGCTGTGCCGGCGTACCTCGACCCTGGCCACGGCATCCACCAGCAGCTCGCGTCGGGTGTCAGCTTCGCCTCGGCTGGTAGTGGGTTCGACGATATAACTGCGCAAATCTTTGTGAGTTTCCCATGCAATTTTTAACAATACAATTCAAATTAGTTGCTTTTTACATTATTATATAGTATTATAAAAAATTCACGTAACTTCGATTTCCTGCATGCAGTCGGCAGTGACCCTGACAAAGCAGATAGAGCACTTCAAGGAGTACAAAGAGAAGCTCCGGCACGCGCTGGGCGGCGCCGCCGCAGACCACATCGTCGCTAGTTCACTCTACCTCTTCAGCGTCGGCGGCAGTGACTTCCTGGGCAACTACCTCCTCTTCCCCATCAGGCGCGGCCGCTTCACCCTGCTGGAGTACGAGGCGTACCTCGTCGGCGCGGCCGAGGCGGCGGTGCGCGCCGTGTACGCGCTCGGCGCGAGGCGGGTCCGCCTCCCGGGGCTGCCGCCGCTGGGCTGCCTGCCGCTGCAGCGGACCGTCAACCTCGCCGCGCCCGGGGACTGCAACAGGTGGCACAACATGGTGGCGCGCAGATTCAACCGCGGGCTCCGAGCCATGGCGAGCAGGCTCAGCCGGGAGCTGCCGGGGGCGCAGGTGGTGTACGTCGACGTTTACCGTCTCTTGGCGGACGTGATCGCCAGGCCATGGGCGTATGGTTTTGAGAATTCAGTGCGAGGATGCTGCGGCACGGGATACTTCGAGACGGGAGTGCTGTGCAGCTTGGACAATGCACTCACATGCGAGGATGCGGATAAATACGTCTTCTTTGATGCGGTCCATCCATCACAGAGAGCCTACAAGATCATAGCCGACGCAATTGTACATGCCGCGTCACACAGATCGACCCGAGTAGCTTAGTAGTGGCATTATATATCTCGTTTCGGTGAATTTGGATTCTATACATATACTGTATACGGCTTGCACTCGAGTCTAATTCAATGTAGGAGGTACAGTCTAAGCTATAAATGCAGAAAGTAAGCATCCGCATTATGACGTATTTTGTATGTTGTCCTGACTAGTATATTATATCATATATCATCCACTTACGTGTAAAATACAACGTCTACGAAATATCAATTCACTTTAATGGTTTAAGTTTATTTTACACACCGAGCCAGCTTGCCTTGAAATAGAGGAATCGTAAAACGCAGAGACGAGAGAAAACAAATGAAAGAAATAGGGGAAAGGCTAGCGCCTGGACTTCGGACAGGGGCTTAACGTCCAGATGTCCGTGCCATACGTCTGCTTCATGTGGGGTCTCGCATCGCTCCGTGTCCCATGCCCGCTCCATGTTTCACGCCTGCTTCTGTCTCGATCTGCGGCCACATGGTTTTCCGCACCTGCCGCTCACACCCCATCCACACACACGCATGCAGGCCCAGCAACTGCAGCAGACGGCTGCTGCAGATGGGGTCCCCTGCAACATGTGCAACACTAGATCTACTTTTGCAACGTCTAGAGGAAACATTTACAGCATACATCCAAAACAGTTAAAACACCTGTAACGTACGTCTGAAATACGATGGAAGCACGTGTGTAGCCATTGCTAAACATATGCAATATATAGATGAAACATTTGCAACATATGTGTGAAAACTTATGCAACATCTGATGAAACACTTGCAACATAAAAGTGTAAAACATATGCAACACCCAAATAAAACACGTGCAACATCCGTCTGAAACAGCTGAAACATTTAGAATGGACGCTTGCAACATACGTGTATAGCCATTGCAACATATGCAATATCTCGATCTACTTTTGCAACATCCATATGAAACACTTGCAACATGCATATGAAACACTTGAAAGATACGCTTGCAACACGCGCTTGCAACATCCAAGGAAGGAAGGGAGCGCGAGGTGTAGCCGGAGAAGCCCGCTCCAGGTCTAGCCACTTTGGATCTCGTGATGTTGCGAGCAGGTCGAGCGTCGCCACGGTGTCGGCGTCGATAACGGCCATGACCTCCTGGTGGGGAATGACGGCGTGGACAGCACCTCGAAGCGGCGAGGGACGAGGCATGGCACGCAGGGGTGGGGACTGGGCATGGTGCGACGAGGCAAAGTGGGCGCAGTGGGGGATGAAGCACGGCACGGCGGTAGACGTGGCGCGGCTCGACGCGAGATGGGGGCACCGCCGCAAGGCGGCTTGGGGCGAGCGGACAGCGCGGTGACGAAGCGAGGAGTTGCGATTTCTATTGGCTGTCGCAATGTAGATGGAGTAGATAGAGGAGAGAGCGTAGGTGTGCCTGTTGGGCCGGTCACTGTGCTGGAGCGAGTCCGGAGCAGAGTGTCCGATTTTTTTAAGATTCCGAACGTATGTTTGTAGCATTACCCAAGAAATAGGGGTACGAACTAAAGGCTCAACTGGCTGTCCGAGTTCATTGTGGTGAAACATGTCCACCCAAGTTCAAGTTTTCAACTTGACATGTGTGTTCGTATTTTCTTAGATTTATTCTATGATGTAACGGTGTTATTGTTTCAGTGATAGATGATGTGTCCAGCGAGATGCCTCTGGTGTACGTGTACTTGCATTTCTTAGATTATTCTGAGATGTAACAACATTATTCTTTCGGTGGTAGGTGATATGCTCGTCAACAGCGAGACACCTGTGGTGTTTGAAAACAGAAATACTAATAGCTTGATTTGTGGTAAACTTATATAGTTGTTTAGATTAAACAAGAGCTAAACACTCCTTTATTCGGATGTGCTCATGAAGCTTGGGTGTATGTGTTTGCACTTATACGGGTGATGGGTGAATAGAGATCTAAAACATAGGATTGGAAAAAATATCAATTTTGTAGAAACGAGTATTTAGAACATAGAAATAATAATAGCATTGGAATTTATTGGTTTATGTAAACACAATTATTTAAACTAGCAGGAGCTAGATACTTCCTCTGTCTCAAAAAAAAATACAATTCTAGATCAATTATAGATAAAAAAATATAAATATTTATAATATCAAATAAATATCATTAGATTAATTATGAAATGTATTTTCATAATAAATTAATTTAGAGTTATAAATGTGAATACTATTTACTAGAAACTGGGTCAAACGTGAACCACTTTACGTGGCACGCATGTAGTACTCTTTTACAAAGTGACATATATGAATTAATAAAATTAATGTGTCTTGGGCGAGCCCACGTTAGCACATGGCTCACTACTACATAATTCATCATCACTGTTTTTGAGCTTCGCTTCACATTTTTTTAGCCAAACATTTTTTTAGCCAAACAGGTTCAGCTCCATACAATTCTACTTCAGAAAACGGTGGAGTTGTGAGAGCATTGCTCCATAAACATCAAAGTTTAACTAGGTAGCATGCCCGTACGTTGCTACGAGATAGTTAACATTTTGTACTAAAGACATATGAATCGCACGATAAGTAAAAATTAAATACCAATGTTAAAGTAACATTTAATACAAAATACAAAGTTTATGAAATTAACACAGTTACGGAGAGTGCGGCATCGTAGGCTCACAAACTCCAATGTATAGACCTTTCCGTGATGCGGCTAAGATAATATTTTATATCAGCAGAATTCTTTCATACGCCAATAAATCCACGAATAAGTTCCGCCGCATCTCTATATCATCATGTACACAGGTTCGAGTATATGTGTAAATATTAATGTTTGTCACATGGGTAATACTGCGTGTCTTGAAACATCTCTCACAAAACCTTAAAACAAAGTGTGTTATACTCACTATATAAATATGTGTGGCTTGTCTATTCCACGCAGACATATATTATAGAATAATCTATCCACTTGAGTGCTGTGGCAAGATTCACCATCAGCGATATATTAAAAATGTAATAAAAAATGTTATCAAGGCAAGGCGATAAGTAGCATAGAGGTTACCTTCATAGGCTATAGCCTCTAAGAGGGCATGCACCAAGAGCTCCTCTAAGAGTAGCAGGTACTTGGACATAACAAAATGAGTCATGAGATTCTTTTGCCACCACTACCACTACATTAGGACTATAGAACATGAGTTATTGGTTGTGAAAGAAAACAACACCATTCAACTATGTAAGAAAACAACATGCTATATATAGTTATTTAACAAGCCATAAATCTTTTTTATTTTCTCCAATCATGAATCACTTACAAATTTATTCTATTAGCTATTATTAATTTTGAAAAGAATAAAGTTATGGCTGATAAAGGTAAATTTTATGATTAATTCTTTCTTCATTGTATAATTATGTTGAAGAAAATTAGCAGGCTTTATCTAATGAATAGACGAGATTGAATAATGCACATATGCATATATAAACCACTAATCTGCTCTTCTAAAATTCCAGGTGATTGTAGCACTGAATTTATTGGATTTCTGATACAACTCAATCTAGTACATGGTATACTTGAAACATAGTCCCAAACTCCTAATTTTGTATTCACGTGTCAATTGCATTTGTCCTATTTTCCAAGATTCGACAATTTCAATATAGGCATTTTATTAGACACTTATACTATTTAGATGCCTCCTATGCTAACATCCATTTGCTAGGTGTTGTCTAATTATGATCTTATAGATACAAATTGGGGCACTAGAATTAAATATATGATGATCAATTGTGAAAAAGGTTATGTATTTTCCTTACTGTCAGGTGCCCATATTGAGATGCGCACAAATTAGAGGAGTGCTGCACAGTGCAAGATGCAACCTATTAAAACTTTTATGCAGTGGAAGAATAACACAATGGAAGGAGAAATTAAGAAGTGAGGAAACACATGCATCAGGGCACAACCAAACATCGATGGCTTAATATGTGCTGGCATATCATCAGGTCTAGTAACTATAATAGAACTTTCATGATCTCTAGATGTTTCTTTACCTGAAGTATCAGTACCAGTTGTATTTTTGGAGTCCATTGATGATTTAGTATGACAAGTGTGGCATTGGGAACTCCCATGAACATGTTTGCTATTGCTAAGCCTTTCAATCACATATTGGATGGATCTAGAAGAGTAAAAAGATCGCACATTACCAAGCAATACTTGATTGAATTTAAAAATAATAAACATAGATTATATCTGGAATAATCAACCATAAGAACTGAATATGAAGCTCTTCAAACCATGCACTGCATTGAAGCAAGTAGGATGGGCAAAACTTAGAAACATATAAGATAATTCACATCATGAGTCATCTATATTTAACTGCAGCCATGTGAAAGGCATTTAAATCGCCAGCCCAGAAATTGAAAGAAGTGCAAATATTTCTACTGGTTGAGTCGACTGCAGCCTGCAGACATGGTAATTAGCAACTATTATTTATTATGCCCACAATTTAGCTTTTAGTAAATAGCAAGACTCACCCCAACTATTAAATATGTCTGGAGATTCGTGAAGTTCTTATTCAGCTCCTTAACATGACTTAAGATTCATCCCCAAGGCGTAATTTGCCTAACCAAAAGATGGTTAATTATTATCGATAATCAAGATAAATAAATAGACACAACATTACTCATACAATAAATGGACCATAAGTACCAGCATCAGGGGCAAGCCCACGGTTGCGTTGCGTACCTTTTAGCTGCTCCTGCACAGGTGCAACACCCCTCCTCGACACAAGGCGTTAATCTGCACATTATAGGCAGGCACACCAGGCTCAACCCCTCTCTCAATCATTTCGTCAAACAGCTGCTGAGCCTTCTCTGGCTTCACAGCTAGCCAACCCAGAGATCAGGATGGTGTGGCTTCACAGCAATAGCCAACCCAGAGATCAGGATGGTGTAAGCTTTCGCTGAGACATCAAACTGAATTGGTGACTCCCTAAAGAATGCATCCGCAGATCATATTTCAACCCTGCCATTTCAGTTCAACCACTCGAAGGATTCATAGTCAAGGGGACTGGACCATGAGAAGGCACACCGCCAGCAGGCCATCCATGCCGCCGCTGCAACTATTGCCACTGCTTTCCTTCTTCACCAAGTGCTCCTCCTCCACCGAGCTCCTAGAGATTGTCTGATTCAATTTTCGACACTGCTTGCCTCCAGACTCCAGTAACAAACACATGAGAATACAATTTTATACAGGGTGCAGTTGGTGAGTGCTAGCTCGCCGAGTCACCAGGTCCTGGGTTCGAAGCCGTCTCTCTGCAGAATTTCTGCGGGGGTAAGACTTTGCTTTGGTTATTCCCTTCCCCAGACCCCACTCGTGTGGGAGCCTCTGGCACTGGGTCTGCCCTTTTTTAGTAACAAACACATGAGAATACTGGTCAGTACCTCTCTCCGAAGCTCCTCATCGACTCTGTGGCCATTAGCCGCCTCCACATCCAGCTTAGCAGTCACTTCATCGACACTGTAAAGGACAATATCGCACAACAAAAGTAAGAATTTCCTAACAGGCCTCAAAACTAATTGGAACACCAAAATTTGCACATTATTATTCATTCAAAAAAATGTTGTTCCAATAGCCTTAAATTCAAAACAGGCAATACTGCATTATCTGAAACATAGTAGCTGCCAAAAATACATCTAGAATCATAAAATTGCTTCAAATTCCACCAGAAGTGTCACGAGATTTGTCAATCCCAAATCCTGCATCAGAGAGACAACTAAATGAGCCATGGGCAGCAGCACAAACTATGTGGACGAGGAAGTAGGCTTACATCAAGCATTAGGAGGAATGGAATAATCCTTCTAAAGATCATCGTTTCACTCCACAGCTGTGGTGCCTATAAAGAAATGAGTATTTTAGTCAGTATAAGAATGAGATTGGATGAAACAAAGAGGCATGAAAATAACAGGTCTACCAGCTGTTTTGATCCAATCCTGAACACAAACAACCTCTTCAGTCCTTGAAGCTACCTTGCAGTCAATACTGCAGGGTAGTGCCAATATATCACGTGCCATTCAAGCAATTGTAGGATAGGTCAAGTCATGCTATCCACCATTCGAGCACACTGGAGTCACCTGTTGTCAGACATGGCTCTTGCAAGTACTGATTGCATTCAGACAACGACCTCTCACTGTATGGATATTTAGATAGAATGGAAAAAAAAAAAACTCTATCAGCATATCACGATCAACTACTGTTTCCTTGCTAAAGCTTAAAAAGCCAATGCCGCAGATGACATTGTGGCCGCACAGAGCCTGTCCATTGGAGAGCACGACACCGACCTTGAGCGGCCTGGTCGCTGCAGGCTCAGCCGACAGTACCAGCGACGCCGAGGGCTCGCCGAATTGGTTGGGGAAGAGCTTGGCGATCTCATCTGCGACAGATCGATCGAGTCTGCCACGAATCTGATGAGCTCAATGAAATCCGTAGC
Organism: Saccharum hybrid cultivar R570; assembly: GCA_038087645.1. NCBI lineage: Eukaryota > Viridiplantae > Streptophyta > Magnoliopsida > Poales > Poaceae > Saccharum > Saccharum hybrid cultivar. The sequence goes on along the minus strand of JAQSUU010000066.1, from coordinate 26,841,440 downwards.
AAACCACATACCTGAGCTCCGAAGTTACAGCAGCGTTGGACGGTCACTTACCAGGGTTGCTCGCAGCGGAGCTGGCAGGGCCGTCGACGTCCAAGAAGTTGGAGCGGAGGACGGAGGGGAGGGGCAGCGTGTGTAGGACCTGATTTGTCCGCACCTCACTGTACACGGAGGCCAGCCAGCCGGGTGCCGGCCCGTTTGCGGCCACCGTTGGAGCCGTTTGAGGGAGCAGGTCGGCGCAGGCGCTAGGAGGGATGAAGGCAGCCAGATCATGGGGGAGCTCCGGCGTCTGTCGTGAATGGAGATGCTCCCACCATGAGCTCGCAGCCGCCCTGCCCGCCGCAGATCCCCAGCCGCCACACGCGCGACAGCCGCCGGCTGCAGCCACGCAAGTTGGATAAAACCGCACGGGTGAAAAAAAAAAAACTCGCCCGGTGCGGAGATGGATCGAGAGGCTTCACCGCGCCATGCTGTTGCGTCTCGTCGGGCTGCCCGTGGAGCCACGCCCCCACCTTAACTGAGTGCACAGTGCGGACGGTCCCAACAACCTCGCGCGTCAGCACTGCCCCCGGATCCGGCCCAATTTCCCGCGGCGAGGACGACGACTGGCGAGGGCGGTGCTGGCGGCGCCGATGGTGGGTGGCGCGACGTCGGGTGCGAGGAGGGAAGGCGCGACGTCGGGAAGGAAGGAGCGCGTGCCTGATTGACATACACAAGGAAAGTTTTGGCAGGAGACACTATTGCGTATTAAGACTACCCGCACTCATTGAGCTCTATATTCATCCTCTATACGTCTTAGTCAGCGAAATTCTCTCCTCTATACTCAATTCTCCCGTACCCATACATCCTCTATATCATCCTCTATCCACTCTATCCACCATGGGACCCACTTGTCACTTTATCTAAATATATCCATGTGTGATCTAGTTTTGAAGGATTTATTGAGACGAATTTAATGGTGCAATCGAAATTTAATTTGGATTTTTGGTTTGTGAGTTATAGTATTTTTTCCTTTGTTTAGCCAGTGGAGCCGCCACTACAAAGTATAGAGTAAGCACTGTATTACTCTAAATATAGAGTGAGAAAAAGGATAGAGTATCGTTTTAGAGTATCCAGTGCAGCGGTTTTTACTCTATATTCATACTCTAAAGCTTTAGAGTATCGTTTTAGAGTAAAAACTGCTGTACTGGGTACTCTAAAATGATACTCTATTCTTTCTCTCACTCTATATTTAAAGTGGTACAGTGCTTACTTTATACTCTATAGTAGCGGGCTCCACTAGCTAAACAAAGGAAAAAAATGCTATAACTCACAAACCAAAAATCCAAATTAAATTTCGATTGCACCATTAAATTCGTCTCAATAAATCCTTCAAAACTAGATCACACATGGATATATTTAGATAAAGTGACAGTGAGTCCCATAGTGAATAGAGTAGATAGAGGATGATATAGAGGATGGATGAATGCGGAAGAATTGAATATAGAGGAGAGAATCTTGCTGACTAAACCGTATAGAGAATGAATATAGAGGTCCATGAGTACGGATAGTCTAAGTCACGATATCGCACTAGGGAGGCCAAAGGCGACCCGAAGAAAATATCACACTTTTTGTCACAGGAGAAGGAGATGAAGCAAACCGTCCTAAACAGCCAAAAGACCTCGAAGTTGCTCTTAGAGTATCTCTAGCAGTTCTCTAATATCTTCTTCTATTCTCATAAAACTATCATATTGAGGACAACTATGTTTTTTTCTTGCTCCATCAGTTCTCAATACCTCTTCATTTTTTTAAGTAGCCACTAATATTTTCCTTATCTCCCCTCAAATAAAGGGAGAGATATAACTCCTTAATATCATGGGAACCATCTCAACTGCCACTTTTCAGTCATATTTTTTCTTACACTCATGTAGTACCTATCTTTTATATAGGTATTGGGAGAGATATATTAGGGTAATACTGTAGCAACTTCTCCAATAAATCTACAAAGTGATATTGAGCTACACAATACTATTTTATCGGAAGAGTTATATTGAAGGACTGCTGGAGATGCTAATACAAAATATACCAAATGCAGGCCAAAACTCGCCTGGGCAAGCAAAACAAAGCTCCATCCGCGTGCACCTGCAGAAAAAAAATCGCCCCAAAAGCCTATTTGCTGTTTTTCTTCTCCCCACCTCGCCTAGATTCGGCGGTTTTCTGTATCAACGGGGCCAGGCTTGTGACCGCCGCCACGGCGCCGCCCTACTCCCAGAGTCACAGCTGCCCAGGTCTCCGTCGGACTCTTTGCCGGCGTCCGGCGACGAGCACCCCACCACAGTCCACACACCAGGTATGCCCGCCCCCTCTCCTCCGTTCCTTCTATGCAAAAACTGAGCACCTGAACCCTATTTTATTTTAATTTTAGCTTCCATAGACGCAAGGGTTAATTCAACCCCTGTGTTTTCTCTATTTTGTTCTACTGTTGCTATGCATTCAATCTACGCTATGAAACCGACTTAATTCTGTTTCTGTCCATCGTTAAGTCAGTATTCATTGAAGTTCCACTGAAATTTAAGCAGACTCCGTTCCTTTCATTTCCATTCCAATGAAATTCATCTAACTGAATGAACTTGGTCCAAAGCCCCTATATTCATCTCATCTCTCTAGTTGTCAACTGGACCTAGCATTAAGTAAGTTGAATTTATGCTGTCACAATTACTTTAATTATTATAACTATGTCATTGCACCATGAGTTTAAATTATCAAACTAATCTATTAATTTGTAGCGTTCACATGCCAATGTTTCAATTATCCTTGTTCCGTAATTTCATTAAATTTTCACTTTCGAAAATTCAAATTGAATATTTATCCTGACCTTTCGGCGATGTTGTTATGATGCAATGATGTTTTGATTATCCTCTACTTTCACCTAAATTAATTTTGATCCATAACCCTGTCCTAGTTAGATACATATTGGATCAGTTGGATATTATCAACATTATATGTACCACTTTGTTCATGTAACCTCATGAACATTGTGTCTTGGCAGTTGGCACCCAAATCATACCTGACCATTGATGGCGCTGAGAGTCTGAGACCATGCTCCATCGCTGGCTGATGGTGATAGCACTTCTAAAGTTCAGGGCCTTGTGAGAATAAAAATAAAAGTAAAAATGGGTTCAGTATAGTATGAACTTGTTACTTATGGCTAGAGGAGCCATCAATTGTACACAAGTCTATTGGGGTAGTTTGTGATAGTTCTGGCACATGTTCAAAGCAGGGAGGCAATAGCAGTGGGGTAAACTTGGGTGGTGCTAGGAAATCTGGGCAAAGAGGAAAGCTCAAACTCAGTATTTTGGGTGACAGCCGTCCAGTTAGTACACCTCTATTATAGAGTTGTTAAGCTATTGTCTTTGTGCTAAATTGGTATCCAAACTTCAAGGTAGTCATCTTAAAAAAAATGTCATATTTTTGTATGCAGGTCTTTGTATACATGGACATATGGTATCAGCTACGAAGTACTTACTGACTCACTCAACTACTTAAACTATAATCTTTATTGCTGTCTTAAATTTGGTTGTTAGTTTGCTTTTTGGGAAATCCAAACAAACTTTTAATTAGTTTCCGAGGAAAACTCTTTTTAGGCCAGTGAAACTAAAAATAGTCTCATCATCTATTTTGTTTTCTATGGCGTTTGTGCAGAAGTGAGACATGGAGGACGAAGAAAATGTTGAGGAGGAACTGTTGCTTGTGGAGTCAGAACTTGATGACATTCAAGGTATGATCACAATAATAATACTAATGAATCATTCACTGCATTATCGTTTCTTGATCCATAAACACTTAATAGTTGATAGCCAGTAATTATTGATACATTCATATTTTTCTGTGACTATTCATCTGCATCAGCTACTTACTGAATTATTGTTTATATAGATGAATAGATGATAATGGACATGACAGTTCCTTTTTTTTTACTTCCCTTTTCTTTGGTCATGGATTAAATTAATGACCTCTGTGCCCTCCTTACAGAAGGTTTTATTTAACATCAAATGAACAGCAGCCAGGTTTTCTGGTCGTACTTTCTTAATTACACTTTTTGAATGCTACTCAGATTTTTGTGGACAAGGAGTGCTACTGTGTTAATTTGCACGGTTGAAATGCATGCTTTCCAGGACAAGTTAAAAGATTACTCGATCGCCAAGAGGAGTTGTATGAGCGCCAATCACAGTTAAAGGCTTTGCTGGAAGTATCAAAAGTGTCCAGAAATAAATCAAATAACAAATCTTCAGTTACTCTGGAGGACTGGTCTGGGAGCTTCCCATGGGATTCTCAGGCTGATGATACCCGATTCAATATATTTGGCATCACATCATACCGGTCAAATCAACGAGAAGTAAGTTTATCGGGAAATGGTCTGTTTTATAAATCCTTCCTTTTGGGCAATCCTAGGTATAATATAAAAGAAATATGCAAGTTTCTGTTTTATTTTTGAACCAAGTGTAATTCCTGAAATTGGTCCATTACTGAAGAACAGATGCCTGAGGTGTTTGGGTTATCCATGATTTTTACCCTCTGATTCCTCCAATATACCTATCGTTTTGGTTCTTTATAATGGTCTTTTGATTTCCATTCCTCCAATATCCCTGTTTTCTTATATTGTTTCTATTTAGTGTTGATCCTACTTTACATCCATATGCTATATAACATTGGATAGTTTCGTTTTATTTGCATTCTCTTAAGTCACATCGTGCTTACAGATAATTAACGCAGTCATGAGTGGAAGAGATGTTCTAGTAATAATGGCTGCTGGTGGAGGGAAGAGCCTGTGTTACCAACTCCCAGCTGTACTTCGTGATGGAATTGCATTGGTTGTCAGCCCTCTACTTTCTCTTATCCAGGACCAGGTTGTTAAGCTGTAAGCATCTTTTTTTTTCTTGCCCTAACATGCTCATGCTCATTCTCCGAAAGTTATGCCATTCTAGGTCATGGGACTGGCAGCTTTAGGTATACCAGCATACATGCTGACTTCAACTACCAACAAGGAAGTTGAAAAGTTCATCTATAGGGCACTTGATAAAGGTGAAGGAGAGCTGAAGATATTGTATGTGACACCAGAAAAGATATCAAAAAGTAAAAGGTTCATGTCCAAGGTTGAGAAATGCCATCATGCGGGACGTCTTTCTCTTGTTGCAGTAGATGTGAGTGATGATGAAACTTGTCTCTATTAGTCCATATTGCCTGAAATTTTTCCACTCTTAAAAAATCCCTTTTTCTGTTTCTTATGTAAGTTACAAAATTCTTAATGTCTTCGAGCTACTCGTATGCAAGATCGAGTGATTCCTTGCAGTTAATTTTTTAGAAACATTAATTTGAAATTATATCAGAATAATAAATTGTTTGCTTCATGACAAAGTACCTTTATGCTGTTTTAGTTTGGACTATGTGTTTCTAGCTGTAGTTGCTTACTCTTGGTATCTTTAAGAATTTCCACTGAAACACTAAGTTTCCTACTGATACTAAAACCGATGGTAGCTAAAAAGCAGCAATTCTTTATTATACAGTATGTTTCCCATTGCGAGAATATGCAAACCTGTCAATGCATGAGCATATCTTGTGCCCTTTCAAGTGCTATTTAATCTATCTTTATTCTGGAATCATCATTGTCATTTGCAAGTGACAGTTATCATGCAGGAAGCACATTGCTGTAGTCAATGGGGCCATGATTTCCGTCCAGACTACAAGAATCTTAGTATTTTAAAGATCCAATTTCCCAGTGTTCCCATGATAGCTCTAACTGTGAGTAACGAAGAAATCCTAATAATATTCAAGTTTAGAAAAAATAAAGTTCTGTGAACTAGCCTGCAATACATTGTAGGCAACTGCAACAAGTAAAGTCCAAACAGATTTGATAGAGATGCTTCATATACCAAGATGCGTCAAATTTGTCAGCACAGTAAACAGGCCCAACCTCTTTTATAAGGTAGTATATGTCTTCCAAATCTGCAACTTTTGATATTTTCTTTTTTATTCTTCATTTATAATTATGAGAAAGAATGCAATGGGGATAAAGAGGGATTAATTATCTTCCTTATATTTATATGATTTTTTTACCCTGTAGGTGTATCAAAAATCACCAGTTGGAAAGGTTGTCATTGATGAGATCGCAAATTTTATAATTGAATCGTACCCAAATAATGAATCTGGAATTGTGTATTGCTTTTCAAGGAAGGAATGCGAACAGGTTGGCACAACGAACCATGAATCACTCTGTTTTGTTGGAATATACCATTCTCTATTGCAAGGGCTAACCCTAGAAGGGTAGCTAAATAGGTTCCATACATGGGCCACATGGGCCTTAGCCTCATGGGCCTACATATACTCCAACACCCCCCCGCAGTCTGAACTACCGACGCAGCGGAGTTCGAGGCTGAACAAGAAAGAACACACACAAGCCCCCCACAGACGCAACTAGCCACTGGTGACGTTGAGGCTGGAGCGAAACTCGGCGAAGGTCGATGACGGGAGGCCCTTGGTGAAGATGTCCGCGAACTGAGAAGTCGTCGGAACATGAAGGACCCGCACCTCGCCCATGGCCACCCGATCACGGACAAAGTGTAGGTCGATCTCCACATGCTTCGTCCGCTGGTGCTGGATGGGGTTGGTGGAGAGGCAGACCGCACTGACATTGTCGCAGTAGATCAGTGTGCTCCGGGAGGGTGGAGCGTGCAGCTCCGCAAGCAGCTGCCGGAGCCAGGCGGCCTCTGCCACACCGTTAGCAACGGCGCGGTACTCGGCCTCGGCGCTGGACCGGGAGACCACCGGCTGGCGCTTGGACGACCAGGACACCAGGTTGCCGCCCAGGAAGACGGCGTAGCCGGAGGTGGAGCGGCGAGTATCCGGACACCCGGCCCAGTCAGCGTTGGTGTAGACGACGAGGTCGGTGGAGGAGGCCCGGTGTAGGAGGAGGCCGTAGTCGAGTGTACCCCGGAGGTAGCGGAGGAGACGCTTGAGAGCCATGAGATGAGGCTCCCGGGGATCATGCATGTGGAGGCAGACCTGCTGAACTGCATAGGTGATGTCCGGCCGGGTGAAGGTGAGGTACTGAAGGGCCCCGGCAAGACTCCTGTACGCAGTGGGGTCGTCCACCGGTGGTCCCTCAGCCTCAGACAGCTTGCCCTGAATGTCGACCGGGGTGGAGCAGGGCTTGCAATCAGACATCCCAGCCCGCTCCAGGATATCCCGAGTGTACTGCCTCTGGTGAAGGAGCCCAGCAGGACGGTGCTCAACAGTGACACCGAGGAAGTGGTGGAGCTCACCCAGATCCTTCATCGCAAACTCCTGCTGGAGAGCTGCAATGATCCGGTGGAGAAGATGCTCGCTGGAGGCGGTGAGGACAATGTCATCAACATAGAGCAACAAGTAAGCAGTGTCGGCCCCATGGTGGTAGACGAACAGGGACGTATCAGACTTGGCCTCCATGAACCCCAGAGTCAGCAAGAAAGCAGCAAACCGGTGGTTCCATGCCCGAGGTGCCTGCTTGAGGCCATAGAGGGACCTGTTGAGCCGGCAGACCATGTCAGGACGGGTGTTGTCGACGAACCCCGCCGGCTGACTGCAGTACACCGTCTCGGTAAGAAGGCCGTGGAGGAAGGCGTTCTTGACGTCCAGCTGGTGGACGGGCCAAGACCGAGCAAGTGCCAGTGATAGCACGGTACGGACGGTAGCCGGCTTGACCACCGGGCTGAAGGTCTCATCGTAGTCGACGCCAGGGCGCTGAGTGAAACCCCGGAGGACCCATCGAGCCTTGTAGCGCTCGAGAGAACCGTCCGCTCGGCGCTTGTGAGTCCAAATCCACTTGCCGGTGACGACATTGGCGCCCGGCGGACGGGGCACCAACTCCCACGTCTGGTTGGCGAGTAGCGCGGCGTACTCCTCTTCCATCGCGCGGCGCCAGTGAGGGTCCAACAGGGCGTCGCGGACGGAGGAGGGTACCGGAGAGACCACCGCGTCGCGGGTCGAAGCCTCGAGGACACGAGGCGGCAGGGTGCCAGCCGCGTGTCGTGTCACCATCGGGTGAACATGCCGCGGGTGTCGGTGAAGTAGCGGCGGGTGGTAGACCGGCGGGACACCACGGGCCGGCGGAGACAGTGGCGGTGGTGTCGGTGTCCCCGGTGGAGAAGGGACCACGAGCGGCGGTGGCCGCGGCCTGCGCTGGTATACCCGTACCGGCGCGGCGAACCTCGACGGAGGCGCCGGGGCAGGTGCCGAGACAGGATCCGGCGTCGGCAACCGGCACGACCCCCCCGGGGCAGAAGCGGGGGACGAAGGCCCCGGGGCTGCACCCACTGGAGAAGACGGGGCCGCGCCGGAGGACGAGGGGGCCGGACTCGCAGAGGAGCCGGGACCGGTGGCCGGCTGAGAACGCGGCGAGGCGGTACCTGCAGGAGACCACGAAACAGGTGGCTGGACCACCGGGTCAGTGGGAAACAGATCGGGTGGGTCAGGGACCGGAGGTGTGGTGGTGCTGGAAAAGGGAAAGACGGACTCATCGAACACCACATGGCGCGAGATGAGAACACGTCGGGAGGTAAGGTCAAAGCAGCGATACCCCTTGTGATCTGGGGAGTACCCGAGGAAGACACAGAGCGTGGAGCGAGGGTCCAGCTTGTGAGAAGAAGTGGCAGCAGTGTTGGGGTAGCAAGCACACCCAAACACGCGAAGGTGATCATACCGAGGCGGGGTACCGAAGAGGGCATGGTGAGGAGTGGGAGCGGGACAAGCAGCGGAAGGAAGGCGGTTAAGAAGGTAAGTGGATGTATGCAGGCCCTCAGCCCAGAAGCGAGCAGGAAGAGAGGCCTGAAACAGAAGAGTACGCACGGTGTCGTTAGTGGTGCGAATCATCCGCTCGGCCTTGCCATTCTGCGAGGAGGTGTATGGACAAGACATGCGGAGCTGAACACCGTGAGAGAGGAAGAAATCTCGGGCGGCGGAGTTATCAAACTCGCGACCATTGTCACACTGGACGGCCTTGATGGTGAGGCCGAACTGAGTGGACACCCAAGTAAAAAAGTGGAGGAGCGTGGTAAACGTATCAGACTTCGCACGAAGAGGAAAAGTCCACGAATAATGCGAAAAATCATCAACAACCACAAGGTAGTACTTGTAACCAGAAATGCTCATAATAGGTGATGTCCATAGGTCGCAATGTACAAGATCAAAAATGCGGGCCGCATGGGAAGTAGAACTAGAAAAAGGAAGACGAACATGTCGGCCCAATTGGCACGCATGACACAGTTGCTCATCATGAGCTCGAGTACATGGAAGACCAGAGCTACGACTGAGCTGTATCAGGGCATCACGTCCAGGATGGCCGAGGCGCCGGTGCCAGGTGGTAGAGGAAGAAGAAGCGACGAAGGCAGCTGACAAAACGGGCGGCGAAGAAGACGAAGGAGCCGCCGGGAAGCGAAGTGTGTAAAGGGGCCCGGTGCTGTCACATCGGAGCAGAGGACGCCGGGAAGCCAAATCCTTTACAGTAAGACCAGAAGAGTCAAATTCCACAGAACAAGAATTGTCAGCTGTAAAACGTCGAATAGAAAGAAGATTATGAACCATAGAAGGAGCAACAAGAACATCAGGAAGACGAAAGGAACCATGAGCACCGGCGGTACCCACAGACGAGACAGGAATACAGGAACCATTCGCGACCATAATGGACGAAGGAAGAGAGGAAGAAGGAGAGTGAACCGACGAAAGTATACCGGGGTCAGGAGTAGTGTGGTAGGTAGCCCCCGAATCAGCGATCCACTCGGGACTGACCGGAGGTGTCAGGCTCATGGTGCTGAACGAGCGAGCCAGGGCCGCCTGATCCCAGCCGGCGACCCCCGGTGGAGTCCCGGAGGGTGGAACCCACGACGTAGCAGGGAAAGCAACAGGCGAAGGACCGGCAGGAGGAGCCCCGGTGAGCATGGCCATCGGTAGGCGAGGATCGGCGCCGTGGGTGTGGTAGGGCCACATGGAGATGCGACCGGACTACGGGTTCTGGAACGAAGGCCACGGTGCCCCCCCGTGTGTCCCAGACGGTGCAGGAGGTTGGGGTTGACCACCCCGGCCACCCCCGCGGCCCCCCCCACGGCGACGACGAGAGCCACGACCCCCCCCACCTCCGCTCGGCCCGGAGGGAGGAGGGCCCAGGAGAGACGACGATGGCGGAGCCGACGACCGCGGTGGAGCAGGAGGACGCGGCGAAGTAGCAGCCAGGGCCGTCGAGGAGGACGAGGAAGTGGTAGAGCCCGGCTGGAGGCCCTGAGTGAGCTCCTCCATGACGAGATCGTCACGGACCTCCAGGAAGGTGGGGAAAGGCCTCTGGCGGGTGATCCACGTCCGGAGGTGGGCGTAGCGGTCGCTGAGCCCCCGGAGGACGTTGAGGACCAAGATACGATCCTCGACGGGCCACCCGAGATCCCCCAGGGAGTCAGCCATGCCCTTCATCCGACGGCAGAACTCGCCGACGGAGAGGTCACCCTGGACGAAGGTGCGGAAGCTCGCGTCGAGACGCAGTGCCCGGGCCTCAGCGTTGCCCAGGAACTGGCCCTCGAGGGCAAGCCAAGCCCGGCGCGCATCCGGAGAGGTGCGGACGAGGTCGTGGAGGTCCAGAGAGATCGTCCCCAAGATCCAGGAGAGAACGATGCTGTCGAGACGAAGCCACGACGGCGTCTGGACGGCGACCAGGGTGTCGACGAGGACGTGGTCGTCGAGGGCGTAGCGGCGAAGGGTGAGGAGGACCAGGTCCCGCCAGCGGGCGTACGAGGGCGACTCCGGCTCGAGGACGACCGGAACGAGCAGGCGAATGTTCTGGACCCCCCCCCCCGCCTGGTAGTGCAGCTGAGCCACGAGCGGGTCGGCCGGGTCGTGCCAGAGGACGGCGGTGTGAGACACGCGGCGACCCGGCGAGGCAGAGGAGTGGGCCCCAACGTCCTGGCCGACGGGGGAGGTGATGAGCCGCTCCGCCTCGGCGATCTGGCGAGCCAGGGCATCGGCCGCTTCTCGCTCGTGCTCCCACACGAGGGCGGCCGCCCGCACCCGAGCCTGCCCCTCCGCGGCAGAGGCACGTGCGGCGGCGAGGGCAGCGGCGAGAGACGAAGCGTCACGGCCGGCGTAGATCTGGGAAAGGAGAGGTGGCGGGGCCGGGAAGGCCTGGGCACCGGCAGTAGAGAGGGTGCCGGCGTCCAGCCCGGCGCCGGGAAGGTGGATGTGGGGCTGCTGGACAGCAGGTTGGGCACCATCAGTAGCCGGGAGGTGGGGCTGAGGGTCACCATCGGCCCCATCAGTAGCACCCGGGTCCTCAACCGCCGCGGAGGAGAGAACCTGGGCAGGCGCGGGTGTCCCAGGGGCGGCTGTAGGAGGAGGGATGGGCTGGCGCAGCTGTGGCTGTGGGTGGGACAGCGCTGCGGCAGGGAGAGGAAGGGGTCGGCCGGCACTGGGACCGGCGGCCTCCAGGCCAGCACCCTGCAGGCCCGCTCCAGGGAGGAGCGCCATGGAGGCAGGGGCGGCCGGGAGGGAGGCGCCAGGGAGGGAGCCAGGGAGGCCGACGGCGCTGGGGAAGAAGCCGGCGGTGGCAGCCGCGCCGGGGAGAAGACCAGCAGCGGCGGCCCCGCCAGGGAGAAGGGCGGCGGCGCCAGTAGCAGGGGAAGTGGCGCCGGTGAGCACCTGGGCCCAGGTAGAGGAGGAAGAGGAGAGGGGTGGGAAGTGAGAATAGAGGGAGGGAGGGGGAGGTGGACGGCCAGCCATGGCTCACCAGCAAGCCGGCGGCGGCCAGCAGGGAGGTGGCGGCGGCTGGGCGGCAGGGAGGAGGAAGAGAAGCTAACCTAGGCTGGATACCATGTTGGAATATACCATTCTCTATTGCAAGGGCTAACCCTAGAAGGGTAGCTAAATAGGTTCCATACATGGGCCACATGGGCCTTAGCCTCATGGGCCTACATATACTCCAACATGTTTCTGTTATTTGCTAAAATAATCTTAAAAGTTTTGATATCTGTAACTGCTGCCTCCACACTGTGATCAAACTGAGCATAGATAAATCATTGCTTCAAGGATATATATTTTGGAACTTTGATTCATGAGCAAAAGAAATGTTCATAAATTTCGATAGTATATTGTTTTGAAATTTTCTGATTAAATAGTTAAAGCAAAGATAGCTGTTTCCTAAAAAAAAAAGCAAAAAATAGCTGGTACAAACTATTCTTGCATTATGTCAATGAGTTGCTGAAAAGTATTTTCCATCTCCTTTTGTTTTCGAACGATGTTCCATCTCTTTTATGGATACAGTAATATTGTTTTTTATATTTTAATATTGTAATAATGTTTTTGCAGTATGCGATAGCACATGGTTGTCATACCAATGTATAATTTAAAAAATGATGTTGAGTTTATGACTTTCTGTGCTATACTCTTTCTGATTACTTTTCCCCCCTCTCAAACCACTATTCACCTACCCTTCGTAAATTATGTGCTTTTTGAGAAATAGGTTGCAAAAGAATTGCGCGATAGGGGTGTTTCGGCAGAGCATTATCATGCTGATATGGATATTGTTGCTCGTGAGAAAATTCACATGCGGTATGTACAGAATTCCCCTTGTATGCTTTTGTTGATTTCTCCAATGCAGCAATTGTCCTGTTGCTATGGTGAATGCCCTCAGTGCAAGTGTTTAAAAACATGGTGACAGCGATTGCTGTACTATGGCTGTATTCTGGCATAGATGGTCTAGCTGCCCAGGCAGTGCTGGGTGGTTTTCATGCTGCTGTTCTATCCTTGGTGGGTGGCAGGGGTGTCAGCTCTGCAGCTGGAGCTAGAGAGGTGCAGCTGCTAGGTAAAGGAAGCAATGAAGCAGTGGTATAAAGGAGGGGGTGGCAGTAGTAAAATGGAAGAGCCTATTGTCACCTTTTAAGTGGTGTATACTTGGGCTGGGTGAGCCAAAAGGTTGGGCCCTACTTAGTGAAGGAAACATAAGCCTTTTTTTTTGGTAAACCTTCCCTCTTCAAGTCTTAATCCTTCTTCCACTAGTTTATTTATTCAGACACTGCCACATGCTTATTTCAGTGCTAGCATGCCTTTTTCTAGTCTCTTCGCCTCCTTCCTCTCTCTTCCCTTAATATGACTGGCATCCTTAATATGGAAAGGATTGAGCGCTTGCTAGTGGTCATTATCTCATGCAGTTAATCTCCACAGAAGACATGGATTCGAGCAGGAACTCCAAGTGATGAATCCGACAAGATACTCTTTGCAACAGTCGACTGGGATGCATGGGACTCAACCAAAGGACGTAGCTCCTGTTATTTCCAATATCTCCAAGAAGAAAAACAAAATGCTTAGGGAAGTGCTAGAAGACCTAATTTACGTACTAGTGTCACGGTAGTCACCTCCTGTAGCCAACCACCTTCATTGCAACCCCCAAACTGCTGGATTGCCTTTTTAGCGTCCCTGTTACTTGAAACTCCTTTTAGATTTTATGTCTTCCATAGTACGATCTACATAACTTTTTTATTGTAAATAGTGTATACAACGCATCAGATTCCAGTCTAACTAAAAGAAAGATTGCATGATGATATGGCTGCTCTCATGTATTTACACAGATTAATAGTAATAGTATTGTGAAGATTTTCTGTCAATTGCTCTTTGGTTTAGGCCTTTAGAATTTAGAATATATTCATGGTCAAATATTAGAAAGTATGATTGCATGGAATCTAACATGTCGTAGAAGCACTTCAGGGAGTCTTTAAAAAATGTCAATGTCATATAAAAAAGAATAATTTAGGGAGTATTTCTATAAGAGCTGCTTTATTGCCATGGTTTTTAAGTCGTCGCCTAGGCGTCGCCTAGGCGTCCAGGCGCTGAAAAAACCTGGGCGTCCTGGACGCCACGACCAAAAATCAGCAAAATGAGAGAGCAGGGGAGGGAGGAGAGAGAGGAAGAACTGGAGGAGGACCAGGCAAGGCTGACGACCCACTTCTGCTTCCATCCCCTTCGGCTCTGGCTCTTGAAGGGCAGTAGCAGGGGATCTCGCATAGGGATCTAGAATGGGAGCGGCGGCAGCAGTGAGGAAGGGGAGGGGAGATCTTGAAGGGGGCGGCAGCAGCAGTGAGGAAGGGGAGGGGAGATCTGGAAGGAGACGGCTCCAGCAGTGGACATGGAGAACAGGATTGGGAGGGAGAAGAGGCACCTGGGTTGGAGTCTTGGAGAGTAGTATCGAGAGGAAGAAGAAGAGGCACCTGTTGAGGAGCAGGGGCAGACCTAGATAGTAGATGATAGTTGGGGAGGGCTTTTGTGGGCTGTTTGTTGGGCTGGGCCTTTTTTGTTCCTTGTCCTTCTTCTTTTATTTTTGTCATTTTCCTTTTTATCCCTTCTCCATGCTCCTGCTTTGAAGTTTTTTATAATCATATGGCATCGCCTTGTCTCGCCTTATGCTCGCCTAGGCGTCGCCTAGGCGACTCGAATGAGTGGCTCGCCACAGCTCGCCTTGCCGCCTTAAAAACCATGTTTATTGCACAAGTTTTTTTTTTTTGTGTGTGTGTGTAATTCGATGGCCTTATTTTGGTACTGAGGTAATCCACATTATCTTTTAAACAGTTGGAGCAAAGGACAATCACAGGTCATCGTTGGAACAGTATGTGCTCCTTATATCTCTCTGGGTGGGTGGGTGGTGTGGTTCTGTGCTACTCTGTCTCTAATAAGATTTTTGTGTGTGTATGGTGGACTATATAGGTGGCGTTTGGAATGGGAATCAACAAACCAGATGGTGTGTTCAATCTCAGAGTTCGATCATTATGATTGCTTGTTGTCAGAATTCACTTGAATACTTGTATAATTAAGTTACACAGTATAGTGGAAACAGTACCAGGATTCTTAAGCCAGATTAAGGGCCTGTTTGTATACACATAGCTAGTTACTAGTTGGGGTAAAAATTAGCCCAAATTAGCTATGGTTGGCTAGCTAGTTGGCTAACAACTAATTGGAGACTTGGCTAAAAAATTAGCCCACCTATTAGCTCTCCTGTTCGGATGTTCTAGAGCTAATTTTTAGCTAGCTAGTAATTAGCTCATGTACCCAAATAGGCCCTAATTTTGCATTTTATTGGTCACACTACTTGTGTGCATGACTCCCAAAGAAATTAGAAAACAGAAATGGGAGTGAGGGCAAAAAATGAATTGCCCTGTATTTGCCAGAAATCACCTTGTTTCTGGTCAGCAAACTGAAGGGCGCTGGTCTTCTAGTTTCCATACATGGGAAATGCTATGCCAATAATTTACCACTGTATCCATGTGTACTTGTTATTCCTGCCCTTATTCGCGGAGTAGGGGTAATACTGTTTCATAGTCTCTGTTATAGTTTAGTTGAGAATGTTTTAGCCATTCCATGTAAAATGTGCTCGTTCTAGGATATTAGAATGTCAGCTCGTCATGTGAAAACATGGATTTTTATGTCAATAAGCATTTCCCTTGAACTGGTAGAGACCGATGAGGCAGTAACATCTAATTTCTGCTATCACATGAGTAATGGTTTCAGTATTTCTCATTGCTTCGTTCTCAATAAAGTGTCTAAGAAATGTTTTTTCCTTGTAGTTAGATTTGTGATTCATCATAGCCTTAGCAAGTCTATGGAGACATACTACCAGGTTTGTTAATATCACACCTTGCTAGTTACACAGCCAAATATCCCTTCTAATAAACCTATCTGACTTCAGGAAAGTGGTCGGGCAGGGCGGGATGGATTACCTTCAGAGTGTGTTTTGTATTATCGACCTGGTGATGTTCCACGGCAGGCAAGATTAAATTTTCTGCTTTTCTCTCAGTGTAAGTCTAGTTTTCATCACTATATGTGCTATGTTTTCGATGAGCAGAGTTCAATGGTCTTCTATGAAAACTGTGGCCTTCAAAATCTATATGACATTGTGCGATACTGTCAGGTAAGCTCCCATGTTCCTCAGAAATACTATGGCAAATCTTTAGAGTGTCTACTTAGTTAGTATAAGATCATCTTCTATTTGATTTCTTTTTTCAAGTCCTTTGAACATAAAAAATTATTTATGTCAGTCTCTTTGCTACAAACAACTGTATATGCTACAAACAACTGTATAATCAAGCCTTTCTTTCAGTCACATACCACAATAATACCAGTGGGGCTACCTATCTGGATATTGATTGTACAACACTACTACAGGTTGCTGTCACTGAAGTGGCACAAACATGTAGTGGATCAACCTACCTTTCAGAAACCGTGCTAGGTTGAACATCATGAAGTGTTGACGTGACCATTTCAAATTCTGTGAGTTTGCTAGATAGCATAGAAACCATGGTAAACAATAGAAGGTTCAGTGGTTCTCAGGAATACAATCTCTCAACATAAAATAGGACAATAGTTGGTCATGTAGTGGAAAGCAAAATTGTAAAGTTTCTACAGTATACTTTCTCTTGATGTAGGATTTTGACCACAGAAATTACATATCCCATATCCATACTGTTTGTACAGATAAAAAGCATCAAGTAAAAAGTAATGGACGGAATAACCGTTGTCACAGGCCTGCAGTAGCATAGACATACTGTAAATCTTGTCGGAGGCGAGGAGCCTGTAGCCTAGTGGTTGCAGTGACCTTAGTAGCACCCCAGGTCCTGGTTCGAATCCTCGTGGGAGCAAATTTTACAGCCTGTTCGCTTGAGCTTTCAGCCGCTTATTTTCAGCCAGTCAGCAGTGTTTTTCTCTCACATAAACCAGCCAACAGTACTTTCAGCCATTTATTTTTAGCCCAAGCCAACAGTACTTTCACTCTCTGGTTCCCCTAGTCAGCATGGGTGAACCGACCTGTGGTGGGTGGGCCCTCTTGTAAGGGTCTGATAGTGGCCTCAAAGCACAGGTTAAGGCCCGAACCATAGGAGGCAGCATCCCCACGTATGAGGGGGCCCAGCTTTCGTGTGACCTTTCTCGGCTAGGCTTCGGTTGAGCTTTTCTTAGTAAAATACTGTGGGGCCGTTGGCCGAGTTTTTTTAAAGCTTGTCAGAGGTGGGATTCTACTAATTTGGATGTGTCATCTCAGAAAATGGCCTAAATAATGTCAAATAGCGGAAGTGCTTCTAGCACACTTGTATTTAAGAAACAATGGATTAAGTTGTTTCTGTCGTGTTGTTTTCTGTATAATGTGATGGCAAGGTTTTTGTTTTCCCAGTCTAAGAGCTGCCGACGTGGTGCTTTCTTTCGGCATTTTGGAGAGGCTCTGCAGGACTGCAATGGTATTTTCATGATACTTTATATTTCTCAGGAGCTAAACATTTAATTTACAGAATTTCTTTTTGCAGGAATGTGTGACAATTGTGCTTCTAGTATTGAGCTCAAGGATATAGATGCCACGTGTATGATAATTTTGCCTTAAGTCAGAAATTACATTTAATGGACTATAATTTGATTTTTTTTTCATCTATTCTTTTTGTTCATATTCCCACATTAATTTATGTGACTGTTATTCAGGCCATACCAAAATCATAGTTTCACTTCTACACGACTTGCAACTTAATGACCAAAGAGCTACACTGTTGCAGCTGGTGGATAAGTTCAAGGTGAAGTGGAAAGGTTTAGGTATATATCCTCTAGAAAATCTTTCAGGAGTATATTGTGCCTATTAGGTGTTAATTCATCAGTTTAGTGTCCTAATTTAAACTGCATATGTTAAAGCAGGTCGCTCGAATCAAGCTGTTGATCTTAAAAGAGAAGAAATTGAGCAGTTGATAGTACAGCTTATAGTTGACCATGTTTTGGTATGTGCGTGCTGCAAGTAGTACCAAGTGAACTTTTTTAATGCATCTTGTTGTTTGATCACCTTATACAATATTGCTAAGGTAAGATTGTTTCTTGCACTTTCAGAAGGAAGAATTTCAACATACAGCATATTCGACCAATGCATATGTTACATTAGGACCATTGTGGAAGCCAGCACTGGAAGGTAAAATACTGTATCATACTTGTAATAAAATAATTACTGCCAACTGCTGCTGGACTTCATGGTCTTCGCAATGCAGGGAACAGACCAGTGAAGCTTGAGATTGCTGTTTTGGGTTCTCAAGCCGGAGGTGGTGATACGTCCAAAGGCACAAAACGTAGCCGAATGAGCGATCTGGAATCTAAACTTGATGAACTGCGCAGGGAGTTGTCGTCCTCTAGTACCGGGGGCATAAGCATATTTCCCCATGCAGTTCTCTCCACTCAGCAGATTTCGCTCCTGAGCTGCCAGAAGCCAATCACTGAGGCCGAGGTGAGGTGTTTGTCATCTCTTTGCATTGCAAGCAAGCAATTTGGACCTAACATAACATGATGTGCATTCCATCTGTCCTAACCAGCTAGAGAAGGTAATTGGGAAGGTGAAGACCGAGAAGTATGGCGGCAGGATCATTGAGCTGATGCGGTCCCATATTGCCGATCCAGGAGCTGGTAATGGATCTGATGCTAAGCGGAGGCCCAAGAAAGATAAGGACGTTGTCTGTGTCGAGAGTAGCGACGATGAATAGCATTAGTATGCTTCTACAGCTATTAGGATCCATCGTTGTTTTATTTTTCACATCTATTGGGCAGTTTTCTTCTGTTTCCTGCCGTTGCATAATACAGACAGTGGGATAATCGAATAACTTGCCAGTAACAAGTGCGTGCAAATGGGCATATCAGTGCAGTGCTAGGACATGGGCAAAGTAAATGCTGTGATTGAGCATTTGCTTTTTGTATTGTGGAGGATATCAACTAGCGTAGCAGTAGCTTGTGCAGCGTGAAACACCCGCTTGTACACCTTGCGGTCTACTGCCTTTTTCTGCATTATTAAGCCATGTACTTTTTTACGCCTGGTGCGCCTCGGCGAGCAGTGTGGTTGCAGTATAAATATTGCTTCCTTCTCTTCTATTAACAATTGATTAAGTAGAGCTCATGCCTCGTTCGGAAAAAAAGCAAAAAACAAAAAACAGTAAAGAAAAAAAAAGAAAAAAAAGCTGTAAATAGTCTTCTGTTGAAATGAAAAGCCATTCTAAATTGTATGACGTTTCGATTTTTCTAGTTAATCTATATATACTATGTCTAGATACATAATAAAGCAATGTATTTACTATCTATATCTCTTATAAAGATAAATCCCACTAGTTATTTCTCTCAACATGCAAGCTATCCACCTAGGCAAAACACTATCACATACAATTAACATCCACTAAGCAAAGCTCTACTAGCTATTTTTATCAACATGCAAGTTGTCCATATACCCTAATTTGGGTTATCTCCCCCCATTAGTATAGACGATTTATTTGTCAATTGGTCTAAGTCGGGTGATACCACACATAATTCATTGTTATTAACTGCAGCATCAGCTCTATGTTGGACAATCTGGTTAACAAGAAACGAAGTGGTTTTTAACAAATGTAGACCGAAAACTTTTTTGCAGGTGCTATTCAAGGGAACCCATTGGCTACGGCAATGGGCAGGACTGCAGCGGCGTGATGATCTACGGGAAAAGTTGACCCTAATTGGGCAGTATTTGGAGACATCAGTATTGCACTTCTTCAGCTCCAATGGGTGGTTATCGACTAGGTTTATTGGTCTTCATTAGTCAGAACTTTACTTCCCGCTTTGTTTTTCTTGTGTCTGCTTGTAAGTTTGAGAACCTAGAAGATTGTGTGCTGGTCGTTGGACCAAACTTGGTAATAATTGGCCTGATTCTACCCTAGGGTAGATGAAGCCGGATATAAATTATCCATTATCTAAAAAAACCCTAATTCTTATTGATTAACATCCTAACCCATTTATATTTCTTCTTCATACCCGCGGCAACGCACAGGGAATCCTCCAAGTTTATATTTAGAAAAGTCAAAACGTCTTTGTCACACCCATTTTTAAGGACAAAAATAGGATGCATAAAGTACTCATGTGCGCCCCAGGACATGATCGCACACATAAGTAGACAAATTACATAGTATCATCACAGTGCTTATTACATAGCGAATAAATATTTAAGGCATAGTCTTGAACAATAGATAATAATAACTAATAGTAATCTCCAGCGGAAACTCCACACAGGGACACAGTTGACTGGTTGACACCAAGACTAGTATTCATTACGATAATCTTCCTCATAATCTTCATCTGTTATGGTGGAAATAGCAAGAGTGAGTCCATGTCGAACTCAACAAATATAACACAGGGTTCATGAGGCTCAAAAGGCTAGACACTGTTTAACTGCGTTTAGCTTTTATTCATATAATTAGCAATTGAATAGCATCAAGATAAACCGCTTCCCATTAAAGAACCAATGATCAATTGTAATAATGATAACGAATAGCATTAACATGAGCATAATAATAATCAACAATAATTAAACATAATATAGCAATGGTGATCATCTATCTGTAAATGTTCCAAGGCCGCTCGTATCCGTGAGCACGGCTAGTATACCAGTTTTTAACTCTGTGCAGAGGTGTACACTTTCACTGTGAGTCATGATTTCCAAATGAGTGGGGAGATCAAGCCCAAACACCCGAGAACCATATAAAGCCACTCAAAAGTTCGTCTAACAAGTTAGGGCCATTAGATTCACTCGGCAGGCAGATGTAGAACCCCCCTTCCCTGTGGCACAACAACCGCAGCCTATACACACTAGGCCAGGGGCTCGCACTACACCCAACGTGGCAAGCCTTTCTTACGTCATTTAAGGTAACCACTAACAAGCTAGAAAAGGTCTCTTGAACAACTAAAGCCAGAGCCATATAGCCCTCACAGCTGTACTGTATGTCCCGGATGATCACGTACAGATAAGTCCTTATGGAGAGAAACCAGAGCATCAAAATAATGCACATGCTCTAGCCCTCTTTTAACAGTAATAAAATCATCTTAATGGTTGATTGCTTGATCCATTAATCAAATTACAAGATCATTATTCATAGTTTAAGCACTAGCAGTAGCTACCCATATGCATCCCCAAGGTTGACAAGGAATCAAGATAACAATCACTAAGTTATAATTTCTACGGTTGTCAAGGTAAGCACATGCATATGTTTGATAATTCGATGTATAGGTAACAAGGATAGTCCTGTGTTATACTTGCCTTGATCAAAGCTCTCCAAGTGATACTGCTGACTTGGCTCAAAGTAATACTCCGAATCGTCCAGATACTGCTCACCTTCTATACTTGATCATCAATCAACAACATACATGCATCCAATCAAACATACACAAAGCAAACAAAGAGATATAATTAGAACAGTACACCAACAATAGCAAAACAGTAATAAAAGTTTATAAAACTCTTCTACACATTTCTACGATCACACAGACGCAAAGATCACCAAATTCGGAGTTAAAACGTATAAGTTATGAATTTTCTAAGATTTCCTATAGATAAATAAATACTTAATTATAAACTCGAAAAATAAATTATCAAAACTAACTGTACAACTACACTAACATGTAGAGCTCGCAAATACGAACCTAACGCAACTTGAACGGATCAAATCGGAGTTAAAACGAAGTTTTTATGACCAAAACAATTCTAGTGGCAAAACTGTAAATACCTGAAAACGTATTTTTGATTTAACCGGAAGAAAATACGCTTTTAAAATACGAAAACGCATTTTTAGCTTTACGCTATGGACCATGGGTTTTATTTAGAAGAAGTTCAGGGACTCTTAAGCAAAAATACATGGCCGAAAGGGTATGAGCCTCCTCCAACTGTTAGATCAAACTTGGACGCCTATGATTAAAAGGAGGGGGCGCACGGCATGACTCCCGCCGGGAACAGAGCATCCACGACGGCGCCATGACCGCCGACTAGCCGGAGTAGATGGATCGGCGATTCTGACCACCAATTGAGGGGCTACTTGTACCAACCGACTCGGAAGCTCGAAACGAACTTACCTACGAAGAAGATTGAAGCTCGGATGAGCCGAGGACAATGCTCAACTCGTTAGGGCGGACGGCGCACCCCTGCTCGCGTCGGTAATGGCACAATAAGCAATTAGCAACCCAATTGAAGACACCCTAATGTTCACAAGAACATACTAAAACTAGTAGGATAGTTTACAGTGGCAAAACGATGACGTACTCGTCGAATTGCTCCTCGCGGCGGCTTCTAGGGTTCGGCGACGCGGCTAGGGAGAAATCGCTACCCAATTTGCGAACAAAAAGGAAGGGCAAGTTCGGATAGAGCTTAAATAGAGTTGGGACACCTCAATTGGATCGGAAATCCCGAGAAAAACGGTTTTGATTCGGTGGATATCGTGCTCGAGACCGGCTCGGTCACGATAGAAGGAAGAAGAAGGCGCTGACAAATGGGGTCCAGTAGTCAGCGAAACAAGGAAGAAAAAGAGGGCGCAGCGGCTGGGCTCGGCCAACTGGGCCACTGCGACGCTGGGCCGGCCCACTCAGACGCGAGCGCGGGGAAGTATTCGGGCCGTCGGTCAGCAGCTGAAGGTAAGTTTTCTCTCTTTTTTTTCTTTTGTTTCTTTTCTTTTCTAATTTTCCAAACACATTTTCAAATCAAATTTTCCTAAACCAAATCAAATAAAACAAATATATAACCACACCACAAAATAAAATAAATGCAACAGCATGAATGCATCACCAAATAGTTTTAAAATTTTAATTTGCCATTAATTGTTATCTAATTTATTCAAAATTCATTATCTCTAAAATTTGGGTGTTACAAATTCTACCCCCTTAAAAGAATCTCGTCCTCGAGATTGGACTGCTTACTCAAACAATTGCGGATATGATTTCCTCAATTCATCCTCTCTTTCCCAAGTTGCCTCTGCCTCTGAATATCGATTCCACTGCACCTTGCACATTTTAATAACCCGACTTCGAGTAACTCTCTCAGCAGTCTCTAAAATCTTAATCGGAAACTCTTCATATGTAAGATCCTCCTTAACAGTTAACTCTTCTAAAGGTATCTGCTCCTCAGGCACCCGTAAACACTTCTTAAGTTGTGAAACATGGAACACATCATGCACTCCAGATAAATTCTCAGGCAACTCTAATTGATAAGCAACTTCCCCACGTCTAGCAATAACTTTAAATGGTCCAACATACCTTGGTGCTAATTTTCCTTTCATGTTAAACCTCTTCACACTTCTCATAGGTGACACCTTCAAATAGACATAATCACCTACCTCAAAAACTAGATCTCTTCTCCTATTGTCAGCATAACTCTTCTGACGAGACTGTGCCACCCTCAAATTCTCACGAATCACTCGCACTTGATCTTCTGCGTTTCTAAGAACATCTGTACCAAATACTTGAGATTCACCTGTCTGATCCCAAAACAATGGAGTTCTACACTTACGTCCATACAAAGCTTCAAACGGTGCCATCTTAAGACTCTGTTGATAACTATTATTATATGAGAATTCTGCATAAGGCAAACTCTTATCCCAACTAGTTCCATATTGCAATGCACAAGCTCTCAACATATCCTCTAATACCTGGTTGGTCCTTTCAGTCTGTCCATCTGTCTGTGGATGATATGCTGTACTAAAATTCAATTTTGTTCCCAATGATTCATGCACAGCTTTCCAAAAATGCGACGTAAACTGTGATCCTCGATCAGATACAATCTTCTTTGGTACTCCATGCAAACAGACTATTCTTTCCATATACAAGGTAGCTAATTGTACTCCCGTGTAATTAGTCTTGACTGGTATAAAATGAGCAACTTTAGTCAATCTATCCACTATCACCCAAATAGAATCATAACCTCTCTGAGTACGCGGTAACCCTACTATAAAGTCCATACCAACTTCCTCCCACTTCCATTCAGGAATCTTCATGGGTTGCAACAATCCAGCAGGTCTCTAATGCTCTGCTTTCACCCTCTGACAAGTATCACACAATGCCACATACTCAGCCACATCTCGCTTTAATCCAACCCACCAATATTTCTGTTTCAGATCCAAATACATCTTAGTACTACCAGGATGAATAGAATAAGCTGACTCATGAGCTTCGCGAAGGATTGCCTGTCTAACAGTTTGATCCTCAGGTACACACAGCCTCTTTCCAAACCATAAAATTCCATTATCATCCATCCGAAAGCCTGGTGACTTACCAATCACTATATCTTCCGCTACCTTCTTTAGTTTCTCATCCTTCAACTGACCCTTGTAGATTTCTTGCTCTAAAGTAGGCTCTATTACTAATTCCATTGTATTAGTAACAATTTCCAAATTCAAATACTCAAATTCAGCACATAACTCCCTAGTCATAGACAATGTTCGTATCTCATTAGCATAACTTTTCCTACTAAG
Organism: Saccharum hybrid cultivar R570; assembly: GCA_038087645.1. NCBI lineage: Eukaryota > Viridiplantae > Streptophyta > Magnoliopsida > Poales > Poaceae > Saccharum > Saccharum hybrid cultivar. Next base: position 26,817,150 of record JAQSUU010000066.1, on the reverse strand, counting down.
AGCATCAGCTACTACATTAGCCTTACCAGGATGATAGTGTATCTCAATATCATAATCCTTAATCAACTCTAACCATCTGCGTTGCCTCAAATTCAGATCTGACTGAGTGAAAATATACTTCAAACTCTTATGATCAGTGTATATATCACTCTTATGTCCAATCAAATAATGTCTCCAAATCTTTAAAGCATGAACTACAGCCGCTAACTCCAAATCATGCGTAGGATAATTCAACTCATGCTTTCTCAACTGCCTAGATGCATAAGCCACAACTCTGCCTTCTTGCATAAGAACACATCCCAAACCTTGACGAGAGGCATCACAATAAATAGAAAACTTCTTACTCAAATCTGGCAAAACCAAAACAGGCGCTGTAGTCAACCTCTTCTTCAATTCTTCAAAACTAGCTTGACATTTATCAGACCACACAAATTTGGCATTCTTCTCTAACAGAGATGTCATAGGTTTAGCAAGTTTAGAAAACCCTTCAATGAACCGTCTATAATATCCAGCTAATCCCAAGAAACTGCGAATCTCGCTAGCATCAGTAGGTGGTTTCCAATTCAATACATCCTTTACTTTACCTGGATCCACTGATATCCCTCCATTAGAAACAATATGACCAAGGAAAGAAACTTCCTTCAAACAAAACTCACATTTACTTCGCTTCGCATACAGTTTATGCTCTCTAAGCTTCTGCAATACCAACCTCAAATGTTCAGCATGCTCTACCTCTGTCTTGGAAAATACCAGTATATCATCAATAAACACTACCACAAACTTATCCAAATATTCCATGAACACCTTATTCATCATGTACATAAAGTATGCAGGTGCATTGGTCAATCCAAACGACATAACAGTATACTCATACAATCCATACCTTGTAGTAAAAGCTGTCTTTGGAATATCAGAGGCACGAATCTTCAACTGATGATAACCAGAACGTAAATCAATCTTAGAAAACACACAAGCACCTCTCAACTGATCAAACAAGTCATCAATCCTGGGCAAAGGGTACTTATTTTTGATAGTTACCTCATTTAGTGACCGATAATCAACACACATCCTCTTACCACCATCTTTCTTATCAACAAAAATAACTGGTGCTCCCCAAGGTGATGAACTAGGTCGAATAAAACCTTTATCTTGTAATTCTTTAATTTGTTTCTTAAGTTCTTCTAATTCATCTACTCCCATCCTATATGGTTGTTTGGCTATAGGTGCAGTTCCAGGAAGTAATTCAATAAGAAATTCAATGTCTCGGTCAGGTGGCATACCTGGCAATTCATCAGGGAAGACATCCGGAAATTCCTCAATCACTGAATTCTCCTTAATAGTATCTTCAAGCTGATTCACCACAGCGGTTGGTTGCTTCTGCACTGCTACATCCACATTGATTTTATCTCCATTAGGTGCAGTCACAACTACCACTTTCTGCTGACACTGAATCTCTGCCTGATTTTGCTTCATCCAGTCCATACCTAATATCACATCAATACCAGATGTCCTCAACACTATAGGAGTTATCTTAAACTCTACCCCCCTTAATACCATACTAATTGGAAGACAACGATTACTGGTTTGCATGGTACCTCCAGGTGAATTTACTAAGAGAGGTTCTTTCATAGCTAGCATGGGTATACTATGCATTTTAACAAAAATGTTGGATATGAATGTATGAGATGCTCCAGAGTCAAAAAGAACAGTTGCGGGAGTGGAATGTACATTGAACGTACCAATCATAACTTCTGGTGCATCATGAGCTGTATCAGAAGACACGTGATTCACCCTTCCAGTACCAGATTGCCTCTGGTTGCTCTTCTGGCTCTGAGGAGTCTGCTGGTTCTGCTTCTCAGGACAATGATAAGACATATGGCCCTCTTTACCACAGACAAAGCATCTAGTAGGCGTGCTGGGAGCACTATTCTTTATGGGGGTAACATTGGGATTTCCAGTGCGAGGAGTCTGTTGCCCAGTCTGCTGATACTGTTGACGCTGTGGATATGATGAACGTTGCTGCGACTGGTTACTTTGCTAATTTTGGGACCACCTCTGATTCGGATTGCGATTCCACTGGCTAACCGGTCCCTGAAACTTCTGATGAAAACCATGCTGAGAATTTGTGCGTTGACGGTTGTTGCTTCCTGAGCTTTGTACCTTCATCTTCCTCTTCCTATCCATCTCCCTGCGCTCATTATCAAGCACAATAGCTTTGTTTACCAGCTCTTGAAAACTAGAATAGTTGTTCCCCTTCAACTGCAAGCGAAGATCATAATAAATTCCCTTCAAGAAAAGACGCTGCCTGTCTGCATCTTTCCTCACTTCATTAGGAGCATAGCGAGCCAGTTGTGTAAACCTGTCATGATATTCACTAACGCTCATCTGTCCCATCCTAAGGTTTCTGAATTCTTCCTGCTTCAGCTCAATTATACCTTCAGGAATATGACGAGCTCGAAAATCTCTAACAAACTCATTCCAAGTGATAGGAGGAGCATTGTTAGGGCGTGCAGCTTGATACGACTCCCACCAAGTCTGAGCTGTCCCCTGTAACTGACCAGATGCATATAATACCTTTTCCATATCATTGCATTGGGCTATATTCAACTGTTTCTCCACTGCCCTCACCCAATCATCTGCCTCTAAAGGATCAGCAGCATGAGAAAACACTGGAGGGCGTCCCTTCAAAAATTCCCCACGTTTGTCCCTTACTTGCACAGGTGGTGGTCCTCCTGCAGGGGGATTGTTCTGCATGTGCTGCATAAACATCTGCATCATCTGATTCTGAGTTTGCATGAGTTCCTCCATAGTAATGGGTAGGTTAGCACCTCCACGACCTCTGCCACGACCTCTGCCTGACATCTGTTTCCAAAAACATAGAAATTGAAGTTCAGTACAATCCAAGATGACGTATTCAATAGATAAGCAAAATCTGATGTTTTTTTTTGGGCGAACTCCAATTTCAGCAACTCAGTAAAACTGTCATATCTCAAGCTACAGACGTCCAATTCAGATGATCTTTACATGGTTGGAAAGCTTACAAAATTATCTACAACTTTTATTCACAACACTTTTTCTGATTCTGTCAATAAATTGGTCAAAAACTGAACTTAACCGAAACTGTTTCAGAATTCCAGACTGTGCAGTAACCCCAACTTGGAACAGGTATATCTCTTAGCTCTTAATAGATATTAAAGTAATTCTTACGAGGTTGGAAAGATATAGAAGTCTAATTATTCCCAGTAAAATTTCTTAAATTTCTCATGAACGGATTTTAAGTTATTTCTAAAACATCCCAGACTGATCCAAAAATCAGCAAAGGACAGAACTAAGTTAACCTCATATTCAACTAATATATTTTGATCAAACTTAATATTCTTAACCATGGAACTTGTAGCCATATCTACAAAACTCCAGCACACATTACAAAGATCCAAATCACACATTATCATAATAACAATCCATCAATCACACAATTGTTCACACCACAAACTGACTCTTAAAACAATCCAAACTTAAAATTAACTCGAAACTACTATCGTTCCTATTACATAGGGATTTTTCCTATTTCCTAATTAAGCTTCTCATAAATCTTGGGACGACCTAACTCCGCCCTTAATTGGTCAATCTCCTTATAAGCTTGCTCCTTAAGTTCTTTTTCCTTCAGCAACTCATCCTTCAAATCCACCTCATGGAGAGCCAATTCACGAGCTAATCCCACCGTAGCTTGTAAAGTCAAAGATGAATCATCTGCAAGCGGCACGGTCCAAATACCCTTGTCATGTAGGAAACAAGGAAAATGCCGGAGTGCACCCTTTAACGTCTTGTCCGAGCGTAGACCATGCTAGTAGACAAATGCATTGTAGGCGACATCCTCCATGCTTGTTTCCACGGTTGCCCGGCTCACTCGAGTAATGAACTTTGACTCCACCTTAGGCTCTTTAGTGGTAGGATCCCTTTTCTTGACCCATAACTCCGTTTCCCAATAGGAATCCATCCATGGATGATTATACTCTGCACTGCGATACTCCAACGTAGCTTCCCAGTCGTAGTAGTAGTTATCCAAGGTTCTTGTCAACATGTTATGGAAGAAAGCATCAGCTTTAGGAACCATGATATGAAGCTTCGTGGTCCATCCCATAGCTACATCCTCCATTGGTGTATCACCAACTCTTGATTCAGCATCAGATAGCTCTTGATCACCATCTTCATACGGCTCCTGGGGTTTGAAACGGGCAACGTACTGTGCAGCTGACAGACGGAGATGAAGAGGCATCTACAAGATTTAGACATGGATTAGATAGAATCAATGTATTTTCGCAATAGAATAAAGTAGAGGAAGCATAAAACTTTAGTAATTAACAAGGTGAAAAGAGGAAACATGAATTAAGTGAAGTATGGATGCTATCAACGACCATTCTAACTAGGCTTGCGTCCTACAGTCAACACGGCTCTGATACCAATCTGTCACACCCATTTTTAAGGACAAAAATATGATGCATAAAGTACTCATGTGCGCCCCAGGACATGATCGCACACATAAGTAGACAAATTACATAGTATCATCACAGTGCTTATTACATAGCGAATAAATATTTAAGGCATAGTCTTGAACAATAGATAATAATAACTAATAGTAATCTCCAGCGGAAACTCCACACAGGGACACGGTTGACTGGTTGACACCAAGACTAGTATTCATTACGATAATCTTCCTCATAATCTTCATCTGTTATGGTGGAAATAGCAAGAGTGAGTCCATGTCGAACTCAACAAATATAACACAGGGTTCATGAGGCTCAAAAGGCTAGACACTGTTTAACTGCGTTTAGCTTTTATTCATATAATTAGCAATTGAATAGCATCAAGATAAACCGCTTCCCATTAAAGAACCAATGATCAATTGTAATAATGATAACGAATAGCATTAACATGAGCATAATAATAATCAACAATAATTAAACATAATATAGCAATGGTGATCATCTATCTGTAAATGTTCCAAGGCCGCTCGTATCCGTGAGCACGGCTAGTATACCAGTTTTTAACTCTGTGCAGAGGTGTACACTTTCACTGTGAGTCATGATTTCCAAATGAGTGGGGAGATCAAGCCCAAACACCCGAGAACCATATAAAGCCACTCAAAAGTTCGTCTAACAAGTTAGGGCCATTAGATTCACTCGGCAGGCAGATGTAGAACCCCCCTTCCCTGTGGCACAACAACCGCAGCCTATACACACTAGGCCAGGGGCTCGCACTACACCCAACGTGGCAAGCCTTTCTTACGTCATTTAAGGTAACCACTAACAAGCTAGAAAAGGTCTCTTGAACAACTAAAGCCAGAGCCATATAGCCCTCACAGCTGTACTGTATGTCCCGGATGATCACGTACAGATAAGTCCTTATGGAGAGAAACCAGAGCATCAAAATAATGCACATGCTCTAGCCCTCTTTTAACAGTAATAAAATCATCTTAATGGTTGATTGCTTGATCCATTAATCAAATTACAAGATCATTATTCATAGTTTAAGCACTAGCAGTAGCTACCCATATGCATCCCCAAGGTTGACAAGGAATCAAGATAACAATCACTAAGTTATAATTTCTACGGTTGTCAAGGTAAGCACATGCATATGTTTGATAATTCGATGTATAGGTAACAAGGATAGTCCTGTGTTATACTTGCCTTGATCAAAGCTCTCCAAGTGATACTGCTGACTTGGCTCAAAGTAATACTCCGAATCGTCCAGATACTGCTCACCTTCTATACTTGATCATCAATCAACAACATACATGCATCCAATCAAACATACACAAAGCAAACAAAGAGATATAATTAGAACAGTACACCAACAATAGCAAAACAGTAATAAAAGTTTATAAAACTCTTCTACACGTTTCTACGATCACACAGACGCAAAGATCACCAAATTCGGAGTTAAAACGTATAAGTTATGAATTTTCTAAGATTTCCTATAGATAAATAAATACTTAATTATAAACTCGAAAAATAAATTATCAAAACTAACTGTACAACTACACTAACATGTAGAGCTCGCAAATACGAACCTAACGCAACTTGAACGGATCAAATCGGAGTTAAAACGAAGTTTTTATGACCAAAACAATTCTAGTGGCAAAACTGTAAATACCTGAAAACGTATTTTTGATTTAACCGGAAGAAAATACGCTTTTAAAATACGAAAACGCATTTTCAGCTTTACGCTATGGACCGCGGGTTTTATTTAGAAGAAGTTCAGGGACTCTTAAGCAAAAATACATGGCCGAAAGGGTATGAGCCTCCTCCAACCGTTAGATCAAACTTGGACGCCTATGATTAAAAGGAGGGGGCGCACGGCATGACTCCCGCCGGGAACAGAGCATCCACGACGGCGCCATGACCGCCGGCTAGCCGGAGTAGATGGATCGGCGATTCTGACCACCAATTGAGGGGCTACTTGTACCAACCGACTCGGAAGCTCGAAACGAACTTACCTACGAAGAAGATTGAAGCTCGGATGAGCCGAGGACAATGCTCAACTCGTTAGGGCGGACGGCGCACCCCTGCTCGCGTCGGTAATGGCACAATAAGCAATTAGCAACCCAATTGAAGACACCCTAATGTTCACAAGAACATACTAAAACTAGTAGGATAGTTTACAGTGGCAAAACGATGACGTACTCGTCGAATTGCTCCTCGCGGCGGCTTCTAGGGTTCGGCGACGCGGCTAGGGAGAAATCGCTACCCAATTTGCGAACAAAAAGGAAGGGCAAGTTCGGATAGAGCTTAAATAGAGTTGGGACACCTCAATTGGATCGGAAATCCCGAGAAAAACGGTTTTGATTCGGTGGATATCGTGCTCGAGACCGGCTCGGTCACGATAGAAGGAAGAAGAAGGCGCTGACAAATGGGGTCCAGTAGTCAGCGAAACAAGGAAGAAAAAGAGGGCGCAGCGGCTGGGCTCGGCCAACTGGGCCACTGCGACGCTGGGCCGGCCCACTCAGACACGAGCGCGGGGAAGTATTCGGGCCGTCGGTCAGCAGCTGAAGGTAAGTTTTCTCTCTTTTTTTTCTTTTGTTTCTTTTCTTTTCTAATTTTCCAAACACATTTTCAAATCAAATTTTCCTAAACCAAATCAAATAAAACAAATATATAACCACACCACAAAATAAAATAAATGCAACAGCATGAATACATCACCAAATAGTTTTTAAAATTTTAATTTGCCATTAATTGTTATCTAATTTATTCAAAATTCATTATCTCTAAAATTTGGGTGTTACAGTCTTACAATTTAGACACTTTAGAATAGAGCAAGTATTAGGATAACTCGGCGTTGCTGCAGGAATCACAAATGACTATACATCTTATATTTACTTTCATGAAGGGATAAATTATTATAATTAAATTTTAGTGGATGGTGGTACACTGATGAGTACAAATAAATGTATGTTAGTAGATGATGTGGTTTACTGACGTGGATAATTTACATGAATAGATATATGCTATAGCTGCACGTGCTAGTGGGTTCCTAATATGGATGACTTGCATGGGATAGAATATAGTAGGGATTAAGATTATAAGATATTAGATAATACCCTGCGTGTTGCTGTGGGAGTTCTATAATAATAGTATGTGGGAGGAATTATGGCACATAAGAAGCACTATTAAGCTAGAAATCCTTGGTTCTGGTTAAGCAAAAGTTCAATTTAGTGACTATACAGATTGCACAACTCAAACATCTTGGCGCCTAATTAAAATTTGAAACTCAAAGATTGATGAAACCGTTTACATGATGCAAAACCAACATATATTTTGCAGTATATTAATATTCAAATAAAAAGGCAGAGAAATATAAGTCATTCCAACTTTCTTGGAGGGTCAAAGCATTCCAAGTTTGAACAAATTGATGTAATAAAATAATAACATTTATGACACCAAATAAGTATTATTAGATTCTTCATTAATTATATTTTCATAGTGTATCTATTTGATGTCATAAATCTTTGTAATTCTCTCTATAATTTTGATCAATCTTGAGATGCTTTGACTCTTAAGAAAGATAAAAGGACTTATAATTTAGAAGGAGGGAGTAGTTTCAAAGAGTATATATTATTTAAGGGTTGCTTGGAACCGAATAATTACTCAAATCCCTCCACTTTCTAGCAGTTTGATGTGCATTTAGTGCAGAAGATTGTAGTAGAGGCATGAAGCTATGAAGATTGAAGACCTACAGAGAAGATGAAAAAGGTTTGGTCATACCGTCATGGGGTTATTGCAAGAGATGTGGAACATATTTTGATGATGTGGTAACACGAGAAGTGAGAAAAATGCTTTTGTGGTCTCCTATTTAGATATAACTAGCAAACATACTTATGCGTTGCAACGGGAGAAATAATCTATCGAATTTTTATGAAAAACACGGCCAGAAATGTTTAATTGAAGAGGGATGTCTCTTTTGCATATTTATCTGAATGAATAGCCGACCTTGGATACTCTGTTTTCTTATGCTGCCAAACCATTGCTTTGTACTGCTGCACCAAGCAAAGCTATTGTCTTTACCACCTGCATGATGAACAATACTCCATTGAGAATGAAACAACACCATTCAGTCTTATTTGGTTCTGTTGTTCGGCAAGACATCACGATAAATCCTTGGAGTCAATTGATGCTCCATGGGCCCACTTTGATGCTTACACCACTTGCATGCTCCTGAGCACTAAAGTCCGTTGCCCAATCCGAACTCCTTGTTATCTCTCTCGGGTTTGAGACTGAGACTGATACACACGTCTATGATCCATCTCTGTCGTGCGCTTCTCACAAGTTCTCTCCTCCATGGCCACACGTCTCTCCACGACTCGCCCTCTACAGCTTGTGGCTGTGCATCTCTCTACTCTCATCCACTTGTTGATCGGCCCCTATTTATTCAACGAGGTCGCTGGAGAAGCACGTAGGCCAACGCCGGCACAAGCAGCAAATCCATGGCTTGAGAGGTAGGCTAGAGTGAGATGTTGACAAGCACGGGCTCCTCCACACTGTGTTTGGTTTGCACCTCCTGAAATTTAGTCACCTAAGCCAGCTTTTATCCCTGTTTGGTCTGGTAGACTAAAAAAGACTAAAAAAAGGCCTTTGTGAGGCAGCCTGACAAAAAGGTGAGGTTAGTTCCATTTAACAACATTTGAGTGACTAGTTGGTTAAAGCCCTTTTAGTCCCATTTAGTCAAAGTGTTTAGATAAAAAGTGACTAAATGAAACTAATTTGGACTAGATTTAGAAGGTGAAAAGTGAACTGCTCTATCGCGAACAGCGAGGTCAAGCTATGATCTACAATCTACTCGCTACAATCTTCTCGTCTCTCCATCCTTGGCATTTGGCATTGGAATCGCTCCTCTTCACCAGCTCCATGCATGGTGAATGTAGGGAGGTGTGATGCTGATGATGACACATCAGCACACCACCAGGCCTTAGGCTATCCGCACTCATGGACCTCTATATTCATCCTCTATACTTCCTAGTCAGCAAGATTCTCTCCTCTATACTCAATTCTCTCGCACCCATCCATCCTCTATATCATCCTCTATCCACTCTATCCACTATGGGACCCACTTGTCACTTTATCTAAATATATCCATGTGTGATCTAGTTTTGAAGGATTTATTGAGACGAATTTAATGGTGCGATCGATATTTAATTTAGATTTTTGGTTTGTGAGTTATAGCATTTTTTCCTTTGTTTAGCTAGTGGGGCCTGTCACTACACACTATAGAGTAAGCACTGTACTACTCTAAATATAAAGTAAGAGAAATGATAGAGTATCGTTTTAGAATACCCAGTGCAGCAGTTTTTACTCTATGTTTATACTCTAAAGTTTTAAAGTATCTTTTAAGTACCCAATGCGAGTAGTCGGCCTCCAGCGAGCACCTCCTCCACCGGCTCCATTTAGTTGTCTGTAAGAGGTACAGTAGTTGAGCATATATCGGTCTTATCCGAGACATGTATTAGAAGCATGTGCACAATAATAACCCAAAAACGAAAGGTTGATAAGGGGATTGGAACAGGCTACCATCAGAGTATGAGACCAGAGGTTCTTTTTGTAAATAAATTTAATTGGGATGCATGTGTCCAAGAAAAGAAAAACGTCCCTGTTGCTGTGTCGTCGTTTTCCGGAAAACTACCATTTCTATGACTACTTACTAAATAAAGGGTGCGTTTAGTTTCCTATTTCACCTAAAATTTTTTATGTTTTGGCTTTTTATTTTACAAAATGGAACTAAACACCATGTAAAATTTTTGGCAAAAAGGTATCCATTCTCCATTTTGGATTTTGGTCTCAAGAGGCTAATAAAAAAGCAAAAAAGCTAAAAAGTCCTCACCCACTCTATGAAAAATTTGGCATTTTGGATCGAACTAAACACACCTATAAAAATTTTGGTATTTTGTATTTTATGGGAACTAAACACAGCAATGGATATACTCCCTCCGTCCCATTAAAAATGTCGCCCGGGAAACGTGTTTGTGAGGGGGACACGCTTTTCCAATGACACTTTCAATGGGACGGAGGGAGTACAAGATACACCGGCGGCTTATGTAACAGACGTGATTCAGCTCACACATCACATCCGCGTGGCTCCTCTCACAGTCACACAGAAGTACGCTAGCTAGTTAGCCATGGCGGCGTCTTGTGCTTCGAATCAAAGGAGAGGCGTGCCCGTGGTAGCTCTGAGTTTGGGCAAGCCGATGCCGCGCCTCGGCTTCGGCACGGCGTCGGCGACTCTGGGCCAGGCCGAGGGCCGCGCCGGCGTGATAGAGGCCGTCCTCAGCGCTCTCAACGCTGGGTACCGCCACTTCGACACGGCGTCGGCGTACAACACGGAGGCCGCCGGCCGCGCTTGGGGACGCCGTCATCCACGCCGTCCGTGACGGGATTGTCGCCTACTGCGACGACCTCTACATCACGTCCAAGCTCGCGGTCACCGACGCGCACCCCGGCCGTGTTCTGCCGGCGCTCCACAAGTCACTCCGGTTGGTTCTTATTGCAACACAGCTCATCATCACTCTAGCTATTTGGTTGGTTTGATTCTTCATAAGAAAAGGTCAAAAACGATGATCTCTTTAATTTGCGCATGCGTGGTTCAATTCGATCATCAGGAACCTGCAGATGGAGTATGTGGATCATAAGAAGCTAGAATACTTGCTATCCTTTGCAAAGATTCCCCCGGCTGCCAACCAGGTGATTCCTTTCGTTCCTTGGTGCCCATTATTCGATCGTCTGGAAAAAGAAGCAAACTGTACTGTTTTGAAGACGAGCAACTGCATGCACAAAACCATGGTATTTCATCTTTGGGCTTTTTGTCTGAGGGACATCCAGAAAGTTTGGTTTTGTGTAGCACACACCGCACTCATCATTTTTGCCTGTTGGACATTATGAAGACGGAGTTTTAGTGTATCACACACCGCATCAAATAAAAAAAAGATTGTGCAGCCTGGGAAGAGAGAGAGGCCTAAACAGACCATTATGCCCTTGCAACTAGAATCAACCCATTTCTCACACACAGCACGCATATGCAAACTAATAAATTGTCAGCTTGCATTAACAAGACGCTGGCATAATTAAACTATATTTGGATACTGCGTTTGCAGTTCGCGCACAAAATATTGGTTTGGGCTTACAGAAAGTCTTCCATGGGTGACCAGCATGTCACACAGCAACCTAATTAGCATAACAGGGACCAGCAACTTAACATGTTGCAAATTTACATTGATTTGACATGTCAAAAGCCTTCCTCCGAATTACTAGCACACACATCAGGGCTGCATGAGTTGCTCCAGCGCCACTGTACCAAGCACCTCGGCTTCCTCCATTGCTAGTTTTCTTGCTCGGCTGTTAAGAAAAAAAAAGTAAAGATAAACCAAAATGTTGATTCAAATATCAACTTGGTGACACATATCAGTTCAAAGAAAACTGTGTACCTCCTAGTCAATGCTCCGGGACTGTTGTCAAGGTACAGTGGGCTTGATGGTCCTAGCTGAATTTTGAGTGGTGTACTAATTGTGTTGGCTGGTACTCCGTGACTTGTGACTTGGTCTCTTGCAATTTTCTTAGCTTGGCTGTGTAAGCAATTAAGAACAAAAAAAATTAGTTGAGATATCAAGTGAAATCTGATAGTGATTAGGGTTAGTTCAAAGCATTTTACCTCCTAGTTAGTGCTCCAGGACTATAGTTAAGGTCCAATGGGCTTGATGGTGCTTGTTGCAGCCTAAGTGGAGTACTCAGGCTAGTTGGTACTACTTCTGTTATGACTTCCTTATTTTTCTTGGCTCTCTTTTTCATAGGTTTTGGTGTACTTGAGCTGGCTGCTCCACCAGTTACTGTTATGACTTCCTTCAACTTTTTGGTTCTCTTTCTCTTAGGTTTTGGTGGTGCTGGGGGAGGAGCATCAGAGTCATATACAGTCTCATTGCATGTTTTTTTGTATGTGTCCAAACTGACCACATCTTTTGCATTTCTTCCTTTTTTTGCTTCCACCTTCCTCAGCTGCTCTGATCCTCCTTGACCTTGGTCTACCTGCTGCCCTATTGAGTGCTGGAGGCCATAGCTTGAATCCTAAGTCCACTTGTGGCCATTGTGTCTTATCTGGCATAGGCTCGATCCAACCTTCATATGCAGCTTTAAACTTGAATACAGTGTAGTAGCTATCAACATAATCATCCAACTTTAGACCCCTGTAAGAGCATATCAAACTGATTGCATGAGTACATGGCAACCCAGTGATCTGCCATCTCCTATAGCTGCAGGTTCTTTCTATCAGGTTCACGGTATGTCTCCAAGGATTCAAGTCCCTATAAACACCACTGATCTCTGCTATGTGGCCAACACCTTTGTGGATTGTATAACCAACCAATCCTCTACTCTTTGCATTGAGTTCCTTTATGATGTGCGGCAACACTTTACTATTTAGTTTCATTGCCAGGTTTCACCTCTGAAATAGTTTTTCCATAATTTTTTGTCTAATTTTATCCATCAACTCTATCACAGGAAGTGACTTGTCTTCTTTTATCCAATTGTTGAAACTTTCAGCTATGTTATTGGTGACATAGTTACACTTGCTTGATGTGGAGAAGTCAGTTCTTGTCCACAGATGCTTGTGATTCTCCTCAATCCATCTCATTGCTTTTGGTGATGCTTTCTTCATGATATTGTAGTGCCAGTCAAACACCTCCCTCCTGTAAGCTCTTGATGCAGGCCAAAGGTGTCTCTCAAACACCTCTCCATGAAATCTCTTCTTAAAGTTCTTAAATAGATGTCTCATGCATTCCCTATGCTCTACTCCATTGGTGAAGATTATGGTCACCGCTGAGTCAATTCCTTTCCCAACATCAGTTGAGATGACAAGTCCAGGTGGGGATCCAATTGCCATTTGTAGCTTCCTCATGAACCATCCCCAACTTTCCTTGCTCTCTGACCCAAAGACTCCATATGCCACAGGGAACATCCAGTTGTGTCCATCAATGGCTATAGCAGAAGCTAGCTGCCCCTTCCACCTTCCAGTAAGAGCAGTGGAATCAATGCCCAAGTATGGTCTGTATCCATTTTTGAAGCCATCTATACATGGTTTCAAAGCAATAAACATTTTGCTAAATCTGATCTTAGATCCAACCTTTTCATAATCTATCTCTACTATGCTTCTAGGAGACTTTCTCCCTACTTCAGACTTGAATGCAAAAGCATATTTAAAGCTGTCCTCCCACTTGCCCAAAATCTCATCAAGAGCTAACTACTTCCCATTGTAGACAACCCAATATGATAACTTGACCAAGTACTTCTCTTCCAACTTTTGAAGCAAAGTAGAAGCACCAATTGTAGGGTCATCCCTCAGCCATTGAGCCACCCTGTCCCTAACCCAAAATTGATTAGCCATGCAGTTTCTTTCTTGTTTACTTGTGCTTTTACAGTAGTGCTTGTTAGGTATCTTCTTAATCTGCAAAAGTGTTTAAAACTAAAGTATATGACTCAAAAGTAAGGATTAGAATACAACTGTTTGACTAAATAATAAGAAGATAAATTAATTACCATCCATGTTCTTCCATCCTGCAACTGTGATGCATGTATCCTCCACTTGCACTTCTTGGCTTTGCAGAAACCTCTATGTCCTGTGGCTTTGCTATAAGGAGCTGCAAGTTCAATCTCATTCAAAATAGCATATTGCCTAATAGCCCTTTTGAAGGTCTGTCCATCCTCAAATGTCACACCAACTGCAATCTTTGGATTTTCTAAGTCAGTTACATGGTCAAGAATCTCACAACCTACCTCATCATCAACAGCACAATCATCATTGTCTTCTTCATCAGTGTCAGGAATGTAATCATGGTCATTTTCAGCATCAGAACTCAAGTTAGCATGAAAGACCTTCTCATCATCTACGCCCACATACTCTATTTCGGCATGTTCACCCCAAGGATCATCTTCTGCAGCTTCACCCAAAGGATCATCATTTGCAGGACTTTCCTCCATGTTAGCAGCAGGCTTAGCAGAAGCTAGTCTAGCTTTAGCAATAGGCTCAGAAGGATAAGCATCTTTTGTAGCCCCATGTATAATAGGACCTGCCACAACAGTACATGCGCTCCGCTGTGTGGATTGTGCATATGAATATGCTACTACACAAGAAACTACACTACTACATGGCTGGTTAATGACTGAAACAAGCAGAGGGAGCCTTCGCGTGTCCCAGTACATCTCAAATGCGGCAAGCAGTGTTGCGTCCGAGACAATCTCCTTGTACTCACCTGCAATCTTGTCCCAAAAGGTAACAGACAGACTTTGGTTCCTACCATGCTTTATCTCTTCATCTAAGTCAGCATAGAAATCCATCCACGAAATTGTATCCTTGTCGCGAACCCAATTCTTATGGCTGCTAACATGATACTCATGTCTACCATTTTCCACATGCTGCTCATAGGCTGGGATATGAATGGAAAGTCTACAAGCTGCATTGGGATCCATCCTATTGCAGCCAAATGCAAAAGAAGAATGACGGATTCAAACATGAGAATTAAATAATCGAACTAATAAAACACAGTGAAGGACTAGATGCCTAACTCTACATCATGAACCTAGCTACAAGCATCAGCTACAAGCACGAACTAGATCCCCAAACCTCGCATTTAATTCCTGAATTCTAATCGCATGGAAAAGCACGAATGAAGGATTTAGTCTTACTCGACGGGAACCCATGATAGATTCACTGGGGAATCAATGCAGTGTAGGCGCCCTGTTGGGGAGCGATTCGACACCATTGCCCTACCTCACGTGGGGGAAGGGCCTACCCCCGCTGATGCTGCTGCCTGCCGTGCAGACCTGGGCTCGGTGCCAGCCCACCCTAGCGCCACATGCTCTGGGTTGGAGCAACGCCTGCTGCAGTTGGTGGCGGCCGGCGGAGGCCTTGTTTAGATTCGGTGGTAAAGTTTGTATAGTAATTGTCCCGTCATACTATAGCAATTTTGTTTTTATTTGGTAATAATTATCCAAACATTGATTAATTAGGCTTAAAATATTCGTCTCGCAAAGTACAATAAAACTGTGCAATTAGTTTTTGATTTCATCTACATTTAGTACTCCATATATGTGCCGATATTTTGATGTGATAGGGAATCTTCTTTTTGCACAGTAGAATTTGAGGGTGAATTTAAATATCTAAACCAGGCCGGAGATGGAATACAGGCTAGAGATGGAGAGCAGCAGCCGGTGAATTACAGCCACAAAATAAAGCAAGGTATAATGGTCCATTTGCCTGACCTCCTCTCTCCTCCTCAAATGACAAAAGACTTTTTTTTATTGCGTTTGGTGTATGAGGTGCTAAACCAGAATCACACGGTGTCCAGCGAACCAAAATGACGAGTGCGGTGTCCTAGGAACAAAACCATGTTTCTTGGATGTCCTGGAGACAAAAATCCCTTCATCTTTTTCACATGTCCTCATTTGGAGAGCAGGTGGAGGTGCACCCACACTGTCGTCAGAACAAGCTAAGGGCATTTTGCAGGGTGAAAGGAATCCAGCTCTGCGCATTCTCACCGCTTGGTGCCAAGGGCACAGTATGGGCTAACAACTCTGTCATGGAGTGCCCTGTCCTCAAGCAGATAGCCCACCAAAAGGGCAAAACCGTCGCCCAGGTAAATATTACAAAAAAAATGATATCTATCCCCCCTCCATTTTTTACATACATGACAGTTTACGACAGTCGAATTTGTTTTAGAAAGGTCACATATAAAATTTTTTTATATGTGACCTTTCTAAAACAAATTTGGCTGTCGTAAACTGTCATGTATGTAAAAAATGGAGGGGAGTGCTCACTGTACAATTATATTACCTTTTCATAATTTATTCACTCTTCCTAAACATCAGGTGCCTGAAAATTTGAGTTACTTCAGTCGACGTGCTTGCCGTGTGGCGCAGCCACGTTGTATTTTTTCTCTTGTGATTTGTTTATAATTTGTTAATTGTCTCTGTGTTACAATATATTAATTTTATTTTGTCCTTGTCTAACTATAGAAGAAAAATTATGAATTGTTAACTGTCTTTATGTCAACATATATTAGATTTTATTAGGTTTGTAGTGTTGTCTATCATTTTTTTATATCCGGATATGAAGATTACAAATTATGTCTACAGAAATTAGGACAAACTAAAGCTATAATTTTAATATAAAATATATGCCATAACCATCACCTATAAGGAAGCCAAAATTCAAGCACCTGAATTTTAGCAACTCTCTAATTTATTATCCTTTTAATGTAAAAGATTGCTTCTCGCTGCAACAATAAACTTGAGAAAGGTTGTACTTTTAAGGGAAATGCTAGCGCACGTCTGGCAAGCCCGCCGGACGCCTAATAGCCCCCGCCTCCATCCCCATCCGTTTGCCTCACCCCCACAGGCGCACCATGCCCCCATCCCCATCTGTTCGCCTCATCTCCGCAGGCGCACCCCCGCCCTGTCGTGCCCCCAACTGCCAGCCCCCAGCGCACCACATGCCACGTTCGCCAGCTCACCGCGCCCCATTCCGCGGCACCCCCTGACTCTCTAAACAGCAGGAAACATGTGCAATATGAAACACTTGAATGCAACGTACGTCTGAAACAGATGAAATATCTGGAATATACACTTGCAATTGAAAACATATACAATATCCAGATAGGACACTTGCAATTTGCAACATGAAAACACTTGCTGCAACAGAAGACTGAAATAGATGAAACATTTTGGAACATACTTTGCAACGCATGTATAAAAACATATGGAACATCCAGATCAAAACGTTTGCAACATGCATCTAGAAATAGATTAAACAGTTTGAACAAACACTTGCAACATGTCTCTGAAACACTTGTAACATTTGCAAGGTGTGCAACATCCCCCGATCTATTTTTTGCAACATACATATGAAACAATTACAACATATCTTTGAAATGTCCAAAACAATTGAAATATACATTTGCAACGTAGGGGGAGAGAGCCTGGGCCGGTCGATTCTGGTCGATGGGGTGGGAACCGGCGACGAGTGGCTGCGCGCGAGCACCACCACCACTAGCGGCACCGGCACCGGCTTGACGGTTGGGGATGGGGGCGGGGAGTGCCATGGCCGCCAGTGTGTGTGTGTGGGAGGGGGGAGCTCGGTCGTCGGGGTGAGAGAGGGCGCCGTCGGGGTGGGAAGGGCGCCACGCCGGGGTGGGCGAGAGCCGTCCACTCCCCTGCAACACCGCTGCGCTACCTTCATGGATCTTGCCGGAGGCGAGTGGATCTAGCTCATGCTTCATGGATCTCGCCGGAGTGGGGGAGAGGGCTGCCGGATCAGCAGGCATTGGGGGCTGCCGGTGAGGACACACGAGTGTTGCTGCACTGCGGTAGGCGATGAGGAGCGTGTAAGAGGTAAGGATGGGGCGGACGAAGCGAAGGGATAAGTATTTTTTAAAAAAATACAAGTGGGCGGGAGCATGCAGGGGTGAAAAAGCCGTCCGATGTTTGTGTGGTTCACCGGACGCACGACACGTAGCATTTGCGTACTTTTAAAGTGCATTTTAGAAAAATCTTAGGTGCATGATAGCACAAGCTAAGCGAATGCAAAGATTGAACTTTCGGAACCAGTTATTTACAAACTATTTTTCTCTTATCGACTTGCAGGTATGCATTAGATGGGTGTTTGAGCAGGGAGCTTGCATCATCGTAAAAAGCTTCAACGAGAAGAGGATGCGAGAGAACCTCGACATATTCGGCTGGGAGCTCACGGAAGACGAGTGTCGCAAAATTAGCGGCCTCCCAGAGTCAAGGGGAACCTTCGATTTCTTCGTCCATGAGTCCGGGCCTTTCAAAACTGCAGAAGAGTTTTGGGATGGTGAAATCGTTGCTGGCCAATCCACTAACCAAATTGGTGTCCGTTTGGATCCGACCAACTTACAGTATCTGGATTTAAATGGATTTGCAATTACGCAGTCTTGATCGGTGCCGCGTCTTCTTTCAGTCGAGTTCCATCGATCTAATTAACTTTGATTTCCAGCAAGAATAACATGGACATAAATAGTCGCAAGAATGGATCATGTATCAACGGCATCTTCCTTGCTCTTGCTGGTTTAAAATGTGCAGTAATTTGCCTAAATTTCTAGCCAACCAAAACTTTAGAGGCATTCCTTTTTGTCCATTGGCTTCGCTACTCCACTTTAGCCAAATGTTTTTTATTGTTCAGATTTCTGAACACAAGAGATATCATAAAAAGTGCATATTGTGGTTTACTGCTACATGTGTTTTTATGTCGCCACAGGGAAACTGATTAGCCTTCTCACTCCTCATGAGGAGTGCATATTGTTGGTAGAAAGTATTTTGGATGTGTACATGTTATTGCCTTCGTGCAAAGAATTATGAGAATTTCAAGGTTCATGGAGCAACTATAGGACTACAAGATGGTCGATGTCTATTCTGTAGTAGAGCAAACGTAGGGATACATGCACTAGTAAAAGAAGTTGATAACTTGGTTGTGTGCTGACAAGTCTGTGGCAGTCGACATTATTTCTAAGTTGTGACCGCCTTTTGGACAGATATTGCCAGTTTGCCACTCCTCTAAAATAATAGACAAAAGTTTGGCATTGTTAAAGATAAGGAAAAGGGAAAAGACATTTGGGTCAAGAAGCTTGAGTATAGTTATAGTGCCAATATGGTGCAAAAGAAAAAACCTCAAGCTTTCCACAATAACAAGTCAAAGGAGCATTTGTGTCTATAAAATGCAATATCTAACTAACCAACAGCCAAATATAAGTCCATTACATTGGTGGTTAAGAGGAATGACTATTAAATGATCATTTTTTTCTTAGCGGCTACAATAATTTGTAGTTTGCACCCAAGGAAATGAGCACTTCTATGGAGGTTTCTAATCACACCTAAGGAAATATGCATTTTCCTTAGCAGTGTGATATACCTAAGGAAATGTTGAATTACCTTGGCAATTTCCAATAGCACTCAAGGAAATATAGAATTACCTTGATAATTTCGAATAGCACCCAAGAAAAAATGTGGAATTAGCTTGGCGGTTTGGAATAGCACTCAAGAATTATGTATTTCCTTGTAGGTTTCCTATCATCGCCAAGGTAATGATATATCCATAAGGGTTGAATTTCGCCCCTTAATAAGGAATTTATTAGCAGCCAAGGATATTCTATCTTTAGTGACTAGCCCAATCACCATCTGTGGAATGACTAGATACCACTTGGACTAACCCGTTATTAGCTCACATGATGTAGTATTCTTACCCATCGGTCACACAAGTACTTCGTGAGTCTTTCATGAACCCTTTACAAAGAAAGAATAAGCACGCTCAGGCAGGTGGAACTCGAAAGTCCCGGTCAAGGGGAATGGCTAAAGCACTCGGTTGAGGCGGAGATATCATTAATGTTATTTCATTTTGATCATGAAGCACTTGGGGGCTACTGATGAAGATATGGCCCACATATATCATTATGGTGGATAAAATTAACCAATCCTCTTGTCTAGCCTAGGGTGGTCCACGCGAACTACTTGGAGCCTGACATCAACCTAGGGGATCATCACCAACTTGGTAAATATACATGTACCACGATTTGTCAGGATTTGGTGTAACTAACTAGGAACGAATATGTACACCAATCATCCATATGTAACCCTGCACCCCTACACTGTATACGCAGGGGTAGAAAGCCCCTGATCAGTACTCTCACATCTTCATTCACCTCTGAGAAAACGGTGAACAAGCAATACAACAAGATACACATGGACATATCACTATCTAGATGTACTACTTGCACAATGCCCCATCTTCATTGTCCAATGACAATACACCAACACACGCCATAGACGTGCTCTGAGTTGTGTAACCACGAAAGATCAGTGGCGTACACTAGAATAAATATCAGAAAGTACATTGAGTATTCTAATACGACATGTCAAAATATACTCTATCTCAGGACTAGGAATAGGGCAGTTAGCTACCTTAACTTTATCAAAAAGGCCTAGCGCCTGGACGTTCGGATGGGACGTCGCGTCTAAACGCAGATCCCATGCCCCGCGTCACACATCCCGCCCAGCACCAATGCTCGCGTCGGTCGCACGACCCGTGCCATGTGCCCACCCTGCATCTGCACGGGAAAACTCATGTGGGTTGACCCACGGCTGCGCCCTAACAGCAGCAGTGACAGACAACTGCGGTAGGAAGCTACGGTTGGCTGCTGGCCGCACCATGCAACACCCAGATCTACTTTTAAAATATCTAGATGAAACATTTGAATCATACGTTTGAAACAGATAAAACACTTGAAACATCCGACTGAAACATGCGTGTATAGGCATAGCAACATATACAACATCCAGATAGACACACTTGAAACATACTTCTGAAACATCTAAAACAGTTGAAACATAGGCTTGCAACATATGTATAATGTCATTGCAACATATGCAACATCCCAGATCTACTTTTGCAATATCTAGATGAAATACTTGAAACAACGCTTGAAACGTCTGATACATGGCGTCGCCGGCAACCACAGCCTATCTGGTGGGGAACTATAGTAGCCAGCAATAAACTCGGGTCAGGGGACATTGAGAGTTGCGTAGTGTACACCCAGACATAGGCGTAGGCCTTCCCTTCCTACCGTGGTGTCTTCGGGCGGCCGCAGTGCACGCCATGGCTGTGACGGTGCGAGGTGGATGGGGGTGCGACGTGGGGCGTGGAGGAGTGCCGGACGGGGGACGGGTGCGACACACTCACACTGGAGAAGGTGAGCTAGAGAAGGCCGCCGGCTGGAGAAGGCACGAGGTGGATTGGGGCGGCTAGAGAAGGCGAGTGGTGCGGTGGATGCGCCAACAGGGGCGCGGGCCAGTGGCCGGCGGGGTGCCTCTTGGGCGGCTCGGTCTTGGCGCTCGGGGCGGCAGCGTTCGCGCTCAAAGTCGAAGGCGAATCTTGCGTCTCAGCCTTGGGGTCTCGGGGACAGCCAGTCACTCCGGATGAATGGATGAGGAACGGGGATTTTTTAGAAGATGGAGTCTGGTTCTACGTAGGTGTGGGAGCCGTGTCCTGGGGCGCGGATCAGTGAATGGACGTCCGTACCGTAGCATTGTCGTAACTTTATTCAGGATGAATAGCAACACTAGTATTCATCCATAGACCAAACATATGGATGGGGCACATATCCATGCGTGTACAAAATCAATCACCAGAATATTTTTGTGAAAACTTAGAAAATTTGAACAAAACGAAGAAAAGAAAGAAATACAAGAGGCTGAGCCGCCCGGGTGTGCTTGCCCGCCAGACGTCGACGTGACGACGTGACACCGCGGCACGGCACGGCACGCATCAATCATCAAATCGGATTTTGCAACTTTGGGGGTTGTCTTGACGTGAAAAAACCGTCAGGCACACCATAGATAGATAGAATAAGAAAAAAAAACAAACTCCTAACTTGATCGCCATGCACACAAATATAGATAATGCCGCAGGAATGTTAGGGTCTTTTTAAGCAGCAGCCAGCACGATGCAAGGCAGTCAACTGAAAAAAAAGAGTTAAATGCACTATATGTCAATTAACTTGTGAGGAAGTTTCAGTTAAATCCATCAACTTTTAAAGTAGCTTTTTGGGTCAATAAACTTTGTATATCGTATCACTTAGGTCCATATCCCTTAACGTAGGCTTCTCATGCTTACATGGCCTGCTAACCTGTCCACCTGAAGCAACTATTGACCCTTCATTTCGTCAAACACATTGTGGGTGCGTGAGCAGGCGCCGCCGCCGGCGGCCACGGGGCGAGCAGCCACGGCTGCACTCTTCCTCGATGCGCTCTGTGTCCCTGGTGACCCAGTGCGTGATGCCGCCGATGTGGACGAGAGCATGTATGTGCTAACACAACCCGCTCCACACGCCAGAGTGCAGCCTGAGCACGGCTCGGGCCGCCTCCTTGACGGTGGCATTGCAGTCTGCCTGTAGCACACAACATAGTTCCCCACGGTGCCGACGCGTGCCATCTCCCGCAGCACCTTGGGGGACGCGGCCTGGCCGCCCACGGTCGCACACGTGCACAGCCCCGCCAACAGCACCATGGCGCGCGTGATCTCTAAGCTGCTGCTCCCCTGGTGTCCGAGATAGGTACACTTGACCTCGCTGGCGTCCGACACGATGACGCGGAGCACACGCTGGAGCACACCGACATCCACCACCATGTGCCGCCACGCCGCGTCGCTCTCAAATGCAACCTCTGCGGCCTTGTGGAACACGTCGACGGGCCATGGCAGCACCTGTCCGCGTACCTACAACGTGTTCGACGAAATGAAGGGTCAATAGTTACTTCAGATAGACAAGTCAGCAGGCCACTCAGCATGAGAAGCCCGCGTGGAGGGATATGGACCTAAGTGATACGGCATACAAAGTTTATGACTAAAAAACTACTTTGAAAGTTGATGGACCTAACTGAAACCTCGTTGTAAGTTAACGGACCTCTGGTGCATTTAACTAAAAAAAATTATACTGCTCTCTGCGTGACTCCAATTCGATGATTGGAAATTGGATGGACTCGGAACTTGAATGTCAAGGACGACTTGGATGGGTGTCCTCCACTGCCAGTGTCTCATCCATTCGACTCCACTGCCATCCGTCGCCCGTGCCCCATGCTAGGCCCGCCAGCGTGGGTGCGCCGCTGCGCCAGGCCGGGGGGCGGCCACCGCCGTCGGGCGCTCGCGCTGACGTGCCGGCTGGAGGAGGCGGAAGGGATAAGGGTGGCATAGTTTAGTTTGCTGGGATGCCGCATCGTTGGTTCCAGAAGGTTGATGTCACACTCATTTAAAGACCAAATGGAATGCATACTCTTATGTGTGCCCAGAGATCAATCACACATAAGTCAACAAATTATAACGGAAGTATCATCACAAATGTTATTACATCACGATATTTAACACATAGTCTTTACACAAATATAGCGGAAAAATAAACTCTCGTGGTAGCTCTAATCATAGGCACATTGACTGATTGACTGCAAGTCTAGTAATCTTCAGGGAAGTAGGAGTAATAGTCACTATTAGCACCATCTGTTACCCATCCGGAATTTTTATCCAAGTAAGAAAAATAAACAAGCGTAAGTACATCTCGTACCCAACAAGTGTAACATGAGGTTCATGAGGCTCAAAGGCATATCATTGGTTTATCAGCATGTAGCTTTTAGTTAGCATAATTTTAGCATATCAATAGCATCAAGATGTCTTAATGTAAACAATAAACATATGATCCATGTGAAAAGATTGATGAATAGCAAAAACATAACCATTAATAATTATCAACTATTCCATAAGGGTCCAAGGCCACTCGTGACCGTGAGCACGGCTGTTATAACAGTTTGACACTCTGCAGAGGTTGTACACTTTCACTGTGAGTCGTGTTGCCCATATGCCCGGGTTAATTACTCCCAAAACACTACCAAGGTGAGCAGGCAGGGAAAATACTATGAAGTATTTCGAAGGTTCGTCTAACAAGTTAGGGCCATTAGATTTACTCGGCAAACAGATGTAGAGCCTCCCTTCCAAATGGCACAATAACCCGCAGCCTATACACATAAGGACAGAGGCTGCACTATACCCGATTCGTCAAGCCATTCTTACGCCAAAAAGGTTACCACTAACAAGCAGAAAAGGTCCTTCTATATGATTAAAGCCAGAGCCATATAGCCCCCACAGTTGTACTGTAAATCCCGGATGTTCGCTTATAGATGAGTCCTTATGGAGAGTAATTAGAGCATCAAAAGTAACCCCCATGCTCTAATCCCCTTTAAACATTAATCAAAATCATCTTTTAATGTTTGTTGCACATTCCATTAATCAATTTACATAATCATAGTCCATGTTTAAGCGCTAGCCATACTACTCAATGCAATATAATAGGTATCAAGGTGTAGGATCAACACTAAGTCATCCTTAACAAGGGAATAGATGCATAATGATATTATTTGCATAATGTGAGTAGGACAACAAGGATAATCCCATACTATACTTGCCTTGCTCAAACTGGTCCTGAATATCTTGCTCGTAGAAAGGCTCTTGATCCCCAACGAATTGCTCACCGTCTATACTCGATCAACAACAGCAGCAACAACATACATCCCGAGGCAATCATGCATAAACAAACAAGACTATAATTAGAACAGTACACCAACAGTAAGAAAATAATATAAAAAGTTTTTAAAACGAATCTACAACTCGCTAGGATTATACCGACACGAAGATCACGAAAAACGGAGCTAAAACGACGAAGTTATGAATTTACGAAGATTTCCTATAGAGAAATAAATACTTTAATATAAACTCAAAAATTAATTAACTCAAACCTACTGTACAGTTCTACCATCATGTAGAGCTCGCAAATATGAATCTAACACAATTTGAATGGATCAAATCGGAGTTAAAACGGAGATTCTACGACTAAAACATGTTTAGTGGCAAAACTGTAAATATCAGAAAACGTATTTTTCAATTACCGAGACGAAATACGCTTTCAACAGATCAAAACGAACGCAGGATAATACGTTTTGGACTGCGGGTTTACAACTTAAATCTTACAGGGACTCTTTAGCAAAAGTTACAACCGAACCGGTATCAACGAATAACATCCGTCCGATTCAAAACGGACGGCCAATATCAAATCGGGAGAGAAGAGAGAGAGCGGCCGGCGGCGCTCCGACCGGACTTCACCGAGATGACGACTCGTGCGGCGGCGCCATGGCCGGAAAACGCAAATCCTTGATACGGTGCACAAAATCACGAAGCAAATACACCCGCGGCTAGCTAACTCCACGGCGAACTTACCCACGGCAAGATTGAGCCCAAGAATAAGGCGAGGGAGGCGTGCGGCTAGATATGGCGGGCGGCTCGTGCGGAGCTTCGACCGTGGCCTCCTCGGGACGATGAGGCCGCGGTTTTGTGGCTGAATGTGGAGCGGGGGAATACGGTAGCTCCGTTTTTATAGCCCGGAGCACTGCTAAAGAAGGATAGGGAGGGATTGGAGAGATCGATTCGGATCGGGAGAAAGAGGGAAAGAAATCCGACGTTGGCTTGAGGAAGGAGACGACCTGACAGGTGGGTCCGCGGTGTCAGCGAAACGCCGAGAAGGGAAGGCGCGCGCGCGAGCGAGTTGGGCCAGCGGCCGGGGTTGCTGGGCCAGTGGCCGGCTCGCTGGGCTCGGCCTGAGAAGCAAAGCGAGGAGCGGGGGAAGGCGGGCCGCGCGCGGGGAGAGCAGGCCGAGGCGGTGTGCTGCGGAAGGAAAACGGCCCGAAAGCAGAAAGGAGAAGAAGAATTCCTTTTCTTTTTCTTTTTCTAATTTTTCAAAGCCATTTTTCAAAAGATTTTTAAATCCAATTTGAATTTTGATTTAAACCACTCAATACAAAATTTCAAATGCAGCAGCATGAATGCTCAATCATGTTTCTACCCTTATATTTGATTTTAAATTTATAAAAATTATTATCATTCTAAATTTGCATGCTCACAAAAACATATAAAAATCATATTTCTCCTATTTTTCTTCTTTTCAAAATTTTAGGGTGTTACAATTCTACCCCCTTAAGCTGAATCTCGTCCTGAGATTCGACCGATACTTACTCAAACAATTGCGGGTAGGTTTTCCTCGGATCCTCTTCTCGTTCCCAAGTAGCCTCTTCTGCAATGTACCGATTCCACTGTACCTTACACATTTTGATTGTTCGACTTCTTGTGACTCTGTCAGCAGTCTCTAAAATTTTGACCGGAAACTCTTCATATGTAAGATCCTCCTTAACAGTGAGCTCCTCTAATAGAATCTGTTCCTCTGGTACTCGCAAACATTTCTTCAGTTGAGACACATGGAACACATCATGTACATCTACCAAACTCTCGGGTAATTCCAACTGATATGCCACTTCACCACGTCTCTCGATGATCTTGAAAGGTCCAATATATCTTGGTGCCAATTTACCTTTCATGTTGAATCTTTTCACACTCCTCATGGGTGATACTTTCAAGTAAACATAATCCCCTACCTCAAAAGTCAACTCTCTTCTACGAGTATCAGCATAACTTTTCTGTCAGGACTGTGCTATTTTTAGATTATCTCTAATCATTCTCACTTTCTTTTCAGCATCCTTAAGTACATCAGGCCCAAACACTTGACTCTCACCTGTCTGATTCCAGAACAACGGGGTCCTACACTTTCGTCCATACAGAGCCTCAAACGGTGTCATCTGAAGACTCTTCTGATAACTATTGTTATAAGAGAACTCTGCATAAGTCAAGCTCTTATCCCAGCTAGTACCATATTGTAAAGCACAAGCTCTTAACATATCTTCCAATATCTGATTAATTCTCTCCGTTTGACCATCTGTCTGTGGATGGTAAGCTGTACTAAAGTTCAGTTTGGTTCCCAGTGATTCATGTATCTTTTGCCAATAATGAGATGTAAACTGAGTACCTCGATCAAACACAATCTTCTTAGGAACTCCATGTAGACTTACTATTCTTTCCATATATAACTCAGCCAACTTTGCACTACTATATGTAGTCTTTACTGGCAGAAAATGAGCAACCTTAGTCAGATGATCCACTATCACCCAAATTGAATCATATCCTCTCTGAGTCCGTGGCAACCCAACTATAAAATCCATACCAACTTCTTCCCATTTCCACTCGGGTATCTGCATAGGCTGTAACAATCCTGCAGGTCTCTGATGTTCAGCTTTCACCCTTTGACAAGTGTCACACAAAGCAACATATTCAGCAACATCTCTCTTTAAACCATACCACCAATATTTCTCTTTCAGATCCAGATACATCTTAGTACTCCCCGGATGTATGGAATAAGCTGACTCATGAGCTTCACGCAGAATTGCCCCTCTGATATTCTTATCCTCAGGCACACACAGCCTTTTTCCAAACCATAGCGTACCATTATCATCCTTACGGAATCCTGGAGATTTGCCTTTCGCTATGTTATCCGCTATCTCTCTCAACTTTTCATCTTTCAGCTGACCCTTGTGGATTTCTTGCTCCAAAGTAGGCTCTAGTACTAATTCCACTGCATTGGTAGTAAACCCTAAGTTCAGATGCTTACATTCAGCACACAACTCTTTTGGCATAGGCATTACTTGTATTTCATTAGCGTAGCTTTTCCTACTAAGAGCATCAGCAACAACGTTGGCCTTTCCTAGGTGATAATGCACCTCTAGATCATAGTCCTTTATCAACTCCAACCATCTACGCTGTCTCAAGTTCAGATCTGTTTGAGTGAAGATATACTTTAGACTCTTGTGATCAGTGTATATATCACTCTTGTGTCCAATCAAATAATGTCTCTATATCTTTAATGCATGAACCACTGCAGCTAATTCCAAATCATGAGTAGGGTAATTCAACTCATGCTTCCTCAACTGTCTCGATGCATATGCCACAACTCTACCCTCTTGCATAAGAACACATCCCAAACCCAATCGAGATGCATCGCAGTAGATAGAGAAGGGTTTATTCAGATCTGGCAAAACTAAGACTGGTGCAGTAGTCAATCTTTTCTTCAATTCCTCAAAATTAGCCTGGCATTTCTCAGACCACACAAACTTGGCACTCTTCTCCAATAATGCAGTCATTGGTTTTGCAAGCTTGGAAAATCCCTCTATAAATCTCCTATAATAGCCAGCCAATCCCAAGAAGCTACGGATCTCACTTACGTTGATGGGTGGCTTCTAGTTCAATACATCTTTCACCTTGCCAGGATCTACTGATATTCCTCTATTTGAGACAATATGACCCAGAAAAGAAACTTCCTTCAACAAAAACTCACACTTACTCCTCTTGGCATATAGTTGGTGTTCTCTGAGCTTTTGCAAGACCAACCTCAAATGTTCAGCATGTTCTTCCTCAGTCTTGGAGAATACCAAAATATCATCAATGAATATCACTATAAACTTGTCCAGATATTCCATGAACACCTTATTCATTAAGTACATGAAGTATGCAGGGGCATTAGTCAGACCAAAAGACACCACTGTATACTCATATAAACCATACCGTGTGGTAAAAGTTGTTTTGGGTATATCCCTGGCACGAATCTTCAATTGATGATATCCAGAGCGAAGATCAATCTTGGAGAATACACAAGCTCCTCTCAACTGATCAAACATGTCATCAATTCTAGGCAATGGGTACTTATTCTTGATAGTAACCTCATTGAGAGACCGATAATCTACACACATCCTCTGAGTTCCATCTTTCTTGTCCACAAAAATCACTGGTGCCCCCCACGGTGAAGAACTAGGACGAATAAAACCCTTATCCTACAACTCCTTAATTTGTATGTTAAGTTCTTCTAATTCATTTACTCCCATTCTATATGGACGCTTAGCTATGGGTGCAGTTCCAGGTAATAATTCAATAATAAATTCAATGTCACGGTCTGGTGGCATACCTGACAATTCCTCAGGAAACACATCGGGGAACTCCTCCACAACCGGGTCCTCTTGGTTGGCACCATCATTAAGCTAGTTCACTGTAGCGGTCTCCTGTTTCTGCACTTTCACCTCAACCTTGATTCTATCTCCCTTTGGCGTTGTCAGTACAACTGATTTATCCTTGCACTGAATCTCTGCTTGTTGTTGCATCAACCAATCCATTCCCAATATAAGATCAATCCCAGCTGTTCTCAATACTATAGGACTCACTGTAAACTCTACCCCCTTAAATTGAGACTAATCGGAAGACAACGATAAGATGCTGGCATGCTTCCACCAGGTGAGTTTACTAATATAGGGTTCTTCATGGCACACAAATGAATTCTATGTATTCTAACAAATGATTGTGATATGAAAGAATGTGATGCTCCAGAATAAAAAAGAACAGTGGCGGGAGTGGAATGGACATCGAACGTACCAAACATAACTTCTGGCTCCTCCACTGCGGTCTCCTGGGACAAGTGATTCACCCTTCCGGTGTTAGGTGCTGGCTTCTGGTGGCTGCTCTGTCTCTGGGGAGTCTGCTGGTTAGGCTTCTCAGGGCAATTGTAGGACAAGTGACCTTCTTTTCCACATCAGAAACACTTGTTGGGGGTACTAGGAGCACTAGTCTTTGTGAGAGTATTATTGGAAGGACCCTGACGCTGTACTTGATTCCCACTCTGCTGCGAAGGACGTTGGTTGCTATTCTGCGGCTGGAATGGGGGACGTTGCGAGAACTGACCGCGGAAAGAGACTTGACCACGATTCCACTGACCAGAAGGAGGCCTCTGTTGATTATTCTGCTGAAAGCCAGTACGTGGACGGGTGTTGCTACCAGAGGCTTGTCCCTGTAACCTTTTCCTCTTAGCATCCATCTCCTTGCGCTTGTTGTCCACCACGATAGCGCGGTTCACAAGCATCTGAAAGTTAGGATAGGTATTGGACATCAATTGCAACTGTAGTCAATCATATAATCCCTTCAGGAAGCGACGCTGCTTATCATTGTCATTAGCTACTTCATGTGGAGCATATCGTGACAATTGAGCAAACTTGTCATGGTACTCAGCTACAGACATTGACCCTTGGGTCAGGTTCCTAAATTCCTCCGCCTTCAATTCTATCATCCCTTTAGGTATATGGTAAGCCCTGAAGTTCTCTCTAAACTCCTGCCAAGTGATTGCAGGAGCATTGGCGGGGCGACCATACTCATATGACTCCCACCAATCCTGAGCTTCTCCCTAGAGTTGTCCAGAAGCGAACAACACCTTCTGTCGGTCATCACATTGTACAATATTGAGTTGCATCTCCATAGCACGAAGCCAATCATCGGCTTCCAAAGGATCAGCAACATGTGTAAACACTGGGGGACGACCCTTCAAAAATTCACCACGCTTATCACGTGGTTGAGCCCCAGCAACTGGCTGATTTTGCTGATTCTGCACCAGTTGTTGCATCAGCTGCGTCTGCACTGCCAACAGTTGCTCAATAGTTGGTGGCGGTGGTGGTGGTGGATTTAGGGGAATATTTCCACGACCCCTGCCTCTTCCTCTTCCGGCCATCTGCCATCCATAAACATGCAAACTTTAAGAATTCCATGTTATCAACCACTTATAAGATAAAGAATGAGATCTGAAAGTTTTCTGGACGAGTAGCACTATTGATAGTTCAGTATTTCAATCATATATTGAGCTACAGAAGTGCAAAAGAGGCGTGCTTTATATGGTTGGAAAGCTTATGAAATTATCCACAACTTTTATTCAGACCTCAAGATCATATTCTGTCGCTAAGTTTATGAAAAATAAGACATAACAGAAACTGTTCCAGATTCCAGACTGTATAGAAACTTTAACTTGTGAAAATTATATCTCTCGAACCAGATCAGATAAAAAGGTGATTCTAGTGGCATTTGAAAGATGCTTAAGTCTGGTTTCTCTCATAAAAATTTCGTAAATATTGCACGAACCGTTTTTGAACCATAGCAGAAACATTGCAGACTGCTCCAGAAAATAGCAAGGACAGAAACGTGATAATACCAAACCCAACTATTATTCCCTTGACTATTAGACTTATTATTCTTAAAAATGGAACTTGTAGACATGCCTACAAGTCCCAACACTCATAACAAAGATCCAACTCACACATAAGCATAATAATAAAGCAACTAGCACACCAAAGTTCAAACCACACGACAGACTCGATGACTCAACTGACGTTACTAAGAACATTTTTATTACATGATGGACTCCTATTTCCTAAGGAAGTGGCTCATGCTCTAATGTCTCATAAATCTTGGCCATGCCTTAGTTTGCTCGGAGTTCATCAATGGTTGCCTGGCACCTCTTGATGGTCTTCCCTTGTGCCTTCACCATCTCCTCTAACTGCAGCTTCCTATCCATCATATCATAGACAAGGTTCACCATCACCTGAGGTAGTGGCTCTAGCTGCACTGGATCCGTCATAGCCCATCCAAGGTCGGGGTGTGCACGAGGGAAGTAGCGATGAATGTCATGCTTTATACTGTTATAGCGAAGATAGCGGAGGCCCATACATGCTTCAAAAGCAGCATCTTCAATGCTATCCTCTATAGTAGCTCGATGACCCACGTGAGAAAACATCCTGTCCAGCTGGTTCGCCCCACTTTCTTGTTTATGTGTAAAAATACTCGCCCTTGCCTTCCAGTATGTGTCCTCTAGTGGATGAGTGTACTCCCAGCAGACGTACTCCACAGCTGGATGCCAATCGGTGAAGTAGGCAGTGAGCATCCCCACAAGTCGAAGATGAGAGACAGCATTCCCTCCATTCCTGTGGTAGATCCTCACAGTCCACCCCATTGGAGGAGGTGGCACATCTCCAGCAGCTTCATGATGCGGTGGAGACGGGGGTTGCCCTCCTCCATCAGCCTCCTCTTCATCATCTTCAATCTCAATGATCTCCGGATCTTCTTCAGGCTCGGGCCCTTCCTGGGAGGTGCTGGTGCTTGGATTGGTGCTTTAGGGGCCTGCTCCTGTTCCTGGGGTGCTTGCTCTTGTGGCTCTTTAGGTGCAAGCAAAGCACGAGGTGGGTAGTATCCTCCAGAGCTGATGCGGGCAGTCTTACGGTCACGAGCCATCTACAGAATTTTTTTAGATGTAGTTAGAATAGAGGCAAAATTTCGTAATAGAATGAGACATAAGAAGCATAAAAATTTATCAAATAACAAGAGCAAGATAATAAGCATAAAAATAGTGTAAAGATGATACTAAATCGACCATTTCTAGCTAGGCTTGCGTCCTACAGTCAACAAGAGCTTTGATACCAATTTGTCACACTCATTTAAAGACCAAATGGAATGCATACTCTTATGTGTGCCCAGAGATCAATCACACATAAGTTAACAAATTATAACGGAAGTATCATCACAAATGTTATTACATCACGATATTTAACACATAGTCTTTACACAAATATAGCGGAAAAATAAACTCTCGTGGTAGCTCCAATCACAGGCACATTGACTGGTTGACTGCAAGTCTAGTAATCTTCAGGGAAGTAGGAGTAGTAGTCACTATTAGCACCATCTGTTACCCATCCGAGATTTTTATCCAAGTAAGAAAAATAAACAAGCGTAAATACATCTCGTACTCAACAAGTGTAACATGGGGTTCATGAGGCTCAAAGGCATATCATTGGTTTATCAGCATGTAGCTTTTAGTTAGCATAATTTTAGCATATCAATAGCATCAAGATGTCTTAATGTAAACAATAAACATATGATCCATGTGAAAAGATTGATGAATAGCAAAAACATAACCATTAATAATTATCAACTATTCCATAAGGGTCCAAGGCCACTCGTGACCGTGAGCACGGCTGTTATAACAGTTTTACACTCTGCAGAGGTTGTATACTTTCACTGTGAGTCATGTTGCCCATATGCCCGGGTTAATTACTCCCAAAACACTACCAAGGTGAGCAGGCAGGGAAAACACTATGAAGTCTTTCGAAGGTTCGTATAAGTTAGGGTCATTAGATTTACTCGGCAAACAGATGTAGAGCCCCCCTTCCAAATGGCACAATAACCCGCAGCCTATACACATAAGGACAGAGGCCGCACTATACCGGATTCGTCAAGTCATTCTTACGCCAAAAAGGTTACCACTAACAAGCTAGAAAAGGTCCTTCTATATGACTAAAGCCAGAGCCATATAGCCCCCACAGTTGTACTGTAAATCCCGGATGTTCGCTTATAGATGAGTCCTTATGGAGAGTAATTAGAGCATCAAAAGTAACCCCCATGCTCTAATCCCCTTTAAACATTAATCAAAATCATCTTTTAATGTTTGTTGCATATTCCATTAATCAATTTACATGATCATAGTCCATGTTTAAGCGCTAGCCATATTACTCAATGCAATATAATAGGTATCAAGGTGTAGGATCAACACTAAGTCATCCTTAACAAGGGAATAGATGCATAATGATATTATTTGCATAATGTGAGTAGGACAACAAGGATAATCCTATGCTATACTTGCCTTGCTCAAACTGGTCCTAAAGATCTTGCTCATAGAAAGGCTCTTGATCCTCAACGAATTGCTCACCGTCTATACTCGATCAACAACAGCAACAACATACATCCCGAGGCAATCATGCATAAACAAACAAGACTATAATTAGAATAGTACACCAACAGTAAGAAAATAATATAAAAAATCTTTAAAACGAATCTACAAATCGCTAGGATCACACAGACGCGAAGATCACGAAAAACGGAGCTAAAACGACGAAGTTATGAATTTACGAAGATTTCCTATATAAAAATAAATACTTTAATATAAACTCGAAAATTAATTAACTCAAACCTACTGTACAGTTCTATCATCATGTAGAGCTCGCAAATATGAATCTTACGTAATTTGAACGGGTCAAATCGGAGTTAAAACGGAGATTCTACGACTAAAACAAGATTAGTGGCAAAACTGTAAATATCAGAAAACGTATTTTTCAATTACCGAGATGAAATACGCTTTCAAAAGATCAAAACGAACGCGGGTTTTTACGTTTTGGACTGTGGGTTTATAACTTAAATTTTACAGGGTCTCTTTAGCAAATGTTACAGCCGAAAGGGTATCTTCTGTTCTCGATCGTTGGATTCAAAACGAACGGCCTAGATCTAATCGGGGGAGTGAGAAAGGAAACGGCCGGCGGCGCTCCGGCCGGACTTCACCGTGACGACGTCTCGCGCGGCGGCGCCATGGCCGGAAAAGTCATCTCTCGCTACGGTGCACCAAATTACGAAGAAAATGCACCCGCGGCTAGCTAACTCCAAGGCAAACTTACCCATGGCAAAGTTGAGGCCAAAAACAAGGCAAGGAAGGGGCGCGGCTTGATATGGCGGGCGGTGGAACTCGAGCTCGCGGTGACCTAGCTCTCGGCCACCACAGGAACTACAACGAGGCAAGATGGATTGCGGAGGGTGGCACGGCTCCGTTTTTATAGCCCGGGAGCACCGCTAAAGAAGGAAAGAGAGAGATTGGGGAGATCGACTCGGATCGGGAAAGGAAGGAAAGGAATCCGGCGGCGTGGGGAGGAAGAAGGCGCCTGACATGTGGGTCCGGGATGTCAGCGACTCGGGAGCGGGAGGAAGAGCAGCGCGCGCGCGAGTTGGGCCGCGGCTGGACTCGGCCAGAGAGAGGATGCGGGCGCGGGGGGAAGAAGAGAAGCGGGCCGCCACTGGCAGGCCGAGGCAACGGGCTGCGGAAGGAAACGGGCCGGAAACAGAAAGGAGAAGAAAATCCCTTTTCTATTTCTTTTCCAATTTTTTAAAGCTATTTTTCAAAAGATTTTTAAATTCATTTTGAATTTGATTTAAACCACTCAATACAAAATTTCAAATACAGCAGCATGAGTGCTCAATCATGTTTCTACCCTTATATTTGATTTTAAATTTATAAAAATTATTATCATTCTAAATTTGCATGGTCACAAAAATATATAAAAATCATATTTCTCCTATTTTTCTTTCTTTCAAAATTTTAGGGTGTTACAGTTGAACGCGTGGGCGGCATCTGAGGGCAAGGTGTGGAAAGGTAGGAGGATCGGACGGCTCAGGTGGTAGAACTGTTCATCTACAGGGATCTGAGTCTGAGGCAATGGTAGATGCCGCAGAAAAGTTAGGGTCTCTTATAAGCAGCACGATGCGAGGCAGTCAACTTAAAAAAAGAGAGGATTTAGCGAATAAAAGCGCACGTCCAGACACCCGTGCTGCGCCCGCTGCTCACAATATTATCGTTGCCTAGGCCATGCTTAGCGTATAATGCGTGTTCGCCCGTGCGGCCCACACGACGCACTCGCCCCCGCACACTCGTGGACGTGTGGCCGAACATCTAGCCAAGCGCACCTCCCCGTGCCCACCTCACCACTTCTACATGGGCTCTCCCAGATCTACTTTTGAAACATCCAGTTGAAACACTTGTAACATGCAACTAAAAACAAATGAAACATTAAACATGCATGTATAGCCTATAGCAACATATGTAACATCCAAATAAAACACTTGCAACATACGTATGAAGCATCAAAAACCCTTGAAACATGCATATTATGCAACATCCAGATATACTTCTGCAATATTATGATGAAACACTTGAATCATACTTTTGAAACAACTGGAACACTTGAAAACATATGTTTGCAACATGTGTATATTGTCATTGCAACATATGCAACATCCCAAATCGACTTTTGCAACATTCAGATCAAACACTTGAAACATAAGTCTGAAACGTCTGAAAAACTTGAAACACGATATCGCCGACGGCCATGGCCTGCCTGGTGGGGAACTGTGGGTAGCCCCCTCCCGACAGAGACCGGGGACTCGGCGGCGACGGATTTGGAGGTGGCGGCGAAGGCCTCGGCCTCGACGGCCGCGGCGGCGCACTCGGCATCAAGCTTCGGGATGACGCGTAGATTTGGGAGAGGACGCTGGGCGCCGCAAGCATCTGCACAAGGCGGCGCACCACGGTGTCACGCATGTGCTGCGACGGTGGCCAGATGCTGATCGACGAGAACAGCACCTCCGCAGCCTTGACTCTCGCGGCAGCCACCGGGGCGGCTTCGGATCCCTCAGGGGTTGCGGGCTGGCTGCCCTTGGCGGCAGTGTTGGGGGCGTCCACCGTCGTGGCTGTGACCTACGGGGGAGAGTTTGGAGTGGACCAAGCTAGAATCCGTGGCAGCGAGATTTCGGTGGCGAGTGCAGGTCGTGTGAGTCGAGTGAAGCTTGACTGCGAACGTTGTGGAGTGGATTTTTTGTTTATAAATAAACTTATGGGGTAGAATGTCGAGGGTAAGACGCAGTGGGCTGTTGGGCTGTCGCGGCCCACAATAACGTTAGTGTCCGGACGCTCTGGATGTCCTAGTCACGGCATTGCCGCTTAAATAAAAACAGATAAACAACTAAAATTGCGCTACTCTCCGCGTGACTGCAATTCGATCATCGGAAATTGGATGGACCCCCGAACTTGTTTTTCAGTGACTGCATTGCATTCGAATTAGTCATCTGCAGTCTTACGTTGGGCTGGATGGACATGGACAGCAATTGGAAGTCCTCTTATATACGTATGTCAAGGACGACTCGGATGGGTGTCCTCCCACTGCCAGCGTCTCATCCATTCGACTCCATAAGCTGCTTGCCTCCACTGCTGCTCCTCTCACACGTACAGTCGCTTGCTATGGCTGGCGCCGGTGATGATAAAGCAGGGTCCTCCGTGCCGGCTGTGGCACTGAGCTCCGGCAAGCCGATGCCGCGGATCGGCCTGGGCACGGCATCCTTCCCGCTCGGGGACGCCGGGGACCGCCCAGTCGTACGGGAGGCCGTCCTCCGCGCCCTGGACGCCGGCTACCGCCACTTCGACACGGCCGCGGTGTACGGCACGGAGCGCGCGATCGGGGACGCCGTGGCGGAGGCCGTGCGTGCCGGGACGCTCGCCTCCCGGGACCAGGTCTACGTCACCTCCAAGCTCTGGATCGCGGACGCGCACCCTGGCCACGTCCTGCCGGCGCTCAGGAAGACCCTCCAGTACGTAGCCACTGCATACATGCATGGTCCTCGATAGTTGCTGATAATTGATGGTCGCCGTACCGGGGCCGGCCGTTCAGGAATCTGCAGATGGAGTATGTGGACCTGTACCTCATCCACTTCCCGGTGAGCATGCGGCTGCCGGAGCCGGAAGGAGGGGCGGGACCGGTGCTGGCAAAGGAAAACCTGGTGGAGATGGACATGAAGGGGGTTTGGGAGGAGATGGAGGAGTGCCACAGGCGAGGGCTGGCAAGGGCCATTGGCGTCAGCAACTTCAGCTGCAAGAAGCTAGAGCACCTGCTCTCCTTTGCCAACATCACTCCGGCCGTGAACCAGGTTAGTGATTGGATTCCGTTTCCTTTGGATCTTCTTCCCCCCATGAGGCCACCAGGACCAAGCAAAGCATGCCATTTTTCTTCCTTCTCTGATCTGATGACGACGCTCCCAATCTAATTAAGCTACCACTGTTAGCCAAAGGTTTTACGTTGAATTCTGTCAATTAGTTGGTTTAGGTCCATTTCTTTCGGTTGATCGAGTCCATCGTGGACGCGCGCACACCAACTCTGAAGATATGTTTTTTTAGTCGTGTCGAGAACCGAGAATAGCTTGCTCGCGGTCGGATTCGGATACTGATGAGGTCAGGAGCCTCGTGGCTGGGGGGATATGATGGACGTGCGCAGTCTGATCGACGCACGTCTGTTTGTTTGTCTGCGCTGGTGTTTCACAACCACACGCCACAGCAACCGGTCCACCAGGCACCAGCCACCGGCCACCTACTTATGGATTGGGATATGAAGTTATTTTCAGACACTAGCGAATCTCTGTTACCGCTGTCGAGTCTTAGGGAACGGTAATGACAGGCCCCGTATGAAAGCCACTTCTCTAGTGATATAATCATCGCCCTTGGCATATATAGGAACCCATGTAAGCATTTAATCTGTATTCGTGCTTTGGTCATTGTTTCTGCGCTTTCAGTCGGTTGTTTTGCTGGCTATTGCATTTCATTTGAGGTGCAATGTGCTGCCTCATCGTTCAAAACTGTAATACGTTTTGTTTTTTAATTTATTACATTGTTTTTACTATATATCTAGGCATAGTGTATATCTAAATGCATATAGAAAAATATGTAAGAGGGAGTACGTTTTATTATTCATCTTGTTTGCACGTCTCACTGAAATTAGAGCAGGTGGAGGTGCACCCGTGCTGCCGGCAGAACAAGCTGAGGGTGTTTTGCAAGGAGAAAGGAATCCAGCTCTGCGCCTACTCTCCATTGGGTGGCAAGGGAGCACCATGGGCCAACAATTCTGTCATCAACTGCCCTCTCCTCAGGCAGATTGCCCATACAAAGGGCAAAACCGTCGCCCAGGTGACTCGCTGTTTTTCTTTTTTCTTTTATCGGATAATGAATGACCCAGGTGACTCAGTGTAAAAGGAGATTTCGTTTTTACATAATCTGAGCATTTTATTTAATACGAAGTGTTGCTTGTTACCACCATGGAAACAAATCACACGTATAGACATATTTTTAGAGAAGAAACTAAAGATACAAAAATTCAGTGGGCTGCCTTGGCTGATTACACTAGCTTATTTGGAATGGTGCAGGTGTGCATTAGGTGGGTGTACGAGCAGGGAGATTGCTTGATAGCTAAAAGCTTCAACGAGAAGAGGATGCGAGAGAACCTCGACATCTTTGACTGGCAACTCACGGAAGACGAGTGTCGCAAGATTAGCACCCTCCCAGAATCGAGGGGAACCTACGATTTCTTCGTCCATGAGTCCGGGCCGTACAAAACTGCCCAAGAGTTTTGGGATGGTGAGATTGTGGTTGGCCAGGCTAACAATAGTGCTTTGAGTTTGGATCCTACCAACTGAACTGATCAGCGTGCTAGGTTTTACTAGTAAAGAAAACTCTATGCTTTCATTCCATTTACTAGGTATATACTATGTTTTTTAGATTTTGCATGTCCTTTCAATCTTGGATATATGCAAACTTTTAGTTCTAAAAAAGCTTTTTTTTAGATAATGGATAGTTTATATCCGGCTTCATCTACCCCAGGGTAGAATCAGGCCATACTATTTGAAGATGTATTTTCTATAAAGAAATAATTTTATTAATGCACAATTATTATATCAAGTTCATATGTGATTATTCATCCCTGACCTCTACATAAAAGCACACAATCTAGCTAAAAAAAAGAAAAGCCTGGTGGTCATGTCTTCAGTTACAGTTGAGTTTCTTTCCGAAACCACAGCATAAGAAGGCCTGCTGGGCATATATTTGAAGAACAAGATTTTCTTTTTTTTTTTCCGAATTTGCCTGAGGTCTGCATATATCTTTACATTAAGATATGCGCAGGGCTAGACATGCTCAAGGTTTGTCATTTTGTCCATTGAATACAACTAGCAGGCCAATTAAGGGCTTGTTTGGATGCTTATGTATCCACCTCAATTTATATGTGTTGGGGTGGCAAGGCACTACTCCAGATCTTTAAATCGGTGTCAGTTCAACCCCCTTACTGCTGGATTTTGAGCCGACACAGGCAAACCGATAAAAATGGGCTGAAAAAATAGAAAAAAAAAATTTAAATACTAGGAGAGACCCCACTGAATGTGACATCCGGCCTAGTTTGGAATTTATCCCACAGTGGTCTATGTGCATGTTAATGAGATATTGTGGAGAGTTTACTCCCACTTTGGGGTGGGATAGACCAACATATAAGGTTTCTAGAGTCTATCCTATCATCCTCGGGTTAATCCTTTTACGCGAAGCTAGGACGAAAGCGTAAGTGAGATGGAAGTAGGTGTGACTTGTTCATTTGAAGAAATTGATTTGAAACATGCATTTGGATAAATGATTTCAAATGAAAAAGTTGTCAACTGTAAAGTTGCACTACTTTTCGAGATCTACAACTTTTATTTTGGGTGTTTCTCCATCTGAGGTTATTTGAAAATTTCGAATTTTAAATTTGAGAAATCAAACGTAATTTTTGTTATATAAATGGTTTCAAATGAAAAAGTGGTCAACTACAAAGTTGCATAACTTTTCGAGATCTACAACTTTTATTTTGGTTGCTTCTTCATCCAAAATTCTCAAATACCACTACACACTCACTTATGACCATAGAACATATGATTTTAGTTGGTATTAACTTCAATGAAATTTTGCGAAACAAATAGAGTGACATCGTAACGACATCAAATAAGAAACTTGTAAACTACAAAGTTGGATAACTTTTCAATATCTGCAACTTTTGTTTTGATCGCTTCTTCATCCGAGATCCTTAACTACCACTGCACACTCACTTAAGACTATAGAGCATATGGACTCCTTTGGTATTAACTCTACAAAATCTGGTGGTGTATATTTAGACATCCAAACGATCTCAAATCAAAAAACTTTGAACTGCAAATTTGTAGATATCATCGGGTACTATAACTTTGATATAAAGTTAGTATTCATTTGACATCATATGAGAAAGTTATGAAGTTTCCTTACAGCATATCATTGTCGGTTTAAAAGACAGACAGTGATGACCCAATATCACTGTTGGTTCTTAACTAAAACCAACACTGATACTAAAACCGATAGTGATGACCCAATATCAGTGTTGCTTGGTCTTATCACTGTCGGTTTCAAAACCGATAGTGATGTGCCGGGAGGCATGCCGGTTTCTTAAAAACCGGTAGTGATGGAGCCGGCAGCGAATAGATCTGTAGTAGTAAGGCCTAAAGGACTAAAGGCTGACCTTGACTCTATAAGACTCGCCTAAACAAATTCAGCTCTTAAGCATTTTGCATTATTCAATGTA
Organism: Saccharum hybrid cultivar R570; assembly: GCA_038087645.1. Classification (NCBI taxonomy): domain Eukaryota; kingdom Viridiplantae; phylum Streptophyta; class Magnoliopsida; order Poales; family Poaceae; genus Saccharum; species Saccharum hybrid cultivar. Next base: position 26,776,282 of record JAQSUU010000066.1, on the reverse strand, counting down.
TGCCTATCTAAATATTACTATTTTTTCATGATAATTCTTATGAGAAACGCTAAAATTATAACTTTATAGAAATTTAAATAAAAACTACAAGCATACTGAAATCAATTCTATAGAGCCTAACCATTTATATTTGCCTTTTTTCAATGCTATGCACCAGATGAATTCACAGTTAATAATAAATAAAAAATAAAAGCCCAAAAACTGATAGAGTAGGTTAGAGGGTGAGACTTTGTTAATGTGAGGGACAGAGTAAAATTAATACAATTTCTCAACAGCCACAATTACGGAATTACAGATTTACAGCCTTAGAGGTACAGAAGAAGTTGAAACTTTAAAAGTAGTAATACGTCTACGTCACAACATCAACATCACCATCAAGTCGCAAGCAAGTTGCAGGCTTGTAGCATCACATCATTATCTATCCTCCACACAAGCGGTTCCATAGCTGGTTCAAAGGATTTTCGGTTGTTGCTTACTGATGAGATATAGAAGCCCGTTTGAAGGTCAGGGCGGATAATAAGTGAGGTTTGCTTCTATAAATTGACATCTCACTGACATCCCATGCCATGTCACAAATATTTCATTCTGATGACCATTTGTGTCTTGACAAAAGAGAGATACTCCACGCCTCCATAGAACAAGGAAATCACCACAAAGCACTATCATCAGTCGTAGGAGACGAGCGGCGTTTGGTTAGATTGGCCAGCTGTGATCTCGCCGTCCCATAACTCCTCTACTGTTTTGTATGGCCCAGATTCATGAACCAGGAAATCGTAGTTGCCCCTGGACTCTGGGAGCTCGCTAATCTTGCGGCGGTCATCGTCAGTGAGCTCCCAGTCGAAGATGTCAAGGTTCTTTCGCATCCTGCTCTGGTTAAAGCTCTTGACGATCACGCAGTCACCTTGCTCATAAACCCACCTAATGCACACCTGCACCTCAGCTCCCTCATATAAGTTTAGTTGTAATTGTAACATTAGTGAAATCTACTAGTACTATTTATAAGAGTTCATTACCTGGGCAATGGTTTTGCCGCGATCCTGGGCGATTTGTTTGAGGACAGGGGACTCCATGACGGAGCTGTTGGCCCATGCTGTGCCGTTGGCACCCAGTGGAGAGTAGCCGCATAGCTGGATACCTTTGCTCCTGCAAAACTGCCTGAGCTTCTCCTGCCGGCAACATGGGTTCACCTCCACCTGGTTAACAGCCGGAGGGATCTTGGCAAAGGAGAGCAGGTACTCTAGCTTCTTGCAGCTGAAGTTGCTGACGCCGATGGCCCTGGCCAACCCTCGCCTGTGGCACTCCTCCATCTCCTCCCACACACCCTTCATGTCCAAGGCCACCAGGCCTTTCTTCACCACCACCACCGGGCCTTCTCCTTGAGCCTCGTCGGGTGGCTCCATGCTCACCGGGTGGTGAATCAGGTACAGGTCCACGTACTCCATCTGCAGATTCCTGACAACAGAGTTGGTCATCACAAGAAGACCATCATCAGTCATACTGCTGGTAGATAGAGTCATAGAGACATAGAGTAGTACTAGCTACTAGATATGCATGGCTACATACTGCAGTGTCTTGTGGAGCGCCGGCAGGACGCGGCCGGGATGCGCGTCGGCCATCCAGAGCTTGGACGTGACGTAGAGGTCGTCCCGGGAGGCGACCGTCTCAGCACGGACGGCCTGAGCCACAGCGTCCCCGAGCGAGGCCTCCGTGTTGTACACTGCGGCGGTGTCCAAGTGGCGGTACCCGGCGTCGAGGGCGCGGAGGATGGCCTCCGTCACGCCGGCACGGCCCTCGGCTTGGCCGAGCGTGGCCGTTGCCGTGCCAAAGCCCACCCGCGGCATCGGCTTCCCGGAGCTCAGCGCCACTGCTGGCACCACGAAAGTCGCAGCATTCCTCCCTTTGTCGTCGGCACCGCCGCCGGCAGCCATGAGGGCCGGTATGGTGGTATCAAGACAGGTGTGAAAAGCTCCGGCCGTGCGCACCCGCTACAATTGATGTGGTTGGATTGCCTTGTTTAGAACGCAATATAGGTTTCGATGTGTCCGGCTATATACGGTATACTCTATAGGTGCATTGTATAATACCAATAAAATAATACATGGTCGTCGGCCCGCCGCCGGCCGGGACCCCAATCCCAATGTACGTTTGTGGTTGGTATTTTGGCATTACTCTGGTGGTTTCGATATCGTATCTTGATCGGAATCTATATCGCCGTCCCCGTATTGTTTCGGAACGGCGAGCGCTCACACGTCTGGACGGGACGTCACGTCCAGACGTAGCTCCCTGCCCCGCCCCGTCCGCTCGGACTCACGGCAGATCCTTCCTGTCCCATACTGTTTCACGCGCCGCCACGCTCGTTTTGTTGCACACGCTTGTGGGCCCTGTGGGACCGTCGCGCTCGCTCCTTTTCACGTGTGCACGCGGTTCTGCTCGCTCTGTTTTGCACGCGCACACGGGAATTTGAAAAGCAGATGTACCTTTGTAACCTGCAGAACTAGTTTAGCAACATCTAGAGAAAAACACTTGCAATATGCATTTGAAAACGAATGAAACATTTGAAACATAAATTTGCAACATACACGTGAAGACATGGCATGGAACATCCAGATCTACTTTGCGACATCCAAATAAAATAGATGCAACACCCGTATGGAATAGCTGAAACACTTGAAACATACACTTGCAACATACGTGTATATCCATTGCAACACATGCAACATTCCTTATATACATTTGCAATATTCAAATAAAACACCTGCAATATGCATATGAAACACCTGCAACATGCATATGAAACACCTAAAACACTTACAACATGTGTATGAAACACTTGCAACATGTCACTACTAGGAATATCCACTTCTATGACGATCAGCTTTCATCACAGAAAGAGTCAAATTCGTCATAATTTCAGTTTTCGTCATAAAATTAGATAGATCTATGACGAAAAAAAGACCGTCATACAACTGTTTTGGCATGCATGGCAGGGGGCAGCCACGCTGGCAGTTGCTTTCATGGGAGAGCTTTCCACGTGTACATGCTATAGCCGGTTGCATTGGAGATGGTTCGGGTACGTATCGCCTTCTTATTATACAATGTGGTTATCTCTGATTCTTGCACGTTTCAGGTTCTTACTGAACCATGTGTCGGGCCCCTGTTGTTCCACATGTCAGTTTTCTATTGGCACACGTGTCGTGTTGCAGTTGGGTCATGTGTTACTTCTTCATTGGACCATGTGTCTTATTTTTATTGGACCACGTGGCTCTTTCTTATTCGACCACGTGTCACGGTGTTGTCCGTCCACGTTTCGTTTTTTTATTTGGCCACATGGCTTGACGACTTCTTTTTGTGTGGTGGATTTTTATTAGTCCACGTGTCGTGCCATGGCTATTTCACGTGTCATGCACTACTTCGTCCACGTGTCACATTTTTATTTGATCACGTGGCCTGCCCAGGTTGTACCACGTGCTCAACAATCAATTCATCATAAAAGTAATTCGAGATCGTCACTGCTGCACAAATTCGACGAATGTCTACATAATTATTCAGCATGACACTCAAATACAACAGATTACTGTTTACACATCAGCAGTAACCCGTTGACAGTTTCACCACATCAAACCAGCACACGAGTACATACATCAAACCACAAATATTTACTGCATCAAGCCAGCAGAGTACTCTGTAGCGACTCCAATCGGTCGCTATAACGTTATAGCGACCGATGTATAAGTCGCTATAAGTGGCGTCGCTATAAGTCTATAGTGACCGACAGGGTTTATAGCTACCGATAGTTGGACGCTAATATTTATACCGACCGATGATCTGTTATATGATTTAGCGACCAATGGTTTGAGGATATCACACTTTTTAGCGACCAATAATCAGTCGCTATGAACTGGCACAATTATATAATTAATTTCACATTGTACCATGTAATTTTAGTCTTGTTTAACATCCACACAAGTTCACGGTACACATCAACCACATAATTGTATACACAAATCTCATATATTCATTGAATCAACATTTGTACAATTTTACTTCAGATAAATTCTACAACAACACTCCTACCACACAGGCACACAACCCATGAACTTCTAAAGGGTTCACTATACAGAAGACCAAGCCTATATACCCTAGCAATCCAAAAACTACAGGCTAGAAACACATCTGAGCGCTCCACACCTTTTAGACCATCTTCCATGAGAACTCTAAATAGCTTGTCGACACCATCAAGCAATGCTGCTTACTGGCACCTCCTAGAACTACATGCCTGAAATTCACATGCAATCCAATATAAGTATTCTGGTATTCAGCTAGGATCCAATAAGAAGACAGTTGCAGGTGCAGTAAGAATAGATCACTCATTCTTCTCTAGCCACCAGACATGCCTTTTCAATCTAACCTATTAGTTGTGGCAATGCCACCTGCTGCATTAATACACTGTTAAAAAAATTGTGAGAGCCACATGGGAGAAAGAACAATAGGTTCACATGTTTATCAAAGCTTAACCTAAGGCTATTGTCTTTTCTTACATAGATTAAAAAAATTACTTACCATAAGCTAGTAGCAGAAGTGGCATGTATGGACAATAGTAGGTATAGGCTACAACAACAACAACAACAACATAGCATTTTGTCCCAAGCAAGTTGGGGTAGGCTAGAGATGAAACCCAAACGAGACGATAAACATGGAGACACATAAAGGGACATAAATGGCACAAGACAGAAAGAGGTCACGGTTCAGGCACGTTGATTGCCAGTCTCCAAGCGCTCCTGTCCATAGCTAAATTCTTAGAGATATTCCACTGCTTAAGGTCTCTCTTAACGGACTCGTCCCAAGTTAGTTTAGGTCGACCTCTACCGCTCTTTACATTATCGGCCCGCTTTAGAACCCCACTACGCACCGGCGCCTCAGGAGGCCTCCATTGAACATGTCCAAACCATCTCAACCGATGTTGAATCAATTTCTCCTCAATTGGTGCCACCCCAACCCTATCCCGAATATCGTCGTTCCGGACTCTATCCCTCCTTGTGTGCCCACAACACCAACACATCATACGCATCTCTGCTACACTCAATTGCTGGATATGTCGCCTTTTTGTAGGCCAACACTCAGCACCGTATAACATCGCTGGGCGAATTGCCGTCCTATAGAACTTACCTTTCAACTTCTGAGGCACCCTTTTGTCACAGAGGATGCCAGGCTGAAATTCTATGCCTAACATCTTCATCAATGTCGCCATCCTTTTGTAGCATCGATCCTAAATATCGAAAAGTATCCTTCTTGGCCACCACTTGCCCATCGAGGCTAACGTCTCCCTCCTCATGCCTAGTCGCGCTGAAATCGCACCTCATGTACTCGGTCTTGGTCCTACTAAGTCTAAACCCTTTCGACTCTAACGTGTGCCTCCATAGTTCTAACTTCCTATTAACCCCTGTCCTACTGTCGTCAACTAGCACCACATCATCAGCAAAGAGCATACACCAAGGGATATCACCTTGTATGTCCCTTGTGACCTCATCCATCACCAAAGAAAATAAATAAGGGCTCAAAGCTGACCCCTGATGCAGTCCTATTTTAATTGGAAAGTCACTGGTGTCGCCATCACATGTTCGGACAAACGTCACCACATCCCTGTACATATCCTTGATGAGGGTAACGTACTTAGTTGGGACTTTGTGCTTTTCTAAGGCCCACCACATGACATTTCTCGGTACTTTGTCATATGCCTTCTTGAGGTCAATAAAGACCATGTGCAAGTCCTTCTTCTGCTCCCTATATCTCGCCATCAATTGTCGTAATAAGAAAATTGCCTCCATGGTCGACCTACCAGGCATGAACCCAAACTGATTTTAGGTCACACGTGTCACTCTCCTTAGGCGATGCTCGATAACCCTCTCCCAGAGGTATAGGCTACAGATCGATGCTTAGTTCAGCCAAACTGAATAACATAAGATATTAAGAAATTAGAGTACAAAATATAGCAAGTGAAAGGACAGATTCGTATGTGACATTGATATATACCTTTCATTGCACATTTGCCATTGACCACATGTTCTTGCCTCTGGCATACGCTAGCAATCAAAAGTGATAAGAGTTAATAATCTGAAAACCAACAATAGGAAATGGTGCAACACAAGTTTTCCTAGTTCTATGCTACCCTAGATAGTAGTATAGATGGGCTGTTTACAAATTCACAAATTCACACAACTACGGCCCAAATGTGTCTATGCAAGAAAAAATGTGATAGCTATAAGCCTTGTCCTTATCTACCTAGGATACTTATCTAGAGTAGTTGGTGGCTGTGTCAGCCCTTATCTTTATCTCTAGCATCTACTTTAGCATCTCTAGAATATGCTTAGCTTCCTTAAGTTGCAAATAAACTACCCTATATGTACCCCAAATCCTGCCATGGTTGGTAAGGCTAATAGAATAGAAAATTCAGCCCCAAACCTGTGATTTGTGTCCAACAAATGGTATCAAGAGCCTAGTGTTCTTACCTGGGGGTTTTCCCCTTACCCTTACCATCCCAATCCGTCGCCATGTCTCTCCGTTCCTATTCCTTTTATTCCTCCAATCGGTCGACAACCTCCAGTGCTCAGCGCAGGCAAGCAGCAGCTGCAGCAGAGCTGTTCGCGGCGGAGCACCGCGAGCAGGAGGCGCGGAGCACGTGGCTGCGGCTCCTCGGGCGCAGCGGCTGGCGGCTGCCGAGCTCGCTGCAGCCTGGGCCGCCGAGGAGGTCGCGGTCACGGCTGCTGCTGCTCGAGCGGCGGCAGCGGAAGCCGCTGCTCTGCGAGCTGGAGCAGGCGCACGCGGCAGACGCGCGGAGACGGACGCGGCTAGACGAGTCGGTCGCGGTGCCGGCGGCCTCGACACCAACGCGAGCGAGGAGGAGGCAGACGCGGGCGCTCGAGGCAGAGCGGGCTGTGATGGACGTGGTCGGGCCTCTCCCAATGCGGAGGTAGACTCGGACGGCCTCTCCCGACGCGGAGGCGGACGCGACGCAGGTGGCCCAGGCGGACACGATGCGGGTCGTGATAGTGCTGCGGACGACGCGCGGGCCCATGGCGCTCGAGTGGAAGCCTGGCTGGAGCTGGAGGAGGACCGGGTCATGCAGGACCAGCAGCCGCGTGGTGGAGCAGGACTCCGACGTGACGTGCGCGCTCTGGACGGCCTCGATGGACGTGACTTCCACACTCTAGGCGAACGCGGTCTCACGGAGCTCTAGGCGGACGCGATCCATGGCGTGATCTGCGCATCGAGCGCACGCTGGAGACCCCATGACTGCGAGAGCAGGCAGCGAAGCTGGAGGCACATCCGGACTTCGATCGGGAGCAGGGCGGATGGGACACTGGTGCACGGAGCCCTCACAGGCGGCGTGCCTCACCTTCCCCGGACCGGCGCTGTGGTCGTCGTGGCCGGTCTGTCTCTCCTCCCGTCGTGCAGACCATTGTCAAGGACGTCAGCGGCGGATGGCCCATGCTCACCAAGACCAACTACGCCGAGTGGTCCATGGTGATGAAGGTGAAGATGCAGGCACGGCGCATGTGGGACGCGGTACGGTACGACGACGCTGACTTCGACAAGGATCGGCGGGCACTAGAGGCGCTTCTTGCTGCTATTCCAATGGAGATGCACTCCTCCCTCGCGAACAAGCGAACCGCCATGGACGCCTGGGATGCCATCGCCGTGGCGCGCATCAGCAGCGACCGCGCCCGTAGGTCCACGCTTCAGAAGCTACGTCAGGAGTGGGAGAACCTGGCTTTCAAGCCGGGTGAGGACATCGACGACTTCGCTCTCCACCTCAACACCCTAATGCAGTAGTTGGCGTGGTACGGCGACAACGACATCGACGAGGAGAGAGCTGTCGAGAAGTTCCTTCGCGTCGTTCCTAAGAAGTACTCACAGGTCGCCATCACGATCGAGATGTTGCTGGACTTCTCCGAGCTGTCGATCGAGTAGGTGATGGGTCGCCTCAAGGCCGTTGACAACCGCGAGCAGCTCCCTCCCTCAGAGCTGGTTACCATCGGTGGCAAGCTTCTCTTCACTGAGGAGCAGTGGCTCGCCCGTTAGCGAGAGCGGAAGAAGGGGGAGGCCTCGGGCTCTTCGGCTTCGGGTTCATCGAGCAGCCGTAAGTGTCGGCCGCACAAGCGAGACAAGGCGCGTGGTGGCGCTCCTGGTGGCGCCGACGGCGAGCGCAAGGCTACCCATGACGACACCTGTAACAATTGCGGGAGGACCGACCACTGGACCAAGGACTGCTGGCAAGCAAAGCGTGGTGGTCAGGCCCACGTCACGCAAGCACAGGAGGGTGACGAGGCGGCTCTGTTCTTCATACATGGGAGCATCGAGCCGCACTCCTCTCCCGCACCGGCCGCCATCGCGCTCCTCCACCTCGACGAGCCATGGGCCCACCTCTTCCTCGGCAACGGGTCCGGCAGCGACAAGATCGACGGGTGGTGCCTCGACACTGGCACCACTCAACACATGATGGGGTGGCGGGAGTTCTTCTCCGAGCTCGACTCCGGCGTTAGAGGCCCCGTCAAGTTTGGGGACGCCTCCGCCGTAGAGATCAAGGGCGTTGGCTCCGTCGTCTTCACCGCCAAGACTGCAGAGCACCGGCTGCTCACCGGCGTCTATTACATCCCCACGTTGAGGAACTCCATCATCAGCTTGGGACAGCTGGATGAGAACGGCTCACGCGTGGAGATCGAGCACGGGGTCCTGTGGATCTGGGATCACCATCGTCGCCTTCTCACCAAGGTGAATAGAGGCGCCAACCGCCTCTACATCCTCCACGTACAAGTGGCGCAGCTCGTGTGCCTTGCAGCCCGCAGCGACGACGATGCCTGGCAGTGGCACGAGCGCTTTAGGCACCTCAACTTTGAGGCTCTGAAGCAACTCGGCAACAAGGAGATGACACAGGGCATGCCGTGAGTCGAGCACGTGGAGCAGTTCTATGACACCTGCATCCTCACCAAGCAGCGGCGGCTCCCCTTTCCCCGCCAGACGAGCTTCCGTGCCAAGGTTGCTCGTCGACGATGTGTCCCACTACATGTGGGCGGTCCTGCTCGACATCAAGGCGGCGGCTGCGGACACCATTAAGCGCCATCAAGCTGTTGCGGAGAAGGACTGCGGCCGCAAGCTTCGGTTGCTATGCACCAACAACAGCGGTGAGTTCACGGCATACTGCGCCGACGAGGGGATCTAGCGCCATTTCTCCGCGCCGTACACCTCGCAGCAGAACGGCGTCGTTGGGTGTCGTAACCAGACGGTGGTGGCCACCACCCGCGCCCTCCTTAAGTAGAGAGGGATGTTGGCAATCTACTGGGGGGAGGCGGTGATGACTGCCATCCATCTCCTCAACCGCTCGCTCACGAAGGCCCTTGATGGCAAGACGCTGTACGAGGCCTGGCACGGGCGCAAACCGGTGGTTTGCCACCTCCATGTCTTCGGATGTCTCGCCTTCGCCAAGGAGCTCAACCACGTCGGCAAGCTCGACGACCGGTGCACGCTGGGGGTCTTCATCGGCTACGCGGAGAGCGTCAAGGCCTACCACATCCTCGACCCTGCGACACAGCGCGTCCGCATCTCCTGGGACGTCATGTTCGACGAAGGGCGAGGCTGGGCTTGGGACAAGGCAGTGGACGACGGTTCGATTTTGACTCTCAGAGACTTCATCGTCGACTACGTTCACTTCGAGGGAGCCGGGGGAGCCAGCAGCTCTTCTTCACTGAGCTCGTCCACCTCGGCACCCAGCTCGCCATCAGCTCCGGTGAGTCCTCCACCACCTACACCACCAGCGAGTCCTCCACCACCGGCTATGCCCCACTCTCCTACACCGGCGGCGCCCCACTCTCCTACACCGGCTCCTCACTCTCTCGCGTCAGTGCCCACACCTTCGAGATCAGCACCAGCAGCCTTGGTCCATGATGAGCAGCGCATGGTGGAGTTCGCCACTCCGCTGTCCGACAATGAGGATCACATCGATGCCTACCATGACGACGAGCCTCTATGCTACCGCACCTTGGACAACATCTTCGGTGATCAGCCCATCCCTGGACTGGCGATGCACGACTTCGAGGCAGAGCTGCACCTGGCGTACGAGGACAGCGAGCCCCGCTCCTTCACTAAGACGGAGGGAGACGGGGCATGGCCCACCGCAATGCAGTAGGAGATGGACGCGGTCGACCAGAATCGAACATGGGAGCTGGCGGATCTTCCTGCCGGCCACTGCGTCATCACCCTTAAGTGGGTCTACAAGCTCAAGAAGGATGAGGCCGGGGCAGTGATCAAGCACAAGGAGCGTCTGGTGGCGCGTGGGTTCATCCAGCAGGAGGGAGTCGACTTTGATGATGCCTTCGTGCCGATCGCGCGAATGGAGTCCGTTCGTCTCCTCCTCGTGCTGGCAGCCTAGGAGGGATGGCGTGTGCACCACATGGACGTCAAGTCTAAATTCCTCAATGGTGACCTAAAGGAAGAGGTCTACGTCCACCATCCGCCAGAATTCGTCATCCCCGGCAAGGAGAACAAGGTTCTCCGCCTGCGCAAGGCCCTCTACGGCTTGCAGCAGGCGCCACGAGCTTGGAACGCCAAGTTGGACTCCACTCTCAAGTAAATGGGGTCCGAGCAAAGTCCTCACGAGGCTGTTGTCTACCGACAGGGCAAGGATGGCAATGCCCTGTTGGTAGGCGTCTACGTCGACGACTTGGTGATCACCGGCACAAAGGAGGCCGAGGTGGAGGCGTTCAAGGAGGAGATGAAGGCCACCTTCTAGATGAGCGACTTGGGCCTCCTCTTCTTCTACCTGGGGATCGAGGTCCACCAGGACAGCTCCAGCATCTCCCTTCGCTAGACTGCCTACGCCAAGCGCATCGTCGAGTTGGGCGGGCTCACCGGCTGCAACCCGGCCTACACTCCCATGGAGGAGAGACTGAAGCTGAGCCGCGATATCATGGCCAAGTAGGTCGATGCTACACAGTACCGGCGCATTGTCGGCAGTCTTCGCTACCTCGTCCACACGCGGCCAGACCTGGCGTTCATCGTTGACTACGTCGGTCAGTTCATGCAGCGACCGATGACGGAGCATCAGCAGGCTGTCAAGAGGATCCTCCACTACGTTGAGGGCACCACCGACTACAGCTTGCACTACCCGAGGTGTCCCGGTGTGGAGCACTTCATCGGGTATAGCGACAGTGACCTCACCGGCGACATCGACACAAGCAAGAGCACTATCGGGACACTATTCTTCCTCGGCAAGTGCCTGATCAGCTGACAGTCGGTCAAGCAGCAAGTGGTGGCTCTGTCCAGTTGCGAGGCGGAGTACATCGCTGCCACAACCGAGCTCTCTGGTTGGCACGGCTGCTGGGTGATCTCCTAGGCAGAGACGCAGAAGCAGTGGAGCTCAGGGTGGACAACAAGTCCGCCTTGGCCTTGGCAAAGAACCCCGTCTTCCATGAGCGCAGCAAGCATATCCGCATCAAGTACCACTTCATCAGGAGCTGCTTGGATGAGGGGAGCATCATGGCCGGCCGGCTACATCAACACCCAAGATCAGCTCGCCGACCTTCTCACCAAATCCCTTGGGCGGGTCAAGTTCCAGGAGCTTCGCGCCAGTATTGGGATGGTTCAAATTCCCCAGAAAGCGCCACACAAGATTTAGGGGGAGAATGACAGCTATAAGTCTTGTCCTTATCTACCTTGGATACTTATCTAGAGTAGTTGGTGGCTATGTCAGCCTTTATCTTTATCCCTAGCATCTACTTTAGCATCTCTAGAATATGCTTAGCTTCCTTAAGTTGCAAGTAAACTACCCTATATGTACCCCAAATCTTGCCATGGTTGGTAAGGCTAATGGAATAGAAAATTCAGCCCCAAACCTGTGATTTGTGTCTAAGAAAATGTGCATTCTAGTTGCTGCTAGTAATCAATGCTTTAAAACACAAATATAATTTCAGGGATGCTAACAGAGAAATATGGATACTTACTACTAGTTTAATTTGGAGTAAATGGTGTTGCTGGTGCGTGAAACACAGATCATTGGCAGATAATGATGCTGCTGACGCATGGCATTGCCTCCAAAGATCCTTAGATTGCCCCTGGAAAAAGTATCATACTCCTTCAGCCTGCTAAATTTTACGAACAAGTTCCTTTGGTTGTAAGTCTAAATCTGACAAAAAATGTAAACGTAAGATGGCAACCTTTCCATAGAATTTTATAGCAGACAAATAAAGTACAGATATGCAGACAACATGATTTCAGACTTGACTCAATTAGAAAAAAGAATATGTAGTGCTGACAAGTGGAACTAGAACCCTTCAAAGTATTATCAGAAATTTAGAACGCAAATAACCAATATTATAACTGTGATGTGAATAACTAGAAGTTTTAGCAACAATGCCTGATATCATGCGTTCAGATAAAAGTTGGGCAAAAAAAAAAAGAGTAGTCAACATGTCCTGGACTTTTTGCTCACAGTTTACTTAACAATGGCATCACCTACAATGCCAATACTTTGTAAGTGTTTTTACTGGCTTAACAATGGCATCATGAGGTTGGTCATGATTTTGACACAGTAAAAAGATGTAGTAAGATTTCTGGGAACATTTGATTCTAGAGACGACATGAGCATGTCAATATATTCATTGTCCATATATACAGTAAATTATCAGTCATGTCCAATTAGAATATAAGATGAATGCCCAGCGAAACCAGCCTACCAAGAACACAAGCAACACTCCATATTCAGTACCATGAATGCCTGGCAACAGATTTGTGATTCATCACATGGATTCAAGCATAAGAAGGAATCTGTGTGTTCAGCCCATCAAGGGCAGCCCTATTAGAGTAACTATATGACAAATAAGCATCATTTGGGAACTATATCGAATCCTATATCCAATCGTCAAGCTGCCCTGTCAGAATAACTATGACAAAAATAAAGCTTCACTTCGGAACTATATCCATAGATTTTCAAAACAAGTTCATCATTTAGAGCAGCCCATTATCATTGATAAAGGTAAAGGAAAAACTAGCTGGAAATCTAGAAATCTGGCTTTCTGATTTATGCCAACAAATGTCAAGTCTGCATCGATAAAGATCATTCAGAATCAACAAACATTTTTCCTATGACAAATATGTCTATTTTGAATACTCAACCCGGATTCTTTCTTCTAAGAATAACTACTACGATAAATGTTATGCAATCAATAGCTGGACAAGACCATGACCCTTTGTGGCTGTACATGTTGCTTCATTTTGAGGTTAGCTATCCAGGTAACTTTGTTAAAAGCATTATGCTCCTAATACAATTGTTAGATCATACTCGTTGCGCTTTTACGTGGCCATCACAGTACCACAAATGCCCTTGTCTGAAATTGATGGCATGGTAAACCTAATTTTCGCGCGGAGGGCAAAAGAGAGGCATCTAATTTTCGGTGCGTGTTGGCGGCACTGCTCAGCGCTGTGCGAAATTTTCGCCGAAAATCAAATTTTCGCGTGGGCAGATCTCCCCGTCTGTTCGGGGCCCACCAACACTGCAAAATGGAGTCCCGAGAAATAGACAAAAGAAACTCTAAAACTTAAAACCAATCAGATTTCATAGACCGGCAGCTCCAGCAGGAACCCTGGCTCCACCGCACGCAAGTCCGCGTCTGAATGGAGGTGGGCGTCTGCCAGGGCTGACACAGGCCCATGGCGAATGCCATGCGCCACTACCTCCCGGATCCGCGCCGGCAGAGCACGGATGCACTCAAGGAAGTTCAGCCCCACCGGTAGCACGGACGCGGCGTTCAGTTGCTTCATGAAGGCTGAAAGAGCAAGAACGAGAAAACCGTACCAATTAATTAGGTGCGGTGCCACACAAAACAAGAAGATACGGTAATGACAATACCTTACCAGTGAGTTGCGCCTACACTTAACCCGCTGCGGCTTCAGCCATGGCCGTCTCCCTATCGGTTGCGGCGAGTGCTATCTCCACAGCGGAGAAGCACGACCATAGCTGGTCCGCCTCCTAGGGAGAGCCTGCCTAGTCACGTCTAGGTCCTGCACCATCGTCTCCTCCCTTGGACGCTTCTCCACCGCCATGGTTCAAGCTTGAAGAACGAGGTGCTAGGGAGGAGTCGGCGAGTGGGAATGGTGAGTTCGCAAGGTTACAAGGCAACTGTACTGACTCCCCTATTTTTCCTCTGTTTTTATAGCAGGGGGCGCGCACGGCCGATGGACCCAAATTCTAGCAGATGTCAGGCGATAGTGGGAGGTAAGGCGAGACCACATCTCCATGATCTCTGAGGAGCATGCCTTCAAAGAAATACGCGTCGAGAAACGAGCCGCCGAAATGGAGCAGCCAGATAGTTGTTCATACTTTACTGCACTCGCAAGAAAGGCCGAATGCGGCACATTTCATCTCGTCAGACACTGTATAGTATAGTGGTGTGAGTAAAACTATTGCCTATGGAGTGTACTCGGTCACAACATTTGTATCAGTACTAGTAGTAGTCATGAGTGACTTTGATCTGTGTTGAAGCCAACTCGTCTTATTTTCGTGTATTTTGATAAGATTTGTTGAACTTGCAAGAACCATACATCAAAGATAATTTTAATCAGAATTCGGATTTTATAATATGATGTGTGCCTCTGCAAAGCAAGAGAAATTGAAGCAAGTCCTCGGTCTGCCCCTTGATTGTCGTGACTGCTTGGATTAGACCGCACTGTCTACTTCACAGGATCACACAAGGTCCGGCCGTCTGAAATCTTGACTACCCGGACGACATGCTCCTGCATTTCCACGCAAACGCATGCGCGTGGGTGGCGTCAGCAGCCTATTATAGCAGGTGATGTTGCCTCCAGCCCATCGCATTGATGGGACGGGGCAAAGCCCCGCCGCCGACCCACACAAACGTCTCGGTCGTGGGGTAGTCGACGTCCTCCAAACTATAGCAGCAAAGACAAGGGTTGGGGCGAGAGGGAAGGTTATACCTGCTGCCTTCTCTCTCTAGAGCTCCTGATTCCATCTCAAAGCTTTTGCCTTCCACCCTACTGCGCCGTCGACGCCTCCTGCCAGGACCATGGCGGAGTGGACAAGGTCATCTGTCAACCAGGCTGAGTTCGACCAGTTGCGAGAGAGCGGGGTGATCCCGAAGGCCTGTTGGCGGTCACTAATGACCATTTTCAACCACCAATTACTATCCAAAAAAGGAGAAATAAGCATACTTTTGACACATATGCATATACTATTGACCTAGTTCCACTTGTATTGTAAGATTTCTATTTTATAGAACTCATACTTGAATACAAGGGAAATACAATCAAAATACGCCATTCATCAAAGCGTAAAGCAGATCTTTTGCAAAGAAGGAGAAGAAGGCCCATCCAAACAACAAGTCTGGGCCAAACACCGGCGGGGACGTGACCCAGGCCCACCTAGCAATTGACCAAAGAAGGGTGGTGGCCAGGCGCACCAACTAGGGTCCCCCCTGCCGCCTCTTGGGCCCACCTTTCTCCGGCTGTTGCATGCTGCCATGCATAGGCGTTTTTGGCCTGTTTCCTTATTTTCCTATGCCAAACTGACCATGTTGTCACTATATAAGCATGGGTGGAGCTCTCCTTCAACACACACAATCATTTGGAGCTACACCTCAGTACCCTACTCTTGTACTTTTTAGCTTTAGTTCTTAGTATCATTTGGAGCTAGCAAAGCTACTTGGAGAGCTTGTCTCCTTGGAAGAAGAGCAACTTTGGTATGAATAACACTATGAAGAGTTCTTCCAAGTTCTTGCTCTCATATCATTCATATAGTAGTGCATATGAAATAGAGTATAGTTTCCATGTTATAATCATGATATATGAACTAGCATATAGTTTGGGTGTCATGATCTTAACATGTTCAACTTTATGCTTCAACATTCATATGACTTGTATGAGTAGAAGTGAAACTAGGGTTGAGGTGACGGTTCGTCGTTCCTTTGGGTTTGCCCAAATTCATGCTTGTCGATCCATAGGGTCGGAGTCCCGGAGGGATATGGGTAGTTTTCTTATACACGGGCATGGTGCTTGGGTGCACGGGAACCTTCGGATATGATGGTGCCCCACGGTTGAGGGGTAGGTAGCAGGTGGTGACAGCCCTGTCCGTCCCTTGTAATCTCCCACGTTCGGGTATTGTGTAGGAGTTCATAATCTCCCCTTGTAGGCAGACTAGTGCCCGGGGATCTCCCCGTCCATCTCAAACTTAGCTCTAACTCTAGTCATATAACTTGTATGGTTATTAACTATTCTTTGCACAACTATATTAGAACATCCCAGGTCCACTTAGGAATATTCTTTTATTCTTTGTTTTTCTTTTATCCTTGTGGTTAGCTCAGATGTGTGTCCACTATCCATGAAATACCATTTTTACCCCTGTTATGAACTATGGTCCACTATGCAAGTATGTAATCATGTTTATGTCTATGCTAGAATATGTATACCTTGCCCTCCTTTGGGAAAATATAAATAACGATACCCTGAATACTTCCAGGTGAAATGCTACAACGATAGATTCGTACGCTTGCAGATACTGTCTGTAATCTTTAAGGACTATCATAGTTGGTGTTTCTTGGCGGCGTTGCTAAGATTAACTCAATCTTAGTAATGGTGTTAAGAAATACCAACAAGTATTTCTGGTGCCTTTATCGGTGATGAACTTAAAACCTCCTCACTTGGTGATTGCGTTAAGAAATGTCAACAAACATTTCTGGCGCTGTTGCCGGGGAGGGCATAGGTTGAAAAGAATCCATCATAACATGAACAATGATCACATGCATGTAATGGTAGCCATAGTTTATGCAGGCTAATTCTGCTTGTTTTCTTCCTGTTGTGGAAAAAATAGGATTGTGTATGAGTGGTTTTGATCTGCCGAACAACTACACCGATAATCCGGAGGCACTCCTAAGGAAGAATAGGCCTTGTACTACTTCGTCTTCTGCTACTCCGCCTGCAGTCGAACCAATCACCCCTGTACCATCCGCAACTACTGACATGGCCAAGTCACTCTGCGACTACTCCACCCCCGTTGTTGCCAACGTGCCCGTTGGGCCCGCTGTCAACACGGGCACCGGAAACTTCGAGCTCTGGACTGGCCTGATTACGATGGTGCAGGCAAACCAATTCTGTGGTTTGCCAAGCGAGGATGCAAGTGCACACTTGCAACACTTCCTTGAGTTGTGTGACACAATCATCATCAAAGATGTCACACCGGCTAGCATAAGTCTCCGTCTGTTTCCCTTCTCCCTTGCGGGGAAGGAAAAATAGTGGTTTTACCAGAGCAAGGGAGTTGTCGACACATGGGACAAATGTTCCATGATGTTCCTCATGAAGTTTTTCCCTATGGGCAAAACCAGTGCCCTGAGGGGGAAAATTTCCAACTTCCAGCAAACCTCACTCGAGTCCATCCCTGAGGAATGGAAAAGGCTCCAGGATTATATCCAGGCCTGCCCGCATCACGGAATGGAAGAATGGCTCATGCTCCAGAACTTCTACGAGGGACTAACGTCCATGTCAAAGGGGCACGTTGATGCTGCTACTGGAGGGGCGTTCCTTTCCCTCACAGCCAATGCAGCCAAGGCCCTCATCGAATAGATGGTGGCCAATCAAAGCTGGGGGAGGAGCGCAAGCAACAAAAAGGCATGCATTCTTTGAAGGAGGCGGATATGCTTGCCATAAAAATAGATTTGCTGCTATCAAGACTGAACGAAAGGGCCCACGAAAAGGAAGCAATGAAGGCCACCGTTCAGACCACGGAATCGCAAATGACTTGCGAAGTCTGTGGTGATGTCGGACACTCAGGGAACAACTACCCCGAGACCCATGAAGATGCCGCGTATATCAACAACAGCTTCCGACAACAAGGTAATAACAACGGGTGGAACAACCAGTCTTGCCCGTAAGGAGGTAATTCGAACTTTAACTCCAATTACAATTCAAATCAACCTTCCTTGAAAGACTTGGTATTAGGCTAGGCAAAAATAAATGAAAACATAACTAAAAAGCTAACTTTTAATGATAAAATGCTAGAAAACATTAACTCTAAAATTGATGGTCTATCTTCTTCTGCTAAAAATCAATTGAGTTTTAATAAAATGATAGAGAAAAAGTTAGCTCAAATTGCTGCCTCCATTCCTATTAATAATGAAGGGAAGATCTCGGAGCAACCTGAGAATTCTTTTGAAAAAGTTACTGCCTTGACCACGAGGGGTGGTAAGTCCACTCGTGATCCACCAAACCCTAACCATAAAGTAGGAAAAGCACAAAGGCAATAGGAGGATGAACCTTCACCATCAACAAAAACACAAAAAGATCAGGAAGAAGATGAGGAAATGGCACCACAAGACTTCACTGATACAAGCTACTTGCTGTTTCCCACAAGGAAAAGGAAGCCAGCCATGGACGAGCAATTTGCTCATTTTGTTGAGATGATAGAGAAGATCCATGTGCCTCTCTTTCTGTAATTAAAACTTTTCAGGAGAGACATTTACAAGAACTTGGAGCATTTATCCTAACAAGCATATTTTTGTGTCTATTCCCAATGTAGGAGTATAACAATTTTGGATGGATGGAAAACATGTTTTTGCGTACTCCTAGTGTATGAGCAGCAGGTATATGTGGAGTGTATGTGATCTTGGTCTTGAGAGCATGATAAGTTTCTCAACAAGGGTCACAAGGCTTGATCAAACTCAATACAATGACAAGTAACCTATGTAGAAGGTTTCCTAGTCTGTCATATCATGTTTGGCTCTGGTGGGACATGCTTTACCACAGAGGAGAGGTGTAGCTATTGTTTTTACTTTTTAAAATAAAATTCTCCAATAACAAGACATCAAGAATCGATTTCTCATTATTCTACTATATCTCATTCCATAACAACTTAAGTAACATGGGGTCCCTAATAATAAGTTCCCAAAAGTAGCATGACTTCCAGGAAAAGTATTATGCAAGTCTATCCTTAAGTCATGACTGAAATAATCTTTCCTTAGATTTTAAAGTTGTTTATCAAGTATTTTTTTAATTCGGTTCAAAATAAAAAGCGAGATAGGTGAAAATAGAACATATAGGTCGCAAACATGACCGTGGTTGAAGTGTGAGGCAAGGCAGCACTGTGATGGGCCTACCAGCCCATGTAGGAGGCTGGGCGGCCCACTCTCGGGCTTGCTCGGGTCCAACTTTGGCAAGCATGGTTCTTAGTCCATTGCTTCCCGAATTTTGTGATTTTCGCGATCGAATTTCGTCTTGCTGTCGTGGTGTGTCTCCCCCACACTTGTTTCCTGTTTACCTTTATGCACAACATATGGAGACAAAACACATATTCAAAAAATAGAGAGCAGACAATAATAACAAGACTCCATTAATATAAGGCACTTTATTACACAAGATCTAGCTAACACAAACTTTCAACTGACCTAACAACTGAGCTAAACAAGCAACCTAAACATTAAACACTTGACCTAACACTCGTGCCTTATCATTGACTATCTTATTCTCACTTCCTCATCTTAGCAATAAAATGATTTAAAGCATTTAAATCTTGTTGTAGGCTCTTGCGGTAGACGTGTTCCTCGTCGATCCTCTGCTCTAAGGTATAGACAACATCGGAGAGATCTTCAATCTTCTTCTCCAAGAGTGCAATGGTAATTCTCGGATGCTTCTCTTCATTCTCTAGAACAGCTGGTGATGCCTTTCTCTTCTTGGGAGAAACAACCTTGATCTGATCTGCCAGAGCCCAGATTCCATCAATGGTTGTACGAGAGGTGACCGATCTATACATTGCACAAGTAACATCTCCAAACTTGTTGGTCTTGACTCCGGTCAGCACCTCAGGGCCCTTTAGAGGAAGGAGGTTGATCTCCTTCATCACCTTGATCAACTTCTAGGCGTCTAGACGAGGCTCTTGCTGGCGTGGCTTGCCTTCAAGAAGTGGGCGTGGTGGCGGCGGAGCGATCACCGGACGGCGGACAACTTGAGCGAAGTAGCATTGGCTTGAGCGAATGTGGGTTATCTCTAGAGGAACGATGGTCAGCACAAGTGCATCAGGCTTCTTGTTTAGTTCATCTCCATAGGGGATGATCTCTCTACCTGCCGTTGGAATCTAGAGAGGAGGATCGCTTTGCTGCTGTTGGAGAAAGGAGGCATTGATGGGATGGCTATGGAGGCAGGCAGGGGCTCATTTATATAGGGGGAACAACTTGCAGTAGGGGTCAAGATCATCCATAAAGGTCTCGTAACGAGGAAAAACCGAATGCATCGAAAAACTATGGGATTGTGGAGGGGAAGGATCTAGAAGACACGAGAGAATTGACCGAGCGCAAGGGGACTGACAGGTGGGCTAGCCGGCCTGAGGGTGGGGCTGGCTGGCCCCACATGGTGGGTTCTCAAGGAGATTATTCTCGTGGTGGTTTCTAACCTCTATCTAATCCCGAAAAGTATATTTATTAGTTACGAAATGTAAAGAGGATGGTAGTGGTGTAAATCTATGGTAAAACTAGAAAATCTACCTCATCCAAATCCTTAGATGGTTTTTTAGGTTCTAGAAAGATCTTGAGACGGTGGCCATTTACCTTAAATAACTTACCTTCATCATTTTGAAGTGTTACCGCTCCATGCGACGAAGTGCTATCACCTTGAATGGTCCTTCCCATTTGCTTCGAAGTTTTTTGTGGCCAAATAATTTCACCCTGGAATTAAAAAGTAATACCTTATCTCCAGGGGTGAACACCTTCTTCTTGATCCTCTTGTCATGCCATCTTTTGGTTGTCTCCTTGTATATCTTGGTGTTATGATATGCTTTTTCTCGCCATTCATCAAGCTCGGAGAGTTGCATCTTCCTCTTGGTTCCTGTGGCTTCAAAGTCCATGTTTCATCGCTTGATGGCTAGTGAGCCTTGAATTCTAGCTCAACGGGTAGATGATAGGTCTTTCCATAGACAAGTCGATATGGTGACATCTCAAGTGGTGTTTTATAAGTTGTTCTGTAAGCCCATAGTGCATTAGGTAGTATATCCTTCCATACAGTCCCCATCTCGTTGACCGTCTTCTGCAGAATGTTTTTGATTTGTTTGTTCGATGTTTCTGCTTGGCCACTTGTCTAAGGGTGGTATGGAGTAGCGACGTTGTGACGGATTCCATGCTTCGACAAGTAATTGTGAAAGTTCTTGTCAATGAAGTGAGTTCCTCCATCACTATCACCATCCTTGGAACTCCGAATCTTGGAAATATTGTCTCCTCAAACATCTTCTTGGAGTTCTTTGCATCAGCAGTTCTACATGGCATGGCTTCAACCCACTTGAAGACATAGTCAACTGCCACCAAGATGTATTCATAGTTCTTTGACTTTGGGAATGGTCCCATGTAATCAATACCCTAGACATCAAAGAGTTTGATCTGGAGGTTGTTGGTGAGTGGCATAACATCTCTTGAATTGATATTTCCGTGCCTCTGACACACTCCACACCTCCAGATAAAGTCCTTCGTATCTTCATACATGGTTGGCCAGAAGAATCTACTTTGCCAGATCTTCAAATAAGTGCAGAATGCACCATAATGTCCTCCATATGGTGATGAGTGGCATCGCTCGATGATCTTAATGCCTTCCTCTGCCGGTACACATCTCCTGAGTAGGCCATCAGAGCAGACTCTGAAGCGGTACGACTCATCCCATATGTGGAGACGACTTTCGTAGATGAGCTTCCTTTTATTCTCTCCCGGTGGTACATAACCTGCAACAACAACAACAACAACAACAACAACAACATAGCCTTTTGTCCCAAGCAAGTTGGGGTAGGCTAGAGATGAAACCCAAAAGAGATGAGAAACAGGGAGACACATAAAGGGACATAAAGGGCATAAGACAAAAAGAGGTCACGGTTCAGGCACGTTGATTGCCAATCTCCAAGCGCTCCTATCCATAGCTAAATCCTTGGAGATATTCTACTCCTTAAGATCTCTCTTAACGGACTCGTCCCAAGTTAGTTTAGGTCGACCTCTACCGCTCTTTACATTATCGGCCCGCTTTTGAACTCCACTACGCACCGGCACCTCAGGAGGCCTCCGTTGGACATGTCCAAACCATCTCAACCGATGTTGAATCAATTTCTCCTCAATTGGTGCCACCCCAACCCTATCCCGAATATCGTCGTTCCGGACTCTATCCCTCCTTGTGTGCCCACAACACCAATGCAACATACGCATCTCTGCTACACTCAATTGTTGGACATGTCGCCTTTTTGTAGGCCAACACTCAGCACCGTATAACATCGCCGGACAAATCGCCGTCCTATAGAACTTACCTTTCAACTTCTGAGGCACCCTTTTGTCACAGAGGACGCCAGAAGCTTGACGCCATTTCAACCAGCCGGCTAAAATTCTATGCCTAACACCTTCATCAATGTCTCCGTCCTTTTGTAGCATCGACCCTAAATACCGAAAAGTATCCTTCTTGGCCACCACTTGCCCATCGAGGCTAACGTCTCCCTCCTCATGCCTAGTCGCGCTGAAATCGCACCTCATGTACTCGGTCTTAGTCCTACTAAGTCTGAACCCTTTCGACTCTAGCGTGTGCCTCCATAGTTCTAACTTCCTATTAACCCCTGCCCTACTGTCGTCAACTAGCACCACATCATCAGCAAAGAGCATACACCAAGGGATACCACCTTGTATGTCCCTTGTGACCTCATCCATCACCAAAGCAAATAAATAAGGGCTCAAAGCTGACCCCCTGATGCAGTCCTATTTTAATTGGAAAGTCACTAGTGTCGCCATCACATGTTCGGACAAACGTCACCACATCCCTGTACATATCCTTAATGAGGGTAACGTACTTAGTTGGGACTTTGTGCTTTTCCAAGGCCCACCACATGACATTTCTCGGTACTTTGTCATATGCCTTCTCGATGTCAATAAAGACCATGTGCAAGTCCTTCTGCTCCCTATATCTCTCCATCAATTGTCGTAATAAGAAAATCGCCTCCATGGTCGACCTACCAGGCATGAACCCAAACTGATTTTGGGTCACATGTGTCACTCTCCTTAGGCGATGCTCGATAACCCTCTCCCAGAGCTTCATCGTATGGCTCATCAACTTAATCCCACGGTAGTTAGTACAACTTTGAACATCTCCCTTGTTCTTGAAGATAGGTACTAATATACTTCTCCATTCTTCAGGCATCTTGTTAGACCGAAAAATAAGGTTAAAAAGCTTTGTTAACCATACTATCGCTCTGGCGCCTAGGTATCTCCACACCTCAATGGGGATACCATCAGGGCCCATCGCTTTACCTCCCTTCATCCTCTTCAAAGCCTCTCCGATCTCTGCCTCCTGAATTCTCCTCACAAAGCATCTGTTGGTATCGTCAAATGAGTCGTCCAACTCAAGGGTAGGACCCTCATTCTCCCCATTAAACAGCTTGTCGAAGTACTCTTTCCATCTGTCCTTGATCTCCTCATCCTTCACCAGAAGTCGATTTGTCCCATCCTTGATGCATTTTATTTGGTTGATGTCCCTTGTCTTCCTCTCGCGGATTCTAGCCATCCTATAAATGTCCTTCTCCCCTTCCTTCGTGCTAGCCGCTGATAAAGGCCATCATACGCCTGACCTTTTGCTACACTCACAGCTCGCTTTGCAACCCTCTTCGCTATTTTATAGCCCTCAATGTTGGCTGCACTCTTGTCATGGTGGAGACGCTTGAAACACTCCTTCTTCTTCCTAATAGCCCTTTGCACCTCATCATTCCACCACCATGTGTCTTTCGCTTCCCGTTTGCCTCCCCTACTCATGCCAAACACTTCCGAAGCCACCTTCCGGACACATGTTGCCATCTTTAGCCACATGTCGTCGGCATCTTCTCCTTCTTCCCAAGGCCCCTCGTCTAGCATCCTCTCCTTAAACATTTGCCCTGCTTCCCCTCTAAGCTTCCACCACTTCGTTCTCGCAATCTTGGCCCGTTTGTCCCGGTGGACACGTACCCGAAAGCGAAAGTCCGCCACCACAAGCTTATGTTGAGGGACAACACACTCCCCAGGTAACACCTTACAATCAAAGCAAGCACGTCTATCCTCCCTCCTTGCAAGGATAAAGTCGATCTGGCTCGAGTGTTGTCCACTACGAAAGGTTACTAGATGAGATTCCCTCTTCCTAAAGAGGGTGTTCGCTATCAACAAGTCATAGGCCAGCGCGATGTTCAAAACATCCTCCCCCTCTTGATTCCTACTACCATACCCGAACCCCCCGTGCACCCGCTCGAAACCTACATTAGTCGCACCAACATGGCCGTTGAGGTCTCCTCCTATAAAGAGTTTCTCACTGATAGGCACGGTACTAACCATGCTATCAAGATCTTCCCAAAACTGCCTCTTGGTGCCCTCGCTAAGACCTACCTGAGGGGCATAGGCACTGATCACATTTAGAGCCGAATCTCCAACTACCAGCTTGACCAAGATAATCCGGTCGCCTTGCCTCCTAACATCAATGACTCCATCCTTAAGGCTCCTATCGATCAAGATTTCTACACCATTCCTACCCGATGTTGTCCCCGTGTACCAAAGTTTGAAGCCAGTATCCTCCACCTCCTTCGCCTTCTGGCCCTTCCATTTAGTCTCCTGAACGCATAGAATATTTACACGCCTTCTAATTGCTGCATCGACTAGCTCTCTTAGCTTACCCGTTAGGGACCCTACGTTCCAGCTACCTAGACGAATCCTAGTTGGCTCGGTTAGCTTCCTTACCCTTCGCACCCGTCGAGGGAAGTGCGAAGACCCTTGCTCATTTTTCACTACACCCGGGCGTAGATGTAGCGCGCCACTAAGGTTGCGACGACCCGACCCTTGCTCATTTTTCATTGTACCCGGGTCACGATACGACGCGCCACTAAGGGGATAAAGTTGATAATATTTACATACCAGGGGTCAGATTTCAAGATCTTGAAGAGCATGTTGTCCCGTAGCGAATCATTGATGGGCAGTTCCTGTCAATTCTCAAACTGCATTCTGGACAAGTGATCGGCAACAGAATTTTCTACTTCCTTTTTATCTTTTATTTCTAAGTCAAATTCTTGGAGTAACAAAATCCATCTTATGAGTCTAGGTTTAGCATCTTTCTTAGTGAGCAGGTATTTCAAAGTAGCATGATCAGTATAAACTATCACCTTAGCTCCTACAAAGTAAGATCTAAATTTATCAATAACAAAAACAATAGCCAGGAGCTCTTTTTCAGTTGTTGCATAATTAAGTTGAGGTCCTGTCAAAGTTTTGCTAGCATAAACAATTGCATGATGCTTTTTATCTTTTGTTTGTCCCAAAACTGCCCCCACAGCATAATCACTAGTATCACACATTTTATCAAAAGGTAGCGACCAATCAGGGGGTTGAATGATTGGTGCAGAGATGAGTGCTCTCTTAAGAATGTTAAAAGATTTCAAACATGCATCATCAAATTCAAAGGGAACATCCTTAGCCAAAAGATTTATCAGCAGTCTGGCAATATGTGAAAAATCTTTTATAAAGCGACAGTAAAAACCAGCATGACCAAGAAAACTACGGATCCCTCTGATATTTACGGGAGGAGGTAACTGTTCAATTACTTCAATTTTAGCTCTATCTACCTCAATCCCTCGTTCGGACACCAAGTGTCCAAGCACTGTGCCTTCTCAAACCATGAAATGATATTTTTCCCAATTAAAGACTAAGTGCTTTTCTTCACATCTTTGCAAAACCTTGTCTAAATTTTCAATACAATCATCAAAAGTTTTTTCATAAACAGAAAAATCATCCATGAAAACTTTCATGATTTCTTCAATTATATCAGAAAATATAGACATCATACATCTTTGAAAAGAAGCTGGAGCATTACATAATCCAAAAGACATTCTACGGTAAGCATAAGTTCCATATGGACATGTAAAGGTGGTTTTGCTTTGGTCATCTGGATGGATTGGAATCTGGTGATAACCTAAATACCCATCAAGAAAATAGAAGATATAGTGATTCGTCAGTCGCTCCAACATTTCATCAATGAAGGGCAACAAAAAATGATCTTTCTTTGTTGTCTTGTTAAGTTTTCAGTAATCAATGCACATTTGCCATCTAGTGACGGTTCTTTGGGGGATTAATTTATTCTTTTTATTTTTAACAATAGTCATGCCTCCCTTTTTAGGCATAACTTGAACGGGGCCAACTCACTATGTGGCACAAAATAAATGATCCTGGCATGCAGGAGTTTCAAAACCTCTTTCTTAACTATCTCTCTCATCGTATTATTAAGCCTACGTTGGGGCTCCCTAGAAGGTATAGAGTCAGGATCTGTAGGGATGTGATGGGTGCAAAGAGCAGGGCTGATTACCTTAAGGTCTTGGAGTGAATAGCCAAAGGCAGAGCGATGCTTTTTGAAAATAGTTAGCAAGCGGAGGGATTCTTCTTGAGAGAGTTTATCACTTATGATCACATGAGAATCTTGATCATTATTGAGAAAAGAATATCAAAGACCAGAAGGTAGGGGTTTAAGCTCAATGGTGGGCTTAGGTGGTTCTAGCAATACATCTAAAGGTTCAGGCTCTATGGAACTTTCGTCTCCTTCTTCGATGAAGAACTGGGCATCTTCTTCAAGGTTGGGTTCGATCAAATCATCAAGTGATGCCACCTTAACTTCTTTCATTGGGTCTTCCTCGAGAATTGGCTCAGTCTCAGTATTTAGAGAATGAGTGATAGGTATAGAAAGTTTAAAGTTTTTCCCAAGTCTTATATTCGATTTCCCCATTTGTTCTTCTTGGATAAGTCTTTCAATTGGTCGTCCTATCAATAGGTCGAACTCTATGATATCATAGATATAAAAGCTCAAATGAACCTTAGTTTTCTTTTACCTAGATAGGGAGGACATACAAGAACCCCAAACTTTGGGAGAATGTGTCCTAAAAGGCTTTTCAATAACTTTGTTGTTGGGGTTAATGACATGTGTTTCAACAAATCATGAGCAAAAGATGCAGACATGATATTAACACCCACAACAGGATTGTAAAGAGCATCGAAAGGAGTTTTGTTAATTTGGTAGCGAATGGATATAGAAGGTGAGTCTAAACGAATCACATCAGAGGAAAGCTCTTATTCTTCTAACGATTCATTGCTTATTATGGACACTAGCTCTTTGGTAGTCTTTTTAAGGAAAGCTTCCTCAGAAGGGTCTAAAGGTTCTTCATAAGATGATTTCCTAGGCTTCTGGGGTCTCCTCATAACATGGTAATTTGAGGTATTTCCATATTCATCAAAAAGTTCATCCTCAAATTCAAGCATGAAATCCGAAATTAGAGTTTCCTCCTTTTCCGGTGGTTCAGGATCTAGGACAGCTGAAGCTTGTGATGGGTTTGCTAAAGATTTTGGTTCAGCTATCTGAGGTTCCTCCTCTAGTGGCTTCTCTATTTCTTTAGGGGTGTTCTCTAAGATTTTCATAAGAATGCTTCTCCTTGAATTGGCAGAGACATGCAAGAACGAACCTCCTAAAGCCGTATTAAGACACTTCGAGGTTTTCCTATCAAGACCCATATAAAAGTGTTGAAGAAGAATGGGGTCTTGAATGGCAAGGTCAGGGCTAGTATTAATGAGAGCATTAAAGCATTCCCATGCCATGCCTAGAGATTCTTTTTCTTTTTGTTTAAAAGATAGAATCTCTAAACAAAGGCTGACTACTTTAGAGATGGGAAAGAATTGCAGGCAAAAGCTAGAGCACAAAGCTTCCCAATCTCCTTGTCTACTCCCTATAGTGAGGTTGTACCAACATTTAGCTTTTCCCATCAAAGAGAAAGGAAAAAGCTTCCATCGTAAGGTTTCGTCTGACATGCCTACTATGTGTAGGCATGCACAGGTTTGCTCAAACTCATTTAGGTGGGAATAGAGGTTTTCATCATCTTCGCCCGAAAAGGACTGATCCTGAACTATGTTAATTAAACACGGGCACAGCTCATAGCCAGGTGTTAGGATAGATTTTGTAGATTCTAGTGGCTGTAGGCGTGCGCTCGTAGGTGCAACGTATTGGTAGATAGGGGTGGATTCTAGATCCATGGTAAAGAGATAAAAAGATAAAGGAATAATGATACAAGGTTAAGCTAGGCTCAAAGTTAACTTAGCAACCGTTTCCACGGCAACGGTGCCAGAAATACTTGTTGGTATAAATTAATGCACATAGAATAATCCGCAAGCGCACGGATATTATACCGATGTAGCACTTCACCCGGTGCCGGGTACAAATATAAGGGTACCTGGAGAAGGGGGACTGATGGCCATCGACGACTAGTTCACCTGACGATCAAGGGGAGTGACCGCGTCTTCATTCGACCCTCAGAGCGCGGGCTCCGGCTCGCCTGACCTCAGGGGCGAGGGCTCCACCTCGCCCAACCCTCGGGACACGAGCCCCGCCTCGCCCGACCCCCGAGACGCGAGCCCCACCTCGTCCGACCCCAGGGGCAAGGGCTCTGCCTCGACCGACCCTCGAGACACGAGTCCCGCCTCGTCCGACCCTAGGGGCTCGGGCTCCACCTTGTTTGATCCTAGGGCACGGGCATCGTCTCACTCAACCTCGGGGGTGCGGGCTCCGCCTCACCCGAGTGCACAGGTCCACGGGGGCCCGCACCACCTCCAACCACTACGGACATGAAAGCTCGAGTCCGGGGTCAAACTCCTAACACTGGATGGGAGTGGGCACGCCTCGACGTGACCCGTGGCCGTGATAGGCCATGCCTAGGGGATCACAATGCCCACGACGTTGAGCAGGATGACATCGTGCCGCCTAACACTGACACAACTTCCATCAGGGGCTCGAGTCGACCATGCCGTCCGTCGGGACAGGACAGGGCGCCACGATCGGCTGATCATGCCCACATTTAGAAGCGGTAACAAACAGGGCCACAACATGGAGCCATCCCCATCGCCACCTACATCACGACGTGAAGCCGTCCTCGCCATCATCTACACCACCAGCGGGACTCGCCCACCGGAGAAGGACGACTTGGCTCCTGGGCCTTCTTCTCCCCTATTTTTCTCTTTCTTCTTTTCCTCTTTCTCGCTCTCTCTCCCTCGTGTAACTGGGAATTCTCTTGACTACGAGACAGGAGGGACTACGGGCAACACAAGTTAGAAGCCAAAAAAGAGGAAATCAAGGCCAGAAGCACGAACAGGTCGTACCTAGCCAATCGGGTCGATGACGTCGCGCAGCGCCCCTAGCATCGTGTTCAGAGCGTGAGCCACGAGCTCGACCCCCGTCTTGACCCTCTCCAATCCTTCCCCTCCGCGGCATCATCGATGGTGAAGAGCGTCGCCACCGGGTTCCACCGATCGGCCCACTGGAGGGCAGGCCCCTCCCATGCATGCAGGTCGTCGCCCGCATGGACCAGAGCCCGAGACGACCCTGCATTGGCCTCGAGCAGTGCTGACCCCTCTGTCGGTGCCCCCTCCTCTGGGACAGCCCCTCCAGCGGTAGGAGGGGCGGATGGTGCAGACGTAGACGTCTGCCCCATCACCATGGTCTCTGAAGACGCTTCGACCGCATTCACCACCCTGTGCCCCGCCGCGGGTGCGGCCGCCTATGCGAAGGGTGACCTTAGCTGTTCCGCCCCTGTCTGTAACAACGCGGTTGCATCCGGCTGCACTACCTCCATCACGGGTGTGGCCGTCTCTGTCTACACAGGCGGCGGCCCCCTCTGTACCGCTTCCACTTGCAACATCACGGTCGTGCCTGGCCTCAACTTGACCGCCCTGCATGAAAAGGGAAGGGTCCTCCTAGGGATGCACCACCACCTGCCGGCTCCCCCTCGTCCGCTAGATCCTCCCATGGGATGGGCGACGCGGAGCCGTAGGCTCCCTCCTCCTCTTCCTCCTCGTCTTCCTCTTCCTCGTCCCTTTCCTACTCCAACCCTTGGTGCCGCTTTCCTTGGTCCACCTGCGCCTCGCCTTCCTCTGCGCCTTCTTCTTATCGTCCTTCTCCTTCTTCTGCCTCTCAGCCGTGGCGTGGTTCGCCTCCCTGATGGCTGCATCCTCAGGCAGTGGCGCGCGGGAGGTCCAGACGAAGAGGTCAGGCTGTGGACTCTAGCCCTCAGAATTGAACGGCAATGAAGGGACGGCCAGGAAAGGAAACCAAGAAGAGACTTACCAAATCGATGAAACCCGAGTCCGGGCACATCATGGGGTGTCCCAGAATTGGGAACTTGAACATGTCATCGGGCACGTCCATCGCCTCCCTAATACGCTACTCGATATCACTATTGCGGTATGGTCCCTAGGCGAGCATCGTCCCCTTAAGCGGCGCATCGGGTGTCATCTCATAAAGCGGGAGGGTGCGCGCCATCAGAGGTGCCACCCCCTCGCGTGGTATGCCCCGATGACGCCAGCCCTGTGAACACCGCCACTCCTCAAGAGCACGATGACATCGATGAGTTCACGCAACCTCCTCTTCTCCTTCTTGACGGGGCCGTATCCCCACTCTGGTGGCACCTCCTCGATCAAGCGGTCGGAGAAGACCAGCAGGGGGCGGCGGCATCGTTCTTTAGATAGAACCATAGCTTGTGCCACCCCTTGTTGGATTTTGTTAGCACAATGGGGCTCTACCCACCTGCCTGACCGCTCCAAAGATGGATGCCTGCGCAGCCCATCGGCATCGACACCTCGGCCTTGTTCTTCTCCCTCTTCTTCTGTAGGGAGCAAACAAAGAAGTACTTCCATAGCTCGAAGTGGGGCTCGATCCCCAAATACCCCTCACACAGCGCGACAAAGGCTACGATGTGCTAAACCCCATTGGGGTTCAAGTGTTGCAGCTCAATCTTGTAATGACGCAGTAGCCCCCGGGGGAATCGGTGGTGTCGGTGTTCTAGAACAGGGGGGGTGTCTAGAGATGAGACAAGTGAATGATGCTGTGCGTTGGAGCCTCTAATAGTGTGCAAGGCGGACACAAGGTTTATACTGGTTCGGGCTGAACGTTCCTACTTCCAGTGCTCACTGCTGCTCATGTTGCTTTGCACCGAAGTGCTTGTAGTAGGGGGATACAAGCTGGTCGAGAGAGGGATGGCTCCCAGGTCTCTGTGTGTGGGTGTGTTCGAGTGTATGCTTAGTACATTACCGTTGTTGGGCGTTATCCAACCTGTCCTATCGAGGGTCCCTCCCTCCCCTTTTATAGTATGCAAAGGGAGGGGTCGGGTTACAGTATCTGGATGTACAAAAATAGAAAGAAAAGACCCTAAGGTGCTCTCTATTCCTAGCTTCCCTCTTAGTCTATGCATTTGCACAGTCATCATCATGGTGGTGGCATGTCGTGGCTGTAGATGTATCACAGTTGACGCAGCGAGGCCATACCCTGACACGGTGTCATGAAGAAGAAGATTTCATGGCCCTGAAGCTGCGCCGGCAAAAAAGTGGGGGGCCTGGACTGCCGTCACTCCCCGTCCCGTTGAGGTGGACATGGTAGGGTGTGGCGTAGTGTAGCTTCTCCCTATTATTGCCATGAGGGCGAGAAAGAATCATGGAAGCCTTGACCGGATTATGAATCAGGTGTTACAAGTTCCCAGGCAATCTTGCACAACGCGGCGAGCTCTTGTTCCTTAGCAGGAAAAGGTAGGGGCCCGTGCGTGACCGTAGCAGTGTGTTACAGTAGGGGGGTCGAGCGCCTTGATGACATCATAGGGCTTGAGCGCCTGGATGATGTCACGGGGGTCGGACAAGATGGAGAGGGGTCAGATGAAGTGGAGGAGTGTTGGGGGGCTCGGCTGCTTGTCCTTTGGCTTTGGTTTTGAGCAGAGTAAGGCCTGGGTCAGTTGTGATGGGCCGTGGGCTGTAATATTTATCTTGGTGGGTGGTTTTGTGATAAAAATGGGGTACCCTATTTTGCTGGTACCTGACAGTAGCCCCCAAGCCTTTGGAGGAATAAGTTTTATTCTCCTAGAGGCTTAGAGATGAGCGAGCAATTTGTTTCGTGTTCTCGAGGATTTTTCCGGTGGGTGCGTGCGAGCGCACCCGCCGGATGTAGCCCCTGAGGCCTTGGAGGGGTAGTGTACCCCTTCAAGGGCTGAGATTCAAGCGCGTGATTGTAGAGTTGTGGGCAACCTTGGCCGTTCGCTAGGATGACTAGGTGGGGTCAGCCACCGAGCCCGTGCTCTATGAAAGTTGGAATGCTTCAGAGAATGGGCATCCTCGACTAGCCATTGGCTGATCACGGTGGGGTCTGCCCCCAAGCCTCTTCTCTTTGCAATGGTTCTTCATGCCAAGTCCTTCGATTTCCTCCACGGGCCTCTGAAACTTGGCTTGAAGTATGTGGGTCATCCCAATCACCGTCCGCCGGCTCTTGGTACAGTCTTTGTGTATTCTGTTGGGCCCAAAGAAGTCCTTTCTGGGTGAGTCTTGGTGAAAGGTGTTTTCCCTTTTACCGTGGCCCATGGTCAGCCCACGGACGCGCTGGTGATCAGTTGTGTGGAAAGGAAGGTGAAAGCGTGCAGTTGTGGTTTTTGTCAGAGGTAATTGAGTGCGGTTTTGACGCGCCATGGTTTGGTTGGTGGAAAAAGTGGGCGACGATTTTGTGATTTGGAACTTCGTGGTCTTGGAGAGAGGAGAGGACGGCGGTTCATGAATCGAGACCACATTGATCGCCCCGGGAGGCCGTGGAACCGAATGGTCGCTTGGGGTCTATTTATACCCGGCTCGGAGCCCGACCCTTTCACTATCCTTGCCTTCCTTCTCCTATTTTCTCTCCCACTTGGCTCAGCCTTGATGGAGCGCGGTGACTCATCGAGGGGGTCTCGGGCGTCCAAGGAGGTGGACGGCCCCCCAGAAGCGCAGCGCTGCCGTACTGATGACCGGGCCTTCACAGGGTCAGGCCGCGTGCTGAACACCGGTGGCCTTTCCGCCGGCGGCCTCTTTCGCATCACCGCCATGGCCCGGGCCGGCCCATCAGAGCCGATGGTGAAGGAGGCAGAGGAGCGGGCACCGGCGGGCGCCGTGGCTGTGGACGTCAAGGAGAGGGCGAACACCCTTATCAAGCAGCTTGAGGACGTCGATCGCCATGGCGTTCGTACGTTCTCTATTCTTCCTCTTGTTTCTAGTTTCTTTTGTGCCTTTGTCTGATAGAAATGGGGGTTTTTTCTTCAGAGGCGACGGCGAAGGTAGAGCGTCTCGATGCGGCGGCGGGCGCTTTCCTCGACTTCCTGAGGGTTGCGCTAGGTGCCTAGGAGGAGTGCATCTGGAACACGCGCTGCCGTGTCCTCGACGCCATTAAGAGCGGCGTCCATCATGGCACTAGGGTTGCCCTGGCCATGGCGGAGGTGTCGGTGGAGGCGTACCTCACCGGAGTCAGTGGCTTCCCTGTAGGGGAGGAGCTGCGCTACCACAAGGACCTGGTAGCGCGCTACGGCCCGGCGAGGGAGGCGGTGGCCACCCATGTCCCTGCTGCGCAGGTGCTGGCGAGGCTCCCCCCTCATTAGGGTTTTTTGTGTTTTACTTTGCTTTGTGGCACATCGACGCCTTTCATTTTGTAATGGACCTTTTGTGATGTGAGTTAATCGGTGTTTAGTTTAACGCTTTTGTTTATATTTTTGGGTTAGCATGTGGTTGGTATAAAACATCACCGGAGCATCACCGGCGGCGAGTTTGGCGGGGTTCCCTGCGAGGAAGGAACCGCTCCTAGGTGCGCGTAGCATATTAGGGTCGATGTAACTACTGCCACTGCCGTGTCCCAAGACGGGATCGGCATCCCTTATTGTAGACGCATGAAAGGGACAGCCACCAGCCAGATTTTTTTGCCCTTGGGCACTTCCAGACACTGGGCGATGACCCGGGTAGACGTCGTACCTGTATATGGGCCTCGATGGGCCTTTGAAATGAGAAAGTAGTTATGCGTAAGAATCTGGGCCTCCAAAAATCTTCGCCCATGTGTCGATCCGGTCAGGAGACCCAATGCATTTCCCTCGTGCTTCTTCTCCGCAAAGAAGGAGGAGTTGGACAGCGGCACGTCATCCCTCTTGCCTAGGGTCAAAACGTGGTGCCCATTTGAGTTGCTAACAGGTTTCTTAGTTCGAGCGGGGCCCCGGTTCCCATTCGATAGGGATCCAACAGAGGTAGCTAGTGACTGACCCCTAACTCTTGACGACTGGTTCAGCAGGGTAACCAGGGGCATTCGACCGTCCCCAGCGGCTCATTGCCTTTTTCTGATAAAATACCCTAGACTAGTGTTCATCAAGACTCAAACATGAATCGAAGAGTCCCATATGGTGCTCGGTGCAACCGGGTACTGGCCGCTAGTGTGCCACTCCTCATTCCATCCCTCACTCTGTTGGCTTGGAGCGACTGTCAAAACCCCTCCGCAGGGCTAGCCTACGAACTCCAGAGCCGAATTCAGACCGTGTGCAAATGATGCAGCATGATGCATGTATGACCATGATGCATATGATGACTTTGTATATACAACATTGCAAGGGATATGAAGGGCAACTTAAAGGAAGATTTTGAAGAATAGCTTAATAGCAGTATTAATAATGAAAACAATGGGAGGTGGGCTCGGTGATTGTTTTACCAACCTCTATCTAGGGACCTAGTTGTTCCCCTTATGGCCATGAAAGCTCATGGCCATCGAAGCGATCAACAAAGTCATCATTGCATGGCTCGTCGTCGAGGAGGTAGTTGCTGATGCGCAAAAAGCATTGCATCTCTCGAAGCCTGGTGAGGCCGGTGTCGCCTTTGTCGTCATTGTCGTTGTCGGAGTCGAGGAAGTCAGAGTTGGAGCTTGTCTCGGCCGACGCCAGGACGTCGATGATGGGGCACATGAGCTATTGGGGTAGATCCTCTGGTACCTCTCCTGCCCCTAGATTGAGATGATAGATGTTTGTTGACGATTTATGAACCTTCTTGTCATGGTAGGGCTGGCCGACTTGTGGTACGCTGGGGTAGCTGAACTTGTCGGGCCATGTGCCCTTCAATTCATCGGAGCAGAGTCGTAGGTTGGCCACTGGCTCGGAGAAGCTGGCCGGCTCGGAGAAGCTAGCGAGCCATGTGCCTCTAGATTGAGACGACGATGAACTCAAAGCTCCCAAACTAGATGTGGGAGCCCGGAGCAAAGTTGATGTCATTTCTGGCCATCGAAGACTTGGTGGGGTAGAACATGACGCGCAGAGCTCCCCTACCTGGCGCGCCAACTGTCGATGTTCTAGAACAGGGGGTGTCTAGAGATGAGACAAGTGAATGATGTTGCGCGTCGGAGCCTCTGATGGTGTGCAAGGTGAACACAAGGTTTATACTGGTTCGAGCAGAACGTCCCTACTTCCAGTGCTCATTGCAGCTCGTGTTGCTTTGCACCGAAGTGCTTGTAGTAGGGGGATACAAGCTAGTTGAGAGAGGGATGGCTCCCAGGTCTTTGTGTGTGGGTGTGTTCGAGTGTTTGAGTGTATGCTTAGTACGTTGCCGTTGCTGGGCATTTTCCAACCTGTCCTGTCAAGGGTCCCTCCCTCCCCTTTTATAGTATGCAAAGGGAGGGGTCAGGTTATAGTATCTGGATGTACAAAAATAGAAAGAAAAGGCCCTAAGGTGCTCCCTATTCCAAGCTTTCCTCTCAGTTCGTGCGTTCACACAGTCATCGTGGTGGTGGTGGCAAGCCAGGCTGTAGATGTATGACAGTTGACGCGATGAGGCCTTACCCTGACACAGTGTCATGATGAAGAAGATTTCATGGCCCTGAAGCTGCGCCGGCAAAAAGGTGGGGGGCCTGGACGTCCGTCGCTCCCCATCCCATTGAGGTGGACATGGTAGGGTGCGGCGTAGCATAGCTTCTCCCTGTTACTGCAGTGGGGGCGAGAAAGAACCGTGGAAGCCTTGACCGGTTATGAATCAGGTGTTATAAGTTCCCAGGCAATCCTGCACAATGCGGCAAGCTCCTATTCCTTAGCAGGAAAAGGTAGGGGCCCGTGCGTGCCCGTAGCAGTGTGTTACAGTAGGGGGGTCAAGTGCCTTCATGACGTCACAGGGCTCGGGCGCCTGGATGATGTCACAGGGGTCGGACGAGACAGAGAGGGGTCGGACGAAGTAGAGGAGCGCTGTGGGGCTCGGGTGCTTGTCCTTTGGCTTTGGTTTTTAGCGGAGTAAGGCCTAGGCCGGCTGTGATGGGCCGTGGGCTGTAATATTTGTCTTGGTGGGTGATTTTGTGATGAAAATGAGATACCCTATTTTGCTGGTACCCGACAGGTGGGGGAGCCACGAGCCCACGCTCATGGAAGGGGGTGAAGGAGACGACGTAGCCATCGGGCGGTGCTAGCACCTCCTCGCCACCAGTTACGACCCACTCTAATGCCTCGGTCCTTGCAGGGAGAAGATCATGCTTGATGAGACCCTCTATGCGTGCGTGGAGGATGTACAAGAGACACCACGGCTCGATGAGGATGTGGGGGTGGAGGGGTGAGAGCTTTACCGGTGGCGGAGGAGTGAGGGCAAGGAACCCTAGGCACTGGCGGCGGCGGAGCGGAGGAGGCAAGATTGCGGTTAGGCATACCAAAGACGGGAGGTAAGGTATCTATTTATAGGGAAAGGCGGATGGCGGTTCGTCTGCCCTCGAAGGATGCACCGGATGGCGGTTCGTCTGCCCCGGTGGGCCGTGAACCGCTACAGGTAAGAGGTATACGGAGCTGAAAATGCTCCTACGGCCCATTAAGGCCCAGGAGTTCGAAGGCTGGCCCACCAACGGGTTTGACAGCCGCTCTAGGGCACCTTTAGAGTGAGGGGTGGAAAAGGATGGGCCCGCTAGTGGCTAGTTTCCGGGCGCACGAGCGTCGCGGGCATCTTGACCCGCGTTCGAGTCTTGACCACGCACGGTCGATGGTTTTTCCTCGAAGAAAGGCGATGAGCCCTCGGGACCGGTTGAACGGACCTGAGAACTATATGGACTGGTCATCAGGAATCTAGAGTCGGTCACCAGCTGACCCATGCCGGATCCCCATGAACAGGAACCGGGGCCCCACTCGAACTGACCTGATGGTAGCTCACCGAGCACCATGGTTCGTCCAACGAGGAAAACATGGCATGGCTCAACCCCTCCATTTTTCTAAGAAAACGCTTGAGGGTGAATGATCACAAGACTAGACGACCCCTCGACCAGACCCCTGCAGCGCGTGGGGGCTCAGACTCAGAAAGAGACCCGATGCATGGTCGCATACAAATAGTAAATTGACCATCACAACCTAACTAAAGAAGCCCTACGAGCTGCAACATGCAGGCTAGCACTCCAAAGTCTCCCCGTGTGGAAAAGCCTGCGGAGGAGTATCCAAAGAAGGAGGACTAATGGCCATCGACGACCAGTTCACCCAGACGATCAAGGGGAGTGACCGCGGCTTCATCCAATCCTCAGAGCACGGGCTCCGACTCACCTGACCCTGGGGGCACGGGCTCCGGCTCGCCTGACCTCAGGCATGAGGGCTCTGCCTCGCCTGACCCTCGGGACGCGGGCCCCGCTGAAGGGTCAAGATGGCGGACTAGAGGGGGGTGAATAGTCCTTTCTAAAACTTAATTGCGTTGGCTAACCAAAACAAGTGCGGAATTAAATCTATAGGTCTAGCCAAGACTACACCCCTCTATCTATAACTCTAGCACCTTACAAAAGATCCTAATCAAGCAAATAAGGTGCCTTCCTAGCAAGAGCCCACCTAAAAAATTCGAGCTTGCAAGATCACACAAACCTATGCAACTAGTACTTCAAGCACTGGGGAGCT
The DNA here is from genome assembly GCA_038087645.1 of Saccharum hybrid cultivar R570. Taxonomy (NCBI): domain Eukaryota; kingdom Viridiplantae; phylum Streptophyta; class Magnoliopsida; order Poales; family Poaceae; genus Saccharum; species Saccharum hybrid cultivar. The sequence continues at coordinate 26,738,547 of JAQSUU010000066.1, read as the reverse complement.
CCTACACAATTTTAGTAAGCAAAAGCACACAGCTCCTAGGCTCACTAGCAATGCTCAATAACAAGGCAACCAATGCCAAATTAGAGAGCACAAATTACTTAGCTACACAAACTAAGCAATGTGACTAACAAGGTTACACAAACCAAATTAGCCACGCAAAGGGGATACTTCTAGCTACACAAGCAAGAAGATATCTAGCTAGCTACATAAGCACAACTAGATACAAGAGCAACAACATAAGCAAGGTATATATGAAGGTAAATACAAGCTTGTGTTGCACGAAGGCAAACCACCGAGAAGAGTAGACAATTTTGACACGGTGATTTTCTCCCGAGGTTCACTTGGTTGCCACCAAGCTATGTCCCCGTTGTGTCGACCAACACTTCATGGTTCGGCTGCTAATCGGTATCCACAACCGAGCTCTCCCAAAGAGCGCCGCAAGAACCCACCATCAAGTGTGGTAGCTCAATGACATGCTCTACTAAAGTTGCTCTTCGTGATCTATGCGGGGTGAGCACAATCCCCCTCACAAAGCTTCTCCGGAGCCTTGCACAATCTTCTTGCGAGCTTCGACGGAGCCTCAAGCTAGGAGGTGGCAACCTCCAAGAGTAACAAGCACCACTGGCTTGCAACACGATCACCTAGTGCCACTCGATGCAATCTCACAATGCAATCGCACTAGAATCGCTCTCTCACTCGATCCGATGAACACTATCAAGCATGAGTGAGTTAGAGGGCTCCCAAGCACCACAACATAAGCCACTAAGGCTAAAGTGTGCTCTATTGTAAGCCATGGCTGACCAAAGGACTATTTATAAGCCCCTCCACGAAATAGAGCCATTGCCTTCTCTCTGAGCTAAAAACAGGGTCACCAGATGCGTCTGTTGCCCAATCAACAGACACGGCCAGCATGCGATGCCCCTCAGCAGCTCGCAATGGATCAACGCCACGTGTCCTCGATTGAACGAGAACCGTTGATCTCCAACGGTCACTAAAACGATACTGCGCTTCAGCACCACTCAACAGACGCATCCGACGCTTGAACTCCCAGCGTATGACGCTACATCGGACGCAGTCCAGAGAGCTTGTTTTCTCGCTCGGTCATCAGATGCATCAGACGCTCCATCACCAGACACTGACGTCAGCGTCCGACGAGTACTTAGCGCCGCGCCACCTCACGAATGGCTGACGTCACACGGAGCGGACGCAGATGTCTAGCGTTTGTCGCCACTTCACCAGCGCGTCTGAAGCACGCTCTCCAGCACGCGTCACCAAGGGCTAAGCACCAGACGTGACACCGGCATCTGACGCCACCACACCCAGTGTCTGACACTCGGAAAACAGCGACGATCACCACCGTGACTTCGCCTCCGGTTCTCGCATCCGGCGCTAAGAAAAATAAGCGTTTCATCTCCACAAAAATGCCACAAACCCCTCTCTACCATTAAAACTCCACTTCCTTCGCAAATGTACCAACACCAACAAGTGTTCACCACCTTGTGCACATGTGTTAGCATTTTCACAATCATTTTCTCAAAAGAGTTAGCCACTCAACTTGCCACACCACTCGATTCTAGCAACGATGCAAAGTTAGATCACTCGAGTGGCACTAGATGACCGATATGCAAACAAGTTTGCCCCACTTAATAGTATGGTTGTCTATCCTAAACCCGGTCATGCACTTCTCTACACAACCTTTGACCGGTGAAATGAAATGCCCTAGGATTATACCTTTGCCTTGCGCATTCCATTCCAACTCATCCGACGTTGATGCAACACATGCACCAACCAATCACCAAATGATATGATCCACTTCATATCATCACGTGACCGTATTGGTCCATCGATCTTGACCTCACTTGCTCTTCACCGTTGCTTCAGTCTATCGGTGCCAAGTCTTGCCCAAGCTTCACCGTCACACGTGGTCCCTCGCTTCAAAGCCCCCAACTTGCCCTTCACGCTTGCAACCGATCCATCGAGCCAAGCCACATCTTGATCTTCTCCACCTTGATCACATGACTCCATGTCATGTCTTATATGCAATAAGCTCTTTCATGACACAATCACTTGTGGACTAATTCCCTGTGTATCTCACTTTAGACACAATTAGTCCACCTAAGGTTGTCACTCAATTACCAAAACCAAACAAGGACCTTTCACCTGCCTCGTCCGACCCCAAGAGCGAGGGCTCTGCCTCGCCTGACCCTCGGGACGCGAGCCCCACCTTGTCCGACCCCGGGGGCACGGGCTCCGCCTCGTCTGATCCCAGGGCATGGGCACCATCTCGCCCAACCTCGGGGGCGAGGGCTCCATCTCGCCTAAGTGCGCAGGTCCCACAGGGGCCCACGCCACCTACAACCACTACAGACCCAAAAGCTCAAGTCCAGGATCAAACTCCTGACACCGGATGGGAGTGGGCATGCCTCGATGCGATCTGTGGCTATGACAGGCCATGCCTAGGGGATCACAACACCCACGACATTGAGCAGGATGACACTATGCCGCCTAACACTGACACAACTTCCGTCAGGGGCACCAGTCAACCATGTCATCCACCAGGACGGGACAGGGTGCCACGACCGGCTAACGACGCCTGCATTTGGCACCGGTAGCAAACAGGGCCACGACACGGAGCCATCCCCATCACCGCCTACATCATGACGTGAAGCCATCCTCACCATCATCTACACCACCATTTGAATAGAAGGTGATTCCACCTCATTTGAAGAAGCCATGAGAGGCGTTCACTCGTCCAAATGGCAAGAAGCAAAGGGAATAGAAAGATATGAATGAGCACCAATAATACTTTGGGACCTAGAATAAATTCCTAAGGAGCCAAAACAGTAGGCTGTAATGGGTCTATAAAACAAATGTGACTCCAAAGGGAATATGTAAAGATATAAAGTGTCACTTGTGATGAAAGGATTCGCGCGAACAGAATGAATAGATTACAATGAGTGCTAGTGGCACTTCATGATCTGAGTTATATTAGATGAAATTAAAGACGGCATTCCCCAATGGGATTTGTATGAAAATGATTACATGGCACAACCTAGAGGTTTTGTCGTGGAAAGAAAAGAACGTAAGGGATGCCACCTGTAGAAAACTCTTATGGACTAGAGCAAGTCTCTAGACAGTGGCAATTAAAGTTGAAGAGTCAATTAGATATTTGGGTTAAAGAGAATGAGAGGACAATTACGTTTGTACAAAGTTATAGAATGGGACATTCATTTCCTAATCTTGTATATGTGGATGATATTTTACTTGCTAGTAATGATGTCAATCTACTGCATGAGAAGAAGTTCTTGTCCTCAAGGTTCAATAAGAATGTTCTCGGTGAAATGTCTCTCGTTATAAGAATTGAAACTCACCGAGATAGAAGAAAGGGGTATTAGGACTATCGCATGGGCATACTTAGAAAAGATTCTAAAGAAATAAAGTATACATGCGAGAAAACATGCGCCTGTTCTTATAATAAAGGGTAATAGTTTTGGGAACTTTAGTGTTCCAAGAATCAATATGAAATAGATCAAATGAATATGGTACCATATGCTTCGGCTGTTGGAAGCTTAATGAATGCACAAGTATGATATTACCCTGACGTAGTTCACGTATCCAGGTTGTTTTGGCAAAAGTCCAGTCCAGATATAGATCACTAAAATAGAGTTAAGAATGTCGGCCTCATGCTAAGAAAGAAAGAACAAGTGCTCTTAAATAGTTGTGGGTACAAATGTTAAATTTTGGCGAGATGTTTAGTGAAACCCACATAGTAGCTAACACTCGCAGTTGGAGTTTTATTATGGAAAAGCTCCAAAGAAATATTTTTAGTATCATCAGTGATGTAAAGTTATAGTATAGCATGTTATGAGACTACGGGACAGGCAAAATGGTTAAGGAACTTGTACCCGAAATTGATAATGGTTGTCAATAGCAATAACCATTTAAGTAATTTGCTCCTATGACAACGGGTCAAGTGTGCTGCCAAACACATTGACGTTAAAGTTATACGTTGTAAAGGAGAAAATCCAGAATTATATTAAAAGTATTGAACATATAAGTAACAAGCAAGTGCTTGCGGATCTGCTTACCAAAGGCTTACCACCCAGTGTGTTCAGAGAACACATAGTCGACATGGGTTTATGGTATAGCCTATGATTTCCGGATAATAAATGGCCCAAAGTTAAAGAATCTGTTTCAGATAAGAGATGTGTATTGTAGCTATTAAATCTATCGGCGACTGACCGTGACGATGAGGCACGCTCTATACACTGATCTGTGATGGAATGATAAAAGAAATAATTGTAAAGTTAAGTCTAAAGTTTAAAGTATAAGATGAGATCAAGGAGGAGAATGTTAGAATTGATCTCCTCTAGCCCGGTACAACGGCCGAGCTGGGTCTTGATCCAACGCCCTGATCGGGGGCGTACAACCTTTCAAGGTTGGTGGGCCCCCGTCACGCTGCGCAGTATAAAGAGGAGGTGGGGTCTGGAGCACGAGACACGAGGTTCACACAGCTGCCGCCACTCCCTACTGTCCTAGCCCTAAGCCGATCTCGAGGGTGCGCAGCCAGCGGTGGGAAGCTCCGCCACCAAGTCCACCGCCGCCACTGCACTACGCCACCGGTCGCCACCGTCCTTCTTCACTGGCCGTCGCTGCTCGTGCGCAGCCTCCACCGACGAACATGATGGCGGCCTCTGGCTCCTCCACTACGCCCCCTACTGGTCTGTCCTACACCTCTCTTTCTTCCCGTTCCTCTGTCTCTGTAGATCGATTCACTAGGACCACATATGCATCGATTCCCACAGACAAACACCCACTGGACCTAACCCTAGCTGATCCAAATAACTCAACACACATACTCCATCTGCAGAGTCCTTTCAAAACAACTGTTGTTCACCATCGATCCTATTATATACTGCTGGTCTGGCTGGGTATTTGCTGACTAATAGATACTCCTAGTACTAGTAGAAAGATAAGTGGGCATGGCCAAGGTTTTCATTATCAGAAATAAAAATTTATTGGAGGTCATGGATAAATAGATAAGCAGGATATATCGGAAATATCGGACCAAATTCAAAAAAAATTCAAATTATTTTGAAAAAATTTCAAAGAATTTGACTTGAAACTATTCCTAAGCTATTAAACATCACTTGTTCACATATAAAAACAAGAATAAAACATTATAAGTGTAGGACCATCGCGTGACTGAATTTGGGTTGTCTGTGTGGGACCAGGAAAGAAGGGAAAAGTTTAGCAGATATCAAATTTTATCGGACCCTGTGGATAGAACGAATATTTCGAACATTTCCATTAATTTCAACCGATAAAAAAACCTTGGGCATGGCTACGTACTGCAGTGTCTTGTGGAGCGCCGGCAGGACACGGCCGGGGTGTGCGTCGGTGAGCCAGAGCTTGGACGTGACGTAGACATCGTCCCGGCGCGCACGGCCTCAATGACTGCGTCCCCGAGCGGGGCCTCCGTGTTGTACAATACGGCGGTGTCGAAGTGGCGGTACCCGGCGTCCAGGGCGCGGAGGATGGCTTCCGTCACGCCGGCACGGCCTTCCGCTTGGCCGAGCGTAGCCATTGCCGTGCCCAAGCCCACCGCGCGGCATTGGCTTCCCGGAGCTCAGCACCACTGCTGGCACGACAAATGTCGCAGCATTCCTCCCTTGGCCGGCACCACGGGTAGCCATGGCGATTGCCTAGAGGTTGGTGGAGGTGGTAACGGTGTATATCAAGACACAGTTGTAGAAAGCTCCGTGCACACCTGCCAGAATTTATGTGGAATTGCCTTATTCCAAGCTAGCGCACAACGTGTCGTATGTCGTGTACTTGCATTGTGCAATCCACATATCAATTGGTCGGCCCGGCTGCCGGGAGGGACCGATTTGTTAGCAGGGATCGGGAGAGAGAGGAAGAAGGCTTGGGGAAGGGGAAGAATAGGATAGCGAGGACGAGTTCTTCGTATTCAGTTTGACAGAGTTACAGAAAAATGGTTCGTGTTCCTCTCCTCTCCCTTCGGGTTGCCTAAATACATCAGCTACTTCATCCACTCATCGCCAGACAACTTGGAGTTGGGCTTCACCTTCCTCTTGGACCGGCCCAGAGCAACCGCGTCTTCTTCTACCGGGCCAAATCACTTAGCTCACCCGGTGTAGCCAGCCTGACAGGGGCTGACATTCCCCTCCTCTTGGGACACGGCGTGTCCCCATGCCGGTGCTCACAGAAACTATTGATGAAGAGCCTCCAGCGGTTCCCAGGTGGACAAGGCTGGTGGCATATGAGACCACTGCACCAGTCCTTCCTCCATGGAATGGCCCCCTGCTGTCCAGCGCTTCTGAAGAATGGCAACCGGAACCTAAAACTCAGTCAAGTTAGAGGGCAGAACGGCAACAGCAGAGTTGGCACCTGGGGACTTCTTCAGCTGTGAAATATGGAAAACTAGATGAACTGAGGAGGAGGCGGGCAACTCCAAGTGGTAGGCAACGTTGCCAATCTTTTCCAGCACTCGGTAGGGTCCGAAAAACCGAAATGCAAGTTTCTGATGAGAGCGGACAGCCAATGAACTTTGCACATAAGGTTGGAGTTTAAGGAATACCAAATCACCGACTTCGAAGCTGTGGTCAAGACGTCCTTTATCTGCCTGGCGCTTCATGCGCTGTTGGGCATGGAGCAAATGTTGCCGGATCAGAGAATGCATCAGTTCATGTTCCTTCATCCAAGCAAAAACGGTAGGCACCTCTGACACAGAGGACAAGTCTAGACCCAAATGCCGTGGCGGATACCCATAAAGCACTTCAAATGGTGAGTGACCATGAGCAGAGGACTAGAATTGTACCAGAATTCCGCAGCTGACAACCAGTGGAACCAACGGCGAGGGCAGGCATGGATGAAACAGCGCTACCTGTTCCGTCTGGCCGTCGGTTTGAGGATGATACGCCGAACTCATCTGCAGCTGAACACTGGCTAGGTGGAACAAAGTTTGCCAAAATTTGCTGGTAAAGACTTTGTCCCTGTCAGATATGATGGACAAAGGCAGACCATGGAGGCGGTAGATATTATCCATGAAGACCTTGGCGACGGATTCTGCAGTGAATGGGTGATGCAAAGGCAGGAAATGGGCAAATTTGGAAAACTTGTCCACCACCACGAGGATGGCGTTAGCAGAAACTGACAATGGAAGCCCTTCCACGAAATCCATCAAAATTACCTCCCAAGTGGCTGAAGGAACTGGCAGCGGCTGCAGCAAGCCAGGGTACTTAGAGCGATCAGGCTTAGCTTGAAGGAACACGACACAGTTTTGCACATACTGAAGGATGTCTGCTTTCATCTTCGGCCAATAGAAGAGCTGGCGGAGCTTCTGCAAGGTTACTGGCGCTCCGGAATGGCCCCCAATCGGGCTATCATGAAGAGCAGAAATAACACGAGCCTGAAGGGCCTTGTTGGTCCCGAGCCAAATGCGCTTCTTGTACAAGATGACCCCATTGTGCAGTGAGAACGGGGTGGGGCCTTCAGATTGCAGAGCAAGCTTGGCAAGTAAAGACTGGGCATCGGAGTCAGAAGAGTACCAGTGCTGGAGCTCAAGCAGCCAGTCGTGAACCGGAGAGGAGATAGCAAGCACCTCATCAGGGTGGGCTCGGTGGGACAGAGCATCTGTGACACCATTGTCAGAGCCACGACGATACTGAATCTTGTTACGGAGCCCGAGCAATTTGGTAAAAGCCTTCTGTTGCCACGGGGTATGGAGGCGCTGTTCGTTCAAGTGGACCAAACTGCGGTGATCCGTATGGATGACGAACTCGTTCTGCAGAAGATAATGCCACCACTGGTCAACAGCCATAACTATCGCCAAGTACTCCTCATATGCAGACAAGCCCCTGTTGCGCAGACTAAGTGGCTTACTGAGGAAGGCGAGCGGATGCCCATTCTGCAAGAGCACAGTGCCAATTCCATTACCTGATGCATCTGTTTCAATGTGGAACGGCTGCGAGAAGTCGAGCAGGGCGAGGACAGGCCCCAAGCTAAGAGCAGCCTTGAGAGCCAAGAAGGCTGACTAGTGGGTTGGCGTCCAAATGAACAGAGTGTCCTTCTTAAGCAATTCAGTGAGTGGCTTGGCGATGATGCCGAAATGCCGAATAAACTTGCGGTAATACCCTGCCAGACCCAGGAATCCCTGAAGTTCCTTGACCAACTGAGGAGCAGGCCATTGTTCGATAGCTCGGATTTTATCTAGATCAGTAGACAAGCCTTGCTCGCTGATGATGTGTCCCAGGTACACCATAGAACGCTGAGCGAACTTGCACTTGGACAACTTGATCTTCCAATTATCAGCCGAGAGCCACTGGAAAATAGCTGCAAGGTGAACGAGATGCTCCTCAAAGGTACGGCTATACACCAAAATATCATCAAAGAACACAATGACAAACTTCCGCAGTCCGGGTGCCAAGGTAATGTTCATGGCCCCTTGGAATGTGACGGGTGCCCCAGTTAGGCCAAACGCCATCACTCGAAATTCGTACTGGCCAAGGTGCGTTTGAAAAGCCGTCTTGTGCTCTTCACCCGGGTGTAAGAGAATCTAGTGGAAGCCGGCACGCAAATCCAGATTAGAGAACCAACTAGCATGCAACAACTCGTCCATAAGTTGATCAAATACAGGCTCGGGAAACTTGGACTTAGCAGTAATTGCATTTAGTTGTCAAAAATTGACACAGAACCGATAAGACTCATCCTTCTTCTTAACCAATAACACCGGTGACAAGAATGAACTTGAACTGGGCTGGATCAAACCCTGTGCCAACATGTCTGACACCTGTCGCTCAATCTCGTCTTTCAGTCCTGGAGGGTAGCGATATGGCCGAGTGAAGACCGGTTGTGCTCCTGGAATCAGAGGAATACAGTGGTTGCAAGCACGAGAAGGAGGTAGCTCAGTGGGAGGCTCAAAAAGATGTGCATACTGGTCCAAGAGTTGCTGAATCTCAGTAGGAAGCTCTACAGGTGGCTGCTCATCAGGCTGGATCTCTTGGACTGCACAAATCTGCAGATAAAGATGGGCTAGACTGACTGAATTGAGTCCTTGCAACAACACAAATTGCCCCTGGTAAGGTATAGCGAGCCACTTTTGACACCAATGAACTTGCATCGGGCTATGAGCCTCAAGACAATCCATGCCAATAATGAGATCATATGTAGAGAGCTGCAACACCCTAAAATCAGACTGAAAGCTATACTGATCAATAGTCCACTGGACACCCTTCAGTACACTAGGACTATGCAGGAGGCCACCACCCGCCACCTGAACTTGAGAAGGAAGATTAACCTGAGAGACTGCAGACAGCTGATGAGCGATGGATTCACTGAGGAAGGAGGCCGAACTACCGGAGTCAATCAGGATACGAACAGGACAGTCTTGCACGAACCCGTGAAACTGAATAGCTCGTATTGGGGCAGCACCTTGGAAGGCCGCTTTAGATACAGCCATGCATAATTGTTCACCACTACATTCTGGAGTATCTTCCACAGGAGTTTCATCATCATCATCAAACCCTAGCCAGAGAGCTTCAACGACCATAAGCACCTCAGGAGGACATCGGTGGTCCTTAGACCACTTGCCTGCACACTTGAAATAGAGCCCCATTGCACGGCAATACACCTTCACTGCTTTCAACGTAGCATCAGAAGGCGCAAGAACCGCTGCAGCAAGCCCAGCAGGCGCCGGAGCCTTGTCCACCTTGGCTGGCGGCGCTGGCAAGGCCATAGGCACCTGAGGCGCCGAAAGAGCCCGGACCGGTGCATGCCAATCACCACCACCGCGCGCAGGCCTTGGTGTTGTAGAGGCCACCTCTTCCTGCAGTAGAGCAAGATGACAAGCAGTATCCAATTTTTTTTTGGTTGTTGCATAACTACAACGGCACAAATATCATGACGAAGCCCGTCGGTGAATCGGGTAGTGAAGAACAAAGGATCAGATGAAGGAGAGTAAGCAGTAAGCTGGTCCACCAATTTAGTAAAGGCAGAAACATAAGCAGACACTGTGGACTGCTGGCGAATATTGAACATTTGGTGAAGCAATGATTCGTGCTGGTCGCGATCGAATCGATCATGCAACAATTGGCATAAGGATGACCAATTAAGGTTAGGAAGCTGAGGAGCAAGGGACTGGTACCAACACGCGGTAGCATCCTGCATGTAATGCTCAACCACACTAACCCACACAGATACTGGGACCTCATAGGTATTGAAGTACTTTTCACAGAGAGAACGCCAACGTCGCGGATTTTCGCCATCGAAGATGGGAAATGGAAGTTTAGGAAGGCGGCCGGTGTTCGGAGGATTATGTGGACTCGCAGGTGGACGAGGCGGGGGATATCGAGGTGGAAGGGTAGGAGTTGAGCGAGGTGGTTCTGGTGGACGAGCCTGATGATGAAAGGAAGCGGAAGGCGAAGACAGGGGAGGTGGAACATGACGGGCGTATGGAATGGCAACAGAATGGGAAGGAAGAGGTGAATCGGAGGACATACCCTTGGCCAGGATAGGGAGGAGGGTCGTGACGACCCCATGGCCCATATCCCGTGTAGTCGGTTCGACGCGGCGCCCAAACATGGGCAATTCGGTGGGGAACACCTCACTGGAGTTCGCGGCCACCTTGGTTGGAGAGGTCACGACGCTGGCGCTCGGGGGCATTTCCGTCGAACATGGCGCGGGCGTGGTGCTGCGCCATCTTGTTGACCGAAAGGCGAATGTCGTCGAGCACGCCGTCGATGTCGGGACGCCAGTCGCACAGTTCCTTGGTCGCCTTCTCGAGCGTCGAAAGGCGGTCGTCGCGTTCGTTCTTAACGGTGTCGACGCGGAGGGCTTCGAGCGAATGCAGGCGGCTCTGGAATTCGGCGTCGCGGCCGGTGTAGTGCGCCTCCAGGGTCGCCACGCGAGTCTCGACCGCGTTCACCTGCGGATCCGCCGGGGCCTCCTCCAGATCGGCGACGCGCTGCGAGAGCGCGCTCTCCGCCGAGACCTGGGCTGCCTCCAACGTCTGGATCCTAGAGTCGATGACGGTGGAGTGATCGGTGATGGAGCGCTCCAAATCAGCGAACCGGCGATTGAGGCGATCGTCCTGCTCGTCGAAGCGCTGATTCAGCTTGGAAATCTCGTCGAGGATCAGCTTCATGTTCGGCTCCATGGCGCCACGGCCATGCTGAAACCTGGTGTAGTGGGGATGGGGGCGAGGGTTGTGGTCCAGGATCGAAGAAGAATCTGATACCAATTTGTTAGCAGGAGGATCGGGAGAGAGAGGAAGAAGGCTTGGGGAAGGGGAAGAACAGGATAGCGAGGACGAGTTCTTCGTATTCAGTTTGACAGAGTTACAGAAAAATGGTTCGTGTTCCTCTCCTCTCCCATCGGGCTGCCTAAATACATCAGCTACTTCATCCACTCATCGCCAGACAACTTGGAGTTGGGCTTCACCTTCCTCTTAAGCCGACCCAGAGCGACCACGTCTTCTTCTACCGGGGCCAAATCACTTAGCTCGCCCGGTGTAGCCTGACGGGGGCTGACACGATTGTATCATGCGTGTGGTTGGTTTTTTTTTCTCTTTCGGCATTAGTGGCCGCGGACCTGTTAGCTAAGGGAATTGGGGATCGGAGCAGAAGAAGTAGAACACGCAAGGGAATTAAGGAGATGGGGTTGTTCGGAGGACAGGATTACCAGAGTTTTAACGCGTGTCTTTACAACTTGTCTTGTCCCTCGAGATGCTCTCTTCCTTTATACATCGGCAGTGCCGGGGGCTGTCCAGCAGCGCAGCAGCTGCTTCTACATCCAGGACCAGGATCAAGCCCAATGTCTTCGGGTAGGCACGAATACTTGGTCTCCTCTCAGGTGAGCTCTGTCTGCGGGTTGTTGCTGGATGGGCTACAATGGTCGGCCCAGCTCCTTCAGGCGCCCTTTCTTCAGTATCTTCAGATAACTGTTCAGAACCCTGGGCTGCAGCGGTAACAGAACCTTTGCATGCTGGCTGTAGGCTGTAGCTCAGCTCCTCAGGTCGGGGTCGCGGGCCCTTCTTGCACGCCAGCTGGGAGCCGACAATGGTAACGACCCACACCTCAGCGCGGTCTAGGCACGATTCTTGCAAGCGGAGGTGTTGTTCGTGAAGAGGAGCACGAGGAAATGGCCTCTAGATCGGACAAACGCTTCAAGGATTTGCAGCATTGATTTGGACTTGAGCTAGGGTTGATTACTGGCTTGTGTTCACCATGATAGAGATTGAGAATTCGTGGCTTGTTGCCCTGAAATGAAACATAGAAGCAGAGGGAGCTCCATGGCTCTGGCTCGAGATTTATTGATACATCATCCAGTTTTTACCTATACAAGTTTTTCTCTGGATCCAATATAAAAAATTCCCATACTGTTGAGGATCAGATGCGACCAGCAGGTTAATTAATCAGAACTAGTGTAAATAGTAATTATTATTTATTACTCCCTCCATTCCAAATTACAAGTCATTCCAACTTTTTTTTAGAGTTAAAGCATTTCAAGTTTAAACTTTCTTGAAGAGTTAAAAAACGTTATTATTTTATTATATGTAAATTTGGTCAAACTTGAGATGCTTTGGCTCTCCAAAAAAAATTATATGTGTAGTAGTATTGTTTTATTAAATATGTAATGTTTAAATTAAATTACTAAAATTGATATGGCATAATGTTTCTATCAAAATATATAAACTCATTTAAGATAGTAACTTACAAAATTTATCATCATAGAGTATTGTTATAACTTAAAATTATCGGTTATTGCTATATGTTTCACTAGTATGCTTATCTTGTGTCGTTGATCTTTGCCGGTGTTCTTGCTAGTGTTAGTTGTTCAGTTCTAGTTGCTTCACCTTGTTGATCTTCTGATATTAGAATTGCTTCACCTTGTTGATCTTCTGATATTAGAATTTTGTAGGAGTGCTCTTTGATTGCTTGTCACCCTAGCCTGCTTTATCTTCTATATAATTTAGGGTGCTTGTGATCTTGTGCTAGGGGGTGAAGTCGTGGTTGAGCCGTTGGTTTAATTTCACATCTCTATTGGCTTGACTTCGTGATTAGTTTTATAAAAAAAAAAAAACTATTCATCTCACTCTAGTTGGTCTCCTTGATCCTACACTTGGGTGCAGAGGTCAGGCAAACACTAGTACAAAAATGGTTTTTGTCGGTACTAGGGATTTTTTTTTCATTGTGCGGTTCATAAAAAACAGACCTGAGTAGAACTATGGGCCCAAGGCTATGAATCGCTGGTGGGGATAAATTTATACCGGCAGTTTCCTTCAATTTACATTGGTGGTTGTTTTAAGCTACCGCTAGTGCAAATATAGGATTTGTACTTGCGGTAACTTTAGAAAACCCATCAATAGAGATATATTTATACCAATGGTTTTCTTAACTTGCCGCTGGTAAAGAATAATTTGAAACCATTTTTTCTGAACTTTTTAAATTACCTCGGATGATGAAGAAAGCAGTTTAGAGGAAGAAGAAGAAGAAGAGGCCGAGTCACAGAGCAAGAGAAAAGAAATTCACACGCCGCAACTATTATGGACGTGCGAGCATTGATTAAGGGGTTGCAAACTCACAATGGACAGCGGCAGTTCGGCCTCCGCGTACTGGCCAGGCGGCATGGCGGTACTATAGTTCCACTATGCTGAAAAGATATAGGCAAATGCAGGGTGCATGGCAGAAAAATGAAGAGAGAAAGAAAAAGAAAGAGCTCACTGGAGAGAATGGTTGGAGTCCGTGAAGAAGGCGAGGGCGGTGATGTTCCGGCGACAAGATCAGCAAAACATCCTCGGAACAGTGCAGAGAACCATAAAATGCCAAGGCCATCGCCGCGGGCACTGGCCAGCTCGTGAAGAAGGGCATCTTCATGTGCAGCGAGGCCTACGCCAGCCAGGTGCTCCTCCTGTGCGTTCTTTTTTTTTTTTGTCGATCACGCAAAAGACTCGTGCGTTTTTGTATTATAAGAGAAAAATGTTTGGTTCGATTACCTAGGTAGGCACCGAAAGGTATTCAGGAACATACCCAAAACACAAACTGCGCTAACTGACTACTCGCTGATATCTGCAATCCATCCTGGCAAGTCCATCCAGTGAATAATAGCTGTGCGCCATGTTCTGGCAATCTATGAACAATTTTTATTTTTTTTCTGAAATTTGTGAATAATTTGACATATATTTCTCTGATATCTGCAATCCATAAAAATAATTTGTAAAATTTTCTAAAAAATTTGGCATATATTTCTCTGAGATCTGCAATACATAGAAATAGAAGTTGTGTAATCCCTAAATTACATCACTCTTTTCAATAAATTACACTGAACAAATCATTGTAAATATAGTAATAAGACAGTGTAAATATAGCTATAAGACAGTGTAAGTACATGGACAAAATTCAGTTGTTAGGAGGGCCAAAACATTTAGTTGATGCCTAGACAAATCCTAGATTAAATTACTTTATATAAGTATGAGAGATAATTTAGATTACTTTTTATAATGCCATAGCCATGGAGGTGGGTAATTTAGAAAAAATCTAGATTTTACTTTATATTGTATTTTGTAATGACATGTGTGTATGTCAACTTAGGGGTTACTTTACATTATCCTTTATTATTGTAGAGGAAGGTATTTTATAAAAAAAAATGAGGGTTATTTTAAATAGTTTATATAATAGTAAATATGGGTAATTTTGATGCAAATTTAAGTGGACGTTTTAAATTATCTTTTGTAGTGACAAATGTGAGTAATTTGGATGCAAATATTGAATCAATTTATATATCTTTAGAATGGTAGAGACGAGTAATTTTTTTATAATGACTATTCTTGACGATGAGTCTACCAAATTGAAGGTTGAATGTTTCTGATTCTTGTAAGAATTTTTAGAATTTATTCTTTTCTTTCTCCTAACACATACCGTAAGGTTTAATGTAGAGCCTCCAATCAGTAATTGTGAGATGAGATGAGATTCTTGCCCCTGGATCAGATTGATTGCAACAGTTTAATTTGTAGTGAACTATAAGAAGGATGACATCGAATTTGTACTTCAAAATCAGTCCATTAGTACAGAATTACAGAGCAGGAATGCACAGAATCGAGCAATGAGCATCAACAGTACACAACAGTGGCCATGAAACGTCACCATCATCAGTCACAAGCAGAGGCAGGCGCTTGTTCATGACTCGGCGGCGCGTCGTCGAGCTCCCTGAGCGTGGCGACCACCTGCAGCATGTTGGGCCGCTTCGACGGGAAGTCGTCCACGCACTGCAGCGACAGCTCCAGGAACCTCGCCATCTCCCTCTCCTCTCCATCCACGGCAGCGACCACAAGCTCCGGGTCGACGACCTCCTTGCCGGCACCCTCCCTGACCTTCATCTTGACCCAGCCGACGAGGTTGGTATCCCCGAAGTCCTCCTTGTCCGTCGGTCTCCTCCCCGTCAGGAGCTCCAGGAACACCACACCCAGGGAGTAGACGTCGCCCTTGGCGGTGCACCGGAAGCTCTGGTAGTACTCCGGCGGCACGTACCCGGGCGTCCCCGCCAGCGTGCTCACGCTCAGGTGCGTGTCCAGCGCGCTGATCAGCCGCGCCATGCCGAAGTCGGCGACGCGGGCCTCCATGTCGCCGTCGAGGAGGACGTTGCTGGACTTCATGTCCCGGTGGATGATGTGCGGGATGCAGTTGTGATGAAGGAAGCAGAGTCCCCTCGCGGCGCCGCGCGCCACTCGCTTCCGGCGCT
The DNA here is from genome assembly GCA_038087645.1 of Saccharum hybrid cultivar R570. Taxonomy (NCBI): domain Eukaryota; kingdom Viridiplantae; phylum Streptophyta; class Magnoliopsida; order Poales; family Poaceae; genus Saccharum; species Saccharum hybrid cultivar. The sequence goes on along the minus strand of JAQSUU010000066.1, from coordinate 26,722,791 downwards.
CCCACGGCAGCCGCAGTGCCCGGCCGTGGAGGCCGTCCTCCAGGCTGCCGTTGCTCATGTACTCGTACACCAGCAGCCTCTCCTCGCCGATCTTGCAGTAGCCCAGCAGAGGCACCAGGTTCCGGTGCTTGATCTTGCCCAGCGTCTCCATCTCCGCCGTGAACTCGCGGTCGCCCTGGTAGCTCAGGTGGATGAGCTTCTTGATGGCCACGCACGACCCGTCCTTGAGCGTCGCCTTGAACACCTCGCCGAACCCGCCGGAACCGACCAGGCTACCGGCGGAGAACCCGTTGGTGGCCTCGATCAACTGCGTGAAGGTGAGACGCCGGAGCTGCCGCTGGAAGGTGGCCACGTTGATGCTCAGCGCCTCCTTCTCCGCCTTGCCCAGCTTCCAGATCGTCGCCGTCCGCGTCCCGTCCTGCAGGCTGCTCAGCATCCGCGCTTCGCGCGCCTCCTTCCGACGCGCGCGCGCCACCACGAAGCACGCCACCGCCAGACCGCACGCCACCACGCCGGCGACCAGCACGGCCAGGATCACGCCCCACAACGCACGCCTGTCAGAACGGCTGCCGGCGGGCTGTGCCAGGACGGACGCGGTCGCCCTCGGCGTCGGCCCGCACGGCAGCAGCGGCATGCCGCAGAGGCCCGGGTTGCCCGTGTACTGGCTTGCCGGCAGCGTGCTCAGCTGCCCGCGCTGCGGGATCTCACCGCTGAGGTTGTTGTCAGAGACGTCGATCTGCACCAGGAAGGAGAGGTTGGAGAAGGAGTCCGGGATGCCGCCGGAGATCGCGTTGTGCGACACGTCGAACACGCCGAGGTTGTGCAGCCGCCCCAGCGACGCCGGGATCTCGCCGGTGAGGTTGTTCCGCGCCAAGTCCAGCACCTGGAGCACCACCATGTCGCCGAACTCCTCGGGGATGTCTCCGGTGAGCGCATTGTAAGACAGGTCCAGGTACTCCAACGTCTGGTACCTTGTCCAGCCGCTGACCGCCGCGCCGGAGTAGAGCCGCGTGAAGTCGCAGCTCTTGAGCGTCGGCACCTGCAGCAGCCGCTCCGGCCGGATGCCGGCGAACTCCAGCAGCCCGCCAACGCCCTTGCACGAGTTCCCCACGTTGCGCACGAACGCCAGCGTGTTGCCGGACAGGATCCCGCTGAGCGGGGTCGATCCGAGCTGACGGCCGAGCCGCCGCGGGATCTCGCCGGTGAGTCGGTTGCTGTTGAGGTCCAGCCACATGAGACTGCTGCAGTTGCCGAGCTCCTTGGGGATCACGCCCTCCAGGCTGTTGTTTGCCAGCTGCAGCACGGCGAGCCGCGTGAGCCGCCCGAACTCTGGCCGGATGGTGCCGGTGATCCGGTTGCTCGTGAGCGACACCCACTCGAGGCCGGTGCAGTTGAACAGCTCGACGGGGATGTCGCCGCCTATGAAGTTGTTGTTGAGGATCAGCGTGCGGAGGCCGCGGCATTGCCCCAGCTCCGCCGGGATCCGGCCCTCTAGGCCGTTGAACCACATCACCAGCTTCTCGAGGCCGCGCAGCTGGCCGAGCTCCGGCGGGATCGGGCCGCGCAGGTAGTTGATGCTGAAGTCGATCACTCTCAGGCTCGAGCAGTTGGCAAGCCCCGGTGGGATGGTGCCGGTGACCATGTTGTCCGGCATCCGGAGCTCCTCAAGCGCCGCGCCAGGCGAGCAGAGGTCCGCCGGCAGCGGGCCGGAGATCTTGTTGCTGCTGAGGTCGGCGACCCTGAGGTTGGTGCAGGAGGTGATCGTGCTCGGGAGGGAGCCCGAGATGAAGTTGTTGCTGAGGAGCAGGCTCTCCAGCGACGTCAGGTTGCCGAGCACGGCGGCCGGTATGGCGCCGGTCAGCTTGTTGTCCGCGGCGTCGAGCAGCCGCAGCGCATGGCACGCCGACAGAGACTCCGGGATGGGTCCCGTGATGTTGTTGCTCGACACCTTGAGAATTGTCAGCGAAGCACATGAGTTCCCGATGCTGTCGGGGATCGGGCCGCTGAGGTGGTTCGACGAGACGTCGAACACCTCGAGGCCGGCGATTCCAGCCACCGACTCCGGTATCGGCCCAGTGAGGCCGTTGTACGACAGGTTGAGCGTCCTGAGCCCCGAGCAGCGCGACAGCGCCGGCGGGATCGCGCCGCCGAAGCGGTTCTCGGACAGGTCCAGCAGAGTCAGCGTGTCGGCGAACGACATCCTGGAGATGTCACCGGACAGGTTGTTGCCTGACACGTCGAACGACTGGATGCTCGGCGCGCCGGCGAGGAGTGACTCCGGCAACACGCCGGTGAGGTTGTTCCGCGCGAGGCTGACGGTGGTGAGGTTCGGGTAGCGCGTGAGCAGGTCCCCGGGAAGGCTGCCGCCGAGGCCGCCGTAGGCGAAGTCCAGCGTCTGCAGCGCGGGAGGAAGGCTGAGCAAGTCGGCGCCGTCGGCGCGGAGCGCCGCGCCGTTCCCGGACAGGTTGAGGTGTTGCAGCGTGTCGACCGCGGCTAGGGCGGCGAGCGACGCGCGTCCGGCGACGAGGCCGTTGCCGGCGAGGTCGAGCCGCGTCACCCTCCCGTCGCCGCCGTCGCACGCCACGCCGTGCCAGTTGCATGGGCCGTCACTCCCGCTCGGCTGCCAAGACGAGAGGACACCCCCAGGGTCTTTCTGGATGGAGGCCTTGAACCGGAGAAGGGCATCGGCGTCAGTTGTCGCCACCGGTGTAAACGCTGACAACACGTAGATGGAGGATATGAGGAGCAAGAGGTTGAGCATGTCCATGGTGATGGCAGCAAAGCTGGGCGACAGTGGATGGGAGATGAGAGGCGACGGAGTTCAAAGAAGCATGGTACAAGGAGCGAGAAAGCTACACGAGAGAGATGGTGCAAGAAAATTGTTTGTGTTGGGAACCAGTATGATGCATGTCTTTGGTTTCGGATTAGTATATATATGAAAGCAAGGATCAGTGCGTGACACAATCTGTGCTGCTCTCTTGCTTGTGTTGGTGTGCCTTTGGGGACTGTTAGCTCAACGACCTAGAGAGGCAACTGAATGGACATATTATGACGTATAATCCCTTCATCGTTTATAACGCGCGGAATCATTTTAAGATTTCAAAACACGTAATTGTCAACTGATAATTATGTTAGATATTTAGGCAATTTCCAAATCATTTTAATCCGAAAAAAACTAATAGCATAAATATGATGACATATAAGAATAATAGTGTCAAGAATGTGACATCATATATTCTCATGTAGTTAACTAGAACAAGATTAAAAGCATGTAAGCATGGCATACGAAGAGTACCAACAAGATCATATAACATATGAAAAGCAATAATATGATCAAACGCATATAACCATGGCATATCAGAGAGAGCACATAAAACCATGAAAACAAGATATAAGTAGCGGATATACCTAAAGGAGGGTCCCATGCCGAAGGCATCGGAGGCTCCACTCGCACTAGCACCTCAATTCATGGTGTGCGGATTGCTCGAAGTAGTGGACCACAGTCGTTGCAGGAAGAGGTTCGCAGTGCCGAGTCCAGCGAACGTGTGGTCACCAGGAAGTAGCAGTCCCGCGAGCGTCACCAAGAAGAAGAAGAAGACGTAGACGATATCATGCGGGAAGAAGATGATGTCGGAGCAGTCGCTCCCCAAAAACCTAATTGTCCGCACACCCCGAGCAGGGTTCTCAGGCGAACATCGGTTCCGGAGGCACCTGCTCTCCCGTGGTTCCGTGCGCGCGGAGTCACAGAACGGGGAGACTCGGAAGCAACTCAACAGAGGAATGACAATGATGCTAAAAATTTGTTGTGTCTTTTTTCTCATACGCGCAGCTGAATGCAAGCGCTTCTTATAAGCACTGAAGGTAGAAGATAAAGTGTAGAGGATGAACCTGGACGTCATGAAGTGTCCATCAATCACCAGTAACTGCTGCCATAAGAATAGGGGTTACTAGTAACTACAACCATAACCATGAGAGTTTCCAATAACTACAACCATAATTATGGGAGTCACAAGTAACCGCACCCATAGCTCTCACCATTACAGGTTCAACCATCAAATACTTTTAGTCTACCATTTTATAGCACCTAGCATCTAATATGGCCTTAGGATTTATTTGATTTAATTATTAAATAAAATATGGGTCATACCCACATTAAATCTAACAAATTAGCCTTGCAAAATGTAATTTTTGTCGCATAAAAGTGATACCATTGGGTTCATATAAAAGAAGTATCATATTTTTTTCGATATTTGTTTCGATAATGATATGGCTCGGGCGTCCGTCCCATGACTTCCCGTCCAAACGTGCCTCATCCTCATCCACTCGCCCGCGTCGCTCACGTGATTTCCCGTTCAGACCTTATGGCTCATCCTCATTCATTCGCTCGCGACGCTCTGTGCTGTGCACCCCCGCTCGCGGTCGCTGGACGGATTCTGCTCGCGCCGCATGCCGGCGCCAGCCCCGCCCAAGCCGCCCCCTTCCCGTCGTGGCCACTGCCGAGATCCATGCCGCCAACGAGCTCTGCACCGGCAACCTCCACACACTCCGTGGCATCGAGCTCCGCTCCGGTGTTGAGCTCCACAACGACGAGCTCCATTTGTCCAAGCAGCAAGGTGACATTGCGCTTGCACTAAAAGCGCATGTTGCAAGCTCATGTTTCAAGTGTTTCATATGTCTTAGAGGTATGTTGCAAGAGTTTCGTATGGATGTTGCAAAAATAGATCGAGATGTTGCATATATTGCTATGGTTATACACGTATGTTGCAAACGTCTGTTCCCAATGTTTCATCTGTTATATTGCAAGTGTGTTTATCTGGATGTTGCATATGTTTTATATATATATATATATGTTGCAAGAGTTTTATCTGGATGTTGCGTATGTGTTGCAATTATTTTTTAAGTGTTTTTCAGGTGTTTTTGTAAGTGTTTTAGACACATATTTTAAATGTTTCATCTGTCTTCAAATGTATGTTGCAAGTGTTGTATCTGGATGTTTCAAAAGTAGATCGGGTGTTGCATCTCCCTCCTCGCTTTCTGCTGCCTCGCCTTGGTGTCTCCTCATCACCTTCTGCTGCCTTGCATATCTATCCTTCTTATACTGCAGAGGGGGCGTAGCGAGGGGCGGCAAAGAGGGTGCACCGGGGCCGGCGGATGGGATGCGCTGGGGGATTGTGGCACAGACACGAGTGCACGCTCTCCCCTTTCGTTACGCAGGCAGGTAGCGCTTCAGTCCCCTTTAGTTTTTTATTTTACGCAGGATGCTAAGATGGTCCCATTTGTGGGCCATGACGTCAACCCATGTTTGGTTGGCTGGGGACTGGGAGATGCTTCCTGGACGCGCTGCGGGCACCGGACATCTGGGCGCTAGTGCTCTCGTATTTTTTTTACGATTTTGTAACCTGAAGGATTTAGTACAAGATAAATTATAGGTCAAATCGTGTCTTAAATTTGGAGACGTAGCGCTCCTCCCATCCAACAATTGAAGACATGCTGTTTTGGAACGTAAAAATCATGAAAATATATTTGGACCATTGTTGGTTTCTTTTCCATCATATTGTTTAGAGTCAAATGCATGAATAGTCTCTGAACTTATCAATAGGTGCTACTTAGGTCCATAAACTTTGACAACATATTTCTGGATCCCTAAACTTGTAATGGTGTATCAAAGTGGTCGATATGATCTACAAATGGAACTGTAGTGCACCATTTTACATGTTTTGGGATATGCGCTGCACCACTTAGCAAGTTTAGGGACCCAAAATTGCATTTTTAAAGTTCATGGACGACCTAACTGGCATCTCTTGACAAGTTCATGGACCGCTGATGTATTTAACTCTATTATTTATAGCTACAAAATAGCTATCATGTTACAATATTGTGATTACGTACTGATCTATTGATTTAGTTTTTGTACAATGAGTATGCATATATTTAAGTAATTGTAGTTTTGAAAGTAAAATTCTGCCTCCGTTCTAAATCGTAACTTTTCTACAAACATAGTAAAAGTTATGTTCTAGGAAAGCCACAACGATCTACAATATAGAAAGGAGGGAGTACATCTTGTATCAATCGACAGAGGAAGGACTATTTAATATAGCTATGAAAAATGAGCATGGCCAAAAATTTACTACGTTAAAGGTTTTTCAAGAGGCACAAACTGACTTGGCCCTTTTGGAATACAAAATAATTACTATTATTTATCTTTACACGAAAGCAATATAAATACAATTCGATTTAAATAATAAGCAAATACTATTGTTATATATTTAGATTTTTTGATTGACATATTAGTCTCTCCGTCCTAAGTCTCCATCTCACATTTCGAGCAGTCAACCAATCTCAACTTTGACAAGGTTCAACGAAAATAGTATCAACATTTGTATCTCCAAGAAATGTATTTAATTTAACTGTGAAAATATATGACGTGATTAATCTAATGATGCTTATCTGGTATCATAAATATTAGTTCTTTTTGGTATATATTTGGTCAAAGCTGAGATTGTTTGAAACATGAGATGGAGACTTATTTTGAGAACGAGGGAGTATCTGAAAAAAAATATGATGCAAAAAATGTCCTGAACACTTTGCATATATTTTGTGATCACCAAGGTTGCTTTGCGTTGCCTTGGGATCGGCAACCACAGGGAGTAATCATGTGTGTGCAACTGTGCATGAGGATGCAAAAGGAGAGGAGGCCTGAGCTCCATGCACTTGATAAAGTGAAAAGCAACAAATTCAGTGGTCCACACCACGACAGAAGGGGAGCCTCACATCAATTTTAATTGCATCCGATCCTCGATCTCCTACTACCATCGCTGGAGGTCATAATGCTCTCCTCTACTGCCTCTCATATCAGCTAACACTCTGTTTCTGAGGCGTCATTGATTAAGTACAGTCGTAATGACTCCAATGCACATTGTAGTTGTAGCAGATCTAGAGTTCCAAATACAACTTGTAGCAAATCGAACTATCATCTCACAGAAAATGAAATTTAACTTCTTAACTACATTTGGTCTTCTGTCAACAACATAAAAATTCTTAATTTTTCTCGATGTGTCGGTATCATTCGATGTCCTTTTGCATGAGGATGCAAAAGGAGAGGTCTGATGTGTCTACATACGTGCATGCATGGTGGAGTATTATGGAGGTCACTTTATATATGAAGATGCCATAGGTAATAGCTAGGACGATACACTTGCCACGTCCTAAATAGCGCTATAAAATACCTGCAGCTAGAGGGTTTGTGTCTTGTTGAGTGCTCGATGTCATATTCGCGCTTTGGCGCGCGCCGCACGAGTAATCATAATTATCACTGCAAGCAGTAGGGTTGGCAAATCCAATTTTCAATGTTGGGTGGCAAACTTTGTGATGATTTAGATGTCGAGGCTGATGATGATGATGTGGAAGAAGCACATATATAGTTATCATGCTGTGAGTATCTTTTTAGAGAAAATGGAAAAAAAAAGATTCAGACCCTGCAGAAGCACACAAGTAACTTTTTAGCAAATGCAAACACTTATTGAATAAACAGTGCATGGTCATCTTTATGATGTGCATGTACATGGTTGCTACAATAATTTGCACCCTTAAACAAAATCCAAAAGGCAGGGAGATCTGACAGTGAGTGCTCTACTGTGTGAAAATCTCATTGCAAGTCAAGTGAAACATAAAGCCCTACAATATTCATATCACAGAGGCAGATCTTGTAGGTGTGCCGGGGTGCACCAAAACCCACAAAAGGTTCATAATTAGACATGCGTGTGCCTTGAATCAATAAGTTGTTATTATAGGAGTATTAAGGAGATAAAGAACCACGGCCCATGACATGGCAAAAAAGATCCATTTTTCTCCATACCTAATAAAGGGTGTGTTTGGCATGGTTCCATTCTAATAAAAATGTTTCAGATCCATAGTTATTTGCTCAGAAATGTTTCTTTGATGAATTAGAATTACTTTGTGTAACCGTTTGACTAGTTTATTGGATTTCTTGGATCTAGAACTAGAATCAGGAGAAACTAGCTTTTGGGTGTTTGTCTGGACTATTACAAAAACGAGAATCACTTCCAAATGATTATCCCTGAGACAATTTTCTTTTTGTGGCATTTGGCAACGATTTTAGTTTTTTTTTAAAACCGGTAACGATTTTAGTGATTCTATTGAGAATGTACCAAGTTAAAGTATGATAATTTTTTCCATCAATCTCTACCCCGTTCGTATGTCTCTCACTCCTACCATTCTCGACACGGATGGCAAAACATAGACTCAAAGTAGTAGAGCGAGACCCATCTACACCTAATATATTAAGTACAGTAATTTCTTTGGTTTGTCACTCTACTGTCTCTATCATTGGTTCGTCCATCTCTCACTTCCACACTTCTGGTTTTGTGGATGCCAATGTAGATACCCATGACAGAAGTATGAGGCTCAGAAAAGTATATTATATCCAAAACAGCGTGAGTTATGGTTTGAAGCTACAAAACCTTCGTTAGCCTACACAGCTTATGTCGTGGCTTGGCCAGCTAAACTTGAGTCCGTGCATGCATGTTGCAACTCGACACGGCTCAGTGCACCCCTTCTTCCACCTCCCTTAATCAAGCAACAAGTGTACATAATAGCCACCATTTTTAAGTTGTTCAGTCAATCTCTGATCAATTTCCCATGCAGGATTAATGTTTTATTGCATCTAGCATTTATTATGGAAATTTGAACTTACTCGATTTAATTAAAATAAGGCTAGGCCAAGGTCAATTAAATGTTACAAAGATAGCTAGCTCATTATCCTTGGCACCATGTGACTATCCAACAAGCTACACATACTATTGCAATGCACAGACATATTTGGTAGTGAAAAAACATAAAGTACGTAGAGTGTTTGTTTCTAATTTCATCAAGAAAAGTTAGGAAAAAACGATGATAGTAAGTTTTTTTTGAAACTAGAAGATATCTCCATTACGAAATAACCAATGCCAAATCTTTGGCAACCAACACCTGTGTACAAGGAGGGATACTATCCCTGACATACACCAAGTTTGGACTTAAATCAGTCCCAAGGGCAGCTAGGCTATGAGCTACCATATTACAAGATCGTGGATTATGAACAACACTCCTAGAAACAAAATTACAAGCAAGTAAATCTTTCAGCTCCCATAGCAAGCCGCTTGCTGAACTTCTATCCATCACATTAGACATCAGTGCCTTGACAATAGCAGCAGCGTCAGTTTCCAGTATGTTCTGAATGCCCAGTTCGATAGCCCTTTGAATCGCCTGCAAACAGGCGATGATTTCAGCATGGGCCGGCTCCAAAACCTTTTCTAACCGGCCATAACCTGAGCTCAGCGCACTGCCTTCATGATCCCGAAGCACAAAGCCCCAGCCTCCACTGTGATTTATTTGCCTCAAAGCGCCATCACAACTCAGCTTCAGTACTCCAATTGGGGGCTTGCTCCAAACTGCTCTAGGTGAGCCATTTGCTGGTTCAGAAACATGCTTCTTATACAGTGTAGAGAACTCAAACCATCTTGCCAGTTTATTTTATATAAAAGAGTATAATAATACTCCAGGATGCAACATAATGCATCTCTGTTTAAAGAAACAGATTGAATTATTTAAATATAATAGAACAAACTACAAAGTACTCTTTCAATCCAAAAAAAAATAAAAGAGTGGCCTAAGGTTCATTTTTGCAGGTCAAACTTTCTTAAATTTGATTAAATTTATAGAAAATATTTATAACATTTATATCTCCAAATAAGTTTATTAAAAAATATATTAAATATTAATCTGATGGTACTTATTATGTACATAAATATTAATAGTCGCTTTTACGTGTTTGGTCAAAGTTGAAAAATACTAGATTTAGGAAGTGAGAATGACACTCTTTGCGGGAGTCGTTGCATATCAAAGATGACACGAAAGGTTAATGATATGGTGCCAAAATCCATCCGTCATGGGGTTTTCTGGTTGACACTCTTTGCGGAATCGAAGGGAGTATAATTTTAGTTGATGCGTATCAAGATGACACGGAAGGTAGATACGGTGCCAAAATCTATCCGTCATGGGGGTTTTATGGTTCACCCATTTGCCTTTTCCACTCCAAGATAAGAAACAACCCAAAGATGCCCTCAACTTTTCCTTAGCTTAGTTTACTGCTCAAGTTCATGCTCCCCTTTACGATTCAGTTCCTAGAAATAAAGCGCCTTTGCGCTCAGCATCCATCATGGCATGTGCACTCCGATGCGTTCCCTTCTGAATACAGATCGACATTTTTTCTGTGACTTTTATGTAACCGTGAACCGTGATGCATGAAAGGTTTTAGCCGAGCAGTCATAGACATGGTATACTACTCTGTCTATACGAATGTCAAGTACATCCATGCATGTTTGGGACTTCAAATACGAAAGCATGCGTTTCAAGCCTGGTTTTTTTCAAATCTTTGGGAAAATGGAATTATTAGTATCTTTGAAAAATACTTATATACATCATATGATTATTAAACTATATATGATCAGTGCTACACTTTGGACATTATCTCGTTCTCCAGAATCATATTTTCAATTCTGGGAGGGAGTATGAATGTCATGGCAAATCAGGTCGGTACATCTTATAGTGTATAATAACTAGCACTTTTTTTTTGAATGTCTAGTTATCTGTCGATAGATTTTATGTGATTAAAATCTGTCAGATTTTTTATAAATGCAACCTAGTAGATAGTTGTAGCACAAATCCTAAACCATAATCAAACATATAGAAATCTGACGGATTTAGTACAAAAATTCTGTCAACAGATAAATAGCAAAAGTTCTTTTTTTTTGCTATATCATGTCATGGAAGAACAGAAAAATAACATTATGCTGATCGCGTACTTCTGTGCATCATGCACTGTGAATGTCGCACGCAATGCATACTCGATTGTTGCACGCATGGATCTACATGCTACTAGTAGCACTGTACATTATATTACCGAAAGCTAAAAGGAAATATTTGCTTTATTACCTTGCTTTGCTAGCTTTGGTCAAACAACATTATCACGATTTCTTTCTAGAAAGCTACCCCGGCCCTTTTCTGAAAGGGGTGTTCCTCCTATAAGTTATTATTGATTATTTTCCTCCTATAAGTTATTATTGATTATTTTTGTTGTTTTTGGCAAGCTAACTTGGTATCTCATGACGTCCAATATTAACCTAAGTTAGAGCATCTCCAATAGTTCTCAAAGAAAATTATTAAACAAATGAGTTTTCAAGTAGCTAAAAAAACAAGGAGCATATTTATTGGATTTTTTCAACAATTTCCAATATCTCGCTCATAAAAGTTAGAAGACAGTTTTGAGGATCTGCCACATCAATTCCTAAGTCAATATTTGTCGGTGTTTTGTAAACCGGACTAATGAATTTATATGATTGCAGTGTTGCTCTAAGAAGACGATGGTAGCATCCAAAAGACACGAGGATTTATACTGGTTTAGGCCGGAGCCCTACGTCCAGTCTCAGAGATGATCGAGTGTGTGTTCCTCGCTTGAATGCTCTGAAGTTCTTACAATGGGGGTGCAAGAATGGTGGAAGAGGTAGGAGAGCTAGAGCTAGAAGATGGACTGCCCGAATAAGAGCTTCGAGAATCCAGAGATGATGAAGATGGTCCTTGGAAGGGTGCCCTGGCTGCCCTCATATAGAGTCCGGGGCCAGGTCACGTATAAAGAAGGAGGTTCTCCCAACTAAGGGGTCGTGAGCCTAAGGAAGGGAACCTAGCTAACTTGGCTTGCAAGTAACGTCGTCTTGTGGTGCACGTCTGGACGTGGTTGTCGTCATGGTCTTGTGTCCACGTTGCGGCATGGTGTGACGTGGTGCTACAGTGCTGTCGTGATGTAATATCCCAGCCCAAGGCTTAACAGAATTAATAGGATACTCATACCAACAAGTTGCAACTTCTTTTTTGGAAGCCCATCTCCAAAGAACTCCAAAGTGAAGCATGCTTGGCCTAGAGCGATGGGTGACCGACCGGGAAGTTCTTCCTGGACGTGTACGAGTGAGTACAAAGTACGTAGAAAAGACTTGTGTTAGTCTGTGAGGGCAGTCTATGTCCTAAAAAAGCGGCCAGATGTAAGCGGTCCCGGCCTCGAGGAGGTAGGACGTTACAGAATGGTATCGGAGCTGACTCTCGCGGTTTCACGGGCGTGTGTGTCGCAATTATGCAGGCATGGTGCGCATGGCTGGTGTGGACCCAGAGTGGTCACACAGCATGGCACATGCATTGACACTGGACACACGGACGTGGCCAAGAGAGGACGTTCCTGACTTGGGATTGACTGACGAGGACGTCGATCTCTTAAGGGGTGAGGATGTAACATCCCGGTCCAAGGCTTAACAGGATTAATAGGATACTCATACCAACAAGTTGCAACTTCTTTTTCGGAAGCTCATCTCCAAAGAACTCCAAAGTTAAGCGTGTTTGGCCTGGAGCGATGAGTGACCGACCGGGAAGTTCTTCCTGGATGTGCACGAGTGAGGACAAAGTGCGTAGAAAAGACTTGTGTTGGTCTGTGAGGGCAGTCTATGTCCTAAAAAAGCAGCCAGATGTAAGTGGTCCCGGCCTCAAGGAGGTGGGACGTTACACATGACGGCACTGTAGGCACGTTGGAGTTTCGCCAGCCGTCCTACGCGTCGTGGCCTTCGTCATTGCTTCCTGATCTCCCAGGGGCGTCGTACAGGAGTTGGTAGCCACCCCTAGGTCGCTAATTGTCTTGCTGCCTATGGCTGGTGTCCACGATCCCGGCCTCCGGGGTCGTGGCTCCTGTTGGCTTGGATGGCCTATAAATTAAGGCCATCGTCGTGGATCCCATCCCGTAGTGGGTGGAGTCATACATGTGTCTCATCGGACCGTACTTGGACGGTGGGTCACCGTACTGGCCGTCACCGCTTGGCGGTGTTGTCTTGTCTCTATTGCATGGCACAAGGATGGTGTCTGACCGAACTGAGATGACCGCTATCCCCTTGGTCCTTGCGGGGTCAGTGCGGCGTGCCTGCTCCTGTCAGAGCAGGCGCGCTTGGCTAGACTCGATCTCTCCCCGTTCCTCCTAGGGGTCAGGGGAGCGAGAGGTCGTGAGTCTTTGTGCGGCGTGCAACTAAGGCAGAGGAAATGGGTCATGGCAGACTGTGGCCTCAGGGTTTGGCCCGGTCCGCTTAGCTTAGCTGGGCCTCGATCGTTTGGGCTTATACTAGCTGGCGTACCATGGCCACCCTAGCGGCTATCTAATCGGTGCCTTGAGATACCCGGGGATCGTAACCCCGTCAATATTTCTGACTTTTTTATTCCTACATGGCAAGGTTTAATGTTTTGTGACGAAAACAAACGTCACAATTCTTTGTAAAGTAACAAGGAATGCCGTTATATTAATGACGTAAAATGTATTTTCGTCATATGATTAGAGACAAATGATAGGTAACATATAAATTTATGTTACACTTGTGTCATATATGTTGTGCAATGACACAAATTTGAAGTTTGATGACAGAAATGAAGTGCCATAGAAGGCCACAAAGGTTATAGTTTGATACATCCACGTTGATACAAGGCCACCTAATGAGTAAACAAGAGTTCTAACAAGGTATCATACAGAACTATGGGTAAAAAGGTCATGATAGCAATTAACTGCAACCGATGACACATTGGTTTATAGTCTTACTATTGTTCCGAGTGTGGACATAAGTTTACAGTGAATATAAGTATTGTTAGTTGTCATTCGATCAAGTGGGAAAATTTTAAAATGTTAACTTGACACACAAGACAAAGGCCACCGAAGTGGCCTCAGTCCCACAAAGCCTATGAATAAGAGGGAACTCGAACCAAAGTGGTGGCTACAAGGGAGGCATCTTCAGTGGTCGAAGTGCATACAAGGTTTGCCGCGATGACTTCCTTCGATCCAGAACTCGTGGAGGAGAGCAAGGCTGCAGTGGTGGGGACCCTAAGAGAATTTGGAAGCAAATTTGGGATCTGAAATGTCCAGGAAAATTCAAACAGTTCTTAAGGCGGTTCACACACAACAGCCACCCACTTAGGCGCAACTTATTAAATAGGGGCATGAAGCTAGATCAGTTTGCCTAGTCTGTGATAGAACAGAGGAGGATGGCGCCCACCTATTCTTCAAATGCCTGTATGCCAAACATGTTTGGCAACAGATGATGATGGAGAGGGAGCGGGCACAATTAGCAGAAAAGCTCTCTGCCTAGGAAACAACAAGCTGGATTATGGAAGCAAAAGAAACCAATAGAATCAAAATAGTGGTTGCACTATGGTACTTATGGTCAGAAAAAATCAAATTCGTGAGGAAGGCAAACGGAGGTGCGCAGAAATCTTGGCACGATCCATAAGAAGCTATGTGAATGAAGTTGCCAGAACTTTCATTGCTGAAAAGTAGATACGAACGAAAACCAAAAAGCGATGGACTCGACCTCCTAAAGGGGTTAAACTGAACTGTGATGCCTCCTTCAAAGGCGAGAGAAATTCAGGTAGCTGGGGATTCATTATCCGTGATCATAAAGCTGAGGTTGTTGTGACCGTAGGGGGAAGCTTGATTTTGCTTTGAGCGCATTCTAGGCTGAACTCATCCTTGCCTACAAGGCATTCAAGCTGCAATGAATCTTGGCATTGGAAGAATGGTGCTGGAAACTGATGCACTAATGGTGAAGTAGGCCCTTTATTCAAATAAGTTTCATGCAATGGCAGAAGGTGGTTTGGTGGGCGAACTGAAGACATAGATTTTCTCTAGTTTTTTACAGTTTGAAAGTGTCTCCAAGGGGAGAGATTGTAATAGTGTCGTTCATGCGATTGCAGAGCTAGGTTATGAGTGTGTTGTAGGGGAAGAGGTAATCTCTAGCTCTATCCCATGTAACATCCTCGGTCTTGTTGTTGTTGATGCTTCAGCATATGAGTAATGCAAGTTCCCAGTTTAAAAAAACGTGTACATCTACAGCAAAACTTGTCAATCAGGGATCAAGATGAATTAGCTACACATTTCCATGTCTATGGCAGAAGGAGATTCACTAGTGAATGACTATATATCAGGAATAGCAAGATCTTCATCACCTAAGGACCTCTATCCTTCATATTGTTGAATACTGAAACACCTACGACAACTTCTATACCATGACATAGGCATACTGGTGTCACAAGGCTTTCGTCATATTCATATCTAAGTCAATTATGTATTATGTTCAATTAGTGTTCATGTTCTAGAGCTAAATCAAGATCTTGTTTATATGTTAATTAGTTTATATGCTAAACATGGGATAGAACAATGAGATGATCCGCAGATGGAACATATAGGGAGTAAGACTAACTAACAAGGGACCTAAATGTGTATATGTGTGGAAATAGTAGATATGTCATATAACATGAAGTAGCATAAAAATAAGAGAGGTCCATGATCAACACACGCATAAATCAAATAACAGAACTCTACATGGCTAAGGCATATACAAGACAATAAAGTTGGCCACCAAGCAGAACACCAAGATAGCAACCTCTAGCCACCTAGGCAATGGAGCATCGCCACCGTGAGGAATATTATGCTATCCATGATCCACAAGACATACAACCAATGGCGAATTTAGCGGTGCAGTGGGAGAGGGGGTGGGGGGCTCACAACCAGTGGTGAATTTAGCGGTGGACTGGGGGAGGAGGGAGGGGGGCTCATGCCCCCTTAGCATCCCCTAGTAGCTTGAACTTAACCCTCCTTCCACGCCGAATTTGATCCTAGATTCACCCCTACGCAGTGCTCACTACCAGGAGTTCATGTATTTCTCTCGCTGCCATAGATGAGCATGGCACAAATTGCCAGCAGGGACTAAAGAAGGGCTAAGATGGCAGCTGCAAAGCACAGGAGATACATTGTGTTGTACTCTCGAACGCCTGAGACACAATCGTTGGTGATATCAACAAAGAGATGGATGATAGGTAACATAAATTTATGTTACACTTGTGTCATATATGTTGTGCTATGACACAAATTTGAAGTTTGATGATATAAATGAAGTGCCATAGAAGGCCACAAAGGTTATAGTTTGATACATCCACATTGATACAAGGCCATATAATTAACACCTAATGAGTAAACAAGAGTTCTAACAAGGTATCATACAATACTATGGGTAAAATGGTCATGATAGCAATTAACTGCAGCCAATGACACATTGGTTTATAGTCTTACTATTGTTCCGACTGTGAACATAAGTTTCTGTTTAAAGCCTGTGGGAACAATTAAACAAACAAGTACTTTTGGAAATAGAAACTACATATACAAACAAGTACAATTAGCAATTGCTTTGCTTGTGCGTCTAGCTAGCGTCCTGCATGTGGCTGTTGTTTAGCCTGTAGGAGTAGACTTCTGCTCAGCTGCTCCCTCTGCAGAGGCTGTTCGGCTGCTCTTGCGCCTACAGAGTGCAGAACTTCTGCTCACTTGCTGGCCACTTAGGGGGGGCTGCGGCCCTTGCTGGCCCCTCCTGGTTCCACCTCTGACTTCTACACCATGACATAGGCATACATTGCATCACAAGGCTTTGGTCATATCATATCTAAGTCAATTAATATTATGTATTATGTTCAATTAGTAATCATGTTCTAGAGCTAAATAAAGATCTTGTTTATATGTTAATTAGTGTATATGCTAAACATGGGATAGAATAATGAGATAATCCACAGATGGAACATAGGGACTAAGACTAACTAATAAGGGACATAAACATGTATATATGTGTGGAAATAGTAGATATGTCATATAACATGAAGTAGCATAAAAAATAAGAGAGGTCCATGATCAACACACGCATAAGTCAAATAACATAACTCCACATGGCTAAGGCCCATACAAGACAATGAAGGAGGTCACCAAGCAGAACACCAAGATAGCAACCTCCAGCCACCCAAGCAATGGAACATCGCCACCCTGAGGAATATTATGCTTTCCATGATCCACAAGATGCACAACCAGTGGAGGATTTAGCAGTGGAGTGGGGAAGGGGGACACCTAACCACGTCAGCCCCCTTAGCACCCCCTGGAGTTTTTTTGACTGGGTAGAACACGCATTCCTAGTAGTTTGAACTTGAGCCCCCTAGGCTTCGATCCTGGATCCACCCCTGCACAATCGTTGGTGATCTCAACAACTGTCGATTGAGGGATGTAGGTAACTATAAGTACACCCCGTGCGTTGCTGCGGGAAATTATGGATGAATTAGAATAAAATTAGACCAAATTACTTATATGAAGGGCGTGGCATACTAATAACAACAATTAAATGCATGTGATAGTGGACTGCTGAGGTGGACTGCTTGCATGTCGAGATAGAATGGCCAGTGGGGTTTAGGATTATAAGATATACTAGAAGCATATCCCCGCGCGTTGCTGCAGGAATTGCATATTAGTGAATTGCGTGTATGGTGACGTGGACTACAAAATGCTTTTGTGTCTTAATGACGTGGACATTATATTTGCATATGCTAGTAGATTTTAATTGTATGTGATACCGCATTGCCTAGTTTGACAGCTTGCATGTTGAGATAAATAGCTAGTAGGGTTTTGCTGAATGAATTTTAATTGTATATTATAATATATTGCCTAGTTGGACAACTTGCATGTTGAGATAAATAGCTAGTAGGTTTTGCTTTATAAAAGTATAAGATATAGATATAGATATAGATATAGATATAGATATAGATATAGATATAGATATAGATATAGACATAGACATAGAGATAGATATAGATGCCTGTAGAAGACACAACAATGCCAATGTAAAATAAAGTGATCCATGGGACCTATTCTGTCAAGGCAACAAAGTTCCAAGCATCGCAGACATGTCGTAGAAAATTGAGTTAGTTGCTACAACAGAAAAATAAGGACATTTATGTGCTACATAAGTTTGTTCGCTTATGCTGAAATTTGGCTTATACAGATGCTTATGCTAAAATGTTGTAAGAGAAAAATACTGTTTCATGGCTGAAAAGTAGCTCACAGGGCAGATATCTTTTTCGAAAGACCTGATTGTCAGATGTCAATAAATATATCATGCATGGTTCCCTATCCCTACCAGCACACTGCCGTTGTCTGTCTCTACCCCTTTGAACAAGAAATGTACATGAAAGAAGTGCATCATACGCTCAGAAGAAAGTAGTTTCAACCCTTCAAATTAAAACGATAACACAACAGACAACACACAGGAATGAATGGTGGAGTGCCACATAGCATGGCGCACCACCGGAGAAAAAAGACGCCTATGCTAAGCTATTTGTTGCCTCTCACTTCCTCTTCTCCTTTCGGATGAGACCTGCTTCTCTATTGATTTCTGTGTTGGTGTGCTCACTCAGCATCAGTTTCTATCCTTTTATTGCTGCAGTTACAATCGTGCCTTCTAAGTTCATGCCGTGACAGGATCATGAGATGGCCACAAAACAGGTTTCTTGCCGGTGCTGGAAACCATTGCCTCTAATCATGAGATGGAGATGTTTAGGCTTTTGTAGTGTAGCTACAGCGTGTGCTCCTCTGTAAGCTCTGCCGACCTTCAATTGCTGCCTACAAGGTTACAAGTAGTATATATAACAAAATTGAATCAAACAGAATGGGAAGGGAATAAGCTCATACATAATCATGATATAACAAGTACGCAGCAGCTCATCTGGCACCCACTACATTGGGGACATTGGTTTCTTCTTCTAGTTGTTTACCATAGGAAGTTACCATTGAACCGGCCGGGTATAGTGAGCTGACGGGAACCAAGTGCGTTGATTCAAATTGCTAGATTTAGCCTTTGGAAAGACTTGGGGCTAAGATAATCCAGTTTTAGCTCTTAACCTTTCTTTCCTGATTATCTGGATTTAGCCCACTAAATCCGCTAACTATAAAAGCCTATTTAGCCCATTAACTAGGGGG
Organism: Saccharum hybrid cultivar R570; assembly: GCA_038087645.1. Classification (NCBI taxonomy): domain Eukaryota; kingdom Viridiplantae; phylum Streptophyta; class Magnoliopsida; order Poales; family Poaceae; genus Saccharum; species Saccharum hybrid cultivar. Next base: position 26,703,878 of record JAQSUU010000066.1, on the reverse strand, counting down.
GAACTGAATTGGGCCAGAGTAACAGTGCGGGAAGTTTTACACTTCTACTCTTCTCTATTCTAGTTTTTTTTCTTCCCTTTGCTCCATTCAGACTTGAGGTCTAGAGGTTTAGTTCAAACTTTCAATGGCTAGCATGTTACTGCAAGGATGCTCATATATTACAAAGTTGAATTAGGTCCAAGTTATTGTCATTGTCACACCCGGTTTTCTAAAGAACAAAACCAGGTTAATCATGTGTGTCCAGGAAGTCCACACATATGTCAGAATGAAAAAGTATCAGAAACAATGTTATTATATAACATATACATAGCTATATTAACACTTACATCAGAGTATCGCGGAACGGTGACTAAACTTCAGGCTTCATTCTTCTCAGGGACGGCTGACTGGTGGCTCCGTATGCCAAACACTTCTGAAAGACTTCTGGAAATTCCACTACACCTTCATCCTTCTTCTAAGTAACACCTTACTACATACTGGAGTGTTGAGGAAATAGCAAGAGTGAGTCCATGTCGAACTCAACAAGTATAACACAGGGTTCATGAGGCACAAAAGGCTAAACACTGTTTGACTGCGTTTAGCTTTTAATCATCATATAATTAACAATTGAGTAGCATCAAGGTATTCCAATTCTCATTAATGAACCAATGATCAATTGTAATAAGGATAATGAATAGCATTAACATGAGCATAATAATAACAACAGTAATTAAGCATGATATAACAATGGTGATCAACTATTCTGTAAGAATCCACAAGGCCGCTCGTGTCCGTGAGCACAGCTAGTATACCAGTTTATTAAACTCTGCGCAGAGGTGTACACTTTCACTGTGAATCATGACTTCCAAATGCATGGGTTCACGACTCCCCAAAACACTGGAAATCATATAAAGCCATTTAAAAGTTCGTCTAACAAGTTAGGGCACTCGGCAGGCAGATGTAGGAAACCCCTTTTCAAATAGCACAATTCCTTCTCGGCTATACTCATAAACTAGAGGTTGTCCTACACCCAACGTGTCAAGTCATTCTTACGCCATTTAAGGTAACCACTAACAAGCTAGAAAAGGTCCTTTACACAACTAGAGCCAGAGTCATATAGCCCTCACGGTTGTACTGTATGTCCCGGTTATCACTTACAGGTAAGTCCTTACGGAGAGAACCAGAGCAACAATATAACCCCTTGCTCTAGCCCCCTTTCAACAGTAGTAAAATCATCATTAAAGGTTAGTCACTTGATCCATTAGTCAAATTACAATATCATTGTTCATAATTAAGCGCTAGCAATAGCTACCCAAATGCACAACCCATATGTGACAAGGAAACAAGATATCAATAGCTAAGTTATAATCTCTATGGTTGTCAAGGAGGACACATGCATATGTATGATAATTTCAGTGAATAGGACAACAAGGATGGTCCCATGTTATACTTGCCTTGATCAAAGCTTTCCTGATGATACTACTGGTCTGGCTCAAAATAATACTCCTGATCGTCAAGAAACTGCTCACCGTCTATACTCGATCATCAAGCATCAACACACAATCATCCGAGCAATCATACATGAAACAAACAAAGAGACATAATTAAAACAGTACACCAACAGTAGCAAAACAGTATAAAAAGTTTGTAAAACTCTTCTACACGTTACTACGATCACACAGACGTAAAGATCACGAAATTCAGATTTAAAACGTGAAAGTTATGAATTTTCTAAGATTTCCTATAGATAAATAATTATTTTAATATAAACTTGAAAATTAAATTTTCCAAACCTACTGTACAGCTACACTAACATGTAGAGCTCGCAAATACAAACCTAACGCAACTTGAACGGGTCAAATCAGAGTTAAAACGAAGATTTTATGCTCAAAACAAGTTTAGTGGCAAAACTGTAAATATCAGAAAACGTATTTTCGAATTACCGAGAAGAAATACGTCTTCAAAACAAAGAAACGTACTTTCTAAATGACGCTAAGGACTGCGGGTTCTATTAAAGAAAAACCCAAGGGCTCTTTAGCAATTTTTCCCCACGAAGTTGTATCGGTGACTCTCGGCCGTTGATCCAGAGATGAAGGACCCAGATTAGACAAGAGGGGGTTCCGGTGGCTTCTTTCGCCGGAATCGGACACCCACGGTGGCGCCATGGCCGGCGGCTCGCCGGAGTAGGCAATCTGGCGCTTCAGGCCACTATTCGGCGTGAGACCGGTACCAATCGAAAGCGGAACTCAAGGCGATCTCACCTGAAAAGAAGATAGAGGTGAAGGCGGCTCGTGATGGTCGTGCGGCTCGAAGGGGCGGCAACGGTGATCCTGTGAACAATGGCGATGCATAGTGAGCGAACCGAGATGAGAGAAGAAGGAAGAAGAGGCTTGGAGGCTTCGCAATCATGTTGCGAATCTCGACGACTTGCTTACGGTGACGTTGAAGCGACGGAAACAGCGATTTGAGCTCGGCGGCGACGGATTAGGGCATGCAACCACTGCGGCTCGATTCGAGGCTATAGCTTGCGCTTAGGGTTGAGTAGAGAGGCGGCGGGTGAGGCTGCTATTTATGTGAGGGCTCCAGCATGCGGTTCAAACCAGGCACGACGTCGGGTCGGAGGCAGACTCCATCGGAAGGAGCCCGGCTTGAAGCTGACTCAAGGTAGAGGACGACGCTGTTGCGTGGGCCCTAGACGTCAGCGACACAAGGAGAAAAGAAGGGAGCAGACGGCGGGATTGTGGCCTTGGTGGGCCGGCCCGATGCGAGGTGCGAGAGGGAGAAGGGAGTTGGGCTCGCTTGCGGCTTGGCCAGGGAGTAGGGAAAGGCAGCAGGCCTTAGCGGGCCGCAAACCAGAGAGAGGGAGAAGCAGGCCGATAGGGGAGAGGACGTGCCTTCGGGCCAAAAGGAGAAGAGATAGAGTTTTCCATTTTCTTTTCTTTTTCTATTATTCCAAATGCAATTCAAATGAGTTTTTGAAATCTTTTTCTCTTGTAATAAAAAACCAATCATCACAATGGAAAATATGCAGCGGCATGTATGCACAAGCATGTGTTTATCCTTATAATAAATTTTAATTTCTCAAAAATTATTATTTCACTAAGTTTTTATGCACACATATATACACAATTAAATCAAATTCTTCTATTTAAAATTTTTCAAAAATTAGGGTGTTACAGTCATGCTAGAATGTATCTGATTCTATGCATGCTAGTGTATAAAACATTTCATTCTGCATAATTTACATGTATTTTTGCTAAACCGCTAAATAGGCTTTATTATAACCTTTGCGGAACCCATCCGCTAACAGGCTTAGCCTGCTATTCTAAACATTGACCAACTGCATGCTATCTTCCAAAAACATATGGGCTTATCTTCTTTTGCTCCACTGAGAGGTTTCACAGCAAGGCACTTTGACTTTAGTGTCCTTAATGTAAAATAAAGAAAAACGGAGGTGGTTAATATCCTAGCCATCTAAAGTGCACTTACTTCACGGGCTTTGCCACAACTTGCGATTGCATTTCTATATGATGTTATTACATGAGGACAAAAGATCATCATCTCTAGAAACAAAAATCTTATACTTACACAAGTATCGGTAACACATGCAAATTCTACAACACGTACATTGGTAGCAAATAAGGCCCTCAAGGCCATGGTTTTGTGATTTTGCTGGATAAGCGAGCAGCACTAGAATCTCTTTTCTAAGGCTCGAGGAGACAAAACCAACCCAGAACCTATTACATCGTTGCCGTCAACACTGGTGCTCTTCTTATATCGCCCGATGATTTCCTTAATTTCGGCCGCATAGGTGTTGTATATATTATGTTGTCTGTCGGGAACCATTTTGTATTTATATATGTGCACCTTTGTAAGGGTAAAAAGAATTAGGTCCATCTTTGGCTCCTCAACTTTGCCTTTGTACAACCTTAACCCCAAACTACAAAACCAAGTAATTTTTGCAACTACTATCAAAACTATTTCGATTTTTATCCTAGAGTCTATTTTGAGTGGTTTTTAGATGTCTCAGGCCCACCTGTCATCTTGGGCTCAATGCTAATAATTATGGAGGAGATTTTGTGCAAGATTGTCAACACACAGAACTTTATGGTTAGCTTTGGATGTTCCTCGGGTGCTGAGAGAGATCCAGGTTGGAGAGGGAAGGAGAGAGAGAGAGAGAAAGCAACGTCGAGAGGTCGCCGGAGGGAGAGAAGCGGAGCAGATGGTGCGACGCATGGACAGAATCATCAGAATCTCAAGATATTTTTCAAATCACCCCTTTCTTCACATTATAATTTTTGGTAGTAGCCGTTACATGCTACTACAGAAAATTGTGTGCGAGTATTGGAGACAAACAAACACTTCACGCCTTGCGGCATGCATGCCAACTGTACCATATTGTGCAATGTAAAGATGCAGAGATTCGGCATGCAGTATATTGAGTATTACAGCTGCAAATGATTGTATTCTGCAACATACTATAAATAAATTGGTCACCATTAAGGCTTTGCCCAACAATTGTTATCATTTCACGGGTGCACAAAGGAGGAGGAAGAAAGAATGGCTCAAGCGTCGAGCTCTTTCTCCATTGTTCTGTTATTCCTCGCACTAGTATTTGCGGTATGATTTTTCATTTTAATGTCCTAGTTTTCGTGTGCTTTTAAGTTTTCGAAAATTTTTCAGTTTTGCACCACTTTTTTGTTACTTTCCTCGTTTGGAATTTCAGAAACCGTGTATCCAACAAATTGTTTTTCTTTCCTGAATATCAGAATATGAATAATGAATCTATGTCCAATATGTACGTGTGTGGTCACCACAAAAAATTGTTGATTTTTCAGGTTGTGGTTTCTGCTGGAAGCGCAAATGGAGAGCTTTACAAACCTGTAAGTCTGTAGCATTACTCTGTTTTTGTGGATGCTATGAAAGAGCACCATTTTATCTGCTTCGAGTATTTGAATGTTGCATTATTTTACTGATTTGGCGTGTGGATTTGTAATACAGGCTGGTGAAGAAGGCTCTGTCCCCATAGAACGTAATAATCTTCTCTGCTCTCTACATACCTTCAGTTTTGCGCCGATTTTTTTTCCTTCTAGAAAGAAGTTTCGGAGAGCAGATTACAAAATCAATTTCTCATAAGTGGCGTAATGGCAGTAATCCTTCTCATTTAATATTTATATATCGTGCATGTACAGAATGTCCAGATAAATGTGGCTACCGGTGCTCGGCTACAGCATACAAGAAGCCATGCCTTTTCTTCTGCAACTATTGCTGCCAGAAGTGCCTGTGTGTCCCTTCTGGTACATACGGCAACAAGGAAGAGTGCCCGTGCTACGACAACCTCAAGACCAAGGAAGGCGGCCCCAAATGCCCGTAAAATGAATAAAGTGGCCCGGATCATCCAAAAAACAAATACATAAAATGAAACCTTGCACCATCTTTCTAATATACAATGGCTTCCCTATCTTAGAATTTGTTACATGGCAGAAAACATCTGTAAAGCATCAGAGCTTAAGAGGAGTTCGCTTGAAATTGTTACTCCAACAGAACCTCATTCCATCCCCATTAATTGGTGGCCACAAAAAAACATCCTAACTCCCCCAAATACAGGGAGAGATGCAACTCTCCCAAGAGCTCACCGGCATCCCAACTACCGGACTTTTCTTCCCATGTGCATGCGGATCTTGCCTCTCCGGCGAGCTACTCCTGCTCTTGGCGTCCTTCGGCAAGAAGTCATTGTCCGGGATGGGGCTGCGCTGACGGGAATAATAGAGCTGAGGAAGGGAGGGGCGGGACAGCGATGGACAGGGAAGGGTCTAGCAAGGGATGGCCGGCAATGGAGGTGCTCGAGCTCATGTCGATCCCATCTGCTCGAGCTCACGGCGGTGGAGGTGCTCGGGCCGAGTTTAAATGGTACGTATATTTTCTAACTATCCAATCCAATCAACCGAGGAGCGTCATATAGTGATTTGGTTATCTGGGTATTTTCTCGAATATTGAATATGGATTTGGATAGGTTTTTTCAGATATTGAATATGGATTCAGATAGGTTTTTCTGACACGATACGAGGGTGGTATCCATCAAATATTGGATATCCGATCAGATTATTTGGATAGCTAAGTCAGACATTAGTTAGGTCAGATATTAGTATCGGATAGTTATATTGTATATCCATTGGGAGTAGATTGCAAATCTAAGATAAATTTTAGCTCAAAAAAGGTAAATGAAGTAGACTTGATTATCTTTTCTAAAGTGCGTGCGTGCATGTGTGCGTATGTGCGTGTGTACAAAGTCTAACCTAAGTATAAATTCAACCTCACTAAAATATTTTAATGCTCTCAAAGTAAACAAAGAAAATACAAATGGGCTGTTAATACACTTTTTTTGCAAAAGTTTGAAAATTGAGAATAATTTGAGCCATTTAGCTAAAATTTAGACATGTAATTTATAACTTTTTGATATTTGACTAAAGTGTCTTACAGATTGAGAACATGTAATGCATATTGTTATTGCCTTTACTCACTATATTCGAAGAAACATGGGTAACGCTTCACTCCACTCGCTCACACACCCAGTCCATCGCTTCCTCCGTCCTTCCTTCCGCGCTCGCGCCCCGCGCCTACCCCGACGCGGGGCCATGGCTGCCTCCCTGGCCGGCAGTGGCACGCTCTCCCACCTTGGCGTCCTCCTCCCCTACCCTAGCGGCCTCCTCCCCCACCCCAGCGGCACCTTCCCCCACCCTGGTGGGGCCCTTCCCCCCACCCCGGCATCCTCACCCACGAAGAGTGCCCAACGCATGCGTATCCGGTGGCCCTCTCCCCACCTCGGCGAGATCCATGGAGAACGAGCGAGATCCATGGAGGTGGCACGACGGTGTTGTAGGGGAGTGGGCGGCTCTACCCCACTCCAGCGCGGCGCCCTCCCCACACCCAACGACACCCTCTCTCACCCTGGCGATCAAGCTCCCCCACAACCCGGCGGCCGGAATCGACCGGTCAGCCTTCCCCTCCCCTACGTTGCATATGTATGTTTCAAGTGTTTCAGGCGTTTCAGATGTATATTGCATTTGTTTCATATGGATGTTGCAAAAGTAGATTGGAGGATGTTGCACATGTTGTATATGTTGCAATTGTTTCAGAGGCATGTTGCAAGCGTACGTTTTGAGTGTTTCAAATGTTTCAAAGTATGTTTCATCTGTGTTTTTCGGATGCATGTTGCAAGTTATCTGCATGTTACATATGTTTCACACATACGTTGCATGTGTTTTATTGGATGTTTGTGTATGGTTGCGATGGTTTTCAAGTGTTTCAACTGTCTTCAGACATATGTTGCAACTGTTGTATTTGGATGTTTTAAAACTAGATCGGGTGTTGCATCTCTCTTCCCCACCTTCTGCTGCATCGTCTCTCCCGGCGTCGGCAGGGCATCCAAACGACGCCGCGGCCGGGTCCTTCTAAATCGGAGACATTGCGCGCCCTTCCCCTCTTGTCGCTCGGGCGGCACGGGCCCCGCGTGAAGCGCGAAACAGAGTGTTCTAGTACTTTTGAAGAAATATTCATGAGTAATATTGTCCGGATCCAACTTGTCCCGTATTCCATATTTGTATGTGACCGAGACAAATATACATTCATATTATTATCCAACAACGACTTCAAAGGAAAAATACAAAAACAAATATGGTGTAACTAGTATCCATCCGATTATATAGACCCACACCCAAGTAGGTGGTGCCAAGTTGGAGACTAGGTAGATTCTACTCCCTTGATTTTAAATTACTAGCAAATATGCCCGTGCATTGCAACGGGACTACAATCTATTATGTTGCCGGCAGTATGAGCATAGCTGCATGACAGAGCCGCGCACGGGCACAATCAACCTCCCCTCCTATCTCTTGCAGTCATTTTCTTTTTCTGAGAAGACCCTGTTGTAGACGGAGAACAATATGCAAGTCAATGACGCATAGATAATTTCTTTGGTTACCTTTTTCTTCACATGTCCTTTGCGTTGTGGGGTTTGCAATGGATGAACTAATCCTAAATTAGGATGACTTTGCATACTAACTGTGTCATGTAGTCGTGTCTACTATTTTGTAACTCTTCTTAGAGCAAGTTTCTTCACGATCCGCCTTAGAACAAGGAAAGGTGTCTTCTGCACCTCATGTTGATTCATTTTAATAAATTTTTTAGGGTTGGAGATGCTCTAAACATGTTCTGACTTTGTTTTAATTTTGAGATTCTCTTTTATCTCAACAATTTATTGATGCAATCCCCTACTTCTGACCTGTTCCTCGACCTCTCGATGCCTGCTTCAACAACGAGAACCCTCCAACCGGTTCTGATGCCTCCAACTCGTTCACCTACGTGAGTTCCCGAGTTTGAACAACCCCTGCCTCAACCTCTTCTTTCAAGTTGTCCCCGACACGCTAGCGCAGCGCGCGCGCGAGCTCGTCACAACTGCATGGGCACACAACCCAGTCACCGCGCTCAAGCTTATTGCAAACCTCCGCGGCGTGCCGCGGGCAAGTCCGACAGGAGGGCTTCTACGCCGCCACGCTCTAGATGCACGAGCGCCATCCCAAGACGCTCGCCTGTAACCTTCCCGCGCGCGCATGGCCAAAGCGCTGCGCCTCAGCCCGCCGCTCTAGAGATCCCGTGCTTGCTGACTTCGTCAGCGCCGCGCTCTCCATCCCCAAGACGAAGTCCAAGCGATGCCAGTAGAGAGGCCGGTGCTTTTATGAGCTTCGGTGTAGTATTTTGTAGAAAAAATCACCAACCACCGGCCTGCTCTCCGTATAAGCTTCTGTGCAGTATTTTGCAGGAAGAAGTCTAGTCACGTTCGGATACGATATGACATCGTGGAAGAAATAATAAGAACACAAAAACCGAAAGAAAACACAGTTGGAAGTGGAAAAAAGGAAAAAAAAAACAACGGACTGAAGAAAAACAAAAGCACCAAAATAGAATTGGAACCTGGAAGCGCCCACAAAAATAGAAACTAATAGAAAATAAAAAAGTGATAAGGAGAGAAAAAAATTAGCAAAGAACCTAAACTAAAAAATTTCACGTGGTTTAATATTAGAGATTTAGAGTAAGATAAGAAACAAATTATTGGAATTTATGAGGTTAGCAAGCAGAGACATGTGTAAATCCAGTGGAAAAATCTTAGGGCCTGTTTGGTTAGAGGTGTTAAAGTTTAACAAACACTGTAGCACTTTCGTCTTATTTGACAAAAAGTTTTCAATTTTGGACTAATTAGGATTAATAGATTCGTCTCGTAAATTACTCCTAATCTGTGCCGACATGCATGCAATTAGTCTACATTTAGTACTTCATGCATTTGCCGCAACATTGATGTGATGGGAGTTAAACTTTAACATTCATGAACCAAGCAGGGCCTTAGTACACTTTCTTTGTTCGATCATCTTTTTTTGTCGTCCTTTCCTGTTTTCGTTTGGACTTAAACTGTAGCGTATCAAATTTCAAGAAAAAAAACTCTAACGTGTCATACCTGAACTCCTGTGGATGTAGCGTATCAAATTTCAAGAAAAAAACTCTAACGTGTCATACCTGAACTCCTGTGGAGGTGGGTGACCATGAAGCTGACGACACCGTTTGTAGAGTCCTGATATAGTTGGTGTTCATTTTTTTTATTATCTTTTTATACGGCTGTGTTTTGGTTTCCTATTTGATTAAGATTCCTATTCATCTGAAATCGAAGAGATCTAATTGGATTAAGATTCATAGTTATATAAATAGAAGGGGTATAGGCGGTTTTCCACATTCACAAAGTTAGTTAAGAGATAGCCGGACCAAAAAAAATAGGGGGTGAGAAATTTTGCCTCTTTATTATTACTAGCAAAAATGCCCGTGCGTTGCAACGGGAGAGCAAAAGACATCAACCGTTTATGAAAAATGGGGACTGAAATGTTATATATCTATCTAGTTATATGTTTTATCCTTTCTATAAAATTTTAAAATTTGTGCGTTGCTGCGGATGCAACACTACCATGAATCCTAGTTCTCAAAAGAAAAAAAAAACATGGATCACGCTTTTGCCTTAAGCCCTCAAGGTTTTGAAGTCTGACCGTATATCAGATACGGTAAAGATTATAGTTGAATAAATGTAACACAATCCACAAAATTTCATTTACCATGATTCAATAATATAACAATAGTATTATAAGAATGAAAAGACCAACATAAATCACAATGCTTGCAAAAAGTTATAATCGCAATACTGCTCTACTCATCAGTTAGCTCGTCATAGCATGCCTAGTCAATGAAGTAAGACGTAGTTAATTAGTACCCCAAACAATTGTAGCAATTATGATTAGCTAGATCAGAGCTGCACAACCCACTTGCTGCAGGCATGGACACGGTCCCAAGCCAACAAATAGCACGGCTCTAAATGCCAGAAGAGAAAGTACCTCCCTAAGCACTGTTGTGCTCGGATCAATTGCACTTTACATCTTGACGGGAGCTTGTTGTATGGTCACTTAGACCACCTATGGTTAGAAGATTTATTTCAACGATCGCATCATATGTTTGTATTCACTTTGCAATCGGACTTTGTACTATATCTTGTCGCATGCTACCCTAACTTGTACGGTGATAGTCTACGAAAGCACTCGTAATCTAATTCATTTTTTTTAGAATTACACGGTACAACATAGGTGCCCACCACACGAACGCGCACTCACCCCTATAAACACATGCACACAAACCAACCTCTATGAGCACCTCCGAAGAACTGAGCCGATAAGTCTCAAGATTCATGGAGTCACCGTAGGCGCCTCACTGTTGATGTGGACGTCGCCTACCACTGAAAGCATAGCTCCGTTAAATCCTAGAATTAATTCAGGAAAATATGAGCACCCGTGCCAAGTTAAGGAATTGAACCCCGGTGGGTAGGTTCCACCATAGGGAACCCAACCAGCTCGTATAATCTAATTCATTTTAGAATGGACTCAGTACTATGTTTGAACATGTCACTCTAACTCGTATATTCATGAGAGTGGTCTGTCAAATCCCTATAGATAGTTGTGAGCAATGTCGGACAAGAAATATACTCCTTTAATAATAAAAAAAGTAAATGTATTTATAAGTTGCAACGGAATCATTCAGCTTTTCTTTTAATTTGTACCTCAAACACGCCATTGATTATCAAATTGCACCCAAGTACTCGCTTCCTCAAAAAAACATTATCATGTGCATATAATATATGCAAAACCACATTTTCATAGTTTTATTTATTTATTTATTTTGTCATGCTAACCATAAGAGTGTTTTAGTTTTAATATATGCAAAATACCACATTATCATATTTTTATTTATTTATTTTATCTTGCCAAACCATAAGAGTGGTTTTTATTAATGTAAAAAGTTTGAAGGTTCTAGCCACGATAAATACATAAGAAACTTCATCCATTATCACATGAGATTGCGTGGTGTGGTGGTGAGCACAAGATACCTGGTCTCGGGTGACCAGGGTTCGAATCCACCGAGTATCACAGTTTTGGGTTTTTCTAGCTTTTATTCCACCTGTGGGCCGAGGATTCCACCTGTGGGCCGAGGATGGGCCGGATGCGAGCCTACAGGAGGCAGTGGGCCGCCGAGAGTGGGTCTGAACTCTGAAGTGAGTGAGCAGAATAGGTTTAGAATGGACTGGACGAAAAAAAAAGAGCCTAAAATTTTATCTCTTTATTATTATTAGATTAGATATAGATTATTAGATATAGATATAGATATAGATATAGATATAGATATAGATATAGATTAGGTATTAGGTATAGATAAAGAGTAACTCCACCAGCCGCCCTCAAAACAATGCATCTACTTTTCATGTCATGTTTTTTTAATCTACACCCGTAAAAGCTCTCTATCTTAAATATAATTACACATGGGACCCACTGGTCATCTCGCTCATCGCGACGAGGATGGGACCCACCCATATCTCGCCCATCCATCATGCCAGGGGAAGAAGAGGCTGCACGGAGACCTAGATGGATCTTGCCCATCGCACTGGTGAAGGGAGAGGAGGCGCAAGAGCAGAGACCGCATATCGGGGACCCAACCAGATCTCGTCGCCTATCGTGACATGACCTCGAGAGGAGAGGCTGCACGGTCAAGGTCACACGAGGAGACGCCACCTCGTCAAGACCTCACCATTGCCCGAGAGGAGAGGTCGTATAGCCAGATCTAGCGGGAAAGGGGTGCCACAGCAAGTGAGAAACAACCCCCACAACTAGTATGAGCCGGATGGAATAGGAGTAGGGTAAGATTTGATGACTCCCTAATTTGAGGGCTTGAGTAGACTAGCAGAGCTATATTTTTTACCCGTACCGTCACATTTGAGTTTAGGAGGCTGGATAGGGTGCCTACTGGATATTGTGGCTTTTATAGATACATAGGTTTTCACTCAGATACATAGTAGAAACAATATATTAAACCAACAAAACATCAAGAATATATTTTATTGACGAAACCTAGAGTATATTTTTATTGATGAGACCTATGTGCTAGGGTGTAGGGAACAGAGGTTGCAGCAATTGTTATTAACTTTTCTTTAGCGTACGTGTCAGAAAAAAAAAAACCCGGACTGTACATGCCCTGAGTTACCCCTAAGACGAACCCCCTGTTCGGCTGAGCTTACCAACACGGCTTATCAGCCGTGGAACAGTATTTTTCTCTCACAGCAAATCAGCCACAGCCGGCTTATAAGCCAAAAAAAAAACAGCCTGCCGAACAGGGCCGAAATGGAACAGCATTTCTTAAGTTCTGCAAAAAGTTGGAATAAATAATTTAAAGGATCTGTTATACAAAACTTTTTAAAAGATAACAGAAGAGTTAAGGATGAGGGCAAATGATATGAATCTCCACAACCAGATTACACTAACATCTTATTCCACAAGAAATTGCAGCTGTGGCTTCAAATTCCAAAATCCACGCCGTTGGGCATGCTTTTGCTTTCTTTTGAGAATTTCCCAACATGGAAGAACATAACTAACAGGCAGCTGAAACTCATACAAAGAACCAACTTTGAAATCATCATTGTATTGTATCAGTATAAAGCTGCAGGCAAATCTCAACGCTGCAATCAAGCTTCATTCATGTGATTCACCAGCCTGGTGATACTGGTAGTCGCCTTCCTCATATGCCTCGCCTTCCTCAGGGCCTTCTAGTTCAGCATTGTTTGGCTGCATCTGATAGTTGGCTTCCATTTTACCATATGAGTCAACACGATAATACTCGTGCTCATGCCGCTTTGAGTGTTCAGTTTCATGCCCACGTCCATCTTGACCATAACCATATGTGTCATGCCCTTTGTGTTGCTCATACTGGCCAGAGCCATAATCCTGCCGGTAACTAGACAGATTTTTGTCATGCTTTGTCCCACCATTGCCATAGTCTGCATCCCTCTCATGCATGTGACCACGGTCGCGTTCATAACTGGTGCGCTCATAATCTCTTTCACCACGGTCCCTGCCTCTCTCACGATGGCGATCATGAGAGCGAGCGTGGTCCCTTTCTCTATCATAGTCCCGACCACGATCCCTGTCCCTGTCACGACGATCACGGTCACGGTCACGGCCATGGTCTCTTTCGCGGTCCTTTCCTCTCTCCCTGTCCCGAGTCCTCTCACGGTCTCTATGGTGATGCTTCTCATCTCGTGAATCTCTATCACGAGTCCGGTCATGCGAACGTTCACGGGTCCTCTCCTCACGGTCTCTTTCACGTACCCTTTCACGAGATTTTTCACGGTCCCTTTGAGCGAAAATAATTGCATAAAGAAGCAATTAATAAGCATCAAAACTATGACATCAATGCAACAATCCCTTTAATTTGGCATGGCTTACCTATCGGCACGACGATCATCCCTCCTAGGCTCTTCCGATCTAGGGCGTCCACCATGCTGTTGCTCCCTGATAATAAGATATGCACAAGTGTTAACATAAATGTAGCAACTTTCAACACCAACAATGACGTGTCAATGTATCAGATGGTACAGAAGGCTTCATATAGAAAAGCATATCGAAGACAAAAGGAACAAAAAACATGTAGAAGCAAAGCAAACACATATAAGCATTAGTGATAAGTTTGACTCCAGTGCCTCTTTCTAAAAGCAATAACTTTTTACAGGTGATCAAAATGAGAAAACAGATGTACCTAGTGGAATCCTTGTTGTCAGCATCAGCACCACCCATCCTGCTTGATCCCAACCCACCACCCAATCTCCTGGGACGCCAATTTGGAACAGTTCTACCACGCTCAACATCAACTAATACCCTCCTGTTGTCCAGTTTTCTCCCATCTGCTTGCTTGTAAGCATCTGGTGAGAACCCAAGTTAGCAGACAAAATGTAAGTTATAAGGAGAGTCAAAAATAAACCAAATGGGAAATTTGCAACAACAAAAAAAAGAGAACCTTACTTTTCATGTCACGTGTGTGCACATACTCTATGAATGCATATCCTCTAGGTTTGCTTGTATCTTTCTCAGTTACAAGACGAACCTGCAAAGATCAAATATAGTAATCAAATAATATTCAATAAGAAAGTTCCACTGAACTTAAGAATATGATATATTATTAGTTGTAATTGTGTTTGCTGTTCTTTTAATTTTTAGCATATTTTATGGTGCACGACAGACAGGCCTAAAACAGCCATGCTAACCTTGCACATGTAGAGCTTCGACACGAGGAGTGAAATCCAGCACAGATCAACACAGTTGGAGGAAAAGCGCTGTCTGGCCGATTGGCATATGTTGGGAAATAAACTGGATATCCCCTTACCAGGGAATTTTACTAAAGAAAAAGGGTGTACGATAGAACTAAATACTATACCAAGTTGCCCTCCATCGGTGAAATTTGTTCAGCCTACGTTTACCAAACGAAGAGAATGATAACAAAGTTAACAGAAAAGGTGATAATACCAAGTGAGTGATGTATACCCCTTATGGACAAAATCGACAGATCTTTGACTCTAGGAGTTGAGAGATGCAATTAGTGCTGTGTCAGGGTGTCGATTGCTCCAGAAAACCAGAATTTGGTAGCAGTGCTAGCTTTAATAGCTAAACTGAAGGAACTATAAATACTATACTCACCAGCAAAACTACCCAATTAAGCCTACATACCGTAGAAAATCCCTGTCTACAGACAAGCTGCTTTTTGCAAAATACAAAGTGATCTATGCTAATTTGTGCCACTGTCAGCATTTTTCAAGCTTGTTTACCCAAGTTGACCAATATGGTAGATGCAAATTTGTGGAATGAGTGAACAACTCAACCATTTACTACCTTTGTTAGAAGCAATTTGCTCTCCTCCTCAAGAAATTTCTTGATGACAACAAAAAAGTACTAGGAGATAGAGAACCTGGGCCACAGACAGGTGCAGCCATAGTTACCTGTTAACGCATATTTGTGTTCCCAGAGATGCCTTGTCACTAATTGGTTGTACCAACCATGCACATATTAAAACGGCTTTCCAATGATTCAGAGCAAAACACTAACAAAATTACCCGCGAGCATACATATGACTGAACCCTATATAATTTTTCATTTGAAATGTATTCCATCTAAGCCCCCAAAGGTATAAAGATTGCTTAAAAAGAGACTCTGTAGAGTTGTAGACCTTCTGTGCTCACAGAGATGATTGATATATTTCCTTAGTTTAGCACAACACAACTGACAAGATTTACTCCACACACCCCTCCCCGCGAAAATTTTCTTGTCTGATGTTTAAATACCCTTAACTAGCTAACATTTTACATCATTGTGTTGAACTGTATAAAACTACTGAAAATATTTTATTCTAGAACCAATTTCATAATTAAGCATTCAAGTAAAATGAAGTACAGAGAAATGATCAAATTCACAGCTCAAAAACCATAAAAAGTTGTCATGGGATACATTCAAGAGCAAACACTAAATACCTGTGCATAAAACAGAGCAAATAAGTTGTTGGCTCCAAAAACCCAAAGTTCAATTAAAACATTGATGATAAGTTTACCAAAAATGACTACGAAAATTGAAACAGAGTTCCCAGTTTCTTTGAAAGCATTTCCAAGTAAGTTTTCAGAAACCAGAAAGAAAATGAAGTGCAACTATTGATTCTAGATATGAAATGGAGCAACAGAGCGATTATAGGGACCCCTGGTGTCGCAAACACTTGTCGGAGGAGCTTAAAAGGAAGCCATAAACTAATGAGAGGCAACCTTTCCACGGTTTTGGCCAATGATTGTTTGCATTTTAGAATAACTGAAAAAACCTTACCAAAGTGCAATAACTTCACCTGCACAGGAATTTACCACATTACTTACCCTTTTAATAGGACCATAACCTTCAAACTCCCGTTTGATCCTCTGCTCAGACGTCTCATAGTTCTGCAACAATGGCAAAGCCAATTATCTTGTTGTTCCAAAGATAACTTGCCATCTAATTTCTATGTGTACAGACTAAGGAATGTGCCAATGATTTCAAGCAAAGTTACTCACAAGTCTAGCAACAAAGAGTGTTTTGTATGGGTCTCCAGTAGCATTGGGGTCACTTTGTGGGTCATCTGCATAAAACAAAATCAGAACAATGATGTTATTACATCCATAATTTCAAAAGAATTGGGGTGACACCATGCCTTAAGTAAGAACTTACACTTCTGAAGCTCTTCAGCAACCTTAGCTGCACCTTGCTCGAGCTTATTATTGTGAATCCTAGCCTTCTTCTCAGCCTGTATACAGAGCATATATAATAATCAGGTACAAGATAAAATAAAATAGTAAAAGGGTAGAACAATGTTATGATATGCCCCAAAATGGAGAAAGAATGTGATCTCAGCAGAAAGAAGTGCAACAGTGCCTTCACACAGTTGGATGCATGATATCATCTCAAATCTCAAAACATTAAAATATCTGGGACATACTCAAACCATGCATGCTTTTGTAGCAGAAGCAACTACCAAAGTTGACCGGTAATGCCCTAAATATCATGTGCTACAAGCTGGTTTCGGAAGCTACTGTTTCAACAAGATGCAATCCTTTATTATAACAAAATACATGACACACCATACAGTTGGGCACTTGCACTGCAGCATAATCGGCTACCTCAGAAACCCAATCACAAAATCTGATTAGAGAAAACTGTACAAATATGATAGCAGGCACACCTAGGACACTCAGCATATAGACAAAAACATACCCTGGTCTCACACTTAGGCACCGGCGGAGCATACTCTGGATCCTCGCGTTTAGCAAAGTGCGACACAAACTGTGCCATCCCTGCATCCAAATACCACATCAGTCAGTGAGCAAACCCTTGAAAACATCTAATAGACAATCCCATGATCTGTCGACTCACTCACCAGTGTAGGCAGGCAATTTGCGCTTCTCCAACGGGGGCTTGTACTCGAGCGGCGGCCGAGGTTCAAAGAGCTTGAGCAGGTTGGGCGTGAGGCCCGTCGGGTGGATCTGCCCCATCTGCGAAAGAAGCGAAACCAAACCTCGGATCAGAGACGAATCAGGGGACGGGGGGGTGGGAGAGGAGGGGACGGTCGCTTACGAGCTTGAGCTGCTGGACGTTAGGGCGCTGGCCCTGGCCCCTGGGGCGGGAGTCCGGGTTGCCCCGCATCTGCCCCCCGCCGTGGCCATAGTCGCCCATCGTCGACGCCGGCGAAGGAGGCAGCGGCTCGAGAGAGGTGCGAGGCGGAGAGATATGTGTGCGTTCGTGGATGCCGGTTAGAATAGGCACGTGATGTTGTAGGTGGCTAGCTAGCTTGTTTGATTTGGGCCTTCGGTGCTGGGCTTTGGTGGGCTGCAAAGGAGACAGTGGTGGAAACTGGATCCTGCTACCTGAGGGGACGGGAATGCCAAATGCCGATGGGGAATTAGTGGGTTGTGTTCGGAAATACTTAGGACCGGACGTCCGGCTCCCTCTCTCGACGACCCGACGTGTGCGTCTCGTGCTATCCACTCTGTTCTAACGCGCTCCCCATGTCCCATCCCATGCGGGGAATTAGTGGGTTGTGTTCGGAAATACTTAGGACCGGACGTCCGGCTCCCTCTCTCGACGACCCGACGTGTGCGTCTCGTGCTATCCGCTCTGTTCCAACGCGCTCCCCATGTCCCATCCCATGCGGTTCACTTCACTTCGCTGCTCGCGCTCTCTTCCTTGTGGGGCTCCTCCGCTCTCTGCTCGCGCGCTGCCGCCCCTTCCTCCATCCTCGATCCCGACGCTGCGACGGGAGACGGCTTCTGGCGAGCGCGCCCTCCCTCCCTTCCTCCCTCCCTCCCTCCCCTCCTTTCCTCCATGCCTCCGTGCCCCCCCGCAACCTCCATGGCACCGAGAGAGGAAGGGCGACGGCGAAGGCCTCTTGGCGAGCCGCTCCTCCCTCCTTCCTTGCCTTCCTCCCTCTCTCTATGGCCTCCCTGCCACCGGAGAGGTGCGCGACGGCAGCGGCTTCCGGCGAGGTAGGTGGATCCTTTTTTGAATCTGAGCCCTCCTCTCTCCTCCTACTCCTCCTCTGGATCTAGCCCTCCTCCTCCTCCTCGTCCTCCTCCTCCCCCTCTGGATCTAAGGGATGTGGCTGTGGCTAGGATTTCGGCGAGCTCTTGGGTTCAAATCTCGCCGTGTTGCAATGACTTTCTCTGGATGTTACAGTAGATTTTAGTTGATGTTGCAGTAGTACTGCTTTTGAGATGTTGCAGTATGTTTCAGTTGCTTCAACCTCATGTTGCAGTAGTTGTTCCATGTTATTGCAGCAGTTTGTTCGGTGTTGTTGCAACAATATGTTCATGGTGTTTCAGCTGGTTCAGCCTAATGTTTCGGTTGTTGTTTTTTTGTTGTTGCAATAATATGTTTTTTTGGTGTTTCAGTAACTATCTCTTCGATGTTGCAATTTCATTGATTCCCATGTTTCAATGGACAATCTCATATGTTGCAGTTGTTGTCCCATGTTGTTACAGCAATTTGTTCGGTGTTGTTGCAATAACATGTTCATAGTGTTTCAGATGTTTCATCCTAATGTTGCAGCGGCAAATAGGGGGGCGAGCTGGGGGCGGGCTGTGGGGGGCGAGCTGGCGGCGGGCGGAGGTGCTGGGGCAGACGGATTTCGTGCGCGTGGGAGGCGGGGCGGGTCCCTTGCACGGGGAGTAGAGGAAGAGCGGTCCCGATTTCTACTTCCTCCTCCGTGCGGGCGGACGGAGACGCGATTCGGTGTGGGATGATACGAAGGCTCGGCGTCCGGAC
Organism: Saccharum hybrid cultivar R570; assembly: GCA_038087645.1. NCBI lineage: Eukaryota > Viridiplantae > Streptophyta > Magnoliopsida > Poales > Poaceae > Saccharum > Saccharum hybrid cultivar. The sequence continues at coordinate 26,684,670 of JAQSUU010000066.1, read as the reverse complement.
GCTAGCGTCCAGATCGGACGTCCGGATGCTAGCAGTTCCGGGTTGTGTTAGACCAGTCTCAATGGGTTTCATCAGAGTTTCATGGACATTAATTATGCTGATGTGGCACCATATTAATTGAGAGAGAGATGATAAGAGTTTTATGGGAGTAGAGTGAGTTTCATGGGGATGAAACTCTTCTGCACTGTTTTCAAAATATGGATGTGTTGGAAACAGTGACATGAAATCCTTACTGAGACTGGCCTTAGCGCAGGCACAGATACACAAACTCTATCGTAGAGTAGTTTCAAAAAAAATTATGGAGTACTCCTTTAGGTACTCTCACTGCTTCATTTTTTCCTCGAGCATAATGTGTGCAGCTGAACCTATTTGGCTAAAAAACATGGAACGAAGCTGGAAAAACGTGGAGTGGAGCAATTCTAAACACCACCTTAGTTTGGTGTAGGAGCCGTGGAAACCGGAGTCGACACGGATGACCAAAGTTTTCCATGATAAAACCCAAAGCCAAAAACAAAAACCAAAAGTTCGGTTCGATTTTCTGTAAAAAAAAAAGGTCCCTAGCCCGACGTGAAAGTACCCTTGTTACACAAATCCTAAATAAAAGAGTCATCTCCACTTGTAAGGGTTACTGAAATTATTGTGGTCAACCAATCAAGCCAACCATATAGATTAGAGTCAACCAAGACGTTATAGAGTCATCTCCACTTGTAAGGGTTATTGAAATTATTGTGATCAACCAATCAAGCCAACCATATAGATTAGAGTTAACCAAGACGTTATAGAGCTTAAGGTATGTGATATTGTAGCGTCTTTTCTCCTCTCAGTTTTATAGAGGGCGGGGTGTGCACCACTAAAGGATTTGTCACCTATCCAAGTATCCTATCAAAATCTAGTTCGGGACCCATCACAAACATGGAAGTGACCACATGCAAGGAGTTAATCCTTGACCTTTGTAGGACACACCAATAATGTGAATCCCCTGGTTGTGGGTAAGAGTTTTACTGCACAAGTACTTCCTTTTAATAAGGCTTTGCCAAACACCCTTTTCATTATTAGTAAGTTTAAACAACCATTTGGTCAAAATGCATTTATTTTGGATATCCAAATTTTGGATCCCCAATCCTCTAAATTCTTTAGACCTACAAAGAGGTACTCCGCTTAGTGAGTCTATATTTCTTTTTATGTTTAGCACATTGCCAAAAGAATTTGAAACCGTAATAGTCTAACTTTTTTAACACACCCCTGGGGACTTCGAAGAAGGCGAACATGTACATGGCTAGACTAGTTAAAAACTGAATTAATCAGCACTAGTCTCCCTCTAGCTGATAAGAGTTTACCTATCCAACTACCTAGCTTTTTCAAAAATTTTACCTATATGACCAACCAATCCTTGTTCAAAAGCTTGTGATCATGCATGGGAATACCAAAGTATCTAAAGGGGTGGAGAGATTTTGCCCCGCTAGGAGTCGAAACTTTTATAATTTTCGTATCAAACACAACTTCAAACTCTATTTCATAAACTACCAAAATCGACTTGACTGGTTTCCATGGACAGATCTTGCCAAAGTCGTAATTCTCTCATCTAGGATTCAAATTGACATTCTATATATGCATTTCGATTTTCTCGATGGGAAGACAAAATGATGAAATCCATTCATAATTTGACAAAGTCATAAGGAAAACCATGCTGGTTTTTCTAGAACATCCAGGATTTGCCAGTTTTGGTGTCAGCAACTCAGCACTATTGTAATTACACAATTCCCCAATTTTCACAGAGCTCTATCTGATGTCACATAGAGGACACATTGGTGAAATCTAGGAGTATTTTGTAATTCGACGAAGTCATTTTAAGAAAGCGGTTAGGTCGGTTTTCCTAGAACACTCAGGATTGGTTAATTTTGGTGCGAACATTGTTGTAATTCTACAGCTGCCGTGATTTTGGGAGAGCACAATAAAGAAGTGACGCAGAACAGTGCATGGGATACTTTAGACGCGTAAGTTATTACTGTCGAAATCGTTCCACATGACATGCACACGTAGGTTGTTATTATTACATACATAGTGCCCTCGGTACAACCACTGTTCACGAGAGCAAAGCTAGGATCTGTTGAGGCCAGCGACGGCGAGGACCGGGCTACGCACCACAAGCTTCCCAGACACCCAGCTCAAACTCCCCTGTACAACATCCTGCCCCCCGGTTGCCTGGCCGCTCACCGTGACGCTGAACGTCTTCTTCTCTCCCGCCTTGGAGAACACCAACGTCTCCGGCGAGACCTGCACTTTCAACGACCCAGGCACGTCCACCTTCGCCGTGTACGTGGATTCCGGTGGCCCCACATTGGTCACCGTCCGGTTCACCGTGAACGGCGTCGGCTGCAGAGGCACGGTGATGGTGGGGTAGTTGAGCTGCGCCTCGGGCGTCTTGGGCAGCTTGGAGCAGCTCAGGCTCGCGTTCCGCACGATGGTTGCTTGGGCGCGGTCGCCGAGCAGCGCGCAGAGGTATGCCGCATACTCTGGCACGCTGAGGTCGTAGACCAGCCCGGGGTCGGCAGCTCTCGTGGGGTTCACATGCCCGGCTCCTGTCGCGTGTGCGCCGGCCTTGTCATGCTGCTCGTCCAAGATGGGCCCGCCGTTGGTGTCAACCGCGTCGGACGTGGTGAGGATGGATGACTTGATGGCCGCCGGCGACCAGTCTGGGTGGGCGCTCCTGACGAGCGCCACGACGCCGCTGATGTGCGGCGTCGCCATCGACGTGCCGGATATGATGTTGAACCTCCCGGAGCCGGAGCTGCTACTGGGGCTGGCCTCCGTCTCGCCCAGTGCTGGTGGCCATGCTGCGAGGATGTTGAGTCCCGGAGCCAGGATGTCAGGCTTGAGAACGCCGGGGGTGACCGCGCTCGGACCCCTGCCGGAGAACGAGGCCACGGTTGGGGACGGACGGGCACCGAGCACGGTGCTGTTGAACGTGAAGAAGGCGGCGGCGGCCGAGGAACTCCTTCTCCCTGTGGATGTCGTCGCGTAGTGCGTGATGTTGACTCCAGCGGCGGTGCTCACTTGCACGACGCCGGGGCCGTAGTCCCGGACGACTATGGTGTAGCCACTGGTGTTGGAGTTAGTCAGCACCACGCCGGCCGCGCCAGCGCTCAGTAGGTCACGGATGTTGGACATCTCGGTCAGCAAGTCGGTGGCCTCGCAAACCAGGATCTTGCCGGCGACGATGCTGCTGTCATCACCGTACAGGCAGTGGCGCCGCTGCTCGGAGAAGAGGAGAGGATATTGCTTGTTGGGGCTGCTTGAGTTTTTCACTTGAGTCAGCGCCTCTCCAGCGACGTGGGGGCCGTTGACAAGCTCCACGTCCGCCTCGAGGGCCCGGTCCACCGAGCCGGCGGCGACCGTGAGGATCCACGGCGCGTCGTTGACGACGGACGATGGCGCGGGGCCGTTGTTGCCGGCGGCGCACACCACGACGACGCCCTTGGACACCGCGCTGAACGCGCCGACGGCGATGGGGTCCTGGTCGAACGGGAAGCTCACGCTGCCGCCGAGCGAGATGGAGAGCACGTCCACCCCGTCCTTGATCGCCGCGTCCAGCCCAGCGAGTATGGCTGAGCTGTCGCACCCCTCCAGGACGCACACCTTGTACATCGCCACGTGCGCGCCGGGCGCGATCCCCGCCGCCGTGCCGGCGGCGAGGCCGTCCCGCGACGCGCCATCGACGAAGTTGCCCGCCGCCGTGGACGACGTGTGCGTCCCGTGGCCGGCATCGTCGCTGACGCCGTCGTCTCCGCCCCCGACGAACGACCTGGCGCCGACGAGCTTGTTGTTGCACCGGGCCGCGGAGCCCGGGGCGCACGCGCCCTTCCACCGAGCCGGGGGCGGTGGGACGCCGTGGTCGTCGAAGGAAGGGTGCGCCGCGTGGATGCCGCTGTCGAGCAGCCCGACGATGACTCCCTTCCCGTACCCTGAGCTGTTCCAGAACCCAGCGGCGCCTCGCGTCAGCCCCAGGAACGCCGGCGTGTGTGTCGTCGCGAGCTGCAGCGTGCGGTCCGGGAACGCGCGCACGAACCCTGGCTTCTTGGTCACCGCGTCCAGCTCGGAGTCGGTCAGCCTCGCGGCGAACCCGCTGAACACCTCCGTGTACGTGTGCACGAGGCGTTGCTCGCCGGAGTCCGTCAAGGTGGTCGGCAAGAAGGATTCCCAGTGATGGCGTGGGCTGTCTGTTTCGGGAGGCGGCTCGACGAGCACTATGTGGACTCGGTATCTAGAAGGTTCTTTTTCCACGTGGTGGAGCCTCGCGTCAGGGCTCACGTAGGACAGCACAGGCGCAGGAAAAGGGAGGATGCTGGTGGAGAAGAGAAATGGCAGCAGTAGACACGTAAAGGACGGGGATGCCATTGTTGTGCAACAACTGCACCAGCTAGGAGTATTAGGAGCGCGGCTACTGGGTACAAATGGACAGGGAACGACTCTTAATTTATGCACGCAGGCCATTTGCTATTTTTGGCAAATCATTGAACACAACTCCGTGCCAGACGTGCCTAACACATTTTGATTAGAAAGTGGGCAATGTTCACGGACCATGCGTATGTGATCGAAGCACTGTACTTCTGCAATTATCGCCTGAATGTAGACGGGTAATTCAAACTCGTACACAGTAATTAACATTATATTTTTATGGGCGTAGAAAGGTAATAGAAATGTCTTAATGCTGCGATATCTAAAAAGCTGGTGCCACGGTGGAAAGAGAACCAAGGAGGCTCAAAACAATGACTACGTACGCGTCACATCTAGATTAGTAATCATGCGTGTGCGACACACACGTATTTATGGCTATGACAGGTAACTTGTAATTAATATATTCACATGGCATGGAAATTAAGACATGATTATATTGCATATGCATACGAGTTTATTCCGGCAAACATGCCTGTACCTGATAGGAAGCGAACCAAACAGGCCTGTAGGGCGTGACGAATAGGTATTGGACTCCGTATTTATCATCGCTACGTGGGTTGTCCTAACTCATATAAGTGTGGGTTATAAAATCAGGTCACATACGAGACACGGAGAGCTACTCGGTTAGGTAGGGGGAGGTGGACGAAAAAACGGGCAGAGAGAAATTTTGCATCTTTAATATTTAATATTAGAGTAGCAAATGCGTCTGTGTGTTATAGCAGAATACGTATAGGAATATATAGGACTCCGTATCATCATTAAATGTAAGTTGTTCTAACTCATATGAACATAGGTCATGAGTTTGGTTCACATACGGGATACGTAGGGCGCAGCCCAAGATATATTAGAATTAGACTCCGTATTCATCATTCCTAGATATGAGTCCTAACCGTATGAGTATTGGTCATAAATCCGGATCACATATGAGATATGAAGAAAACTCTCCACTATTTAAGGAGAGATGGACGAAAAAAAATGGGCAAAGAGAAATTTTGTCTCTTTTAATGTTATATAGGTATAGATATAGATTGTATACATTATTAATGGACCGATGGTATTATATACACTCGGTTACTCAGTCTCTCCTTCACTCGGTCAATCAACCACTCAACCATGGATAATATAGTAGCCAAAAAAATCATTTTGGAAAACATATAAAACTTAATGGTCTAATGGTACAACATATGAACTCGGTCACTCAGCTGCCCATGGATTTAATTCTAACTAATTCCACAAGTTTTGATTATTAGGTGAATGCAAGAACAAGTGTGCAAAAATGGGCTTGACAGGGTCGTGCGACTGGCCCATGGTCAGCCAATCCACCTGAGGCCCATCTTAGGCTCCCATTCACTCACATGCTGGGAAACACACTGCCAAATACTTCTATACGTGGATTGCACATTGGTTTGATCAAAGGATCCACAAGATGTATCTCATAGATATACGGGTCCATCTAATAGAGGCCAAATACATAACTGCACCAAACTATACCATAAAATTGTCATTGTAGTGTGGAGCTACTCACCGACAAAAGACGGAGGCCCACAAGGTCAGTGGGGGCATTGGCCATCCTCTATGGGGTTGAGCGGCAGTCTAGTAAAGCCAAACCGCCTCAACCTACTCGAATACTCTCCTATCTACTCAAGGAACAAATCTCAACCAGTTATACACCAAATTGGTGCATTTGAGGGTCGGTCGACCCTATTGTCAGCCCAAACTGACTTATTTTAGCCTATAAGTACCCCGCCATCTAAGTCCATAAATAGAGGTTCTTGACTCACACTCTCGGGTATAGCAAGAAGGAGTACTCATCCGAAGATCAAGGCGAAGCCCTACCTCTATAGAGCTTAGAAAATAGGGAGAGACGGAGGGAGAGTGCGGGGAAGAACTGGGTTTGTCGACATCTTCTCCAATATGTGCCTCTATAAATGCAAGCTCTTCTTTGAGTGAATATCTTGGAATCTCTATGGTTCCCTGTTTTTTTACAACTCACCTTAGGTTTCAAATTATAAGACATTGGAGACGACGCCCAAAGTTGAGACAGAAATTGTCGGTGCCACGACAGGCACCCAAATCCACCATCGTAGACGACGCATGGAGCTGCAACGATGACGATGGTCAAATAGGACCTGCAACGATTACGGCCGAATAGGAGGCGATCGGGGGTGAGCTGTGGCTGATCCATTTTACAAATGGGTGAAGTTTATTTTATTGAGACACCTTGCAAGTTGCAACCATGGCATCCAATGAGGATCACAAGTTTGACAATGGTGGCGGCGATGACAACAAGGGAACAACGAGCAGCCATCCGGCCAAACTTTGAAGCACTCAAACTTACTGAACTACTCTACTAAAACTACAGGGATAGGAGGCCGGCCCTGCTTCCCACTATCATCGCTGGCGAGGACACCGGAGGAGAGCGAGGGGGACGGATCTGAGATGCACAGCGGCGGCCAGATGAGAGACGACTCCCCTAGCAGCTGCTGTTGGTAGAGGTTGGAAGGGAGCAACTGCTTCCTGTTTGTTGTAGTCAGTCACTCAGCAGTCAGTAGTCATCAGTCGATGATGCTACCTGCATTTTAATTGTGGAGATCTCATCATTGCAGCATGACAGACATTGATTGCCTAAGAGTTCTCTGCAATTCGAATTCTATCAACGGGACTTGATTTTGATTCATTCACGGATCACCCAGCCAGCCTGTAGCAGCTAGGCTTGGTTGATGCTGTTGTTTGCAGGATGTGGTAACTCACATGGACTGGCAGTATACTCAACTACTCAAGAAACGGAGGCATCATAAAACAGAAACAAGGAAATGCTAATAGTAGCTATACTATGAAGAGGGATGACTCGGTTAGACATTTCATCACCATATATAAACAAAAGATATCGAGAAAATCACTCCAGCGAGCACCTAGGCTACAGATCAATTATATCATTTCACACAGCAGAATGAAAATTACACAACATATAATGCTGCCATTATAGTATTGCAATTAAACAAGGTGCTCAAGAGTAGCATAGTAGTACCATAGTAATATAGCAATTAACCAAGGTTCTCAAGAGCAACACAAGTACATAACCAGCAAAAGTACCATACTACTACCACCATGGCTCCAGAGTTCTCAAAGGTAGTTGAATTCTTGAATACCAAACTAACATGAGACTCTACCAGTACTAGAAATCATCATCGGAGTCAGAAGGATCACCCACGGGGGCCCTTGTTGCCACTTGGTCCAACACCCTAATGAGTGGGAGCAAGTGCATTGTGTGGTCATCCTCAGCATCTTCAACAGCCACAAAAGATTCGTCATCTGCACTGTCTAAACTCGCATTATCAAGCAAACTAGGCACAACACTTCAATATCCAGGATAAGGCCTACGCAGCTTGCGGTCCTCAAGGGTGTATGATCCACCAGTGACTTCTTCAACAAGTTCCCATATAAGATTCTCCCTACTATAGACTTGTGCAGTCTGCATGCCGACCTATTCATGGTCAAACTCATAGCATTCAAGGATCAAAGGTTCAAAGTTGCTTCCTTCTAACTGCTGCCTTTCAGACCTATCAGATATCATTAGGTTATGTCGGGCATAAGCCCTATTCTCCAATTTCTTGCGGTCTGACTGTTTCATAGTTATGGTATGGATCTGAAAAGTACAGACAGAAAGAAAGGGTGTCAGTTAAGTTATATTCCTCAAGGCAAAGAAATCATATGCCAATCTGTTGTTGCTGATATTTACTTATTTAGTCACTTACACAGTCAAACATAGTCCAATTGTGGTCATAGCCAGATGCTGAACAATAAAGACCAACAATACGTCATGCAAACTTTTGAAGCTCTCCAGCAGACCCACCATACGCACTCCACCAATCATCTAAATGTAAGACAATGCAAGGCATAATAAAAAAATTATAAAAACTTGTAAGGAAAGAAAACCTTTGCAGTTGAATAAAGACAGAAAGTTATACCATTCACAAAAACTAAAAAGTAAAGGAAACTTTGAATTGAATATAGATAGAAGTTTACTTACTTGGACTCTTTTTGTTGTCTTGCAGGGTTAGTAATTTCTTCCCAAAGCTATTTTCAGCCCTCTCATATTGATCAGCTTGGTCCCTTACCTTGGCGCACAAATCGTCATCATCAACAATCATTTTCTCAATCACATCATTAAACATTTCCCGTAAACTGGAAGCATAAGCAAGGTCCTTTTCTTTGATGTCAAAAAATTTGTTTGGATTCAGAAACAAAGCAACCCCATATAGTTTTTGCTTCATTTGATTTGCCCAATGCTGCTCAACAATGTCCATCAGTTTCTTCAGTATTCCTTGCTTGCTTGCAAAAGAATCTCTGATTTTTTTCTTAGCAAGATCTAGACCTGCGAACACCTCTGGCATTGATGGCTTATCAGCATCATAGACCATCCTCAACAGAACAAGAAGTGGTTCTGAAGCTTTTATGCAATCTTCTACTCCATTCCAAAACGTGGTATTCAACACAATTTCACGCACTCTTTTTCCTGTTTCTGTTCTTGACACTTTGGACATACTCCAATCCTCATTAGTGAATAGACATTTCATTACATCTCTATGCTTGTATATCCTCTCCAAAGTGAGGAATGTCGTGGAGTGTCGAGTGGTTGCAGGTGCCACTGGATCCTTCCCATCCATCTTCTTACACAATGCATCGAGAAAATTTTCATGCCTGTAAATAAATGTGGTGACACGCTTGGCCTGTTGAATATGCTTCTCGAACTTTTGCAGCCTCCCAATGTCCTTCAACATAAGGTCCAAGCACTGGAAAGCACAGGGGGTTCAGAACAGTGTAGGAATCCTATCCATTAGAATCTTGCATGCAGCTTTAAGGTTATGGCTGTTATCAGTAACAACATGAACAACTTTGTCCTTGCCAACTTCGTCAGTCCTTTTCTCTATCAATTCTGCCAATAAGCCTGCATGATCTGTTGCATATGAAGCATCAGCAGAGCCCAAGAAGAAAACCCCTTCCACACTACCGACCATGAAAGTGAGCAAGTGAAGACGCCTCCCAGGATGGGTCCAAGAATCCACCATGAGCGTGCAACCGTGCCACTCCCAAGCCCTCTCATGCTTCTTCCTCCGTTCAGCCACCCAGCTCATCACCTCTTCAGTGAGAGGCCCACTCAACTCCTCTTGGCTAGGGAATTCGCAGTCTGGTCCACACTGTGCAATGGTCTCCATCAGAACTTTAAAGCTTCTACTGTCGATGATGCTGGGAGGAAAACCATTCTCTTGCAGGAACTTGGCCATAAGCTTGACAACCTTTGCCTGAACTGAGCCCTCGGTTGGTGGTTCTTGGTCCGACATTTTGCGCTTTAGCTGCTATTGCAAGAGATGAGCTTTGGGTCAGTAATTGATGGAACAAATCTTGTTACAGGAAAATGAATTTACTTGCAAGAAAGCATCTATCCATAAATTGGATGAATCGATACACTAATTAGTAGCTAAAATGTAGAGTTAGCTTCTGATGTTGCTATTACTGAATCCTAGTTAGGTGATGTAATAATAATATTACTCAACCCCCATTTGGGCCAAAAAGGAAATCTGTGTTGAAAAAAAGAAAGGTATTTCGCTTCCTATGTCCTCCCTTTTGTCCCCTATGGCCTGTGGGAATGATAATTGTACAGAATACAGATGTAATGCTAGATTAATCTTGTGCAAAGACAAAAGAGTTGGATTGCTAAATATCCACGTAAAAAATCATCTTGTATACATGGAGAAATGCATTTGTTTGCAAACAAAATCATATAAAGAATTAATCTTATTGGGTAGAAAAAAAGAGTTTGCTTGGTTAAAAATGGGTCAAATCTGCAGCTAGAGCGTTTGATTTGCACATAGAGAGAGATCAAATCACAAAAAGTTTGGAAGGGAAATACAAGTTTGGAAGTACGAGGAAAGAATCCGAATTCAGGTGCCAGGTCTCCTTACTTTTTGTTTTTCTTAAGCCCTAGGAGATCTAATTGGGCATCTGAATAAAAAAATCGAGACTGCAAATCGAACACTTGAACAAGTGAACAATGCGTTTGAGGCAGAGAAGAAAGGTTAAAGCCTGTCCATTGCACACATCTTAGCACGTAAAAAATGATCTCCTTACTGAATATTTTGCTCGTCTTTGTAGATCTAGTCATTCGAGTAAATCAACTTAGTCAAAGAAACAAGGAAACATCTAGAGCGTTTGAACATGAGGAAATATCTAGTTCATCGAATCGCAAAAAAAGAGAGGATAAATGCAACTTGAGTTACCTCTCAGTAAGGGCAGCAGGCCCTAATCGAGACTGTGAAGAGATGGCCCCCAGATCCTAGATGCGAAGGACGGAGTGTACCAATCCAATTAACCTGATTAGTGATTTTACAGAGAAAGAAGGGATTAGAAGGGGAAGAACAGATGGGGACATGGGGAGAACATAGGGGGGAGCCGAGGCCGAGAGGAGCACCTGTGGTCTGCGAGTTGAGGAATGGAGGTGGAGAGCGGTGAGCAGACGCGTCCCGCCTTTTCTTCCTTGCTCGCGCGCTTTTTTCACTCGACGCGCTCGCCCGCGCGCTCGGTGCCCACGCGCGACAGCCAATTCGGCTGGCCTGGGTTGGCGAGGACTTTCTTGCCCGCGGTGGCAAGCTCACCTGGCATAGCTAGTTTTCTCTGCGCGCACCAAACAGGTATCCTTGCCTAGTTAGGCTAGGCCAGCCATTGCCTGGCTGAGCAAAGAAACCAAGCACGTTTGGTTCTCAGTATGACCTCGCCTGGCCTCACTTCGTCTGGTGGTCACAAGCCACGAGAAACTCGCCCACGGAGGCGAGCCGTTTTGGCTCTCTCAGCAAAGCTAGCAAAAACTTGCCAACACAGGTTCCAAGAATCTCCGGCAAAGGAACCAAACACACAACTTGTTAGGACTCCTTGATCGTCTAGGCAGCACAGTTCCAAGCAAAATATCCAAACGCGCCCCAAGTAGACCCAGACAGAGAGAGAGATGCTAACCGGGAGGAGTTGTGACGGCGGCTGGTGCCTGGTGGCGCCACAGTGGGTCAACGACAAGCGGCCTAGGTAGAGGCAGTGGCGCCTAGGTTTCACAATCTTTGTATGGAATGGGATCATTTAGTACTACAGTTGTATTAGGCGGACATAGCCCATAGATGAGGCCTAGAAAAGTAAGAATCCCCAAATCACATGTCCCTATATCTTCTGGCGGGAATGTGGAGGCGTGAGAGGCTGATACGGCGGAAGGCGGTGCCTTTGTAGGGTTCCGACTCCTAAAATGATTTTTGGATCTGACTTTTCACGTCTTCTCCGAAAGAGGTAAATCTGTTGTGAAAAACGTTTAGTAAATATTGCTTCAATGATAATTTTATAATAATTTATATTATATTTGTGAGGAGCGGAGAGAAGCCATATATTTCTTTCAAGAAGCCCTGAAAAGTCACAGCCCTGCCGAATGGGCCTTAGAGCAAATTACTCTCTCCATCATAATATAGCACATTCTGGTATTTAAAATTTATCTTGAAATATAAGGGATTCGGGGAACAAAGACATAATGTTTACTAAATAGAAATCGGATTTCAATAGCTTAGAAAGTTAAGTGAGGGATACATGTGTCTATTGCACTCTTATTTTTTTTTCTAAAAATAGCTAGAATGCGCTATATTTTAAGAGGGAGGGAGTAGCTAAAATGTATTTGAAATCTAGTGATTTAGCTCGTTTCTTAAAATAAAAACTCCTAAAAAACTAGACTCAATAGCCTCTATAAATTGCTATCTCTACACCTAAAAAGACTCTAACATCATATCTACCCGGTGATACCAATATTGATCCATACTCACACATCCGTGTCGGATACGAATCATCCTTCACTCGGAGCTCACACATCGCGTCCTACCCGATTCCGATACGAAGATCAGGTCTACGTCCAATTACAGAGCTAGGTCCAGTCCAAAATATCTACGACCGGAGATCCACATGTCCGAGTCCAATACGAAGTCCTCATAACTCAATTGTGATTCTAGTGCAATGCACAAACATATATCTAGTTCAATCTTAAGATGGGCCTTCTCCCAAAACCCAGCCATCTCCCTTTTCTTCTCTCACACTCCACACATGAATGAAATGTTGTCACGAGTCCTCTTCCTTGCCAACCGAAATTTGCCTGGCATCTTCTCCAATTCCTTCCTCTGCTTTCCGTCCCATCAACAAACCTAGCCAACGTTGACGAGTCTCGCCGAAGCTTTGGGTCCTAGACGTCCCTGCACCCACTTGGATCTCCTAGCTCAGGTTGCTTTGTTGGTCCCTTCGGTCAATACAAGGAGGACTTCGAGGCAATGTGCGGGCTTGCATCAGGGCTCCAGGGCTCCAGCACCTGCGGAGGTTGTCGTCGCCGCGGGAGGTGTTTTGGTATGGGTTGACGGTAACTAAATGCCAAATTTGACCGTCAATTACCTCAAAAAAAAGAAGAACTAGCATCACTAACATGCGTATTTAGTTTTAAATCTATCTCTAATAATAAAAAAGATGAAATTTCAGGTCATTTTCTTTCGTCTAGCCCATTCAATTTGGCCCAACAGTCCGGTCCACTCCTTCCTTTCCGCTCAACTCAGCCCAACTTCACACACCCGTTTCGTCGTTCGCAAGCCCGCGGCGGCGGTGTGGCTGCACTTCACTGCGACAATGCCGCCTGCAACCGCGACACCCGCATGTCCCGCTTGCGTGCTCCCCGTCCGCCCCAGCACGCGGCCCACGTGAGACATTGCACAGATGAGGCACGCGTACTGACTAGCGCTGATAGGGTGGAGACGGTGACGGAGACCTCAGGGGAAGCGGCAAGCTTGGCCAGCGGCGGGCGCGGGCAAGGAGGCGGAGCAACGCCGAGTGGGCGAGCGAGGTGGAGCTGCTGCCATGGTGGTGGTGGGCCCGGTGCCAGCAGAGGAGCGCGAGCATGAGATCTGGGTCGGCATCCCTTAGCGCAGAGACGGCTACGGTGAGGCACACGTCGGGGAGCGGGCGCGGGAGGAGTGCCCGAGGGAGCGGGACCAAGTCGGGTCGATGGACCGGGTGGCGAGCACGCGTGCAAGCGAAGCCGCGAGGGTGGGGGCGATGGCCTGGCTCGGTCTCAGGCCCCGGCGGCGGCACGGGAGCGGGTGACGCGGGGCAGGAGCCTCGCTGACATCAAACGCTACGGCCTGCAACGGCGGCGGCCGCAGTGCGAGCACGGAGGGAACGCAACCCGATCTCTGGGTTCTCCGGGATGCCGGTGATGGCCGCAACCAGCGAGGAGTCGTCCGGCGCGGTGGCCACGGAGAAGTGCGCGGTACGCGTCGCGGGTTCGTGTCCGGGTCGAGCTCGACAATGAAACGGAACCAGAGTCCGCGTTATGGACGAACTCGAACTGTCTCTGCCCACGTCTTGTTGCGCTCTTGCCACCATAAAGCCCTCAAGAATCCTTTGTCTCAGAATCACATGTACCAATCCCGATCTTGATGGTAAGAACTCTTGTATTTCTGGCTCCCATTATCGAGACGGCGTATGTTGAGGCCACCAAGGCCGCGGCGTCGGCAGATGATGCAGCGGCATCGGCGAAGGCAGTGATAGCGGCAGCGAAGCGCACGAGGTGGCGCCGGAGCTCCGCGATGGGGATATATATGTTAGTCTTTTGTTGGGTTGTGTTCCTACTATTTTCTTAATTTTTCGTTGAATTTCTCGTGATTTCTTGTGCTGCCCTCTCTGTCCATCGGAGATCTTGGCCTCCCAAATTCTTCCCTGGTGGAAGCACAGATCTTGGTGCTAATGAATCTTGATGCTGCTCCATAGACCATAGGTGTTGCCAGTAGTTGAAGGTCACAGTGTTAGGTCTCTGAACTTTGAAAACTCCTGAAAGTTGTTCCAGTCCATTGTGCTGACTGGTGCCAGGGATGGCTCCTAAGAGGACATGCAGAAGTTCGATGATAAGCTCCTGCTTGCGACTTTGACAACTTCCAAGTGAATATCAGTCAAACTCTAAAAGCTCCAGACACCTCAATTCTGAAGAAGTGAAGATGAACCACAGATCTCATTCACAATGCATGCAGTCTGTTTGTATTCTGATGTTAATCACGAATCATGCCAGTATGTGACGTTACCTTCACTGTAGTTCATGAACATCATCTCCATCGTGGGCCAGGAGCATGGCAGCATAGCGGCAGGAGTTGGCTTTTGTGCAGCCCTATCCAGTACAAGACCAATGTTAAGGTCAACATCTTGGGAATGAAGTTCGGCTGTTGCAAAAACGCAGCTGCTGCGCTTGCTGCTGCTTGCCACTACAGTAAATTTTGAGAGGGAAGAAAAAAGCAACAGCTATAGCAGTAGCTACTTTTTCTTGCAGACGAGCAGTCTATGTCTGTATGTTGATGAGCAAGGAACCTTACCCTGTTCGCTTATGCTGAAATTTGACTTATACTGATGCTTATGCTAAAATATTATGAGAGAAAAATACTGTTCCATAGTTAAAAAGTAGCTCAAACGAACAGGGTGTTAGTCTCCTACTGTGTATGTCTGTTTTGAAGATTTTTTCAGAACATAGACCTAAACCTGAATGCAGTCGATCCACCAGGCACACCAAGGAAGCTGCCCATGCGCCACCGCCTCTACAACTAACGACATAGCTGTCGTGTGTCGTTGCTTTGGGGAGAGCAATGTTGGCGCTGGAGCGCCAAGAGATGACCAGGTCATCAGATAAACAAGCGTGCAATGCAATACAAGCAAAATTTCTTCATGCATAGACACGAATTTGTGACCGCGCAATGCCTCGCTCTCGCAGTGCCTGACCAGTGCCAAGGTTGTTGATTGAGCATTTGGTTGCAGGGGCAGGATTTATCTAAAGTTCCACTGCCCGCAAACTGATGCCTGGTTGTTGACAAAATAAATTGACAGACCATTGTTTTTTTAGAGAATTCGTTTCGTTGTTGTGTTCATCCTCAGCTGCTTTGTGTAACTATGGAGGTTTCCTGACTTTGTTTCTTGCCTCCAGACCTAAATGACGACGCTCAGTACTTGCTTAGCTCTGGGACCTCAGGCTGTCATGTGAACATGTTCTTTGAACCTACTGTTGATCGA
Organism: Saccharum hybrid cultivar R570; assembly: GCA_038087645.1. Classification (NCBI taxonomy): domain Eukaryota; kingdom Viridiplantae; phylum Streptophyta; class Magnoliopsida; order Poales; family Poaceae; genus Saccharum; species Saccharum hybrid cultivar. The sequence continues at coordinate 26,669,106 of JAQSUU010000066.1, read as the reverse complement.
TCTATGTTTATTGCCATCAAACTTTCAAAGGTAGTTGAGCAAAGGATGGTGGAGGTCAAGGGCGACAAGACTATGAGTGAGCGGATGCTGATTTGAAAGTTAAAAGCGGATAACAACCTGTAGCAACGCACGAGCACTTTTGCTAGTAACATATTAATTTTCACATGTACTTAGAGAATTTTGGTTACACTTACTTTTCATGAAAAACACATGAAATATGGCGAAGGAACTCGACTTTCAATCATCTAATAAATCGCTAACATGCATACAAAAGCCCCAAAAACACCAGCTCAACTCCAATTTGGCCCAAACCAGAGGTCTACGAGGAGAATCAAAACCACAAGGTCAAGACGGGCCAACCCACACAAGATGAGTCCTAGAGGCGACCATAAGGGATTGGCCGATCCCTGGCCCATCCACTAGAGGTCAGCCGACCCTCTAGGGACGCCACCTGGGCCCAACCTCTCATGAAGCCAAGCACCATCATCTAGGAGGCATGTGCATCGTTGGATCAACCACCTCTTCATCTAAGGGTTCAGCCGATCCTAGGGGGAGAGGTCGTTCAGTCGATCCTAGAGGGAGAGGTCAGTTCGATCGATCCACTAGGATCCCCTCTCAGTGTGATCTTCGGCGTACCACCTTAGGGGGTCATTCCCACCTATAAAAGCACATATAAACCCCATGTATTTGACATAAATCCCACACTTGTAACCTTAGTTTCTAAGTACTTAGTGGAGAATTAGTCATAGCAAGCTCAAGTAAATAAGGAGGTGTTCTTGGTGAATCTAGCTTTCTAATAAAAGCCTGGTCATCTTGTAACACTCTTCAAATATCAATGGAATATTCATCTTGTCTTCTTGCGATGTTCATCATGATCATGCCACTTCGATCTTATTAGTTCATTGTTCTTATGTTCTTGTGATCATGTTCATCTAGAACATGTACTTATTATGTCTTAAATAGAAGAGCACAACTTTTCTAGTGTCAAATAGAAAATTTTCTCTTTTATCGCAGGCAAGGAGAGGTCAGAGCTCAGTTTCACTTGTACTAAGCTCTGCCTCTGTTTGTACCCTTGCAGCAAGTGAGCTTATTTAACATAATATCTTTTCTGAATGGGGAAAACAGTTAGAGGTTTCATCATCAATCAAAAATATAAAAATGTCGAGCTTTTATTAGGCTAGTTTCAGTGGTGGGTTTCACTTTCCAGTTTCCAAGACTGTCACCTCAGCTTTGCAGACTTGACTGAGAAATGAAACTGGCTTCCTCAGTAGGGGGTTTCATTTCACTGTTTCCAAGACAAACTGCAACAATTAATGTATGCATGGTGTTATGATTCTACATGCCATGTAAACTATGTAGCCATTTAAAAATATATGTAAACTAAACATAGTCACTTTAGTAACTACAATATATCTACCTACAAATAATCATGTAAAATAAAATATATCAATCAATTCAATATTCATGAGTAGTACGTGAAGTCCAACAAACGTACGCGACACAGGGGAGAAATTTCCAGCATGCAAGCTGGGCAAGCATGTAAGCATGCGTACGCGACACATGAAGTCCAACGACCTAAGACACCGTCCCGTCCCATCTCATATATACCGTGCCGTGAAATATCAGGATGCAAAATCAGCTACGTACATGACAAGTGAATTTACAGCGGCGCTGGAAAGCATAAGACGCGCGACGCAGAGGATCTGTACGAGCGCCAGAGATTGAAACTCATCACCCTCAATGGAGTTTCATCGTCCTAGGTAACCGTGAGGACCGGGTTTCGAGCCCGTTCGTTTCGCTGAAAAGTCATGGCTGAAAGTACTGTTCGCTGATGTGTTGTGAGAGAAAAACACTGTTTCGACTGAAAAAATAAGTTGAAAAGTACGAATTATAAGAGAAACGAATATGATCGAGATCTCTCTTCCTCTCTCTCCTAATAAATACATCACCATGTAAGCAGATTTGTCATGTGCCATATCATTTATAGAGAATAAAACCCTTTGAAGACTGACCTTGGCTGTGTTTAGTTTCATTGAAAAGTGGACTATAAAAAAAGATTTCACGTCACATAAAACTTGTGATACATGCATGGAGTACTAAATATGGATAAAATCAAAAACTAATTGTACAGTTTAGTTGTACTTTACGAGACGAACGTTTTGAGCCTAATTAGTCAACGGTTAAACAATTATTACCAAATACAAACGAAATGCTACAGTATCGCTACGGTCAATTTTTGAGTGCCCTTATTACTTATCCGTCGTCCACAGTTTTTTTATACAAAGTCCTGAATTCGAACAGCTGTCCTCGTACAGGTCCCACGAAACGTTTGCATGCGCCTACGACAAAGGGCCCACCCAATGCAAGGAAGGCAGAGGCATGACCCACACTTCGGGCCCATGCGACATTATTGGCCATTGGGCCCACGCGAAATTACCCACTACCCAGAGGACTGCAGGAGCCCCACTGCCGTCCTCCGCTCGGCTCCTCATGCCCCACATTTCATCCAGTATCCACACGGCAAAGCGCCGGCCGTTACTGTCCATCTCCACTGCCACGCCATTCTCCTCCCCACTTCTCAAAACCACCGCCGACTACCCGGCCGGCCGTCTCCTCTCGACCGCCGCCGCCCCTCCTATCTGCCCCCTCTTCCCCAATGTCGTCGTCTCCACCGCCTGGGGCGCCCCCTCCACCACCGGTGGAGACGGCGTGGGCGCGCGCGCTCCGCAAGCTGCTGCCCTCAGGCGCGCCGCTGCCCGATGAGGACCACCTCGACTACTCCTTCTCCGTCGACATCCCCGCCGGCCCCATTGCCAGGCGCCCGCCGTCCCCTTCCACCGCTGTGCCGCGTTCGCTCCCGCTCCCGCGCCGCCACCGCCGCCGCATCTCCAGCCTCGTCTTCCGCCCTGCTCCCTCGCTTCCACCCCGCTGCGCGTCCCCCTCGCCGCCTTCCTCCCCGGACACCGCCCCCACTCCCACCTCCTTGAACGCCTCCTCGCCGCCGCGCTCTCCCGATTCCCCTCCTCCTCCTCCTCCTCCTCCTCTCCTTCAGCTCCTGCAACCAGGTCCGACCCACGACGGCGGCGGCGGCAGGCGGCGAGCGTGTGCGAGGTGCGGTAAGGGTGGCCGCATCGCGGTGGGACTGGGGATCCTGGGGGACCGACGTCAGGAGGAGTGCCTGGTCTGCAGCGCGCGATACTGCGCCGGCTGCGTTCTCCGCTCCATGGGCTCCATGCCGGAGGGCCGCAAGTGCGTCGGCTGCATCGGCGCACCCGTGGCCGACCCGCGCCGCCGCGCGCGGCTCGGGAAGGGATCCCGACTACTCGCGCGGGTGCTGGGGCCAGAGGAGCTAAGACAGGTTATGCGTGCTGAGCGCGGCTGCGCGACCAACCAGGTGCGGCCGGACGAGGTGGTCATCAACGGGCGCGGGCTTTCACAGGGCGAGCTGGATCTTCTGCTCGGGTGCCCTGTGCCACCGGACCGCCTCGCGCCAGGCCGGTACTGGTATGACAAGGACTCCGGGCTGTGGGGGAAGGTACGGCATTGGAGTCCCTTGGTTTCAAATTTAGTTGCAAATTTGGGATTGAAAAAATCTTGCTCCACTAAGTAACCACTACAGATGCATGGGCCAATGACTTCGTGACCTTGTTTCCTCTTAGGCCATTTTTAGTGGAGTTTCACAGAGTTGTTTCCAAGACTGCCACACCATTTAAAATGAAATGAAATATGGATATAACATCCATTCTCAAATCTCAATGCATATTTTCATTCTAGTGTTTTATAGACATTTAATTTTAGGCAAATTTTGCTGGAGGACACCGCAAAAAGTGTAATCAGTCGGCACACACCGCAACAGCGAGTTTTTGCCCAGTACCATTACAAATTTGTGGTTATTTGCCAGTGGACAATATTTTATTCATTTCTTAGTTTTGGGGAGAGAGAAGTGAGGAAAATGACTTTGTTGCCCTTGTCTTCAACCTCCGGCTGTGCACTAATTTTTGCCATAACACACCGCTGCCGCCTTTTTCTTCTCCGACGAGGTCTTCCATGGCCGGCGATTCGGTTATTCGGTTATTTTTGCCATAACACATCACAGCGCTGCTTTCCTCTTCTTCTCGGCCTTCTTGCCGCCCTGGTCATCTTCGTCGCCGCCGTGGCGCTTCTCGTCTTCCACCTCCACGGCGGGGCTGAGCTTGTAGATGCTCTCCAGCGCGGCTGCGACCTCGTTGTAGTCCGTGACCCTCTCCTCCTGCTGTTTCCTCGACGAGCGGGAGCTTGTTGGCCGTGCGCTGCTTGTCAGGCGACGCGAGCGCGGTGCAGCTCGTGGACGGCGCCTGCCGCCGCCGCCGGACGCCGCTCTGAGCGAGAGCACTGCGGATCCAGACCGTTGCGGTCGGCTCCTGGCGGCGAGCGACCAGCTGGGCGTCATCACGGTGGACGTCATGGCCATTGGCAACCTAGCTGGTTGCCTGGATCTCGAAGCTTCATCTTGTGGCACACGGAACACAGGCGTTGGGTTCCTTGGCTGTTGTGGGTGGGTGCTCGTTGTGTGGAGGCAGTGCGAAGCAATTCTTCCGTCCCCCCGCGGCCCCCTGCTCAGCTCTGTTGCCCCCTGCTCAAGGCGAGATGCTATGGCGAGCCGCGACTCCAGCGTCAATAGAAGCAGCAATGACGAGCAAGGCAACCAGCGGCAGGCCGCAGGTGCGACATCTCCCCGCGCTGAGCGGCAAGGCAAGGTGCGGCTCTAGTGGACAAGGCGAGGTGTGGCTTCGGCGTGTGCGGCTTGGCAAGGGCACGGCCAAGGGCCAAGGGCCGTGACGGGGTTTGGAAGGCTTGGGCGGCCGGCTGGCAAAGGCACGCGGCGGGGAAAAGCGCCAGCAACACCAGGCCACGGCTGCAGCTCACAGTAGAGGCAAGTGAAGGTGGAGGCGGTGTGTTATGGCAAAAATTAGTGCGAGGGCAACTAAGTCATTTTCCTCACCTTCTCTCTCTCCAAAACTAAGAAATGAATAAAATATTCAGCGCAGTGTCCATTGGCAAATAACCACGAATTTGTAATGGTACCAGGCAAAGACTCGCCGTTGTGGTGTGTGCCGGCCAATTATACTTTTTTTTGGTGTCCTCCAGCAAAATTTGCCTTAATTTTATAACTCATATAAAGTTGGTAATCGTTCCAACAAAGTTTATTATGAAACTCATTTCTTCTCTCTCCTATTAGAAATGTTGCCATGTCATAAAAAATGCCTATGTTGCAATCTATTAAATGTAGATGAAACTCACATGAAACTCTCACTGAGACAGGCCTTACAAAAGCAACCACCTAGATAGTTTTCATTAATGGCTTGGTTTTGGAGGTTTGCTAACCAAATGGATCATTTCTGTGTCACATTTGAGTAAGTCAACAAGTATTCTCTCGGTCCAGATAAGTTCACTTGTAGTATTTAAAATTTGTCCTACACTAAGTGCATTTCTAGATCATCGACCACCAAGCTTTAGTAGGTTTTACTACTTTTCTATTTCCAAAGTGTAATTATTACATGCTAGAACAACTTTTGATAGGGGTACATATGTAATTTCATAATAGCATTGATCCCCTCAAAACATCCTAGAAGTGCATTTATATTGGGATGGAGCCATGGAGGGAGTACTCCCATCAGCCAACATTAGTTGAAGTTTAGGAGTGTATTTCCTTTGTCCTAAGCGTCAACTAATGTTGACTGTTGTTATGACCGGTATTTGGTACACTCGGCAGAAGGAGATCGACCTTGGGTGCACGTCGCAAAAGATTGTGGACGTGCCCGCGTCCGCGACAACCGACAGAACAGGATGTGGAGATTAGGGAGTTCGTCGGATTAGGTTTTTTTTTTTTTTTTGAAAAATACAGCAGGGGAGGCTGAGGGACTTTATTTAAAAAAAACGCAAAAGCCAGAAACTGTACAGAGGAGAAAGAACAACAAAAAACAAAAACCACCAAAGAGGCTGAGGGAGCCACTGGTCAGCTAAGAGCTAAGAAAAGGAGTCTATACAAAGGAGGAAAACAGAGCGCTTGTCTTCAGACATTCTAAGAGCTTGAAGTCTAGCCTCATCCAAGAAGGAGCATTTCCAGGAGGAGAAAGAGGGTCGCCCTCTGTCAAATATAAAGTTATTTCGCTGCTTCCATATGTGCCAGGCAGCAATGATGAAGATCTCCATAAAGAAGGGATGAAAGTTCCTTGGATTAGATAAAAAGGAATTCCTCTGTATCAGTTAAGATTAGGCAGGACAACTTCTATTGTTGTCCCTGCTCCTGGCACCAGCCTTCCGAGAATCATGACGACGCCTTCTCACTGGCGATCTTAGAAGCGCCTGCCCCTTCCTCTCACTCCTATGCTCTCAGATCCCTGGGCTCTACCAACTGTAGGGAGTATAAGTGTATAACCCTTAAGACTGCCAGATTATAACTCACTACCTGAATACTTGCACAATAAGGGCACCCCCACTGGTGATGCAAACTGAACACTGATGATTCGTTGAGGTGGATCACAGTGCCACAATTCCAGTGTTATGTTCAGTTTGTGGGCCCAGCTAAGGAGGAGATAATGAAGGATTTCGAGGCAATACTTTGCTCTTGTTCATGCAGAACCTCCCTTTCCCTGTCACATTTTTTTTTCATCTGAACAGCCTCGGTTCGAAGTGAGTTACTTTGTTATGGCAAGTGGGTCGGCTGTGGCCTTGGATGTGCTGCGTCAGCAGTCTAGTTAATAAAGGATTAGTTCCATAGTTTGTTAGTTTATTTAGGTTTGTTAAGGAGATATAAATGATTAGTTACTTGGATAAGGTTTGTTAGGAGGTTTGTGATGTGCCTAGTCGATAAAGGCAGCCGTAGGTAGCTAGGAAAGGCAAGCAGAAATATATCAAAGAATGCAGCTCAGAGCCTCTAGAAGGAGGGCGAGTTAGCCTATCTATCAGCTGTTCTTGTATCCAGTGCCCTAATCAATGTACTACATTATACTTATCTCTTTTTGTTTTACGAACACGCTGGAGCTGCTCTAACAAAGATCCTTTTTTTAAGCAAATAAAGAACCTTGAAGTGTTATGCTAACCAAGAAACTAAAAAGCGATTTCTTTGTTTATAAGGAAAAAGGGATCACATTTTGAATAGGTGTGCTTGGTGAAGGCCAATGTTTTTGAGGCGCCGCGGCGAGGCGCGGCGCCTGACCCCCTTCACAACGCCTAAGCGTTTGTGGTGGACGCCTAGGCGATGCCATACACACATTTATTAGGCGCCATATGATCATCTTAATATATAATGCTACTAAAATTCAGAAGCAAATCATACCTTAATATTGCAAGTCTTAGCATGTAATACCATAATAAATAATGCTACCAGAGTGCTAGTGCACAACATAAAGTAGCAAAATAGCAAATCTGAAATCTCTCATCACTCAATAGCAACAAATTAGTCTCTAATAACATAATATCACTTAATGACTAGTGCTAAAACAAAGAACTCGAGCACTTCCAGTCACCTCTATATAACAAAGCACGAGAGACAGGGAAAGAAACAGAGGAAGAGGAGGGAAGCAGGGCTGCAGAGGAGGGGAGGGAAAGCAGACAGCTGAGTACACGCCTCAAAGATTTGGGAAAGCAGAGGAGGCGGGAGGGAAAGCAGAGGAGGCGGGAGGCATACCAGGCGGAAGGGGAAGTACCCGACGGAGGCGCAGACAACAGGCGGGCGAGCAGCTGCCGACGGCCGATGGAGGCGCAGACTCGAGGCAGAGCAGGTGCGGACGGTCGATGGCTGTAGCAGCGACGTGCGACGATGCTGGAGCGGCTCCACGGCAGGTACGGACGTGCGGAGATCCAAGGCTCCGCGGCAGGGGCGGCAGGCCGGTGGACTCGAGCAGACGAGCAGGCGAGCAGCCAAGCTGCAAGCGGAGCTCAAGGTTCGCCCGCCGCCTTCTCTCTTCCTCTCCCCTCGCCCGCACTCGCGGTAAATGCCTTGCGCGGTCGATTCCCCGCGCGAAAAGCGCGGACGAGCGGTCGATTTCCCGCGCCTCTTGCTTTTCGCGGGCGCGCGGTCGATTTCCCGCGGGGCTGCGGTCCTTTTGGCGCCCTTCCCCCGCGAATTAGCACCCGGCGTCAGCGGCGCGGCTGTAGGCGTCCGCCCGACGCCTATCTACGCCTACACGACGCCTAATCTGATTAGGCGGACGCCATACAGGCTGAGGTCGTGGCGACCCCGACGCCCAGGCCCTCGAGCACGCCTTGTCGCCTAGGCGATGCCTAGGCGACGACTAGGCGACGCCTCAAAAACATTGGTGAAGGCAAGTGTATGTTGTACACTTGTACTGCTCTTTATGAAGTAACTAAACATGACATCATTAACATTTTATTTTTGACAGACCAGTATTCTGGAGCTGATAGAACACCCAAAATGAACAGACCAATGCTTGAACTTGATATCTAGGCTGTATTTGTTAATATAAGCTCGTGTTTATGTGTGATCCAAGTACATCCATGAAGGACCACATTGCCCTGAAGTACTGTTTATTAAATTACCACATTGCTGACTCTTTTCAGGAAGGTGAGAGGCCTGATAGAATTGTTAGTTCGAAGTTAAGTGTTGGAGGGAAGCTGAGAGCAGATGCTAGCAATGGCACCACACAAGTGTTTGTAAATGGGCGGGAGATAACAAAAACTGAACTCAGGGTGCTCAAGGTACAGTATTTGTCTACCAGTGTATATTTTGTGTTATTTTACCACATGATACCTTTGGTGACTTATTGAATGCTACTCTCTCCGTTCTAATTTATAGGTTGTTTTGGCTTTTCTAGATACACAATTTTTACTATGTATCTAGACATATCGTATATTTAGATGTGTAGCTAAAGCTATGTACCTAGAAAACCTAAAACGAGCTATAATTTGGGACAGAGGAAGTACTACTTAAACATTTATTTATCATTCAAGTAGAGCTATAGAGTGTTTTGGATAGTTAGAAATTAGTTTTGATTTTTAGGTGAAAAAAATTGTTGCACACTCAGGCCACTTGATGACATAACTCCACTTGTTTTGATAACTTTTATGATCAAAATTGAGCACATCTTTTTATAATTGACATGTAGCCCATTTCCATCCGTCTTGCTTGTGAATGAATATCTGTTTATATTATTATCTCAATTCTCAATAACAGCTATATAGTCAAAGCAAACAATTTGGCCATTATTGCTATTTACCTGTGTATTACCTCCTGAAGTGTTTGCTCTATAATATTCATAAGAATGCAGCATCTGCCAGCTTATAACTGTGTAGTGTATTGAGAAGCTTATATTACTTTGAAGGGGAATCCTAGCCCTCAGGCCCTTGTCATTCCAGCTTTAGATTTTAAAGACTGGGATTGATAACATGGAAGTTGTGTCTGAGTGTGTTGCACATGTTGGATTTAGTTGACCCTAACCATGCAGAAGTTTCCATTTTCCCTGTTAGAAGGTTTACAGGAGCGTTACTTTCGTCTAAATGTTGGTAGGCACAAACAAAGATGACAATTTGGGGTTTTACCTTAATTATATGGGGTAAATGTTTGTCAGTTCAACCATTATCTGGGCATTTTGTTTATATCATCTCAGATGTGCATGCTGACTATTTTACCGTAATTTTATTTGGGGCAGACAATTCTACCATTAACTGGGCATTTTGTTTATATCATCTCAGATGTGCTTGCTGACTCAATGTGTTGTCAAAGAATTAAGGCTCAGAAGTCAGTTATGTGTGAACGTAAGGGTTTGTAGTAATAGCTCAGCACTATTTGAATAACTTGCTTTGCTTGACAATGATTTTGCTTTAATCAGAAAAGGCCTCCTGAAGTGTCCTTTCATATTAGTCATATTAAAATGTGATGCAACATGTGCCCCCCCCCCCACACACACATGAGCGTGCACACACCCGCGCACGTGTATACAAGTCTAATACTTGCCTGCAGTTGAGCGGGAGGATCTCGGACATCAAGACAATACCTAAAATCAGTAAATAACTCTATAGGCAATGCTTTGGTCATTGTTGGAATTGTGATTCCCTCTCACTAAGGGCCTACCCATAGGGTGGCTCAATATTGTATCATACATGGGCTGTTAGAATGTGTGTATTAGGCCCATGAGGCTAGGCCCATGTGGCCCATGTATGATTACCTATATAGCTACCCTTCTAGGGTTAGCCCAAATCAATAGAGACTCTCATTCTAGCATGGTATCAAGCTGGGGTTTTCCTCCCTTCCTCTGCTCCTGACCCGCCCAGCCGCCGGAGCCGCCGCTCCTCCTGGAGCCGCTCCCGCCGGCCATGGCTGGCCGTCCACCCTCCCCTCCTCCTACCTACACCCATTTCCCTCCTCTTCCCTCCCCTTGGTCTCACGTCGTGGATCCCCTCCTCTCTGCCAGCACCGACGCCCAGCAGCCGCTCCATCCGCCCTGCGCCGCCGCCGCCAGGCCTGCGGCCCCTGGCCCGCACAGCGCTGCTGGCGCCCGTCCCCCTCCTCCAGGCCTCCCTGCGCCGCCCCTCCCCCTCCCTTCCCACCGCGCGGCGGCTGCTTTCACCGCTGGCGCGGACGCCGGGGGAGCGGGAGGTGGGGATGATGCTGCTACTGCTGCCGACGGGGCCGAAGCTCCCCTTCTACCGGCTGCGGGTCCTCCTCTGGTGCCTGCAGGGGCTGGACCGGCCACCCTCCAGGCAGCTCTGACCGGCCTTCTGGGTGCGGACGCCGGGGCCGTGGGCGCTGATCACCTTCAAGCCGCCCTGGCCGCCCTCCTGCGCGCCGCTGGTCCGACTGCACCTGCTGCCGTGTCCGATGCCGCCACCCTCGCCCGGGCAGCCATGGCTACTGGTGGAGCACAGGGGGTCTTCCCTGCACCACCGCCGTCGCCGCGACTTCATGGCACGGATTCCGACTCCGCACTCGCCGCCGCTCTTGTCTCTGCGCGGGCCGCGGCCGCAGCGGGACAGGCTCGTGTCCGTGCGGCCGCCCTAGCCTGGGAGCGTGAGCGCGATGCCGCTGATGCTTTGGCTCGCCAGATCGCCGACGCGGAGCACCTCCTCGCTCACGACATCGGCGCTGCTTCCTCCGGGTCGACGGGCCCCCGCGTCTCCACCAACGCGGTCCTCTGGCATGATCCGGCTGATCCCCTCGTGGCCCAGCTCCACTACCAGGCCGGCGGTGTGCAGAACATCCGTCTGCTCGTCCCGGTTGTGCTCGAGCCCGAGCCCCCCTCCTACGCTCGTTGGCGGGACTTGGTCCTCCTCACCCTCCGCCGCTACGCCCTCGACGATCACGTCCTCGCCGATGCCCCTGTCATGGCCCCGACCCCCTCGTGGCTCCGCCTTGACAGCATCGTCCTCTCGTGGATCATCGGGACGATCTCCCTCGACCTCCACGACCTCGTCCGCAACTCTGCGGATGCTCGTCAGGCCTGGCTGGCGCTCGAGGGCCAGTTTCTGGGCAACGCCAAGGCCCGGGCTCTGAGGCTCGATGCGAGCTTCTGGACCTTCGTCCAGGGTGACCTCTCCGTTGGTGAGTTCTGCCGCAAGATGAAGACCATGGCAGACTCCCTCAGTGACCTTGGCTGGCCCGTGGAGGACCGCATCCTCGTCCTCAACGTCCTCCGCGGGCTCAGCGACCGCTATACCCACCTCCGGACTTGGATCACCTGCCAGCGCCCCTTCCTCACCTTCCTCCAGGTCCGTGACGATCTGGTCATGGAGGAGCTGACTCTGGGCCTCCAGCCTGGGTCCACCACCACCCCGGGTCCCTCGGCTTCCTCGACGGCCCTTGCGGCCACTCCACCGCGTCCGCCTGCTCCGTCGCGTCCGTCCGCTACGCCGCCGTCGTCCCTTCTGGGTCCTCCCTCTGGGCCGAGCAGGGGTGGGGGTGGGGGCCGTGACGGTCGCCGTCGCCGCGGCACTGGGCGTGGGGGGGGGGCGTGGTGGTGGCGGGGGCAACCACGCGCCAACAGCACCACAGGGCACACCATGGCCTTCCTTCCAGAACCCATGGTCCGGGCGCATCTCCATGTGGCCCTTCCACGCCCCCGGTGGCGAGCCTCGTCCACCGGCGGCCATGTTCACTGGTGCTCCTCCTGGCGTCGCCCCTACGTCACCGTGGGCTACACCCTCCGGCTGGGATCAGGCGGCCCTGGCTCGTTCGTTCAGCACGATGGGCCTGACACCTCCTGTCGGTCCTGAGTGGATCGCTGATTCGGGAGCCACCTACCACACCACTCCTGATGCTGGTATACTTTCTTCTGTACATTCTCCCTCTTCTTCTCTCCCTTCGTCCATTATAGTCGCAAATGGTTCTTGTCTTCCTGTCACGTCTGTGGGTACCGCCGGTGCTCATGGCTCCTTTCGTCTTCCTGATGTTCTTGTTGCTCCTATGGTTCACAACATTCTTTCTATTCGTCGTTTTACAGCTGACAATTCTTGTTCTGTGGAATTTGACTCTTCTGGTCTTACTGTAAAGGATTTGGCTTCCCGGCGTCCTCTGCTCCGATGTGACAGCACGGGGCCCCTTTACACTCTTCGCTTCCTGGCGGCGACTTCGTCTTCTTCGCCGTCCGTTTTGTCAGCTGCTTTCGCCGCCTCTGCTTCCTCTACTACTTGGCACCGGCGCCTCGGCCATCCTGGACGTGATGCCCTGATGCAGCTCAGTCGTAGTTCCGGTCTTCCATGTACTCGGGCTCCTGATGAGCAACTGTGTCATGCGTGCTAATTGGGCTGACATGTTCGTCTTTCTTTTCATAGTTCTACTTCCCATGCGGCCCGCATTTTTGATATTGTATATTGCGACCTATGGACATCTCCTGTTATCAGTCTTTCTGGTTATAAGTACTATCTTGTGGTGGTTGATGATTTTTCGCATTATTCGTGGACTTTTCCCCTCCGTGCGAAGTCTGATACATTTCCCACGCTCCTTCACTTCTTTACTTGGGTGTCCATGTTGGAGTGTGTTTGTATTAGGCCCATGAGGCTAGGCCCTTGTGGCCCATGTATGGTACCTATATAGCTACCCTTCTAGGGTTAGCCCAATCAATGAATCAGACATTCTAGCATGGTACTCATTCAGTTTCCGGCGTCTGCTTCACCTTCTTCGCCTTCCTCCGCCGCTTTCGCCGCCACTCCTTCCTCCACCACTTGGCACCGTCGCCTCGGCCATCCTGGCCGGGATGCCCTGATGCAGCTCCGTCGTAGTTCCGACATTCGTTGCTCTCAGGCTCACGATGATCACTTGTGTCATGCGTGCCAGCTGGGCCGTCACGTTCGCCTTCCCTTTCAGTCATCATCCTCACATGCCCCTCGTGCATTTGATCTTATTCACTGCGACTTGTGGACTTCTCCTGTTCTCAGCATGTCTGGCTATAAGTACTACTTGGTGGTGGTCGATGATTTCTCCCATTATTCCTGGACTTTTCCTCTGCGTGCCAAGTCCGAGGCTTTCCCCACTCTTAGCAACCTCTTTGCTTGGGTATCCACTCAGTTCGGCCTCACCATCAAGTCTGTCCAGTGCGACAATGGCCGTGAGTTCGATAACTCAACCTCCCGTGCCTTCTTCCTTTCTTCCGGTGTTCACCTGCGCATGTCTTGTCCGTATACCTCCTCTCAAAACGGCAAGGCAGAGCGTATGATCCGCACCACCAACGACATCATGCGCACCCTTCTGCTCCAGGCATCTCTACCCGTTCGCTTCTGGGCTGAGTGTCTGCACACCTCCACCTATCTCCTTAACCGACTACCTTCTACTGCCTGCCCAGCTTCCACGCCTCACCACGCTCTTTTCGGTACCCCTCCTCGGTACGACCACCTTCGAGTCTTCGGGTGTGCGTGTTACCCTAACACCGCCGCCACCGCTCCTCATAAGCTGGCTCCCCGGTCGACCCTCTGTGTCTTTCTCGGATACTCTTCGGATCACAAGGGTTACCGATGCTTTGACCTTACCTCTCGCCGTGTCCTCATCTCTCGCCATGTCATGTTTGATGAGTCGGCGTTCCCTTACTCCACCACCTCTCCACCCACACCTCCCGCTGACCCTGCGGAGGCTTCCTTCTTTCCCACTGACCCGGCGATTCCGCCACCCTTCTCCCCCTACCCTGCAGGTACTGCTCCGGCGTGCTCTCCTGGTGGTCCCGCGTCGCCCCAGGACCTTCCGGTGCCTGACACGGTCGAGGCAGCCCCGGAGCTTCCACCCTCGCTCCCTGTGGCTTCGCTGCCTCCCGTTGTGCCGGATGCTGCCGTTCCGATCGCGGGACCGCGCACACCGACCCTACCTCCTCCCGGGCGCTTCGGACTCGTCTATCAGCGCCGGCGGGAGCCGCGTCCGCCCTCACCTCCTCCCGGACGTTTCAGGATCGTCTACGAGCGCCGGCGTGAGCCGGCTCCGCCGCTCTCGTCCCCAGTGCCGTCGTCGCCGGTGCTTCCTCCGCCGGCATCACCACGCTCTCGCGCCGACCCGCCGGTGTACCACCCACCTCTTCTTCACCGGGACCCTCGTCACACTCACCCGATGGTGACGAGGCAGGCGTCTCGCCCGCAGGCCCTCACCGCCGCCGCCTGCGAGCCGGAGATCTCTCCGGTACCCTCTTCCGTTCGCGCGGCCTTGGCGGATCCTCACTGGCGCCGCGCGATGGACGAGGAGTACGCGGCCCTCCTCGCCAACCAGACGTGGGACCTAGTGCCTCGTCCGCCGGGTTCCAACATTGTCACCGGCAAGTGGATCTGGACGCACAAGAGGCGGGCTGATGGTTCCTTGGAGCGCTACAAGGCTCGCTGGGTCCTCCGCGGCTTCACTCAGCGGCCCGGCATTGACTATGCTGAGACGTTCAGTCCCGTGGTGAAGCCAGCTACAGTCCGCACCGTCCTCTCCCTGGCTCTCGAGCGCTCCTGGCCTGTGCATCAGCTGGATGTCAAGAATGCCTTCCTTCATGGCACTTTGACTGAGACGGTCTACTGCAGTCAGCCGGCAGGTTTTGTGGATGGTTCTCGTCCTGACTTCGTCTGCCGGCTCAACAAATCTCTCTACGGGCTCAAGCAGGCACCCCGGGCTTGGTACTCTCGCTTCGCTACCTTCCTGCAGACTCTTGGGTTCACGGAGGCCAAGTCTGACACCTCCCTGTTCATATACCACTATGGGGGTGAGACTGCTTACCTGCTCCTCTATGTGGATGACATTGTTCTCACTGCCTCCAGCGAATCTCTGCTCTACCGCATCATTGCCTCTCTCCAGAAGGAATTTGCTATGAAGGATCTTGGGGTGCTCCACCACTTCCTCGGCGTCACTGTTGAGCCCCGACCTTCCGGCCTGTTCCTCCACCAGCGGCAGTTCACTTGTGACATTCTGGAGCGAGCCGGGATGACCGCCTGCCAGTCCTGCTCTACACCGGTGGACACCCAGGGCAAGCTGTCAGAGGCTGGGGGTCCAATGCTTGGGCCAACAGACTCCACCGCCTACCGGAGTCTTGCAGGCGCGCTTCAGTACCTCACTTTCACACGGCCGGACATCACTTATACCGTCCAGCAGCTCTGCCTGTACATGCATGCTCCGCGGGAGCCTCACCTGGCTGCTATGAAGCGGCTTCTCCGGTACCTCCGTGGCACCCTTGGCTACGGGCTGCTCCTCGGCCGGTCTTCCACTGCCGAGCTAGTTGTCTACACCGACGCTGACTGGGCGGGATGCCCGGACACCCGCAGGTCCACCTCCGGCTACGCGGTCTTCCTCGGCGGCAACCTGGTCTCTTGGTCGTCCAAGCGCCAGCCCGTGGTTTCCCGCTCCAGTGCCGAGGCGGAGTACCGTGCCGTGGCCAACGGCGTGGCCGAGGCCGCCTGGCTCCGCCAGCTCCTGGCTGAGCTTCACCGCCCACTCGCCAGGAGCACGCTCGTCTACTGCGACAACGTCAGTGCGGTCTACCTCTCCACCAACCCCGTGCAGCACCAGAGGACCAAGCATGTGGAGATCGATCTACACTTCGTCCGCGACCGGGTGGCCATCGGCGACGTCCGGGTTCTTCACGTCCCGACCACCTCCCAGTTTGCGGATATCTTCACCAAAGGCCTCCCTTCCTCGACCTTCTCCGAGTTTCGCTCCAGCCTCAACGTCTCCAGTGGCTAGTTGTGGCTGCGGAGGGGTCCTGTGTGTTGTGCTCTTGTTTTCTTTCTTGTTCAGCCTTGAACTCCGCTGCGCCGGTAGTTCAGACTGCGGGGGGGTGTTGGAGTGTGTTTGTATTAGGCCCATGAGGCTAGGCCGTTGTGGCCCATGTATGGTACCTATATAGCTACCCTTTTAGGGTTAGCCCAATCAATGAATCAGACATTCTAGCAGTCCACACAGTTCGGCCTCACCATCAAGGCCGTCCAGTGTGACAATGGTCGTGAGTTTGATAACTCCACCTCCCGAGCATTCTTTCTCTCTCACGGTGTTCAGTTGCGCATGTCTTGCCCATATACCTCTTCGCAGAATGGCAAGGCTGAGCGGATGATTCGCACCACCAACGACACCGTGCGCACCCTTCTGTTTCAGGCCTCTCTTCCTGCTCGGTTCTGGGCTGAGGGCTTGCACACCTCCACCTACCTCCTCAACCGTCTTCCTTCCGCTGCCTGTCCCGCTCCCACGCCACACCACGCCCTCTTCGGTACCCCTCCTCGGTACGATCACCTACGCGTATTTGGGTGTGCGTGTTACCCCAACACCGCTGCCACTTCCTCCCATAAGCTGGACCCCCGCTCCACTCTTTGTGTCTTCCTCGGGTACTCCCCGGATCACAAGGGGTACCGGTGCTTTGACCTTACCTCCCGACGGGTCCTCATCTCTCGCCATGTGGTGTTCGATGAGTCCGTCTTTCCCTTCTCCAGCACCACCACCCCTCCGGTTCCTGACCCCCCCTCCCTTTTTCCCGCTGACGGTGGTTCAGCCACCTTTTCCGTGGTCTCCTGCAGGTACCGCTTCGCCGCGCTCCTTGCCGGCCTCCTGTCCCGGCTCCCCGGTGGGTCCGGGCCCGTCGTCCTCTGGCGCGGCCCCGACCTCTCCGATTGGCGCAGACCCGGGGCCTTCGTCCCCCGCTACTGCCCCGGGGGACCGTGCCGGTCGTCGTCGCCGGGTCCTGCCCCGGCACCTCCGTCGAGGTTCGCCGCGGCCGCCGCCACTCGCGGTCCCTTCTCCGCCGGGGACACCGACACCACCGCCGC
This sequence comes from Saccharum hybrid cultivar R570, assembly GCA_038087645.1. Classification (NCBI taxonomy): domain Eukaryota; kingdom Viridiplantae; phylum Streptophyta; class Magnoliopsida; order Poales; family Poaceae; genus Saccharum; species Saccharum hybrid cultivar. The sequence goes on along the minus strand of JAQSUU010000066.1, from coordinate 26,651,907 downwards.
AGTCCCCGCCGGCCCGTGGTGCACCGCCGGTCTACCACCCGCCGCTTCTTCACCGACACCCGCGGCATATTCACCCGATGGTGACACGGCACGCGGCTGGCACACTGCCGCCTCGGGCACTTGCGGCTTCGACCGGCGACGCGCTGGTCTCTCCGGTACCCTTTTCTGTCCGCGACGCCCTGTTGGATCCTCACTGGCGCCGTGCGATGGAAGAGGAGTACGCCGCGCTTCTCGCCAACCAGATGTGGGAGTTGGTGCCCCGGCCGCCGGGCTCCAACGTCGTCACTGGCAAGTGGATCTAGACCCACAAGCGTCGGGCTGATGGCACTCTCGAGCGCTACAAGGCTCGATGGGTTCTCCGGGGTTTCACTCAGCGCCCTGGAGTCGACTATGATAAGACCTTCAGCCCGGTGGTCAAGCCGGTCACCGTCCGTACCGTGCTCTCGTTGGCGCTTGCTCGGTTATGGCCCGTCCATCAGCTGGACGTCAAAAATGCCTTTCTGCACGGCCTTCTCACCGAGACAGTGTACTGCAGTCAGCCGGCGGGGTTCGTTGATTCCTCCCGTCCTGACATGGTCTGCCGGCTCAACAGGTCTCTCTACGGCCTCAAGCAGGCACCCCGGGCGTGGAACCACCGGTTTGCTGCTTTCTTGCTGACACTGGGGTTCGTGGAGGCTAAGTCTGATACATCACTGTTCATCTACCATCATGGGGCTGACACTGCATACTTGCTGCTTTATGTTGATGACATTATCCTCACAACCTCCAGTGAGGCCCTTCTCCGCCGGATCATTGCTGCTCTTCAGCAAGAGTTTGCTATGAAGGATCTGGGTGTGCTCCACCATTTTCTCGGGGTCACTGTTGAGCACCGTCCTGCCGGGTTACTTCTTCACCAGCGGCAGTATACTCGGGATATCCTGGAGCGGGCTGGGATGACTGACTGCAACCCCTGCTCCACTCCGGTCGATACTCAGGGCAAGCTGTCCGAGGCTGAAGGCCCCCCAGTGGCCGACCCCACTGCATACAGGAGTCTCGCCGGTGCCCTTCAGTACCTCATCTTCACCCGGCCGGACATCACCTATGCAGTTCAGCAGGTCTGCCTTCACATGCATGATCCCCGGGTGCCTCACCTCACGGCTCTCAAGCGCCTCCTCCGCTACCTCCGGGGCACGCTCGACTACGGCCTTCTCCTTCACCGGGCCACCTCCGCCGACCTTGTCGTCTACACTGATGCTGACTGGGCGGGGTGTCCGGACACTCGACGCTCCACCTCCGGCTACGCTGTCTTCTTGGGCGGCAACCTGGTGTCCTGGTCATTTAAGCGCCAGCCTTTGGTCTCCCGGTCCAGTGCCGAGGCGGAGTACCGTGCTGTTGCTAACGGCGTAGCTGAGGCCTCCTGGCTCCGGCAGCTTCTCGCTGAGCTGCACACTCCGCCCTCCCGGAGCACACTGATCTACTGCGACAATGTCAGTGCGGTCTACCTCTCCACCAACCCCATCCAACATCAGCGGACGAAGCATGTGGAGATCGACCTACACTTTGTCCGTGATTGGGTGGCCATGGGCTAGGTGCGGGTCCTTCATGTTCCGACGACCTCCCAGTTCGCGGACATCTTCACCAAAGGCCTCCCGTCCTCGACCTTCACCGAGTTTCGTCCAGCCTCAATATCACCAGTGGCTAGTTGCGTCTGTGGGGGGGGCTGTATGTGTTCTTTCTTGTCCAGCCTGGAACTCCGCTGCGCCGGTAGTTCAGACTGCGGGGGGTGTTAGAATGTGTGTGTATTAGGCCCATGAGGCTAGGCCCATGTGGCCCATGTATGATTACCTATATAGCTACCCTTCTAGGGTTAGCCCAAATCAATAGAGACTCATTCTAGCATGGGCCTCTAATGGGCCTATACTCCAACACCCCCCGCAGTCTGGACTACCGGCGCAGCGGAGTTCAAGACTGGGCAAGAAAGAAAACAAGTGCACAACAGCACAACACACAGGACCCCCCGCAGCCACAACTAGCTACTGGAGACGTTAAGGCTGGAGCGAAACTCGGAGAAGGTCGAGGAAGGGAGGCCTTTGGTGATGATGTCCGCAAGCTGTGAGGTGGTCGGGACGTGAAGAACCCGGACGTCGCCGATGGCCACATGCTTGGTCCTCTGGTGCTGCACGGGGTTGGTGGAGAGGTAGACCGCGCTGACGTTGTCGCAGTAGATGAGTGTGCTCCGGGCGAGAGGGCGTGAAGCTCAGCCAGGAGCCGCCGGAGCCAGGCGGCCTCGGCCACGCCGTTGGCAACGACACGGTACTCCGCCTCGGCACTGGAGCGTGAGACCACGGGCTGACGCTTGGACGACCAAGAGACATGGTTGCCGCCGAGGAAGACAGCGTAGCCGGAGGTGGACCTGCGGGTGTCCGGGCAGCCCGCCCAGTCAGCGTCGGTGTAGACAACCAACTCGGCAGTGGAGGACCGGCTGAGGAGCAGCCCGTAGACGAGGGTGCCACAGAGGTACCGGAGAAGCCGCTTCATAGCAGCCAGGTGGGGCTCCCGCGGGGCATGCATGTGGAGGCAGAGCTGCTGTACAGCATAAGTGATGTCCGGTTGTGTGAAGGTGAGGTACTGGAGCGCACCAGCAAGACTCCGGTAGGTGGTAGAGTCCGCTGGCCCAAGGATCGGACCCCAGCCTCTGACAGCTTGCCCTGGGTGTCAACCGGGGTAGAGCAGGACTTGCAGTCAGTCATTCCTGCTCATTCCAGAATGTCACAAGTGAACTGCCGCTGGTGGAGGAACAGGCCTGAAGGTCGGGGCTCAACAGTGACGCCGAGGAAGTGGTGGAGCACCCCAAGATCCTTCATAGCAAATTCCTTCTGGGAGAGGCAATGATGCGGTGGAGCAGAGACTCGCTGGAGGCGGTGAGAACAATGTCATCCACGTATAGGAGCAGGTAAGCAGTCTCACCCCCATAGTGATATATGAACAGGGAGGTGTCAGACTTGGCCTTCGTGAACCCAAGAGTCTGCAGGAAGGTAGCAAACCGAGAGTACCAAGCTCGGGGTACCTGCTTGAGACCGTTGAGAGATTTGTTGAGCCGGCAGACCAAGTCAGGACGAGAAGAATCCACGAAACCGGCCGGCTGACTGCAGTAGACCGTCTCAGTCAGAGTGCCATGGAGGAAGACATTCTTGACATCCAGCTGATGCACAGGCCAGGAGCGCTCGAGAGCCAGTGAGAGGACGGTGCGGACTGTCGCTGGCTTCACCACTGGACTGAAGGTCTCATCATAGTCAATGCCGGGACGCTGAGTGAAACCGCGTAGGACCCAGCGAGCCTTGTAGCGCTCCAAGGAACCATCAGCACGTCGCTTATGCGTCCAGATCCACTTGCCGGTGACAATGTTGGAGCCCGGCGGACGGGGCACGAGGTCCCACGTCTGGTTGGCGAGGAGGGCCGCGTACTCCTCTTTCATCGCACGGCGCCAGTGAGGATCCGCCAAGGCTGCGCGGACGGAAGAGGGTACTGGAGAGATCCTCGTCTCGCAGGCGGCGGCGGTGAGGGCCTGCGGGCGGGACGCCTGCCTCGTCACCATCGGGTGAGTGTGACGAGGGTCCCGGTGAAGAAGAGGTGGGTGGTACAACGGCGGCTCGTTGCGAGAGCGCGGCGGGGCCGGTGGAGCACGCACTGGTGACGACGGCGCTGGTGGCGAGGGCGGCGACGCCGGCGGCAGCGGCGGAGCTTGCTTCCGCCGCCGCTGGTAGACGATGCCGAAGCGCCCGGGAGGAGGTAAGGAGGAGGTAAGGGGGGACCCAGCTCCCGCCGGCGCTGGTAGACGAGGCCGAAACGCCCTGGAGGAGGTGGGGTCGGGGCACTCAGTCCTGCGATCGGAACGGCAGCGTGGGGCCCAACGAGAGGTAGCGAAGCCACAGGGAGCGATGGTGGAAGCTCCGGGGCGGCCTCGGCCGTGCCAGGTACTGGAGAAAAGTCCTGGGTGGGACCACCAGGAGAGCTCGCCGGAGTAGTACCTGCAGGGTAGAGGGAGAAGGGTGGCAGAATCACCGGGTCAGTGGGAAAAAAGGAAGCCTCCGCAGGGTCAGCAGGAGGTGTGGAGGTAGAGGTGGTGGAGTAAGGGAATGCCGACTCATCAAACACGACATGGCGAGAGATGAGGACACGGCGAGAGGAAAGGTCGAAGCATCGGTAACCCTCGTGATCCAGAGAGTATCCGAGAAAAACACAAAGGGTCGACTGGGGGGCCAGCTTATGAGGAGCGGTGGCGGCGGTGTTAGGGTAACACGCACACCCGAAGACTCGAAGGTGGTAGTACCGAGGAGGGGTACCGAAAAGAGCGTGGTGAGGTGTGGGAGCCGGACAGGCAGTAGAAGGAAGTTGGTTAGGAGATAGGTGGATGTGTGCAGACACTCAGCCCAGAAGCGAGCGGGAAGGGATGCCTGGAGCAGAAGGGTGCGCATGGTGTCATTGGTTGTGCGGATCATGCGCTCGGCCTTGCCGTTTTGAGAGGAGGTATACGGACAAGACATGCGCAGCTGGACATCGTGAGAAAGGAAGAAGGCACGGGAGGTGGAGTTATCGAACTCACGGCCATTGTCACACTGGACAGCCTTGATGGTGAGGCCGAACTGAGTGGATACCCAAGCGAAGAAGTGACTGAGAGTGGGGAACGCCTCAGACTTGGCACGCAGGGGAAAAGTCCAGGAGTAATAGGAGAAATCATCGACCACCACCAAGTAGTACTTATAGCCAGACATGCTGAGAACAGGAGAAGTCCACAAGTCGCAATGGATAAGATCAAACACACAAGTGGCATGCGAGGAAGAAGACGGAAAGGGAAGGCAAACATGACGGCCCAGTTGGCACGCATGACATAAGTGCTCATCGTGAGCCCGAGGGCACCGAATGTCGGAACTACGACTAAGCTGCATCAGGGCATCCCGGCCAGGATGGCCGAGGCGGCGGTGCCAAGTGGGGGAGGAAGTAGTAGTAGCGAAAGCGGCTGAGGAAATGGGGGGGCGAAGAAGGGGAAACAAATGCCGGAAACCGAAGGGTGTAGAGGGGTCCAGTGCTGTTACAACGGAGCCGGGGACACCGGGAGGCCAAATCCCGCACGGTGAGGCCAGAGGGGTCAAACTCAACCGAGCAAGAGTTGTCAGTGGTGAAACGGCGAATAGAGAGAAGGTTGTGAACCATACCGGGAGGCCACAAGAACCTCAGGGATAAGAAAGGAGCAGTGGGAACGGGCAGTGCCCACGGAGGAGACATGCAAGTGCCATTGGCGAAAGAGGGACATGAAGGGTGGGGAGGACAAAGAGAAGAAAGTAGACTCGCATCGGGCGTGGTGTGGAAAGTGGCGCCCGAGTCGGCGATCCAATCGGGACTAGCTGATGGAGAAACTGCGGACGGAGGGCTGGCGGTGGTGCTGAAGGAGGAGGCCAAGGTAGCCGGGTCCCAACCGACAAGCCCGTACGAGGCACCGGGGGGTGGAGCCCACAGGGATGTGGGGTGAAACCCCGGAAAAGCATCAGTGAACATGGCCGCCGACGGGCGAAGCTCACCCCTTGGAGGTACCGACGACGGTGAGGCAGGGAGGTGGAGGAGCTGCTCCGTCTCGGCGAGTTGGCGGGCCAGCGCATCGGCCACATCGCGCTCGCGCGCCCAAGCGAGGGCGGCCGGACGGACCCGGGCCTGGCTATCCACAGCGGTCGCCCGGGCAGCGACAAGTGCGTCGGCGAGGGCGGGGTCGGGACCCACTGCGTGGAGGGACCCACTGCGTGCCAGGCCCGGCTGCGGCGGCCTCGACAGCCGCGCCCGACGCTAGGAGGAGGGCAGCGCTGGCGCCTGGGCCCCCCGTGGCCGCGGCCCGGCCTTGACCGGCGGCACCAGCTGTCGGTGTTCCTTGACTGGCGGCGGCAGCTGTGCCTGGCGGCGCGGCAGGGCAGCAGCCTGGCTGCGGCGATGCCGGGAAGAGGTAGGGAGGAGGCTGATCTGCTCGACGACGGGGCACTGCGCCTGGCGGAACCGCTGCTTGGAGTAGCGGCCCGTGGTGTGGGACAGGAACGTCGCGTGCTTCGTCGCCGACACCGCCAGGTACTGCTGCTGCTCCACCTCCGCCATGGCTGAGAGCGAGAGAGATGTGCCGTGCCAGCGGCCCTGGCCCCCCGCGGCCATGGTGGCGGCGGCGCCTGGAAGGCGCTGGGGCCGAGCTGGGTGGAGGCGCCACCTCCGCCATGGCTGAGAGCGAGAGAGATGGGCTGCGGCAGCGGCTGCGCGTGGCGAGGCGGAAGTGGCGGCGGCTGGGAGCGACGAGGCCTCTGGCTGGCGGCGCACGTGGGGGAGAGCCGGCTGCTGGCCTTCAGATCCACCCGGTGAGGGAGAGGGAGAGGGGGAGGGATGGCGCCGGAGAGGATGGGGAGGGGAAGGGGGAGGCCGGCTGTGCATGGCAGCCGGCGGCGGCCTGCCGGGCGGCGGCGGCGCGCCAGGCAGCGGCGGCGCCCAGGCGGCTGGTGGCAGGGGAGGGGAGGAGGAAAGAAAACCCTAGCTTGATACCATGTTGGAATTTTGATTCCCTCTCACTAAGGGCCTACCCATAGGGTGGCTCAATATTGTATCATACATGGGCCTCTAATGGGCCTATACTCCAACAGTCATGATGCCCGCGAACTGGCGAGATGACAGAATGTGACGCACATGAACCTATCCCGATGTGAGCTCCTCATGGACAAAGTGAATACCAATCTCGATGTGCTTTATGTGGCCAGGCGGGAGGCAGAGAGGCGTGGGGTTACGCCACCATCACGTGGAGCCATGCAGGTCACTCAACAGCGGAGAGGTGTGGATGCACAGTCGCACGTGAGTTGCTTGGTGTTCCCTCACTCGGTTTCCCTCTTCTCTCCCCTCTCCTCTACTTCCCTCCTCTGACCCTCAATCGGCGCAAATGGATGGGGCGCCTCTGTTGTGTACTGGTGTAGGCGTAGGATGCGTGACTCCCCCCCGCACACAACTTCCTCGCGTTTCCTACTTGCTGCCTTTTTGTCTCGCGTGAGGTGCTTTTCCTCCCATGTTCCCATGTCTCGTTAGAAGTTGAAGTCTCACAAACTGATGTACGACGGCTGTTCAAAGACAGATTAATTTTAAGCAAAACTAACCCTAACTTGGGCAGCGACTACTGAATATATAGTCTAAGGGGCGGCCAAGGACCCCTATTTTGCATCCCTAAGGAGCCTGGACACGTTACACAGCCCAAAAGATGGCGATGCAACACCCTGATAGACTTTGGATGTACATTTGTTTTGATGATTATCGTTGATTCCGAAGCATTTTGAAGACAGTGATGAAGCACCCTGACAGATTCCGAAGCATTTTGAAGACGGTGATGAAGCACCTTGACAGATTTTGGATGTCTACTTGTTTCGACGATTCTCGTTGGTTGCTTTTGATATGGGACCAGTGCCATTGGAAAGCTTGTCTTCTTGGCTTTTTATGCATAGGTAGGACGTCCAATATGCGACCTTGAGGAGCCCGAGATGGGTTTGAGCTTGATATGGATTGGGTATCCATCTTGGCCTGCATGCCCACACTTGCCTTCTAAGGAGGTGGTCGTGGGGGAGGACGTCCTAGGGCTTTCAAGCTTGATATGATCGGGGCATGCTCCAACTTGATTCAGTGTTCCAAGGGTGATTATTGTTGCACACAAATCACAGGATTTGGGGCTAGTTTTTCTATTTCATTAGCCTTATAACAACCATGGCAGGTTGGGGATACATATAGGATAACTTGCTTGCAACTTAAGAAAGCTATAACATATTCTAGAGATGTTATAGTAGATGCTAGGGATAAAGATAAGGGCTGACACAGTCACCAACTACTCTAGATAAGTATCCTAGGTAGATAAGGATAAGACTTATAGCTGTCATTCTCCCCCTAAGTCTTGTGAGGCGCCTTCTGGGGAATTTGAATTATCCCAATCCTGGCGCGAAGTTCCTGGAACTTGACCTGTCCAAGGGACTTGGTGAGAAGGTCGGCGAGTTGATCCTGGGTGTTGATGTAGCCGGCCTTGATGCTCCCCTCATCCAAGCAGCTCCTGATGAAGTGGTACTTGATGTGGATATGCTTGCTGCGCTCATGGAAGACGGGGTTCTTCGCCAAGGCCAAGGCGGACTTGTTGTCCACCCTGAGCTCCACTGCTTCTGCGTCTCTGCCCAGGAGATCACCCAGTAGCCGAGCCAACCAGAGAGCTTGAGTCAAAGCGGTTGTGGCAGCGATGTACTCCGCCTCGCAACTGAACAGCGCCACCACTTGCTGCTTGACCAACTGCCAGCTGATCAGGCCCTTGCCGAGGAAGAATAGCGTCCCGCTGGTGCTCTTGCTTGTGTCGATGTCGCCGGCGAGGCCGCTGTCGTTGTACCAATGAAGTGCTCCACACCGGGACCTCGGGTAGTGCAAGCCGTAGTCGGTGGTGCCCTCGACGTAGCGGAGGATCCTCTTGACAGCCTGCTGATGCTCTGTCGTCGGTCGCTGTATGAACCGACTGATGTAGCCAACGGCGAACGTCAGGTCTGGCCGCGTGTGGACGAGGTAGCGAAGGCTGCCCACAATGCGCCGGTACTGCGTGGCGTCGACCTCCTTGGCCGTGCTGTCGCGGCTCAGCTTCAGCCTCTCCTCCATGGGAGTGTACGCTGGGTTGCAGCCGGTGAGCCCGCCCAACTCAACGATGCGCTTGGCGTAGGCGGTCTGACGAAGGGAGATGCCGGAGCTGTCCTGGTAGACCTCGATCTCCAGGTAGAAGGAGAGAAGGCCCAAGTCGCTCATCTGGAAGGTGGCCTTCATCTCCTTGAATGCCTCCACCTCGGCCTCCTTGGTGCCGGTGATCACCAAGTTGTTGACGTAGACGCCTACCAATAGGGCATTGCCATCCTTGCCCCGCTGGTAGACAGCAGCCTCGTGGGGACTCTGCTCGAACCCCATTTACTTGAGAGTGGAGTCCAGCTTGGCGTTCCAAGTTCGTGGCACCTGGGCCTTGCGCAGGCGGAGAACCTTGTTCTCCTTGCCGGGGATGACGAATCCCGACGGCTGGGGTGGTGCACACACCATCCCTCCTAGGCCGCCAACGCGAGGAGATGAACGGACTCCATCCGCGCGACGGGCACGAAGGCGTCATCGAAGTCGACTCCCTCCTGCTAGACGAACCCGCGTGCCACTAGACGCGCCTTGTGCTTGATCACCGCCCTGGCCTCATCCTTCTTGAGCTTGTAAACCCACTTAAGGGTGATGGCGCGGTGGCCGGCAGGAAGATCCGCCAGCTCTCACGTCCGGTTCCGCTTGACTGCGTCCATCTCCTGCTGCATCGCGGCGCGCCATGCCACGTCTCCCTCCGCCTCAGCGAAGGAGCAGGGCTCGCCGTCCTCGTGCGCCAGGTGCAGCTTCGCCTCGAAGTCGTGCATCGCCAGTTCAGGAACGGGTTGATCACCGAAGATGTTGTCCAAGGTACGGTAGCGCAGAGGCTCGTCGTCGTGGTAGGCATCAACGCGATCCTCGTCGTCGGACAGCGGAGTGGCGAACTCCACCGTGCGCTGCCCATCACGAAGCGAAGCTGCTGGTGCCGATCTCAGAGACGTGGGCGCCGACGCGGTAGAGGAGCCGGTGTAGGAGAGTGGGGCGCCGCCAGTGTAGGAGAGTGGGGCGTAGCCGCTGGTGGAGGACTCGCTGGTTGTGTAGGCGGTGGAGGGCTTGCTGGAGCTGATGGTGAGCCGGGTGCCGAGGTGGACGAGCTCGGTGAAGATGAGCCGCTAGCTTGCCCGGCTCCCTCGAAGTGGACGTAGTCGACGACGAAGTCTCTAAGAGTCGAAGTCAAGCCGTCGTCCACCGCCTTGTCCCAAGCCCAGCCTCGCCCTTCGTCGAACACAATGTCTCGGGAGATGCGGACGCGCTGTGTCGCAGGGTCGAGGATGCGGTAGGCCTTGACGCCCTCCGCGTAGCCGATGAAGACCCCCAGCGTGCTCCTGTCGTCGAGCTTGCTGACGTGGTTGAGCTCCTTGGCGAAGGCGAGACAGCCGAAGACACGGAGGTGGCTCACCACCGGCTTGCGCCTGTGCCAGGCCTCGTACGACGTCTTGCCGTCAAGGGCCTTGGTGGTCGAGCGGTTGAGGAGATGGACGGCAGTCATCACCGCCTCCCCCTAGTAGATTGCCGGCATCCCTCTCTGCTTGAGGAGGGCGCGGGCGGTGGCCACCACTGTCTGGTTGCGACGCTCAACGACGCCGTTCTGTTGCGGGGTGTACGACGCGGAGAAGTGGCGCTGGATCCCCTCGTCGGCGCAGTACGCCGCGAACTCAGCCACCGTGAACTCGCCGCCGTTGTCGGTGCGTAGCACCCGAAGCTTGCGACCGCACTCCTCCGCAGTAGCTTGATGGCGCTTGATGGTATCCACAGCTGCCGCCTTGGTGTCGAGCAGGACCGCCCACATGTAGCGGGACACGTCGTCGACAAGCAGCAGGAAGAAGCGTCGGCCTCTAGGTGTGGCCGGTGTCACGGGGCTGCAGAGGTCACCGTGCACGAGCTCCAGCTTCTCCTTGGCGCAGAAGCTCGCCTGGCGGGGGAAGGGAAGCCGCCGCTGCTTGGTGAGGACGCAGGTGTCGCAGAATTGCTCCACGTGCTCGACTTGCGGCATGCCCTGCACCATCTCCTTGTTGCCGAGTTGCTTCAGGGCCTCGAAGTTGAGGTGCCCAAAGTGCTCGTGCCACCGCCAGGCATCGTCGTCACGACGGGCTGCAAGACACGCGGGCTGCACCACCTGCACGTGGAGAACGTAGAGGCGGTTGGCGCCTCTGTGCACCTTGGCGAGAAGGCGACGATGGCGATCCCAGATCCGCAGGACCCCGTGCTCGATCTCCACGCGCGAGCCATTCTCATCCAGCTGTCCCAAGCTGATGATGGAGTTCCTCAGCGTGGGGATGTAGTAGACGCTTGTGAGCAGTCGGTGCTCGCCGGTCTTGGCGGTGAAGACGACGGAGCTGATGCCCTTGATCTCCACGGCGGAGGCGTCCCCAAACTTGACGGAGCCTCGAACGCCGGAGTCGAGCTCGGAGAAGAACTCTCGCCGCCCAGTCATGTGGTGAGTGGCGCCGGTGTCGAGGTACCACCCGTCGATCTTGTCGCCGCCAGACCCGTTGCCGAGGAAGACGTGGGCCCGCGGCTCATTGAGGTGGAGGAGCGCGGCGGTGGCCGGCGCGGGAGAGGAGTCCGGCTCGATGCTCCCGTGTACGAAGAACAGAGCCGCCTCGTCACCCTCCTGCGCTTGCGCGACGTGTGCCTGACCGTCGCGCTTCGCCTGCCGGCAGTCCTTGGCCCAGTGGCCGGTCCTCCCGTAGTTGTTGCAGGTGTCGTCGCGGGTAGCCTTGTGCTCTCCGTCGGCGCCGCCAGGAGCGCCACCATGCACCTTGTCCTGCTTGCGCGGCCGACGCTTGCGGCTGCTCGATAAACCTGAAGCCGAAGAACCCGAGGCCTCCCCCTTCTTCCGCTCCCGTTGGCGGGCAAGCCACTGCTCCTCGGTGAAGAGAAGCTTGCCACGATAGTGACCGGCTCTGAGGGAGGTAGTTGCTCGCGGTTGTCGACGACCTTGAGGCGACCCGTCACTTCCTCGATCGACAGCTTGGAGAAGTCCAGCAACATCTCGATCGCGATGGTGACCTGCGAGTACTTGGGGATGGCACGGAGGAACTTCTCGACAGCTCTCTCCTCGTCGCTGTCGTCGTACCGTGCCAACTGCTGCATCAGGGTGTTGAGGCGGAGAGTGAAGTCGTCGACGTCCTCACCCAGCTTGAAGGCCAGGTTCTCCCACTCCTGCCGCAGCTTCTGAAGCGTGGACCTGCGGGCACGGTCGCTGCCGATGTGTGCCGCGGCCGCTTGTTCGCGAGGGACGAGTGCATCTCCGTCGGAACAGTAGCAAGAAGCGCCTCCAGCGCCCGCTGATCCTCGTCGAAGTCAGCGTCGCCGTACCGTACCGTGTCCCACATGCGCGCGCCTGCATCTTCACCTTCATCACCATGGACCACTCGGCGTAGTTGGTCTTGGTGAGCATGGGCCATCCGCCGCCGGCGTCCTTGACGACGGTCTGCACGACGGGAGGAGAGCCGGGCCGACCACGGCGACCTCGGTGCCGGTCCGGGGAAGGGGAGGCGCGCTGCCTGCGAGGGCTCCGCGCGCCAGCGTCCTGTCCGCCCTACTCCCGGTCGAAGTCGTGCAGGGCCCGCTCGTGCGTCGTGTGCTCGTGGTCCCGTTGGGCCTCCAACGCCCGCTCAACGCGCGGGTCCCGCAGTGGCTCGCGCTCGGTGTCGCGTCCGCGCCCGGTGTGGTTGTCGAAGCCGGGTCCGCGTCCGCCCCACGGTCGTGCATCCTGCGCAGCCTCGTGGTCGAGCCAGGCCTCCGCGTTGAGCCCGCCTGGTTCGCCCAGGTTGTGTCCTCCCGGGGCGCCCACTCGTGCGGTCCCTGCGCTAGCATCCGTGTCGAAGCCGCTTGCGCCGCGCACGTCGAGGCCGTTGCGGTTCCCCCGCCGTGGTTCCTCGTGCCCCGGAGGCCCGCGTCCCGTGCGTCCGCATCCGCCTGCTCGCCCTCGTCCGTCTGCTCGCCTGCATCCGCCTCTGCACGAAGTGCGGTCGCTACTGCTGCGGCCTCCCGCGCCTTCGCCTGGGCCTGGTGGGCGGCTTCAGCTGCTCGCGCCGCAGCGAGCTCCGTCTGGGCGATGCGAGCCACCCGCTCCACTGCTGCCGCCCGCTCAGGCGCCGCCTCCTCACGCCTGGCTGCTGCAGGCGCTGCAGCACGTGTGCTGGGGGTGGTGGAACGGTTGGAGGAGGAGGATGAGGAGTGGAGGGACATGACGACGGATTGGGATGGGTAAGGGTAAGGGGAAAACCCCAGGGAAGAACACTAGGCTCCGATACCATTTGTTGGACACAAATAACAGGATTTGGGGCTAGATTTTCTATTTCATTAGCCTTACCACAACTATGACAGGTTGGGGATACATATAGGATAACTTTCTTGCAACTTAAGAAAGCTACAACATATTCTAGAGATGCTAAAGTAGATGCTAGGGATAAAGATAAGGGTTGACACAGCCACCAACTACTCTAGATAAGTATCCTAGGTAGATAAGGACAAGACTTATAGCTGTCAATTATAAGGCCTTTGTCGATGTCACAGAGTACCAGGTAGAAAAAGCAGCAACATGTCGTGGTGATTTGGAGGCCTTGCCGATGTGATATTGGGGTGAAATCATATCCATTCGAAAGCTTATCAAATAAGATCTCCATCATGTACTCATCACTTTGGATGGAAGAGTTATGACCTTTCCAATGAAGTATTGTCGGGTTGCTGGTGAACCAAATGTTGAGCTTCAATGAGTTTATACTCCAAGATCGGTCTTGTGCATGATGTACCCACACCTCATCTGTTGTAGATGCTATAGAAAGTGTATTTCCCAAGTTCATGTCATCATCATCGTTGTTCCTAAGTACACTGAAAGTAATGATATTAGGTAGCAACAAATTCTTATATTGCAAACATAGGAATTAGCTCACCTTGTTTTTAATTTTCATGATCATATCCAAAGATTGCATGCCCCCACCATCTAACCCTTGAGGGGGTGGCCTTTCATACATATAGCCTAGGTGGCTCGAGTTACTAGAATATGACGTGTATACGACACATGTACAACACAATACTATACAAGTGTAGTAGTTACATTAGTGACCCTAGTAAGATGGATTTTCTTTGTGATATTCTTTTATATTTGTTGCCGTATGGTAATCCTATGTGTGGGTAGAATTTGTGTTTTGTGTTTTCTTATTTCTTTCCAAAAAGGTTCAGGACATTATATGGATTACTTTGAAAATATGTTTTGCGTACCATTAGAAAACACGATATGTTCTATAAAGAGTGCCATGAATAGAAAAGGGGTTATGTATTGCTATCTCAAATCCTGATGTTTTCTGCAAAAACCTAGCAAGTAGCAAAAAAGTGTGTATTGATTGAGATATTAAGATATTTACTGCTGTTAACTTAGTGGGGCAGCGGGGTAATTATATAAAGGTTCATAGTGCCGCTGGTGCAACAATACGGGTACACGACAACAGGTTGCAATTTCTTTTAGATGGGTTTCCATATTAGGTTATGTATTGTTCTACCTCTTGCAAATAGATCTGTTTAATGACGTGTTCTACAAATGGGAAGTTATAAATTTTATCCCCCATTAGTATGTTTTCTTTGGTGGATTGATTCCGTCTCCAATTTTGAATCTAAGAACCTAAAATATTTTAGGGGATCATTCATGACCTGTACAATCTTGATCAGAGTTTTACTGGCTTTTCATTCAGCTGGCCAGTGTACAGTGCCCACGAAATACTCATTTCTGGTTATATGATGATGGTTCCTACGAGGAGGAGGGACAAAACATTATAAAAGGAAATATTTGGCAAAAGGTAATGTATTTTTTCATAAAATGCTCGAAAGTTTGTATGTAAATCAACTGAGTAACTATGTTGCTTCTATTTTTTGGTTAGCCAGGCATCAACACGTCTTATTGCTAACCTTTTTTCGCTACCAATCGCTCCTGGATATTCTAATGGTTTTGAAGGGGATGCTACATTGGACTCAAGTAGGTTTGTTCCAGATTACCTGGATCAGAAAAGAGTTCAGAAACTTTTACTGGTTGGACTAGATGGCTCTGGATCAAGTACAATCTTTAAGCAGGTGTTTGCTCTACTTGCTCATACTCAGATAATGAAGATTCCTGTATTTAAATCATTGCAGTCTTTGCATACTGTTTTATCTTATTTCATTGACCAAGGAAAAGAGTTTTTTGTTCAGATAACTGCAGGTTGGGATGTTGCTTATTTTTTTCTTGAACAATGCAAAGAGTGCTGTGTTTCATTTCATTAGGAAGAGAGAGTAATAAATGTGCAATGCCACTAACACAATACGCCCAAGACCCAAACACACGTGCCATGCTTGAATAATGGACACGACTAAACAACAAAAACACCAACCCTAGAACAGGGTCTGCCAGAAGCCCCAGCTGGTGGCCATACATCACAGGGTCATCTACTATCTCTTGATTGTCCTGTTCCACCAGCTGGAGAAGTAAACAATGTCTGGTTATAGAGATAGAGCTTGTAGTCCAAATTTCCGAAAATAGTGTAACACACTATCCTTGCGACCATACACATTTATAGGGGAGGGTTAAGGTGCGACCAGTTGCGTGTTATAGGAGCACGGGACCCTTGCCACTGCCACCCCAGTCGCCACCCTCGCCGGTGCTTCTGCCGTCCCTATCGACCTCTTCTTCCTCAGCACTCCATCACCCTGGTGCATCCCTCCTCCTTCCTTGCACAACATTCCAGCTGCCTCCTGTCCTTGCGTTTCCATCACCGGTGGCCAGCGGCTCCTGCTGCCTTACTGCTGTTCTGCCTACCGCCGCCGCCGCTGCTGCCGCCTCGACCCGCCCTCCCCTAATCATAGGGCCACCAGCAACCACTTGTGCCGCAAGCCCTGCCTGTCGCCCTTGACTCTGCACCCCCCCTTCGCCCCCCTCCACACAAGCTCTCTAGAGCCACCAGCAAGTGGAGGAACCCTAACCCCTAAGCCCCCTAAACCTTCTTCTCTATCGGCGGGTGGCGGCGCGTGGAAGTGCTAGCAAACACGTGACCTGTCGCATGATAAAGTTTGCACATTTATAATTTATGTTCACATGCAGACATGGTCATCTTCAGTGTTTAAACACTAAAGTCAAATAAAATTCTTTTTGCCACAACAGGAGCCACCCCAGCCGAATGACTACTAAGTGCTCGTCAAGTGCTCTCCCCTTGCTGCGGTAACGGTGCAGTCCTACCTCGGGTAGTCACGGTGGTTGCTGGCCTAGGTTACTGTGTTGTCGGTTAGGGTGAGGCCAGGGTTCAGGTGTTTTCTCGGCTGGTTTTGCAGAGGTTTCTTCTTAGTACAAAGCTGTGGGGGGCTAGGGGTGGTCTTTCCCCACTGGTTGAATTTTTGAAATTCTGTTTACCACAATGCACATGCAGCGAATTGTATTTCTATGCTTCTGTACTGGCATATTCTTTTCAGAATGGGAACCAATGAATCTAAAGTTATGATACTGTGGAAACATGATTTAAAAAATGCTACATAATAGTTTAGTGTACATGTAATGGTGAAAGTTTAAAAAAGAGATGGTAACGGTAAGGGGAACAGCACCACAGATTTAGTACCATGATGCCCGTTAGAGTATCTGCACTACTGGAGTCGTTTTTATCTAACACATACAGTGCTGTGTCATGTACCTACATTATTTCGTGTTTATTGAAGTTTGGTTTCATGTCAAATGGACCCACTAAAGGGAGAACTGAAAAGTGAAGCGACCATCCCTTCCTCTCTCATACGATATCTCTATTAGGTTCTTACATACGGCTATCTGGATTATTTTTCTCACCATGAGTCAATGAAAGATTTTGTCTCAATTCATCAAAAGATTCCCATGGATTCACTTTCTCCAGGTAGATAAATCGATGTATGCATGAGCCAGCTAGGACGATGGTTCGCTTTGCATGTGCCACTGGAGATTGCCTTTAGAATACTAGAACTGTTCACAAAACAAGCTGGTGCATTGTTTGGACTTGAAAAGTTAATACTGCATGCCTCCAATTCACTTCCTAATTTTCATTGGATAATGGTCAACATGTTCTAAATATAATTAGCATGTTCAGTGCTTATGGGATTTTGGTTTATTTTGTTATTACTAGGAACGGACAAATTCTATTTATGTGACTATATATCATTTTTTTTTGCCAATGCAGGCAAAGTTTTTGTATGGGAAAAAGTTCTCTGCAGAAGAAATGCTTGATTTGAAGCTCATGATACAAATTAATGTTTACAAATATCTCAGCACACTGCTTGAATGGCGAGAATGCTTCGAGGATGAAGCTTTCAAAGAAGACAGAGAGTTTTGCATGAGTGATAAAGATTCTGGTGAGAGCGATAAAGCTTTGCCTGATACTTGTTGACATCTTTTACCAAAAAGGAGCAAAATATTTAGTTCTTGTGTTTTTTCCTTAAATTATGTATTGAATACGAAATGGGCTCAAGGGACAAATCCGAAAAGTGAACCTGGTAAAAACAGAAAGCTACACAAACATTTCAGGGCATTCCATTGAGTCATTCTAAAGTCTAATCCTGTCTATTTGCTCCAAGGAATCTGTTGGATTCTCTATTTTATTACATCAATATTTTATTTATAGGAAGAAGTCCATTCTCGACCATTGAATTATGATTTTGGCCATGAAACTCAAGACCAGATATGTTTGACCAGCGAACGGTGGAAATCGAACAAATTTGTCCCTCTAGCTTATTTCAAAGGTGTTTTTGCTAATATATGTATTTTTATAAAAGTAATAAAAACTGATTTAATATCTACAAATTCATTTTAAATTGGAAAGAAATGAAACCAATATCATTTTTTTGAAAAATATAGTCTCTCTATTGGTGCTCTATTTATAGTTATCTGAATCCTATTGCTAGTGCTTTATTGCTTGCAGTTGTGAAAAATATAGTCGATATTGCTAGTCCGTTTTCTAACCTCCAACTTGCATGATAGTTCAATTTTCAACCTTGAACTACGAATCAGATGTTCAACGCTCTTGGTAAAAAATCAACACTCGAAGCTTGTTTTTTTCGCAAAGGTAGAACATCCGGATTAAGCCTAGGTTTATCACCAAGATGTGAAGCAATAGATCTGAGCTCCTCCTTAGTCGGCTCTCTGATCATGTCAGATACCCACCGCCCAACAGCCTCCAAGATGGCCTACAAGGCAGCATCCCTAGAATCGCTAGCCTAAAAAACATCCTTCCAAATCTCTTCGAGACCAGATACAGGGCACTTAACAATCAGTTCCCCAGTCACGTCCTCACTGAACTTCTCAATTTGAAAACCCTCACGAAGAGGGTATGCTTTGGCGTGTGCCATTTCCTCAAACAAGTCCTGGGCACACATCCTCTCTGACAGCCACTTGGCAGAGTGAGGCAAAACTCCAGCTGGTGAACAACTGCTAGCTCTGGAAGCCGTCCAGCAAGGGGATGAGCCTCAGTACTAGTGCTGGGCACCTTATGATGCCCAGTATCCTAGTTTAGTATTGCAACCAAATTTGTTCGGTTTCAACAGTTGGAGTGTCTGATACCTAGTATCGTAGTTTAGTATTGAAAATCAGGCTGCATGCAAGTTGAAGGTTGAAAATGGACTTTACCCTTATTTCAATTAACGTTTTGCACTTTATGTTTATTGATGATCTTTGAGCCCCTGCTTTGTTTAAAACCTACTATTACCTAGTGAAACCTTCGAAATAAAGTAAAGAGCTAACCATGTAATGCCTAAATAGGATCTTTATGTGGTGGAGGATGGCATCTGCGAGGTTGGTGTTGCCTTCCAGATCTTCCATGTGACTCGGAGTCTGTTGGATCCTTTGGTCTTGATGTCATTGTTTAATATAGCACAAAGCGATAACTTGAATCAATAACGGGCATGGGAACAAGCAATAAAACACTGGAAAAAGGAAGAAATATGATCCACATAACTCTAAATAGAGATACAATAGCTAGATTACATTTTTAGAAAAATTCTGGTACCAATTTCCTACTTTTAAGACTTAAAATGAACTAGCTGTGAAATTTTGAGAAAGACTATTACATGTTTGTTGTACTCTTCTATTCCTGGATAGCCACTCTGCTTGGTATGTTTGTGGAAAAAAAAAATTACAGAATGTGGATGCTAACAGGTGAACCAGACCTAGCTCAGATCAAGTCATCTTTATATGTGCTTAATGAAAGACTGATGCAGTTCGCGGACTGGCTATTGGAGATAGTTGCACTGGGTGATCTGGATGCCTTTTTTCCTGCTGCAACCCGAGAATATGCACCAATTGTTCTACAGGTTTGGAAAGATCCTGCTATTCAAGCAACATATAAAAGGAATAACGAGTTACAATTTCTTCCAGATGTTGCCAGCTATTTTCTGGATAGGGTAAGACTGACACTTGAGTAGTCATGATAAGAGTGATATTCACTTTCTCATTTTTTGTAACTTATTAAAGATTTTTTGTACTTCGCTTAAAAAAAAGAACATTGTAGGGCTGTTCCACTCCAGGTTCACCAAAAGCAAATTCTGTTGCGTAATTACATCAGCGATATTTTTTTTCAATTGTTCTGACGGGAACTTTTCACATGTTTGCAGGTGGTTGAAATATCAAGTAATGAATATGAACCAACAGAGTTAGATATTCTGTATGCAGAGGGTATCAACCAATGGAATGGCCTCTCTTTGCTTGAATTCTCACTTGATGACCAATATCCATTCCCTGACTCTTACGTAGGCAAACCTGATGATCCATCCATGCAAACAAAGTAAGGGTGATGGTTTGACAATGCTGTATGTTGTTTCAGACATTCTGCTTGTCTTGTCCGGTCACTGCAACAATTTTATGGTAGCATCTGCAACCTTTTCTTTAGTGCTTACAGTGACTTGTCCGCTCTTTACCTGGGCAGATATCATTTAATCCACATCAGTTCTAAAGGACTTAATGGAGGCTTGAGGTGTTTGGAAATGCTAGAGGGACGAGCCATCGTTTTCTGCATCTCGCTGACTGACTATGATCAGATGTGGGTGCAGAGCTCAGGAGAGCTCTGCAACAAGATGATCGCCAGTAGAAACCTGTTCAAGGACGTGATCAGCTACCCTTCCTTTGAGGGCACCCCCTGCGTGCTTCTACTGAACAAGTATGATGCATTCGAGGTGAAAATCAACCGTGTACCCCTAACGGTATGTGACTGGTTCACTGACTTCAGCCCAGTGAAGCCACACCACACCCATCAGTCACTTGCCAGTCACGCCTACTACTACATTGCGCTGAAATTCAAGGACCTGTACTCCTCCATCAGTGATCGGAAGCTCTTTGTGTTCCAGACAAAAGCCCTAGAGCGGAAAACTGTTGACAATGCATTCAGGTACATCAGGGAGGTGCTGAGATGGGACGATGTCAAGAACAGCGATGCTTTTGGCAGCGTTGAGGAGTCTTTTTGTAGTATGGACATGAGCTCCTCATCGTAGTTTGCTGATAATGAAGTTTCACAGCTACCGTTGATGCTGATTCTTTTAGGTCTTGTTTGGATGTTGTTGGATTCACCATAGTCCACAGGTGTTGGGGTGAGGATTGAGGTGTAATTTGGTTTAAGTTCCACTCCAATCCACTCTAACACATGTGGATTGATGCAAATTCGATTATATCCAAATAAGGCCTTATTTGATCCAAGGTTCTATGTAAGTATCCTTGCTTTTTAACACCTCAATAGTAAAGTAGTAGCAATATGCTTTCATTGATTCATTTATACCTGTTAGAGCAACTCCAGCAGGGTCCCTATTTAAGCCCCATAGCTAAATATGGGTGCTCAGGTAAAAAACACAACTCCAGAGCATCCAAATTTGTGTGGGCACCCAAATCCCCCTTCGGACCCTATTCCTGGGGCTCTAGGCCAAGCCTGGGTATTGCAGTTTCACGCTGTTTTTTCTCGCACCTTTGGTCACACTCGCTCTCTCCCCGCCTGTGCGACGCTGATTTTCCTTGTGCGCGCTCGCTCACTAGGGTTCGTGCTGCTGCCAGCTCACCCCTCGTCTGTCATCGTTATGTTGCGTGCTTGCAATTAATTAAGTTGTGATGTGTGCTGTTGTTTCTAAATCTAGAATAACATTTTGCATCTGATAGGAATGCAAATTCTCTAGAGCATAGGTGGGCGACAATTCACAAAGAGTGTCAGAAGTTTCAAGGCTTATTTGAGGAGGTGACGTGTGCTGTTGTTTCCAAATTTATGTTTGAATTTAAATTTGAATATTCATTATTTTTTATCATATTTTTGAGTATGGTGCTTTAGAGTTACAATTTAAATAAATTATTATATAGTGTGGTATTCTCAAATACATATGCATATAGTGTGTGAAAAAATAGAGGGAATTGAGAAGTAGGAGCCTTGTTTTGGGTGCTTTTGCTGGAGTCCAGTCCTAAAAACAGGGTCCAAATGAACAATAAAGGCCTTATTTTAGGGGCTATTGCTGGAGATGCTCTTAATCTTGGGAATAAAAATATGGAGTATTTTAGGGGCTATTGCTGGAGATGCTCTTAATCTTGGGAATAAAAATATGGAGTATATCATCGCATGTACGAGGAGCACCAATCATGCATTTCGTTTTGGACGCTTGGACCAAAGGTTCTTTCCCCTGCTTTATTATTGAATTGAATACCAGCTTTTTAAAGACAGGGTTTTCTCGAGACATTTCCCTACCACATCCCAATTCCCACCTGATGCACAAGTGCAGATAACTCTATTGCTTACCATTACCAACCTCTATAACTACAAATATGAACCAATCATAAGTTTTACCAAATTCTCACGCTTGGCCTGACATGAACAAAAACAACAGCAACAGGATCATAAGCGCTCGCTCAGATATAAAATAGCAAGCCTATGTGGAGTCGTATAAGTGCAATCATAATGTATTTGGACCAATAGTCCATATAAGTGGGTCTAGTGATAGTGGTCCTGTTAGAAGAGTCAAGGTCCTATTGGGCCTTAGCCTGTTAGGGTTAATTAGTCGCTTGCTTAGGGGCCAAGTAAGACATCTTCTCTGTATAATGAGAGGAGATGTATCAATCTAAAAGAAAAGAGATTAGAAGGAAATACCTTCTTTCTTGCCGGCCGTGGGCGAAGCCCCGCGGCCGGCGTTCCCAGCGCCCCTCACAGCCCTAGCCGCGGTCCTCTGCCTCTCTTTCATGAACAGTACCCGCGGGTACTGTAGTGGTACTGTAGCTTCGGCCGCCGCCCCTCTTCCTCCTCAATTCTCCCCATCCCAATAACACCACATAACAGGTCCATAACTATTTCTGTCTCTACAATGTAGCAAGACCAAAATGAACTATTCGCGTGGATCCTATAACAATAAAAACATCAAACCACTGTCTAACAGCACACAAGTGAGAGAGAAGACAGAGAAAAGTAATGTTTCTCTATTCTTATGGGTGGTCTATAAGAATATGGGTGGCTGTTACTGTAGAATACTTTATGGACTAGTTACATAATGTTTCAAGCAAGCAGTAGGGAATATTTAAATACCTATGAACTACTTTTTCATCACATTATGCTTGCTCAATGGTGCAACTTGCTTGATTCATTTGGCCCTTCCGACCTTCACGGCAGGCTTTGCTGCCCTCCCACGAGGCTCCTCATTTCCCCCGCAACGACCTCATCCGGCTTCTGACATCAGCTGGTAAAGGAAAGGAAACAATGTTTAGTTGAAGCGCAATCCTTTTCACCACGAGTTCTCGGCTTGATTGAGTGGGAACTAGGAAGGGACCTTCTGTAGTTGCACCTGATGCATTGCCGAGCTCACAAGGTTTCTAAGGGCGATCGTACACTTCTGTGTCAGTTTGGGGTGTATCGCACAAGAGCCCTTGTGCTGGTTCAGGCCCAAAAGAACATGTGGACCGAGCACTGACACCGCTATTAGTTTCATCATAAGGTGCCCATCACTAGTATTGAGGCTCATCCCTTTGCTGGGTCTGGGCGGCTTTCGGAGCTAGCGGTTGTTCACGAGTCGGAGTTTTGCCTCACTCCCAATTGCTTCGCCGTGGTTGGTGCCTCTCAAGCAACTGTCAGAGAGGATGTGTGCTCGGGACTTGTTTGAGGAAATTGCATGCGCCAAAGCATACCCTCTTTGTGAGCGTTTTCAAATTGTGAAGTTTGGTGAGGGTTGTTGGTGGTTTCTTAACGATCAAATCCGACCGCCAATTAAGATCTAAAAACAGGAGAAATGAACAAACTTATGACACATATGCTTTTACTATTGACATAGTTCTGCTTGTATTGCAAGATTACTATTTTGCAGGATTTATACTAGAATACAATGGAATTATAGTCGAAATGCGCCATCAGAGAAAGCGTAATGCAAATCTTACACCAAAGTATAAAGAAGACGACCCATCCAACCGACCAATCTGGGCCAAAACCCACCAAGGCTGCGCTCCAAGTCCACTCAGGAACCGACCACAAACATGTATAAGTAGGAGGGTGGAACTCTCCCACAACACAACATTTGAGCCATTACACCTCCACTTCTCCACTTGTAATCTTTTACTTTTTAGTAGTCTTTGGAGCTAGCAAAGCTATCAAGGAGAGCTTGGCTCCTCGGAAGAAAGGATCTTTGGTATGAATAATATGAAGAATTATTCCAAAGTCTTGCTCTCATTTTATCAATACACTACTACACTTGCACCCTTCACAGCCGCGTCGCAACCAACATAACAGTCCAATTTCGGCCTCGGCAATAAGCTGTCGGCAGTGATAGTCGTAGCCATCACTGTCGCTATCTCAAACCGATTGGGAAGTACACAACACCGCCACATTGGCTTATCAACCGTCTGTGATAAGGTCCTTACTTCCGTCGCATTGGAGCACGACTCGCCTATGTCGGTATGCACTAACACCGCCACATGGCCTATGATCCGTCCGTGATTAGATCCTTATTCCGTCACATTGAGGCCCGACCCACCTGTGTGGGATACACTAACACCGCTGTATTGGCTTATGATCCGTCCATGATCAGGTCCTTGTTTTCGTCGCATTGGAGCACGACCCACCTATGCAAGGCGAACATCACAGTCGCTTCAGCGTATGAACCGCCTGGTCACCGTCGCATTGCAGTACGATCCACCCGTGATGATCCTTTAGTCGGTGTCGGTTTAATAAACGATTTAGCGGTGATACACTATTAACCCCTGCCACATCAGACGAATAACGGCGGTGATGGACGTTTGTTTCACCATCGGCGAGTGGTACGGCGGTGATGACAAAACAACCCACATCCAACGGTGACAGAATTGCATTCGGTTTTCATAATGTATTTACTAATTCAGTTGGGCCTTAATAACTTACTGAACACACACCATACAAATATAATGATTACACATCATTCATCATATCCACAATGAAGAGTACTTGTAATAATAATAATGCTCGACACTAATATAACAACCGTGTCAACTGATGAATTAACACAAGCGGTACATAGATAGCAAAGGTTTTGCTCCTTACAGACTTACATAACTAAAACGAGGTAGATGTGCTCCGCTCCTTCAGATTGGCAACTCCTCGATCAGCTTGGCGGCAAATGCATAATGGAACCCCTCTTCTTCCTCCCATAGACATTATATGAAAATCTTTCAAAAGCACTGAGACTCCGAAACCTGCACAATGCAAAGCAGTAGAATTAATAATATTCAACATACCATTAGTTTAGTTACTAAGCCAAAATTGGACTATATATAGACTCAAAACAACTCCCTACCTGAACAAAGAAATGTCCTAACAACAAAATACAGCATATGCACTTTTACTGCTCTGCTAATGACTCCATGAACAAGGGAACATAAGACAGATAGTGAGGTCCATTCAAATAAATACTCTAGGTACTTCTAGGATAGAGGACGACTCGGGCAGGGAGGACATGAACTTTTCTGTGGCTCATGTCATATGCCATTAGTGTTTTGTCCTCCCCAACAAGGAAAATCAAATTCCATTCTAGGTGAACTGAAATCACTCTATAGTCCGCATTGGCAGCCTCGAAACCGAATCAAATATTGTTCAGTCCAAATAGTTACAGCGTGTCCACTGTATGCTTCAATGTCCATTTACTAGTACCATAGTCTTTAAGGATCCATATTGAAAGGTTAGACATATTGAAAATATCAGTAATACATAAACACAACTGACACTGATCTCTATGGATGGACAATGCAGGACCTGGTGACCTAAGAATTTTCCTCCATGTCTTTCCCTCCATATCAACAACAACTATCTGGAACACCTCCAGCATGTGCATAAAACCATTAAGAAACATAGTTCCTGAAAATTTGAATACTAGAATATCCTCTTCCCATTCAGATTCTTTACACATTCATGCTCCAGTTTTGGATGAGTAGATGCTGACAACTAACACCACAGGCGACTTTACCCACAGTTCTACCACATGGAAGTGTGAGGAGATTGTGGGATCGAACCCCAAGAGAGTTGAACCATAACAAAGGCTGCTATGCGATAGTACCACTGATTTGTTAGTCACCGGATTGCAGACAACATAGCGAAGCCCAACGCACCAGCAGAGGAAGAGGCCTCTGCAGCAATCTGAGATGACTAATTGTAAGCTAATTGGGCCTTAGTAGCTTACTGAACACACAATGTACTTTTTATAATAACAATGGACGCTAACATGACAAAGTTCATCAGCTGATGTTGCATAATAAAGGTACCGATCTCTACAATAACAATGGATGCAATTACAAAGCCATACCATATAGCGGTTTGCACATACAAAGCAACACCCCACCAACATCACAGTGAGGTAACAGTGTTCAAAATCAACAAAAGACATTCTTTTTTGATTAACTCTGTTACACTTTTTATTCACCAGACATACAATAACAATGATCTATCAACAACTACAGTTATGATAACAAAAAGCTTAGCCCTGTTCTTCAGCACTACTTCAGCAGTACTTTTCAGCGAACAAACAGTGTTTTCTCTCACAACAAATCAGTATAAGCATCGACATAAGCCAAATTTTAGCGATGACCATAGGATTATCCCCGCACTGAGCGATGGACATCTCATGAAGTGTAGAAGCCGGACGAAGGCGTAACTAACCTTCACCGTGCCTCCGAATCTTCGCCATGAGCAGGGATGATGTCTGGAAGAAGCCTAGGGTAGAACCACCTCGCAGAACTCCCTCTAACATCTGAGAGGATGAGGAGCCCCACAAGGAGCCTTGCCCGCACTGTCTTCGTCAATGTTGGGGAGGAACGCATGGCACGACATCGAGAGATCCCAGGCCTTTGTGTCCCTCTTCGTCGTCAAGGGTGAGAGGGAATGATTTCTTATCTCTATGACTGCCTTGCATTAATCCTTTGAATATGCAGGGCTATCTCTTATGCTGCGGTACATCAGCCAACTCTGGCGAAGGTTGGACTACAATTGATGCTGCGTGAAGCACTGCTCGCTGGGTTATCTTCATCCTCCGGGTCATATGATAGTCAGGACGATGTTCGAAATCTTATCCGTGAAAGGAGTAATGTTGATGAAGCTCATGCTAGGGCAGCAGGTAAAATTTCTTTAAAGTGTCTTTGCTTTTATATCCATGACTTTATTCGGTAATCCTTCATTCTCATTAGATCTTGAGGAACAACTGGCTGCTTCTCGTTGCGAGATCGAGGAGGCTCATTACTGGGAGATCGATCTGGAGAATCGCCACGAGACCCTTCGACATGTAGCACTTGGCGCAGTTGCGACAGTCAACATTAGGGGTGTTTCTCTTGAAGATCGCCTGTAGATATCCCGGTTCATGCCAGAGAAGTGGCAACTCATGGGGTGCGCTATGGTGCCCGTGCCGCTTTGGCTATAGCGCAACTGCGTTTAGGGCACGAGCTTCGTCATCTAGAACCTATTTTTTCGGACACTGATTGGCTTGAAGATAAATAGGACCTGATTGGAGACTTCACAGATGCTGCCGAGGCTATCGCAGTGACCATTCATGCACAAGATGTTGTAAACAATGTTTTCTTAGGACCATAGATTATATCTAGGGTTTTATAAATTATAAGTAAATAATCTACTGTTTGAATGTCACTTTTCATCATATGTCTTTTATTGTTTTAAAGGCGATACTCTAGTTGCTAGCTATTTTGAGCCGGTGAGACTCGGCTATCAAGCATCAACCTAAATGAAATACTTTAGTAGTACTTCTTTACGTATTTTTCATTGAGGTCTACGCAATAACAGATCTTTATCATACGGTGGTTTGCACATACAAAGCAACAGATGGCGCTGTCATAATCTTGGTACCCTCCGAGGGTCGAGGGATGCAGTCTCGATCCTCCTAGGTACAAATATTATGGAATCTAAAGAACAACGCAGCACATCACAAAACTTGAAGCACCCCCAATCGAGTATGCAGCCTCTGAATAGGAGAGAACCAGATGATTGCAGATCTTCTATTAACAAGAGCTGCAAGCAGATTTACAATCATCAAGGTCGAGCTCCTATTTAGTGGCAGCACCTCACCAAGGATGGAGAAGGAGCACCTCGCAAAACTTGCACCTACATCTCAGTGAGGTTCTTTATATTCCATAACCTTGCTACCTCTAAGGGTCGAGGGATGCAGATCAGCATCTCGATGCTCAAGGGAAGCAAGGTTATGAATCTAAAGCACCTAATCTTGAAGGCCTTCTCCAAACACTAGCATCCCTGTGAGGTGCTTTATCTTCATCTTGCACCTCTCATGGGTGCAAGGATGAAGACAAAGCACTTCTTGGCGATGAGGAAAGGTGATTAGCTCACGAGTGTGTGGATTGAGCCCAAGAGGTGGATCCAAACCCTGGTTAAATAGGCCAACCTTGAAGATAGAGAAGTGCAAGTAATGGTGATGCAATTGTGTTGTGGATAGTTGGGAAATAACTCACGTTGACTTCACCGCCGATAGACCAAACGGTCATGGAGGGCCGGTGGCCATAACATGCATCCTAGTCGGCTCGACTTTTCATGCGATTGAGAAAATACCACTACCGCATCTATTGTTAACCTGTCAGTGGTAGAAGTTTCAACTGCCGGTTTCCTTCCTCAGAAGGCCTCGCTATTGGTCCAACCGGCAGTGGAAGTATAACATCGACGCTTTTATCGCTATGGTAGTGAAAGTGACGACGGTGAAAAGTCAATCTGTAGTAGTGATATAGTTGTGCTATTGAACTAGAGTATAGTTGTCATGTTATGATCTTGACATATGAACTAGCATATAGTTTCTATGTTATGAACTTAACATGTAAAACATTATGCTTAATCATTCATATAACTTATATGATTAGAATTAGAGCTATGTCGAGGTGGCGGTTCATCGTGCCTTCGGGTGTGCCCAAGTCTTTTACTTGTCGATCCGTTGGGTTAGAGTCCTAGGGGGACTTGGGTAGTTTCTGTGTAATCAGGCGTGGTGCCCGGGTACATAGGAATAGGTGAATCCATTTCCTACTCCACGGTTGAGGGGTAGGCGGCAGGTGGTGATAGCCCTGTCCATCCCTCATAATTCCCCATGTTTGGGTAGGGTGTAGAAGTCTAAATTGTCACATGAGATTGTTGGCAGACCAGTACTCGGTAGCCTCCCGACCCAACTCATGCCTAGCTTTTGCTCTAACCATGTAATTTGTATGATCATCAACTATTCTTTGCAAGGCTATATTAGATCAAGCCTACTCCACTTAGAAACATTCTTTTATTCTTTGTTTCTCTTTTATCCTTGAGGTTGGCCCAAGTGTGTGTCTACTATCCTAAAAATACCATGTTTACCCCTGTTATAAACTTTGGTCCACTTTTCAAGCATGTAATCTTGTTCATATCTATACTAGAGTCTTTACACCATGCCTTTAGGAAAATATAAATAACGATACCCTAAATACTTTTGGGTGAAATGCTGCAACGATAGATTCGTGCGCTTATGGATATTTTCTGTAATCGTTAAGAACTATCGTGTTCGTTTTCCTTGGTGGTGTTGCTAAGATTTATCCAAATCTTAGTGATGGTGCTAAGAAATACCAACAGGTGTTTCTGGCGCCGTTGCTTGGGATGGATTCTATCTCTATACTTGGTGATTGCGATAAGAAATGCCAAGAAGGATGTCATATTTGCAGTATCCAGCGAGCAATCCATCCAAAACAATGTTTTCAAATAGCCTAAGGGCTAAGCATATGTGTATACATGTATAAAAGGTCCTTGTCAATGGTTTGTTATATTTTCTTCAAATTTCTTTTCATTTCGAACTATTGATCAAAACAGGCTAAACAAACAATTAAATGGATATGATAGACCACCATGTTTAAATAGGCTAAATGATCATTTAGGCAAACAATGGTTTTGTGATTTTATTTCTTTGTCAAAAAAGTTCAAATAGAACTCGATACATAAATTGTACAAGTTATATGTAGGATGAACAATCACAGGATTAGTACCCACAACACTTGCCAAAGGACATACTTGACCCTTAGGATAATTCATCGGCATGCCATAGGGAAAATTCGTGGTCCTAGGAGCCGATGACACCGATATCGAGCAATTAGGCACGACAGACGCATGATTGATGGGTTTCTTAGTCTAGCATTACGTTGCATAGTAAGAATCCTCTCAAACAACTTGGATTCTCGTTCCTCCCAAAGTTGTTTCACTTGGTCCAAAGTAACCACAGAAGATGAATCACTTATAGGTGGTGGTGTTAACTTGGATGCAATAGTGGTTGGAACCTCAAAGGTGTAGATGTTGATGGGCTTTAATTGTGTAGCTACACTACTCGATCACCAATCCATTAGGCAACCTACTAGAGCTGCTACCACTTTGGCTGCGTTCTTCTTCCCCACCATCTTGCAAAGATCCTCTATGAGTTGATCAATAATGGTAGGATGGATGATGTTCTTCTCATTGGACACATTGGTGAGATCATCCTTTCCATTGTTGTCATGATCCTTAGGCATCTTGAACATAGATTGATCTTCTATCCCTAAGTAGAGTCACCAAAAAGTGTGTTGATGTCAATTAGGGTCACACACCTAGAAGAGCTAGCACGTCCAAGATCACACATCACCTATCACACGTAGCAAACAACTCCAAAACCAGCAAGATTGATCAAGGGATTGATTAGGCCAATTCAAAGCTTGTCCCTCGTTGCAAGAACTTGGTAACACCTCCTGGGAAGACCCATCAGGGAGATGCATGCCTAAGGTTGTCCTAGGTGTAAGGACCATGATGCCTAAGAGGGGAGGGGGTGAATTAGGCAACTTAAAATTATACTTCTAACTATGGCCTCTAATTTTCACCTTAGCAAAACCTATGCAAATAAATAAACTATCTAAATGTGCAACTACGGTTTTGCTAATGTGTTGCTATCTCTCCCATAAAAGAGTTATGTGTTGGCATTTCCTAGCACCACTACTAAAAATAGAATTAATCCTACTCTTAGCAATGACACTAGAAATGGTATGGTAATTATTAACTTATCATTTTTACAATAGCCACCTATGATTACTTACATCTCTAATATTAAACTAGGTTGTCATCCCTAGTAATGAAATTAGAATCTAAAGATATGAATGAAAAGAATTCTGCAAGCGGACAGATAATTATACGATTGTAGCATTTTACCTAGAGTATTACTAGGTTGTCGATTTATAATTTTACCACTGGGAAGGTATGACTATGCACGTAGTATTGATAATTTATGATTATGCATGAGAGAATGAACCAATATCACACGCTCTACTCAAAACAGGGGTAAGTCACAAGATAAATATAGATATATATATGATAAGTATTGATCAAGCATCATGATAAATAAATAAATTACTCAGAGCACTCTAACTATGGCAATAGCATTAGTCAAATCAGAATATTGGAGGAATAATTTCTAAGTCATTCTTTAATTACAAGTCAATGAATGTTTCAATTAGTGCAATTACATCTAATAGTCATCATTAATGTTACTATCGCATCCACAGATAAGGAACATCAACTAGGAAGGATCGGAAACATAGTCCTCCCCTCCTTCGAGACCGGGTTCTACAAGTCCTACACACGGGGGGTGGACTACATAGGACTTAACATGCCTGTCACACCCGCGATCTACCACATGTCCCCGCATGTAGGGGGCATTCACAGATAAACAATATCTAAGCACCACGCTTACATAATGCCTACCACCCACCCATAGATCCTATATGTTAGGATGGGCGCTATACGAACATATGCATGAACTTAATAATAAACTAACTATACTAGACATATAACCAAAGTAAACAATGAACATTGCAATCAAGAACATATAAAAGATGAAGATTAATATTGACATAAACATTATAGCAAGCACACAAAAATGGTGGAGAATACAATGAGAGAGGGGTACAAAGAATTATACCGAACCACGCTCTTGCCAACGTCGGGAATCCAAGCTTATAATCTTCTTGCCTCCCTCTAGACCTAATCTAACTAGGTAAAGCTCTAGAACTAGAGGAACTCTGAGGAATTAGGGTTTCTGGCTCTAGATGGCTTGATCTCCAAATGACTTGATGCCTTCAGGGGAGGAGGGTTGAGGTCTCCTTATATAGCTCAAGGGGTCCAACGTGAGCCCTTGGATCAATCCGACTTGAGGTACGGCTGAGATGCATCCTAGGAGACGGTGGAAGAATACTTTAGAAGCTCATAGAGAAATCCCCCAGGGGGCCAGGCAGCCTGCAGGTGGGGCCGGCCGGCCCCACTTGGCAGCCCCTCACCTTCTGCTTTGTTTCGGTGTCTTCTCATGTCTTCTAGAGTCTTCTTGCGCATATGCCGTATTTTAATTTTGAATTTTTCTTTGACAAATAGGTCCCTCTTGGTGGTTTTCTGAAATAATCCCACAGAGAACAGAGATTCACCAAAACTCGTGAAATTTGTCAGTTTATACCCTAGACCTATGTATATTTTCTCATTTGTACCATTTCTCATGTTTATTCAACTATAAATTGTTGACGTTATCCACCGTCAACATTATGCAACCTAGGTTCCAATCCTATCAACTAGCCTATCAACTAAGCGAGGAAGGTAAAGCACACAACCAAGATTACAATATAAATGCAGAAGCTAAAGATGAGGTAGAGATGCAAACTCCCATCGACAACTCTAATATTTTTACCGAGGTATCAAGACGCGCACAAGCTTTCCCCAAGTCCTCATTGGAAACCCTCGGAAGGGCCAAGCTCTCGGTTAGGTAACTCCATAGATAGTCCCTGGCCTTCTCCATGCGCAAGTGGGTCTCTAGTGTGCCTTCTAGCAAGCCTCTCCTGGACCACTCCCTGCTGTCTTCACTATCAAGCTTTCAACTGAAATGCCGTAGGCCTTGTTCCCTCTTTACACGGTGGTGGCCACACCACAAACGCGGTTGGTGTGGCCTCGCAAGACTTACAAACCCCGCCGAGTACAACAATGGTGCATGCAAGCATCGAGAGATAAGAGGTGTGCAAACCTCACTAAATACTAGGCCTAAACCTAGAGCAATTGCATAAGCGGTGGTCTAACTAACCTAAGCACTTCCCAAAGCACCGACACTAATTACCTAATATTTCACTAAGCGCTTTGGTGGCTAGAGCAACTAAAATTGAGTCTCAACTCATATAGCAATTCCTTGGGCTCTCACCATGCCAATTTGGCCTTCCATGGGGGTACTTATAAGCCCCCAACCAAATAGAGTCGTTGGTCCCTTTGGAGGGCTTTTTCTGCCACCTCCAGATCGGACTCTCGGGGGTCCGGACCATCTCGCCAGGGTCCGGTTCCTCCCAAATGGTCACTGACAGCCAACCGTTATGAGCGCTGTGAGGCTGACATGTGGTCCATCGTCCGGACCAGACCATTGATGGTCTAGAGCTTTCAACCAGACTGAGTCTAGAGCTCCATGCGCTCTTTGGAACCTCTCTGGATGCCTCCGGACCAAGCTCACCATGGGTCCTGATAGTTCCTATTCACTAGGTCTGGTTCACCCTGAAGCTAGGGTATGCAACTGGACTCTTGGTCCATTGTCTGGACCCTTGTTCACCAGGGTCTGAAGCTCCTGTTTTGCTCCGTTGACTTCTTTTCTTCACGACCTTTGCGTCCGTCTTAGTTCCACACTCGTGCCTGAACTTTGCTTGATATTTTTGGGTCTTCTCCTCAGCTTCTAATGCCTTGCCTGAGGTGTCGATCATCGAATCACCTCGTCACCTTCGACCAAGTCACGTTTGCATGCTATTGGACTCTAAAATAAACACTCGCAAATTCATTAGTCCAATTTGGTCTTGTTGATCATCAAACACCAAAATCCAAACTTAAATGGGCCGAGGTCCATTTTCCTTACACTAGGGTCGGCAAGGCCACCTAGAACACCACTGGATCTCATGGAGAGATGCAACAAACAACAAGAGATTGGAAAAATAGGGTAAAAGTGGATAGCAGATGTAAAAATTTGATTATATGTTGGATCTCTCAATCGGCCATGATCCTCCCGTTTATATAGAGGGGATGGTCTTGTCCCAGTAGGAAACTTGTCCAGATCATAATCTCAAAGTTTCACATGCCAAAAATAGATCCAGAACTAATTTGGAAACCAATTAGTTCGGACTAGGACACGTCGCGGAGTTAGGTAGCCTGGTCGGTCGGCCAGCAATAGGGAAATCGGCCTGGCCGGTTTGACAGGCTGAACACTGGCTCCTTGCCTTTTCCGCATCCAAGTTCCGAAGTCCTTTTAGGCCTTTCACTTTTGGTTGTCAGTGTTCTAGTTTGTTGTTTGTAATTTCTTTTATGATGATGTTGGTACTGAAGATTGCTTATGAAGGCATAGCAACATGGCATTCAATTTCAATTCTTTTAGTTCTTATAAATCCTATTTTGTAACACACTTTAAGTATTTGACACAGAAAAATTCTAGTGAATGCAAACCTACTTCATAAGGCCTCACTTTAACTTGGCCAATGCCAATAAACTGAACAACAAGACCAGCCCCACCCATGGCATGCTTTTTGCATGCCTTATTTGTTTTGTTGATGTTTCCTTGAAAATTTCATAGATAGCTTTGCCCCAATTTTCCACTGTGAAAGTATCTTGTTTGTTGCTAGATGCCTTTTATTACTTTTTAGCATCACAAGACCATAAGATGTTCATAATATTCCAGGACCTTGAAAAGGTGTCCTTGAATATTAGGTTTTGAATGTAACTATCCAATTTATATAGATCATACATGTGAATAATGGTTAGAGAGGAAGCTACGACATGAGTCAATTGGTAACTAATATTTCACTCAGATTTTGTGGATAGCACTTGACATATTGTATTAGTGAATTGATGAGGGCGGGACTGGTTTCGATTGTTTATTTTTATGTATGACCTGGTCCAAGAACTATGCAGGATCACTGCCCTACTCTGTGTTTCTTTTTTTTTTGAAATGCCTACTCTGTGTTTCTACTAATCCTACAAAAGGGTGACCAGTGCTGCATCAGTATTTATGAGAGGGTGTCATGTTTCCAATATGCAATGAGCAATCCCTCCAAGACAATGTTTTCAAATAGCCTAAGGGCTAACTATATGTGTATACATGTATGAAAGGCCTTGTGGACGGTTTGTTATGTTTTCATCAAATTTCTTTTCATTCTGAACTATTGATCAAAACTGCCATTTAAACAGGCTAAACCGACACTTAAAGGATATAATACAGATGACACGACATACCACCATGTTTAAACAGGATAGATGATCATTTAGGCAAAAAGTGTTTTTATGTTATTTTTTGTCAGAAATCAAACAGAACTCAACACATAAATTGTACAAGTTATATTAAAGTGTATTTGTAGTATAAAAATTCAAAATATGGTGACGTGTCAAGTTATCCAAGTTAACATCCAATTGACATGTCAAGGAAAAATCCAAGCAATGAAAATTTATGTGTATCTATGAATAGCATATATAATACAAGATATATTAAGGCCTTAGACAAATTCGGTTGGAGAACATTGTTAGTCCACCTCAGCCTTCCACA
This sequence comes from Saccharum hybrid cultivar R570, assembly GCA_038087645.1. Lineage (NCBI taxonomy): Eukaryota > Viridiplantae > Streptophyta > Magnoliopsida > Poales > Poaceae > Saccharum > Saccharum hybrid cultivar. Next base: position 26,617,212 of record JAQSUU010000066.1, on the reverse strand, counting down.
ATACAATGCAAGCCTACTTTTAAAAAGTGGTGACTAGATCTGATGTGGCATTGGCCACATCATGCAAGCTCATGTCACCCTATCCAACTTTTCAAGGAAAGAACTGATGTCCAAATCAACAAAATTCCACGTCATGACTACCTTATCTGGAATCAACTTTCAGTTTAGCAAAGGCCAAAATTCCATCATAGTATAGGTTGCTATAAATACGACCCTAATAATCAACTCTTGTCCATCACCTTCATCTAAACAACAGTTAGATCTCACTATCTGCACGATTGTATAATCAAATACCATGGCATCACAAACAACCATAATGCTTGCCCTGGTTGTGCTGCTTGCTCTCTCTACGATTGCTACTGCCACAACCACTTCCCTACAAAATGGCCCACATGTGACGGGAATGACAGTGATGGATCCATGCATGCAGTCATGCATGATGCAACAGCCATTAGCATGCATGCAGTCATGCATGATGCAACAACCATTAGGCATGATAATAGGTTCACCCTCCCTGATGATGAGAATAAATTCCATGGTCTCGTGCATGCAATCTTGCATGATGCAGCAAGCGTTCTCCATAGGGGGCTCATCATTGCCAACAATGATGGTGCGGCAACAACTATTCTCCATGGTGCAACAACAGTGCTGCATGCAACCAATGATGATGCAGGGTGTGATGTCACCACTGTGCCACTGTGGCGCTATGTGCCAGATGATGCAATTGCAACAGATGCGAATGACGCCACAACTGCCTTCCATGTGTAGCACTATAGCCATGCCAACTCTGGAGGCCTATGGCTAAAAGCCCTTTCCTTGTTGTGCATTCTAGATAGATTGATATCCATGTGCTGCATTGTATTCCAATAATAAGGTCTCACATACCATCGTGTGTGATTCACCAGAAATAAAATGTTGAATATGATGCATATATTATGGTAACTACATCCAGTAATGTCTCCTAATGTTGGTGCCTTAAAACGTTAGCTAAGAACCATGTCTCTTAGTTAGCTTGAGATGCTATTCTTCTTTCTGGCAATATGATCAGGTACTTCAAAAGTGCAAAGATAAAATGTTCTAGCTAGCCAGGGTTCGAAAGTTGGAAACCCCTCCTTCTCCCTTATGCCCAAAGTTCAAGTGATATATGGACAAATATGCAACTGATTTGGCTACGTTTTATTTTTCTTCATGTTCCAAATCAGCCATTTAGTAGTCCTCCTTTTCTCCCCCACTCCCACCCGTCTCTGTTGATGACTAACTGCCCAGCCCGAGAATTATGTCATTTTGCTAGCTGCACCAGGCCTAGTTCTTACCATCATTGCCTTTATTCCCAAATCCTCAACCCATAATCAATTCCCCATTTAGCCATTCGAAACTATATATTGGTGAATATATTAACAACCAACTTGTGAGCTCCAACAGCCCACACAAATGACGCCTCTGACTCGCTCGCCAATGCCCGCCGGACTGCATCCACACGCTTGCCTCACTTGTCACAGTGAACATGCTTCGTCTTTGTTTATAAAGGGTTTAGTTGGAATAATCCTTTTAATTAATCTCGTCCATCTTCTGAAAATCCATTAGATTGTGCAGTCTCTGTTAATCCTTGTTTTTTTGGTACCTTAATGGCCTTAATAAATTTTGCCACTATGGACAAAATTATAGAGAACTGAAATACCTTTCTTTTGACACCTAGATCACCTTCATATGACCTACAGTTTGAGAGAGATAGTTGCTACAAATTTACTGTTGCTATATGGAGACAATCTGTTGCTATATGGAGACAATCTGGACAATTATAGATCTAACTTGTTTTTTGTCAGCTAAATGGAACAATTTCATATTTTCATCTGAACAAAATTTGTAGTGCTTTTATTAAGATTTTCATATTAGTAAAGTACATAATTTTTTGATCAGTATATCTTCAGTTATGAAGTTTGAAGTATGATATCTTGTTCTGTTCATGAGAAAATTTAGTTAAGTCCAGTCGTTGTTCATGCCATGTTGGTGACCTTTTATGCAAATGTATTATTTTCGAAAGGATCAAAGATGTCGCCTAGAGGGAGGTGAATAGGAGTTTCTAAAAATTTATAACTTAAAATGCGAAAGCCGTTAGAGATGGAGTTTCCAATTGCATGGAAACCGCAAATCAAAGTAAACCACCCTGCTAGTGTGATACACTGGGCACATTTGATTTGATGGACATCCCTGGATGGGAGATGGCGGTCCATGGACAAGCAATGTTTGGTTCACGAGCGGAGTTGGATATATTATAGATATCCCTGACAGAGAAATATTCTCCCACATGCTGGATATCCTTGCCACTAAAAAATTGCTGGCGAGCTCATCCATGTTTTCTAATCTTTGTCATTAGTTATATTATTGCTTAGTAATTATGATGTCAAAATTAATTTTGATAAGCACTAATATGTTGATTAGTGCATGTTTTGTATGCTAATTATGATAATAGTGGGGTTAATTAATATATTTTATTTATAATTAGCGATTATCATGACAAAATTAGTGTTAGTGCACATTTATGAGTGTATAATTAGTTTTTATTTTTAAATAATATAAATACAATTAGTCAAGAATTCTCATCCCATCCACTCTCATCCATCCAAATAGAAAAATAGCCCACGCTATCCATCCAACCAAACATGCAACATGCGTATCCATACCCCCAAATTCATGGATAGCCATACCCTATACACCCTTGTCCTCAAACCAAACACACCCTAAGTATATAAAGGTTGCTAAACAAACCTAGGAGCCGAACACCTGCAACACAATTGACTAAACAAAGCAAATAACATTTCAGCACAAGGCCCACAAACCGGACTGGTCTAGTATGCTGACTGGACCTGTCCGGTATCCACTAGCAGTGCAGCCCCCAACTAAAATTTGTCTATTTCGATTCCAACATTACTCCAAAGTTGCAGGGGCCTTCTAGGGGTTATGCAAAGAGATAATGCTGCACACAAACAAGCACAACCCAAGTAGATCAAGGAAAACACAGTTATCAAATTGAAATGCAATGAGACACGATACTTGTTTAACCGAAGTTCGGACTCCCTCGAGTCCTACTCTCCATTGAGGAGGCAATGAGTGACCATTCTGGGGTGCACTCTAGTCGAGTCTCTTTCAACCACAACCCTCGATCCAATAGTTTGATTCCTTCCCTTGAGGAGGTGGAATCGAGCCCTCACAAACCTATTGAGGCACACCACAACCCTTGGTTGCTCTCCGATGGCTCCTAGCCATCTAGAAGCCAAGCTCAAAGAGTAACAAATGTGAATCACAAGATCGACGAATGCCTCAAGCGCTCAAGTGTTGGCTTTTTTTGTCTTTTGCCCTCTATTTGAATTTCACTCAACCCACCAAATTGATTTCACACTAGGGCTCAAATCTCACTAAGAGAGGTGTGGGGAGTGTTTCAAAGGCTCTAGAATATATGTGGGAAGTGTTGATATTTCTTATGACTATTAGAGTTTCCGCAAGCGCATAGAAAATATCAATGTAGCACTTCACTCGGGAGTATTCTAAGGTCGTATTTATGTTTCCCGTGAGAAAGCCTATGGCCAAGATAGTGAAGAATAGGATTTCTTGTGAACTAACTTCTCAAGCAATTGGACGACCTTAGTTGGGGTTAAAACAACTATGGCGCATGTTGCCTTAAGGGTGGCACAATAAGGGAAAGATAAAGATGGATTGATCACTAGAGAAGATAGTAAATCTAGGAGTAGCATTGTAGCTAGTGGGAGACTGAGCGAAAAGAGAGTCCTATGTAACTTCTACTTGCAAGCACAACTTTGTTATAAAACTATAGCAGAATTAAATAACTTAGAGCTAGAGGGACATACAAACACTTTGGGGTGCAACCAGTTCGCTAACCTAGGAGGGATTAACTAGACAAATTTGCCATGAGCCCTACGATTTAAGAACTAGGCCTAACATGGTGGAATACAGAGGATTGACAGGGCTGTAACCACCTACCACTAACTATCGGAAGGCCTAGCCGTATCCACAAGCAAGCCATAGTCTAAGCACCACAATTAATCTATAGGCTCACTACTTCGATCCAAGCTCTGATGAAATGAGATCAAAGCACCCTAACCAAACGATGGAACCCGTGCAAGGTATAACTCTAGCAATATAGAAAGCTATTCTACTAAGTTTAGAGCAAAGCTTCAGAGCACACTTAGCTAAGTAAGTAAACTTGAATAAAATACTTTAGAAAAATAAAAGTATATTCCAAATAAGATAAGTATACAAATAAGGAAAGGTACAAGAGAAGTACAAAGAGCTATAATAGACCTAGAAGACTCTTCCAGATTGACGCGCCAATCTACGGAATTGTACCCAGAAAGGTGGCGATACCCCTTGAACAAGTCACTCTACCCATCATGTTCGACATAGAGGACAATTATAGAACATAGTGCATTAGGTTCGAGGTAGCCGACTTTGATTCTTTGTACCATGCCATCTTCGGGCAAATAGCCCTCACCAAGTTCATGGAGATCTCCCACTACCCGTACTTGTTGTTGAAGATGTTGGGTCCCAATAGTGTACTCTCACCTATAGGCGATTTGAAGCGATCCTACAACTACGATAGTGAGGTTGTTGAGCTTGTGGCTAAGGCCCAACTCTCAAGCTAGATGCAAGAAGTAGCCGAGCTCTCCAAGTAGTTACAGCAAAATGACCTAGAGATACCTCACAAGAAGTCAAGAGCTCTGAAAGCTCCCAAGGAGACCCCACTAAAGATGATCGACTCTTGATAGGCGACCCCTCCAAGATGGCGACCATCAGTGCTAAGCTCAACCAAGCATAGGAAGACATGCCCACCAATTTTCTTAGGGGCAATAAGGAAATTTTCGTGTGGAAACTAACATACATGCTAAGAGTCCTGAGTGAATTGGCTAAGCATAAATTGGAATTGAAACCCAGCTCTAAACTAGTCAAGTAGAGACTACATCAGTTCGCATCGGATAGAAAAGCCAACATCAAGAAAGTGCTCACAAAGCTCCTAGCAGCAAGGCTTATCAAGGAGATCCTCCATCCAGAATGGATCACCACCGGTGCTAGTGAACAAGAAGAACTCAGAAGAGTGGTGGATGTGCGTTGACTACATGGATCTCAACAGGCATTACCCAAAAGACCCTTTCGGGCTACCCCACATCGACCAGATCATGGATGATACCGTTGGCTATGCTCTACTCTTCTTTCTTGAATGCTACTTGGGCTATCATCATATTGCCCTCAAGGAAGAAGATCAAGAGAAGACTTTGTTTATCACACCTTTTGGTGCATATTGCTACACCACAATGTCTTTTGGGTTGAAGAATGTTGTTGCTACCTACCAGTGGGCTATCCAACATTGCTTGAGTACTCATATAGGGTGCAACATAGAAGCCTACATGAATGACGTGGTTATCAAAACTAGAAGTCCTGAGACCCTAATTGAAAACATGGTTGAGACCTTTGCAGATCTATGGAGATTTTCATGGAAGCTTAACCCGACTAAATGCACCTTTGGTGTACTGTCAGGGAAGTTACTCAGCTCTGTCATAAGCCATCGTGGGATCAAATCCAGTTTGAAGCATATCAAGGTGATTACTCAGATGGCCCCCTGCAATCTGTTAAGGATGTTCTAGAAGCTCATAGGATGCATATCCGCCCTCAACAAATTCATCTCTAGGCTTGCCAAAAAAGGACTACCCATCTTCAAGCTACTCAAGAAGACATGGAAAATTTGAATGGACTACCAAGGCGAATGAGGCGTTGAAGAGGCTAAAGATTTTTCTAACAAGCCCTCCAATCCTCACTTCGCCAGGCGAAAAAGACACCTTGTTGATCTGCATCACAACAACAACTAACGTGGTCAGCATGACAATCATTGTGGAACAAGTGAGGAGGAAGGCCATGGATACAAGGTACAGAGGCCAGTCTACTTCATCAGTGAGATTCTATCAGAGTCCAAAGTCTAGTACCGCAAGTCTAGAAGCTACTCTATGCCTTGTTTACATCGTGCAAGCTTCACCACTACATTGACGCACATGAGGTACTAGTAGTAAGCGACTACCCGCTCGGCGATATCCTACACAACCGCAATGCCACAGGATGCATCACCAAGTGGTCAGTTGAGTTGGGGGCTCTCCACATCGATTTACACCACGAAAAACCATCAAGTCTCAAGTATCAGCTGATGTCATGGCAGAGTGGATGGAGATCCAACAACCAGCATCGATGAGTAAGCTAGAGCATTAGACAATGTACTTTGATGGGTCGTTGAAGCTTGGAGGGGAAGGTGCAGGAGATCTCTTCGTCTCGCCATTAGGGGAACACCTCAAGTACGTGCTGGAAATCCTCTGGCCTGCTACCAATAATGAAGCCGAGTACGAAGCTCTACTACATGGGCCACACCTAGCTGCATCACTTGGCATAAAACGACTACTAGTCTATGGTGAATCCTCTATGGTGATCGACCAACTCAACAAAGAATGGGACTGCACTAAAGAAACTATGGACGCCTACTGTGCCAAAGTCTGCAAGCTCGAGAAATACTTCCATGGGCTGGAATTCCACCATGTGGTGCGTGACCTCAATGTTGTAGCTGATGTGCTAGCCAAACGTGGATCAGACCAGGTAGAAGTACCAGGCGGGGTTTTTATCCATGAACTCATCAAGCCATCCATCAAGGAGCAGGTTGTAGATCCAATCGATACACCAATGCCCAATAGACAACTCATAGTAATTGTGCCAAATTGGACAGAAGTCTTCATTGACTACATCCTACAACGCAAGCTGCCAAAGGACAAGGTTCAAGCTAAACAAATCACCAGAAGGAGCAATAGCTATGTGCTAGTCGGCGACAAGTTAAACCAATGAGGCATGACATCTAGAGTACTTATGGTATGCATTACAACAGCGGATGGCAAGGAAATCCTAGAGAAGATCCACGCATGGAGCTGTGGCAACCACGCCACCTCTAACTTTAGTCGAAAAGGCTTTTAGATCTAGCTACCATTGGCCAACAACAGTTGTAGACACAGAAGACCTAGTGCACCGGTGCAAAGGCTACCAATTATTTGCAAGGCAAGCCCACATCCCAGCGCACAATCTGATATGCATTCCTCCATCATGGCCCTTCTTCTCTTGCTAGGGGCTTGACTTGGTGAGACCACTTACAAAGGCACCAGGAGGCTTCGAGTTCATCTTTGTCACCATCGACAAGTTTATGAAGTGGATCGAGTACAAGACACTGGTCAAATTCAATTCATCAAAGGCAATCAAGTTTCTACAAGAAATCATGCATCGGTTTGGTATGCCCAATTGGATAATTACCAACTTGGGCTCACCCTTCACTAGTGTAGAGTTCAAAGAGTGGAGCCAAGGCTACAGGATCAGTAAAGACTATGCATCAGTAGCCCACCCACGAGGCAATAGATAGGTAGAGCGGACCATTGACATGTCACTTCAAGCACTCAAGCCCAGGCTGTACGAGCCTCTCAAGAAATATGACAGAAAATGGATGCAAGAGTTACCCAAGGTGGTCTAGGGCCTACAAACTCAACAGAGTAGAGCAACAGGTCAATCTCCCTTCTTCCTTGTTGAAAGGTCCTAATGGCTAGAGGGGGTGAATAGCCTATTAAAAAAATCTACAACAACACTAAGCCAAGTGGTTAGATAAATATGAGGCGAAGCGAATGTTGCGCTAGCCTACTAAAAATGTAAGCCACATACTAACAATTCTAGTCAATTATGATCACTAAGCACTCAAAGGCTATGTCATTACTCTCTACACTAGTTGAGCTAGCTAGGAACTAATTACAACTAAGAAGCGCTAACTACCACAAGCTCTACACAAGGTAAATACACAAAGTAATACAAGAGAGTGGTAGAAGAAGATATACCGCCGTGACAAGTGATCAATCAATGAATACCAAAGAATACAAAGGAGACAATGATGACACAATGATTTTTCCTTCGAGGTTCACTTGCTTGTTGGCAAGCTAGTCCCTGTTGTGGTGATTCACTCACTTGAAGGTTCACGCGCTAATAGGCATCACACACCTAACCTACAACTGGGTGCCAACAACCAACACAAGATGAGGATCCACAAGCCACACACAATCCATTAGAGTTGCCTTTCATGATCCCCCACGGGGAAGGCACAAGAACCCCTCACAAGCTCAATGATCAGAGCCAGCAACAATCACTAATAACCGCTCAACGATCCACCAATCACTGCCCCATCTAAGTGTCGGCAAACACCAAGAGTAATAAGATCTCCACCTGCCCAAATCGCCCAACTAGTGCCACAAGATGCTAGAATACTAAGCAATGCACTAGAGGCTCTCCAATCTCACTCAAGATGATGAAATCAAGAGTGCAAGTGAGTGGAGTGGTTTTCTTAGCTCCCAAAGGGTGTACCTAGGTGTGGGAAGTGCCAAGAGAGTGGCCAAGGCTGGCTACCACCTCTATTTATAAGCCCACAAGCAAGTAGAGTCATTACCCCTTTGGAGCACTTTAGGTCACCGGACACGATGGTGGTGGCACCGCCCTAGGGGTGGCGAAGCCCCCCAACGGTCGACTCAACAGCTAGTTTGACTGGCCGAGCGGGCGTCGGATAGGAGGCGGTGGCACCGAACAAGGCATGGCAGTGCCACTCCAGCCTGGCTGCCCATTTTCCCTCCTCTCTGGAAAATTAGGGCGATGCACCGCCATGGGGTGGCAGTGACCGCGGCGGTGCCCAACTCTATTTCACCCACTCTCTGGATAAAAGAGGCGGTGCCCCCGGCGGTGCACCGTCACGCCTAGGGTGGTGCACACCGCCACTTGTGGTGCCAGCCCTCACTTACTTGCTCTCGGCCGAGGCTAGGTGGGCACCGCCCTAGGGGTGGTGGTGCCACCGGACAAGCAGTGGTGGTGCCAACCCATCACCTCCCTTTTGGCCTTGTCTAGCCGGTGACCGCCCTAGGGGTGGCGGTGCACCGGATAGGGGTGGCGGTGCCCCCAGAGGCAGCACCTCATCCCCTTCTTCGCCTCCTTTGCTTCCTTTGCAAATGTGCAATGCCACAAGTGTTTCACCATCACGTGCAAGTGTGTTAGCATTTTCACAATCATTTTTCAAAGGTTAATCACTTCTCACTAGGCCTTAAATGCATATGCAAGCAATCCAACACCTAGTGGCACTAGATGATCTAGTTGTCCGATAAGAGCTCCCCTCTTAATAGTATGACCATCTATCCTAAATGTGATCACACTCTCTAAGTGTCTTGATGACCAAATCAAAATGGCCCTATGGATATCACCTTTGCCTTGAGCCCATTTTGTTTTTCTCTTTCTTCTTTTTCCATGCTTGAGCACTTGATCATCACTATGACCATCACCATCATCATGATCATCATTTCATGTGGCCATCTCCATCCATGAGTGCCACCTAGCTCCATCATTGGGTTAGACCAACCTATCTCAAATCCACAGCTAGAGCATAGGGTTAGTCCAAATAGGTTTCATCAATTAACCAAAACCAAACTAGAGCTTTCACTTGTGTATGGCTCTAAAGCAATCTTACTTGCCGACTTGATCTGGAACTCTCCAAGGATCGAGTAGTACAATGAGGGCAAAGCTAATTGTACATGATAGCTAGAGATTAATACTCTAGAAGAAGCCAGGATCGTAGCTTTGCTCCAGTTGACCAAATATATGCATGGACTCCAGTGCTACCATGACAAACACGTCCAAGCTAGGTCGTTCAACATCGGAGACTTGATTCTATGCTGCATTGAGAACACCATAGGGCAGCTCAAATTATCAAGCCCATGGGAAGGACCTTTCATCATATCCGGGTTCACTAGACCTAGATCCTACATGCTCATCATGGAGGATGGTGCAGAGGTTCGTAACTCGTGGAATATTGAGCATCTTCAAAAATTTTACACAAAGTTTTTAAATACAAGTTTGGTAGACTAGCTTTACACAATTGTATGCATTCACAATTCCTGGTTATTAAAAAAGCTTATTACCACTAGTTGAGCTATCTACTTGAAATATCTCCTATGTAGCATACATGGCTCAATCATTGGTTCCTGCTACTCAGCATACAACATGATGTTGTCCTTGCCTACTCTACTTGCATACAATGGCTTTGCCGTTGATTCCTGCTACTCAACATACAATAGGATGTTGTCTCTGTCTACCTTACTGGCATACAATGACTATAGCCATTGATTTCTGCCTCCAAGGACATATAATAGCAATGCTCTGTTACTTTCTGTCCATACTCAAGACATAGCATAGTACTGCTACTTCCTGTCTCCACAACGAGTACAAGTTGCAACCACATCAACATATAACTATTGAGTTACTTCGAAAACCAAAATGATATGTTTGGAACCGCGCCAAGTTGCGCCTACGAGTACGTGGTATCGACTATCCTATGGGAGACTAAGGATTCTACTTGAAGAACCAACTACAAATTCTAGAGAGACATAGTCCAAAGACACGAAGAAAAGTCTTTCATTAAATTTGATAAAATTCACATCTAGACTATACAGGGTTACAGCAAGAGCGACTTCAAGAGAAGTCCAGCTCATTTGTAGCTCATCATGGTCCATACAAGTTTCCAACATACTCCATACATTTAGTTTCCAACATAGCCATTACATGTACCTTAACATGGACGCTGAGTCCTACACTTGCCTCTACCAAGTACATACATCCCTAGAGTGAACCTGTCCACTGGTCGACTCGTCCTATGTGGACGTGCAACAGGGAGGATCCTTGAGTTCCCTGAGGTGCATCATCAAGCTGTGACATGCCTAACTCATCATAGTCGACATCGTCAACGTCGTTGTCATCATCTTCTGCTTGGTCACCTCCTTGGTGTCCTCCTTCCTCATCATCATGGGTAGCGCTTGACATACCAATATCACCATGTGAAGCTGATGGTCCTGCACCATGTGAACTTGATGGAGCAGCAACAAGCTACTATGGGACTGCAACATCTTGGCCATGTTGACATCCGATGCGTGCTGCTATTTTGTGTAGGTGATACATGGCAAGTTGTGGTTGTCAACATGATGGAAGTTAACGAATTGTTGAAAATCCTTCTATAATTACATCAAAAGTTTGAGGAGCACCTGAATGTGTTGTCATAGCAGGCTGGCCTCATTAGGATCACCCTCTGGGATCATCAATGCCACTCCTTGCTTTGCTACTGTCCTCATGATTTCCTTGGCCTAATTAAGTAATTCATTAGTAGGTTACCCACTAAAGCTAAAAAAATAAGCTTTGGTTCTCACTCACCGCTCGGGTTAAGACAGGGTGACCTCAACTTATCGTCCTCCTCAGGTAGCTTGGTCATAGGGGTTGTCACCTTCATCCGAGCTCACAATCTCAGCAATATCTTGCTCCGTCCAGGCCGGCTTCAAATGTAACCTTGTCATCTCCGCTAACCAAACAAGGTACTCACTAAATGCCCTGTCTCGATGGACTGCGTGGATTCGCATGTTGTTCTCCTCAAACAAATGCCACTCATCGATGTAACACTGGTGTTCGCTCTGCCAGTTCATGATCTTCTTTTGGTGTTGTTGATTAAACCTGCAATATTGACAACAATTCAAAGAAAATGGTACATTGCCATGACACGTGACATAATGGAGGTTACATACTTGTGGAGCTGCCAGTTGGTGGAGGACTCCTCCGGAGGACAAGGCTGTAGCCTACTGAACTATCGTGTGACACGGTGAGGGAGATGGTACTCCACCACATAGAAACAAATAAGCGGGCACCTCATTGTCCACAACTCCTCATCTTCCTTGCATAGTGTGCTAAAATTCATCCCCGTAATTCTTTCCTGAGTATATGGCCGCTATTCAACCTGCAGACAATGTGGTGATCACTATGTACACAAATCCAAATAGGAGTTAGCGTGTTCGCAATCTTACGTGTTGTGGCAATAGGATGTCGAGCTCGTTCATGTAGCTGATGTACGCGTGGTGGGAGACGTGGTAAGTACCACAGGCTCGCTCATAGAGGTGTGCCACGGTAGGGGCGATGACTGGGTCTCCTTCTAGGAACCAAGCCAGATCCTATTGAATCTTATGTGGCCTCCCAACTGGAAGTCTCTCCCCCATCCAAATCTGCAAAATTACAGAAACGTGTTAAACAAACAACAATCCAAGAATTCATACATACACAAGTTCGATTTACCTGCAAAAGTGTGGTGCACCCTGACATTGTAGCATGTGCGCCTGAAGGCCATCGGCAAGCCTCACACAACTAATAGTATAGGAAGGAAAGTACCGCCAAACCCCAGCTCCTGTTCCCGGCACCGTCCCAGTTAAGAAGGCACGGGATGTACATCCACGACACCGTGTCTCCGGTGTCGTCAGGATATAGAATGGTACCAAACATGTGCAGGACCTAGGCCCTGTAGTGGTAGTTCACAGTCGCCTCGTCAGCTCTAGGTGGGCACTGCTGAAACTGCTCTCGAAGCCACTTCGGTGGCACACCACTGCTGCGCCGCTTCTTACCAGGCTGAAGCTCTGGTAGGGGATGTTCGAAGAACTGAGCCACACGGTCCTTCTTGTACAACATTTAGAATGCCGACATGCCTATCGGATATGACGCAAACATCACGCCCCAGCCCAATTACCACTTGTCTCACTAGTCTAAGGAACCAATACCAACTATTTGTGTCCTCCTTCTGAACAATCACAAAGGACAATGGGACAAGTTCATCTTCTAAATTAGTTCCAATACATATAAGCATTGTACCTTCAAATTTTCCTGTAAGAAACGTTCCATCAATTGAGACGATGGGCTTGCAATGCTTGAATGCTTCGATGCACTGCCCAAAAGCCTAGAATGCCCTACCAAAAACCTGCCTCCCATTCCTCATTTCACCCTCCTTAGGCAAATACTCAAAGTGCATCCAAGGATTTATAGCTTTCATTGCGTTCAACATTACAGGAAGGCGCTCAACGCTTGTTCCCAATCTCCAAAGATAAGTTCTAGTGCACGCTGCTTTGCCCTCCATGCTTTTCCATACTTGACATAGTAATTGTAACATTGGAAGATGATCTCAACCAATGCGGACACTGTAATGGTTGGCAAATGCTTCACCGGGCCATAATTGCCTTGCGATCAACCTAGAATTGAGCTACAAATGGTTCTCTTCTACCTCAGCTGTGGCGCAAACATGTGGTTGTTTCAAGAAGTAATCTTCCATGTGCCTACCTTTATTTTCCTAGCACATACTCTCCACCCACATTGTGGTTCGTCACAAGCAACAGTGTATTTGGACGGTTGTGCACAATGGAGTACTCTTGCAACCAAGTTTGCAAGTGATCCATGGTAGCAAACAAGATGCCCTTATGATGTTGTACCAACTAACATCAGGCACTATTGTATCACTTGGTCCTACATCAGCTACTGCCCTGTGCCCATGGCTAAGGTCCTCGAAATCAGGAACTAGTGGATCCGTCAGAGGCAACACCCTCCTCAATATCTCTATTTCCCTATCATTGAGACGATGAACAGGACGATCATTGTCAGAGTCTTTAACTATATCCTCTAAAAAGGTTTCATCATCTCCAGCTACCTCCATATCAAACCGGTTCGTAGCCCTAGCATCACCAAAGTCATCTTCACCACTAATATCAACTTTGTCAATAAGATCATCATCAATTAAGTCATCTTCGCTAGCGTCGTCCAAAGCTCCTTCTCCCTTACCAACTACATAAGAGTCATCATCATCATCACTATCATGATTGTCATCACCATCGGCTTCCGCGTTCTCGTGATCATCTCCGTCACCATCACAACAACCTTCATCTCCCTTAGCCGATCCTAACCCTTCAATACTGCCATAGGTTGGTTGTGTGAGAACTATTTCTTCTTCTACTGAACGACCATTCTCTATGCGAGCGTTGAATGATGGGCATGCTTCAGTGTTCTCAATTCCTATGCCATACTCCTTAGTTATCACCAAATCCAAAGATCGCACTTCTGAGGCCAAGACAACTGCCTTGTAATCATTCCATTTGGGCTCGCTTGTAATTTTAAGTAACCTCTTGATGTGTGGACCCTTACACGACCCAACATCAATGACCCCTTCAAACTGAACATGCATGTCTCCTTTAGACCAACCTAACCTTACTTTCACTCGATCCACTAACTGGGTCAAAGAGGGTGACTTAGAAAAAATCAACACATCCTCAAACATGTCCTCAAATTCCACACTATCATCTCTTGTCCTTACAACACATCCTCCGTGATGCAACCTCACTAATTTATCAATCTACAGCCATCACACAATAAATGTAGTTCAAATTTTTACCGAATCATACATACCAAGTCACATATGACCTATCACAAGAATTCTAACTAGGTCTTCCAAAATTCTACAATCAATAAACTGCTAACAACAAAGAATACCAAGGAAAACTAATGCACTTCTAACACCGAACACACTGCCAACAAGAAACCCTAACGCACTGCTAAGAAGTAACACACTGATAAGCAACAATGTACTATCAACCCTAATGCCAAATGACCAACTACTACTCAAATAAACTGAAACTAGACAAATCAAACCTAAATACCATACCACAAATAGGTAACCAAATCAAACTAATCCAAACATTTCACAAATACATGTACAAACGTAACATGCCACCATACACAAGATTGTACAAGTAAAGAGGCAATGCACCAAAAACTATCCAGCCAAAATGGAGGAGGGCAAGGACCATTACCTCGGGGAAGCGTCCAAAAGCGAGATCCGGGAAGAACTAGTGCGCCATTTGGGGTTAGGGTTCGTGGGGCGGAAGGGAGAGAGAGAGAGAGCGGCAGCGGATAGAATGAGAAGGGGACAAAGAAGGGAGCCATGATGCGGCTTTAGTGGCCAAACCTCGGCACTGAGTCGGGACACTCCGAGCTATGGGCCTCGGCCTTAAATAAGCCCGAGCTTTGTGAGCCCATTGCCATGTCTAGGCCTTGGCGTTGAGTCGATCCACACCGAGGGTAGAAGGGTCGACATTAACTGGCCCTATGCCGAGATATGTGGGCCTAGTTGCCACGGCAGATACTGCGCCCAGCGTCTTCGCTGACATGGCACCACCTCGGCATCAACTGACATAGCGCAAGGCACATTGATGCCAAAGGGGGAGAAGTAATTCACAAAGATACAGTGATAGGGGGAGCAAACAAATGAAATGACATTGTAAGGAGATCAATTAAAATTTGAAGCACACAAGTAGGGGGAGGAAGCTCATAAACTTGTATGTTGCATTCGAATGTGCATTACATATGTTTGCTTGTATGGCATAAATTTCTTTTCTCCGATACATGCTTGTGTGGTGTACGCTAGCTATAAGATTTGAATGATGAATTGAAAAACTAGCATGCATAGGAAGAGTAACTAGACTTGTGCTTATCTTGTAAAAACTAGAGTCTCTCTTGTAATGTTGATCTCACGGTGTTTTCTAGTTTTTGTGAATGTTTAGATACTAATGATGCTAAGGATGATGTATATTGGCAACTCTAATTGGTATTATGCTTCAAAGGTCTATTCTTTACATCTTAGCATCATTTGGTAGAAATTGACTCCTACATTTCCTATCTGAGCATATGTGCAAGCTTTCAAATCCAAACTCTTAGCACATATGTAGGGGGAGCAATTACTACCAATTCAGGTTTATAAAACTTGTCCATATCCTTTACACATGGTAACATGCTTGGGCAAGCAACATGAATCCAAAAGAGTTTTATTGAAAATATTTGTAAATAGGTTGTTATCAATTACCAAAAAGGGGGAGATTGAAAGCCCTAGTTTAATTTTGGATAATTGATGAAACCTAGGGACTAATCATTGTGCTAAGTGTGTAGACATGAAATGATAAGTCCTATGCCGAGTGGTGGAGCTAGATGATGGTCATGGTGATGGAGGTGACCAAAAGATGATCAAGTGCTTTACAATTGAAAAAGAAGAAAGAGAAAAACAAAAATGGGCTCAAGGCAAAGGTATATGTGATAGGACCATTTTTGTTTTGCACTCAAGACACCATAGAGGATGTGAGTGACTTAGAATCGATAGTCGTACTATGAAGAGGGGAAATCATTGGCTAAACGGTTTATCGAGTACCATTAGGTATCATGATTCATGCATTGCTTTTAGAAACCTAGTGTGCTAACATGTGACCCTTGTAAAATGCTTTGAAAAATGCTAACACACGTGCACACAAGTTCTACACTTTATGGTTAGCAAGTTGAAAGCAAGGGTGAAGCGGTCGTGGACTTAGAAAAAGTAAAAGGAGACAGCAGTGATCAGACTCATCGTGAGCGCGTCTGGTCAGTCAGCAGAGGAGAGCACACGGTAGAGAGAGGATGACCAGACGCTGGGCGCGTCAGGTCATCACTGATCGGGCGCGTCCAGTCGTTGAAACCTCGCTTGGGAGGCTTACTGGAGTTGACCGGACGCTGCCGGGCAGTGCGTCTGGTCACTCTTTCGTGCGTTAGGTCTTTGGCCGGGTCTCACGGGTGCGTGCGTGACCGAACTCGACGTCCGTGCGTCCGGTCGCTGTCTAGTGCATCTGATCGCTCATTGAATGACTGGCTGGCCGTTTTCGACCATTGAAATCTGACGAACACAGTTGAACGGAGGGACATGCGGCAGGAATCAGGTGACCAGACTCAGCCCGCGAGCTCCCAACGGCTCTTTGAGTCTTTGGGGCTCTATAAATAGAAAGGTACCAACTTGGGTCTTACTCTCTTAGCACTTTGACATACTTGACATTCTTGTGAGCCTAAGCAAACACCTCCAACTCATTTTCATCCTTGATTCATCATCAAAGTGAGATTAGGAGTGATTCCTAGTGTATTTGCTTGAGTTATTGCATCTAGTGGCATTTGGGGATCGTTGTGGCTGCGGAGTTCTTGTTACTCTTGGTGTTTGCCGCCACCTAGACGACTTGGAGCAGCGGAGGAGTTGTGGCAAGAATTGGTGATTGTTTTTTGTCACCTCCCAGTGATTGTGAGGGGCTCTTTTGCCTTCCCCAGCGGAGTGTAAAAGGCAATTCTAGTGGATTATGCGTATCATTTAGCTACCTCACTTGTAGGTAGGTTCTTGCGGTGTCCAACATGTGAACGTGGTTTGTGCAATACCTCTTAGCCGCCGAATCACCAAGTATTGGTCGACACAACGGGGACTAGCGTGCCGGTAAGCACGTGAACCTCGGAAGAAAAATCTTGTGTTCATCTTGTGTATGATTGGATTTCTCCCGGTGATTGGTCTTCATATCCTGTGATTGATTCATCATCAATGTGGATCATCTTGTCCTCTCATTTACCTTCTTGCAAAGTAGTTACCAAGCTCTTTAGTGTAAGTCTTGAGAGCTTGTAAGGACTTGTTAGTGTGGCTTATTTAGCTAGCTCATTGTGAGCACACTAACTTAGATAGTAGCAACATAGCAATTGTGTGTCTAGAGATTATAGTGACTAGAATTCCTTGAGTAAGTGGCTTGCAACCCTTGTTGAGTTAGAGCAAACTGCATTTCGCCATTTGTTATACTAATCCATTTGCTCTAGTGAGCTTGTAGAATTTTAAATAGGCTATTCACTCTCCCTCTAGCCATATTAGGACCTTTCACGTGGCCGTTGCAAAGCTAAAGCGAACAAGATGAACGTTTGACAACTTTTTTTCTCCCATTGCAATGACGGGCATATTTGCTAGCATATAAAACATAAGAAAATAATATATATTAATTATTGAATTTAAATAAATAAAAATAAATTCTAGGAGTATATAAATTAAATAAAATACTAATTAATATGACTAGTCGTGTTAAAATTATTTGAAATTAAGATTTATATATGATTAATAATACTAAAATGACATTAGTCAAGATAATTTTTAAATAATGATACATATCATTTGTTATGTTAAAGTTATTTTTATTTACATAGTTAATTAGTTATAATTATAGGATTTAGATGGTTTCAAAATATATTAATGAAAAACGTATTTATACTAGCCAAAAATATTAATGTGAAATATGTTTGAACTCGATGTCAAAAATATTAATGTATAACATGTGTGGACTCGGTGTATATGTGTGGCCCTATCACTGAGTCTAAACCCATCTATAAAGATATTCTATTTCTATATTTAAAGAAATGTCTATGATATATATATGAATTGATATATCGAGAATTCAATTAATATTCCCGTTACATTTGAAATATTTTCCGTAAACACGTGCGTGTTTCACGGGCATATTTGCTAGTTAGTTATAATTAGAAGATTTAGATGGTTTCAAAATAGTTTATACTTCGTGGATACAGATAATGTCGGATATTTCACATTTTTATTAAATATAGATGTGGAATCGGATAGATAATAATTTTCAAAAATGAATACGGATACATTCATTTTTTTATTAGGTACAACTTTGGACGCACATAACTCACACACTCCACACTCACACCACACGCACGCACACACATGTGTGCGCGTCCGTACATACGTAAAGAAGAGATTGAGAGGCTCTCTAGCCTCCAGTGCGCGGAAAACGTGCAGTACCACCGAACGCGTACGCGTGCGTGTACCGTAATACGGATACATCCATTTGACATCTATATTTAAATCGAATATGAATACGGATATCCATATTTGCACTGAAATAGATACGGATATAAGATCTTTCAGATATCTAGACTGCATCCACCCTTGCGACGAGAAATCGTAACCGCAAATGTCGTTTCAAAACCGACGCACCGTCCAAACATCATGATCCACGCAGCAAGTAACTGCTCTATAAAAAATAAAAATAAATCTAAATAATAATAATAATAATAATAATAATAATAATAATAATAATAATAATAATAATAATAATAATAATAATAAGTGATGACAATATAGAATGCAACTTATCTTCGAAAACTAAACTTCGACAAAATTGACCTCGGAGCACGCTAAAGAATCACGAGCCAAACATAACCAAGGTTATCCACGGCTCATGGGGGCTAATGTTAGGAGCTAGCCCGCGAGGTCAATTAGTAGTGAGAGAAGGTCCTGGTGCTTACATTCAATCTTGCTTTTGGTTGCTACTTGTTGCAGGGATTGTCTGTGGTAGCTAGTAGGTGGTGACAGTCCTATCTACACCAGTAGAAATGTGCATATCTATGATGAAAATCTTAATGACGAATGAAATTCTGTCATAGAAGATTGATTTGTATGATGAATTTTTTTGTCGTCATGGATCATTGGTGAAGGTTCTGTGGTCGTGCCTATTTATGGGAGGACGAAGCAGAGCAGGGCATCGGGGTGCTGACGGCGAGATCGCAGCCGAGGTCAGAGCAGTGTGGGCACGGGGGAGACCGAGATAAAGGTTTAGATCCATCCTCCTGTTGCTCCCAGTGGCCTCATCGGCGTCCATCCGACGCCCCACGGCCCCACCCCCGCTGCGCCGCCTTGTCGTCCCACCTCATTATTTTGCTATGTAGCGTACATAGCGAAACCGTACATTGAAATTGAAGATAGAGAAATTTCTTAATTCATCTAACTGATGTGTAGGGTGCATAAGGTGAAGTGCAGAGATAGCAGAACCCAAAGGCCCTTTGCGCGACCAAAGGTCCTCAAGATGCATCATGACGAAGATGATAGAAACTCTTGGCACCCAAAGATACCAGAGGCGGTGACCAAGATGGCGAACCCAAGGCTCAAGGACCACGTCGAGAAGACGGTGCGCCCCCCGAGCGAAGGGGGCTCCAAACCAAAGGCGGAGATGCTGCACCATGGGAAGAGGCGGACTTCAGCACTTGGAGCGATACCCCAAGCACGAAGCCACCACATCTCGGCCACCACTCTCGACAGGGCAGACCTTAGATTAAATAATACAGCTCGGGTGTAAAATGTCCTATGTACCTCCTAGTCATAGTCCTTAATTCATCCCTTTTGAAGGGGTAGTGGAGTGCTTTCCTATGTAAATCCTCACCTGGTGTGTATATATACGCGACCCCAGCCCTCATTTACAAGCGAAAAACCTTAAAACACTTGGTTGTTGCGAAACTTCATTACAACGTGGTTATTTTAGCTGTACACAATGACAGCTTGTCACACCCCAAAATTTTTGATTTTGGGTTGTGCATAGAAAACACAAATTAAAATAAATGTTTTGATATTGGATAAAATTTTTAAAGTTTAGTTTGAGTTAGCGTCAATTAGTTATAGAAAAAAAATTGAATCTTCGAACTTTTCCAAATTAATTTGACAGGATATTGCTTGATGTGAAGCTTGCTTTTGGTGTTTGTAAGTGCAAATGGTTTCAAAGTATGATAGGACGACGTTTCTTTCGCTCCAGAGAAATTTTTCAACCTTTTCTGAAATTAAATTCCTCTTTCTTTGAGCTTTATCTTTTTCTCCGATCATCTCAATAAGCTATTCATGAGCCCAAACTCATTTAGTTGAGTTTCTTATCCCTCCGAGAGTCTCCAGGATTTTTCTGGTAATTTTTCTGAGCTCCAGGCTATTTTTCACGGCCAAAAAGATCATTTTAGATTTTCTGGAATTATTTTATTCGCGGAATTAAAATAATCCCGAAATTAAGAAATTCCGAAAGGTTTTCAAACCCTACAACTATATATATGCCGGTGTTCTCCTCGACGTGCTGATTCCATATCTGAAAACCCCATCACGAGCCGCTGCTCGTAGCTCCCTCCATCCCTCGCCGAAGTTCATCGTGTACAGCTTGCGTTCCGGCGAAGGTTCGGCGAACTTTTCCGACCACCTCGGCCATCTCCGGCGAATTCCGCTTCCACTCCGAGATTTCTCTCGTCGTTCTCTTCTCCGTGGTATACTTACTTGCGACAATCCATCACCGTTTGACCATTTCTCATGTCTTCTTTTTCACCTCCGTCGAACTCCACCATGGCTGCTCCTTCGTCCGTTCTCCGGCCACCGCGGACAATGGCCGCGACACTCTCGGCCTGGCGCGTCCGCGCACGCTACTCGTGCCGCCAACCCGCGCCCGACCCCGTAGCCCCGCGCCGCCCCGTTCGCGCCGTGCCCTGCTGCGAGCACGGTCGAGTATGCAGGTGGCCATGCATGTGCGGCCATCCTTCGCGCCGTGCGGGCCAACCGGCCCCACTCCGGTCCCGCGCGTGGGACACCACCTCGCCGGCCTGTCGAGGCCCTGCCCTTCCCTCCATGCGAGCTGCAGCAGCGGACTCCAGTAGCCATGGAGGCTACGACGATCTACCGCTCAAGGTAGAAGATGCTCTTATTTACAAATCTGTCATCCATCGTTTAATCCCCTACCGTTTAATCGTTTTAGCTTTGATTCGAATCATTCTGGTCGCGTTAGATTCACGTCGTCGCGCTCTATGTTGTAGCGCTAACATATATCATGTCACCCAATTATGAAATTATTGACTTAATTACTAATTTAATTAATGATTATTTAATAACCTTTTAATTAAAAGCAACGTAGAATTATGTTTTAGGTCTTGCTACTTTGAGACCGTGCCGACGCAAGCGATGTGTTAAGCCATGCTATTTTTTTTATGTCTCGTGTTTATAAGTTTAATCACATTGATTTGATTAATGTTAATCTAATGTCTTGTTCTTAACTAAAAGCAACTTAGCTTTATAGTTTTGGTCTTCTATAAGTAAATGCCAACATGATTATCGACCACTTAGATATGTGTTTATTAATTATAATTATAATTTGCCTCATTTAAACATGATTCAAATAAAGCTACATGTTATTAGGAACGTTTAGCATGTCTTATATCATTGAATTTTATAAGTTAAATATTAATTTGATTTATGCTTATGCAATTGAGTTTCTAATTAAAAGCAACATAGGTTTATACTTTGGTCTTAAATAAATGTTAACTTGATTAATATCAACCTGAATGTCTTTTGAATTATAAGATGATTAGTTTAACCTTAAAACATAAGTGCTTTTGTTTAGTTACCATATGCTTTTCTATATATGGTTAAATAAATTGGTGAATACAGTTGCATCTAGTTTTATAATTAAAATCAATATAGATTTTACTTCGTGTGTTTTTGTATACAAATATCCATATGACTAATTTGCTTAGTGTTAAATTCAAATATGATTTGTCTAATCGATCTGAACTAATAACTTTTCCATGATCTTGTCGGCTAAAATAAATCCAGCGTGTAGTTGTTTCTTTTTATATAATATAAATATAATTTAATTAATTCAACTTTAGAATAATTCTCTGAAATGTCTTTCACCTTAATTCATTAACCAAAATAGATCAAGTGTATAGTTTGTCTTCTTTAGTTATGTTGTCAATCTTGATAGACGTGTCCTCGGTAACGATAGCTCCGTCCTTAGTCGTTCTTGCGTTCTCGTAACCATAGCAACAAGCCGTGACGTTTAGTGCGCTTCCTTTTAAAGTGTCTTCTTTGTATGATGTTTGTTCTTAAGTGTGTTTGTTGTCTGTTTATTGTGCTTGGTTGCTGCGAGTAGAAGTGTGATTCGCGAGCGCTGAAGACTAGGAGCTGAGGACCGACGAGTACAACAGAAGCAGAAGATTAGAGACGGAGGTTGAAGACCTCTGAGCAGCTTAACTTTGGGAAAAAGGCAAGTATATAGCTTGGGTATTCTTTTTTGTGACCATAATCTTGTGACTTGATTAATGTTTAAGCAACAAATGATAAAAATGACTTTTTAGCAACTTGAGGATTTATCTGTAAGAGAATCTCCAGGATTTACAGTACAACTGTGAGGGCTATATGGCTCTGGCTTTAGCTCAGTATGAGGATCTTTTCTAGATTGTTAGAGGTTACCCTTATAGCGCAAATGGGGAAAAGCAGACTATGGATCCCTGAGACTGGTTGTATCACACAGACTGACTTCTGAAACCTAGCGGCCCTAACTTGTTAGACGAACCTTTGAAAGGCTTCATAGTGAACCATGCCGACCTTCCTTGGGAGTGGGTCTAAGAGATTAGCTACCTCGGGCGAAAGGGTAAATCATGACTCACAGTGAAAGTGTACACCTCTACGCAGAGTTTAATAAACTGGTATTCTAGCCTTGCTCAAGGACACGAGCGGCCTTGAAATCTTTACATTTAAGATGATGACTTTTGATTGCTAACATGCTCATTGTTTACCGTTTTATGCTCTACATTATTTATATTACATTGATCATGAGTTTATGGGATCTATACTACCTTGTTGCTATACATGCGGAGTTCGACATGGACTCACCCTTGCTATTTCCCCCACACTCCAGTGTGTAGTAAGATGCTGCTCAGAAGAAGGATAAAGATGTAGTTGAGTTTCCAAAAGTCTTTCAGAAGAGCTTGGCATACGGAGCCCTCAGTCAGCCGTCCCTGAGAAGAATGGAGCTTGAGCAGAAGTTTAGCTGCCGTTCTGCGATACTCTGATGGTTGTAAGAATGTATTCCGCTTTATATAAACATTGTTTTGATATTTCTATTCTGTGGTTGTATGTATGGACTTTCTGGGCACACATATGATTAGCCTAGTTTTGTTCTTTAGAAAACCGGGTGTGACACAGCTGCACATGGTAACCATTAGTATACCACTTATAATGGTCAAATTAAGTGTGACACCTGTGGATCGCACTTAAACAGGTAGATCCACATATTACAGTAACTGATAAGCAAGGTCTATCAAAAGCCAGAATCTGTGTAGGCAGTTCGCAAAAGCTAACATCACAATATAAACCAAACACCCCTAGAAAAAGGTCATCACCAAAGGAACACTACCGGTTTAATAAGCCATGCATCATCTTTCTATCAAAGAGTGATCAATGCCTGGATGCAACAGAATAGAGGCTCTACCATTCACTGACGCAGTCTATTTAGGCGATTTGCATCACATGGCTTGCTTCATCAGAGTAGTGTGCAATCAGACAGGTTCAAATCAACATTCACGCTTTTCTCCGCAAATGATGTGAGATTCCACCGAGCTCATGATGATTGACGCCATCCCACCCAAAATTGACTCGAGCCACAAAATGCCAAAATCTAATCCTCCAATGGATAGGAATAATTTGTTTGAGCTAGGCTTCCTCGTAATTTCTTTGTACTTCTTGCCATTGTCATTCTTGTTTTGACCCTTTTCAGATTTGTTCCTTGTAAATAGAGCTAAAATTTGCTTCTTTGGAAATAGAGCTAAAATGAGTTAATTTTGAATTTTTGTGCTCATGAAAACATAGGGAAATAATATTTTTCACTAAATTGAAATTTATCATAAGGTTTAGCAACTTGTTGATGCATTCATGCTGATGCATTTGTGTTTTTGTATTGCTTGGTTTTGACCAAAGATCGAAATGAATTCAAGTTGTTCTTTCAAAATGCGGTTAGGTCGATTTTCCTTTCCCGATATACATATATCACTTTTCTACAATCAAATTCCTTGTTTCTCATCTGTCAATCAACCTCTACTAACTTCTCAGGAATTTTTCCGGCTTTTATGTAGCTTGTTTCCACTTATCTGTGAGCATAATCTAATTTTTAGATGCTCTAAAATATCTTATTATGAGCTCTAAATACTTTATTTGGGTTTCTCATGTTCCATAATGTCTCTGGAAAATTTCCCCGAATTTTCGGAGCTTTCGGAGTATTTTTCGCGGCTTAAATAATAATTCTGGACTTTTCTAGAATTATTTTATCCACGAAATTAATTAATTCCGAAAATAAGAAATATCTCATTTTCCACCAAAGCCCGTGTGCAATAATCTTAAATGCCCATACATTTATTTACTAATGGGCTTTGATGATTAATTAGGCCGTTAGTAGAGGTGGAGGGTGCAACTTCAATTAGTATCATATTACTAGTTGATGTGAAGGTGGAGAGTTTTCCTCCCTATAAGTATGTACCTACCCAATAGGCAAAGTACACCAAAACTACCGTAAGAGGAGCCCCTAGTTTAGGAATTCTCCGTGTAGTAAAATATAATTTTCTCTCTTCTTGTTGCCGTCGGCCAACTCCAACTTCTCTGGCAAGCTCTTTCCGGCATGTAGCGTCTGCGGCGAGCTCCATCATCACGAGGTTCGTCTTGTGGTCCTCTACACCATAGTATCTCTCTTTGCATCAATCCATCACCGTTTGACGGTTTCCCTTCGTTTCTGGTTTTCTGGCGAAGTTCACCATAGATGCACTTTGTTCTCCATCTCCTTCGGTTGGCTCCTCGTGCAGCAGGCTCCCAACACCGTGTGCGGCTACCAGCCGTGGAGCGACCGTCTTCATCAGTCTATACCTCCGAAAGCTGTCTGCTAGAGGAAACTTCACCAAGCCGCCAGGTGCATCACCGCAACATGCCCGATTGCCGGCCGTGTATTCACATCTCCAGCTAGCAAGTTGCCGAAGCCGTTGTTGGCCGTTTGACTTGTCCATCGACGACTGCT
This sequence comes from Saccharum hybrid cultivar R570, assembly GCA_038087645.1. Taxonomy (NCBI): domain Eukaryota; kingdom Viridiplantae; phylum Streptophyta; class Magnoliopsida; order Poales; family Poaceae; genus Saccharum; species Saccharum hybrid cultivar. The sequence goes on along the minus strand of JAQSUU010000066.1, from coordinate 26,591,785 downwards.
ACCGGATCGTCCTGCTCTCGAGGTCGCAGTTTTGCTGCCTGGCCATATGGTACGCTATTATCTCCACCTTTTTGTCCGTGCATCTGCGTAGATCGACTCCGATCATCATCAGTGTTCCATCTGTTGCTTGACTGCATGCCTCCGTCAAGCTGCCAAGGCGGCCATGCACCAGTCCATTTGCTTCCAGCCTTGAAGTTCAGCAAGCAAGCAAGCTTGTCATTCACCTGGAATTCTGAAAGCAAACCAGGGCCATGCGTGTGTACACACGAGCAAGTAAATTCCTCCATGCACTGCAGCAGAAGCAATTGGCCAATGGGAGAATATCTGTCCGCAACTTTTACTTTCCTGTAAGCCCTTTATCTATCCACACCTTCAAACAATCCGTCGTTGTTTTCACATCTAAATTCGGTTTTAGTTAATCTTGTTGCATTACGCTAGTGGTAACGTGATCTGCGTGTTAGTATCGACGTTTCTCATGTTGCATATTTTCCCGTATATAGTTGAATATTTAATTAATTATTATGTGCACCTAATTTTATAATTAAAAACAACATAGAGTTATAATTTCGTTCTTGTTGCTTCGTGACTGTGCTGGCGTAAGAAACGCATTAGCAACGTTGTTTACCATGTCACGTTATGTGTTTACAAATTAAATTATGTTTATTTGATTAATATTTATGTCATGCTCTTCTAAATTAGAAGCGACTTAGGTTCATACGTAGACCATTCTTAAATAAATGTTAACTTGATTAATATTAACTTAAATGTTTTTTAATTATAATTAGTTTAGTTAAACATGAAGCATCTAGTTAATTTAACTAATATTTATCTAATGTCTTTTCAAATTAAAAGTAACTTTGGTTTATAATTTGTCTTTTATAAATAATCAAATTCTATCATGATTAATAAGAACTTAAGTGTTTCTTAAATATAACTTGTTTAGTTTATGCAAGAAACATATAATGATTCAATTAGTTGTTATCACCTTCTTTATGCTTTCTAATTTATAAATGTTTAAATGATTAAGTACTAGATACTCATTTATTTATAAATAAATTATGACTAAGGTTTAGCTTTAGCTTTTATAATTTGATTTAAATTGGTTGATTCCACTTTAGTATATTTCTCTAAAATACGCAACACTTTATTTCATTAAAGTAAAATAGTTCTAAGTGTATAGTTTGTTTTTCCGTTATGTTTTAAACACCTCGTTAGTTGTGTTCTTTTGACGGTAGCTAATGCCCCGCTCTTCGTCGTTTTTGTGTTCCAGTAACCGTAGCTCCGATTAGTGTGCTTTTCGCGTCTATGTGTTCGTAGCAATACGTAGATTAGTTTTTAAATATTTTTATTCATTTGGTGTATTGTTCTAATTTAGCTCTATTGTTTACTTCGTGTATGATTGCATGGATGCTTGTGTGGTACTTTATAATCTTGTCTAGTCGGTGAGATATACTGGTGAATACAGAAGCGATTCATTGAAAGTTTGGACAAGAAGAGAAGATCTAGCATGAGATCATCTTTGTTACCTAATCACTTTTAAAGCACTTAAATCACTATGCATGTGTCTCCTTGTTAAGGATGCCTTAGAAATTGATCTTGTACCTTGTCGCATATGGTTTTGCATTGGGTAGCTATTGCTAGTGCTCAATATAAACTATGATCTTGTAATTTGACTAATGGAATATGCAATAACATTAAAAGATGACTTTTTAGTAACATAATGAAAGAGGGCTAGAGCCTTGGGCTATCTTTTGGTGCTCTAGTTTCTCTCCATAAGGACTTATCTGTAAGCGAACATCCGGGACTTACAGTACAGCTGTGAGGGCTACATGGCTCTGGCTTTAGTCATATAAGAGGACATTTTCTAGCTTGTTAGAGGTTACCCAAAAGGGCACAAAAAGGGGTGTTTCTCGGGTTGGGTGTAGTGCGGCTTCTGTCCTTATGTGTATAGGCTGCGCGTCATTGTGCCATACGGAAGAGGAGCTCTATATTCGCAGGTTACAGAAACCTAGCGGCCCTAACTTATTAGACGAACCTTGGAAAAACTTCATAGTGAAACATGTCTGCCTATTGAGGCCTTGCAAACCTCGGGCTTACGGGGATTACGACTCGCAGTGAAAGTGTACAACCTCTGCAGAGTATAAAACTAGTATATCAGCCGTGCTCACGGTCACGAGCGGCCTTGGACCCTTACAGAATAAATGATGGACACTGATGGTAATGATAATACTGATGATATTAAAGCTCACTGATGATTATTGTTTCTTGCTATACATTATTCTCGTTTACATGATCATAAGGTTATTTGGGCTTACGTAACTTGTTGCTACTCAAATGCCAAAACGATGACTCACTAAAAGCTATTGTAGTAAACCCGTGTCAAACCTTTTGAGCCTCATGAACCCTATGTTATACTTGTTGAGTTCGACATGGACTCACCCTTGCTATTTTCCCCACATCTCAGGAAGGGTACCAGATTGCTAGATTCTGGAATTATTAGGCTTGTGATCAACCAGTCAGTTTGATCCTGGAGTGAAGGTTATACCCGGTGTTCGGAGTTGTCTTGCCGCTGTGTTGCTCTCTAAGGTTATATCTTATACTATTGCGTTATGTTTAATAAGCATTTATCTTTTGATATTACACTTATCTGTAGCTATATGTGAGATTTGACCTTTTTATTTCACATATAGTGTATATCTGGTTTTGTCCTTAAAACTGGGTGTGACAACGCTTTTCTCCGCAAATGATGTGAGATTCCACCGAGCTCATGATGATTGACGCCATCCCACCCAAAATTGACTCGAGCCACAAAATGCCAAAATCTAATCCTCCAATGGATAGGAATAATTTGTTTGAGCTAGGCTTCCTCGTAATTTCTTTGTACTTGTTGCCATTGTTATTCTTGTTTTGACCCTTTTCGGATTTGTTCCTTGTAAGGCCCAATCTAAGCATATTCTTCTTTTATAATCGGTCGCTCTTCTGCTCAATTGTTTCAAAAAAAAGATGGTGGCAGATCAAGTAAGGTACGGATGGAGTAAATACTCACCCGTGACAAATTACCTACAGGTTTTGATAGCCGCACCTGTACAAGTGACTAATATTTTGCACCCAACGGGTATGATGCCTTCACCCACAAGTTGGGTTATCCTTAGTATAGAGAGAATCACTTGTATTTGGTCGCTTTGGTTATGTGGAAATGATTTGGTTTTTGGAGAAAAAAAAACTTGTTTGCTACTCTCTCAGGTGGTTTATTTGGTAATCCATTGGCTACGGACATGAGTTATCCTCCAAATGCCATACGCACAGGTTTTGGTGTTGAAGGCATCGCAACAATTGATGCAAGTGGTTATGGCGTTTTTCTTTCGGGCAGGTGGCGATCCAGTCTTAAAATTGATTGTCATTAGAGTGTCAAGTTTCTTTCTGGGCTTTGTGCTTAGGCAGAAGCCGAGAGTGAATTCACTTTTATTCTATTGTGTAATGATTGTGAATTAATAAAATCCTTCATAAAAAACACAAGGAAACAATCATGTATTTTTTAGTAGCACACAAAAACAATTGACTCGTCTTTTCATGTAACAATGCACAAGCATTTGCCCAGTTTCAGAAAGAAAAAATTGATCAATTTGTGCAGGACATGAAGAAGGATCCACTTTGCATAGGGGCCTAAAATGTAAAACGACAATTAGATGGCATTACTAGTATCATATCAAACTTATACGGCCAGCAGCAGCATTGTAAATGAAACAATATATCAGAATCATGTCAACACGCAAGCAGTCCAAATCAAACAATATGACTTGAGAAGAAGCATGGATCGGATGGACTTAATCGTTAATCACTTGCTAGTATCTTGACGGAAGGATGACAGCCAAGATGACAACAACGCCAAACATGAGGATGGCGATCCCGGTGAAGTTGATGACAAACACTTCGGTCGGGTAAGCGATGGAGGCGGAGACGAACTTGGCCAGGCCGGTCTCTGCAGTGCAAATGGCCATGAGGAAGATGGCGAGGCCGAAGAAGATGTGCCATGGAGCGTAGTCCGCCCTCATCGTCATCACGGCCCCGGGGAAGACAAAGTACACGAATGCCACCAGCCACTGCGAAATCAACAGTAAAATGAACAACTGCTACAGGAAAGTTATGATTGGTTTGTTGTTGTGTGCTTGCATTGCTTCGTGTGTCCTGTTTTGTTGGCTGTAATGCATTGGTGTGCACTCGTCGAATCAAAACAATTTGCAAATGCATAGGAAGTACAGAATTTTTCATGAAATTTTGGAGACCAAAAGTATCCAAATGAACTCCAAATGTTTGCTGTGCTGCGCCTAAAGTCGGCCATATGCATGATCAGCCGAGATACGCTGCCCAAAATTGGCCCAAAACTCTCAAGGGGGCCATCTTAATTTTTTTAAAAAAGAAAAAAGAAAAGAAATCATGGCGCGCAAGCCCTACCCTCAATCTTCCACCAACGGTGTGCAAGGAGATTGAAGTTGATTATTTTCCGTTAGAAAAAAAAGTTGATTGTTGTGAACTAATCATAGATCAGTTGGTTGGGTTCTTGTGGTGAAACATGTCTACCCGGGTTTAAGTCCCCGACTTGACACGGGTGCTCGTATTTTTCTGGATTTATTTCAGAATTTAACGACGCTATGCTTTTAATGGTAGACGACGTTCCCGTCAACAGCGAGACGCCTATGGGTCCTTTTTAACTCCCCGACTCTGTGAAGTTCAATTTTCTTTCTTCATCTATAAAGCCAAATATTTTATCCTCCCTCAAATTTAATTTTAAAATTTGTTTTTACACCCTGGCTACATAAACTCTCTTTTATGCAATTTTTAAATATAAATTCCTTAGGATTTAGTCCAAATAAATCTACCGGTGAAATCAGATGATTTTCGGTTAAGATCTGTTACCTATGATAACTTCAGTGATGCCACGACAAGGTCGTCGTTGCAGGTGACGATTCCATCGGTAGGGGCCAATTGTGGCCATTATCTACAAGGGGGTGCTCCTGGGCACTTCCAGCGAGGACAGTTACTCTGGCTCATCGATCTCATCGTCGATGGTCAAGGATTAGACGTGATGAATCTACATCCTATGAATGTACCTTCGATATTCCTCTATCGATTTAGATGTGTGTTTTGGACTAATTCCGAAATGTTGGATCTTGTATGCATATCCAATGTTTCAGGGTTGATCAATTGGATTCAGTACAAGGACTGCACTCTAGCTTTGGTCTTCAACAAGGTTTTCTTCATCTAGAGTATTAGCTGCATCGAGAAAAAAACACTACGGAAGAAGACAATAAAAGAATTTGGATAAAATATTTTCTTTATTCAACTTTTTTATATAGAAATTTGGGGGTGTACTGTGCTGAGTTTTAATATAATTCACCCTTTCTTTCAAAAAAAAAGTTATACAAATATTTTTCTGGACACTTATCCAATTTTTTTTGGAAAGCTATACAATTAAAAATCCTAACATCTCATTTAAACTTACAAAATTCATAGAATTTTTTTTCCTAAAATCATGCTCTATGTTCAAGTGCGTACCTTGGGAGTTACTTTAATCTTATATATGGTTCTCTTTTAGTATTTAGTTGCAAGTAGATATTCTTGTTATCTATCATAATTATTCGACATTGATGATCCAAACAACATAAAAGGACAAATCACTTCGACGATGGCACAAGTGTCATATAACCATTAAATGATCCTATTTAGTACGAAGACAAGTATCACTTGATCCTATCTATAACCATGTTACTATGTTAGCATAAACAACATGAAGTGATAGCGGTGCAAGGAAAATGTGTTGTGCTATATATCTACTACACTGATCTTATCTATCTGCAAAATTGTTGCTGACCACTGAGATAGGAGTTGAGTTGGCGTTAGAGTCAACACAATATCATAATGGGCTATTTGAAAAGAACATAGTATTTTGGTCACTACTCATTGTGCCTAGCTCTTATCAGGTGACACTTGTGTTCATACTAAATATAATCAAATATGTGGTGATTATATGACCCTTGTGTTGTCGTCGAGGTCACTTGTCCTTCTACATAGTCTTGGTCATCAATATTAACTAATTATAATAGATAATAAGATCATCTACTAGCAAATAAACACAAGGGCATCAGAAGATTCGAATAACTTCAGCGTAGGCACTAGAATATAAAGCATGATTTTATGATATTTCAAAACTGGTTTCATTTTTTTGAGATAAATAAATGTTCTATGAATTTTATAAGATTATAAACGAAATTTTAGGATTTATCTGCATAGCTCTTCCAAGAAAAATAATTGATAATTGATAAATCTTTAAAAATATATTCGTATAAATTTTTTTGGTAAAGTTTATTTAACCTTATTGAACTATTCCTATAAACTAATTCTCTGTCGTGGCGTGGCGTCTTCGAGATTAAAGCCGTAGAAGGCAAACATACGGTTAAACGGAGGAAATCGGATCTCGTCCATAATGCAGAGGACTTTTCCTTTTTTTTTTTTGAGAGAGAGAGAGAGAAGAAAGAGAGGCAGGGGTGGGATGAGGCCCATGTATAACACGCTCATGGGCTATGGCGGGCCAGAATGAGTAACTTGTGATTGCAGCCTTCGTGGGCTGCAAATTGGGCTCACAACAAAGAAGTCTGTCTGACTCACCTGAAGAGCATAGAGCGCTATGGTGGCAATCCCGAGCCAAGAATGCAGGGAGCGGATATCAGGGAGGCCGTTGTCATGGTGAAACTTGACGGCGGCGTACAGGCCGACGGCGGCGAAGGCGAGGGCTACGAGATGTAGCAGCAGGTGCACCGCCTTCTTGGCCGCCCTCGGGCCCAGCACGATCCTGTACGCCATCACCGCTGCGTGCGCGCGACACCACACCATCATACATGCATCAGTCACAAACTCAACGTTATTATTGCTTCGTCTCCTTCCATCACTTAATCACTCTAGTTTTGCAGGCAGTAAAGACGTGCGTATGTTCGTTTACCTTCTCCGGTGCAAATGATAAAGCCGATCACCATGAACAGAGGGTGTGCCTGACAAAAGGGTGCGCATGTTATATCGTTATTACTCCTACTGTTGAGAAATATACGGTGCAATGCATGGATTATTACCGTGTAGACGAAGAGAGATGTCCGCTTCCACGAGACGCCACCACGAAAGTGCAGCACCCAGACGAGCGTGAGCGCGAGCACGGCAGCCGCCAGCAGCTGCGCCGTCACCAACATAGGCAGCGCGGTCATGCGGAAGCTGGCGCTGCTCTTCACAGGCATTATGGCGCGTCGGCGTCTCGTCGTCCTCCTCGCCGGCTGCGGGACGGCTACCACCACCACACCCGGCTGCGTGCTGCCGCCACCGCCGCGTGATGGCATATATGGTACGGTGGTTGACAAACGTGTGGATCGTTAAAGGCCGTGTTCTGGTGACGGATCCAAGGCGGGTTCAGGTGGTGGAAGACAAGTCCAAGGCCAGGAGGATTGTGTAAATAAACCGGAGAAAAACTCTGGTTTGGCCTTTGGAGCGTTGTGGCGAGTCTCCTTGTGCTTGGGTCCATCTAATGGGCACAAGCTGTTTCTTGTCGTGGACATGTTCGGACGGCAGAGGAAGAATAGCTGAAGACTCTTCATCATCAGATCAGAGCATTAAAAGAGACTGGAAAAAAAATGGATTGATGAACAATCAGGCCGAGTCAAAAAAACGTTTGCCTTCCCATGGAAATGGATGTGCAGATATCAATATCATCCCAAGCGCAGGAACGGACAAGTAACAAGCTAACAACAAAGCATCCCAAGTACTAGCTGGACCACGAATTGTCACCACCCCTAGTCTGTCCCCATTTGGAACATCAGCTGATTCTAGTGTTAGCATATCAGCTCTGCGTAACCAAAGCGGCAGAACACGATACCAGCATATTTCGGGTTCAGGAGCACCTGGGGTGGATTTCCTTCAGATCTCCAGCGCGACTGGTCCAACTCCAAAGCCCCTCTTTCAGCGGCAGACCGCAGACCCATCCAGATGTAGGACATATACAACCCTGCTGCTGCTTGCCCCCGGTACAAAAGCAAGTCGTGTTTAGAATTAAGATGCAAACTATGCTTCTACGAAGTCCAAACAAAGCAGATAGGTAGTGTAGCTGGTAACCAGCCGTAACATACAAATCCATTAGCTCCCAAAATAATTAATTCATATACATACGGCAGAACGTGCAAATTCCCCATATCATCTCTGTAATCCGATATTCTTTCCTCCCCTGTTTTAGTCCGATAAAGTTCTATCATGCAGGCAACCATGCATTCCTAGAGATCAGAACTCACACAGCTGCTGACATCACGGGGCCCTGCACATGCAATCAAGCACAACACCAGAGTTTATCAAAGATTAGCAAGACAATAAAGAACAAAAACAGAAACAAAAGGCAAAGTGCTGCTACCTGGGATCTCTTTTCAAAAGATAACCAGAGTGGAGAGTGCCACCAGAATCCAAGCATTAGACTGAGGGCACTCAAATTTCAGGAAAGATAACCAGAGTGGAGAATGCCACCAGAATCCAAGCAGAAGACTGAGGACACTCAAATTTCAGGAAAGATAACCAGAGTGGAGAGTGCCACCAGAATCCAAGCATTAGACTGAGGGCACTCAAATTTCAGGAAAGATAACCAGAGTGGAGAATGCCACCAGAATCCAAGCAGAAGACTGAGGACACTCAAATTTCAGGAAAGATAACCAGAGTGGAGAGTGCCACCAGAATCCAAGCAGAAGACTAAGGACACTCAAATTTCAGGACTTCAACTGGCCTGTAGCAGCAGACATAATGACCACCCTAAATTTAACTTACAAAATAAAAGATATCCCAAAAACATTATTTTCTATACAACAGTCAACCGCTTCTCTAACAGCCAATATTGCAGTCCACATGCTACTTATCACAGCATGTACACAAGAAATTCAGAATTAAGTCGCCACTTTAAAAGAACATCAAGATTCAAGAAACCACTAGATGAATCTGATACTGAAGAAACAAAAAATATGTGCACCATCATAGGCCACACAAACGCAGCTACCTGGGACTCTGGGAGTGACACTGAGAGGACATCCAGAAACCCACCAGCACCAAAGTAGAGATGATCGAAGGGGCACTTCAGATTTCAGGGTGCCTGTAATCCTGAAACACCACCTCCTCCCGTTCAGTTCTCTAATATATATGCATCCCAGAAAATATGCTTAATTAAAATAACTGTATCACTAACCTAAAGTATTTCTATTAGCTTTGACATGCTAGTATCACAAAAAGTAAATGATTTACAGAAACACTGACAGGTCAACTAAATACATGACTGACACAGGCATCAGCAGGACAACATTGTTATCACTGCAAAGTGCCAAAACTAATCCATAGATCAACATACAAGCAGACAATCATGCCACTGATAATCAAGAAAATCACTACTACAAACATGGCAACATCTTTCAACATATGCACAGAACATGTTAACAAAAACAAAGGGGAACAACATGAGCTGAATGAAATAATGAACTTTTTCTTCTCTCTAGATCTCGACCCTGTATACAGAAGGAACTTATGTCATATGGTACAGAAGCCCTGCCTATGTTAGCATCCTGATCCTACCAGACATATCAAGCATGTAACGATCGCAGCAGCAATCAGGCAACAATGCTTGAGACCTACCCTGCTCTAGAGCCAGTGAGATTTCTCCTGGCATGTTTCAAAATGGAAATTCCCATGCATGTATATATCTACGGAAAGATGGAGCTGGCTAAAGCAAGGATCACAATGTCAAAACACAGCAGACAGCCTTGTTCTAAGAAAGAAATTCCTGAGAACTCCATAACACTGAAGGCTACAGCAGCCTTTCTTCAACCTGACATCATGAGCCTTTAATCACCCACCATGAAAGCATCTCAATCCACTGACACCATGAAAGCATCTCGATCCACTGACTGGAGGTCACATCATGGTAGATTCACACATCCTCTGCTGATATCAATGCTTTCTTGTGACCACCCCACCACATGGTGCAAGGAATCTAATGCACAAGCAACTGATCTTCTGAACATGCATCTGCACCTTGCTGAATCTGGACTGTCCCAGAGCTCTTCATCATTGTTCCATGCTGTACCAGAGTTTGTAGATAGCAACACACTCCTTACACTTCTCTCCTTCCATTAGAAGAATTTGGCCTCCTGGGAACTCCAAACTGCAAATTATCCCTGGGGCGATCACCAGGTCGGCCGAAATCATCCAAATTCCTGTAACTACCATTTCTTGTAACAGAATTCAGACGCTCATCTTCATCAGGCCTCATGTTCATACCAGCCCTCGGTTCTGAGAACATGTCTAAGTGTCTTGGTCTAGGTCCACCACCAGTTCTCATGTTCCGGATGTTGTTGGAAGAATTCCTACCGGGAGTATTAGATGGAACCTTCATGGGTAAGAAGTCCTTGGGAATGCTATCCAGGTCCATAAAACATTTCCTGGCCTTCGCATCCGCTATTAGTGATGCCCAGTCCTCTGACTGCATGAGAGCATTAGCATTACCAACAACCTGAAAAGCAATGAAGACTATAAGTAACATGGGATACATCAAAAAGATCATTGAAGAACAACAGTAGAACGCACTTAATGCATATTGTAGAGAGGCAGAGACATACCCATAGAGCTCTCCTAGCTCGAGTTAGAGCTACATTCATACGGCGTATATCAGCAACAAAACCCACACCATGGTTTGAAGCACGGACACATGACATAATAATGACGTCACGCTCCTGGCCTTGAAAAGCATCAACTGTATTTATGTAGATATCCTTCCCTTCCTCAGTATTCATAACATCCTTGAATTCCCGCTGAAGGCATTTCAACTGCAACTTATATGGTGTGATTATACCAACAGAAACCTTCTTGGCACCATTAGCTTTCAGGAACTTCTGAAGGTGCTCATACAAACGCAATGCAAACTGCGCTTCATGAATATTCTGATATGAAGATGACCCACCCCTATGAGACTCACGACCATGTGACATGTCGTAAAAGATATAAGGTGCCATAAGTGCATCTCTGTAATAGGCTTCATCAGGTAATTTAACAACACTCTCACTATCTGTAAGGCGACCTTGATAGAAGTATTTTGATGGAAATTCACGGATCTGGGGATGCATCCTGTATTGCACTGACAACAAAATGGTAGGACAACCAGCTTGCTGAAACCTCTCGAAAAGACTCCTACTGTAAAGCAAAGTTCCAGCTGCTTTGCTAATAACAGTAGCAGGGAGCTGCTGTGGATCACCAACCAGGACACATCTAGCTGCACCAAGAGCCAATGGAGGGAGGACTCCTACTTCACTAGCCTGAGCAGCCTCATCAATAACAACCATATCAAAACCATGAGTCAGGCGAGAAAATAACTTACGCCCGCTACTTGACACAGTTGTAAAAACAATCTCAGCTTCATTGGCAAAACTGGCTTCCAAACTTGCCCTAGCATCTTCCATATTGAAGTTGCTGCCAGGACGGAACCTGCTTTCTAATATCAGCAGCCGTGACATCTCCACCAATACTTTATCCCTGCTTTCAACTGACGCAGCAAGTTTCTGTAGCAGAATATCACGGTTACGATCCCTTTGAGCAAGAACATCAGGATCTACCCCTACTGAACCCTGGGATCTACCAGCCGCTGCAACCATATTGAGTTCCCTTTGAAAATAGGCAATCTCCTGTGATAGCTGCTGCTCACGGCCTTTCAGCTGATGTAGCCACCCAATTACTTCATCACGGCCCTTCATTAAAAGCTGATCTGTCCTCCTTTCAACTGAAACAGCTTGTGCAGCACGAGACTGTGAATCAACTCCAACACGGGCAACATCAGGGCGGTATACCTTCATTTCACCATCTATAAAACCACGGTCAAGAACACGAGCAAGAAGCTCATCTGTTGCAGCATTTGATGGGGCACATACAAGCATCCGAGGCTTAGGGCAAAGCTTGGGAAGAGTGCGAAATAGATTCTGATCCATGCTCTGCAATAGTTCATCAATTGACCCTGCCGCAACAGTCTCCGAGCTGGTACTGGTACTACCACTAACTTGCTTGTAACTTTCAGGAGCAAGCTTCTTGAGCAAAGCGGCATAGTAATGTTGATACTGAACAAGATGGATAACATTTAGCATCCCCCACACAGTATGGGTTTTCCCTGTCCCAGGAGGACCTTGTACCAACGTGAAAGGCCATGGTTCTTGTTTCTTTACAACACCATTGCTTGTGCCAGCAGCTGTATGTGTTGCAGCCCAATGAATTGCCGACAATTGAGGACCATTGAAACTACGATGGAGATGATCAGCAAAATTTGGGGTGAAACAGTCTGGCATGGCAGGTGGTTGCTCTTGATACTTCGGGAAATGCTCTGGACTTGGTTTAAGTATTGCATTTTGCATCTGACGGAAATTTTTTTGTCAAAATCGACTGATATACAAGTTTGTAATAAAGGAAGATAATGGTTAGGTGTAATATAGCATTACCTGCCCACTAAGACGGCGGAACGCGTGCAAAGCAACATATTCTCTTTGTGTTGTTGCAAGAGAACCGAGTCCAGTTAGATACCATGTACTCCGAGGTTGGAGTTTCCTCAGAACATTAGCCTCACTGCTATGGATACAGCACAAGAATAGCGAGACAACTTAGCAAACAAATATGCAAGTGATGGAGAACAAGTTATGAATATTGTCCCGAAATGAAACAACTATAGCAAAGCAATTTGAAGTTGTTTCATAGTTAGCAATCAAGCACATAGAAGATGGAACTTCATAAGGGCTTGTTTGGATGCACATATATCCACCTCAATCCATGTGTGTTGGAGTGGGTTAGGGTAGGGTGAAATTTAGTTTGAATTCCATCCCAACCAACTCCAACACACATGGATTGAGGTGGATACATGTGCATCAAAACAAGGCCTAAAAGGGTTTATCAATCACCTAACATGCTGCTAGGATTAAGTGGGGAAGCACTACCCAAAGAGCTATAACAGACTTGTCAGTTCATAAATCAGTTTTAGCTCAATTCATCCAAATAGGCTGCTATGGTCAAGTGAGGCATGCCCTGTTCTCAAGTAGAATTTTGGGCCCTATAGTATCCTGTTTGTAGTCAACAAAGGACTGTCAACTAAGAAGATTAACATTTGAACTTTGATACACTACAAACATTTTACATCTACTGCACAGTACAAACTTTTAAATCACACGTTACACTCCTACTGTAGTTTCCTTATCAAATTCTCTTATGAAACTTTGATTATAGTAATCGTTCACAGATTATCTTGAACACCAGTGGACAAATGAGCCTCAAAGTATGCCATGCGCCTTTCGTTTTTCTGACTAATGACAGAATTATTCTGTCTTCAATACTGTGGCCATGGGATCAATAAGCAGAGAAGCAAAACATTGGACATGACATTAAGAGCACAAGCATTCAAACTCTATACCTGAGAAGCACCAAACTTGTGTGGCAATGAGAAACCAATAGATGGTACGAAAGCCCCAAAAGGCATATTAAGAGCGGCAGCAACCCAGCAATGCAGATAAGCCTATGGCTTGCTTAATTATGATACTAAGAGCATCTCCAACAGATTATGTATCCCACATCTCCTAAAAGTCTATATAGGTGATCTCCTATTATCAGTAGTGTACCTTTTTCTTCTTCTCTCCCAACAGATTACCAATACCTTTAAAGTGGATAATGGAGAGGGGTGGATCTCCTACGTTTGAGGGAGAGGGGGTGAATTTTAAGTAACTACTTAAAACTTTTAGGTATTAGGGATAGGATGAGTAATCTGTTGGAGCAACACAATACCTTATATTGCGTATTTTTAGTATTGGGGATGGATATAAGTAATCTGTTGGAGATGCTCTAACCATATCTTACAATAAAACTACACAAGAAAACATCAGTACTCTATGTGGCTACCCGCTTCGCTGTGCTGCTGCTTCATGGCCCTGACTACACATATATAAACAAGCCTTGACCTATTGTGCTCAAGAAACTAGAGTTAGGAAAACTGCAGTAAAATGCAGAACAGCGGTTTCGATCTCAACCATTGAACAGAATTGTGTGTACCAAGAACATGAACGAAAACACACAGTACAAAGCTTGTATGTAGAGAAGAGTTACTTATTTTATTTACTCAGAGACACAAAACTACAGTTTCTAACAAGTATAACCCTACATGTTTTCTAGTGCATTCTATAGGAAAGTCTAAATAACAGATATCCCTACTTCCCTAGGCATAGTTAAACAAAATAAGCTTACCTATTATAAGCTGAGCTAGAGAGAAATCCAACTTAAAGAGTACCCAAAACACATTATATGATTTATAAATCTCTCATAAAACAACTTCAGTGACACAACAAACCAGTCATAAGATCTTTCCAAAGATAAACAACTTGCTAAATAAACATAGGTTCAGATGCTTTGGGAATGTAGAGGCCATGATAAACGTGGTTGTCAAAATGAAACTTGGAAGAGATGACAATTACAAGAACAATCATATATTACAAAATTTGGCATACCTGTTAGAATCAAATGAATCACCAAGATAAAAATGGATAATAGCTCCAATAGGATCACGTGTATCAATAGGCATATGGCGCCTAACAGTACCAACAAGCCGTCCACATTCCGATTCAGCATCCTCATTTGAACCCATAGCCCTCCTACTAGATCGGCCTGATTGAGCAGCTGAAAATACCAACACAATAGCTAAATAAGAAAAACGTTCTAGAGAGCTACATACTAACACAATAATTTTTGCAAATAAAAAACAAAGAAAATTCAGTAAAATATACCTGACCCAGGCCGTGGAAATGACAGAATAGCGACATCACCTTCTTTGAAATTCCATTTATATTCATGCATCGGTAGAACGACAACATCATACCATCCTGAATGCATTAACAGTCAGGTGACTGCAGTGATTGGATATTCAAATACGTGTTCTAAAAGCGCAACAAACCAATCCCAGATACCTCTTTCACGTCTTTCCAAAGTTTTTACTCGCACTGCTACATGTGCATCCCTTCCCACCGCCTCAAGACTCTCCTCATACGAACTATAAAGCTGAGCTCTGCATTCCTCAAAAAGCAAAGGCTCAAAAACTCTAATGTACTCCTCAGCAGATTCAAAGCTTCCAGGAACACACTCAAGTTCGGCCTCCTCTGTTTAGATAAGAAATATATGTTAAATGCCAAATTACAACAACAAAGGTACACATGCAAACACAAGAATGATTTTACAAATTCTGGAATGGGACAAGATAACATCAAAAGTGCGATCATTAGTGAGGAACACATTGACCAAAATATCACTGGATATTCCGATAGGCAATGGCCACATCGTAACATGAACAATGAAACACATGCAACTCTACTTTGACCAAATGTAAACAATCTTCAGTACAGAGCTAGTGGCGAACAGTAACATGGAGCTGCCACATTTTTAATATATCATTTTAAAATGGATGAACAGGAGTATATTCTCCGTGTGTCAAGTCATGGTCCTACTTGTGTTGAACTGTTAATGAGGGACACTAAAACATGGGGCAGTAATTGTTAAAAGGCAGGACCTAAGCAAATTCCACAAATCTTGCATGTATGTAATAAAATGTATATTTCACAAAGAAAAGTTCTAAATTTTCCAGAAGGTGACATCATATATATAAAACCAAATCAAACATTGACAACAAAGAAGCAACCTGGATTGTGCCAGAACTTGTCATTTGTCACCTCCCTTATAAGTCGCTCAACAGATGAGTCCTGATACTGTACATTGTTTACAAAAGTTTGCTTTTTGGAAATAATAGACCTTTTGCTGGCTGGCTTCTGATCAGCATTGTTTTGTCCTGTTAGAACTGTTCTTTGGGAAGAGAATGGTCGGCTCTTTTGTTGCTTCAAGTCCATGGATTGCTTCAATGAAGCTTGTCTTTGGACAGGCTGCTGATACGCATCTGAGGCTGGCTCGTCTGTATTCATTTTCTTTGACCAGCCCTGGGTACCCAACTCAGCATCACCATTGGATTCAGTGTGTTGGTCACTAGGATCTGCAGAATTGCTTCGTTCTGATCCCATCATTTCAGGTTGTCTCTGATCCCTGATTGCTTGCTGATTTTGTTTTTCTGCAGCCTTTTCACCAGCACCACGAGAAGCTTCCTTCACAGTACGTGTAACAATTGGTGCTGGAAAGGATGACTGCCTCCTGGGTGTTGATGTCTTCATTGTACCAGCTTGTTTCGCATCCTCCACATTGATGAAGACAGTTTGCCTAGCTCGTTTTTTTCCTAGCATGGCCTCTTTGTGTTCATTTAACTTAGGTCTCTTTGCAGGGTTGCTCGCAAACCTCAAAGCATAATTGGCTTCTACTCCTTTAACATCCTTTGACCTGTTGCAAGGATCTAGATCATCACCAGGCTGATTTCCTTTACATTCAAAATTTTGCATGTTCTCTGATCCTGTGGAACCATGAACCAGATCTTTAGATACATCAACCATTTCAGCATCACTACATTCAGCAGCAGTATCATCTTTAGTCACATCACCAGATTTAATAAGATGGGACTCGCTCTCTTGGGATTCTTTCATCAAATGTGTGCTTGCAGTACCAGTGAACTCATCTTTGTTGCTACTCCCTGCATTTTCAGAAATGCCATCTGCATCAGACCATTCTCCCTCTTCTCTTTCAACGGCTTGTGACACCTGATTGCAAGTCTCAGCCTTCGGAGCAACACTATCAGTGATTTGATTGTTCACCATGGACGGTGATGCTATACTAGAGTTCTGATTATCTTCCACCTTCATCGGCTCCTTTGTATAGTTTGAATCTTTGTTGTTCCTTACAAAAGGCTGAAAGCCAGAACCAATGGATGCATGCTTAAAGGCATTATTGTTCAATATCCCCTGCGACTGTGATCCTTCCCCTGGCTGAAACAATGTTGGGCCATACGTCGTCGGAACAGGAAGGGATTTCTGAGGTTGTGACACGACAACAGCAGCTTCTTGTGATGCGACAACAGCGGCTTCTTGTGGTACGACAGCAGCAGATTCTTTTGGTACGACTGCAGCAGCTTCTTCTTCAACTTCTGCTGGGAGCTCATTAAGGTCAAATAACATCCTTCCTCGAGAACCCATGTCATGTGTAGATGCATATAGCTTGAAGCTTTCAACTAGTGGAACCAGTAGCGATTTCCTGGAATATAAGAGCACCCAATGGAGGGAAGTTACTATTGCCTTTCTGTTGGGACAAGCATCTGCAACACAAACATGCATAGTATGTCAGTATAATACAGCAAGAATAGGAAATTTCAAAGGTTGCTTGGATGCTTCGGTCCGCTAGTGAGGTGGCCAGCCAACAAGGGATGAACTAGGAAGTGAACAGATACAGCAGACTGATCATTTCTTGGTACTGCAGGGAAGAACAATTTCAATCAGGTGGTGCAACCTGAATATCATTCTCCGCTGGATTCTTTTCATGTTCTGACCCAGGCCATTTCCTCCTCTTGTTGTCCACTTCCTACCCATCTCAAGAATTTGGATTCTAGTGATACAGGATCTCAGCATCCAGGCCGACCCTTTTACAGACAAAGTAAATAAGTACATATACATGCCAGGAATAGAAGAAAAGATTGTGCATATTGCATATGTAAAAGTTATGATGGCTACGCACGAGCATAAGCTAGTCTAGATGCGGTATCATTTCTCCAAGGGAAACCACAAAGCAACACCATACAGACTAACAGACAAAAGCAAATGCGATAAGCGTGTGTTGAGTTTTAGGAAGTTAATAAGCTATACAAAAGCAACAGCTCAAAAATAGATTACATGTCAGGATCGGAGCTGGCTACGTCCATTCTAAATAAAATGATTTTTCCAAACAAACAGAAGCTATGGAAAGAAAGATAAAAAGGAAAGGAAGACAACTACTTACAGTGGTGTAATGGTGTTGTTCTTTGTGTTTTGTTTTTTCTAATAATAAAATCCTTACAGTGGGGGGTCTCCTCCCCTGCTGTATTTAAAGTTCAAAAAAAAAAGGAAGACAACTCCACCTAATATTACAGTATTAATATTAACACATTAAAAAGGCATCAACTACTTGCTTACCTTGTCACCCGAAGCACATGGTCCAAAAGATGATGTATTACATGGTATTCGAGTCTATATGCTACCAATAAACGACATAAAACATCTCTTAAAATTATCAGAACAAACACGTAGCTAATACTCCAAACTAAAAGCGAAGAAAGTGAATAAGCTGAACTCCAGCATCTCTAAATGCAAAACCTGACCAAACTGTACAACCACTCAAAGCTAATTGAGAGCTAACTAATACAAATAACTGATAATCTCCTTGTGTTGACTCAACCGGAACATAGATGATCCAGAGCCATCCAGACAGAGCCGGACTAAAACAGAACATGCTGTACCCTACATGTATGGCCAACAAATAACATCTCAACCTACAATATTGCACATGTGCTCAGAATGAGAAGCCAACAATACAGGATGTACACTATACACGTTTGACAAATGTACCTAGAATCAGTCCAATTCTAGCACAGTTTCAACTACATCGCAACTGTGAATGTAACTAAAAAACCAGGGACGCCTAAGAACAAGCAGAATAATGAATCTTTGGTCCTTCTACTTGCCAGCTGAGGCAACCTAATCTCAAACAAACACATCGACGGCTTAATGCTGATCTAACTTAGGACCTAACTAAAACAGGACACAATGTATCCCTGCATGTATAAATAAATGACAAGATGGATTCTCAATATGCGACAATCCGCTCGTGCTCTGAATTAATTGCTAGCTAATAGTGACAGGAACATTGTAGAGCAGTTAACCCTAGGTCAAAGCATTAGAAGAAACTAGGTTTAAGTTAATCTCGGCAGGAAAGTTATAACTGAACTGCAGAGCAACAACGCATGGACCATCCCAACAGCACATTTCATCACTCCACAAGAAAGGGGGCTTTAACTACTACTCCCTTGTAGATAGATAACACCAAGGCCCACTAACGTCCTCCTCTGCTTTCGATCTACCGGGATGCCGTATTTATAACCCCGCCTTATATAAATCAATAAATCTCGCCAAAGTCTTCCCACAGAGCAAGGATCGCGCCTAACAGTTGCCAGATTTGGCAAACCAGCCAGAGCCTTGATCCCCATTCCGCTTCCAGACTCGGCAGAATCACCCCGGAAAAAAAAAGGGGTTTCCTCGTTGCACTAAAGCGCGAATTCGGCATCCCCAACCAGTCCCGAGAAATGAAATGAAATTGGAAATCAGTCCCGTCGTCTTAACTAACCGCGCCGCGTCTCACCCACCCCACGCGGGCACGCGACGCGCTAGGATCCCCCGTTCCGTTCCAATCCGTCCGTTCCGTGACACAGCAGTCCTAGGGTATGATGGCATGGTCCTGATTGGGGGGGAGTAGGATCTCCGTACCAGGCGATCGTCGGGCGGCGCGTCAGCGGCGGCGGCCAGATCCAGCCGGGCGACGGCGGCGGCGTCTGTTGACTAGGGTTCGTTCCCCTGTTTGCCCTCCTCCCCCAGCAGCAGTTCCTTGGCTTCCCCCCTCCCGCCGGTGGGCTGCTTGTGTTCTTTTTTTTTTCCTTTTCTCTTCCAATACTTTTTTTTCCCCTTTTCGGTTTGGTTTTGGAAGAGAGAGGTTATAGGCTTCTTCCTTCGGCTTTCGGTTGCCCGCCTCGCCTCGCCTCTCACGAGCGCCCGGGTCCCCTGCGTGACGAACGCCTTGGGGGGAGAGAGAGGGTAGAGGAGGAAGGGTGGGTGTGAGGGCAGGAAGCCAGGGGTGGGGTTCTATTTATAGCGCTCCAGCGCGTGGCTACAGCCCCGGCGCTACGCGCACCAAGCGAATCCCACCCACGACGGGTTAGGCCGCTGTCGTGTGGGGCCAGAGGCCGGTGGGAACCAGCTGTCTGTAAGGGCCGGGGCGAGCCCCCCGTGCGCGCGTAGGCGTGGGGCGGTGCGAACCGGGGGGGCGCGTGGGCGACTGGGGTGTCCGCATCTCGGTGCGGTCGCACCAGGTTGGAATTCATTTCCAGTTCCCTTCCCTTGGTTTCTTCTTCTCTGAATGTAGCCCCCTTTGCTATCTCTTTTCATTCACACTCACACGTCAACTGAACAGCAATCCACCCAAGAAATAAAAAAAAATCTGATTTTTTTTAGGGAGAAAACAGGGAAGGATAATCAAGTGCGGCGGCGAAAAGGGCTGTAGGTGAGAGTACGTGCCCTTTTTCCCGGCATAATAGGATATAACATAATTAATCATCTCTCCCCCAAAAATAAATTAATTAATTATCCCTGCCCCTGCCTTCTTTTTTCTTTCTCGCTTTGCTTTCAGGTTGGGTCGTAGCTTCAGGAGCATCTCCAATCTCCAATTAATGAATGGCTCGTGGAATGGATGGGGATGTATCCGTGGCCGGGTTCTGGCGCGACGGCTATGGCTATTTAAGGTACAGTATTCAGTTCGTTGCGCTGATTATTGGTGACGGCATTGCTTACTTCTTCTACCAAACATAAATGGGCTGTATATACCCTGAATTGTGATATGTTGTACTCTCAGGTGTATAATAGTAAAAACTTTCCCAATAAAGGGGCCTTTTCTTTTGGCAAATAGCCTAAAATGCTGACAAAAGATAAAGACAAATTTCTGTATCACTGTAAAAATGGTCGGCTTCAAACTGGACAATTCTCTTTAAAATCACACTATCAAACTTTAATTCATATAGACATACCTAACATAAACAAATGTATTTGGAAACTAAGAGAACCTTTGAAGATTAAATTTTTTTTATGATACTTGCGCCGAGGTGTCATTCTTATAAAAGATAATTTACCCAAGCGAAGCTGGTAAGGTAGCAAAACTTGTTGTTTTTATCACAAAGAGTAGACAATTTGACACTTTTTTCGATTGTCGGTTTGCCAGGGCTATTTGGTTATGATTCCTACTCCTATAAGATTGTCTTGTAAGAATATTACTTCTTATAGGTTGATATCTTTTTACCCCCACTAACGAAATACGCTAGATTATTAAATATAAATAGTTTTAAAATAGGATTTAACTACATTCAATGTGGCTTAAAGGGGTCTTAGGACCACATGTCAGTTGGACAAAGGACGTGGCCAAATCCTAATTCTAAGAGAAAAAAAAATGGTGTGTGCTTGTAGCATGGCACCACTCATCACAACAAGCAAAGCCAAATGCAAAAAAAAAAAAACAAGAACCTCACTTACCAATCTAAACGTTGCACTGCTATTTTTTTGCTCTTTCGCTTGTCTTATAAGCCGTACTTTTCAGCTAACAAACAGTGTTTTTCTCTTACAACAAATAAACGAACAGTACTTTCCGTAGCCCAGCGAACATGGCCTTTGTATGGTTGTGTACTTCACCCATCATTTTCTACCCGCCCTTTTCTCTTATGTTATTTAATAATCACCCAGGGCAATTATGGTGTCAAAGGTTGTCCAATGCTTTTCTCCTTGTCCTTGTTCACTCTTTTTTCTTTTTTGTTGCCATAGAATTTGTACCATCAAACTTGTAGGAAGGTATTCGTGTAACTACTAACACGTAGAAAAATGTTAGGAAGAATCAGATCGAGGTAGTGACTGGTTTTCGTCCATGATTCTGATCGGTATTTGTGTAATTTTGCGCACTTCTAGTACGACGATCTATCTTCCCTCTTCTCTGCCTGCCCACTCTCCCACCTTGCTTGAGCACCCGAGTAAGGCTGTGTTTAGTTTCTCATGAAATGCAAAATATAAAATGCCAACTATTTTAGAATGATGAAATGCAAAATGTCAACATTTTCATGGGTGTGTTTAGTTCCATCCAAAATACCAAATTTTTCATGGGGTGGGTGAGGGTTTTTTGACTTTTTGGTTTTTTCTGGCCTCTCGAGGCCAAAATAAAAAATGGAGAATGGATACCTTTTTGCCAAAAATTTTGCATGGTGTTTTAGTTCCATTCTGCAAAATGATAGGCCAAAATCCAAAATTTTTGGGTGAAATGGGGAACTAAACACACCCTAAGTACAAGCTAGAAAACGAACAAATTACTAGGAACAAATAAAAACACGCACATGGGAGACAAAGGCGGACGCCTCACAATCATAACGTCCAAGTACCACAGTACCATGGTTCTGCAACAACAAACGTTACCGACTTGCTAGACGCATAGGTGAAGATGGAAGTGGAAACAACCCTCTTGCAGGCCCTAAAATGTCAGATGAGCACTAAATCGACCTAGGCGTGAACCCTCTCGGTCTCCCATAAAAAAACCGAAGTGAAACAAAAGACAGGCTTCGCACGCCCCATGGCGGTGCGTGAATGTTCAAAGTACTCTTCCATGCTAAGTGTCAAATGGTGTTAATATGTTTCGGTAATGCTGTAGTCACGCCGTCCGTCCACCCGTATGCTTGCTTCCTGGGCCTGTGGACAGGTCTAACTAGTTTGCTGGAGGACTTTTACGGCTTCTAAAAACCTGGACGCTTCAACGACTTCCTAACTCCACCTCGCTGCGTTCTCCACCGTCACACCCGCGCTGCCCGCTCGCCGCGGTCACCTCCACCGTGCTACCTGCTTGCCGCAGCTGCCTTCAACGAGCTGGCGAGCCTCCTCGCCGCCGCTGGGGTCTGGCCGCTCGCAGGTGCCGCTGGCTGGCCGGATCAACCCAGCAGCAACCCCTACGTGTGGCCAGACGACTAGGAGAGGGGGCTATCGCTGGCCGGGCCCAGGCCAGGCGTAGGCGTAGCTAGCCGCTACCAGGCCCCGCCCGACTGGCCGGAACTGGCCGTTCCCTGCTCTGCTCTGCATCGTGCAGAAGAAGAATGTTGAAAAACGCATGTTGCAAGCATACGTTTTAAGTGTTTCGGATATTCTAGAGGTATGTTGTAAGTGTTTTAGGTGGATGTTTCATATGTTGCAATGGTTGTATACGTATGTTGCAAGCGTGTTTATCTGGATGTTGCATATGTTTTTCACACATATGATACAAGTGTTTTTATTTGAATGGTGCGTATGTTTGCAATGGTTTTTAAGTGTTTTTGTAAGTGTTTCAGAAGCATGTTTTAATGTTTCATCTGTCTTTAGACGTATGTTGTAAGTGCTGCATCTAGATGTTTCAAAAGTAGATCAAATGAGATGCGCGTGAGAAGCGGGAGGGGGTGCGAGGGGTCCTGGCGCGTAGTCTAGCGGCACGGTCGACGTCCGAGTGGCGCGGGCCCTGCGTGGACGCGCGGGCGGAGGCGTGCTGGCGTGAGCGCGGGTGTGGAGTGCGGCACACGCGGAAATGGAGTGCAACGCGGGCGTCTGGACGAGGGTGTCCATCCGGACGTCCGGGCGCCGGCACTCCCGTGTATGTTTTGTTTGTGAGTTATGCTTCAGTGGACCTTCTCCAAAAAATTTGCGCAAATCTTCAAACTTCTGATAAGGATAATTATATGTTGTTTATTAATTCTTTTTCCCATGGGTTCCGTATGGGTCTGGCCCTTTCTGAGCCCAGACTAAACCCAGCCCGTGCCGTTCGATCTTGTATTTTTCCGTGATCAGATTTTATCGGCAACGAGCGCACGGCATCCGCGTGGCGTGACGATGAACGGAAAGAAGCGGTGGCATCCCTCTCTACCAGACGCATTGAGGTGCGCTGCCAAGATGCAGTGGCGGCTCGCCGGGGAGAGCACGAGCAGCAGCAATCCCTGGCCGAGGCCCGGCCAAACAACGCCGCTGATGACACTGGCACCCGAACCGCGCTCCTCTCTAACAAAATCCTCTGATGTCTGTGCATTGGCAGCAGATGCATTACCCAATCAGATACCGTCTCCTGGGACTGGGAGGCTAATCATAACTTACAGTGCTATTGTTCAAATTTTGTATCGATGACATACCGGTGAAAAATCAAGAAGGCAATTTATATGTTTTACTCATTGTATATTTATAAACTGCTTAGCAAATACATTAATGCATTATATTAGAGGAAGTAGTAGAACTTGACTGAATGGGGCAATTCCCGTGGGTTCTATTTGGAGGGAGCTGCTTTGAGATTTGTGCAAACATTTTATGAGGTCTGTTCGAGCAAGACTGTTTGTTCATTGCTATCCTTTTCTCCTTCATTTGGTTTTTTAGAAGATTTTTTTTCACTATTCTAAACGACTCACTTTGTATAAATAACCCTCTAAAGAGAATTGTAATTCAACAGCAGTGAACTGAACATGGGTTTCTCGTGGTGAAACTTAACCACTTGGTTTAAGTTCTCGACTTAGTATAGGTATTTGTATTAGATTAAATTTATATATTTCAAATTTTAGTGCCAAGTGACATGTTCATCGATAATGAGCCACTACTAGCTCAGTATTTTGGAGACGCTCAGAAGATGAATGTGTGTACGTGTCCGTGAGCGTCCGCGTTTTAGGAAAAAAAACTCTCGAGATTGACTATATTAAAACTCTACTGCTAGAGTTTCTTCGGAATTCTTTCCTATAATATATACAAACTTACCCTAGTAAACAATAATACAACAAGGATACAAAGTAGCAGGATTGCAGGAAAGTCTACACAGCAAATAATGGGAGGAGTAACAACCTTGCGAAATGAAGCTCGCGCGCTCTCTCTCTCTCTTTTTGCTAGCCGCTAATATTTTTCTCAGCTCTCCTCAAAACAAAGAGGGAGTTATATCTCTCCCAATAGCATAGAGCCCATCCAACTTTTCAGCCATATTGTGCTCTACACGCATGGGGACCCCACCTTTCACAGGAGTATTGGAAGAGAGAAACTCTTTTAATATCTATAAAAATAATTTTGGGACAGATTATTGGGAGAGTGACGGAGATGCTCTAACATAGGGGACGGGCCCATAGTCGCGATGATTGGTGTGGAAAAAAGAGTTAGATTTGACTTTTAGCTGGGTCTTTTTTCATCATTATTGGGCGAGAAATTAAAGAGAATTCTACCTTTGATTATTCAACTATTGCCTGAGTTTAGTGTTAACCATGTAACTCTAAAACTAGAATTTTTCTAGTACCAAACTATCAATACCGGACAAGAACACAACTCGAGGAGACAATTTGTTTTTTGTCAAAAAAAAGAGGAGACAATTTGTTTTTTATTTTAAACCTTTTTAGCTCAAGGACATAACACAATTCAATTTTATCCTTTTTTAAAAAACACAACCCGAGAAGAGAAATCGATTTAATAAAAAGCTTACATGGTGATTTTATATTTTCTGAGAATAATAAAAATCAATTTATTTTTCGAAAAATTAATGCTAATTCATTTTAAACTAGAACACTATGAAATTAGCACCAAAAGTTATCTAAAAATATAACATATCTGATGGTGCTATATTATTTGATCTTAATTGTAGTTGATCCTAACAAATTGGCCCGAACTTAATCACCAAAATAAAATCTTAACAGTATGTGCTATAATGTTTATATTTTTCTAGCCCAATTTAAAGAAAAACATGTCTTGCAAGTCGGAACAATTAAACACTATGATCAATTGGTGTACGTGCACACGAGACGTGCATCCGGTGATCAAATTTACTTGAGCTCCGGTAATCAATTTAGGAAGTATAAAGAAATGGATCAACTAGAGGAGAAATTGCTTGTCTGGTTGGCGCTCTGTCAGGCATAACTGATTAACTGCATAAAGCCTAACTCAGGTTTATGCTGATCATATACTACTGCACCGCTACACCAAGCATCGATTCTACTCCTCGCGTTGACCTGCTGCAACACACGCTGAGTCTCGATGCAACTGAATTTCTGCGGGGGTAAGACTCTGCTTCGGTTATTCCTTTCCTCAGACCCCACTCGTGTGAGAGTCTTTGGCACTGAGCCTTTTAGATTGAGCTGGGCTTGTTTGGATGCCTATACTGAATTATGTTACTTTAAATTGAGATGAAAAAAAAGTATCAAGATAATATTTATTTTGCGTGAATCAGTTGTATATCACTTATTTTATCATATTAAACCATAATTTACTTTTAACATGCTAATATCTCGCATCCCACGAGCCTGGCAACGAAGAAACATTTCATTCTCGTTTATCAGGAGAGCCAGGCTCGCCAACTGCTTTTGCATCTCTGGAGTCTGATCTAGATTAGTATCCAGGCAGCCAAACGTTGTGATGCTGCATCCAAAGGGCCTGACTAGTCCATATACAGACAACCAAACAGGTAGGTTGTAGAAATCCGTTGAACGACGCGCACGGACCCATGGACGTGACTGGCACTCTATGGCGTCTTGTGTGTTCGTTCGAAGCTGTCCAAGATTTTCGTTAATTAACAGAAAAACAATAGTACCCGGAAAAAGCAAGTGTTGTTTGGATAGGACAATGAAAATTCTACAGGTGCTTCTTCGATTAATAAACGGTACAAAAGTATCCTAAGATGATATACACATAAGTTCGATCATCTTTGTACGTACTTTGTCAGTTTGTTTTCAAGCATATAACGTTTACAACAAACTAATTAGTCTAAACTAAAGAATAGCTAACTTGTTTCAAATGTTGTGTTTTTATATTCGTAAAAGGAGGACAATTAGTATAAGTATGATCCAAGAAACTTTAATAGTTTACCGATGTTTATGATGTCATTCTTCGAACTGCCGAAAGGAGTGATGGAAAAAATCGACTGTTTTAGATCTCGCTTCTATTGGCAAAATGACCAACACAAAAGGAAATATAGATTAGTTAAATGGGAAATCATGTGTCAGCCTAAGGACCAGGGAGGTCTTGGGATTCAGAATTTAGAGATTCAAAATAAATGTTTGCTTAGTAAGTGGTTGTTCAAATTATTAAATGAGGATGGGCTGTTGCAAGAGTTACTAAGAAACAAGTATATTAAAAATAGGACTCTAGAAAGTTGTGAAAAGAAACCAATGGATTCGTATTTCTGGAAAAATCTTATGAATGTTAAAGATTCCTTCGTGAAGTTAGGACATCTCAATGTAAAAGATGGGTCACAGACCAGATTTTGGGTAGATACTTGGCTGGGCAACAAACCTCTCAAAGATAAATTTCCTGCGTTGTTTAATATTGTAAGAAGAAAACAAGACTCTATTGCTACAGTTATGAGTTCCCCCTTACTAAACATTTCTTTTCAAAGAAATCTGGTGGGTGCGAACTTATCAAACTGGAATCGAATTGTAGCTTCTTTACAAGAAGTCAACTTATCACAGGAAAGGGATGTGTTTGTATGGGGCTTAAAGGCCTCTGGGATTTTTAAAGTCAAATCTATGTATGCTGCATTAATTAACAATGGAGTGAGAGTGTCGCAAGATATTTGGCAAACGAAACTTCCAATGAAAATAAAGGTTTTCATGTGGTATTTGAAAAGAGGAGTGATTTTAACCAAAGATAACTTGGTTAGGAGAAATTGGTCTGGAGACAAAACTTGTTGTGTCTGTCATTTCTAAGAGACAATACAACACCTCTTTTTTGATTGCTTTTATGTCAAATTTTTGTGGCGTTCTATATATATACTTTTTGGGATTTCACCACCTATGAATATAAATGATTTGTTTGTTCACTGGTTCAAAGTGGGTAACAAAAAGTATAATACATTGCTATTAACAGCAGCTACAACACTACTGTGGGCAATTTGGCTAACAAGAAATGAGGTAGTTTTTGATAAATACAAACCCAAATCTTTTTTGCAGGTACTATTCCGAGGGACACACTGGCTACGTCAATGGGCGAAATTGCAGCGGCATGACGATCGGAAAGATCAAATGATCTCTGTGGCACAACACCTAGAGACGTCGGCTTTAGAGTTTTTTTTGGTTCAAATTGTTAGCTTTTACAAAGACATGTTGGTTTTGTTTAGTCAAGAACTTTTCACTTGTTCGGTTAGTCGTGTGAGTGGTTGTAAGTTTATTACAACCGAACTGTGTGCTCGTGTTTGGAGTTTGTAATAATTGGCCTGATTCTATTCTTGATAGATGAAGCCGGATATTTTATCCTTTATCTAAAAAAAGAAACTTTAATACAGTGACCGCCTCCCATTGGTAAAGATAATTAACCTAACAAAGTGATGAATACAAAAAGGGCTGTTTGTGCAAATTTACATGTACACCTCCTTCCCACCCCACCGATGCGCAGCCACGCAGCAGAAAGCGCTCAAAGACGGACGTTTCCATACGTCACCGAGGTGCTGGGCCCGCAAAGAAACAAACCTCATGGACCAGTCCGTGTTCAGATTCGAAATTTTTGGAGAAAAAATTCTTGTAGCACTTTCGTTGTTATTTGGTAAAATTTGTCTAACTATGGATTAACTAGGCTCAAAAAATTCGTCTCGACATTTACAGATAAACTATGCAATTAGTTATTTTTTTACCTATATTTAATGCTCCATACGTCACCGAGGTGCTGGGCCCGCAAAGAAACAAACCTCATGGACTGGTCTGTGTTCAGATCCAAAATTTTTGGGGAAAAAATTCTTGTAGCACTTTCATTGTTATTTGGTAAAATTTATCCAACCATGGACTAACTAGGCTCAAAAGATTCGCCTCGATATTTACAGATAAACTATGCAATTAATTATTTTTTTATCTATATTTAATGTTCTATATATGCGTCTAAAAATTTGATGTGATAGGTGAAAGAAGAAATATTTTGGGAAGTGAACGGGGCACGTTGTCAGTGAACCTTACGCGAGCACGAGACTCCCTCATTTCCTTCCTCGTCCGTATAAAAAGGCCAAGACAAAGCTCTCCCACAGACAAGTGGGGCTGTTCTGTCGGCGCTCTTCCTAACCAAGAGGAGCTAACGACAACCGATGAGCGGCCAGCCTCTGATGCTCGCGTTGTCCCACATGTCAGTGAAAGCTGTTTGGTTGGTGCGAGAGTTTGGCAAGGCAGAGAAGCACGGTTGCCTGTGGTTTACGGCTTAAACTTGGCGTGGCAGTGTTGCAATGTGGGGATAATAAGGGCATGTTTGGTTAGAGGTGTTAAAGTTAACAAATACTGTAGCACTTTCGTCTTATTTGATAAAAAAATTTTAATTTTGGACTAATTAGACTTAATAGATTCGTCTTGTAAATTACTCCTAATATGTGCCGACATGCATACAATTAGTCTATATTTAGTACTCTATACATTTAAGAGAACATTGATATGATGGGAGTTAAACTGAATGATTCATGAACCAAATAAGGCCTAAGACTATAATAGCCTGTTTGGTTTATGGAGTGATGACATCCGGAATGAGTCGAGCGGAACGAGGTGGTCCGGTAGTTTTTCACGGAATGAGTAGGTGACGGACTTGCGCACTAAAACAGGCTTACTCGATGACGGACGGGTTGAACCCATGACAGAAACCAAACGCTGTGGTTAGCTTCGTATCTAGGATCGGATTATTCCACATCGGTGCATTCTGTAAACCAAATGCGCTATAAGAGAACGAATGTTTGTATGCTTCGTCATTCAAGTATATAACTGTGCAATACTGTTCTGGTTCTAGCCTCTCAACATGTGTTTCCAAGTGCTCAACCTTCGACATGTCACATGTTGCACTTCTGAATAGGTTCCACACACGCACGTGGAAGGAAATTCAGGATGCTCGCAACTAGGGATGAAAACGGATCGGATACGGACGGATATCACTGATATCGTATTTGTTTTCGTATTTATGTCCAGATTCGGATTCGAATACGGATAGTATAAAAAATGACGGATAAGATACGATTGGATATCGACATTATAAATATGTGATTTAAATATTTGGATACGAATACGGTATCGGATGTTAAATATCCGGACTCGAATACGGACGGATTAAAACCCCTCTAAACGGATTCGGTCTCGAATACGGTCGGAAAATATCCGTACCGTTTTCATCCCTGCTCGCAACTAACACTAAAATAGGACAATCCTCTGTACATGACCTCGTTTGGCACAGCTTAGCTTCGATAGTAAAAGCTTTTTTTTGAAAACAATTTTATGAGCAGCTTTCTCAGTGAAGCTGAGCTATTTTGGAAAAAAAATGTTTAGCAAAACGGTTTCACCAACGGTTCATGTTGAGGAGCGAAATGAGTGAGAGCGTTGTGAAAAGCTATTTTTTTAAGCTTTACCTTGAGACCATAAAAAAGGAGCTACACCCCATAAGCTGTTTTGAAAAAGGGTGTTTGCAAAAAAAAAAGCTCACAACAACGGTTGGTGAAGCTGTGCCAAATAGACCCTAACCCTACAATTGGTTGCTTACATATTGTGTGAAAGAAGTGGTTCTCTTGAAGCATCATGTCTTTCTTATCTTATAATGACAAGAGTCAATCACAAGGCCAACAACCTAACATCACCCTTGATGATGAATCATAAATTTTTGCCTCTTTTATTTTGAAGGCCTAAAATCCTCTTTTAGGCCTTTGTTGTAGTTACGTCTAACATAACCCATTAAGGTCTCCTCGGACGCCTCCCTCCACAACGATGGAGGACTAGCCTAGGGAGAGCTAGCTCCCGCCGGAGGCGACGACGACCGCAAGGTTGGAGCAGTCGACCGCAACGAGCTCCTCGTAGGCGTCACGTCAAGGCGGCAGCGACGATATGCCTGCATGGAGTGCGAGTGGAGGCGAGGTGGCGTGGCAAGCGTGGCCACCGGTCCACCATCCGCATCATATAGGAGACCTTCCACCTCGGCAGCGATAGCCTAGAGTGATCGAGGTCGCCGTCTATGACAAGCTCCCGCACAAGGTCGACCCAGTCGAGCATCCACCGCCGCGAGGCTCGCCGCGCCCGCCGCTGAGCATCTGCCACCGCATGGGAAGGACAGGGGATCCTAGAAGCTAGGAGCACATGATCTGTGTCACGGAACCGTCTAAATTATAGGAGCACAAGTACAAAAACAATTGCGGGGGCGATCAAATTTCCGCACTTGAGCACATATAATCCCTGTAGTCCACGAAATCATGAAGGATTTCAAACCAACCAAGCAATGAGCCAAGATCGTACATGATTCAACACAACATATCACCTGTTACAACATTTCACAAGTAGCTTGCGGCAGCTCACATACATCAGAGTTCAAATAAGTTATTAGAAACTAAGTTTAAAGTAGCGGAAGCAACATAGTTTTAAAACCAAGTTCGCATATTTAGTTCAGTACAGTCAGTTCTGAGTCAGATCCAACAAAAGCATTTCAGAAGAGAAACTAACAGAGACCATGCCCACTGGTCTAGTCCTCATCCCCGCAGGGAGAAGGCAGTACTTGCAGCAACCATTATAGAAGATGTCATCTGTAACAAGAGGGAATAAACCCTGAGTACGAGGATGTACTCAGCTAGACTTACCCGTCATAAACCAGAAATAATATGACACCAAGGAGTATGCAAGGCTGATATATAAGTGGAGCTCGCTTGACAACATTTTGCATAAAGTTGAAGTAACATAAGTAATCATTTATTGCTTAAGCATCAAGTTAATAATCATTTACTTGTCATCTAGATTAACACCTGTTCTATAGCAACCACTTGACTAAGGAGCAAACATTAATAACCATATCAGGTATAATAAGGCCATCATCAATATCGTCATTCCTGAACCATCAAGTCATTTAGTGTGACTATAATGGAGATACTCCTGTCAAGTTTCTCACTATCCGGGAGAGACGGCGATTCGAATCGATTACTACCCAGTTGGAAAAATATTCCTAACACTTACCTGGCAAACCTGTACCAAGGCAGCCGTAGATCACCTTTGGTACAACTCAGGAACCAACTTCGTGGGTTCGGTCAGCGCCGCGCTCCTAGGGCTGCCACTCTGCCAGGACGTTCAGGAATTATAACACCTGCCCTTGGACTCACGCCAATGGCCCCCCGCACATCCTTACTTCCTCTAGAGTGCGCACTTTATACTTGTCGACTCCCGGCTTAAGTTGAGCTACTCGGCTTCGCGGTCGGTTCATCGGATCCGACCAGCTAAGTGAGAGGCATGCGTTCAAAATGACAAAAAGGCTCCATGTCTCAGTCCTTAATCAACACAGACGGAATCACTATAAGCATAATAGCCCACCTATAAAACTTCGCCCGATCTTCATTCATTTTATCCATGGTTCTTTTCCACGATAACAAATATAGTCAATCATGATTAGATAGATCTCTATATCTCATAGGTGACAGGAGATCATCTGACTTTTACCAGTCTAAGCAAAGCTAAGCATTTACTCGATCCTGACTAATTAGGATTCAGGGTATATGCTCTGGACAAGGAGAGATTATAAATGCAGCAAGGGTTCCACACAACTCCTATACTTAATGTAACAATACAAATATAACATATATATACTCAATTGCTTTCATAAAATAGAGGCTTATAATGCTTCGGGGCTTGTCTTTCACGAAGGAAGATGGTTCGTGACTAGAACACTCAAGCACGATCTCCTCGCCGCCTCCTGTGCTGGAGCTAGCTCCCCTTTGTTCTGGCACGTCCCCTCGAACTCCACCAAGGTTACTCCCTCGGGCACACCTATTGCATGCATGTACACAAGATGAATATCACATATGCATAAGGAATGAGATGACATGATGAACATGTATGAGAATGACAGCAAAATAATCCAAAGTGATTAACATTCGTTGACTGAGTACGGACAGTGCTCTATTCAAATCACTTTAAAGGATAGGTGCATATCTCTTCTCCGGTAGAGAGCAAAACACTTACCAAGCTTATACAATCTAATATACAACTGCTCATCCTCAGTTAGCGGCCTAGCACCTGCATCTAACCACTTATTTTAATCAACCTAAGCATCTAAAACATCCCAATCATGCATAAGCAAGGAAATCAAGCCATCAGACAATTTTAGCAATTCTGGGCACACAACAGTAGTCAAGTAATTTACTCTGGAGATTTATACATCCAAATGACTTTCAACAAGATATTCTGGAAAGCTTATGAAATTATCTACATTTCATCTTTAGACACCTCAACATAATTCACAAGTTTAGTAGGTTGAATTTATATAACTATAGAATCAGGTCCAGACAAGATAGAGAGCAACCACTTCTGTGACCCAACTTTAAACAGCTATAACTCAAAAACTACTTGGTCAAATGTCACCAAATTTTAACAACAGCTAGATACATGAATTATCTACAACTTTGTTATTCACAAGTTTCCCAGCAAATATCATTTACATGGTGTAATTAGCTACACTCTAGAAACCATCCAGAAAGCCCCTAGAAGTGAAAATTAGGAAAAATAATATTTTACTACTATAAGAATGATTCTTTGAGCACCACCAACGTTACTAACAATGAACATACATTAAATGAACACTAGAAAATATAGTGACCACCTCTAAATAAATTCTTTTCATGCCTTTATTAATTTATTTAGATAATTAGGTGAAATAATAAACATATAGCAAAAGTTTACAGTAAATTATACAAAAATTATAGTAGCTAGCATATGCTCCCAGAGGCTACTGTAAAAATTTCATAGCATTTGAACAAGTAGAACATTCTATGCAAAAATGACAAGCCAATAGTGGTTATAAAAGCATTTAACAAGAATAAATCACAAAGCCCTATTTTCAGCATCCACACTACTGTCCTAGCATTTTTTCTAGGCAACACATATCAATACAAGACCAACCCAAGTGGAATCACATTTTTAGCATGCTTAAAACCCTAGATATACATTTTTCCAAGTTTATTAGGGTATAAACAAGATAATTATACAATAATTATTTCACCATGAAACATGGTATATTTCATATTTTTAATAAAAACTAGACACTACCATGAACACAACCCAAGTTGAATCACTCAATTTGGATCTCTAGAACTCGAGATATGATTTTTGCAAGTTTGAACTAAACCTTGGAATTTAAATAAACCTAAACCCTAACACTCGGTCACTGACGCGTGGACTCCACGGTCAACCCGACCCCACATGCCAGTCAGCGCAGAGGTAGAGGAGGCATTTGACTGGCAATTGCTCGCCGCCGGTGAGGAATTCGGCGAAGCCGAGGTCACCGACGTGATCTACGCGTCAAGCCGTGTCGGTCGAGGTGGATGGTTGGAGGGCGGAGCCCCGGAGAGGGCTCGCCGGCGATGATGGTGGATCGGCGGCAGCACTCGACGGTGCGCCGGCCATCTCCCGTCGGTAGAGATCCGGCTAAGCCCGGCTCTAGCACCTACGTCACACGGGGAACCTATTGCGCTAAAGAGAGAGAAGAGGGGCGCCGAGAAGCCTAGCCACGACGAGCACCAACACGGCAGTGCTCCGGCGAGGTCTTTGTGGCGGAGGAGCGGGCAATGTGGCCTCACCCGAGCTCGGTTCGCTGTGCGGAGAGGACGAGGAGATAGAGGAGCTCAAGGCGGAGCTATTGGCGAGGTGGAGCCGAGAGCGGTGCGGTGGAGAGCTCACGTGAGCTCGGTAGAGTTAGCGATGTGAGCACGTGGGGGGCGAGGCAAAGGGCGCTGTGGCGCTCTTAGGCGTGCCCTAGGTTGATGAGCGGGCCTGCCAACGACGTACAATCGCCACTTGGCAGCCTAGCTCTGACGCCGGTCGGCCATGACGGCCAAGCCATGCTTGCCATCAGAGCTCCCATGGCCAACTGACAGCCCAACTTTGCCGATCCATAACTCCCAAACCCGCCCGATCCAGGTCAAGATGCAATAATCAAAATTGTAGAGCTATATGATAACTCCATTTTTGCTTAAAGGATCAAGGCCTAATTCGAGCTAGTTTGCAAACTACGAAGCTCCAAATTCACCTACATTGAAACTGAAACTGCAATATGACTTAACCAATTTGCTAAGTGCTAAAACAACATGTATATCTGACTTGTGGGTCAGTTTTGAGGGTGTTCTGGTCATTTTCATGAGATGGTCATTAAACAACTTTTGTTCCTTAACAAATTTGCTACAGCTTTTCTTAAGGGTGCACAACCATACATACACTTTTAGCTGTCCTTTTCAAACAGTCAAACAAAAGAGGTCTATAGGTCAACCAAGGTCAAATTAGGGTCAACCACTACTTAGAAGCATAATTAGGCTAAGTGGTCAATATGAACATTGCTCCATTAAGTATCCTAAGCATAGTTAAGGTACTAATGAGCCTAATTGACCATCACTTGCATTAATCACACATGATCATAAGCATACACGCAATGAAACATAAATAACGAAGCAATGTTTCACATGTTTCATAACAATGTTTCACTAGTTTCACATGTGAAAAACAATTCCACTGAGAGTGCGTGTTTTATCCAAGTTTTATTTCATTTCATATGATATGACAGTCTTGGAAACAACGTCATGAAACTCTCCAGTGAGACTGGCCTAATAAGACATACAATTAATTAATAATAAGGAAGCAAATGAATGAAATACTACACCTACCATGATGTCAGGTGGATCAAATCAAAAATATATTTCCCTGTTCTAGTGAGGCAGCAAGTGTTGCGTGAGCATTCGGATTTCCATGGACTGGGGATGACGACGAAATGGATGGACGGTGACCAGCTGGACGAGTGAGTGGGTCAGTCCTTGATCACAACATTTATTTATATATTATTATATAATGTTTTGAGGGGATATTATATATATATATATATTTTCTTGACCATGGTGGACAGAAGAAAGCGGTCAAGGCCCATTAGCCTGTTTTCAGGCTTCAGTTTTTTTTATCAGTCCCTATCTATTCCAAATGGGCTTAGTTTCTCGGGCTTCGAAGCACCTCCCACTGGGATTGTTTTCTCGTGGAACGTAACAAATCTGCTTTTCTCTTTGGATTTGGACAAAAGAAGTTATAATTGGCCCATTTCTGCACAAACAACACACTCGGCAGAGTCTAACGAGGGCGCTGTCGGAGAGGTGGAGCGCTCCGATCACCTGAGTGTGCAGATTTACGAATAACCACCGCTCTGGGCAGCTTTCCCTACCGTTTGGGCCGAGAAGCACGTGGGCCCCAAGATGCCAAGTACATGTAACATGTAGACGAGTGCAACTAGAAAGAAGTCCATCTGACATCTCTGCCCACTTGACATCTCTGCATAAGTTTGATTTACCTCCCTCAGCTAGAAAACATGTTTTTTAGACTCCTCTAACTAAATCCGATTTACATTGCTGAGTGGTTTTAAGAGTGGTTTTGATTGATGTGACACCACGTCAGCCATCCTACATGCCACCAAGTCAGTGGCTTCGCTAGGGAGGTCAATTAAGCTTTACAAAAAACTTATAAATATATTTTTCAAAAAATATTCAAATACTTTTTTGGAATAACTATGTATTTAAACACTACTAAAATTTTATTTATCATTATAAATTTATTTTAACTTAGAAAATATGAAACTTTTCATAAAATCATGCTCTACCTTTAGTTCCTTTCTTAGAATTATTTGAATCTTATATGGTCTCCTAAAATTCTAGGCCAAATACGAAACGGAGGATAAAGACCAAGATAAATTATTGCAGACCACATCATGTAACGTCGTGCAACCCGTCATGTAAACTACAAAAAATTCCTTGACAATGTCAATGTCTTTCTTAACCATCAAGACATGCATGAAAAAGTCCAAATAAAACACATAATTCAAGCTCTGATTGGATATTAGCAAAATGTTTCATGTGGTCTAACTTTGTAGGCTCATTGGACCATCAGCAGTAATCAGCATGCGACTTCTATAGTAAAAAAATATAGTTTTAGAAAAAAATGAAACTGGTTCATATTTTTCTAAGTTGAAATATATTTTCTATGATTTTCTAATATTAAATCAAAATTTAATATTTTACGCACAAGAAAACTATTTGGATAATTTTTGGAAACTTATTTATACAATGAGTTAAAATATTTTTTTCTAATATTAAGTTAGATTTTAGTATTTTTAAATGCGTATTTATTCTAGAAAAATATTTGAATATTTTTAAAAAATATTTCTATATTTTTTATAAAGTCTAATTGACTTCCCTAAACTATCCTAAAAGCCAGATTTATCTTCCTCGTGGCTGACCTGGCGGCCCGTAGTACGTGGCACTACGTTAACCAAAACCACTCCCAAACCACTTAGGAGGTAAATTGGACGGTTTCAATAGCTAGAGTTGTCTAAAAAACCGGTTTTTGTATCGAGGGAGGTAAATCAAACTTGTACAATAGTTGAGCACAAGCAAATGGGCTGACGCCTACAACTTCATGGTATGTACGGGCCCATTGTATGGTACGCAATGCGGCATTATTAAAATTTGTTTAAAACAAGGTTACCCCATTGTATATTTGAATGAAATTTTATAGACAAATATATATTCTTCTCATAATTTTTGGAACATAAATAAAATTGAAATGAAAAAAAAACATAATATATATGCTATTCTTGTCTCGGGAGAATAACATTCCTAGTCTAGAATAATAATATTCTAAGTTTAGGACAACAATAATCTAGTACAAGAGAAAAATATTTTAGTTCAAGGGAATAATGTTTCATCTTGAAAAATAATAACACAGTCTAAGAAAAAGTATTTCAGTTCAATGGAATAATATTTTGGACTGAAAGAATAATATTCTAAATTCGAAAGAATAGCATTCTAGGTTAGGAATCAGGAGACAAAGACTTGTTGAATCCCTAGGCTCCTTTGCACCACCACTAGTACCCTCCTCCTCCCCATGTGTAAGGATGGCAGCGGGGCGGGTTCGGGTCGGGTATCCGCGGGTTTTAGGTCTAGCGGTTTCGGTTTTGGGGACTTGTTTTCGCCCACGGTTTTCGGGTTCGGATACCCGAAAAGTAGTGGGTTTGGGGCGGATTTTTAGCTTCACCCGCGGATCACCGTTCGGGGCCCGAAACAATTCAGCCCACTACTGGCCCATTACCAACCCTAGGTATATAACACTCAAATCCTCGTCCCCTCTTCCTCAGTCCCTCACCCGACTCCCCAAGTCCCCATCCCAATCCCAGCGAGCGCTCTCTGCTCGTGCGCCTCGCACCCTCGCTCTCTCTCTCTCTCTCTCTCTCTCTCTCTCTCTTAAACCAGAACCACCGGGCTCGCCCTCACCTCACGGAATCACAGTGATGCTCGGTCTCCTCCAGTCCTCCTCCTTGGTCGCGCGTCACCAGCTGACGAGCCGACGCCCGACGGCCGCGTCAGCCCTCGGCGGCTCGGCGCCTTGGTCGTTGCCAAAGGCCGATGCCCGAGGGGCCTTTGTCGTCGCATGGTCTCTGTAGATCTAACTCGGCCCAAAAGGTTGTGAACGCATCGTTTTGGTTGCATGCTATGTAGATCTGACTTTTCCTTGCCTTGTCCTCACCGTCGTCGTCATTCTCTTGAATGCTAGATTGCATTGTCTCCGTGATAGATGTAGTAGTATGTATGTCTTCATGTTCTATAATCTGTACATGGCTAGCTGCTGGATGCACTATATGTCTATTTTTTCTGTAATATGTACATGGGCTAGCTGTTGCTTGCTAGTAGTTTCGTGGTTACAACTTGTTGAAATAATTTATCTATATTTATCAGCAATCTGCTTTGCTAATTTATCATGTTTTGTACTGCTGTTCTTGCTAATTTGTTATAATGTTTTCGGGTTTCGGATAATCCGTCGGGTTTCGGGGGATCCGCGGGTTTCGGTTTCGGGGATGGATTTTCACCTGAATTGAAGTTTGGGGCGGGTTCGGGTTTTCAGTTCGGGTTTCGGTTTTGGGTGCCCAAAGACTCCGCCCGATCCGAATCCGCCCCGTTGCCATCCTTACCCATGTGGCGGCCTCCCCAATGGTAAGGAGGAGCACAGACCCTCCTTCATCCAGTCTAGTCGTAGTTGTTAGAGTTTAGATTGAATGAATTATGCTCTATGGGCTACCAAATGGCATCGTCTTCGTCAATTCTTCGCTAGATCTTGGTTCTTGTAAAGAATTCTAGTGCGAATGCCTATCTAGGCATCCAATCCGATGTTCTTCATGTTCTTTTTGTTTTTTTAGGGTTGTTGCTATTGGTGGGGATGGTCCTATTCCTTGTTTGCATCTTTGTGTCACCAGCTCATTGGATTTCGATCTCACGATGGCCGCAAAGTTATCCAAATATCCAGTTTCAACATGGCTGGTACTAGTGGTGCACGGATTGATGATGGTCCATTGATCATCTTTGATGACAAGGCGGTCGATGCTCTTTCAATGTGTCAGATGTATCAATGGGAAGTTCCCATGGCGTTGGATCATGTGATGTTTCCAAGATTTAGGGCCTGTCATTATGGATGATTAGAGTTGCTAAGTTTCAACGTGTCAGAACTAGGCAACCATCAAGGACATGGATTGGAGGTGAATAATGTCAATAGAGAGCTCTGGATTTACTATAGTGTATATTATCTTTGTTATTGTTTAGACACTTAGACACAATTAAACATGGTTGCAATTGTTCTCTGGATTTAACATAATTCCTTTTCCTTCGAAAAATTCTAAGTTATGAGAACAATACTCTGATGAACAATACGACATCAAAAATAGTTTTGCATCCAATGCAATATTATCTTCATTTGATCATTATCTTATCCACCATACTATTCAACTGGAGATCCACAGATCTCTTCATAACATTTCAAGCCACTTGTCTCACGCTACTCTCTAAATCTATATACTACCATGAAGCACAAAAGGGCGACATCCATACATCTTTGTCCGTCGCCCATCTGTCGAGCTCCTACTTGTGATCCTAGCTTTGTGTTTGGTTTGACATTTTTTAACACAAATGGATTACAGAGGGGAAGTGATTGTGTTACATATGATTGGTTCAGCTTGGTCTGTAATCCATTACCTATAATTGAATACCAGTCCATTAAAAGATGATATCACTGCTCCTGAGCTGTAATCTGTTACCATTAGTGCTGCTTTCCATTTCCTTTTGCACTTGCGTTTACTGTGGTTTAACCAAACAACACGTAGTTTTAGTCGCTAACTACTATGCCTCCTACGGTCATGGTTCATACAACAAATCGGGGCACATGTTACCCACCAGACCACCATGCCTTGCACTCCCCTCCCTCATGACTATGACCTCCTCCCGTGGCTTCTGCACTAGTGTATGCAGTATGCATTTTCCCAAGTCCCAATTGATCCCCATCTCGCTCTGTTGTCTCCCCATATTGGTTTGAGGGTCATCGCAATAGGGCACTATAGTGGCAAGAGCCATAGATTCACACCGCCCTCCATAGATCACCGTGATCTCGTCATACATCACTTGCTTGGCTACTCCTAGAGTCCCCAATCTGAAGGGGCCATGACGTCTACAAGGGATGGTAATTAGGTTACTTAAAACTATAGGCTCTAAAAATCACTTATAAAAATATCAACAGGTTCTATCTCTAGATGTGCACTAGTTTTTTCTAAGTGTTCCTATGTCTAACGCAAAAAGAGTTTTGCACCCTAGGTTCCAACTCTATCAACTAGCATAGCAAGCTAGATTAATTAGGTTATGATAAATTGTACTTTTGAACATCCTGTTGAGAGTGGAGTAGTAAGTGTGCAAACCTAAAACTTTGCCAGTGTTGCCTTGATTTGTAAGAGGATACATAAACTTGGTTCTGTCTGCAGGCAGGACTCCCTTGTCATGGATTCTGTAGTACTCCAAATCATCATCTCCAAATCCAAGAAAGAAGCAAACATCACATAAATGATGGAAAAAGAATCACCCTCAATCGACCAATGAAGCACACCCAATGTCTCCTATATGCTGCACTCTCATCAAAGTTGGCAGCAGCATAAAATTGAGTGATTACCTCTGTATTCCACTCATGCTGATAGCCTAATTGTCGGTGTTTGAAATCAACACCAACGAGTAAAATTTGTATGCATGTCTAGGCTCGGATGGTGTGCAAAGAGGACACGAGAATGTATACTAGTTCGAGCGGAACGTCTCTACATCCAGTGACGAGCGGCTCGTGTTACTTGCACTTGAGTTTATAGTAGGAGTTACAAACAGTCGAGAGAGGGATCAGCTCCTAGGTCTCTGTGGGTTGAGTGTATTTGTTGGCTTGAAAAGGGTCGTAACCTGCTTGTCTCGCGATGCCCTACATGGAGCGCCCTGCCTCCCCTTTTATAGTTTGAAGGGGATGACGGGTTACAGGCCAGGGAAGTGAAGGGAGAAGAGGGAAAAAGAAGGAAAAGAAGAAAGAGAAAAACAAAAAGAAGGGATGGTCTACGGCATCGTTTCTCTTCTTCGTCTCGTGGTCCCATTGGTTGTGCAAGTGATGGAGATGGCCGCCATCCCTAGGTCCTGTTCATCACTGGAGCAACATGCGTTCCCAGTCAACCCAGACGAGGCGCCCCATCCCCCGACAGGGGTTGGAGAGGTCGAATAGTTGGTGGCGACGCGGGCCGTACATGGATTAGGTAGCATAGTGCCGTCCTATTCCACGTTATGGGCCGCCGTGGGTGCCTAAGCATGGCCCGTCGCTGTTCCGGGTCATTTCGAGGTATGAGGGTCGCATCCGGAGTGGTTAGGATCGGTATGAGCCCCCTGGCATGCGTGCGACCCTCGTTCGAGGGTCTATTTGCATAAACTCCGTTGGGTGAGGCGGAAATCCCATTCCTAGTGTCGGATGGCGCGAGGACGGTTTCCTTGGGGTCGGGCGAGGCGGAGAGTGCGGCCCCAGGGTCGGCTAAGCCGGGACCTACTCCCTTATGGTTGGGCGAGTCGGAAGCCTTACCCTCGGGGTCGGGCGAGGCAGATTTTCCCTCGAGGGGTCGGATAAGTCTGTTTCGAGATCTTTAACCGTCGGCGGGGTTAGTGTTGATGCTTATTAACCCTTTGTCCGGACCGTGACATTTATCCCCGACACTAATAGAGTTGTTAAGCCCTTGACGTCACATGCCTCTGCAATCCGAGTGAAAATGGGATCATTGTGTCTTGCCATGGCATCCCAATCAATATGCTGACATATAATCACTGGAGTCGCCTTTGATAGAATTGTTGTCTCATAGTAATCTTGCTGAAACGAAGTCTTGAACCTATAACGGAAGAGTTTTCTGTTGCAGTCAAAGGATTTATCTTTCTTTCTTCCCTTGCAACCTCTGTCATCCCACCAACTTTGTAATATGTGGGAACTTTGCCATAGCAAGGACAGGCCTCCACACCCCTAGTGGCACTGGCTGTCCAGCAGCCCCCCCCCCCCCCCCCCCCTACTGACTAGATCTCTGTTGCCTAACTGGAGGCTGCTGCTGACGGGCACCAAGCTCCTATTCCCTAGTTGGCTGCTACTGCTGACTAACACTCAACCTCTGGTATGGCTGCAATACTGCCACATCCTCATCATCACCTGCATCAAGGGGATCGATCCTGTAGTTCTCATCATCAGCCTCATCATCATCATCAGTATGTGTGGCCTGAGCTGCACCTTCTACATCAATTGTCATGGTGCCCGTGGGAAGCTGCTGAACACGCTGAGCTGATGACCTCCTTGGCCTCTAAGCTGCTGCCCCACTGCTCTCTGGAATATCTGAAGCACCTACATTCTCATCTTTGTCTGTCCCTTCTCCCAGTGAGGGATCAATATAATTTCTGGGTCTCACATTCTCCGTCTCTATCATTGATAGAGCGCTCTGCCTCCCCTTTCCATCCTAGCTGCCCTTGAGATCAAATAGATAAATATCTGCAGTGCATAAGATCTCAAAACATAAGATTTAGAATTTACAATTTAATTCATACAACACATGTGACACAAGCATATACCATACATGTGTATAAATTAGCTCAACGATAGATATGTCATTGATAAGTCTCAACTCCACAAAAGATGTGCAAGGAATATTTATTTACACATACACATGTCACATATTGCAATATTTCACATATATGTATAAATAAGCGCAAGTGATAGATTTTGCACAAACTGATTTCTTAGAAGCTGCACAAGTGGTTTAGAGAGCTGCTAGCATCACATAGAAATTTTATCCGTGCTCTAAACCAACTTGTCATGGTGAATATTGCTTACATTTGTGTTTCATTTTTTGATCCAAAATTGTCACCATGAACCAACCCAAATTAATCCAAATATATTTCATTTGAGCTCTACAACAGATAGGAATTGCAAAAATCTTTCTGGTGATCAACAGAGCGCTGTACATGTGCCACACCGGGCAGGACTAGCAGAACCGGCCTGCCCGGTTGGGGAACCGGCCTGGCTGGTTCCTACGGCCTACGCAGGGCTGCAATCCTATTTTCTTCGATTTCTCCAGAATCAGTCCACCAAAGTTCGATTCCTTTTACACACAACTTCTAAGGCATAAGATTAACATTCCTACCCAATGGATTTGAAAGTTACGGCTTGAATCCAAAGATCGGGCAAGGGGAGCTTTAAATACCTTGGGGAGAATGGAGAGACGAGAACCGGCGTGAGGAATCGGCCTTGCCGAGAGGGGGGCTGGACACCAAGGCTTGGGTAAGCTTTCTCCTTGATTCAAACTTTGGGAGTTTGAGATTGGAAGGAGAGAACAAGAGGGATGCCATCGGCCATGGTGTAGAAGGAGAGAGAGCATGTGTTCAATTGAGAGGAGAGAGAGAGAGAGAGAGGGAGCGAAAGGGTACACGGTCCATTTACTAGGCATTGCTCATCACACCGTCCTAGCCGGTCCCCCTGACATCGGTGCAGACAAGCCAGCCTTGCTGGTTTTTCGGGTGTCTGTCCAAAAACACGGCCTTGTACTTATCCAAATAAATTTCATCCCTTTCCAAAATTATTTTCCACAATCTCTTAAGTATCTTGACTCCATTCAAACATCTTTTGTTGTGGAAGGTTCCAAGGTTGCGCAATCCAAACCAACATCTCTCATTTTCTGTGATATTGCATGAGATACAACTTTGGACCAAAACCTTAATTCCAAAGCTATCAAATGGTCCATCCAAACTTTAATTTAGAAAACTTGTGTGATAAATTTGAGAGAAGCGAGATCTTGAGAATTTTAGCTTAAATGGACTTGAGAGTCATTTCACTTGTGACTAGCCAACAAACAACCAAGCAACTATAGTCACAAATGAGATGAGAGGATAACAAAGATCCAAGAATCCAAATATTTTCAAAATCTGATACACATGAGCATCTAGTTGGGTTTTCACAATTTCTAACCTATTTCACTCAAATGCACAATCTAGCATATAAGGTCCTAGATGCACGACGGTTTTTAAATGCTTAAAATAAATTCATGCCTTGGTCTCTAGCAACCTTCATGATTGGGATAGGACCATTTAGACAGGCACAATTATCTGAGAAACACATTTTCAATCCAGTGAGACTACATCAATTACTCAAATGTTAGCTAGTCTCACAAACACTAGCTATAGAGTGAGCTCGGCCCTTAATAAGTGTTCTAAGGAGCATTCAAATTTCTTATATAGCACTTTTATTATTGTAAGAATACGGGAGATTACTCTATGTCTAGTGTTTAACGAGATTTTGTATAAATTAAAACTTCTCTAGTTTGCATGTATGTTTGCACGTGCTATTTAGAAGAATAATAAAGAAAAAGTAGGAAGCAAATTGTATTATGCCTGGACTGAGGCGAGCAATGTATAGTGCTCTTTTTGGTCATGT
The DNA here is from genome assembly GCA_038087645.1 of Saccharum hybrid cultivar R570. Lineage (NCBI taxonomy): Eukaryota > Viridiplantae > Streptophyta > Magnoliopsida > Poales > Poaceae > Saccharum > Saccharum hybrid cultivar. The sequence goes on along the minus strand of JAQSUU010000066.1, from coordinate 26,547,204 downwards.
TTGCTGGAAAGGGAAGCCAGCAAGGGTGCCGTCCATGCATGCACACGTGTATATGCCCAGAACCAGCTGCGGTGTACGTGCAGGTTTAGACGTTAGAGCATCTCCAAAAGTACCCCAAATTTTGTTCCAAAAACATGGTGTTTTGCCAACTCCCAAAGAAGTATAGGGAGGAAAAAAAGAGACCATCTCCAAGAATATCCCATATTTGACTTTCAAAATATCAAAATTGTGGTCCCACACACTTCCTTCTCTTCTCCCCGTTTTTTCGGCGCCACGTCGCGATCCCCCAACACAATTAGGTCGCCGCCGCCTCCATTGACCGTCCTGCCGACCTCCATCTTGCAGGAACCGGCGGAAGCCAGGCACGGCCGGCTATCTGGTGCCTCCCAGCCGGCCGCCGGGACCTCTTAGCCGGCAGCCAGGCACAGCAGGCCGGCCATCCTTGCCCACCCGCGTTGGCTAGCGACAGCAGGCCGCCCAGGTTTCCCCAGCGGCGGCGACCTAATTGCGTCGGGGGATCGCGACGTGGCGCCGAAAAAACAGGGAGAAAAAAGTGTGTGGGACCACAATTTTGATATTTTGAAAGTCAAATATAGGGTACTCTTGGAGATGGTCTCTTTTTTTTCCTCCCTATACTTCTTTGGGAGTTGGCAAAACACCATGTTTTGGGAACAAAATTTGGGGTACTCTTGGAGATGTTCTTTAGTTATGTATATATTTCTGTGAATTATATTGTAGTATACGCTAGCTGAGCCCGCAGGAGGCCCACCGCCCGGTTAATGATTTGATTAGCAGTGAAATTATTAATGGAGAGGACCATGAGGCTAATGATGAATCTATACTATAAGAGACCAATCTAAATTACACTTAGTCTACCTAGAAATTTGTCTCCCACAGAGATAATGTTTCATTTGTCCACACTGGATTGTGCACCCAGAAAACCCCCTCGTATGAAAACTAATGACATAGATTTGTTCTACAGATGCTTCACCGCGATCATGCGGCCACGGACAATTCAAGGCTTCAAGGCACCGCCCCACCTCCTCACCCGCCCACGCCGCGACCACCCCCGAAAGGAAAGAATTGGCGTGAGAAAGGAAGAAATTGCCGGTACCCCCGTGGCCCGTGCCCCTGCACTCCGCCCCCATTGTCGCGCTGCAAGGCCGCGCCGCTGCCGCCGCCGCCGCCGTGGCCCGTCCTGCGCCGTCTTCATCCCGCCCCGTCCCGCTGCACCGCCTCGCCTCCTGGTGGCAATCTTGACCTGCGTGGCCGCGCCGGACCTGCTCTTTGTGGCTTGCGGTGGTGCGGGACCCGCTCGCGTGGTGCTGCGTCGACCTTTGCGATTGGGCCGCCCTCACCTCCAACTGGCACACCACGAGACTGCGACTCTCGCATACCTGTCCACACAGCTCTCGTTGGCATCCTGGAGGTTGCCGCGGCGCTGCCAAGTGGCTGAAGGGCGGATCAAGGCCGTACTACTCCCCGAGTTTTCTGGTGAGGACCATCTCTTGTTCCTCGTTGAGAGGTGAAATTTCTTCTCCCTATCCCTTCGATCTTGTCTGGTTGTTTTGTTTCCCGTCAGGAAATGTCCGTTGACCTTTTAATTAGCGCCTTATTGATGGTAGAGGGTAATTAGGTTATGGTACTAGGACTAGGAGGCATTGTATATTCGCATCAGTTCCTCCCGAATTCGCTTATTTAAAGATAGTTTCGGTGAATGTGTTTCTTTTTCATTTCTGTAGATAGGTTCCAGATTCCTGTAAGCTTTGCATATGGATGCTTTGCTGATTTTCTTATGGGTTTTTGCGATGTTCAATTGTAATGTGTTATCGCAGAGATTATAGTAGAGATAACAATCTGTAAATGATGGTGAGCATAGCTCGAGGATTTCTATGATTACATCAGCAGGTTTTGTTAACTGTTAAGCTCAACTCTATGTTACCAAGTTTGTTATTTTTAAACGGTCAATGCTTATTCCTGCTTTTCCTTCTTCCAAGCACCGTGGAAAGATTTCTGAAATAAATGGGTGTTAATTTGGTAATTGAGTAATTGGCCATCCCTTAGCACTATACGTAGGGAAGGATCATACTGAGACCATATTCATTTGAAGGTCGGATTGCATCATAATAAACTATACTTCCGCATATTAGTGTTGATAGGTTGTTGGTTGTGTTTTTTAATTTTGGAAATCCGTAGTATCATAGTATCATGTTATGCTTAACTGTCCGATCATGTTATGCTCTTACTGTCTGAGTTGTGATCCCTCCTCGACCCGCCGCGCGTCCTTCGCCTCCTGGGCCGCCGGCTCGCCTCCATCGACGAGCGTTGCCCTCAACCGCTGGGCAGAGCTTGATTCAGGGCCTGATGCTAGGTGAAGTTTCTGTTCTGCAATTTTCAGTTTACCAGCAGTAGTTTGGTGGGTCTCTTATTTGTGTGTTATTGGGTTTATTATTGATTGCTCTCAGACATATTTTAATCCTTGTTTAATCGCTAGCTAGCTGTTGTAACAGGTCATGTAGTTTCATGGAGTTTGGGTAGCTGAGCGTGGAGGCAATCCTTGTGCAATTCATTCTCATGATGCAGGTGCAGCATGTATTCACATTTGTCAAATGTCACTACAGCGTGCAATAGTGGATTAACTTTCCAGACTAACTAAAGATTAGATCCTTGCTTGTGTGACATATTAAGTATCTCAAGTTATTTATATTAATTAAATGCTATGCTTCCGGTACCTTCTTGTATGCCAGCGCATGCAAGGCTTTTGCTCTTTGCATGGTTGCATATGTTTCATAAGGTCTGGTTACTGCTTGCTTATTAAATTTGTTTATTAAATTTTGAGGCATGAGATACAATTCATCTATGTGTTCCGATGTTATTACTTGCTTATTAGAAAAAAAATTAGGACGCATTGAGTCGAGGTTCAGACGTTCAGTGCTTCCTCTGATATTAATTAATTTCTTGGATATCAGCACCATGAGCTCTTACTGCAATAGTTACAAGAGCCAAAATCATGTTTCACAGTTGAAATGGTGTCTCTCTAAAGAACTTTGTCAGATTTTTTTAGCATGATGAGTAATACAAGTGCATTACATGTCTATTAATAAAAACTGAAACTGTGTTGCATCGATAATTAAGTCTTGCACAAAAAAGACTTTTCTTCAGTGTTACTAGATCATGCGACATTTCTGGCAACAATATAATTGATTATTTCACTCTCATTCTTTCATTCTTTGATTCAATCTCCTGCTATACAATCTAAATTTGTCAGTTACAAATAGTTGATTTATTTAAAAGGAGGGATGCATTGTTTTGCTGATCATTACCATCCTATGTCCAGTAATGTGGCTTGATTCTTTAGCCCAAAACAAAGAATCATATCAAACATCTGAACATCCAACCAAGCTCTCCATTTGTGGTTGCAAAGGTCATTCTTTAATATAGTTTTTGTGAGGCTGACCAATATTTATGTTAATGGTGCAGGTTATTCCCCTTTTATAAGGTGCACTGGACCCTGGTTACGACCATTGTAATTTATTTGAAAAATATAAGGTTACACTGCTGGTTACACTGCTTTCAGGTTTTTTTTGGTTGTACTTGACATTCTTTTCAGATAACAACGAAAATAAAATTTGGATCCAGTGAATATTAAGAGGAAAAAGGCAAGAGACATACGCAAATATGTTGGGCACAGAAAAGGAGGAAAAGCTCATAAAAAGCAATGAACATACAAACATGCCCAGGATACACATTCAGTAGTAGAGCCATTTTTTCAACTATAGGATAGATATATGGGTGTCCGGACAACTATCCATTTTTAAGTCAATGATTATAGAAGTGGTAATGCTAGCTTCGTTAAATACAAGACATGCGTGTAGTACCACATGATAATTTAAGTGTAGAAAGGCGGCTTAACATGGACACATAAGGTCGATGTATAGAATAATGCTGCTGGACAATCATGGTTACCCTCATCTATATTGTATATTGAATATTAGCTTTGTTTCTTCATCCTTACTAATCAAATGCTACAATTAAATTGTGCAAAAATTATGGTTAAATCATTTACGTGATTGCAAAAATACTATCTTTTGGCTTTTACTGTGGTGTTAGCACGGGCATACTACTAATAACGAACTAAAATATGCGAGATATATGAGGCAGCTGGCATGCGTACGCACGCTTCGTAAATGGCAGTGCGATTGAGCGCCATCTTATCATGTTAGGCCCACACGTCAGGGATTCATGCTTATATACACGCTTTTATTTGACGATATTTGGAGGTGTTAGCACCCGGACGTCCGGATGGACGCGCACGTCCGGACGCCCGCTCAGCCTGCCCCCGTTCGCTGATTTTTCTTGCCCTGCACGTGCATCCTGTACTGTCGCAGCGCCCGCGTGTCTGAAGGACTCGCCTTGCACTTGCAGCCCGCCTTATCCGCCTCAATTCGAGGCCGTTTGCCCCACCCCGCACTCGCGTCCCGCCCCCATCTCGCCCTGACCGCCGGCCCTGAGAGCGCCCCGTCCACAGGACACAGGCGTGCCGCACGTCCCGTCTGCCAGCGCCCAACTCGCCGTGCCCCATTCCCCGGTGCCCACGCCGTGCCACCATCACTCCCTGCGCCCCTGACTCTCTGAACAACATGAAAGATGTGCAACATGAAACACTTGAATGCAACATACGTATGCAACAAATGAAACGTCTGGAACATACACTTGCAACACAGCCGTGAAACATATGCAACATCCAGATAAAACATTTGCAACTTGCAACATGAAAACACTTACTGCAACGCAAGACTGAAACAACTAAAATATTTGGAACAAATTGTTGCAACATATGCGTGAAATATATGTAACATCCAGATCCAGATCAGAACACTGGCAACGTACGTCTGGAACAGATGAAACATTTTGAACAAACCTCTAAAACACTCTACAGCATGCCTTTGAACCACTTGCAACATATGCAACATCCCTTCTCTACTTTTGCAACGTCCATATGAAGCAATTGCAACATACCTCTGAAACGTCTAAAACACTTCAAACATACGCTTGTAACATGCGTTTTTATCGCAACATCTCCTTGCTAAAGTCACGCATCATGGTGGCCATGGCGTCGACAGCGCCCACGACCTTCTGGTGGAAAACAGAGGCGTCAGCAACACCTCGGTGCCGGGGGGGGGGGGGGGGGGGCGTGGGGAAGACGGGGCACGGTGCGCAGCAGCTGGGGTGCGGCGCTCAGCGAGCTGGAGCGGGCATGCTGGGGATGGAGCACGACGCGGGATGGAGTGCTTCGCTGGATGGGGGAGCGTGCGGCGCGAGATGGGGTGCGCGATGGTGAAGACGGCAGCAGCGAGCGCACGATGCAAAGCATCACGCGATGGGCGAGAGCGATGGGGAGGTATTTTCGAGAGAAGAGATGGGAGACTTAGAGAGTAAGGCCAGTCTCAATGGAGTTTCATCAGAGTTTTATAGGCATTAAATGTGCTGATGTGGCACCGTATTAATAAAGTGAGAGATGATAAGAGTTTCATAGGGGTAGAGAGAGTTTCATGGGGATGAAACTCTTCTGCACTGTTTCCAAAATATAGATGTCCATTGAGACTGGCCTAAGCAACGCGCAGCCCTGAAAACTACGTGGACCGCTCCTGAGCATTACCGAATAGTCTACACGTTAACCAAGGAGAAAACTAATGCTGTTCTCAATAATAAAAAAAAAGAGATAACTATTGCGAGCGGCAAGGAACTAGAATCTCCAGATTTTTCTCGGGCTCCAACGAATTGGCGGGGCGGCGCACGCATGCAGCTGAAAGCGTCCCACAGCGGCATAGCCCCGCCGTACCCACGCCTCCCTTCCCGATCCGCCCTCTCTATGTTTCCATCAGATCACTCTGGGTTTTTGATCCAGTGGTTTCTGCTATGCCCCTTTCTCGAGTGGCAGCGGTTGATGGATAGTGCTAAGCCCCATGCTCCGTGCGGGACCTTGCCGAGCGTCTCCTTACTATGGTAAAGCCTCTTAGTTCCTTTTGTTCTTTGCATGTTATACAACTAATACCGCTCGACACTCTGGGTCTTTGATCCAGTGGTTTGGCGCTGCTTGTTAGGTTATACGTCGGGCCTCAAAAGAGATCGAGGCGCGGCCTTGCCGCTGGCTCCGGGCAACCCTGCAACAAGGCAGGCGCTGTCTGCAGCAGTCGTCGCCGATACGCCGAGGCTCCTGTGTCGGTAGAGGAGCAGTGCCTGCGTTGCGTACTGCACTTCTCGACGACACACGGAAGAGACGCAGGGGCGAATCTACGTGGACTCTTGACCCCGACGGTTTGCTACGAGTGCCTTGTACTTGTACATGTATTTTTTCACCAGCAATGACCTCAGTAGAAAAATACGTTGACCCCGGTGGCCGACACCAACGGCAGCCCAACACAACTTAAATTTAATAGGCAGCCCAGTGTGTGAAAGCATGAAAGGCCTACGCAAGAGCCAAGAGCTCACAGCCCAAGCGAGAAGGCCGAAGGTCGCAGTCAGTGCTGGTAGCTTGCCGACGATTCGTCTCCCTCTGTCCAACCTTCCAAACTTCCGCGTCGGCGCGTCGGTGTTCTCATTGCCGTTCTGTGATCACGGCCGCCGCTCGACAGCGACGGCGATGACAGACGGGCGAACGGCCACACCGCCGCCACTCTCCGTGGCCCTGCTCAAGTACAGAATACCCGCCGCCTGTATTCTACGAGGTAACCTAAAATCTCAAATCTTATCTCAAAATTATTGTTTGTTCCCTAATCTATAGTCGTGAGATGCCTGCAGATTATTGTGTTTTTTTTAATCTTTTTATAAGCAAAGCTTGCGTTGTTCCAACAAAGTGGATACTAGAGAGTACGTTCAACGTTCATATGTTCATCTTGCCAGCAAACATGTCACGTAAGTAAAATAGTAAATTAGTGACTTTAGTGTAGTTAATTGTGCATTCAATATCTACTTGTATGTTCAATTTTGTCGATTAAATAATTTGATAGGCAATCAAAGCACACTGGAACGTTTTTTGAAAAGTAAATTAACCCCAGCATCTGATAATTATAGGAAATCAAAGCACATTGAATGATCATATATTTCCTTTTGATGCAATACGGTATCACAGTTCATTTTCAGAATATGGATACGCGCATGATGAAATTATAAGAGGTAACCACTATTATAAATAGTTTCTTTTGTCGCATTATGTTATTGTTACATTTATCCCTATATGAATGCTTACTACTTGCAGTATATTTTTCTTTTTATGCATGGTGTTAGCTTACTATCAACTATAATTGGCTCTAAGTCTAGGCCAACCCTAGCGACAATTTATCCTAGATTCGCCCCTGAAGAGATGTCGATGTGATATAGGGGATCAGATGGCTGCTCTCACCATGCCGGACTAATCTACTAGTACCAAGGAGGGAATGGCCATGGAGGTTCCAGACCTGGTCTCATCGATCTTGTCTCTCTCTATTCTCATCTTTCATCTAACACGTAGAATGACGAACTCCACCTTTACGAGCTTATCAACTTCAACGATCACTTGAAATTGGAATTCTGGTTGCAAGCGCCTAGGCAGCTGCTTTAAAGGGCGCAATTGTGGATCAATCGCCAACTTGTGGGTGATGACGCGAGTATCTAACCCCGGCATCTCCTTGTAGTTCATGCAAAGCAATCTCGATACTCCATCAGAAAGTTTTTAGTCTTCTCGCTCCTCTTCAGAAAGTGAGGCGCTAACAAAGATGGGGTGGATCATCCTTCTTTCTCAGGTTGATCTCTATGAGTTCATCAATTGCGGGTTGCCCCCCGTCTTCAAGTTCTCGAGGTGCTGATCATCATCTAGGGCCAACGCCCTGCAAGGCGGTTCTTCCTGCAGGGCTGCACAGTGCCCATGTTCCATCTAGCGGCAACGGCGTGGGGTGTCTCTCGCGTAATTCACTGCCCGATTCGTCTTGCCAAATTGGTGAAGGATCCTCACGCGCACAGTATAATGTGCGGCGATAGGTGGTTTGCGCCCTGTCTTCTCCTAGCCCACCTAGAGATGCAGGCAACTGCCATCGCCTTCACGCACTTGCAGCGTCCAGAGGCTCGGGGAAGAATACACTATCCACTATTGCGACTAGGCCAGAAGAAAAGGACCTGGATGACGTGGACTTTGATGGGATTTCCAGCAGTGATGGAGACGTAAGTAGCTAGTCCACTTTCTCTTATTCATGTATATATTTTTATGCAATTAATTCGCTTGCCATTGTGCAATTCTTTGTTGGCCTCAATTCTCGTAATTTCCCTCCTGTTCCAGATAACATCTAGTCTTTCACCGATATCAATCTTGACTCCATCCCAGACATCGAGCTTGGCCTCAAAGGTTCAGAAGAGGTAGACCAGCCCCATCTCAAAGTTGACATTCAAGGAAAGACATATCACCCTAAGTCACACGGTAATTCAAAAACTATTTCTTAGGATGTTGTCCATTTTTTTAACATCATGATGATTAACACAGGCATTGAAGACGATGGTCATCTTCCACTTTCAGAACGGCTGAACCACCATAAATGAAAAGGCGTTGAAAGGATCAAGATGCCCAAGAGGGGGGGGTGAATTGGGCTAATTCTAAATTTTTTGCAATAATTGAGCCCTACACTTATCCCATTTCACCCTCTTGTGCCTAAAAGTGTTTCTATTGTTCTACCGCACAAAAGCTTTGCACCCAATCCTACTCTAGTATGGCAATTCTAAGAATGTAAAGACTAGAATTGAATTGCTCAAATGTAAATGATCAAAGTAAAGAGAGGAAGAGGAACGCGGCGATGTTTTTCTGAGGTATCGGAGAGTCGCCACTTTCCACTAGTCCTCGTTGGAGCACCCGCGCAAGGGTGTGCTGCCCCTTGATCCGCGCAAGGATCAAGTGCTCTCTACGGGCTGATTCTTTGACACTCCGTCGTGGTGAATCGCCCACAATCGCTCACACCATGACTTGGGTCATCCACAAGCTTCAACGGATGATCATCAAGCTTCCAATCACCACCGAGCCATCTAGGTGATGGCGATCACCAAGAGTAACAAGCACGAACTCTCACTTGACCCAATCAAGCCTATTGAGAAGAGTGGATGCACACTTGCTACTCTCCATGCACTAATGAGGTCCTTAATCTTGGATTAGCAAATCTCAATCACCCCACTAGGATCTTGCTCTCCCTTGCACACCAAATGGTTTCCTCAGCTAAACAAATGGGCAAGAGAACCTCAATGCACGAGATGGAGGGGTATAAATAGCCCCAAGGGATGGAACTAGCCGTTACCCTCCACCTCAGCATTTTCGGGGGCACCGGATAGTAATGTGGCACACCGCCACCCCTTGTCTGGTGCCACCCCAACGACTGCCGTTGCTAGGCTGGCACTGTCACCCCCTGGGCGGTGACCAGCCCCAGAAACCCCACTCTCTGGATAATTAGGGCGGTGGCACCGCCACCCCCTAGGTGGTGCCCTATCCGGTGACACTCTGAGCACAACACCGAAACCACCAACCTCGGGAAAAATACGGCGGTGGCACCGCCACCCCTGCGACGGTGCCCTGTTCGGTGGCTGCCCAGAGAAAAACCCGAAAACCGTAGCCCTGGGTGGTGCACCATCACCCCAAGACGGTGTACACCGTCGTGTCCGGTGCCACCCCCTTCGCTGACCTCTGTTCTAAGCGCCGTTTCAAAATGTTTTCGAACTTCTGATGATCTTAGGCTTCAGGTGAGCTACTTAGTGCTAGATTAAACAAATGTGCACCACATTCTTCTCACTAGACACACCTAGGTCAAGCTACCCATCTATGCCCCCCTTTATAGTACAGCCAAAGGAAAAACAAAGTCCTACAACTAATCTAAATGTCTCTCAATGCCAAACGACACTTAGAACTAGTCCGTAACCTTGTCATCCATCCTTTGAAAACCGAAATGAATTCCATCGACAGGGGCATGAATACCATAAGTGCCCAATCAATCACCATTACCATGACCTAACTTATAATGCCACTGCAAAACACAACTTAGTCACAGTAATCATGTGTCGTCATTAATCATTGAAATCCAACTAGGGGCCTAGATGTTTTCAAGCATGTCTCGGCCCTCGGAGCCCACCAAGGAGCCGGAGTGCGACTTCGCGCTAAGAGGAGTCCGTGGTGAAGGGGCACTGACACTTCTGGACCGGGTGCAGAAGCTGAAGGAGAAGGCCGGTGCCTACATCTCTCAATTCATCTCCAATGGATCACAATTTGTAGTTGAGTAGGTTCGCTCAGTCGATGGACTTGTGAATCCACCAGGCCTTGCACTTCCGATGGAGACCCTGGAGGAGGAGCATTCCTACCGTATTCAATAGGTTCTAAAGGCAAGCCAAGTCGATGTTGACTATGTTGGAGGAATGCTCCTCCTCTAGGGTCTCTATCAGAAGGGCAAGCCTTGGTGGATTCGCGAGTCCATCGATTGAGCGAACCTAGTCAAGTACAGATCGTGATCCATTATTGGAGATGAATTGAGAGATGTAGGCACCAGTCTTCTCCTTCAGCTTCCGTACCCGGTCTAGAAGTGCCAGTGCCCCCTTCTCCACCCCGCACTCCTCTTGGCACAAAGTCGCACTCTCCAGCTCCTTGGTGGGCTCCGAGGTCGTGACACGCCTTTTCCCTTATGGTGGTTCAGCCATCTAAAAGCAAAAGATGATCATCGTCTTCAATGCATGTGTTAATCATCATGATGTTACAACAGAAAATGGACAACATCATAAGAAATAGTTTTTAAATTACCATGTGACTGAGGCTGATTTATGTTTCCTTGAATGTCAACTTCGAGACTGGGTTGCTTTGCCTTCTCCGAACCTTTGAGGGCAAGCTTGGCGTCATGGATGGAGTCAAGATTGACATCGGTGAAAGACTCAATGTTGTTCAGAATGGGTGGGAAATTGCGAAAATTAAGGCCAACATAGAACTGCATAATGGTGAGCGAATTAACTGCATGAAAATATATACATGAATAAGAGAGTGGACTAGCTACTTACGCATCCATCACTACTATAAACTCCATCAAAGTGCATGCTGTCCAGGTCCTTTTCTTTCGACCTGGTCGTAGCAGTGGATAATGTATTCTTCCCCAAGACTCCGGACACTGCAAGCGAGCAAAGGTGATGGCGGTTGCTTGCGTCTCGAGGTGGGCTTGGAGAAGACAGGGCGTAAACCACCTCACGCTGCACAACATACCGTGCGCGTGAGGATCAATCCTTCATCAACTTGGCGAGACGAACCGAGCATTGAATTATGCGAGAGACGCCCTGTGCCGTTGCCGCTAGATGGAACATGGGTAACCTTGGAGGAAGAACCGCCGTGTAGGGCGTTGGTCCTAGATGATGTATCAAAACTTGACGACCTGGGCAACCCACAATTGATGAAATCGTAGAGATCTACCTGGGAACGAAAGATGATCCACGCCCCATCTTTGTTAGCGCCTCACTTTTTGAAGAGGAGCGAGAAGACTATAAAAACTTTCTGATGGAGTATCGGGATTGCTTTGCATAGAACTACAAGGAGATGCCGGGGTTAGATACTCGTGCTGCCACCCACAAGTTGGCGATTGATCCACAATCCTGCCCTGTAAAGCAGCTGCCTGTGCGCTTGCGATTAGAATTTCATGTTCAAGTGATCGCTAAAGTTGATAAGCTCATAAAGGAGGAGTTCATCATCCTGCATGTTAGACGAAAGATGAGAACAGAGAGAGACAAGATCAAACAATAACAATGATTTGAATCATACGGGATCTTCATACGCTGGACCGAAATACTGGACGAGTTCGCTCCGCGTCTTGTATAGGCTGTGGGCGCTGGTGTATCAGCTCTGCCCGACGCCGTGAGTGTTAAGACCAGGCCTGGAACCTCCATGGCCATTCCCTCCTCCTTGCTTCTTGTGCCATAACATGGTCCCGACACAGAACAAAAAAAGGTACTTACTCGTTTTCAGCAACTCAAATATCTCTTGTTGGCAAATGTCGTAGCACGAGCCCAACAAAAGCCTAATATACGGCTTGTTATAAATATGGTTTTTGGTGGCATCAACATTTGCCTCATTGCCATAATGTTTAATCTTTGATTTTTTTTAATCTCTTTTTTTCTACATACATTTGAACAGGTACGATGGGCTATATCGGAGTTCTCTGTCGTCCTGTGAATACGACATTATACAGATGTTATGTTATACAAATTGTTAAGACAGTACACGATTGTTGTGCTCTTCTATCTTTAACCGGTGAATACAAGAAGAGGCGTTCGGCAGTAGGAATCCAGCTTGCGCCACAATAGCAATCGACCCTGTATCATCAGTGTTGTCATCATAAAAAAAGCATGTATCATCAGTGCTGCGTCAGCGGATCATGGCGTTTTGGGAGTAAGCAATGGTGGCTGGGAAGCAAGTCAGTGCTCCTGAGGCCGTAGCGAACGTCCATGATATCAAGAACTTATTGAGGTGCCCAAAATCCACCTTGGACACTTTTGAGTATCAACAACTTTCATTTTTTTTTGGAATGAAGAGAGTAATTAATAATCTAGTGGATGGGATTAGTAATTTGACCTTTTCTCATCTCGCTTAAAGGATAATGAAAGAACATGAGTTGCACGTTCTAAAAGAACATACACGCATGGTAGTATTTTTAATGATGTTATTCTTTCATTAATAGATGAAGTGTATGTCAAGAGCGAGACATCTATGCCACAGTCACAAAATCCCCGGTATGTAAGGTACCAGGAACGTGGGACGTGGTTCAACAATTTTAAGTTCCCGTTTCACAGGGGTATACCTCTTCAGAACTATTGGTTCACGGAGGGGATCATGGTCCCTAGATAATTGGGATGACGTACCTGGAACATAGATGGGATCGCAATGGTATTCTACTCACCTGTTATATAAGAGGTCTCAAGGTCGAATCTTTTTTTTTTGCTATTTTTCACTCTATTTCACACTGGGCAAGAGGCCCATTTACGTGATGTGAGCGCTCATTCAGTCGACGACTCGATGCCCTGCATTCACTTGAGATTACGATGTTAGATTTAAGGTACCAGGAACGTGGGACGTGGTTCAATAATTTTAAGTTCCCGTTTCATAGGGGTATACCTCTTCAGAACTATTGGTTTGCAGAGGGGATCATGATCCCTAGATAATTGGGATGATGTACCTAGAACATAGATGGGATCGCAATGGTATTCTACTCACCTGTTATATAAGAGGTCTCAAGGTCGAATCTTTTTTTTTGCTATTTTTCACTCTATTTCACACTGGGCAGGAGGTCCATTTACGTGATGTGAGCGCTCATTCAGTCGACGACTCGATGCCCTGCATTCACTTGAGATTACGATGTTAGATTTAGTCCCACATCAGTAATTGATGTTGGTGAAGCACAACATATAAGGTGGGGACAACCCTCACCTATTAGGCTAGTCTTTTGAGTTGAGTTAGGTCTAAGACCTTGATATGTTGTGGTCTCCGGTGGACCTAGGCCTAGGGGGCCGCTGGCTCGTGGGTATAGCGAGTTGGGCCAGATCTGCTGCTGCATTGCGCCGTGCCCTCAGCCGTTGCTGCGGCCGGTTGCCCACAGGGGCCGAAAACCAATCGTGCCATGCAGAACCCACCATTATATTGACCCGCATTCCTATGATGTCTTCATTAATCTTGATGAAGTTGTGTTGGTTCAGTCCTTCATAGTGTACATGGTATTATGATTAAAAAAATTGAAGCAGTAACATGTTCTATAAGAGAGCTAGGTAGCCCTGACAAATCTAATACCAAAAAAGTCATAGAATCATCCTATATCTTTTTTTAAAGAGAAGCCAGTAGGTTAAACTGCTGGTCTATGTATTAATAAAGGAGAAGTAAATGAGTACATAAAAGAAAACAACCTACGTTGTACAACACCACCACTGAAAACCAACACACGACTCTAGCAATGGCATGAAAAACCACCACAATCAAAGCTGCCCTCAAAACCAAAGGTCACCCTGCCTATTGCAGCAACAACCACCAAGGGGTTCACTGAGCGATGCCTCCATGGAGGAAACGATATCCGCAGATGCCGACAAAGCCAACCAGAATACCGGCATGGGTTTTTCAACCAGGAAGAGAACCCTAGGGTAGAGACGGGAATGGGGTGAGGGTACATGACAATGCCTCCACCGAGGTCCACGACACCCACAGGCGTCCTCATTGTCAGCATGAGCGTAGCCGAGCAAGGATGTCTCCAGATGCCCCACCCCAAACCACAAGCCCAAAGCATGGATGTAACCGAAGTGAGCCGCCACCAACGAGATGTCGCAGCCACAACGACCGAGTCATAGCAAGTGTGATTCGATAATGTGGCGCCAGCCTCACAGCCGCTGCCATCTCGCCAAGCACCAAAACCTCTCGGGTCACCACACCATGTTGCTACATGAGCCAAGACAGACATAATATGCCGAAGCACCGTTTCCATGATCTTGTCCGCCGAGAGTTGCCTTTTAAAAGTTGTCACAGACACAAAGAACCGGCCGCTGGCATGCATGGCTAGCCACTGTGATGCCGGTTAAAGATAACCGCAGCCAACCTGAAGTCGCCAACCCTAGCAAAACACCTCGTGAAGGTGCCTGACGGCTGCAACATGTGTGCGTCGAAGACGCCACCACTGAACTTCCATCCAACTCCAAGATTGGTCGTCACCAATGCCATCACCACGAAGACACTGCACTGGTCTTGCAGATGCAGACATGTCTCCATTGGCGCTAGCGCCGTCAACCGACGTTGTCCTGCACCTCACTAGCCACTGTCAAGCAGGTCTAGGCACCACAATCTGCTGCTAGCAACCAAGCCACCATGCCTGCAACAAGCCGCCGCCGTCCCCGAAGCCAACGCTGACCTCCATCTCTAACGCTGGCGCCGCATGCCGCTGCCACATCAGAAGCACTGGATCTGGCCCTAGGAGTGTCGGATCCGACCGCCAGGGCATCGCTATTGCCGCCCTCAGCACCCACTGTCCACCCGTAGCCCCCACCAGATCTAGCCGCTCCTTGCAGATCCGGCCAGGGGAGAACTGGATCTACCCACCAGAGCTCCACCACCGTCCCTAGGTGAAAGGTCCAAAATGACTAGAGGGGGGTGAATAGCCTAAATTAAAATTCTACAAAACACTAGAGCAAAGATTAGTAACACAAATGGCGACAAAAAGCGGTTTGCTCTAGCTCTAAGTGTTAAGCAAGCCATCTAGTTACAATTCTAGTTACCTAATGTCTCTATGGCACACACAAGCTAGGTTGCTACAGCTACTACTACCTAGAGAGCTAGCAACAAGAACAAGCACAACTAAACAAGCTAAAACACAAGGTAAAGTTGCGGTAAGTAAAC
The DNA here is from genome assembly GCA_038087645.1 of Saccharum hybrid cultivar R570. Classification (NCBI taxonomy): domain Eukaryota; kingdom Viridiplantae; phylum Streptophyta; class Magnoliopsida; order Poales; family Poaceae; genus Saccharum; species Saccharum hybrid cultivar. The sequence goes on along the minus strand of JAQSUU010000066.1, from coordinate 26,531,804 downwards.
GGTGGGAAGATGATTTTATACTGACGTGTAGAGGCAAGTGAACCAATGAAGAATACCAAAGTGAAGTCAATCACCGGGAGACAATCAATCACAATATCAAGAGAGACACCAAGATTTTCTCCCAAGGTTCACATGCTTGCCGGCACTCTAGTCCCCGTTGTGTCGACCAACACTACGTGGTTCGGCGGCTAATTGGGAATCCACACCCAAGCTCTCCAAGAGCGCCGCAAGAACCTACCACTAGTGAGGTAACTCAATGACACGTGCAATATATTAGAGCTACCTTATGGCTCTTCACCAAGGAAGGTGCAAAGCCCCTCACAAGTCACCAGAGCCGGCCATGAACAACCTCCAACTCGTGCCGGACCTCCTCCACTGCTCCAAGCCGTCTAGGTGGTGGCAACCACCAAGAGAAACAAGAATCCCGCAGCAAAAGAACACCCAAGTGTCAACTAGATGCAAACTCACAAGCAAATGCACTTGAGATCACTCAATCTCACTTTGATTAGGCAATCAAGCAAGGAAGATGAGTGAGAGGGGATGTGCTCAGCTCAAGAGGATGTTAGAGAGTCAAAATGTCCAAGAGCATCCTCCCCAAACCGGCCAAACATATATTTATAAGCAGCTCCAAAGAATAGAGCCGTTAGGAACAAAGTGCTGCTGCTAACGTGCTGACCGAACGCGCCGGTCGATCTGACCGGATGCGGACACAACATCCGATCGATTCTCGCACCACAGCCCGATGATCACCACGTGTCAAGTTTTAAATCTCATTCGTTCGATCGTAACGGTCACTTAAACGTAGTCACACGCGCAGACAAGTGACCGGACGCGCCGATCAGAACTGATCAGACATGCCCTAGCGTCCGGTCGCCAGATGCTCGCGCTGCTGAGAGGTCTGACCGGACGCGCTGCTAGTACTGATCAGACGCCACAGTGCTAGCATCCGGTCGATTCCAGTAAGCACCCACTTGCGACCTAACGCGTCCGGTCGATTTCGCGTGCTTCGCAGTTTCTCTGGGGCTTGACCGGATGCGCTAGTCCCGTGACCGACCGAACGTGCCGGTGCGCGCGCTCGCTGCATGCGGGATGAACTGACCGGACGCGCCAGCCGCGTTCGATCCAGCGTCCAGTTAAGCGTCCAGTCACGCTAGTGACTTCCTTTCGCCTCCATTTCTTCACCTCCGGCGCAGTGGAAAATAGGCATTTCACTTCCCGAAAAGCGCCGAATCCCACCGAACTCCACCGCCTTCGCAAATGTGCTAACATCACCAAGTGTACATCACCATGTGCATGTGTGTTAGCATTTTCACAATCATTTTTGAGGCGTTAAGTTAGCTCACCACTAGATCTAAATGCTTATGCAAATGAATCTTCATCTAGTGGCACTTAAGTGATAAATAGCCCCGGGAATTCCCCTCTTTATAGTACGGCTATCGATCCTAAATATGATCACACCCTATATGGTGTCTAGATCACCAAAAGCAAATCCTATCTATACCTTTGCCTTGAGCTCCATAGGATTTTGCCTCTTCTCCTCTCCAAGTAAGCCCTTGATCACATTGTGGTCATCACCATCATCACCATGATTATCTAGGCTTCACCACTCGGCATGGGACTTTAATTTCATGTCTACACACTTAGAATAATGATTAGTCCCAAGGTTTCATCAATTATCCAAAACTAAACTAGGGCTTTCACTGGGGCCACTGGAGATCTAGAGCAGTGCCCTTGCCGCTCCGTGTAACATCCCCGATGTTAAAAAGCAGTTAAAACTTGATCATGAGCATCATCAAGCATAATCACCAAGTATCATGGCATACATGCATTATATGTTTCAAATATAGCATCCATATGTTTCATATGTTGCATTGTGGTGTTTCATATGTTGCTTATAATATGTTTCACATGTTGCATGAAATAATGTCAATGTTAAATGATTAAGGTTCTTTGTGAATCTATAAAGTAATAATTGCTTAAACAATTAAAATTTTGTTAATATAAACTTTGTTGCTCAAGGTAAGCTCTATAATGTAGAATCAAAAAGGGATGATGTTTCCAAGTCAAACATGACGAAATTGGACTCCAAAGATCTAATTTAGTGTTGACTTTCCCTCACATAGCATTTTTGGCTAAGTCCTAGAAAACAGGTAGTAAGTTCTATTTTTGGAGAATTTTTAGATGAATTTTCATGAATAAAAATTGTCCAACTTTTGCACCATTGATTGGTACCATGTTTGAGTTATGATAATGTGTAATTAGTTGTGTTCATTGATCAGTATTTAGCATTTAATTAATTGCTCAAAGTTGCTAACCAAAACTGTATTTCAAACCCTGACTGAAAATTCAGTTTTTGAGTTTCAAAGTATCCCTGTTCCCAAATCGAAAACTTCAAAATCCTTATTTTTTTGAGGGTGGTGTTTTAATCAAAGTGGGAGATCTCTTATTGATGAACAAGTTCTATTAAAGGAGCTGATCGAGCTGTTACACGAAATCGAGAGAAAGAGCGAGCTGAAGTCATGCTGTCAGTGCTATGGTGTCGCCGGTGGAAGCAGCTGCCACCGAGCTGCTTGTCGCCGTTGGCCGCCCGCTCCTTCGTGTCGTTTCTCGACCGTGGCACGCAGCTATTTGCGTGGAGGTGGTCAAGCAGCTGCTGTCGACCTCTCCTGCCTCGCCCTCACCTTCATAATGCAAAGCCGCCGGCATTTCTCCTCTTCCTTCTCTTTTGCGCCGCCGCTGGCAGGGTCCTGCTCGATGAAAAAATTTGCCGCCGTTGATGCACCTCTGTCCAATAGTGCACGCACCCAGCTTCGCCTACTCCTCGAGCATCTCGTTGACCTGCTCACACCGCCTCTCGTCACTGGAATCGGCCATGGGCTGGATTCCCATCGAGGCGGTTCGCCATGGCCGCCAAGGCCTCCTCACCATGGCCAGGTGTTTACATCTGTGGAGGTACATAGAGACAATATCCGCAAGTGCACAGGTATCAAAGTAGTTTTCACCCGAAAGTATTGTAAGTATCGTATCCACAGGGAAACGTGTATGTCGTCTAAACTCTAGTTTGTCTAGGGGTAGCAATCAAGGTTTAAGATATGAGTAGAGAGGATTCCTATGGTTATGACCCTATGCAAAGCAAGGCTCATGATTCTATGTTCACTTTGGGACGCCACTAGATGGTAAAGCACTGTTGAAAGATTACTCTACCAATGTGACTATGGTTCTACTAATTTAAGAACCTACTTAATTCGGTGTGGACTACAAAGGATAGATGGGGCTATCACCACCCGCTGCTACCACACAACTAGAAAGCAGGGAGCAAACACAGGTAACCGATAACCTAAGCATCATGCTTACGCTAACAATTACTACTCTAATCCAGCTAGCAAAAGCTAGAGCACTCAAAATAACAGTGAACCCATGAACAAAAGAGGACAAAACTTACTTTAAATAGAAATCAATTACAAGAGGTTTCTCAGATGTAGACTTAGAGAAGTCTAGATCCACCAAAGTACAACCTGTAGAGGTAGCACTGACAGGCCGACACTCCCTCCAAACTATTCCCTTACTCTCTCTCTAATTGTATACAAAGACTAGATCCTAATGAGGACTAATCTTCTTTTGATACCTAGTTCTAAGGGTTTTTTTTGAGCATTCATGGGACCCCTCTCAATTGATCCTAACTAGAGAATATGAATTAGGGTTTCAGGATGGCTCTAGGGAGGGGGGTACAGGGCTATATATATATCTCGGAGCGTCCAACGTGAGCCCTTGGATCAAACTGACTTAAGGAACGGCGGAGTGCAACCTAGGAGGTGGAGGCTGACGGGTGGCCCCATGGGCCGGGGCGGCCTTGGCAGCCCCTCGACTCCCGCTTCGGTGTGGTGTCCTTTGAAGTCCTCTGGAACCTTTTGGTGCTCGTTTCGTGACGGATAAGCATGATTAATTCTGACATGTAGGTCACCTTGCTAGTTTTCTGGATAAACCCTGCAGAAAATACAAATTCACCAAAACTCGTGGAATTTGTTAGTTTAAACCCCTAGACCTTTGTTGGTGATCACAATTGTGCCCTTATACATGTTTTATTGACTGTTTATAATAGTTGTTAATTACCGTCAACAAGCTCCCCGACACTTAACCTTTGCTAGTCCCTGAGCAAAGCTAAACTTATCAATGGATCAGGAGTTGCTACAATACTTTTATGCCTCAAAAGTACACAAGCGTTCAATCAAGAATTCTCCCCGAAATTAGAATAAATTGATCTGATTTTCAAACTTACCCCTATTACCTTCAACCATAGGGCTTCTTAACCTCTACTTGAGTCTTGAGCAATTGAAAGATAGAACGATCAAGTCAAGCACTATGTCTCAAGCTCTTTGTTCCACCATTGTTCCAGAGTTTTTATAAATTTTTAAAATAAAACTTAGATATTCCATTGTATGACACTCTTAAGTCTCTCAATATATGTAGTATTTGTGGATCCTCACCAAGGCAATAATGATGTTATGTCTTCCCTACAACTAAAGCTTATGTGGAGTTCATAGGTAGGGAGAAAGCAAGGACATACTTACAATGCATATATTGTAAAGTCAAACAATGGATCCAAAGAGAGTTAAGCCATACAATCAAATCAAGATGTGCATGTGTATGAATGTATGGTGGATATATATAGTGGCTAACCTAATTCTACCTTGCTCCTTGAAGACTTATATCTCTTTTCAAACTTAGAAATTTGTTAGAGAACAGGGGCTATCTTATTCATCTCTTTTTTTCTTTTCAGGCGGGCATCTGAGTACCCATTGTTTTAAATATCTCGAATACTTGTCCATTTTTTCTTAACTTTTTCTCTCTTTTTTTTATGAATAACTTTTGTATAGCCCCATGTCTCTTTTCTGCAACAAAACTTTTGAGAGATAGCAACAAGAACTTAGAGCATTTATTTGGTGGATGGCGTTCACCCCCAGTGTAGGAGTAGAACATATGTGGGTGGTGTGTACGTGATCTTAATTTTAAGAGCATGACAAACCTCTCATAAGGGTCAACAAAGCTTGATAAAACTCAATGCAAAAGCAAGCAGCAAATATGTGGAAGTTTTCCTAGCCTAAATAACATGGATGGCTCTGGTGGGAATTCAAGCTTTGTCATACAGGAACTCATCATACAACATTTTTGTGTTTTCGAAAGATAAATCTCTAGAACTTTAGTGTCACCTAGAACAAGATAAACAACAGCTTAGACCTTCTCATATCGTATCCGTCAATTACCTAGACTTAGATCAAGCATATGCTACCCACAAGTTTCAAGTTCAGAGTAAATCCTTATATTAGAACAATCTTATCTAAAACTCGGGTGAATTCAAGGCTAAAAACTAAGTACTTGAAAGGAATTACAACAAAGCAACTATTCATCATTTCCATTTTAAGAGATTATTCTAAGTCATCTTTATTTTATTAGCTCTTAAAATAAGTTAAAGCAAACTAGACACATTCTACACATTGTTACTATAAATGACTGTAACTATTTATTTTGTTTTTAGTTTTTTTAACATATATATAAAGAGCAAACTTAAAAATAATAAAACAAATAGGGAAGAGATACTTACCTGGATACACGGGAGATGCCTTCTCCCCCAAGCTAGTTGTTGTCGTGGTTGCTTGAATGATGCCGTGCTTTGCTTGGGATGGTTGTCCCCCCCACTTGAATTCTAGTACCTTGCATGAACAACATGTGGAGACAAGTACCAACAAAAGACTAGAGATATCTTGGCAATATTTTAGTAGGTAAACATGGTTTTTAAGGGTTTTTCACAGAGTAAAGAAGAAGAGCTGAATTGAAATTGCTATTTAAATTCGATGAAGTTAATTATACCCAATTCTTCTTCTGGTAATTGTGTGTCATGGAAAACTTTTAAACATTGACCATTTACCTTGAAAAGCATACCTTCATCATTTTGAAGTGTGACTGCTCTATGAGACGATGTGCTAATTACCTTGTAAGGTCCTTCCCATTTGCTTTGTAGGTTTCCATGTCCAAACAACTTCACTCTGGAGTTGAAAAGCAACACCTTGTCACTTGGTTTGAATTCCTTCTTTTTCAATCTTTTATCATGCCACCTCTTTGTCCTCTCTTTGTAGAGTTTTGTGTTATGATATGCCTTTTCTCTCCATTCCTCTAGCTCAGAGAGTTGCATCTGTCTGTTCTTCCCAGCTACTTCAAAGTCCATATTCCACCTTTTTATGGCCCAATGTGTTTTGAATTCTAACTCGACAGGTAAGTGACATGTCTTCCCATAGACAAGTTGGTATGGTCACTTTCCAAGTGGTGTTTTATAGGCTGTTCTGTAAGCCTATAGTGCTCCGTGTAACTTATCTTTCCATGTTGTCCCCATCTCATTGATAGTCTTCTGTAGAATGTTCTTGATTTGCTTGTTTGACATTTCTGCTTGTCTGCTTGTTTGAGGATGATATGGTGTCACGATGTTATGACGGACCCCATGATCGGATAAGAAGCATCGGAACCTTCTATCAATGAAGTGAGGACCCCATCACTTATTACCATGCATGGAACTTCAAAGCGTGGAAAGATGGTCTCTCAAAACATCCTCTTAGCGTTATTGGAATCTACAGCTCGACATGGTAAAGCTTCAACTCATTTTGAGACATAGTCAACTGCCACCAAGATGTATTCACACTGCCAGGATTTTAAAATGGCCCCATGTAGTTGATTCCCCAGACATCAAAGAGTTCTAACTAGAGGTTGGTGGTGAGTGGCATGGCGTCTCTTGCATTGATATTCTCATGTTTCTGACATGGGATGCACCTCCGTATAAAGTCTTTGGTGTCTTCGTACATGGTTGGCTAGAAGAATCCACTTTGTCAGATCTTAGCATTAGTGCGAAATGCCCCATAATGTCCTCCATATAGTGATGAGTGGCATCTTTCAATGATCTTGGTTGCTTCCTCAGCCGGAACACACCTCATGAATAGTCCATCGGAGCAGACTCGGTAGAGGTACGGTTCATCCCATAGGTGGAGGTGACTTTTATAGATGAGCTTCCGCTTATTCTCCCCTAGTGGTACATAACCTGCAACCATAAAATTAACAATATTTGCATACTAGGGGTCGGATCCTGTGACCTTTAGGAGCATGTCACCCCATAGAAAATTGTTGATGGGTAGCTCCTGTGGATTCTAGAATTGCATTCTTGACAAGTGATCGACTACAGAATTTTCTATCCCTTTCTTATCTTTAATTTCTAAATCAAATTCTTGAAGCAAAAGGATCCATCTTATAAGCCGTGGCTTAGCATCTTCTTAGTAAGGAGATACTTAAGAGCAGTATGATTAGTGTAAACAATAACCTTGGGTCCTACTAAGTAAGATCTAAACTTGTCAATAGCAAAAACAATAGCTAGGAGCTCTTTCTCAGTTGTAGCATAATTATGTTGAGGTCCTGACAGAGTTTTACTAGCATAAGAAATTGCATGATGCTTTCTGTCTTTTGTTTGACCCAAAACTGCCCCCATAGCATAATCACTAGCATCACACATGATTTCAAAAGGCAGCGACCAATCAGGGGGTTGAATGATTGGTGTAGAGATGAGTGCTTTCTTAAGGATTTGAAAAGAATTTAAACACTCATCATCAAACTCAAAGGGAGCATCTTTGACTAACAAACTTGTAAGGGGTCTAGCAATATGAGAAAAGTTTTTTATAAAGCGGTGATAGAACCCCGCATGACCAAGGAAACTTCTTACCCCTTTAACATTTGTAGGAGGAGGTAGTTGTTCTATTATTTTTATCTTAGCTCGGTCTACCTCAATCCCACATTCAGACACCAAGTGTTCAAGCACTATGCCTTCTCTAACCATGAAATGATATTTTTTCTAATTAAGGACCAAGTGTTTTTCCTCACATCTTTGCAAAACTATGTCTAAGTTTTCTAAGTAATCATCAAATTTTTTCCATAAACAGAAAAATCATCCATAAAAACTTCTATGATTACTTCTATCATATCAGAAAATATAGACATTATGCACCTTTGGAACGAAGCTGGAGCATTGCATAATCCAAAGGACATCCTACAATAAGCATAAGTTCTATAGGGGCAAGTGAAAGTAGTTTTGCTTTGGTCATCAGGATGGATCGGGATTTGATGATAGCTAGAATACCCATCAAGGAAATAAAAGAAAGAATGCTTTGCAAGCCGTTCCAACATCTCATCAATGAAGGGTAACGGGAAGTGATCTTTCTTTGTTGCCTTATTAAGTTTTCGGTATCAATACACATCTGCCATCCTGTGACTATCGTTGTGGGATTAATTCATCTTTTTCATTTTTTATCACAGTCATGCCCCTTTCTTTGGTACAACTTGTACTAGGCCTACCCACTCACTATGTGGCATGGGATAGATTATCCCTTCATGTAAAAGTTTTAAAACCTCTTTCTTGACAACTTCTCTCATCGCATTGTTAAGCTTATGTTGGGGCTCCCTAGAAGGTGGATATGTTGGATCTAAGGGAATGCGATGGGTGCAAAGGGCAAGACTAATCCCCTTGAGGTCTTTGAGTGAGTAGCTGAAGGCAGAATGATGCCTTTATAGAATAGTAAGGAGCCAGAGGGTCTCGTCCTTAGAGTGTTTGTCACTAATAATCATAGGAGACTCCCTATCATTGTTCAGGAAAGCGTATTTCAAACCTGAAGGAAGGGGTTTGAGCACAATGGGGGGTTTCGGCGGCTCTTGAGTTTCATCTAGAGGGAAAGGATCTCACGGTTCTTCTTCATCTTGGATGAAATCTTGGGTGACTTCTTCGACATTTTTGTCGAAAGCTTCCAGGAGAGAAACTGCCATAATCTCCTCCATTGGATCTTGCTCGGGACTCAACTCTGTCTTAGCATGTAATGAGTGAGTGATGGGAATGGAAAGGTTTAGGTTTTTCTTGAGTCTTGCATTTATACTCCCCTTTCTTCCTTCATGTAGGAGTCTCTCTATTGGATGCCCTATTAGAAGATCGAACTACCAAATATCGAAAACATACAAACTAAGATACACCTTGCTTTCGTCTACTTTGATAGGGATGAGGTGAAAAATTCCTTCACTAGGGAGGATTTGCCCGGAGAGATTTTTTAGAAACTTGGTTGTTGGAGTTAATTGAAAATTTTTAGGAAGTGTATGTGCAAAAGATTTAGACATAATATTTACTCCTACAATTGAATTATAAAAAGCATCAAAGGAGGTTTTATGAATATGACAACGAATGGAGGTAGAGGGAGAATCTAAACGAATGACTTTTGGAGAAAGCTTGGATTCTCCCAACCACTCATTGCTTACGATCGTTGTCAACTCCTTCACAGTCTTTTTAAGGAACTTCTCTTCGGTTGGGTCAGGAAGATATTGGTTAGGTGCTGATTTTGTCAAAGATTTCCTTATTGTAGAATAATTTGAGGTGTTTCCAAAATCAGAGAAAAACTCATCCTCGAATTCAAGAATATTTTCCAAAGGTGGAATTTCTTCCATAAAAATTATGCACCTTTCGAGAACTTGGAGGACAGTTGAGGCTTCAAGTGGTGTAGTTAAAGGCTTAGGCTCAACTATCACAGGTTCTTCCCCCGGAGTTTTCTCAACTACATCTTCTGGACCATTGTCAGGAATGCTGATGTTGGGGATGTTTTCTAAGATTTTTCTAAGGATATTTCTCCCCTCACTAGCAGAGCAATGCAAGAAGGCACCTCTAGAAGTTGTATCAAGAAGCTGTGCAGTCTCTCCATTAAGACCCACATAAAAGTGTTGTAAAAGCATATGCTCTTGAATGGCAAGGTTGGGGCCAGAATTGACTAGGTCATTAAAACGCGCCCACACTGTACCAAGAGATTCTTTTTCTTTTTGTTTAAAAGATAGAACCTCTATTCGAAGACTAACCACTCTAGAGATGGAAAAGAAAGATAAGCAAAAGCTAGAGCATAGAGCTTCCCAATCTCCTTGTACACTTCCTACGGTTCGCATATACCAGTGTTTAGCTCTTCCCATCAAAGAGAACGGAAATAGCTCCCACTTCAAGGTTTCATGTGACATGCCAATAATACGCAAGCATGCACAAGTTTGCTCGAACTCTTGTAGGTGAGTATATGGGTTTTCATCACCTTCTCCTGAGAATGATTGTTCCTGGACCAAACTTATTAAAGATTGGACGCAACTCATAGCCAGGTATAAGGATGGGTTTGGATGATTCTGATGGCTCTAAGTGTGCACCCGAGGGAGCAGCAAATTGATTGATAGGCGTGGTATTATCCATGCTTAAAGATAAATAAAATAAAAGATACACGGGCAAACCTGGTTCGACGAAATCACAACAACCGTTTCCCCGACAATGGTGCCAGAAAACTTGTTGACACCTGTGGAGGCACACAAAGACAATATCCATAGGTGCACGGGTATCAAAGTAGTTTTCACCCGGAAGTATTCTAAGTATCATATCCATAGGAAAACATGTGTGTCGTCTAAACACTAGTTTGTCCAGGGGTAGCAATCAAGGTTTAAGATATGAGTAGAGAGGATTCCTATGGTTATGACCCTATGCAAAGCAAGGCTTATGATTCTAATGTTCACTTTGGGATGCCACTAGATGGTAAAGCACTATTGAAAGATTACTCTACCAACGTGACTATGGTTCTACTAATTTAAGAACCTACTTAATTCGGTGTGGACTACAAAGGATAGATGGGGCTGTCACCACCCGCTGCTACCACACAACTAGAAAGCAGGGAGCAAACATAGATAACTGATAACCTAAGCATCATGCTTATGCTAACAATTACTACTCTAATCTAGCTAGCAAAAGCTAGAGCACTCAAAAGAACTGTGAACCCATGAACAAAAGAGCACAAAACTTACTTTAAATAGAAATCAATTACAAGAGGTTTCTCAGATGTAGACTTGGAGAAGTCCAGATCCACCAAAGTACAAGCTGTAGAGGTAGCACCGATAGGCCGGCACTCCCTCCAAACTATTCCCTTACTCTCTCTCTCTAATTGTATACAAAGACTAGATCCTAATGAATCTTCTTTTGATACCTGGCTCTGAGAGGTTGATCCTTTCATGGGACCCCTCTCAATTGATCCTGACTAGAGAATATGAATTAGGGTTTCAGGATGGCTCTAGGGAGGGGGGTACATGGCTGTATATATAGCCCGGAGCATCCAACGTGAGCCCTTGGATCAAACCGACTTAAGGGACGACAGAGATGCAACCTAGGAGGCGGTGGGAAACTGACATAACAAGATGGAGGCTGACGGGTGGCCCCAGGGGTCGAGCGGCCTACAGGTGGGGCTGGCCAGCCCCACCTAGCAGCCCCTCAACTCTCGCTTTAGTGTGGTGTCCTCTAGAGTCCTCTGGAACCTTCTAGTGCCCGTTTCATGGCGGATAAGCACGATTAATTCTGACATGTAGGTCTACCTTGATGGTTTTCTAGATAAACCCTGCAAAAAATACGGATTCACCAAAACTCGTGGAATTTGTTAGTTTAAACCCCTAGACCTTTATTGGTGATCACAATTGTGCCCTTATACATGTTTTATTGATGGTTTATGATGGTTGTTAATTACCATCAACACCAGGCTCCCCTGGAGCATCTCTCGCCCCCTTTCTTCTTATTTTAGACTTCTTATGATGCTGCGATGCTCATTGACTTCTCCTTTTAATCTCTACTATACAGGGTGCGCTAGAATGCTAACCTTGTTGCCGGTCTACACCGCCATGCTCGCTCTCACCATCGATAGGACGCCCCCCGCCACCTCTGCTCCAACCATCGGGCCGATCATGTCGTGGTGAGCTTCCTGGTCGTGCCCGATGCCCCGTTTAACTTCTAAGCATCGTAGAGGCTAGAGCAATGCCATGCCAATGAGCTCTACCCTGCCGTGCCACGATGGTCATGGCCGAGCTCTACAGGAACCCTAATCCGGTCAACCAGCACTGTGAACATGTTCGCGAGGTCACATAGAGTCTGCAGGTGGTCTTGCTATCGCTGGAGGTTCCACCGACGGTCGTCTCCGCCACATCGGAGCACCGCCGGGCCACCGGGGTTGTCATCATGCGTGTTGTGATGTGTTAGAGGTTCAACCAGCACCTCCATTGGACGCATGAGGAAGAGGGGAGTCAGTCGAGGTAAGCCCCGCCGCTAAAGACTACGCCAGCGATCCGCCGGTCAAAGGCCTTGCGCCCGTGGGTAGTGCGGGAGCACTGTGTAGTTGATCACAGCCTCGCTTGTCAGTCTCTGTGGTTAGCTGGGGCTGGGTATTGTAACACCCATGTTTTTGCATCATGATAAAAACCACTAAAAATTTGAACTTTTCAAAACTTTACAACAAATTAAAACTTGCTTAGTTTATTTTTCCGCAAAACTATTTTCAAAAGAAAATGTTTTCCAAAACCATGCATCAAAACTCACCACATGCATTTAGACTAGGAAGCTTGGATGATTGAATGTTTGCTTGATTGCTTGATGCTTGAATGATTTGAAGAATTGCATGTGTGATTTCATGTGTGCCCAACTAGAATTTATTTTGGCACTAAATAATAATCTCCTTGGCTTTTCCCCTTTAATTCTCCCCCACCAAATACATCCCTTGACCTTCCTTGAATTACCCCAACCACCCATCTACCAAATTACATCATGTTTCCACTTAAATTCACCATAAATATACCCTAGTTCATTTTCTAGGAAATGGAAAAGCAGTTTTATATATGGAAAAGGAAAACCGGGCTCATTTTCCCTTCTCTTCCTACCCTTGCCCGCATCGTGGCCCACTCCCTCCCTATCTTTCTAGCCCAGCTGGTGCAGCCCCTCTTCCCTCTCCTCTCTCCACACATGGGCTAGCGCTAGACCCAACTCCCTTCTCTTCCCTCTTCCCTTTCTGCTCGGGCCGCCGTCAACCTAGGCCCACGCTCCATCCTCCCCTTCCTTCCCCTTCCCTTTATCTTCTTGGACCGGCACCGCTCGCTCGGCCTACCAGCAAAGCAGCAGCCCGCCTCCTCCCTCTTCCCTTCCCTCCCCTCACTTACACGTGGGCCATGCGTCAGCTCTGTCTTCCCTAGGAGCTCGATGATGGGAATACCACGTCTCCTTCCCCATATGCAGCGCCCACCTCATCCGAGCACGAGCACAGCTGTCGGAGATATTTTCCCTGCAATCGCCCTTCTCCATCATCGTCTTCCCGCAATCCTTGTCCCCGCGCTATGAATTCCATCGACAGTTCACCTCCACCTCGCTTACCGCTGCAAGCACATGGGCTACTCGCCGGAGATATTTCTTGCTCGGAACCGACCTACTCTGGTAATAAATAGCCGGGGATGGCCGGCGCCAAGCCTCACCCTCGAGCTCAGGCACTAGCCCTCCTCCTTCCTTCCACCCGAGCTCAGTCACCTCCACCTCACCTCTAGTCCTCCCATTCCCCTACTCTGCTCGCTCCTCCACGCTTGCCGCCGCCTTGCCTTATCCCTTCTCCTTCTCCTCCTCCTTTCGGCTCTTCACAACCCGCATGCCGAACGCCGCCTGACTACCTCGGTAGGCTGCGCTAGAGCTCCGGCTGGCTCGCTGCCACTAGAGCCGCCTGCCACCCCTTGCTCCACCCTCGCTTGTCCACGCTGCTGCCGAGATCACCGCCGGTGCCTCCCCACTGCCCCACTCCGCTCTCTCTCCTTCCTCCTCTTTGTCTCCCCCTCTTCCCACTAGTCTCGCTCCTTGTCCCGCTGTGCTCGGTCAAAGTGAAGAAGCCAGGCCAAGGGCATCCGATGTCGCTCGTGAGCCAGTGGCGATGCGCCACCTCCCCTCGCGGGTCCTGCACATCAGCCACTGTAACCCATCTCCCTCCCTCCTTTCTTCTACGAGCCCGGTCCACATGGACCAAAGGGAGGGTGAGCCCTAGTCCACCGATCGGTGCACCGGGTCTACAAGTACAGGACAGTCAGCCCTAAAAAGCGGACTGGACCCACGCGTCAGCCAACTAGAAATTGCTACGCGCACCCAGAAAATGTACACGGGATGTTAAAAGTAAGCCTTCTCCATTCCAGAAAAATTCCTAGAAATTTTCTAAATAAACTAGGTACACCCCAGATCCTACCCAAGCATTTCCATCTCATTTCCATTACCCTAATTTCTAGAATTAATTCCCAAGTTATATTCCACATATTCTTTTCCCTATTAAATTTTGATAAATCATATCTCCTCCATCCTAACTCCAAATCACTTGATTCTTTCACCAAAAATCTTCTAAATTCAAGCTATATTTATTCTTACCCTTTGCTCTATTATTTGGTGCCCATTTAAATTCTAGTTTGATTACTTTCCCCATCCATATTTAATTTAAATGCGAATTATTGTAGTGACCATCACCGTAGTAGTAGTTAACCCTATACATTCGCGTATGTGTATGTACCATGACGCATACTCAAATATATCCTCACCCAATCACCTAAAATAATAGGATATCTCTACATAGAAGGATATGCCCGATACCCGGGTATACGCCTATGTATGGCTAACCTTATCTCCCACCTCCTCCAGTCTAATTAATCTTGGGCATATACATATGCATGTGCATATGTTCCACTAACCCCATGGACCTATAGAAGTCAGACAAATCATCTATGATGATTCGGTCAGGCTTTCTCTTTCAGATTCACATAATAGTGAATATAATAATGTGGTCTGGTTTTTCACCAGACCAACCACCCACCTTAACCTAACCCGTAGAAGCCCTGCCCTATGGATGGAATACCTCTATCCAAATCTTACTTCAGATTGATGTAATAGTGATAACCTTAGATAACAACCCATCACCCAATAGGACCAACCTATCTAAGATCGTTACCTGCACGTTGGTTGCCTATGCTTGTTTTACATGCCTTGCTTGTTATTTTCCTTGTTTGTGTTTCTTGCCTGCTAACGCTAGACCATGTAGGATAGAAGACGTGGAGAGAACTCGATGGAACCTGATGAAATCCAGAAGACAGGAACATGAGACACAGGAATCGGATAAGGATATAATCATCAGCGAATGGAGGCAAGTCCTAACACCAACCTATCCCTTTTCCCCCACTTTATCCACCATCTCTTAACTACATCCCCTTCCACAACCACATCTTGCTAGCTGCCACCAAAAACCCTCCACTTTCCATCTCCACTGATCAATGAACCCAACTTATATTACTTAAAGCCTCTTCTATGAATTAATGAAATTATAATGATATGATATGGTAACTAGTTGTCTAGATATGATTCAAGCTTAATTAATTTGACGATAATAACTATGGAACCTAAACTGGTAGAACTTGACTAAACCCCGAAAGGGGGCGAGTGAGGGGTAATTTGTGTGGTACAAGTTACCTTGACAGGTTCGCCTAGTGAGAGTTGCTATTGGAAGATACTCGCCTCGGTCACATAAGGACCGGTTCGTAGTCCCTCTCGCCTAGTGCGATATTACGTACAGTCATATGTCTATATGGGTAGACTTGATCTCACGCCCCGTTAGATAGAAGTATAATCTCTACCAAGAGGTTGGCGTTGGCAGCGAAATATCAGGAGCAGACATGGATGTTGTGTGATCTTCCATGGTCCGGTTGGCGTGGTTGCTATGTGATCCTCCACGTTATGCCCCTTGACTTGGCCGCGTTCGAGCCCATATTATTATTTTGATGATTTGGTATCATCGGCACTATTATGTTGGGACTTGATTGTGTCCATTTAATTTCAATGCCTTTTATGGATTAATAAAAATACTAAAATGATTTTTATAAATCCCTAAATAGTCTTGATGTGATTTTGGACTTGATTGTGGACCTTGGAACACTAATCCCTTTGCTATTCCTTGGCAACTTAATCCATTTCATGTTATGCTCATGATTAACTTGTTAGTTAATAAATAAAATAGTTTACTCAATGTTTAATTAGTAGATACATGTGATTAGGTCATGTGATGATCCTTGCTTGCTCTTATGGTTGAACTTAGTGTAATGTTAATTAAATGACTTGTCTTGCTTGTCTAGTAGGATATAAGAAGTGTTGCTTCCATGTAACTAATTAACTTGATAGTTTAATAACTAAATGTTTTTTTATAATAACAACCCTAGTTCCTTGGTGAAGGAAAGTTGTACTCAACTTTATTTTAGTTCTATTATGCACTTGTTATGTCTTTCATCATGCATCATGGCATGTAGTCCATCATGTTAAGCATACATCATTTATTACGTGTAGTGCTTACGAGAGTGAGAAGCCTCGTGTTGATCAAGTTTCGGAGAAGGTCCATCCACCCGTGGTGTTGATGAATCCTGTGACCCCTGTGGAAACTAACCTTCTCTACAACGCAGGCAAGCCCCGAAGCATAAACCCTTCTCTAGTATTTATAAATCTTTATTACATATTAAGTCTTGTGAGATGTGCATTAAGTAATTAGGAGTTGGTCGAATACCGTTGCTGCATGATTACCTTGTTGTTCAGGTACCCATAGTTCTACCCTACTAGTATGAATAGGTCGATGTCTCTAATGCTTAGTAATGCTTAGACTTTGGTAGAAGTCGAGCGATGGTTTCATCGTTCACGGGAAATAGTTTTTACCTTTGTTCTTCTCGGCTCTGTTTATGGGCCATGAGAATACCATGAATATGATGTTATATAAATCGAGACCGGGCGGGTAGCTTGCATCGAGAATAGAGTCTCAATGTAGTGCCTCCGCCTATGTCGATTGAGGACCGTTTGTTGTAGACCTGTGTGAGTCGAGACTTTGAAGTACTGGCCACGTACTCTGGTAAGCCTGATACCTCGGCTATTCCACTATGTGAAAAGACAACTGCGCACTAGGCGTGGAAGATGGTGAGAGTAGCGTGTACACATCCTGTGAATCCACCAGGAGTGGCATAGGGAGGTGGAGTACTTGCTCTCGGATAGTGCAGACCGGTTCACGTTTTGGAGGATCGAGTGAGGGTTGATATATGTAGGTCTAGGACCTACATATGTCATGTGGTAAGGAAATCCTAGCTGTGCCTAATCGATTTGAATCGCCGTTGCCTCTTGGAGAAGGAGACTCGATTCCCTGATCTGCATCGTAGTTAATCAATGGAACATGGTTACTTGTGGATAAGATATGAATATGAAATTAGATGATTAATGAAGTGATTGAGATAGATCAGGTGCAAACTGGATACTACTAATAACTTAATACAAAGCTAAAACATTGAAAGTAAGGATCCACTCATAGTAAGCTTTTCTGCAAAAGTTACTTCTTACTTCAATTTTTCCTTTAAGCCAGCATGCCATTGGAGTCTTTTCTTTTGGTCGGGTAAGACTTGTTGAGTATCCTCAAGTACTCAGGGTTTGTTAACCTCTGTTGCAGGTTCTGACTTGTGTTGCTAATCGAGATCATGTCAGTGGGCTCGGCATGATCTGGTTGCTTCTTCTACCTTAGATGTTTTGTCTAGGTTGCTTCCGCAATTCTACTCACCATTTAAACTTAAGTTAAGTTTTCATTTGAACATATTTGTAAACTAATGTTTTTATTCTTCCGCACTCTGATGTAAGTTATTTTTGTATCAAGTATTGTAATGTTGTGGTAACTCCATGTTGATCTTGTATGAGTTGTAAAATATGGATGATTCGGGGTTCCCCGAGGACACCTGACAGATTACCGGAGTTATCTAGCTCTCATGTGCAGCAGCCAGAGGTTTTAAGGAAAATGATAGGTGCATGTGGGCCATATAATTTGGGTGGTTCTGCCACTAGGAGCCCGTTGCCTCAGCCCACTGCGCCGATGCCGCACTGCTCCAATAAATCCCACGGCGTCAATGGAGAAGGACCCGCCACCGCCCTCCTCGTGGCTACCTGGGTCTAGCCGGCTACTCTAGCGGTGGCGAGGCAGAGGGCCCCGCGGGAGTGAGCTGGCCGCAGACGGGAGTGCTGCCGCCCGAGTCGCCCCTTTGGGAGCGACGCGGGAGCCTGCGAATGTTTCAAGAAGAGTGCTTTTTGCCCACGCTTGTTTTTATCATCCTATATCGAACAACGCCATACAAAAATCCTGACTGATTGTGAACAAACAAACCATGCATATATCACACATATATAGAAGTTGGCATCGTGATAACATATATAGAAGTTGGCATCGCGATTTTTATTATGAATGAACACCTGAAGCAAATTAAACGTCCTTCCATAGGTTCCAAACTTCAAACTTGGGATGCAGGTTCTGTGGATTGAGACGGTACAGGAGCCGAAGGCGGCGGCGGCTCCTGGCCACCGACTGCGACCGCAACCACCTCCTCTGCAGTTTGCTGCGGTTCCGGCTCCACCACCGGCTGCCCCATGGCCAACTCCGGCTGCTGCGTTGCCATCGGGGGCTTGGTGGAGCTTGTGGGCGTCGTCGTCACCTGGAGCAGGATGTAGGACGCGATCTGCATGCCTGTGGCGGCGACAGTCAGGACTGTCGCTGCCGCGAACAGTGAGCTACCTGGGGCGCGGGAGCAATAGCCGTCGGCGTCGGGTTGTCCGTCTTGGTCCGCGTTAAACGCAGCGCCCGCGATAAACAGTGCCACCACTAGAAGCACAGTGATCCTGCGATATAGAGTATGGATGTGCATGACTCCGTACCAGTTCTAACTGGAATGGAAAATATAAATGCGAAAATATAAATGCGGAAAACACACCGTTTAATTTATGGCTTGATATATAAACACATGATAGAACCAAAAAAAAATGGGAATAAAATCGCTGTGGACAAAAACATGCTTTAGTTTAATTTACTAATAGAGGACGGAAAGTTAACTGATTTGCATATATATATATATATATATATATATATATATATATATATATATATATATATATATATATATATATATAGTAGCCAACTACAAAATAAATTATTCTATAACCACCTCCATTTACGATAATTTTGTATACTAATTTACGATAAATCGAATACATATTTACGATAGTTGTGTTACTATAACACATGGGGATATTTACCATTATGGTAAACCACTTAGTAAGGAGTTACTATAATCTCGTAAATTAGCATAGTAATTATCATAACTCAAAGTGACTACAGAATAAGTTATTTTGTAGCCAGCTATAGGGTAGTAGTTATATATATATATATATATATATATATATATATATATATATATATATATATATATATATATATATATATATATATATATATATATATATATATATATATATATATATATATATATATATATATATATATATATATATATATAGCTTCCCGCGTTTCAAATTATAAGACGTTTTAGCTTTTCTAGATTCGTAACTTTTTCTATATATCTAGATATATATTATGTCTCTATACATAATAAAAGATATGCATTTTGAAATACTAAAACGTGGACGGAGGTAATTAATACGCGTACGTATACGTACCATGAGACGGCGGAGAGGACGATGCCGACGATGCGCCTTGTCTCCGTTGGTACCTCCCATGTCTGGCAGCACCCGCAGCAGAGGCTGGTGGCGGTGACCACGACCTGAGCCGTGATGGCCAGCAGCGCCGCGACGATGCCGCAGGCCAGCGCCGGCGTGGTGCGGTACTGACACTTTCCGTTGAAATCAACGTAGGCCTGCGCCGTGGCGGCCTCCCCGGCGACTCCGAGGATGAGGATGACGAAGCCGAGGAAGCCCACTGCAGAGCACACCACCGCGACGTGCACCTGCATGATGACGCCGCCTTTCTTCTCCGTCGTCGTCGTCGTCAACTCAGCTGCTACTACGTGCCCACCTGACACACTCGACGCTTCGTCCTGCTTAGCAGATTGTTGGCTGTACTACTGCGCGCTCTCTGATATATCATTCCACCCGCAGGCTTGGCTTACTACATCCACGCATCATACAGATAGTATAGTATTAGTGAGCTAGCTCGACTATGGCTGTTGCATTGGTTACATTGTTGCATGCACTTCGTACTTTTCTGTACCTGGGTGCAGCTTGGATTGTCTGCCTCCAATGTACGTGCAAGATTTCACTTTGGGGTCTCAGCTGCCTCTCACATTTTTTTTTTACTTTGATCTTAACGCAATGCAAAGATGGCAGGATAAATAAAGTCATTATAAGGAAACGAACAGCTAAGGCGTTGGCAACGAAATGATCCAGTTAAGAAAAGGAGGAAAGTTAAGGAGGAATTGCATAAAAATCGCCGCCTCTTTCTTTTGCCAGGGACATTATACGCTGCCCCCTCTGTCCCAAATTCAAATAAATCAACTAATGTATCGAGATAGCACTTATTATGTAAATATAAAGCTAGAAATTGATATATTTTTAGGATGGATGGAGTATCTTAAAGAAAGAAAAACTCATATATTGAGAGAAAGAAGCCATATCATCTGGTTCCTAGGAACAAAAAAAAAACCGCTGGAAGGGGATAGACATGCAAAATACTTCAAGTTAATTGCAAGGGAAACATAGATAAACATAAAAAATGATCAAGCACCAAGCAAAGCTTAAAGAACATATTTTTTTCTTAAAAAAAACTTAACTAATCTTTTATTAGCTCTGCAGCAGCCGCAACAAGTCCAGCCGAGCACACTGATTATAGTTTCAGCCTTTGACTGATGAAACCAAGCTCTCAACAAGCACCAAACACATGACTAATAAAGCAGTATAAGCACTAATACTGTTGTTTGACGACAATCTATGTTTGACAAAAAAATTCCATAGCTATAGTCTCCGTAACACGACATGCCCACTTCATACAATCCTTCTGTTACTGAAATGTTTTTCGCCAATAACATTTTCATTGTTTTTTTTGTTTCATTGATGGTTTTATTAGTCCTGTTTGGATTCACCTTAGCTAAAGTTTAGCCAGCTAATTTGGCCAGCTATAGTTTAGCTAGCTAAGGTATAGCCAACTAAAGTTTAGCTTGAGCTACTTAGATCCTCTAGCTAATTGGTGTTTATTGACCATATTTGCCATTTCTTCCTCGCTCCATCTCTATTGCTTCACCATTGAGCACTCGACACTCCCACCCTCGTTTTCACTCCAACTCAAGCACGGTGTAGCACCATATGTCCCTGACTCCCCCTTCTTTCTACTCCCCCTGCACCGGCAAGGTCCAGAGGGAAGTCCCCGGCGCTGCCGCGGAGCGCGTTGTCGACGAGGATGCTGACCCCACGCTGGCGCAAGGTGCCAGCGGCTCCGCTGCCACCGCCGCCGGAGAAGGTGCGGCAACAATACCTGGAGAACATATCGTCAAGCGCCCCGGCAGCCTGCGCCCCGACGGGGAGGCTCTAGTGCCGCTCATTGAGGGATCCGACGCCGAGGACTCTAGCTGTCGCGAGGGGTTCGTGCACTGGGTCTGCGGCCACCTGACTTGCATGCCATCCGTGGCCTCCTCTGCAGCAGCTGGTGGTGGTCTCGGCGGGTCGAGCGGCTCATTATATTCTGGCGCTCCGGCCCCGCGGTGGGGAGCCATGGCATGCTCCGCCGGCTTCGCTGGGGAGCGGTGCTGCCAGTCGGCATGGCCCACTCGCAGGAGGAAGCGCGGTGGATTAGAAATGATGACTAGGCGGCGGCGACCCTCGCGGGAGGAGGCATGGATGGGGTCGAACGGGCGGGTGAGGGAGATTTTTCACGGAGAGGTTGAAGGGCATTTTGGACTTTAACCACTTTTAGCTGGATTTAGCTGCTCTCGAGAGCATCTCCAAGAGACTCTTCATATTATTCCTAAATGCTAGAAATAGAGATTTTGTTGAAAAACTACCCTCCAATAGCTTTCTCTAAATGATTATCCAAATATAGCCTTCTTCTATTCCGGGTTTTCCGCTAGCCAAAAATAGAAGACTAGAATGGATCTCTAAAGTGCGCACAAGATATAGAAAAATTGTTGGAGAGTGAAAATATATAGAAAATGATTTTATGTAAATGACTTCAAATGATGATTTAGAGAGTGAGATTTATAAAAGGCACTTGGAGATGCCTTAAGGGGTTCCTCCTGCGAGTGGGCAATCCTCCTAACTAATGGAAAACTCATGGGTCGAACGGGCGGGTGAGGGAGATTTTTCACGGAGAGGTTGAAGGGCATTTTGGACTTTAACCACTTTTAGCTGGATTTAGCTGCTCTCTAGAGCATCTCCAAGAGACTCTCCATATTATTCCTAAATGCTAGAAATAGAGATTTTGTTGAAAAACTACCCTCCAATAGCTTTCTCTAAATGATTATCCAAATATAGCCTTCTTCTATTTCGGGTTTTCCGCTAGCCTAAAATAGAAGACTAGAATGGATCTCTAAAGTGCGCACAAGATATAGAAAAATTGTTGAAGAGTGAAAATATATAGAAAATGATTTTATGCAAATGACTTCAAATGATGATTTAGAGAGTGAGATTTATAAAGGCACTTGGAGAAACGCATGAGAAGGTTGGACGGATTGCTCGCAAAAGATTTCTTCTTCTGCTTTGTTATTTCTTCCATTGCGCGACAGAGATTAGTTATGGATGCAGATTAGGCCCTACATTTTGGGATTTCAAGGTGCATTCGTTCGGGGGCGTCTGTTGATGAAGTGTGCTGTTACACAGTAATGTTAACACACTAGAAAAGTAAGCTGTACACAGTAATGTTGAGGAACGGAGAGAATGAAAGAGAAAATGTAGTAGCACCTGTTGATGAAGTGTGCTGTTACAGGCGCTTTATGTTAAGTTGATCAGTTAATTAACATGCCGTGGAGCTTACACCTGCGCTGGTCTTCAGAGATGATTTTATATAAATCTGTTGTCAGTTGTCACTTGTGTCAAGTATTAATAGTTCATGGTAGGAGTGTTTCTTAAGGAGATGACTTTGAATAAATGAAAAAAATAATGTTTTCTGTCTGTAGTCGACGGACTGTGAGGATTGTCTGTAATGTGTAGTTATACAAGCACATCAAAATGATGCTGAATTATCATGCGACGCGCCATATGTAGCTTTTTCTTGCTTTTGTTTACTGAAGGACCATTTTTTCCTGCCTTCTCTGTCAACTACAGGACAGGCAATGAAGGAAAGACAAGTTAAACAAACTACCTGCAGTGCAAAGCAGATGCAAAAGAAGAGGAAAAAGGTTATGGAACGTATAGCCACATGGTTCAACGAAGCTGGGATTCCTTCTAATACTGTTTGTCTGGAGAGTTTCAACTTAATGTTAGAAGCCATTGGACAGTTTGGCCCTGGTTTACAGGGTCCCTCTCCGGATGAGCTTGATGGGCCATTATTACAGAGACAAGTTCTGGCTATTAATGATTCAGTTGAAGCACTGAAGAAATCTTGTGCATTGGAAGGATGTTCTCTTCTTGTTAATAGAGGGTTTGGTGATAATGAATCTTTTGTGCTAAACTTGGCAGTCCATTGTTCGCAGGGTGTGTTTTTCCTTCGTTCTGTCCGTCTACCATCAGATGGAGACGATGAATCACATGTTGTCGAACTAGTTGACTCTTGTATTGAAGAAGTTGGAGAGAACAGTGTGGTTCAAGTTGTCACAGATATTAATTAAAAAATGTTGTCAGCAAGAATGCTTATTGAAAAGAGGCCCAACATATTTTGGACTTACTGTGCTGCAGATACCATTGGCTCAATGCTTGAAGACATTGGCAATATTTGTTTGATCAGGAAAACAATTGCTAAGGCAAGGTTTCTCACTGCTTTTATTTATGGCCAAACACATTTGTTGTCCATGACACGTCAGTTCACCAGCCAGTGGGATCTAGTTCATGTTGGGATCAGTTATTACACCACTTGTTTCTTAAACTTGAAGAGCATTTATGACAAGAGGATTGAGTTGAAGGGTATGTTTATTTCCAAAGAATGGGAGGACAGCAAATGGTCAAATGGAGCTGCGGGCAAGAAATTCTATAACCTAGTAGTTAGTAATGAGTTCTGGCATGGGGTGCTTTATACTATAAACTGTTTTGAGCCACTAGTGGATGTTCTGAGGAAGATGGGTGGCGGCGGACCCTCTATGGGGTACATATATGGTGAGCTTGCAAAGGCTAAAAGAGAAATTGCCCTACGTTTTGAGAACAAGGAAGAACATTATTTGCCAATATGGGATTGTATAGATTTCAGATTAAATTATGCCCTTAAGACACCATTGCACCTAGCTGGTTTTTATCTGAATCCATTCTTCTACTATCAATCCAAAGATGAAATTGAAGATGCGGGAATCTTCAGAGGTGCAGTTGTTGACTGTATACATAAAATGTACCAAGATGAACCTACGCAAGAGAAAATTGTGCATCAATTGAATCTTTACAGAACTGGGTCAGAGTTTCAAAACAGCTCATGTCATTCATACTAAAATGAATCTTGATCCAGGTAAGTTTCATTTGGGAGGAAGCTCTAGTTATTTCTCGGTTTTGTTTGTCATTTGTTGCGGTGATGATTATTTGTAGTCCAATATTCAAGGTAACATTTTTCCTATCTGTAGTTTCTTGGTGGGAATCACATAGCGGTGCAGCAAAGGAGTTGAGCACAATGGCGATGAAGTTGTTGAGGTTAACTTGTGGCTCACTGGCATATGAGGAAAGTTGGATCGAGAAGGTAACATAGTGATACGTTAGTTTGAAGTATCTATCTGCCAATTCTTCAAGCTATCATCATCCCATATGTGTAATTATGAACTTCTTTTCTTTGACCCCTTTTCAGCTTCATATTAAGAAACCTTGTTGGGTTAAATGTAAGCAATTTGAGGATTCAATGTTTGTGACGGTAAACAGGAGGATACAAGGGAAAGCTCAAATGAGAAATAGAGATCCTGTACTTGCATACATTCCTGATGAAGATGAACCTTTTGAATGGCTGGTGGGCAGGTTTCACAACTATGCTGAACAAGGTGAAAATCATGCTTTTCGTACGGCACAAGCAAACATTAATGAGAAAGTAGGACTTTCAATGCAAGAAAAGAAATTATTGGACTATGATTAGTATATTTCAACTGAAGTGGATGAGGATAGTGATGAAGAACCACCAAGCTGCTATGGCAGCAAGAAGACATCATCCAGTGCCTCATGCTCAAAGTGAGTGAAGAGGCCACGGTCTGGGAAAGGATTTCTATGGGACAACGAGCACGAGGGAAGCGATGGAGAAGTCAGCCACTGAGGTCTGTTGATGTTGTATGGGTTGTTGATTTCTTTTATGATCCCTGAACTGTTAGATGTTACTACTGACTTTGGATATTGTTAATGTGTTGCCCGCACTGAGCTGGGACTGATGTATGTTTTTCTGGCTGGAGCCTGAATGCTTTGCCTGTATGGTTATTCAATGCAATGCATAACATTTGGACAAGTTATTAACAGGAGCATTATTTATTCGTAGTGGCTTAGCACCCATACAACCCCAATTGTAGTCCTTCTAAGGGACAGGGTAGCAGCTACTGCATTGCTGTTCTGGCAGTACGAAAACAGAGACGAATCCAGGACAAACATTCATCTGTCTGAGTGTTCAGCTCCCGTTGAAGGCTCGGGAGTACATGACATGGTAACAAATTGACACAAAGTACTCCACCGTATAAAGTATACTGGTTTAGTGGTTTTGAACGACGTGCCTTTCCAGCAAAACCCTTTTATACAGTAAAAAATGTGACCATGTTGCTTTGCTAACCTTGGAATTGTGACATGATTGTGTTTGTATCTGATTAAGAACAAGTCCTCGACATCCTTCTATACGGGCAGAGCATCTGGTTAGCACATCGGCATATTGTCAATAATGAAACAGGAGAATTAAAAAAATACAGACGAGGATCATTCGCAGAAAATGAATGGATTGACCAGCCAGTGGTCCTCCTGACAGCCTCCTCAAACCAAACAGCAAACTTTTTAACTTGGTCTTCAACGATACTTGTTCTTGCACGCTCACACTGAATAGATTATTCTCTTTGTTCTTTTACATGTCGTATTAATTTTATCTTAAAATAAACATTTCTATTTTTTATCATCAGTTTCAAAAATTATATATGTTAATAACAAAAGATTTATGTTTTTTTAGATTCTGAGAAATACTTTCATAATATATAGTTTGCATGATATGAAACTACATATATTTTTCTTTTAAATTGATGATCGAAGTTAGGAATGCTTGACTTACGATACGACATGTAAAAAAATAGGAGTAAGTAATAGTGTGTTTGGTTCATAGATTGAGCTCATCCGGCATGAGTTGCTCCCACATGCAAAGTATAATGGTTTTGTCCATCGTTTTCCTAGGGAAGCACCTAGCCCTTGGCTTGCGGAAATGTTGTGCGGAATGTCATCATGACATATAGGTCAAACTTGCACTGCAAACTAAACAACACAGCTAGGTTGAAAGCGATGAAGGATGAAGGAACCTTTTGTTTTTTAATATTAGGAAAAGATATAGATATAGATAGCAAATATGCCCATGCGTTGTATAGGAATTTACATCTAGCACCATCTGTTCTAGTATGTTTCGGGATCAAACTTAGTACTACAGTTGAACGTGCGATATTATATTCTATCTCGTATGAGTATGGTCATGCAGCAGCGGAGGGTGAATGGAATCTAAGGATGGGCTAATTCCAATACATGCACCGCTTCTCATTCTCTTTTCTCCTTTTACTCGTAGACCTCGGGACCATCGAAGATGAGCATGGTGTCCTCGATGTTCGGGTACTCATCCCGATCGCCCCCACCGTCTCTGCACTTGCCGTTGTCAGGGTGGCGCCCCCTGCTGCTTCCTTCTCACCCTCTTTCACAATCCGCTTCTTGTACGTGTTGCAGTCTTTGGCAAGGTGGGTCACCGAGAAGCCATGGTTCTGGCAGGGACTGTTCATGATCTTGTCGAACTTGTCCCCATTGTTCTGCTTTTGCTTCCCGCGTCTGCTCTTCTCGGCGTTGGTGACAAAGTCCCTCTTGCGCTTGCTGTCCTTCTTCCTAGACAAGGAAGGATCGACATTGTCGTCGTGATGGGGCTTGTACTTGTCATTGCGGACATTGACAGCATCTTCCGCATCAACATGCTCATGAGCGAGGTCAAACTTCTCCCTGACAGCGATATTCTTCTTCCCGTCGATGTCGCGGATGAGGGTTTCATTGCCCACGCCTGTGATGAAGGCGTTGACAATGTTGAAGTCGGGGACATGGTGCAACTGGTTTTTGCACTTGGTGAAGTGCGTGATGTAGTCACAAAGACTTTCCTTCGACCCAACTCTTGATGGTTTCTCTCCTAGATAGTTTAGCCATGTCCTAGCTGAGTCCGCAAGGAACAGGGGGAGATACTGTATCATTAAGTTTGAGTCTGGTGTAGACATGACTTTCATGGCGAGTCGGTAGTTAATGAGCCAAATCTTTGGATTTGTCTAGATATTGTACTTCTCAATGTTCGAGGTGCAAAATTTCAGGGGCACCTCGTCAAGGTAGCGCTGGTACTCGATAGGGTCGATGTCGGAGAGATTAGCCTCGAGACCATTGATGTTGTCGTCAGATTAATTGACTCCTCTAGCTCAGTGCCTCCTTCGCTGAGGCTACGGATGATTGCCCTAACAAACCAGGGATCGAAGTCTTCATCGCTGCATGACCAACCAGATTGATCTGAGCCATGACCTTGAAGTTCCTTGGTACGAAGTTTGGTGGGTACCACCATGGCCTATCGAAGCTAGCTCGAATATGTCGCCACCACATTCCTTAGCTCGGTTGGGAAACTAGGGAAGACAAGGTCAGGTAGCGGTGATGGATCTGCCTCTGGGATCTAGTTTGGATCATTCTAGATCTAGAGAGCCATGTCTAGTTCATGCTTTTGACCGACATCAGCAAGGACGTCGCGGCCATAGCGGCTTAGCTGATGGGCGAGGGTGAGCGGCCCTCCGTCTACAGCTTCCTCTAGTCTAGCAACGAATGTGCAAACCAAGGGCGGTTGTTCCTCCTACTTGGATGATTCGGGTTCCTGCAGGTGCAGGTTTCCGAGTTGATCAGCAATGAAGTCTAGGTTGCCGAAGGTGATCTTCTTGCCAAGCTGCATCCTCTCCACGTTGTCATTGAACTTGAAGATGAGGCCCATCTGAAACAAAATGAATCTATATACGAAAGCCCCCTACCTGGCGCGCCAACTGCCAAAAGAATTAGCTCCGACAATACCTAATTGCTATTCGCGTAAGATGAATTAGATGGGTAGCACACAAGACATAGAGATTATACTGGTTCGGGCACGTGGTGGCCTACATCTAGTTTGAAATAGCTTCTCTCTATTTTCGTATGCTCAGTTACAGGGGCTGCTGTGTGTAGCTATCTGCTAGAATGTAGATCAAGATAGGACCCCGATCGGGAGGCCCCTACCCCTCCTTATACAGTCCGAGGGTAGGGTTGCAGTAGATTCAATCGGCTAATATATGGGTTTCCAAGTTTGTTACATGGAATGCGCAACAGAATGATTCTATCCTATTGCCTAGATACGATGGCATCAGATATCCTTGGAATGACTTGATCTATCTCCATGCTGATGGATTCACCTGGGGCCTCATTCCTCATCGTCTTTGGCCTGATAGACAGACATGGATCGAGTATTACGGGCGGTGAAGGTACCTCGAGCCCATATATCTGATACAGTGGGCCGGCACGCTCTCGGCAACAAAACATCTACCAAAGTGGGGACCAAAGAGCCAATGGAGGCAAAGCATCCACCAAGGATTCCACCAACGGCCAAGCATCTGTCGGGGAAGAAGCGAAGATGTTGTTGACAGTCATTAAACACCAAATATAACCATTAACTATTGCACAAATTGACATGAAATGAATCACAAAGTATAGTTGTAGGATTTGACTCTCACAAGTTCCACGAGTTTTGGTCCTCTCACTTGTCTTGCAAGATATTTAATTTTTCACCAAGAAAAACTATCTCAAATGATGAATTAGAGTGCACCATTACGAAGATCTTGTCGAGACGATCGAAACAGATATATTATTTGCTATATTTGGAGCTCGAAATAAAAAGATATTAAATCCGCAATGAAACCTACGTGGGAAGACTCTAGAAGGCAAATCACCGAAGCGGGGCCCAAGACCCTGCTAGGTGGGGCCGGGTGGCCCCATCCCTATGTTGGTCAACATGTGGGCCAAGGATGTCAGCCCCAGCTTTGTAGGTCGGTTTCCCACCACCTCTTAGGATGCATTTATGCCGTTCTTCAAGTCGGTTTGATCCAAGGGCTCACGTTGCACCCTCTGGGCTATATAAGCAGCCCTGTACCCCCTCTCTAGAGCTATTCTAAAACCCTAATTCATATTATCTAGTCAGGATCAATTGAGAGGGGTCCCATGAAAGGATCAACCTCTCAAAGCTAGCTATCAAAAGAAGATTAGTCCTCATTAGGATCTAGACTTAGAAAATAGGGAGAGAGGAGAGGAGAGAGATCTGAGGAGAAGCCGGCCTATCAGGATTCTCCTCGACCTTGTACCTTGGCGGATCTGATTCTTCTATGAGTTACATCCAGGCTCTTCTATTGGTACTTTCATGTTCTCTAGTTAATTAAATTCAGTTCTTTACTTTATTCTACTTACGGGAATTCCGCTTGTATTGAGTGCTCTTGTCTTAAGATCTAGATTAGAGTAGTAATCATTAGTGTACACGTGGTGTCTAGGCTAGTATTTACCTGAATTTGCACCTGATCCCTCAGTTAGTTGTGGTAGCCCCAGAGGTGACAGCTCTATCAGGCCGTTGTAATCCACCACGTTAGGATTGGTGTTTCGTAGAGCTTTTTGGCAGCCTTCCCCCAACTACCTTTTTTTCATCTCCTTCGAGAGTCAAAAAGGTACTGTTGCTCCAAAGTAAGTAAAGTATAGTAAGCCTGATCCTTAGTTATCTAGTTTAAGCCTAGAAAGCCCCTCTCTACCCACCAAAAACACTTATCTATCTTTACCCCTAGACGACCTTGATTCATACTAGAACACTTCGCATTCCCTGTGGATAAATATGATACTCTAGAATACTCCCGGGTGAAAGCTACATCGGTATCCATGTGCTTGTGGATTCTTCTGTGTGCGTTAACAAATACCAACAAGCTTTCTAGCATCGTTGTCGGGGTACGATAGCTGTACTAGTTTAGAACCAAGTCGTCCATAAATCCTTTTACCTTTTCAATCACCACTACCATATGGATTCCACTCCTATCATTCAACTTTCGGCTCCAAAGGGTGAATTATTGGAGTCTCCACCATCTTCGCACCTTATTCTTATAGATGGCTATGAGCTTTGTCCTGCTTTCATAGCCATGGTTCGGGAGCAATCCTTCTCTGGTGTAGCAAACCGGGATTTCCAAACTAGAAATTCCGATTCTTTTGCCCCTCTGTGATAGTCCTAGGATACCTTAGCTATCACGGGCGTCCATATTATAGATGATTACAGAGTCATACAACATTAGAGTGCACAAATAGTTATATTACAATAGTTTGGGTATGACTAACAACATACAAAACATCGCTATTCTATCGTGGAAGCGAAGCTTGGCGATCTCCCATCCAGAGGCATCCTTGAGTGTAGAATGAAACCAACTGCTAATCTCAATATCACTGCAAGTCAAGAAATTTGCACACCACCAGATGTGTGCAGGCCATGGTCAGCACCGATGAGCTTTAGTGGAAAAATAGAAAATAAAGGAATTTGGCGATCCTAATAGTTTGGCTATGGTTTGCATCCTTAGCGCATGTAGAGTAGCGATAAATATATAACACAAGTATCTCATCCCAACCATCCATCCATCCCACCCCACACATCACACCACACTCTCACTCTCTAGGCGACAAGGATGACTCCCGCTTGTACCTTGCCTCAACGGCCAAAGCCAGAAACCAACACCAAACCCGAGGGAAGGTAGAAAGGACTCCTCTCTAGTCAAGTGAAGCTGAAACTTAGGAAAGGTCCATAGCTGACAAGTCGGCATATGTATCGATCGATCAACCAGAAACTCTGCAGAGGTTTACACTACCCACAAGATCACCATCATCGACGATTCGGATCGTCTAGGCTGATTTCGGGCTGCCTTCCAACTAGGTACGATGCCACCCTACCACTCAGAACTAGGACCACACCGGAGTACCACCGGCATGCTGAGACTGTGAGATGTAGTACCAGGCCCCCAAAGGTCACTACGCTGTCTTAGGAGGGTATGGGTCCTCATGCCCGTACCTCCCTACACTATCTACCAACAACCTAGTAGTAGTGGCACCGCCCTAGCATGCCATACATTTGTCCCATTTCCATGGTAAGGGCGAGTGGGGTGTAGGTTCGTAAGACTGGGTTCTCAAGGCGTACCAGTCATTAGGGTGACCGAACAGGACGTCTTCACAAGGGGTGAACTGATGCCCCGCTCGACGGGACATCGGGTGCCCCGTGCTAAAATAGCACCTCCATCCCGGGGCTTCGTCCCACAAAGACACTCCACCCCGAGATCTCTCCCTGTCACATGCACCCGCCATAGGTACCTCTCGTGGGGAACACCTAGGTAGCATCCCCTGGCAAGACTTGTCCCAAGACTCATCGTATGTCCTGCTCGATTGATGTTGACATCTCTAACACGATTACAAATAAGGTAGGTCAAACCCTTCCTTAGCAAAGGCATTAGAAATGTTCGGGACATCTCTTAGCATTGCTTAAGCTAGGTTGTCATCCCCAACACAATACCAAAAGATGTGGTTGTACTTATGATCATAGCACTTATAAAATATGAATAAAGGTTATCCGCAAGCGCACAGATAAAATACACCCGTTATAGTATTTCACCCAGGAAAGTTCCAGGTATCATTATTTATAATTCTACCACTGGGAAGGCACTCGAAGGTATAAGGAATAAAAGCTATATCTTACACTTGTGATAAGAGTTCCACTAGATCAATCTCAAAATAGGGATCAATCATAATAAAGGATAATTAATAACAGATCATGGTAATTCTAAAAGGGGTTCCACCAAGCATTTTCCTATTTGGGCATGACTCTAGAAAGAACTAGAAAATAGAGACAAACTCCTAGGGTTATTCTAACTATAGGTCATTGAGCTACATCGATTAGTGCAATTACATTTAGCAATCATGGTCAAGGTAACCTCATATTTATACTCAAGAGACATTGCTAAGGTGGATCAGGAACAGAGCAAGATATCACCCCGCAACTCAGCCTTACTAATCCTATATTCGGGGAGTGGACTACAGAGGACTCAACAAAGCTATAATAGTCACATTTGCGATCTACCACATGGCCCGGAACATAGGGAGCACTCGCAGATAGATATTGTCTAAGCACCATGCTTACACAACTTCTACCACCCACCCCTTGATCATCGGAATGAGCGCTATATGAACTAGAGTATAAACACAAAACTACTCCAACTATACTAAACATATAATCAATATAGGCAATGAACATTATAATTATGAATCTAGAATTATAC
The DNA here is from genome assembly GCA_038087645.1 of Saccharum hybrid cultivar R570. NCBI lineage: Eukaryota > Viridiplantae > Streptophyta > Magnoliopsida > Poales > Poaceae > Saccharum > Saccharum hybrid cultivar. Next base: position 26,499,395 of record JAQSUU010000066.1, on the reverse strand, counting down.
CAAGTCCTATCAAGTATTCGACTCATACACAAACTAGAACAAGAATTAGAGGATCAACACAAACTAGACAAGAACACGATGAACTAGATGAACTAGAACGACTAACTAGACAAGAATATGATGAACTATAGATAAACAAGATGAACTAGAAGAACAAGTAGATGAACTAGAAGATGAACACAATGAACTAGAAGACAAATAGCACAAATAGATTAATAATGTTGAATACAAGATAGAAGTACAAGGTTATACCTAGCCTTCTCGCGACTAGATCTGGAATCCAAGCGTTGCTTGCCTCCTCTAATTCCTATTCTTATATTCTAGCTATGCCCTAGATGGTGGAGCTCTAGGTTATCCTTTCGAGGGACTACCCTGAACTAAACAATGATGGATTGATTATGAGATGATTCATTGAGGGGGGGGTCTGCCTCTGCTTATATAGCCCAGGGAGATGAACCGCAGCCCTTGGATCAAACCGACATGAAACAATGGTCAAGATGTGTCGTAGAGATCGGTTGGAGGCCACCACGCGAAGGGGATCTCTCTTGGAGGTGGGACCAGGCCAGCCGGCCTAACATGTGGGGCCAACCGGCCCCACCTGGTAACCGCCGATCCTCCGCTTTGTTCCCGTGCCTTCTGGTGTCTTCTACGTCCTTCTAGTGCCACTTTCCAATCCGTTCGCGTAATGAGTCGTGTCTTGGGTGGATTCCTTCCTTCCCCAGCTTCTGGATAAATCCCTAGAAAAGATTATTTTGCAAAGCTATGGAATCTTGTCGGTTTAGTCCCTGGTCTTGTGATGATGATGGTTCTAGGGTCTTCTAGAGTCTTTTGAGTCGTACCCATCGAGGACTTTCTCTCCGGTGCTCCAAATATGGCAAATGATATGTCTGCCTCGATCGTCTTGACAAGCTCTTCACAATGGTGTGCCCAGATTCTTCACTTGAGATACTTTTATAAAATGAAATACTACATATCCTACAAAACAAGTGAGAACAACACAACTCGTGGAACTCATTAGAATAAAACCCTATAACACTACTTTTCACATTATTTTAGACCTTTTACTAAAGTAGTTGATGGCTTAAAGTTGGAGTTAATTAACGTCAACAATTGACTCGACCCTCACCACACACCCAAGACGCATGCTAGAACCACTTATCCACAGTTTATCCATAACATGCACACACATCACATATCAAGGATTATATGTAAGTATGAGGGAGTAATGCAAGCAAGCAGATAGGCATATATAAGTGCGAGCGCGAAGCTGGGTAGTCAGGGTGTGATCAAGGCAATCAAGGCAGGCAAGATATGCATCACATAGACTAGCAAAAGGAGTAAAATAAAGTGCTAGCATTTCTACTTTGCAATGCCTAATAGGATTCTCTAAGAGATAAGGTGCTGCCATGACACCTGTGATGTCGAGGTAGTCGTGGTACAAGTCCCTATCTATCGGTGTAGTCGATCAGCACGAACCTCCACCTCCAAGGTCAGCTCCACTCCACGGGTTCTCCTCTAGAGTTGATGCACGTCCAACCGATAACCTATGAACTATGAGTTATCATAAAGAGCCAAAAGAATGAAGAAGAACCAAATTCACACATACATGGTTGTGAACCTATGGCTTCAACCAAAGCTTTGGCGGGTGCAAGGTGGCTTCGGGTCTAGGTTAGGTGCCATGGTGAGACTAGGTTCGTCATGGGCACAGGGTTGACGAGCTCCTTATGTTGGCATCAAGTACTTAGGGCTATAGGGGTTGGACAACCGAAGCTAAGTCAAGCTAGGTTCGGGTAAATGTTAGATATTTAGACAATTTCCAAGTCAATTTAATCTAGAAAAATAATTGTATCATGATGATGTCATATGAGAAAATAAGCAATAACATCATGGCATCATATATGTTCATCTGAAAACCATAAGCATGATCAACATGATTATAAGCATCAAACCATGGCAAAAGGTATATACTAGCAAGATCATAAAACATGTATGAATCAAAAGCATGATCAAAAACATATAACCATGTTATATAAAATGTACCAGGAAGCGCACAAGCCATGAACATAACATAAGCAGGGATAAACACATACATCCATGGCATATTAAACGCAACAGAGATGTGCAAAGCATTAATATCAAGATGTTAATACAAGATGATGAGTTTAGGGTGTACCTAGAGGAGGGTCCCATGCCAAGGGCATTGAAGGCTCCATTGTCACTTATACTACCCATGGTAGAATCAGTGAGTTGCTTGAAGTAGTGGATAGCAGTTGGTGCAGGGAGAGGATCACAGTGTTGTCCACACCTCCAGGAAGAAGAACAAGCAGATGATGTTGCCGAGAAGAAGAACGAGCAGTCACGTAGTCGCTCCCCAAAAACCTAATTGCCGCACATCCCGAGCAGGATTCTCAGGCAGCAAAGGCTTTGGAGGCACCTGCTCTCTCGTGGTTCTGTGCGCGCAAAATCACGAGATGGGGAGAGCCATCTCGTAGCAGAGGATATGGTGTCTGTGTTTTAGAATTGTCTCTTAGGGAGAAAGATAGGAGCGAGGACTCTTTATTTCCATAGCAGGGAGGAGAAGGGACCGGCCGGAGAGATCAGGAGATGGTAACTCACTAGATTAATGCCAACCCACATTCACCATAATGCAAAAGAGTTGAAACTCCCGCAATTATGAGAGGTGAGTGGCAAAACCGAGACACCCCACGCCCGCTCGCTCGCCGCCTCCCTGCCTGCTTGCCACGCCCCGCCCACAGCCCGGCCGGCCGGCGGCGCGCGCGCGTGTGGCACGCTTTTGTCCTTTCCTCAACTTCTCAATATAGACGGATAAAATCCAACCATATAAGTTAAGTCAACATTTAGTCAAACTCCCGTACGGTATAAATCATACACCACATAATGTTATGAACCATAGAGTTTATTGATTTATTAAATGTATTATGGGCCAAGCCCACAATAAATCTAACAATCCCCACCAAACTCTAGGGTTTGTAACAAAATGATTTTATTATATACCAGTGTTTCGATGGAGACTGTTAAGTTGAACATCTATCTAGAACAATAGTTTCACTCAGTCACAACTGAACAATGGACTATGCCTTGAATTGACAGTTTTGCGTGAGGTGAGATTCACTAAGGTCCACTACTGATACTAGGCTGCAATAGGCATCCCCTCTGTTTTGAAGCGTATAAATCATACTTCAGTGCCTTTCATGAGTATTTAGAGGTTACCCAAACCTCATAGACTATGACTAGTAGTCTGACTCATATAGGTGCGTTCCTCAAAAGATGTTCTATAGGACAACATCTTTTCTTAATCAAGACATTTGGAACACATTAAGGTAAACACCAACCTGCCTTACAGAAGGAAAGATGTGCATCAGAAATGAGCCTTTATAAGAGATATTTCCTCATAATCTACTACTAGCTTGTTTCACCATCCTACTTCACAGGATCTCCGATCACATAGGATAGGTTATCACCATAGTAGATTTTAAGTGGGTCTCATACCCATTTCTCTCAATGCACTCTCTATCATATTTCATGACAGGCCCTTTGTAAACTGATCTGTCAGATTGTTGGATGTGTGAACATAGTCCAACGCAATTACTCTAGAGTTTCTCAACTTTCTGACAGATTTTAAACGTCTCTTAACATGTCTCGTGAACTTCATGTTATCCTTAGAACTGTTAATCTTGGTAATCACCGTCTGGTTACAACAGTTCATAGATATAGCCGGTATCGGTTTTTCAACAACCGGTAAATCCATAAGGAGATCACATAGCCACTCGGCCTCAGACCCAGCAGTGTCTAATGCTATGAGTTCTGCTTCTATTGTAGACTTCGTTAAGACAGTCTGCTTGCAAGACTTCCAAGAAACAGCGCCACCTCCAAGCAGAAACACATATCCGCTCGTGGCATAAAGCTCGTCAGCATCAGAGATCCAGTTGGCATCACAATAGCCTTCCAACACCTTTGGGTGTCTGGTATAACGAATACCATAGCTCATAGTGCCTTTTAGATAGCACATCACTCTCTCAAGAGCACGCCAGTGATCATCTCTCGAGTTTGATTCAAACCGACTCAGCTTGCACACAACAAATGAGATGTCAGGCCTTGTTGCACTAGCAAGATACATGAGCGAACCAATGATCTAGGAATATCTCAATTGATCCCTTGCTATTCTCTGATTTTTCCTCAATAGCACGCTAGGGTCATAAGGTGTAGGAGCAGGCTAACAATCACTAAATCCAAAGCGACTCAGCACCTTTTCCATATAGTGAGATTGTAACAAAGTTACCCGACCATCACCTTCTCTTAAAAGCTTGATATTAAGAAAAACATCAACTTCTCCCAAATCTTTCATCTCAAAATTACTCGATAAAAATTTCTTCACCTCCTCAATCACTTTGAAGCTTGATCCAAAGATCAATATGTAATCAACATACAGGCACAAAATAACTCCTTCACCCCCACCATACCGATAATGCACACATGAGTCAGTTTCATTCACAACAAAGCCAGCAGATGTCAAAGTTTTTGTCAAACTTCTCGTGCCATTACTTAGGGGCTTGTTTTAGGCCATACAACGACTTTAATAGCTTACACACCTTGCCCTCTTGACCATTTGCTATAAACCCATCCAGCTGATCCATATAGATCTCCTCCAACTCTCCATTTAGGAAAGCTGTTTTAACATCCATTTGATGAAATGGTAAAACCATAGGAAGCTGCCAGAGAAAGCAACACTCGAATTGTAGTCAATCAGGCAACTGGTGAAAAGTATCAAACAAGTCTTCACCCTCTTTTTAGTATAACCTTTGGCCACAAGCCTTGCCTTGTACCTCTCGATAGTACCATCAAGCCTAAGCTTTTTCTTGAACACCCATTTGCAGCCAATAGACTTGCATCTATGGACGATCAACTACCTCCCAAGTTCCATTAGACATGATAGAATCCATCTCACTCCATACTGTTTCCTTCCACAAGTCAGCATCAGGAGAGGAATATGCATGTTCAATGGTCGTTGGTGTGTCATCCACAAGGTACACAATATAGTCATCCCCAAAAGATTTTGTAACTCTCTGTCGCTTGCTCTTTCTAGTGACTACAATGTCATCCTCCTCAGGATTTTTGCGTAAAGGGCTCTTCAATTTGTTCTATCAGAATAAAATTTTCATGCTCATGGGGAATTACAGATTCATGACTAGTCGTGCTAGGTGCAATTTTCATGGGAAATTCATTCTCAAAAAATATAGTGTCTCTAGACTCCATTATTGTACCAACATGCATGTCAGGTACCTCAGAATTTATAATTAAGAACCTATATCTAACGTTATGAATAGCATAACCAAGGAACACTCAATCAACAGTTTTAGGCCCAAGTTTGCGCTTCGTGATAGGCACATTCACTTTAGCCAAGCAACCCCAAGTGCGCATATATGAGAGATTTAATTTTTTCTTTTCCCATTCCTCAAATGGTGTGATATAGTCCCGTAGTGTCTAACATGGCATTTACCAACTCAGTTAGAGTACGGTTCTTTCTTTCGGCAATTCCATTACATTGTGGTGAGTATGGCGGTGTCCTCTCATGAATAATACCATGTTCCACGCAGAATTCAGAAAATTCACTAGAGAAATATTCTCCACCTCGATCAGACCTTAACTGTTTAATTTTTCTCTCAAGTTGATTTTCTACTTCAGCTTTATAGGCCTTAAAATAATTTAATGCTTCATCTTTTGTTTTAAGTAGATACACATAGCAAAATCTAGTGCAATCATCTACAAAAGTCATGAAGTATCGTTTACCGCCCTTAGTCAAATTGCCATTCATTTCACATAAATCAAAATGAACAAGTTCTAGCGGTGCCAAATTCCTTGCCTCAGCAGCCTTGTGAGACTTGCGCGGTTGTTTGGATTGTACACACACATGGCACTTAGAACCTTTGATCACGTTAAATTTTGGAATTAAATTCATATTCACTAACCACATGAGACAACCAAAATTAACATGACATAAGCGTGAATGCCATAAATTCGACTCATTCAAGATATCAATGGTGTTCACAACCTTATTACACACATGAAGCAAGGATAAGCGGAACAGACCTCCGCAATCATAACCTTTACCAACAAAAGTACCATGTCTTGACACAACACATTTATTGGACTCAAGGACGATCTTGTAGCCATCATGACACATCATAGAACCACTAACAAGGTTTTTCTTGATGGAGGGCACATGCTGCATGTTCTTCAATAGCACCGTCTTGCCCGAAGTAAACTTCAGATTGACCGTACCAACACCAAGAACATGCGCACGTGAGCCGTTCCCATCAGCAAGGCTCTAGTCCTGCCGACCTGGTAGGAAGCAAACAAAGAAATATCAACACATACATGAATATTGGCACCACTATCCACCCACCACTTAGGTGAATGGAAAACAAAAAGAACAAAAGGTAAACAATTACCATACCCAGATGTTCCTCCTTCAGTCTCAGTAGTCACCATGTTAGTTGACTTCTTCTCTTGCTTGAATTTGCGATCTGGGCATGAACTTGCCCAATGCTCATCACTACCACAAACAAAGCAACCTCCCTCTTATTATTATTGTTCTTCTTCTAAACTCAGTTGTCTGCTTGGGCTTTGAGTTGTTCTCTTGCTTGTTGCTGTTTTTCTTCTTGTTCTTACGGAATGCAAATGAGTTCTTCTTTTGCACCATATTTGCAACAGAAGTCTCAACTCCTTTTCCATGACCGTCTTTGCTCTCGCCCTCTCTTCAACATCAAGAGTGCCAATAAGCTCAGACACACTGAACTCTTGCCTCTTGTGCTTTAGAGAGGTAGCAAAATCCCTCCAAGAAGGTGGCAGCTTAGCGATTATACCGCCAGCCACAAACTTGTCAGGTAATGGACATGGAAAAACCTCAAGTTCCTTAGCCGGTGCCTAAATCTCATGAGCCTATTCAATCGCAGAACGGTTCTCAACCATCTTGTAGTCAAACAGCTGCTGCATGAGGTACAGCTCGCTACCAGCATCAGAAACCCTGAACTTAGCCTCAAGAGCATCCCATAACTCTTTGCCCGATACACAGGATATGTAGCTTTTCTCATACTTGTTGTGAAGAGCACTAATCACAGTGCCTCGGAACAGGTTATCGGCTACCCGAAACTTAGGCTCATCCTCAGGAGCTAAGTTCTTAGCTTCCCCTGTGCGACGTGATAGCAACTCATAGCAGTTAGCCGCAACTCCATCCTGGCACGCTATATCATGAAATTTTTCCCATCAAAAGGATTTGGCTTCAAAGCGGCAGCAAAACCACAGAGAAAAAATTGCCTAATATTAGGTTTTTTGATTGTTAGATATTTATACAATTTCCAAGTCAATTTAATCTAGAAAAATAATTGTATCATGACGATGTCATATGAGAAAATAAGCAATAACATCATGGCATCATATATGTTCATCTAAAAACCATAAGCATGATCAACATGATTATAAGCATCAAACCATGGCAAAAGGTATATACTAGCAAGATCATAAAACATGTATGAATCAAAAGCATGATCAATACATATAACCATGTTATACAAAATGTACCATGAAGCGCACAAGCCATGAACATAACATAAATAGGGATAAACACATACATCTATGGCATATTAAACGCAACAGAGATAGTGCGAGGCATGAATATCAAGATGTTAATACAAGATGATGAGTTTAGGGTGTATCAAGGCAAGATGCACGGGTTGCACGGGTTGGGACTCTACTCGGTCGTGCTATGGCTGAGTCAAAGTGGTGCACATGATTGACTTAGCTCCAACAACGGGACAGCCAAGGCCATGGGTACTCAGATGTCATGACAAGACTGACAAAGGCCTTAGGCTTGACTCGGCTTAGCTCAAGCTGAGTGAGCATGGTTGTGATTGGTGTGGCTACTTGGGCCAAAGGCTTGCTTGGGTAAGGGCGGCAACGTAGTCCCATTGATTCAGGCCCACTATGCAAGTGCATAATGCGACGTCCATGTGTTCGTCGAACATGCACCCAAGTGATCGTGGTCCAATGACCAATCACCCAGAGGTGCTTCTAATGAGGGTGAAGGGTTCTTGGCAGGCTCTGCATGGAGGTCGCATATATAGCATGATGGTCATGTGCGACGTGTAGCTCGACGGGTGGTGGTTATGTAGCCATAGACTCACCGCGCTCCGTAGAGGCGATAGCAGATGGGGAAAGGGTGGCGGCTTAGGGCTCGGCACGCTCGTGCCTGACGACAGCGATCATGGTGGCGTGACACCGTGTGCGGCGAGGCCACACAGGTGTTCAATGGTCACGTGGGGGGTTCAAGTCGGTTCCCATGGTCACAAGTCAAGTGGCGCTAGTGACCATAAGGCACAGCGAAAGCCACTCAACAACAAAGGCTTAGATAGCTAAGGCTTTGGGCACCCGTGTTCTTCAGTGGCGTGAGGGAAGGGCGCACGCCACGTGCTCGATGAAATGGCTGATGGGCTCACCAGGAGTGCTCAGCTTGCGTGCTCGACTAAATGACCGAAGGCTCACCGTGGGTTCAAGGGGCATGGAATCCATGGCGTTCTGCGGTCGGCGGCCAAAGGCCGCAGACGACGGCCATGCAAGCGAAGTTGAGGTTTGAGCTTGTGCGAGATCACGGTCATGGCGAGGTCACGGTGGCATCGTGTCCCTGGTAGGACCGTGGGTGTGTGCAAGGCAGTGGCTTGGCTGTGATGGCAAGGCAAAAAAGGTCTTGGGCTGGCGAGTGCATGTGCCATATTGTCCAAGTAGCAGTATCGGCAATGGCCATTTCGCCGCCATGTTGTTCGTATGCGCCGCGAGCGTGAAGCTATGGTGGATCATGCATGAGCGCAGCTTGGCACCCGAACAACGACATGATGAGGTCATTGGGGTGTGGCGGTGAGGCGAGGCACGATGGGCTTGTGCGAGCACAAGCACCATGGCGGCGCGTGCCCGCGGCTCGTGGCGTGCGGGTATGAACGTCAGTGGTGCCTTCATGTAGGCGTATGGCAAAGGTCCAGAAGGACTTGCTTGTGCTCCAGCGCTATGGTGGCGGCGTGCAAGGTATAGCCGTGCATCACTGCGTGTAGGCACGTGTGCGGTGTAGTGCTCACGTGTGTGGCCGCAACTGCTATGGTCGGCAGTAGCGGTGACACTACGCTAGGTGGCAGGGGCATTCGGGTGTAAGTGCTAGGCCAGGCGAGGGTAGCAGCAAGGTAGGGGCCAGGCAGCGCATATGCTGATGCGGCATCTCTGTGCCGGTCCGTGGCGTGCTAGCGCTCGCGCAACGACATGCTAGAGCACAACCGCGCAGCACCATGTGCAGATGTACGTGTGTCCGAGCGGTGGCCATGGTCGCAAGTGCGATGGCAAGGCCCGGGGTCATGGTGGCACAGGGTTCGGCTGGTCTCGCTAGTCAGCGGCATGGTGAGGCCGCGGCTCGGTCTGGCTAAGCGGCAGCAAGGACAGCAAGGCTGTGAGCTTGCATTGCTCTTGTGTAAGGGCTTGTATGCGTGCTCCCGAAGTGCGTGGGTGAGAGACATGCGAGACGCTCCCGCGAGCACCAAGCCATGTTCGCATGCCGGTGCCTATGCAATGGCAAAGGGCAGCAGCCATCGCGCACCTGGGACACTCAACGAAAAGCCAAAAGGGTTCGTCTTGTGCTCAAGTAGAGCTGTGTGGGTGTATGAGCGGATTGCGGCAGCCGCGAGCGCATGTTTGCGACAGAGACGATCCAAGTCGTGTGCTGTTGTGCATGTGCAGGTGGTCAGGAATTGGTCCAGTGGCGTGGCTTAGCCAAGGTCCGCCGCTCAACGGCCAGCAAACAGGGATGGCAACCAAGGAACGCACAAGGGCGGAAACACTATGGCTGGGCTGCGATCGTCTGCTGCATTGCAACGTCGTAGGCGGGGTCGCCGAGCTGATATGGTTGCGTTCAGTACTGGCATGACTAAGGCTATGGTGCTTGCGGCGACGCCGAGTCGCAGGCCATGTGCCAATCGGTGCCTTGGCCGCAAGGGTGGCGAGGCGAGCACTGTGTGATGGTGCTCCGCTTCTCATGTGCGTGGCGCAGACGACATGTTCCCAAGTAGCCGGGAAGGCGCTACGCCAGTGGATCGACCGACAGCTCGAAGGAGCTAGCGGCGCGCGTGTGCGCGTGTTGGTGGGTGCACGCAAGCAGATGCTAGGGGGGGTGCCCGTGTAGGCGCATGCTGTCGCGGTCGTGGGTGACCAGCGACGGCAGCCCTGTGTGTCGCCGCGCAGCGGCCGTGGGTGGCCTAGGTGACCTATGGTTGTGCCGCGAGGGTCAAGCTAGGGTGCTCAAAAGTATGGCAACAACATGCTCATGCCGGTGTCATCTGAGGCATGAGTGCCACGGATGGACACGACGAGCACAAGGTGCATGTGCTACGTATCTACAGGTATTAGTAGCGTGTGGTCGACGAGGTCCCTACAGAAAAACCATGGCGCGAAGGCCGAACACATGGAGGGGTCATCGGCCTTAGGCCGGCAGCAGACAAGGGGTTGGAATGATAGAATTATAGGATCGTGCATGGTGTAGATCAGTGGGGTTTCATTTTAGGTTTCTCATAGAATGGTGTGTACGGAGAGAGACAGAGAGGGAGAGGGGGGAGGTGCCCGACCATTTGGGCCTGGTGGAGAAGTCAACCATGGTGACGGTGTACAGCGAGGTGGTCCGACAACATGGTAGTGGTGGCGTCCCACGTCGGTGTAGCCTAGTGGTGGCGCTTCCCGTCGCTGGCAGCGCCTTCCTCTCTAGATCGGGTTAGGGATAGGGTCGGTGAGGAGACAGACGGCTCTAGTGAACCTTGTGTCTTGAGCCCATGGCCCCCACTCCCTCTTATATGGCACTGTGCGACGGGGGCCCACCAACCCTGTTGGGTTGGACGCCCTCGATCAGGGCATAGATCAGGGCCCGAGTCGGCCATTGGGCTTAACTCGGAGGAGATCAATACTAACATTCTCCCCCTTTATCTCATCTTATATTTTAACTTTAAACTTTGACTTTAATTGCTTTCACTTTTATTTGTTGGGTATGTCTCCTCATCAGGTGACTGATTTTTTGCTTAACTATCAGTCATCTTCTTCCTCAGGTGAGTAAAAACGGATTAAACAGTACTCGACCGGTCAGGTCTTGCCTCCTCGGTCGGAGTCGGACCGGACGCGGAGTCACAGACAGGAGGAAAGAGCACGGCAGGATCCACTCCGCGCGCGCACAACCGTGGTCCGCGGAGGGCGGCAGGCGGCACTGCGGCAGCAGCCGCGCGGCTCCGTTGGGGCCTGGCTGACTGGGTGCGTCTACGCACGCACTAACCCACTCGTCCGGGCCCAAGACGTGAGGGCGGGAACTCGGGAAGGCATCCGGGTTTGCCTGTCGTCAAAAGGCATGTGACTGATGGATTTGCGTCATCTCAGTTGCCTGCCAAGGAGTATTTCTGTTATTTGTTCCATCGTAAATTAGTGTATAGAGCATGCCTCATCATCATGGTCAATCGCCGATAGATTTAACAGCTACAATACGCATCACTGATCTGAAACAGATTCTTTAACTTTGGACCCTTTATTATCCATAAATCATAGGCTACACTATAAAACTCATATCGACTGTGTGTTCTCTAAACATACTGGGTGGTAAGCCTTTGGTAAGTGGATCCGCAAGCACTTACTTGTTACTTATATGTTCAATACCTTTTAGTATGATTTTGGACTTTCTTCTTTACAACGTATAACTTAATGTCAATGTGTTTGGCAGCACACTTGACCCGTTGTCATAGGAGTCAACCACTTAAATGGTAATTGCTGTTGTCTACCATTATCAAGTCCGGGCATATGTTCTTTTAACCATTTTGCCTGTCCCTTTAAGCCTCATAACATGCTATACCATAACTTTGTATCACTAATGATACTAAAATTGTTTCATTGGAGTTTTTCCACAATAAAACTCCAAATGCGAGTGTTAGCTACTATGTGGGTTTCACTAAACATCTCGCCAAAATTTAACATTTGTACCTACAAGTATTTGAGAGTGCTTATTCTTTCTCACTTAGCATGAGGCTTATAATACTTTGCAACACTGCAAGACATTTTTAACTCTATTCCAGTGATCTATATCTGGACTGGACTTCTGCCAAAAAATAACCCGGATACGTGAACTATGTTAGGGTAAGATCTTATCTGTATATTCATTAAGCTTCCAACAGCTGAAGCGTATAGGACGTCCATATATAACAATCTCACATTGCTTCTTGGAACACTAAAATTCCCAAAACTATTACCCTTGACCATGGAAATAGACGTATGTTTGCACATATACATACTTTATTTCTTCATAATCTTTTCTAAGTATGCATTTGTGAAATTTCTAATACCCCTTTCTTCTATCTCGATGAGTTTCAATTCTTATAACGAGAGACATTTCACCGAGGACATTCTTAATTAAATCTTGAGGACAAGAACTTCTTCTCATGCAGTAGATTGACATCATTACTAGCAAGTAAAATGTCATCCACATATACAAGATTAGGAAATGAATTTCCCATTCTATAATTTTGTACAAACACAATTGTCCTCTCATTCTCTTTAACCCAAATATCTAATTGACTCTTCAACTTTAATTGCCAATGTCTAGAGACTTGCTCTATTCTATAAGAGATTTCAACAGGTGGTATCCCTTACGTTCTTTTCTTTCCATGACAAAATCTCTGAGTTGTGCCATGTAATCATTTTCATACAAATCTCATTGAGGAATGCTGTCTTTATTTTCATCTGATGTAACTCAGATCATGGTGTGCCACTAGCACTCATTGTAATCTATTCATTCTCTTTGCGCAAAATCTTTCGTTTCAAGTCACGCTTTATATCTTTACATATTCCCTTTGGAGTCACATTTGTTTTGTAGACCCATTACAACCTACTGTTTTGGCTCCATTAGGAATTTCTTCTAAGTCACAAACATCGTTGGTCATTCTCAATTTTATTTCATCTTCCTTTGCTTCTTGCCATTTGAACGAGTGAACGCCTCTCATGGCTTCTTCAAATGAGGTGGAATCACCTTCTATTTGAATTTCACTAATATAGACTTTATAGTCATCAGAAATATTTGATTTTCTTATTCTTTGAGACTTTCTGGGGCCTCAGCTACTAACATTTCTTGACCTTTATTGCCAAAAGACAATTGATTCTACAAGGTCTTATGTAACAAGATCCTTGTTTATATTATTCATCCTCCTTACTGAATTAGGTCTCTTTGTATCATGCTCCCCCAGATTGTCCCATCTTCAAACTTTCTCATTTTGGGTTTAATCTGCTAAAACTCATATGGCGCGTTTAGCACCGCCTTAATAACTCTGAACTCGTCTAGTATGAATACTGGTTGACTTTATTATCTATCTATCGGGACTGTAAAAGTTCCAGAAATTTAGCTATTTCTTTACTTTAGGGGTATCGTTATTATGAACACCTTACTCCCCCGACGATTACATTCATCTTTTATAGATCACTCTTGCCTTCAATGCATAGTATGCATCGCATTATCTGAAGTATGGGGAAATATCTTTCTTAATTGTCTTTCTTAATTGATCTCACATTTCTCTCCCTCAAAATGTGGTATGTACTTTTCTACCATAATTTCAAAAACCATTCAGAACTCTTTTGAATGAGGAAAGTTTGATTACTTATTTCATCCACATGATTACATCATGCAAAATGAAATTATTTCTTAATTCGTATGGGAGTACTTTCTCCTCATTTCACATCAAGAACTCAACAGAGTCCTTTATCATTAGTACTTCTGCAAGTCATGCTTGCATATCATTCTAATCATGAGGTTCGTTTGTAACTTCCTTTTGTTCTTAAACTCATACTAGAATAGCATAAGAGCTACCTCAAACTTCTCTCCCTATGCGGGATACACTTAAAGCACATGAGTCACCACAACTTTCTCCCACTATGTAGGATAAGTACTATGCCAAACCTCTCCCGCCATGCAGGATTGATTAACATAAGTACTATGCTAACTTTACTTTTTTCGACATGCGGGTACTATTACAAACTTTTCTCGCCAATTCCCTTGAACAGACATAAATGCTAGGATTGGCAAGCATATTCAATCATCAATTCAGAAATAAATCCGAATCATCAAATTCAGAAATAAATCCAAATATTCTTTTAATACACATGTTTAATCCAACATTGGTTAAATTAAACATGTATATGGCTTTTACAACTCTTATCAGTAAAACTAAAAATAAATTCATCTTCATAGAGAGTACATAGAATACATTTCTTAAACAAGACTCTTAATGATTTATCTCTTTTTCTTGGATCAATATCCCAGAATTCTTTTCTTTTGAAGCCATTCTTTAAAGAGAACACAGTTCCTCATGCAATGATCTTCTTTCTTTATCATCTTCTGAGTCACAAGTACCCAACTCATTTCCTTTTCTGCCTTCGAGAATGAAAGCGTTAAGTTCTTTGTCTGAAAACATTAATCAATAATCATCAATAATACTCATTAAACTTTTAAAACTTTATGTTCTATTCTATATCACCGTTGGGCAGAAATAGAATAAAACAAGATTCTTCTACATTAATTCCACATCACTGTTGGGCAGAAATGGAATTAACATATCAAAACCTCAATTATCTTATGACTACTCTTCAAAAACTAAATTCTCCCGTTGGTTCGAATTTAATTAGAAGATAATCATCATCGTTGCAGCGGAAACATGAAAATACATTATATTCTGCTCGCTCTGGAGCCTCTCTTGTTTCTTATCTATTCTCTGAAAATTGGTCACTTTGATGCAAAATTTATCAGAGATTTAAACTTTAAACATAAAACTCATAGAATTATAATATTGTTATCATCAATGTTGGTCAGAAAATAACAATATCATAATTTTCATTAAACTTAAACTCATAAATAAACTTATAATATTATTATCATCAACATTGGTTAGAAAATAACAATATTATAATTCATCTTAACTATAAACCGACTATTCCTTCAATTAAATTTTTTTTCCCGTTGGTTCCCATTTTTAATTGGAGGATAAATTTTTCATCATTTACTGAATAACTATAACTGCTCTTCAAATTAAATCCTTCCGTTGGTTCGGATCAAATGAGAAGACAATAATCTTTAACTTTGCCACGAAAACATTCAAAATACTCTTAAAATAATACTTATTCAGAAGCACTTTACTTTACCCTTCTTCTCTCTAAACAAATTATCATGTTGGTTCAAATTTGAGTGGAGATCAAAACTATACATAATTATTCAAAATTTACTTCTAAAAAAGAATAACCAAAATTCATAATCATTACTGTGTTTTCAGCCCAGAGGCTTGCTTGCTCGGTCCTCGGCCAACCGGCCCGCGCGCTCGTGCGGCGGCCCATGGTCCAGCGTGCTGCCGCGTTCCCCGCATCCCAGGCCGCAACCTGGGCCTGGGCCGGGAATCTACCCACCCGCCTGGGCTGAAAGGCGGCCCGATTAACCTCAACCGTTCATGATGATTTGACGGCCGAGCGTCCAGATCGTAGGAACAATACCCCCACGGCTTAGCTCTCCCCAAAACCCTAGCTCATTCTCTGCCTCTTTCTTCAGCTCAGCGCGAACAGCAGTGGCGGCCGCGGTGGCCGTCGGTGCCAGTGAGCCGGTAGAGCCGCCGGAACTCGTCCCAGTTGACTCCCTTCCTCTATCCTTTTTTTCTACCCTTTCCCCTTCTCCTCTATTCTAGCACCACGGCGTGCAGCAGTGGACGCCCATGGTGGCTGGAGAAGGGTGCAGCGCCGCCGCAGGCCCTCTCATTGGTGAGCGCGTCCACCGGAGGGTGTGCGCGCCGCCGTCGAGCAACTCTGCGTCGGTGCCCTTTGCGCCCGCACGACAGCTCGGCACGCCGGCAAGCCCTTGGCCCACCAGCTCTTCTTCCCGCGTGGCATCGATTGATGGCCAACGCGATCCTCTTCTTCTCGTGCGTCGTCAAATGACGACCAGCCCGGTCGGCGGGGAGAATGGACCCAGATAGGAATTCCTCCTCTCCGTCCTCTTTTTTGTTCTTAGGGTTGGGGATTTCTTTCTTAGGGTTCTGATTTGGGGAAATTTCTTTCCTCTTTCTCTTCTAACCCCTCCCCTTTTCATTGTTCTTGACCCTGTCCACCAGAAGGTGGCTCGGATTCTTCCCGCTGACGACGGTCAGCGGTGATGACTGATGGCATGGAAGCCCCGGTCCTTTGTTTTCTAGGGGTTTGGGTCTGTCCCCTTTCTTCCTCTGATCTGTTCTTCCCCTCACCACCCGATCTGACATCGGGCAGTTAGGTTAGGGTTCTTGTTTGGGGATTTCTTTCGAATTGACTCGATTCGTGTTTCTTCTTCATCTTTGCTTTTCCCTACTAGATCTACCAATAGTAACCTGGCTCTTGATGCCAACGATAGAATTATAGGATCATGCATGGTGTAGATCAGTGGGATTTTATTTTAGGTTTCTCATAGAATGGTGTGTACGGAGAGAGACAGAGAGGGAGAGGGGAGAGGTGCCTGACCATTTGGGCTTGGTGGAGAAGTCAACCATGGCGACGGTGTACAACGAGGTGGTCCGACGACATGGTAGTGGTGGCATCCCACGTTGGTGTAGCCAGGTGGTGGCGCTTCCCGTCGCTGGCAGCGCCTCCCTCTCTAGATCGGGTTAGAGATACGGTCGGTGAGGAGACAGACGGCTCTACTGAACCTCGTGTCTTGAGCCCATGGCCCCCACTCCCTCTTATATGGCACTATGCGATGGGGGCCCACCAACCCTGTCGGCCGTTGGGCTTGACTCGGAGGAGATCAATTCTAACAGGAAAGGTCCGGCTTTTGGTTCCTCACAGGGGGCTTGCGGACGACAGGTCGCTTGACGCAGGTCGCGCTCGTTGCCGGCAGCGCAGCTACATCATCGTAGCCGCTCGGCGGGTTTTAGTTCAGGGCTCGCTGTAGGCGACGGCGGCTCTGCAAAGCCACGGCCTCATGCTCGCAGCAGGAACGGTCAGGTTCACCGATGGAAGGTAAAAGAGCAAGCTTTGGCTAGGGAGAGGCTTACCCATGCTGTGATGATGGCCGGGACAGGGTCACAGCTCGTCGGGGTTGGTGAGGCACAGCTGGTGGTTGAGCATCAGCCGGTGTGGAGTGGATAGGCGGCCTAGTGCTCATGGTCTTGGACGATGGTGCTGTGGTACTCCACCGAGCACGTCATGGTGCGGTCGTTGGAGGCTCGCGGTACAGCTCGGCGAACGCAGCCGAGTCACGGTCGTCGTGGTTTGGCTCAGTGCAGGGGACGAAACAGGGGCTTGCGGAGGCAGGTTTGGGGTCGAGGCGATGACGCGAACGCAGACACAACCGAGGCTTGATGGTGGAGACGTGGCCGCGGTTGAAGTAGCGGTGCGTCGGGATCGCGGTGCACGACGAGGACGGGATCAGGGCGTTGGTCTTTGTCATGACTCTGGTCCTTGGCTTGACGTCGTGGGCGGTTGAGGTCGCGTGCTCGGGCAGAGGGCAGAGCAGGTCACGTGCAGCCATGGAGGTTGCGAGGCTTCGGGTCGTCGAAGGCGAAGGGCGCTGCCGTGGTCGTGGGTGCTGCTGATGCGCCGCAGCTAACCTCAGAGCCTCACGGCCATGGCGAGGGATGGGGGCACGAAAGGGAGCAGAGGCTTGGTGGAGAGGGTGAGGGGCTCTGTGGTGGCTAGGGATGAAAACGGAACAGAAATATTCCGAACTGACCGTTTTCGTTTTCTATATTATGAACCGTTTTTTAACATGAAAAATTGTCAGTTTCAATTGGTTTCACAACCATTTTCAATCATTTTTTGTACTCTTTAATTGCTAAATGTAGAAATATCCCGAACCGACCGTTTTCGTTTTTCCATATCGTAAGTCCGTTTTCGACCGTTTCCGACCGTTTTCATCCTCTGGTGGCTAGGTGGAGGGAGATGATGAGGAGCGTCGGGCGCTTGGCCTTTTATAGGCCGGTGGCTAGGGTTCCGTCAGGGCTGGAGCGTCCTATGGGCGGTGGTGATCGTCAGCGCACGTGCTGCCGGACACGCGGCGGACATCTGCGGCATGGAGCAGGTAGTGAGGCGGGGAAGCTTCCAGAAGAGAAGAGTGAGTCGCGGCGCTGGTCCGCGCAGTCAAGGGTGTGGTCTGAGGCTCCGCAATTCACGACGCGGATCGCGGGCTCGACAGGGTTCTCTGTTTCCGTCACATGTGGGCATCCGATGGGAGCGGCGTCGCTTCATCCGGGCACCAGCTGCCACCGACGAAAAGCAACAGCGCCAGACGGAAGGAGCAGGTAGAAGAAAGAAGACGACACTGCTAAAACAGAAAAGCAGCCGAGGGGCGACGGAAGGAGATGGAGACATAAGGTCTTCTGGCTTCCCATCGTTGGCGAGGGGCCCCTCAAGCGGTGATGGTTCTTTCGCTCACGTGCCACGCTCAGGATGGGAACAGATGACGGCCTCCTCCCGCACGTGCGGGGCATGGGATCGGAGAAGAGGGGCTGGGCTGAGCCAGTTGGTTGCTGGGTCACGGTGGGAGGAGGGCCTAGGCCAGAGGTAGGAGTTAGGCTACGGGAGAGGAGCTGGGCTCCCGTATTTGTGGTTGAGGCATTAGTACGTGTATATAACTATACATATATACACGTATATAGGGCCTTGCATGGTGGCTTGTGTGCATGCTCCTGTTCTTAGAGACATGGATGCCTACTTGCGTCTAGGTGATTCACGTTACCCAATAATTGGGCACAAGGGAGAGGGGCTCACGTAATTAATTCACGAAGCCGAGCACAGGAGCATGCATGTTCATGATACGTGATGCTTCTTGATTGGCCTTCATGTGCTTCACGAAGCTAGATAACGGGACATAGGAGCATGCACGCCCATGCATCCTGCTGGCCATAGGATTAAGGAGAGGTGATGTACATGAATTGGCTCTAGTGTTTGGGTGCGCGTGTGGCCGTGGCTTGGTCCTTCGATGCGAGATGGGCCAGACAAAGGGCAGGGCGAGCGTAGCCAGGTTGGGCTATTGGTCCCGCCTTGGGCCGAAAGATGGGAGAAGGGGTGGGGTAAGGAGCTAGGCTGGCTAGGAATTTCGGCCCAAGGGTGAGAGGGTGGCCTTTCCATTTCTAGTTAAGGGTATTTTGCTCCAAGCTAAGTTATGTAAATCTACAATCAACCAATAAACTCCAATAAGAACCAACTCAAGGCACTCACTATGCAACTAAATTATATGCGATGCACAAGATTACAAAGTCCTAGTCTTGAAGTTGGGCCGAGAAGGGAAAGAGTTAGTCTTAGGTTTGACCTATTGACTACATGCTACACACATTGCAAGAAAAATTTTAAAAAGTTTGTATTTTTGGGTTGCACAAAAATCCAGAATGTTACATCTGGCATAGAAGATGAAAATCCTTATACCCACCTTAGGGAATTTGAGCAATTGTGTTCTTGCCTGACTATTGCTGGCATGACACAAGAGACCATTAAATGGAAATTGTTTCCGTTCTCCCTTTTGGGTAGAGTGAAACAATGGTATGCTCATACCGTAGGAGGAGTAAAAGGAAGTTGGGATGAACTTCGAGGCAAATTTTGTCTTGTTTTCTACCCCTTTCTTGAATTGTCGCTCTGTGAATAGAAGTTCTTACCTTTTAACAGAAGGAGAATGAGACAATAGGAGCAGCTTGGGCTAGGTTCATAAGCAGTGGTGGAGCTACAGGGTATGCCGGGTATGCACCGGCATACCCTGCAATTCCATGTAGAGATCGAGTATATATATGTATTCTATAAAAAAAAGAAAAAAACGCTCATATGTGACTTGCGAGTGAGAGGCGGCGTGAGTCCGTGAGCGAGAGGCAGGTGAAGCCTGCAGTCGCAAGCGCCGAGCGTCAGGCCCACATGGCCCATGCTCCCAGCAGCCCAGCAACTTAGAGTTAGATGGCCAATACACCAATACCCATCGATTCATGCCGTATTGCCATCGGCGGTCATTACGGATCGAGGAACTGGAAGCGCATCGGTTTGACACTTTGACTTCTAGTCTTCGCCGGTTTGCCCTGCCCTACGCTGGCGCCAATACAGATCGTTTGTTGGTTCATGCCATCGGCGTCTCGACGATCTGCTGTCGCCCGCCCATCGTTGTCCAGTCGTCCTCGTCCTCGTGATCTCGTGATCTAGGTGAATTTTTTATCAGATTCTTTGTTCTTCGGCTTTTTAAAAAATTCATGTGTACTTTAATTGCTCATTGCTTAGCGCTAAAATTATAGAATCAACTATCACGTAGCGAGGCGGAGGATTTTTTCGCAACATCAGAACTGATCTAGATTGATCTTTTGTTCAGCACTCGTATCATGTGAGTGATCCATAATTGCATATGTGACAGTTCAACCGTGCAAGCGCAATTTATTTAATTATTATTTGGCACTGTGTTCTTTGTAATATTTATGCAGTTATGAAGAGAAATGGGGGACATTGCATCTCTTTTTCAGAAGCATGAAGCAAAGAAGAAGGCAGCGGTAGCTGCTGTTACGTCTAATTGTTCCCCTGATCCGATTGAACCTATGGTGGAAGAGCAAACTCATGAGAGAGTAGTTGAGGAAATTGTGAATCCTATGCCACCGCCACCGCCGTCTTCACTACCACCAGTTTATGACATCAATTGCCTTCCACATAATCTAGGTGAAAGACGTCCTATTCTAAAATATCCTGTTAATGATCAAGATGCAATTCAAAGAGCATATATTATTAAAGGTCCATTCAAACCTTTTTCACATGATTTTCCAAAAAGAAAGATTTCAGATAGGGATGGGGGATTCAACTATTGTTGGATGTACAATAATGATTGGATTGAGTATAGTATTAAGAAGGATGCTGTGTTTTGCTTCATATGCTATTTGTTCAAGAAGGGTAGTGGGTCAGACACATTTACTGTTGATGGCTGGAGGAATTGGAATATAGGAGAGAAAGCACTTCGGAAACATATGGGTTCTAAGGCACATATTGCAGCTCAAGAGAGGTACATTGGCTTTACAAATCCCAAAGTAGCAATTGATTATAATATTGAGAAGTGGAGTGATGAGGATCTTCATCTTCATACGAAAAGGTTGACTTATTCACTTAGATGTATCAAGTTTCTTTTGCATCAAGGGTTGGCGTTTCGTGGACATGATGAAAGTGAAGAATCTAGCAATAGAGGGAACTTCATTGAACTTTTGAAATTTCTTGATGGAAATAGTGAAGAAGTTAACAAGTATGTCTTGAACAATGCTCCAGGTAACTATACCTTAACTAGCCTAGACATACAAAAGCAAATTATTCACTATTGTGCCCTAGAAACTAGAAAGAAAATAATTGAAGAGCTTGGTGATGAGCCCTATGCAATTTTAGCTGATGAGTCTATTGATATATCACATAAAGAACAACTAGCTCTTTGCTTGCGTTATGTTAATAAATTGGGAAGGCCATGTGAGCATTTTATTGGAGTTGTTCATGTAGATGATACTACCTCTTTATCACTTAAGAATGCAATTGAAGCTTTACTTGTTAGTCATGGCTTGACTATGACTCAAATATGTGGTCAAGGATATGATGGGGCTAGCAATATGAAAGGAGATATTAAAGGGTTGAAAACATTGATCATGCAAGAATCATCTTCTGCTTATTATATTCATTATTTTGCTCATCAACTCCAATTGGTTCTTGTTGCTATTGCCAAGGGAAATACTAATTGCAGTACTTTTTTGATCAAATATCTATCTTTTCAAATATTGTTGGAGTTTCTTGTAAGTGTCATGACATGCTTAGAAATGCTAGGCTTGAGAATGTCAAGAAAGCACTTGACTGTGGTGAAATTGAATCTGGATCTAGATTACATCAAGAGATGGGTTTGCCTAGACCTAGAGATACTCGATGGGGATGTTATTACAAAACTGTATGCAGCATCATTACTATGTATGAAGCAATCCATGATGTACTGGTTGATCTTGGGGATGATCCTGCATATAAGGATGATTGGACTCGAATACATTTTGTGACCGGGGCATTTGAGAACTTTGAGTTTGTTTTCTTTGCACACTTAATGTATATTATTCTTGGATATACAAATGAGTTATCTGAGTGTTTGCAAAGAAGGGACCAAGATATTCTTAATGCAATATCACTTGTTAATGTGGCAAAGAAAAGAATGCAAGAATTGAGGTCTGATGGTTGGAATAATTTTCTTGAGAAGGTTACTTCATTTTGCGATAAACATGGTGTCAAAGTTCCTGCTATGGATGGTGATTATGTTCCTTATGGAAAATCAGCAAGGAAAGCTCGTGCCCGAAAGCAAACCAATAATGACCACTTCAGAAGAGAAGTATATATTGGTGTCATTGATCAAATAAGCCAAGAACTTGATAATCGGTTTGACGAGATTAATATGGAGTTGTTGTCTTGTATGTCGGCCTTTAATCCTTCCAAGTCATTTGCTTCTTTTGATGCACAGAAGCTACGTAGACTAGCTGAGTTCTACCCAAAGGATTTTTCAAATAATAATTTGCTCAAACTTGAATTGCAGCTAGATAATTATATTGATGTCATGAGACATGATGATAGCTTCAAAGGTCTAGACAATATTGTTGATCTCTCGGTTAAGCTTGTTGAAACAAAGAGGCACAAAGTGTATGATATGGTTTATGAGCTCCTAAAATTGGTATTGCTTCTACCTGTGGCAACGGCAAGTGTTGAAAGGATATTTTCTGCAATGGTTTTTGTGAAAACAAAAACTAGAAATAAGATGGGAGATAGTGTTTTGGAAGATTGTCTAGTCACTTTCATTGAGCAGGATATTTTCTTTGAAGTAGATGAAGATGATATAATCAAGACATTTATGTCCCTTCGAAAGTGTCGATTAAAGTAGTCACAAAAATAGCATTGTAAGTGTTCGATTCTCTTTTATGCCTTATTTCAATTATCAGTCTGGCTTTTGAACTATTTATACTATACTTAGTGGATGGTTTGAAGTTAATTCTTGAATTTAAGCCTTTTTGTGTTATTTAGTGCATATATACCGAATTATGTTGTCAATTTTACAATGATTACGAATTGTTAAAATGGATTTACCGCATTGCATATGAAATTTTTTGGACGGCATACCCTTAGACAAAATCCTAGATTCACCACTGTTCATAAGCCCTATTAACTCTGTCCAAACCTTTCCTTGCCTGACCACGTCCTTTTACATCACTTCCATCTGGGTCTTAACAAGGAAGCTGCTCTCCACCTCGACATATCTTCAAGAGGTTTGTTCTCGCACAAAACCATTAGTGAGGGGAAAGCCATTCTAGAGAAAATCCTTGAAAACACCCCCTACACTGGCGTTTTTGATGAATTTCCTGAAGAAGAAGAAGAAGTCAAGCCAAACCCCGACCAACAAGAGGAGGCACACGCAACCGAATCCAAAATTCTTTCAAATCCTTCTAATGATCTGATTGCCAAAGAACCTCCCACTAAGGGAACACACCACACTTTAGAAGATGATGAACCTATGTTCCCTTTTGAAATTGAGGAAGATCTCTTTGAAGATTTTGGGAATGCCTCGAATTTATCAGTTCAGGTGAAGCCTCTGGCACATTCTATGACATCAGAGGATGACGATGGTCCACATAATAATTCCTTCCTAATGGAGCACATCAAAGGACTTTCGGCCACCATGAGTCGTGAGTGGTTGGCAAAAATAGAGTTATCCACTAAGGTAGCTCGAATCATTGCCCCCTCAGATGTCCTAACTTGCATCATAAATAAAACAACCATAGAGGCTCACTATAGTCCTACCGTTGGGATGAATATTATTTCAAAGGCTTTGGCTGAAACACTTTGCCTCAACGAGTCATCAAACCCATCTCATAAGCTTTTGAGAATTCCTTCTAGAGTTACTCTTGAAAGTTATGGGACCATAAGGTCTATTCCTTTGCGCATAAGAGGCTCCGAGTATCATCTAGATTTTCACATCTATGACATCTCAAACATGTCCCTCTTGATTGGAGTACCATTAGGGACGCTCTTTCGAGAGCGAGCAAAACAAGGTCTCTTGAATTTAAAGCTAGGAAGTTCTCCTATTGTCGTCTCGCTTGCACGCTCAAATAACACGATAGTAGAACCCAAGCCCGAACAAGACCCTATTGAGGACGTCTTAATGGCATCTCTAGAAGACATGGCCCAACCAGCTCTCGATGATGAACTCTTCATTCAAGAAGAGGAGGAGCTGGCAGAAGCTGTTGAGCTAGATCAAACGGAGCTGCCATCATAACCCTCAATTGAGCTAAAACCTCTTCTTCTGGCTTGAAATATGCCTTTCTCAACAACAATCGAGAAACTCCTGTCATCATAAGTGACAAGCTTTCTCAAGAAGAAACCCATAAACTTGTCACTGTTCTAGAAAGACATAAATTAGCAATAGGCTACTCACTCCAAGACCTCGTAAGGATTAGTCCCGCTCTCTGCACTCATCGTATCCCTATCGATCCTGATTCTATACCTTCAAGAGAGCCACAGCGGAGACTTAACAATGCTATGTGAGAGGTTGTTAAGAAAGAGGTCCTTAAGATTTTGCACGCTGGGATTATTTATCCCGTGCCTCATAGTGAGTGTGTTAGCCCTGTCCAAGTTGTGCCAAAGATAGGAGGAATGATGATTGTTAGGAATGAGAAGAATGAACTTATTGCTCAACGAACTATCACCAGGTGTTGGATGTGCATTGACTACTAAAAACTAAACAAGGCCATGAAGAAGGATCACTTCCCATTGCCATTCATTGATGAGATGTTAGAACACCTTGTGAACCACTCCTTTTGTTTCCTTGATGGTTATTTTAGATATCACCAAATCCTGATCCACCCCGATGACCAAAGTAAGACCACTTTCACTTGCTCATATGGAACTTATGCATACCAATGAATGTCGTTTGGATTATGTAATGCTCTAGCTTCTTTCCAACAGTGCATGATGTCCATTTTCTCAGATATGATTGAGAAAATCATGAAGATGTTCATGGATGACTTCACTATCTATGTCAAAACTTTCAATGATTGTCTTGAGAATTTAGACAAAATCTTACAACGGTGTGAAGAAAAGCACTTAGTCCTGAACTGGGAGAAATGTCATGTTATGGTTTGAGAAGGTATAGTGATAGGACACAAGGTGTCCGAACGTGGGATAGAAGTGGATAGAGCAAAGATTGTAGTCATTGAACAACTTTCACCTCCCACGAATGTGAAAGGCATTCGTAGCTTTCTAGGCCATGCAGGGTTCTACAGGTGTTTCCTCAAAAACTTTTCTCAAATTGCTAGACCCCTGACTAGCCTCCTAGCCAAAGATGCACCTTTATTTTTAACAATGAGTGCCATGAAGCCTTTTAAATTCTCAAGAAGGCACTCATTTTAGGTCCAATCATCCAACCTCTTGATTGGAAGCTACCTTTCAAGATCATGTGTGATGCTAGCGACTTTGTTGTAGGAGCTGTTCTTGGCCAAATAAAGGATAAAAAGCACTATGCTATATCCTATGCTAGCAAAACCTTGTCTGGACCACAACTCAATTATGCTACCACTGAAAAAAGTTGTTAGCTGTTGTCTTTGCAATAGACAAGTTTAGATCTTATTTAGTGGGAGCGAAGGTAATTATTTATACGGACCATGTTGCTCTTAAAGTACCTCCTCATTATAAAAGATGCTAAGCCTCGGTTGATCCGATGGATTCTCCTACTTCAATAATTTGACATAGAAATAAGAGATAAGAAAGGAGTAGAGAACTCTGACGCCGATCACTAATCTAGGCTTCAATATAAGGTAACACATGAGTTACCTATTAATGACTATATGAGGATGACACACTCCTCAAGGTAACGCACTCTGACCCTTGGTACACGAATATTGTGAGTTATATGGTTGCAGGTTATGACCACCAGGGGAGGACAAGAGAAAACTCAAGTATCAAGCTCGTTGCCACTTGTGGGATGATCCATATCTCTATCGAGTCTGTTGTGTTGGATTGCTGCGGAGATGTGTCCCAATGGAAGAAGCCATAAAAATTATAGATAGATGTCATGCATCACCCTATGGAGGACATTATGGAACATTCCGTACACATGCTAAGATCTGGCAAAGTGGATTCTTCTGTCCAACGCTGTATCAAGATACAAAGGAATTTGTTAGAAGATGTGCCAGATGTCAGAAGCATGGAAACATCAATGCTCGGGATGCAATGCCACTCATAAACAACCTCCAAGTGGAACTGTTTGATGTCTAGGGATTGATTACATGGGACCATTCCCAAAGTCAGGAGATGCCGAATACATTTTGGTGGTAGTGGACTATGTGTCCAAATGGGTAGAAGCATTACCATGTCGAAACGCTGACTCCAGGCATGCCAAGAAGATGTTCCATGAAGTGATATTTCCATGATTTGGAACACCATGATTGGTCATTAGTGATGGAGGACCACATTTCATCGACAAGACTTTTTGTCAGTTCCTGGCAGAATATGGAGTCAAGCACAACATTGCAACTCCCTACCATCCCCAAACAAGTGGTCAAGCTAAAACATCAAATAAGCAAATCAAGAACATTTTGCAGAAGACCATGGATGAGATGGGGAAGAAATTGAAGTACAAGCTTCATGATGCACCGTGGGCATATCGAACAGCGTATAAAGCACCTATAGGTATGTCACCTTATTAGCTTGTATATGGAAAATATGCCACTTGCCTGTTGAATTGGAATTCAGGGCCCATTGGGCAATCAAGAAATGGAACATGGATCTCCATCTAGCTGGCAAGAATTATCAAATGCAAATATTTGAGCTAAAAGAATGGAGAGAGAAGGCTTATCATAGCTCTAAGATTTACAAAGAGAGAACCAAAAGATGGCATGACAAGAGAATCAAGCCAAGGAGTTCAAGCCTGGAGATAAGGTTCTGTTATTCAACTCAAGAGTAAAGCTCTTTGGTCATGGAAAACTTCAAAGCAAATGGGAAGGGCCATTCAATGTGATTGAAGCCTCATCACATGGTGCAGTCACCCAAGGTAAATGGTCAACGTTTAAATGTTTTCCTTGAACCTGAAAACTTAGAAGAAATTGATGTGATTGAATTTTTGCAATTTAATGATCAAATCTAGAAAGTTCAATCTTGTTCTTATTTCCTTCAATAGTTCAATAAATTTTTGACTCTTTGGTGTCCCTCACCAGAAGAGTCCCTTGTGTTTTCATCATTCTCTGTCTATGAATAAAAGTCAGGTATAGTTTTGAAGAAGTGCGGGGGTCATGCCAACTTCACTATGAACGAAAGCATTGAACCACATCATGAACTGGTGAAGGAGTCTATACACAACTTCTAGAATTCGATTTGATTCTCTTTCACTTGTTTGTATGCTTACTCCTTGCTTGCACTTGTTTAAACATGCAAATTAAAAAGAACCAAGATTCACACTTAAAGTTAAAGTTTTAAAAGTGAATATGAATATAGCTCGGCAAGCATAATGTTTATTCCTTACATACACTTGTTGCTTGTGAGAAAAATGTCATATAGGAAAAGCATATTGACTAAGTTGTTGTGGAGTATGATATAGTTCTAGCTTAGAAATCCTACCGGTTCGAATCAAGGTGCTTGGAGAATTTGTTTTTGATAAAAATATTATAAAACCATAGTATCACATACTCCTCAATGGTGATAAATTCCTACCAGAGCCATATACATACTTGTAGGATGCAAACCTTCCACATAAGCTGCTTGCTTTGTGTTGAGTTTTGTCAAGTCTTGTTGACCCTTGTTAAGAGATTTATCATTCTCCCAAGATCAAGGTCATGTACACACCACATATATGTGCTGCTTTTACACTGGAAGTACGCAAAAACATGCTTTTCATCCACCTCAAAATGTTTTACTCCTACACTAGGGGTAAACACAAAAATATGCCTGATAGGTTTATCCACCAAATAAATGCTTCGAGTTCTTGTGAATATATCTCTTGAAAAGTTTTGTTGCAAAAAAGAGACATCGGGTTATGCAAAAGAAAAAGTGAAAAAAGAAAGGAGAAAAAAGAGAGTATTGAAAACAATGGGTACAAAGATGCCCACCATAAAAAAAAGAAGGATAGTGTTGACGATGGTTATCTACCATAATAAAGGGTTAAAATAAATATATAAAGGGCTAATAAATAATCACCAACATAGGTTTAGGGTGTCAACTAACGAAATTTCACGAGTTTTGGTGAATATATATTTTGCAGGGGGTTATCAGAATAATTCAGGAATTGATATCTTCCACGAGAAGGAACTCACGTCAATCGGCCTAATCTCCACGTCACGAATACGCAAGAGGCTTCTAGAGGACACCAAAGGACTCCACGAGGAGGGCCACCATGAGACGCCGCCAGGTGGGGCTGACCGGCCTCAACCCTAGGCCGACCGGCCCCTGGCCGCCGGCCCTCGGCTCCTTCCTTTGCAAGCTACTTCAACCGCCTCCAAGGATGCATCCTAACCCTACGCGAAGGTTAGTTTGATCCAAGGGCCACGGTTCCATGCTCTGGGCTATTTAAACGAGGCCTCGGCCCCCCTCCAAAGGGGAATTCATTCAATCAATCATCAACCAGAAAGCAGAGACCAACCAACAACTCTCATCTTCTTAGAGCTCCATCAGATCTAGGCATAGCTAGATTAGAATTAGAAGTAGAGGAGTCAAGCAGCCTTGGGCTCCAGATCTAGTCAAGAGGAGCTTGGTAAATCCAGTTCTTCTCTCTTGTATCAACATTGTTCTTCAGATATTCATCTAGTTCATCAGTTCTTCTAGTTCTTGATCTAGTTCATGTTCTAGTTCTTCATGTTCTAATTTTTTATGTTCTAGTTCATAATTGTTCTAGTTCATCATTGTCTAGTTCTAGTTCATTGTTCTTGATCGTTATTCTTGATACATTAGATATGATCTTGTTCTTAATCTATATTATATCCTTGATTATTATGAGATTAGTCTGCTTTGATTATATATTTGGCAGAGATAGTTTATCATTATGTTTATACACATGTTTGCAAAGCACTCAACTTATTGAGTCATGGGTGGGTGGTCAACATTGTGTAAGTGTGGTACTTATACACTGTTTACCTGCAAATGCACTCTATACTCCAGGCCATGTGGTAGATCGCGGGTATGACATTCCTGTTGAGTCCTTTGTAGTCCACTCCCCGAGTGTAGAACTTAGTAGAACACGGTCTCATTACTTAGTTGTTACTCTGGTTCTCAGCTTCGTAATGGAGATGTTCCTTGTTTATGGATATGAGATAACCTAGCCAATGATTGCCTGATATAATTGCACTAATCAATGTAGATTATGACTAATAGTTAACGAATTACTTAGGAGTTATTCTCTTACTTTATATTCTGATCAATGACTTGCCATAGTAGTACTACTCTAAGGAATATCATCTGAATGGTCTGATTATCATATATTTTATCTGTTTTTATTTGATTGATTCCTGTTTGAGAGTAAAAGATAGTGATTTTGAATATTCATATCACATGTGTAGAGTAGCCTTTAATTAATATGTGCCCCTCTGTTTGTTCTCCTTTGGTTAAATATAAATAACGATACCTAGGATAAACTTGGGTGAAATGCTGCAACGGGTGTATTTATCTGTGCGCTTGCGGATATATACTTTAATATCTTTATATAGTTAAGTGGCATGAGTACAATACAACCACACTCTTGGTGTCATGTTGGGGATGACAACCTAACGCGAGTGATGCTAAGAAGTGTCAACAAGCATTTCTGGCGCCGTTGCCGAGGAGGCAACGGAATGGCACACTAAGTTAGAAAACATTCATAAGAGCATAAACACAGTTCCACATCTAGGAACACTCTTACACATGTGATATTCGAATTACATCACTTGATCCTTTACTCTAACAGGCTCACCCTGTCTTTTGTCTATTTTTTTGATCTTATGTAGGGTGATGTATGACTGGTTTTGAACTCCCGACAAACTACGTTGAGAACCCCGAAGCTCTCATCAGAAGAACTAGAGAAAAGCTCAAAAAGGCTCCAACCACTTCGTCTGAGATCAACCAATTGAGAAGAAGCTTAACACCAGACTTTGAAGCCATGGCTGACCGATCATTCCATAAATTCTCCGCTCCAACCACTGCTAACATCAGGACTGGACTGACAGTAAATGTGGGAGATAACGGATTTGAGCTCAAGCCTGCTTTGATCAACATGGTGCAAGCAAACCAGTTTTGTGGAAAAGCACATGAGATGTGAGTGCTCATCTCCAACACTTTTTGGAGATTTGTAGCACCTTCACCATCAAGGGAGTCGCAAGAGACGCCATATTGCTCTGCTTGTTCCCTTTCTCACTCCTGAGAAAAGCAAAGCAATGGTTCTACGCCAACAAGGACAAGAATACCACATGGTCGATCTGTGCTACTGCTTTTCTAGCAAAATTCTTTCCAGTGGGGAAGACAAATGCTCTACGTGCGAAGATTTCAACCTTCCAGCAACAACACGATGAATCAATCCCTGAAGCCTGGGAACGCTTTCAATATTACATATCAGAATGCCCTCACCATGGGATGGAGAATTGGCTACTCATGCAGACATTCTACCATGGGCTCACTTCTAGTACCCGTGAGAATGTGGATGCAGCTGTTGGAGGATCATTCTTATCGCTCAACATCACTGAAGCAACCACTCTGATTGAGAAGATGGCCTCTAACCAGGGATGGAACGAGGAACGCACTCAACCTCGCAAGAGAGGAGGAGGAATGCCTCAACTGAAGGAAGTAGACATGTTGTCTGCCAAGATAGACCTGCTCATGAAGAAGTTCGATGAACGCACCACTGAGAAGAACGAAGTCACGCACATCCATGATTCGCGCATGACCTGTGAAGAGTGTGGAGGCACTAGCCACTCAGGGAGCAACTACCCTGAGATTTAAGAGGATGTGAACTACATCAACAACAACTTCAACAATCGTCCTCAAGGATGGAAGCAATCAAGGCCTAATTACTCATGTAACTACTCAGGTAACTACCAAGGTAATAATCTTAATAATAACTTTAATCAACCACCCTTGAGAGAAATGATTCCTAATCAGAATAAAGTTATTGATACTATGTCTAGAAAGATAGCTTCCAATGATAAATTGCTTGAAAATATTAATACTAGAATGGATAGCTTTACTTCTGCTATAAAGAATCAACATAGCTTTAATAAAATGATAGAATCACAAATATCTCAGCTAGCAGCTTCTGTACCAGTGACTGAAAGAGGTAAGATTCTGGGGAAGCCGGAGGATTTAGAAACTGCAAATCTTGTAGACATTTATAATGCAGGGCAATACTTCACCAAAGCAATGGGGAACATGGGTAGACGACACTCTACCAGTGAAGAAAGGAGACCCAGGGAGACCTGTCATCCCTATTCGCATTGGACCCCACAGCTTTGAAGAAGCTGTCTGTGACCTTGGAGCAAGCGTCAACATCATGCCTAGGGTAATCTATGAGAAAATTCATGGTGATCCTTTATTGTATACAACTATGTGTTTGCAGCTTGCAGATCAGACACTGTGCTACCCCAAGGAAATTCTTGAAGATGTCTGGATCGTAGTTGGACACTCGTATGTGCTGGTAGACGTTGTGATTGTAGAAACAGGTGGAGACAAAAAAGCACCCATCATCTTGGGGCGACCGTTCTTGAGTACCACCAAAGCCATCATCTATACAAATAGCGCCAAGATCTGTTTCACAATCAATGGGAGAAAAGAAAGATTCAATTTCAAGAAGCGTACCCTCAACATTCGAGTTCACCCACAGACGCCGTACCTCTACGAGGATACAACCGCTGCCCCAACAAAGAAGAAGAACAAGAATAGGAGAAGGAGGAACAAAGCTAAGCATCAGGCAAAAGAAACAGTATGGATGGTCAACACTATTGATTCAGAACTTGACCACCTCCTTCCATCACCATACCTCACTAAGCTGGGAGATCCTAGAGTACCCACCATCTATTGTATGATCGAGGGAAGTACTTTCTACAAGACGTTCTGCGACATCAGCTCTAGCACCAACATAATGTCTAAGGTAACATATAAACATTTGTATAACACTAGACCCATGTATCGTACATATGTGCAGCTGCAGATGGCGGACCAATCATTCCGACGTCCGAAGGGAGTAGTGAAAGATGTTATGGTCAAAATAAGAGATCACTACATTCCTACCGACTTCATGGTTCTTGACATGGGAGAAGAAGACGATGTCCACCTCAACACCACTGGCGCGATCATCTACATAAGAACTGGGGAAATCCACTTCCAATTCCCTGGAGAGAAGGTATGTTGTTACTTTAATAGTTACACTACTTGTGAGCAGCCTAGAAAGAACAAGAGGAGACACCACTCTCAACGCCAAAAGAAACAAGTCATCAAAGAGAAAGAAGCTGCCCAAGAAGAAGCTATTCCAAAGGAAGAAGAAGAGAAGCCCAAGAAGAGTGAACCACAGGAAGAGACTCCTCAGTCCAAGAAAGTATGGAAAAGAAAAGAAACATCAACATCATCATCAAGTTCTCCAACATTTGACGAGCAACTATCTAGCTCCTCAGTTAAGCTGGAAGAAACCTCTGAAGACTGAACCAGACGTAAGGTCCGGGTCGACGGACCTAAATCTCCGAACCTTCTCCGAAAGGTAAATCGGTATTTATCCGCACATTTAAATTAAGCATATCTACTTTGTTTACATTCCCTTAGCATATCATTGCAATGAAAATAAAAATACTTTTTTCCATTAATAACATGCATACTATTTAGAATTAAATACATATTTAAATTCTACATTACATTTGAAAAGAAAATAAAAATAACTTTTATATTTTGAATCATCTCATTGCATCTGGAAATATATAAACTCTAAGCCCCATGTGAGTAATAGTGTGGTGTGTAGCAACCCATAATAATTACTCACTGTGGAGGCATATATATATATATATATAATCTAAAAATGAAGAAAAACCAGTTGAATAATAAAAGATAATTCAAGACTCCAAAAATAATTAGGGAATAGTTTTCCACTAACCATTAATATGTTCCACGAGTTTTGTTGTCTATTTGAAATTCAACAGGAAAAAGAGAAATTCCCTATGAAGCCCATGATGTCTTCACTCACTCAAGAGCTCTACCTTGAACAATCATCAAAGGACTTATGAGCATCTACGCAATCGAGGACTCAAGATGAACGACTACGTCAAAATCCAGCTTAGGGGAGAGCGTCCCCCGTATATCTCGATAAGTATTCCTTTTCGAGTGATTTATCTTTTATTCTAAAAAGTATAAAAAGATGCATAACTTAAGAAAACCAAATAAAAAGAGTGCTGGGCGATAATATTAGCTAGATAATATATTAGTTAAAATAAAAGATACAAGAGAGTATTAGAGCTTAATTACCGTAGAACTCAATTTTAAACATAATAGAAATGATGAATAGTTTCTCTGTCGTAATTCCTTTCAAGTGTCTAGTTTTCAAACACAAATTCTCCCGAGTTTTGGGTAGAACTATCTTGATCTAAAGATAAACTCTGAGCCTGAAACTTGTGGGTTGCAAATGCTGGATCTAAATCTAGGTAGTTGAGGAGTATGATATGAGAAAGTCTGAGATGCTATTTATCTTGCTCCTACTGATGCTAGAGTTCTGGAGAATTTTATCTTTTGAAATCTTAAAATACCATGATGAGTACTTGTATGACAAAGCTTAAAATTCCTACCACAGTCATACATAGGATAGAAAACTCCATTTATACTTTTTACTACTTGTACTTGCATTGAGCATTGTCGAGCTCTGTTGACCCTTAGAGGCTTGTCATACTTTTAAAATCAAGATCACGTACACTCCACTCAAATATGCTGCTTCTACACTTGAAGTACGCAACAACATGCCTTTTCATTTAGATCCACCAAATATATTTTTCTCCTACACTAGGAGAGAACACCACTCACATGTCTTATAGGATTTTTGTCACCTATCCATACATTTCATAAGCCCCAGTTATTGTTGCTCCAGGTTATTATTATCTCTCAATCTTTCATTATAGACAAGAATGTTCTGGGCTTATATATTTATAAAAAAAAGAGAAGAAAGAGAAATATATGGATAGTAAAACATGGACAAGTGTCCTACCAAAACAATGGATACTTAGATGCCCGCCTCTCTAAAAAAACTATAGCCCAAAATATCTCTTAGTCTAAGTTCTTCAATTATTCAAAGAGAGATCAAAATCCCTTTCAAAGGAGCAAAAGTAGAATTAGATCCACTATCACCTTCATCATAAATAAACCACTCCTTGATCCATACACATGCACTTCTTGATTTGATCGTATGCCTCGTTTCTCTGGATCCACTGTTTGACTTTACAAAATATGCTTTGCAAGTATGTACACGCTGTCTCCATACCTATAAGCTCCAGATAAAGCATTAGATGTAGGATGAGAGAAGGCAAATCTTACTTTGCCTTGGAGAGGATCCAAAAATACCACATATATTGAGAGATTTGAGAGAGTCATATAAAAAGATACTCTGAGTTTTATTTTAAAAATCTTGCAAAACTCTGGAATAATAGTTGAATGAAGAGCTTGAGACATAGTGCTTGATTTTATTATTCTACTTTTCGACTACTCAAGAACCAAGTGAAGGCTAATAAGCTCCATAGTTAAAGGTAATATGGGTAAGTCTGAAGGTTAGAATGGTTAGATCTAATCTGGAGGAAAATTCTTGTTTGAACGCATGTGTACTTTTGAGGCGTGAAAGCATTGTAGCAACTCCTGATCCTTTATGAATATTTGTTAAGGGACTAGCAAAAGGTAAGCTTGGGGGAGTTGTTGACGATGGTTATCTACCATAATAAAGGGTTAAAATAAATATATAACGGGCTAATAAATAATCACCAACATAGGTTTAGGGTGTCAACTAACAAAATTCCACGAGTTTTGGTGAATCTATATTTTGCAGGGGGTTATCAGAATAATTCAAGAATTGATATCTTCCACGAGAAGGAACCCACGTCAATCGGCCTAATCTCTACGTCACGAATACATAAGAGGCTTCTAGAGGACACTAGAGGACTCCACGAGGAGGGCCACCACGAGGCGCCGCCAGGTGGGGCCGACCAGACTCAACCCTAGGCCGACCGGCCCCTGGCCGCCGCCTCTCAGCTCCTTCCTTTGCAAGCTACTTCAACCACCTCTAAGGATGCATCCTAACCCTACGTGAAGGTCGGTTTGATCCAAGGGCCACGGTTCCATGCTCTGGGCTATATAAACGAGGCCTCAGACCCCCTCCAAAGGGGAATTCATTCAATCAATCATCAACCAGAAAGCAGAAGATCAACCAACAACTCTCATCTCCTTAGAGCTCCATCAAATCTAGCCATAGCTAGATTAGAATTAGAAGTAGAGGAGTCAAGTAGCCTTGGGCTCTAGATCTAGTCAAGAGGAGCTTGGTAAATCCAGTTCTTCTCTCTTGTATCAACATTGTTCTTCAGATATTCATCTAGTTCATCAGTTCTTCTAGTTCTTGATCTAGTTCATGTCACTATGCCAAAAAAGCTTATCAGTGACGCGTCTAGACAGTCATCAGTGACGCGGAAAAAACGCGTCACTATTCTTGCGTCTGTGATAAGGGCAAATCAGTGACGCGTAAAAACGCGTCACTGATAACCCTCAATCGGTGACGCGTGTACCCAAGACGCGTCACTGATAACCCTATATCGGTGACGCGTGTACCCAATACGCGTCACTGATAACCCTCTATCGGTGACGCGTGTACCCAATACGCGTCACTGATAACCCTCTATTGGTGACGCGTGTACTCAATACGCGTCACTGATAACCCTCTATTGGTGACGCGTGTACCCAATACGCGTCACTGATAACTATTTCAGAAAAACAAAAAAAAAGCTACAATGATCCTATATACATATAGGACGATCCTATAAACAATGATCCTATCAGACATGTTCTATGATTTCAACAATCAATTCTTTATGAACTTTTTAGATACAAGTTATACTACAAAATGTGTATCAGCCATGGGCCATTGTTTACAAGGTACAAAAATGGGAGAATTTACATAACTAGAAACAATCAAATGAAATATTCCATCCACAAATGTGTAATGCCTAAGAAGAGGTGTAAATCAAATTGGCGATGCTTGGAATGGAATGGCAGCTCCTTTCAGTAATTAAATGTAGCCTACACCATCTGATAAACTCAGCATGATGGCTTACTCTTTGGACTCAATCGAAGGCTCCAATACCAGCAACCTCGAGGCTGTCAGTGATAACCTCCGGCGGCTTTTGAGCTTCATGAATAGCTTGATTATGTATTGGTAAATCACCCAGATTAGTAGGCCTGAACACCAACTAACAATGCAACAGAAAGTGCACACTCTTTCCAGGTAAAGGAGTTTCTTTTCTGCAAGGTAGTAAGCAAAACTTGAGAGACGTGACGGATTAACGCATTCTACAAAATCCAAAAATGGCATTGCCAAAATTGAGCGGAAAGCATTAAACTGCATAAATCAAATTTGAACAATTGGTTTGACCATTTGAGGAGGTTTGATGAACTAAGTATGGATAACAATTCATTGGCACTTGGCATGCGTGGATTAAAAAAAATCTTGGCCCCTAATTTTAGTAGGCTAATCTGCTCACTGGTAAGCAAATCCGCACTGCCAACGGCAGAAGACTAACATATGAGAGGTAAAGAGGCAAGATAACCCCTTTTCTTTTTTTGAACTCAATGATAGCTTCAAAATCAGTAAGTTCCAGTATGAAAGGAAATGATTCAGCAGAGAATACACAAATGAATTCTGGGAAGGAACAACATGGATAAATTTATGTCCGAACAATTTTAGATTCAATCATTGATAATTACACATTTTTACGCTGAAGGCAATACACAATATTTCATTTGAGCTATGGTTGTTCGTATGAGATATCAGGGAAATGTCATATAAATGAGAATACCCTCACCTGTTCCGCATCTGAGAGTGGGCTGGAGTACATTTCAGAATCCAGCAGCTGTGCAACAAACTCAATTGTAGGCAATGGCTCAATGAAATCTTTTGCTGACAGATCTGAAAAGTGACAGGTAATAATGACAACCTCTACCATGAATTTAAATGGACTGAAATTGTTTCCACTTAAAATAAGAGGCTCTTATTCATAGGCATAAATAAAAAGCAAAAGGATCAGAGAATGAGCAGCTACCAAAAGGATCATTGCAGGTATTTTTCTTAGTCTTAGTGATGAAAGACCAATAGTGAATTCAGGCCAACTTTGTATCCAAAACAGCAGGAAAACTGTTGCTCCCTTTAGAGAATGAAAATACATGAGGAAGAAATATGGAATTGGACAAGCGAAAGGAAAACTGTTGCTCTGAGGGGAACGGAAATAATCATACCAAGTAGGTCAAAGATGAAGGAGAACCTTGCAGATCAGGTGTCAATTTAGAGACTGCATGGCATAGAGGTGAAGCTGAACTTTGTCAGCCCAGGTCGCATATGTGGTCCTTCAACTGCATCCATAATCATTTCATCATCCTCATGTATATAAATCAATGTGTCTGCAACATAGCAAATGTTTAAAACTTGGGACAATGGTTGTGTTACTGAACCCATTTATCTAGAGACCTGAATAGATTTGTCTAAAACCAAAAAGGAGGGATAACATACTGAGCAATGTGGCAAGAGGATAAAAAAAATAAAAACGTAACCCATGAAACGGCAAAGCAGCAGCATAAGGAAAACCTAAACCTAACCCATTGCAAACAAAACAGCAGCATTTATATAACCAAGACACCCGATCTTGCAAACAAAATATTTATTTTCAAACTAACCTATGAGTTCTAGAATTTCTGAAACGCTATGATGGCGAACTCAAAGCCATCACCATTTCAATAATCCAACAACTCAACTGAGATATTACATGAAGTGAGGCATGGAAAATAAGCTAAGTAAACAGGCACACAAGCAATCGTGTCATAGAAAACAGGCACACAATCCAATGGACTAATTTTTTACCTAGCCTTAAGAAAAAAAACTACAGTAGGAGTCACAGAGCATTCAAATCAAATTTCTAGTAGGTAAATAAGAACTTAACACTTTGTCAGAAAAGAAATGCCATGGCTGAAAATTTAAGACAAAGCTATTTCAACATGTCATGGTTCAGTACATGATTGCAATGAATAAAATATATCTACAGCATTTTTCCTGCTCTGAGCACCCTTAGTGTTTGATTCTGTAACTTTTAAGTTTTTTATTAACATGCAAGAAAACCCTTCTAGTATTGCTGCTCTTACTGAGGACACATAGAGCAGGAAAACTTACATGACTTGGCGGAATGTGCTTTCCACTTAGGGGATCAAGCAAGACAGTGCCAAAACTGT
This sequence comes from Saccharum hybrid cultivar R570, assembly GCA_038087645.1. Lineage (NCBI taxonomy): Eukaryota > Viridiplantae > Streptophyta > Magnoliopsida > Poales > Poaceae > Saccharum > Saccharum hybrid cultivar. The sequence continues at coordinate 26,460,860 of JAQSUU010000066.1, read as the reverse complement.
AAACCACACTCTTAGGACACACTATGCCTGCAGAACAAATAATAGTTAAAAAATAAAAAGACACATTACAAAATATCTGAGAAGTAACTGCCACATCAAAGACCTACCACATCAAAGACGACCCTGTATGCATGCAAGTCATGAAAGAGTGTCCTCCCTTTGCTACTGCAGCAGTCCAACGCCCGAGGCACATAAAGAGCAGCCGTCATCCTCATTTCCCAACACAACAGATTTGTCTTCCCTGAAGCATATAACCACTATGAGGATAAAATGCGACTATCATATATTAGATTGATAATCCACTTAATGATCGAAAATCCTAAATGCTAAAAGCTCCTGGCAGCCATATCCCTTCAAGAGTGTTAGCATTTAATAGTGCTTCACCTTCAAGGGTAAGGGCAGCCTACAGTCAGTCATCATGTAGCGGATCAGTAAAGTAGCTTAACTTGCTTTCCTGGAGCGACCTGACTCCAAGATTATGTGTTAATTTATTGATTCGATCATTAGAGAGCCTTAAATGCATCACCACATGATTATGGTATGATATGCTGTGTTGGTTTGATTAGATGCATAGATGATCTTTTCTTAAGTAGTAAAGCTCAGCTTGTTTGGCAAGTGCCCTCCCACATATTATTATCATATTATTCAAAATTCATCCGAGAAACTAAGGAGATGACAGCTTAACAGGAACAGGGCACACATTATATATTTTAGTTTTTCTAGTGATGTGAGAAGGACATGAGCAAAAAATCAGTTCATCTAGGATCCTACTCAAGATCCTACACACCGAAAGCTTGTTAGTATTTTCAGGCTGCTCTTTGTGTCCTTTCGGTCAGATCAGACCACGGCTGGAGTAATTGCAAGCAGAGGTGGCAAACTAGACAGACCTCAAGATACAAGAACTACACAATCAGCAGGCTCACACAAACGAATCTAACAACCACGGGAAACACGAACAACCCAACCATCCGACAAAGGAGTGAGAGATGCGTGCATACCCTTGCCGCGGTGACGGGAGGACTGCTTCCTAGAGAGGAAGCCGTGCCTCAGGTGCTCGAACTTGCGGTGAGACATCCTCGGCTCCTCCTCCTCCTTGCCTGCAGGACATCAACAAACCCATCAGATCCACCGCGAGCTCAACATGGGCGGCTCGCAACCATGGCGACAAAATGTACGACTCCTCCCCATGGCGCCGCCTCCCAGTTCCAGGACGTGCAGACCGCCGCCGCATAGGCCGCGCGGGAGCTTGCCGCCCATGCCGCACGGAGGGCGAGCACAACCAGATCCGCTGAGGCTATGGAGGAGACGGCATCGGCCAGATCTAGAGGGAGACGGTGCCAGCCAGATCTAGAGGAGGGAGACATCGTCGCCGGCCAGATCTGGAGGAGGGAGATGGCGCCGGCCACATCTGGGTGGAGGGATGGCGGCGGATTAGAGGAAGGGAGAGAGATGAGGGAGATGGTGCCGGCTACATCCAGGTGAGGGGGGGCGGCGCAGGAACCTGGGCGGGGTCGAGAGAGGAGAGGAACCGAGGAGGAGGGTTTTTTTTAGATGAGGGAGACAGAGTTGGGAGCCACGGACGGACACGGATGCCAGCCTTCAACCTGTGAACTGGGTTTCATAAAAATTTCGGGTCCGGGGCAGCTCACCTGTGACGCGTCTCGCGCACCCGCGTCGGTGGGTCAGATATCACGGATTAAAGTGACGCGGGTTGAGCAGACACGTCGCTCATCCGCACATTGTTTGCCTCGAAGGATGATATCAGTGACTCGTTGTGACTGAGCACGTCTCAAATCTCAGACCAGTGACGCGTTTTCTTTGTGGGTCACTGATTTTGGTGTCTCCTTTGTTGATTTCTGGCATAGTGTGTTCTAATTCTTCATGTTCTAATTGTTTATGTTCTAGTTCGTAATTGTTCTAGTTCATCATTGTCTAGTTCTAGTTCATTGTTCTTGATCATTATTCTTGATACATTAGATATGATCTTGTTCTTAATCTATATTATATCCTTGATTATTATGAGATTAGTCTACCTTGATTATATATTTGGCATAGATAGTTTATCATTATGTTTATACACATGTTTGCAAAGCACTCAACTTATTGAGTCATGGGTGGGTGGTCAACATTGTGTAAGTGTGGTACTTATACACTGTTTACCTGCAAATGCACTCTATACTCTGGGCCATGTGGTAGGTCACGGGTGTGACATTCCTGTTGAGTCCTTTGTAGTCCACTCCCCGAGTGTAGAACTTAGTAGAACACGGTCTCATTACTTAGTTGTTACTCTGGTTCTCAGCTTCGTAATGGAGATGTTCCTTGTTTATGGATATGAGATAACCTAGCCAATGATTGTCTGATATAATTGCACTAATCAATGTAGATTATGACTAATAGTTAACGAATTACTTAGGAGTTATTCTCTTACTTTATATTCTGATCAATGACTTGCCATAGTAGTACTGCTCTAAGGAATATCATCCGAATGGTCTGATTATCATATATTTTATCTCTTTTTATTTGATTGATTCCTATTTGAGAGTAAAAGATAGTGATTTTGAATATTCATATCACATGTGTAGAGTAGCCTTTAATTAATATGTGCCCCTCTGTTTGTTCTCCTTTGGTTAAATATAAATAACGATACCTAGGATAAACAAGGGTGAAATGCTGTAACGGGTGTATTTATCTGTGCGCTTGCGGATATATACTTTAATATCTTTATATAGTTAAGTGGCATGAGTACAATACAACCACACTCTTGGTGTCATGTTGGGGATGACAACCTAACGTGAGTGATGCTAAGAAGTGTCAACAGATAGCCCCTGCTCTTACAAATATTTTAAGTTTCAACAAGAGAGATATGTTTTCAAGGGGCATAGTAGAATTAGATTAGACACCAAATATTCTACACATGCACATCTTGATCTAAGATTATGACATTTCCCTCCTTGGATCCGGGATTTGACTTTACAATATATGCAAGGTAAGTATGCTACATACTTTATCCCTGCTTAAAACTCCATATAAGCTTTTTAGAAGTAGGAAGGAAAAAGAAGACATTACTGTGATGTGTCTTGGTGAGGAATCATACACCATTGAGTGATTGAGAGTATCATTTGAGGAGTATAAAGTGAACTATGTTTTTCTTGTGAAAACTTTTAAAACTCTAAGTTACTAAGATGAGAATTTGGGAAGATAACTTCGCTTTGAGAGCTGTTCCATTTTTCAACCGCCCAAGGATATATGTTAACCACTCCACATACCCCGCAGGTAGCAGGAATGTTTTGGAATAATCCACATGCTAGTTCCATTCTTGAAAAGTTATGTTTATGTTTACTTTAACCTTTACTCGAGGACGAGCAAGAACAAGTGTGGGGGAACTTGTTGACGGTCATTAAACACCAAATATAACCATCAACAAGTTCTTCAAGTAAAGTATAGTAAGAACAAGGTTGCTGGCATGTGGGCTCCAAAGTAAGTAAAATATAGTAACCTTGAACCTTAGTTATCTAGTTTAAGCCTAGAAAGCCCCTCTCTACCCACCAAAAACACTTATCTATCTTTACCCCTCGATGACCTTGATTCATACTAGAACACTTCACGTTCCCTATGGATAAATACAATACTCTAGAATACTCCCGGATGAAAGCTACATCGGTATCCGTGCGCTTGTGGATTCTTCTGTGTGTGTTAACAAATACCAACAGATGTCCACTGTGGCAAAGCATCCACAGAGTGGAAAGGCCATCATACTCTTGGCAGCAAAGCATTTGCTAGAGAGGAGACAGCGACAACAGTGAATCCGCCAGTGAAAACAAAGAAGGCAAAGCATCCGCCTTGAGAGAAGCGATTTCCGCAAAGTATCCGCTATGAAAGCCAAACGACGGAGGCAAGGTCAAGCACTGTAGGATAGATCGACCATTATAAGGAAGAACATAGGCACACACAGGCACAACGAGAAACTCCACAAGGAGCACAATAGGATCCACCAATGGTGGCAACCATACAGCGTGCAAGGGGGCCAAGGGCAGCAAGTGACGAGTCGTAGGAGATTCTTCAGCGACGCCTTTAGGAAAGTAGTGACACCCAAGGGTATCACCATGGATGCCACCACCACTAGCCATAGAGGCATCTAAGGCAGGGCTTACACGCCTAGAATCCGGTACCGTCGTAGTAGAATGAAGCATGGGTTTCTTCAACGACGCCTCCAAAGAGGTATCTGGCACCTAAGGCATCACCATCGTCAGCCCGGCCAAAGCTCGACTGAGCTTTCAATTCGGCTAGAAACCCATGCTTCTGAATGCGGCACCCCAGGCGGGCTACCACCTCCATGGGAAGCAATAACCGGTGAAGGTGGACGCGCAGGACGGCCGGTGCTAGTGCACCAGCGTTGCTAAGCAAGAAGGCCGGGGCTAGACCTACGCTAGCGAACTTCATCCATGACGTCGGAGCACCAACGCCACAACGCAGGGCAGCCGATGCCAGATCCGACACGGGTGGTCGCGGGTCAGGCTGCCGAATGACGAGCTATAGCGGAGCCTATGGATTCCGGTGCCGGTGCCTATGCCCACGCCAGCTATGGGAGCATAGCCACGCCGCCACTAGAGAGTGCATCCGTGCCAGATCTAGCCCAGATGAGGGACGACCAGAATGTTGCGTCGAGCCCATTTCCTGCATGGACCTTCACCTATGGCGACGGCACCACAAGTTCACAACCACTAGCTCCCGTGGCGGATCTAGGCAGGGGCTCAACCATAGCCAGAACGAGTGTGGCATCCAAAACCGGTGCCGGCTGAAGCAGAACCCGCTGCCGACCGAAGGGAATCTTGGGGAGAGACGGAGAGCGGGGGAAGAAAGGAAGCAGGAGGGGGGAGGCAGCCGCAGCAGCCCGCCTTTTTGAGCATACCACCACGAGCTGCTGCTGCCGCCGCTTGCTCGTTGGAGGGAGCAACGGTGGCGACCGGAAGGGCTGCTTGGTGAGGTCCTTGGCGGCAGTGGCAGGTTGCCTCCCCCCTCCCCGTGCTGCCTCACGAGACAACGTGGGGGTCTCCGTGTCTTTTTGTATTTTTCGCCACTGCACTCTTGTTGTCGTGTGGCATGGAGTACTGCTCTCACTAGACCTGAGAATTGAGATAGCACCCTAGAAGTGGTGACGAGAAAAGAGAGAAAGAAATGCGGGGAGGTGAGGCTAGGGCAGGGAAGGGGGAGGGGGTGTCATCTGGGAAAATGACGAGTATCTCGAATTTCTCTTCGCATTGAAATACATTTTAGGTGAAGGGCTATACAATAAATATTTGAACAGGTTAGCATTCATCGCCAGATGGACTACCGGTTGATTGTCCAAACAAAAAAGGAGTTTTCTTCAAAATAACCTAGGCCACGCGCCCGTGCAGGAAGGAGACACCAATGCTCCAAATTCTCTTTTGCAAGCAGAACTTAGTGAATTTTAATAAACCTAATACAACCTTGTATTGTGTTTTAGTTCGTGCTTCACATGATGTGTTACAAAGTTTCACTTGATGGTTCTCATTTTATTTTTCCTAACGAAATTTACGCTACTATAGCATGGAATTGGGCATACACAAGTTATATATGTAATCAGCAATTGTTGAACAAAATTCATATAGCTTCGGCCAAAGCCAGAAAAATTAAGGTACAAGAGCAGTTCGGACTGAACCCTAAACACATCATTCTGCTTCACACAAGTTATAGAACGCTGCAGATAGGGAGGCGCCAGCCCACCAGGTTGCCAAATCCATAATCTTTGATGTGATGTCAATACCAGAACACTGCTCGTAAGTCGTGGACTCATGATTTTTTGCAATCTTCAGAACCAGACGGTTGCTCTACATAAACTAATTCATTGATGACTCCATTTAAGAATGCGCTCTTCACGTACATTTGATACAACTTGATGTTGTGAGAGCAAGCATATGCCAATAGGATCTTTGGGGAGCCGGACACTTTAGTCATGCACTCATGCACCCTGTAGCTCCTCCAGTGTGATTCTACTAAAATCTCCAGGGGAGGAACTAGAAGACTGACGATAAGTAAGGGCCTGATACACCTCCTGCATTGTTGGCCTTGCTTGAGGAGAAGCTTGGAGGCAAGAAAATGCTGTTTTCATGAGAAGAACTATGTCTTCCTCTTCAGTTATTGTTGGTAGTGAAGATCGTTGGTCCAGGATTTCTTTAAGGAGCATATTTTTCTCCAGTGATGATGACGCAAGGTCATGCAAAAGATTTTCTGGATGCCTCCCCATCACCACCTCCAAGACAATCACGCCAAAGCTATAGACGTCACATTTCTCGGTCACAACAGAGGTGTAGGATAGCTCTGCACAACAACAGAACACTCAAATAATTAGGAATCACTCTACAGATAGTCATATATAATTCTAGATTGATAAAGATAAAATATATACCTGGAGCCATATATCCATATGTCCCAGCTACCGCGCTCCAGTTTGATGAATCAGGTTTCAAAAGCCTCGCTGTACCGAAATCTGAGACATAAGCCTTGAAACTAGTGTTGAGCAAGATGTTGTTGCTTGTGATATGGTGGCTTACATTCATTGTGCAAATAAGCTATTGCTTGAGCTACGTCTTGCACAAGAGCAGTTCTCTTCTGCCAATCAAATTCCGTGACTAGCTCCTCATTCTGTAATATCCTATGGAGGCTTCCCTGCTCAATATAATCGTAGATAAGAAACCTATACTCTGGATGGCAGCAGAATCCATAAAGTTTGACAATATTGCGCTGTCGGATTTGTGATAAGATTTCCATTTCACTACGAAATCTTCTTTCATCATTCACCTCTTCGTCAGTGGAATGAAGCTTCTTCACAGCAACCAGCTGCCCATCCTGAAGTTGTGCTTTGTACACTTTGCTATATCCTCCTGTTCCAATGATGTACTTATCGTTGAAATTTTCAGTTGCCCTTATGATATCCTCAAATGCTAGCCTTCCATCGAAATTCCAGACACAGAGCATATCTCTTCCACTGCTAGTAGCATTTTCTTGCTGCTTTCTTTTATTACTAGCGAGTATTGTAACAGTTATGGTTATAGCAAGAACGGTGAAACCCACAACAAGAGCAATTGGCAGTACCAAACTAAGTAGCCTTCGTTTATGGTGACCGTACGATTGAGCCGAATTCGAATGACAAGGTGGCAAGCCAGAGACATTACCGCAGAGGCCATTGTTGTGAAGGAACCAGTCCACTGAAGCATTTTGAAGCAGATGTCCTTCTGGGACTGGTCCTTCCAGGTTGTTGTAGGACACATCAAGCGTTGATAGGCTCACCATGCTTGTGAAAGAGGGTGGAATGCTTCCACTGAACTGATTGTGGGAAAGGTTAAGAAACTCCAGCATCTGCAGCTGTCCAAGTTGTTGTGGCAAGGCACCACTGAGTTTGTTGCTGCTAACATCTGAAGGACCGAAAACGGCGACCAGAGGGGGGTGAATGGGAGCCGAAAATTTCTTTCAAAAATAGTTGGCTACTGTCCCAAAATCACCACCAAAAGTGCAAACAAAACACCGTGATGTCCACGACCCAACTAGTGAGTGGATGTTCCCTAGGAACACAGCGGGACACCATAAACGAGCACGGAACAAAAACTAAACTGAGAGTCAGAAAAAGAGATACTCAACTTCTATGGAGAGGAAGCGAGTTCTTAAACCAAAGTACCCATGCCAACTGGTGACAAGAATACTTAGAAAAAGATCCTTGAGACGCTAGACAATCAATGCAAAAGACGGATCTCAAAACGAGCACTCGAAAAGCCCAAACACATAAATTCAGCAGCAGGCCCCAGAGGTTCCGCGTTTTTCCCCGGAGGCTCCGCGTCCCGGAGGTTCCACGTTTTCGTCTGGAGGCTCCGCGGCCCGGAGGTTCCGCGTTTTTCGCGGAGGCTCCGCGCTGTCCAGAAACAGCAGCACGAACCAAGGAAGACCGGGTCAAAACTCGATCAAAACAACTCGGATTGACTTAAAACTTTGCAGGTAGGTTCTTTGGAGTGTTGAGAAGATATCTTCAAGACATCAACACCCAATTTCAAGCCTATCACGAGAAATCGAAGAAAAACGAAAAAGCACCGGTTCTTGAGACCTAGACCAAGAAATCGCCCGATCTGCGAGCTCGTGAGGAATTGGTTGATTTCCTTCGGTGGAAAGGCTCGACTCACGTCATAGCTCAAATCAAGGCAACAAGAACGAACCAAAATGGTCTAGAAACAAAGAATCGACTCAAGAACGAGAGGGGGAAGAAGAAGAACGCGAAGAACACATCAAGAACACACGAATTGATTCAAAACTCCGAACACCAGAGGACACGAGGTGGTTAGGGCCACCATTCCCTCAAAGATTCATGGTTCTTACACTAACCGGAGGATTAGTGGACCTCTCTCATAAGCAAAGCAACTAGAGGAAGAAAACCCTAGAAGGATGAAACAAAATGAGGTGGGTGGAGAGGTGAGGAGGCAAGGGGGCTGCCATCCTCTATTTAACAGGGCTATTTTACATTCCCCTAAATGCCCCTGGATACATAAGAGCTAAACCAATAAGCCCAAGGGCGAAGAGGTCCAACCCAATGTCATCTTCATCCGACGGCCACCGCGCCTCCTCACTGGTAGTTTCGCCTCGACGCGAACTCCCTAATGCCGCCACGTGCCGTCCGTTCCTCCTCGGAACCTCCGCCCATGTTTTGAGGCCCAAACCCGTAAACCCGCCTCCGATGGTTTTGTGGCCCAAACCATCAAACCGTCCCGCGAGTAGCGTACTCCATACGCGTCCCCCGCCATCCGACGCGTGTCACCTCCACGGTCAACACGGTCACTCCCATGTCTTCTCACGCTTGTCGATGTCCCAAGTGTCAGCCACAGCGGCTAGCCACCCGGCCTCCGGGTCCCTCGGTCCAAGCCTCATGTCCGTCCTTCACCCCTCCGGTCCATCGGCACGGCACGTCCTCCTTTACCTTCACCTCGCCGTCGGCTACCGCCTCCGTGCTCCACACCTGCACAACACAAGCCAAGAGACATGTCGCACACAAGGCTTTCACAAAGGTAGGGTTAGTCACCACTCAACCTACTTCGTGGATCACATTGACAATCACTCATCACAAAACGAACACACAAGGGTACTTGTCAACCTTGTGTTCGCAACCTCCCCCTTGATGAGTGCATTGTCAACACCAATACACGAACAACTTGAGCAAAAGAAAAAGAAGAAGAAGAGAAAACAAAGAGCTCAACCAAATGACCAAAAGCCAAAGAAAAGCCGAAACAGGTCATTTGAAATGAGCAAAAAAAACTTGGTCCCCAAAGACATGGGCAACGGCTCGACGCAACCAAGTAAAACAAAGCTAGCCCTCAAGAAGAGGCAATGGGCTCAACACCACTAGCAAAGCTCGAAAAGCAAAAAAACTGCTAGACCCTCCAGAAGAGGCCAAGGCTCAACACATCTAGCAAAAGCAACTCAAATGTAACTCCCCCTGGACAAATGCAATCTCTCTCAAATGAATGCACGAAATGGAGACTTCTCCCCCTTGTTGACAACTTATCCCCCTTGTTGACATGGTGAGTGTGACATATCTCTCCCCCTTATTGACACATGCACTTATCAAGCTAGAGCCCAAGGATTACAACTCCCCCTCAAAACATGCTATGAATGCAGAAATGCACAAATGCAGAAGCTTCAAGATTATAGCAAGTAGATTGAAAAGATGCTCTAGCTGATGCTGTCATGTATATATAGCAACGAATACAAGTGCTAGCAAATGCTCAAAATGACCAAATGAGATGAAATATGTCATTTTAGCAAGTTTGATCAAGTTTGAGCAATTTAAAAGAGGGTTCACCACCAAATGAGCACATAGCAAATATAGACAGGAGATCAACCTTGTGCTACACATGTATGCAAAGTGAACTACCCAAACAAAGTTCACACATCATGTCATGAGACAAACTTGTGATTTGATCAAATTTTCAATCAATTGAATTTTATCGGAGTTATGCAGCTTATCACCAAAGTTTGTCAAACAAATGTGTGCGGGAGGTTATCGATGCCATCAAAACCTGACTTATCAATCATGTCAAGCCTATGCCAAAAGCAATCAGAAGCTTAAGACAGTGATCTCGGTATCCATTACAGAGCTCAAGTTCACCCTTAAGTGCAATAAGGAGCTGTCTCGATACTCTGACATGGGACAGCAAAGACCCATCCCGATCTTTTCATACCTTGTTTTTTTTCAAGTTTTAGCACAATTTCAAGTTTCTCAAGCAAGTGTGTAACTCAAGGTATGAGCCGTAGCAACTAAGCATATATATGAAGCAAAAAGGGTTCTCGACACACCTATACATGCTAGTTGCCACAAAGTAGTGGTGAACATGTTCCAAGTTTCATCAAGTGTTATTCAAGTTCACAATTGAAAAAGGCATTTTTAGCTCATATCAAGAGATCGAGTGAGCCTAAGCAAAGCACATCATATATATCCATAACATTCCCAACAAGAGCATAGTGTCAATCTAGCTACTATAAGGATGAAGCTCAAAATGCAATATGATACATGATGATATGATATGCAAGTATGATACAAAAGCAAAAAACAAAAGCTAAAGAAAAAAGAAAACCACAAACTAATGTACAAGAACCAAAACTTCTCAAGCTAAAAAGGGAAGCAAACTCCAAGCTCTCCTCGCAAGTGAGCAAACTGGGCTTGATCAAGGGGTTTAGTGAAGATGTCTGCGAGCTGGTTGTGGGTGTCAACATAAATAAGGTCAATGTCCCCTTTCTCATAGTGGTCTCGCAAGAAGTGAAAACGGACCTCTATGTGCTTGGTTTTGGAGTGGAGAACGGGGTTTTTGGCTACACATATGGCACTGGTGCTATCACAGAACAAAGGCACTCGCCTAAACTCTAAACCATAGTCTCGCAAAGTAGCAACCATCCAAAGCAACTGGGAACAGCAAGCAGCAGCAACAACATACTCAGCTTCTGTGGTGGATTGGGCTACAGAGGACTGCTTGCGAGAGGACCAAGACACAAGTGAAGACCCAAGAAACTGACAAGTCCCAGAAGTGGACTTCCTCTTAGTACGACAGCCAGCATAATCCGCATCAGAGTAACCGCAAAGAGAAAGAGAGGAGGAAGCTAAAAACCAAAGACCAAATTCGGGTGTAAAACGAAGGTACCTCATGATCCGCTTGACGGCTTGACGATGCGCTGTGCGTGGTGAAGACTGAAAGCGCGCGCACAAGCAGACCGCGAACTGGATGTCCGGTCTCGTTGCCGTCAGGTACAGCAACGATCCGATCATGCTTCGGTACTCCTTCTAGTCCACAGCTTCTCCTTCCTTGTCCTCATCCAAGGCCGTCGTGGTCGACATGGGCGTCGAAAGAGGCTTGGCCTCGCCCATATCAAACTTCCTCAGAAGATCCTTGGTGTACTTGCCTTGGTGCACGAACGTTCCTTCACGTGTTTGCTTGATTTGCAGCCCGAGGAAGAATGTCAACTCACCCATCATGCTCATCTCGAATTCCCTGCTCATAGTCTCAGAAAACTTTGCAACAAGAGCGTGAGAGGAACCACCAAAAATGATATCATCCACGTAAATCTGAACCAAAAGTGTGTCAGTGCCTTGCTTGAGGAGAAACAAAGTTTTATCTACGGAACCCATCTTAAATCCCTTAGCAAGCAGGAAGGCTTTCAAACGCTCATACCAGGCTCTCGGGGCTTGTTTCAACCCATACAAGGCTTTGTGGAGTTTGTAAACATGGTTGGGATACTTGGGATTTTCAAAGCCAGGGGGTTGTCTCACATACACCTCTTCCTCTATGTACCCGTTTAAAAAGGCACTCTTCACATCCATTTGATACAGCTTGAACCCTTTCGAAGCTGCATAAGCTAAGAGCATCCTTATAGCCTCGATACGGGCCACAGGAGCAAAGGTTTCTTCAAAGTCTACTCTCTCTTTCTGACAAAACCCCTGAGCCACTAGCCTACCCTTGTTTCTCACCACCACTCCATCCTCACTTTGCTTGTTCTTGAAAACCCATTTTGTACCTATAGGGTGACACTCAGGTGGAGGTGGAACTAAGACCCAGACTTCATTTCTCTCAAAGTTCTGTAACTCCTCATGCATAGCATTGACCCAATCGAGATCAGAAAGTGCATGTCCAACATTTTGTGGCTCGAAATTAGCGACAAAAGCAGAATGAGCGAAATGTGAGATTTCATATGACCTTGAGCGTGTAACACGCTGACTGATGTCGCCGATCATGGTTTGAGGCGGGTGGCGACGCTGGATGTGCCGAGGTGCTTCTCTCAAAGATGTTGCCTCCCCCTCAACAACTGCTGGGGCCTCCTCTGGTATTGCCGGTGTAGGCTGAGGAGGCGGCTCGTGCGGACCCCATGTAGTGGAAGAAGATGGGTCTGGTCCGTGAGCCGATGTAGTCGTCGCAGACTCGACTGGAACAGCCAAAGAGGTTGGTTCTGCATCTCCCCAATTAGCATCTTCCTCATTCTCCTCAACGAAGATGCTCTCACCAATCTTCTGATTACCTGCACTTTCAAAGACAGGAACAGAACAAGGCATGGTCTCGTCGAAAGTGACTTCACAAGTCTCTACGACTCGGTTAGTTTCAAGGTTAAGTACTCGATATGCATGAGAATGTGAAGCATAACCAAGAAAGACACCATCCGAGGATCGAGACTCAAATTTGTCTAAATTACCTTGTTTCAGAATGAAGCACCTGCATCCAAACACTTGAAAGTGGCTCACCTTGGGTAGTCGACCGAATCGCAGCTCATAAGAAGTTTTCTTCATGAAGGCTCGAAGAAAGATGCGATTGGAAACATGACACGCAGTGTTGATCGCTTTGGCCCAATATCTCCTAGGAGTCCTATGCTCATCGAGCATCGTCCTAGCCATCTCAACAAGGGTCCGATTCTTGTGCTCAACAACACCGTTCTACTGAGGGACATAAGGTGAGGAGAACTGGTGCTCAAGACCCAAAGAAGAGCAAAAGTTATCAAACTGAGAGTTCTTGAATTCTGTGCCATTGTCACTGCGTATAGCTCTCATGGCATTCTTTGGCAACTCAATCTGTAACCGAATTATCAAATCTCGAGCATGAGAAAAGCCTCATCCTTACCCTCCATGAAAAACACCCAAGAGTAGCGAGAAAAATCGTCCACGATCACTAGAATGTACCACTTCCCTCCCTCAGACCGAACCCGAGCCGGACCAATAGTGTCCATATGGAGTAGCTCACCAGGTCCCTTGGTCATGACCTGAGTCACAGGAGGGTGAGAAGCGGCAACCATCTTCCCGTGACGACAAGGGTGACACACCAAATCCTTCTCAAATTTTAACTTGGGCAATCCTCGGATTAGATCAAGTGAGCTCAACCTAGCTAGTAAGTCAAAGCTCAAGTGACCAAGTCTCCTATGCCACTTCCAAAGCTCAGAGGAGGATCCGGCCACCAAACATCGAGAAGAGCCGAAAGAGTGAGAAAAATTAGCTCGAAAGACACGGCCAAAAGGAACAATCTGGCAAACAAGATTTCCTTGGGAATCAAGAACTCGAGACAAGCCGGTCTTAAAGCGCACTTCAAAGCCATCTTGTAGGAGTTGCGAAACAGAAAGCAAGTTGAAATGCAAGTTTGAAACCAAAGCAACATCCTTCAAGACAAAACTCTCATTGACCCGAATGGTCCCACGAGAAAGCACTTTACCTTTGCTATTGTCCCCGAATGTGATGTACTCCTTACATTGCACGGGGTCGAGGCTGAAGAACCATTTGGAACTTCCGGTCATGTGGCGCGAACATCCGGAATCAATGAGCCATGTGTTCTCCAGGCCTTCGTCCTGCATCAATAGAAAGACATAGGATGAGCAAATGGCGCAACACTGGGGTTAGTAAACTGTGAAGGATACCAGTGTTGGCTCATTTGCCCTGGAAAAGTGTTAGGAAAAACACCAAACATGCCATGTCCCATTTGAGGAAAGCGAGCACCACGTGGGGGAAAACGTGGCCCGCTAGAGCTGTAGGACTGAAAGCCACTGCCATGAGGTCCAAAGTCATATTGATCATGACCTAAACCACGCCGGGCACGACCACCACGACCACCGCGTGGTCTAGCAACCTGAGGCCTAGCACCTTGAGGCATTGCACCTCTTGGCCTAGCATTGCGCCTCTAAACAGGCGGCACATGTACGCCATGGGGCGGGCGGTACATGTTCCGGTTGTTCAACTCGTACTCTCGCCGCTCATCTCTCTTCCTCCTAAAGCAAAACTCAGCAAGGTGACCATCCCTATGGCAGTAGTCACAATGATACCTCACCTCTCTCTTGGGTGGTTGTTGGCTCACTTTCTTGTGGGTATGTGTCACTCTTGGTAGCTTTCTGGCTTTAGGAAGGGGATCCTCAGAGATGTTCGGTAGAGTGTCAAGTGGGTTCCTGAGATAGTTCGGTTTTGGAACCCAAACTTGTTTATGGGGTGGAGCTCTTGGAGGCTCTTCAAACACTCCATCTTTCACAGTGGGTTCGGTAGGCTTAGGTGGATTGATCTTGATCAATTTGGGAGTAGTGGAAGGTTTCTCACTTGGGCTCAAACCACTGAACTCACCAACCTTGCCAAAGACATTTTCACCCTTCCCACCTAGAGCAAAGCCTACTCCCGATGTCCCAGTTCCCCGCCTGAACTGGCTCATCATCATGCCCAACTGTGGCTCACTACAAGACACCCAATTCATGATGGACCGAAGGTATGTGTTGTCTTCCTCGGATCTCATCTTGTCATGCCTACAAGACTCAAGCTCCAACACCAAGCTCTCACAACGTGCACACTCAACAACCGTGCTATCTGAACTGGCCTTCTCAAGAGCAAGGATCCTGACATTCTTCTCTGCCAGCTCAGATTGCAAGCCTAAACAAGACTTGCACGCACCCAACAAGCTAGACCTAGCCTTCAGCTCATCGTTCTCATCTAACAAGGCAACATACTTAGATTGCAACTCAGAAAAGTTAGTCATATGAACAGCACATTCATCGCACTCAACCTCGTCAGACACATGAACAACAAGCTTCTTAGCTTCCTCAAGCTCTTTCTCCACAACTTCTAGCTTGTCCTTAAACTCTTTTCTCTCACGAGCAGCACATTTCAGCAGCTTATCTTGACTCATCAAAGTATCGGTCATGATATCAAGCTCGGCAATAAGAGCATCGACGGAGGGTTTTACCTCGGTAGAGTCGTCGTCGCCGGGAAGCACGTCCTTGTTGGGCTTCACCCCTTCATCCACGGCCATGGTGCAGTAGCCTCCGTGGATGGACTTGGCGACAAAGCAAAGCCCGGTCAACTTGTCCTCACGCCTCTTCTCGGACTCATCATCGCTCGAGGGAGAAGAAGACCGGTCGTCGTCGGTGTCGTTGTCGAGGTCGCTGAGGGAGGCGAGGAAGGCACGCTCTTGGGCCTTGGCCTTCTTGAAGTACTTCTTCTTCAGCGCCTCCTTGTCGAATCCTCCCTTTGACTTGTGCTTGGAGGTGTACTCGCACTTGTCCTTGCGCTTGCTGGAGTCGTACTTGTCGAAGGAGTGCTTGTTCTTCTTGGGGCAGTGGGCGACGAAGTGGTCGGGATCTCCACAGCCGTAGCATCCTTCCTTCGAACCACCACCACGTCGACGATTCAAGCGGTTGTTGTGAAACCGCGAGAACCGACTGATGATCAACGCCAGCTCGTCATCCCCAAGACTCTGCATCTGCTCCTCTGTGACAGACACCAAAGAAGACAAGGCAAAAGACACCTGTGAAGGGTTAGCCAAAGAACTTGAGCCGTTACCTGAGACCAAAGCCATAGTCGGTGCAGAGGGATTCTTGAGTTTGGCTTGGGTCTGGTAGTCGATCTCGGTGGACATGAGCTTGCTGAAAAGCTCATCCACGGTGAGGGTCTCATACCCTGAAGACTCAATGATGGCAGTCACCTTCACATCCCATACCTTCCGATCTAGGGCATATAGAAGCTTGAGTGCCCTCTCATGATCGTCATAAGGTAACTGTGCCTTGTTTGCTCGCATCTTGTTGACGATGGTCTGAAAGTGAGAAAACATGGCATCGATGGTCTCGCCATCAAGCTGGGTGAAGTTCTCGTACTCCCTCTTGTACGTCTCGTAGAGTATGGTTTTGACCTGTGCGGTCCCCTCGTGATAGCTCTAAAGCCTCACCCAGATCTCCCGAGCGGTAGTACAATCAGAGACTCTCTCGAACTCTGGAAGCGAAAGACTCGAGAAAAGAACTGCACGAGCTCTGCTATTAGCGTTGTGCCGATCTTTTTGATCTCGCGTGACACGAGCACGGGGTTCAAGCACAACGTAAGTAGCATCCTCGCAAATTTCCCAAACAAGCCAATCAATCCCCTGGAGATGCGCGGGCATGCGGATCTTCCAATAGGGATAATTTGTTACATCGAAGAACGGTGGTTTGCCGGAACCACGCTCCATGTCGCCTTCGTGGATCACGGACCGATTAAGGTGGAATGATCCTTAACCGGCTCCGATACCAATTGAAGGACCGAAAACGGCGACCAGAGGGGGGGTGAATGGGAGCCGAAAATTTCTTTCAAAAATAGTTGGCTACTGTCCCAAAATCACCACCAAAAGTGTAAACAAAACACCATGATGTCCACGACCCAACTAGTGAGTGGATGTTCCCTAGGAACACAGCGGGACACCATAAACGAGCACGGAACAAAAACTAAACCGAGAGTCAGAAAAAGAGATACTCAACTTCTATGGAGAGGAAGCGAGTTCTTAAACCAAAGTACCCATGCCAACTGGTGACAAGAATACTTAGAAAAAGATCCTTGAGACGCTAGACAATCAATGCAAAAGACGGATCTCAAAACGAGCACTCGAAAAGCCCAAACACATAAATTCAGCAGCAGGCCCCAGAGGTTCCGCGTTTTTCCCCGGAGGCTCCGCGTCCCGGAGGTTCCACGTTTTCGTCCGGAGGCTCCGCGGCCCGAAGGTTCCGCGTTTTTCGCGGAGGCTGCGCGCTGTCCAGAAACAGCAGCACGAACCAAGGAAGAACGGGTCAAAACTCGATCAAAACAACTCGGATTGACTTGAAACTTTGCAGGTAGGTTCTTTGGAGTGTTGAGAAGATATCTTCAAGACATCAACACCCAATTTCAAGCCTATCACGAGAAATCAAAGAAAAATGAAAAAGCACCGGTTCTTGAGACCTAGACCAAGAAATCGCCCGATCTGCGAGCTCGTGAGGAATTGGTTGATTTCCTTCGGTGGAAAGGCTCGACTCACGTCATAGCTCAAATCAAGGCAACAAGAACGAACCAAAATGGTCTAGAAACAAAGAATCGGCTCAAGAATGAGAGGGGGAAGAAGAAGAACGCGAAGAACACATCAAGAACACACGAATTGATTCAAAACTCCGAACACCGGAGGACACGAGGTGGTTAGGGCCACCATTCCCTCAAAGATTCATGGTTCTTACACTAACTGGAGGATTAGTGGACCTCTCTCATAAGCAAAGCAACTAGAGGAAGAAAACCCTAGAAGGATGAAACAAAATGAGGTGGGTGGAGAGGTGAGGAGGCAAGGGGGCTGCCATCCTCTATTTAACAGGGCTATTTTACATACCCCTAAATGCCCCTGGATACATAAGAGCTAAACCAATAAGCCCAAGGGCGAAGAGGTTCAACCCAGTGTCATCTTCATCCGACGGCCACCGCGCCTCCTCACTGGTAGCTTCGCCTCGACGCGAACTCCCCGATGCCGCCACGTGCCGTCCGTTCCTCCTCGGAACCTCCGCCCGGGTTTTGAGGCCCAAACCCGTAAACCCACCTCCGATGGTTTTGTGGCCCAAACCATCAAACCGTCCCGCGAGTAGCGTACTCCATACGCGTCCCCCGCCATCCGACGCGTGTCACCTCTACGGTCAACACGGTCACTCCCATGTCTTCTCGTGCTTGTCGATGTCCCAAGTGTCAGCCACAGCGGCTAGCCACCCGGCCTCCGGGTCTCTCGGTCCAATCCTCACGTCCGTCCTTCACCCCTCCGGTCCATCGGCACGGCACGTCCTCCTTGACCTTCACCTCGCCGTCGGCTACCGCCTCCGTGCTCCACACCTGCACAACACAAGCCAAGAGACATGTCGCATACAAGGCTTTCGCAAAGGTAGGGTTAGTCACCACTCAACCTACTTCGTGGATCACATTGACAATCACTCATCATAAAACGAACACACAAGGGTACTTGTCAACCTTGTGTTCGCAACATCTAACATGATCAGTAGGTTTGCCAGATTTCCGATTGCTGCAGGAAGATTCTCACTGATGTTATTATTGTTGATCCTCAACGTCTGCAGCTTGATGCAGTCACCTAGTTCGTTGGGTATTGATCCTCCCAGATTATTACCAGATATATCAAGGAAGCCTAAATTACTCAGGTTTCCGAGCTGTGGTGGTATGGATCCGGATAACTGATTTGACGATAGGTTCAAGCTGTAGAGGTTTCTTAATTTGCCGATTTCTGATGGAATCTCACCACTTAAGCGGTTGGAATCCAGTGTTAGTTCCACCAAGTTTGGCAATTTCGCTAGGGATGGAGGTATTGGGCCGGTAAAGAAGTTTTCTGATAAATACAACACCTCTAGTTGGGGACAGGAGCTAAAATTTTGTGGGATCTGACCAGAGAGCCTATTGGATGATAAGCTTATCTTCACAAGCTGTGGGTACACACCAAACTGTTCAGATATATCTCCTGTGAGCCTGTTCCCATCAAGTCTCACTCGAACCAACGTTGTACATGCCTTCAAGCTCCTTGGAATAGGGCCATCAAACATGTTTAAAGGGGCCATCAAAAGTTCTAGTCTGCCACCCGTACATATATTTGAAGGCAAAGGTCCTGAAAGGGAGTTGTTGCTTAGGTCAAGCTGAACTATGCCTGTGATGTTTTCGAACTCATGAGGAAGGGAGCCTGATAAATGGTTAGTGTAGAGGAGAAGATTCTGGATGTTTTGCAGGTTGCCAAAAGTTTTTGGTATTGTGCCAACAAGTTGGTTCTCTTCCAAGGACAAATGCTGCATGTTGCTAAGGTTTCCTAAGCTGGCAGGAATGAAACCAGAGAGCTGGTTGGTAAACAAGAAGAGAATTTGGAGATTTGATAGGCGACCTAGTTCAAGGGGTATGGGACCTGTGAATCCATTTTTACAGTGACCAAGCTCGCTCAATTTAGTGAGGTTGGATAAAAAGGTTGGGATGGTACCTGTAAGGTGGTTCATGCAGAGATCAAACTGTTGCAAGTTGATGAGTTTTCCTAGACCTGGAGGAATAGAACCTGTAATTTGATTCTTATATAGAAGAAACAAGGTGATTTCAGTGAGATTAGATAAAGAGACAGGGATTTCACCAGACAGTGTATTTGTGCTAAGATCAAGTTCCTTCAGATTGATGAGCCGGCCTAGTTCTGTGGGCATAGGCCCAGACAGCTCATTTGTGCTAAGATAGAGTTCTTGCAGGTTGACGAGCTTGCCTAGTTCTGTGGGTATGGGTCCAGACAGTTCATTACCAAACAGATACAAGAAATTCAGCTGGGTTAAATTTTCCAGTGATTTGGGTATCCCACCGGTTAAACTGCTGTTGCTTAGCTGTAGTTGCTGCAGGTTGACAAGCTTACCTATATCGTTTGGAATGGAACCTGAGACCATGGTTTGGTGAATAACAAGACGTGTTAACGATGTTAGATTGCACAAGGATGCAGGGATGGGGCCTGTGAGGTTGTTAAAGGAGACCTCAAGGAATCTGAGGCTCTGTAGGCCACCAATCTCATATGGTATATTTCCACTGAAATGGTTGTGGTGCAAGTTTAGATACTGAAGTGAGGATGATGCACTGACAGTAGCTGGTATTGGACCATAGAGACTATTGTTATGCAAATCGATGTGTGTGAGGAAAGGGAGAGCTGAGAAGTTGAGCTCACCAAGCTGGCCATGGATACCGGCATCTGGCAGGGAGATGTTGGTCACAACCCGGCTGGTTGGGCGGCGACCGTGGCGCATGGACATACATGTGATGCCAGTCCAGTTGCACGGGCCGGTGTTGTCCTGCCAGGAACTCATCATTGGCGGCAAGCTATCAAGGGTAGATTTCCAGTGGAGCAGAGCCATCTTCTGAAATCTGAGTGGTGTGTCCCCATGATGCAGTGCATGTGCTTGTGAGAAGAGAAGGCATAGGCATGGCAGGATCAATAGGTGGAGGCACAGCAGAGGCCTTGAGGAAGGTTGCACTTTGTTGGATAGCATTGTCATCTGGAGTTCAGAATGTGTGTAGAAGTTGGGCAGGTGTGAAGACATGCTTGGTTGGGAGCCGATGCGTGATGGGCACTTATATAGTTATTATATGCAGCTTGCCGTGCAAAGCACTGAGAGAGTGAGAGTTGAGAGCTGAGACAGGGAAATGAGCGCAAATTGCAATGTCGCAATCAGCACCTCACCCACGTCCGGCCACCCTTTCCCTCGGGAAACAATAAGCCGCCCTCTTTGACTGCAGTACGCAAAAATAAAAGTAAGAATCATTATATTCTTGTATCTGGAGACCATTGATTGCCCTCAAACCAGAAAACGGTTCCTAAGGTTGATAACCTCCCAAAGCTGCCTGGAAAATGATCTGTGTCCCCAAGGACAGTGGGGGCTTAGCGAGTCTCAATGGGATGTCATGAGAGTTTTATATGTATTAAATAAAATTGATACATCAGTAAAAAAATAGAGTTTTTGGTCCATACTGATGAGGAGAGAGAAGGAAAATATTTCATGAGTACGAAACGAGCCAGTACTATTTCTAACTCGTTAGAAACTAACGACACCCACACTGAGAGGCTTCATTTCATCTCCTCCGATCCCGTGCTCCCATCTACATGCGCGCCTCCGGCATCTTCCTTCCTGCCATCTCCATCTTCTTCCTGCTCAGTCTCCTCCACCTTTTCCCTTCCATGGAGCAGATCCAAGTAGCCATGACCCGTGAGAGTCCCACACTTGCTCCCATGTCATTCCTCTCCAACCATCTCCTCATCTGCAGATGGATGCAGTGCGGCGGCGCGTCTCCAGCAGAGGAGGAAAAGGGCTTTGAGAATTGATTGCAATTGTTGTATGAATTGGATTAAGTTGGACTAGTATGCTAATTGCTGATCATGGAGAAATTTTTGTGCTGCTAATTCATTTGAGATGCTGCAGTTCACTTCTAGTTGCCTGGTGTGAAAACTGAAATTTTTGGTGTGAAACTGAACATGAAACTGCCTACGCAGTGCATGTGTGAATGCTGCATTTTTTATGTGAAACTGAATATGAAACTGCTATATGCAGTCATGTGTGAATGCTGTATTTTTAGAGTGTGAAGCCGATCAGTTCGTAACGTGAGTGCTAACAGCATTTTTAGAGTGTGAAGCTGATCAGTTCGTAATGTGAGTGCTGGCAATCTATAAACTCTATCAAGCTAAACCACTAGCTATTTCTCTAAACATACAAGCTGTCCACCTAATCAGTCCACTATCGGATGCATTTATAGCCAACTAGCATTTGCAATTATGATCTACATATCAGCAAGACACATCATCCACTAACATGTATTTAGTTGTCCACATCAGCGTGCCACGTCATCCACTAATATTAACTTATAATTGTTGATCCCTTTGTATAAGTAATTTATTCCAAATCATCAGCAATTTCCACGGCAACGCGCAGGGTATTCACCTAGTTTTTAAAGTGTGAACTGCCACATAAATCACATGGCACATTTGATCACAACACAGTATAATAATTAAATGCTAAAACTAGTCTATGAAACAGTGAAATGAAACTGTACAATGAGACCCTATTTCATTCTCAGTGGCATGTCTTCGAAATTGGGAGGTGACACCTCCTACTGAGACTGGCGTTAGGAGTGTGGCCTGCTGCTTAAGAAGCTTCACAATTTTTTCAACAAGCTTGAACTTCCTTGGGTGCATCTGCTCTGGAATTTTCACTTTCCAAATGGTAGGCTTCCAGTCAATAATAGAAAAGGGTCTTTTTGGTGGAAGGATGTGTCCAAGCTATTGACTTCCTATAAGGGTATGGCCACTGTTATAGTAAATGATGGTTCTTTCTGCCGAGTGGCTGATCTAGGATTTTTGCTAAGGGTAGGTGTGACGGGGTAGAAACCACGGCAAGCATTATTGTTTGTCGAGTGTCACTGAATGTGGGTTTCTGATGGCTTAGGGTGGACTCAAGAATACAGAGAATACACGGCGATGTATCCTGGTTCGGGCTATCGGGGCCCTACATCCAGCAGT
This sequence comes from Saccharum hybrid cultivar R570, assembly GCA_038087645.1. NCBI lineage: Eukaryota > Viridiplantae > Streptophyta > Magnoliopsida > Poales > Poaceae > Saccharum > Saccharum hybrid cultivar. Next base: position 26,438,523 of record JAQSUU010000066.1, on the reverse strand, counting down.
AGTAGTTCTTTGTATTCGAGAGCACCCAACAGGGAGGGGAGGTCTGTCCCTGCTGCACCTGAGAGGATGGCGCCACACGGCGCCTGATGAGGTGCTCCAGCTCAAGCTAGAAGGACGCCGCCGCGTTCTGGATCCCATACGGCAAGTCCGGCAGGTAGTACCATAAGCGGTCGGGCGGTGGTAGCACCTTGCCAGTGGCAATCTGGTAATGGACATTGGCCAGCATGTAAAACATCTAGCGGTGCTCTGACAAGGTGGAGTTTGGGCCCAAGCCATGTAGGATCTACTGGGCAAGGACCTCAAGAATTGCTCCTAAGAGGCCCGGTGGAAGGGACGACGCCAGGGACTTGTTGTTCACCAGTGCAACCTCCTTGAGTGGATGAAGCTCACCGTAGCAGTCGGCAACATAGCCCACACTCCCAATGTTGAGGACCTAATCGGGGCGAAGGCACCGGCTATGACGTAGGCCAGGTCACCGTAGAGCCTGGATCACACTTGACGAGCTCCCCGACCTAGCGCGCCAGCTATCGTGGGGTAGAAACCATGGCAAGCATTGTTTTTCATCGAGTGTCACTAAGTGTGGGTCTTCGGTGGCTCGGCTGGACTCAAGAGCACAGAGAAGACATAACGATGTATCCTGGTTCGGGCTATCAGGGCCCTATGTCCAGCAAAAGTAGTTCCTTGCATTCGAGAACACCCAAATTGGGGGTTTACAACAAGAATGTGTAAGAGATTTGGAAGGGGGTCACTCGGTGTTATCCTATGGCTCGTCAGTGGTGAGGTTGCTTCCCTGGCGGTGGAGAAGAAAGCAGGAGGAGCACTCAGTCGCTCCTCCTGGGTTGCCCTGCTCTCGGTGCAGAGCTCTGAGTGGTCTGGCTGTTCTGTTTTGGCCTCTCCCCTTTGTAGGATTCGACCTCCCCTTATAAACCAAGGTAGGTCAGGTACAAGGCAGTTCGGGGATTGAGTCTATGGTCTAAGTGCACCGGAGTCTAGGAGGGTGCTGATGTGGCGTGGATGGACCTCAGTGTTGTCATGGAGGCGGAGGAGCCTTGGGCGCTGTGTGGCTACTTTGTTCTGACACTCTGACCGTCAGGGGTTATTATCGACTTGGATAGGTGTCACGGGATCGAAACCGTGGCAAGCACTGTTGTTTGAGTTAGTGTCAGAGTACGTGTCTCTGGTGGCTCAAGTGGACTCAAGAACATGAGAATTACAGAGAGGATGCAACGGTTTATCCTGGTTCAGGCCGATCGATGCCCTACATCTAGCAGCTGATGATCCTTATACTCAAGAGCACCCAAAATTGGGTTTACAACAGAGTGTATAGGAGGTAGAGAGAGATTTGGTAGGGGGTTAGCTCGGTGCTAATCCAGAGGTTGCCTCACCACCAGTGGTGCCTTCCTCTCGTCGGAAAGGAGGAAGACAATGGGTGCGGTGGAGTAGCTCTCGGTGCCCCTCTCTGGGTTGCTCTGCTCTTGGTGCCGAGCAATAGCCAATTGATGAGGAATTGAATGATCTATCTTGGATCGTCCTCCCCCCTCTAAGATCTGACCTTATCCCTTATATATCGAGATAGGTCGGGTACATGGCGGTTTGGGGGGTTGAGCCTATGGTCTACATGCGTCAAAGTCTAGGAGGCTCATGCAGCGGCCCTCTATGTACCGTGGCAGTGTCATGGAGCCAAAGAAGCCCTGGGCATCGTTCGGCTAGCCTATTCTGACATGCTGAGTGCCAGGTTGTCTCGGCTTGGACTGGCCTCCTCAAGGCACACCTTCTGGAGTCTTCTTAGTGATGAGGGAGGTCGGCTCGAGAGGCTGATGTGCAGGCCCAAAAGCCCTCGAGCCCCCAAAGGCTGAGGAGAGCTTGTCTTCTTGTGGCATGCCCCATGCGTGACCCCATCGGGGGAGCGGCCAGCAAAGCCACACCCAAGGTGCAGCATCGGGGAGTCCTCGAGCCTCGATGGCTCAGGGCATGTCTTCTAGTGCTCGGGCCTTGGCTAGCGTCGTAGGCCAGGCAGGAGCCAAGGATTAGGCTTGGGTGTGTCATAGATCGGGAGCCTAAGGCTTGGGCGAGCCCCCGAGCCTTGAGCAGAGGCCTTGGCGTGCTCAGGCTTGGCCAGGTTCCTTGGTCTGACGGTGCGCGTGAGCGTACCCGATGGATATAGCCCCTGAGCTTCTGGACGATCCTAGAGGAGTCGATCAGGGGGTCTTTTTGATCTAGAACCATTGATCCTGAGGCTTAACATACCCATATGTTTGGATCTTGTCAGGAGCCCCTGAGCCCTTCGTGGCCTCACTTCGCTTGGTTTGTGATGGCTACAAAGGGCTGAATTCGATCTTCTATTGACAAAGCTAGCCATGGCGGGGACAGCTTCCACTAATGAGAGTGTGATGCCCCGCGTGGGGCTCTCACCCCAAGTGTGAAGGGGGTGCTTGGCTATTGGGGCCGAGCTGTAGTGGTGTTGACCCCTTTCTAGTCCCATGTCGCGTAGGTTTGTGGCCCGAGCAAGGGTTCAGAGAACTCGTCTGGAAGTTACCGACTTTAGGCCCAGGGGCACCCTTCCTTTTGGTTGGAGCCTGCCGTGGGTCAGGTGATCGAGAGCGCCTCGGCTCTGGCTCGGGACCACCTGATCACCCGACGCGCCATGCCCTTCTAGGGTCTTTGGTAGCAGGCCCCGATCCTCTCAGGATGGCCTTCTTGGGCTGACCTTCCACGGCCATAGGTTGGGGCGCGGGGAGTGCACCGAGCCTAGGTAGGGTACCCTCATTGGGCCCACCACTCAGCGGCTCCTGACCCAACTCTGGGGAGTTGGTTGGTTTAGGGGGTGCATCGCCCGAGCGCCCATCGATCTGGGGATCGGGTTGCTCTGTCTGGGAGCTAGTGCAGCCCCTGAGGCCATCGTGGGGCCTCCTTGTTAGTGGGTGTCAGGGCTCCTGGGCACATCCCTTCTGCTGATGCTCTGTGCAGGCGGTTGATGGTGCTTGGGGTGCCGTACTTGGTGAAGGAGTTATGGTGTGCACTCTCATGTCGTCCCACTTTATCTGGGAGATGGAACGTCAGGCCACATGGAGTAAATCTGGTGAAGGAGAAGCCAGGCACTTAGTGTGCATGGATCTAGGCCGTTGATGGTGGCCGGTGGGCCCAAGGGGAGTCGAATCCCCTCAAGTCCTATGAGGAGGCATGCGCGGAGTGGGCAGCGCGCTTGGGTCGGCTCGCGTTCACTCCTGCATGCTTGGGTTATAGAAAGGGTAGGACAGGGGGAAGCGGTCATACCTTCTACTCCAGCTTCCCCATCACCTCCTTCCTTCGCGCCGCCGAGCTCGCTGGCACCCGTTCCTAGTCATCTTGCAATGGCAGAGTGGGACACTTCAAAGGCCGAAGGTGAGATGCTGGAGGTGGCCCAGGCATGGTTGATCCTTCGTCCCCTTCCATCTTACTGGCTTCAGGGTCCCCGTGCATCAGTTTGTGCAGAGGTTCCTTCACCAATTCGGGCTACAGCTCCATGATTTGACACCGCATGGGGTGGCGCACCTCGTGGTGTTCATCACCCTCTACAAAGTGCTATTTGGGGATCGAGCCCCATTTTGATTTGTGTCAAAGGATCTTTTGGCTGAACTTGAACAAGGACGGCGACAGGTCCGTGCAGTGGATCGATGCCACCGCCATCCAGCTGTGTAGTAATCTAAAGTTGCAGTACCTAGAGCTCTCCTTCCCCACCTTGGAGAAGGGGTGGCACCGAAAGTGGTTCTATCTCTCTGACCCCTCTGAGTCTCTCCCAGCCTACTCCCCCGACTGTCTGGGGCTGGTGATGCCACCGTCTTGGAAGAGCGTGCCAAAGGGGCCTACCCTCAAGGTCACCGATGGGCTACTGGACCAAATCACCACCCTAAAGGATGCCGGGTTGACCGGCCAGATGGTGCTTTGAGTGTTCTTGTTTCGCCGTGTCCTCCCACTAAAGGTGAGGTCGGCCTCGATGTGGGAGTATATCAGACTAGGGGATCAGTCCATGGTGGTGGACGGCCACCTCCTAGAGAAATACATGACCAGGGTGGCGTGGATGGTGCTCGGCTCCGCATCGGGGGAGCCGGTGATCGATGGCAGGCCGCCCCCATTCTCGGTGTTCGAGGCGAGGCCTGATGGCCTCCCATTCCTGGGAGAAGTCTCCATTCCACCCAGCTCGGGGGCTAGGGAGCGGAGGTTGATCCCAGCAATCCTTCCCCACTGCGAGGGGGGTGCATCACCGAGTTTGTCCCTAGGCGGGTCGCCCTCCGCCCAGATCACCGGGAAACGTCCCTATTCAAGCTCTCCCAGGGCAGGGGTGCCCCGCTAGAAGAGGTGCTCCACGCTGAGGCTCTCTATAGGCGATAGGTAAGGACCCTTTATTGATTCAGTAGCCGCCGTTTGAGGTTTGCGCGCCTATTGTTTGATTGTGCCGCTGCTAGCTATAGGGAATCCTCTTCGGCGAGGGCCTCAAGCGAGGCGAAGGTGCCCCTCTGGCCACTCACGCTGAAGGTGCATTGCCGCCCCTTGCTGGCGTCCTGGGTGGGCGAGGGCATTGTTGTCGCTCCCTCTGGGGAGATGGCCGCGGACCAGGGCGCCACCAGAGATAAGACCGCTGGCGGGGCCCCGGTGCGTCTAGGGGGATCCAGTACCGTTCAGGCAGACCCTCTCCCCGTGGACCCTCTCTCCCAACTAGAGGGGGATCAGGTGGGGGTCACTGTCTTCGAGCCTCTCCCGGTGTTGCAAAGTGAGGAGGCCGGCTCCTCATCCGTGGCCATGCTAGCCCAATCTGGGACGCCAGTTGGGAGGCCGCACGTGCTGAACGACCATCCTAAGGTGGACACGTGGTTGGGGCTGATGGAGAAGCAGGGCGCCATAGACGAGCTGGTCACCTTCTTCTATGACTCCCTTTCTGGCATGATGGGCCGGGCGGAGGAGTTCTTCGGCCTCCAGCAAGGGGTGTATGATTCCTACGAGGTATGAATTGGCAAAAAATGATTTGCCGAATCGTAGGTGATGTGACAGCTGTCTAAACTCCTTTTGCTACTGTTACAGGCGATTCTCCAGCTCTCTCGGAAGATGTCAGATCTTGTCTGAGAGTGGGAGAGGATTGCCTCACTGGCATCCTTCAGCTCCTCCAATGGGGGCGAGAGACTCTTGCCCGCCCTGCTCCCTCACCCTTCGCCGCACGCTCTGGTGACGCTGACGGAGACACTCGTCAAGGAGCATGACGGGGTGCACAGTGACGTCATGCGGCTGGGGAACGAACTGATGGCAAAGCACGAGGCCAAGCACGCTGCGGAAGCACGAGCCGAAGTATTTCGGTACAATGGTGCAAAGTGGAGGGGGCTCACCGAGCAGCCGAGGGGATGGTCACGGAGCTGAGGGCTTCCCTGAATCTCCTGGAGACCACAAGGGATGCTGCCCATTCCAAGCTCCACGATGCCCGATGGCTCATCACAAGTGTGTCCTCCCTCTTCCTTCTTTCCCTTGCTTCCAGGGCGGGGCCGCCTGCTCTCACTCACCATGAATTTGGTCCTTCCTTTTCGAACAGCGTAGGGTAGCGTGCAGAGCTCATAAACAAGCATGGCAAGGTCCTTGTTCTGGAGGAGGAGATGGAGAAGGTACACGCAGAGTGTGACCGCCTATGGCGTGAGTTGTAGGCAGAGGCGAAGGTATCTGAGGCGGGCCGAATCGTCTTGGCTGAGCATACCTAGGAGCTAGACGCGACGCGAGCGGGGCTGCAAGGGCTCGTTGTTGGTGCACAGGAGGCGTGTGATGCCTTGCTCCCTCTGCCAGCCCTAGGGCGGCCCTCTCAACCTCGCCGAGCGGGTGCGTTCCCTTGCGGCGCGCGTTCCCCGGGTTGTCAGGTGCGCAGTCCGCCAAGGGGCTACATCAGCCCTGACCCTGATGAAGCTCCAGCTCCCCCAAGTTGACTTTGGTGCCATGGCACTGGGTGTCCCTGAAGATACCTCGAACAAAGCCCTAGAAAGGGCGGAGGACGTCATGGCACCCTTGGTTGCCGCTGCCACGAACATCGTCAATGATGCGATGCTGCTGGCCAACGACTACCCGAAGGAGGTGGACGGGCTAACTGCTCTACCAGCTTCCCCGTGATCTGTGCAAGAATTTAGCTATAAAACTTGTCGCTGTAACTTTTGGGGCTCGCCCCTTTGAACAATGGTGCGCTAGGGGCGTGCCCGTCCGCCAAATTTCACACTTTCGTCATCATTTCCATGTTGTCCCCTATTCATCTCGGTAGGGAGCATCCCCAGTGCCTGTCTCCTCCAGGGAGCCTGGGGGCATCAGCCGTTAGCTCCATTAGCCTAGGTCGTGCCCGTTTGGCATTACGGCATTGCCTTATCCCTTTCGGTGGTCTCGAGAGGAGGGACAGGGTGGTTCTACCCCCGACCATGAGACTGGGGTGAGAAGGTCCATGGCTCAAAAGTGAGTCAATTCTAAGCGAGCGAGCGTATCTTCCTCCCAGCGATGATCTAGGGAGCGAGGAATGGACGATAAAGGATTCTGAGGCGTGAGGACTTAGCTATTTTGCCAAGTTCGCATGTTAGCTCTTTCGCTGCACCATTCTTCCTTCATGCGGCACTTTTGTGCGGGGAGGTGCCGAGGTGCACTGCCGCACATGCGACGTCTGCCTGGGAGCAAATCATCAACCATCATGCGGGGCTTCTGGTGCCAGCTCGTCAGGGCTGGATGCAGGCTTGAGTCATGATGGTCCTGCCGAGCTCGGACAGGGAGCCTTGCTTTCGAAAGACTCGATGGAGGGGATGGCGCTGGGGATCAGCGCCCGCTGGCATGATCCCCATGGGCAGACAAAACTTGTCGCAGTAGTCGATGATGTAGGCTAGGCTTCCAAAGTTGATGACTGGCCCAGAGCAAAGGCGCCAGCTGTGATGAAGAACTCACCATGGAAGCGGACACTGCCATCTAGGGTGGTGCCGCTTGCTCCGGTGATGAGACGGGTGGCTCCGGCCACCGTATAGCCTAAATCGCACTTGACGCTGCCCCCTACCTGGTGCGCCAGCTGTCGCAGGGTTGGAACAGTGGTAAGTATTGTTGTTCAAGTCAGTGTCAGAGTACGTGTCTCCAGTGGCTTGGGTGGACTCAAGAACATGAGAATCACAGAGAGGACGCAACGGTTTATCCTACTTCGGACCAATCGATGCCCTACGTCTAGCAACTAATGATCCTCATACTCAAGAAAACCCAAAATTGAGGGGTTACAAAAGAATGTACAAGAGGTAGAGAGAGATTTAGTAGGGGGTTAGCTCGGTGCTAATCCTAAGGTTGCTTCACCACCGGTGGTGCCTTCCCCTCGTCGGAGAGGAGGAAGACAACAGGTGCGGTGGAGGAGCGCTCGATGCCCCTCTCTGGGTTGCTCTGCTCTCGGTGCCGAGTAGGAGCCGATCGATGAGGAATGGAATGATCTATCTTGGATCGTCCTCCATTCTAGGATCTGATCTTATCCCTTATATATCGAGATAGGTCGGGTACATGGTGATTTGGGGGTTGAGCCTATGGTCTACATGTGTCGGAGTCCAGGAGGGTCTTGCAGCGGCGCTTTATGGACCATGGTGGTGTCGTGGAGCCAAAGAAGTCCTGGGCATCGTCTGGCTGGCCTATTCCGACATGCTGAGTGTTAAGGCTGTGTCGGCTTGGACCTGCCTCCCCTAGGCGCACCTTTTGGAGTCTTCTTGGTGGCTATTGACGGTAGTTATTGTTCATTTTAAACCATCAATAAAACATAAAAAGGGCATATATCAACCTCCAACATAGAATTAGGGTTAAACTAACAGAATTCCACAGGTTTTGGTGAATTTATGTTTCTACAGGGGTTTATCAGGAAAAGGAGGCAAGATATCAAGGATGTCAGGCTAAAAAGCATATTTCACCGTGAAAGCAAGTTGAGAAGAATTTAGAAGACACAAGAAGAAGACCCACAGAAGGGGGGCCCACCTAGAAGAGACCTAGGTCGGCCGACCCAGGGGCCCACCTATCAGCCTCACGCTCTTACGTCAGTTCCTCCACCGCCTTAGGGTTTGCATCTTCACTGTTGATCAAGGTCGGTTTGATCTAAGGGCTCTGGTTCATCCTACCGGTCTATATAAGCAAGCTCTGCCCCTCCCTCTTGGGAGAGAAGCCATTAAGCCAAGGAGCCAAAAGATCAAAATAATCTTTTCTCCACCAGAGAATTAGATTAGCTACTCAAAGTTATAATATAGACTAGCTAGCAAGGTTTTCGTAGAGTTCGTGCTCCTGCTCAGGATTCTGGATTCATTGTCATCTAGAGGCTGGTATAGCCATTGTATCCCTCTTGTTATGACTTTATTCTATTTCAATACTATGTTTCTGTTTATTATGTTTCTAGTTTACTTTAATAGTATATTTGATATAGTCATGATTGATAATGAGTTTATGTATAAGATCGCAAAGCGCTTAATTCAGTACTCGAGTGAGTTAAGTGGTCGACTTTATGTAAGCATGGTGCTTAGATATTGTTTGCCTGCGAATGCACTCTATATGTTGGGTCATGTGGTAGATCACAAAAGTGACACTCCCGTTGAGTCCTTTGTAGTCCACTCCTCGTACGTAGAACAAGTAGAACCTGGTTGCGAAGAAAGTCTTGCTCTGTTCTTAATTTTCCTTAGTAATGTTCCTTATGCATAGATGAAGAGTCATCATGCTATACATGAGGGTATATATGCTAGAGTGTATGAAAGACTTAGTAAATAAAAACTACATAAGAATCTAATCTCTTAACTAATCTCCTGTATAGTCCTACTAACTTATGAGTAGTCTATTTCTATCTCTGGGTGTTATCAATTTATATATACTTATCATTTATCATTATTGGCTTACCCCTATTAAAGTATGTGCTATATGATTGATTCCATCATAAGTAATGTACATTTGGTCATCATCTCCAACTCCTTAGCTCCTCCTTGTGGTAAAATTTAAATAACGATACTTGAAATATTTTCAGTAAAATGCTACAATGGTAATCTATCTGTATGCTTGCGGATACCTATATATTCTTATCTCAGAGTTTACAAGTGTTCTTTTAGTTACCAGTATTTCTAGCATCATGCTAGGGATGACAACTTAAGTATAGAATGATGCTAAGAAATACCAACAGTGGCGAAGGAGGTCGGCTCGAGAGGCTGACGTGCGGGCCCAGAAGCCCTCGAGCCCCCAGATGCTGAGGAGAGCTTGTCTTCTTGTGTCACGCCCCGTGCATGACCCTGTCGGGGGAGGGGCCGGCAAAGCCGCGCCTAAGGTGCAACATCGGGGAGCCCTCAAGCCTTGATGGCTCGGGAGTGTCTTCTAGTGCCCGGGCCTTGGCTGGCGTCGTAGGCTGGGCAGGAGCCAAGGATCAGGCTTGGGCATGTCATAGATCGGGAGCCTGGGGCTTGGACGAGCCCCCGAGCCCTGAGCAGAGGCCTTGGTGTGCTTAGGCTCGGTCAGGTTTCTTAGTTTGAGGGTGCGCGTGAGCGTACCCGATGGGTATGGCCCTCGAGCCCTCAGGCGATCCTGGGTCAGGAACCATTGATCCCGAGGCTTAACCTACTCATATGTTAGGATCTCGTCAACCGGCTTCCACCAGGTGAGCCTTCTCGAGGCTTCCTTGGCAGTGAAGGCGTCCGGCTTGAGGGGTTGATGAGTGGGCCTGGGAGCCCCTGAGCCCCTAGAGTCGGTGGAGGGATTTGTCCTTTTGTGTCACGCCGCGTGCGTGACCTTTTTGGAGGTGTGGGCGATAGTGTCGAGCTCATTGGCCAGGGCGCTGTCGAGAAGCCCTCGAGCCCTGAGCGCTCGAGGTGTTGGGTTCTAGCTCGGGCCGGGATGAAACTGAGGATCAGGCCCATGCTGCAGTCGATCGGGAGCCCGGAGCTCGAGTGAGCCCCCAAGCCCCGGGCAGAGGCCGAGGGCATGCTCGGGTTTTGCCTGATCCTTTGCCGGAGGGTAGCACGAGAGTACCCGATGTGTATAGCCCCGAGTGTTCCTGGAGAGATCGGCCGGGGGGTCCTTCGGTCGGGAACTTCTCACCCTAGGACTTAGCATATCCCTATGTTTGAGTCTCGACAGCCACACAAAAATTTTCATATACAATTCGGTAAAACCATTTACCAATTCGGTAAAATAAAAAAATTGCAATTACTTAGTATGTATGCACTAAATAAAATGATAAGTCTTAAATTTAAAAATTAAGTTAGAAACTTACACAAATTAAAATATAAATAGTTCAAACACAATGTCGATAATTTACAATATAAATCTAGACAGTGTATATCTAAGTGCATAGCAAAAGTTATGTATCTAGAAAAATCAAAATGTCTTACAATTAGGAGTGGAGGGAGCAGTCCATAGAATCATAGATGACATAATCTGTTGTGATTATAGAACTCACATGATATGAATATCTGATACTACTCATGGTTAGTGAACCAATCCCTGTTGTATTGATCTTGCTGGTCTCCCTGATATACACAAATTAATGATAAATGATAAATAATCAATTAGGCAAGTTTTTTTAGAAAACTATAAGAAGATTAATAAATCAGGAAAAACACAAAACTGTTACTGTGAGATTTGCAAGCATATGCTTGCCAAATTGCTAGTGTTTGAATATTTCAGCTCTGATCCTTCGCCTAGTCAATTCAGTACTATCTCCTACCCAAATCCTGATTCAAACCTGATTAACAACAATTATCCTCTGTAGTGTAATGCTTGGGATGGGCCTGATCGGACGCTGCCTCCGCAGCTCCGCTGTTATAGACCAAGTCTAAGCCTCTCAGTGGGTGCTAGCTTATTTACGACGTTGACTGCTGACGACCGGACAACGAGGCTGTAGCCTGTAGGCATGAGTGGGGCACATGGCGGCTTGGATGGGGCCGTGACTCGTCGCGAGGCAGGGAAGGCGGAGCGGCACGGGTTTGCAGATGGAGGCAAAAGCGTCAGGATTTTTTTCATTATATAAACCAATGTATCTACTGTGATGGGCTGGACCGCAGGGTATGTCAGTGCATACATGGCATACCTTATAGATCTGCCCCTGTTCCTTCCTTTTTTGGCATGACCTTTGGAATAGTAGACTACCAAGCTAAAAATTTTCAGAACTCTGTCACACCGCAGAGTTCTTTGACCTCTTTCAGAAGAGGCTTTTTGCTCAGTCTCAACAACTTTCAATTCTTTTAAATAACATAGTTCTACAAGAAGGAAATGATCTTTGGTGCTCTATTTGGGGTTCTCCGCTATTTGCTTCCAACAAGGCATATTCACATCTCTCTGGCTCGGGAACTTTAATTTTAAAGAGAAAGAATATGGCAATTGAGGAATACAATTGTGTACTCTGCCAGTTGTCTCCCGAAGAAACGTTGTTCCATCTTTTTCTGCACTGCCCTTTTGCTATGGCATGTTGGAATATTTTGGGTCTAGCCCCTCTAATCAGGTATGATCAACTGGAGACCCTTTCATGCTTCAAAGAGCAGCTTCGATTACTGTTTTTTTATGGAGATCATTGTTGCCATGTGTTGGTCCATCTGGTCGGCCAGGAATGATAGCATCTTCAGAAATTTTCAGCATTCAGTGGCCACTTGCAGAAACATCTTCCAGCAAGGAGTAGCTCTAGTTAAGCTAAGATCTAAGGCCAGATACCAGCCCTTGTTTAATAGATGGCTAGACGCTCTTGTGTAATTGCTTTAGTTTTCTCTATTTTCTTCTTCGTTTCCTGATTGTAACTCCTGTACTTTGCTAGTGTTCTTCTTTTTTCCAATAAAATTCCAGTAGGGGACTAGGGGGCACCTCATGTTCCATAAAAAAACGGTTCCTAAGGTTGATAAATTATATTGTCGTAGTTGATCTGAAACAAAAGTTTTTTATTGGCAAAATAAACTAAAACAGAAGTCAAACTGTATGCTTTTTTAGCCTTCTTTTGTCACGCTTCGCCTAACAACTTCATTTGCACTAAAACATAGAAACTGGGTCTGACCAGCTTATTTTGACAATGTTTTTTTCTCTATTTGTGTGCAGCTTCTCAGAAAAACTATACCAAATATGGCATCATCTAGTTTCAAAAAAATAGATTATCATCTTATTTACAGCTGACTGGATTTATTTGATTCACATTTGAAACTTTGAAAACGTTATTAGATCTCGATTCATTTGAACAGTACAATGCTGTTATTACTCTACTTTTAGAACTTTCTCAAGATTGTGGATACACAGAGTTCTTGGTTTCGCAAAAAAAAAAGGATCTCTAGTCAGATTGATATGATGTCACTATCTAAGGTGACCTATCATAGAGATGGAGCCAATATACATCCTCTCAGTTCTAACCATTATGAAAGTTCGGTATCCATGGAAACGGTAAAGCCAGAGAATATCTTAATATCAATTCAAAGTTGGCAGATCGAACTTCAACATCGCTTTAGTTTTCTACGTGATACCAAGTCTCCAAATATTCCATTCTAGTTATATATGTGATGCAGCTTCACTCATCTTAGACAATTATATGAAGATAATACAATCATTTTAAGATCACTTTCACCCTTGACATTGTTATGATGTGCACAACCTATAACTATTAAAGAACAACTTAATAACATCATATATATCTGGTTGCATCGAGCGATAACATACTATATAATATCTAGAGTTTTGTGCACCAGCATATAGCAACACTTTTCCTAAAAAAAAAGCATATAGCAACACTTGACCACGAGAAAGGCCCTCCAAAATGAACGTTTCCAAACAAGAAAGCAACTACCACCATTGTCAGGTAACGTACTCTGATCAAATCGGATCACATCACAATAGGTTTACCTTCTCACTGCTCTTCAGGCACCCACGGAGCTGCCAGACGAAATCGACAATTCTGTGGGCTGGTTCTGAAGCTTTGACCGGAGAAAATGCCATGTTAATTGGAGCTGTGCAAGAAGGCCGACATGCTCTGGAGTCCTAGGGATCCTGGACTTGGGAGGCACCACCAAATCAATGTAAATAGAGTAGATCACATCATAGAGACTTTGACTTGGAAATTCGAATCAATGGTGTCACACCTGGCTTTAAGGACAAAACCAGATATACACTATATATGAAATAAAGGAGACAAATCTCACATATAGCCACAGATAAATGTAATATCAAGAGACAAATGCTTAATATACATAACACAATAGTATAAAATATACCTTAAAGAGCAACACAGCGGAAAGACAACCCGAACACCGGGTGTATACTTCACTCCAGGAACAAACTGACTGGTTGATCACAAGCCTAATAACTCCAGAGACTATCCTGAGGTGTGGGAAATAGCAAGAGTGAGTCCATGTCGAACTCAGCAAATATATCATGGGGTTCATGAGACTCAAAAGGTTAGACACTGGTTTACTGCATTTAGCTTTTATTCATCATTTACTTAGCAATTGAGTAGCATCAAGATAATCCAATTCCCATTATAAACGAATGATCAATTGTAATAAGAATAATGAAATAGCAATTTAATATAAGCATAAACATAACAACAGTATTAAGCATGATATAACAATGGTGAACATTTATTCTGTAAGAATCCCCAAGGCCGCCCGTGTCCGTGGGCACGGCTAGTATACCAGTTTTAACTCTGCGCAGAGGTGTACACTTTCACTGTGAGTCATGACTTCCAAATGCATGGGGAGGCCATTCCCAAATCACCGGAAATCATATAAAGCCATTTAAAAGTTCGTCTAACAAGTTAGGGCCGCTAAGGATTCTCAATTGGAAAGCACGAACCTCCCTCCAAGGGGCGAATTACAAAATACTGCACCCACCTTGGCAGGCCAAGACCATACTAGACATGACCCCTCTTGCGCCTTTCGGTAACCACTAACAAGCTAGAAAAGGTCTCTTAAACAACTAGAGCCAGAGCCATATAGCCCTCACAGCTGTACTGTCAATCCCGGTTATCACTTACAGATAAGTCCTTACGGAGAGAAACTATAGCAACATAAAAACAACATAATGCTCTAGCACCCTTTAACAGTAATTAAATCATCTTAATGGGTGATTGCACAATTCATTAGTCATATTACAAGATCATTGTTTATTATTAAGCACTAGCAATAGCTACCCAATGCAAAACCCATAGGCAACAAGGAATCAGGGTATCAACAGCTAAGTTATAATGTCTACGGTTGTCAAGGAGGACACATGCATATGTATGATGATTTCAGTGAATAGGACAACAAAGATGCTCCCATGCTATACTTGCCTTGATCAAAAGTCTCCTGCTGATCCTGCTCGTAGTAGTATTCTTGATCGTCCACGAACCGCTCACCGTCTATACTCGATCAACACATCAACATACAAGCATCCGAGCAATCATACACGAAGCAAACAAGAGACATAATTAGAACAGTACACCAACAGTAGCAAAACAAGATGAAAAGTAGAACAGTACACCAACAGTAGCAAAACAAGATGAAAAGTTTGCGAAACGATCCTACGTGTCGCTATGATCACACAGACACGAATTGCACACAAATCGGAGCTATAACGGAGAAGATATTAATTAAATAAGATTTTCTATGGTAAAATAATAAATTAATTCTAGCCTCAAAATCCAAAAGTTGAAAATATACTGAACAGTAGTACCAATATGTAGATCTCGTAATTACAAACCTAACGAAATTTGAATGGATCAAATCGGAGTTAAAACGGTGGAACGATGGAAATCGATTGATAATTATAGGTTATGTATTTCTATAGTATTTCTGGATTTATTTTTCTAAAGAAAAACGGCCATAATGTGTGGGTGATGTCATGACGACGTCATCAAGCTAGCAAGATGAAAACTGTGCACGCATGGCTGCTCTGCTGGCTCGGCTTGCATTCGCGGTGTGATGCATTTGCGCGTGTGCGTGCGCACCGGAAGGCGGGATGCAGGGACACTGCCGGCTCAGCAGACTTGGGACCAAGTGCTGGACTGCTGGTGGCGGCGCCATTGACAGCGGCGAGAAGCTCGCTGGCGACACAGAAGAAGGGCCTATAGACCACGGTTTGACGAATAGAAGACACAAGGAGAATGAACGGACGATCACGAGCTCACCTAGGCGGTCTCCGATGGCACAGAGTGGACAGGGATGGCTCGCGGCTCGAAGAGACAGATGGCAGGAACCTGCACATGTTAGCAACGATGCCTAAATAAGCATCCAAGTGCCAATGACGAAGAGAGAAAAACAAGGGCGGTTGTGTAACCTCGACGCGGAGCTCGCCAGTAGGTTGCGACGATGGCACGGCTCCAGATCGCTGTCGCGGCTTCGACGGACAAGCTCGGCTTCGTCACCACGTCGCCGACCTTGTCAACAAGCTTCAGGCGACGGAGAAACACCGGAACGGCGGGGCGACGTCGACGGCGATGAGCTAGGGCTAGCAACGGACGACGAATTCAGCAACGTCGAGTCAGCGGGACGGCGGCTCGTACTTGGCAGCGGTGGCTCCACGTTCTTCTCGGCGAGATGGGAAGCAAGGGCAGCGAGTTCTGAACTGGCGTATGGCGAAGTCGAGTCGACGAGTCTGAAGCGCCTCGCGGCGGCTGCACTCCAAGCTCGATGAGGTCTAACACCGGAGGCTGCTGTGGCTAGGCGAGCAAGGCTGCTACGCTAGGGTTAGAGTAAAGCGTCGCGGTGTCCGGCCTCGGGAACGGCGATGAAACAACAACAGACGGCATTGACGGCAGCGGCAGATGAGAAAACGTGAACGCGATGATGGTTCTCGGGATTATATAGGGGCGTTCGGCGTTTCCATGGACGGAGTCCGTCTTCTGTACGACGTACGGGAGATGAAAATGTGCTGCCTAGTGGGGCTCCGCCTGACAGTCAAACGAAGAGAGGGAAAGGGAACTTGCCCACGCGGCTTGCTGGCGTAGATAGAAGAGGAGCCGAATTGGGCTCTTGGCCTGGCTGGGGTGCAGCACTGGAAATAGGCCAATGCTGGAAGATTTTGGTATTATAAAACAAATAAATGTAAGCTTGATTTATTTTAGCTAAACAAAAGTCATGTGAAGTATATTAATTCAGATTAGTTAAATCATCTTTTAATTCAAAAGTCGAGTTATGACTGATCATATTTTATTAATAAATACGGCCATATAATTTAAGTCAAATCAAACTTAAAATTCGCAAAGATAAAAGAACACGTGAGAATATCTATTCAAATTCTATGTGATGCATGTTTGAGCCAAGCAAATTTAAAACATATATTTTTTTCATCAGCAATTAACCATATTAATTAAGATTTGCTTATGAAAGACCGTGGTGTAGAACCTACGTTTGCTTTACATTTAGAAAACTAGTAGCATGCACACTAATCAAATTAATATTTTATTTATAAAACTCAGAAACATATGACATGATTATCGCTACTGGATTACATCTAAATGGCGCAGACATGACGTTGATAGTATTTACGGCCAATAAAATAATGGGGCAAGGAAGCTGGGCTGACCACGGATCATAGACGTCCTGTCATTTACTTGCAGCCTGCAGTGTTCTGCACGCCAGACACAACACCAGTTGCAAAGAACTACAGCAGACGATTAGCGGTGGCCTGCATGTGCCCGAGGTGAATATATGAACATGATGCCCGGCTGGAAAGATTTGCAGGGCATGTGCATGACGGCTTGCTGGCTAGTTGGAACACATACCTTAGGGCTCGGCAAGCAGCAAACGCTTGGCTTCCTCACCTGCTCGGGCAGGGAGAGCATAGCGAGCTATGGTGACCAGGAAAGACGTGTACGTACGTCGCGGCAACGAAGCACGGAGCGAACAACGTACGTCGGGTATGGCGACGCCGGGTCTTCCTGCAAAGCTAGACGCGAGGAGCAGCAAAAGATTCTCTACGACGGCGAGGCAGCAGCGCGGACAGCAACAGCGGAGGCGCGGCAGCCGGACGGAGCTAGGGCAAGGATGCAGCAGTTGCGAAACGTGAGCCAGGGGTCCTCGGTTTATAAAGAAACATACGGCCAGCGGAGATACACCGTATCCCGTGAGAATCAGGCCGGCCAGGATCTCAACAAGTAGAGGCCAGGTCCTTCACGAGGCAGGAGAAAGAGAAAAATAAAGGCCTTCGGCCCAAAAAAAACAGATAGAGGAAGCCGAGAGTTTTACTTTTTATTTTATTTCCTTTTTTTTCAAAGTCTTTTCAAAACATCTCAAAAGCAATTAAAAACATTTTGAATGTTAATCAAAACCACTCAGTGCAAAAGGATAAATGCACCAGCATGAATGCCACAACATGTTGCTAAACCTTATGACGAATTTTAATTTAATGAAAATTTTATTTTACTATGTTTCCATGAGCACACAAATTCAAAATTAAATCAATTTCTCTCTTTTTCAAAAGAAGCAAATTTTAGGGTGTTACAAATGGCATCCCAGCTGGTTAGCAGCACGAGCCGTGCGCTCGCCAGCCCGGGTTCGAACACGGTGCCCGTCATATTTCTGGGAACAGTACCCAGGAATGGGGAGATAAGCTCCTCGATTCACAAAAAAAAAATCATCTAATCAATTATTTTCTTGCCGCCTATCCTGCTGAGCTAAAAGGCCAATCAGTGCCTAGGAACAAGTGAGTAAGCTGGAAGAAAACATATGGGTCACTTTCTTTTCTGAATACACAAGCATTCTACAATCATTTCCTACTTAACGAGTGATCTCCGGCCTTCCAACCTACTTTATTTATAGAGTAAATTATTGCACTGTATGTCTAACAAGTTGTAACGTTGTATCAGTTTCATTCAACAGCTCGCAAAGCATTCAATACAATGCATAAAGTCGGTATCTACGTGCATATATGACCAAAACTCGCCAACCTCTTGACGTGTGACATACTAAGACCATCCACACTGGATAGTGAAAACGCTCCGCTACACCACCACGTAGGACCATATCGCGTAAAAAACACCTGCACCAGAGTCCGCAAAGCTGAACGCTACGCAGCGCCGTCCTGTATTTGTGGCGGAATGGTGGACACACGCTCAGCATGGTGGACCCACCACGAGCGCAAAGGATGGCGCAGAAATCACGAGCGTGTGCATGCCATTGGTCGGACAGGGGAGAGAGAGTGACAGGGAGAGGACAGACGCGGCCCCGCTACTGCTACTAACAAAAAAAATATTATGACTCGCAAACAAAAAAAGCCAAATTAAATTTTGATTGCACCATTAAATTCGTTTCAATAAATTCTTCAAAACTAGATCCCACATTGATATATTTAGATAAAGTGATAAGTAGGCTCCACAGTAGATGGAGCATGATATAGAAGATGGATGAGTGCGAAAAAACTATATATTTTATGATAACTAGGATGAAATATTTCTTTTAGAGGATAAATATAGAGGTTCATGAATACGGGTAGTCTAAATCTGAGTTCTAAGGTGGAGGCACGATATGTGTATGGTTCTCGGCGACTCCGTCCGAGTCTCGAATAGCACGCAGGCGGCAGGCTGCACCGCAACACCGGAGTCGTGGCTCACCGGGACCGGAATTGCAAAGCGCCGGCAACCGGTACTGCCCTAGCGTGATGAGTGATGATGGAGGCGCGAGGTCCTCTGCGTTCCCTCTCGAACCTAGATTAGGACCTTGTTTTCCTCGGCGGCGATGCACAAAAAGGCCAGATCTGGTGGCTGCCGCAGAAGAACAGGCCAGGTCCAACGAGATCTGGTGGCAGTGGCGTTTGCGTGGATTACGGTGAGTACTGTGGTTGTGGCGCTCTTCTTGTTCGTGGTGAAGGCAGGCGCATGGCGTCGGCGGTGGGTGCTCCAGAGGCTTCGACAGAGACCCACTCGGTCATATGCTCGAGCTGCGCAATGCCGGACTTCGACAGAGACCCACTCGGTCATATGCTGTACAACCTCTGTCTGGGAAGATTAGTCAAGAGATCATTGAGGTAAGAGCAACTCTAAGAGACTTAATGTTTTTATTGGAGATGATTAAGCTAGGGTTCACAAGAAAGATGGTGTTGAGCAAAGGCTTGAAGCATGATGCAGGTGGTAATGACAACAAGATACAAGTGTTCAACGGAGTTGATGGAGACGAAGATAATGGATGGATTGGAGTTTTTGGATGAATCAGCCGATGGTCCAACTAATCAAACCAGTTTATTATCCAAATCTAATTATAATAAATCTATCTCTAGGTTGTATGCATATACCAAAGTAATTCTCGACATGGACTACCATATGGAAATTCAGAAACATCTCTATTATAACAACGAATGATATGACCAATCCTTTACATGAAACTCTTTATCAACTTTGCTCATAT
This sequence comes from Saccharum hybrid cultivar R570, assembly GCA_038087645.1. Classification (NCBI taxonomy): domain Eukaryota; kingdom Viridiplantae; phylum Streptophyta; class Magnoliopsida; order Poales; family Poaceae; genus Saccharum; species Saccharum hybrid cultivar. The sequence goes on along the minus strand of JAQSUU010000066.1, from coordinate 26,419,210 downwards.
AATACAATTATATATATTTTTATGGGTCTTCAATAAAAGTCATGTACCTAGATATATAACTCTATCAACACAATGATATATGAAAATTAAAGTTATGATATATTTTATGACTAAATATTTTTATGTCTTATCATGCTCTATCAAGGTTATATTTTTAATTTGAGATAGACTTAATAGAATTTTATTATGTTATTGCCAATATTAACCTACATCTTTGACTCATGATTATCATAAAATAAATTATAGCTTATTAATTTTATGGAAAGTGTAAAAAAAATAGGGAATTGTTGGCGCGGGGACGTCCAATGGGATAGCATTCCGTCAGATGCAACCGAACGGCCCAGCATAATGGCCCATCAGCAACACACCACACTCCCACTGTATCGCTGCAATCCTTCCCCATCCGCCTCGTCCCACCCCGCACGCGTATCCCGCCCTATCCGCCTCGCCCCACCCTGCGCCCATAGCTCCTCCCCTGGCCCCCTCCTCTCTCTCTCCGCACAGGAGGGACTCAGGAGCTGGGATGAGGACAAGCACGCCACGTCTGCAGGACTCCAAGCGTGCCGCACGCCTCATCTGTCGGCCCTCGGCTCGTCGCACCTCTTCTCACGGTGCCCGGGCTATGCCCCAATGACTCTCTGAATATACCTATGTAACACGAATAATTGCAAGATGAAACTTGAATGCAACATACGTTTGGAAGCAGATCAAACATTTTAGAACATACACTTATAACATGTGTGTGAAATATATCCAACATCTAGATAAAAACTTGCAACATGAAAACACTTATTGCAACATAAAATTGAAACAACTAAAATATTTCGAACATACTCTTCCAACATATGTGTGTAGGGAATATCTAGATAAAAAAACTTGCAATTAACATCTGAAACAGATAAAATATTTTGAACACATGCTTGTAACACTCCTCTGAAAACTTGCGACATGCCTCTGGGACACTTTGCAACATTACATCCCGATCTACTTTTGTAATATCCATGTGAAATATTTGCAACATACTTTTAAAGCATCTAAAACACTTGAAACATACGCTTGCAGCATGTCAGGCGCAACACTCTAGTGGGAGGCACCCACTATGTTAGGCGCGTTGAGAAACTCGATAACCGCCACAATGGGTAGATCGGGCTAGGAGGAGGCGGAGCGAAGAGCACCACGGGCTTTGGCAACCACAAGCTTCTTCCACTGGGGCAACTGAGGTGTAGAGCCTCGATGCGAGCGTGAAGTACGCCATGGCCACGATAATTTCACGGTCTCTGGCCGCAAGAGGAGGTGACGACGAGGACTCCGGCTCCGACGATGAGGGCATGTAACACCCTCGGTGTTACCGCGCAAACAACGCACCAAAGCATATCATGAGCATCATCTCTATATGATTTTGCATGTGTTGAAGTGCGTAGAACCATTTTAGTAACTTAAAATAACTAATCAAGATGTTAAATGGAAGTTGACGCATTAGTCCTTGTTATACCAATTAAGGTTGCAAACTAATTTTTATTGAACAAAAATACTATAGGACATATATGTGAACCCTAAATAAAGTGTGAAGTGCAAAGTGTGTAGATGTTAATGCAACTGTTGTTGTCAAGTGATAAAATCAATAACTTAGATTTCCAGTAGCCTAGAAATGCAACTTGGCATCAAATCCAACGTAAAACACTTGGAAAAATTTCAAGTTTGTGACAGCTAGACATTACCATGTTGGGCAACTTAGTTTGTGAATTTGGGTTAAGAGGTGATGTTGTGCGTTAGCTCGGGTTGGTAGCCTCATACGTCAACTTGGGCTTGGCAAGGGTGGTTTGGGATCGGATGCAGCCAGTGAACTGTTTTAGAAGCTTTAAAATCCGTGCTCGGCACGTTTTCGGGCTTGCTCGCTGGGTGTGCACGGTCACCACTCGTGGCCGCCCCTCGTAGCGCGTCTGGCCCTGCTCTATCCGCATGCAGCGCCGTGGCTGCTGCCCCACCGTAGCCGCACTGCTGCTGTTGACTCCTATGGCCGCTCGCGTGTGAGTCTGTTTGTGCTGCCCCACATCCCTCCCTCTCTCCCACCTTGTCATGCTTGGCGACGCAGCTGCTGCCAGGGTCAGCGAGCATCGCATCCGTGCCGGGCCCCAGCACCGCTGCTGGCCGGTCGGTGGCTGCACGCGCACGCCACACTGCTCCATTGTCTGCTCGCGCACACCTTGGCGACCCTATCTCGCCAGCAGAAGTGACCCGAACGCTGACTCGTTCCCCCCCCTCTCTCCCCTATCCACCATGGCTGTTGGGGCCGTTGCAGGCGAGTCAGTCGGGAGAGGTCACCATCATCCAATCATCCGTGTGCTTGGCTTCGCCACCTAGTGGCCCTACCAATCGACCTCACCCTACCTTGAGTTTGGCCCCACAGTGCTCCAATTGGAGTTTTTCCACCCCGCCATGCCTTTTAGGCCGAGCTCGGCCATGGACCACGGTAGCCCAAGCCGTTCGCCTCGAACCCCGATTGGTTGCACAGCTAGCCTTGCCACCACCTCCGTCCCACCCTGCGCGCCACCGTGGAGCCCCCACTGCCCTCTCGCCATTGCTGATGCATCCGTGCCGCCGCGGAGCGCCGCCGCACCCGTCGGGTCACACGTGGCCGGCTCAACTCAGGTAGTCTTCGGCCATCCCGTCACTGCGGTCAGGTCCGGGGTGAATCACTGGAGCTCACCCGCCCCCTTTGCCTCTGTCGCAGCGTCCCTGCTCACCGGAACGCCGCCGCCTCCATCGCAGATCGCCACCACCGTGGGGGGCCGTCCCGAAGCGCCTCCGACCGCCTAACCGCCTCCTAGCAGTGCGCGAAGACCCGTAGGTGAGTATCGATCTCTTAGTAGGGCTTTGGGTGGTCCCGGGTGGCCGGTGGATGCGCCAGTGCCACCAGCCACCGCGCTGGCGTGCGCAGGGGTGACCAGGGACCTGGCCGTGGTAAGGGAAGTAAATTTCAGGGTCCTTTTTGCATAGGCTAACTTTACTAGAATAGTGCTTGGGACTGTGGGTTTATTTGCCGTTAGCGCGAGGGCTCTTTAGCAATTGTGCCATAGCGCGCGCGGGCTCCCCCGCCTAGGCCGCGTCCGCGCGTGGGCCGCGTCGTCGTGGACCGCCTCACGCGGTTGGGTCGCGGGGTGCGGGCGTGCGTTGCGCGTGGCTGGGCTGCCTCGTGCGGGCCGAGCCGAGGAATTAGGTTTTCCTTTTTCTAGCGAATTAAGTATTGGTTTTGTAAATTAGTTTTTGAGCTAAACTTTGATAATTGATATCAATTTGTGTAGGTATCCAAAAATTGTGAAACCACTTTAGTTAAGTTCCTAAATTCATGGTCTACCCAATGGTAAAATTTGGTTATATGTTTCTGTGGTGATGATGAGACATCTTAAATCATCTATAAAGGCTTTATATCACTAGGAGTATATTGGTAGGAATTTTTGTGGAAAATCGGTAGTAGCTTTGGTCATGAAATTTTCATAGTAGCCTCGTTGTATCATCTTTGTGCTTGCTGTAAAAAATTTGTAGCATTAGAGTAGACCGTTTCATATGATAGCTAAATAGCCATTAAAACGAATATAAATGAAAACATAATATCAACTGGTAAATGGAAGCGTTTGATATCCTAGTTGATGAAGATGATAGATAGCTTGGTTACCTTAGTCATTAGAGCTAGTTGTGTAGCTTAGCATGTGTATTGCTTTTAAGAGTTGTTGTTGCCTTAATGCTAAATATTGCATCATTATCGCATGCATGTAGAGAAGACCTGGTGGAGTTCGGGACTGCAGATGATCAGGAGTACGAGGAGATCGTCGAAGAGTACGAGGATGAGATCTTCGTGCCAGAGGAGTTCCAGGAGCCGCCCGTGACTGACACCACTGACCTTGCGCTGCTCAAGCAAGCCCCGGTACATAACCTGTATTTTGATAATCAGTATATATATATATATATAGCTTGATTGCATTGTTTTCCCTGGCCATGTCAGTTAAGGACCATTCGTTGCATGGACTCTAGTCAAGTCACAGACATATTATCCCGAGCTCATACTTGCTTATGGGAGCGAGAAGACTTGTTACTCTCTTGTCATGGGCTTTGACTTTTTTCGGACCGACTGATTGGAGGCGGGGATAGGTGGAGGTCTATGCACCACTTTGAGGCTGGGCCTCAAGTGTGGGGGCTTAGAGTCCAAGTTTGGAAGAGGACCTAGAACCCGTGACAGGAGTGGAACAGGTTGGTATCGCTTGTGCCTGGGGTGCAAGTGAGGCGTGTGTTTTTCGGGGTACCCAGCTGGGCACATTGATTCGCGAATCACCGTTTCTACGTGACGATACGGCTTGACTATGCTCTGGCACCGTAGTAAGAACTGGCATATGAAAGATGAAAAATGGCTCTGATTGCTTCACCCTTGTTTGATTATAGAACATGTGCTTATATAGAATGTTGGATAACAAATAAAACATGGCTGCTAATAATCTATGGAATTAAGGACTCACTCTTAGCATTGCTTTCTCAAACAAGAAATCCACAAGCCATAAAAGCCTATCATATTCTTTGAGAGTCGGGAAATATATCTCTTAGTCGGGTAAGTCTTGCGAGTACATTGTGTACTCAGAGTTTGTTTTACCCTTGTTGCAGGTGCATCTTGAGAAGTGAGGCCTTGTGTAGATGATTCCTTTGGTGGGCACAGACGGATCCTTGTACCTTACCGTTGGATGTTTATTTTATTTTCGCTGTTGAAATTATTGCACTCTGAACCTTGGTATTGTAATAATTATTTTCTGAGACTCTATGCTGCATGAAATGGACTAAGTATTTTAAGTTTGTACTCATTATTGGATCCTAGATGTAAATTGTGGATGGTTCGAGTTCTCCCATTGGGTGTGCTCAATGGAACTGCTTGATTTAGCTCCCTTTCAAGGTACTTAGTGTTTAGTGGAAAACAAGTGCCTCCGAAAGCGTGTTAAATCGGGCGGTTCTGCCACAGGACAGGGGCGGGCGGTAGACACAACTCCAACGGTGCAGCCTAGCGTCGCGGAGCCGAGCGAGGGGCCCCGAGGTGGAGGAAGCGGAGGTGGTCGCCGCTGGAGAAGGCGGGGCGGCAAGCAAGTGGTAGGGAACATCGCGACGACCGTGCTAGTTGGGAATGTCGCCATCTTTTTTTTATTTTGAGAAATAGTGAAAGAACGAAGGTAAAGGGAAACATGTCTATTGGGCTGGTAGCACGTAGACCCACGAAACGCTGCATCTAGACGGTCGGATGCCCGCTAAGTAGCATTTCCAAAAAGAATAGAAATATAACATTCTCATTCTCAATTTTTTTAAAACATTCTCATTCTTGTTTTCCTCTAATAACGTGTGGTACTTTTCACTCCCATCGCAAGGGATATTTGCTGGTATTTCTTATACTCGAAAATGATGTTTGCGTTGCTTGGGTCAATCGATTTTTGGGTCCAAGCACGAGCCCGGCAAAGAAGCCCAATAGGCAGGCCACCGGCGCACTCGTCCGATTCCAGAGACTCATCCTTCAATCTCCTTATCAGTTTTTTATCCGAATGTTTGCATCTTCCTTCAACCAATCTATCACTTGGTTGCAAACCCAAAACTGTGTGATACCTACACACACTCCAACCCTCCTTGCACTTTGACATTCATGAGGATGTGGGTTCTTTTTCACCTGCAAAACAGTCATCAAGCCAAATTCTTATTAGAAGGCTCATTGTAACACAATTGGGACAATAGTAATGGAAAGGATGCAATGTAATCAGATTACCTTAACTGTCACACCATCCTTTAGAGTAGCATCCTGAATTCTCCATGGGCAACAATAATCATCCTTAAATTTGCAGTGCACCCTATACCTCCCTGAATCACTCTTCTCAATGTTATATTGATGCTCAGTCCTAGCACAATGAGTAGCTAAAACAATCTTAAAAGAAGCCATATCTGAATACATAGTTCCTACAGACATAGGAGGGTTCTTCTTGTCATAATGAATATCAGGCATAGGATCAGGGCCTCTATCTGTAACCATTTCATCATCAGGCTCATCACCAGAACTCTCATCTGAATCAGAGCAGAATTCATCATCGGAACTATCCTCTTCCCTGTCTTTATTGCTAGCTGTAGGATTTGGAGGGTTTGGGGTGCTTAGAACCAAGGTCAATATATAAGCATTCATCATCCACACCCACATGCTCATTCATTGGGCTTGGGTTAGCAAGGATTTCATCATCACCATTTTGAGTGTGTATGCTGTGGCTTGGTTCAGCAAAGCTAGGACCAGGGATTGAAGGGGTGAATGGGGGCTCAACAGATTTCTCACTACTACCAAAGTCCCAATCTGGGATATGGGGAGGACCACTGGCTGGCTTATAATATGCAAAAGTCATCAAGCAGCATTTGGACACAGAATGTTTTGCAAACATGGCAAGCAAATCTTGGTCAGTGCCTACTTCAATGTTGACCTTTCTATCCAAGTCAAAATAAAAAACTTTCACTATCTCTCCATAGCCATGAGGATTCTTGTCAATAATTTCATCAACCAGGTCTCCCAAACTAGTGCGGTCAGCATCCACATTTTTGCTCAGCTCATACCACCGACCACGACAATTGGAAGCAACAATCCTGATTTCTAAATTGTAGCTACTTTCTGCGTCCAGAGCGTCCATCCTACAGATGAACAAGGAGCAGGCAATCAACACTACATGAACAAGGAGCAGGCAATCGACACTACAAGGACCATAGGCGCAGGCTAGGTTACCTAAGACACACAAACAAAAGGGAAAAATCAACCAATGCACTCACCGCTCTGGATGCGAGTCCTGGCGCTGGCCAACGCCCTTGTTCGCCGCCATGAGAAAATGTCTAGATCAACTAATCCATGCGCTGGGACCAGCACGCGTCCTCTTCTTCTTGAGCGCTCCTTCTTCTTCTCCGCCGCCCACCAGCTACAGCCGCCGCCGCCGGATCACCGGCTCCATCGCCGCTACAGTTTCGCCGACGCTAGGGTTTCACCGCCACAGTACCACGATCGAGAGAGAGGAGAGTGAGAGGATAAGATAGAGGCCGGTCCAATTTGGGTCAACACGGGCCCTTCACCTGTTAACTGAAGGGGCACGATGGACATTCACCCAACCGGGCCCACATGTAAGACCACCCAAATGGCAGAAACCTCGTAGAATGCACACGGAATGACATGTAAGGTAAAATGAAGTTTGACTTGGACATACAGACGTATTCAAACTTTTCAGTGGCGTACAGGTTGGACACAACTTTTATAATGGCATACAGCCATACAGGTAAAAGTCTCCCGATTCCAGCCGTCTCTGCTTCTGCTGCTTCAGTCCTCACGAGTCACGAGCGGAGCGGCAGCCGGCAGGTGAGTCTCGCCGACCACCCTACCCTCGCCGCCGCCATCTCCGTCGCTGCAGGCGCCTCCGAGGTCAGTCGGATCCCCGCTGCTCCCAAACCTGGTCCGTGAGTGTTGGTGAGCCCTGGAACAGAATCTGTAACGGGGGTGCCGGTTCTTGTTCCCGGTCGGTTCCTTCGCATGCGTTTCTCGGACGGATTGCTCGCAAAAGATTTCTTCTTCCGCTTTTTGTTATTTCTTCCACTGCACGACAGAGATTAGTTACGGATGCAGATTAGGCCATACATTTTGAGATTTCAAGGTGCATTCATTTGGGGGCGCGCACTTAGAAACTTGGTGGTTGGGTTATGTATACGCGATGATGAAATTTGCGATGGGGCTGGTGGTAAAATCGAGTAGCAGGAGCAGACAGATTGTGTTGTTCTAGATCGTGCTTTTGTGTGTATGACCCGAGATGATTATTAACGAGAAGGGGAAACAAAATTGCTGCATTGCCAGTCTATAAGCATTCTTTGCTTACCATCTAGCGCATCTGAATAAGGAGGCCCAACCAAATTGGCAGTCGATGGAGATTTTTATCTGGCTTGTTTTGTGGCCTGTAGCATCCTTCCTTAGTATTAGTTAGTTAAATGTGCTATGTTAGCCACTTTATCTCTTTTATGAAGATTAGCATCCAAGTTAATTTCTTGTGCTTCATACATTGCTTACAATAACTAAGTGCAGCTGAAGGACAGATACTGATTACAGGGCCTGGCATGCTCGTTAGGTTTTATCCCCTGATGGATGATTTGTTTTAGTTTTAACCTGGCTCTTGCTCCGTTGCAATTCTTGAATTTTCTTTGAGATCATTATGACTGAATATGTTAATACACTAGAAAAGTAAGCTGTACACAGTAAGGTTGAAGAACGGAGAGAATGAAATAGAAATGTACTAGCACCTGTTGATGAAGTTTGCTGTTACAGGTGCTTACACCTGTGCTGGTCTTCAGAGATGATTTTATATAAATCTGTTGTCAGTTGTCGCTTGTGTCAAGTATTAATAGTTCATGGTTGGAGTGTTTCTTAAGGAGATGACTTTGAATAAATGAAAAGAATGTTTGCTGTCTGTAGTCGACGGACCGTGAGGATTGTCTGTAATGTGTAATTATACAAGCACATCAAAATGATGCTGAATTATCATGCAACACGCCATATGTAGCTTTTTCTTGCTTTTGTTTATTGAAGCACCATTTTTACATGCCTTCTCTGTCAACTACAGGACAAGCAATGAAGGAAAGACATGTCACACAAACTACCTGCAGTGCAAAGCAGATACAAAAGAAGAGGAAAATGGTTATGGAACGTATATCCAGGTTCAACGAAGCTGGGATTCCTTCTAATACTGTTTGTCTGGAGAGTTTCAACTTAATGTTAGAAGCGATTGGACAATTTGGCCCTGGTTTACAGGGTCCCTCTCCGGATGAGCTTGATGGGCCATTATTACAGAGACAAGTTCTGGCTATTAATGATTCAGTTGAAGCACTGAAGAAATCTTGTGCATTGGAAGGATGCTCTCTTCTTGTTAATACAGGGATTGGTGATAATGAATCTTTGGTGCTAAACTTGGCAATCCATTGTTCACAGGGTGTGTTTTTCCTTCGTTCCGTCCGTGTACCACCAGTTGGAGACTATGAATCATATATTGCTGAACAAGTTGACTCTTGTATTGAAGAAGTTGGAGGGAACAGTGTGGTTCAAGTTGTCACAGATATTAATTCAGAAATGTTGTCAGCAAGAATGCTTACTGAAAAGAGGCCCAACATATTTTGGACTCACTGTGCTGCATATACCATTGGCTTAATGCTTGAAGACATTGGCACTATTCGTTTGATCAGGAAAACAATTGCTAAAAGCAAGGTTTCTCACTGCTTTTATTTATGGCCAAACAAATTTGTTGGCCATGACACGTCAGTTCACCAGCCAGCGGGATCTAGTTCATGTTGGGATCAGTTATTACACCACTTGTGTCTTAAACTTGAAGAGCATTTATGACGAGAGGATTGAGTTGAAGGGTATGTTTATTTCCAAAGAATGGGAGGACAGCAAATGGTCAAATGGAGTTGCGGGCAAGAAATTCTATAACCTAGTAGTTAGTAATGAGTTCTGGCATGGAGTGCTTTATACTATAAATAGTTTTGAACCACTAGTGGATGTTCTGAGGAGGATCGGTGGCAGAAGACCCTCTATGGGATATATATATGGTGAGCTTGCAAAGGCTAAAAGAGAAATTGCCCTGCGTTTTGAGAACAAGGAAGAACACTATTTGCCAATATGGGATGAAATAGATTTCAGATTAAACGATGCCCTTAAGACACCATTGCACCTAGCTGGCTTTTATCTGAATCCATTCTTCTACTATCAATCCAAAGATGATATTGAAGATGCGGGAATCTTCAGAGGTGCAGTTGTTGAGTGTATACATAAAATGTACCAAGATCAACCTACACGAGAAAATTGTGCATCAATTGAATCTTTACAGAAATGCGTCAGAGAGTTTCAAAACAGCTCATATCATTCATACTAAAATGAATCTCGATCCAGGTAATTTTTATTTGGGAGGAAGCTCTAGTTATTTCTCGGTTTTTTTGTCACTTTTGCAGTCATGATTATTTGTAGACCAATATTCAAGGTAGCATTTTCCCTATCTGTAGTTTCTTGGTGGGAATTACATGGCGTTGCAGCAAAGGAGTTGAGCACAATGGCAATGAGGTTGTTGAGGTTAACTTGTGGCTCACTGGCATACGAGGAAAGTTGGATCAAGAAGGTAACATAGTGATACATTAGTTTGAAGTATCTATCTGCCAATTCTTCAAGCTTTCATTATCCCATATGTGTTCTTTGACCCCTTTTCAGCTTCATAATAAGAAACCTTTTGTTGGGTTAAACGTAAGCAATTCGAGGATTCAATGTTTGTGGCAGTAAACAGGAGGATACAAGGGAAAGCTCAAATGACAAGCAGAGATCCTGTACTTGCATACATTCCTGATGAAGATGAACTTTTTGAATGGCTGGTGGGCAGGTCTCGCGACTATGCTGAACATGGTGAAAATCATGCTTTTCGTACGGCACGAGCTAACATTAGTGAGGAAGTAGGACTTTCAATACAAGAAAAAAAAAACTATTGGATTACGATGAGTATACTTCAACTGAAGAAGCGGATGAGGATAGTGATGAAGAACCACCAAGGCACACTGGCAACAAGCGGACATCATCCAGGGCCTCATGCTCAAAGCGAGTGAAGAGGCCTCGGTCTGGGGAAGGATTTCTCTGGGACAACAAGCATGAGGGAAGCGATGGAGAAGTCAGCCTGTTGGAATTGCTAGTATTGCGCAGGTAATAATCGTGGAATGTGGGAGGTCGTGGCTTGGGCTCTCGACGGCGGCGAGGTTGAGATTCCGGCCACCACGTCAGCCAGCAGCGAGAGAGCTGAGAGCGGGAGAGATTGATCTCAATCTCCAGCTGATTTGTTATTTCCCAATCGTGCGATACAAATAGCCAACAGGCTTAGCTTACAGTCATGCGTTCAAATGCAAATAGCTATCTTTAGACTAGTCCTGATGCTACAACCGAGGACTACAAACTCAACCACAAATGCGAATCGAGATGCACGAAAAATGCAAATAGCACCATGCAGCGCTCAGCCAAACCGCCTGTGCTCGGTCATCATGCAGCGCTGGTAGACTTGGCCGACTATAACATCACTCCCGCTGTTGACGAACAGCTCGTCCTCAAGCTGAAACTCCGGGTATGCTGCGCGGAACGCTTCGACTGGTTCCCAGGTAGATTCAGCTTCTAGCAGAGCAGCCCACTTGATGAGCACATGCCAGACGCCATGGCGCAGCTGTGAGCGCAGAGCGCGTTCGGGTGCCTTGAGCAGACGGCCATGCTGCAGTGGCGGCAAGGGAGCTTGCACCGCTGGAGGAGTGCCGTGGAAGGGTTTGAGGACACCGATGTGGAAGACGTCATGAATGCGTGCACCCTCTAGAAGTCGTAGCCGATAGGTGACGTCGCCCACGTGTTCCACCACCTGAAACGGCCCTACATATCGTGGGCTCAGCTTGCCCTGCACGCCCGGAACTAGGGACTGGGCAGGGCGATGCAGGAGACGGAGCAGCACCCAGTCGTTGATGCGGAACTCCAAGTGGCGGTGGTGAGCGTCGTAGTAACGCTTGGCGTAGGCTTGTGCTTGGAGAAGACGGTCACGGACATCGCTGAGGAAGGCGTCACGGTCCTGCAGTAGCATGTCCACCGTCGCTGTGCAAGCTGAAGATGGCTCGTAGGGCACCAGGGGAGGTGGGGGTTGGCCGTAGACCACCTGGAACGGAGTGGCGCGCAAGGCCGAGTGGAACGCTGTGTTGTAGCAGTATTCTGCCCAAGGGAGCCACTCTAGCCATGCATGGGGACGGTCGCCGGTGATGCATCTCAGGTACATGGCGATGGTTTTGTTGACCGCCTCGGACTGTCCGTCGGTCTGGGGATGGAAGGCAGTGCTCATGCGCAGTTGCATGTCCGCCCTCTTGAATAAATCCCGCCAGACGTGGCCAGTGAAGATGGGATCCCGATCGCTGACGATGGACGCCGTGGAGGCGTACAATGTCGTCGAAGAAGGCGCGAGCGACGGAGGAGGCCGTGTAGGGGTGGCCGAGCGCTATGAAGTGAGCGTACTGCGAGGGAACGTCGAGGGGTTGAAGAAGGCCAGCCAGATGAAGTGCCTCAGTCATGTTGCGCTGGCAGACAGCGCACACGTGCACGAAGTCACGCACGATCGTGCGGTCGCGATCCACGGCGAAGTCGAGGCGGAGCCGCTATAGGGTCTTTTGGACACCCTCATGGTCGCCCGTGTGGGCGAGCTGGAGCACGGCCAGAAGGACGCCGGAGGTCGTCGGGACGTAGACACGAGAGCCGTAGAGGATGAGGCCCACCTCGACATGCCATGGCGCGCCGCGGGTCTCTGTGATGGTGTCACGGAGGTAGCGCAGGTGCTCGTCCGCCTGGAGCTCCGCGCGAAGCTCGTCATAGAGGGCGAATGACGGCCTAGAGAGGGCCGCCAGGCTGGGCTCTTCCGGCAGCTCGCGGCGGGACAAGGCATCCGCCACGGTGTTCAGGCACCCAGGCCGGTATTCCACCGAGAAATGGAAGCCGAAGAGCTTACTAATCCACTGGTGCTGGGGAACGGTGGAGAGGCGCTGATCGAGCATATACTTGAGCGCGTAGTGGTCTGTCCTCATGACGAAGCGGCGGCCCCAAAGATAGGGTCGCCAGTGACGCACCGCCTGAACAAGCCCGATGAGCTCCCGCTCATAGGCCGCCACCTTCATGTGTCGGGTGGTGAATGGCTTGCTGTAAAACTCCATGGGCCAGCGCCCTAGTGGAGGACCGCGCCAAAGCCAGTGCCAGAGGCGTCGCAGTCCACCATGAATGGCTTAGTGAAGTCTGGCAGGTCGAGCACTGACGCTGTGGTGAGTGCCGTCTTGAGGGCGGTGAAGGCCGCCGTCACGTTGTCGGACCAGTGGAAGCTGTCCTTGCAGAGGAGCTGGGTGAGGGGAGCTGCCACGGTGCCGAAGTCCTTGATGAAGCGCCGGTAATACCCCGGCGAGCCCGAGGAAGCCGCGCAGCCCCCGTGCCGAGGCTGGTTGTGGCCGTGATGCCACTGCTGCCACCTTGTCTCCATCCATGGCCACTCTGGACGCTGAGATGACATGGCCCAGGTAGGCCACGGAGGGGGTGCCGAAAGCGCACTTCCTGCGCTTCACCCGCAGCTTATGATCATGGAGGACGGAGAGGACGGCCCGGAGGTGCTGGAGGTGCTTGGACCAGGAGGAACTGTAGATCAATATGTCGTCAAAAAAAATACAAGGACGCACTTACGAAGGAATGGGCGAAGCACTCCGTTCATCAAGCTCTGGAGTGTCGCCGGGGCGTTGGTGAGGCCAAACGGCATCACGAGGAACTCAAAGTGCCCATGATGCGTCCGGAACGCGGTTTTCTCCACGTTGTTGGGATGCACACGGACTTGGTGGTAGCCGGCATGCAAGTCGAACTTGGTGAAGAAGCGCACGCCGTGAAGCTCGTCGATGAGCTCTTCAACAACAGGTATTGGGAATTTATCCTTTACCGTGTGGTCGTTGAGTGCCCTGTAGTCCACGTAGAAGCGCCACGTGCTATCTTGCTTCTTGACGAGGAGGACGGGCGCGGAGAACGGCGAAGTACTGGGCCGGATGATCCCTTGCTCGAGCATGGAGGCACATTGCGGCTCCAGTTCGTCCTTCTGCAACTGGGGGTAGCGGTACGGCCGCACTGCCACCGGCGCGGTGTTGGGCAGCAGGTGGATGCGGTGGTCGCAGTCGTGGGCCGGCGGCAGGCCCGTGGGCGGCTCGAAGACATCCTCGAATGAGTCCAATAGGCAGTCGAGGAGGGCGGTCTCTGTGCCCCGGACGGCATGCAGACGGCCGGTGGGCGGAACATCGGTACACGTGGAGCCGATGCCCTTCCACAGCACGCGCTTGCCGTGGTGCGTGAAGGACATGTAGAGGTCGTCGAAGTCCCATAAAATGGGGCCGAGGGTGCGCAGGAAGGAGACGCCGAGGACGATGTCGTAGCAGTCGAGCGGAATGGCGTAGCAGTCCGCGGCGAAGTGCTCGTCGGTGATGCAGATGGCAAAGTTCCGAACCACGCCACGGCATGCAACGCGGTCGCCGTTGGCCATGACCACGTTGGCGCTTGGACTGTCGTGGAAGTGCAGTCCCACACGACGAGCAGCAGCCGTGCTGATAAAGTTGTGGGTGGAACCCGAGTCGAGGAGGGCCGTGAGTTCGTACTTTTCCGATGGAGATGCGGAGTTGCATGGTGTTCTCGGTGCGGATGCCCGTGATTGCATGTAGGGAGATCAGGGGGGCTCGTCGTCGACGGTCAGAGTCACCTCGGGCGGCGTCAACAGGTCACCGTCGATGAAGTCCTCGGCCTCCAGGTAGAAGAGACGTGGGCACCGGTGGCCGCGCACATACTGCTCGTCGCAGTTATAGCATAGGCCTTGTCGTCGCCGTTCCGCCATCTCGTCGGGGGAGAGGCGGCGAAACGGGCGCGTTGGTGGAGGAGAGGCCGCCGGCGCCTGTGTTGCCGGTGGCGTGGCGGTCGGAGCTGCGGCCGCCAGGGGGTGATTGTGTTGGCGACCATGGGGACGTGGTGGACGAGCCCCGGTTAGAAGAGCCGCATTCCGGCGCTCGTACGCTCGCGCCAGCATCATCGCGCATTGGAGGTCTTGGGGATCTTGGAGCTCCACATCGGTGCGGATGGGATCGGGAAGGCCACCGGTGAAGAGGCGAGCTTGTTGCAGTGGTGCCAGGTGGCCCGCATGCGCCAAGCGGGCCAGGAACGCCTGGGTGTACTCCTCGACCGATCCGCAGAATAGCAGGCGTGCCAGATCGGAGAGGTGGTTGGTGCAGAGAGCAGGCCCGAAACGCTGCTGGCACAGCGTCTTGAACTGGGGCCAGCTGATGGCGGTGACGTCACCCGCGTCGCGCTCCAGCATGTAGTACCACTCCTGAGCGACGTCAGTCATGTGAAATGACGCAAGCCATACCTCGTCGTGTTCGGGGGTGCGTTGCGCCCTGAAGAAGTGGTCGCACTTGTTGAGCCATCCCAACGGATCGCTCTTGCCATCGAACATCGGGAAGGTGAGCTTGCAGAAGCGAGGCACGCCGGCCGTGTCGGCGTGATCTTCATAGTGTCCAGGTAAGACATGGGGCAGCGAGGGCGCTGGCGCACTCGAGTTGAGAGCAGGCGGCGGTGGTGCAAACTCGCTGAAGACAGGGAGGGGCGATGGTGAATGTGGGAATGAGATCTCGGTTATGGGCACCCCGCGACCGGCGGCCGTCGTGTGGACGATGGCCGAAGCAGAGGATGGAGCGAAGGCGGCGCGGCCGTAGCCGAGGTGGCCAGATATCGGTGGAATGCCGCCGTAGCCAGGTATGCCGTACGGCAGTAAAGGTGGGGTGTTGGTGGGGGTGGGCGGGCGATCTTCAATAGCCGATAGGTGAGTCATGACGTTGCCTAGCTGGCGTTGCATGGTTTGGAGGATCGTGGTGATGCTCTCCGGGGAGGCAGCGGGAGCAGGTGGTGGTGGCCGGTGGAAGGGTGGTGGTGGGAAGGGCGGCGGAGGACATGGCTGGGAGCTTATCGGAAGAGACGGTGGTGGAGGATCCAGACATGGCTCCGAATACCAACTTGTTGGAATTGCTAGTATTGCGCAGGTAATAATCGTGGAATGTGGGAGGTCGTGGCTTGGGCTCTCGACGGCGGCGAGGTTGAGACGCCGTCCTGGCGGCCGGCGTCAGCCAGCAGCGAGAGAGCTGAGAGCGGGAGAGATTGATCTCAATCTCCAGCTGATTTGTTATTTCCCAATCGTGCGATACAAATAGCCAACAGGCTTAGCTTACAGCCATGCGTTCAAATGCAAATAGCTATCTTTAGACTAGTCCTGTTGCTACAACCGAGGACTACAAACTCAACCACAAATGCGAATCGAGATGCACGAAAAATGCAAATAGCACCATGCAGCGCTCAGCCAAACCGCCCGTGCTCGGTCATCATGCAGCGCTTGCCGCTCAGCCACGGTTACGGCGCTGGTAGACTTGCCGACCATAACAAAGCCACTGAGCTATGTTGATGTTGTATGGGTTGTTGATTTCTTTTATGATCCCTAAACTATTAGATGTTACAACTGACTTTGGATATTGGTAATTTGTTGCCCGCCCTGAGCTGGTGACTGATGTATGTTTTTCTGGCTGGGGCCTGAATGCTTTGCCTGTATGGTTATTCAATGATGACCATGCTCCATGTATAACATTTGAACGAGTTATTAACAGGAACATTATTTATTCGTAGTGGCTTAGCACCCATACAGCCCCAATTGTAGTTCTTCGAAGGGCCAGGGTAGCAGCTACTGCATTCCTGTTCTGGCAGTATGGAAAAAGGAGACGAATCCAGGACAAAAACAAGTTGGATTGAGAGGTAACAGTGGTCAGCAGCTATATTCAACCATTCATCTGTCTGAGAGGTTAGCTCTGGTTGAAGGATCAGCTTACCACGACTACATGACGTGGTAACAAATTGACAGCACGTACTCCAACGTTTAAAGTATACTGGTTTAGTGGTTTTGAACGACGTGCCTTTCCAGCAAAACCCTTTTACAGTAAAAAATGTCACCATGTTGCTTTGCTAACCTTGGAATTGGGACATTATTGTATTTGTATCTGATTAAAGACCAAGTCCTGGACATCCTTCTGTACGTGCAGAGCATCTGCTTAGCACATCCGCACATTGTCAATAATAAAACAGGAGAATTGAAAATACAGTGCTTCAAACAAACAGCGAGATCTTACAAGTACCTCACAAGAACATGAGCAGACTCAAGAATAGGGACAAGACGCAAGAATCATCTGTCCGATCTGATTGGCTAACGGATAACATGAGCAGACTCAACATCCTGGATATGAGATTGAGAACTAATACAGACAAGGGTCATTTGTAGACAAAGACTGCATTGACCAGCCAGCGGTCCTCCTGACAGCAAACTTTTTTTCTTGGTCTTCAACGATAATTGGTTCTTGCACGCTCACACTGAATAGATTCTTTTACATGTCGTATATTAATTTTATCCTAAAATAAAGAATTCTATTTAAAAAATATAACACAAGATTTATAGTTTTTTTTAAATTGTATATGTTAATAACACAAGATTTATGGTTTTTTTAGATTCACTATAAATACTTTCATAATATATCAGTTTAATTTTCATAAAATATAAAATTTACATGATATGAAACTACATATCATTTTTCTTTTAAATGGGTGGTCAAAGTTAGGAATGTTTGATTAGGATAAAGGTAATATGACATGTAAAAAAATAAAAGTTAGGAATGTTTGATTTAGGATAAAGGTAATACGACATGTAAAAAATAGAGGGAGTAAATAATACTGTGTTTGGTTCACAGATTGAGTTCATCTGGCTTGAGCTGCTCTCACATGCAAAGTGAAGGGACCAGTCCTAGAGAAGCGCCTAGCCCTTTGTTGACAGCAAAATCATACCGACACATGCAATCGACTCCGCCTGCCGCCAGGCCCAAGATCGGTTCAAGTTTAACTTGGTTCCAACTCGTGTTTTGACATGGGAAACACGTAAACTATGTCTTGTATATGTTTTCTACTGAGATAAGACCATCCACATCTATATATATATTGGAGGATTATGGTCGATTGAGGAATCGAACTTCCAATTGATCAAAAGTCAATCCATTACCTTTTTTTCTTTACCCTAGCTTTTTCAACCCCTGTTGTTTGGCATATTTCTCGACGAGATTCAGTGGTATTCTAGGTTGCCTTGCCAACCCTATGACAACCTCGACATGCCCCTTCCCAATGGGTCTTCCTGAGAGGTGTTCTCAAGTTGTTCAGGCAAAGAACAGGCTTCAAAATCGACTCTACTGACCGACGGGCTTCAAAATCGACTCTACTGACCCACTAGTCAGTTTTACTGATTTTCAGGCATACTCACTGCGTGATAGGCCATGTATAGGGCCTGTTTGATTCGCGTAGCAGTAGAGCCTGGCTCGTATCTAAGAGCCAGGCTCACATGGGACAGGCTCAGTGCGTGCAATGTCGTGGTGTTTGGTTGACTATATGTATTGAGCCTGGCTGAGAAGAGACGTTATTTGGTTGCCTGTATGAGGATAAGTTACATGGGATAAAAATATTATAAGATTATGATTATAATTTTTATTTTGTACAAATATACTCTTAAAGGTCTTATTTTATCTAATTATGTCTTAAACATCTTTAAAATATATTAATATCACTTGATATTTACTAATCATACACTAATACATCATTAGTTGCATAAATGGCCGCACCCAGCGAGCCTGGCCCAGCGCTGCGAGCGGGCAACCAAACGAGGCCACTCTGCATCCCGCCAGCCTGGTTCAGGCGGATGCAGGGAACCGAACAGCCCTGTAGCCTCAGACGTACTAGCCAGTGTGTGATCAGGATCGGCATCAACACCCTTGGCTTCTGGAAACGTTGCGTGGAATGTCATCATATCAAACTTGCGCTGTAAACCAAACAACACAGCTAGGTTCGGTGTCAGGAATGAATGATTTCAGGGCAGAGTCATCCTGCAAACCAGACACGCTATAATTATCTACATGATGTGTGTAGATTTGTATTATCACCAAGAAAGAAAAGATAGCTACATTCTGTCGCTGAGATCAAAATCAAGAAAACAAGAAGGAAAAACAAAATTGATCCAAGTTGCTAGGTAATCGTGTATTGAATTTTATTTCAGAAACACTGACACACATGTTTTCCATAAGGTGTAATAGTGCAGAATATATAGCCCATGCAGAATATACAGAATTCTACAGGTGTAGTCTCGATAATTTGCAGCCCCAAGGGAGACCTGATGAACGAGACGGTCGAATTAGGCGTGACAGTTTAAGATATAATAACTAGATTGTGCCAAATCAGTATAAAAAGTTGGTCATTGATGTTTTGTCTTTTTCAAGCTAAATGGCCACTTAAACAGGTAAAACATGCCCACACATTGCAATAAGACGTACAACATGTTGTGTGATCATAAAGAGCCAGCTTTTTTTTTGAGATTACATAGTACAATACAGACGTCCAACACGCACGCACACTCACCCCTATGAACACACGTACGCAAGCTCTACCCCTATGAGCACCTCCGAAGGACTGAACCGATAGATTTCAAGATTCCCGAAGTCACCACTGACGCCTCGTTGTCGACGGGAACGTCGTTTACCATTTAAAGCATAACACCGGAAAATCCTGAAATAAATCCAGAAAAATATGAGCACCAGCGCCAAGTCGAGGACTTGATCCATAGTGGGCAGGTTCCACCACAAGTAACCCAACCAGCTGATCTTTGATCAGTTCGCTCATAAAGAGCTAGCTATCTTGTTATAGATTTAACTGGGCTTGATCCAATCTTATTTTAATTAAATCCTAAGGCCCATAATAAATCTTAATTGCAATAAAGGATTAACCTCGTAAAATTGAGTGAAGATTGACTTGGCTTAAATATGTGGCTATTGTCTACATTTATTGAAAGTTTAAAAGGGTGGAAGGCTAGCCAAATGTGTGCTTGCTAAGTCTCGTGATACGCACGGGCTCAAATTCGGCCGGCTAGATCACCACATGAATGATGCTACACCAATAAACATTTTGCAACTCAAAACTAAGATGATGAACCAAGGGACAAAATAAGAGGGGTGAAAGTGAGGGATGACCATGAGAGTGAGAAGGATCTAAGTGACAGAAGAAGAAGGTTGGTGTGAGAAGAAATTTGTGTACTTCAATATTTGGTATACTATAGATATAGACTAATAAAATTACTTGTGCATTTCGACATGACATTCAACTTGGAGATATATTTAGTGATCACATCATGCATTTTAATTTGTCTAGAAATTGAACTTTCATATCGTGTCTAGATGCGAGCTTTAGAGATAAAAATGATCGTGTCATGAATTTCAAATTATTTTGGGACCGGACTCTACACCGTGCCTGAATAAGTGAACATATAACCTAGCATGGACATGTAAGAGAGTGGCGGGCCATGGAAGAACTTTGTATTTCAATTTGTTTTGGAACCATACTCCGTGTCATGCTTGGACATACTACTCTAAATTTTGTATGCATGGGAGAGATTGAGTTCGTTGGGTCCTTATTAGATGGTTGAAAGCGACCAAGGACGAAGAAACTTTCGTTTTTTTAATATTAGAAGAAATAGATATAGATACAGACATCAAATATGTCCACATCTAGCATCATCACCTGTTCTGATATGTGTTTTGGAATCAAACTCAGTACGGTTGAACGTGCAATACTCTATCTTGTACGAGTATGGTCATGGGTTTGGATCAAGAACAAGAAACTAAGCTAATTATAGGACTCTAATTTAACTCATTGCATACTACTACCCTAAGCGGTTGAACAATAAACCAGATATAGGACTCTAATATCTAATTCATCATGTATACCATTTTTAGTAGAACTGGTTAGTCTCTTATGCTCCATAGAGTGGGGGGGGGGGACACACAAACAGAGTGTTTGTGGATGAAAATTTGGAGAAGATTTTTTTTGTTTTCTATTACTTTATTATTATTATTATTATTTATTATTATTATTATTATTATTATTATTATTATTATTATTATTATTATTATTATTATTATTATTAGGCATAGAGAATAGATATGGATACAAATACATATACACAAACATAGATAGTTTGGCTTCTGCCTTTTTCTTTTGAGAAACAGTTGGCTCAGCCCATTCAGGGCCCAATCAGGTAGCCGGCCCAATCAGGTAGCCACTCGCTCAGCTACAGATCCGCCGTCTCCAGCGGCAGCAGCGCGGGAAACCAAACCTAATGTGCATTGACGAAACGGCGGGAAACCAAACTCCTTCGCGACGCCCACCCTCCCTCCCTCCCTCCCCCGCCGCCGCCACGCGCCACCGGAACCATATTTCACGCCCCCAAGGTCATTCCCCAACCCTTATCCTCTCGGCCCCTTGGTCGGCCGGCTGGATTTCTACTTCTCGGCGCGGTTAATCTTGCTTCGGCGGAGCTGGAAATGGGGTCCGCCGCTTCTTCTCTCAGGTCATCCTCTTTGCTCGCCCTTGCGTGCTCTTTAATTCCCACGGATTTGCTTAGGAAAGATATCACCTTTTCCTCGTTCTGTCATGCGAGCTGATTCGTTTTCGGGTGCGGATTTCGGCGGGCTAATTTGGCCGCGGTGCTTGTTAGTTTGTCCTGTGGACTGGAGCGGAGAGGCGGAGAGCCCGGCTGTGGCTGTCCATGAATTTCAGGACTCCGGGATGCATCCGAGGTATGGGGTATGGAGTATGCTCGGCAAGGCGTGTGCTTGTGCCTTGTGGGTTTAGAATCTACTCTGACAAAGCAGGTGTCCAGTGGAACCTCGCCCTATGCCCTTTTGGGGAGAATGCGTCTGATTTGGCTTCGGATGTGTCACCTGTTAATATGCAAGTTGGCCATGGCCATCTGTGCATGATATATCACCATTTCCAAATTCCAATATCTCCAGAAAAAGATTGACAAGCACCGAAATAAGGGCATAAGCCCCGGCCTTTCAATTAGAATCAAAAGACAATGATTCCCCATTTCTTGGACAAGTGGCTATAGTTTCATCACTCTTTAGCTGCACAAATAATTGCTTAAGAATAACACTGTTCCTAGTTAATTGGTATGATTGAAAACTGTCAGTCTGAGAATTCCACTCTGCTGGGGCCATGCCAGAGAAATCTTAAAAAATCAGGGCCTCCTAAGTCAACAGCCTTTTACATAAATTTATTCTCCTATATTCTAGTATCTACTAATTTACAGTACACAAAATCTATCTGTTTTGTCATGTTGAGACTATAAAAGCAATGAATGCCAGCTGTCCATGAATTTTATATTTTTAATAGTTTTTTTTTGAAAGGATGACACTTGCTTCTGTTTTTGTTAGAAGAAGAAATGTAAAAAGACAAGTGCTGTTCCAGTTTTTGAGTGCAAACCGGCAGAAAAAACAGACATCTAGGAAGGGTGCATCATCGATTCCGTACAACTTCAGCATAGCGACCAAATAACTAACAACTTCATGCCACTTCACGAGTCAACTGAGCCAACTTGGTCAAAGTGATCCAACTAGCGTCACGACTATCCCAGTCTATGTTTTTAGAGGGGAACAAGCCGGTGAAACCCCCTTCATGACCTAACTCTCGAAGGCTCGAACTCACTTTGGACTCTCTTTTAGAGGACAAGCAACTCAAGTCAACAACTCGTTTAGGAATACAAAACCTATCATAACTGACAACTCAAATGAAGCCATGATGGTTTGCACTACACGAAGGGCCAAGGTGACGCCTCCAAGAAGAACACGACAAGAGTCGCTGTCATGGCTCGCCAGGTGAACCGAGGCAAGATTTCCACCAGGAGTCCAACAGAGAGGGGTTGGGGAGCACCAAGACAATGCCTAAGGGCATCACTGAGGCTAGCAAGAACACTAGCAAGGCTTGCCAATGCCCCTTATATTCCACACGCAGAACAAGAACCGACGTGCAGGAGCACCGTTGTAGTATCTAGTCAACCGCCAACAACACACCAGCTCGCAACACTAGAGCACTAGCCCGGCACCACACCACCACATCCATCACACTGCCACAACTATCAACACGGCACAATCTCCATAATCAGGTCACCGAAGTCACTGATCAAGGGGGCCCTAAGGGCATTCCCAACCCAAAAACTAGGATGGTTTCTATTTTTATTAATTTTTTTTCTCGAATACGCAAAAGATTTGCGCATCTTTGTATTTAAGAAGAAGAGTTTTTACAACGTGCACGGGCGCGCTTTCGGAGATGAGGTTTACAATAAGCGCTGCCTCCCCTACCGGTTTACACATGGCGATTACTCGCGGACTAATTCACCTAGATGGTGCGCGCCCGCCTCTATCCAAAGGTCGGCTATCTGCTTGATCCTGGCGAGGAATTGTGCGTTAGTGGCCGCTTTGTTCCTGAAGAATCTTGCGTTTCTCTCTTTCCAAAGCTCCCATGCCACCAGTGCGAAGAGGGTGTCCGCGCCCTTCCTCTTGTCTCCATGCCACCTCCTCCCCAGTGCTCCCACCAGTCGATGATGGAGCCCCCACCCACCTGTGAGACGTTGACCCCAAGCACCGCCAGGATGGTCCACCAGATGTGTCTGGAGAAGGAGCATGAGGTGATGATGTGGTCGATGGTCTCCGGGTCTTGGTCGCATAGGTAGCTGAAAGGACCTAATTGGCCTAGAGGGGGGGTGAATAGGCCTTTTTGCAAAACCTGAAATTCACAAACTCGAATTTGCGGAAGTTAAATACCTGACCGGAAGTTCCGGTGGTCTGGATCGGAAGTTCCGGTCAGGGGGACCAGAACTTCCGGTGCAGACCTTCAGAACTTCTGGTGCCCTAAATGAGCTACGAAATCAAAGTGAATCGAGTTGGGATTTCAGATCCAAGTGATACCACACCCTCCTAGAGGTTGTTGATGAATATGTTGAGTTCCTCAAGGCTTGGCACCGCACCAAATCGTAGATCGGGACCTCCCACCTAAGAAGTTGGGTAGAGAGGAAGAACAACAAGAACACAAGAACAAAAGGTAGTCGAAGCTACCGCCACAGCAAGACAAGTTATTTTTACCGAGGTTCGGCAATCCCCACTAAGGAGTTCCTACTTCCTCGTTGTTGAGGTGACCACGAAGGTCCGACCACTAAGGTCTCCTTCCTCAAGCAACCACGAAGGCTAGCTTAAGATTTCCACTAAGAATCAAGGGATGATTACAAACACTTCAGGGTGCCCTCATAAATGAATCAACACGGGCAACCACGAAGAACGCCTAGCCGGCTAGGGTTCCAAGAACCCAAGAGAAACAAACACAAATCAAGCCGGCAAGACAAGGAACCTAAGTGCTCAAGTCGAAGATCGATGCTCCCGCTCTCAAATCTCATGTCCCTAGCTCAAACAATCGAAGATTGAAGCTTGGAGGCAAAGGGGGAGAGAGGGTGGGTGAGTCACAGCTTGAAGAGAGTTGGGAGAGCAGAAATGAGTGTGCAAAGCTTAGGCAACGGTTAGAAATGAAGTGAGTGGCTTATATACTCGAGCTCGGACGAGCCACCGGAAGTTCTGGTGGACGCCACCGGAACTTCCGGTCAAATGAGATCAGACCGTTGGGCTTGTCAGTCAACTCGGGCCGGTCCGTACCGGAACTTCCGGACGGAGCCCGAAACAGTTTTCTCGAACGCGGGTGCGCGCGCCAACTGCACCAACCGGAACTTTCGGTGCCTGACCGGAATTTCCGGTGAGTACCGGAACTTCCGGACCGAGACCGGAACAGTTTTCTCGAACGCGGGCGCCAGCGACCGGAACTTCCGGTGCGGTACACCGGAACTTCCGGTGCACGTCTCTTCAGTCTACTAAGCTTCGACAAGAGCACTTTTTATCCCTATTTTGCCAACTAAATTTGTATCCCTCTTGATAGTGCGGCGTTGCCTACGACTCAAATCAAAATAAATGGTGTTGAAGCCCTTGAGTCGAAGCGCCTTTCGTCCATCAAAATTTAGGGTGATATAATTCACCAAATATTCTTTTTCAATTCCATCAATGGACTAACACCTGTAGATTACACTTGATAAATATGTTAGTCCCTAATTTGATTGTCATTAATTATCCAAAACCCACATCGGGGGCGAATGCACTTACAGTAGCACTCGTCGCGCGCATGGAGCCCATGGCGGTGCTTCCTGTCCACGGTCCAGTGCCTTCCCCGGATCGCCAGCCATAGAAATAGTTTGACACGTAGCGGTGCCCAGGTGCTCCAGATCCGGGTGCACCCGGGGATCGGGTGCGAAGGCAGGTGTAGCGCCTTGTAAGCAGAACTGGAGGAGTATGTCCCCTGTTGTGTCCATCTCCATACCAAGCGGTCCGCGTTGCCGTTTAGGGTTTCCAGGGCGACCAAGTCCTAGAGACGCCGGTATTGCTGCGTTGCCGGGACAAAGATGCCTCCAGTGATTTGGCGTACCCAAGCGCGCCCCTGCAGGCCATCGGCCACGGTTGTCTGCCGGATGTCCCTGCGGCTGACATAGCTTAGCAAGCTTGGCGCAATGTGCTTGACCGCCTTGCCTTGGATCCACCTACCCGTCCAAAAGGCGGTGGATCGACCATCTCCGAGGATCGTGTAAGTGGACGCCTCAAAGAAGCTTTGGACCTCATGGGGCACGGATAGCGGCAGCTCGGCCCAGGCCCGACTCTCATATGCCTGTTGCAACCATAGCCATCGTGTTTGCAGTGCGATAGAGGAGAGTCATAGATCCGGGATGCCTAGGGCCCCTAGTGTCGGTTGGCATACGGAGGGCCAAGCGACCATGCACTTTCCCCTGATGCTGCCTTCCTTGCCTGTCCACAGAAACCTCCTACAGATGGCATTGATTTCCTCGATTGCCCACGGAGGCAGACTGTCGGCGATGATGGTGTAGATCGGGATTGCGCACAACACCGACTTGATCCAGATGAGCCTTCCGCTTCTGTTCATGAGGGGTCCGTGGCAGGCCGGCATACGTCTGGCGACCGCGTCCACTACGGATTGGATCTTGGCCTTGGGCACTTTCTTCACGCTCAGAGGGAGGCCGAGGTATTTGATGGGAAGTCCACGATCTGGCATCCCAGGATGGCCTGCAGCTGCTGCGTGTTGCCTTCCGGGACGTGGATCGGCGTGATGGAGCATTTCCCCAGATTCGTCCTTAGGCCGGAGGCGTCGCTGGAGATTTGTAAGATTGTTTTTATTGCATTTGCCTCTCCTGCGCTCGGGTGCATGAATATTTTCATTAGTTAAGGTGCCAACTAAACAAATAGTGATCTGGTATTGGAATTAAAGAAGAGAGAGATAGATAGAGAGGTTGAGGGAGAGGGAGAGGGAGAGGGAGAGGGAGAGAGTAGATAAAAAACTATGTCCACACGACGAGAACCAAGACATGAAGATGTGTGGACAAATTTTTTTTTGAAGAAACTTCCCATTGGAAATATGGTGCCTATGTGTAGTGGCTACATAATTTAATAGGCATAGAAGCTACCTGTGGTTTGTAGCATTGGCATTTGTCTTTCCGGCCGAGGGCACTGCAGGGTGCAATCACCAACGGCCACCTCACCACGCCGTACAACCCCATCCGACGTCCCCAAGCCCCAACACACATCCACCTAGGGACCTGTCGCCCCTGATCTGATTGGAGAGCAACCAGATCCAGCTATGGTGGCCTTGGATCGACGTGCCACCACCTTTCTAAGGCCGTATCCGCTGGCATGAAACACACCAAGTGCCTACCACCGGGCATAGAAGAGAAGAAAACAGAGAGTGCTTTGCCTTTGTCCTCCGGCGCATGGGCATCTGACAACTGGCTCTAGCAGCGGCTTGGCAGGGACGAGGGCGTAGAGGGCCTGGTCGGTGGCGGTTGGGTTTCTACCTGGGTGTCCATGTCCCATGAACGGCGACACGGCGGTGAGAGGAGGCCTACTTTTCGTCTTAAACGATTATTGCTTTCACTACCATAATCTTTTAAAATACTAAGTATTACCAAAGGATGCAAAAACTATTATTCAACCAGTGCTGTTCTTATTACCTTGCTAATAATCATTGTTGACGTAATTCCTTCTTGATATATGCATTTCTGCCAAGGTTTTTGCCCTAATGCATTTGTGGATTTGCTGACTAAACCTTCCACATATGGTCTTACCTTACGCTATCTGACAATGGTTTGCTGCCAGTTATAGAACAAACCCAACATACCCGAAAGTAGTTGCATTTACTGTGACAATTCCTAGTCTAGAGTCTAGAATGATCAGTATTAAACTTGATTCTTCGGGCATCCTGTTTGCTATTTTTCTCAATATATTACCAAACAACACACAATATGGAGAAAGTCAGGGGTAAACTAAGATGAAGCGCTTGCCTAATGACAATAACAAAAGCTGTGCAGAGAAGCCAACTCTTTTGCTCCTTTAATACATCTCAAACATGGCACAACCAGTTGTGTAAAAACATACAAGCATTTTTTTCGGGGCTAAATATGTCAACTGAAAAGCTTGCTGTGCTAGCCTTTTTTTTATGTCGTTTAGTGAAATAACCCATGATTGATAAGAGTATAATGCAGACTGGGCAAGAACGACCATGGGAATACATCTCAATGTAATGATTCAAGATCCAAGAATCAAGAGAGTGAAGGGCCAATTTATATGCTTTCCATGCCAAATACGGCACAAGCAATAGAGAAAGGAGAAAATGCACAACCTATTCGTGGTGCAGAACAGAAGGAAAAGAAGAGAAGGGCTATTGAGCATATAGCTTCATGGTTCAATGAAGCTGGGATACCTTCTTATACTGCTTGTCTTAAGAGTTTCGATTCAATGTTAGAAGCAATTGCACAATGCGACCCTGGTTTACAGGGACCCTCTCTCGATGAGCTTGATGGGCCGTTACTTCAGAGGCAAGTTTTAGCATTCAATGGTTCAATTGAAGTACTGAAAAAATCTTGGGTGTCCGAAGGCTGCTCTATTCTGGCTTATAAAGAAATTGGGGATGATGGAAGGTACATATTGAATCTGGCGGTCGATTGTTCACATGGCGTGTCTTTTCTTCGTTCCATCCAATTACCTTCAGAAAGCTATGATGGACCATTTGTTTGTCAACTAATTGACTCTTGTATTGAAGAAGTTGGAGAGAAAAATGTGGTGCAGGTCATTGGAAACATTAATAAAGACACGACAACAGAAAAACTGCTTACAGAGAGAAAAAACATATTTTGGACTCACTGTGCTGCAAGTTCCATTGAAATGATGCTTCAAGACATAGGGTATATTGGTTTAAGGAAAACAATCGCTAAGGCAAGGTCACTCACAGCTTTTATTTATGCACAAGCAAATTTGTTAGACATGATGCGCCAGTTCACCAACCAGTGGGATTTGGTTCATGTTGGGGTCCCCTATTATACCACACATTACTTAAATTTAAGGAGTCTTTATGATAAAAGGATTGAGTTGAAGACTATATTTGTTTCTAAAGAATGGGAGGACAACAAGTGGTCGAAGAAAGCAGTGGGCAAGAAATTCTATAATTTGGTAGTTAGCAACGAGTTTTGGAATGATGTGCTCTATGCTATAAATAGTATTGAGCCACTCGTGGAGGTCCTGAGGAGGATGGGAAGTGGCAGACCCTATATGGGATACATATACGGTGAACTTCTGAATGCTAAAAAGGAAATTGCCTTCCGCTTTGAAAACAAGGAAGAGCACTATTTGCCAATATGGGACCTTATAGATTCTGGCATTGATCAGTTCGTGAAGGAACCATTGCACTTAGCTGGTTATTATTTGAATCCCTTGTTCTACTACGAAAACAGAAATGATATTGAAAAGATAGAAATCTTCAGAGATGCACTTGTTGATTGCGCACGCAAGATGTACCGAGATGAGTCTACACAAGAGAAAATTGTGCATCAATTGAACCTTTATAGTACTGCTTCAAAGAGTTTTGGAACGGTTCATGCCATTAGTACTCGGATGAATCTTGACCCAGGTAACTTTCTTTTGGGATAAAGCATCTAGATGTTTTTCGGTTTGTTTGTTAATGTTCACAATGTAGTCTTGTTTAGTCTAATATTCATGCTAACTCTTTGTCCTCTATGTAGTTTCCTGGTGGCAATCACATGGTGGTGTGGCAAAGGAGTTGAGCGCAATGGCACTGAGGATATTGAGGCTAACCTGTGGCTCATTGGCCTTTGAGCCAAGTTGGATTGCAATGGTAACATAGTGATAAGCTAGTTTCAAACGTTCATCCATCAGTTTTTCAACTTATCATTTCATTTGTGCAACTCTTAAGTGGTAACTAAGAAATTCTGTTACACTCCTCTGATCCCTTTTCAGATCCATAAAAAGAAGCCATCTTGGATTGAACATAAGCAATTTGAGGATTTAATGTTTGTCACTGTCAATCAAAGGATACAAGGGAAAGCTCAAATGAGGGAGAGAGATCCTGTACTTGCGTACCTTCCCCGTGAAGATGAACCATTTGAATGGCTGGTGGGCATGCGTCGCTTCGATGCCCAACTTCCGTGGTGTAGGGATTTGCTGCTGGCCCGAACAAGAAGCAGTGATGGAGTAGGTCTAGCCAGGCTGGCAATTGAGGCAGAGTATGTGACATCCGAAGAAGATGATGATGAAGCATCAAGGCACTCCATCAAAAGGAAGACGTCATCTGGTGCTTCATGCTCAAAACAAGAGAAGAGACCATGTCTGGTCAAAGGAAATGTGAAAGATGAGTGTGAGGGGAGTGATGGAAACATGAGCTACTAATCTCTGGTGACATTCTTGGCCTTGTATGATCTATTAGCTTGGAAGGTATGTTTGTGGTATGTGAACTCTTAGGTGTTGCTGGCTTTAGGAGTTTGGAACTCTGTTACTTCTGTTAGGTTGTTAACTGACTGATGTCTGTCACTATCTGAAATCTAAATGCTTGCAGTCAGATTTGGTTGTTCCATTAAAAAAAACTCAGACTCCCGTTTGTCAGATATCAAGTTTAACATCTAGTGAGCTAATTCATGGTTGCCCGTTCATTACTGGAACCCCTAGATGGAAGTATCCGTCCCTCCTTTTAGTAGTTTAACGGAACAAAGGTTTCCGACTTCACAAACGTGAGAATATATTTACAGTAGCGAACTAAAACCACCAGCTTCCTACGACTTACAGAAAAGAAGCTTTGAACATGGATTCATTTGGTTAAAAAACAAAGTGGGATAACCAAATTTTTAGAGAACGGAGAGGTTAACCACAGGATCACTAGCCTAATTTACATGAACACCAATTGAATTAGGTGGATTAGGCTACAAATTAACCATATCTGGAGCTAGGTAGCCAGCTATCAGTGATGAACTTGATGAAGTAATGCTGATCTTGATGATGCGCCACCTCCAGGATGTCAATGGTGCTCACGTTGGCTCACCGGCAGCAGTTGTTGTCAATGAGGTGGAGGCTTTCAGGGTGATCCGGCACTTCTCTGGATTGGTGAGTTAGGGTAGGTTGATGAGTGGATTTGCGTTGGTCTACACTTGTCAACAATCCAGAGAAGTGCCGTTCACCCTGGGGCTGCAACCGTCGGTTGGTGGAAGTGACCTAGACTCCCTTGGTCTGAATGGGCCTGTGTTGGTTGGGTGGCTAACTCCCAACCAGGCTCTAGGAAGCCCACTTCTACTTGTTCCACTTCTAGTTGTTTGGTTGCCTGCAAATAGCTCGTAACCAGGCTCTGGAAAAACGAGATGGCATTCCGTTTTTCCATGGCCAGGCTTGGGCCAGCTCGCTGACCGATTCCCGTCACCCCTCCACTCCCCAGTGGTGAAGCTGAGCAAAATAGAGGGTGGTGCAACTACAAAAAAAAGTGATTAAGAGGTTTACCGAAAATAAGTATCATTAGGATGGTAAAAAAACGTTAACAGAGGCAAAATACATCGTTTAACTTCAAGTCCTGAACATCTTCGACAATTTGACGCCCTAAAAACAAAGAAAACGAATGACTTGTAGTTGAAATTTAATTTTTTGCAACCAAAAAATAAACAAATAAAAATAAATATAATCAATGACCTTTAATCTTCATCTTGAAATCTACATCCTTGCATTTTCATGAAGCGACGAACCATGGCGTCATTCATGACTTTCATCATCTCTTCTTTCTCCACATAGCAAATAAGGCAATTATTCATAAATTCATCACCAATGCGATTGCGCAAATTTGTCTTCACAATCTTCATGCCAGAGAAAATCCTCTCAACTGTAGCAATAGCAACCGGCAACACTAGTACAAGCTTCATGAGTCGATAAACTAATGGATATCGTTCATGTTTTCTAGCCTCCACCATTCTTTGAGAAAGCTCAGCAACAGTTTGTAGGTTAGAGAACCTATCATCATCTTTCACATCAGATATGTAGACGCCAAGATGGTGGCTAAGGTCCCTCAATTCCCCGGAATCAAAATCATGTGGATAAAGCTTTGTAAGGCTCATCAAATTCTCCAAATTAAAATCATGAAATGAGTCTCTTGGACTAAAAGAAGCCGAGCAAATAAGCAACTGAGAGGTTGTTTCATTGAAGTGGTTGTCAAGCTCTTGAAGTAGCCAATCAATAACATCATTGAAACAATCAACTTGATAATAATGTTTGTTTGTAATTCCAGATCTATGCCTCTTTTTCTTGGGATCAATATATTCATCTTCCATTTCTAATTTGGAAATATTATTCTTGTCACAAAATTCATACACCTCATCTAATAATTTTTCCCCATTTTTCTCTTCTAAGCTCATCTAGTTGGGCTCTAGTTACTCCCACACATTTAATAGTATTCACTATGTCCTAATCCTTCCATTGCAGTGCCAATGACAAGACATTTGTGGTTCCCAATATAGTCAACATGAGATGCAAATAGAAGACAAAGTCTAGAAGATTTGATGCTTGGTCTCTATTTTTCCAGTCCTTTTTATCCTTTTCCATAATTTCTAGCACCTTGACTATTGTAGAAAACATGCCAACCAAACTTTTGAGAGACTTATAATGGGAACTCCAACGAGTATCCCCAGGTCTTTGAAGACTTTATTCTTGATTCAATCCTGTTCCAGTTTCAAGTTGCCCACACCCTAGTGCCTTGCTCATTTCTTTAATTAACACATATAAAAGCAGCGTAAATATGTACTGCACTGTCGCAGTCTGCAACCTAAATAGCCTAACGATGGGACACAGTTTGAGCTCTAATTGTATATGAAAATTAGATTAATTTGAGAAACAGAAAAAGAAAACATGAAACGGCATCTAATCTTACCTTAAAATATTATTCTTGCTTGTTGGGTGATGCCGTGCAGCCGTGATGGGGATTGGGGTTGAGGAGCTGTGCTGCTGTGGTGTGGTCGCCTCTCGCCTGTGCTCTGCTCGGATTGGATTCACAGTCACGGAGCTTGCCGGCTCCTGCTGGATGCATGATGCGTGAAGGAGAGGGATGAGGGAGGCGAGACAAAACCCCATGGAGTCGTGACTCGTGAATGCTGGCCGGCAGCCGCGACGGAAAACGAAGCGAGCGAAGCTAGAAATTACGAGAATCAATGTCTTTCCTGGCTTCCTTGATCCACGCTAGCTAGGCTGTGGGTGGTGCAACTTATTGGGCTTTGGAGGGTGCATATAGGGCCAAAACTTAAGTGCTATAAGGTGATTACAAAAATCAGGATGGTGCATCTGCACTCATAACAGGCAATATGCCTTCGCCACGTACGGCGCGGGCAAAGCCGTCGGCGAGCAGCGTGGCGTCCGATCGGAACAGCCCACGGCGCCGTTAAGCAGGCCCATGAGGAGGACGCGGGCAGGGACGGAGCCAGGATTTGAACATAGGAGGGGCCAAGCAAACCGACAATAATTATGTGCGTCAAAATACATACATGACAAAGGTATATATAACACCCAAATAAACATTTGTGGTGCGATACAAAAGAAAGCTGAAAAATTAAAAAAAATGAAGGGAACATAAACATAACTAATTACTCACAGGTCTCTAAGCTTCATCCAATCATTATAACTCTTAGGCCAAAAAAAAATCACGGTAATAGCAAGTAGTTAAATGGTGGAAAAATTAATTAGCCCTAGATCCTTAACGTTAAATGCAAACAATCGGTCACTTGTTGTTTAGCCTCAGACAAAACGACAATTTAACCATGTAAAATAGCCGTATAAATAGGTTAAACAGATGATTAAACAGAACATCATACCTCTATGTTGCGTTTAAATATTGAGTACATGGGCTAAACGACCGCTTAGAAGAACATTGATAGGACACATAGGAGATAAGGAAGATAATAGGAAGACAAATGCTAAATAAGATAGATGTCACTGGAGATCAAAGCAGAGGGATCAAACAAGCAAAGCACAAATTTTCAATCAACTAGCTTATTAGAGTGTGTGCTAGGAGGCCAAATTAACTAATGTTTGATAGCAAAAAAACAAAAGAGATGGAAAATTTATTTATATAAGATACTATTAAAGATTAATATGGAGTGAGAACAAAAAGAATAGTATAAGTAGCACTCTATCATTAACTAGCTAATTAGATAATTATAAGCACCTAATTATGGGCTGTATTACAGGAGGTGTATGGGAAGGTTGGGGGGTGCCAGGCCCACTCAGCCCCCGCTTCCCTCCGCCACTGGACGCGGGGGAGGAGTACGGCGGCCCCGTCGTTCGTGCCAAGCGGACGAGAATGGGCGGGGACGGAGATGGGGTATGGTTCCATCGATCCATTGCAGGGACAGTGCAAGCGGCTGGCTCCGCCGATGGAGAGGAAGCTGAGGAAGAGAAGGTCGTCCTGGTGCCGACCGCTGCGGCGTTCCCCCACGGCATGTCCGCTGCCGCCGCCGCGGGCCCGGCGCTGACATGGTCGGCCACG
The DNA here is from genome assembly GCA_038087645.1 of Saccharum hybrid cultivar R570. Classification (NCBI taxonomy): domain Eukaryota; kingdom Viridiplantae; phylum Streptophyta; class Magnoliopsida; order Poales; family Poaceae; genus Saccharum; species Saccharum hybrid cultivar. The sequence goes on along the minus strand of JAQSUU010000066.1, from coordinate 26,385,720 downwards.
ACCGGGAGCCTTGATGGCGTTTCAAAAACGTCCAAAAATCGACTGAAACAACCATCTTCTCCCATCCCTATCTCCCGATCCAATTAGCAAAAATCTAAACCAATTGTACCGTGTTGTAGAGCTACATGAGTGCTACAACATTGCTTAAAGGTTCAGAGTCTAACTCGGATCAGAGTGGGAGCAAGAGAGCTCCAAAGTAGGGGACTTGCAAACTGAAACTGAAGTTCAGTAAATTTAGTTAAGTCACCCAAATTGAAGTTCAGTAAATTCAGTTACAGCTGAACATTCGGGCATTAACAATGCAGGAAACTCGTTCATTTGTGAAATCAGTCATGGCTTTGGCAGGAAATTCGCGATGAGGTTAGGGGCAAGTTGCTTGCATCCTCCATTGGGCACTTGGTCAGATTACAGTGATAATTAAGTATTAGATGCTTGCACTCCTGGCCTTCTCTGCTTTTGAAGCAAAGATTTTTGCCTGATGCAGGCTTTTGCCTATCTATCAGTCTTCGTTAGCAATCCATTTTTTTTCTCCTAAACCCTTCTTTGCCTAGTTAGGCAGGGAGGTTGCTTTTGGATGCGCCCCTCCTTTGCAGATTGTTATCCTTCTATGTTAGAATGTGTCTCTCGGCTCATCACCTGTCCCCTTCTGTAGCGTCTTTCTCTATTGCTGGCACCTCTATTACTTGTCTCAAGGGTGGTAAACTTACTACTTACCTGCATAAAGAAGAGGTGACTCCATCCAAACCAAACCAATCAATCAAATACACTAGTTGCTAGCCATATTTAGATAGTGTAGGCAATCAAACAAGTCCATCTTAGCTCGCTGAAGGCAGTCTTAGGCTAGCCTGACTTGATTTCTAGCCAGGCTAGAAGGGGCCAGATAACCAAACAGACCCAATGGGTGTGTTTGGTTCACTTCCTTGCTAAGCTTGACTAGCAAAACTAAGACATGCTAGCTCTAGCCAGCCTTAGCCAATGCAAATAACACATGTTTGGTTGCTTGTACTGCCTAAGTTTGGATAAGAATTAGTGTGTTTGGTTGCCTAATTTAGTTTGTATAGAATAATCTCTTCCTTTAGATGGTAATTTTACCCCTTTGAAGATTTTAGTCGAACTAGTGGTGGGCAGCACCTCGACAAAATCAGCGATGGCTAGCATGGCAGCAGCACCTCGGCGATGGTGAGTATGGTAGCAGCACCACGCCACACATCCCCTGCTGCTTGCCGCACGGGACCTCCACTGCACGCCATGGAACCTCCACCGCACGGGACGCCGCGCTGCACGGGACCTCCACCGCTCCACCGCGCCATGGAACCTCCACCGAACGGGACCTCCACCGCACGTCGCGCCGCACGGGACCTCCACCGCTCCATCGCGCTGCACGGGACCTCCACCGCACGGACCAGCTGGCGGGCGGGGCCAGGGCCGAGGGCGGCGAGGGCACCGGGATGTGGGCGGGGCCGGGGCCGGGGTGGTGAGGGTGCCAGATCTGGTCGCGGTGGCCGCTAGATGGAGCTGCGAGCATTTCAGGAGGACAGGAGGTGAGGGGAGCGGGGGTGCGGCGTAGACAGAGCCTGGCTCCGCGAGAATGCTAGATGTGGTCGTTCCCCGCAAGCCAACTAATCCGTACGAAATGGGCTTGTGCAAGCCTAGCTAGTAGGCCTTACAGAGAACCAAACAAGCCCAAGTTGCATTGTACAAGTCAGGCTAGGGGCTAAGCCAGGAACCAAACACACCGAATATGTTCAGGCGTTGGCCCATTCCCTCTACACATGAGATCACTCTTTATCAACACAAATTAATCAATGAAGTTTCACAAGACGCCTAATTGGTTCCCAATGTTCCGATTTGACCATCCCATGGTGCCGTGGAGCTCCTTTCTTGCTCATGTACTGTACAGTCTACCCACATCCTGCCAAAAGAAAAACCTTATGCTTGCAACACTTTTGTTATGGCTCCCTTTAATAGTACAATCTTCGTTCTTTTTTACATGTTACATTAGCTTTGTCCTATGTCAAACATTATTATCTTTGACCAACTATTTTAAAAAATCCTTATAGATTCACAATATATAAATTATATATTATAAAAGTATTTCTCACAGTGAAAATCTAAAAACATAAACTTTATGACATGAGTCTATATAATTTTTTTAAAATCAATGGTCAAAGATACAAATGTTTGATTAGGGCAAAGCTAATATGACATCTAATTAAAAAAACCGGATGGAGTAGCTCTTCACGTCATAAAAGTTTCTACTAATGCAAATGGCATACTTATTAGTGATTGCATATCTTTTGATCCTGCTGTGATATTCACGAAGTCATTAGTAATCACACGGTATATACAGCTATATACTTTCTCCGTCCTGTAATATAGTTCATTCTAGCATTCAAAATTTGTCTTCAAATATAATGCATTTTGGAGGACAAAATCCAATTTTGCATTAAATACTTTCCATTTACCAACCAATCACCATTAATCATGTTAATGATAGCATCTGATTAGAAAATAAAATAGGGGTACATGCGTCTTTTATGGTCTCTCTTAATTTGTCTTAAAATTCCTAAAATGCACTGTATTACAGGACAGAGGGAGTATGGGCTTATTGTCATAATTGCCTCATCCTTAGGCACTGTAAAAACAATCTGGTAATGGAGTTAAGTTGCTTGAGACGTAGGGATAAGAGTCTTTCAGATTTCCTATAAGAAGTTGCTTGAGACGTACGGATAAGTGTTTCGGATTTCCAGCAACTATGCATAAACCCGGACTTCCTCAAGATCAATGTTTTAGCTTTTGAGCTCCTACTAACTATGATTGTTTTCTAATGCAAATTTATGGTACGAATTCTTTGGCTTAGCACTTTTCCAATACGTGGATTGAATAACTTGGTGTTTTCTAGGTAGCCCTACGTACACGCATAAGTAAGGAAGGTTAATAATACAAAGCCTGGTGCTGGTCGTAAGGATTTGTAGTCCATCCCTCAGCCAACCTATATATTAGTTAGCTATTTACTATTAATACACGATATACCTCCTTTTCTCACATAGTTTTGTGGTTTCTATGCATAAGCCAGCTTTCTCTCTCTTCTTCCCTTTCATCCACCTCAGCATTACAGCTTTCTATGCATAAGTTTTGTGGCTGTCTTTATGCCATATATAATTTCCCGGGCCGCCAGCATGCGAGGCCCCTGACTGGCTGCTGCGTTCTGCATTGCCGAGGTGCCGCCACCTCCACCGAGTCCCTTCCATCATGATAAAGTAAACTATTATTGAGTCAAAAAGTTTTTTCAAATAACATTATTGAGTCAAAAGTTGGTGAAAAGAATGTGGTAAGAGTCATTGGTCGGTCAATTTGTTTCTTTTGTTTCTTGGCTTTTTAACCCTGTGTTACCTAATCCTGTAGTACGTTACAAACTAGGATCAACAAAAGATGCAAATTAAAATTACGAAGACAAAATCATAAAATTAGAAAAGTAGCTATAAAATTACAATCGGACTCTATAGCTGGCATGGGACAAAAACACCAAATTTCGTATCTATATTTTTACTCTTTATCCATAAGAAAATAAGAAATCAATTCTTTAGTTTTCGCGGCAACACAGGGAGGTTAATTACCTAGTAAACTATGGATGTGGAGGACAAAACATATCTACATCAGTAACTGATATGTGGTTATCACAACAAGATAGAGTACAAGTATCTGTTGTGTCTATTGTGTTAGAAAATGATCAAAGTGTAAAATGTGTAATTTAATACAAGTAATTTTTATTAGTTTGAGATATTAATTAAACAGTAATAATGCATATGTCTCCTAAGATTCTATCCTGTATGAGAGCATGGGTTGGAGAACTAGTGTACTCCATTATCTATTATTGAAGTGCACAAGATTCTTTTATTTTAGTTATGGAAGGAATGTTTCTTCTTATCTATATAAAATAAAAAAAAGAATATACTCCCTCAGTCCCAAATGATAAGTCATTCTAACTTTATTGGAGAGTCAGTACATCTCAACTTTGACTAAATTTATATAAATAAAATAATAATATTTATGATACCAAATAAGTATCATTAGATTCTTTATTAGTTATATTTCCATATTATACCTATTTAATGTCATAAATCTTTGTAATTTCTCTATAATTTTGGTCAAACTTGAGATATTTTGACTCTCCAAGAAATTTGGAATGACTTATTTGGGATGGAGGGAGTATCAAATTTTTTGCATGACAAAATAAATCAAAATTCCAGATTCTAGCATAGTAGATGAATAATTGCAGATAGATTATTATAGTTTTCTAATTATCCTCACATGACTAAGGACCTATTTGGATCACCTGACTAAAGTTTAGTTCATCATTGGATAATAGACTAAACGTGGATTAATTAGTTTTTGTCATGGTTAGTTCATGTTTAGGTCTTCTATTTGATACCCGAAACACGTACTAATAAAGTTTAGTTTAGTCCATCCAAACACGTCCTAATACTGCAGTATATACGAGGAACATCTGGGCTTAAAATGAGCGGCAGAGACTTGAGGATTCAAGGTCCATGTATATTAACTTAAGTACTTAACTAGGGATCAAATGGTTCGAATCGCATAAATGAAAAACTCAAGAATTGCTTCAACTGCTGTACGTGAAGCATTTTCCTTTAATTTAATTTGCCATTGGACAACCCATCTGTTCTCTATTTCTCTTTCTCCTCCGAATAATAACCTTTCACTTTCTCTTGCCGTGTTTCTCCCGCAAGGAAACAAGGCGCCTCGCTTTCTTCCATTTCCACCACAAATCTTTCTCTTGTCTGTGCTACCCAGCAGGGTCACGGTGAGCCCACCAGCGAGGTATGGAGCCTTTCCGAGCTCGATCTGATCATAGAGCACGCAACGTCTCAGTGGACCCGATGATGGAGGAGATTGCTGCCTCGCTCGTGGTCTGTCGGATGGCCGCCAGTGACCGCCTCGGTATCCCTGCCTAGACGGCAACGGGCTTTGCTCCATGACCGCCTGACCATGGTCAGGCTCAGGTCATGCCACTTCGGGTGGCGCATACCACCCCCTTAGGAGCTGCCGCCCCTACGGAGGACGAGGAGGGCGGTCCGCCTGAGGCCATGGCGGTTGCTGACATGTTCAGTATGCCGCCTCGGGAGGACCGCATGGTCGATGTTAGCGACAGCTCCATCGCATGCCGTCTCAAGAGCTTCACCAAGCGCGTGCTGAAGAAGGTTGGCTTTCCGCTTTTTGTGAGCTGCCCAAGCAGCCACCTGCTAAGCCGGTAATGTCGTGGCGGAGCAGACGGTTGGTAGCTCAAAGCCTCTCTCGAGTACCTGCTTCCAAGCGAGGTGAGGTGTTGATCATGCAGCATATGGGCTACACTAAGGGTCCATCATCGCTATCCGCGTCAGAGCTGGAGGCCTTTGACAAGATCTTCGACGACATCCTGACTGCGTCCAACGTCGAAGCGCTGGACGCGCTCTTCCCGGATGGTGAAAAGGGCTCGTCCAGGCAGCTGCGAAGACGCAAGGCCATCACCTAGGTTGTTCCGCTGCGTTGGTATTGATTGCATCCTTTTATGTAATACCGAAACTAGAGGCCTTTTGCTCGGATGGTCCAGCTACGATTATTTTAGGTCAGCCTTCTTTGACGCTCGGTAGATACGCATGGTCTGTATGTTTAAACTCTTCGTCTTAATACAGTGATACGTAAATCTTTTGTGTATTCGAGAAAAAATCTTCCGTCAGACGAATGCTCACCGGTCCAGTACCACCATTACGTGCGTGAAAGGTACGGTGCAGGTGCCGTCTTGCACGCTTTTAATTTCACCGCGCGTCACGGTATTCAAACCATCATGATCGACATACCGGCAGGCGTCAGCTGTGGAGCACAAAGGCCACAACCCTGCGACGTACGACGCCTCACGATCACAATTCACAACGACGCCTCCGATCCTTGTATTCTTCCACCAGCGCACGCCTCCGTCTCGGTCTCGGTCTCGGTCTCGATCTCGGCATGGCAGCAGCGGTGCGCCAGCAGCTCGCCATCAAACTCCGCCTCGCCGCGAGTCTCCTCGCCCTCTTAGTATTAGCGCCGGCGGTTGTGAGGCGCGCAGAAGCAGCCGCACCTTTCTTGCCGTGGCAGAAGTGCAGGAACAGCGGCAGCTACGCCGCGAACAGCACCTACCAGTCCAACCTCGGCAAGCTGTCCGCCACCGTCCCCGCCAACGTTAACGCCTCCCGGAACCTGTTCGTGGCCGACAGGATCGGCGCCGCGCCGGACGTGGTCTTCGTCCTCGCGCTCTGCCGCGGGGACATCAACGGCTCCGCGTGCGAGTCGTGCGTCGCCAAGGCCTTCCAGGACGCGCAGGAGCTGTGCCCCCTGGACAAGGACGCCACCGTGTTCGAAGAGCTCTGCCACATCCGCTACTCCGACCTCAACTTCCTGGCCACCATGGACAACGGGGAGCCCATGAACGTCATGAGCGCGCTGCCAGCGCCGGTGCTCGCACCCACTCCTTCGCCAGTTACGCCGGCAGCGACCCCAGGAGGTGAGACGAATCCCTTAATTAGTCAACTTTATTTTAGCACTTTCTCATAAAAAAACTTTATTTAAGCACTGCGTACGTCATAAGACAATCGAGTTTATCCAGTGTCAGTTTGAAGTTTCAACAGCCACGTCTAGAAACTGTTTTTTTTTTTTTTGGTTACGGAGCATCTCCAAGAGTTCTCAATAAAGCCTCCCAATCTAAGATTTTTGACAATAATAGAAAAAGTCCATCTACAAGAGTTTCAATCCCACCTTCCAATTTTTTGGCACTCGGAAAAAATCACCGAACGTGCGAAAATATGCACGCGTCATCTACGCGCGTATCAGTGTCCCAACCTAAGGTGGAAAGGCGTGAGAAAGAATAAAAAATAGGAAGGGTTTCTGGTGCAAATATACAAGAGGGGAAGAATATATAAAAGTGGTTAGGATAATTTAGAAAGAGTATAAGATTCCTGATTTAAAATTATCTTCTATATTTTAGGAGTGAATTATCGGAAATTGTTGGAGATACTCTTATTTATTCCTCTCAAATACATATTCGCGAGTTGGAAAACTCTAAGAAATTCTTGGGAACTCTCGGAGATGCTCTTACCAAGGTCGTATGGAGATGGTTGCGGTTTCCTTGGGCTGTGGCTTTGGTCGGTGGACTTTGGGGATGGATTTTACTGTAGGTGTGTTGCTTGTAAGCCAGTCTCCATAGAAGTTTCATGAGAGTTTGATGAACATTAAATAAGCTAATATAACATAATATAAATAAAGCAAGAGATGATAAAAGTTTTCTGATGAAATGATTTTCGTGAGGATGAAACTTATTTTCACTGTTTCCTAAGAGTCTTGAAAATAGGAGCATGAAACTCCCACTAGGACTGGTCTTAGTTGCTAGTCATATAGGTTTGTTAGAAATTTCTCTTGATGTTAAGGTTATGTTTGATTTAGTTTGTAGCTAGAAAGTATTTCTGTTGCTAAAAAGCAGAACACCAGCTAAATGGATGAAACTTGAAGTTGCTTTTTCTAGAAACCACCATTTTCGCGTGTATAATTTTTGCAGTACCTTGGACCTTTTCGCCTTTTTTGAAATAGGTGGAAGTACAAAGCTATTTGCCATTGTTTTAAGGTAGATAAAGAGAGAGGGGCAGGTTTCATAGCCAACAGCTTACAACTTTTTCATAGCATTTTTTCCCACAACTCACAACTGAACAGGCCCAAGTTTTCTTGGGTCACAAACTATTCTTATGTAATTACTTGATGGTGAGCTATATAGGCTAAGTCTAGGCTTACTAGGATCTTATGCTGTAACTTTCTCCTCTTCGTACGGTGGCAAAAAATCATTTTTTATCATCCTCTAAAGTTTTTTGAAGTGATATCATCCTCAAAACTTGTTTATGTAGCAGTGGTTCTTATCTGTACATTTATTAAAATGCCTTAGAAAGATGTAGAAAGATTGCATGGCTCGCTCACACTACCTTGAGGCATTAGGGCGCTGCATGGAATGATGCAAATTGCCTCTAAAAGCATCTCCAGCAAACTACCTAAATAAACTATATATTCTATTTTTTATAGTAGAGGCCAAAAAATCTATTCCAATAGACCACCTGGCCACCCAAATTTCCTGGCCCCCTAAATTCCTCCTCTTACTACCTATTAATATTGGGTCAACAGGTGGCTATCCAAATTTTTCTCGCTCGTTGTTTCCACCCTGTGGTCGTGCCCGGCTGACGCCACCATCCGTCCAATGACACCTGCAAAAAGGACCCTGCGACAGCCTTTGTCCTACCTAGCGCAGCCGGATCTGGTATGCCGCTATCCCCACAAGAACTCGCTGCCCCGCTTGACCTCACTGGCACCCCTATCTGACACTGCCGCACTATCTGCCACCATCGCCCCTTCTTGGAGCACCTCTTTCTCCCCTGGCACAACCTCCTTCTCCAACGGCGGCCCACCTCCGATGACTGCCCTCCCCGTCGCGGCCCGCTCCTGATGATCGAGTTCATCAATGGTGACGAGGAAAGGAGGACGACATGTGGGTTCTATATGTCATTGACTACTAGAATGAATTTGAAAGCCATGGTTTAGGTAGTATTGATGGAGTTGGAAGCAAAAAAATGGATTATATCAAAATGGGTGGCTACCCGAAGAGCGTAGGGCCTTGTTTTGGGTAGTATTGTTACCTTGATGGAGATGCTCCACAAGTCATGGCAAACTAACCTTCTGGTGCTCATTGATAGCACTAGTGCCATTAGTAACAGGCAATCCTACAGAGATGCTTTTTTGTGTAGGTTGCTAGAAATAAAAAAAATTGTAGAGGCGGCCGCCCAATCGCTCCTAGAAATGGGATTTATAGAGGCGGGGCAAAAATAGCGGCATATACAAATCATTTTCCATAAATCATAAATCGATCGAAAAAGGAGCAATTTTTGTTTCTTAATCTTGGGAGCCCCCCACCAAGCGGTCACAAGTCCACGTAGAATTTTTCATGCGCATACAGCCATGGGGCACAAACATTCTCATATTCAGTTTACCCGATTCTAAAGTCAGTATTTAGGACCCTAAACAAATTCAAATGAAAAAAGGTTCCAACTGCAAAGATGTAAATATCACATTAGTCCAAATGGTTATGTTGTCATGCAAACACCAAAATCAAATATGGCCCTAGCATAGGTGTCATTTTCCTTACACTACCCAAAAGAAACACACACGGTGGGAGAGCATGAGAGAGAAGAACACACATGCTACGCTATCGGGTCTTCTCCTCAACTGGCGGTGAAAACCAGTGGTGAAAAACACTTTTACTGCTGTTTTTACTTCAGATCGGCAGTGAAAATGTTTTCTCTATTACACCACTATTAGCATTTTTTGTCATCAAACAATGATTATGGAGGATGGAGTGTGTTGTAGATCTGAATAGTAACTCATGAGAAAAGATTTTTACACAGGTTTAGGCCCTCGTGAAGACGTCCAGCGTATGTGGTTATGTTGCTTTTGTGCCATGTGTGTCAAGTGTATAGGAGAGAATATGAGACAGTATTGACCAGAGACTCACTACCCCACCTTATATAGCCTGAGAGTGTAGGGTAACAAATAAGTCCTAGCCTGATTGGTTTATAGATATGTTTTGTAGTTGGTTACAATAGAATCCTAGTAGATCGGCATAGATGTATATCTATGTCTTGTACACCAAGTTGGTGATGGTCCCCTATTTAGTTGTTAGACTCTAAGTAGTCGTCCTAGTCATCCTATGTCTAAGGAGCAGATTTTTGTCCTCCATGATGATACCTGTGGGTTGTGTAATCGTCAATAGCCCTTGAGTTCTTCATGATCAAGTTGTAGCAATTCTAATGATGTCTCAACCTTGACCAGGTCTTCCGAATTCACCTACCTTACTGTCCTTTTCCATTGCCTATATGGAGATCATGAATAACTCATGAAGTATTTGAAAAAGAATTAAGCCAAGTGATATTTATCCAAAGGGCAGAAATACCAAGGAAAGTGAGCTGAAAATGAGTTAGTATCAGTAGTATCTAATTGTTCCACGGATGGTGAAGCGCTAATGACCTGAATAACTACTATGGAACTAGAGTTTTGAGTTGTTCAGGGATTGACTAGTGGGCCACTAGAGGTGTGATATAGCTTCCCTTCTCTCTAGCTAGACCAAGCTAGGGAGGTCAACCATAGAAACCTAAAGTCAACGGATGGCAAAACCGAAGCATCGCACCACCAAATACAGCTTGGCCTCTTTTAAAGGTGAGAAAACACATTGAATCGTACTTTCCCCAAATCATATTTGTCTTCCTCATGCCCCTTCGCCTTCCAAACACTCACTATAGAATTGAGGACTTCTCTAGATGATGATGTGGAGACAGACGATGTCCCTCTCACCCTGTGGAGGAAGAGGAAGAGGGATGCCAATGTCAAGCTAGAGCAGGGTGGCTCTGGTTCATAGTCTGGGAAACACCAACTAGTGGCTCCTCAATAGCCTTCTTCGGAGCTGCCGAAGTCTATCTCAAGGGAGTCACCCATAATGATGAGAGAGTCCACTGGCATTCTGGATCAAAAGTTGATTTCGTTGGTAGAGGTACATATCTAAATTTTGAATTGCACGTGGCCACCAAGCTTTCGGTTGATTTAGGCCAGTCTCAATGGAAAGTTTGATGACGTAGTTACCAAGACTGCCATGTCAATTTTTGTGATGGTATCTATGACAACAGGTTTCATCCTGATTGTCGATGTTTTACCACCAATAGCCTGCTACGGGGATACCCAGGACAGTTGTTCGGGCTTCGGCGTATGCAAAACTCGACGGTTAACACAAGAGATAGTCGATTTATACTGGTTCGGGCCCTCATGATTGAGTAATAGCCTTTACATCGGCGTTAGCCTTTGTGTTGGTGTCGGGTATCAAAATACCAGGGTACCCAATAGACGGTGAAACATGGCACCCTGTACGATTGTTAAAACCCCACCGTAAGGGCCCCAGTAAAGTCGACTCACCAAAAGCGTGGATAGCATGTTAGTCGCTTGCGGCACAAACGACAAACTCCATCCCACCCAAGCCTTGTGGAGAGGTCTCGAGGGAGATGAGCACCTCGGGCGACATTTCTCCGCCTCGCCCGAGCCCCCACGGCGTCATCAAAAGCGCCTAACCCCCTCGGCTTACTTCCGCCTTGCCCGAGGGACACGTGTAACCCTCTGGCAAGACGGTGAGCCACGGGGACCCCCCAATCACGGCACCCGCTCCCATCGATGGGACGGACGTGACCGTGCACAGTCAACAGGAGCACGGGAACCACACCCTGACTCAACATGACCCCGGTCATTTCACCACGACAACATCCACACCTCTATAGCGACGGGGGTAACGATCACTATACCACCTAACCCCCTCTCTACGTAAATTCGGGCGCCCATGTCACCCGTCCTCAACGGCACAGAGGCGTACAGGATAAGGCATGGCCATAGCACATAGCACCAGCAGATGGAGAGGCCAAAAGATCAACGCCTGTTGCATCTCTACGCTATAGGAGAACTATTCCCACCGGATAAGGAGGACGACGGCCACGCCTGAGGCCACTTTTGTTGTTTTTCTCTTTCATTTTCACCTCTTACCACGAATATAACCCAAACCCTCCCCTTAGAAGCTATAAAAGGGGAGGCAGGGCAATCATGCAAAAGGGAGAACAGATAGATTGACTCGACTAGAGCTCACCGCAACCAAGCAATCACGCATCCATACACCACCCCTCACAAGAGACCTAGGATCCGCTCCCTCTCTCGAAAGCTTGTAAACCCTACTACGAGCACTCCGGTGCAAGGCAACACGAGCAGCAGCGAAACCCACTGGACGTAGGGCCGTTCATGCCCGAACCAGTATACATCCTTGTGCCCAGTTTGCACACCATCCAGACCTAGACGCGCGGATACAAATTTACTCGTCGCTCTGTTTAGACGCCCGGTTCTCTAGACACCGACAGTTGTATTGATTGTTATGGTCGTGTTACAGGAGTGCCCATAGCCTCTCTTTATATAGGGAGAGACGGCTATGGTGCGATTACAGTCCTAGTCGGATTCAAAAGAAGGTGTCCTGATCTAATTATAGAAGGTACTTTCTATTAGGAAACCGGCTAGTTCGGTCTATTCTACTCGGAGTCGGCGTTGTCAGTTGCCATGCCTCCTCTGTCAGGCGGTGGGCCAGGCCAGGGCCCACTACTAGTATTTGTACCGATAAGGAACCCTGTGGGTCCTGTATCGACAAGCCCCCGAGCGTTTCATGGTTGAACTCGAAAGCCTCTTTGTTTCCTGAAGCCTTGCTTGGAGAAACAAGCCTGGTCTGGGTTCTTTCGAAGAGAAACCTTGAAGTGGTCTTTCCTGAAAAATCCTTGAGTGATGTGCACTTTTTCGAAGAAAAAGGGCACTCACTGAGTGTAGACCCCAAGCCTCTTGCTATTTGAAACAAAAAGTTAGAGGGTCTTGAAAATTCTGGGTTGAAAAACTTGAAAATCTTTCCTGAGGATATGTACCCTGCAGCCCTCGAGCCAATATTCAGGTTCTTGGTGTAGAAAGAACTCAGACAGAGGGTCCTTTTGTTGTATTCTTAGGTAGTCTGTCTGTTTGTCAGAGGTGGGTGGTAGGTGGCCGTTGTGCGGTAAATGCAGTGCAATCACGGGCTGCACAGTGTTGGAATATTCGTTTGGATATGTTGTCCGTGTGCATTGTGTCTTCACATGCGGTCACTTTGCCTTTATGATTTTCTATCACTACTCTGCTCCTTTTCCTGGTGATTGTCAGGTTGGATCTGTTATTGAACTTGGTCCTTGTGCATCGCTTCTAGGTCTATAAATACCCTCCTGGTGAGCTATTGCAAATCAGTGAAGTCCTGGTGTTGAGCTTGAAGTCTATAGCCATGAATATGTTGGTTTGTGAAGTAGAGTCGCCCCCGGGCGTAGGTTGGAAATTTTGTAGACCTTGTAGCAAATGAAAGAAGTCTTGTGATAGAGATTGGAGGTAGACTAATCTCTCAGCGGTATTGCACTGGGTAGTCCATTCTGGCAGATGAAAGAAGTCTTGTCATGTGGGACTCATTCCCTCATCTAGCAGCGTCTGGTTGATCCTTTTGCTCTGCCTTGTGACTTTCGGTGTAGATCAGCACCTGATCGAGCATCACATCGAGCTTGGGTGGACAGATGCTTGTGGGCCTCACCTGGTCCATGTTGTCCTGTTGTGCTGCTGACACCAATCTTGGATGCATTGTGCTCTTCCTTTGAAGAAAACAATGTAGCCTGAGTAGAGTGTGTTCTACTGAGTAGCATCTAGTGCCCTTGTGGCACGTAGTCGTTTCCAGGGCTAAATTCCACTAGGTTCCTTGTTGCTACCTTGTTCATCGTAGTACCAAATTCGATGGGTCTTGTAAAATATGTAATCATGTATCCCTTGTAGATGTTTGTAATAAAAAATCTTGTTGCTTGGAGCTATTGTCTTGTGCATCTGTTCAAGTAGTTTTGAATGATCTTTGGGTTGTTTCTGAAATTTCTTTGCCTATATTGTAATTGCTGAGTTCTTTTCTAAGCGTTCGAGGTTGAAACTACTCGACAGCGATTTCTGTGGATGGATAAGTCTGAAATCTGCCCGTTGCACTGTTCTGTGTGAAAAGGTGTGCCGTTGTCATTTCAGCCGCGTCAGGCAGTTAATGTGAGATGGAAATCCAACCGTTGTCTTTTTGGCCGCGTCAAATGGGCTGCTTGGGTCGCATTTTTTACCGTTGTAAACGTATAAAGGCCCTCTTCTTCTTCCTCTTTCTTCACTTTCACTCTTGCCTTCCTACATTCCAACATTTGCAAACCCTAACATCACTCTCCAGAGCACCACTACTGCCGCCGCCATCGTTCTTCCGCCACCACAGGTCTACCGTGCAAGCGTCCATCGCTAGAATAGCGCCATCGTTTTATGGGCAAGAGGAAGAACTCGGGTGCATCAAGCAACAAGAAGATCGTTGAGGTTGATGAAAATCAAGTTCTTGAGGTGATCAAGAATGAGGAGTTCCTCGCCATGAAGGCTGTAGTATCTGTCTGGCCTGTCCTGACCACCAAGGGGGAGGATTTGCAAGAGTTGGACGATCAAGGGCTGATTTAGGAGAAGGATCTCACCGATTGGAAGGTGCCTAGTGAGCATCGGATACCTAATCTCGATCCCGAGGAGATCGTCCTTTTCCTGTCCTTCATTCGTGCTGGCCTTTCCCTCCCTGCTTCCCCTTTTCTGCATCGCTTTCTTCATTATTTTGAGATTTCTTTGAACCACCTTACCCCGAACAGGGTTCTTCACCTTTCTATCTTTGTTCATTTCTGTGAAGTCTTTCTTGGCATCCTTCCTTCTATCACCCTCTTTCGTTATCTTTTTCGCCTGAAACCGCACCCTCCATCCGACAATACTTCTGTCCTAGGTGGGTGTGGGATCCAGTTCTGTCAGAACAAGCAGAAGGAGTACTTTGAGTACACCTTGGTTGATTCTATGAGGGACTGGAGGTCCGAGTGCTTCTATGCCGGCAACATGTCTCCTCCTCTTACCGTGCATTCTAAAGCTGGACCGGTTATTAATGACCAGTGGGAGAAGGCGCCATTGACGACCGAAGACCTTGAGAAGATCAAGCCCTTACTAGAGAAGATCAAGGTCTTTAAGCAAAAGGGTTTGACTAGCTTTAGGATCATTGCCAACTACATCCGCCGTCGGGTTTAGCCCCTTAAGGCAAGGGAGACTTATGGCTTCGAGTACTCTGGTGCTGAAGATCCCTCCCGATTGGTGTCAGCAGAGGAGCTTTCTAAGGATGAGGTCTTGCGACGGCTTCATAGGTCCTCAAGGGTGTGAGTGTTGTCCCGCACCAAGTTGAAGAATACGATGCTACACATCCACCTCCCGCTGTAAGTTCTTATGTCTTGAATTGCGTTGTTTTTCTGTTCTCTTTGCAAAATGTCTTGATGCGAGTTGTGTTGATGCAGGGGTGGGGGCGGGGATTCGATGATTTGCCCCCTTCGCCTCCAGAGAACAATCCTAGAGTAGTAGGAGGTGGTGAGGAGCGAGGGGGTGCGATTGGAACTAGTGAGTCTCGTACTACATTTATTCTTTCTAGGGTTTCTTGGTGAACCCGATCTGCAGTACATTGATTATGTACCCCATCTTGTTCCTCGAGGCGCCCGGTTTGCTAGTAAGAGGGCGTGAGTGGATGGCTCCTCCACCAGCACATCTGTGCCAAAGAAGCCTCGACGGCCAAGTACTCGACCGAGTACTCAAAACACAGGTAACATGCTCCTAGGTGAGCGTATCATTGTTTTATCCTGCTTTTCTTTTTACCTTTTCATCCTTATCTGAGTTCTCAGTCCGTATAGATGGTACTTTGGTGGAGCTGCTTGAGGATGAGGATGAAGAGGATAGCACTGCTCTTGTCGCCCATCTGTGAGTACTTTATATTCTGCGATAATCCATCTTATTTTCTTTTAACCCTTCTGTCCTTCCCTTGCCTTGGCTATCCAACTTCTTTTGTTTTGATTCATTTACTCTTTCTTTTGTCAGCAGTCGAGGGTCAGGCCAGGGCTCAGGTGGGCCCACAACACCAATCCTGCTAGCCTTGGCGCAGGTGGACGCTGATATTTTATCTGCCGCCATGCCTTCGCCCAAGCCATCTGGTTGGCTCACAGGCATTGGCCTAAAGAAGAGGATTGCCAAGTAAGCTTATTTTGACTTGTTCGTCTGTCCTTCTGCTTTGGATCTGTTTCCTTTATGGAAGAGTTCTTTTGTACTTCTATAGGTCGTCATCGACACCTTCTCCTAGCCCCCGGTCGAGTCCTTCGCTAGCAGTTGGTCCCCTTCTACTTACTAGGTCTCAGGATTCAGAGCGGACGGTCAGTGAGGTAGCGGCAGGGGAGGCGGTGACCCAGGTTGAGCAGGCTGCTGTGGAGTATGTTTGGGTTGAAGCTTATGCTGCCCTGGATACGGCTTTGACCCCAGCGTCGACTTCTTCGCCATGTCCTTCCTTTCCTAGTCGATTTGCAAATGACCAGCATCTAGCAGATGATTGGTGTAGGAGTTTGATGCCACTCATCGCTTGTCCAAGTTGTCCACTGCTTGGGCAAACTTGTTGGCGGGAGCGGCTTCATTTGGAGAGTTGCTTCAGGTAGATGCTTTTTCTTTTTTCTCTCCTTTTGATTTAGTGTTTCTGGTTTCTTTCTTCCTTCTTATTTTTATTCTTCTTTGTATAAGGTCTTCTCTCGAGACCAGTCCACCTTTTTTGGCTCTGGTGAAGTTGAGAAGAAACTGGTCTTTGAGGTGAATCGCCTAAAGGCAGAATTGGCCAGCAAACAAGTTGATCTTGAAGCCGAGCGCCTAGGACGTCAGGATTCAGAGGAAGTCCTCCGTGCTCAAGTTGCCGAGTCGGAGAAGCGGAAAGAGGACACCCTGGCTACTTTAAAGGAAGCGTTTGAGAAGTTCGACGGCCTCAAGAGGGATTTTAAAGGTATCCGAGTTCTTCTGTACTTTCTTTCTTTCTTTGTCTGCTGGTTTTCTGACTTACATTTTTTTGTGAGAATAGCTCTTCAAAAGAACAATAAGAAGCTCTCGGACAATCTCGAGGCTATGAAGGCAACACTCCAGTTTGAGTACAACTGGGCTGAAGAGGTAACAGAACGTGCCGAGGAAGAGCTTGCTCTTGCTAGGTTGATTAGGCGCGAAGCTGGCTGGGATCTTATGCAGGCTAAGAAGACCATAGAAGACGTAACAGGCAAGCTGGCGGCGGCCACAAAGAATTGGAATGCCTTGTGGCAATCTTTCTGCTTGATCACCGACCTTCTTCGAACTTCGGCGGATGATAGGCAGTCATGGGGTCAGTTTGTGCCGCTGATCCCTTCTCGCTTTCAAGAGTTTGTTAAGAAGTGCGCCCAGGTCTGTGTCAAAAATGCCTTGGCCCAGGTCCGGGTTCTTGCCCCAAAAGTTCCTTTAGTGAAGCTTACAGAAGAAGTCAAAAGCCACAAGTACCTGGATGCTGTTGAACAAGCGGAGCCGAGAGTTGATGAGCTGGCCGAGAAGATCGTTGAAAATTTGAATATTAACATTTCTTCTCCTGATGACAGCGTCTGATTGTAAACAAACTTTGTATCTGAGTACTTTGTAGAATGATGCTTTTTGTTATCTTGTACAGACGAATCTTTCTGATATATTTTGCCTTTGGTCTTCTGTAGTCATGCGAGTAGTCGATGTTATGTAATTCTTCTGAATTGACTTTGGCACATATTTTAGCAATTTTTAGCTAAGTGCCATGTTTGTGACTTAGTGTGCTGGAGTGGGCGAGCGCAGGCTAGGTTAGCCTTCTTACTTTCATCCGGGTTGAATCACTCAGGGTAGGTCGAGTGTTCATTTCACTCTCATTCAGGTTGAATAACATGGGATATGATGAGTGTTCTTTTACTCATCTAGGTTGAATAACCTGGGATAGAGCGAGTGTTCTTTTACTCTCACCCAGGTTGAATAACCTAGGATAGGGCGAGTGTTCTTTTACTTTCATCAAGGTTGAATAACCTAGGATAGAGCGAGTGTTTATTTACTCTCATCTAGGTTAAATAACCTGGGATAGGGTGAGTGTTCATTTACTCTCATCCAGATTGAATAACCTGGGATAGGGCGAGTGTGTGTTACTCTCATCCGAGTTCAATAACTCGAGATAGGGCAAGTGTGTATTACTCCCATCCAGGTTGAATAACTTGGGATAGGGCGAGTGTTCTTTTACTCTCATCTAGATTGAATAACCTGGGATAGGACGAGCGTAGGTCTTAGTAGCCTATTTGCTCTCATCGGAGTTGGGAACAACCTAGGATATGGTGATTTTGTAAGATAAGTGTCGATGATGAACATTATCTTTATTATATTGATCATGAATCTTGATTACATAGTATTTTTGAGAAAAAATCTGTCCTATGCTCTTAGGCGTAGAATCTTCATAATTGGCTGATGTGCCATGAATTCCTGACCGGCTCGCCATCTTCTATCATCAACTCGAACGATCCTAGCGAGGCGACTTTAGAAATAATAAAGGGACCTTCCCAAGGGCTGAGTAGTTTATGGCATCTTAATCCTTGGAGATAGCGCACAGACTATAGGGTAGCATTGATTCTGACTTCTTCTGTGCTATCCAGCTCTAATCTGCGAGTATGTTTAGCTTCTCCTTCATTGTACTACTCTATCCTTGGTGAAGTCTAGATCAAGTCTGCTGGCAATACTGCTTCTGATACGTATACTAGGAAGAAAGGTGAGTACCTGGTAGCTCTACTTGTTTGAGTTCGTAGCCCCCATACTATTTTAGGCAACTCTTCGATCCATTTGGAACCGTAGTCTTTCAATTCTTCATATAGTCTGGGCTTTAATCCAGCTAGTATGAGGCCATTGTCTCTTTCTACTTGCCCATTGGCCTCAGGGTGGGCAACTGATGCATAATCAATGCTGATATCGCAATCATGTGCCCAACTCCTGAATTCGATAGCCGTGAAAGGGGAGCCCAAATTTGTAATCACTCGGTTGGGCATGCTGAAGTGATGCATAATGTTAAGGATGAACTCGACCGCTTTGGCTGCGCTATACTTGATGAGTGGTTTGTACTTGATCCACTTGGTGAATTTGTCAATGGCCACAAAAATGTACTCGAAACCACCCTTGGCTTTCTTGAGAGGTCCTACCTAATCCAGCCCCTAGCAGGAGAATGGCTAAGTAGGCGAGATACAAATAAGATTATGTGCTGGGATGTGAGTCTATCTTGTAAACATTTGGCAGCCTTTGCACTTTCTGACGAGTTTTTCCACGTCCTTTAATGCAGTCGGCCAATAGAACCCTAAACAGAAAGCTTTGCCAACTAGAGTTCTTGAGGCAACGTGATTTTCACAACATCCTGAGTGGATTTCTCCTAGGATTTCTTTGTCTTTTTCTGATGAGACGCATTTGAGTAGTCCTCCTGATGAAGCGGCTCGTCTGTAGAGTTTGTCTCCCACTAGGACGTAGTTCTTGCTTCTTTGAACAACTTAGGTAGCTTCTTCTTTATCTGTTGGCAACTTATTCTCTTTGATATAATCAATGAAAACTTGAGTCCATGAGGTGGTGATTACCAAAATCTAGATGCCTGGAGCTAGAAGTTCTGGGGTTATCTCACTGGGTTGTTTGATAGAGGGAGCTGACAATTCCTCTATGAATACATCCAGTGGGACCTTCGCCTTGTCCGATCCGAGCTTGGCAAGGATGTCTGCTGCAACGTTTGAGTCACGCAAGACATGTAGGATTTTCAGTCCTTGAAAATGTTTTTTGAGTTTGCGTACTTCAGCACAATATGCATCCATGTTGTCTTTGGTGCAGTCCCAATCTTTGTTGACTTGGTTGACAACTACTGCTAAATCGCTGTAGACGAGTAGTCGCTTTATTCCAAGAGAGATAGCTACCGAAGTCCATGGATGAGTGTTTCGTATTCTGTTTCATTGTTTGTAGCTTGAGAGTGTATTTGAAGAACATATTTGAGTTGTTTTCCCTCTGGAGATATAAAGAGGACACCTGCGCCAGCCCCGCCTAGTTTTAGTGATCCATCAAAGTACATCTTCCAATGGTTGAGGATGGTTTCTAGTGTTGGTTTTTGAATTTCTGTCCATTCTGCTATGAAATCTGCGAGTGCCTGAGACTTGATGGCCTTGCGAGGAGTGAAATCTATGTTCAGTGCCCCAAGTTCAACTGCCCACTTGAAAATGTGCCCAGTTGCATCTCGGTTGTGTAAGATGTCTCTGAGTGAAAAGTCAGTTACCACCGTGATCTTGTGACTATTGAAATAGTGCCGGAGCTTGCGAGAGGTGATCAGGAGGGCGTAGAGTAGTTTTTATACATGCAGGTACATGATCTTTGAATCTGAAAGTACCTCACTGATGTAGTAGATGGGTCATTGTACCTTGTATACATGCCCTTCTTCTTCCCTTTCTACGACAATCGCTGCGCTGACCACCATGTTGGTTGCTGTGATGTATAACATCATAGCCTCATGCTTCTTTGGGGGTGTTAGAACGGGTGAGGAGGTGAGGTACGCCTTAAGCTTCTCGAAAGCATCCTTGGCTTCCTCTATCCACTCAAACTTGCCTATTTTTTAGTAGTTTGAAGAAAGGTAATCTCTTTTCGCCGAGTTGTGAGATAAAGCGATTGAGAGCCGCCATGCAGCCTGTCAGCTTTTGCACATCCTTGAGGTAGCATGGAGGACCCATCTCTGTTATCACCTGGATTTGCTTGGTGCTAGTCTTGATCCCACGATGGCTAACTTAGAATCCGAGCAGTTGTCCAGACAGTACGCCAAAAACACATTTGTTTGGATTGAGCTTCCATTTCCACTTCTTTAAGTTCTCGAAAGTTTGCTTTAAGTCTTTTATCAGCATCAGTGGATCCCTTGTTTTCACCACCACATCATCAATGTATGCTTCTGCATTCTCGCCAATCTGCTCACCTAGGCACGTTTGGATGACTCTCTGATAAGTAGCACCAGCGTTCTTAAGCCCAAACGACATGATTTTGTAGCAGTAGGCGCCGAACGGTGTGATCAAGGAAGTCTTGTTTTGGTCTTCTTCTTGTAATGCTATCTGATGATATCCTGAGTAGCAGTCAAGAAAGGATAACAGAGCAGATCCTGCTGTTGAATCAATAATCTGGTCAATGCGCGATAGCCCAAATAGGTCCTTCGGGCAATGCCTGTTGAGATCCGTGTAGTCAACGCACATGCACCATTCAGCTGTGTTCTTCTTCTGTACTAGGACTAGATTGGCCAACCAGTCAGGGAGGAGAATTTCCCTTATGAACTCGGTTGCCATCAGTTTTGCGATTTCTTTCTTAATTGCTGCTTTCTTGTCGGGGGAGAAACGTCGTAACTATTGCTTCACTGGCTTGGATCCTTCGTTAACGTCGATTCTGTGCTCAGCCAACTCTTTCGGGAGACCTAGCATGTCGATCGGCTTCCAAGCGAAGATATCTTTGTTATCCCAAAGAAAGTTGGTGAGCGTGAGTTCTTATTTTGCAGAGATGTGGGCACTAATGGTCGCCGTCTTGGAGGGATCACCGGTGCCTAGGTTGATTTGCTTGACGTCGGCTTCTTTCGATGGTGCAAGGATGCTGGGCCTCTTAGCCAGGATCTCTAGCTCTTCTGGGTTTATTTTAGCAGCAATAGTGGCTATCTCTTTCCTTTCGCTGGCTGCTTGTGCCTTGGCCGCAATTTGGATTGCTTGAACATCGCAGTCAAAAGCACGCTTCAGATCACCTCGGAGAGAAAGAACACCGTTGGGTCCTAGCATCTTAAGCAAGTGGTACGAGTAGTGTAGTATTGCCATGAACTTGGCTAATGCTGGTCGCCTAAGGATGGCGTGATATGATGATTCAAAGTCTGCAACCTCAAATTTGATGAACTTGGTATGGTAGTTCGCGGGAGTTTCAAATGTGACTGGCAGGGTGATTTGTCTGAGTTGCATAGCGGTCTTGCTGGGTACTATCCCATAGAAAGGGACACTTGTTGGAGTAATCATCCCAGCGAGTTCTAGCCCCATCTTCCTTAGCATATCTAAAAATATAATATTGAGTCTAGCTCCTCCGTCGATCAGCACCTTTATGACGGTCATACCAGCAATGGTTGGATCCAAAACCAGTGGGTAGTGGCCGGCGTTCCCTACACTAGTCCATTGATCCTCCCTTGAAAACTGGATTGGATACTGTGACCAATTGAGGCACCTGAGAGTAGCCGGTTCTGCTGCCAGTTTGTCTTGATGCTTGCTCCTAGAACTCGAGACTCCAGTGAAGATTACTGCTACCATTCCCTTGGATTTTTGAAATCCCTTATCTTCTTGATTGTCCTCATCCTTCTTCTGGTTATCTTCTTTTCCTTCTCCATTGTTGCCCTTTCTTGTGTATCGATCAATAAAGATGTGACAATCTCCAGTCGTGTGATTTTCATTCGGGTGCCATATGCAGTGCATATTTTCAATGTCGTCAAACTTCCTAGGCTTGGAAAACTTCTTTGCTTTGTCTGCTACAGCCACAGTGTTGTCAGGCCCGCGTTTCCTATCTTGATGCCCATTGTTTCGATGATTTTGTCTATCTGAGTTGTCCCGGTTGTTTTGATCTAGAAATCTTTCTCGAGTTTTCTCCTTAGCAGTGATCATCTTTTCTACTGTGCACTTGAATTCTTGTTGCTTCGTGGGTTCTCTTTGCAGAAATCTTGAAATTGCTACTTGGCTAGAATTCCATAGGAGAAAGCTTCAATGACTTCCTGTTCGGTGATGTCATGTACTTGAGCGCGCAATTCGCCAAACTATCGATAATAGTCCCTGAGACTTTCACC
This sequence comes from Saccharum hybrid cultivar R570, assembly GCA_038087645.1. Lineage (NCBI taxonomy): Eukaryota > Viridiplantae > Streptophyta > Magnoliopsida > Poales > Poaceae > Saccharum > Saccharum hybrid cultivar. The sequence goes on along the minus strand of JAQSUU010000066.1, from coordinate 26,363,312 downwards.
TCCTTTCTGCTTGAGTCCTTTTAGTTCCATGTGGGTGATTGGGTGCGTAATGACGCCTGTGAAATTTTCGCAAAAAGCTTTCTACAAGTCCTCCTACCTCTGATTGATCTAGGGCTCAGCTTGTCAAATCATTGGAGCGGCATGGCCTCAAGTGCCATGGGGAAGAAGAGTGCTTTGATGTCATCATCTCCTCCAGCAAGTTCAATTGATTGAGAGTAGATCCTGAGCCACTACTGAGGTTCAGTCTTGCCATCGTACTTTGAGTGGTTAGAAGGCCTGAATTTAAGAGGTAGCCATACTGAAAGAAGTTGGTTCGCGAAACAAGGGAATGTGTCGGGTACTCTAGCTTCCCTGTAGTTAGATTTAGCCCCATCTTCTTGCCAGCTGTTGAATCGGTAGGAGTAGTTTTGAGGAGCTGAAGGAATAGGAGGTCTGGTTCTGTTTCCCCTTTTTCGTTTAATTCAGACACTTTGATTCTGGTAACCTCTGCTTCCTTTGTTGCTGCTCCTGTTTGGACCTAGCCTGTCAAATGCAGACCTTCGTTGACTTTGACCATCTTGTCTCTGCGAATTTGACCTTGCGGGTTGTTTTGAGTGATCCTTTCCACTCCTGCATGCGTAGGGCCATTGAGCGGAGAATTTCTTTAAGACGTTCTTGTTCTTCATTGGGATGAGAAATAGCTTCGAATTCTTGAGCTAACTCTTGAATCTTATCTTAAGGAGAGTTGTCGTTCTTCCGGCTGCGCGCCTCTCTTCTGTTTCCTGTTCTGACTTCTTTCTATTGTACTTGGTTAGATCTGCTTCGTATCTAGCCTAGGCTTCTTTGTGCTGCCTGGCACGGCGTCGGCATCCCTATTTCAGCTTGTTCCTTCTCTCTCTGGCTAGCTTCTGGCTCTCAGTTTCACTTTCGTGTTCCTGAGCAAAGGGTGATATATTGCATTCTGATTCATCTGATGATCTTACATCGGGTGATTCTAGAGGGATTAATATTAATCGGGGATGACGAATCATGAATACTTCTCAAGCATGAACTGCTTCATTGTTCACACTAGTTTATATATTTTTAGAGCTGTTTAGCCCTTTAGTGAAGGCTTCAGCATCGTAGATTGAATCTCCTTCTTGGTAAGGTAGAACCACCATCGTGCCAACTAGCCTGTTTCTATCATCTTCAGGAATAGAACCCGGCTAGTGGACGATGTAGTCTTGAGATGTTATAGTTAGTATGAGGCCTTCTTGAGCTCCTGTAAGCGGTACCCCTTGTATTGGACTGGTTGATCCATGAAGTAGTGCTTGGTAAGATGTAGCCATGTTGTTGAGTCCAAGTGGAAAAGGATTTGGCTTCTTGAAGGAACTCTGAAGGAATCCCGAGTTGAATTCTTGATAGGTTGATGCTGCGCTCCAGAGCCCCATCAGAAAAGAACTCGGTTTGTCATGGAAAGAACTCTAGTTGGACTTTGAGTCGGATGCCGAGGCAGAGTCTGAGTTGGAGTCAATTACTCGCAAAATCTGAGTCGGTTCAGATGTCGCGACCTGTGAGAATTCCTTGGCAAGTTGGTCCGCCGCTATTGTCGAGTCGGCAAGGCCTCCGTGAAGGCCTAAATCTATGAGGAGGCAGCTATGGAGCTTGCCATCACCGTCCACCTTGCAAATCTAGGATCCAAAGATGAAGGTTGTTTTCGCTGGGAAGTTCATGTTGTTGAGGTTCGTCAAGCTCTCGGATGCAAATCCGCCGAAAGCCCCTACCTGACGCGCCAACTGTCGATGTTTTACCACCGATAGCTTGCCATGGGGTACCTAGGACTGTTGTTCAGACTTCGGCATATGTAGAACTCGATGGTTAACGGAAGAGACAGTCGATTTATACTAGTTTGGGCCCTCGTGATTGAGTAATAGCCTTTACGTCCAGTCGGTGTTAGCCTTTGCGTTGGATTGATTGTTATGATTGTGTTACAGGGGTGCGCATAGCCTCTCTTTATATAGGGAGAGACGGCTATGGTGCGATTACAGTCCTAGTCAGATTCCAAAGCAGGTGTCCTGATATAATTACAGAAGGTATTTTCTATTAGGAAACCGGCTAGTTCGGCCTATTCTACTCGGAGTCGGCGTTGTCCGTCGCCATGCCTCCTCTGTCTGGCGGTGGGCCAGGCCAGGGCCCACTACTACTATTTGTACCGATGAGGAACCCTGTGGGTCCCATATCGACACCAATGAAAATCTTTCAATCTCTTTCTTCATAATTAACCTGCCAAGTCATCAAATTTGCTGATGTGTCTTGATATTAAATACAAATGAAACTCAGAAGAAAACTCCCACTAAGATTGGTCTCATAGAGTCAAGAGAAAGCTCTTGTTTTCATAGTTATAGTTCACTAGGGGCACAAACAATGCAACTAGTGGATATAGGCCCCAAAGCCCCCACTACTACAGAACAGGACATCATTGCTGATTCACTAGCCCCTATCACTACTGAAACTTGAAATGGCAGTACCAGATCGATGGTGATGTGCTAGTCCTACCACTACCAGTTTTAGAACCGGCAGTGATGAGGTTTCTAGGAAACCCAAAAAACGGTTTGAAAAAATAGCAAATTTTTTAATACTAGGAGAGACCCCAATGGGTAGCCACACACGCATGCCATCACAAGTTACAAGTCGCAAGATTTTTCGCACGAAAACACATGTGTCACGGCCGGTAGCGCTCGAATCCACACGACCTCAGGCTTCACGCGTTGGTCCCCTAATCACTCCACCTGTAAGACAATTGTGTCCATTTAGGATATTTGTCCTCCCATTTTATGTTCATTTGATTTTGGAATGTGTATTTGGGACCCTAAACGAATTCAAATGAAAAAGTTATCAACTACTAAGTTTTATAACTTTTCAAGATTTACAACTTTCATTTTGGTCATTTCTCCATCCAAGGTTGTTTGAAGAATTCGAATTTCAAATGTGAGAAAATTTATGCGATATTTTTGTTGGATAGATGATTTCAAATGAAAAAAAGTATCAACTACAAAGTTGCAAACTTTTTGAGATCTACAATTTTGTTTTGGTCATTTCTCTATCTAAGATCGTTTGATAAAATCAAATTTCAAATGTGAGAACTCAAATGTATTTTTTGCTGTATAGATGATTTCAAATAAAAAAGTTGTCAACTACAAAGTTGCATAACTTTTTGAGATCTACAAGTTTTGTTTTGGTCGTTTTTCTATCCAAACTCCTTAACTACTAGTACACACCCACTTATGACTATAGAGCATATGGACTCCTTTGGTATTAACTTCTATAAATCTTGTGAATCAAATACTTCGGTATCAAAATGACTTCAAATAAAAAAGTTGTGAACTACAAAGTTGCATAGCTTCTCAATATCTACAGCTTTTGTTTTGGTTATTTCTTCATCCGAGATCCTTTCCTACCACTGGACACTCACTTCTCACTATATAGCATATGTACTCCTTTGGTATATTAACTCTATATAAAGTCTTGTGATGCATATTTGGACATCCAGACAATCTCAAATCAAACAAGTTTGAGCTATGAAGTTGTAATCTTGTCGAGTATTACAACTTTGATATAAAGTTCGTCTTCATCGAACATCATATGAGAAAGTTATAAAATTTTTTGTGCAGCCTATCACTGCCGGTTCAAGCCATGAACTGGTAGTGATGACCAAATATCACCGTCGATTCATGGCTAAAACCGACAGTGATATAAACTGGCCCTAATTCACTGTCGGTTGGTCCTATCACTGCCGGTTTGTAAGAAACCGACAGTGATGGGCCGACAGGCACTATCATTGTGGGTTTGTAAGAAACCAATAGTGATGGACCCACAGTGAAGATCAGTTTTGTAGTAGTGCCCTGGTATACTCATAGAGCCAAGCAGAGGGTCTTAGTACGCCTCGCATGTAGCTAAATGCATCCTTGTTTATAGAAAATTTCTATCCAGTCAGTGCACAATACTGTGTTCCTCCAAGCACCTGCCTTTGACTGCCTTGACGCAAGGAAGGCCGACCTTGACAATTAAAGCATAGCCATATATCAAAAATGAAGTACGAAGCATTAAGTAGGGGCGCCGAGAGGATGAGCGCTAGCTTGATCGGTACGCTTTTACAGTGGGCGAGCGGCCGGGTGCGGGTTCGATCCTTGGGATCGTCCGTGTTTCCTCACCGAGGTTTTTCCCCATAATAAGTTTTAGTTGCCTGCACAGATGTGTCACCACTGTCATACCTTTCAGCCGTATACTTCTAGCCTTAGATATAAGTTGTAGCTCTAGCTTACGCACTAGGGGTGTGAGTGTGTTAGGGTGCATGCGTGTGGTGTGAGTTGGTGCATGAGTTCAGATACTATAGCTTGTAATCGAATGTTGAGGCAATAAAAAAAAGTAGGGGCGCCCAGATTCAAGCCATGAAATAAGAGGCCTCTTTGCTAAGGCAAAGAGAGGCAGGATTGAGGTGAGTATCCTGAGAACCTTGCCTCATTGTTGGTGTTGATGCTTGACCCTTTATTTTCAGCATTCATCCAATCTACAGCCACTAGCCCATACAATGCAACACGTCGTCAACCTCAAGGCTGAGCTAGAGGTGCCGAAAGCTTCTAATTAGACATTAGAGCAGGAGAAGAGTGCTACTGAGTCCTCCCTCAACCAAGTGTGGTCCCACTTCCATGAGTCACAAGACATCCTTCTTGTTTCTTCTTGTTTATGGAACACGCGATAGGAAACTCTCACTCCGTGTATGGATAAAACAAGGATGTGGAACTACAAAGGACGAAGAACAATTGCTGATGCTGATCCATTTTGCAGCAAAATATGACACACCTTCTACACATGTACACTTCTACCGAAACATGATTAAGTTTTGGAGAGAATTCATGTCATGTCTATCTAATAATTATATATATAATAATAGTGGTCATATCCAACCAACTTGGAGTCGGCCGTCTTCATTCTTCCTAACAAACAATAGTGTTAATGTATACATGATCTGCCCACCATTCCAAATCAACTTGGGCTTTTGGGCTGAATTGGTCGGTGTATGCAACTTAATTTGTTATCCTGACTAGAGGTCTCGAGTTTGTAATCCGGAATAGTGAAAGCCCTAGTTTGGTTTTGGATAATTGATGAAACCTAGCACTAACCTTTGTCATGAGTGGTAATATGAGCTAGGTTGGTGCAATCCAAGTGATTGAGCAAGATGAGGTCCATGGAGATGGAGATGGACATGTGTTGATGATGATCAAGCTCAACTTAGAAAAGAAGAAAGAGGAAAACAAAAACCAAGATGATCAAGATAAAGGTATATGATAGGTTTTTGTTTTGCACTCAAGACACCATAGAGGGTGTGAGTGACTTAGGATCTATAGCCGTACTATAAAGAGGGAAAATCTTTCGTTAAAAGGTTTATCGAGTGCCACTAGGTGACATGACTCTTGTATATGCATTTAGGAACCTAGTGTGCTAACTTTGACCGTTGTAAAATGCTTTGAAAAATGCTAACACACGTGCACACAAGTTCTACACTTTGTAGTTAATAATTGGGAAACAAGGGTGAAGCGGTTGTGGACTTAGAAAAAGAAAAGGAGGAGACAGTCCACGACCGGACGTTGGCTGTGGGGTGACCAGACTCACCCCGGGCGCGTCCGGTCATTTATAGCGTGGCACGACTGACTGGCCGAGAGGGTCACAGTGTGACTAGGCATAGGGACCGGCGCTTTCGGTCAACTTTCGAGCAGAGCGGATGCAGGCTTCAAAGCACGATCGGACGCACTGCCCCTGCGTCAGTTGGTCGGTGACGTATGATGATGTCATCACCACTAACGCACAGAGAAGAGAGAGAGAGAGAGCGACCGGACGCACCGGCGCGCCAGGTCACCGCTGACCTAACGCGTTCGGTCACTGTTTCATGGCTTTGGACCCTTACTAGACTCGACCAGACGCCACGTGTTGGTGAGTCCGATCACTTTGAGCTGCGAGTCCGGTCGTTACTTATGTGATCGCGTGACTGAGTGATGACCGTTGGAGATGGATGGGCGTAGTTCAAACACGGGGACACGCAAAAGCTATCCAACTACCAGATGATGGGCTGTGCGTCCGGTCAACCCTAGCGGTGCGTTCGGTCATCTCGGGCAGGTCCCAATCTGCAGAGCAATGTCTCTATTTCGTTGGGGAGCTCTATAAATAGAAGGGGATCGGCTCCAAGGCATTTCTCTTGAACTTTTGACATTCTTGACATCCTTGTGAGCTGAGCATACACCCTTCCACTCATCTCTCTTACTTGATTGTGAATTCAAAGTGAGATTGAGTGATTCCAAGTGCATTTGCTTGAGTGATTGCATCTAGTGGCACTTGGGGATCGTTGTGGCTATGGATTTCTTGTTACTCTTGGTGGTTGCCGCCACCTAGATGGCTTGTAGCAGCGGTGGAGGTCCGGCACATATTGGTGATTGTTCGTGGCCAGCTCCGGTGATCTTGTGAGGGGTATTGCACCTTCCCCGGCAAAGCACCGCAAGGTAGCTCTAGTAAATTGCTCATGTTATTGAGTTACCTCACTTGTGGGTAGGTTCTTATGGTGTCCAATTGTGTGGACAAGGTTTGTGCAACACCTCTTAGCCGTTGAACCACCAAGTGTTGGTCGACACAACGGGGACTAGCGTGCCGGCAAGCACGTGAACCTCGGGAGAAAAATCGGTTGTCTCTTGCCCTTTGGTATTCTCCCGGTGATTGAATTGGTGTTCATATTGTGATTGGTTCACTCCTCTACGCGGCGGTATAATCATCCTACTCACTCATTTACATTTTCGCAAACTAGTTGTGTTAAGCTCTTTAGTGTTGTTAATCTTTGAGAACTTGTTAGTTTGGTCAGTGTGTCTCTTTAGTTAGTCTTTGAGAGCACACTAGCCTAGTGAGTAGTGACCTAGCTTGTTGTGTGTGATAGTGATCATAGCCAATAGAATTGTTGGATAGGTGGCTTGCAAACCTTGTAGAGCTAGTGCAAAATTGCATTACGCCATTTGTCATACTAATCAATTGCTCTGGTGCCTTGTAAAATTTTTAAATACGCTATTCACCCCCCTCTAGCTATATTAGAACCTTTCAGATAGCACAATTAAATAAAATAGTTTTTGCTCAGACCTCATGGATAAATATAAAGTGATTTGCTCACATTCCCTATTAGCTAGAAAGCTTACACCTCAGAGAAGTCAAAATTGAAGAGGAGAAGAGTTGGATAAGCATAGATTGAGCTGATGCATTATCGAACCCATTTTGTTACAAAATAATTTAGTCGCTAAGAAAATGCAACATAGCAACATTTCAGAACTGTAATTTTTTAGAGGAAAGTAGATCCAGTGGCTGTTATTGATGACGAAGATCATAGCCTACCAAGTTAAAGACCAGATACTTTTGATTTTTGTTTGAATTTCTAAGATCTATCTTTTTCCCTAAATCCTCTCGTGAGTATTAGCGTAGAGAGGCTCCGTTACAGGCGTAATTACTAATATTAAGATGGTGTCACTAATGCTAAGATAGTGTCAGTTTTTTACCCTCATGTCATTAATGACCGTTTGATCCATGAACTGTGCTGATAATATATACCAATGTCGTATTTGTTGAACAAAAACTAATAGGGCATCTCCTATTTATTGTTTTTTTCCTAATTAGAACTCAACCGTAGTAATCTATATTTTTGTACCAAGTAGTGCAGGTGGTTGCATTATTATTATAAGATTTTTATGCATTCTATCATCGGAAGTTTATTGCATCTGTGTGCAGGAAGAACAAGAAACAAAATGAGGATTATTCTAGCAATTAATTTGCCAATAGTTGCAGCAATTCTAGTAGTCAATATGTTTTTTCTCTACCTTTGTTGGATGAGACCAACAAGAGGCCATGCACCATCTTGTAAGTTGTCCTAACAGTTTGGACTTGTGCAAATTGTAATAAGAGAAAGTACCCTAGGCTACTTTAGTTATGAACTGCAACAAATACTCTTTAGTTAATCAATAATTTTGGTTTCTTAAAAAATATCAACTTCCTAAACTAAGTAGAGGTTAATAATGCAGAAATTTATTGATGCTTTATAAATTATATCACTGTATATGATGTTCTTTCTTCTGATGAATATAGCTTATCCCGAGGATGCTGAAAGCCTCGATTCACTTCTTTTCCATATATCAACACTACGGGCTGTGACCTGTAACTTTGCTGAGAGCAACAGGCTTGGTGAAGGAGGTTTTGGTGCAGTTTATAAGGTGGCATTTATTCCATTTCAATTAATAAAGAATTTTTAGTTTCAACAACTGAAGGTATACACTTGTGCAGGGTGTCCTTCTTGATGGTCAAGAAATAGCAGTGAAGAGGCTCTCACAGACTTCAGACCAAGGAATACAAGAGTTGAAAAATGAGTTAGTTTTGGTTGCCAAGCTTCAACACAAGAATCTTGTTAGGCTTGTTGGTGTTTGCTTGCAAGAACATGAGAAACTTCTTGTGTATGAATACATGCCAAATAGAAGGATTGACACTATTCTTTTTGGTAAGACTTTTCTAATATTCTGTTTGCAGTAACATAAGTACAAAAACTTACATTACTGACATAAGGTTTCTTGTGCCAGATCCTGAGAAAAGGAAGGAGCTAGATTGGGGAAAGAGATTCAAGCTAATAAATGGAATTGCTAGAGGATTACAATATCTTCATGAAGATTCTCAATTGAAGATTATTCACCGAGATCTAAAAGCAAGCAATGTCCTATTGGACTCTGATTATACTCCTAAGATTTCAGATTTTTGTTTGGCTAGGCTATTTGGACGGGATCAATCACAGGAGGTCACAAATCGTGTTGTAGGAACATAGTGAGTATAGTCCAAAACACACTGAAGGCATATAATAGCACATTAACCATGCCGATTTTTTCTTCTTGTTGCAGTGGTTATATGGCACCAGAATATGCCATGCGTGGCCATTATTCTATGAAGTTCGATGTCTTCAGCTTTGGCATCTTGATGTTAGAAATCATAAGCGGAAGAAGAAGCAGCACGTCCTTTGACATTGAGCACCATGTTGACCTCTTAAGCCTAGTAAGTCGTTATATTCTTGTCAAACTCTTTTACACAACTAATACCACTGCAAAGATGCTAAGTCGGTTTGCATTGGATGTAGGTCTGGCAGCACTGGACTACGGGCACCGTTGAGGAGATATTAGATTCATCTCTGAGAGGCAATGCTCCTGGACGCCAGATACTGAAGTTTGTCCACATTGGGCTGCTGTGTGTTCAGAGTAACCCAGATGATAGACCGATGATGTCAACAGTAAATGTCATGCTTAGCAGCAGCAATGTGTCTCTTAGTGCTCCATTGAAGCCAGTATTTTTCATCCCCCAAAGCGGAGTCTACTCAGCCATAGATTCAGAAACAGATCCCACTGCTTCCCAGTCTGTTGGTAGATCAGGGGCGTTGTCAGGAAACGAAGTGTCAGTTACCGAACTGGAGCCAAGATGAGTCACGAAGCAACTAGCAAGTTGACACAGAAATTGGAATTCTGTTGTACTAGGAATGAATATGCTTAACGCTTCCTGAAAGGCTGAAACCCCCGTCATGTTTATTTCTTTTGTACAACTTTCACTAGTCAAACCTAGCTCATTCAGTAATGTAGTCAAACCAATTTCTACTACTAAAGGTGTGTACACTAGGAGCCATAATAATTGGGCTATGCTAGCGCTTGGACGTCCGCACATGCTGCTGCACCTGATGCGCTCCGCGCCTCCTCTTGCTTTATTTTTTTTTGGAAACACCCGCCTCCTACTGCTGCCGCACCCCACACCTCCTCCTCCTGCTGCGCCCCATGCATCCTTCTGCCCACCCAGCTGCATGCAAGAGAGAAAGAGAGGGAACATAGTGCGCTTACCCCAATGCGAAAGAGAGAGCGCAGCATGCGTGCCCCAATGCGAGAGACCAGCTGCATGCGAGAGAGAGGGATCACAGCGTGCATGCCCCAATGCGAGAGAAGCACAACGCGCGTACCCCAATGCGAGAGAGAGAGGAAGGGAGCACAGCGCACATGCACATGTGTTAAGCTGGTTGCATGCTCCACCGTGGGGGACCACGTCTGGTGGTGTAGGGGCGCCTAGTGCAGCACATGCTTGCGCATGAGTCAGAGCCTGTGGGGAGTAGCACCTATTGCAATATACTATAACAAGGTTGTTGGGTACCAAAAACAAGGGGTACCCACAATCAACGATTAAGAAAAACAAAACCACGCCAAAACCGCTGCCCACAAAAACGGGACGAGCCGAAACAACGAACGAAACGCCTCGACCATGTTCCGACTCATACGAGGCACGCTCGACGGGATGCCTCGACCACGTTTCGACTCATACGAGGCTCGCTCGACAAGACGCCTCGACTACCGAGAAATCTCCGACTCGCACGACCCAGGGTCAGGCCACTCGACCCTCCTTATTAACCAACTCTGAGACAAAAGTCAGAGCATTTAATGCGACTACCAACCACTTCCTACCCTCATGGCTACAGCAACAACCGGCATGGAGGCAGTACCGGTGTCAAATCTCAGGATGGGCGGTGAAAACCTGTCACTATACGCGCCATACCATGCACTATTCCGCCACTGATCACCCTCGAGGAAGAATACGACAAGTACCGTACCCCACGATCCTAGGGACTCGGCCTTATCCGTCCACCGTCGATCCACCTCAACCCGTCCTCGACCCAGCCTCGACCCACCGACTGTCAAAACAAGAAAGCAAAGCTTGTGTGACACAGGACCCGGAGTCTTTTCACCGTCTCATCCTCTACGTCACCATGGTGTCTAGGGATGGCCGGCCATTCTCGGGGCACGTCGCTACAGCAGCCTCCACAGCGTTCGACAAAACTTCACCTCAAAGACACCCCCGGCATCCCTGCCTCCTCTTACCCTATAAAAGGGCAGGCAGGGGGCTCTACAAAAGGGGGGCGAACGACGGACGACGAAAAACCAGTCACCATCCCACCATAGAAGATCAACATCTCAAGTAATCTCCTTTGTACTCTCACTTTTTCTCTAAGATCTGGTATCGGTTCCGTCTCTCATAGCTTGTAACCCCTACACAAGCACTTAGGTGCAAGGAAATACAATACTCCCCCCTCCCCGCTGGACGTAGGGCCTTCTTTTGCCTGAACCAGGATAAACCTCCTTGTACTCTCTTTGCATCACCATCCAGATTAGGGACACGCAGCATTGATTCACTCGTTGGCTTAGGACCCTCGCAGGACCAAACGCCGATAGTTGGCACGCCAGGTAGGGGACGCTGCGTGCCAACATCGTTTTCCCGCCATTTTTCTGGATGGCTGACCCCGAACGTCCACTCCCGTTGGCCACGGTGATCTGGTTTGGGAGCTTGGAGTTCATGTCCCTTGGCCACGGCTACGACATGGTCCTCCTCCTGCCCAGGCACCCGACTGACAGTGACCATGAGCTCTCCCAACCTGGGGGAGCGCTGCGCCGGTATCGTCGCTCTCGTCAGGCACGCGCCGCCAGGCGACGGCGAGCCCAGCGCAACCGCCGTCATCGCCTTGCGGAGGGTGATGGTATTCCCCGATCCGGCGCCTCTCAGCCAGACACCAACACAGATTTCCTCACTGAGGATCTATGTAGGATGAGCTTGGCTAAGGGTAAGATGCCAACAGGGAGTCCCATCGCTCTACCGCCCGGTACGGCGCCACCACCAGCCAGTCCGACTACTCTAGCACTAGGAACGACGCCTTCGTCAGCATTCCCGTTTGGACTAGACTCGGTTGCCCGGGCGTATGCTTCTTCTGTAAGCACCAGCATGAGTGCTTACGAGGAACTCCTCGGACACCATCTACGTTCCACCCTCGACCTCGTTGCATCCACGCCAGCTTCCGAGTACCTGGACTCCACTGGGACCCCAGATACGGAGCTCCGTGCGACTGCCTTTCGACATCACGACCCCAGAGACGCACGACCTCACATGCACCCGTTGTACTACTATTTTGGCGCTCCAGACTCCGACTCTGCCGATGACACCTACAACCCGACTCGTGAGTGCTTCAATATCGATGGAGCTATCGCGTCGGATTCGGAGGATGAGGCAGCCGTTAGAGGAAGGAACACGCCACCTCAGGTCGAGCTCCCTGCTGAGTGGGATGAGGCTCAATTCCTTGCGGACCAAGGAATGCAACTCGAGCAAATCCGCGAGTTGCAGGACAGGCTCGATGAGGAATGAGAAAATCTGCGCCTACTTCAACAAACCCTCGAGCATGAGCGCGTGGCCCACGCACACGGCGGAGGAGCTCGAGAGAGAGCTCGTGATGTCAATCGTCGCATCGTTGAGGATCGGGCAGTCGAGCCCCGGGTTTTCGGTCGAGCCAGCCAGAACGTGGTCGCTGCCGCCATGCTCCTTCGTAACATGCCTGAGCCATCGAACCTCGAGGCCCGTCGAGCCTGGGATGAAATTCGAGGACTCCTCAAGATCGCTGCCATGCAGTAGGCCGAGAGTTCTGCCTCGAGGCGATGCGAGCTTGCCTTAGAGCAGCCTGCAGAGCCCTCCCGACAGGAGAGAGAGGCCTTAGTTCATCCCGAGCACGCCCAACGGAACAAGGTGGCCTCTGTCCGTGAACGCATCGTCGACAACCGTGAACCTCGAGATGCCCATGACAACATCATCAAGCGCTGGAGGCGCAAACATGGTGACGGTGTAGCTCGAGGCTACCACGAGCACAGAGGCGGGCGCTACGATAGCTCAAAGGATCGAAGCCCTTCACCTAAGCCACCAGGCCCTCGGGTCTTTAGCAAGGCCATTCGTGAAACATTACTCCCGGCTCGGTTCCGCCCCCCCACAACTCTTACCAAGTATAACGGTGAAACCAAACCCGAACTTTGGCTCGCTGACTTCCGCTTGGCTTGTCAGTTGGGTGGGGCCACCGACGACCGGGTCATCATTCGACAACTCCCCCTGTTCCTGTCGGACATCGCTCGAGCCTGGCTCAAGGACCTCCCACCTCGACAAATCCACGATTGGAACGACCTTGTGAGAGTGTTTGAGGGGAACTTCAAAGGAACCTACATGCGCCCCGGCAACTCATGGGATCTCCGAAGCTGCAAACAGAAGCCGGGTGAATCCCTCCGGGACTACATCCGGCGTTTCTCCAAACAACGCACCGAGCTCCCCAACATCACCGACTCTGACGTCATCATGGCCTTCCTCTCTGGTACCACCTGCAAAGAGTTGGTCCGAGAGTTGGGCCGCAGCACTCCCATCACTGCCAACGGTTTGATGGACATTATCACCAACTTCGCCGCCGGCGAGGAGGTAGTTGGTGCCATCTTTGGTAGCGACCAGGACAAAGGGAAGCGCAAGGAAGAGGATCCTGCGGGCTCTAGCCAGGGCTCGAAAAGGAACAACAACAACAAGAAGAAGAACCAGCAGGGCAAACAAGAGGCCTCGACCGACGACCTTGTTGCTGCTGCTGATCGTAAGAAACCTCGAGGGCCCCCCGGCGGAGGCATTTTCGACAAAATGCTCAAAGAACCGTGTCCCTACCATAAAGGGCCCATGAACCACAACCTCGAGGACTGCCACATGCTCCGGAGATACTTTGAAAGCATAGGCATCAAGAAAGACGACAAGAAGGAAGATCCCAAGGGAGACGACAAGGATGAGGGGTTTCCCGAGATCCATGACTGCTTCATGATATACGGAGGACCCTTGACGCGCCTCTCAACATGGCAGCGCAAGTGGGAACGTCGAGAGGTCTTCTCCGTGCAACTCGCAACCCCCCTTTTCCTTGACTGGTCCGAGGTAGCCATCACTTTCGACCGTGATGACCACCCAGACTACGTCCCCAATCCTAGGGTCTACCCACTTGTTGTCGATCCCATCATCGCCAACACATGCCTCACCAAGGTGCTCATGGATGGCGGTAGTAGTCTTAACATCATCTATGCCCAGACCCTCGACCTTCTAGGAATCACGAGGACGCACCTCTAACCCAGCGTCGGGGGCTTCCATGGAGTCGTGCCGGGGAATCGAGCAGAGCCCATCGGGCGGGTCGACCTGCCTGTCTGTTTTGGCACTCCCGCCAACTTCAGGAAGGAGATTCTCACTTTCGAAGTGGTTGGATTCCATGGAACATACCACGCCATTCTTGGATGCCCCTGCTACGCCCGGTTCATGGCGGTCCCCAATTACACCTACCTCAAGCTTAAAATGCCGGGCCCCAACGATGTCATTACTGTCGGGCCCTCCTATGAGCACGCCTACGAGTGCGACATGGAATGCGTCAAGCACGGGAAAGCCATCTTGGAGTCGGCGACCTTGGCGGCGAACCTTGATGGTTTGGCCAACGATACCCCCGACCCCAAGCGCCACGCCGGCAACTTTGAGCCCACGGAAGATGTCAAGCTCGTACCCCTTGATCCCACCGACCCAAAAGGAAAGGCGTTGAGCATCAGCGCCACCCTCGATCCCAAATAGGAAGCAGTGCTCATCGACTTTCTCCGTGCAAACATCGACATCTTTGCGTGGAGTCCCTCGGATATGCCGGACGACCCAGGGAAGTCGCCGAGCACGCCTTGGAGATCCGAGCTGGCTCCAAACCAGTGAAGCAACGCTTGCGCCGCTTCGACGAGGAAAAGCGCAAGGTCATCGGCGAGGAGGTCCACAGGCTATTGAAGGCCGGATTCATCAAGGAGGTTCATCATCCCGAGTGGCTAGCTAATCCTGTATTAGTTAAGAAAAAGAATGGGAAATGGAGGATGTGTATAGACTATACTAGTTTGAATATAGCATGTCCAAAAGTTCCTTTTCCTTTGCCATGCATTGATCAAATCGTTGATTCTACTGTGGGATGTTAAACTCTATCATTCCTAGATGCGTATTCTGGCTACCACCAGATCAAAATGAAGGAGTCCGACCAGCTCGTGACTTTGTTCATCACCCCATTCGGCATGTATTGCTACGTCACAATGCCCTTTGGTCTTCGGAACGCAGGGGCTACGTACCAGCAATGCATGCAACACGCTTTTGGGGAACACATTGGAGCAACTGTCGAGGCTTACGTCGACGATATCGTTGTCAAAACCAAGAAGATCAGTAATTTGATAAACGACCTCGACGTTGCGTTCAAATGCCTTAGGGCCAAGAACATTAAACTCAACCCCGAGAAATGCGTCTTCGGCATTCCTCGAGGCATGCTCCTAGGGTTCATCGTTTTTGAACGTGGCATCAAGGCCAACCTAGAAAAAATCACCGCAATAACCAAAATGGGCCCTATCCGTGATCTAAAGGGCGTGCAGAGGGTCACGGGCTGCCTTGCGGCCCTCAGTCGCTTCATTTCATGCCTCGGTGAAAAAGCGCTCCCACTGTATCGTCTCATAAGGAAATTGGAACACTTCTCGTGGACCCTCGAAGCCGAAGAAGCCCTTGCAAAGCTCAAAGCAACGCTGTCCAACTCGCCGATCCTCATCCCTCCGACCACAGGGGAACCCCTCCTACTTTACATCACCGCAACGACACAAGTGGTCAGTGCGGTCCTGGTTGTTGAGAGGGCAGAGCAAGGACATACCCTGCTCGTCCAGAGACTGGTCTACTTCATCAGCGAGGTGCTCTCGGAAACCAAGGTTCGCTACCCGTAGATCCAGAAGCTGCTGTACGCCATCGTCTTAACGCGGCGCAAACTTCGTCACTACTTTGAGGGCCACCAGGTGACCGTGGTGTCCTGTTTCCCTTTGGAAGAGATAGCCCGAAACCGAGAGGCCTCGGGTAGAATAGCAAAGTGGACGATCAAGCTCATGGGTGAGACCCTCTCTTACGCGCCACGCAAAGCCATCAAATCCCAGGTGCTAGTAGATTTCCTGGCGGAGTGGACTGACACTCAACTTCCTCCGGTTTAGCTCCAGGCCGAGCTTTGGACCATGTATTTCGACGGGTCGCTGATGAAAACGGGAGCAGGCGCGGGCTTGCTCTTCATCTCACCCCTCGGACTCCACATGCGCTATATCATCTGGCTTCATTTTCCTGCCTCCAACAACGTCGCCGAATATGAGGCGCTCATCACGGGCCTACGAATCACCGTCGAACTAGGGGTCTGACACCTTGACGTTCGAGGTGACTCTCAGCTCGTGATCGACCAGGTCATGAAGAGCTCAAGCTGCCGTGATCCCAAGATGGAGGCCTACTATGAGGAGGTGCAGCGCCTTGAGGACAAGTTTCACGGCCTCAAGCTCAACCACATTGCACGCAGATATAATGAGGCCACCGATGAACTCGCGAAAATCGCTTCTAGTCGAACTACAGTTCCACCTAACATTTTTGCGAGGGGTCGACGGGCCATCACTCGATCCCCCACCTGAGGCAGAAGCCCCCTCGACCGGGGCTGAAGCCATGCAGGCGGAAGGCTCGACCCCGCCAGCCAACCCCAAGCCTGACTGGCGTGTTCCGTACCTCGACCATCTCACTCGAGAGGACCTCCCCTCAGATAAGATCGAGGCTCGACGGATCACTCGCCGGGCCAAATCCTTTGTGATATTTGGCGACAACAAGGAGCTGTATCGCCGCAGCCCTACGGGCATCCTCCAACGCTGTATCACAAATGAGGAAGGCAGGAACCTGCTCAGTGATCTACACTCGGGGGCTTGTGGTCATCACGCAGCACCTCGAACCCTCGTTGGAAACGCATTCCGACAAGGTTTCTATTGGCCGACCGCAGTCTCTGACGCCGTCAAGCTAGTATGCTCCTGCAAAGGATGCCAGTACTATGCAAGACAAAACCACCTCCCGACTCATGCCCTGCAAACTATTCCCATCACATGGTCGTTCGCTGTTTGGGGGCTCGACTTGGTCGGACCCCTGAAAAGGACAACTGGTGGCTTCACCCACTTGCTCGTCGCCATTGACAAATTTTCCAAGTGGATCGAGGCCTGTCCTATCACTAGCATCAGGTCTGAGCAATCTGTGAAATTTTTTACCGACATCGTCCACCGCTTTGGGGTTCCTAACTGCATCATCACGGACAACGACACCCAATTTACCAGCAAAAAGTTTCTGGATTTCTGCGACAACCATCACATCTGTGTGCTCTGGTCGGCCATAGCTCATCCAAAAACAAATGGCCAAGTAGAACGTGCTAACAGCATGGTCCTACAAGGCCTAAAGCCAAGAATTTTTGACAAGTTAAACAAACACGGCAAAAAATGGGCCGCCGAGCTCCCCTCGGTCCTGTGGAGCCTAAGAGCGATGCCGAGCTGAGGCACGGGGTTCACTCCATTCTTCTTAGTCTACGGGTCCGAGGCTATGCTCCCAACTAATGTAGAATATGGATCCCCGAGGCTGAAAACCTACAACGAGCAAAATAATGACGCCACAAGAGAGGACGCCCTCGACCAGCTCGAGGAAGCTCGTGATGTGGCTCTGCTACACTCAGCAAGGTATCAGCAAAGTCTCCGATGCTACCACGACAAACACGTCCATAGACGGGACCTCAACGTCGGTGACCTGGTGCTACGGCGAAGCCAGAACAACAAGGGACGGCACAAGCTTACTCCGCCATGGGAAGGGCCATACATCGTTGCGGAAATACTGAAGCCCGGCACCTACAAACTATTGAACGAGAAAGTTGAAATCTTCACCAACGCATGGAACATTGAATAGCTACGTCGCTTTTTTCCTTAAAGCCTCGAGACTCTATAAATTGTTTCATAATCCCATGATAGAATAAAGAATACCTCGTTGTTCAAAGCATTTTTTCATAACAACCAGGGAGGATCGACCCTGTTTTCTCAAAGTCGACCCTCCCTCGGGGGCTGCAAGGGGGGAACCCCCTACGCATCCCCAAAAAAATTCGCATTTTTTCAAAGAAAAGAAGAGAACTGTTACATAAGTCGACAAGGCTGCAAGCGCACCCTAAGGCTCGAGGGCCGCCGAGCCGCGAGATCACCTATGCCTCCGAGCTATGGTACCTCCACTCACCCCCACGCCAAGGGGTGCAACCGCACGTTAAGTAGACCTAGTAATAGTTCACGACTTTGAAAAAGCTCACGACTAACATTCCCGTTCGTTTCGAATCAAGTTCTTACACGATCTACGAGGCCGCAAACGCACCCTAAAGCTCGAGGGTAGTTGAGCCGCGAGATCACTTACACCTCCGAGGCTACGGTACCTCCACTCGCTCCCTCACGCCAAGGGGCGTAACCGTGCGCTAAGAAAATCATGTAAGAATACGATTCAAGCGAGAAAGGGAAGAAAAAACTCGAACAAAAATGGACATTTAGTACAAATTTACATCTAAATGTTTCAAGGCCCCCGAGGCCATCACGACGAAAGTTACGAGTATTGACTTATTTACATGGGCTCTCATGCCCAGGTTTGGCTCACAAGTCCTCATCGTCGGCAGGCGGGACCACCTCGACCTCGAAAAGTTTTGCAAGGCGACCCTCGGGCTCCTCAGCGGCCTCGATCAGGTTCAGGCAGGTGACTTCATTCTCCTTGTCAGTCCGGTCTAGATCCGTGATAAAGCCATCAGCGATGAGGTCCATGTCATACTCGAACCCAGACCGAACGACCGCCATGGCCCTCTTCACGCTGTGATGCAGCCCGCCTCGTATCTTCTCGCGGACAAGGCAGCCCAGCGCCGCCATCCGGCGGACGAATGAGTTCCCCGGCGCATCCTCCTCGATATCAGCATCGAGCTCGACCCCCAGGCCATCACACACCGAGGTGATAGCACCCTGGAGCAACTGAGTCCGCTCGGCCTCAGCCTCGAAGAGGTTCTGGAACGAGGTGGCCGTCGCTTGGGCCGCATGCTGCTACTTTTCCAGCTATGAAACACAAACACCAAGTTAGCATAAGACTGGGACCTTGAGACCAAGGCCAAAACACAACAAGAGGTTTACCCTCTGAAAGCATCTAGGCCTCGAGTGTTGGTTTCAGCAATTGATGACAACACATTATTACCATGACTAACGTGTGTTTTGCAGAAACTTTGGTAAGTTAGGTCATGGGGTTGATAACTGCTTTGGGCACTATGGTATTCATGCCCCTTGATGGAAATCGTTTTGGTTTTCAAAGGATTGACGTCAAGATTAAGGACGGTTAGTTCCGGATGTCAAGGTGTTGAGTTGCATTCGGAATAGTCGTTAGGATCTTCGCTTTTTCCTTTGGCCGTACTATAAAGGGGGGCATGAGCGAGTAGCTTGACCTAGGTGAGTCTTTTGTTTAGGTGTGGTGCACACTTGTCAAACTTAGCACTAGGTAGCTCAAGAAAGCTCAAAGTTCAGTTGGAAGCAACTTGGTTCAAGTCGCGTCGTGTTTTGGAGTTGTTAGAGCTATTTTCCCTTGACCGGACGCGTCCGGTCAGTACTAAATAGTTACCATGTTTCAGCGCTGTTGACCGAACGCGGTCCTTACGAGGACCGGACGCGGTGTTCAGGCTGACACGTGTCACAGCGCTGTTGACCAGAGTTGTTAGAGCTGTTTTCCCTTGACCGGACGCGACTGGGAAGTGATCGGCGCATCCGGTCATGTTCCAGTAAGGTACCTTGACGATCGGACGCGTCCGGTCATCACTGATCGAATGCGGTCGTGCGTTAGGTCAAAGTACAGTAAGCTCCCTGCATGATCGGACGCGTCCGGTCAACCCTGATCGGCTCGTCCGGTCACTCAGTGAAGGATTTCGGATTTTCGACCGTTACGTTCGACCGGCGTGTCCGGTCAACGCGTATTTTGCTGAGTTGGCAGGTAACGGTTAGATTTGACTGTGGGGTATATAAATACATCCCCTCCACCTCTTTTAGAGGTCTCTTGCTCATTTGTTCAGCTGAGAAACACCTTTGGAGTGCAAGGGAGTGCAAGAGCTCTAGTGAGGGTAGTGTTTTGAGAATCAAAGCTTGAGAGTCCCTCACTAGTGACTAGAGAGTAGCAAGTGTGCATCCATCTTCTCATTAGGCTCGTTATGGTCAAGTGAGAGTTCTAGCTTGTTACTCTTGGTGATCGCCATCACCTAGACGGCTTGGTGGTGATTGGGAGTTTGGTGATCATCCGGCGGAGCTTGTGGATGACCCAACTCATCTTATGAGCGGTTTTGGGTGATTCACCGCGATGGAGTGTCGAAGAATCAGCCCGTAGAGAGCACTTGATCCTTGCGCGGATCAAGGGGGAGCTACACCCTTGCGTGGGTGCTCCAACGAGGACTAGTGGGGAGTGGCGACTCTCCGATACCTCGGGAAAACATCGCCGTGTTCCTTGCCCTTACTTTCAAGCATTTACTTTCTCGTATTACTTTCATTGCTTGATTTACTTTCCTAGAATTGCCATGCTAGACTAGGATTGGAACTTAGGGTGCAAAACTTTTTACTGGTAGAATCACTAGGAACACAAGTAGGTACTAGGGGTGAACTTTGGCTTATAGGATTTAATTCTTGCAATTAATTTTTAGAGAAGCCCAATTCACCCCCCCTCTTGTGCATCTTGATCCTTTCAATTGGTATCGAAGCCAAGTTGCTCCTAATTTAGGCTTCACCGCCTAGAGCAAGATGTCTAATGGGGAAGGACCACCTCCCACCTTTGAGGGGTATGATTTTCCATATTGGAAAATCCGGATGGAGGCGTACCTCGAAGCCATAGATGTTGGGTGCCTTAGAGCCGCAACCGAAGGGCTTCCCGCTATCAAGGATCCCGCCAACCCAAGTGGTGACGAGGAGAAGTACGACCGGTGGAATGCAAAGGCCAAAAATGCACTCTACCGGGGCTTAGGCAAGGATATCTTCAATCGTGTGCGTAATGCAAAGAATGCTCATGAATTGTGGGAAAACCTTTGTGCTCTCCATGAGGGAACTAAGAGTGAGCGTGAGGAATGCTATCATATTGCTTTAAAGAAAATCAATTCTTTTGAGATGCTTCCTAAAGAAAGTGCTAATGACATGTACACTCGATTGAATGTTCTTGTAGAGAATCTCAATGTTCTTGGGCTCACACAAATGAGCCAATCGGATGTTGCAAGGAGGATCTTGAGTGTTCTTCCCGTTGAGAAGTATGGTCACATTGTCACCATGCTTCATCAAAGTGATCTCTCCACCGCAACACCGACACAAGTATTGGGGAAGATCAATGCACATGAGATGTACATGCACATCACTCTGGAAGAGGGCTCATCATCTTCCAAGAAGAAGGACTTGGCCTTCAAAGCTAGTCATGACAAGAAGAAGAAGAAGGGCCAAGCCATGATGGTGCAAGAAAGCTCAAGTGAAAGTGATATTGATGATGCATCACTTGCACTCATGGTGAGGAAGACCACCAAGATGCTAAAGAAGCTCAACAAGAGTGGCATCAAGTTCGATGGCAAGAAGAAGAAATTCTTCACAAGTAGCAAAAGGAAGCCAATATCCGAGATGGATTGCTACAATTGTGGAGAACTTGGCCATCTAGCTCATCAATGTCCTAGGCCCCCAAAAGACAAGTATAAGAACAAGAATAAGGGCAAGAAAAATGACTCAAGTGATGAAGAAGATGAGAAGAAGAAGAACAAGCCATACAAGAAGAAGGATGGCAAGAGAAAAGAGTTCTACAAGAAGAAGAAGGGAGGCAAAGCCTACATTGTTGGTGATTGGCTCACCGACATTGAATCATCATGTGAGTCCTCCGGTGATGAGAGCGATGATGAGAAAGAGAAGGTTGCCGCATTTGTGATTGGGCCATCATCTTCACCGACATCTTCATCACCACCTTCACCGCCATCTTCACCATCATCGTCCACTACTCACCTATGCCTTATGGCCAAGGGTGAACGAAAGGTACAAAATAATGATAGTGATAGTGATGATGAATATGATGCACCTTCTTATGATGAACTTGTAAAATTGTTGAACAAATACTCTAAAGTCATAAGAAGAACTAGAAATGAAAATGATGAACTCCAAAATGAAAATGACTCACTCTCATCTAAGCTTGAAAGTGCACAAAAGGCTAGTGATGAGCTCAAAGATCAAAATGAAATTATGTCTTCTACTCTCAAGGAGCTCAAAACTTCTAACAAAGAGCTTAGAGATCAACATGATAAACTTGAGAAGAAGCATGATGAGCTCAACACTAGGCACAACTATCTAAAAGACAAATACACTACATTGAAAATCAATTATGATAGTCTTGTTGTTGCTAATGAGCTTTCTCTTGAGACACATGATGCTACTAACCAAATTGTTAAGATTGATATAGCTACATCATGTGATGACTTGATCATTGAAAGCATTGAGCAAGGCTCTAGTGGCAAAGGCAAGAGTGTGGTTGAGTTCAATAACTATGATGATTATGCCAAGATCAAAAGTGAGAATGAGAAGCTTGCAAATGAGAACAAGAAGCTAAAAGGGTTGATGGCTCTTGAGAAGCAAACTTCAAATGAGTCACTTATTGAAGAAAACAAAAAACTCAAGCAAGAGAAAGAGCATCTCAAGACCGGCCTAAGCAAGTTCACAAGAGGCCAATATTTGCAAAGTGCTCATGAACACCGTTATGAAGATGGATAGAAGTGGCATTGGTTATTTAGCAAATCAAGAGAAGAAGGCTAAAGCTCAACAACAACAAAGCAAGTCAAAGCCCAAGCCAAAGAGATGTGTTGAGTGTGGACAAGAAGGCCATTTTGCTCATGAGTGCAAAACTCCACCACCACAACCCTTGCCCAAGCATGCTAGACCCTTTGCCTTCAATGCTCATTACATGCTTAGAAAAGATTCAAGTAGAAAGATGAAAGTTGTGTTCTTGGGTCCCCCAAACAAGAATAGGCCTAAGAAAATATGGGTTGCCAAGTCACTAGTAGAGAAAGTCAAGGGTCCCTCTCAAGTTTGGGTCTCTAAACAAAAAGCTTGATCTCTTGTGTGTAGGTGAACTACAAGACCGGTGGATCTCATTGGGTTATTGATAGTGGTTGCACTCAACATATGACCGGTGATCCCCGTATGTTCACCTCACTTGAAGAGAATAGTGTATGTCAAGAGAAGATCACATTTGGAGATAATTCAAAGAGCAAAGTCAAGGGTATAGGCAAGATTGCAATATCAAATGATCACTCTCTCTCAAATGTGCTCTATGTTGCTTCATTGAGTTTCAACTTGCTATCCGTTGGGCAACTTTGTGATCTTGGCTACCAATGCTTGTTCACACCAAATGAAGTGGTAGTTTCAAAGATAGATGATAAGCAAATGATATTCAAAGGGTTTAGGTACAACAATCTTTATCTTGTTGACTTCACCTCCGAAGATGCAAACTTGATGACATGCTTGTTCACCAAGACCTCACTTGGGTGGCTTTGGCATAGGAGGATTGCTCATGTTGGAATGAACACTCTTAACAAGCTATTGAAGAAGGAATTAGTGAGAGGATTGAAGGATGTAAAGTTTGAAAAGGACAAACCTTGTAGTGCATGTCAAGCCGGCAAGCAAGTTGCAAACACTCATCCAACCAAAGCTTACATGTCAACTTCAAGAGTGCTAGAACTTCTACACATGGATTTGTTTGGCCCTACAACTTACAAGAGCTTGGGTGGAAATCTCTATTGTCTTGTGATAGTGGATGACTACTCAAGATACACTTAGACTTTCTTCCTTCATGACAAATCCGAAGTGGCAAATTGCTTCAAGAAGTTTGCAAAGAGAGCTCAAAATGAATTTGAAGTCAAGATAAAGAAGATTAGAAGTGACAATGGGAAAGAGTTTGACAACATAAACATTGAAGCTTATTGTGATGAAATTGGAATCAAGCATGAAGTCTCATCAACTTACACTCCTCAACAAAATGGTGTAGTTGAAAGAAAGAACCAGACCTTGATCACCCTTGCAAGAACAGTGTTAGATGAGTACAACACTCCGGAGAAATTGTGGGCCGAGGCAATCAACACCGCATGATATGCTTCAAATCGCCTCTTCCTACAAAAGTTTCTTGGCAAGACCCCCTATGAGTTGCTAAATGGGAAGAAGCCGGACGTCTCATTCTTCCGGGTGTTTGGTTGCAAATGCTACATCTACAAGAAGCGTCAACACCTAGGGAAGTTTTAAAGACGTTGTGATATTGGTTTTCTTGTTGGTTACTCATCAAAGTCCAAAGCATATAGAGTATTTAACCATGCCACCAGTTCGGTTGAAGAAACATATGATGTGGAATTTGATGAATCTAATGGCTCCCAAGGAGCAATTGAGAATTGTGATGATGTAGGTGATGAACCATTGAGGGAGGCAATGAAGAACATGCCGGTGGGAGACATCAAGCCAAAAGATGATGAAGACGATGTACAAATTGTTGATCCACCATCTTCATCAAAAGTGCCTCAAGATGATGACAAGAATGAGAGAGTTAAAAATGAAGATACTCATGTCTCTCATGAACAAGCCGAGGCACAAGCTCAAGATGTTGATGCTCCCCAACCCTCTCCTCAAGTGGTTGATAGAAGAAACTCACCTCTACTTCAAGCACATCTACAAGATCTCATCATAGGGAGTCCTACAAATGGAGTAATGACTCGATCTCAAAAGCTTGCTTCTTTTGTTGAACATCACTCTTTTGTCTCTTGTGTTGAACCTAAGAATGTAGAAGAAGCTCTTCAAGATCCGGATTGGGTGAATGCTATGCATGAAGAATTGAACAACTTCACCCGCAATCAAGTTTGGACACTTGAAGAGCATCCAAAAGGTGCAAGAGTCATTGGAACCAAGTGGGTGTTCCGCAACAAGCAAGATGACCAAGGCATAGTGGTGAGGAACAAGGCAAGACTAGTTGCAAAGGGGTTCTCTCAAGTTGAAGGTCTTGATTTTGGAGAGACCTTTGCACCCGTTGCAAGACTTGAAACCATTCGTATCCTTCTTGCATATGCATCACATCATGATATGAAACTATATTAAATGGATGTGAAAAGTGCATTCTTAAATGGGTTCATAAATGAACTAGTCTATGTTGATCAACCTCCCGGGTTTGAAGACCCTAGATATCCTAATCATGTTTATAGGTTGTCCAAGGCGCTATATGGGCTCAAGCAAGCCCCTAGAGCGTGGTATGAGCGCCTCCAGGACTTCCTCATTGAGAAGGGCTTCACCATTGGGAAGGTCGACACCACACTATTCACCAAGAAGCTTAATGGGGAGATCTTCATTTGTCAAGTCTATGTTGATGATATCATCTTCGGATCAACAAATGAAGATTATTGCAAGGAATTTGGTGAATTGATGTCGAAGGAGTTCGAGATGTCTATGATTGGTGAGCTCACATTCTTCCTTGGTTTTTAAGTCAAGCAAATGAGAGAAGGGATTTTCATCTCTCAAGAAAAGTATACCAAGGATCTTCTCAAGAGATTCAAGATGGAAGAATGTAAGCCAATCAAGACCCCAATGCCATCTAATGGACATCTCGACCTAGATGAGGGAGGTAAATCGGTTGATCAAACTCTCGACCGTTCTATGATTGGTAGCTTATTGTACCTTACCGCATCTAGGCCCGATATCATGTTTAGTGTGTGCATGTGTGCTCGCTTTCAAGCGTGCCCTAAAGAACCTCACTTAAGTGCCGTAAAAAGAATTTTAAGATATCTTAAGCACACCCCAAGCATTGGTCTTTGGTATCCCAAAGGAGCTAGATTCCAACTAGTTGGCTATTCCGATTCGGATTATGCCGGTTGCAAAATTGATAGAAAAAGCATATCCGGAGGGTGCCATTTGCTTGGGAGGTCTTTAGTATCTTGGTCATCAAAGAAGCAAAATAGTGTGGCTTTGTCCACCGCCGAGGCGGAATACATTGCCGCGGGGGCTTGTTGTGCACAAATCTTATACATGAAACAAACCCTCCTAGACTATGGAGTTGTTCTTGAAAAGGTGCCACTTTTCTGTGACAACGAAAGTGCCGTTAAAATTGCTAATAATCCAGTACAACACTCACGCACCAAGCACATTGATATCCGCCACCACTTTCTAAGAGATCATGTTGCTAAAAATGATATATCACTAGAAGGTGTAAGAAGTGAAAATCAATTAGCGGATATCTTCACTAAACCTTTGGATGAGGCTACCTTTTGTAGGTTGAGAAGTGAACTTAATATGCTTGACTCTAGTAACTTTAAAAAATGAGCTTGTGTTGTCCCTTGCATTGCATTGTATATTATGTCATGTTTAAATTCTCTGCAATGCATCTAGGACTTGTCTAACACGGTTACGATAACCCTCCTTTGGAGGAGTGAAGAAGCCTAACCGTGGATCAAACTTGACAAGCAACCTAGTCTTCCTTACTTGCTTTGCATTGCATATGCATGGTTGTTGCTTTGTCGTTTCTTTTCGGTTTGGCTTTGAGCAACCTCTGTGTTCGTCCATGAATAGAGAGAGCTTTTGACGCTCCTAAGGGTTCACAAACTCTATTGCATGGCCATACGTTGCTCCTTGGGTGTTTATTGCTTATTTTCCTAAAAACAATACTAGCCTAAGGCAAAATATTTTGAAAAACTTGAGGGTTTGAGTGAGGTCACTCATATCAGGTTCCAATTGGTGTTTATTTGAGTCTCTTTGAATTGGAACTTGATTGGGAGAAGTCGCGTCGAAGATCGGTTTGAAGAAAGGCGTTAAACAATGACCGGACGCTAGACCGGACGCTGAACCGGACGCAGTGATGCTTAACCACCGTGTCTGGTCCCGGCGACCACCAGCGCGTCCGGTCATCCCAAAACTTTCTCTTGGACCTGTGACCGGACGCTCGACCGAACGTGTCTCTGTTGACCACCGCGTCCGGTCCTGGTATCCACCACCGCGTCCGGTCATGCGCGATGAGTTTCCCGGATGACCTTCGACCGGACTCTGTCCGCGTCTGGTCAGCCCTAACCGGATGCGTCCGGTCGCTCTAGGAGCTTACTGGACTCTGACCGGACGCTGCCCCACCGCGTCCGGTCATGCGACCACCGCGTCCGATCAGTGCGCAGCGAGCGGATCTGAGCCCTCATATAACCTTTCGTCTTTCGGTCTATCTCTTTCAACGACAGTCGTCCGCCACTGCGCCCGCAACCCTAGCCATCTCGCCGACTCGCCGAGCCGCCGCCTGCGCCTCCTCTGCTGCCGCGTGCCGCACCTCGCCGCGCCACCGTGCCTTGCCTGTGCCATTACCGCCCTGCTCTCCTGCAACCGCACTGCTGCGCTGTCCTCGCCCGCATCTTCGCAGTGCGCTGCCTGCACTGCCGTGCTGCGCGCCGCCCTAGCTCCGCGCCGCCGTTGCCGCAACTTCCTCAGGCACGCGTGCTGCCAAGCCCCTCGCCATCCCTCCATCTTCAGCCACCGAACCATCTCGTGTTTTTGCCCCTAACCCTAGGTCACGTGGGGCTTCGTTTTGGCCGATCGTCATCGAGGTTTCTCCGCACGACGTCTTCTCCGTGAGGTTGTTTCACATTACCTTGATCTCCTCGTTAGGGTTTGCCGTAATTTCGTCTTTGAATTTCTAACTATCTCTTGTCTCAGCAAATCAGCGCTCATCCGGCGTTTTTGGGAACTCTCGCGAGTCAAGGTCGTCTCATCTTTTCACCGGGTTCTCGCCGATCGGAGGTAGCCATCGCTATTCTATTCATATCTTATCTCATATGCTTGCTATCTTTAGGGTTTCTTATCTATTAGAATATATATGTTGCTTATAGTAGATCCATATATTCCATCTTTTCAGCAAGTTCTGTCGGTGTGTTGGGTGACAGTTGGTCAGATTTGAATCCGAGTCCAAGCCTGCGGATACGGATTGAGGCCAAGCCTCTTGAGTGACAGTTCATCATCTTTCAGGGTTTCTCAGCAGTTGGTCAGTATGGTTCGCTGCAAGAACGCTAGGGGTGCACCTAGTGATGGGGACGAGAGTCCTCCTCGACTGACAGAGGTTGCGCGTGGTAAGCGCAAGAAGACCATGGCGAAGAAGAAAAAGAGAACACTTACAGATGCAGAGATCGCTCAGGCAGTTGCAGATGCAGTAGAGCTAGCAGAGAGGGGTGGCAGGAGTAGTGGGATTCACATTGGCGAGCGTCGCTTTCATCTTGAAGGTCGACAGCTCGGTACTGAGGCCACCGAGGGGACAAAGACAGAGGATATGTTAGTTGATCCACCCACAGAGGCTACAGAGGAGACAGAGGAGCAGCCAGTCCAGACTCCACCGTGTCATCACTCAGGACGTACGTGGGCTCTGGTGACTCCTAGGCTAGAGGGCCAGCGTCGTGGAGGACGTCCACCTCCCAGGGCACGGGGACACCCCCCAGTCGAGCACTTCGACTTGAGGGGAGCTACAGCACGCCAGGTGCAGGCCCTGAGGTTTGTTGAGGTTGTCGGTGGTTCCCACCTGTGCGGGACCCCGAGCATCAGAGGGCTTCTACACACCTCTGCACGAGGACTTCTACAGAGCATATGTCGATAGTGGGATTGCTTTTAGACCTCAGAGGGTCTGTCGTCTTGAGGCTCTAGTTGAGGTGGTTGGTGAGCAGCTTCGTCTGTACCTGTCTTTTCTTCCGGGCTTGTTAGATTTTCTTAGACGGACAGGAGCGTACTGCGGCACTTGGGTCAAGGAGTTCTATTCTTCACTTTGGATTGACCCAGCACATGAGTTTATTCACTTTGCATTCCGAGGCCGTGACCGCAGACTCTACAGCACTAGGGTACGGGAGATTCTCAGACTCCCAGCTTCAGATACTAAGATACACCAGCTATGTTTTGGTCAGACTGCTCCACCGAGACGCCCTCACAGCGGTACTGTGCCTCCTACTGATATGATCCGACCCTGCTTTCGTGAGCCTTTTGGCGAAGGGTCCAGACGTACACCAGCCAGCTTGACACCCCTTGCCAGAGTCTTGGATGCTATTGTCAGACGCACTCTTCTTCTGAGGCTGGGGTATAGAGAGGGATTGACTCGTATGCAGCTATGGGTTGTACATCACCTTCTCTCACAGACACCGTTTGACATCTAGGATCTTATGCTATGTGAGATGGAGGATACCTTGGCAAAAGGTTTCAAGGGACACTGTCAGCTGCCCTATGCTCATTGGATATGTTTCATCATCAGATCTGCATGTGAGCTGCCTCCTGAGATTAGAGCTGAGATATCAGACACTACCATTGCTTTTCTAGAGTATGATATCCGTCAGCTATGGGCTTCTGTTACCAGAGAGCAGGCACCCAGGCCAGGACAGAGGGAGAGACCAGAGGTTCCCGAGACAGCAGCTGAGCAGGACGAGACCATTCAGGGTCTTGCTGAGGCAGAGCTTGCTGATTTAGATGCTTAGCCTGCTGATCCAGTTGAGGATGAGGCATCCGACAGCACTGATGAGGACTACCAGCCCATCCCCCGGTACCGCTCTCCTCGGCCTCACGACCATGAGGGCGGTGGTTCAGGCTCAGCCTCCCGCTCAGACCCAGCCATGGTGGCTATTCTTGAGAGGCTGACCCAGGCACAGGAGAGACAGGAGCTATAGATACAGAGACAGGCTCAGGACACAGCAGCTGCATTTGCTCAGATACAGGTCTGTCAGGATGAGTTCCAGAGGCAGCAGCTTGAGCTACAGCGATAGCAGTTTGAGATGCAGCGACAGCAAGCAGCAAACCAGCAGCAGTACCTTGAGCTCCTGCGTCACTTGGTTACAGTTGGGGTTCCTCCACCTGCATCTGTTCTGACTCCAGCACTACAGTCTAGTGGACCTCAGAGTCAGGGATAGCCGAGCTTCTAGTTCACCTCTCCACAGCAGCAGGTTCCCCAGACCTTCCAGTCCCCGAGCTACACGCCTATTCAGACGGGGTTTACTCCTTCAGACTAGCCTCACCCTCACCTTCTGACAGGCACTCCGTTTGCTGACTTGAGTGCCTCCTACAGTGAGTTGACTGGTCAGCCGACGCCCTCGCACACCACTCTTGTGACTTCTTCTGGGTTGTCAGCTTCAGCGACAGTGGCTCCTCCAGTGACTGGGACTGGCACCACAGAGACTGTGCCCTTGTCCGTAGCTTCCACAGACCCCCTAGTAGTTGGCTCGTTTCAGGCTCAGGTCACAGAGACTGCTCTGATTGTTGCTACATCTTCATCAGTCCCTGCTCCTGTTTTTCAGACCCAGACCGCTTCACAGCCACGTGCTTCTTCAGAGGGTCAGCCTGATAGCTCAGAGTCTGAGGAGGACACTTCACAGTTCGTGATCACTCCGGGCTCCTCGGCACCCGACACGACTGCTTCTGTTCCCCCGTCGGATCCTTAGATTAGTTTTTGGCGGTTGATGCCAAAGGGGGAGAGAAAGTAGATTCAGGGGGAGTTTTGATAGAGGGGTTTCGTTTTTCCATATGTGCCACATTCATGCATCATGTTTACATTCTCGTACTTGCATTTTGTGACATGTGTGCTTAATGAGATACTTCGAGTCTTTGTGATCTATCTAGTCACCTTTTTATATCATGTCTCTTAATTGGTTCTAGCTCATAAGGTTGTGCTTCCGTGCCTTACTCCGATTTCATATGAGCTTTGATTAATGTGTACTAACGCTTCATGTTTTATCTTATGAGTACACCCTGTTGGCTTGGGGCACATAAGCAATTCCTAATCCTTTGTGCTTATTGCTTTTTGCTTATGTGAACCAAGCATGTTCGAAAACCTCAACTCTTATCTTCTGAATCTAAGTGTTGTCATCAATCACCAAAAAGGGGGAGATTGAAAGCATCTAGGCCCCGAGAGTTGGTTTCGGCAATTGATGACAACGCATTATTACCATGACTAACGTGTGTTTTGTAGAAACTTTGGTAAGTTAGGTCGTGGGGTTGATAACTGCTTTGGGCACTATGGTATTTATGCCCCTTGATGGAAATCGTTTCAGTTTTCAAAGGATTGACGTCAAGATTAAGGACGGTTAGTTCCGGATGTCAAGGTGTTGAGTTGCATTCGGAATAGTCGTTAGGATCTTCGCTTTTTCCTTTGGCCGTACTATAAAGGGGGGCATGAGCGAGTAGCTTGACCTAGGTGAGTCTTTTGTTTAGGTGTGGTGCACACTTGTCAAACTTAGCACTAGGTAGCTCAAGAATTGCTCAAAGTTCAGTTGGAAGCAACTTGGTTCAAGTCGCGTCGCGTTTCGGAGTTGTTAGAGCTGTTTTCCCTTGACCGGACGCGGTGTCTGGCTTAACCGGACGCGTCCGGTCAGTACTAAATAGTTACCGTGTTTCAGCACTGTTGACCGGACGTGGTCCTTGCGAGGACCGGACGCGGTGTTCAGGCTGACACGTGTCACAGAAGGGAAATCACCTAATCGGACGCGACTGGGAAGTGATCGGCGCGTCCGGTCACGTTCCAGTAAGGTACCTTGACGATCGGACGCGTCCGGTCATCACTGATCGGACACGGTCGTGCATCAGGTCAAAGTACAGTAAGCTCCTTGCACGATCGGACGCGTCCGGTCACCCCTGATCGGCGCGTCCGGTCACTCAGCGAAGGATTTCGGATTTTCGACCGTTACGTTCGACCGGCGCGTCCGGTCACATCGACCGGCGCGTCCGGTCAACGCGTATTTTGCTGAGTTGGTAGGTAACGGTTAGATTTGACTGTGGGGTGTATAAATACATCCCCTCCACCTCTTTTAGAGGTCTCTTGCTCATTTGTTCAGCTAAGAAACACCTTTGGAGTGCAAGGGAGTGCAAGAGCTCTAGTGAGGGTAGTGTTTTGAGAATCAAAGCTTGAGAGTCCCTCACTAGTGACTAGAGAGTAGCAAGTGTGCATCCATCTTCTCATTAGGCTCATTGTGGTCAAGTGAGAGTTCTAGCTTGTTACTCTTGGTGATCGCCATCACCTAGATGACTTGGTGGTGATTGGGAGTTTGGTGATCATCCGGCGGAGCTTGTGGATGACCCAACTCATCTTGTGAGCGGTTTTGGGCGATTCACCGCGACGGAGTGTCAAAGAATCAGCCCGTAGAGAGCACTTGATCCTTGCGCGGATCAAGGGGGAGCTACACCCTTGCGCGGGTGCTCCAACGAGGACTAGTGGGGAGTGGCGACTCTCCGATACCTCGGGAAAACATTGTCGTGTTCCTTGCCCTTACTTTCAAGCATTTACTTTCTCGTATTACTTTCATTGCTTGATTTACTTTCCTAGAATTGCCATGCTAGACTAGGATTGGAACTTAGGGTGCAAAACTTTTTACCGGTAGAATCACTAGGAACACAAGTAGGTATTAGGGGTGAACTTTGGCTTATAGGATTTAATTCTTGCAATTAATTTTTAGAGAAGCCCAATTCACCCCCCCTCTTGGGCATCTTGATCCTTTCACCCTCTGCGTGGGTCTGCCAACCCACGACCTCATCGCGTAGCTCCTCGCGTGCCTTCTCTGACGCTCGAAGAGCCTCGTCCTTGTCATGGACCGCTACCCTCAGCGCCTCAATCTCTCGATCGGTGCCCAAGAGAGCCTCGTCTCTCTCTCGGACTGTCCCCTTCAACGTCGCAACCTCATCCTCCAAGGTTCTGACACGAGCGGACATCATCCCGATCTGGATGTTGAGGGCATCACGCTGACCGCTGACTAAGGCGACATCCTCCTCGAGCTCCTTCACACGCGCCAGCAGCGGCGCGAGGTCCTCACGTGCCTTAGCCGCCTCCTCCCGAGCCCTTGCCACGTCTTCACGCGCCTTGGCCTCGGCTTCCCGGGCCTGCTCCGCCTCCTCCCTAACCGCTGCATGGATGACGCGAAGCTCATCCACCTCGGCGCTCTTCTAGGATAGCCGCTTGTTGGCTTCCTCGACTAGAGCCCATTGACGAGTGAGCACCGCCCACATGCCACTCTCATGACGAATAAAGAGTGACTTGTGGTGAGAACGCTCCTTGAGCTCCTGACCACAGTTAAAACCTAAAACTCAGAACCAAGGAGAAAGGAAGGATAAAACATAAGGAAAGACTAACAAACCCGGCTTACCTCAAAAGCCTCCGACATACCCCACACCAAGGTATCCATGACCATGCGCAGGGACTGCAGGGAGTGCTTACGGAGTCCCTCGACGAACTCCCAGTGTTGCACCTCGTCCTTGTCGTCGAGGGCGAAGAAGGGCTCAGCGCTGGGGTTAGACGCGTCCCTGAACTCGAGGGTCGACCGACCCCAGCGCGAAATCTCCTCCTCCACCCGTACAAGCGCCAGCCCTACGTAGTCGGGCCACCTGGCTGACGCCTCAGCCGGGTCATCGCCAAACGCCGCAGAAGTATCGGGCCGATCCGGGGCGTCGACCGTCTCGATGTCCACCTTCTGCTTCCCCTTGTCAGAAGGAGGGTCGTCGACGGTAAGGTCGATCACGGCCGGGGTCGACCCCTGGGGCAGGGCTGGTGTCTTGACTGTCAGCACCACCGCCTGTACATTGGGCGGTGGCACGACCACCCCCTGTTCCGCCTCGACCGCTTGCTCCGTTGGCTGGTCCTGCTGCGGCTGCGGCTCCTCCTGCGCCGGTTGCGACTCTGGTTGCGCCGCCTCTTGCCCCGCCTCTGGCGGGGCCTCCACCACCTCTCTTGACTTTTCGACATCCGCCCGCCCCGCGTCGCGGACGGATGCTTCGGCCTCAGCGGCCTCGATGGTCGCTTGGGTCGTCATGATCGACCCAGGCTCCGACCCACCAGCGCTAGGCACCTCGAGCCTGGCACCGCCCGGGACCACCTCAACTGGCTCTGGCCCCCGCGCAGCATCACCAGGACCAGCGACCTCCTGGGCGCTTGCCCCCGCCTTGGCGGCGGCCTCCCTCAGCCTGAGCCGCTCCGTCGTAGCCTGGCACCTCGCGACCCAGGCGACGTCATCGGCCGGCGCCCGCATCATCAAGGCGGCGCCCGACCTGAGCGCCTTGACGGGAGTCAGAGTCGCGAGCTCCGCCTTGCGCTTATGGCTGAGCAGCAAATAAATGCGTCAGAATAAAGAACGAGATCACCGATGACGGAAAAGACAAGGCGAGATACTCACCCGGATATGGGAAGCAGGGGCCTAGACCCCGGCAAGCCCGAGCCACCCGACGGCCCCTCCGTTGAGCCTCCTGTCGGCCGGGTGCTCCTCAGAGCCCGGGCTGACGGGGCATCGGAGGACCGCTGCGCTGACGAGGCTATTTGGCCTCGAGTCCTTACGCCCGTCGACAGCGACCTGGCCTCCGATGCCGACACTGTTGCTCCGCCCGCCGACAGGGTCCGAGGCGATCGGGCTCGCGGGAGCGGTGCCACCGACCTCCCCTGCGGGACCATAGGCGAGGTAGCTCCCCTCTCTGAAGGACCCGCTCGGGCCCTTCTCTCTGCTAGCTCTCCTTCCCCCTCGATGGGCGCCGAGACTTCCCTCAATGCCTGGGAAGTCGACCCCCTAACGGGCTCCAGCAGGGGCCGCTCGTCGGGGAGGTGCGCCAGAAAAGTCGCGGTATCATACCGCGACCTGGCGTCGTCGTCGCTGCTGTCTTCGTCCTCCCCCGAGACCGTCTCGGAGGGAGACTCCTCGATCGGGAGCCCCTCGAGGCTCTGTTGGCGGCGGCGCTTCTTCAACGCCTCGCGCTCGAGGGTCTTTTTGACTTGACGCTTCTTGGCAGCGTCCTTCTCTTCCTTCTTCTGGGCCGCCGAGAGGCGTCTAGCCTCTCGAGCAGCCCGATCCTCCGGAACCGGCGACCGCGACTCCTTGACCGCTGACAGATCTTGCACAGAGGCCTCGACCGACTTAGTCGAGGGAATCAGGAAGCAAAGGGACTCAAGGCTGTCAAAAAAAATGACACTTACTAGAGGCTCAAAGCCTTGAGTGGGGCGCATCGGGACCCTGTCGATGTCCTCCTGCTTAAAGCTCCCCACCATCCACCGTGCACGTTGGGCGACTTCATCGAGGGGGAGGGACTCGTGCGACATCCGACTCCCCTCCAGCGAAGCCTCTGGCGTCATCTCGTCGAGCCGGAGCCGGCGCTGCGTCAGCGGCAGCACCCTCCGGCGGTGGAACGTGGCGGCCACCATTCCCGCCGTCAACCCGCGCTGACAAAGCCTCCTCAACGCGTCGAGGAGCGGCTGCAGTTTCGGCTTGTCCTCCTCGATGATGCCGTACGACCAGTTCTCCTCGCGCGACATCAGCACCTGGCTGGAGAACCTCAGCAGCTGGTCGTCGTCATTGCGCAGGTTGAACCATCCGTCGTGCCAGCCGCTGTTCGATGAAATGAGCTACGCCGGGATGTACTGCTCACCTCGACCCGCCCGAACATGGAGAGTGCAGCTCCCTACATGCACTGCGCGCCGCACTCCTCGCTCACCCACCTTCTTAGCGAAATGCTCTGCCCTGAAGAGGTGGAGCCACAGATTCCAATGTGGCTCCATCCCCAGGTACCCCTCGCATACCGCAGCGAAAATGGTAGCCTATGAGATGGAGTTGGGGGCGAGATGATGCAGCTCCACCTTGTAGTAGTGGAGGAGCGCCCGCATGAAGCGGCTCGGTGGCACTCCGAGCCCCCTCTCAGGGAAAGCCATGAAGCTTACCACGTATCCCTCCGGGGGCGCCGGCTCCTGGTGGTCGGACGGCGACGCCCTCCATTCCGACTGGGTCCGGCTCGCCCTTGGTCGCAAAAGTCCATCACGGACCAACTCCTCCAGCTTCCTCTCCGTCACCGAGAAACGAGCCCACGCGTTCGCGGGAAGGATCTGGCTCTTGCCCGTCATGGTTGTCGGAAAACGGCGCGCGGCGGCGGCAGATGAAGAAGCAACGGCGGCGGTGGATGGCGGCTGAAGGGCGCACAAAGAGCAAAGAAGGCAGAGATGCAAATGGCCTGTAGGGGATATACGGAACCCCGGGCCTCACACTTATACCCTGATGGAAGGCCAACGGGCGGGCGAAAAGGTAGGAACAGTTTCCGCATTCAATGACCTTACCTAACCGCTCCCTCAAAACCCGCAGATAGGGGCACGTGTCCGTCGTTCATTCCGTAACCGACGCACCACGCTGCCTACTACCGCACTGATCTCGCTTCCCCTCCTAAAAAGACGCGCCCCCAAACGGGCCGGAAGAAGATCCGCGGACGGATATTCCCAGACGATTGGATAACGGGCTCCGAGCCCGATATAAACCTCGAGGGATCGAAAGCTGGCCCTCGACCAGGGTTCGACAGCTGCCCTCGAGTAATGGAGTTAGGGACAACTAGGGATGCGCCCGTACAAGGCCAGGGCTCGAGCCACGCTCTCGAGGCGCCCCCAGACGTATTCGAGGCTAAAAGAGAGGTCGACGGAGGAATCCCCTCGGAGGGAGGCATCGAGCCCTCGGATCCTATCGCAAGGAACCGAGATCCACGCGACTACTCTTTGGCATTTTTGAGAGCGCCTCCGTGGCCGCTAGCCGACTCCTACCGAACGGAGCACGGTCTCCCACTCGAATTCTCCGTTAACAGCTCACCGGAGACCGTCGAAACTCGCTCGACGAGGGTAGTACGACGTTCCCCACCCCTCCTCCTTTTTCCTAAAGAAGGAGCGTGAGGGTCGAACGATAAAAGACGGCCAAGACTCTGATCGACCTCATGTGCATGAGGCTCGGGGGCTCGACCGCAGAAGGCCAAACCTCGAACGAAAGAGGACAAAACACGCCATGATACGAGAGCATTCCTCGATAAAACGTACAAAAGACCTCAGAGGAGTCAAAACACTCCACCGAGGCCTCAGGGGGCTACACCCGGCGGGTGCGCTCGCGCGCACCCACCGGAAAAGGCTATGACGCTACGACTCTAGTTCATGACTCACTGAGCCTCTGTGAGAGTGACCCACACTCACCCAAAGGCTCGGGGGCTACTGTCGGGTACCAAAAACAAGGGGTACCCACAATCAACGACTAAGAAAAACAAAACCACGCCAAAACCGCTGCCCACAAAAACGGGACGAGCCGAAACAACGAATGAAACGCCTCGACCACGTTCCGACTCGTACGAGTCACGCTCGACGGGACGCCTCGACCACGTTCTAACTCGTACGAGGCTTGCTCGACAATACGCCTCGACTACCGAGAAATCTCCGACTCGCACGACCCGAGGTCAGGCCACTCGACCCTCCTTATTCACCAACTCTGAGACAAAAGTCAGAGCATTTAATGCGACTACCAACCACTTCCTACCCTTATGGCTACAGGAACAACCGGCATGGAGGCAGTACCGGTGTCAAATCTCACTTTTTACTACCCATCCCGAGATGGGCGGTGAAAACCTATCATTGTACGCGCCATACCATGCACTATTCCGCCACTGATCACCCTCGAGGAAGAATACGACAAGTACCGTACCCCGCGATCTCGGGGACTCGGCCTTATCCGTCCACCGTTGATCCACCTCGACCCGTCCTCGACCCAGCCTCGACCCACCGACTGTCAAAACAAGAAAGCAAAGCTTGTGTGACATAGGACCCGGAGTCTTTTCACCGTCTCATCCTCTACGTCACCATGGTGTCTAGGGATGGCCGGCCATTCTCGGGGCACGTCGCTACAGCAGCCTCCACAGCGTTCGACAAAACTTCACCTCAAAGACACCCCCGGCATCCCTGCCTCCTCTTACCCTATAAAAGGGCAGGCAGGGGGCCCTACAAAAGGGGGGCGAACGACG
This sequence comes from Saccharum hybrid cultivar R570, assembly GCA_038087645.1. Taxonomy (NCBI): domain Eukaryota; kingdom Viridiplantae; phylum Streptophyta; class Magnoliopsida; order Poales; family Poaceae; genus Saccharum; species Saccharum hybrid cultivar. Next base: position 26,325,756 of record JAQSUU010000066.1, on the reverse strand, counting down.
GACGACGAAAAACCAGTCACCATCCCACCATAGAAGATCAACATCTCAAGCAATCTCCTTTGTACTCTCACTTTTTCTCTAAGACCTGGGATCGGTTCCCTCTCTCACAGCTTGTAACCCCCACGCAAGCACTTAGGTGCAAGGAAATACAATACCCCCCTCCCCGCCGGACGTAGGGCCTTCTTTTGCCCGAACCAGGATAAACCTCCGTGTACTCTCCTTGCATCACCATCCAGATTAGGGACACGCTGCATTGATTCACTCGTTGGCTTAGGACCCTCGCAGGACCAAACGCCGACAAAGGTGAAACAATTAAAACATACATTTACAACATATATGTATAACCACTTCAATATATGCAACATCTAGATAAAAGACTTACAACGTAAATCAAAAATAGGTAAAACATTTAGAACATACACTGCAACATATGTGTGAAAACATATGCAACATCTAGATAGAACACTTGCAAGTTGTGACATGAAAACACTTGCTGCAACAGAAGACTGAAACAGATAAAATATTTTGGAGCATACTGTTGCAACATATGTGTGAAAACATATGCAACATCCAAATCAAAACGCTTGTAACATATGTCTGGAAATAGATGAAACAGAACAAACGCTTGCAACATGCCTCTAAAACATTTGCAACATCTCTCAATCTACTTTTGCAACATCAAGATCAAATAATTACAACATATATCTGCATCTCTCAATCTACTTTTGCAACATCAAGATCAAATAATTGCAACATATATCTGAAATGTCTGAAACATTTGAAACATATATATGCAACATAGGGGAGGAAAAGCCGGTCCAGCCGATTCCTACCGTCTAGGTGGGAGCTAGCGGCGAACCGCGAGGCGCGAGCACCACCAGCACCGGCCACGCTCATGAGTGCCCTTTGGCATTTCTTAGTGACATCACTAGAATCAGCAATGCCGCCAGAAAAAGCCTTAACGATAGATCTTAACGATTATAGAATTTATCCACAAGCGCACGGATTTATCATTGTAGCATTTCACCCGGAAGTATTCAAGGTATCGTTATTTATATTTTTCCAAAGGAAGACATTGTCGATATATAGTACCCCGGACATAGTTATTAGGACCGGACCGAACATCGAACCGGTGAGGCCTTCGGTTCGCTGGTTCACTGGTCTAACCGTTAAGAACCGGTTGAACCACCGGTTCGATTGTTTTGGACCGGATGAATTGAACCGCTCACAAATACTTTGATCCGGTGCAATTTAATAATATACAACAAATAATTAGCAACATATATTTGATCAATGCACAAATGAAATGATAAAACACACAATTATATAACCAGCTCCAGAGTTGTTTTACAAGATCTGTAAAAAACACACATGAAAAAAGAATATACGGAGCACTTACAAATTGGTGCAAAAAGGACCTGAACAGTAATTTAAATATTTATCGTTATAAAAACAATCTTAGATGTTGAATAGTAATTTAAATATTCATCGTTATAAAAACAATTTTAGATGCTGAAATAGATTGCACTACTGCAAGGAGCTCATTGAAATAATCAAGATGAATATATTATTTGTCTAGTTTAAAGCTCCTATGAAAAAAGTTATTAAATTTTGGAATTAAAAGAAAGTGTTGACGTCAGCTGCAGCGCCACCAAAGTCTAGTACGCATGCAAGCAATGTCCAGTACTCCAAATCTCCACTCCAATCGCGAATCACCAGGTGGCAGCGGCAACAGTAGCTAGGTGGGCCCTACATGGTCCGCCCTCCCCCGCGGCAGCCACGCAGGTGCATGCACGCCACCAGCCAGAGGCCAGAGCACGCTACCGCACGCCAGCTTTTTCGAGCCGCTCCGGTTTGAATGGAACCGGCCGGTTCACCGGTTCTATAAAAAACAGGCCGGTTCGTCCGGTTTTTAGCGGTCCGATTGCATGAACGGTCTTTGAAGTGAACCGAACCGTTATAGTCTCTGGCTCGGTCTTTTACCGGTCGGACCGCCGGTCCGGTCCGGTCCTAATAACTGTGACCCCGGGTACCCTACAAGGAAGGGAAAAGATCTAGTTCGACTAGGATTCCTCCCATGTAATTCTAATAGTATTATTATCATGTAATCCTACTAGGACTTCTACATTGTAACCGACTAGGACTCTTGTCTCCTGAACTATATAAAGGAGGGCAAGGCTCCCTAGATGGAGAGATAAGACAATAGGAACCGAACGATCATAACAATCAATCCAACGCAAAGGCTAACGATCATAACAATCGACTGTATCTTGCGTTAACCGTCGAGTTCAGCATACACCGAAGCCCGAACAACTGTCCCAGATACCACATGACAGGCTATAAGTGGTAAAACATCGACAGTTGATGCGCCAGGTAAGGGCTTTCGGCGAATTTGCATCCGAGACCTCGACAGACGTCAAGAATAAACATCGTCTGAAGCAACTCGGCTAATTGCGGCGACGCTCCCATGCTGTCATCCTACGACAGCCTCGTCGCTCCTAGTCGACATCTCAGAGTTCAACGCCAACCATTGCTGCACTCGGCGTCCAGCGGCAAGACTCATTGTCGTTCGTCTGGTGGCAACTTGCAGGTGTCGAGGTGTCAATTCGGCATCTGGTGGCATTGATCTTCAGTACCTAGCGATGGGACTCGAGGTGTCGAGGCAACTTGCAGTGCGCAGAGTCGCAAAGCAGCCCCAGACGTTAGGCAACACGACTCCGTGCCCCATACGTGTACAGGCGCTAGAAGGAAGGCAATACGATTCCGTGTCCTGTACGCATCTCGGATTGCACACATCTCCTCGTCAGATATGGCAGCCTATGCCAGGCGGACGGCTTCTCTTATCAAAGTTGAGTCTGGGGCCGTCACGGCAGCTTTGGACGAATCAGCTGGCATCAACTATGGCAAGAGTTCTGGAGATATCCACTTGGATAGGACAACAAAGACTATGCACTTTGCATTATATGGAAAAGCGCTCAACGTACTAGCAAGAAAAGCTGACGTGTGACTCTGCGGAAGCAATACAAGCTTATTGAATAATCAATTAGGCTTGCGTATACACGTATATCTTCATGAGGCATGCACGTATGGAATTTTCCTCTCTTCCGTACATAAGGAGACAAAAGACGCATGCTCCCCCGGTTGCGGCTACGTCGGCCCATACGCAAGCGTCCTCGGTTCGAAGATGCAAGTACCCTATTGGCGGACCGAGTATTCAGTGCACACGTTGCGTCGTCAGCCCGCTTACAATGACTACAGAGTACTCGGATGGACGCACTTTACCGTCAAAAGATCGAAGCCTTGTTATTCCCGGCAAACTATCCAATCAGCCTAGAAGCAAGCAAAGAATGTACATGTATGCGTGTATCGGGCAGCCGCAAACAAGCCGAGTACTACTCTGTCCTGGAGCCAAGTACTATCCAAACCGAGTACTGCAGCAAGTCCTGGAACTTGGCGGCGGCAACACTCGTGGACCGTGAAGATGACAAATTATAGGCCGAACTCTCAGTAATTCGAAGACCCAGATGCGTCCATCATCAAGCCAGAGATCAGACCAGGGATTTCCGCTGATTGTGGATTACGCTAGTGGATCAGCCCAAAAGAGAAGGCTCACAAAAACTTTGCCTTGCTCGCTCAAGTACAAGAGAAGATTTCTCGCTCGGATCAGCTCCGGCTGCATATCAAAAATTGTGGCACCCTACAACAAGCAAACAAGACATCTACAGCATCATGCATGTCTGAAGATGCAAGAAGCTAGTTGTTGAGAATTTATACATATGGAGTACATCAACACAAGGAGCATACCCGATCTGCACGCCTATGCAAGATACTGCATCAAGTCACGGTGTCTGACTACTTTGCCGCGGTGCTCAACTACTTGGCTGCGGTCACCGACTACTCAACCGCAGTGACCGAGTACTCGCCGCGGTTTCCGACTACTCGGCTAGGTGTCCGACTACTTGCCGCGGTGCTCGACTACTTGGCTGCGGTCACCGACTACTCAACCGCAGTGACCGAGTACTCGTCGCGGTTTTTGACTACTCGGCTGGGTGTCCGACTACTCGCCACAGTTTTCGACTACTCGGCTGGGTGTCCGACTACTTGCCGCAGTTTCCAACATGGTGTTTCGGACACGAAGCACAATACATCCATCTACTCGGACGGCTCACCGACTACTCAGCTATGATGCTCGACCAAAATAATCAAATACCGGGAGCGGACTAAATTTGGCAAATTGTGACACCAAAGCAGCTGACATGATCGACCCCTTTGGCTGTAGAAGCAGAGTCCGAGTACTTCAGGCCAGGTCCGACTACTACTCTGCATCCAGCTTATGATTGATGGACATGCAACGTCAAGATCATGCAAGCAATTAGGAGTTGCACATACTCATGCATCACCAGGCATACAAGATGATGCAAGCAAGCCAACAATCAAGCGTCTGATCGTACTTGCTCGGATCAGCTCTGGCTACGTATCAAAAATTGAGCCATCGAGCGAACCAGCAAGCTGCACCTGTCGTCGTCAGCATATAATGGCTCCAGCCCTCGGCGTCAATGGCTCTAGCCATCGCCGTCAGCATACACGGCGGTCATCCCCGTCAGCAACGACCACGACGACAACTCAGCTACTTCGCTGAGATCCTCAATAAACTACTTTGACTACTAGTTGCACCTGAACCACCAGTCGAAGACGAGTCCCGAGTGCCTCAACGCACCAGTCGGGGACGAATTCCAAATACCTCGACGAAGATAACATGGACACTTATCACGTCGAAGAACGCAAGCTCGAGAAACACTTTCAAGACTTGGAAATTCTACATGTCCTATGAGACTCAAAAGTTGCAGCAGACATCCTTGTCAAGCTCGGATCGGACAGGGTGAAGGTCCCACCTGGAGTATTTATGAAGGAGTTGTCATCTTCCTCTATCAAACAACCTGGTGCAATAACCCCAGAACTCCTAGCTCCAACCACTCAGATCCTAGTCGTCGCTCTAACATAGACACAAGTATTCATCAATTATATCAAAGAACTCGGATCGAACAGGGCGAAGGTCCCACCTGAAGTGTTCGTAGAGCAGTTGTCAGTTCTCTTTATCAAACAACCCGGTGCGATAACCCCTGAACTCCCAGCTCCAACCTTCAAAGCATCAACAGGCAATGGCTTCGGCCCTCGTCGTCAACAACACGACGACACGATGCAGCTCGCATCATTCTACTACAATCTTACTCAAAGCATCACACCTTGGCTCATCCAAAAGTTCATGCTATAAAAGTACACAGCCTTCATGCTATAAAAGTACACAGCCTAACGGATGTTCACGACTATCCCGAGTTATTCAACCCGGATGAAAGTTCTAACACTCGCCCTATCCCAAGTTATTTTCACAACTCGGATGAGAGCAATCTGGCAACTAAGCCAACGCTCGCCCTATCTCGAGTTGTTTTCACAACACGGATGAGAGCAAACAAACGCTCGCCCTGCCCTGAGTTATTCAACCAGGATGAGAGTTCTAACACTCGCTCTATCCCGAGTTATTCAACCCGGATGAGAGTTCTAACACTCGCCCTATCCTGAGTTATTCAACCTAGATGAGAGTTCTAAAACTTGCCCTATCCTGAGTTGTTTTCACAACACGAATGAGAGCAAACAAACGCTCGTCCTATCCCGAGTTATTCAACCCGGATGAGAGTTCTAACACTCGCCCTATCCCGAGTTATTCAACCCGGATGAGAGTTCTAACACTTGCCCTATCCCGAGTTATTTTTACAACACGAATGAGAGCAAACAAACGCTCGCCTTATCCCAAGTTATTCAACCCGGATGAGAGTTCTAGCACTCGCCCTATCACGAGTTGTTTTCACAACACCGGATGAGAGCAAACAAACGCTTGCCTTATCCTAAGTTATTCAACCCGGATGAGAGTTCTAGCACTCGCCCTATCACGAGTTGTTTTCACAACACCGGATGAGAGCAAACAAACACTCACCTTATCCGGAGTTATTCAACCCGGATGAGAGTTCTAACACTCGCCCTATCCCGAGTTGTTCAACCCGGATGAGAGTACTAACACTCGCCCTGTTCCGAGTTATTCAACCCGGATGAAGAGTTCTAACACTCGCCCTATCCCGAGTTATTCAACCCGGATGAGAGTTCTAACACTCGCCCTATCCCGAGTTATTTAACCCGGATGAGAGTACTAACATTCGCCCTATCCCGAGGTATTCAACCTAGATGAGAGCAAACCGGCAACTAAGCCGAAGCTCGCCCTATTCCAAGTTGTTTTCACAACCTGGATGAGAGCAAACCGGCAGCTAAGGCAAAGCTCGCCCTATTCTAAGTTGTTTGCATAACCTGAATGAGAGCAAAATAGGCTACAAAAGCTGACGCTCGCCCTATCCTGAATTTTAGTAAATTCGGATGAGAGAAACCCGACTGATCTAGCGCAGATGCTCGCCGAGACTCATGAAGTCACACAAACCAGAGTACGACCAAAGCAAAAGAAGATGGAATGTAGCTCTAAGAACCCAGATATGCCATCTATGTCTATCAGTAGACGATCCAGCCGGATAACTGATTTACTTCATCAATAGCTGCTCTCACTTGAGCACGATAACCAAGTTCATGCTCGGGGGCTCGATGCACGGATCACTTGGCATTCTTGCGACTACCCAGCTGGTTCTCATCCTCGGGGGCTAGCTATGGCAACGACTCAGGCATACTCCTGCAGTTCCGTCAACTCCTATTCTCGAGGGCTAAGAGCCGAAACCGCCAACAACATGCTTCTCTTTCCAACAGGCTGCACATTGCGGAGTCTGGCACCCGGACGCGCTCGAGTAGAATGAACAAATGACATTCCGACGTCAAACTCAAGTCTACTATACTGGATATTTTCATCAGTTAAGAATCAGACAAAGGAAGACGCACGACCTACAGCAACATGCGTGCAACCTCCTCATTAGCATTTTTTTCCAACTCACCAAGTACTCACTTACAGCAGTACTCGGACAGCATACTGCATGAGCACGTATGGTGGATCAATCTACATATATATCAGTGCGTCATGAAGCCTCACGTCAATATAGCCTCACGACAACATACTGAGCAAGACAAGCCAATGAAGTTCGCAGGTGCTATCAAACAAGCAAATAAACTAATCAAGAAATTGCAGCATGCATGCACGTACAAGACCGAGGCAAGCACGTACAGGAATAAATTCCCTTGCTGCTGCTGACGCACGGCTTTCATCAACATGAGACCAACATGCAGGCTGCCGGCGGTGACTGGCATGCTTCTAAGTCTAGCAAGCACAGGTTGCTACTCAACGCGATGTGCGTGGCCTCTGACGACTGGCTCATACTGCTACTCGCCACAGAGAAACATTTCAATGGCATACTTGGTCCTGAGTCATCACCGCTTAAGCATCAATCTACTCGATACGAAGCTGGCCCTCAGGTGTCCGCACCATAACATGTCCAACGGCCACACCCCAGCAAGGCCCATGGCCTACAGCAACATACAAGAAGACGACAAGCTAGCAAGTTATTAGGAGATTTTTAATCGTACACATAAGTACACGCTTTTACAACAGGTGTACACTTACTTGATCATCCATCTACTCGGACTCCACAACACGTTGATTCTTCTACTCGCCCATTGCCTCGGCTTAGTCGGTTTCGCTCCGACTATGCCCGGGGCTCGGATTCATGGACGATCAAGCTTTCAAGTACTCCACTACTCCTGCATCTCTGAGTATATTCTTTTCAAATCCTAGCACCGACTACAAGTACTCGGACGCAGGCTCGGGGGCTACGGGATACATATCCTCAGAGGATGTTTTTTAAATTCTTCGACGAGGAATTGCAGACAAGACCCTCCAACTCTTTGTACCAAACAGCAAGAGGCTCGGGGGCTACACTCAGTAAGTGCACTTTTTCCGAAAAGTGCACACCACTCGAAGATATCAAGAAACGCTACATGGTTTCTCTCAAGAAAGCACTCGGACAAAGCTTGTTTTCTACTTGGCAAGACCTGGAGGAACAAGAAGAGGCTTCCAGAGTTCAACCATACAGTGCTCGGGGGCTTGTCAATACATACTACCCCGGGTACCACGTAAGGAAGGGAGAAGATCTAGTTCGACTAGGATTCCTCCCATGTAATCCTAGTAATAGTACTATTATGTAATCCTACTAGGACTTCTACATTGTAACTGACTAGGACTCTTGTCTTCTGAACTATATAAAGGAAGGCAAGGCTCCCTAGATGGAGAGATGAGACAATAGGAACAGAACGATCATAACAATCAATCCAACGCAAAGGCTAACACCGACTGGACGTAAAGGCTATTACTCGATTACGAGGGTCCGAACCAGTATAAATCGACTGTCTCTTGCGTTAATCATCAAGTTCAGCATACGCCGAAGCCCGAATAACTGTCCCGAGTACCCTCGTGGCAGGCTATCGTTGGTAAAACATCAATAGGCATATTGATAAAGATTCTAGTATGTATATGAACAAGATTAACATGCTTGTAAAGTGAACCAAAGCTTATAACATGGATAAACATGATATGGATTAAGATAGTGGACACACACTTGGCCAACCTCAAGGATAAAAGAGAAATAAAGAATGAAAGAATGTTCATAAGTAGAGCAGACTTGTTCTAATATAGCCATGCAAAGAATAGCGAATGATCATACAAATTACATAATCAGAGCTAGACTTATTAAGTGCGAGACAGGTCGGGAGGCCACCAATTACTGGTCTGCCATCAACCTCATGTAAGAATTTAGACTCCTACACCTTACACGAACGTGGGGGATTATAAGGGACGGACAGAGCTATCACCACCTGCCGCCTACCCCTCAACCGTGGAGTAAGAAATGTATTCACCTGTTCCTATGTACCCGAGCACCACACTCGTTTACAAAGAAACTATCCACATCTCCCCAGGACTCCGACCCTACGGATCAACAAGCATAGGACATGGGCACAACCAAAGGCACGATGAACCGCCACCTCAACTTAACTCTATTTCTAATCACATAAGATATATGGATGATTAAGCATAAAGTCCAATATGCTAAGTTCATAACATAGAAACTATATGCTAGTTCATATGCCAAGATCGTAACATAAGAACTATACTCTAATTCATAACTATGACTATAATGATAAATAAGGGACAAGGCTTTGGAGAAATGATTCATCTTATTCATACCAAGATCTCTCTTCAAGGAGTCAAGCCCTCCAAGGTAGCTTTGCCTTACTCTAAAAAGACTACTAAAATGTAAAAATACAAAAGAGGAATGAGGTGATGCTCCAAATGGTGTGTGTTTTAGGGGGAGCTCTCCCCTCCTTTTATACTACTCTAAGGATGGTTTGGAGAGCATATTCGGAGGAGATCCCGCATGCAACCACCCCTGCATGTCATTATTGCACCGCCTGTCGAAGGTGGGGCCGAGAGACGACAAGGGTGGTGCGGTCGCACCCCTGGTGCGCCCGCACCTGACCTGGCTCCTCTGGCCACCACCTTCATGTGGTAGGCCCCTGGATGGGCCTGGACCAAGCCCAGGTGGGTTTCACACCCAAATTGTCTGGGTAAGTTGGGCCTTCTTCTTTATTCTGTTGCGCAGTTCTGCAATATGCTTCTCTGAATTGCGCCTTTTGGCTTATTTTCCACCGTATTTGTGTATAAGTCCTGCAAAATAGTAAACTCCAAATACATGTGGAACTTTGTTAATAGTAATGACATATGTGCATAAGTTTGCTAATTTCTCCTCTTTTTGTGTCTTAATTGGTGGCGGATTTGGCCGTAAGGACCGTCAACAGCTTGGTTGGGGAAGACATGAGGCGCCATGACACGCGTGCCCTAGCGGCCATGGCGGGGTCAGCGACGCGCGCCAACGGCGATGGGCGATGGACGAACGGCGAGGGAGCGAGCGACGCAGGTGACTGCCACGTAGGTCAGCGGCACAGGGAGCGAGGGTGCGTGGCGTGGCCGGTGATGGGGGAAGGGCACGTCGCAGCAGGCCGACTAGTGCGCACTGGGAAAGGGGGTGAACGGACGAGTAGCCACGCCGAGCGACGCAGGTGGCTGCCATGCAGGTGAGCGGCATAGGGAGCGAGGGCGCGCGGTGTGGCCGACGACGAGGAAAGGAAATGACGCGGCAGCCCGATGAGCGCGCGCTGGAGAATGGGGCGGATGGATGAGCTTTGGGGCTGGGCGGATAAGCACAAGGGAATGGGGATTTGTTTTTTTTTTTGTTTGGGGCCCGCTTCTGAGGAGCCGCGTCTAGACGCGGAGTAACGGACGGACGCCCTGCAGGAAGTATTTCCGATAATGATTGCTACAAGAGGTAATGCCGAGAAGTACTGAGAAACAATATGAGAAAATAATAAAGAAATTATTACTCTTCTTTAGATATCTTTAAGAGAATCCCTCCATCCCCAAATAAATAAATTTTTAGAATCCGTACAAGTCAAACTATCTTAAGTTTAACTAGATTTATAAGAAAGCGTAACAACATCTATAACATAAAATGAGCACATTATGAAAATATATTCTATGATATATTTATTGATATTAATTTGAGGTAATAAGTCTTGACAGTTTTTTTAGAAATTCAGTCAAAGTTTAAAAAGTTTAACTTAGACAAAATTTATTTGTTTTAGGGACAGAGAGGGTATTAAGGTAATAAAAAAATCCCCTAAAAGGAGACATAACCGAGAAGGCAATAAAGCTTGATTTGTGTAAACCTCTTGATTATTACTACTCGATTACACCAAATTAATTTTTTTTTAAAAAGAATCTACATGGTTATAGGTTTCCTAAATTTTAGGAAATAAGAATCTAAAATTTTCATTATTAATCCATAAAGAACCATACCTAATTATAGGACATCAGTCCTCCACAGCGTATCATCTAGGGAGTGGCTAGCGCCTGGACGCCTGCACCATCGCCTTCGTCCCGCGCACGCCCGTCATGTCTCGCCTGCTGCGCCCGCCCACAAGCACGTGGGGCCCACCCACACTAGTGGGGACTGCCTCCACCTGCGCTCGCTTCCCGCGCTCGAGGTGAGATAATAGAAAGGCGAGGAGGGAGATGCAACACCCGATCTAGTTGAAACATCTAGATGTAACAATTGCAACATACGTCTGAAAATAAATGAAACATTTGAAACATGCGTCTGAAACACTTGCAAAAACACCTGAAAAACACTTAAAATCATTGTAAACATACGCAACATCTAAATAAAAAGGCTTACAACATATGCAACATCCAGATAAACACACTTACAACATACGTCAGAAAAAAGATAAAACATTGAGAACAGGAGTTTGCAACATACGTGTCAACCATAGCAACATATGTAGCATCACGATCTACTTTTGGAACATCCGTATGAAACACTTGCAATATACCTCTGAGATATCTTAAATAATTAAAACATACACTTGCAACATGCGCTTTCAAGTAACATCTCCTTACTTTTCGAGAGAATGATGGCTCATCGATATATGGTGTTCACAGGAGTGCCGTGTGGAGAGCAAAGCCAACGTCGTCTTCCAGCGCTGCGTGCTCTGAGAAAGCATGGTGGCCGCACTCATGCGCGACCACCCACACGTTGTTGAGTGCACAGCCCTGCGCCACCTAGTAGAGCTGAGGATGAAAACGGAACGGAAATATCCCGAACCGAACCGCATCGTTTTTTATATTTTATCCGATCGAATTCGTATTTTTGTGTCTGACTTTACCGTTTTCGCTTTCGTTTTCGTATTTCAAATGTAAAAGTAGAAAACGGTTTAGACATTTTCCGACCGTTTTCTACTTTTCTACTTTTAATTCGGAATATCCCGAATTCAAAATTCAGTTTAAACCAAATTTTGTCGTCAATCATTACCGTCTAGACAACTAGGCAAAGGCTAATCACCTTGCATGGTGCTGTATGCTTGCATGGCTGCATCTGGCTTCAAGCGGCGCTGTTGTTGCATTGCATGTGACTGGGCTGACCAAAAGAGAGAGAGCTAGATGGGCCAGGCGTTGTTGCTATCCTTTCTAGTTTAGTATCGATGGCATCTCAAATTTTCCTCTTTTTTCTTTTTTTCTTTTTTTCTCTTGTCAAAGAAACCAAATTGATAAGTCTGCTCTCTTGCACTCGAAATTTGCCACGATGACACTTGTTAATTGTTATGCATTGTGGATCGGTATTCCATATTGAATTTTCGTATACCGACCGTGTTCGACATAATTTCGCTCGAATGGGTTCGTTTTCGAAATTCTCGATATTCCGTAAGTTCGCGTTCGTTTTCGTGTCCGGCTTTACCGTTTTCGCTTTCGTTTTCGTATTCAAATATAAAAGTAGAAAATGGTTGAGGAGTTTTCCGACCATTTCCGACCGTTTTCATCCTTAAGTAGAGCGACCACGCCGCCAGGCATAGCGCGTTGCTGGCAGGGAGCGATGGGATCGCCACCAGCGCCATGTAGAGGAGCGCGGCGATGCTGGAGAGGTCGCGTAAGAGGTAGGACGAGGACCTGAGCACGGAGCGCCAGAAGCAGTGTGCTGTGATGTCTCGCCTGATGTGGGCACTCGGAGGCGGTAGACGAGCGGATAAGAGCGATGAAGAGGAACAAGTGCATGAGTGGATGAGTAGTTTTTTTTAAACGAATTGGGCTGGAGTGCGGCCAACCGACGGAGCGTTCGGCGGACGGTGCCCGCTTCAGAGAATTTACATTACATATCACATCTACCACCAGAAAGAAACAAATCATCGTACCATAGCATTAACTTTTTTTTTTGGCATTAATAACTAACGGAGCTCGATAAGCACTCGCTCTTGGAGGGCCAGGCCCAGCCCATCCAAGGGCCCAATCAGTTTACGCGCACACACACCCTCTGCCCATCACCACCACTACCACCACCAGCAGCAGCAGAGCAGCCGCGGCGGCGGGAAACCAGACCTAACTCATTGCCTGAGCGGCGGGGAAACCAACGCCGACTCCGGCCACCCTCCCCACTTCCCCCGCTGCTGCCACGCGCCACCGGCCCCGCATTTCAGGTCCCCAAGGAAAAACGAAAACGGTCGGTTCGGAATATTTCTACATTTAGCAATTAAAAAGTACAAAAAAATGATTGAAAATGGTTGTGAAACCAATTAAAACTGATAATTTTTCATATTAAAAAACGGTTCATAATATAGAAAACAAAAACGGTCAATTCGGAATATTTCTGTTCTGTTTTCATCCCTAATCCTCTCGACCCCTTGGTCGGCCGGTTGGGTTTCTCCACTGCGGTGAAGCTGGAAATGGACGCCGCTGCTTCTTCTGCCAGGTCCTCCTCTTTGCTTGCTCTTGCTTGCTCGTTGTATGGATTGCTTAAATGCGATTTCGCCTTTTCACCATTTCTCCCGTGCGAGCTAATTTCAGTTTCTGGTGCGGATTTGCGTGGATTAATTTGTCTGCGTTGCTTGTTAGTTTGTCCTGTGGACTGTAGCGGACGGCCTAGCTGTCCATGAATTTTAGGATTCTAGGATGCATCCGAGGGTTCTATCGACACGATTGCAGCTTTGAGTATCAGAGTATGTGGTCGGGGCGGGGCGGGGCGGGGGAGTACTCTTGAGGTCAGCAAGATGAAAGAAGATTTGCGAATGCAGGGAAAATGATTGCTGCTTTCACTACCATAGTCTTAAATTACCAGATCAGATGCTGCAAAACTATTATTCGACTATTACTGTTCTTAGCACCCTCTTCCCTGCTAATATCCATCTGTTGATGTTATCAAGTTTCAACAATGGTTTGCGACCAGTTATGAAGAAACTAAACAAAAGTACCTAAAAGTAGTTGCATTTATTGTGAAAATTCTGAGTCTCCACTCTAGAGTGGTCTGTGTTAAACTTGATTCTTGATGCATCCTTTTTGCTATTTTGCTCAATTTATTTTTACCAAACAACACACCAAACAGAGAGTTATAAGTAAAGTAAGATGCAGTGCGCTTGCCTAATGACAACAACAAAAGCTATGTGGAGAAGCCAACTCTTTTCATCCTTTTTTATTACAACCCAAACATGGCAGAGCCAGTTGTGTACTTACAGGCATCTTTTGTGGAGCTGAATATGTTGACTGAAACTCTTGTTGTGCTATCCATTCTTGATGTACTTTAGTGCAATAACCCATGATTGACGAGAGTGTATGATGCAGACTGGGTGACAATGACCATGGAAATACATCACAAGATAATCATTTGAGAACCGTTGATCAAGATAGTAAAGGGCCAATCGATACGCTTTCAGTGCCAAATACAGAACAAGCAATAGAGAAAGGAGAAAATGCACAAGCTATCGATGATTCAGAACAGATGGAAAAGAAGAGAAGGGCTTTTGAGCGTATGGTTGAATGGTTCAGTGAAGCTGGGATTCCTTTTAATACTGCCTGTATAGAGAGTTTTGACTTAATGGTAGAAGCAATTGCATAATGCGGCCCTGGTTTATAGGTACCCTCTCTGGGGGAGCTTGATGGCCCCTTACTTAAGAGGCAAATTGTAGCAATCAATGGTTCAATTGATGCACTAAAAAAAATCTTGGATATCTGAAGGATGCTCTATTCTGGTTTATACACATATTGATGATGATGGAAGATGGATGTTGAGCTTGGCAGTTGATTGTTCTCACGGTGTGTCATTCCTTTGTGCCATCGAACTACCTTCAGACAGCTACAACAAAGCATTTGTTTGCCAACTAGTTGATTCTTGTATTGAAGAAGTTGGAGAGAAAAATGTGGTACAGGTCATTGCAGACATTCCTTTAGAGATGGCTGCAGCAAAAATGCCTAGAAAGAGACCGAACATATTCTGGACTCCCTGTGCTGCAAGATCCATCGATATGATGCTTGAAGACATAGGGCAGATTTGTTTAATCAAGGAAACAGTCGCTAAAGCAAGATCACTCACAGCTTTTATTTATGCACAAACAAATTTGCTGGACATGATCCTCCAGTTCACCAACCAGCAGGATTTGGTTCATGTTGGGATAACCCATTACACCACTTGCTACTTGAACTTGAGGAGCCTTTATGATAAAAGGATTGAGTTGAAGACTATGTTTATTTCTAAAGAATGGGAGGACAAGTGGTTGAAGGATGCAGTGGGCAAGAAATACTATGATTTAGTAGTGAGCAATGAGTTTTGGCATAATGTGCTATATGCTATAAATAGTTTTGAACCACTGGTGGAGGTTCTGAGGATGATGGGGAGTGACAGACCCACAATGGGATACATATTTGGCGAACTTGACAAAGCTAAAAGGGAAATTGCCTTCCGCTTTGAACACAAGCAAGAGCACTATTTGTCAATACGATACCATATAGATTTTAGAATGGATGACTACATGACGGAACCATTGCACTTAGCTGATTATTTTTTTAATCCTTGGTTCTACTATCAAAACAGACAGAATTGAAAATGCAGAAATATTCAGAGTTGCAGTTTTTGAGTGTGTGTGGAAGATGTACCAAGATGAGTCTACACAAAAGAAAATTGTGCATCAATTGGGCCTTTATACTAGTGATTTAGAGAGTTTTGGAACGGTTCATGCCATTAGTACTCGGATGAGTGTTGACCCAGGTAACTTTCTTGCAGGACAGAACATCTAGGCATTTTTGATTTGTTTGTCAAGGTTCACAATGTAGTCTCCTTTAGTCTAATACATGTTAACTCTTGTCCTATATGTAGTTTCCTGGTGGCAATCACATGATGGTACAGCAAAGGAGTTGAGCACAATGGCACTGAGGATATTGTGGTTAACCTGTGGCTCATTGGCCTACGAGCCCAGTTGGATTGAAATGGTAACATAGTGACAAGCTAGCTTCAAACGTTCACGCATCAGTTCTTCAACTTGTCATCATTTCATTTTCACTATTTTAAAGTCATCACCTAGTAGTCCAGATGAGAAAAATTTCTGGGTCTCCAGGTCGCCTAGCTATGCAGGCATACGGCGTCTTCCTTCACGTCTTAGGCGTCCGAGGTGTCGCCAAGGAGGCTGCGGCGGTTGCCTTACTTGCGAACAGCCTTGCGTAGTCACGTGAGTGGAAAAGAAATCAGCCGCGCAGGAAAAAAATCGATCTGGCGCAGTTAAATCCTGCCTTCCGTCGTTCCCTATGTGCGTGTGCATCGCGTCCGAATACTGCAATGGAGAGGGACTGAAGGAGAAAAGGGATAGGGCAGAGACGGAGAGAATGAGAGGATTGTGGTGGTCGCCTTACGCATCCCTGCGTCCGCGTGTTGATTGCACGCTGTCAGCCTGTCCGTGTGCAGCTTTGATTTCGCGTTGTACACACCCACACACTACACACACCACTCTATTATTCTGTGATTACATGTGCGCCTGCTATCACTGAAACAAGTGACCGACACACGTAGACGCCAACCTACTACTCTTCCTGTCTCTGCTTGTCTCTCTTCCTGTCCTCTCTTACAAGGCTGAAGCTTTCTTGTGCTTCGATGTTGCTTGTCTAGTTCCTGCCTCTCCTCATGCTTTGTTTTATAGATGCTACCCTCTTCCAATGGTTCTTTTCTTGCCTCTCTTCCTGCCTCTCTGCTTGTGATTTATCCTATAGATGCAGAGTGGAAATGCTATTGAGAGATGAGAGATTTCAGATTTGCTATTTGCTATTTTATGTTGTGCTTGTGCAGTAGTACTATAGTAGCACGAACTATTATGCTAAGGATTGGCCATATTAAGGTATGATCTGCTTCTGAATTTTAGTGGCATTATATATTAAGATCTTTGTATGTCGTCGCCTAGGCTATTGCTTTATTCATCTAGGCGGCTGGAAGGGGGTTGCTCGCCTCACCTTGCCCCTGTCCCCTTGAAAAACCATGTTCATTTGTGTAACTCAGACATTTTTTAAAAGGTTAATAAGAAATTCTGTTCACTACTCTTTGTCCCTTTTCAGATCCATAAAGAAAAGCCATCGTGGATTAAAAATAAGCAATTCGAGGATTCAATGTTTGTGACTGTCAACAGAAGGATACAAGAGAAAGCTCAAATAAGAGATAGAGATCCTGTACTTGCATACCTTCCCCGTGATGACGAACCATTTGAATGGCTGGTGGGCATGTTTCGCCATAATGCCCAACTACAGGATCTTAGGGATTTGCTGATGGCACGAGCAAGAAGTGGAGATCGTGTAGGTCTCTCAAAGCTGGCAGATAGATTAATTATGGATGCAGAGTATGTGACACTGACATCTGAAGAAGAAAGTGATGATGAAGAAGAAAGTGATGAAGCACAAATGCACTCCATCAAAAGGAAGACATCGTTTGGTGCTTCATGCTCAAAACGAGAGAAGAGACCACGGCTGTTGACAAAGGAAATCTGAAAGATGAGTCCGAGGGAAGTGATGGAAACATCAGCTACTAATCTTTGGCGATATTCATGGCCTTGTATGTATCACCTTAAAAGGATGATGCATGATTTGGTATGCTTTTGTGGTATGTGAACTCTTAGGCGTTGCTGGTGTTTGGAGTTTGGAACTCTTACTTTGGTTCGGCTGTTAAGTAACAGATATCTGTCTGAAATCTGAATGCATGCAATCAGATATCAAGTTAACATCCAGTGAGCTAATGTTATGGTTGCCCAGGTATTACTGTGGCGCCCCCTAGATTGAAGGGTCCTTCCCTCCTAGTTTAACAAAACGATAGTAACTCTGAACTTCTGAAACGCGAGAATGTATTTACATATTACAGTAGCGAAATGATACCACCAGCTTCCAAATTAGAGAAATGATGAAGCTTTGAACATGGAGAACTGCTCCGGTGCTCCTCTAAAAATCTTTGTGAATCTTAAAGCGGTTAGGGGTAAATACGAGGTAAACTTGAGATTTTGAATGGCTGCATGCGTGGATGCTAGAAAATATCTCCTAATCACGCAACTCGAGATTTTGCATCTCCTAATCATGCGGAATAGTATATGATGTGGCTAGTTCACGGCTTCACGCAACAAATATCTCATGTTTTGATGTAGAACTAGAAAAACAAACAAGAAATAGATTTAAGTGAAACAAAACACATGGGGAAGATTGATAGACATGTCAGGGATTTCGAATTTTTTTGGTCACCCTCAAAATCACTAAAATTCATAAAATTTCAGCATTTTAGAGACTCAATAAATATGTTTTTTTCTAAAATTTTTAGATCTGAACAAAACGAATTTTTTAGAAGAATCTACAACATGAACAATAAAAATATGAGCAAGAATTATATATACACAATAAAGCACATGCACTACTTTTGCTTTGAGATTCACAAAGTTTTTTAGTTAGGGAGCACCAGAGCAGAACTCTTGAACATGGCTTCCAAATTAAGGAAACGACAATACATTGTTCATGCAAAATTTAAAGAATAAGAACAGTGCAACTGTTTGTCCTCTAATTAAAGAACAAAGATATCCAACTCAAAGAAGAATGAAATCCAACTGTGTTTAACTAAACACTATGCCATCTCAAAACGACAAAAGACATTGAGCAAAACAGTTAAATCCTTGTAAACCTTGATATCTATAGCATATAGCTGCTAGAGGGAACTGGGTATATTTAGAGATTCTTGTCATGCTTGTTGAGCCAAACAGCCATCTCTTTCTTGAATCTCTCCATCGCCGGCCTCGGCAGCAGCAGCGACACCACCGTGGAGTCCTCCCCGTCCTCGTTCTGGCACCTCATGTGATGGCTTCCCAGCTTGGAAGTAAGGTCGCCGGCGAGTGGTATGCCGCCGCCCACATACTCAGCCCACCCAAGCTGCAGTCCTTTCCCGGCAGCAATCCATCTGGTGTCCGAGACCTCGTACGTCCTGTCCATGGTCAGAGGTGGCCACTGACGGATGTACGCGGTCGTATCCACCATTGATGCCAGGCACTCCTTGGTCACGCTGAGCTTGGTCTCGCGCACGAGCTCAACCGTGTCGGCGAGCGGCTGCCGGCAGAGCTCGTCGACGGTCAGTTCCACTATAGGAGAAACATGTGCGTTGCCATAGTAACCCCATGGGATGAGGGTGTGGCGATTCCACCTGCCACGGGCATTCATGGTGACCATAAGCCGCACTCGCTGGCTAGGTTCATACCCCAAAGCTATGGTGCGGCATCGCCACATGACTGCAGTTAGAAGCTCGAATGATGTGGTTGAATCGGCGAGGTGTCCTGGTATGTGGCTTCGTAGAGCGCCCACCTCTCTTTGCCCAAAGACAAAGTATTGGGCTACCATGCGATTGGGCGGAATTGACAGCATCACGTCATCTGATGTAGAGTCTAAGCTATTTAGCAGTGGTTTGTATGCAGGGTATGGGTATGGGATGGGCGTTGTGTTGTGTGCTGTAGTTAGAAGCTCTCTTTTCCAGACTGGAAGAAGGCTCGGGGATGCTTTAACCATTAGTTCAGTTACACTTGTCATGAGTTGAATCATACCGAATCCATCGGCGATGTTATGGCACATGTGGAATCCAACAACAAATCCGCCACATTTGAGTTCTGTCACCTATATATGAGAAAATAAAAAGACGTCGTCACTTATGATAAGAAAAATATACCTATCTCAACCTACTTATGCATTTAGTACATTCATTTTTGATATCTTGCAACTACAAATAACTTCAGAAACTTTCCTAAAATATAAATCTTTCTAGCTGTACAATAGAAATCATCTAAACAAAGTGGGAAATATCACAAAATCAGAAACCTTTTATGATTCCAACCTATATATACAAGGAACTCCGTTGTCTCTAGGTACCAGGTTTCTTTTTTCCTGACCAGAATGGTTTAATTCTTTTTTCCCAAATTTAATTTATAGCCAGAGGGCGCACTGCAACAAAAATATTACTATATGGAGAGTTTTTATTTTCTGCCGGCAACATCTTCTAATAACCATATCTCCTAGCCAATGTCCACTTCTTTCTAACTTAATATTTGAAAAAGCTACTTTTGCAGGCTCTTTGGAGTTTGGTCTTGACTCTTGACCTATTAAAGTGAACTATTTGTATGATTATTACTTCATGTTAGAGTGTGTAATGTTTCCGTAGGTTCAAACTTCATTGGCCTGAAGCCCAGTCCAATAATGTATGTGTTGGTAGACTCATGTATATGTATATGTACCATAGAAGAGAGATTGAGCAGAGTGTTTCAAACATTTCCCACCTCTAGATGGTGTTAAAGCCATGCAAATATTAGCAATAATGGTGGTGATGAACATATTGCTGCGGTGGTGAAAGGGAAGGATTTGGTGCCACATACTTACATGAAAATCGGGACGAGTTGGTTCTGTGCGACAGAGCAACGATAGAGGCGTGCGAATGAGATGGAAAAATGCACGGCAGTGGGCAGTGCAGGTGAAGAAAGGGGCGAGCTCCAGCTTTGTGCTTTGTGTCGTGGTGTTTTAGGTCTAGTTTGGTTATTATTAGGGCAGCCTCGCCAGGCCAAGCTAGCCTTACCTTACCATGGCAAGAAGAGAATCTTGCTATTCTGGGGATAACAAAGGGAAAAACCTTGCTAGCATAGGAATCGAGGAAACTTGCTAGCTATCTATCAAAACACTCACATACATTTGATTGCCTAGCAAGATGAGAAAAAGGTTATGGAACTTCACATAAGGATCCAAACACACCTAAAGTTCTTGTTGATTGGATGAGGTCGTTTGAGAAGCGATCAAGCACCTTGTCCAATGGCCTTCGTGGTGGCCAGCACGCCTCGACGCTCCCTGGCGGGGCTAGCTGGCTGCTGGCCATGCAGCAAAATTATTGATTTGATTTTATAAGCTGTTATCTTTCTTGAGAGTTAGTCTAATTTGGGTTTGGATTTGGATCGCTGGGGGATTTTGATTCAGCCCCGATTTTGTCATTGGCACATTGCTCCCTGCACCTAGCTTGCCGATTTGGGCTTGTCAGTTTGGAAAATCCATGTATAGATTTGGGAGACCCGAGGAAATCTGTTTGATTTCAAATTGGGGATGTTTAGATAGGACTGTGGAGGCCAAACAAAAATTTGAGGCAGAAATTTTGTCTCTTTATTATTAGGTATAGATATAGATATAGAGATAGATATAGATATAGATATAGATATAGATATAGAAGAAGAGAGAAGAAGGTTCAAAACTTTCCCGACTTCTACATTTTACTTTTAGTTTTGGTATATTTAAACACGTTTCCTATAGTCCAGATGCCTGAAATCAAAGGACTAAGAGAGATCAAGAGAGGAAGAGAGAGAAAATGTATAGTGCTGGTTTCCTAGATGATTAGATTAAGATCTACTCCATCCGTCCCAAATTATAAGACATTTGACTTTTTTGACATCAAGTTTGACCACTCGTCTAATTCAAAAATTTGTGCAAAATATCAATTCTTTTATCGTGGTTTAGTATATTAATAAAAGTTCCTCAAGAATGACTTAAATTTGACTATGTTTGTACAAATTTTTTGAATAAGACGAGTGGTCAAACTTGAGATAAAAAAAGTCAAACGTCTTATAATTTAGGATGGAGGGAGTAATGGATACTGTTCATTTCCTGAAAAAACTTAAATTTCAGGCACCTGAGAAATAGCAGCCCCCATATTTAAATGCAATCTTGTGATGCCTCAAGCTTGAATAATCTCAATCACAAATTTAAATTTTTCCAAGGATACATATTTTCTTTTTGAGGCACCAGAAAGAAGTCTTACAGGTAAAGATGTAGCAGCACATGGCTAAAATTACAATTGTATCTGAAGATCTCGTTAAATATTGCAGAAATTTCGTTAAAAAGAAGCGTTCAAAAAATATGTCAGAAATGCATATCCACTTCTCACGTTCTTAGGAGATTTTAAAAGATTTCCGCAAAACATAGAACCCACTTGGAGAACGGTTATAAATATAAGATAGTAGGTACCTGCATGAAGAGCAATGGTCTGCCAATGACGGCTTTTACATCACCAGGGTCGCACAGCAGCTGGTCCAGGCACGGATACGGCGGCAGCAGCGGCTCCCCGAAGTCCTGGAGCCGCACGTCGGCGTCGGCCTCGACGAACACCACGCCTTCCGCGGTGCAGTCCACGACGAGCTTCCCTCCGGTTTCCTCCCTGAGGCGGCCGGCGACGGGGTAGTAGTACACCAGCGCCTCCGCGAGCGCCGCCTTGAAGGTCCCCTTGAGGTCGGCCGGCCTGTCGGTCCGGCCGGCGGGGCAGTTGCGGAAGAAGCCGACGACCGTCTCGTAGTAGCGGAGCAGGTGCTGGTCGTCGATGTCGGACAGCGGCTTGGTCTCGCATGGCGTCGGCCGCGCCGGCGACACCAGCTGTGGCTCGCTCCGGCGTGCCTTGAAGGACACCATTTTGCTGTTGTCGATATCTAGCTATTGGTTTGGATTTTGGACGACTGTGTGACAGTGTGTGAGTGTTGATTTTCAGCTGGCCGGCGATACTTATTATATAGATGCATCCATAGCACTAGCACCTGGCCTGATGACGAAACAGCCAAACCAAGGTGACGTACGTGATGCATCCAAGGCAAGCAAGCTGGCCGGCCTTGTTGATATGAGCTATGCAGTACAGTAGTAGTCCATAATTACTGTTGCATTGCCAGCTCAAGTTATGTAAATACTACTGTAGTATGCATGGATGTCTGGGGATAACACTGCTGCACCAGCAGATGCAGACAATATATAATCTAGCTATTATTACTCCCTCCCATAGTACTGTAACAGACTGGTAACCAGGCAGTAATATATGAGCAAGCAAGCTGGCTGGCTGGCCTTGGCCAGCCTTGTTTGATATGTTGGCGACAGGGCAATGCAACAAACAGTCTATTCCATTTTTATGGCTTCCCTCAAACAAGAGGACATATTACGGTGACTGGTTACTTAGTTTGATCTGGTCAAAAGGACTCTCTCTTGGCCGTTTCTCGAATATCTAGGACGATGTTGCGCAAAACTTGTTTTTTTTTCGAGAACATGCGCTGCACGTATTTCATTAAGAAGAAGTTTTGGAATACAAACAACACTGGCAAGCCATGGCGAGGTGCCAGGCGCCAACACACAAACACAAAAGAGTTACACTTTGGATGTCTACATTTGGACTAATTGCGCAAAACTTGGTCATGGCAACAAATAAAACTAACAAGGCCCTTCAAAAAAATGACCAACCTTAATTGGAGCATCTGCAACAGTCCAACAAAATAAAAAGATAAATATATGAGTTTTCCTGGTTGCTAAAAAAACTAGGGAGCATATTTGTTGGTTTTCTCTCACCATTTCCATTATCTCGCTCCTACATGCAAGAAGACAATTTTGCATCAGGAATCTCGTACTTTTCCATATTACTATAGCTAGTTTTATACTATCTTTCCTTCTTGTATATTTGCATTAGCAGTCCTGTCCTTTCTCTCTTTATTTGCATTGACAGTTTAAAAAAAGTTGGGAGTATATTTGTTGAGCTTCTCTAATAATTTCTAAAATCCTGCTCCTAAAATATAGATGATAATTTTACGACAAGAAACCTGAACTATTTTGAAATCACACTAACCACTTTTGTACTTTCTTTCTCCCTTGTATATTTGCATTGGGAACCGTGTCCTACTCCTTATTCTTTCCCACATCCTTCCACCTCCAGATTGGCCGATCGATATGTGCACATATATTTTCGCGCGGCTGGGTCTATTTTCGCAAGTGCGAAAAGATTGAGAGTTAAGATAGGGAATTGTTGGAGAGTAGTTTTTTTTCAAACTTGCCAAACAATCAAGATTGGAAGTGGGTTTTGGAAGTCTTGAAGATGCTCTAATAGTCTTTCTTAAATTCACTCCCTAAATTCTTATTTGAAGAGCCACTTGAAAAAATTGATCTCTATATCCTTGCACTGTCCAACAACTTCTCTATATTCTGTGCATACTTTAGAGAGCTAGCCCCGCTTTCTATCTTTATCTAGCAAGAAACCAACAATAGAATATGAAAAATATTTAAATATATAATTAAAAAGCTATTGGAGGTTTTTTCCACCAATATGTCTATTCATATCAATATTGCCATCCTATATTCCAATTTATCAATAGCCAAACATAGAGTGCGGTAATGTCTCTTTAGAGTGTGTACAAGATATAGAGAAGTTGTTGGAGAGTGGAAATATATAGATGGAGTCCGATGAGTGTTGAGTCCCTCAGCCACCATTTGCAGACCTCTTTGGTAGAATGGTGCGGTGGCCAAGTTTGGTGCACCACCGAACAAGTCCATTGTGTAATATTATTTCCGCTACAAACTTCTGTGTGTGATGTATAATTGCTTAATCTAATACGATCTTTATTGTGATGTGGATTTATCGAGGTCACTCGTGACTCTCGACGGACTACCAGGTTTATATAAATGAAAGTGTGTGCGTGCCAACGTGTTAAGCGGGGGCAACCGTACTTGATCTTGTATAAATTGGACGGTTCTATGGCACATTGTGTGCAACTGCACTGCCATGCGCCAGCATCCACCTCTGGTAGACCCATCCGGTGCAACACGTCTGGTGTGCACCGGACTGAAACGTGCAAGCCCGTTTTCAAGACTAAAAACAGGATACTGTGTTAAGTCCCATGCAACTCGTCCAATTGAAACCCTTTGAGTTTGGTTTTGATTCCAATCATTCTTGGGCTTCATTTGAGCTACTTGTTTTTACAAGTGTGCACCACATCCACTCACTAAACTCGACTAGGTCAAGCTACCCGTTCATACCCCACTTTATAGTATGGCCAAAGGAAAAACAAAGATCTTATCACTACTCTAAGTGTCCCTCAACACCATCGACACTTGGAACTAGTTGATCCTCAATCTTCGCGTTCATCCTTTGAAAACCAAAATGAACACCATCAATTAGGGACATGAAAACCATAATTGCCCAATATCAATCATCATTATGATCTCACTAAAGTAATACCGCTGCAAAACACATGTTAGTCGTAATGATTGTATCGTCCTTAATTACCAAACCAAATTACGGGCCTAGATGCATTCATGGTTAACAGAGGTGAGCACATTTAGCAACCACCTCCTTAAATGGTTAGATGGTCTCCAGCAAAGTGCCTGCCTCCAAAAGTCATGTAGAGAGGCAAGCTCCCAAGGCAATCGCATATGAAAATCATCGATTAACAGAGGTGACCACCTTAGAATTCCCGACTCTGTAAATCAGTTTTCATAGGTAGGCATCTTAAGATGTCCATCTCTGGAAGTCTCTATAAACATAGGTGGTCATTCTAACCGTTCATCTCTAAAAATCAATTTTCAGAGGCGGGTTTTTTAAGATGTCTGTCTCTATAAATAGTTGCATCAAAAAATTTTCATAACATTTTCATATGAACTTGAATGAAGACAAACTTTATATCAAAACTGTAGCCCTCACATGATCTAAAACTTTGTAGATGAAAAGGTTTCTATTTAAAACTGTTTGAAGTTCCCAAATATTGTTTTAAGTTCACGGATACTAAAATTTGAAATTAAAAATTTACAAACAATCTTGTATGTTGACATGGTCTATACCAAAGTTGTAGTTCTCAATACAATCGACAACTTTGTATTTGAAAAGTTTTTTATTTGATATCTTTAGAGTCTAGAATATGTGTTTTAATTCATATATTTTGAAATTCAAAATTTCTAAGCGACCTTGAATGTGCACATAGTCAATACCAAAATTGTAATTGCGGACCTGATCTACATGTTTGTTGTTGATAAGTTTTTTATTTGAAGTTGTCTATTATATCAAATATTTGTTTTAAATTCACTTATGTCGAGAAACAATTTTTGAATTTTTTGAACAGTCTTGGATGAAGACACATCCTATACCAATGTTGTAGTTCTTGATAAGATAACTTTGTAGTTGAAACTTTTTTTATTTGAGTTCATTTATAGCCTAAATATTCAATAATGATTACAAATATTTGTAAAGAAGATAGAATCCAATTTATACTTACAAGTAACTGTGCGGTATAGTAGTAAAAGGTGTTATTGCTCAGTCATAGATCATGAGTTTGAATCAAGAGAACTTAATTTTTTGGGAATTTGGTGTTTCTAACCCTACTCCAAATCTCAATGATGATTTTATCCCTTTCTTTTAACTTTATGATTTTGCCCTTGTCATTTTTAAATGAAGCAACCATTTACCCCTACTCTATAACACCGTTAGGACCAGTTGGATTAAATGGCAAAAAAAATTAAAAAGAAAAGGCAGCTAGACAAAAAAGATAGCAATGCCCTGAGAAGTTTTTTCTCCTATGTCGCTCGAACCGTTGTTGGGCGTTAAGGAGGAAATCGTGTTGGAAGGTTTCCGAGCGCATGTTAGGGCAATTACATTGGTCTTAACTCATAGGTAGTCTCATGTAGTGCCACGTAATTTTAAGACGACTTAATAGACAATTATACAATGGTTGTTTTTTAAAGTTGTCTTATAGTAACTCATAAGTCCTTAATTTATGCATAGAATAAAAGTAAAGTTTTGAGTTGCATGGTAACAATAACTCATACAATGATACAATATTTATCTCATAGTCCTAAATTTTAGCTCATGAGGTGGTTGTTTCACGAAACAACGACCTCTTTCTCTCTCCCCTCTCTCTTTCATCCACATTAGCAAAAATCCTACGTGGCACTACATGAGGCGGCCTACGAGACGGCTGACGTGTAGCAATGTATCTACCCTTAAGGTTTCAGCGGCATCACCGGGCAGTGTGGCTTACGGCGGCGAAGCTCCTCCTGGCGGCGGAGCTCCCCCTCCCTCTCCCCTCACGCAGCGGTTGGGACGCCGCGGTTTCCAAGGCTTTCTATTTCACACGCTGGGCCGCCGGAGCCGGAGCCGGAGCAACAAACTGCTTGCCCTTGGATGCGCCGCACTGACGGAGCAGCAGCCGCTTGCCTCCGATGCTCCGCGCCGTCGGAGTAGCCCCTATCCAAACGCCACCTCACTGTCGATTTGTGCTGTCGGTCCTCGGTCCGTCCGTTCGTCACCCGGGTCAAAGCCAGGCGTCCGCTTGGCACTTGCCATCCGCATTTCAGTTGATGCGCTTGGCGCCGCGGTGGTAGGAGGCTAGGAGAACGGGCCGCTGCTGGGCTCACTGAGTTGCTGTGCAGGCCGCAGCAGCACGTGGAGATTGATTCAAGGTGAGAAGTTAATCTGGTAGAGTGGAACTCTATTCAGTCACCGTAGAAGCAGATCTGAAGCTACGTTGGATACTAGTTCAAGATCGATTTGGATTTTCCTGAACTTTATTTTCGCCGCGCCACATGCGGATGCGGCCCACGCTCACGCTCTGATCCTCCCATACTATTTAATTTTGCAGCATTGCTTGCTTGGGCTGTTTGGTACTCCTTGGTTTCGGATGAGCGAAAAACAACACTGTTCGGTACTACTCGCAGGATTGTTAGTTGAAATGCTGTCAATTTTTTCTAAAAATTATTGAGTTTTGTACTGATTGAATTGTATAATTATATATCAAAATTGCCAAATTGCTGATATGAAAATAGGGGTAGAAACATAAATATGAAAATAAAACAAGTGTAAAATTGCATGGGCAAAGTTATCCTTTGATCCAAAAGTTACCACCGTTAGAGACTTGAGAGAGGGGTAAAGTCTGCCTTCATTTTGAAATCGCAGCGGTAAAATCACAAAGTTAAAAATACAAGGGCAAAATCACCATTTCGCTTTAAAACAGAGGTAGAAATGCTTAAGCCCCTATTTTTTTAGTTTTTTTGGGTTTTGTGAAGTAGGACGATGTTTCGAACCTGTTCTCATAAAAAAGATGGAGACAACATCTCTAATTAACAGAGGCATGTACATCCGACAACTTCCTTCATAAATGGTTGGACTACCTCTAGGAAAAATGTCTGCCTGTGAAAATCATTTCAAGAGGCCGACGGGCAACTGCCTCAGAAAATCATCGATTAACAGAGGCGGACACTTTAGGATGCATGTCTTTATAAATGAATATTCAGAAGTGGGCATCCTAAGATGTCCATCTCTAAAAATCACTATTAACATAGGTACCATTCTAAGTGTTTATTTCAAAAAGTAAATTTTCAGACGTTAGCATCTTATGGTGCCTGTCTTTATTAATAGTTTTGTATCAAAAAATAATTCACAAATTTTCCATATGTACTCATATGAAGACAAGCTTTATGTCTTAATTGCAGTCCTCAACCTGATCTACATCCTTTTTGTTGGAAAGTTTTTGATTTAAAATTGTTTAGAGTCCCAAATATTATTTTAAGCTCACATATTTTAAAATTTGAAATTTAAAATTTTTAAACAATCTCGGATATTGACGTGGTCTATACTAAAGTTGTAGTTCTTAGTCAATTGACAACTTTGTATTTGAAGTCTTTTAGAGTCCCAAATATATGTCTTACGTACATAGGTTTTAAAAATTAAAATTTCTAAATGACCTTGAATATTCACATAATTAATACCAAAGTTGTATTGACCCTCAAACCTTGGGATCCTCAACAAAGGTCTTGAAGGGAGCTTTTCACTTCAACAGAAGATCATATATAGAGCGTGTTTGAGACTGTTCTACTCCATGTTTTTGTTTAGCTCCGCTCTGTTTTTTGGCCAAACAGGTGTAGCTCCATAAACTCTATGCTCCGGAAAAAAAGTGGAGTTGTGAGATCACCTAAAGGAGTGTTCAAGAAACTCCGGTTTTTTATTGAGGCAGTCTCAAACTGGCTTATATAACATGATATCTCTACAACTAAAAAGCCCCACTTGTTATCGTCTTAGTTAGCAAAATCACCCCGCCCCTCTCGTAATCGCCCCGCTCCTAATCCCCCTGCAATAAACGCCCGCGCACATGAGACGCCCGCACACGACGGTTTCCCCTCCCCACGCCGCCCAGCTCCGCGACGGTTTCCTTCCTCCCGCCGCCCAGCTTCCCACCCCGCCCAGCTCCGCAACTCGATCGCCGCCCAGCTCCACGCACATAGGTCGCCGCACCCGCCATCGCTCCCCGCGTCGTCGCCCTCAACGTCGCCCTCTCCGACCTAGGGTTTGGGGTCATCGTGAGGCGGCACCGGTGGTGGCTACCTAGAAATCGACAACGCACTGCCGGCGCAGGAGGTGGTGCTACTGGCCGGCGAGGCAGTGGTGGCGGCCGCGGCGGCCCTGGCGCGGCTGCTCGCGGAGGAGGTCCCAGAGGACGCAGCGCGGGGCCGCTGCTCGAGAAGAAGGCGGCTGCCGAGGACATGGCCGGAGCTGTGGTAGAAGCTCGACGCTGAGTGGAACTCCACGGAGACGGCAGCAGCATCCAGAGCCTCGTCTTTGTTGGCCTTCCCTACCGAGTGCTAGGCTGCTAGCGAGGTATATATGCCATGTCTTCTCCCTTCCTGATGTGTGAAACTGAATCTTCTCTCCAAAGTGGATCCGTGCTCTCCTTGGGTGTTAGGTTGTCTCATGTAGATTTAGATCAGGTTGGAATGATTAAACCAATGGTTTAATCTATCAGCTGGAACTGGAATAGCTAGCAGCAGGAGGAGGATATTGCAGGCCACAACACTGATTTAGGACGATGCCTTGCTATTCGCTAAGCAGGTTGGTTTCACAGAGTATTTTTTGACTGAAATTTCACTTGATGCAAAACCAGGATCACAAAGTGTCAGCTATATAGTTTCATTTTCTACCAATCCTAAAAGTTCAATTTTTGAATCTAATTGGAAAACATACATAATTGTCTTTTTTACCATAGCAGCCCCTCTGTCTATATTCCAAACAAATAGGAAGCAAACTCGATTTCTAGAGCAGAGAGCTGTCCGATTCATGTGAGTAAAGCCTTTATAATAAGCTCATGTGATTTGCCTTCGAGGAGGACGTCCAGGACGCCATCCTCATTCACGGCTGCAGGGACAAGCAACTACGAGGAGTTGTCAGTCTCCAACATTCTTCTTAGCTGTGACAAATCAGGCGGCATATGCTGTCGTCTAAGTTCGTGCTTCAGGCTGTCAGCGTGCTTCACATCATTCATTCTAAGTAAGTTTTGCCGCCATCCCCTTTTGTTTGAAGCCAATTCAGCCCTGTGTTTCGATCAGTCAACAATAATGATGCAAAGAGACATGCAATCTTAAGAAGAGATGCCCAGACTGAATCCACAGTTTGTTCAGAGCTCTGAGATGCCCAAGTAAATTCAGAGTCTTATATTCAATAGATGTTTAAATAGCTACAAAGATATGCCTCGTCATATTCATAGTAGTACAAATTAACTATGAGTATATTGTTAACTGAATTGAAGAGTTTCTGCCTTTCCATTCAAAAAAAAGTAAAAAGAATATTTCTGAATTTTAATCTCTAAATCTGCAGAACAACCCTACTCTTCGGTTGTGATTTTCTTAGGTAAATAGTTCAAGGTTGACGTTCACAGCGTGCTTGACATCGTTAATCTCTTTAAGTGTAGTTGCCATTGCCCTTTCGTTTCAATCCCAAATACAAATAGATGCTGAAGTGTGTTTTTTTTTTCAGACGGATTGGTTGTCTGTTGCAGTTCAGAAAATTAAGTTGTGCAAAAGATTTAGTTTTTCACCATCAGTCATCAGAGATTCATAATTCACATCTAAATAAATAGGATTCAGAATAACTTTTTGAGAAACAAATAGATTTGGAAATGTTGGCTTCACACGAAGTGCCTGAGAAAATGCCTTGACAGAATTTGGAAATGTTGGCTTCACCCAAGTGCCAGAGAAAATGCCTTGATGGAACATATGATTTATAAGACTGAATTGATTCATAGAACTGAGAAGTATACTTTCTTAAACTAAAATAACTAAATTTATTAAACTAATACTTTTGTTGGGCAGCAAACAAACTAATTTTCATATTCTTAAAACTAAAAATATTTTAGGCCAGTAGATAAAGCAGCTAACCTGTGCCAGTCTTGCTTAGCTGAATTGAGCTTTTCAGGAACTTCACAACAGGAGCCTCATCATTACCATCTGCATGATTCCAAGCAGAACCATCAAAAGAGAACTAAAGATATTGTTTTCTTGGTGATCGGCCAGTTTGGCTCTGTTGATGCCATGCTGAAGGATAGTTTGTGATGACAGGTTCCGAAGGCCCCCCCCTGTTGCTTTGCCATCATCTCTGCTTGGATATGAGGCAGTGACAGGTTCTTTGGACACTTTTGGATTTGAAGATATCAAGAGTATCTTAATAGTAAGATATTCTATCATTTATTTTGAAAAAGTTATTTCCCTTCTCTACCACATGTATAAGCAATTTTGCAATAGTATCTTTATATACTTTGTAGTTACTGTTAGCCTGCAACAGCTACTACCTCGAATTTCATGTGCTGCTTTCAGTTCTTAGGTGTGGATTCGTTAGGCTTTGTCAATGTATTATGACAATAGGGATACACAGCTAACCATCTACCTATTTCAGAGTTCAGACAAAAATTGCTATTACCTCAAATTTCATGATGCTGGTTTCAGTTCTTAGGTGTGGATTCGTTAGGCTTTGTCACTGTATTATGACAATAGGGATACACAGCTAACCATCTACCTATTTCAGAGTTCAGACAAAAATTCAGAGTTCAAGCTTTATTCATCTGTTATCAGGTATTTTAAGAACACAACGGAAAACTGGATGGCATAAAAAACCTGTGTGAAAAAAATCATTGGCGGGGGATGGATCGTGAGGGCTTTGGTTTTGCATGAATACTTGGTGGTGAAGTTGGCCCCTGAATTACATAGTTAAGAAATTGTAATACTACACTGGACCAGACATGTTTAACTAAATAAGAAAAGTTAGAGAAAGTAAATAGAGAAGTTTACACAAAGAAAAGTTAGAGAAAGTAAATAGAGCACATGTTTGTCTAATATGGCTGCAACAGCCTAATGGTTAAGGTGATTCTCCTTTCCTGTCATAGTCTCCCTGAAAACCTACACAAGCAAACTCAGAATCAGTTTCATTTCTTTGCAGAAAAGCAATAAGAAGTTAAGAACGAGAAGAAACAAAGAAGCTGATTCATACATCAGGTATCTCGAGTATCTCCAAATCTATTTTTCTCTAGAATCAATTTCATATGTGTTATCTGTCACACTTGCTTGTGTTGATTATTCTGTGCTCGATGACATTGAAATGGTCAGACTTTTGATTTATTCGATGGTTCGATATATCACCACTACTACATCTACCTCTCATAGCTGCTTTTGATTTATCTGTTGCTTCCTCAAGCTTTGGTATATGAGGTCCATCCATATTGCTGGTATGCCCTTCGGCTCAGTACAAATTCTTTGTGGAAGCATATCTCCTTTAGTTTATTCATTTGAGAAGTTGCATAGAAGGCAGTAGTAAAAGATAAGAAATGAAAATCCAATGGCATATGCATCTATGTCACGTAGAGTCACGTGGAGTCTTGCCGTGATGTGAATGACCTCGGGTAGACAGGTCATGACAAGAGTGGTGCAGCGTAAATGGATACTTGTCCCCAATCCTAACCTGGCCGTCTGGATCCCCTGTGGTTTTCAACACCCGGTGCTCCCAGCCCGCACGATCATGCACGGCTACGTAGCATCTCCAGCGGTAGCTGCACTGGCGTTGACGCGTCCCCAGGCCATAGCCCACGCCGTCCTCTCCCAACTGGTGGCAACAGAAATCATGGTGAATTGGTGGGAACTAAAAAATTTTCTCCCTTCTATTCTCCTCTTCCTTGCAAGATCCCCAAAATCTCTAACCCTAAGGACAATATTAATTGTGTATGTTTTCTAGAACTAATATCCCTTTTGCTAAATATTGTTTGAGTGTCTTGTAAATGTCATGGCATGCTTTGAAATGCTAGACTTGTGAAATCATGAAGGCACTTTATTGTGGTTAACTTGAAACTAGAAGTGTATTAAATCAAGAGATGAGGTTGCCTAGGCCTGGTGACACTGGGTAGGGCTCTCATTACAAAATTGTATGTGCAACATCATTGTTGTGCATCCCACTATCTATGATGCACTCATCACTCTTGGAGAGGATATAACACATAAGGGTGATTGGACAGAGGTAGGGTTCCCGGCGCCTGGGCGGCGGCGGCGGAGATAGAGTTACCGGTGGCGGTGTAGGAGCTCCTGGGCGCACGGTGGTGGCGCTACAGCTCTTGATGGAGCTCCTCGGCAAGGAGGGCTCCTGGCGGAGCTCCTAGGGTCCAGGCGACGACGAAGGTCCTCTCGGCTCCCGGCGACGGCGGAGCTAGGGTTCCAGTGTCTGCGGAGGAGGCAGTGGAGCTAGGGCATGGGGCAAGAGAGGTGGATGGGGGCGGTGGAGGAGGATGGGTCCGGCGATGGAGGATGGGGGCGACAATGGCGATGGCGGCGAAAAATTTCAGCAGCCCTTCGGGGTCAAAATCAACCGAGTGAAGGACTTAGGTTTTTCGGGGGATGACTGTGGCTATTTATAGGTGGCGATTAACCGCAGCGGGCAACGTAAGAGCCCGCTGCGGTTAATATTTTCCCTTTGACTCCCCTTTGACTTCAATTTTTAAAACTCTAAATGGCTTCAAATTGAAAACTTATAAATACATAATTTGTTAAATTCATCAAGATCTACATTTTTTGTAATGCTCATATTTTCATTTGACAAAATTTGGACCATTCAAATTTTAAATTTTGAAATTTCAACACCTCAAAACCAGTTTTCGAAAACCTGGATGATCTCAACTCTAAAAGTCATGAATACCAAGTTTGGTCCACTCATAAAGATCTACATTTGGTACATTGGTCATTTTTGCATTCAACAAAGTATTAGCAAAGTGTAGTTCTAAATTTTCTTTTTTTAAAAAAAATCTAGATTTGACTTGGTCAAATAAGACACTAAATGACCTCAAATTTAAAAATTTTGAATACGAAGTTTGTAGAACTCATCAAGATCTACATTTGGTACATAGATCATTTTTGCATTTGAGAAAGTGTTGGCAAAGTGTAGTTCTAAATCCACAAGTCTCACATATAGTTTTATAAAGTGTATATAAGATTCATGATTTTGTAACTAGTGTTTACCAACACTTTCTCAAATGCAAAAATGATCTATGTACCAAATGTAGATCTTGATGAGTTCTACAAACTTCATATTCAAAAGTTTTTAATTGGAGGTCATTTAGTGCCTCATTTGACCAAGTTTGACCAAGTTAAATCTTGAATTTTAAAAAGTGTGACAAGTGTTTACGAACACTTTCTCAAATGCAAAAATGACCTATGCACCAAATGTAGGTCTTGATGAGTTCTACAAACTTCATATTAAAATTTTTTTTCATTTGAGGTCATTTAGTGTTTCATTTGACCAAGTTTGAACTATTCAAATTTTGAATTTTGAAATTTCGACACCTCGAAACCAGTTTTTGAAACCCTAGATGGTCTCAACTCTAAAAGTCATGATTACCAAGTTTGGTCCACTCATCAAGATCTACATTTGGTACATAGGTCATTTTTGCATTCGATAAAATATTATCAAAGTGTAGTTCAAAATCCACATAGTTTCATAAGTTATTACAAAACATGGTTCAATGCTATTACAAAAGTTGTGCACTACATTATTACATATCTTTCTGCCATATACATATCATTTTGTTGTAGGTGCTAGTGCTGGTGCTTTGACGGTCCGCTTCTCACCGTTGGGCCGGGCCCAGGGCATTGACTTGGTCTTGTTAAATTGGTCTTCGACGGCCTTGATCTTCGTTGGATGATCGGTAAAAAGCTAGAGCTCTTCGTAGTTGTACTTTTTGGGGCTCTGGACGCCATCAGCTCTGACGATCCGCTGCTTTCCTAAGACAACCACGTGCCTCTTTGTATCCTCTCCGTCCATGTAGTAGGCCACTTGCGCGACATTGGTTGCTAGCATCCACAGATCATCTTTGTAGTTGATACTTTTGAGGTCCACTGTGGTTAGCCCATAACTGTCCACTTTAACTACTTGCGGCTTCACCCACTGGCACCGAAAGATGGTTATGCGTACGTTGTAGCCGTAGTCCAGCTCCCATATTTCCTCGACCTGCCCATAGTATTGTGTCCTCTTGTTCATGGACGGATCGATGGCCACGCATCGAACACCACGGTTCTAGGCTGCGCTCTTCTTGTCCTTGTCCTTTGTGTGAAACCTGTACCCCTTGACGTCATACCCTTGCCACGTGGTGATCTGGCTGGATGGGCCTAACACAAGCCTCTTAACGGTCTCCGTATCTTCATCAGGGCATCCTTCAAGGGGTATGTGTTGCTCTTTGAGCCAGTCTATGAAGGTGCTCTTGTGATGGTTCTGGACCCAATCCTCCGTTCGCTGCCCATCATGACGTGCGTGGATCTCTTCTAGATGTTTTTCAACGTATTTGTCCATGCTGACCAACTGGTGAAGGATGGTGTAATGAGCTTGTTCTACCTCTGTGTTTGGTATATCGGTGTGTACTTTTCGGCCAATGCACTCCATCCCCATGGTTCTTCCTTCGTGCGGATGGACATGTAGCCCAATCGCCCTCCCGTCCTTAATGTACCTCATACACCAGTTCACAGCCTCATCGGTTGTGTATGCCTCGATCATTGAGCCCTCCGGATGAGCACGGTTATGGACGTACCTGTTGAGGGTGGACATAAACCGCTCATATGTCCACATCTGGTGCAGGTACACGGGGCCCAATTGCTCGATCTGGTCGACCATGTGCATCATCAGGTGTGGCATCATGTCAAAGTAAGATGGTGGAAAGCACATCTCAAGCTGGCAAAGGGTCTCCACAATGAACTCCTTTAGGGAAGGTAGGTCATCCTTACTGATGACCTTCTGGGTGATGCGGTTAAAGAAGTATGACAACCTTGTGATCACCATTTTCACAAAAACTGGACGGATAGCCCTGATCATGATAGGGAGGAAAACCGTAAGCATGACGTGGCAGTCGTGTGAGTTGAATCCGGTCATTGTGCGGTCTTTCATGTTCACCAGGCTCTTGATGTTGGAAGACAAACCTGTCGATACCTTGATACCCCTCATCAATTTTAGAAAGGTCATAATCTCGTCATGCGTTAGGTTGTAGGCCTCACCTAGGAGATCAACTTTACCGTCCTTAGGCTTGGTCGGGTGAAGGTCGTGCTTGATGCCTAGGTTGACAAGGTCCGTGCGTGCCTTGAGGCCATCCTTCGTCTTGCCCGGGATGTCCAGCAGGACACCGGTGGTGCTTTCGAACACATTCTTCTTAAGGTGCATGCAGTCGATGGCATGTGGTGTATTCAGTGTTTTCCAGTACGACAAGTGCTTGAAGAAAATCGACTGCTTCTTGAAAGGAACGGTGGGGACAACAAGGGGTGCTTCCTTGTCATCGCCCCACTTCCGCTTCCTTGTCTGTTTTGGCCCCTCTTCAGGTGGCTTCTTCTTCTTTCTGAATTCGACCTGATCCAAGTCCTTAACCATCTCATACACCTTTGGCCCCCAACTAGTCTGCGCCGGTGGTTCACGCTGGGGCTCATCCTGACCGTCGAAGAATTTACTCATAGTCAGTCTTCTGTACGTGTGCTTTCTGCTAAGGAACCGTCTGTGCCTAGTGTACACCGTC
This sequence comes from Saccharum hybrid cultivar R570, assembly GCA_038087645.1. NCBI lineage: Eukaryota > Viridiplantae > Streptophyta > Magnoliopsida > Poales > Poaceae > Saccharum > Saccharum hybrid cultivar. Next base: position 26,289,243 of record JAQSUU010000066.1, on the reverse strand, counting down.
TTGCAGGATCCCTTGAGGTAGGTGCAGACGGTCCCATCGAGGCAAATTACGCAGTCAGTCTTCCCTTTGATCTGCCCTGACAGTGAGAAGAGACCAGGGTAATCGGTGATGGTGACAAACATGATGGCTTTTAAGGTGAACTTCTCCTTGCGGTACGCATCCACCATGTGGACCCCAACATCGAATAACATCTGCATTTCCTCCATGAACAGCTCTAGGAACACATCTATATCGTTGCCAGGCTGCTTAGGTCTAGAGATAAACATGGTTAGCAACAGGTACCTGCACTTTTGACACAGATGGGGAGGTAGGTTGTAGATGGTGAGTAGGACCGGCCAGGTGCTGTGGGAGCTGCTAAGCTCACCGAAAGGGTTCATCCCATTGGTACTCAGCGCAAAACCAAATGTTCCTAGGCTCCTTGTCAAAATTCTGGTGGGCTTGGTCGAAATCCTTCCACTGCTGGCCATCGGATGGGTGACGCAGCATGCCATCGTCCTTTTTGCGGTCAGCTGATGCATGCCAGGACATGAGCTTGGCATCCTCTGGGTTCCCAAATAGTGCACGCAGGCGGTCGGTCATAGGCAGGTACCACACCGACAGTGCCAGACTTTTCCTCCACGCGTAACCCTCTTCTTCCTCATCATGCTGAGCCGAGATGCGCTTCGCCGCAGCGATCTTCTTCGCACCCTTCTTCTTCTTCGACCCACCCCACAGGGCCTCATCATTGTCTGCATCCACGTGATAGCCGGCATTCCTCTTGTACCGACTATAGCCGCAGTGCGAACAGCTCGTCAAAGTCTCATATTTCGTGCTCGGCCGATACAGGATGCAATGGTTAGGGCAGGCATCGAACTTTCTAAGCTTCATCGCCACTGGCCGGATCAGCTTCTTAGCCCGATAGGTATTAGCTTGGACCTTGTTACTGCTCGTTGGGTACGTGGTAGCAAGGTAACTTAACAGCTCATTGAATCTCGTGTCGGACCAACCATGTCGGGCCTTTAGCATCAACATGTGCAGATTAAACCGGAGCGTCGTGCAATCCTTCAGACATTTGCCGCCATTCTCTTAGAGAGGGTCAAGTGCCGCCTGCTTCATCTCTCTAAAATTCTCTAACCACTCTGGGGAGCCATACACAACGTCGTCTTCATCGATGTGGTTGACTAAATACTCAAACAAGTCAACATTCGCGGGTTCCTGTACGGTGGCCTCCTCGCCATGTCCACCGCCATCTACCATGCCATGGATTGAGAAGAGGGATTCATTATATATATATATTCACAAATCATCATTACATTCGATCAAATCGAATACAATAATTCAACTATCTAGATAATAATTAATCAAGCTCCTCACCATCAACTCCACCACCATCTGCCATGTTCTAGAGTATATCATCCACCGTGATGTAATCATCACGAGCACTGTTCTCACTACCAGCTGGCGCAGCTGAAGCTGGGACGGGTGCTGCCACAGGATCTCGGTTCAACGTCATCGATGCCGAGCTCACTCCAGATGCACCTCCACTACTCGCAGCGACTCTTTCGCTGTGATGAGTCCAGACCGTGTATTTCTCCACGAAACCATAACGAATCAAATGAGATTGCACCGTTCCTTCGTCTACGTAGGTTGTCCGGTTCTTGCAGTGGGAACATGGACATATGATGGTGCTCCTCTTCGATCTATCACGGTGAACTTTTGCAGCGGTAATAAACTTCCTCACTTCACGGAGGTAACGCGAATCAAGAACTCTACTGATCCCGTACATCCATTCTGACCTATCGGCCATCGAACCTGCAAAGCTAGCCACAGACGCGCAGAGACAAAGAATTAGTCTAGAATCATGAAAAGAGAGACCAATGACGACAAGAAAGAACTTCTATGCATCCACGAAGAATCTAGATCCGCAAAACATTAACTTTCTCTCTCCACATGGCATGATCTAGATCAAGAGAAAGGACCCAAAAGTAGAAAAAGAGAGGGGGAAGAGGGAGAGGGTGCCTTTATATACCTCCTATGGTGTCTTGCTCCCCCAAATCAAAGCACTAAATCCAAATTCAATGAAGTGGTCAAAATTTAGGGCAAAACCTCCTCCCCCACGAGTTTGAAAGAGGAAGTTCGTGAGGAAGAAGATGAGGGGCTGGCTGTGTTTTAATAGTGCCCAGACTTAACCGCAGCGGGCAACATAACATGCTCGTTGCGGTTAACAGCAATTAACCGCAGCGGGCAACTTTACGTGCTCGCTGCGGTTAATATGTTTACCGTGGCGGGCGTGTAAGGTTGCCCGCTGCGGTTAATGGAGGTTAACCGCAACAGGCTCGTTATATTGCCCACTACGGTTAATGGAGGCCGGCCACGCAATAACCACAGCGGGCCAAAGGGGCGCCCGCCACGGAGCCCTTTTGTGCCTCGTTGCGGAAGCTCGTTTCTGTAGTAGTGTTTTGGCCATCAAAAAATATTGTTCATAATTATCATGTAAGAATATGTGTAATCTATTCAAATGTAATTCTCTCCCCTGCCATATTTGTACTCTGAAAACTTGGCACCTGTGTGGCCCTCCACTACTGACTCCATCGGCATCCGTGGACAATATATCTCAGGTAGGGACCGTTCGTCCCTCCTGTCGTTCTTCTAAAAAAATCATGTAATGATATCGACTATTGGAAACCAAACCATTTAAACAAAACACTAAAACAGACATAGACCTGTAGCATAGGATACACACGTGGCAACCAAATTGCTAGATGCTTGTCATTGCAAAAATTAGTGAATGTTCATCTCAAAAAAAATTAGTAAATGAAGAATAATTTCAACTATATCTGCTCACCACCATGTTCGTGGTCATGATCAGGAGTTGCATAGTGGTCCAATTGGCCAGGGTCCTTGTGTTTTCCGGATTCTGGCCATGCCTAGGGATTTCGAGGATCCTCGGGCCAAGGATGCTTGGTAGGGATTGAAGATACGTGCCAGTTGATCAACATTAGAGATAGCAGATGCAATGCAAGACTGGAGATGGTCGGCAACAGATTGAAAGCATTGGGGTGCTGCAGAATCAACAAGCACAATGGCGCAACTAGTTTTTTTTTGAGAAGTCAACGGGGGGAGAGAATCCCCCACCTGATTTCATTGATGAAGTGGCCCTTGAAGCCAAGTATTACAAATACATGGTTCACATCCCATTCTAATATATTGGTTTACATTGCGTTAACTAAAGCAGAACACCAAACGTCAGCGATTACTCGTTCCTTATTCGGCAAGCGAGCTTTCCATAAGTTAGCCTCTGATTTGCATGCCATCAGCACCCCTTGTAACATCAACTGGTCATTCATGAAGATGATGTTGTTCCTCCTTTTCTAGATATGCCAACAACACAGTAGAATGAAAGTATGGAAGTGTGCTCCTGGGATATGTGTCGTCGGGGCCTCAATCTCCTGCAGCTTATCTACTGGCCAGGTAGGATCAGTTGTGATCTGGATGGCATCCCAGAATTCCTTTGCAGCAGTGTAGCCGAAGATTACATGTGCCGGTGTCTCCTCCGCTCCATGGCAGACCTCACACTCTATGTTTTCCATGATCCCCTTCTTTGCCAAATTAGTTTTGCACTGTATCCTCCCTTGCGATAGCAACCACGCAAAGAACCGAACCCGAGGCAGAGCTTTGCTCTTCCAGATGAACTTGGCCCAGGCATCCTGTCCTGATTCAGTCCTTTTGAGCGCTCTGTATAACAGCGACGCATCCAGGTCTCCATTCCGTTTGAGCATCGGGCTTTGCCGTTTATCCCTTCCTTCTTGGAATTGCAGCTGTTCAATTATCTCAGTGATCTCTGTCAACTGCAGTTCGGCTGTAGCGGTACGTCGGCGGACTAGGCTGGACTGAAGAGCACCATCCACTGCCTGTCTTACAGTCATCTCCTGATTCTAGCAGTGTGTGAAAAGCTGTGGAAACCTTTCTGCCATCGAGTCCTCCCCATGCCAGACATCATGCCAAAATGAAGTTGTGAGACCATCTCCCAAATTCACAGTAGTAATGGCTCGGTAGATCGGCAATAGGGATCGAAGCATCTCCCAATGTTGTCCATGCAGGTCGCCAGTCAGTGATGCTATACATGCATTCCTCTGAACCCAGCGAGCCCATGATGAGTCCTGTTGTAGATGCAGTTTGTGAATTAGCTTGAGCATCATGCAGATGTTCTGGACACTTAAGTCTTTGAGCCCCAGCCCTCCGGCCTCCTTCGTATCACAGACGTGCTCCCACGCAATGAGACTCTTGGCGCCTGACGCCGTGCTTGTGCCGGCCCACAGAAAGGTCCGCCGGCGTCGATCAACTTGATCAATCACTCCAGGTGGGATGGCGAGTGCACACATGGCATAAACCAGTTGACTGTCTAGAACCGAGTTCACCAGGGTGGCTCTGCCCATGTGATTGAGCAACCCAGATTGCCAACCTGCCAAGTATTTGTCAGTCTTTGCGATTTGGGGTGCAAATGCATTGAGGCGCAGCTTTGTATTGGAGAGCGGGAGGCCTAGGTAAGTTTGCGGGAATCCTTCTTGTCTGCATCCAAGAACCGAGATGCAAGCCTCAGTCACTTCTGGCTCCATGTATATTGGCACTGCAGTGCTTTTGAGTAATTTATCTACAGTCCAGTGGCACTAGAGAACTGATCGAGCACCGTCTTTAGGGCCTGTACATCAGCTAGCTCTCCTCTGATGAGAAGCAATGTGTCATCAGCGTACTGGGCATCCTTCACCGTCGACAATAGGATGACAAATAACAGTAGTCATTTTGATGAGGACTTGCAGGACGTCCGCCAGTAGGATGAAGAGGTAAGGTGAGATTGGATCGCCTTGTCTTAGTCCACGCTTACAGTTTATCCAGGGTCCTGGACATCCATTCACCAGGACTGTAGACTTGGAGGATTGCAGGATCTGTCGCATCCACCTTCGCCATTGCTGATTGAAACCTCTTGCCTGCAGAACCACATCAAGCGCCTCCCAGCACATGGTGTCGAAGGCCTTGGCGAAGTCAAGCTTGACAACCATGGTCGGTTTTCTTCTTTTATGGCAGCACTGCACCAGTTCCATAGCATAGACGAAGTTCTCTGTTATTGACCTGCCTCTGATAAAACCTGTCTGATCAATGTCCACCAAGTTGATGATCTGTTTGTGCAGTCTGGATGTTAGGATTTTCGTCAGTATTTTGATGCAGCAATTCTGTAGGCAAATTGGTCTGAAGGCATGTACTTCAGATGCTTCTGGCTTCTTGGGAATCAACACCATGTGTGACCGGTTCATTCTCTCCAATTCAACTTGCTCTCTGTGAAAAGCATGTAGGAAGTCCATGACATCCTTTCCCACTGTTCCCCAGGCTGCCTTGTAGAAAGTAGAAACTAGGTCCAAAACAGCGCAACTAGTTGGGGATGCTTCTGGCTTGGTTAAAGCAAAAAAGCCTAGGCTCCCACATTGTTTCAGATGTAAAACTAATGAGCATCTTGCAGATGAATATAAAGCTGATCTTGATTGTGTGATATATATGCAACAAGAAAACTTCACATATTTCATCTAGATGTCCAATTCCGAAAATTCCAAAACCAACTGCAGCTATGGTTGGAAGTGCTAAGAACGAGATCTGTTTCTTCCGCATTCCTGGTTTTGATTTCAAACGGGAATCTCCAAGTCCTACTCCCACTGCATTGGTGAAAGTTGCTGGGGGTTGTATGGATGCAGCCACTATCCAAACTGAGCATGGGAATCTTACTGGTTTGGACTGGAAGTGGGAAGCACTACCTCATGTGGAGGATTCTTTTCTTGTGGCATTCCCTTGTGAAGATGAGTTAAAACGAAAGTCTGACATGAGTAAAGATTGAAGAGCCATGGTGTCATATTGACACTATTTTAGAGTGGTAGATGATTGGTGTTGCCACTGCCCTGCCTTATCAGCTTGATGAGTTATGGATTCATATTTTCAGTGTTCCACATGCTTGGTGCCACTACCTAACCTTCTGGCTTTAGGATCTATGATTGGCGCCACCATGGATGTTGATATGCTAACTTACAAGAAGAAGGTGGTGATCCAGATTTTGGTCATTGTTATGAATAAAGAGCAGCTACCATTAACGACTGATGTGGTGTTTGATAAAGTTGGCTATGACATCACTTTCTCAATTGAAGGGGTTGCATTTGAGCCTGCTTTACCCCCTTCAGTACAGCCTCCTCCTATGGATGGGTATGATGATGGCACGGGCAATGATGATGCAGCTAAAAATGGGGAATTGGAGCAGGCTTCCAAGAAAGAAAGAAATTCAGAAAAGACTTCTAGCTCTAATTCAAGTCCTGTGACTCTTGAACCTACCCCCATGCAAACAATGATCCCAGGGTCATCATGATTTACTCAATTCTAAGTATCCATACTAGGTGAAAGCTATGCTTAAGTAAAAAAATTACAACTTTCACATGGCAAAATTACTAGGATTATACGACTGTAGGTTAAAACATGTAGCTGTTCTGGAAGAGAATAAGAATGTAGGATGAAGAGTACACACGTGAAGAAGGTGAAATCTTTCTTTTCTAAATCATACTTTTGTTTTGACAAGAACATTATACTATCTAATAGTTGTGCATTTGATTTGACAAGGTTTATGTGCGAGAAGGTATTCATTGGGAAAGATGAAATGTGTTACACGAAGATGACCAATGAATACAAGATATGCAACTTGTTTCCATCCAAGCAAAGATGGATAACATGGAGTATGATTATGTTTATCGAGAGGCCAACATGTATGCTGCACAAATGGAGGCAAGATTTCACCAATATATATGTTGAACGATCACGCAACATCACACCAAACCGTTGGATTTCAATGCTTGCTGGAAGATGCATCAAATGTCATGAGCCATGTGCACCATCTTGTTACGTTGTCGCAATAATTGGGATAGGCGGTCAAAGGTTATTTTTTCCTAGATATATGAGTGGTGATCTAGTTTATGAATTGATAGCCACGATAATATATTGGTCTTTTTCTGTTGGTTATGTGCTTGTTTAGGTAGAGGCCGGAAGTGCTTTTCAAGATTTTAGATCATCTCGAGTAAATTACTTGAAATTTAATAAAATCTTCCTTTATTAAAAAAATCAAAGAATAAAAATCCAACTATTTCTGCCTTGCGAAATTAGAAGAATTAAAAAATTAATCCAACTGTTTCAGCCTTGCAAAAATTAAAATTGAGAACATAAAACTTGCAAATGTTTCAGTACACCACACATCCTTCTTAGAATGACACAACCAGTACTTGCATAGACCATGCTTGCCGCTAGAGCGAACTCTGTATAATTAAACTCTTCTCATCATGTTTGTTCAGCCACACAGCCATCTCTTCCTTGAACCTCTCCATTGCTGACCTTGGCAATAGCAGTGACACCACCGTTGAGTCCTCCCCGTCTTGGTTCTTGCACCTCATATGATCGCTTCCTATTTTGGAAGTAATGTCGCCAGCCACCGGTATGCCACCACCCACAAACTCAGCCCACCCAAGCTGCAAACCATTCCCTGCTGCAATCCATTTTGTGTCAGAGACCTCGTATGTTCTTGCCGGATCTCCACAAAGCTTGTTGTGCGTGGATGCCATTGTCTCCAACATGGATTCCATGTACTCCTTTGCTGTCACACTGAGCTTGGTTCGGCGCACAAGCTCAACCGTGTTGATGAGCGGCTGCCTGCAGAGCTCATCGACAAGTACTTGTGCTGTGGGAGAGAAATGCGCATTGCCATAGTAACCCCATGGGATGGGGGTATGATGGTTCCACCTCCCGCGGGCATTCATGATGATCATAAGGTGCACTATCTGATTCGACTTGTATCCCAAAGCTATTGTGCGACATCGCCACATCACAGCAGTTATCAGTTCAAAGGATGTTGCTGAGTGGGCGTGGTATCCCCTTGTGTGGTTTTCTAGAGTTATCATCTCCCTTGGCCCGAATATGAAGTAGTCGACTACCATTTCTTCGAGCGGAGTTGACAACATCACATCGTCACATGTAGAGTCCAAGCTGTTCAGTTGTAATGGTTCATATGAAGGGCTGAGGTATATCATGGGGGTTGGGCTATGCGATGTACTACTTAGAATTTCTCTTTTCCATACGGGAAGAATGCTTGGGGCTGCTGCACCACATGACAATTCAGCTATAGTTATCATGAGTTGAATCATACCAAAACCATCAGCCATGTTATGACACATGTGGAATCCACCCACAAATCCACCGCATTTCAGTCTGGTCAACTGTAAAAAGAAATACCAATTAAGAAGCAATATAATGTCATTTGGAGTAGAATGCCACATAGCAATAGAAGGACAAAGAAACACATTTCAAGCCATTTGGTAGCAACTTGATTTGGAAAGCATAGGCACAAAACAAATGCAAGCTCTTTGCTTGGACGCTAATCCAAGACCAAATCCTAAGGATGGAAGATCTGGCAACAAGAAAAAAAAAGGTTAACAGGAAATAGGTCTTCACTTAATGTCTGAATTCTCTCTACATCCAAATCTCCATGTTCCTAGTCACACCTCCATTGTTCATTGGTGGGAAGTTGCACACAAGGCAGGTGCTAGCTAGTGTGGGCGCAATTCTCTCTACATCCAAATCTCCATGTTCCTAGTCACACCTCCATGGAAATTCAATGGCATATATATCTACATCATGTAGAGTTATGTGGAGTCTCGCCTTGATGTGAACGGCCTCGGGTAGACAGGTCATGACAAGAGTGGTGCAGCATAAATGGATATTCATCCCCAAACCCAGCCTAGCCAGCGGGATCCCCCATGGCTTTTAGCGTCAGGTGCTCCCGGCCTGCACGATCCTACACAGCAACGTCGCATCTCCAGCCAGCAGCCGCACCGGCGTCGGTTTGTCCCCAGGTCGCAGCCCATGCCATCCTCTCCCAACTGGCGGCAACAGAAATCATGGCGACTTGATGAGAACTGAAAACTTTTCTCCCTTCCATTCTCCTCTTCCTTGAAATTGCGTATATTTTATGGAACAAATATCCCTTTTGCTAAATATTGTTGGAGTGTCTTGTAAATGTCATGGCATGCTTTGAAATGCTAGACTTATGAATATCATGAAGGCACTTGATTGTGGTGAACATGAAACTAGGAGTGTATTAAATCAAGAGATGAGATTGCCTAGGTCTGGCAATACTGGGTAGGGCTCTCATTACAAAATTGTATGCAACATCATTGCTATACATCCTACTATCCATGACGTACTCATCACTCTTGGGGAGGATACAACATATAAGGGTGATTGGACAAAGGTGCATTTTATGGTTGGGGCATTTAAGTCCTTAGATTTTGTTTTAAGTGCACACCCTTATTGTTTGTTATTCTTGGGTACACAAATGAATTGTTTGAGCATTTGCAAAGGAGGGAGCATGATAATATTCATGCAATCCAACTTGTTAGTGTGGCAAAGAACAGAATGCAACACTTGAGGACTAATGGATGGAAAAAGTTCCTTGAAAAGGTCACTTTGTTTTTCAATAAACATGGTGTCGAAGCTCTTGCTATGGAAGGTAATTATGTGCTGTATGGAAGATGAAGACGGTTTGCCCAAAATCAAATGGGTGATAATCACTTCAGAAGAGAAGTATATATTAGAGTCACTGATAAAATTAGTCAAGAGCTTGATAATTGATTTGATGAGATTAATATGGAGTTGCTTTCTTGTATGTCGGCCCTCAATCCTACCAACTCATTTGCATCCTTTGATGTCATGAGATAAGATGATACATTCAATGGCCTAGAAAATCTTATTGAGCTCTCAGTTAAGCTAGTGGAAACAAATAGACATAAAGTTTACGATTTGGTTTACTTGGTTCTGAAATTGGTACTACTTTTGAAATAGACAACAAGTGTCAAGAGGGCATTTTCTACAATAAATTTAATTGAAACCATGTCCAGAAATAAAATGAATAGTCTTTTTGATGATGGCCTTGTGTCATTCATTGAGAGAGACATTTTGGATGAAGTGGCTGAAGATGACATAATTAAGACTTTCAAGGCCATTAGAAAGAGTATGCCCAAAAAGCAGTGATGTAATTCTATATCCTCTTTATATTTCAAACTACTAGTATGTTGTTTGAACTATTTGTATTGTAATTTAAGACTTATTATTATGCTATTTATTATTTGTAGACTGAATTCTGTGGCATTTTTTATGGTACTTTACCAAATTGCAAAATGGTTTACCATTTTGGATATGAAAAGTTTGATTCGGCATACGTCATGTAAAAATTCTAAATCCGCCACTAGGTGAGAGTGAAGGACAATGGATTAAAAGACAGAAAAATGTGAGGGCGGCGGACCAAGGGAGAGAAATTTTTGCTCAAGGTATGTCTTGCATGATTCTATCTACCATGCATTCCGGGTCTCTAGCTACATGCTTTGTTATTCTTTTTCCAAAAAAGATGTTGATGGTTTAGTAGTATGTTTGCGCCAGTAATTAAATTTATATAGCCAGAAGGCACTGCAACGGAAATGCTCATGTGGACAATTTTTTTAGAATAATAGGTTGCCCCTGATTACATTCATCTCAGTGAAACAGAGTTATATCATGTTTAAGCAAAGCATTGACATGGCCTCGTTACGGTCAACCTCTGAAGTAAACTAATGGTGCCCGAAATGGCAACATCAGCGCCTCCACACCAAGCATCGACAAATTCAGAAAATGGTTATTATTGCAAAAGCCAAAATTTTAAGATGACTGACTAATAAAATTCCTAATGACTTGGTTATTTTACTATTTTTTTGTCACAAACGAGTGAAATTTTGGGTGGACCAGAAACCTTCTAAAAATTGTCCCACGGGCCACGGTGAAAAATATCCATTATCTGCTTGATAATTTTCATGTAAAGTCTCAAATAACTTCCCTAAAAGTGCATGGATCGATATTCGTGGCACTCATTGTGAATCTTGTACTCCCTCCATACCAAACTATAAAACGTTTTGGCTTTTCTAGATAAAACGTTTTAGCTTTTCTAAATACATTGTTTTTACTATGTATTTAGATATGCGTTATGTCTAAATACATAGTAAAAATAACGTATAAAAATGTCAAAGTGTCTAATTTGAAACGGAGGCTAGAGGGAGTAATAATAAGAAAATGGTACACATTCTCCCTATTACACTTTTTAAAAAATAAGAAGGAAGAAAGAGGAGCTAGATAAAAAAAAGATACCTGCATGAACAGCAATGGTCTACCAATGACGGCTCTCGTATCACCAGCATCACACAGCAGCTGCTCCACGCACGGGTACGGCGGCTGCAGCGGCTCTCCGAAGTCCTCCAGCCGCACGTCGGCGTCGGCCTGCACGAACACCACCCCTTCCGCCGTGCAGTCCACCTCGAGCCTCCCTCCGGCGTCCACCCTCAGTCGCCCGGCGACGGGGTAGTAGTACACCAGCGCCTGCGTGAGGGCCGCCCGGACAGCCTCCGCCGGGTCATCTGGTCCGTTGTCGCTCTGGCCGTCGCAGCGCCGGAAGAAACCGATCACCGTTTCGTAGTAGCGCAGAGCATGCTGGTCGTCGATGTCCGAGAGGGCCTTCGTCTCCCGCGGCGTCGCCCGTGCCGGTGTCACGAGCTCCGGCACTCCCCGTCGCGCCTTGAAGGACAGCATTTTCTTGGTAGTGTCGTCGAGATCACGTACGCGTGAATATTGTGGCTTTGGAAGGACGTACGTTGTGAACTTGTGATTGCTAGCTTCGACAGTTGACACAGCCAAGCGTCGTTGAAGCTGGTGATCGGGGCCTATTATATATGAAATGAAATGGAGAACCTCGGTCACCGAGTCGCGCATGGTTATTATTAGCTGCCATGACATAGTCTATGTAATGAACGTCCCTGATTGTGTAACCGATGGCATCATTTAAGTATATCAAGGCATCAATTAGTACACTCTCTTTTGCTTCACAAGTTCTAGCACATGGTGTACCAAAGGTTGAACAAATTGGAGGCATTACAAATGGACTAGGACCTAAAGAAAAATCCAATGCCTGTGTAATCCATGTGAGGTGGGCCTTCAACTTGCATAGTACCAACGATAACCAGGTTGCTCCAATGCTCGACTTTGAATGGCATGGAAGCTGCATGCAATGTGAGTCAAATTATGATATGCACCCGGTAAATGGTGTCAACAAATTTTTTTTAGATAATGGATTTTCATTAATCCGGCATCTATATCCACGAAGGATATAGACAGTCAAAAGGATACAAGAGCACTTAAACTCACATCTCAACAAAAAAGGAGAACACATAACCAAAAAAAAAGAGAAAAACTATGACCTCAACACATCCCTCCTTCCTGACGTCCTCTCCTAAAACAGCCTGATTCGATGAGTGAAAGTCAAGTCACCACCGCCCCTAGTGCGCTATCGCTGTGAACCTCCGCTAATACTATCGTCATCTGCTTTCAGTGAGCTGACACCATGTGTCGTCGGTTAGCCTACCTTCATCCGTCGTCGTTGCCCCTAGGACACGAGCCGACAGGATCCACTTCTGCTTCACTGGACTCCTAGGCTGCCGTTGCCCCTAGGACACCGCTGCCTATGGAACCACATTCGCTAGATCCGCCTTCTACCTGTTGAGGACTGGCCGTCGACGCTTAGGCAGTCGGCCGATCAGCACGACAAGGCACAGACCCAGGCACACACGAGTGCACGCGGATTCGGCAGCAGCCCCATCCACCAGGCCGCCGCTTGGCCTAGCCAGCAAGCGCACGGGTCAAGGGCATGTGCGGGCCTCCGGCCGCGGCCCCGGCCACCTAGCCGCCGCCTAGCCGGCATGTGTGCGCGGGGACCGGAGACACTCAGATCTAGATGTGATCCAGCACCGAGTGCGCAGAGTTGAAGGAGACGCCCCTCTCGCCGGAGGGCCCGCCGTAGGTAAGGCTGATGCAGAGCGGACTTCCCAGCTCCGCCGCCTTCATCCCACGCTACTCGTAGTCACACCCCACCGTGCGGAGCGGAGCGAGGTCTCGCGCCGCAAACGCGAACCCTAGGGGCCGCCGCCTGGCCTAGCCTGCGTGGGTGCACGAGTACACGGGGGCGTGTCCACCCCATCGTTGTCCCTCTCCGTCGAAAGCGGATTGAGACCTCTGAACGAAGAAATCAAATCGAGGTCGGACTTCGGAGCAGAATACCGGAGGCCTGGAGCAATCGGGCTCGCTGGCTCAGGCATTGCCGCGTCAGCCGAGGCGGAGAGGCCGTCGCACCAAACGCACGCCGCATGGGATCTTGCTAGAATCATGAATAAAAACACTATATATACAGAAAATTTTAAAATCAACTTAAATGGTACATGCCAACTTGGATTTTAAGAGAAACTATGACATGTTAAGTTAAAATCCACAGACACAATGTGTCTTCCTCCATTACATGTGTGCTGCTTTGGATGATATATGACCTCCAAACACAGAGGTGTATTTATGGGACATACATGGAGACGACTCTCGAAACCCATGTGTATTGCCCTAGATAGAGATAACCCAGGTAATGCCGCATAGCCACACAGGCTGGTAGCCAGGCAGGAGATGTTATTCATATATCTAATCTTATCGAGCTCATGTAAGTTTCAATGTATATAGACGGAAAAATCACACAATATTCCATCTGTACATGTCAGTTTGCTATCTGTCCTACGTTATTCGTCTACATTTGCGAAAGTAAGAATGTCAACCATCCCATCAAAAGTATTCCACATCACACAAGATGCAGCCTATATATAATAGCCTTGTGTTGACCATTGATGTGTGTGATTTTATTATGTAAAAAACTGGTCAGCTAGTGATCATGACGCCACCAGATAGGTTTCGGCTATACACTATTGCACTAGGTAGCACCATCCCAGGTTATGCAGCAATGTAGCAGGTCATCTATAGCACTAAGCATGTGGCTAGTATATTTTATTCTAAAAATGCAATTTAATCTAAGGGCCATTTGGATCTTTTTATTTAGAGGAATTGAAATCTACTTAATTAATTAGGCTATTTGGCTCGGAATTTGACATTCCATCACTTTTTAAAGTTTACATATAAGTCTATCTCAAATTCATAATGTGAGAGATGGAAATTGATTCTATAGCTCACCATTCTATATTTCTACTTTGCATCTTATAACACGCTCTTCAACTCGCATCTCTACTTTAGAAATACAACATATAAGTATATCTCTCATATAGCCAACAATAATATACAAATATAATCCATATACCAACCCACCCTAATACACATGAACTGAGGTGGATACATGGACATCTATCAAGGCCTTAGGTGAATCAGAAAACTGTACAGCAGAAGAGAACGGTAATACTGTACACCATTCAACTAGGCATTAATATCTGCCACATGTTGGGCCCACATGAAGAGAACAATCGAGTCTTGCATTGCATAAAGCTTAGATCTTGACTAAGGTTGTTGATTGAAAGAAGAAATTAAGGGGACAATTCACAACTGAGCGTCAACCGTGTACCTAGCATACTTAGTACATCTTTATTGTTCCGTTCAACAAGGCTCCTTGGTACGGTGCTCATGCGTGCATTTGTCACGCCTACCGGCTGGTGGAAAAGTATTGATTGCCATACGTGAGATCATGGTTGTTCGAGCTGGCTATGCATGTTGCTAATAAACCTCTACTATATATTTCATAGATTGATTGCCAAGTCAATCCTTGATATATGTGAGTGGGCTGCGTATGCACTACTCTAGGTAACGCCACATAGTAGCGTGCTCTGGCAACTAGGCAGCCAGGCAACAGCTAGGTAGTCCATCAACCAGTGGTGGTTCTGCGTGGTCTAGAATTTTAGAAGATACAAGTATTATATATGTTAATGTTTAATACCTGTAACTAATTATAAAATCTACTTATATTATATTTTATAAAACAGTAGGCTTATAGATTCTTTGTCATCTCTGGACAGTTGTGACAAACTTATCAAATACTAATCTCTATATTTTTTCTGTCCATATTCCATAGTTTTTTTCCCTTGCATGACTACACCAGATTAGCCTAGCACTGTTAGGTCTATATCAGGAATCACCATGGGATTCAAACTACTACAGAAAGGATCTACAACAATGGCTCCTTATTTTTTTTGGGGTACAAATGGTTCACAAACGAGTTGTGTTATCAGCCGCCCTTACAAATGACCCTATTTGGGGGCTCTATATATCCAGTTGCCCCTACAAATCCGATTTGTAGGAGCGGCTTTATATTGAGTCACATCCTACAATAGACGCTGAATAGTAAAAATTAAGTACTAAAATTCGAATTTTTTCAAACAACCTCGAATGGAGAAATGACCAAAATAAAAGTTGTAGATCTCAAAAGTTATAAAACTTTGTTGTTTACAACTTTTTCATTTGAAATCATTTACTGCTTCAAAATATTGTTTGAAATTCAATTTTTAAATTATTGAGGAACTCTGATTTCTCTTTCTAATCTCTGGCTAAAACTTGTAACTAGTCTTTCTCCCTCATACTAACTTCAAATTTGATGACTTTTTTTTCTAAAATTTTCTAAAATCCTGCTCTATCAATTTATTGTGTTCTTATAGCTATTATTTGAGCCATCTTTTCATGTGACTTTGTTTTATTAATTCAAAATTTGAATTTCAAAAAATGACAACTTCAAACACATTTTGAAACAGTAAATGATTTTAGCTGAAAAACTCATGAACATAAAAGTTGTAGAATTGATCAAGATCTATAACTTTTATTTTGGTCATTTCTTCATCCGACAAAGTGATAGTAACACTGTTCATAAATTTTATATATCTCTCTTATAGTTTACTAGTATATTTTCCCGTGGTAACGCTACGGGCCATATTAGATCTAAAGTTAATTGTATCAAATTTGAAGTACTTCGTGAAGATTCAATCAAAAACATATTTCTATGGCTCCAAAAAAAAGTTGAAGCAATGCATGTTCAAAAAACATAGATGTACTTTTATCCTAAAAGCGTGCTAGAATTCAATCTCGTTTAATAAAAATTCATATAAAATAACAAAAATCACTAAATTAACTATTCTCATATATTTTAAATTGAGGGAATCTCAACTATTGAAACAAAAGACACCTTGGGGATATGGAAGCATCTCATTTTTTTAGCAATTAAAATAGCTTTTTATGAGTTCTCATGGTTTGCACTAAATTTGTGAACAATGTATAGTACCACTTTGTCGAATGAAGAAATGACCAAAATAAAATGTACTTATATTAATTAGAGTATATATATGTTAATGTTTATTACCTGTAACTAATTATAAAATGTATTTATATTAATTAGTGTATATTTTCTAAAACAATAGGCTTATATATTCTTTGTCATCTCTAGACAGTTGTGATAAACTTATCAAATACTAATCTATATATTTTTTCATCCATATTCCA
The DNA here is from genome assembly GCA_038087645.1 of Saccharum hybrid cultivar R570. Classification (NCBI taxonomy): domain Eukaryota; kingdom Viridiplantae; phylum Streptophyta; class Magnoliopsida; order Poales; family Poaceae; genus Saccharum; species Saccharum hybrid cultivar. Next base: position 26,272,815 of record JAQSUU010000066.1, on the reverse strand, counting down.
TAGTTTTTTTCCCTTGCATGACTACACCAGATTAGCCTACCACTGTTAGGTCTATATCTGGTATCAGCATGGGATTCAGATCCAATATTTGTTTTTCAAGATTCAAACTTAAGACCTTAACAGAGTGTCCATACCAGCTGAGCTACGCAACACATGTAACTGTATAACTGATGCTATTCTTGTAACTTATACAATTTTGATTTGAATCTTATATTATATGTTTAGCACTCTAAATGATCTCAAAAAAAAGTTGTTAATTGCAAAGGTGTAGATCTCGTCGAGTACTACAACTTTGATGTTGACTTTGTCTCCATTCAACATTGTTAACCATCTCAAACCCGATTTGAAAATTTACATTTAATATTTGGACTTGTAAATCATCTCAAATTAAAAAGTAGTCAGCTATAAAATTTTAGACCTCTTTGAACTCTACAATTCTATATAAATTTTATTTTGATTTGACCTCATATAAAAAAGCTATGAATTTTTTGTGCCAAAAAGTCTATCACTAGTGGTTCAACCCAAGAACTAGTAGTGATAGGTGTAACTATCACTGTCGATTCATGACTATAACGGTTAGTGAAAGGTAGTGTACTATCACTGCCAGTTTTCTGTAGTAGTGCATGACCATTCCATATATCCTGAATATGGATTTAGGAAAACCTTGGATTAAGTTGATTGTTCTTGTTCTAGCACATGTCTCACAATGTTATGAATCTAGAATTTAACTTTCAAGTTTTGATCATGTTAGTTGCTATAGATTTTTATCCTCAAGTTAAATGAAACTCTTTTGCTTATTAACTCTTCGTTTGTAATTTATTAAAATTAAAGATTTTAGGTTCTAGATTCATTATTAAGTATTATGGTTGCATAAAAAGGTCATTCAAACCCCTAGCACTCTGCTCAAGTTTGGTGGTAAAGCTTGAAGTGAGTTCTAAGATGCGATAGTGGTGCTAACATTAAGAGGATATTAATATTTAGGCCTTATTGTGGGGTCACTCCAAGCCCCTCGCCCTCATTGAGGAGCGCGCGGGGAGAGGCCAAGGGTTTCCCATAGGAAGAGTAGCGAGTAGATGAGCGGGAGCGAGAGAATGAAGGTGTACCAAGTCTAGGACCAGGAATAAAAAACAGATTAATTGCCCATTAATTTGTCCTTGAGAACCTAGTCACCCTTCTTACACAAGCGCCCCTGGTATTTATGGGCCATACCTAGGGTTGCGGTAAAATTACGCTTGGGCTAGTTCTTACAACATGACCACGACACAACTGCCAAGGGTAAGATAGTAATCTCCCTCATTTGGCCAACTACTCTAAAACCCTAACCCACCGAGTGGACCTGCAGCCATCTCCAGGCTGGCTCCTTGCTGTGACTTGTGCAGAGCCTCAACGAACCTTGGGCAAGGGTTCGCCGTCCGTCGATGGCTAGGGCTCCAATTGTGGTGGCTCCTCAGTCAGAGATGACTAACCTCCACAAACAATGCCTGAAAACATAGAAAACACCATGAACTGAAACCCTCATGGCAAAGGTCATGACTCGCTGCGAGGTTAGTTAATCGGGCCAGCAAAGGGGTTAGGTGCTAGGGCTGGAGCTCTATCAAGGTCGCCCCCTCTCCCAACAGTAGCCCCTCAAGGGTCTAGCCCAGCGTGCTAGGTCGAAGCAACATTGAAACCAATGGAAGAGGGGCATGCGAGGGTACCCCTTCTGCGACCTGGCTCAGCGACGCCCCTGTTGCGCTTGACCTGAGCTGGGCTGCAATGTCAGTCATGATGCTACTTTTGGGTTACAGTTTCCTTATTTTTAGGCGGTTTTTGTTTTTTGAATTGACGTGAGTAGTGGTTGACGGAGGCAATTTCCCATTTTTCTCAGGATTTGCGATGCCTGCCGATTTCCTGCTTTCTCGGTATATGGGACGTCCACCTTCCTTTGGTGCGAGTGCTAGGCACCTATAAATACTTGTGTTAGGTTTAGGGTTTTTCGTTGTTTCATCCCTTGCTTGCTGGCCAGCTACTACTGTTCTTTCCCTGGATCGAGGGTTGTGCTAGTGTGAAGGTTGGTGCCTTGGGCGAAGGTTGTGTGTTTGCTTGGTTTGCCAGCTGCCCTCTTAACTCTTGGGTGAGTACTAGTTGTTTGTTGTTTTAAGGTTTGTTTGCTATTGTTATTGGTGGTGATTTTCTTTTAATTTTTGTTTTGCAGGTTGACGGCTTGTGTGAAGAAGACTGTGAGGCCTATTGATCGCTTTGAGGCTATTGATTCTTCATCAGACACGGCTATGAGCTTTGACTTTGGCCTTTCGAGGGTGACCTTGAAATAATTGGATGAGTTCACGAAAATGGGTTGGTTTCCTCATGACCTTGCGAGGCCGTCAGAGGGAGAGGTCATTCCTGATCCTCATGACAACAAGGTTGTCATTTACAAGGAGTTCTTCACTGCAGGGTTGAGGTTTCTGCCACATCCCCTTGTTGTCAAGGTCTTGAACAGGTTCAATCTCAAATTTCACCAGCTAAACCCGTCTAGCTTTGTGAAGCTTAGTATTTACGTTTGGGGTTGCATGTCACAAGGGGTTGAGCCGAATCTCGAGGGTTTTATACGCCTTCACCGGGTTCATCCACAGCCTCGCACAATGAATGTTATAGGGAATACTATTCTAGGGCAGTTCGGCATTTATACTTTTGTTTATCGTCATGGTGTTGAAGTTTCGGTTCAGGCGCAGAAGAACAAATGGGCCTCGCCTTGGACAGAGAACCAGTTTTACATGAGGTTGGAAGGTGAGCCAGGCCTTTGTGGGAAGTTGTCAAGGCTTGAAAATGTTACTTTCGATGCTATTATGACCGATGGTTGTGTCGCTGTTGTGGATGCGCTTAGGGCTTTGCCACATCACCAGTGTGCGCGAAACTTGATTGAGGAGTTTGTTTGTGCAAAGGTGTTGCCTTTAAGGGCCAACCAACCGTGGTTTGAGGTCAAGGATGATGAGAGGTATCGAGGTCACGGACTGAAGGGGCTAGGTATTGATGTTAAGCAAGCCTGGTCGAGGGTGCTTTAGAAGAGCAGCTCTCTAGTGGTTGGAGTTAAGGATGTTTATAAGAGGGTTGTCGAGGCAACTGAGGAGCTTGTTGGTGCCCTTGGTAACATAGAGAATAAGGCGATAAGGGCTGCTCTGGCCGATCACCATCGTAGGTGGGGCCAACATGGTGAATCAAGCCTTTGATTTGCTTGTGTTGACGTATCCAGATTGGCCATAGGTGGGCCTAATGGAGGCCAAAGGTGACAAAGGTGGGGCTGCTCGGAAAAGGAAGAGGTCTGAGGTGGCTGGCGAGGCTATTGGTACGTCTAAATGAGGTGGGCATGGTCATGGGTGCAGAAGCACACCGGTGAGTGTGAGGGTTACAGTTGGTAAGGTGGTCGCTTCGTCTCTTGGCACTCATGTCACGACTGCAAAATCTGAATCGGCTATTGAGCCGGTGAAACGTCCTAATGGCTAGAGAGGTGTGAATAGCCTATTAACAAAACTACAACAACACTTAAGCCAAGGTGTTAGACAATTATGAAGCAAAGCGGGTGTTGCGCTAGCCTACTAAAAATACAAGCTTACTATCCACAATTCTAGTTGCTATGATCTCTATTTCACATAAGAGGCTAAGTCACTATCACTAAGTGAGCTCTCAAAGACTAACTAAAGAGCTTCACTAACCAAATTAGACACGACACAAGCTAGCTCTCAAAATTGATTACACTAAAGAGCTTAGCTACACTAAGAAAGTAAATGCACAAGGGAGGTAGTGAGTTATACCGCCGTGGTAAGAGATGAACAATCAATCACAATGAATACCAAATGAATTCATCGGATACAAGATGACACAAAAAATTTTCACTGAGGTTCACTTGCTTGCCAGCAAGCTAGTCCCATTGTGGTGATTCACCCACTTGGAGGTTCACGCGCTAATAGGCATCACACGCCTAACCCGCAATCAGGTGCCGCACAACCAACACAAGATGTGGATCACATAAGCTACGAGCAATCCACTAGAGTACCTTTTGGCTCTTCTCCGGGGAAAGGTCAAGAACCCCTCACACTCACCTTGATCGGAGCCAAAGAGAATCACCTTCCTTCGCTCGACGATCCTCGCTACACCAAGCCATTTAGGTGGCAGCAACCACCATGAGAAACAAGCGAATCTCGCAACGAAACACAATCACCAAGTGCATCTAGATGCAATCACTCAAAGCAATACACTTGGATGCTCTTCAATATCACTAGATGATGAATAAATCAAGGAGGATGAGTGAGAGAGGAGTGGCTAGGCTCACTAGGGTGTATTCTCAATAGAAATGGCTAAGAGAGTGAGCAAGAGCCGGCCAGGGGGCTTAAATAGGAGCCCCATGAAATATAGCCGTTAGGCTCAACACAGAGCATAACTCGCGCTGACCGGATGCGCCGATCAGACTGATCGGCCGCACCCAGCCTAGCATCCGATCGTGGGATCTTTGCCACGTGTCCCACCTTCAAACTTGCATCGTCCGCTCTCCAACGGTCAACTTGCTCCGCGCTAGTGCATAAGTCAAGACCAGATGCACCTGCACCAACCTGACACTGCACCACCCCGTTCGCTCGTGTGCCCCCGCGCTGCCTTCGTGCCAAGATCGGATGTGCCTCCGTGAGACCTGACACGCACACCCATGGAGTCCACTTGACTCCAGTAAGCATCCAGAGAGGAAATTCTATGACCAGACGCGTCCATTCACAAGCGATCGGACGGAGCCTCGAGTTTAGTCCTCTCTGGCCTTCTCCACGCGTTATGTCAGCGTACGTCACAGGTGACCAGACGCAACCCCTGTGTGTCCGATCCTAAGCCTGAGCGCACCCAACACCACGCGCCACTGACCGGAAGCAAGCCTCCGAGTCTGGTCACTGCCTAGGCAGCGTCCAGTCACCACAGGAAGCCTCCTCCACTTCTCCAACTTTGCCACCCTTGATCAAATGTGCTAACCACCAAGTGTATCACTTTTGTGCATGTGTGTTAGCATATTTTCACAAACATTTTCAAGGGGTGTTAGCAATCTAAATGCATATTCAATGAGTTAAAACATCTAATGGCACTTTGATAACCGCATTTCATGATGAGTTTCACCCCTCTTAATAGTATGGGTATCTATCCTAAATATGATCACACTCGCTAAGTGTCTCGATCACCAAAACAAAATGGCCCTATGTATATCACCTATGCCTTGAGCCCATTTTGTTTCTCTTTCTTCTTTTCCAAGCCCGAGCACTTGATCATCACCATGGCCATCACTACCATCATGATCTTCATCCCTTTGCTCCACCACTTGGAATGTGCTACCCTATCTCATGATCACTTAGAGCAAGGGTTAGCACTTAGGGTTTTATCAATTAACCAAAACCAAAGTAGTGCTTTCAATCTCCCCCTTTTTGGTAATTGATGACAACCCTTTCACAAAGATATGAATTAAAATCAGTTTGAATCCATGTTGCTTGCCCAAGCATTTTTACCATGTGTAAAGGATTTGGACAAGTTTCATGAACCCCAATTGGTAGCATTAGCTCCCCCTACATATGTGCTAAGAGTTTGGATTGAAGCTTGCACATATGCATGGATAGGAAATATGGGAGGGCAATGTCTACCAAATGAAGCTAAGGTGTAAGAGATGGATCTTTGAAGCGTGATACCAATAGGAGTGCACCAAATATACCATCCTTAGCACCATTGTTAGTTAGATACCACTTGGAATCACTTGCAAAACACAAACACCAGATACCCCGTGAGATCAACATTATAAGCAAGGTTCTAGTATTACTTGTGAAAACAAATGCAAGTCACATCTAACTATCATCCTATGCATGCTAGTTTCTCATTTCATCATTCAAACCTACAACTAGCATACACCACAGAAGCATGTATGCTAAATTTAAACTTGACAAATACAAGCAAGCATATGTGAATGCACATTCAAATGCATCAAACAAGGTCATTAGCTTGCTCCGTCTACTTGTGTGCTCAAATTTTAATTGATCCCCTTCCTTTGTCATTTCTCTCCCACTATGTCCATTTTCTCCCCCTATCACATTTATCTATATTTCTCTCCCCTTTGTCATCAATGACCACAAAGGTTTAATTTTAGATAGGTTAAGATTATCAATGTCAATCAATGGGGTGAGGATCATTTTCCAAATTTGGTTCAATCTAGAACACTTGCCAAAGATATTTAACTCGGTTTGATCCAAGGACAAGCTTCTTCACACCTCGTTTCAAGGGTTATCTTGACCACGTTGAGTTAAACACTTATAGCTCATTTTCTAGATCAAACACTAGGTTCACCAGCCCACAAACATGTCATATGCTACCACTAGATTAAGTCAAGCATAGAAGCAATAGTGGTACCATACAAACATCAAATTCATTTGATTTTCATGAATGAGCCTATAGAACATGAGGAATGACTAGATGTACTAAACATGTCCTTAGCAAAGGATTTATGCATGCCAATCAACTTTTACCTTGAATTGCTTAAAGGAGAGGCATGTCATATAAGTGGGGGGTGAATCAACACATATTTGAGAAATCCAATATGTTCAACTCATTCCTTAGCTTACAAAACCTCTTCTCATCAAGTGGCTTGGTGAATATGTCGGCAAGTTGATCTTCGGTGCCCACACTCCCAATGCAAATGTCCCCTTTTTGTTGATGATCCCATATGAAATGGTGGTGGACATTAATGTGCTTTGTTCTTGCATGTTGAACCAGATTGTTGGTTAGCTTGATTGCACTCTCATTGTCACATAGTAATGGCATTTTCTTGAACTTGATTCCATAGTCATTCAAGGTGGCCTTCATCCAAAGTATTTGTACACAACAACTATCGGCGGATATGTATTCGACTTCGGCGGTTGATAATGCAACACTATTCACCATAAGTAAATACGTAACTAGGAATATGGAAAATTGCATTTTTAGAAATTGCAATAATGCGATGGGCGAACGACGGGAATTGAACCCACGCATGGTGGATTCACAATCCACTGCCTTGATCCACTTGGCTACAATCCTATTTTCGATAGGACCGGTTGACAATTGAATCCAATTTTTCCCATTATTTGACTATTCATAATAGTGCGGAAAGAAAGCCCGGAGGAAGAGTGGAATTCAATGGTAGAGAAGGCTTTAATAAGAATTTGGCCATGAGAGACCTTCTTAAGTATTGCTTTTGCTTCTTTGATGACCATGAAACAAGTGATCTTCCCAACAATTGACAAGTGCCTGATGTGCTTTTCCTTTCAACCTTGCATCCTGCATAATCGAAGTCCAAATATCCAACAAGTTCCTTTGGGATACCACAAACCAACATTTTGTGTATGCTTCAAGTATCTCAATATTCTCTTTGTTGCCTTCAAATAGCTTTCTCTTGGTAAGGCTTGAAATCTTGCACATATGCACACACCAAACATGACATCTAGCCTTGATGCGGTCACATAGAGTAGGCTTCCAATTATAGAGCGATACAACTTTTGATCCACCATGTTGCCACTTGCATCACTACCCAAATTGCCATTTGTTCCCATGGGTGTACTAATTGGCTTTGCTTCATTCATGCCAAACATCTTGAGCATGATTTTGATGTACTTTCCTTGACTCACAAATGTGCCATTCTTCAATTGCTTGATTTGAAGACCAAGGAAGTAACTCAATTCTCCAATTACGGACATCTCAAACTCATTAGCCATCAACTTTCCAAACTCTTCACAAAAGTCTTGATTGGTTGATCTAAATATGATGTCATCAACATAGATTTACAACAAAAACAAGTCCTTTTCAATCTTCTTGGTGAAAAGAGTGGTGTCAACCTTGCCTATCATGAACCCTTTAGAGAGTAGGAAGTCCCTCAACCTCTCATATCATGCTCTAGGTGCTTGTTTCAAACCATACAAAGAAGGCACAAGCATAGGCTAGCAAGATTCTAATTGCTTCCTATCTAGCAACCAGGGCATATGTGTCTCCAAAGTCAAGACCCTCTACTTGAGTGTAACATTGTGCTACCAATCTTGCTTCATTCCTTACAACTATCCCATCTTGATCTTGCTTGTTTCTAAAGACCCATTTGGTTCCAATCACATTGTGTCCCTTAGGTCTCTCCACTAGTTCCCATACTTGATTTCTTGTGAAGTTCTTCAATTCTTCATGCATTGCATTCACCCAATCAACATCCATTAATGCTTCATCTATCTTCTTTGGTTCAATGGATGATACAAATAAGAAATGCTCACAAAATGAAGTTAATCTTGATCTTGTTTGTACACCTCTAGAAATATCTAAAATTATAGTGTCCAATGGATGATCTCTTGCAATATTGGTTGGTTAGAGTATTGGAACTTGATTGTTTGCACTTGCTTGATCATTCGGTTGAGGTGATGAACTAGCCACTTGATCTTGCACATTGTCATGAGAACCACTTGTACTTATTTGATTAGTGTCATCTTGAATATTTGAGTTAGAGAGCACTTGCACTTGATCATCTTCTTCATCAATCACTTGTCTAGGCCTCAATTCACCAACATCCATGTTCTTCATGGAATTTGAAAGTTGAATGCCTCTAACATTTTCAAGATTCTCATCTCCACCTTGGGAACCCTTAGTTTTATCAAATTCAATATCATGAACTTCCTCAAGAGGACCCCTAGCCAAATTCCAAATTCTATATGCTTTGCTAGTGATTGAGTATCCAAGCAAGAACCCTTTATCACACTTCTTGTCAAACTTGCCCAATCTAGTGCCTTTCTTCAAGATATAGCATTTAAAACCAAAGACCTAAAAATATGCAATGTTGGGCTTTCTACCATTCAAGAGCCCATATGGTGTCTTCTCTTTCAAAGGGTGACAATAGAGTCGGTTGCTACAATAGCAAGCCGTGTTGATTGCTTCGGCCCAAAAAGATTGACTCACATTGTACTCACTAAGCATAGACCTTGCCATGTCAATAAGTGTTCTATTCTTTCTCTCAATAAGGCCATTTGATTATGAAGTGTACTTGGCCGAGAATTGATGTCTAATTCTAAATTCATCACACAACTCATCAATTCTAGTGTTCTTGAACTTACTGCCATTGTCACTTCTAACTCTCTTGATGGATGTTTCAAACTCATTGTGAATGCCCTTGACAAATGATTTGAATGTTACAAATACATCACTCTTATTCACTAGAAAGAATGCCCAAGTGTATCTAGTGTAGTCATCCACTGTCACTGTTGACGGTAGTTATTAACAGCCATATTTAATCATCAATAAAACATGTATAAGGGCACATATGAGAGCACCAACAAAGGTTTAGGGTTTAAACTGACAAACTTCATGAGTTTTGGTGAATCTGTGATCTCTGCAGGATTATTCTAGAAAATCGTCAAGGGGACCTATTCGTCAAACAAAATCAAGGAATTATTCTGCGGCATATACATGGGAAGGATCTAGAGGACACCAGAGGACACCACACCGAGGAAGGCCGAGAGAGGCCGCCAGGTGGGACCGACCGGTCCTACCCCCATGCCGGGCGGCACCCCCTGGTGCCCCCTCGCCTCCGGCTTCCAGAATGTTTTTCCACTGCCTCCTAGGGTTGCATCCACGCCGTTCTTTAAGTCAGTTTGATCTAAGGGTACATGTTGAACCCTCTGAGCTATATAAGGAGACCCCAGCCCCCCTCCTTGAGGCATAAGTCATTTGAGAAGACAGAAACCCTAATCATCCTCACAACTCCTCTAGTTTATAGGGCATAGCTAGTTAGGCTAGGTCTAGAGGGAGGCAAGTAGGCTTCGCTTGGACTCCCGACATTGTCAAGAGCTTGGTTCGATATAATTCTTGTACCCCACTCATCTTTGTATCTCCATTATTTTTATATGCTTTGGTACAATTGTATGACATTTATAATCATATTCATCTTATTCATGTCCTTGGTTGCAATGTTCATCTTCTACTTTGATTATATACTTAGTATAGTTAGTTTATCATTGTGTTTATGCATAAGTTCGTATAGCATTCACCCTAATAAGCTACCATGGGTGGGTGGTAGAGATCATGTAAGCGTGGTGCTTATATGCTATTTACCTGTGAATACACTCTATATTCCGGATCATGTGGTAGATCGCGGATGTGACACTTCCGTTGAGTCCTTTGTAGTCCACTCCCCGAATATAGATCATAGAAGTAGGGCCCTATTACGAAGAAAGGGAAAGGTTTCTATACTCAAACTTCCCTATGTAATGCCCCTTATGTGTGGATATAATGATGATCATAGTAATGATTACTAGGTGGAATTGCACTAATCAACGTATGCTTTGACTTATAATTAAGAATGATGTAGGAATTATTCCTCTAATATTCTAACTTGACCATGCTAATGCCATAGATTGGAGTGCTCTAAGTGATTTATCATTAATCAATACTTATCATACACATAACTTATCCTAAGACTTACCCCTGTTTGTGAGTAGGATCGTGGTTATGGTTTATTTCTCCATCAATACTATAAGTTATCAATATCTGTCCATGCCAGACCTTCCCTATGGTAAAAATATAAATAACGATACCTAGAATGCTCCTAGCTGAAGTGCTACAATGGTATATTATCTGTGCACTTGTGGATTCCTTATTGTTTATATAATCTTTCCTCATTATAAGTGTCATGTTAATAAATACCAACAATCACAAAGCCATATTTGCTTCCACCGATGCTAGTGTATTGTGTTGGCCCAAACAAATCCATGTGTAACAACTCAAATGCCTTGTTGTACTCATCATGCTTTTCTTAGGATGGGTGTTTCCAACTTGTTTTCTAGCTTGACAAGAGCTACAAAGCTTATCCTTCTCAAATACCATATCTTTTAAGCCTCTACTAGATCATGCTTAACCAATCTATTCAATTGTTTTATTCCAACATGACCAAGCCTTCTATACCATAACCAACCCATACTAGACTTAGTGAACAAGCATGTTGACAATTGAGCTTCACTAGCATTAAAATCAACCAAGTATAGATTCTCATATCTAAAGCCTTTGAAGATCGAATTAGAGCCATCTACACTTATGATCTCTACATCATCTACTCCACATATGCATTTGAATCTAAAATCACACAATTGAGCCATGGATAGCAAATTGAAGTTTAGCTCTCTACTAGCAACACACTAGAAATGCTCATGTCATTAGATATTGCAATCTTACCAAGCCCTTTGATCTTGCCTTTGCTATTGTCACCAAATGTGATACTATCATAACCATTGCTATCATTAGTGTTGATTGAGTTGAACATTCTTGCATCACCAGTCATGTATTGAGTGCACCCACTATCAAGAACTCAATGCCTTCCTCTGGCTTTATAATTGACCTACAAAAGAAGATCAATTCTTTTTAGATACCTAAACTTGCTTGGGTCCTTGAAGGTTAGTCACTAAGCTTTTTGGCACCTAAATGGCCTTCTTCTTTGGGCCCAACATGGATATACTAACAAACTTAGCCTTCACACCGTTGGCACCCTTAGTGAGCAAGTAACAAGAATCAAACTTAATTGAGGATACAATAGCATTCTTCTTCTTGTTCTTGCAATCATGCTCTTTGTGACCAACTTGCTTGCAACTAGTGCAAAACCGACCATTGTTCTTCACAAAACTAGTCTTGTAAAGAGCAAAGGCCATCTTGCCTTTCTTGGGGTATAGCCTAATCCCTCTTTGTAGAGAGATACACTTTGGCTACCCAAGCACATAAGCAAGCGGTCCTCACCACCATAGGCTTTGCCTAAGGCGAGAGTGAGCTCATTGACCTCCTTCTTGAGGGTCTTATTCTCAACCATAAGTGAGGCATTACTAGTGAAACCATCACTCATAGGTGAAGTAGTAGTGGTAGTGCAAGATTAGCTATAAGAAGGGTTAGCAGGAGCAACAATGATAGGCTTATAAAAAGATTCATCAATGATATCACAAGTTAAGCCCACATCACATGTTATAATTACTTTCTCATGTTTCTTAACAAGAGAGGAATGAGCTTTTCAAGCTTGGAGTGAGCCTTGCCAAGCTTCTCATGGGCATCCTCTAGCCTCTCATCAGTAGCATGGAGCTCATCAAAGGCTTGGCTTAAGGGCTTTTAGTTCCTTACGCAAGTCCTTGCATTCCCTTCTCTTGATGTCAAAGTGAGTTTTAACATCTTCAAGCATGTCAATTAGTTCATCTTTTGTTGGTTCATCATCATCATCACTATCACTTTCATTCTTATCATGTTCATCATCACACTCATCATCGGATTGTACCTTAGTGGCCTTAGCCATGAAGCATGTCGATGGAGTGTCGAAGAGAGAAGGCTTCTCATTTATGGCAATGCTTGCAAGAGCCCTCTTCTTGGTGGTCATGTCATCATCATTATCATCATCATCATCACTTGAGGAAGGATCACTATCCCAAGTGACCACATATGAACCACCCTTCTTCTTCTTCTTGAAGGTCATCTTGTCCTTCTTATCCTTCTTCTTGCTCTTCTTGTTATCATCATCATTGTCACTATTGTATGGACATTCCATAATGAGATGATTATTTTTATTGCACTTGAAGCACCTTCTTGCTTCATCCTTGCTCTTGGATGATGACTTCTTTCTTCTTGCATGATAGCCCTTTTTCACCATGAATTTGCAAAATCTATTCACAAAGAGAGCCATCTTCTCATCATCCATCTCATCAAAGCTTAAATCATCATCTTCACTCGATGTTTCTTGCTTAGCCTTGCCCTTTGATGATGATGTGGCTTTGAATGCCACACTCTTCTTCTTCTCATCCTTCTTCTCATCTTTCTTCTCCTTTTCTTCTTTCTCATTGTCATCTCTATATGTGTCATCGGTCATTACATATTCCAAGACTTGGTTTGGTGTCATGTTGTCTAAACCACTCCTCACTAGAATAGTGACCAACATCCCAAATCTTGATGGTAAGCATCTCAAGAACTTGTGAAAGAAGTCCTTGTCCTTCACCTATTCACCAAGTGCTTTAAGATCATTGACAAGCACTTGTAGCCTATGAAACATCTTTGACACACTCTCATCATTCTTCATCTTAAACCTAGCAAACTTCTCTTTGAGGATGTATGCCTTGGCACCCTTCATCGCTTGAGTGCCCTCAAATGATTCCTCCAACTTGGTCCAAGCCTCATGAGCTATCTTAATGTTCTTGATTTACTCAAATGTTCTCTCATCCAATGCATCATGAATGGCACTAAGAGTAATATTATTGTTTTGGAGCAACACTTCTTCGGCTGCAGTGGGAGTCTCCAGATCGGCTATCTCAATCTTGATCTCTACCACCTTCGACACCTTTCTATTGATTGACTTGATGTAGGTGGTCATCTCTGCCTTCCAATATGGATAGTTTGAGCCATTAAATTGGGGTGGCTCCTTGGTGTTGTTGATTTGAGCCATTTTCACACCATAGGTTGTTAAGCCTCAAATCACGATGACCACGTCTCTGATACCACTTGAAAGATCCTAATGGCAAGACGGGGGTGAATAGCCTATTAAAAAACTACAACAACACTTAAGCCAAGGTGTTAGACAATTATGAAGCGAAGCAAGTGTTGCGCTAGCCTACTAAAAATACAAGCCTCCTATCCACAATTCTAGTTGCTATGATTTCTATTTCACACAAGAGGCTAAGTCACTACCACTAAGTTAGTGAGCTCTCAAAGACTAGCTAAAGAGCCTCACTAACCAAACTAGACACGACACAAGCTATCTCTCAAAACTAATTACACTAAAGAGCTTAGCTACACTAAGAAAGTAAATGCACAAGAGAGGTAGTGAGTTATACTACCGTGGCAAGAGATGAACAATCAATCACAATGAATACCAAATGAATTCCTCAGAAACAAGATGACACAAAGATTTTTCACCGAGGTTCACTTGCTTGCCAGCTAGTCCCCATTGTGGCATTTCACCAACTTGGAGGTTCATGCTAATAGGCATCACACGCCTAACCCACAATCAGGTGCCGCACAACCAACATAAGATGGGGATCACACAAACTACGAGCAATCCACTAGAGTACCTTTTGGCTCTCCATCGGAGAAAGGTCAAGAACCCCTCACAATTACCACGATCGAAGCCGAAGACATAGAGCATAGCTCGGGCTGACCGGACGTGCCGATTAGAACGACCGGATGCACCTAGCCCAGCATCCGGTCATGGGATCTTTGCCACGTGTCCCGCCTTCAAACTTGCACCACCCAGTCTCCAACGGTGAACTCGCTCCATGCCAATGCATAAGTCAAGACCAGACGCACCTGCACCGACTTGACGCTGCGTCACTACGTTCGCTCGCGCGCCCTTGTGCTGCCTTTGTGCTAAGACTGGACATGCCTCCGCGAGACCTAACATGCGTGCCCGTGGAGTCTGATCGACTCCAGTAAGCATCCACTGAGGAAATTCCGTGACCGGATGCGTCCGTTCACAAGCAATCAGATGTAGCCCCGAGTCTAATCCTCTCTAACCTTCTCCACGCGTTACGTCAGCATACGTCATAGGTGACCGGACGTAACCCCTATGTGTTCGATCCAGCACCTGGACCAGTGTCCGATCCCAAGCCCGAGCACACCCAACACCACACGCCACTGGCTAGACGCATGCCTCCAAGTTCGGTCACTGCCTAGGCAGCGTCCGGTCACCTCAAGAAGCCTCCTCCACTTCTCTAACTTTGCCACCCTTGATCAAATGTGCTAACCACCAAGTGTATCACCTTGTGCGCATGTGTTACCATATTTTCACAAACATTTTCAGGGTTGTTAGCACTCACTGAAATCTAAATGCATATGCAATGAGTTAGAACATCTAGTGGCACTTTGATAACCACATTTTACGACGAGTTTCATCCCTTTTAATAGTATAGCTATCTATCCAAAATGTGATCACACTTGCTAAGTGTCTCGATCACCAAAACAAAATGGCCCTATGTATATCACCTTTGCCTTGAGCCCATTTTGTTTTTCTATTTCTTCTTTTCCAAGCCTGAGCACTTTGATCATCACCATGGCCATCACTAATATGATGATCTTCATCCATTTGCTCCACCACTTGGAATGTGCTACCCTATCTCATGATCACTTAGAGCAAGGGTTAGCATCTAGGGTTTCATCAGTTAACCAAAACCAAACTAGAGCTTTTAGCCGGTGCCTGCTTCGATTGGGGGGCTTGTCCATCCCAAAAGATACCGACCCTTGGTGCTTTGCCGCTCTTGCAAATTATTTTTGATGATGAAGATGAAGAAGAAGATGAGGAGATGGAGGTGAGCGAAGGCTCGGGTGATTGCAAGGGTGGTGAGTTGAAAGCTCTAGTTTGGTTTTGGTGAATTGATGAAACCCTTAGTGCTAACCTAGTTTATCAAAGTTATCATGAGATAGGTAGCACTATTCCAATTGGTGGAGCAATGGTGAAGATCATGATGATGGTGTGGTGACCATGGTGATCAAGTGCTCAGCTTGGAAAAGAAGAAAGAGAAAAACAAAAAGCTCAAGGCAAATGTGAAATCTTGATAGGAGTGTTTTGGTTTAGTGATCGAGACACTTAGCGAGTGTGATCACATCTAGGATCAATAGCCGTACTACTAAGAGGGGTGAAACTAGTCGTGAAATGCGGTTATCAAAGTGCCACTAGATACTCTAACTCATTTCATATGCATTAGGATCTAGTGGAGTGCTAACACCCTTGAAAATATTTTGTGAAAATATGCTAACACATGTGCACAAGGTGATACACTTGGTGGTTGCCACATTTGAGTAAGGGTGGTAAAGTTGGAGAAGTGGAGGAGCAGTTCAGGGTTGACCGAACGCTGGCTTTGCAACGACCAGACCTTGACTCTGCGTCCGGTCATCTACGCAGAGAAGGGCATGGCCTCGGTTCTTGACCGGACACTGAAGTTGCTTGTGACCTGACGCGCAGGGGGTGCATCCGGTCAGGCGGTGACGTATGCTGATGCAAGCGCTAAGAAGAGGAAGAAGGGATTCGACGGTGCTATGCGTCTGGTCATAGTTGAGTGGACACGTCTGGTCGCTATTTTGCATCTCTGGACCCTTACTAGAGTTGACCTGACGTGCAATGGCGTGGCGTCAGGTGGTAGTGGTGACGCGTCCGGTCGGTGGCAGGAGCGCGCGGGCGAGCGAGGACCTGATGCAGGCGCAGTGCGTCCGGTCATCCTCTGCTGCGTCTGGTCTTCACTTAACGCGAGCGCAGGAATTCCTGATCGTTGGGATCGGGCAATGGAGGTTGAACGTGTGGTACACATGGCGCGCATCCAGTGACCAGATGCTAAGTGGTGTGCGTCCGATCGGTTGGATCGGCGCATCCGGTCGCCCCGAGCTGGGCTACTCTGTGAGCCCAACGACTCTATTTCGATGGAGCCTCTATAAAAGGTGTTTGGCTGGCTCAAGCTCACCTTCTTGGCCATTTTATAACATCCTAGGTGTTAAGCTTGCATTTTGCACTTGCATTGCATGAGCATGAGCATGTGACATTTCATTCATCTACTATATGTTGTTATCACATGTGATGCTCGAATTATACATGTATATGCTTGGTGATCATGGTTGGTTAATGCAAGTGATTGTTTTTGGTCACTAAAACACCTTAGACACACTTAGCATGAAAAATGGAACAACGTTTGTATTCATGACTTAGCCCAAAAATGCTTCTAGGTGTTGGTTTGCTTTAAAATACCCTTTTTAAGGTGCTATTTTGACCTGACTTGACTAATACCTTAGATTGTTTGCATGGAAGTGCACCCTAAATAAAAGTTGTAGTCCATCTTATGTAGAACAAACTTTGTTTAAGGGTCATGAGCTAATTCAGTGCCTAACTTGTTCAAATAGAACTCACAAGGATCACCACAATGCTATTTTGCTAAGCAAAAATTTAACTAAGTCATGAACTAAGTTTCAGTTTCAAAGTACCTCACTTTGGAGCGCTGTAGTTTGAAAACTGTGGAGTTTTTTTTATCAAATTTCTTTAAGCAAAGTTGGGGATCTCACGTAGCTCTACAATTTCTATTACTAAAGTTTTCACTAATTCAAACTGGTTTGGGAGATAGAGGTAGGGGAAGGTGGCCGTTTCAGTTGACAGAATCGACTGATCGGCCGGGCATCGTGGCCGACTGGGCACAGGGCGCAGCCGCTGCATGGAGGCCGTAAGCCAGCGATGGGACCACACATCAGGCCGGGGTGGGCTAAAGAGGACGCCGCGTCACGCTCGCTCGCTCACTCCCGCTCTCGCTCACTCTCTTGCCTCTCTCGCTCTCTCTCTCTCGCGCACGCCAGGCGGAAACGGCAGAGCAGCACTGTCGCCGAGCTTCGCCGGGCTCGCATGCCACCACCACAACACCATTGTCCAATCCACCTTGCCCACAGCTCCATCATGAACCATTCCATCTTCTCGAGCTGCTAGCTTCATCAATCGAGCATAGGTATAGCCCTACGGCGAGTTCGCCATCGCTACGGCCATCACCGAAGCGCTGCCGAGCTCAGGCCCACCGTGGCCAGGACAGCTTGGCTGCTCTCTCTCTTCTCTCCTCCGTTTTGTAGCCGCTAGGGTTCGCGCTTGCTTAAGCCCCTGGTCGTTGGCCAATGCCGGCCTCACTAGAGGCCGAACGCCACCGCGCACCACCATGAACCGACCGCGCCACCGCCATGCATGCGACCGTGTCTCGCTGGCATTATCACAAAACCCTAATCTGCACTCGATAGCTCCATTAGGTCACCGCGAAGACGTAGCCAAGCTTGCCTAAGTCTATCATGGTCGGAGACGCCCGGAGCGCCACCGCGCACCTCCGCCATCCGCCATGGCGACCGTCGAGCTAGCTCTGGCGAGCCTCTGGGCCAACCAACCACACCGGTCGATGTGGAATGACGAGTTGAGTGTAAGGGTGGTGACGCTACCGCCGGAGACCTCGCTAGTCAAAATCTGGCCCTGCCTTGGTTGACTGATGCATGGGGCCGAGTTGACCGCGGGCTCGGGCTGTCAGCACCTCTGGTGCACCGTTTCGAGTGTACTTAGCATTTAGGGTTTAGTTTGTTTTCTTCAATTCTTTTCCAGATATGAATACAAACTTGTAAAATTTGTAACTTGAGCTAGGAGTGTCCAATTTAGTGAACCAAATTTTGTTACATTCATCTTGATGAGTACTGTTTAATAAAAATATGAAATGTGCATGTTCTACAGTTTTATTTATGGTTTATATTTATCTTGTTTAATCCTTATTAATCTTAAAAAATGCCTACATTGAGCTAGGGATATGAGAAAAATGTGATTCCAATTTTGTTGGTCATGTTTTGACATGCTGTAGCTAGGAAAAATAATGAACCAAAGTTAGCATGCTTGGAATATGACTTTGCTATTTATCTTGATTAAATGCTAGTTTCTTGTGCAATTTATTGTGATAAATATATGTAACCTTTGAGCATGAAATTATTTACATAGTGTTTCTGGTGCTATGGTGAAAGTAAGTAAAATATGAAATATGTTGTTTGACACTGTTCATTAGGCTAAACCATTTATTCTATTATAAACCTATGCAACTTGCCATTTTTATAGAGGTTGCTACACTTATCTAAATGGCATGAAATTTATATGGTAGACTATTGAGAGTATTTATAATCTACTGTAATTTTCTCAGAATTTATTGTGCACTAGAAGTATTTATTCTCTAATTCAGCTTTCTATCTAAGAAAATTAATAAATGCATGTAAATAATTTATTTAAACTCCATCATGATACTTTCTACTATGTTTGTGATGCATATGATCTGTTGATATTATTGGTTGTGCCTAGAATTGATTGGTTGTATGCAGCTGGTTAATTATTGCTCTATAATTCAATTTGATGGCTGCATGTGTAGTTTCTGTTGTCAGGATATTTTCGTGATGAAAATGAAGTTTTCTGTGAATCTTGCTAATAACAAAGTTGTAGATAACTTACTCATCTATCTTATCCTAAAATTTTATGATTGTAGGCTTGATGGTTTGAGAGTTATCTTCTATATACGAAACGCGGGCCAAGCTCCGGGCGATGGAGATGGCCACGTCGCCTGCAAAACAACGGCCCTTGGATCGCGATCGAACGGCTTAGATCGATGAAAAAATCACTTTCATCAGCACTGTTTACTGTTCATCCGACAGCGGTCACTGTTCATCTGAGATTGTCTCTTTTCCTAACTCCGAATCCCGTAATTCTTCCATAAAAAATCTTCTAAAATCTAATAATTTGTCTCTTTTCCAGCGAACTTCAGCATCTATACTCAGCTATGAGCAAATTTTAGATGTATGAGCAGCCATTACTATCCTCCTCTGTTTTTTTTTAAAAAATCAATAACATTACTGCTGGATTTAGATGTTACACACATTTAACTGATATATCCTTCATTTGATAGACACAAGTTACTTATTTCACCTCCTTTTATACTTTGTCACACTACAGTGTAAACTATATCACCAATCTTCTTCTGCTAATACAATAAAACACAAAAAAAGGACAATATATTCACAATAAAAACAATATAAAAAAATTTATATAAACTGCATTATATTCAACTTTAACCTATGCCATATATGTTTTACTATAATATACAATATATAACACTATAGAACGGTAACCTCACGGTAGGCGCGGCAACGCCGCACCCTAATTTTCTAGTAGCATTTAGAAATTTGCTATCAAATTTGCTAGTCCTCCGGACAGATCTGAAATGTTGAATTGTTTGACCTAGTTAACTATTGAATCATCTTGAGATGATAATAAGAAAGATGTAAACAATTTCATAAACTTTCCTGAAAGTTAAGGATCATATTTGTTGGAGGTGTAAAACTCCAGTTATGGCTAAAACAAGTGGCTGCTATCTTGCAGTCCAGAAAATGCTTATTATGGATGTGTGACTTGTTTGCTTTACATGAGCTTGATGTTTGTTATTTAGATGCTCAGGCTAATTAAAATAAATTGTTAGCTGCAGGTCTTAGGCCTCTCTTTGATGATGAACAACTTTATCTTAGGTTGCTAGAACTTGGTGAGTGTTTGTTTGCTTTACTAGAGAGGAGATATGCTCATACTCATTAAACTAGAGTTAAGTTACTAGAGAGGAGATATGCACCTACTCCGTTAATGAAAGTTAATCTTGTTATCACCTTACCATCTTGTTGTTAAGCATATATAGGGTCATACATTTCATCATATCATGTCTACATTTCATCTCCTATGCATTCTTGTTACTTACTATGTGCATATGCATGCAATAGGATCACCGGAGGGAGTCACTCTTCTGGAATTTGAAGCTAGGGAAGAGGAGGACCAGCCGGAGACCCAGCAGCAGGAGGGTCAAGAAGGAGGAGAACTAGTGCAGGAGAAACTTCCAGAGTGCCCAGATCATAAGCCCGCATCCTTTTTGAAAGGCAAGCCCGGGAGCATTCTAAGCCTCCTATGTTTTATAAATACCAACTTTAGTTCTTTATGTTTGATGCATTAGGTTGTAGGAGCTGAATGGAAACACTTGTATATATATATATAGAACTATTACCCTACAGCTGGCTACAAAATAACTTATTCTGTAGCCACTTTGAGTTACGATAATTGCTATGCTAATTTACGAGATTATAATAACTCCTTACTATGTGATTTACTATAACATTATGGTAAATATCCCCATGTGTTATAGTAATTCAACTATCGTAAATATGTACTGACATTGTCGTAAATTAGTATATAAAATTATTGTAAATAGAGGTGGCTACAAAATAACTTATTTTGTAGCTAGCTATAGAGTATACTCTCCCTATATATATATATATATATATATATATATATATATATATATATATATATATATTCCTTGTCCACAAATATATACCTTGAGCCCTATGTAGGTCTAGGATCGAATATATATGCTTAGCCATACTTAGTAGAAGTTGGGTGATTTCCTATCACCTACGAGATATAGGTGAATATCCTGTCATGGTTGGCTATATTTGCTATCGTGAAAAAGAACCATGTGAGGTTGTATTAATGGAGACCGGGAGGAATCTTATATGTTGGTGGTGTTGTGATTATAGTGATTCCGTCTGTGTCGGTTAAGGACCGGATAGTTGAAGGCCCTCTCATCATTTTGAGCGCATGCCTCTCACTTAGTTGGCCGAATAAGTCGTTCCAACCGTGAAGCCGAGTAGCTCAACTCAGGTCAGGCCTCGTTCTAGCGCAAATTAGAGGTAGTAAGGATGTGCGAGAAGCCAGATGTGAGTCCAAAGGCAAGCCGAGCCTGATCGTCCTGGCAACTAGTCAGTCCCTGATTGTGGGGCGCTGGTCAAACCTGCGAAATGTGTACCTGAGTTGTACCAAAGGTGACCTAAGGCTACTGTGGCTGGTGGGCCTAGGTTTGTGTTACGAATAATTACCTAGCTGGTTGTAATTGATTCGAATCACCGTCTCTCCCGGATAGTGAGAAACTTGACTAAGCTTCTTCATCTAGTAATACTTGATGAAATGTGATGGTTATAATGGATATAAAATTACTACACCGGATATGATTACTAATGTTTGCTTAGATTAACTCAAGTGATTGCTCTAGTACAGGTGCCAACCTAGACATGCTCAATTTGAATAGGTATAAGCTGCTAAAACAGTTGAATATTAAGATATGTATTATTGATGCTTTTATGCAAAATGTTGCCAAGCTAGCTCCAATTATAAAGCTTTGCATACTCCTTGGTGTCATATTATTTTTGGTTTATGATGGGTAAGTGTAACATCCCAAATTTTCGAGCAACCAAAAATACAAACTTTTTAAAAATTTTCCTGTAATTGTGTGAAGCATGTAGTGTTTAGGTTGACCCGAGTCTAACTCTCTAACAATCGATGCATTCATGTAGAGTTGTTTGTAGGAGTGTGCCTGAGTTTTTTAGTTGATTTAGGGTTTTGTGTTGGAGTGCACAAATCCGTAGCAAATCTCCTATCGAATTCCTTTTGAATTCACCTCCAGTCGCTTTTTAACTCCCTTCTCAACCTTCCCGTTGAATGTCTCTCAAATCACCCATGAGTTCTTTCCGATCTCTTTTTGAACCCCCCCCCCTTTGAAAACCCTTCTCAAATTTATTCCTGAATCCTCCCTTCGAATACGTCCTAGGTCTCTTTTCAATCCCTCACAATCCCGTCCTTGAGCTCATGTCAAATCTCTTCTCAAATCCCCCTTGCATGTTTCTCAAATTCCATAATTCGAATTCATAAGATCGTGAAAGGAAAAGTTCTTTTCCTTTTTCCCAATCCCTTTCTTGAATTTGCCTCGAATCTATTCAAATTCCTTTATGTTGTTCTCTAAAGTTCACTGAGTCAAAATACATAAAAGGGAAATCCTCCTCCTCTCATTTCGACCCAGCCTAGGATCTGTCCGTGCCCTCCCCTGTTGGCCCAGCCCCGACCACGAGGCCCACCAGCAGCCTTAATTGCCCTCCTCCTGGCCCGCCCGGCCTCCTTCTCCTCGCTCTGGCCCAAGCCACCAATGTAGCCTAGCTCGCAATCCCAATCCGCTGGCCTAGGTTCCGCTCTCCGGCCTTGGGCCTCGATCGCAGCAGCCTCGCAGGCGCCAAGAGCAGTCCTAGCTCATGCTGCTACCTTAGCCTAGCACTACGAGTCCCCTATCCAAACCCTCGCTCCCAGGCAGGAGACCTGCTGCGGCCGCTAATGTGGAGCACCCGCGCCTCACCTTGGTGTCCGTACCATGGACTCCGCATCTAGCGCCGCGTGTCCCGCTACGAGCACGGACACCTAGGATGGCCGGCACCCTTCCGAACCCTAGCCTCACGCGTATAGAAGGCAGCGGCAACCGCACCCTTCACCACTCCCGCCAGACGGCACCACCTACGACACCGTGCTCCCTAGCCGCCCGATGAGTGCCGTCCCAGACCTGAGGCTGAGCCCGAGGCGCCGTCCTCCGTCTCCTCGCCCAAGACCGCATCGCGCCGACATATGTGGCCATGATGCTGGCCTCGCCACGTCGCTCGACACTCATGGCCGCGCTGAGCCCATCCACCACTGCACGTCTACCTCTCATCCGCGAGCACCATCTCGCCTCTGCATTCGCGTTGTCCTCAACGTCGTCTGTGGCCGCGTCTCTGCCAGCGTGTCCACGACAACCACCGCAGGCCGAGCCCGAGGATCCCACGACATCCACACAGCCACGACCACCTATCTCTGAGCCAGCCATTCCACCAGAGCGCCTTGCCATCGCTCCCTGCCTCGCCATGGGCTCACCACGGCGGCATCCTTTGCAACCGCGTTGAGCAGGAGCGACGGCAACTGTGAGCCAGCCCGCTCTGCTTTGACCGCGCGCGACAGCTGCACCGAGCCACGGGCAGGAGCAGCACCGTCTTCGGCCCATGCTCTGCCTCATCGCCAACTACCTCAGCCTCACCGCCAACATGGGGCCTGCAGCAGCACTACCTCCTCATCGATTGTGCGACGCCGACCACACCGCGCCCCTGCTCGGTGATGCCGTGGCCACGCCATTCTCCTTCAATGGCAGTAGCACGGTGACCTCGCTATCTTGCTCCACTAGGCCATTCACCCCCTCTGCTCATACCATGGCAGAGAAGCAGTGGTCACCATCGGTGGGCTGTGAGCCGTCTTCAACCCTGTGAGAATCATCTCCACCACCATAGCGCCACCTCTGCTCATTGAGCCTCTATCCCCTTCACCGGGGAGCCCCCAACAATCAAGCCCCGCCCTTTTTCCCTTCCTATAGCCGTGCATATCTGACGATTGGCCCTTGTGCTGTGCCCGTTCACCAACACAGGGAGCTGGCCACCGCCTCCCTCCACCCTCGCCAGAACGGACAGCAGCACCACATTATCGCTGTTCACCATCGTGTCCGGCCTTCGAGCCGTGAAGTTCGCTTTACAGGGAAGATGCGGCACCGCCGACCGTCGCCGACTCAACCTAGTTGTGTGCCTAGGCTGCAGCAGGCCAGCAGCTGACTGTGGCCTTCCAGAATGTACCACAACAGCCCTCCGCCATCCTCACAGCAAGGTCGACCCTTCTTAACCTAGCCGACGCTGTTCCCGATGTCGGCAAACTTCGCATTACATTCTTTTCACTTGCTCATACATTATCTATCAATGTCATCTTTCATACACTTTTTACATGATTTCTATCTATAATGCCTATGCTGTGCCTTCTCTCTTGCCTATGCCAAGCATGTCCCTTCTCTCTTGCTTTAGTTGTCTTCGTCGAATTATGAACTTGAGCTCCTATCTACGTACCTAGGATGCGGTCACTGTGGACTCGATGCCGATATTGACGCGGTTCTTACCCACAAGTTTTGAGCCCTCCGTGACCAACTCTATTTGGATAGGAATTAGGGGACAACCTTCGTATGTCGATGGATGCCAACTCGTGTAGGTTGAGCTCATGGCTGTGAGTCGCCTTGCCATGGCCACCGGGCTCTACCTCTTTTGTTCGCTTGTTTTATCCTAGCCAACTCGTATGCCCGTACCACTTTGACCATGGCATTCCTTTGGGTCTAGCGATAACAACCGCATCACTATGAGCTGTAGGAATAGCCTTGTGCCATTTAGTTGCATGATTGTGGTGCCCTACAAGTGGGTTCGGATCCTGGGACCATGCCTCTTTTTCCAACCATTGTCTGTTCCATGATGAGTCGGTCGAAGGAGTGTGGGTTCCATTCTTTCTTCTTCCTTTCTTGTTTTGAATCCTCGTCAATCCAGTAAGATGTGGATTGAGCCCTTGGCTTGTTTGGTGTTTGTTGCTCTTTTGATTCCACTTCCTCGATTCCCGTCGTTGCTATGGCGAGTGGATCAAAGGAAGGTGAATCCTGTGTCTCTTCCCATCTTTTGGTTTTGTCGTGCCTAAGCCCTTGTATGCTTGTACCTTGCTGACCATAGCGTCTCTTTGGTTCTTGCGGTGACAACCGCATCGCTGAGAACTTTAGGGATGTCTTAGTGCATTTAGTGCACCTAGGTCTTGGTACCCTACAAGTTGTTTGGGCGCTCGTGTTCTTTTGTGTGTCGCTCCTTTTTGATGCCTCATCTTTTGCCGTGACATGTGAATTGGGAGAAGTAGACCGCCTCTGCTCTTCTCTCCCCGTTGCACCCTCTCTTGGTTCTCGTCAATTATAATGGCGTATGGATTGAGAGAGAATGGAACTTCTCTTGCTTGTAGTCTTTTTGGTTCTCGTCAGTCTCCATGACGATTGGATCAAAAGCAACAAGCCGTGGTGTTTGCTTAGGATGAGCTAAGGCCTATGCCATTTCTATTTAAGTCGTACAGTTCAACACGATTGACCCGGGAAGTACTGGCTAGGCTAAGGCATAAGCTTGTGCTTAGCAAACAACCACTCCTATTCTTTTCGCCCAGGGATCGAACATCCGCCGAGAGGGCTAAGTCATTCCCCCTTTTGTGCTCTTCCAGTGTAGTTGCTCTTTCTTTGCCTTGTTGCCTCTCTTTCTGTAGTCTTTCTAGGTCTAGTGGTCTGATTGCTCTTTTGCTTGTCGCTGTATCGAGGTAGTTGCATCAAGGATAGCGATGATTGGATCAGGACCGTTGGGGGAAGGATATGCGGATGGAGGAAAGATCATGGAGGAGTATGACTACAAGTGCACCAAGGATCTCTAATATGACATTTAACAGGTGTTCCACGTCCCACCCAACCTCGTAGATCCTATTACACATGCAATCACTAGAACTGCTAGCGCTTTACTTTTATGCAATAAAATGATGATAGGTTGCATGGTAGTTCTTGCCTTGAACCATGACCTTGTCGCAACCTATTCCCCTGCACACCCGCTGCTAGGCTAGACGCTTGCATTCTACTTACTGCTTTACTTTCACTACGCATTATATCTGTGATATGATGTTTGGTGAAGGAATAATGTGAGTGGATAAGGCATGTGGTGCCGATAACTTGGTAAAACTAGATAATAAACTTGGGGAGATCTTGGCATGCATCTTGGGTATGTGGTGAGGGTTGAGTCGATTGGACACGATCCTACGATGAGTCTTTGGGGCAAGTCATGTCGGAGGGGTGTGACCTGGGCATCCCTCGTGAGAGGTACCTGTGGCGGGTGCATGAGTGAGCAGAAGGGGTGTTGGTTATCGCTGGTGGAGGTGCTATCGAGGCATGGGGTGTTGGTTATCCCCTTGAGAAGATATCCTGTCCGGTCCTTCTAAGGACTAGTATGTCTTGAGAACCAGAACCATGGGACCCTTCATGAACACCACTCGCTCCTGATGGGTGGGAGACGATTACCCGACTAACTAGGACAGTGCCACTACTACTAGGTTGGAAGGTGATAGTGTAGGGAGGTACGGGCATGGGGCCTACACCCTCCTAAGACAGCATAGTGACCTTGGGGGCCCAGTACTATGTCTCATAGTCTCAGCATTTCGGTGGACTCTGAGGTGGCCTAGGGCTGAGTGGTAGGGTGGCACCGCACCAGTTGGGAGGTAGTCGGCATCAGCCTAGGCAAGGCACCGCCAATGATGGTAATCTTGTGGATTTCTAGGTGTACACGCTCTACAGAGTTGATCAATCTATACGTATAGCTGCGTCCACGGATATGGATATTCCCATAACCTACGCTTCACTTGATTAGAGAGAGGAGTCCTTTCTACCTTCCCCCTGGGTTTTGGTGTTGGATCCGGCTTTGGCCGTTGAGGCAAGGTACGAGCGGGTATCAGCCTTGCCACCTAGAGAGTGAGAGTGTGGTGAGATGTGTGTGATGGGATGGGTGCACGTGTGGATGAGATGGGTTAAAACTTGATGAACTATTACAATAAATTATTGATGAATTTGCATAGGAAGCTTACAGCCATATATAGGCCTTTTGATCTACCCTTGCATTCCACTTACCACAAAGCATACACAAAAGCATAGGGTGGGAGACAGTGGCAAGTACAAATCATGCTGATAGATTTTGGATAGGTTTTGGATGAAATCCACAACGACGACAATGAGGACTCAGATTAGGATTAGATGGTCTCGTTCCTACGCTCAAGTGTGGTTGAGAAGATGGAGTCTACGCCCGCCGACATTCTATGCCAACTCTGATGACTACCGTGAAGGAGGAGCCTTCACCCGCTGATGCGCTACAACGACTCTGATGAAGATGTGTGTGCGTTTTCGCTAGATTAATAGATGTAATAGGTGTGTTAACTAGTGTTGTAATGCCTTGTCACTTGTAATTCTACGATGTATGACTATGATATCAGCTGATAATTGATAATGTGATGGATTGCTCTCGTGATCTACTACATTATAAATTGTATCTATGGATTTTCCCTTCGAGGAAAATTGAGATCATTTTAGTAAGTCTAACTGAGTACCCCTCATACTCAGGGTTTATTCCCACTTGTTGCAGGTGGTACCATGTATTATGGCTACTACAAGAACTGCTTCTATCCCACTATGGATGAGGAGTAAGACCATGGGCATGGTCTTTCTATGTTGTCTTACCTATGATGCTTTTGTTGGAGATGACCCTAAACTAGCATGTATTTGAACTACGTGTGATGTTGGTTTCAAAACTATGTTGCTTCCGCTACATTTGAACTTGGGGTGTAATAACTATGTTGAACTCGGATATATGTTGAACTAATTATGAACTTGTTGTAACATGTGGCAATGTATGTTGAATCATGTACGATCTTGGTTGTATGTTGGTGATGATTCGAGATCCTTCGTGATACTCGATGGACTACCGGGTTTATATGAGCTCAAGTGTGTGCGTGTCAATGTGTAAGCGGGGACCGTCATGCTTGATCTTGTATAAATTGATCAGTTCTATGACACATTTGTATTGACATAGCAACCTTGTGAGCTTAGCCAAAGCCCTCCCACTCATCTCCATCATTGATTCATCATCTTTGTGAGATTGGGAGTGAATCCAAGTGCATTGTTTGAGTGATTGCATCTAGTGGCACTTGGTGTTCATGTTTTGCTGTGAGTTTGGCTTGTTACTCATGGTGGTTGCCACCACCTAGATGGCTTGGTGCAGCGAGGATCATCGAGCGGAGGTTAGTGTTTGTCTTTGGCTTCGATCGTGGTGATTGTGAGGGGTTCTTGACCTTTCCCCAGTGGAGAGCCAAAAGGTACTCTGGTGGATTGCTCGTGGCTTGTGTGATCCTCATCTTGTGTTGGTTGTGTGGCACCCTATTGAGGGTTTGGTGTGTGATGCCAATTAACGCGTGAACCTCCAAGTGAGTGAATCGCCACACTGACGACTAGCTTGCCGACAAGTAAGTGAACCTTGGTAAAAAATCATTGTATCATCATTTAATTCTGAGGTGATTGGTCTTCATTGGCTTCATTATTTGTGATTGATTGACTTCATTGGTGATTGGCTCATTCCTCTACACGGTGGTATAACACTCCATCTTTCCCATGTATTTACATTTCTTAGTGTAGCTTGGCCCTTTAGTATAGCTAGTTTTGAGGATAAGCAAGAGTCGTGTCTAGTGGTTAGTGAGGCTCTTTAGTTAGTCTTTGAGAGCTCACTAACTTAGTATAATGACATAGCCTTTGTGTGCTTAGTGACTATAGTGACCAAAATTATAGTAGGTGGCTTTCATTTTTGTAGGCTAGCGCAATACTCGCTTCCCTGTTTAATTGTCTAACATCTTGGCTAAGTGTTGTTGTAGAAATTTTCAATAGGCTATTCACCCCCTCTAGCCATTAGGACCTTTCAAGGAGCCGTGGTCACCGTGATTTGAGGCTTAACAACCTTCGGTGTCAAAATGGCTCAAATCAACAACACCAAGAAGCCACCCCAATTTAATGGCATAAATTATTCATATTGGAAGTCAAAGATGACTACACACATCAAGTCAATCAATAGAAAGGTGTGGAAAGTGATGGAGACCAAGATTGAGATAGAGGATCTGGAGAATCTCACCATGGCTGAAGAAGTGCTTCTCCAAAACAATTACATTGCTCTTAGTGCCATTCGTGATGCTATTGATGAGAGGACACTTAAGCAAATCAAGAACATTGAGATAGCTCATGAGGCATGGAAGAAGTTGACGGAATCATTTGAGGGCACCAAGGCCATAAAGGGTGCAAAGGCATACATTCTCAAGGAGAAATTTGCTAGCTTCAAGATGAAGGAAAATGAGAGTGTGCCATACATGTTTCATCAGATGGAGATGCTTGTCAATGATCTCAAAGCACTTGTTGAGAAGGTGGAGGACAAGGACTTCTCTCATAAGTTCTTAAGATGCTTACCTGCAAGACTTGGCATGTTGGTCACCTTGCTAGTGAGGACAGTATGGACACAATGACACCAAACCAAATCTTGAGAGATATCATGACCGATGATACCTATAGAGATGATGATGAGAAGAAAGAAAAGAAGGAGAAGAAAGATGAGAAGAAGGATGAGAAGAAGAAGAGTGTGGCATTCAAAGCCACATCATCATCAAAGGGTGAAGCCAAGCAAGATACATCTAGTGAAGATGATGACTCAAGCTTTGATGATATAGATGATGAGAAGATGACTCTCTTTGTGAAGAGGTTTGGCAAGTTCATGGTGAAGAAGTGCTACCGTGCTAGAAGGAAGAAGTCTTCATCTAAGAACAAGGAAGAGGCAAGAAGGTGCTTTAAGTGTGGAAGCAAGGATCATCTTGTTGCTCAATGCCCATACAATAGCGACAATCATGATGATGACAAGAAGAGCAAGAAGAAGGACAAAAAGGAAAAGAAAGAGAAAGACAAGATGACCATCAAGAAGAAGAAGAAGGGTGGTTCATATGTGGTCACTTGGGCTAGTGATGCTTCCGCAAGTGATGATGATGATAGTGATGATGACAGGACCACCAAGAAGAAGGCTCTTGCAAGCATTGCCATAAAAGAGAAGCCTTCTCTCTTTGACACTCCATCATGCTTTATAGCCAAGGCCACTAAGGTACAAACTTGTGATGAGGAACATGATAATAAAAGTGAAAGTGACAATAATGATGAACCCACTAAAGATGAATTAATTGATATGTTAGAATATGCTAAAGAATATTTTGACATTAAAAGAAAGGAATACAAAGACTTGCGCAAGGAAATAAAAGACCTTAAGCAAGCCCTTGATGAGCACAATGCATCACATGAGAGGCTAGAGGAAGCCCATGAGAAGCTTGGCAAGGCTCACAAGAAGCTTGAAAAAGCTCATTCCTCTCTACTTAGTGAGCAAAATGAGAAGGAGCATATTGTAACATATGAAAAAGGCTTAACTTGTGATATAATTAATGAACCATTCTATAAGCCTATCATTGTTCCTTCCACTAACCCTTCTTGTAGCATTTCCACTTCTACCTTATCTAGTAGTGATGGTTTCACTTGTGATGCATCACTAATGGTTGAGAATGAGACACTCAAGAAGGAGGTAAAAGAGCTCAATCACACCTTGGCTAAGGCCTATGGTGGTGAGGACCGCTTGCTTATGTGCTTGGGTAGCTAAAGGACATCTCTCCACAAAGAGGGATTGGGGTATATCCGCAAGAAAGGCAAGGACACCTTTGCTAATCACAAAACTAGTTTTGTGAGGAATAATGACCGGTATTGCAAAAGCTGCAAGCAAGTTGGTCAATAGAGCAACAATGCATGAGCAAGAAATCACAAGCTAATGTATCCTCAATTAAGCTTGATTCTTTCTATATGCTTACTAATGGTACAAATGGTGTTCATGTAAGTTCATTGGTGCACCATGTATGGGCTCAAAGAAGAAATCCATATCGGTACCAAAGAGCTTGGTTACCAACCTTCGAGGACCCAAGCAAGTGTGGGTACCTAAAAAGAATTGATCTTCTTTTATAGGTCAATTACAAAGCTAGAGGAAGGCATTGGATTCTTGATAGTGGGTGCAGTCAACACATGATTGGCGATACAAGAATGTTCAACTCAATCAACACCAATGATCGTAATGGCTATGATAGTATCACATTTGGTGACAATGGCAAAGGCAAGGTCAAAGGGCTTGGTAAGATTGCAATATCAATGACTTGAGCATATCCAATGTGTTGCTAGTTGAGAGCTTAAACTTCAATTTGCTATTCGTGGCTCAATTGTGTGATCTTGGATTTAAGTGCATATTTGGAGTAAATGATGTAGAGATCATAAGTGTAGATGGCTCTAACTTGATCTTCAAAGGCATTAGATATGAGAATCTATACTTGGTTAATTTCAATGCTAGTGATGCTCAATTGTCAACATGCTTGTTCACTAAGTTAAGTATGGGTTGGTTATGGCATAGAAGGCTTGGTCATGTTAGAATAAAATAATTAAATAGATTGGTTAAGCATGACTTGGTTAGAGGCTTGAAAGATGTTGTGTTTGAAAAGGATAAGCTTTGTAGCTCTTGTCAAGCCGGCAAACAAGTTGGAAACACCCATCCTAAGAAAAGCATGATGAGCACTAGTAAGGCATTTGAGTTATTGCACATAAATTTGTTTAGGCCAACACAATACACTAGCATCGGTGGAAACAAATATGGCTTTGTAATAGTGGATGACTATACTAGATACACTTGGGTATTCTTTTTATGGACAGAAGTGATGTGTTTGCAATATTCAAATCATTTGTTAAGGGCATTCACAATGAGTTTGAAACAACCATCAAGAGAGTTAGAAGTGACAGTGGTAGTGAGTTCAAGAACACTAGAATTGGTGAGTTGTGTGATGACTTTGGAATTAGACATCAATTCTCGGTCAAGTACACTCCATAATTAAATGGCCTTATTGAGAGGAAGAATAGAACACTCATTGATATGGCAAGGTCTATGCTTAGAGAGTACAATGTGAGTCAATCTTTTTGGGCCGAAGCAATCAACATGGCTTGCTATTGTAGCAACCGCCTCTATTGTCACCCATTAAAAGAGAAGACACTATATGAGCTCTTGAATGGTAGAAAGCCCAACATTACATATTTTCGGGTCTTTGGTTACAAATGCTATATCTTGAAGAAAGACACTAGATTGGACAAGTTTGAGAAGAAGTATGATGAAGTATTCTTACTTGGATACTTAACCATAAGTAAAGCATATAGAGTTTGGAATTTAGCAAGTGGTACTGTTGAGGAGGTACATGATGTTGAATTTGATGAAACCAAGGGTTCTCAAGATAAGAATGAGAATCTTGATGATGTTAGAGGCATTAAACTTTCAACGCCATTAGGAACATGGATGTTGGTGAATTGAGGTCTAGGCAAGTGAATGATGAAGAAGATGATCAAGTGCAAGTGATCTCTAACTCAAATGAGCAAGTTGATACAAATCAAGCAAGTTCAAGTGGCTCTCATGACAATGTGCAAGATCAACAAGTGGCTAGTACATCATTTTAACCCAATGATCAAGCAAGTGCAAGCAATCATGTTCCAATACTCCAACCAACCAATATTGCAAAAGATCATCCATTGAACACTATAATTGGAGATATTTCTAGAGGTGTACAATCAAGATCAAAGTTGGCTTCATTTTGTGAGCATTTCTTATTTGTGTCATTCTATGAATCAAAGAAGATAGAAAAAGCATTGAGAGATGTTGATTGGGCAAATGCTATGCATGAAGAATTGAACAACTTCACTAGAAATGAAGTGTGGGAGTTAGTTAAAAGACCAAAGAACCACAATGTTGTCACGGAACCGTCCAAATTATAAGAGCACAAGTACAAAAACAATCATCGGAGTGATCAAATTCTCGCACTTGAGCCCATATAACTCCGGTAGTCCAATGAAATCACGAGGGATTTCAAACCAACCAACATACAAGCCAAGATCGTAGTGATTCAACATAACAAGTCACATGTTACATCCATTTCACAAGTAATCCAATATACATCGGAGTTCAACATAGATATTACAACTTAAATTGAAAAGTAGCGGAAGCAAAGTAATTTGAAACTAACATTAATCTTATTTCAAATACATGCCAGTACCCAGGTCAACTTCTACAAAAGCATTAGAGACAAGATAAATAAGAAGGATCATGCCCATGATCGCACTCCGCCACTAAGGCAGGAGCCAACCAACTTTGCAGTAGCCATGATACATCACAACCTGCAACAAGTGAGAATAAAACCCTGAGTACGAGAATGTACTCAGCTAGACTTACCCATAAAAAACCAGAAATAAAGTGACACCAAGGATCATGCAAGGCTGATATAAAGTGGGCTAGCTTGACAACATTTTGCATAAAAGCTTAATATAGATAAGTAATCATTAATGCTTAAGCATCCAATTAATTATCATTAACCTATCATCTATATTAGAACCTGTACTAGAACACTCACTTTATTAGGAGCAAACAATATTAACCATAGCAGGTATAAATTGAGGCAACATTTATATCGTCATCCAATTAACCATCCGTTCAATTTAATTGAATCTACGTTGCCGCTACTCAAGTCAAGTGCTCACTAACCGGGAGCGACGGCGATTCGAATCGAGTTCCTATCCAGCTAGAGGGGTATTTCTAACACTCACCGCACAGGCCCTTGTCAGGGTCGCACAAGCCACCTTTGGTATAATTCAGGAGTCGCGGGTTCAACTGATGCCGCATCCCCAAAGGCAACACTCTGTCAGGTGATAGGGACTCTAACCCCCCTTGGTCTCACGCCAATGTCCACAAGCACATCCTTACTTCCTCCAAGATGCGACCTACCATTCAATTCCTGGCCTGAACTGTATTACTCGGCTTCGCAGTCGGAACGACTTATCCGGCCAACTAAGTGTTAGACTGCGTTCAACATGACTCAAGGACGTACAGCGAATTGGTCCTTAAACGACTCAGACAGGAATACATCCACACCCAAGACCTCCATGCCTTGTTGCTTCACTATCGTCATCCCGTCCGGTCTCATTTCATTTTATTAACACATGGTTCCTTTCCACGATAGCAAATATAGCCAACCGTGCCATATATGAATATCCCTACATCTCGCAGGTGATAGGAAATCACCTGACTTCTACCGCTTAAAGCAGGGCTAAGCATCTACTCGATCCTAGTCTATGTAGGATTCAGGATTCATATATCTGGACAAGGAGTGATATTGATGCAGCAAGGTTTTCACCCAGCTCCTATACGTAATGCAACAATACATATAACACATATATAGTATTTGCTTTGAAAAGTAGGGAGTCTTATAATGCTCCGGGGCTTGCCTGGGATCCGACTCAAGTTAGTGTTGGTCAGATGAAACCCGCTTGACCAACATCTCCCAATCTAGCACTTGTCTGATCCTTCTATCTTCGGGATGGATCCACCAACACCATCTTCGAGTTTGGCTCCACATCAGGTCCTTCACGTGCTTCAGCTAGCGTACCTAAATGAGGTGCAACCGTGCATATGTGTGAATACATAGAAATACAATAAACAAATAAATCAAGCAAGCATACCAAAGTTCACATAAGCACCTAGAGCTAATCAACTTGATCCTCACTAAACCATAACATAGAAGATGGCAAGCATAATAATCAAGACACAAGTCTCATAAGATCACAGGGTACCAATCCAAGTATCAAGTAGCGACACCAACATACTTATGTAACTCAAACTATGCTTAACAGAAAAGTTCAGATTTGCAATCAGCATGAACAGTCCAGAAATAACTTCATTCCAAGAGCTACACAATTCCATATGACATGCAAGAGGATAATCTGGAAAGCTTATGAAATTGTATACTATTCATTAAATATCAACTAAGCATGATTCCCAAGTTTAATAGGTCGAAAAGATGAAACTACATACTCTGGTCTGCTCCAAACAGAGAGCAACCAAATCTGGGACCTAACTTTAAACATCTTTAACTCAAAAACTACTTGTCCAAATACCACCAAATTTTAACAAAAGCTAGATACATGAATTATATACAACTTTGCTATAGACAAGATGCTCAGAAAACATCATTAACATGGGGTAACTTAAATTGCCCCCAGAACTGTTCAGAAACTTCGTTTGCAAGGAATAATTATTAACTTACATTACCAACATATAATTGGACAAAACCAACTTTACCAACATGTCACACATGACCAATGAACACCAAAAAACATAGTGTCCACTCCTAAATAAATTCTTTTAACATATTTTCTTAATTTATTTAGATAATTAGGTGGAATTATGAACACCTATCAAAAGTGCACAATAAATTCTACCCAAATTACAGTGGCCTACATATGCCCTCAGTTGTCTACTATCCAAATTTCAAACCATTTGGACATGTATATCAACCTCTATGAAAAAGACAAATTGCTATTACAAGAATTCATGTGAGAGCAAGATGAATCAATAACTCACTCATACTACCACCAAAATTCATGAAATGTTTACCACACATCAAACATCATAGTAGTAGCATGCCACAAAAATTTCACTTCATTTGGAGCCCTACAACTACAGTTATGAAAAAGACAAATACCACTAGTATTAAAAACCTAATCTGAAAAATCTATTTTTACAGAAAAAATATTAAACTAAAACATGACATATTATAGATCCACTGCATAGACAATTTCACGAGGATTCCAAAAAGTCCTCATTTGCTATTTTATGAATTTCCTAGGATTTACTATGTAATTTCAAATTTCCTGCAAAATCATCACAAAACAGTCCTCATGACACTATTCATCTGAGTCAATGACATTGCAGTTAAGCCCCTTCCCTTTCTCAAATTCTAGCGCGGGGTCCCTGACGCGAATTTGACAGGGGAGCTCGTCGGAGGCTCGTGGTGCCGGCCGGAGGGGGCTCGCCGGCGATGGCTGAGGGGTGAGGGAGCACCAGGGGCCTCGCGTGCACCCGTTGGTGGTCGCAGATGGCCGGGAGACGAGCCATGGCCTCCTGGCCATGAGCACAGGAGCCGGCGGCGGACATGGCACAGGCGGCGAGGTGCTCCGGTGACGAAGGCAACCGGCAAAGGAATGCAGGAGGGGTGGCGCGAGCGGGAGAAGGCGATGCCATGCTTGGTTGGGACGGAGAGGGGCACGGCAAGGAGGTGGAATGGCGGCGGCCATGGGGCAGCGATGATGCGGGCGGCAGCGAGCTTGGCCCGCCGGCCATGGCGGACACGGCCGTGCTCTGCGTGTGCTAGCGGCAAGGGCGAGGGTGGTTGGGCAAGGGCAGCACGATGGTCAACACGACCAGAGAAGTAAGGAGGAAGAACGGGCGGTGGAGGAGGACCTCCCTGCAGTCGTCCATGGAGGACGAGCGGAGGAGACAGGGAATGCGAGCGAGAGAGAAAATGGGAGAGAGCGAGAGGTGAGGGGCGAGCGCTCAGTTTGCATTTACAGGGACACGGGCGAGGTGGCGAGCATGCGAGGTGCAAGGGAACCACGCGGCGCACACGACCTGAGCATGGTCGGCCATGACTAGGGATGAAAACGGATAGAATTTTTCCCGTACCGTCCCATTCCGTTTTCTATATTTTTCCGTCCGTTTCCGTATTTGTGAGATCCCGTTTTCGTATTTGCGGAAGTAGAAAATGGTGTTTTCCGTCCGTTTCCGAGTAATCCCGTTTTAATATGGAATAGACCCGTATTTATTCCGTTTTTATCCCGTTTTCAATCTATGCTCAACATGTTCAACAATTACATATCCTTATGTTATGTTAATATAACTACGAATCACCAAATATGCATGTTATGTTCATGTACATAGCATGTAAATGAATATTAAACTTTAAATATATTATTACATGACTTTATATATGTATACTTTGAGAATATTATATTACGTGATCTTAATTTAATTTTCCGGCTCTCCATCCGTATTTGTTCGTTTCCGTATGTCCGCATATTCCGATTCCGTTTTCGAACCCGCATTTTCCGAACCCGATCTCGTTTCCGCCAAAAAATATAGAAACGAAAGTAGAAATAGGGTTTTTCCGTCCGTTTCCGTCCGTTTTCATCGCTAGCCATGACGGCACGCTCCAGTTCGATCGATCAGTTAGCTTCCAGGCAAATTCAAAAGACGCCGAAAATACGACTGAAACTGCCCAATTTCCCATCCTCTTTCTCCCGATCCGATTGTCCATTGATTTCGGCTCAAGAGACAAAACTGTAGATCTTCGTGAGGTGAACAAGATTTCTTTAAGGATCCAGAGCTAACTCGACATGGATTGGGAGATATGGAGTTGCAAAGGAGGGCACCTCAAAACTGAAATTTGTAGTCCAATTGAAGGCCGACTGAACCTACCTTCTTCTCCCCTCTCTATCTCCTAAGCCGTGTACTGATTTGATCAACCAATTTCACCATCAGCTAGATCTACATGAGTACTCCAACATTTCTTATAGGAGTTTGCCCAAAATCAAAATGGTTTGCAAACTAAACTTTGCCGAAGGTGGGTACCATCAAACTGAAAACTGCAAGTTCAGTCTACACTTTGCAAAATTTCAGGG
This sequence comes from Saccharum hybrid cultivar R570, assembly GCA_038087645.1. NCBI lineage: Eukaryota > Viridiplantae > Streptophyta > Magnoliopsida > Poales > Poaceae > Saccharum > Saccharum hybrid cultivar. Next base: position 26,235,376 of record JAQSUU010000066.1, on the reverse strand, counting down.
TTCCAAAAAAAACAGCCCGGGATTCAAATTTTGACCCACTCTTTGGATGCCTTAGAGGCTGAACTAGGTTTTGTTCCTTAAACAAACGTTGTTGTCCTTAACATGTACTACAACTTTCATTACAGGATCAAGGTTTGGATCCATCTGTTTTGCAAGATAAAAAGCTCCAAACTAGGTTACCCGAAGTTAAACCGCAGTTAGGACTTAGCCAAATTTTCCAAATGCCAAATCAGCCCCTATTTCTGACTTGTGGGCCCTTTTTGAGCATGTTCCACACATTTTCGTGACTTGACTATTAAACAAAGTTTGTTCCTTATAAAATTTTCTATAACTTTGTTTAAGGGTGCAGCTATAGGAAAACGCTTTTAGCTACCCTTTTAAAACAGTCAAGCAATTGTGCTCTCAAGGTCAAACAAGGTCAAATCAAGGTCAACTATCACTTAGAGACTTAATTAGTCAACATGGTCAACATGAACATTGCTCCATTAAGTGTCCTAAGCCTAGTTAAGGTATTGTAGAGGCTAAACATACACACCATGCATAGGTTGCACAAAAGTGTAGGCCTCGCATGCACTAAAACATAGAAATAAAGTGAAATGCTATAGTTGTTTCATCACCATGTTTCAATTGTTTCATGTGTTTGTTTCAAGGTATATGCTACACATGTTTCACTAGGTTGTTCCACATGTGTCCTAGATGTGTTGCACATGTTGCATTTGTATGTTGCATAAACACTAGTTCACATGGAATGTAAGGCATGTTTCCTTGTTTCAGAAGCATGTTTCAGTTATAATCCAAACAAGCATATAACTTATCATTTCATGTGACTTTTTGATTCCAAACTCCATGAAACTTTTCCAGGGGTCACTATAGATAGAGAGTGATGTGAGACACATGAAAGAAGTGACATCAACACTCACTTGCATTACCAAGCATGAGCATCTAACATACATGCATTGAAACACAACTAACAAAGGTATGTTGCATATGTTTCAAGGAGATGTTGCAGATGTTTCAAGCACATTCCATACACATGTTTCACATGTTGCACTAGCATGTTTCATATGTTTCCCTAGTGCATCACATATGTTCCATGCTCATATATGAACAAATGATGCTTAGGCTCATGCAATGCAAGTACCAACATGCAAGCCTAACACCTGGGGTGTTACAAATGTGATTGGAACCAAATGGATCTTTAGAAACAAGCATGATCAAGATGGGATAGTAGTACGGAACAAAGCAAGATTGGTAGCACAAGGTTACACTCAAGTTGAAGGTCTTGACTTTGGAGAAACATATGCCCTGGTTGCTAGGTTGGAAGCAATTAGAATCTTGCTAGCCTATGCTTGTGCCCACAACATCAAGCTCTATCAAATGGATGTCAAGAGTGCATTTCTCAAAGGCTACATCAATGAAGAAGTATATGTTGATCAACCTCCCGGTTTTGAAGATGACAAAAAGCCCAACCATGTGTACAAGTTGAAAAAAGCATTGTATGGTTTGAAGCAAGCACCTAGAGCATGGTATGAGAAATTGAGAGATTTCTTATACTCTCTAAAGGGTTCAAAATGGGCAAAGTTGACACTACTCTTTTCATTAAGAAGATTGGCCAAGACTTGCTTGTGTTGGAAATCTATGTTGATGACATCATATTTGGATCAACCAATAAAGATTTTTGTGAAGAGTTTGGCAAAATGATGGCTAGTGAGTTTGAGATGTCCATGATTGGAGAGTTGAGTTACTTCCTTGGTCTTCAAATCAAGCAATTTAAGAATGGTACATTTGTAAGTCAAGGCAAGTACATCAAAGACATGCTCAAGAAGTTTGGCATGAGTGATAGCAAGTCCATTAGTACACCAATGGGACAAATGGAAATTTGGATAGTGATGCAAGTGGCAACATGGTGGAACCAAAGTTGTATCGGTCTATGATTGGAAGCCTACTCTATGTGACCGCATCAAGGCTGGATGTCATGTTTAGTGTGTGCATATGTGCAAGATTTCAAGCCTCACCAAGAGAAGGTCATTTGAAGGCTATAAAGAGAATATTGAGGTACTTGAAGGATACACAGAATATTCGTTTGTGGTATCCCAAAGGAGCAAAATTTGAGCTAGTTGGTTATTCCGATTCAGATTATGCGGGAAAAGTTGAGAGAAGAAACACATCGGGCGCATGTCAACTACTTGGAAGATCACTTGTTTCTTGGTTATCAAAGAAGCAAAATAGTACTATATTATCAACCACCGAAGCCAAATACATAGCCACTGGTAGTTGTTGTGCACAAATTCTTTGGATGAAGGCCACCCTGAATGACTTTCGAATCAAGTTCAAGAAAGTGTCATTGCTATGTGACAATAAGAGTGCTATCAAACATACCAACAATCTGGTTCAACATGCAAGAACAAAGCACATTGATGTTCGTCACCATTTTATAAGAGATCATCAATAAAAAAGGGACATTTGCATTGAGAGTGTGGGCACCAAAGATCAACTTGCCGACATATTCTCTAAGCCACTTGATGAGAGAAGGTTTTGAAAGCTAAGAAATGAATTGAACATATTGGATTTCTCAAATATGTGTTGATGCACCCCCACTTATATGACATGTCTCTCCTTCGAGCAATACAAGGTAAAAGTTGTTTGGCATGCATACATCCTTTGCTAAGAACTTGTTTAGTGCATCTAGTCATTCCTCATGTCTTATAGGCTCATTCATGAAAACCAAATGAATTTGATGTTTGTATGGTACCACTATTGCTTCTATGCTTGACTTGATCTAGTGGCAGCATATGACAAGTTTGTGGGCTTGTGAACCTAGTGTTTGATCTAGAAAATGAGCTATAAGTGTTTAACTCAACATGGTACAAGATAACCCATATTTGGAGGTGTGAAGAAGCTTGTCCTTGGATCAAACCAAGTTAAATTTCTTTAGCAAGTGATCTAGATTGAACCAAATTTGGGAAAATTCTAACACCCCAGTGTTAATCTTGCATTTTGCACTTGCATTTCGTGAGCATAAGCATCATCCATTCATTCATGAGCATGAGCATGTGAATTGCATTTTGAATGTTGCATAAGTGATGTTTCATATGTTGCATAGATAATGTTTCATATGTGGCATAAGTGATGTTTCATATGTTGCATAAGTAATGTTTCATTCATGCAACTCATGTTTCATATATATCATTCACATGTTTCATATGTTATACATGTCATATGTTATCACATGTGATGCTTGATTATACATGTATGTGCTTTGTGATCATAGTTGGTTAATGCAAGTGATTGTGTTTGGTCACTAAAACACCTTAGACACACTTAGGGTGAAAAATGGAACAATGTTTGTATTCATGACTTAGTCCAAAAATGCTTCTAAGTGTTGGTTTGTTTCAAAGTACCTTTTTAAAGGTGCTACATTGACCAAACTTGACTAATAGCTTAGAGTGTTTGCATGACAGTGCACCCTTAATAAAAGTTGTAGCTCATCTTATGTGGAACAAACTTTGTTTAAGGGCCAAGAGCTAATTCAGTGCCTAACATGGTCAAATGGAGCTCACAAGTATCAGTACAATACTGTTTTAGAGCCTCCAAATTTTGCTAAGTCAAAAAGGGGGTTTCAGTTTCGATGTACCTCACTTTGGAATGCTGTAGTTTGAAAACCATTAGGTTTTAGACCAAACTTCCTAAAGCAAAGTTGGAGAGCACATGAAGCTCTACAATTTGTATTAGTGAAGTTTTCACTAACTCAAGCTGGATTGGAGATAGAGAGTGGGTTAGAACACCATTTCAGTCAGCCTGAAACTGGCCATTGCCGATTCAAACGGCCAGGTCGTGGCCGACCAGCGCCAGGCCACACGCGCCGCGTGGCGGCCGTACGCCGGCGCTGCCCCGACTGGTCAGGCCGAAAGGGGGAGAAGGGGGAGGCGCGTGTTGTTGCTGCTCTCTCTCACCCTCACTATCTCTGCCTTGCTCTCTCTTGACCAAAATAGAAGGGAAGGAGGAAGGAGAAGGCGACGCCGCCATCGCCATTGCAGCCGCTGGCCAAATACGCCGCCACCGTAGCACCACCACCCGACTAGCCTCGCCCATAACTCTGATGTGCCTTGCTCCACCTCACCGACTCGATAGCTTTGCCTCTTGAGCCAAGGTGAGGGCCCTCAAACCACTGCCGTCGCCATGCTCACCGCGGCCACCATTGCCGTCACCAAGATCAAGCTCGCCGTGGCCGAGCTCTCTTGCTTTCTCTCTTTTATCCCGTTAAGGCTAGGGTTGAGCTAGGTCTAGCTCACGACTAAGGCCTAGGGCCAATGCCGGCACGTCGATGCCAGAACATGGATTTCTGCCACTGCACTCTTGCCACCGAGAAACCCCGCACATGGCCGTGCCTCACTGGTGCCCTTGCAAGCCCCAATATGAACCCTAGATCTCCACTAGGTGACCGAGAAGGTGTAGCCGCGCTGGTCTGGGCTTGCCGTCATTGGAGGTGGCTGGAGTGCCATTGCGCAACCTCGCCGTGCCGCCATGGCTGCCGTCAAGCTAGCTCTGGCAAGCCTTTTGGCCAACCAAGCCCACCGGCAGATGTGCGAGGTTGAGTTGAGTCTAGGGGTGGTGACCTCGTCACCGAAGACCTCGCCGTCGGCGAGCTTTTCGCCGATCAACGTCACCCCTGCTTCGGTTTGACTAACGGGTGGGACCGAGCTGACTACGGGGCCCGGCTGGCAGCCACTCGGTGTGCGCTAGACCAGGTGCACCTAGCTGCTAACTGAGTTTTAATTGCTTTTCTTTTATTCTTTTTCAGATTTGAATGCAAACTTCAAAAATTCACAACTTGAGCTAGGAATGTCCAAATGGAATGAACTAAATTTTGTTAGCTTCATCTTGATGAGTACTATTTGATAAAAATATGAAACTTGCCTTGTGCTATAGTTTTATATATTATTTATATTTATCTTGTTTAATGCCTATTAAACTTAAAAAATACATAACTTGAGCTAGGAATATGAGAAAAATGTGATTTCAATTTTGTTAGTCATGTTTTGACATGCTGTAGCTAGAAAAAATAATGAACCTATGGTAAGCAAGCCTGGAATATGACCTTGCTATTTAACTTGATTAAATGTTGGTTTCTTGTGCAATTTATTGTGATAAATATATGTAACCTATGAGCATGAAATTATTTATGCAATATTCTTGTGTTATGGTGAAAATAATAAAAATATAAAATATGTTGTTTGACACTTTTCACTAGGCTAAACCATTTATGCTATTAAAAGCCTATGCAACTCGTCATTTTTGTAGACGTCGCTACACTTATCAAAATGGTACAAAATTTATAAAGTAGACTATTGGGAGCATGTATAGCCTGTTGTAATTTTCTCAGAATTTACTGTGCACTGGAAGTGTTTATTCTCTATTTCACCTTGCTATTTAAGGAAATTAATAAATGCATGTAGATGAAGTAATTGGGCTTCACCATGACACTTTCTACTATGTTTGTGATGCATATGATCTGTTGGTATTATTGGTTGTGCTCAGAATTGATTGGTTGTATGCAGCTAGTTAATTATTGCTCTATAATTCAATTGGATGGCTGCATGTGTAGTTTCTATTGTCATAATGTTTTCATGATGAAAATGAAGTTTTCTGTGAATCTTGTTAATAACAAAGTTGTATATAACTTACTCATCTATCTTTTCCTAAAATTTCATGGTTGTACGCCTGATGGTTTGAGAGTTATAGCTTTTAGAAGTTTATTGTCAGATTTGTTAGTTCTCTAGACATACTGAAAGATTGAATTGTTTGACCTTGGTAACTGTTGAATCATCTTGAGATGATAATAAGAAAGTTTTAGAAAATTTCATAAGCTTTCCAGAAAGTAAAGGATCATATTTGTTGGATGTGTAAAGCTCTAGTTATGACTAAAACAAGTGGCTGTTGTCTTGCAGTCCAGAAAATACTTAATATGAATGTGTGATTTGTTTGCTTTACATGAGCTTGATGCTTGTTGTTTAGATACCTAGGCTAATTAAGATAAGTTATTAGCTGCAGGTCTTAGGCCTCTCTCTAATGATGAACAACTATATCTTAGGTTGCTAGAACTGGGTGAGTGTTTGTTTGCTTTCCTAGGGAAGAGATATGGACTTACTCAGTAAATTAGAGTTAAGTTACTAGAGAGAAGATATACACCTACTCGGTCAACGAAAGTTGATCTTGTTATTATCATGTCATCTTGTTGTTAAAGATTATGCATGTTTATACATTTCATCTTATCATGTCTACATTTCATCTCTTATGCATTCATGTTACTTATTATGTGCATATGCATGCAATAGGATCACCGGAGGGAGTCACTCTTCTGGAATTTGAAGCTAGGGAAGAGGAGGACCAACCGGAGATCCAGCAGCAGGAGGGTCAAGAAGGAGGAGAACTAGTGCAGGAGGAACTTCCAGAGTGCCCAGATCATAAGCCCGCATCCTTTTTGAAAGGCAAGCTCGGAAGCATTCTAAGCCTCCTATGTTTTATAAATACCAACTTTAGTTCTTTATGTTTGATGCATTAGGTTGTAGGAGTTGGATGGAAATATTCGATGTATATACCTTCCTTGTCCAGACATATATACCTTGAATCCTATGTAGGTCCAGGATCGAATAAATGCTTAGTCCGGTAGAAGTCAGGTGATTTTCTGTCACCTGTGAGCTATAGGAGGATACCTGGTCACGGTTGGCTATAATTACTATCGTGGAAAATAATCATGTGGTGTTATAAAAATGGAGATCGGGCGGGATTTTATATGATAATGGTGTTAGGTTTGGCTATATTGATCCCGTTTGTGTCAAATAAGGACCGTACCGTTGTTGGAACTTTTGTCGAGATTGAACATAGCCTCTCACTTAGCTGGCCAGATAACTTGTTTCGACTGCGAAGCCGAGTAGCTCAACTCAGGCTGAGAAGCATTTTGTTGAAGTGCGCACACGGGAGGTAGTAAGGATGTGCAGGGAGCCGGATGTGAGTCCAAGGGCAGGCCGGGCCTGATCATCCTGGCAGTTGGTCAGTCCCTGAGTGTGCGACGCTGATCGAACCCGTGAATGGACCTGAGTTGTACCAAAGGTGACCTAAGGTGACTAATGATCTGGTCTGCCTGGGTTTATTTTAGGATTTTTGCCCAGCTAGTTGCAACCGATTCGAATCGCCGTCTCTCTCGGATAGTGAGAAACTCGATTAGCTTTAGCATCGTAGTAACTTGATTATGGAATATGATGGTTATGATGATTTATGCAATAATCTGAATATGGTTACTATTGTATTGATGTTGTTCTAATTAACATGATTGCTACAGGATAGTGGCAAAACTTTGTAAGATAGCTCTAATTAACTTGATGCTAAATAATTACATGATGAGATTTACTAGTATGCTTTTATACAAAACGTTGTCAAGCTAGCTCCACTATGAAAAGCCTTGCATACTCCTTGGTGTCGCTTTATTTTTGGTTTAATGATGGGTAAGTCTAGTTGAGTACCTTCTCATACTCAGGGTTTATTCACACTTGTTGCAGGTGGTACCATGTATCATGGCTACTGCAAGAACTGCTTCTATCCCGCTGTGGATGAGGAGTGAGACCATGGGCATGGTCTTTCTATGTTGTCTTACCTATGATGCTTTTGTTGGAGATGACCCTGAACTGGCATGTATTTGAACTATGTGTGATGTTGGTTTTAAAACTATGTTGCTTCCGCTACATTTGAACTTAGGTTGTAATAACTATATTGAACTCTGATGTATGTGAACTATTTGTGAACTTATTGTAACATGTGACATGTATGTTGAATCATGTATGATCTTGGTTGTATGTTGGTGATGTTTTGAGATCCTTCATGATACTCGACGGACTACCAGGTTTATATGGGCTCAAGTGTGTGCATGTCAACGTGTAAGTGCTTGATCTTGTATAAATTGGTCGGTTCTGTGATAGCTGGCATTCGAGCAAGATTCAACATTACTTGGCATATGTGTACTTAAAAACAAAGGTTTTTGTTTTACAAAACCAGTTTTGGCAACTTATAGCTATATAGACGTGTTCAAATCTGAAATTTAATCTTAAAGTGTGCCAGTGGTCATTTTCTTTATGCCTAGTTCAGGATTTTAGGTGGCTTAGTAAGTACTAACTTTGGGGGTTTACTTCTTGCAATTTTTGTTTTGTCGTCCATGCTATTGTATGGGTGCCATTCACTTGAATGGTAATGTATGGATCAATGTACCTCTATGCCCAGGTAAGGAGGTAAGTGAGTGGCATGACCGCAAGATGTGAGCGTGCGGTCTAAGGGAAGAGCTAGTTTTGATACTAAAGTATATATACATTCTCATATATATACGGAAGTATTTAATTGTGGGTTAGCTTTGGTACTACTGTACATGCATTTTCTATATGTATGTATGGGACGTAATTACTGATGGGTAGCTTTGGTACAGAAGTATATATATGGGGCATATATATATATATGGCAGTACTTAGCATGTAAGTTAGAGACTAGACTTTCATTTTTGCATATATATAATTGTGGGGTTGGGCTGAAATAAAATTCTTCTGCAGGTACACTGTTGGGCATTCTTAACGTCATTACCAAAAGTAGACTTAGTTTTCTAATTCTGATAACGGCGCCAAAAATGCCGAACCTATCCCTCATGCCACTTAAGCCAAGTTGTCATCCCCAGCATGACATGAGAGACGCGGTATTGAAATATGCAACTGCTCTTCTAAATAAATAATAAATAAGATCTGCAAGCGCACAGATTAATACCGATGTAGCATTTTAACCGGGAAGTATTCCAGGTATCGTTATTTATATTTTTACCACTGGGAAGGGATTACTAATATCAATGTTGATTATGGAATGGAATATAGGAATGAGTATCAATCATTGCATGTATAAGTGAGAGCATTCATCTATCTCTTGCATACAGGGGTAAGTGTCACATAAAATATAGATAAAGTATGAATGGTGACAAAGATAATTAATCTGATCAGCTAGCCACATATAATAATGATAAGCACCTCAACAGATATTCTAGCAAGTCATTAGCATGGTATTAGGACGAACTACAAGGATATTTCCTAAGTTATTCTTAACTATAAAGTCTAGCATATCATAGTTAGTGCAAGTACACTTGGAAATCATTGCGAGAAAGGACTACGCCCATGCATAGTGATATTATCAAGGAAGATGAGAAACATAGCAATCACTCTCCCGTAATAATGTTGCTCTGCCTGCCTTACACACGGGAGGGGGACTATATAAGAACCAACGAAGCTGTCACCATCGTGGACCACCCCACGATCCGGCATATAAGGTGCAATCGCAGATAAATATGGTCTAAGCACCACGCCTACACAATATTTATCATTTACCCATGGATCCGATGGATAAACGCTATACGATCCTAAACATGTATATAATTCCAATCTAACTAAGCCAAGCGTATAACTACGATAAACTAAGAACAATATAATTGCAAACATAAACAAGTAGAGCATAGTCATAATCAATATATTGAAATAGAACAAAGTTGTATTCATAATATTGAAGAACAAAGATGAACAATGAAGAACAGTAAAGGAATTACCAAGAATCCTCTTGACAGATCCGAAAACCAATCGAAGATTGACTCCTTCTAGTTCTAATCCTATGTAGCTATGCTATACTAGAGATCTAGTTGATGTGGTGGCTCTAGGGCTTGATCAGAGACTCTCCTCCTGAGATTAGGGTTTGAAGAATTGAGAATGAGGGAGTATGAGGAGTGCCTCCTCCAGGGGCCAGGGGTCCTGCTTATATAGCCCCCTCAAGTGAATGTGGGCCGTCGGATCAAACCGACATTAATCGCACGGTTTTCCTTGATCCCTTAGGTCGGTGGAGCATAATCCACGAGACGGAGCCTGATTGGCTCTCAGGCTAGGGCGGGCGCCCTAGGGAATAGGGCGGGCGCCCTGCCTCCGGGCCCGTTCGGCCTCCCGTTTGATCTCGTGGCTTCTGGAGTCTTCTAGATGATAGAAAATCGGTGAACACGTTATTATCTCTATGTAAACCCGACGTGTGGGCCTTTCCTCCGTATTTTCTGATAACCCCCTGCAGAAACAGACAAACACCAAAACTCGTGGAATTCTGTCAGATAAAACCCTAAGTCTAGGTGTTGGTTGCATTTGGATCCTTTTCTTTATTTATTTGATAACTATATTTGGTACTTAAGGACCGTCAACAAACTCCCCCAAGCTTACCTCTTGCTCGTCCCTGAGCAAGGATAGACTCATTATGGATTAGAAGTTGCTGCAACGCCTTTGAACGTTGACGGTACATATGCTTTCAAATAAGGTCTCATCCCTGAGTTAGAGTAAACTGTCAAGACTTAAAACTTACTCATTTTACCTTTCACCATGGGGCTTGCAACCGTCACCTGCATCTTGAGTGGTTAAAAGATAGAACGGTCTAGTCAAACGCCATGTCTCTTATTCTTGATCAGCTATAGCTCTGGAGTTTTTGCAAATTTTTCAAATAAAACTCAGAGATTCCTTGTATGACTTTCTCGGGTCTCTCTTTTGTGGTATTTCTAGATCCTTACCAAGGCAGTAATGGCATATGCCTTCTCTCTCAAAGTATGTGGTATTTATGGTATAAGGCGTAGTGACATTGCCTTCTCTCTCACCCTACTCTAATAAGGCTTTGATATCTGGAGCTCATAGGTGGGAGATACAGTATACATACTCATAGAACATTTATTGCATAGTCAAACCATGGATCCAGAGAAACAAGTCAATAAGTCAAACCAAGATGTGCATGTGTGGTGAATGAGTGGTGTATGGTGATGATGGTGATAACAAAAGTCTAATGCTCTTTTTGAGGGAATACATACCTTTCTTGCTTTTTGAAACTTTTGAGGGGAATGAGATGCTCTGTATTTTCTATTTTTCTTCTTTTTTTTTCTCTCAGGTGGGTATCTTGTACCCCTAATTCTACTGTCGGACACTTGTCCATTTTTACCTCTCGTCTCACTTTTTCTTTCTTCGAGGTTCCGAGCACTTGCTCCTTTTTATTTCCTCGTATTTATATTTTTTTAGAGCAATCTCCCTCTTTTGAAAATATAGCAAGTGGTAGTAGAAATGACTTGAGCATTAACTTCACAGGGAATAACAGGAATGGGATAATGTTTTTTTTTGCTATTCTCTCCCGGGTCAGGAGTAGAATAATTTTGGGTGAATCTGGAGATGGAAATGAGTGGATATATGTGGATGCGTACTTCCGGAGTAGAAGCAGCATGTATGAGTGAACGTGCAAGTGAATCTTGATTTTAACCACATGACAAGTTCCTAAGGGTCTACACAGCTTGACCACACTCAATGCCCATAAGCAGTAAGTAGTAAAAGTGCGGCTCTTATTCTAACAAGCATGTATATATGGCTGTGGTAGGAATTTAAACTCTCATCATACAGGAACTCATCATGCAACATTTTAAAGATTTTCAAAGATAAAATTCTCCAGAATTCTAGCATCTCTAGGAACAGATAAACAGCAGCTCAACCTTCACATATCATATCCGTTAACAACTTAGACTTCAGATCAAGTTCTCTTCCCACTAGTTCAGGTTTAGAGCCAGTTTTAAATTATAACAGTTATGTCTAAACTAGAGAGAGAACAAATTTGAAAATTAGGCAGAGCAACTATTCATCATATCCATGCTAGAGTTTTATTTTCAAGATTCAGTTTAGCATAGCTACTTTATTTATTTATTAAACTAAGCAAATATATATAAACACAAAATATTTATTTGGGTTTTCATGATTATGCATCTTTTTATTTTAATAAAGCATAGGTATAAATGTAGATAAAAATACTTATCGGGATAAATGGGGGTGCTCTCCCCCAAGCTGGATCTTGACGTAATTTCTTCTGATGTAGCTAGCAGGTGCGGAGGTGTATTTGAATGTCGGCAGCACCCTGACAGCGATTAGGATGTCCTCCATCTGCTAGTCTTCCTGAATTCTGTGGAGCTCAAATAGACAACAAAGCTTCGTGGAACTTGATTAAGTGTTAGCATAAATATCTAGCCTTTATCATGTTTGAGCTTCCTTGATAAATGTCACTCTCTATTTTTATTTTCATTTTTTATAGAACAGAAAAAATATATATTATTATTATTTTTTATGCCACCACAGTGAATGTACTTATGGGTTTTATGCCACTCGCATACTCACATCGGGCTTACCGTTTTCAACATATATTTTTTTAAGACAGAATGAACATGATTAACTAAGCAATAATTAAAGGGAAAATGATAACTACCAAGTTTACCTCTTGGCACGGCGTTCGGTGTTTTTAAGTCCTCCGAACAGGACTTCTTTTCTTCTTAGTTGTCCTGGGATTTGGGTGGCGTAGACGGTGGTTCCGGCAGCGCCTCCTCTTCTTGTGTAACTGTCTTCGCTTTCCATACCCGACTTGGTGCTTCGGTCTCCTATTGTGTATCCTCGGGCCTTATGACCTCTCCTTCATAGTCTGCCCATACGTCCGTGATGGTTTGCCTCCTTTGGTTACGGTTACGTCGCCTTCTTCTTGTCCTGACCTGCTTAGAATCTTCAACTATATAGTTAGGGTCATTAAAGTAGCGGCATACCTTCTCAGAGGGGAAATGCTTATGGACTTCTCCGGTTCCAATGTAGATGATTGCTTTGACGGTGCCTAGAAACGGTCTTCCTAGGATGATGGGTGGATCGTACTCGTCGTCTCCCATGTCAATGACCTGAAAGTCTGTATGGACAAAATGATCGTTAATTTTAACAGGGACATCGGTTACTATACCTTCGACCTTTCGGGATGTCTGATCTGCCATCTGAAGCTGAGTGTATGTTGGTTTTAAGGGCATGGTTCCGTACAAGAGCTGATAGGTGACTGTGGCCATTATGTTGACGCCTGATCCAGTGTCGTAGAGCGCCTTCTGAAAGGAGTATCCATTGATTGAGCACTCTATGCTTGGCATACCTGGGTCGTCCTTCTTGTTTAGAAACGGCGACTTGAGTCGACCATCTTGTCCTCCTTGAACTGCAGTGACCATCTTAGCTGATTCGGTCCATCCTTAGTTGTTCTTGTTCTGCTTGTTCCTCCTGTTGGTCCTCTTCCTTGGTTCATGTTGGGGTTGCTCTGGGATTTGTGTAATTTTGTTCTTGAAGGAAAACGTCTCCTTCCTCCCCTTGATGTTGAAGTTGATCTTTGCAGCGCTGGCGTAGATGACAGCTCCCGAGGTGTTCAGGAATGGCCTTCCCAGAATAACTGGTGACCTCTCATCGGACCCAGTCTCTATCACCACGAAGTCAGCTGGAGCGTACGAGGTACCAACTCGGACACACATGTTCTTTAATATTCCTTTAGGAAAGCTTAGTGTCCGATCTGCAAGCTGCAAACACATAGTTGTTTCTGATAAAGGATATGTAAAGAATTTTTCATAGAGTACCCTGGGCATAATGTTGACGCTGGAGCCAAAGTCGCAGAGTGCTTCTGGGAAGTCCACCATGCCGATGGAGATCGGGATGACGGGGCGTCCTGGATCGCCTCTCTTGACTGGCAGAAGGTCATTATGTACTCCGACAGCGGGATTACTCCAATAGTTACCTGCATCAAACATGTCTACAAGATTTGCAGATTCTAATCCTTCCGGTTGTGATGGTATACCGGGGTTAGTAGCAGGAACAGCAGCAGCTATTTGATTTAACTGAGATTCAATCATTTTATTAAAGCTAATTTGGTTTTTGATGGCAGTAGAGAAACTATCCATTCTATTATTTATGTTTTCTAGTATTTTATCATTGGATGCCAATTTCTTAGACAAGTTATCCATTAGCTTTCCTTGATTAGACACCAACTGTCTCAGGGGTGGAAAATTATTGTTGTTGTTGTAAGAGTTATTACCTTGATAATTACCTGAGTAGTTACCTGAGTAGTTAGGCCTCTGTTGATTCCAACCTTGATTTTGTTGAGGACGGTTGTAGTTGTTGTTGTTGTTGATGTACCTTACATCCTCAAGCATCTCAGGGCAGTGATTGCCTGAGTGTCCAGTGTCTCCACATTCCTCACAAGTCATGTGAGAGTCGTAGACGTTCATGACTTCTCTTTTGTCTCCAGCTTTGTCATCGAGCTTTTTCATGAGTAGGTCTAACTTTGCAGACAGCATGTCTACCTCCTTGAGCTGGTGCATACCTCCACCCTTCTTGCGTGTTTGAGTCCTCTCTTCGTTCCAACCTTGGTTGGACGCCATCTTCTCCACAAGGGCTGTAGCTTGTGGTATGGTGAGTGATAGAAATGCGCCTCCAGCTGCAGCATCCATGGTCTCACGAGCACTTGTGATGAGCCCATGATAGAAAGTCTGCATAAGTAGCCAGCTCTCCATTCCATGATGGGGACATTCTAGGATGTAATCTTGAAAGCGCTCCCATGCTTCTGGAACGGATTCATCATGTTGTTGCTGAAAACTTGTAATCTTCCCACGGAGAGCATTGGTCTTGCCCATGGGAAAGAACTTAGCCAGAAAGTTCGTAGAGCAGAGTGCCCACGTAGTGTTCTTATCCTTCGTCGCGTAGAACCATTGCTTCGCTCTCCCCAATAGTGAGAATGGGAAAAGGCGAAGTAGTATGGCGTCTCTGGGAACATCTAATAAAGTGAATGTGCTGCAAATCTCCAGGAAGTGTTGGAGATGAGCACTTGCATCTTCATGTGGCTTCCCACAAAACTGGTTGGCTTGTACCATGTTGATGAGCCCTGGCTTGAGCTCAAAGTTCTTGTCGATGGCCGCGGCAGGTCCAGTGCGGATGTTGTCCGTAGTGGGAGCTGAGAACTCGCGGATCGTCTTGTTCGCCATGGCTGCGAACTCTGTTGACAAATTCCGGATGAAACTTCGGCGGTCTTCTGGATTGGATGAAGTGTTGCGTCGAAGTGTTGACTTCTTGAGCTTGGCTCTTGCCCCTCTGATTAATGCTTCGGGGTTGTCAACAAATTTTTCTGGAAGATGTCCTCTATTCATACATCACCCTGCAAAACAATAAGAATGGAAAAATACAGGGGTAAATCTGTATGGGAGAATTGATGATCTCAATCACTTAATGATGCGAATGATGACTCAAATTCCGTATTCATTCCTTATTAGTAAATCAACCTTCCCCGGCAACGGCGCCAAAAATGCTTGTTAGGCATTCTTAACGTCATTACCAAAAGTAGACTTAGTTTTCTAATTCTGATAACGGCGCCAAAAATGCCGAACCTATCCCTCATGCCACTTAAGCCAAGTTGTCATCCCCAGCATGACATGAGAGACGTGGTATTGAAATATGCAACTGCTCTTCTAAATAAATAATAAATAAGATCTGCAAGCGCACAGATTAATACCGATGTAGCATTTTAACCGGGAAGTATTCCAGGTATCGTTATTTATATTTTTACCACTGGGAAGGGATTACTAATATCAATGTTGATTATGGAATGGAATATAGGAATGAGTATCAATCATTGCATGTATAAGTGAGAGCATTCATCTATCTCTTGCATACAGGGGTAAGTGTCACATAAAATATAGATAAAGTATGAATGGTGACAAAGATAATTAATCTGATCAGCTAGCCACATATAATAATGATAAGCACCTCAACAGATATTCTAGCAAGTCATTAGCATGGTATTAGGACGAACTACAAGGATATTTCCTAAGTTATTCTTAACTATAAAGTCTAGCATATCATAGTTAGTGCAAGTACACTTGGCAATCATTGCGAGAAAGGACTACGCCCATGCATAGTGATATTATCAAGGAAGATGAGAAACATAGCAATCACTCCCCCGTAATAATGTTGCTCTGCCTGCCTTACACATGGGAGGGGGACTATATAAGAACCAACGAAGCTGTCACCATCGCGGACCACCCCACGATCCGGCATATAAGGTGCAATCGCAGATAAATATGGTCTAAGCACCACGCCTACACAATATTTATCATTTACCCATGGATCCGATGGATAAACGCTATACGATCCTAAACATGTATATAATTCCAATCTAACTAAGCCAAGCGTATAACTACGATAAACTAAGAACAATATAATTGCAAACATAAACAAGTAGAGCATAGTCATAATCAATATATTGAAATAGAACAAAGTTGTATTCATAATATTGAAGAACAAAGATGAACAATGAAGAACAGTAAAGGAATTACCAAGAATCCTCTTGACAGATCCGGAAACCAATCGAAGATTGACTCCTTCTAGTTCTAATCCTATGTAGCTATGCTATACTAGAGATCTAGTTGATGTGGTGGCTCTAGGGCTTGATCAGAGACTCTCCTCCTGAGATTAGGGTTTGAAGAATTGAGAATGAGGGAGTATGAGGGAGTGCCTCCTCCAGGGGCCAGGGGTCCTGCTTATATAGCCCCTCAAGTGAACGTGGGCCGTCGGATCAAACCGACATTAATCGCACGGTTTTCCTTGATCCCTTAGGTCGGTGGAGCATAATCCGCGAGACGGAGCCTGATTGGCTCTTAGGCCAGGGCGGGCGCCCTAGGGAACAGGGCGGGCGCCCTGCCTCCGGGCCCGTTCGGCCTCCCGTTTGATCTCGTGGCTTCTGGAGTCTTCTAGATGATAGAAAATCGGTGAACACGTTATTATCTCTATGTAAACCCGACGTGTGGGCCTTTCCTCCGTATTTTCTGATAACCCCCTGCAGAAACAGACAAACACCAAAACTCGTAGAATTCTGTCAGATAAAACCCTAAGTCTAGGTGTTGGTTGCATTTGGATCCTTTTCTTTATTTATTTGATAACTATATTTGGTACTTAAGGACCGTCAACATACACTAACAGTGAAACGTGTAGCCCGACTAGTTACGCTTATATTATGAGAGAACGTATGTATGCCACCATGTATGTCGCAAGAAATTTAAGATTTTTACTAAGTTTGTGAGGACATATGGAACATGCATGCATCATGACAATTCATTCATTTGCACATTTGCATTGTTCCTCCCCTTATAAGTCTCTTATTACTATAAATAAATTTTTCTAACGTAAGACTTGTCTCACAAAAGTTGCACCATTTTGGTCCGTGATGGTGTTGGAACACTAAGAAAAGTCTAGTTCTGTTTTGTTGTCAAATATGGCATGTATCCAAACGCATTGCAAGAATGCTAAGTAATCAAATTGGTGATGTTGCATTGTGGAAATGAATTGTTGTGCCTCTGATTTATTGTGTGAATTTAAATTCTCTCTAGTAAATTCAGTTTGGCATGATTATACAATTCGTCTGCAATTTTTTGGCATCATCCAATAATTACTTATTGTTGCAATTCTGCAAATGACGCGCACTAGTGCTAGGACTGGTGTTAGTCAGGGTGGTAATGATGACGACCTACCACCATCGCCGCCCACAGCAGTGGAGTTTATGGCTCAGTTTCTGGGGAGCCAACGTGCGATGGAGGAGGTGCTGTGCAATATCACGCAGAACACCGCACGTGGGCGCAATCACCACCAAGGTCCCAAGCCAAACCAGTACAGCGATTTCAAGGACTTCTTGGACACTAAGCCTCCCATTTTTATAGAGGTAGAAGAACCACTTTAGGCAGATCAGTGGTTGAACACCATTGAACAGAAGTTCCACCTCTTAAGGGTCACCAAGCAGATGAAAGCTGAATATGCCTCACATCAACTACAAGGACCTGCAGATATATGGTGGACCCACTATCTATCCACTTTACCTGTCGGTGCTCAGGTCACTTGGGATCAATTCAAGACCGCCTTTCGGGGTTTTCACATTCCTAGGCTAATGAGAATGAAAGCCACAGAGTTTATGAAACTCATGCAGGGTATCGAGACCCTCACAGAATACCTGCATGCTTTCAATAATTTGTCAAGGTATGCCCCAGAGTTTGTGAACACTGATGCGATGAAGATTGAAAGTTTCAAGAGAGGGCTTAGTACAAAGTTGATGAAGACCATGGCCAATTCCAAGTGTGAGACCTCCAATGAGTTTATCAGTGATGCTCTCACCCAAGAGAACCAGAACAATCTCCATGCAACAGCTAAGGGCTGCAAGAGAGCATTGGAGGCAAGTTCATCTCACTAGAAGGCCCCTATAGCAACGAGGCCGCAGTTTCGTCCACCTACACCCAAGTTCAGGCCGCCCCAAAAGAAGACCCAGCCTAATCAGCAGCAAAAAGTGTATCGTAGAGCTTTCTCTATCGCTCTACCTAAGGGCAGTACAGGGTAGGGAAGCTCAGGAGGGCCAAGGAACAACTAGCCATGCTTCAACTGCAACCAGCTTGGTCACTAGGCAAATGAGTGCCCCTATCCTAGGAAAGGTAACAACCAAAACCAAGGCAATTAGAGGCAGGCGAATGCTAAGGCATGCCCAAGGTATGTCCATTATACCGCCATGGAAGAGATTCCTTCTGGAGAGGTCGTTATTGTGGGTATATTTCTTGTGAACCAACACCCTGCAATTGTTTTGTTTGATTCTGGAGCTTCAGATTCATTCATGAGTCAAACATTTGCATCTAAGTATGATTAGAAGATAAAAGTTGTAGACAAGGGTGGCTATTGCATAAGTTCAGTTGGGGCTAGTATTTCTACCAACCAAATAGTTAGAGATGTGCTCATCTTAATAAGAGATAGAGAGTATACTACGGATCTAGTAGTGTTGCCAAGGCTGGGAATAGATGTGATCTTGGGTATGAAATGGATGAATGGTCATGGAGTTCTCATTGACACTTCAACTAGAACCATCATGTTGAGGAAACCAAAGGGGGATGGTGCTTTTCTAGTGCCACTTCTTAGAAGTTTGATCTTCAAAACATATCTTGGGCTATCCTGACCATGACTCTCTTTGATATTCCAATGGTATGTGAGTTTTCAGATGTATTCCTAGATGAGTTACCCACCGGATAGAGATGTAGAGTTTAAAATTGATCTCAAGCCTAGTACAGCTCCTATCTCAAGAAGACCGTATAGAATGCCACCAAATGAACTAGCTGAACTCAAGATTCAATTGCAAGAGCTTTTAAAGAAGGGTCTTATTTGACCTAGTTCATCCCATGGGGTTGTCCGGCTTTGTTTGTAAAGAAGAAAGACAAGTCATTATGGATGTGTGTGGATTACAGGCCACTCAATGTCGTAACAATCAAGAACAAGTACCCTTTACCATGCATTGATATCTTGTTCGATCAGTTGGCAAGGGCAAGGGTATTCTCTAAGATTGATTTGAGGTTAGGTTATCACCAGATTAAAATTAGACCGGAGGACATACCTAAAATAGCTTTCTCCACCAGATACGGCTTGTATGAGTATCTTATCATGTCTTTTGGTCTGACAAATGCTCCTGCATACTTCATGTATTTGATGAATTCGGTATTCATGCCTGAACTTGACAAGTTCGTGGTTGTGTTAATTAATGACATCCTGGTTTATTTTGAGAACAAGGAAGATCATGCAGAGCATCTGAGGATTGTCCTAACTAGGTTGAAGGAAC
Source organism: Saccharum hybrid cultivar R570 (assembly GCA_038087645.1). Classification (NCBI taxonomy): domain Eukaryota; kingdom Viridiplantae; phylum Streptophyta; class Magnoliopsida; order Poales; family Poaceae; genus Saccharum; species Saccharum hybrid cultivar. Next base: position 26,215,834 of record JAQSUU010000066.1, on the reverse strand, counting down.
ATAAGTTGTATGCCAAGTTTAGCAAATGTGAATTTTGGTTATGAAAATGCCTTTTCTAGGTCATGTGTTGTCAGAGGATGGAATTTCTGTTGATCCAAGTAAGGTACAGGAAGTCATGGATTGGAAGGCATCGACCTCAATTATTGAAGTTTAGAGCTTTCTTGGTTTAGCAGGTTACTATCGTCGCTTTAGTCCTGATTTTTGCAAGATAACTAAGCCAATAACAAGGTTGCTTCAGAAAGATGAGAAGTTTGTGTGGACTCCGGAGTGTGAAGCTGCTTTTCACACTTTATGGGCTTTGCTGACTATCGCTCTTGTTTTGGCACAACCTAAGATTGAGAAACCTTTTAATGTGTTTTGTATACATATGGTACTGGTTTGGGATGTGTTCTGATGCAGGAAGGCCGAGTCATTGCTTATACCTCACGTCAACTGAGGAAGCATGAACTTAATTATCCAACCCATGATTTGGAGTTAGCCGCTGTTGTTCATGCACTAAAGATCTAGAGACACTATTTGCTTGGGAATGTATGCCATATCTATACCGATCACAAGAGTCTCAAGTATATCTTCACTAAACCTGAACTAAACATGAGACAGAGAAGATGGCTAGAGTTGATCAAGGATTACAACCTAGAAGTGCATTATCATCCTAGCAAGGTGAATGTTGTTGCAGACCCCTTGAGCCAAAAGTATCATTGCAATTCTCTATTAGAAGATGGATTTAATTTGTTGCACCCTGCTGTTTTACACAATATCACTGTCAGTTGTTCACTTAAGAGCAAGATCATCGAGCTTCAAAAGACCGATGTGGGTGTGTTTCACAACAAAAGAAAGATGAAAGAAAAGAGACACCAAGCACTTTAGACTAGATGAGAGAGGTGTGCTATGGTTTAAAGATTGACTTATCGTGCCGAAAGATCAAGAACTTAGAAACCATATCTTAGATGAAGCTCACTCTTCTAAGTTGTCTATTCATCTTGGCAGTAGTAAGATGTATCAATATTTAAAGTCCCATTTTTGGTGGACTAAAATGACCAAGGAAATCGCTGCATATATTGCTAGGTGTGACACTTGTAGAAGGGTCAAGGCAGATCACTTGAAACCTTGCTGGACTACTTCAACCTTTGTCCATTCTAGGCTAGAAATAGGAGGAAATAAGTATGGACTTTATTACAGGTCTCCCAAACACACAGCAAGGTCATGATTCTATATGGGTCATCGTGGATCGCCTTACCAAGTTAGCGCATTTTGTACCGGTCAAAGCGGATTATCATACTAGAAAGTATTTCGAGTTGTATGTTTCTCAGATCGTGAGGTTACATGGAGTACCAAGAACCATAATCTTAGATCGAGGACCACAGTTTATAGCTCGCTTTTGGGAACACTTGCATAAGGCTTTGGGAACCAAACTAATTAGAAGTTCAGCATACCATCCGCAAACCTCGGGTCAGACTAAGAGAGTAAACCAAATTTTGGAAGATATGCTAAGGGCCTGTGTCATATCATCCAAAGGTTCGTGGGAGAAGTGGTTACCTCTCACAGAGTTCTCTTACAACAATAGTTACCAAGAGAGTATCAAGATGGCTCCTTTTGAAGCACTCTATGGCCAAAAATGTAGGACTCCCTTGAACCGGGTTGAACCTAGGTAAAGGAGGAACTACGGTATTGACTTCATCAAAGAGGCTGAAGAGCAAGTTTGAATTATACAAGGCCATATCGAGGCAGCACAGTCACGACAAGAGTTATGCTGATAAAAGAAGAAGAAGGCCAATAACCTTTGAGGTAGGAGATTATGTGTACTTAAAGGTTTCACCTATGAGAGGCATACGATGGTTTGGTGTGAAAAGAAAGCTTGCACCTAGATATATAGGTCCATACAAAATCATTGAGCGAAGTGGAAGAGTGGCCTACAAACTACAATTACCTCTAGAGATGAGAGCTATTTTCAAATTCTTTCATGTCTCAGCTGAGGAAATGCTTACGTGTTCCTAAAGAAAGAGTTGAAACTGCGGATATCAAGATAGAATCAGACCTAGCTTATGAAGAGAAGCTAATACAACTGTTGGATAGTAAGGAGAGAGTAACTCAAAGCAAGGTGATTAAGTTCTATAAAGTGGTATGGAATAATCACAGTGAATGGGATGCAACATGGGAAAGAGAGGATTATCCACGTGGAGTTTACCCCGTATTTTATCAAAAATGGTAGGTCATTCAATCTCGGGACGAGATTCCTATAAGGGGGAGTGTCGATACAAGACCTATGGGGTTCTGTATCAGGTCGACTTCTATCCAGGGGCCTATCCTAGGTCCATGGTCAAGATCGAAGGACACAAACCAAGGTGGCATGGACTTCAAGCTGTAAAGATCAACCTAGTCAGGATATTAGGAAAGTTAGACTTTAATAGATCTAGAACTCCTCAACTGTATCCAACTAGGACTGGAATCGTACCTCAGCCTTCTCTCCATATATAAAGAGAGGCTAGGGGTACCCCTCATACACACAATCATACAATCAATCCAACATAAAGGCAAACATCAACTGGACATAGGGCTTTTACTCAATTACGAGGGCCTAAACTAGTATAAATCGCTTGTCTTTTGCGTTACCATCAAGTTTCTAGGTTCGTCAGACCTCGAACAATCGTTCTGGGTAACCCTATGATGAGTTGCCGGTCATCAAACACCGACAGCTGGCGCACTAGGTAGGGGCTTTTGGCAAATTCACGCTCGAGAGCTCGACAAATTTCAGTGGCATGATCTTCTCGGTGGGTTCAACCTTCGTCTTCGAATCCTGGATCTACGTAGCTAACGACAACGACAGGCTCTAAAGCCAGCTCACAGAGATCCTGCTGCCTCAGCATACTCTCGTCGCTCCTGCGATCATGGGGATCAACTCGTCAAGAAGTTCTCTCTACTTTCGATATCTGACTCAATTCAGATCTCGAAGGTCCCTAAGGAATTCGACTCCGACACAGCTACACCAGAAGAGATCAACCCGAAGTCTAATCCGGGTTCCACATCCGAAGTGCTGGCTCCTTATCCACTAGGACTCTGTAATGCAGCTTTCATCTATCAAGAATTGCTTCAAGGCCAGGTCGACCCGGCACAGGAGATTCCCCTGACAGGAGCTCAAAGGGTCTTGTGCTATCCGTTACTTCACAAGGTTTCATTATTCACTGGCTTGGATCCTATCCAGATCACTCTTACCCGGATTCATCCTGGGTGATAGAAATGGCAGAGATTTTACCCTACCAAGATGGAGACTCTCTCCTCAATGATGATCATAGCTCCATGGAGATCCTCGAAAGCTCTGGTATGGAGGAGTTTGCTACCAACAGGGTTTCCATGCACGCTCGAGAGGTATTTATGATACGAGGCCGCGCACCACTCCATGCTCTAACACCGCCTGATATCAACTCGGATGACAAGAGCCCCTCCGCTATTTCCCCCGATGCACTTAGAGATCCGAATGAGACAGAAGCTGAGAAGACCACGAGGAAAAAGAAGAACAAGTAGAGGGCAGGTCACCGCATTCGGGCTGAACAACGATGACAGGCTCAGTCTAATTACCAAACCCGGATGGTCAAATATGATTGTCAACGCCTAGCCCAGGAAGCTGAAGATAATCAACGTCATGAGGACGAAAGATGTCGGCGTGAATGCCGGGAGCATGAAGAGCGGATAGCTAGTTTGTCCCATAATCTTGAATCAGAGTTCATGCTTGTTAGGGGCCATAAGGTGTATAACACTCCGTATGTGAATGTCTATACTCTAGCCAAAGAATACGAGGCTATTTAGAACCCTACACCCAAGCAAGAGTGGTTGCAGGCCATATTGCAGTCCACTGCTCTTTAATTGCAAGGAAGGAATCTACCTGTGAGCCATCATCCCTCTCAAGCAGGAAGTTAGGGGCACAGTTAGCGAGTCTCAGTTCATGATAGAATTGGACCAAACCCCACGTAGAATCGGGACAACCGAGACAACCGAGACAATCGAGGGAACCAAGGCACCTAGGGAGGACGAGATGGGGACACGCGTGGTAGACCACCAGTTCACCTAGCTCCCCGTAACCCACCATGACAGAACAACAGAGATGAAGGCAGGGCTGAGTCCGAGTATAGTGAAGCCGGAGTTCCCGATAGGTTCCCTTACTTTGCAAGACGTCTTCTATCTGTCCGGTTGCCCTACAAGTTCAAGCCTTCTAATCATTCCAAGTATGATGGCAAGACAGAGCCAAATCAATGGCTCCGCATCTATTCCCAATCGATTAAGCTGGCCGGTGGTGATGACGACATCAAGACCTTATTCTTTCCCATGGCGCTCAAGGCGGTACCCCTCCAGTGGTTTGATAAGTTGAGCCCTGGGCCAATTACGTGCTAGAATGATTTGCAGAAAGCTTTTTACAGCAACTTCGTAGGTATCCTCACTCATCTAGCCACCTGGGTGGAGCTTAGAGGATGTACTCGGAAGAAAGACGAAAGCTTCCGGGAATACTATCGACGCTTTGGAGAACTTTGCTCTCAGGTTCATGATATCACCGAACAAGAGGTCATCGATGATTTTTCCATGGGGATAAGAGCCAAGTGGCAGTTTTAGGACTTCTGTAGAGAGAACCCGCTAACCAACGAAGAGTTTAAATACACGGTCTAGAATATGATCTCTGTAGAAGAAAGAACCCAGGAAAGATTTGGCGACAGGCGTGATAACTAGGAGAATTATGATAACAGGAGCAACCAAGACGGACAGCAGAACCGGAAGCATAGATCCGACAATGTGGTCGCCTCTACTGACAAATCAAAGAAATCTAGCAAACCCAGGCGATTCAAAGACCTGGAGAATCTACCTTGCCCATGGCACCTGAATTCATCTCACACGGCAGGCGAGTGCTGGAACTTCAAGAATTATACTCGGAAGAATGACTCAGCGAAGGGCAAGGGTAAGAAAGATGATAACAACAAGGATTAGGAGGATCAAGGAGATAAGGGGTGGCTATAACACCCAGTGTTAAGCTTGCATTTTGCACTTGCATTTCATAAGCATAAGCATCATCCATTCATTCATGAGCATGAGCATGTGAATTGTATTTTGAATGTTGCATAAGTGATGTTTCATATGTTGCATAGGTAATGTTTCATATGTGGTATAAGTGATCTTTCATATGTTGCATAAGTAATGTTTCATTCATGCAACTCATGTTTCATATATATCGTTCATATGTTATCACATGTTGTACATGTCATATGTTATCACATGTGATGCTTGATTATACATGTATGTGCTTTTTGTGATCATGGATGGTTAATGCAAGTGATTGTGTTTGGTCACTAATACACCTTAGACACACTTAGGGTGAAAAATGGAACAATGTTTGTATTCATGACTTAGTCCAAAAATGCTTCTAAGTGTTGGTTTGTTTCAAAGTACCCTTTTAAAGGTGCTACATTGACCAACTTGACTAATAGCTTAGAGTGTTTGCATGACAGTGCACCCTTAATAAAAGTTGTAGCTCATCTTATGTGGAACAAACTTTGTTTAAGGGCCAAGAGCTAATTCAGTGCCTAACATGGTCAAACAAAGCTCACAAGTATCAATACAATGTTGTTTTAGAGCCTCCAAATTTTGCCAAGTCAAAAGGGGGGTTTTAGTTTCGAAGTACATCACTTTGGAACACTGTAGTTTGAAAACCATTAGGTTTTAGACCAAACTTCCTAAAGCAATGTTGGAGAACACATGAAGCTCTACAATTTGTATTAGTGAAGTTTTCGCTAACTTAAGCTGGATTGGGAGATGGAGAGTGGGTTAGATCGCCATTTTAGTCGGCCTGAAACCGGCCATTGCCGATTCAAACGGCCAGGTTGTGGCCGACCAGCGCTAGGCCACGCACGCCGTGTGGTGGTTGTATGCCGGCGCTGTCCTGGCTGGTCAGGCCAGAAGGGGGAGAAGGGGGAGGCACGTGCTGCTACTGCTCTCTCTCGCCCTCACTCTCTCTGCTTGCTCTCTATATTGACCAAAATAGAATGGGAAGGAGGAAGGAGAAGGCGATGGCGCCATTGCCATTGCAGCCGTTGGCCAAATACGTCGCCACTGTAGCACCACCACTCGGCTAGCCTCACCCACAGCTCCACCGTGCCTTGCTCCACCTCACCGACCCGCTAGCTTCGCCTCTTGAGCCAAGGTGAGGGTCCTCAGGCCACTGCCATCGTCATGCTCGCCGCGGCCACCATTGCCGCCACCAAGATCAAGCTCGCCGTGGCCGAGCTCTCTTGCTTTCTCTCTCTCTTTTCTCTTGTTAGGGCCAAGGTAGAGCTAGGTCTAGCACACGGCTGAGGCCTAAGGCCAATGCCGGCACAGCGGTGCCAGAACGTGGATTTCCGCCGCCACGCTCTCGCCGCCGAGCAACCCCACACATGGCCAAGCGCCCCTGCAAGCCCCAATCCGAACCCTAGATCTCCACTAGGTGACCGAGAAGGTGTAGCCGCGTTGGTGCGGGCTTGCCGTCACCGGAGGTAGCTAGAGCGCCTCCGCGCAACCTCGCCGTGCCGCCATGGCCGCCATCGAGCTAACTCCGATGAGCCTTTTGGCCAACCAAGCCCGCCGGTAGATGTGCGAGGTCGAGTTGAGTCTAGGGGTGGTGACCTTGTCGCCAGAGACCTCGCCGTTGGTGAGCTTTTCGCCGGTCAACGTCGCCCCTGCTTTGGTTTGACTGACGGGTGGGACCGAGCTGACTGCAGGGCCCGGCTGTCAACCACATGGTGTGCGCTAGACCGGGTGCACCTAGCAGCTAACTGAGTTTTAATTGTTTTCCTTTTATTCTTTTTCAGATTTGAATGCAAACTTTAAAAATTCACAACTTGAGCTAGGAATGTCCAAATGGAGTGAACCAAATTTTGTTAGCTTCATCTTGATGAGTACTAGGCCTATTGGGCTCGCAGGTCCATCTGAGAAAAATAAACATGACAGAGAAAAGAAACCGACAAGAAATTGCAATGGAAAAAGAAAAGGAAAAAAATAATTTGTGTTCAACAAGGCCTATTGGGCTCGCAGGTCCATCTTCTCGCTGGCCCATCACCGACCACTTGCCCATCTTCTGAGCTTGCAACTAGGGATGAAAACGGATGGAATTTTTCCCGTACCGTCCCGTTCCGTTTTCTATATTTTTCCGTCTGTTTCCGTATTTGCGAGATCCCGTTTTCGTATTTGCGGAAGTAGAAAATGGTGTTTTCCGTCCGTTTCCGAGTAATCCCATTTTAATATGGAATAGACCCGTATTTATTCCGTTTTTATCCCGTTTTCAATCTATGCTCAACATGTTCAACAATTACATGTCCTTATGTTATGTTAATATAACTACGAATCACCAAATATGCATGTTATGTTCACGTACATAGCATGTAAATGAATATTAAACTTTAAATATATTATTACATGACTTTATATATGTATACTTTGAGAATATTATATTATGTGATCTTAATTTAATTTTCCGGCTCTCCATCCGTATTTGTCCGTTTCCGTATGTCCGCATATTTCGATTCCGTTTTCGAACCCGCATTTTCCGAACCCGATCCCGTTTCCGCCAAAAAATATAGAAACGGAAGTAGAAATAGGGTTTTTCCGTCCGTTTCCGTCCGTTTTCATCGCTACTTGCAACGTCCCTCGCGAACGAATATGGCCCAATGGCGAAGACTGTCTCCTTGCTACTATAAATGCGAAGTACGACTACCAAATGGAGAAACACGTCAACGATTTTAGAAATTGGATAGAGCAGTAAATAAAGCTGCATTTGATGTATCTCTCTATCATGCATTTTAAATGGACCAATGTTGTTTGCTTGTCTATGGACATGTTAATTTCCTTAATGATGGATGTTGTCATTATTTCAGCTAAACTAGTGTGCCATCTCCGTTTTGTTTGCAAATTGAATAACACCAATGGCTCCTCTGCTTGGCTTTTAATAGAGGGACGTGGTCACGTGTACTGTCTTCTGCTTGGCTTTTAATGTAATTCCTCACAAAAAAATGTAATGTGACACTTGATCGGATGAACTCAATTATGCGATGAATCTAGAATTAGACATCAATTCTTGCCTCGCCTGGCACCGTACCCAACGTGTCCATTTAAACAATGGTTGCTTCATCACCGGTTCATATGGTAATTCGACAGTGATAACTTGATCACCGCCGGTTCTTACTGTAGCAGACACGTTCATCTTGGCACCGGCGGTAAAAAAGCTATTATCTCTACCGGTTTCTCCGAGCGTTGGACATAGGACGAGCAACCGGCGGTGGAAACCCTTCTACCACCGGTTCGGCGGATGGCACCACGTCGAAGGATGAGATTATGTTCACTGCCGGATCATACGCCGAGCCGGTGGCGAAAACATTCATCACCGTTGGTTATTCGGGCAAGAGGGACCCCATAGGTCATGAGCTGGCGCTAATACGTATCACCGCTAATTATCTCAAAACCGTTGGTGAAGATTCCAGCGGTGAATTGACTTTCTGTAGTAGTGCTTTTTGGCTTTATATCAACTCGATGTATTGCTTCTGAGGTTTTAATAAAAGCTTCCTTTATCCAAAAAAACCTAAAACAATAACATCAGATATGTTGTGTGTATGTTCTTTTAATGAATTTTTGGTGAAAAGTTAAATTTCCTTGATCAAAATGAATATTTTAGATCATTGTGTTTGCTGTTCAAGAACACTTGTTTTGTCCAATGATCAGCAACTTGGGATCTTAGTTGTAAGAGACACTATATATAATGTTCTCTCTCCTTGTGTCCATTTCTAAAAGGTCCAATTTGAACTGCACAAAAATTGCCACAAATTAACCCTTAGAGCATCTCAAAGAGACTCCTTATATCTTTCCTAATTTACATGAATAGAGATTTTCGTGAAAAAATACCTCTAATAGCCTCTTCAATTGGATATCCACATATAGACATCCTCTGTTCTGGTTTTCTCGCTAGCCAAAGATGAAGAGCGAGGATGGCTCTCTAGAGTACGTACAAAATATAGAAAGGCTGTTGAAAAGTGCAAAGATATAGAAAATGATTTTTCAAATGACTCTCTAAATGACGATTTAGATAGTAGATTTTAGAAAGGCTCTAGGAGATGCTCTTAGAGGCCCTAGATATGTTTAGCACATGAACATGCATGATGACTTTTTCGAATCCTATAAAAATATTATGTTACTAAATTCCAAATGTACACCTAAAAAATTGATCTGATATTTGTGAAAACATATGCCAAAATTATACCAAGAATGAGGAAACTATTTAATCTTCTAAAAATCAAAAGAGTTATATGCATGGGTTGTCTCTAAACTTGTGAAGGGTTCCATATGTCCTCAAACTGAAAAACATATTTCTCGGTCCTTAAACATGTTAAGTGATACACCACACGTCGTTAAACTTGTTAAATGGTGCACCACAAGTCTATCTTTGGACCATAGCAACCATTGTATAGTGCACCACTTAATAAGTTTATGGACCCATAAAGCTCAGTGGTTGCTCATGCATTTAACTCGAATCAAAATATGATGACGAAGTAAATCAGAAATTCTTTAGGCAAATTTTGTTAATCTAAAAACTCCACTCTACAAGATGACATGATTTATTGAAGCCAAGTGGACTAGAAATTCTTTAAGCAAATTTCATATATTATTGAGCAAGCAACAAGTATTGCTCACCCATGTACATCTCCTCGAAACCTTATACGACCAACGCGGAGCCAGCGGTGGGGCTAGGGGGCTCCAGCCCCCCTACCGCTGCTGGCCCAGTGGAGCCCCTGGTGCTCCCCTTCCAATTTTAGACACAAATATATAAGGTAGGGTGAGCTGAGACCTTTATTTTTTATGATGTATTTTGTGAATTTCATAATTAATTGATGTTTTCAATATAAGATAACTTCAAGCTATTATATTTTTTCTATTGTGAGGGGTTATAGTAGAGCTAAGTCGCTGTAACACTTTTGTTCAAGCCCCTCTAAATTTTTTTCTGGCTTCGTCCCTGTATACGACCATTGGATTCTAGCTATGTACTGCTAAGATTGTGAACTGCTTGCTAAGGTTGCTTTTTGTGTACTTATGATCACACACTTGTATTTAAATATAGCACAAATGTAGATGCTCACATACATATATGCACACATACTCTGCACCTATGATCTCTCAAAAAGGCTAGGCTAGATCAACAGATCTTAAGATTAATGAAATTATCATAGTTATTTTCATGTCATGGGCTTGTTGCCAACCACTAAAAGATATAATAATATTGAATCTTTAAATAAATTTAAAAAATATGAGCACCGATATTAAGTTGACTTGAATTCAAATAGATAGGCTTAGGCGATGTCCCCGTCGACAGCGAGACGCCCATGGTAACTTTATGAATCTCAAGATCTGTCAGCTCAATCCTTTGAAAGTGCTCATAGAGGTAGGTTTGCATACGTGTGTTCATAGGGGTGAGTGTGCGTGCGTATCATGAGTATGAGTGTCTACGTTGTAATGTGTAATTCTAAAAAAATAGATATGCTTCAACCCTAACAAAAACCTAATCTACTGAGATACGCTGAGTTTGCTACGATGTCACACCCTAGCTTTCTAAGATTGCTTGCTGCTAGCTACTTTCTATACGGACAAATGTAAGGGTTTTTATTAGGACAAATTAGAGCATCCCCAGTGGTCTCTTTTAAAACTCACTCTCTAAATCATCATTTCGAGAGCTATTTGCATAAAGGCCATTCTCTAGCAGTTTTCTATATCTTTTGTGCACTCTAAATAGTTATTCTCAAATCTAGATATAACTAATAAAAAATACTGTTGGAGGATTTTTTTATCACCAAATCTCTATTGCTACGTATTAGGAAAGATATACATAGTCTTTTGAAGTTGCTCTTAAAAAAGAGGAGAAAATAATTGCGATGCCCCTCACAATCAATGCCTGCCTTGTTAGGTAACTGATGATGCTATAAATGACAGGCACTAATTAATTGGGCCCCTTACTCAAATGATGAGGGAGTGGAAGCCTGGAAGGATTTCATTAGGCAAGAAATTTCTGCGTTGTTTTGCTAAAAAAAAAAAAGAAATCTCTGCGTTGTGGTCAAATCTTTGTGCTGCTAGAAATGCGTACATTCATCGACGGTGAAACCATAGGATCTCAGAGTAATTAGCCTACATCTTTGACGGATTCTGATGTTTCCCAGCGAGAGATTAGGAGAGCGACATGAGTAAATCAATCACAGGCGTTGCAGTTTCCGTCATCGAAATGAAAAGGATACTACAAATCCCTTGTGCCTGCCTGCAGCAAATTGCAAAGAGAGCGCTAGCTTGTTGGTAGAACAAAGTATATGCCCCCATGACATCGAGTCCAAGCAGCAGCAGGCTCGAGCACGAGGCGGACAAACCCCCACATCCACATGGACTGGATGCCCTTATGATGAAGAGGCTTGTGAGCCGGAGCTGGGAGGAGTCGAGGCTGCTATGGCGCCTTGCCTTCCCGGCGCTCCTGACGGAGGTGTTTCAGTTCTCCATCGGATTCGTCACCACCGCCTTCGTCGGCCACCTCGGAGAGGTGGAGCTCGCGGCTGTCAGCGTCGTCGAGAACATCTTGGATTCCTCTGCCTATGGAGTCCTGGTGCGTCTAATTCCTCTGCCTAGCTACAGAGCAGCAAGCGATGCATGCAATGGGTTTGTTTGTGCTTGATTTCCTCATCGATCTTTGCTCATGTTGGATCCACCCAGTATGGCATGGGCAGCGCGCTGGAGACGCTGAGCGGGCAGGCCGTGGGCGCCGGGCAGCTGGACAGGCTGGGCGTCTACACGCAGCAGTCGTGGATCATCTGCGTCGCCACCGCGCTAGCGCTCGCGCCGGCGTACGTCTTCGCGGCGCCGCTCCTGCACCACTCCCTCCACCAGCCGGACGCCGTGTCGCGCGCCGCGGGGCCGTACGCGCGGTGGGCGGTCCCGCGGCTGCTCGCGCACGCCATCAACATCCCGCTGCTCATGTTCTTCCAGGCGCAGAGCAGGATCTGGGCCGTGGCGGCCATCTCCGGCGCGGCGCTCGGCGTGCACGCGGTCCTCACCTACGTCGCCGTCGCGCGGCTCGGGTACGGCCTCCCCGGCGCCGCCGTCGCCGGGGACGTCTCCCACTGGCTCGTCGTCGCCGCGCAGCTCGCCTACATGACGACCGGCGGCCGCTTCACCGACGCCTGGAAGGGCTTCACCGTGCGCGCGTTCAGCAACCTCGGCGCTTTCGTCAAGCTGTCGCTCGGCTCGGCCGTCATGATATGGTTTGTTGCTTGTACTTTCCGTCGATCCACATTGCCGGCCGGCTTATTAGCTTCACTTCCAGAAATTTATTTTATTTTATTTTGCTTTTATGTACTGCTATACTGCCACCGTACAGGTTGGCACAAGTCGGTATACACGTGATGCTCACGCCGGCTCCTAGCACGCCATGCGGCGCAATGGCTGGAGCGGTGCTGGACCATGGCCAAAGGCCTAGCCACCAAAAGGGTCAAGGGCGCTGTCACATGTGAAAGCCACGTAGCTCTAGTACCGAGTTAGCGGTGCCTCAAACCTCCTTTAGTGCTTGCCATGGCACGGTGAGCTACTGCCTAGACCCCGCCTCAGCTTCTGTAAGTCTAGCTCCACTCTCCAGTAGTACCTTTGACCCCGACGACAACGGCTCCTCCGAATTGGCTGAAAGGGTGGCGTCTCCTGCTGATCGGCGGTGCATGAGGAACCTTCTCTTAGATCAGCCAATCGCCATCCTCGTGACTGAATAACGCGTGCATGTGTGACGCGGACACACGCATGAGCTGACGGTCGAGCACGCGGATGGGCACAGCACGACCCTGCTGCTGCTGGCGCCACGTGATGTGCTTACCTCGGTAAAAGCGGATTCTACTTTTTCAGGCCCGAGCTGTGCCGTGCCAGACGGTCCATATGGCTTGTTAGTACGCCCTCCGTCAGCAAACATGTTGTTTTCAGTATCTTAAGTGTGAACAATTATAAATAAAAAAGTATTAATGTTTATGATATCAAATAAATATCTTTAGATTAATTAAGAAATGTATTTTCATAATAAATTTGATTTGGAGAAATAAATATGAATAATTCATTAGAAACTTAGTAAAACGTGAATTACCTTTTCTGGCACGTAACCTATATTTACATGTTTTTACGGAGAGAGGAAGTCCTTAGTATCTCTTCCTTGTTTTGCTGTTGTACTCTTTTTGGACATGGTTTCTTTGTCATGTTATCCGGTTATGGTCTAGTCTTCGTTCTTTTAATGATAAAAGCATTATATATATACACAGCTTGGAGTTTTTGTACTACACGACACTTCTCATTCTCGTGGGTCTCCTCCCACAGGCCAAACTCCAAATCGATATCATGTCTGTCTGGTGAGTGTGTTTATTTGTAATTATATATATACACAGTACTGAGTGTATCTGTTGGAGATGGCAATTAATTCCTTATATGGATTAATTTTTGAATTGGTTTCGTCGTCGTCTTTAATTATTCTGACAAAAAAAAATTACTGCAGCCTCAACTTCGAGTTCATGACTGTAATGGTTGCCCTGGGCTTCAGCACAGCAATCGGGTATGCAAGAAATACACCCAATTGATATAGTACGCAACATTGGAGATTATTAAGTTCACATATATTGTTGCATTGCTACATTAATGTATTATTTGATTGACAAGTAAAAATGCCGTGGTCTCTCCAGCGTTAGGGTGTCCAACGAGCTGGGTGCAAACAGGCCTAAGGAGACAAAGTTTGCGGTGATTGTAGCGGTATCGACATCCATCTTCATGGGAGCAATCTTCTTGGGCGTCGTCCTCATTTGCAGGACACGCCTGCCGAAGCTCTTCAGCGACAGCGAGGAGGTGATACATGGAGCTTCCAACCTGGGGCATCTCCTCGCTCTGACCGTTTGCATGAGCAGCATCTGGCCTGTACTATCAGGTAAGGTAGTATAGTATCGCTTCACTTGCATGACAGGGTATCAAATGAGTTTGAGTTAGTTTTTGGTTCTAAATTAGACATATGTGTGTGAAAACATCTATGAAAGAAAATTCCTGTCTGCTGTTTTGTTTCAGGCGTGGCAGTAGGAGCTGGGTGGCAAGTGCCTGTGGCATTCATAAACGTCGGTTGCTACTACCTAGTGGGCATTCCAATGGGTATCCTGTTTGGCTTCAAGCTAAAACATGGCACAATGGTAAACTAAAATCCAGTTAGAAATCACCATCTATTTATTCGGCATTAATTAACCACAATGCTAGCTGTTTGATCAGCTGAAGCAATGTTTGTATTCGTTTATCTGTGGAAAATTCAAATTTGCAGGGCATATGGATAGGCATGTTGACAGGCACGTTTCTCCAAATGTCCATACTTCTTGCCATTATCTTCACAACAAAATGGGATAAACAGGTACGTACCACATTTAATTTACTCCCTGTCAAAATAGCTGGTGAATGCGTTTTCGCGAAACTATGTAGTATGAAACTGGGTGACTATTGCAGGCCGCGTTGGCAGAAGTGAGAATGGCGGAGTGGGGAGGAAAGAACGAGAACCTGCCACTGATGGAAACAACACATACGGATAATCATATGGCTCCTGCACAAGAGAAAATGTTGGCGGAGCATGACAGCCAGAAGAACGTAGAATTAGTGCGCACAGATTGATCACGGAATATATATTGACTTCAGTTCCAGACAATATTCTTCATTGTTTAGTAGGATGATACCATAAATCTAATTTTTTAGGAATATATTTCTTTTTCTGAAAAATTCCAAATACTCCCTCAAGTTTGGACTACGCACATCTAAAAAAAAACCTATAAACTAACATTTGGTTTGATTTTCCCTCGTATAATTTTTAGGGTCCTTACATTTTCATAAGATTTGGGTTTATTTTCTCCACGTATACGTTGAGTTTTAATAAGATTTGTGTTTCCTTTCTCCACATATCGTAACTCCTATCAGTTCACTTAACCCCACTTTAATTTAGTTGATTGATATATCCTTGTTAGTTATTGATATTGATATGTATTGTTTTCCTGAGGATAAATATAATACTCTATAATACCCCTAGGTGAAAAATACAACTATATTTGTATGTTTGCTGATTCGCTAACCGATTAACCATAATTGTTCACATCTTCACATAAGTCTAGAACGAATGAATCCACTGAATGAAAAATTATCTTATGAGACTAGTTGAGATGAAACTAGACTCGTGCCTCCTTTTGTCCAGATAGAAATTTGCACAGCCCAATGATTACCGAGGCCTCCATCCTATAGGAGAACTCTAAAACAGGCCAAGAAGCCTCCTAACAGTCAACAACCCACTTAAGCACACCAAGGCTTACCATGTGTTTGGTTGTTGGGACGGGGTGTCCTAGGTGAGATGTCCCACCTAGACTCGTGTTTGGTTGGGAGGTAGTTGGGGCAGAGTCATCCCTGATGGGGAATATTGGGCAAAGGTGTGGGGCAACCCTATCCCCCAAATTTCAACGGATGGGGACGTCCCTCTTGGGATGCGGGCTTGTTCGCATGGAAGAACGACGTCGACAGTGGGGGAGGAGAAGAGAGAAGGTGGTCGTCAGCGAGGTCTGGGCGTGGAGCTCCGTCGTAGCCGTCGTGCGGGCAAGTGCTAGGTCCAGCTCCGGCGGTCTGGCCCGCCACACACACCGACAAGATTTGGTCGCGTGGGGGATCTCCGGGCCGGCCACACGAGCGAGCTCGCGCGACAAGAACCGGGCTCCGCTACACGACCAATCTCGCCAAGTTCGTAGGGGAGGTATGGGCCCACTGTCGCCTTCCTGCGGGTGACCTTTGACCCGGCGCCACGCAGGCGAACTGGAGCTCCCCCCCCCCACCCCCGCCGGTCACGCGGGCGAGCCCCAACCCAGCCGGACGCCGCCACGAGATCCCTGTAGAAATTAACACTACTTTGCTTCCCCATTAAATCTCCGCAGACATCAAGATAAGTATACCAGTAGATCAATCAGATGAGCCTAGTTGAGTGAGGCAAGCAGGAAAGCAATATGTCCCTTCAATATAGCAAGACGAATTTGTCCAATGTCCATGCACATCCTTAATCCTCTTCTGTTGTACACTAACCTACTTTGTTTAATCCGGGAAGGTTCTTCTCCAATTTGTTTGGTTCCAAGTGCTTCTTGTGTCTTGCGTTCATGTGTACTCCGAAGAAATGGCATGTGCTACTTGAAATGTTTTATGTAGACAAAATTAACTAGCCACCTATCCAAAAAAATGTCTGCACCTTTGCGAATCAACACATGTTTCAACTAGATAGTGAACCTCTAACACATGTTTCAATATCATTGCATATAAATAGGGTCCATTTCTGCTTAGGTTATCAATAGATATTGGACTGTATGTAGTTCCCATCCTTCTGCTTTGTTTAAGTTTGAAAGGTATGCATGCTTTTGAAACCAAGTTTGTGTTTTAAATTAATTAAGCCACTGAAAAATCTATTGGCAGTTAAATTGCTTCTATTATGGTTCCCAATCTACAATTGTTCATATTGCACTATGTATGCTGTAACACTGCACTATAGTAGGTGTCTCGCTATTTGTTAATAGATTAGATCTCATCAATATCACATTTGAAGTTGCCGCCTCTCGCTATTGCTCTCATTGCTGCCAGCACATATAATCATCTGCCAAAATAAAATTGGGATACTGCTTGTTGAATTATTTGCAGCTCATATATATTCAAAAAGATGTTTCAAAAAAAAATATGATCCTGTTAGAGTCGAATTGTTTTAGCGCCGTTCCCCACCGTGGGCTCTCTTCCCTAGAGGAAGGATCTTGCCTGTGGGACCTGCCGTGTGTGATTTAGCACCGCTCCCCACCATGGGCCCGCCTCATGCCATCGTGAGATCTGGGAGAGAGCCATGGCATGCGCGGGATTTGCCCCCATCGTTGGAGGGAGGGAGGGAGAGGGTCACTGGCTCTTTGCTGCGTGAGGAGAAGGGGGATGCAAATGAGTTCGGGCGGGCGCCGCCAGATAGGCAAGAGACGTTGGCGACGAGCGGCACAGGCTCGCGTAGCGGCATAAGTCAATGCTCGTTATAGATAGATAGATAGATATAGATAGATAGATAGATAGATTTATAGAATAGATAGATATGCCCATGACATCGAGTCCAAGCATGATTGAGCTTCAGCATGAGCAAAAAATCAAATGGGCTGCTTATCATGAAGAGGCTTGTGAGCCGGAGCTGGGAGGAATCAAGGCTGCTGTGGAGCCTCGCCTTCCCTGTGCTCCTCGCGGAGATGTTTCAGTTCTCCATCGAATTTGTCACCACCGCCTTTGTTGGGCACCTCGGAGAGGTGGAACTCGCAGCGGTCACCGTCGCCGAGAACATCTTGGATACCTCTGCCTATGGACTCCTGGTGAGTTCTCCGCTGTCAGCAATGGAATTGCATTGTGTTCCCTATTGATTTCCACTTGCATGCTAATATACAACATATACATGTAGTTTGGCATGGGCAGCGCACTGAACACGCTGATCGGGCAGGCCGTTGGCGCTGGGCAGCTGGACACGCTGGGCACCTACACGCAGCAGTCGTTGATCATCTGCAGTGCCATCGCGCTGGCGCTTGCACCAGCGTACGTCTTCGCCACGCCGATCCTACGGTTGTTCCTCCACCAGCCAGTCGATGTGTCGCGTGCCGCCAGGCAGTACGCCAGGTGGGCGATCCCGAGACTGTTCGCCCACGCCATGGACATCCCGCTCCTCATGTTCTTCCGGGCCCAGAGCAGGGTCTGGACTTTGGCAGCCATCTCCGGCGTGGCCCTCGCCGTGCACGCCATGCTCACATAGATCGCCGTGAGGCAGCTCGGGTACGGCCTGCCCGTGGCGGCTGTTGCCGGCGACATCTCGCAGTGGCTTATTGTCGTGGCGCAATTCACGTACTTGACCAGCGGCCGCTTCTCCGACACATGGAAGGGGTTCACTATGCATGCGTTCAACAACATCGGCGCTTTCGTCAAGCTGTCGCTTGGATCGGCCGTCATGATCTGGTTCGTTGATACACATGCGCTACTTCATAAATTGTTCAGCTTGTGTCACGTTATGTAACAGACTCTGTAAATCGATTTTCAAAAGTGCGTTAACACTTAATGGGAACAGGTAGCACAAAAAAAATCTACTGTGTCCAACCAAGACAGCATGCCAGTAAAAGATCATAGATTGTGGAGCAACAACCCAAATCAGCATGTGGACCAACAACCCAAATCTGAACCCAAACATAATCAGTTGGTTTGTTGAAATGGTTACAGGAAGGGAGCAAACAAGCGCACATCCTAGAAGTATTGGTGATCTGGATACTATGGAAGCAAAGAAATGAGAGGATTTTAATAGGCAGTTTTTTATTTCCTTCAAACCTAAGGTGGCTGTCTGCCACCTAAAGGATATGTTGGCCAGTTTGCGCTTGTCCAATTTCTGCTAATTATTAATATATGCCGGTAATCAATCCGGATCTTTCAGAAAACATAGCTGGGGCTCTCTTGAGGTGGTTCTTAATAGAGCCGCCTCTGGAAAAACTGGTGCCTCTGAAAATTGTTTGTGTAGTATATAGTAGTTGTGGTCTTTGCCGGCTTGCATCTTTCTAGATTTTACATCTTTTCCTTGTTTTGTCTGTTGTGCTCTGTTGGAAATGGTTCCTTTGTCATGTTTTTCTCTAGTTCTACATAGCTTGGAGTTTTGGTACAACACAACACTTCTAATTCTCGTGGATCTCCTCAAACATGCCAAACTTCAACTCGATATCATGTCTGTCTGGTAAGTGTTTTTTTTTTCAATTATACATCATAAATCTGTTGGAGATACCAATGATGGCTTATATAAAATAATTTATAAATTTGATTTCAATGTCTTCGTGTGACAAAAAATAAAAATAAAAAACTGCAGCCTCAACTACGAGTTCATGGCAATACTGGTTGCACTGGGATTCAGCACAGCAGTTGGGTATGCAAGAATAGATCCAATTAATATATGCCACATTTGATATTATTAAGTTCAAATACATTATTGACATGCTACACTATTTGAATAACAAAAATGTTGTGGACCCTCTCCAGCATTCGGGTGTCCAACGAGCTGGGTGCAAAGAGGCCCATGGAGACAAAGTTTGCGGTGCTTGCGGCAGTATCAACGTCAATGTTCATGGGAGCAATCTTCATGGGCGTCATCCTTGTTTGGAGGACAAGCTTGCCGAAGCTTTTCAGCGACAGTGAGGAGGTGATACATGGAGCTTCCAAATTGGGGCTTCTTCTCGCTCTGACCGTATGCATGATTAGCATCTGTCCTGTACTATCAGGTAGTACCGCTTCACATGCATGGCAGGTGTCAATAAATTTTATTTCGTTTTTGTTCTAAATTAGACAGTTCCCTGCAAATTGATGTACGTATATGAAAGTCCAGTGTTTTTTTCAGGCGTCGCAGTGGGAGCAGGGTGGCAAGTGTCTGTGGCATTCATAAACATCGGTTGCTTCTACTTAGTGGGCATTCCAATGGGTATCCTGTTCGGCATCAAGCTAAAACATGGCACAATGGTAAACTAACATTCAGTTAAAAATAAGTATCTATTTCAGAATTAACCACAACGCTGTTTGATCAGCTGCAGCAGTGTTTGTATTCATTTCTTTGTGCTTTGTGGAATATTCAACTTTGCAGGGCATATGGATGGGCATGTTGACAGGCACGTTTCTCCAAATGGTTATACTTCTTACCGTTATCCTCACAACAAACTGGGATAAACAGGTACTACTACATTTACTCCCTGTTAAAAATTTCATTTTGAGGAAACCCTGTTTAAAAAATTTCTACCTGGTGAATGTGTGTTTTGAAAAACTATGTATGAAAGTGGGTGTAACTATTACAGGCCGCTCTAACAGAAGTGAGAATGGTGGAATGGGGAGGAAAGGAGAACCTACCACTGATGAAATCTCCACATACAGATGATCAGATGACACCTGCTAAAGAGAGAATATTGGCGCAGGACAGCAAGAAGACTGTAGACTTATTGCGCACAGAATTCAGCCTGGGTATTTTTTTACTGAAAACCGAAAACTGAGCCGAACCGAACCGAACCGAAATTTCGGTTTTTTCGGTTTTTCGGTTCGGCTTCGGTTTCCGTATTTGCGAGGTTCGGTGTTCGGCTCGGTTGTTGGTTTTACCCCGAAGCAGAACCGAAAACCGTTCAAAACCGAACTCTGCGATACCTCCCTCGATGCCCCCACTCGACGAAGCCCACGAAAGCTAAAACGCAGCAAGGCCCAATCGCAGCCCACTTTAGCGAATATACAGGCTCCCCATACCACCCGTCCACCCCCATCACCCGGGCACCCCCTGACCCTGAGTCCCCAGTCCCATTCCCTACCCACCTCAAACCCTAACGCCCTAGCCTCTTGGGCGGCGGCGGCGTGCGACCGCGACCACGTGAGCAGGGCGCTGCCGCAAGGCCGCAACATGGCAACAGGCAGAGACGGAGCGGCGGGGGAGGGCAGCGGCTAGCGGCAGGGCGACCCCAGCAGGTTCGGCCGGAGGGGCGTCCACGGCGAGCCGGCGAGGCGAGGGGTGGCTGCGCATCCGCAGCGGCAGGGCTTCTTCGCAGCTACGACCGGCGGGGCGTCCGCGGGTGGGGGGGCAGCGGCGCATCGGCAACGACGGTGCTGCTCCGTGGCTACGACCGATGGGCTTCTGCGGTGGTAGCGCCGGCGCATCGACAGCGGCAGCCGGCGGCGCGACATCGACGCTACCGCAACCAGCGCCCAGCGGTGCCTCAGCTCCATGCATCTGCGCATCTAGCGGGGCGCGACGGTGCGTGGTGCCTGAACGAGGTGTGCTCCATCCTTGGATTGCTCTGCTTCTTCTCTGTGTTGCAGTTTGTTCGGTGGAACCGAAAACCGAAACCGAAGAAACCGACACCGAATTCGTCGGTTCCTAGTTCTTCTAGCAACCGATCGGTTCTCGATCTCAGGAAACCGAAGTTTAGAGACACTGAACAAACCGAACCGAATGCTCGGTTTAAACCGATTGCCCAGTCTGACACAGAATGATCACGGACTATATTGATTTCAGTTTTAGACAATATTTTATTGTTGTTAACAGCCAAAATGGGATTAAAAGACTCGAAGATGGACCGGAAAATCATGTGGAAACAAAAAAAAAGTCAATTTGGATAAAATCGGAAGTTTACAAACTCCCTTAAAAAATCGGCCTTGTTATGTTTTTCCGATCCGATCTCATGAGAACTTGTAAAATTACCTGTGGAATAAGTTTTTTTATAGGGATAAGACCACTCCTATTTATACAAGACAACAGCCGCTTGAGAGATCCATCTATTTAATCATAAAAAAACACCTCTACCTTTATGTCTACCTCTAAACTACTTTTCCAACCTCTCTACTATCGACACTTCTCTCAACTGGATGTGCTAGCGTTGTAGGTGACCTTGACAATTGTAGGACAATCCCGTTGTGCGTCTCGCTGACAGACCTTCGTAGAAAGCATTCATGGATATTTTCCAATAAAGAACTAGCGTCAAATTGGGCCTCGTTGACCTGTTGGTTGGCCGAGCAACTCCAGCAGGGGGGCATCCAAATCAGGACCCTGCTTTAGATTTAGGTGTCTTCCCCTATTTTTGTTGGCCCAATAAATTCATTCCACTCTAGCACCCAAATGAAGGCCCCAAATCTATATCAGCACACAATGACACGAGGGACCCACAGGTCATTGAGTTACACCTTTCTTCCCCATCCTTCACACGCAGATTTCGTTGGCGCGGTGGATGAAGGTATCTGCGTGGCTGGGCAGTGCGCCCGGGCGGCTGGGGAAGCCCGTCCGCGAGACGGATGGAGGCACGGCCATGCTACTCCGGCTCGGTGGAGGGCGGAGGGAGGCGTGGCCAGCTGGGGCTGTGACGGCCATGGTAGGGGAGGCGGACATCTATGGCAAGGGAGGCGGACGGCCATGGCTGCAGCTGGGGAAGCGCGCCCGCACAGCGGAGGGAGGTGTGGTCATGCTGCTACGGCACGGCGGAGGGAGGCGCTGCTACGGCGCAATGGAGGGAGGCGCAGGGGCTGCTCCCGCGACAACCATGGTAGGGGGGCGCTCCCGCGATGACCATGGAAGGGGGCCGCTCCCGAGCTCGCTGGAGGGCCCGCTCGCGGTGGAGGAGAGGGGGGGGGTACGCCGCGACTAGGAAGGAGCTGCGGTCTATACACGGCGTGGGGAGAAAACGCGCAGATGGGGGCCAAGGGGTGCGCCACCATTCTCCCACAGGAATGGGGTCTAGAGGGTGGATTTGGTGCCCACCCCGAATTGGGGCTTGACTAGGGGCCCTGCTGGAGCACTTTCTTGACCTGAGACCTGATATTTAGCTATGGGGGCTTAAGTAGGGGCCCTACTGGAGTTGCTCTTACCATTCATATATACTTTTGCTGTGTATCTAGGCTGTGTGAGGCTTTGGGCTCTAGCCCCAACTAGTGTGTTGGTCAAATTTAACGATTTAACGTGAACACACATTTTGGTGATTGTATTGTGGAAGAAAGCAAATAAATCTATTGTGATGGCTGATGCGAAGAATGATGGTCCTATAGGTCCAAAGAATTAGGGCAACATCACCAATCCTGGTCGATCAACTAATGAGGAGATTCACAAGATGTTAGAGCAGAGGACAAGGGTCTGAGATGCTAACAGGAGTATGCCCTCGCATGCTTTGAGGTGGATCGGTTGGGAGCTATCAAGAAGATCCATGATGTCAGCTTCGATCATCTTCCTGCTACATCTTCATCTAAGGTAAAAATAGTTCAACCTCCCCTTAGATCTGTCATGATGTATGATGAATGCACTATGATGCTTGTTGAACATACTAAGGTTTTATTTGGTTGAGTTTTGAGCTGTGGAAAAACTGTTGTGAGCTATGAAAAAGCTATTGTGAGCTATGTGTTGTGGAAAAGCTATAAGTTGTTTGGTTGAACTAGTATGAAACCTACTCCCTCCCTACCTCCCTTAAAATAGTTGTGAAACAGTTCTCTATTTCCACCCATTTCGAAAAGTAAAGCCAAAAGCAGGGTCCACGATGCTTTCAAAACTGTACTACACGGAAGTAGTTGCTTGATTTCACCTGTTTTTTTGGTTTTCTACTTTTTGCCAACAGAAACACTTTTCAGAAGCTCAACCAAACATGACCTAAATTTGTTGAATCCCAAGAACAAGAGAATCTTAGCAAGTTTATGGATAGCCATAATAAAAGGGAGGAAAAGAGATATGAAATTCTTGTTCTTTCTCAGGATGCATCTGCTAGTGGATTGATCCTAGTTGCTAGCCAACCTCAATATGGGATATTATTTGGCTTTTTCAAAAACTAGACAAGTTATGCATTGGCTACCAACCCAATTTGGCCAATTCGGCAACTGAAACCAATATGGCCAAATTAGTGAGTTTGGTAGTACCATTGCATAGCCATCAGTTTCCACCAGGTGAGCCAATAACAATGCACTAGCACCACATGTCACTTTTCCTCATAACAAGGCGTTGCTGAACCATCCTAAGATACCTTTTAGGAGTCAACAAGCTAATGCACATGCAAGTACTTGGCAAAATTGGCAATTTGGCCCCATGACAAATCTATATGCCAATTCAAGGAACTAAAAAAATTACTACCAAAAAGTATTGCCATGCATATAAATTTAACCACAACTACTTACAGCAAGCCATATCTTTTACATTTTGATTACATAAAAGCTCCTAATGGTTGAAAAGTGTTTGTCGCGTTGAAACCGTGACAAGCATAGTTGTTCGAGTTGGTGTTAGAGTACGGGTCTCCGGTGGCTTGGGTGGACTCAAGAACATAAGAATCACAGAGAGGACGCAATGGTTTATCCTGGTTCAGGCCAATCGATGCCCTACGTCCAACAACTGATGATCCTTATACTCAAAAACACCAAAAATCGGGGGGGGGGGGGAGGGTTACAACAGAGTGTAGAGAGAGATTTGGTAGGGGGTTAGCTTCAATGCTAATCCTTAGGTTGCCTCGCTGCCAGTAGAGTCTTCCCCTCGTCGAAGAGGAGGAAGACGACGGGATGTGGTGGAGGAGCTCTCGGTGCCCCTCTCTGGGTTGCTCTGCTCTCGGTGCTGAGCAGGAGCGGATGGAATAGAATGGAATGTCTTGGGTTCTCCCTTTTCCCCTCTAGGTCTGACCTTATCCCTTATATAATGAGACAAGTTGGGTACATGGCGGTTTAGGGAGATGAGTTTATGGTCCACATGCATAGAGTCTAGGAGGGTCTTGCAGCGGCGCTCTGTGGACCGCAACGTTGTCGTGGAGCCGAAGAAGCCTTGGGCATCGTCCGGCTGCTCTGTTCTGACCCTTTGCGTGTCAGGATGTGTCGGCTTGGACTGGCCACTTGGTGGCGAAGGAGGTCGGCTCCAGGGGTTGACGCGTGGGCTCGGGAGCCGCCCAACCCCTAGAGGCTGTGGGAAGCTTGTCTTCTTGTGTCACGCCCCGTGCGTGACCCTATTGTGGAACTGGCCAGCAAGGCCATGCTCAGAGAGTGGCGTCTAGGAGCCCCCGAGCCTCGATGGCACGAGGCTTGTCTTCTTGCACCCGGGCCTTGGCTAACGTCGCAAGCCAGTAGGAGCCAAGGCCCGAGCTCGAGTGTGTTGTCAATCAAAAGCCTGAGGCCCAGGCGAGCCCCTGAGCCCTATGTGGGGGCTGCACCATGCCCAGGCTCGGTCAGGTTTCTTCGTCGGAGGGTACGCGTGAGCATACCTGATGGGTATTAGCCCCTGAGCCCCTAGGCGATCCTAGGGGGTCGATCAGGGGTCCCTTTGGTCGGGAACCATTGATCACGAGGCTTAACATACTTATATGTTAGGATCTCGTTAGGAGCCTCTGAGCCCTTTGTGGCCTCACTTGGCTTGATTCGTGATGGCGACAGAGGGCTAAATTCGATCTTCTGGTGACCCAACTAGCCATGGCAGGGACGGTTCCTGCTGACGGGAGTGTGTTGCCCTGTGTGGGGCCTTTCTCCTTGGTGTGATAGGGGCGCTTGGCTGTCGGGGCCAAGTGGTAGTGGCGCTGACACATTCTCTGTTCCTGTGTCGCATAGGTTTGTGACCCGAGCGAGGGTTCAGCGAACTCGTTTAGGAGTTACTGACTTTAGGCCTAGGGGCACCGTCCCTTCTGGTCGAGACCTGCCATGAGTCAGGTGATCGAGAGTGTTTGGGCTCTGGCTTAGGGCCACCTGATCACCCGGCGCACCACCCCTTCTGGGGGCTTCGATAGTAGGCTCCAATCCTCTCAGGAAGGCCTTCTGGGGCCGACCTTAATTCTACAGCCATAGGTCGGGGCGTGGGGAGCGTGCCAAGCTTGGGCGGGGGGCCCTCGTTGGGTCCATCGCTCAGCGGCTCCCGACATAACTCCGAGGAGTTGGTTGGTTTTGGTGGATGCTCCACTTGAGCGCCCGTCGATCGGGGGGTCGAGTTGCTCTATCTGGGGAGCTGATGCAGCCCCCGAGGCTATCATGGGGACTCCTTGTCAGCAAGTGTGGCCGCTTTTGGGCATGTCCGGTCCGCTGATGCTTTGTGCAGGTGGTTTGATGGCGTATGGGCCATCGTGCCTAACGGAGGAGTTAAGGCGTGCACTCCCACACCATCCCACTTTATCTAGGAGATGGGACGTTGGGACCATGTGGAGTGGATCTAGCAGAGGAGGAGCCACGGCACTTGATAAACATGGATCCGGGTTGTCGATGATGACTGGTGGGCCCAAGGGGATTCGGATCCCCTCAAGTCCCGCGAGGAGGTATGCGTGGAGTGGCGGCGCACTTGGTGGAAAGTGGAGTGGTGACTTGACTCATTGTCAATGCCCTCCTGACTCCGCCTTGACTACACGGCCACCATCATGCAACCGCTTAGAGGCGCGTTGCGGGGATCGAAGGGACGCCTGGCCGGTACCCCAAGGCGTCTTTAGCCTTCGATGGCTAATCGAAGGGCTCGGAGCCGCCCTTAGCACATCGACTGGGGCTATAAAGAGGGGCCCTGGGGATGTGGCACCTTCTATCCCCTCTCTGGCTCCTTCTCTTCTTCCTCTCAGATCCAACTTCTGGAAGCCATGGCAATGATGAAGTGTGACGCTTCCCTCTGAGTGAGCCTGGCTTCCTTCGCCGGGCGGTCGCTCAAACGAGGGTGGAAGGATTCCTGCGAAGAGAAGGTGATGGCGTCATGTGGAGGGGGGGTGAGAGGGTCAGTGCCAAGGGACGCTGTCCTTTCCTCGTGCACTGCCACCTTCGACGCTTGCTCGACCATTCATGCTATCGCATTTCTTTCCCGCCGCCTTCCTCTGGAGGGTGAAAGAATTCCAACGATATGGATCGCTAGGGCTTCCCTCTTTTATCAAAGGAAGAGCACCCCAGTCGCCTCAGGGGTGACCGTCCGGCTCAGAGCTAGAACCCGGCGGTGGAGTGGATGAGGACGGGGCGGGGTTATACCCCTCTGCTTTGCCCTTCGTCGTCACTGCTGCTGCAGAGCCGCTCCCGTCCCCTAGGTCGGGGGAGCACCGCCCGGGTCTCTCCGCACTTGTCAACAAACTACACAACCCCCACCATAGATTGGTAAGGGTCAGGCAAGCCGGCTCGGTTGCCGTCGCCGCGTGGGCGGTTTTATGGGGCAGCGGTTTTTGCCGCCGTATATTGTAATCGGGTCGTTCCCAATTAGTGAAATGAAATTAATTTTGTTTGTAATCTCACTGCTCGCGAGTCATGCTCAGAGACTTAGATCCCTCATTGGGATGGGCTATGACAATGATGGCCTCGGTGGCCAAGATCGCCACACCCGGGCTGCTAACGGGTAAGTCCATGAGAACCCTGGGTTTACGGTCGTTCCATAGCCCGGTCATGTCCCCTAGTGGGGAGATCCTCGGCTTCCCAGGGAGCCACTCATATAGTTCCTAAGCTCGTCTGTCGATGCTCGAGGGCTCGCTACCTCCCTCGGTGGGTCACCATGAGCAGCTCTAGGTCGGTACTTGGACATCGCATGATGGTCGGCTGGCTTTGCTTCTGAGCGTCCGGCTAGGGCCTCTGGTGCCTGACCATCAGCATCCCTCGCACTTTAGGTGCCTCAGGCAGCCTTGAAGCCCCTTGGGCCAGCCTTAGAACCCTTGGCGATGCCTCTTCTGAGGGGTCTCGCACCGGCGTGTGGCTGGGTGGCGCGATTCGATGAAGGATCGAGAGACAGAGATAGCTACGAATGAACCAAAATGAACGCAAGAGAAGGGATAGGGGACATAGTTGGTAATGCAGCGGCCTAGGCCATTCCGTTAGTGCCTTGCTGACCCTTCGCCTGTTCCTCCTACTCCGTCGGTTTGGTCCTCGCCTTGCTCGAAGGCCCTGTGCTGCAGTCCACGTTCACAGAGGGTAACAGGTGGTTAACTCAGTCGATCCTTTGACCATAGTCGAGCCACTACTAGAGTCACTCGGGTTTAAGGAGACAACAGTGAAGTCAAGCGAAGCAATAAGGTCAAGGGACAGGACATATCTTGGTTTTTGTTGTTAGAGAGGTAGGCCGGCGAAGGAGGTCAGCAGGCGGATACTAGCATGGGAGACAGTGTTTCTGGGTGGATGGCTTGGTGATGGCCTTCCTGTAAAACCCCAGGTGTTAGCCACTTGCTAAGCAAGTGGGTTTGAGCTCAAATATGACACATTAAGTGATGATCATGATCTCTAGTCCATAATCTTGAAAGTGGTGAGGGAAGTGCTGAGGTCAAATATATGAAATTGAGTCCCAACTAGAACTTGGGCAATGCACCTTTGCTTACATGTAGACCCTTTCAAAAGGTATGCTTGAGTAATGTGAAGGTGTATCTTTCATGTGTCTCACTGGAAAAGTTTCGTGAGGTTTGGAATAAAAAAGACATGAAATGATAGGTTATATCCTTACTTGAATTGCACTATTAAGTGAAGGGAAACATAGGTCATCAACCAAACCTTGCAGTCTTGCCTAAATGACTCTAGATGAACTCTACAACAAAAGTTATGAAAGGTTTATGTTGAGCAAGTGCCAAGAAATGGCTTCAATGGACCAAAAAGCATAATTTAAGCTTTATCGTGATGCTAGTTTGACCTGTGTTGACCTATCACTTAGAGTGCTTGCATGAAGCTGCACCTTAAATAAAAGTTGTAGTTAAGTTTGAGTAGAACAAACTTTGTTTAAAGGTCAAGATCTAGTTCAGTGTCTAACTTAGTCTAACAGAGCCCTCAAGTTGGAATCCATTACTGCTTTGGAGCTCGAAAAATTTCCTGTCCTCAATGGACTGAATGGTTGTTTTTAGTTTCCATGTAGCTACCATGGGGAATTAATATCTTGCAAACCAAGCTGATCTAGACCATGATCCTTTAAGAAAATTTGTAGTACTCTTGTAGCTCTCCAACATGGTGAAATTGGTTGATCGAATCGTCAAATGGTTGGAGAATTGGAGAGGGATGAAAATGGGTTTTCAGTCATACTTTTGCGGTGGTTTTTAGTCAGTCCTTTGATGATTTGAATCGGCCAGGGGGGATGAAGTGGCCGACCAGGCTCAGTTCCCGCGTGCCGTGTGTCGTCCGTGCATCAGCCTTGGGCCCACATCGCCACGCCTAGCTCCAAAAGGCCGAGCGCCCGCTCTCCCTCATGCTCCCTCTCTCCTGTTTGCTCTGTCTCTCTCGTTCTTTCCCTCTCCAACGCAGAAAGAGGTGAACTCGCCATTGCCGCCGCCATTGTAAAAATCCATCCCTGCCACCACACCTCTGTTCGATTCCACCCACTAGTAGCAGCACCATGATGCCCTCTCACTTGCCAGCATAGCGGCGACGTCCGTTGTCGCATGGAAAGGGCCCTTTTGGGCCACAGCGCCGCCGCTGCCATGGCTGACATTGATGCCGCCGAGCTAGTGCTCGTGCATGGCCATCATACCTTGCATCCCTCCCTGCTCTGTATCCCTCTCATTCCATGGTCGCCTTGGACCACTGCAGCCTGTGCGGCTTGCCGCTAGCGAGGGCAACCATCGCCGAGTCCTAATGCTGCCACTGTACGTACGAACGAGCCGCCGGAGCTGCATCCGCCGTCGGCTCCCGTACGGGCCACCTCCTGCTCAACCACGGCCACCTAATGGCATGCACGGACCCCCAGCGTGGATGCATGGCCTACCCTCGCCATACCCGGCTCCCACATCGCTGGCAATCGGCCGTCCCCGACACCCTCTGCCTCGACTCTGTACGAAGGTTGAAGAAGAGGGAGTAAAATGAATTAGAAACTTTTTGCTAGGTCCTCGTGACTCATATGAATAGTGCTCATAGGGACCTAATTGCGGGGATCTTTGTTTGTGGAAAATCCAGGGGTCTCGAGGCAAAAGTGTTTTTCTTTTCTTTTTCTATTTATGAATTAATCTGGTTGAAACTTTGAAAATGTATAGTAAATGGTAGAAAAATCGTAAAATAGCAAATGAGGACATTTTTGAATCCTTGTAAGTAGATATACACAGTTGAGTCATAATATGATATATGTTAATAGAAAGTTTCTACTGTTTTTATTTATTCTTGTAAAGTGCTTTTAGAAATGCTTTTAAGTTGGACAGATGCATATCTTGAGTTATATAAGTTCAAAAATTGTGATTCTAGTTGTGTTAATCTTATGATGATATGCTCTAGCTAGAAAAAATATTAAACATGCCAGTTGTGTACTGTTTTTATAATATTTTGATTTAATATTGTTAAATAGGCAATTTTAGCTTATTTTGCTTGTTATATTCATATCTGGAGTTGTGGTGCTCCAATTACAGTAAAGTTTTTATGCTAGGCTACTGATCATATGTGTGTGCTATGGTAAAAATTTCATATCCAGTGGATGCAGTATGATGGAGTTAGTGATTTAACTTGTTTAATGCTTGATAAATGGATTTAATTGGTTTATAAATGATTTATATATGCAAAAATATGAAATATGTTTCCTTTGCCTTTGCATGATGATGTTGTGACCTAAGTACACTTAATATGGCTATGTGTTTACAGAAAATATAGATCTTTAGATTTATCTTGCTCTCACATGTTTTCTTGCAATAGCAATTTGTCTTTTTCATAGTAATTAAATTATAAGACCTGAACATGTGAAATTTATACAGTAGACTATTGGGAGGATATGTGAGCTACTATAATTTTCTTAGAATTTACTGTGCACTTTTGATATATGTTTATTATTTCACTTAATTATCTAAATAAATTAATAAAGGCAATTAAATAAATGAATTGGGCTTGACCATGATATTTTCTAGCAGATAGGTGATGGGTACAAACTGTTGGTAACATTGGTTGCATCCAGATTCCATTTCTTATATGTAGTTAAATATTATTTTTCTCTATAATTCAATTATAGTGACAGTTTTGGACAGATTCTGTTGTTAAGCAAATTACTTGATGAAAATGATGTTTGCTGTGAATCTTGTTTATGACAAAGTTATAGATAACTTATTTATATTGCTTGTGTTAAAATTTCTTAGCATTTGTTCAAATGGTTTGTAAGATATGATGGTTCAAAGTTGGTCCTCAGAAATGTCTATTCTCTGATATTTCTAGACAGATCTGGGAAATGGTGGTGTTTGGCCTTGATAGCTGTTGAATCATGTTGAGATGATTATAATTACATTTTAGACAATTTCATAAGCTTTCTAGAAAGTCTTGTTTCATGTTTGTTGGATGTGTATAACTCTAGTTATGACCAAAACATATAGCTGTTGTTTGCAGTCCTGAAAATGACATATTCTAGTTATAGTTGTTTGCTTTGTGTGTTGCTAAGTATGGCTCATGCCTTGGATGGTGATTGAGTTAATACACCTGAGACCTTGTGAAATTTGTGTGCCATGCCTAATATACTTGCTATCTATTTATAATAAGTTGTGTGATGTTTAGTTAAATAAGTATACTAGATGAACCACGTGAAGGACGTGATGTTGGAGCCAAACCCGAAGATGGTGTTTGGTGGACCTATCCCGAAGATGTAAGGACCCTAGTGTGCATGCACAGAGTGGAGATGTTCCCCAAGGCGGTGCAAGCTAACTTAACTGGCTTGTGTAGTATCCCAGGCGAGCCCCAAATTATCAAATTGAGTTATTTATGTTTGATGCATTAGGTTGTAGCAGTTGAATGAAAACACTTGATGCATATATCTTCCTTGTCCAGATATATATATACCTTGAACCCTATGTAGGTCCAGGATGGAATATATATGCTTAGCCATGCTTAGTCAGTAGAAGTCGGGTGATTTCCTGTCACCTGCGAGATATAGGTGAATACCTGGTCACGGTTGGTTATATTTAATATCATGGAAATAACCATGTTAAACGCATGTCTAACACTTAGTTGGCTGGATAAGTCATTCCGACCGCGAAGCTGAGTAGCTCAACTCAGGCCGAGCCTTGGTAAGTGAAAGTGCGCACCCTGGTTGGTAGTAAGGATGTGCAGGGAGCCAATGGCATGAGCCCAAGGGCAGGGTAGTCCTGAACATTCTGGCAGATTGGTTGAATCTTTGAGGGTGCGGTGCTGATCAAACCCGTGAATTTAGTTCCTGAGTTGTACCAAAGGTGACCTAAGGCTGCCTTTGCGAGGTATGTCTAGGTTTTGTTTAGAAATAATTCTCCAGCTGGGTAGAAATCGATTCGAGTCACCGTCTCTCCCGGATAGTGAGAACTTGACTAAGTAGCGGTAATGTAGAAACACCTAATGGAACTTTATGGTTATGATGATGATGATGTTCTCTAATGACTACACTAAATATGGTTACTAATGCTTGTTTAGCTTAATCAAGTAATTGCTCTAGTACAGGTGCTAATCTAGAGATGCCTAAATGAATAGGTTTTAACTTGATGCTAAAGCTATAATATGCAAGTTATGTACATAAGCTTTTATATAAAATGTTGTCAAGCTAGCTCCACCCATAAAGCCTTGCATACTCCTTGGTGTCATTTATTTTTGGTTTATGACGGGTAAGTCTAGCTGAGTACTCCTCATACTCAGGGTTTATCCCACCATATTGCAGGTGCAGTTCTTGGCCTGCTGAAGATGGTGACTAACCACCGATGGGCTCGGTGATTCTGTATAGTATTCTCATCTTATGCTTTTGTCTGAGGATGTCACTTATGCTAGCAATGTATTTGGAACTTATATTATTATAATCATTTGAAAGCTATGTTGTTTTCTTTAATTGGTTTTGACACCTGAGCTTGTGCTATCTTTTGTGAACTCATTTGTAATATTATTTTCGTTGCAAGTCCATGTATGTGATGTGTATTTACTTAATCTATTATGGTCTTGGTTGTGAAGTTGATTTACCGAGGACCTTTGTGACACTCGGCAGACTACCAGGTTTATATGAGTGCAAGTATGTGCGTGTCAACGTGTTAAATGGGGACAGTCGTACTTGAACTTGTATAAATTAGGCGGTTCTATCATAGCTGGCGTCAGAGCAAGATTAAGCATAATACTGTTATGTACATAGTTTTAAAAACAAAGTTTTGGTTTTAAAAATCCTATTTTGACTAAAACTTTAGCTATAGGCAAATTTGTCAAAACTAATTTATAAAACTATGCTAGCGACAACCTCCAGTTAAGCCCAATTAAAGACTACTAGGTGGCTTTAAAGTAAGACTGACTTGGGGGTTTTTTACTTATTTAATTTAATTCTTGCATTGTCGCACCTATGCCCAGGTAACAAGGTAAATTGACGAGTGGCATGACCACAATTGTGAGCATGCGGTCGGGGAAAAGCTAGCTTTGATAAGATTGTATATGCATGCTTGCATGTGTGTATGGTGCGTATTTAATTATGGGTAGCGAATTTAGTGATCGGGTACGTATAGAAGCATATATATTGGGATATATATATATATATATATATATATATATATATATATATATATATATATATATATATATATATATATATATATATATGAAAGTATTTAGTTTACTACTTTCAAATATATTGTTGCTCTTGAACATTCGACCTAGAGACCAGACCTTTATTTCTACTCATATATCATGTGGGGTTGAGCTGAAATAAAATTCTTCTGCAGGTACGCTAACCACGAATGCGTAGATTAAAAGTAGCTGATGACTAGCTATATATTGAGAGAGTACGTGTTATGCCACCAATATAAAACATGATTGCCAGCTTAGGTTGGCAATGTTGTGAGGACGAATAGGACAAAGCATGCGCCATCATGATTGTTACTTTATGCATAACTATGCTTCCCTCCCATTTGTTCTAATAATAAGTAACTTATGATCGATGTGATGTTACTATCTTCTTTGTGTGAAGCTAGGCAAAATACCTTATTCCATGCTGCTTGAATAGTTGTGCTTGAAGATTGTGTGTGATTAGCTTTGCCTTGTATGTTTGCTTACAAAGGAATTAGATGACAAGTTAGTAGCTAGCAGAAACTTTAACCTCTTGGAAACTAAAACCTGTAGTGATACCTTGTTAGAAGCCTGTACATGTTTTCTTTTAAATATAATGTTAGGTTCTTCCTTTCAAGTTATCTTCACATTGGGTCCTTAGCTATATATGTGGTTGCTTGCTTTCTAGGTGTTATCATGAATTGTGTAACCTCTTACCCTCGGTGAGTGCATGAGTTGTTATCAAGCCTTATCGTTGTGCTCATCTCATAGTTGCCTTTAAGTAGTCCTCCTTACTTAAAAGACATGAACCTACGTGTGGGTTTGCTAACCTCACCTTGCTGAGTTCTCTCGAATGCTAACTCTTGCCTATGGTATGTCCATGTGCCTGTTGGTGAGGCCCTGCCCAAAACCCTTTTGGACCCCTTTGTTACCTATCTTAAAAAAATCATCTTGTCCCAAAAGACTTGATCATATCCACATGCTTAGTAGCACATCCCGCATTGTGATCCTTGTACGTAGAACAAATGTGTTGTGTTGCTACAAATGAATGCTTGTGATGTGTGAGCTTTGTGCTTAGTAATAGTTGCTTAAGCTATTTTGATTAAGTTTCTCAAATGCTTGCCCAAGGCCATAATGTATATGTGGGTGTGTTATTACCTAGGTAGTGCCATAGTTGTCACCTCTTTTGTCCTCGGTGGGCATACGAGTGTTGAAGAGCCTTATCCTAGAACAAAACTCAAGTTACGTTAATCCCATGGTTGTGTCTCCAATTAGGTTCTCTCCCATAGAAGCCTAAGCCTGTACACGTGGTTGCTAGACCCTTAAATGTTTGCCTATGCCATGGATGTTCCACACCCTTTTTGTGAATGCCCTTGTTTGATTGACCAACCAAGTTAAGTCCTCGTCAACACATGGCTATGACCATGGTTGTTGTTTACCAATTATGGAGACCATACCCAAATCCATGTTAGACCTCCCGGTTGCCTCTCCCAAAGGTGAGCTAGTGTAATATAATCTCTCTTTGCCATGGCCTCGGAATCTTTTACTTGCAATTCATGTAGCTACTTTATAAATTTAATCTCTAATCGGTATATCAGTTTTGCCCTTGAAGTTTGCGAAATTCATCTCTAACTTCCCAAGTCTCTAAATATTTATCAGTCTTGATCTCATGTTGTTGCCGAGCATGATCGAATCTCATTCCGTCTGGTAATCACCTTGGTGGACGCAAGGCATGCGTGAAAATTAAAGCAAGAATCTCGTGCTCAGTTGTCTTCGACAATTAAGCTATGTTCTCTTATGCTATGTTTTGATCTTCGGATCGCCTCCTTGTTGATTCCTAACCTTGTGACTACCTTTATTTGCTATCCATCCTTTGCATAATACTTGTTCATACAACTCAATCTGTGCCACTTGAAAATTTCCCATTGGGTGTATGTTTAGTAATGGTGTCACGATTAGCATTCTACGGTGCTGCGACGAAACCGAGAGCCTCCTGTAGGTGCGCACAAAAGGTAGTACTACTCGGCACGCACTGGTATCGAGGTTGCTAGTCATGATCCATTAGGAAACAACAACCAATGTGTTATCTTCTCATGATCTTTTTTTCCTTGGTTATCTCCCCATATCTTATCAGAAGATCCATATATCTGACCAAGAGTAGTAGAGCTTCTTTCTGAAGTTGCGAAGAGGATGACCTTTGAAGAACAGGTCACAGACGTAAACATTAACAGACTACAAGAGGTGGTAGACCTGTGACTCTGCTTGACTATCCCTATAAGGACGTCGGCCTTCTAGTGAGTAACTTATGTCACCACTATTGGATCAAAAGGGCACACAACACTTAATGTTGGACAAGTTATTAGTTGGATAAGAATCGATCATCACATGGTCTTTTTGGCTTGGCTATCCAAGTCTTGATCATTATGTGCATGCAGATCGCACAATTGAGATCAACTATCTTTGGTGTGATCCCTTGTCTGCTGACTTTGATGGCGACCATTTGTTATGCATCAACCACGATTGTTGTCATCAAGAGTCAAGGATTGGAATTTTTAGTGTTGAGAGACAACTGATTAGTTACCAATAGGAAGGTTAATCTCTAGCTAGGTAACGACTCTTTGGTAGCTATGAAGGCTATGTCTCACAGAACAATGTTAAGCAAGGAAACAGCAAAGCCGTTCAACAATGCAAGTACCACTTTCTTTGCCAGACCCTGTGTCGTCAAGTCAAATCCATCTTGGACAATGTGCAGATAGTACAAGATATTGTATCAGCTAAGTAGAGAACTAGAGAAAGCATGTCCCTAGTTTCGGTCAGCATCATTATGTATCTAGTGCTATCAAAGGATTTGTTCAGGACTCTTTTGTGATGAAGCACAAAAGGATAGTCAGAAATGGTTCCTTATCTATATAGAATGGTCCCCCCACATGGAGTATACTTTGTGCCCCACGAAAACAGCCCACAAGTCCAATGCTTGTGCATCATCAAGTTGGTGTCTAGATCAACGGTTAAAATTGTTCACTGAGAAACATGTGAGGAAAACCCTAGCCTCCATCCTCAGCAAGAAAGCTGCTGCTGTACGAAGAATGAGAGAGTGCAGAACACACACCACAATGAGTGAGGCAAAGAAAAAAGAACGAGAAATTCGTCTAAATTTCATGACACAACACTGGTTATCTTCAAGCCAGTGATTAGTGACTCAAACATGGTTGGATTGGCCCCAAACTTGGTGATCTCATTCCTTTCTTAGGACACCTTGATGTCTTAAGTTGGTTTGAGGATTAGTTGAGTAAAGCATCAGATTTGACATATGTTTTGTTAAGTTCGGTTCGCTGCAATTTCAGAACAGAGCAATTTTGGTAGATGATTTCTTTGGATAGTCAAACGCGTCTGTTTGAGCTGAATTTTGGTCAGTAGTTAGAGGACTCTTGGATATATAGGCCTACCAAAATTTGTGCACAATTGAGTAGTGCTTTGTGAGATATGAATAGAAAACCAAAGAGTACAGAATCTGCAATTTTTCTGTTGACTGCGATCATCCCTCATATTAGAAGGTTGTGCTTGTAATTGATGCCAAGATTAGCAACATGGTCAATGTATTGCCATTAGATAAGCCTTTAGATGCCTAGAGGAGACTATTTGCGCCCCTCTGTGCCTTGCTTTTGCCTCTCCTATCAATAGTGTTCGAGCAGTCAAGGTGTTCTACAAGTCAATTTGTACCCTTGCGAATCGTAAGCAATTTGAAAGGTGTCAAGCAACAGATTTCAGATTATGATTTTTAGATATTGATTGACCTTAGAAAGGAAGCCTCAATGTCAAAAGTAGTCCAACAAGGCTAGTTTTGCTACAGTGCAAGTCCAACCAACTTATTGTGCAACTACACCATGAAGGAAATTGTACTCAACCTGCTTGGTAGTAAACTTTTTCTCTAGTTTGGTGAATACTTGCAACCTTTGTTGTCCTCCAGGCCTCGCTATCATCCTTCTTCAGTAATGTTTCCAATGCTGACATGCCCTTTGGTACCTTTCATGTGTTTTTACGCAAGAGGTTGCATTAGATTCAACCCGATAACTATTGCCTTTTGGATACGAGAATCTCCTTAAGTAATGATTGTAAAAAATGCTAAACCAACAGAGTCAACTATCATATTCACCATTCACTCAACAGACTTAGATAATACAGTGTTGTTATCAGAGAAGGAGAACTGCACACATGGAACATTATGTACCTTTCCATCAGTTGGCAATTGAGTGATTGAGCAACTATGACCGGCATAGGCATTGTCTGTGGGTAGTCAGTTTCTCACAACATCAGAGGATGGAGGTCCTGGGTGCCTATCTATCCCCATCTATGTTGGTTAAGGACCAATTCACTGTACGTCCTCATGTCATGTTGAACGCATGCCTAACACCTAGTTGGCCGGATAAGTCATTCCGACCGCGAAGCCGAGTAGCTCAACTTAGGCCGGGCCTCGGTAAGTGAAAGTGCGCACCCTGGTTGGTAGTAAGGATGTGCAGGGAGCCAATGGCATGAGCCCAAGGGCAGGGTAGTCCTGAACATTCTGGCAGATTGGTTGAATCTGTGAGGGTGCGGTGCTAATCAAACCCATGAATTTAGTTCCTGAGTTGTACCAAAGGTGACCTAAGGCTGCCTTCGCGAGGTATGTCTAGGTTTTGTTTAGAAATAATTCTCCAGCTGGGTAGAAATCGATTCGAGTCACCGTCTCTCCCGGATAGTGAGAACTTGACTGAGGAGTGGCAATGTAGAAACACCTAATGGAACTTTATGGTTATGATGATGATGATGTTCTCTAATGACTACACCGAATATGGTTACTAATGCTTGTTTAGCTTAATCAAGTGATTGCTCTAGTACAGGTGCTAATCTAGAGATGCCTAAATGAATAAGTTTTAACTTGATGCTAAAGCTATAATATGCAAGTTATGTACATAAGCTTTTATGCAAAATGTTGTCAAGCTAGCTCCACCCATAAAGCCTTGCATACTCCTTGGTGTCATTTATTTTAGATTTATGATGGGTAAGTCTAGCTGAGTACCCCTCGTACTCAGGGTTTATTGCACCATGTTGTAGGTGCAGTTCTCGACCTGCTAAAGATGGTGACTAACCACCAGTGGGCTCAGTGATTCTATATAGTATTCTCATCTTATGCTTTTGTCTGAGGATGTCACTTATGCTAGCAATGTATTTGGAACTTATATTATTGTAATCATTTGAAAGCTATGTTGTTTTCTCTAATTGGTTTTGACACCCGAGCTTGTGCTATCTTTTGTGAACTCATTTGTAATATTATTTCCATTGCAACTCCGTGTGTGTGATGTGTATTTACTTAATCTATTATGGTCTTGGTTGTGAAGTTGATTTACTGAGGTCCTTCGTGACCCTCGGCGGACTACCGGCTCTATATGAGTGCAAGTATGTGTGTGTCAACGTGTTAAACAGGGATAATTGTGCTTGAACTTATATAAATTGGGCACTGTCACACTTCCCTCATGGGGAAAGGTCAGACCTCACTTCGATTGGGTTGACCCTTTCTGGGGGGCCGAGCGCTTGGATGGAGGGGCCAGCCAAGCTATTGTCACCGCCAGGAGTCTTGGCCGCCTTGTCGATGCTCGGTTAGTCGAGCACCGCTGTCGCCTTGGCTACTCCTTTCACCGGCGCTCTTCATGTGTTGCGGCTAGGGCTGTTGGGAGCATAGGGGGCGATGAGCGTGGCCACTTGGTCGACGTAGTCCTACTCATAGTAGTAGGCTTGCTCAAAGCTGCCCTCGACGGTGATGATTCCCTTTGGGCCGGGCATCTTGAGCTTTAGGTAGGTGTAGTTGGGGATAGCCATGAACTTGGCGAAGCACGGTCGGCTCAGGAAAGTGTGGTAGACACCAGGGAATTCAAGCACCTCAAAGATGAGCGTCTCCTTGCGGAAGTTATCTAACTAGCCAAAGGTGGCGTTGAGCCAGATGCGCCCAAGGGGCATGGCCTCCTTTCCTGGGATGATACCATAGAACGGTGCCTTGCTAGGGCACAGGCTACTCCATGGGATGCCCATCTTGTTGAGGGTGCTGGCATAGAGTATGTTGTGGTTGCTGCCCTCGTCCATCAGCACCTTGGTGAGGTGCGTGGTGCCCACGATCGAGTTGACCACGAGCGGGTAGCGCCCTGGGTGTGGAACGCAATCGGGATGATCCTCTTGGTCAAAGGTGATGGCCATCTAGGACCATCGGAGCCATGTCGAGGCGGTGAGAGTGTGGATGACGTTCTCCTCCTACTTGTTGATGCGACGCTGTCAGTGGGATTCGTATGCTTGGGAGCCCCTGAAGATCATGTGGCAACGATCAGCCTTAGGAAACTCGACTTCGTCCTCTAGGGCAGCGTCCGTCGGCTCACTGGCCTTGTGGGTAGGCTTCTGGGCCTTGCCCTGCTGGGCGAGGGTGCCACGGATGTATCCCCTGATGGTGGCACAGTCTTTGAGGAGGTGCTTCGCCTATCCCCCGTGGAACGGGCAAGGGGCCTCAAGCACCTTCTCAAAGTGCTCGGGGCGTGCGCCACGCCGCGGGGCTAAGGTCTGGTGGCAGGGTTTGCCACGGCCACCATCTTCTCCCCATGGTGCTTCTAGTCCTTGTTCCTCTTGTTGCGGCGGCGCTAGGACGGGGTGGGATCATCACCGCCGTCTCCACCACTGAGATGGCCGATGGCCTTGGCCTTATCGCTGAAGTTGGCCCTGATAGGCTGCTCACTAGTGGCGTACTAGGTGGTGACATCTAGGAGCTCCCGCGTCATGCGCAGGGTCTCACGACTGAGCGCATGGACGAGAGCCTCGCAGGTCATGACACAGACAAAGGAGTGGATCACGTTGCTGTCGGTGATGTTGGGGAGCTCATTGCGCTTCTTGGAGAAGCACTAGATGTACTCCCGAAGGGTCTCGTTGGCCCTCTACCTATAGTTACGGAGGTCCTAGGAGTTACCTAGGTGGGTGTAGGTACCTTGGAAGTGGCCGATGAAGACCGAACGGAGATTGGCCTAGCAACGGATGCTACCGGGCTCGAGCTGCTCGAGCCAAGCTCTGGTCAAGCTCGACAGAAGTAGGGGAAGGTACTAGATGGCAAAGTCATTGTTTGACCCCCATCCTTCAGGCGAGGCGGTAGTCCTCGAACCTATGGTCTGGGTTGGTCTTGCCATCGTACTTGGAGATGTGCATTAGTGGCCAAAAATGCCTAGGGTAGGGAGCTGCCCGGATCACTACCCCGAACGCTAGGGGACCGAAATGATCTAGGGCGGCACCCCCACCTCATCACTCAGGGGTACGGGACTGCGCCTGAGTGTGGTGCCTGGCCTCAATGGTGTCGACGTCGTGGTCATCGCCAATCCGGTGGCGCGCGGGGGGACGCAGAGGAGAAAGGTCATGCCTTTGCTCCTGGTGAGGCTTGGCACCCCAAGTGTGTGGTCGGTCAGAGCTGTTACCGTAGGTGTCGCCATTGCTCCCCACCCTGCCTGTGAGGCGTGAGCGTCAAAGCGGTCCCTGTTGGCGATGGTCGTTGGCTAGGATGGCCTAGAGAGCGTGGCGCGATGCCGGGAGGCAAAACTCTTGGCCTGCTGCTCGAGGGCGATGCGGAGGAGCCGCTTTGCCTCATTTTGCCGCTCATTGGTCTTTGGGTCCGGTGTGTTAGAGATGTCCTCCAGCTGGAAGGCGGCGGCCGCCATGTTGTAGGCTGCACGGGGAAAGCAGAGGCCACTAGGAGCCCTCGTGCGGGCATCGTCATCATCACCGAGAGGGTGCGTGGCTCGTTGTTGTGCAAGGTCCTGCCTTTGGCGCTAGAGCTCTGCCTCAGTGGTCTCCAGGTCCACCTACCGAGCTCACAGGCGTTCCTCCTTCTCCTGAAGGTAGGCCGATCGGCTGCGGGGACTGTGGTCCGGTGGCGTGCGCCTAGGTGCCTCCTTGGAAAGAACCTCACCATCAATGTGGTAGCACATGCAGGGCGAAGCGTAGCAGTCGATGTCGGAGTTGTTCTTCGGGCCATTCCCTGAAAGGATCTCGAGGAAGGTGCGCAGTGAGGGGACGTCGGTCCCAGCCATGCTGGAGAGGATGGTGCTCCTTAGCGCATCACGGCTGATGAGGTGCTCTAGCTCTAGCTAGAAGGATGTCGCCACATTTTGGATCCCAAAAGGCAGGTCTAGGAGGTAGTACCAATAGAAGCGGTCAGGTGGCGGGAGCACCTCACTGGTGGCGATCTCGTGGTGGACGTTGGCCAACATGTAAAACATCTGGCAGTGGTCCGACACGGTGGGTTTGGGCCCTGACCGCATCGGATCTATTGGGCCAGAACCTCGAGATCTGCTCCCAGAAGTCCCCTCGGAGGGGGCAACGTCAGGGGCTCGTTGCCCGCCGGTGCGGCCCCGTGGAGTGGATGAAGCTCACCATAGCAATCGGCGACGT
Source organism: Saccharum hybrid cultivar R570 (assembly GCA_038087645.1). Taxonomy (NCBI): domain Eukaryota; kingdom Viridiplantae; phylum Streptophyta; class Magnoliopsida; order Poales; family Poaceae; genus Saccharum; species Saccharum hybrid cultivar. Next base: position 26,174,413 of record JAQSUU010000066.1, on the reverse strand, counting down.
AGGCTAGGCTCCCAAAGTTCGGGACCTGGCCCGAAGCGAAGGTGTTGGCCATGACGGAGAACTCGTCGGGGAAGCGGACACCACCATCTGGGGCGGCACCTCTTGCTCTAGCAACGAGGCGGGTAGCTTCGGCCACCGCCCACCGTAGAGCCTGAATCACACTTGATGCTGCCCCCTTCCTAGCGCGCCAGCTGTCACAGGGTCAGAACCGTGGCAGGCATAGTTATTCGAGTCGGTGTCAGAGTACAAGTCTCCAGTGGCTTGGGTGGACTCAAGAACACAAGAATCACAGAGAGGATGCAACGGTTTATCCTGATTCGGGTCAATCGATGCCCTACGTCTAGCAGTTGATGATCCTTATACTCAAAAGTACCCAAAATCAGGGAGGGAGTTACAACAGAGTGTAGAGAGATTTGGTAGGGGGTTAGCTTCGGTGCTAATCCTAAGGTTGCCTCACCGCCCGTGGAGTCTTTCCCTCATTGGAGAGGAGGTAGACGACGAGATGCGGTGGAGGACCTCTTGGTGCCCCTCTCTAGGTTGCTCTACTCTCGGTGCTGAGTAGGAGCGGATGGAATGGAATGTCTTGGGTTCTCCCTTTTCCCCCTCAAGGTCCGACCTTATCCCTTATATAACGAGATAGGTTTGGTACATGGCGGTTTGGGGAGATAAGTCTATGGTATACATGCGCCGGAGTACAGGAGGGTCTTGCAGCGGCGCTCTGTGGACCGCAGCGGTGTCGTGGAGCCGAAGAAGCCTTGGGCGTTGTCCGGCTGCTTTGTTCTAACACTCTACATGTCAGGCTGTGTCGGCTTGGACCGGCCTCCCCTAGGTAGATGTTCTAGAGTCTTCTTGGCGGTGAAGGAAGTTGGCTTCAGGGGCTAACACGTGGGCACGAGAGCCTCCCAGTACCTGGAGGCCATGGGAAGCTTGTCTTCTTGTGTCACGCCCTGTGCGTGACCCTGTCGCGAAAGTGGCCCCACAAGGCCACGCCCAGAGCGCAGCGTCTGGGAGCCCCTCGAGCCTTGATGGCATGGGGCTTGTCTTCTTGCGCTCGGGCCTTGGCTGGCGTTGCAAGCCGGGCAGGAGCCAAGGCCTGAGCTCTAGTGTGTCATCGATCAGGAGCCTGAGGCCCTGGCGAGCCCCCGAGCCCTGTGCGGGGGCTACGCCGTGCCCAAGCTTGGTCAAGTTTCTTCATTGGAAGGTGCGCGCGAGCATACCCGATGGGTATAGCCCTTGAGCCCTTGGGTAATCCTAGCGGGGTCGGTCGGGGGTCCCTTTGATCAGAAACTATTGATCCCGAGGCTTAACATATCCATATGTTAGGATCTCGTTAGTGTTATTTTCTAAATTCAATGGTGAGGATAATACAAACAGCAAGAGAGCACATTAGCATGTTTCTTACTCAATTCAGTGAAGCTAGTACCATGGAACATACGAGAATTTGTAACTATTCATTATCTCTTACTGTTCCTGCTTTCTCATGGTTTTCTTCTTTGCAACCTTGCTCCATTGGTTCTTGGGCACATTCAGAGAAAAAATTACGAACATTTTTACAATGGAAACAATGAGTTTAAATTGTCTAATTGGATGTTAGTTAAGCAAGGGCGTGACGAGTCCATCCTTGATTGCATTAAAAGATTTAGAGACATTAAAATCCTATGGTTTAATCTGAATTTTTTGAAAAAGAGCTTGTTCATTTTGTTTTTGTTGGTGTGCGCTCTAATATTAAAGAAAAGCTAGAGCACTTTGAGTTTTTGTTTGTTAATCAATTGTTGCAAAACGTTTCAGCCATTGAAAGCCCAAATAATTCTAGAGAATCTCACGACTAACATCATACCATTTTGCATGCTTTTGATTATCATTGCGAACACATGGTTCATATGTGCCCATGTATGTCGAGTTGTGATGAGTGATTGTCAGGTAGGCTTCGGTTGAGTTTGAGCCTAAACCAAGCGTGAGGTTGTGTGCAACATGTCTCTTGGCTGTGTTGGTGTGCAGGTGTGGCGCACAGATACGGTCAACGGCTAAGGAGAAGGTCACTAGAGACGTGTTGTGCCGATGGATCGAGAGCGGTGAAGGATGGACTCAGGCTTGGACCAAGGGTCCAAGGTGGTTGGAAGACTAACCTTAGGTGGCTGACACTTGAGGACATTGATTGACGAGCAAGAGCACAAGTGGAGGAGTAAACCATGTTGATCAAGTCAAGACGACGGTTGACCAAGTCAAGCGGAGGTGAAAGAGGACATGGTGATCGTGCGATCAAGGATGAAGGTGACACATGTCGAGATCGTGGAGGAGGCGTAGCGAATACACTTCTCCAAGGGGTTTGGAGGTTTGGGCCTCAAAACCACCGGCAAACGGTTTCTTGGGTTTGGGCCTCAAAACCCGGTTAGAGTAAGGTATGGACTTGGAGGTGGCATGTGGTGTCGTCACGAAGCTTGCATCGAGGTGAAGCAAAGTCATGAAGAGCACGTGGCCGTCAGATGCACAAATCTAAAGTTGGACTACTTTGCCCCTCGGTTAAGTAGTTCAGCCAAAATATCTAGGGGCTTTGTTGGGAATGTGTAATTAGCCTATAAATAAGATAGGAGGCTGCCCCAACCCAGCCATCTCTCAAGCATTTCATTTCCTGCACTTCTGTTTAGGTGTCAGGTTGGTAGTTTCGGGATCTAGTTTTGTGTATTGTGAGAGATCCACAAATGAGAGCCTGATAGCTCTGTCTGTGTTCATTAGTGTAATACCAAACCTTGTGCAACTTGATCTTGCTGCAATAAACAAGTTGACCTCTGCTATCCTTGTGTCAAGATCTTTGGATTTGCTTGGTTTTGGATTTTTTCCCTTCTAGTTCCCTCTTTTTGCTCCTTTGATAGATTTTGGTTTCTTGAGCTTTCGAGGTCATTTGGGATGGATGGATACGTGCTAGGACCTTAGAGGAACATATCTACCAAGTGATTTGGTCAAATTCCTCACGAGCACGAATTTAAGGGATTTTGAGGAAAGTTGAGAAAACCCCAATCTTGGACAGAGTTTTTTCGATCTGCGGAGTTTCCTTGATCTTTTGGAATTAATATTTTTTGGGATAATTTGTAAACATCCGTAGGAACATCTCCACAAATTTTGAGCTCAATCGAACTTCGTCTGAATGTATTTTATATTTTTGGAGTTTGATTTTGGGGTGTCGAAACTGCCAAATTAAAGTAGGCTAGGCTTCCATCTAGGTTAGCCCAGGTTGGCATCCCGGCTAGGCTTGGTTTGCATCTAGGCCAGGCCGGATTTGCTGTGTAGGGGTGGTAATCTAGGCCAGCCCGACCCCGCTACCTGGCTAGGCTGACTTTCATGTAGAGTTTGCTTCTCCAAGGACTTTTTGAGCTCTGGGTGTCCATTTTCAGATCTGCTTCTTTCGTGAGTTCTCTGAGGTTGTCAGGAAGTTTTTCAAGTCATCAAACCACCAGTTGGTTAAGGTGATTTTGCGTTGGGCTCTTGCTTCATTTTGATTGAAGAGGAGAGCTTGATTTTCGGGTTTTAGAGAGTTTCAGTCGTGCTCCTGGTTTTCTGCTGTGACGAGTGTCCCACTATGTTTTCTGGTCATCCCAAAGGGCAAATAGTCACTAGTTGGCTCGATGGTATTTCACTTGTAAGATTTGGAGTTTTTGGAGGGTTGTTTAGGACAGTGGACATCAGAAGAAATTTCTCCCATTCACTCCCCCTTGGTCGCCTTTCTCGGTCCTTCAATCATTCTGATAGCTTCGATGATGAAACTAAATTTTTTTTATTGCTGAATTTATATGGCCAGCACAATCTAATTTAGTTCGATGCTCTTCCCTCAAGCTGATTCACAAGAATCCACAAAGTGGAGATGAAATTTATATTTTATCATCCTAGTGTGATTGTATCTTTGATGAGATGTTGAACAGTGGGTACATTAAATTGTCACATCATTTCCAGCCACTTGGTGAGTTGAAGCACCATGCATATTGTAAGTGGTATAATTATGCTTCTCATGCTACTAATGACCACAATGTTTTTCCATGGCAAGTTCAATCGACCATTAGTAAAGGATGATTGAGTCTATTAGAAATGCAGGTTGATATAAGGACCTTCCTAACCAACACTTTAGAATTGAAAAATCCTACTATCCCAGTTCAGCCCAATCAATCTGAATCTACTACTAGAAAAAAAAGTATGATAATTGATGATCCTAGAGAAGATGACAAACCATGTTCGAGAGGCCTATGGATGGCCAGGAGAATATTAAAATGATAATCAAGTCTTCTAGGCTCGCGGGTGAAACAAAAACTACTGTGGGAAAGCAAAACGAAGATGTTATTGCTGTTGTCTAGGGAATTAAATAGCAAAAAACAATAAGGTTATTGGCCTAGTTAAGGTGGATCAAAGACCATTGTGCACGCACAAATCAAGGCAATCAGAGGTTGGAACTTGAAAGGCCAATAATATCAAGAATTCTAGTAAGGAGGTGCTCTCAATGAGCTTTTGACCGATTTATGAACAAATATACTAAGCAAAAGGTGGATTAGATGAATCAACCCATAAAAAAAGTCTGATGGTCGCCGAAGCAAATTTATGTGCTTAAGAAGGAGATTACTGCTGATCCTATTAAGTCAAGCAAACATTAATGATAAAGGGCTCTATGTAAGTGCCGGTTAATGAAATTGATGAGCCGATTGTTGTTGAAAATCTAGCTCAATCCTTTATGCAAAAAGAGGAAGTAGGAGCTGCTGCAAGTAAATATGAAGCCAAGAGTAGAGTATTTCCAACAAAGATGGTGCTCTTTGTCCTTGGCCAAGGTGCAACAACACATGTTTCAGCATGCTTGTAAGAAAATAAAGCAACAAGCCTAGAGTCGCTTGAAATACAGCCAATATATACATAGCGCAGGAGGGCGGCTTGGCGCAGCAACGCAGTGTTGAGGCGGGTGCAACAATAAAACGTGTTTGCAGGCTGAATACCAAGTCTAAGGCAGTGTTTGTTGACTGCATACCATGGTCCAAAGGCAGCGACTGAAAGATGCCTTCTAAGCTGAGATGAAAGACAACCTTTGGATCTGACTTGGAGGGCAGAGAGATGACGAGAAAGCTATAATGCGACTTTACGTTGGTAAGTTAGGAAATTTGAGTCCGTAGGAGATAAGGTGAGATGAGAAGACAATGGTGAGCGTAAAATCAAGTGGCACACGAGGGTCGTAAAAGTTAGAGCAATAATTTATATGGCATAACTTTTTTTTAGTGACGATAGTAGATATGAGATTTAGAACTTTTTAGTGGCACGTAACTACGTAAGGAATGGCCTCCATAAATAAACTCCTTCACTGATACCATTCCACAGAACGCTCACCCACTATTCCTCAGTCTCCACCTTCGTCGTCCATGTCGTCCCAGCAGCTGTGGACGGCTCCCGCCAAGCCGGAGGCGCCACCGGAGTTCCTGTGCCCGATCACGCTAGACCTTATGCAGGACCCTGTCGCGGCGCCCACTGGCATCACCTACGACCGCGCCGCCATCGAGTCCTGGCTGCTCGCCGGCGGCCAGCGCACATGTCCTTTGACACACGGCGAGCTCAGCGCGGGAGACCTCGTCCCCAACCACGCTCTCCGCCGCCTCATCCAGGACTGGTACGCCACTAACCGTTGCTGCTGCAGAGTCGATCGGGTCTCCGCAACGCCCGAGGAGGCCGCCGTCGCCGAGCTCCAGGGCGCCACGCGCGCAGGCGACGCCGAGCGGTGCGCTGCCGCAGCGCGCGGGGTCCGGCGACTCGCCAGGGTGGCCGAGCAGAACCGGCGCCGCCTCGAGTCCGCCGGCGCGGCGCGCGCTCTCGCCGCGGCGTTCACATTCTTTGCGGGCACCGCCGATGCTGCGGCCGCCGCTACTGACGACGTCCTCGACGTCGTGCTGGCAGCGCTGGCGCTCGTGATGCCGATGGACGAGGAGGCCATCCTGGTCGTGGGCTCGTCCATCGCGTCCGTGGCGCGGCTGGTCGCCGTCGCCGCGAACGGCGACCTGCACAGGAGGCTGCAAGCCGTGGTGGTAATCAGAGAGGTCGTCTCGCTCTCAGCTTACAGTGGTGCCGCGGGTGCTACGATCGATCTGAGCGCGAACGCCGAGGCCGTCGCCCAAGTATTGGTGAAGACGATCAGAGACGGCATCTGCCCGCTGGCGACCAGGGCGTGCCTGGTCGCGGCGTACCACCTGGCGTGCACCGGCGAGAGCGCCGCGGCGCGCCTCGCGTCGGCCGGGATCGTGACGGTGCTCGTGGAGCTCCTCGTCGACGCTGACAAGAGCACGGCCGAGAAGGCTCTCGCCGCGCTCGATGCGGCACTGGCGTCCCGCGACGGGAGAGCGTGTGTCCGTGCCGACGCGCTCGCCATGCCCGTGCTGGTCAAGAAAATGTTGTGGGTGTCCGACGCGGCCACCGCGCTCGTCGTGTCCGCGTTGCTGCGCATCTGCAAGAAATGCCCGGAAGACGACGCGGTGGCGGGGGCAGCTAGGCGGCACGCCATCGTCGAGGCGCTGCAGCTGGGCGTCCTCCAGAAGGTGCTGTTGCTTCTGCAGGCTGGGTGCAGAGAGGAAACGAAGGAGAATGCTACTGAGCTGCTGAGGTTGATGGTCAGGTATCAGGGCAGAGCGGAGTGCTGCGTGGACGCCATGGATTTGAGAGGGATCAAGAGAGAGACTGCAATTTTGACAGGATAGTTAGTTTTCTGTGAATATATATGGCATAAGAAAACAGGTTTATATATATACATATATATTATTAGCTAGGAAACAGCATGTCCTATTATATGTATATATCACAAATGAAGGAAGTTGTATATATATATATATATATATATATATATATATATATATATATATATATATATATATATATATATATATATATATATATATATATATATATATATATATATATTGTAATGGCTATTGGCTACCAAATGTTCTTTAACCTGCTAGAATTGAAGACCTGAGAAATCCAACTTCTTGTATAACCTGGGCAAAATATATGAAAAATTATAATTAAACACCCTCTGAAGATTTGTGTACAAAATGGACAAGCATTTGCACGAGTTCATTGGCACGATTCCGATGTTTGTCCTTACTCCAGGAGCCTTTGTTTTGTTTTGTAATGGACGGCATGAGAATTGCCATATGAATTATAAATTAGAATAGAACAAAAAACACGACATATTTGTCATCCTTGCATATTGGTACATCGTAGGTATTGACATATTGTGAGTTTGTCATCAAGGATTTCAAGAAATACAGTCAAGTTTATTTTTTCTTTTATTTTGTGATGCGAAGATATATAAGATACTATTATTCATAGTTTTTTTTTCCGGTTCTTATTCTTGGAGTCCAGTCTCAGTAAGCGGAAAGTTCAGTTGTTCCAGTCTACTATGTTCATAAGGCAGCAGGCATCCCGCATCCCATCATCGCTACCAGACTGGCATTACCGTCTACGTACGACATTCAAATGCATGGAAGATAACGACGGATGTTCTGTTCTTCGTTCAAACAAAATGGCTTGGAATAGTCCGCTAAGAATCCAGTCAATGGTCACGTCATCACATCAACATCCACTTATTGTTCCTATTGTTGTGCATGTCAATCAAACTAGATCCCTTTGTCCTATACTTGTCAAGTTGTTATTCTTTATCTAAACTTCCGAACCATTCCACTACCGCTGATGCTGAGGCTGAGCAGTTCCTCACATAACCATGTTTTTGAATTTTGATTGAAAGAAAAACTATGGTCATAAATAAAGAGGCAACTAAACTTTCAGTTCAAAGCACTGCACCGTCCGATTATTACAAGTTTGCATCACAAGACTGAAAACATCACATGACCCATGATGATGAGTGATAAAAACACAATGAACCACCAAAAGGTCGATGAGGAAGTTAAGCACGTGGCCATATATGAAACTGATAGATTAGGGAAACAAATTATATACGTCATAAGGTTTTCTTAAAAGCTGATTCATTGAACTCATTCTGCACCCGGCCAGTCATCAGGAAGAATAATTCAAACCAGAAGAACACCATTGCTCATCACGCACGCTGTATATTCCCATCGTTACATTATTGTACATGCCCGTCCAACTGGATTCGGTTTGTCCTATGGTTTCCAATTTAATTTGTTGAACAGTTCCAATACCTCCGGGCAGTTGAAGACAACCATGTTTGATTGAAAGAAAAAATAAAATTAGTATAACCACCTCACCTGCCTCGCTCATTAATCACCCTGCAAAGCTGGCTGTCTATGGTCGTATTTTCGAGTCAATTTCTGCCGCCTGATGGACACATGCACTTTCATTTCTTTCCCAGTCTTATCCGCGCATATATCATGGCTTATACGGCTATACCTGGACCCATTATTATTTGTCATTGTCACACAGTGCATTCGACAAGAGAAGCAAAGTTAGTCAAGATCCTGAAACTGAACAACACTTCCTTTCCTTTTCCAAAATGATAAAAAGAAAAGCAGGCATTGCCGCATTGATTGTGACAACATTTGTGTAGATCTTCAATTGTTTCATATCAGTCATACATTTGGCCTAAGAATGTTGCAAGCTTGTTACTGTAAGAAAGGTAAACAAGTGGAGACAATGAATTAGAGAACACCACGTACCCCTTGAGTCAGGTGATATTTCATATATGTAGACCAGGAAAGGCTTGTGTTACATATTACATGACCAATGTGAATCCAACAAATATATATATGTCTAATACTCGCCTGCAGTCTCGGCAGGAGGATAACTGTATAGGCAAGCATTTGGTCATGATATCTGTGAACTGGTGAGAAGAATGGACATGCAGCACTTGAACTTATCCTAAAGCTACCTTTTCATGAACCAAGTGAATATCTATCTCAATATGCTTTGTGAGACTTTTGTGTCTTTACATGTTGTTTCATAATGGTAATGCTGAACGCATACTTTGGACTTTGCCCCATCAATAATACCATTCACACTTTACTAATTCATGCCTCCATGCCTCTAGTCCTATTGGGCCAAGGAATTAGCTACTGCCACTTATGTTCAACGGGAGACCATCGCGAACTCTGTTTCGTTCCAGCTCCTCTTCAACACATATACATGTCTATAGTTACGACATACCAATGGCATGCAGTCAGTGAAGGCCAGTTGCTTGACCTGAGTTATAAATGCTTAAAATTTGTTCCATGGCTCTCAAGATTTGGTTCAGTATTTATATCTGATAATCCACTAATTATATGCAGTTGGGCAATGCTACGGTACAACTATTACCTCGTAGGAGGTAATAGCTCAAACGAATCTGGACCATTGATTTATTGAATTTTATAAAATAAATGAAATGAATGAATAAATAAATAATAATCTAAAAAAAGGAAAAACAAATCTCCCCAACCAACTTTCCTTCTTTAACTTATTTTATAAAATAATAAATAAATAAATAAATATTTCAACTATTACCTCTTACGAGGTAATAAGTCACCATAACCGTTAGATCTAATTAAATGAATGGCTCACAGCTATTTGAAGGTACCATAAACTTTAAATTGTAAGATATATAACAGCATTTGCAGTACTATAGAACCACACATTTCACATACTTTTTTGTGTAATCAAAATAATCCATCTTAGCATACTAATTAATGTTGTAACTCACATGACGGAAGTGCATTGCTTCACTTCAGCCACTCACAAATAATAGTTCTTGTGAATTCTGATGTGTTTCCTCATTAACCCAGGAGGAAAAACTAAGACTAAGTGTGGGTGAGGGTTCATCGTAACTAATTGATGTCAAGGGGTACAGAAATATGTACTACTAGCGTATGTGACCTTACCACCAGCCTTTTGTCGTTCTTGCACATTCATGCACCGTGTGTATCGACGTTTTGTCAGTTTATCATCAAACCTTTCAACAAATACAAGCTTGTATTTTGTATTTTTAGTAGAAGGCAGGATTCTATAACCCATGGTTTATGGAATATTTTCCAGTTTCTATTCTTTCAATGTTCCATCCAAATTTAGTAAAGCGGAGAGTTCAGTTTTGGTCTATGTTTTTATCTGGCACCCATCTGCCGCACTATCAGACTGTGCCATTGATAGATTCATTTGCTGTGCAATTCACTATCGTCCATACAACAGTATCTTTCCTGAGGATAAGAGTACCATATATTAGATATCATGGAAAATGACCACCGAGGTTCCTCGTTCAAACAAGCGAGCTTGGAATAGTCCGTAAATGCAGTCAATGGCAGCAACCTCACATCAACATCCGCTTATATTATTCCTATTGTCGTACGTGTAAATCCAAAACCGGACACGGTTTGTACTGTCATTGCGAACAATTCACTACTACCATTGGGAAGTTGCAGACATTACCAGGTCTGAGTGAAAGATAAAATTTGATAAGAAAAACAGTAGGATGTTAGAATTATTGCTTGTAAATGAATGATATGTATTGAGCCTCTTGGGCGGTAATTCATAGATTTACCTGAATTGGGGGTCCAGCCTTTTCGAGTGCACGGTTATATCTTGATTGTATTGGATCTACTAACCAAAGAATGCAGAAGTATAAACACCATCGAAGTAGAACAACACCGAAGAACAATGTTTTCTAATCAGGTTCACCCAAGTGCCTACATCCTCGAGGCAATGACTATGTGCGCTGCTCCCCATAAAAAACAACAACTACCCTGATATTTGGCCGCTTGCGCACTCTCATCGCCATCCAACCCATCAGCTCAGTCGTCTCAAATACAACAAGGGTTGTCTTAAATTTATACTAGGTGAATTCCCCGCGCGTTGCTGCGGGAATGCAAGAGTAATTTGAATTGAGTTAGGAGAAATAGGATGTAGAAGGAATCTCGTTGGTGTATAATACATAATTATATATGCGATATAAGCAGAGAACAGATTTAGTTTTTTTTGTTAAAGGTGTAACTAAAGACAACAAAAACCATATCAAAGAAAACATGGTCACTAACCTATAGGATCGACCAGTACGGGAGACTAATCTCATCCACCCTCACTCCTCACCCCTACTATACCTGAGAGTCATCCCCCCTCCCAAAAGTTCTAGGAGTTTTCCTTCACAAAATCATGCATGTTTCGGAGGACCACATATAATCCATGTGATATGTAGTTTGCTAGGTTTTTGCTTAGAAACGGATTTTTGCTTAGAAACCGTTATCAAAGAAAACACGGTCACTAACCTATAGGATCGGCCAGTACGGGAGGCTAATCTCATCCACCAGAACCCCTCACCCCTACTATACCTGAGGGTCATCCCCCCTCCCAAAAGTTATAGGAGTTTTTCTTCACAAAATCATGCATGTTCCGGAGGACCACATGTAATCCATGTGATATGTAGTTTTGCTAGGTTTTCCTTAGAAACGGGCTTTTGCTTAGAAACGGTTATCAAAGAAAACATGGTCACTAACCTATAGGATCAGCCAATACGGGAGGCTAACCTCATCCACCCTCACCCCTCACCCCTACTATACCTAAGGGCCATCCCTCCTCCCAAAAGTTCTAGGAGTTTTCCTTCACAAAATCATGCATGTTTCGGAGGACCACATGTATTCCATGTGATATGCAGTTTTGCTAGGTTTTTGCTTAGAAACGACAGTTTTGCTAGGTTTTTCTTAGGAACGGCCATTTAAATGTTTGCAAAAAAGTTATCGAAATATATCCATGTGGGGTCTTGTTTTGAAGAGTTTATTACGAGGAACACCATGGTGCAATTGGATTTTAATTACGATACTGTTTAGATGCTACGACTTTTTTTCTATTTCAAAAGAAATAGCTAGTGGAAGATAAATGAGGCTTAGTGGGCGGATGACGTTACTTAGTGGGCGGATGACATCATTTTGCTGATGTGGCCCAATGAGAAGCCAGAGAAATAGGCTAGTGGGTCTTTGCTTTATAGGAGGTATAGATTCCTCTAGGATATAGAGTTTGACTTTGTGACAGAACCGCTCAATTTATACAAGTTCAAGTACGACTGTCCTCGTTTAACACGTTGACACACATACTTTCACTCATATAAACCCGGTAGTCCCATGACAGACCTCGGTAAATCAACTTCACAACCAAGATCACATGATTAAGCAAATATAAATCACATACACGGAGTTGCAGTGGAAATAATATTATAAATGAGTTCACAAAAGATAGTACAAGTTGGGTTTCAAAACCGATTAGTGAAAACAACATAGCTTTCAAAAGATTACAATAATGTAAGTTCCAAATACATTGCTAGCATAAGTGGCATCCTCTGACAAAAGCATATAGATGAGAACACTATATAGAGTCGCCAAGCCCACCGGCAGTTAGCCACCATCTTCACAGGCCGAGAACTACACCTGCAACATGATGGGATAAACCCTGAGTACGAGGGGTACTCAGCTAGATTGACCCGTCAAAAACTAGAAATAACATGACACCAAGGAGTATGCAAGGCATATATAAGTGGAGCTCGCTTGATAACATTTTGCATAAAAGCTTAAGTAACATAAGTAATCATTTATTGCTTAAGCATCAAGTTAATAATAATTAACCTGTCATCTAGATTAGCACCTGTACTATAGCAATCACTTGATTAAGGAGTAAACATTAATAACCATATTAACATGATCATGATGATCATCATTGCTGAACCATCAAATCATTTAGTGTGACTACAACAGAGATACTCCCATCAAGTTTCTCACTAACTGGGAGAGCTGGCGATACGAATCGATTACTACCCAGCTAGGGAATTATTCCTAACACAAACTCATGACTTCCTCCATTGAGGAGTATTAGGTCACATTTAGTACAACTCAGGAACCAACTTTGCGGGTTCCATCAGCGCCACGCTCCCAGGGTTGCCACTCTGCCAGGACGTTCAGGAATTATAACACCTGCCCTTGGACTCGCACTAATAGCCCCCTGCACATCCTTACTTCCTCTAGAGTGCGCACTTTATACTTGTCGAGTCCCGGCCTAAGTTGAGCTACTCGGCTTCACGGTCGGTTCATCAGCTAAGTGATATGCATACGTTCAAAATGACAAGAAAAGCTCCATGCCTCAGTCCTTAATCGACACAGACAGAATCACTATAAGCATAACAGCCCATCTATAAGACTCCGTCCGGTCTTCATTCATTTTATCCATAGTTCTTTTTCACGATAGCAAATATAGTCACCCGTGACCAGATAGATCCCTATATCTCACAGGTGATAGGATATCACCCGACTTCTACCGGTCTAAGCAGGGCTAAGCATTTACTTGATCCTGAACCTAAATAGGATTCAAGGTATACTTTCTAGGCAAGGAGAGGATATATGCAACAAGGGTTTCATACAACTCCTATACTTAATGCAACAATACATATATAACATATATACTCATTTACTTTCATAAAGTAGGAGGCTTATAATACTCCGGGCTTGCCTAGGATCCAACACTAGGTCAGTGTTTGTTAAATGACACTCGCTTGGTGAGCATCTTCCATCCTTGCACTTGCTTTGTCTTTCCATCTTCGGGATATGTCCACCAAAGACCATCTTCAGGCTTGGCTCCAACATCACGTCCTTCATGTGGTTCATCTAGTATACCTAGATGAGGTGCAACAATGCATATGTATGAATGCATAGAAGTGCAACACGCAAAGCATTCATAAAAGCATACCAAACTAATATAAGCACTTAGAGCTATTTAACTTAATCACCACTCAGGCATAGCATAGGAGATGGCAAGCACATCAAGCATGACACCCAAATTACTTTAGTATAGCCATGGCAAATATTCATCAATCAATGTCAACTTAACATATTTAACCATCAAGAGTAAGCTAAAGCAATCAACCTATACATACAGTGCCTGGACAGCAGCATAATAGTCACTTATTTTAGTCATAAACAGAGATGTAGACACTCAATAAAGGTGATCCTAGACTTTCTGGAAAGCTAATGAAATTTTCTACAACTTTGTTATTTACACCTAGAGCTGATTCTACAGCTAACCAAGTCAAAACGCGCCAAGAATCAGATCTGCACAAACAATGGGCAGAAAACTGATATGAACTTCAGAGATGCATATCTAGAGTTTTATCCATCCAACAAAAGTGATTCTTAACCTTTTAGAAAGCTTTTATTATTATCATCTTAAGATGATTCTACAGATAACAAGTCAAACAAGTACAATTAAGCACCTCTGTCCAGACTTGGATAGATTCTGCCATGCAACTTCAACCGGTTGTATCTAGAGATTTAGATCACCAAAAAGGGTGTTCATATACACTTCAGAAAGCTTAAAGAAAGAACTACAACTCTTTTATTTTCATCAAAGCATGATTCAAAACTTAACTGAGCCAAATAATACAATCTTTCAAATCTATTCAGAATAGGAAGAAAACAACACAAAGCATTTGTTATTTTTATAGCTCCTAAACTATCAATCCTAAAATCCTAAAATTTTTAACAGCCATCAATCATCACATAAGTAGCATGTCATAAAATTTCACATTTATTTGAGCACTACTACTACAGTTATAAAAAAGACAAGTAAGACTAGCATTAAAACCCTAACCTGCATAAATCTATTTTTACAGCAAAAACTTTAAGCTAAAACATGCCATATTATGACTCTAGTGCATAGATCTACTCACAAGGAATCCAAAAAGCCCTCATTTGCTATTTTACGATTTTTTCTATGATTTACTATGCATTTTCAAAGTTTTCAGCCATAATATGCATAAAAGAAACAGAAAAGGATAACTAATTTGCACTAGGACCCCTGCAGGAAATATAAATCAAACATCAGCAAACAGGTCCTTCTTGGAACTATTCCCCTGAGTCACAGGTGTGCAGTTAACCCCCTGACTTTTCTTCTATTTGAACCTAAGGTCCCTCACGCGAATCAAAATAGAGGAGGCGGAGGAGGATCGCTGGGAGCTCTTCGTTCTAGATGGAGGAGGTCACGCCGGTGGCAATGGAGTGACAGGGAAGCATGCCCAGACCTTGGGGCTCTTGTGGGTGGCCGCGGTTCGCACCATAATGGCTTGACGTGGCCTAGCCGCGCGTGCCGGTGGCGACGGTCGGACAGGCACCGATGTCAGCAGCGCACAGCGGTGATGGAAGTCGGGGGAGAGGTGCGACACACACGAGGTGGCTCGAGAAATGCAAAGGTGTGGCCAGTTAGGACTAGGGAGGCTCGTTGGTGGGGAAACGACGATGGCCATGGAGCAGAGCACTGGCGGAGCTTCAACGGCGGCGGTCTATGGCTACGGCGTGACGGCTAGCGAAGGTGGACCACATGGCACCTAGCGGCCATGCAGCACCCATGGCAAGGCTCCACTGGGGCCGGGGAAGGGCGCAGCGGCTCGGCCATGGCGTGTAGCGCGACGGCCAGCAATGGCGGTGAGCGGGGTCCGTGCTTTGGCGTAGGCGAGGAGGGCGAGCAGGGCAGCGAGAATGGCGAGTGAGGGAGCATTTGGGGCAGCTCGGCATCTCCCCATCACGAGTGGAGAGGCAGGGACGGGTGTTGGCCATGGTGGGGGCGCGGACTTGGCATGAACGCCACGGATGCATTGCGTTGAACACGTGGCGCGCGCTGGAGTGGGCAAGGTGGGATGCCATTTTGGGCTAGATCTGTGCTGAATTGGAGTACGGTCCTTAAACATAGTTTGGAGGACATGAATCTTTATAATTTTCATTAAGGGGTCGTGACCATTCGAGCACTGGATTAACATCTAATTAACTTCCAAGATGGCCATGTCACCTTATTGACGTCGATTAACAAGGATCAAAAATTGATGGTCAAAACAACGTCAAACTAGTGCCATCTTTTTGCATGCTCTTCTCCACAACATGTGCTCCAATTTTTATTTGAGGACCAACTCCAGTTGCTTAACAAAATCACAAGAACGCGGGATGCCAACATGCCAATGTCGGTTTAGTGACAAAGTGAACCATTGCTGCTTTGGTAGCTATTTTTGAAGATCCAAATAAACTCAAAATTTGATGAGACTTGATTCATTGTTTCTACCACAAAAGTTACTTCAACTCATATTGAGGAACCCAGGTGAGCTGCCATATGAATTTGAAAGATAAAATGTCACAAAGAAGTTAACTCGCTGCTGTTCTTTCAGGGACTTAGAAATATTTCAGGGGTCCCAAAACAGCGCTGCATGCAAACCTGAGGCCACTGTTTGAGGCACTTAGAAGTTGAATCGTGACTTGGTCCAAAAATAACATTTGTCATACACATCCTAATCTTCAACTTTGCTTAAAGATCAAACATCATATCTTGAATATAATCTGCAGTTCCACCTTGGTCAAAGTAACATCCCGGTAAAGCTTAAACTAGGGTTGTAGGCCAATTGAGACATTCTCTTGACATTTGCTCAACATGAACCCTGCTTGACTTTTGTTGTAGAGTTCATCTAGAGTCATTTGGGCAAGGTTGCAAGGTTTGGTTGATGACCTATGTTCTCATTCACTTAATAAGACCATTCCAACAAGGATATAACTTATCATTTCATGTGACTTTTTGATTTCAAACTTCATGAAACTTTTCTAATGATCAATATAGATAGATATGGATGTGAGACACATGAAAGAAGCAACTTCAACATTACTTAGGTATATATCTAAAAGGGGGCCAACATGTAAGCAAAGGTGTGTTGTGCCAATCCAGGTTGGGGCTCATTTTCGTAGATTTGACCTTGACACCTTCATCACCACTTAACATGTCATGTTTGAGCTCAAACCCGCTGTAGTGGCAAACACCTGGGGTGTTACAGACTCCATCTTTATCTTAATCATAATACAACCCAAATCCTAGCATAACGCAAACATATTGGACACATGTAACAAACTCCACCTTGAAGTCGTCCATGTGCGAACCTCCATGTACCTAGACTTGAGCCATCTTTTCCGCTGCTTACTTTGAGCAGCCTAATGAGGCTGATCCCACATCTGCACTATCACCAGGATAGAACACCACCACAGTTGCATTGCCATTCAAGACTCCACCTTTAACAAATGCTACCCTTTAGCTCATCACAAGAGATGTGACCTTCTATGATGTTTAGTTTATGTCATAAACAAGGATTTTTATGTCAATAAATGAATTTATAATGTCCTTGTGACAAAAATCTGATCCTCACAGAAGGTGCATCTCGAAGCACCTTATGCTATGAACTCAAATTGTAATAAAAATCATCCATGGCACAAATGTTATTACAAATTTACTCTCTCTGTTCTAAATTATAAGTCGCTTTGACTTTTTGGGAACATCAATTTTGTTATGTATCTAGATATAACGTATATTTAGATACAAAGCAAATTATGTAAAAAAAAGGTCAAAGTGACTTATAACTTTGAATGAAGGGAGTAATCATCATAAATCCAAAGTAGCTTATGTAAGCTCCTTCCATGGGCTAATTTATGTGCTTCATTGTTTGGGCTTAGCCCACTTCAAGACCCAATTTGTTATGGGCAAAGCCATTTTAGTTTTTATTTCAAAATGCAGGCGGAACATTCAACACATCCTCCACTGACAGAGTCACCACACGCTTCTTCACTCCCAAAGAGTTGAGCTCATTCTCCTTTTCTCAGGTCACCCTACTACACAAATGATTTCGCGAGGCACTACCCTTTTTATTAACACAGGCAGGCATAGTGGGCGGCCGCCTCCGTTAATCGGTGGCAGGGCCTATGGTCGAGCGCCCGCCTGTGTTAATCATTAAACAAAGATGGACGACATAAGGCGTCTGCCTCCGTTAATGCTCCATTAACACAGGCGGTCGTCTTAAGGCAACTATCTTCGTTAATCTATTAATCGAGGTGGATGGCTTAATTGATCCATCACCCGAAGTCTAGATTAGTGCAACTAAGGGATGGAGTGTTGACGTGGCCGATTGAGGTACTGGAAACGTGGCGAAATTAGGTGCCAGATTTCCTGGTGCAAATTTCGTCTTGTTCGACCAAAGTCCATCTGTTCGTTTTGTGCGGACTGCAGTCCGTCCGTTCGTTTTCTGTCCCGAAGCCAAAGCATGGAGCCAGCAACCCTTCGTGTTGATTGTAACACCCAAAACTTGCAAGGATTTAAAAATAGTCTAAATTGATTTGATTATGCAATTAATTGTGCATATTAAACATAAGGAAATAATACTTTTATAATATTTAAATGCAATATAAGGCTGGGAACATGTTTTTGCATACATGCTGGTGCATTTGTTATATTGTGTGGAGTGATGTTGTCTGATTTTTTTTTAAAAAAAACCGATTCAAAGATGATTTGGAATTGTATTAAAATTGGGAAAATTTGAAGAGTGGGGTTCCTCTCCCTGGCTTCTGGCCTGGTAGCCAGCCAACCCACTAGCTTGCTTTCTCCGCAGCCCGTAGCCCAGGCAGGAGGCCGCTCGGCCTGTTTTTCTTGTCTCTTGGGCCCCTGTTTTCCCTTGCGCGCGCGCAGGCCCAGCTGGGAAGGCAGCCCGGGCGTTAAGCCATCCCCTCCCTCCTTTTGTTGTGTCACTGTCAGCATGGCCCACTAGTCAGCATCGCCTTCTACCTCGCGTCGTGACAGCGTCGGTCACTGCCGGCGCCACCCGAATCCCGAAAGCTACGGGATTCCTTCACGTATTCGGCCCGTCTCTGCCATATATAAGTTCACCTAAGCTGCCGCCCTCCTTTTTCACCAAATTGCAGCACCAATTACCCTAGAACGGAGCTCGCGGTTGTCAAAACCCTAAACAGCCGTGGCGCAATCTATTCGATGCGTTTCCGACGTTGTGAGTACCGTGACAAGCTCCGTGTCACAATTACGAGCCCACCGAAGCTTTCGCCCTCCATTCTATTTGTTTGTTTCGCTTACCTCGCATTATTGTTGAACACAGGGACTACGCTGCTGCCTTCCCGAGCCGCATCTCACCCTTGGTCCGTCCCGGTCTCCGTATCCTACGTTGGTGAGTTTGTATTGAGCTTCTCGTTCATTCGGTGCAAGTCCCATGTATTTTGGTGGCCGGAATCGCTTGTTCTAGGTGCGCCGGCGAGGTTTTTGGCCGCCGGCAATGGTCACCGCCGTGGTCTCCCTCTGTTCCGGCGTCTGCCTTTTCTCTCTCCCCTCCCTCATCTAATCTGGAGCGTCCATCTCAGATCCAATGGCCGGTGTGGCTTCGTACCCCTTCGCTGGGTAAAATTGTTAAAGAGACCCTGAGTTTTTCTTTATTAAAACCCATAGTCCTATACGTAATCTGAAAAATACGCTTTCTTCTTTGGAAAACGTAAACTTCACCGGGTTAAATGAAAATATGTTTCATATGTTTCAAAGTAATGTTTCAAACTTTAAATGCTTATAACTTGCTCATTTTAACTCCGATTTGACCCGTTCAAGTTGCGTTAGGTTCGTATTTGCAAGCTCTACATGTTAGTGATACTATCTAGTAGGTTTATAGCATTTAAATTTCAAGCTTATATTAAAGTAATTATTTATCTATAGGAAATCTTAGAAAATTCATAACTTTCACGTTTTAACTCTGTTTTTCATGATTTTTACGTCTGTGTGATCGGAGAGACGTGTAGAAGAGTTTTACAAACTTTTTATACTGTTTTGCTACAGTTGGTGTACTGTTCTAATTATGTCTCTTTGTTTGCTTCATGTATGATTGCTCGGATGATTGTGTGTTGATGCTTGGTGATCGAGTATAGACGGTGAGCAGTTTCTTGACGACTAGGAGTATTATTTTGAGCCAGACCAGTAGTATCAACAGGAAAGCTTTGATCAAGGCAAGTATAACATGGGACCATCCTTGTTGTCCTATTCACTGAAATTATCATACATATGCATGTGTCCTCCTTGACAACTATAGAGATTATAACTTAGTTATTGGTATCTTGTTTCCTTGTCACCTATGGGTTGTGCATTTGGGTAGCTATTGCTAGCGCTTAATTATGAATGAGGATCTTGTAATATGACTAATGAATTGTACAACCAATCATTAAGATGATTTTATTACTGTTGAAAAGGGGGCTAGTGCATGTGGGTTATTTTGATGCTCTGGTTTCTCTCCATAAGGACTTACCTGTAAGTGATAACCGGGACATACAGTACAGCTGTGAGGGCTATATGGCTCTGGCTTTAGTTGTTTAAAAGACCTTTTCTAGCTTGTTAGTGGTTACCTTAAATGGCGTAAGAATGGTTTGACACGTTGGGTGTAGGACAACCTCTAGTCTATGAGTATAGCCGAGAATGAATTGTGCCATTTGAAAAGGGGGTTCCTACATCTGCCTGCTGAGTGAATCTAATGGTCCTAACTTGTTAGACAAATTTTAAATGACTTTATATGATTTCTGGTGTTTTGGAGAGTCGCGAACCCATGCATTTGGAAGTCATGACTCACAGTGAAAGTGTACACCTCTGTGCAGAGTTAAAAAACTGGTATACTAGTCGTGCTCACGGACACGAGCAGCCGTAAGGATTCTTACAGAATAGTTTATCACCATTATTATATCATGCTTAATTACTGTTGTTACTATTATGCTCATGTTAATGCTATTCATTATCTTTATTACAAATGATCATTGGTTCATTAATGGGAATTGGTTCATCTTGATGCTACTTAATCGCTAATAATATGGTGAATAAAAACTTAACGCAGTCAAACAGTGTCTAGCCTTTTGAGCCTCATGAACCCTGTGTTATATTTGCGGAGTACGACATGTGCTCACCCTTGCTATTTCCACCACAATAGATGAAGATTATGAAGATGATTATCGTAATGAGTACTAGTCTTGGTGTCAACTAGTCAACCACATCCCTGTATTTAGAGCTTCCGCTGGAGAACTACTATTAGTTGCTACAATTATTGTATAAGACTATGTGATAAATACTTATTCGCTATGTAATAAGCACTGTGATGATACTATGTAATTTGTCAACTTATGTGTGTGATCGTTTCCTGGGGCGCACATGAGTCTTTTATGCATCCTATTTTTATCCTTAAAAATGGTTGTGACAAATTGGTATCGGAGCCGTGTTGACTGTAGGACGCAAGCCTAGTTAGAATTGTCGTTATTAGCATCTTTGCTTCACTTATTTCATGCTTACCACTTTCACCTTGTTAATTGCTAAATTTTTATGCTTCTTCTGTCTTATTCTATTGTGAAAACTATATTGCTTCCATCTAATCTATGTCTAAATCTTGTAGATGTCTCCTCATCCCTGCATGACCGCTGCATAGTACATTGCCCGCTTCAAACCCAACGAGCCCCATGAAGATGGTGACCAAGAACTATCAGATGCTGAATCAAGAGTGGGAGACACTTCAATGGATAATCCAGTCATGGGATGGACCACGAAGCTTCACATCATGGTTCCTAAAGCAGATGTTTTCTTCCATGACGTGTTGACAAGAACTTTGGATACTTACTACTACGATTGGGAAGCTACGCAGGAGTATCGCTATAAGGAGTACAGTCATCCAATGATGAACTCTTACTGGGAGACTGAGTTATGGGTCAAGACAATAGATCCTACCACCGGGGAGCCTAAGGTGGAGTCAAAGTTCATCACCCGAGTGAGCCAGGCAACTTTAGAAACAAGCATGGAAGATGTCGCCTACAATGCGTTTGTCTTCTACCATGGTCTTCGCTCTAACAAGACGTTGAAGGGTGCGCTCCGGCACTTTCCCTATTTCTTGCATGATAAGGGAGTTTGGACCGTGCCGCTTGCTGATGATTCATCCTTGACTTTATAAGCCACAGTAGGACTGGTTCGTGAGTTGGCTCTTCATGAAGTGGATTTGAAGGATGAGTTGTTAAAGGAAAAGGAACTTAAAGAACAAGCATATAAGGAGATCGACGACCTAAGGGCTGAGCTAGGCCATCACAAAATTTATGAGAAGCTCAATTAAAATTAGGAGGTCCCTATGTAATAACAACGATATTAGTTACGAGTCAAGTCAGTTTAGTCGTGTCGAAACGAAAGCATGTGGTGTGAACAATTGTGTGCTTGATGAATTGTTATTATGAAAATGTGTGAGTTGGATTTTTTTTAATGTGTGCTGGAATTTTGTCGGCATGTCTATAAGCTCCATAGTTAAGGATATTAAGTTTGATCATGAAAATTTAGTTGGATTCTGGGTAAACTGGATTTGTCTTTTGCTGATTTCTGGAGCAGTCTGAGATGTTTTTGGAATAAATCAAAATCTGTTTGTGAGAAATTTATGAAATTTTACTGAGAATAATTAGACTTCTGTACCTTTCCAAACCCGCAAGAATCATCTTTTTATCCATTACGAGCTAAGAGATATACCTGTTCCAAGTTGAGGTCACTACGCAGTCTGGAATTCTGAAACAGTTTTGGTTAAGCTCAGTTTTTGACTAATTTAGTGACAGAATCTGGAGAAGTGTTATTAATAAAAGTCGTAGATAATTTCATAAGATTTCCAACCATGTAAGGATCACCTTTATAGGAAATCTGTAGCTCGAGATATGACAGTTTAACTGAGCCGCTGAAATTGGAATTTGTCCAAAAAATTCAGATTTACTTATCTCTTGTATATATCATCCTGGATAATATTGAGATTTGTTTTCTGTGTTTTAGAGAACATATGGTAGCCAGAGGAGGCAGAGGCCGTGGCAGGGGCCGTGGAGGTCCTAACCCACCCATTACTATGGAGGAACTTACGAACACGCAGAACCAGATGATGCAGATGTTCATGCAGCACATGCAGAACAACCCCCCTGCAGGAAGACCGCCACCTATTCATGTGAGGGACAAACATGGTGAATTTTTGAAAGGACGCCCTCCAGTGTTCTCTCATGCTACTGATCCATTGGAGACGGATGATTGGGTGCGAGCGGTGGAGAAACAGTTGAACATCGCTTAGTGTAATGATTTGGAAAAGGTGTTATATGCGTCTGGCCAGTTACAGGGGACAGCTCAGATCTAGTGGGAGTCGTATCAGGCTACACATCCTAACAATGCTCCTCCTAACACTTAGAATGAATTTGTTAGAGATTTCAAGGCTCGCCATATTCCTGAGGGTGTAATTGAGCTGAAACAAGAGGAATTCAGAAACCTCAGGATGGGATAGATGAGTGTCAGCGAGTATCATGACAAGTTCTCTTAGTTGGCTCGCTATGCTCCAAATGAAGTGAGAGAAGATGTAGATAAGCAGCGTCTCTTCCTTAAGGGAATTTATTATGACCTCCATTTGCAGCTGAAGGGTAATAATTATGCAAGTTTGCAGGAACTTGTAAACAAGGCTATTGTGCTGGATAATGAGCGTCGGGAGATGGACAGAAAGAGGAAGATGAAAGGACAAGGCTCCGGGAACAATACTCATCAACATACAAGTTCTCAGCATGGCTTTCATCCGAGATTCCAAGGACCAGTCAGTCAATGGAACCGTAATTCAAATCAATAGTGGTCTCAGAATCGGCAGAATAATCAGTTTTAGCAACGACCCTAGTATCAGTAGAACGAACAATCCCAACAGCAGAGTGGTCAGCAAACCCCACGCCAGGGTAATCCCAACTCTACCCTGATGAAGACCAGTGCACCTAGTACTCCCAATCTGTGTTATCGCTGTGGAGAGCCTGGACACTATGCTAATCATTGTCCCAAGAAGCAAAACCAACAGACACCGCAGGGGCAGAGGTCATCCAACATTGGAAAGGTGAATCATGTGTCTACTGAAATGGCACAGACAGAGCCTGAAGTAATGCTTGGTACGTTTAATGTTCATTCTACTCCTGCAACCATTCTTTTTGATTCTGGAGCTTCGCATACCTTTATTTCCAACATTTTTGTTAAAATGCATAGTGTACCCATAATTGCTATGAAAGAACCTCTCTTAGTAAACTCACCTGGGGGTACCATGCAAACCACTAATCGGTGTCTTCCAGTCAGTATGGTTTTAAGGGGGGTAGAGTTCAAGATAACTTCTATAGTGTTGAGGACATCTGGTATTGATGTGATCTTGGGTATGGACTGGATGATGCAAAATCAGGCAGTGATTCAGTGTCAGCAAAATGTAGTAGTTGTAAATGCACCTAATGGTGAGAAGATCAGTGTGGATGTAGCAGTGCAGAAGCAACCAACAACCTTAGTGAATCAACTGGATGATGATGCTAGTAAAGAGAGTCCAGTTATCGATGAATTCCCAGATGTCTTTCCAGATGATTTGCCAGGTATGCCACTTGACCGAGACATTGAATTTCTTATTGAATTATTACCTGGAACTGCACCCATAGTTAAACGACCATATAGAATGGGAGTAGATGAATTAGAAGAACTTAAGAAATAAATTAAGGAATTACAAGATAAAGGTTTTATTCGTCCTAGTTCATCACCTTGGGTTGCACCAGTTATCTTTGTTGATAAGAAAGATGGTGGTCAAAGAATGTGTGTTGATTATCGGTCACTAAATGAAGTAACTATCAAGAATAAGTATCCTTTGCCCAGAATTGATGACCTGTTTGATCAATTGAGAGGTGCTTGTGTGTTCTCTAAGATTGATTTATGTTCTAGTTATCATCAATTGAAGATTCGTGCTTCTGATATTCCAAAGACAACTTTCACTACAAGGTATGGCTTGTATGAGTATACTGTTATGTCATTTGGTTTGACCAATGCACCTACCTACTTTATGTACATGATGAATAAGGTGTTTATGGAGTATCTGGATAAGTTTGTGGTGGTATTTATTGATGATATACTGGTATTTTCCAAGACAGAGAAAGAGCATGCTGAACATCTGAGGTTGGTATTGCAGAAACTTAGAGAGCATAAGCTGTATGCTAAGCGAAGTAAGTGTGAGTTTTGGTTAAAGGAAATCTCTTTTCTTGGTCATGTTGTCTCTAATGGTGGAATATCAGTGGATCCAGGCAAAGTAAAGGATGTATTAAATTGGAAGCCACCTACTGATGTGGGCGAGATTCGTAGTTTCTTGGGTTTAGCTAGGTATTACAGACGGAAGTCATGACTCACAGTGAAAGTGTACACCTCTGCGCAGAGTTAAAAAAACTGGTATACTAGCCGTGCTCACGGATACGAGCGGCCTTGGGGATTCTTACAGAATAGTTTATCACCATTATTATGTCATGCTTAATTACTGTTGTTACTATTGTACTCATGTTAATGTTATTCATTATCTTTATTACAAATGATCATTGGTTCATTAATGGGAATTGGTTTATCTTGATGCTACTTAATCGCTAATAATATGGTGAATAAAAACTTAACGCAGTCAAACAGTGTCTAGCCTTTTGAGCCTTATGAACCCTATGTTATATTTGCGGAGTACGACATGTGCTCACCCTTGCTATTTTCACCATAACATATGAAGATTATGAAGATGATTATCGTAATGAGTACTAGTCTTGCTGTCAATCAGTCAACCACGTCCCTATGTTTGGAGCTTCCGCTGGAGAACTACTATTAGTTGCTACAATTATTGTATAAGACTATGTGATAAATACTTATTCGCTTTGTAATAAGCACTATGATGATACTATGTAATTTGTCAACTTATGTGTGCGATCGTTTCCTAGGGCGCACATGAATCTTTTATGCATCCTATGTTTATCCTTAAAAAATGAGTGTGACATTGATGGCAACTTGCCAACTTCACCGCCGAACTGGTGCTGGCGACGACTATAGAACAGACGACGATTAGACGAACTGCTAGCCCCTAGCCGCCTAGTGCCTGCTCTGCAAGTCTGCAGCCCTCCGCAACCCCGCCCAAATTGCCATGATTCAATTTTAGGCTGTGTTTAGATGGGGGTGTAAAATTTTTGGAAGCATAGTAACTCTTTCGTTTTTATTTGACAATTAGTGTCGAATCATGGGCTAATTAGGTACGAAAGATTCGTCTCGTGATTTACAACCAAATTGTGTAATTAGTTATTTTTTTACCTATATTTAATGCTCCATGCATACGTCTAAAGATTCGATGTGACGGGGAATCTTGTAAAATTTTTGGAACTTTGAAGCAACTAAACACTGCCTTACTTGCAGCCCTCCGCAACTCCGCCCAAATTGCCTTGATTCAATTTGACTTGCCGCCCTCTACAACTCCGCCCAAGTCTGCAGCTCGGCACAGGCACGCAGAGTAAGGCTCTCTGAAACCTGATTTTTTTTCCTTTTCCTTTGTCAATTGTTGTTTCTTCAGTTTTTTGTTATCAATTAATTTGGTTGGTTGATTTTAAAGCACAGTGAATTATTAAATCAATATGGAACCAAAAAGGAAAGGCCACGGGAAATGGCAGTGCCAAAACTAGAGGTACATGTTGCAAACTTGTAATTAGCATGATTTAATATAAAATAATTCTGTTTATCTTGAATGTGTTTACTTATATATTTTGTGCTTAACGATCATCATGTCTAGTGTATAAACCATTTCAATGAGAGATATTACTTTGGTACCTATGTTATTGACTTTGCCATACCTTAATTTTTTCCTCCTCGCCGCTGCAATCGAATCTACGAGCATGCCCTCTAGAGAACTTGGAAAGCTATGACCAACTTGGACCAAGTACTCAGCTCATGATTCGACCAGGAGTTTATGGCATGCCCCCAATTAAGAATATGGAGCTGGGTGCTTAACGCCGAACACTCACACGCCACTCATTTTTGTCGTTACTAACTCAATGAGCGTAGTGCTGCTGCTCGTGATGGCAAAATGTCCTTCTGCTGATTGACATTGTGTCAAGATCACCTTCCTTTTAAGTAGATTACCTAACTCAGTCTTCCATTGACTATTAAGTTAGATAAAGAACTTAATTGGCCATCCCGGTACACCACCCATACGATATACTTAACCAACCTTCATCTAGGATCACACGGGTGGAAAGGAAATCATTACAAGACAGATAGATTACATCACATTAAAAGAGTACATTAAGTTACAAATAAGTTGTACGCAAACTTAGTCGTAACACAGTACATTCGCTAACCAACAGTGTATGAGCGGAAGTCTTTGCAACATATTTTAGGATAACAAGTGTGGATCGTGTCATCTTCCACACCACTATACAACTATTGTCCCTCTACCACTCTTGGTTCTCAGCGGAGAACCCATAAGTTGGGGCAACACTACCTAAAAAAACTTAAACAATCACACGGTGAATACTTAAATGTACTCCACAGGACTTACCAATATAATACAAGGATTATGAATTTAGTTCGTAGCAAGGAATGTAGTTGGTTTTGTATAAAACATTTTGTACAAGAATTAAATGTGAACCTTACAACGAAACCATTAACAAGTGTAGCATGGTTCAAATAATATGTAAGCAACTTTGCATTGGATCTCGCTCTTCCATAAGTCCCTGTTTCAACTCTAAACCGTATCTAGAAGTACAGAACATACCATTCAAAATCAAGACTCCGCAAAGGGGTACACATTAACCCCAATAAAAGCAAGGGATATCACCCATACCACTCATTGGTACATAAGGGATATCTCAATGACTCCATCTTTCCCCACTTCGACCAAGAATGCCCACAAAAGGTTTGAATGGATACCGGAGTATTGGCTTCTGAAAGCCCTAGTTTGGTTTGGCTAATTGATGACACCTAAGTACTAACCTATGTCATGAGTGATGAATTGAGCTAGGTTGGTACATCCAAGTAATGGAGCAAGCAAAAGGTCCATGGAGATGAAGATGGACATGAATTGATGATGATCAAGCTCTAACTTGGAAAAGAAGAAAGAGAAAAACAAAAACAAGGTTGATCAAGGCAAATGTATCAAATAGGTTTTTGTTTTGGCACTCAAGACACCATAGAGGGTGTGAGTGTATTTAGGATCGATAGCCGTACTATAAAGAGAGAAAATATTTGCTAAGCGATTTATCGAGTATCACTAGGTGACATGATTCTTGCATATGCATTAGGAACCTAGTGTGCTAACATTGACCCTTGTAAGTTGCTAGAAAAAATGCTAACACGCGTACACATAAGTTACACACTTTGTGGTTAGCAACTTGGAATCAAGGGTAAAGTGTTTGAGGAGTTAGAAAAAGAAAAGGTGGCGCAGGGTAGTGACCTGACACTGTTCACAAGGTGACTGGACACATCCAGTACTAAACCCTAGGTCTCGGTCAGTGGCACTGCACAGACTGGATGCTGGGATCAGACTCGGGCACCGAGTCCAGTTAGTCGTGGCAGTGAGGCCGAGGCTCGGCCTCGTGATTGGACGCAAGAGCCAACGCGCGACCGGATGCCCAGGGGGTGCGTCAGGTCATGGCTGACGTACGTTGACACCAGTGTTGTGTGTGGGCACCTATGAGGATCGGATGTTGGGTGAGTTAGGTCGACATTGATCGGACGTGTCCGGTCAGTAAAAATCATCTTTGGTACCTTACTAGACTCGATCTGACGCGCTGTGTTCATGAGTCTGGTTGTTTCCATTGGTGTGTCCGGTCACACCTTAACACGCGAGTGATCAAATAAGTGACCGTTCGAGATGGATGACTGAGGTTTGAATGTGGACATGTGGATGGCTGTGACTGACCAGACGTTGGCCGACCAGATGCAGGGGCGCCTCTAGTTAGTGCATCCAATCAGCTCTACATGGTGCCAACGGCTCTATTCCTTGAGGGCACCTATTTAAGGCCCATGGCCGGCTTGGGGCTAACTCTCTTGGCACTTTGACATTCTTAACATCCTTGTGAGCCTAAGCAAACACCTCCCGCTCATCTCCACCATTGATTCATCATCATAGTGAGATTGGGAGTGATTTTATGTGTATTTGCTTGAGTGATTACATCTAGTGGCACTTGGGAATCGTTGTGGTTGTGGATTTCTTGTTACTCTTGGTGGGTGCCGCCACCTAGACAGCTTGGAGCAGCGGGGAGCTTCGGCACGTCTTGGTGATTATTCGTGGCCGGCTTCGATGATTGTGAGGGGTCTTGTACCTTTCCCGATGGAGAGCCGAAAGGTAACTCTAGTGGATTGCTCGTGTCATTGAGTTACCTCACTTGTGGGTAGGTTCTTGCAGTGTCCAATTGTCAGACTATGTTTGTGCAATACCTGTTAGTCATTGAACCACCAAGTGTTGGTCGATACAACGGGGACTAGCGTGCCGGCAAGCACGTGAATCTTAGGAGAAAAATCTTGTGTCATCTTGTGATTGGATTTCATTCGATGATTGATTGGTATTCATCTTGTGATTGGTTCATTCCTCTACATGGCAGTATAATCACCCTACTCACTCTCTTACATTCTTGCAAACTAGTTGTCAAGCTTTTTAGTGTAGTTAGTCTTTGAGAGCTTGTTAGTTTGGTTAGTGTGGCTCTTTAGTTAGTCTTTGAGAGTACGCTAGCTTAATGAGTAGTGACCTAGCTTGTTGTGTGCCTATTGATCATAGCAACTATAATTGTTGGATAGGTGGCTTGCAACCCTTCTAGACCTAAAGTAAAATTGCATTACACCATTTGTTGTACTAATCAATTGCTCTAGTGCTTCGTAGAATTTTTAAATAGGCTATTCACCCCCTCTAGCCATATTAGGACCTTTCAAGTGGTATCGGAGCCATGGTCACCGGTTGATTGAAGGCTAAACAACCTCAGTGTCAAATTATGGCTCAAGTTGTGTTCAACCAAGGCAGGGGCAAATGTTGACGGTCGGCAACCATCAATTTCAAACCGTCAATAGAACATGAAAAAGGGCAAATAATAAATAAAAATGTAGAATAGGGGTTTAACTGACAGAATTCCATAGGTTTTGGTGAATCTATGTTTCTGCAGGGAGTTATCAGGAAATAAATGGAGAAATGAATAAATGTCGAGCTAAAAAGCATATTCCACGGTGGCATGAAGTGAAGAAGGATCTAGAAGATATGAGAAGGCAGACCCCCAAAGGTGGGACCCACCAGGAAGTGACCTAGGTTGGCTGACCAGGCCTGTAGGTCGGCTGACCTAGAGGTCCACCTGTCAACCTCAGCCTTCGCACACGATGCTCCACCGCTTTAGGGTTTCAATCTCCTCTGTTGTTTCAAGTCGGTTTGATCCAAGAGCTGTGGTTCATTCCACTGGCCTATATAAATAGAGCCCACCCCCTCCTGAAGAGAGAAGCCAAGAGGAAATCAGTTGAAGCCAAGGAGAAGCTCTCCACCAGAGATTAGATTAGCTACTTAAAGTTCTAGTATAGGCTAGCTAGCAAGGTTTAAGTAGAGTTCATGTTCTCGCTCGAGGATTCTGGATCTGCGGACATCTGGAGTCTGGTATAATCTTTTGTATCACTCCTTTGTTATGACTTTATTCTATTTCAATATTATATTCCTATTTATTATGTTCCTAGTTTGCTCTAGTAGTATATTTGATATAGTCATGATTGATTATGAGTTTAAGCATAACGTCGCAAAGGGCTTAATCCAGTACTCAAGTAGGTGACGTGGTAGCCATTATGTAAGCATGCTTAGATATTGTATGCCTACGGATGCACTCTATATGCTAGGAAGTGTGGTAGATCGCAGGCGTGACAATAATCCCATTGAATCCTTTGTAACCCACACCTCGTATATAGAACTAGTAGAACCCGGTTGCAGAGGAATAGTCTAGCTATGTTCTAGCTCTCCTCTAGCAATGTTCCTTATGTGTAGATGAAGAGTCCTTTGTGCTATATATGATTTTATATTTGCTAGAGTACGCGAAAGACTTAATGAATTAGTAATTACTTAGGGATTCAACCTCTTAACTAATCTCATGTCGAGTCTTACTAAACTTGTGTAGTATCTATTTCTATCTCTGGGGTTATCCATATTTATGCTTACATTTATTCATTATCCTTATTTATCTACAATGATTTGTTATTTCATGCTACTCAATTTCAATAGCTTTTCCCTATGGTAAAATATAAATAACGATACCTGGAATACTCCTAGTGAAGTGCTACAATGGTAGGATTAATCTGTGTGCTTGCGGATTTATTGTTATTTAATATATTTCATATATTCAATATTACTGGTCACATGAAATGATAGTCAATTTGATAATACATGTCTAGCTTCATTTGCTGGTGATGACAACCTGGTTCCATAGTTAGATGTGTAGTGATTACTAAGTGACTACTACTAAAACAAGTGTTGCATTAATAAATACCAACAGCAAACCACCATTCTTTGATGGTACATGTTATGACTGTTGGAAGAGAAAAATGAAGATGTACCTTGATTCAATCAATGATCAAGTATGGGATGTGACCGAAAGCTGTTATTCTTGATCCCGACAATCCCACAAACCAAGACAAAGCCAACAAGCAATGTAATACAATGGCTCTCAACACCATCTACAATGCCATTGATTCTAAGGTGTTTGAGCAAATCAAGGATTGTGAAAGAGCTAGTGAGGTGTGGAAGAGATTGGAAGAGACCTATGAAAGCATACCGGCGGTGAAGAGTGCCAAGCTATACATCCTTAAGGATAAGTTGACAAGCTTCAAGATGAAGGATGATGAGAGCTAGCATTCATGAGATGTTCCATCGATTGCAAGTGATTGTCAATGACTTGAAGGCTTTGGGTGAGAAGATCAATGATGATGATGTCTCTCATCGGTTCTTGATGTGCTTACCTCCAAGATTTGAGATATTGAGATTGATCATCATTAGAGGAGGATTGAAGCAGCTAACCCCTAACCAAGTACTAGGTGATGTCATGACACAAGTGACATATCGTGTGAAAAGGGAGGGGGTTGACAAAGATGAGAAGAAGGAGGATGAAGACAAGAAGAAGAAGAGTGTAGCTTTTAAGGCTACCTCATCATCCAAGAATATGGGCAAGTCTAAGAAAGAATCAAGTGATGATAAAGATGCTAGTGACATTGTTGATGAGGCCATGGCTCTCTTTGTGCGCAAGATGGGCAAATTCATGAAGAAGAAGGGATATGGTGCAAGAAAGAGAAGAGACAACTATAAGAGCAAGGATTATGTGAGAAGACGCTACAAGTGCAAGAGCAAGGATCACGTTATAGTGGATTGTCCATACAATAGTGACAATGATGTGGATGAGAAAAAGAAGGAGAAGAAGGAAAGAAAGAGAAGGAGAAGAAGGAGAAGAAAGAAAGAGAAGGAGAAAAAGATGACCTTCCAAAAGAAAAAGAAAGGTGGAGGCTATATGGTTACTTGGGATAGTGATGGCTCTTCGAATAGTGATGATTCTAGTGATGATGACAAAAAATCTCTCAAGAAGGCACTAGCAAGCATCACCATCAACAACAAGCCATCCATCTTCGACACTCCATCAACATGCCTCATGGCAAAGCCTACCAAGGTAAAATATGATGTGAGTGATAATGATACTTGTGAAAGTAATGATTGTAGGTGTGATAATGATGATGAGGAGTACACCAAGGAGGAGCTCATGGACATGTCGGAGCAAGTCCATACTTGCTTTGAGATGATGAGAAAGGAGTGCAAAGAATAATGCAAGAGAGTCAAATCTCTTGATAAATCCTTTGATGAGCTCAATGCTTCTCATGAGAGTCTAAAGGAATGTTGGTATTTCTTACCGCATATAGAAATAATTTGTAAGCACACAGAATTATCATTGTAGCATTTCACCTGGAAGTATTCAGGGTATCATATTTCCACGAGGAACGAAGGTGTAAGAGTCTCTTATCAGTTCCTCCATGGCAACAAGAAGAAAGATAGCTCGGGTAGTGAGGTTTTCTAAGGATAGAGATCCTAAGTTAAGATAGCCTTGCCACTATAAACTTTCTTTGAGCATCGGCTTAAACCTGGTCTGCCAAGCGATACTAGCCTATAGTCGACATTGAACCTGGACGTGGGGGAGTACGAAGGATGGACAGGGTTGTCACCACCTGTCGCCTACCCCTCAACCATAGAGAATGAGGTAAACAAAGGTAGCCTCTAGCCTAGACTCCATGTCTACGCTATCGACTACTACTCTAGCGTCGATCAGGGTTATCTGTCTTTATCAGGGCCTACTACTAGAGTATCCACCATGGGGACAGATGACGAACCCACAAGTAAATAATGAACAAAACTAACTTAATGTAGAACTCACCACTGAAGATAAACACGAACCCTATACTCCAAGTAGTATTCCGATCGTAGAGGTACAAGTGAAGAGGGAGCTGACATTCTCAGCATTCCTTCCACTACAAATGGAGGTAGCCGACAACCCCAGTACTTCTCCATCTCTTTTCTCTTCCTCACTCACTCTCTACTACAACTAGCTATAGAGCTAAGATATGAAATGGAGCTCTACTCTTCTTGCTATATTATGTCTCTTGTGTTGTGTCTTTCCCAAGTGTGTTGTGGTGTAGAGGGGGTACTCCCTCTATTTATACAGGGCAAGAGACGGTGCTAGAAGCTATATTTGGCATGAAGCATGCACTCCACTGCCTCTGCATGTCAAGGAGGCACCGCCATAGCAAGAAGAGGCAGGGAGGCGCCTAGAGGGGAGCAACTGCCCCTAGGAGTGGCTGGCCCTTGACTGCCACCTTTGGCCACCACCTTTGTATGGCAAGCCTTGGGCTAGAAATGGACCAGTACCCCATGGTGCTTTGCCCATTTTGGGTTGGTTTGGTGGGGCGTCTCCCTTGTTCTTTTACGTGAATCAGTGTCGGAAAGCACCTTTCGGTGAAATCTTCCATGTATTTGTGTTTGTGGCCTGCAAAATAACATTCTCCAAATACATGTGGAACTAGGTCAATAGTAAATGCATATGTACTTAAGATTGTTAATTTCTCCTCTTTTATATCTTAATTGGCAGTTAGAAATTGGGGTTAAAGACCGCCGATAAGGAAGACCATGAGGAGCTTAGCAACATTCACACTAAGCTTGAAAAAGCTCACCCCTCTCTCCTCGAGCAAGTCAAGATGGAGGAAGCCAAGAAGGAGCAAGTGATTGTGTCTTATGATGTGGGACTAACATATGATATTTTTGATGAATCTTTTTATAAGCCCGTTGTTATTACTCTCACTAACCCTTCTTGTAGCACTTTCACTTCTTCCTCACCTACTACTGATAGTTTCACTTGTGATGCCTAACTAATGGTTGAGAATGAGACCCTCAAGAAGGAGGTTAATGAGCTCACTCATGCCCTAGGCAAGGCTATGGTGGTGAGGACCGCTTGCTTATGTGCGTGGGTAGCCAAAGAGCATCTCTCTACAAAGAGAGATTGGGCTATACCTCCAAGAAAGGCAAGGCCACCTTTGCTCCTCACAAGACTATTTTTGCGAAGAACAATGGTCAGTATTGCTATAGTTGCAAGCAACTTGGTCACAAAGAGCATGAATGCAAGAACAAGAAATCAAATGCTAATGTATCCTCAATTAAGTTTGATTCTTATTATTTGCTTACTAAGGCTACCAACGATGTGAAGGCTAAGTTTATCGGTACATCCTTGTTGGGCCCAAAGAAGGCCATTTACGTACCAAAGAGCTTAGTGACTAACCTTCAAGGACCTAAGCAAGTTTTGATACCTAAAAAGAATTGATCTTCTTTTGTAGGTCAATTATAAAGCTGGAGGAAGACATTGGGTGCTTGATAGTGGGTGCACACAACACATGACTGGTGATTCAAGAATGTTCAATTCAATCAATGCAAATGGCAATGATGAAATTCATAGTATCACATTTGGTGACAATGGCAAAGGCAAGGTCAAAGGGCTTGGTAAGATTGCAATCTCCAATGATTTGAGCATTTCTAATGTGCTACTAGTAGAGACCTTGAACTTCAACCTATTGTTGATAGCTCAACTTTGTGATCTTGGTTTCAAGTGCATATTTCGTGTGGATGATGTAGAGATCATAAGTGTAGATGGCTATAACTTAATCTTTAAAGGCTTAGATATGAGAATCTATACTTGGTTGATTTCAATGCTAGTGAAACCCAATTGTCAATATGTTTGTTCACCAAATCTAGCATGGGTTGATTATGGCTTGGTCATATTGGAATAAAACAATTGAACAAGTTGGTTAAGCATGATCTAGTTACAGGCTTGAAAGATGTCATATTTGAGAAGGATAAGCTATGTAGTGCATGTCAACCCAGAAAGCAAGTTGGAAACATTCATCCAAAGAAGAGAATCATGAGCACATATAAGGCATTTGAATTATTGCATATGAATTTATTTGGGCCAACAACATACACTAGCATTGGTGGCAACAAATATGGTTTCATGATTGTGGATGATCTTACAAGATATACATGAGTGTTCTTTCTTGTTGATAAGAGTGATGTGTTTGCTACTTTCAAGT
Organism: Saccharum hybrid cultivar R570; assembly: GCA_038087645.1. NCBI lineage: Eukaryota > Viridiplantae > Streptophyta > Magnoliopsida > Poales > Poaceae > Saccharum > Saccharum hybrid cultivar. Next base: position 26,139,187 of record JAQSUU010000066.1, on the reverse strand, counting down.
CTTTCATCAAGAGAGTTCACAATGAGTTTGAAACCACAATCAAGAAAGTGAGAAGTGACAATGGAAGTAAATTCAAGAATACAAGAATTGATGAGTTATGTGATGAGTTTGGAATTAGGCATCAATTCTTAGCTAAGTACACTCCACAATCCAATGGGCTAGTTTAAAGGAAGAATAGAACTTTGATTGATATGGCAAGATCAATGCTAAGTGAGTACAATGTTAGTCATTCATTTTGGGCCGAAGCAATCAACAAGGCTTGCTACTATAGCAACCACCTCTATTGCTATCCAATGTTGGAGAAGACGCCATATGAGATCTTAAGTGGTAGAAAGCTCAATATTGTATACTTTCAGGTGTTTGGTTGCAAATGCTACATATTGAAGAAAGGCACAAGATTGAGCAAGTTTAAGAAGAAATGTGATGAAGGCTTCTTACTTGGTTACTCCACTATTAGCAAGGCTTATAGAGTGTGGAATGAAGAGGTTCATGATGTGGAATTTGATGAAACCAATGGTTCCCAAGAGAAAGATGAGAATCTAGATGATGCGAGAGGCACTCAATTGGCCAATGCAATGAAGAAGATAGATATTGGTGACATAAGGCCTAGAGAAGTGATTGAAGTTGAAGATGACAAAGATCAAGTGCTCTCTAACTCAAATGTGCAAGCTAGTGGTTCTCATGATCAAAATTAAGCTAGTACAAGTGGTGCTCAAGTGCTAGATCAACAATAAGTGGCTAGCTTATCATCTCAACCAAATGATCAATCAAGTGCAAGCAATCAAGTTCAAGCGATCCAACCAACCAATGTTACAAGAGATCACCCCTTGGATTCTATAATTGGAGATATTTCTAGAGGTGTACAAACAAGATCAAGACTGCCATTATTTTGTGAGAATTTCTCATTTGTGTTATTCATTGAGCCAAAGAAGATAGAAGAAACTTTGATAGATGTTGATTGGGTCAATGCCATGCATGAAGAGCTAAACAACTTCACAAGAAATCAAGTATTGGAGTTAGTTGAGAGGCCTAAGGGACATAATATGATTGGAACCAAATGGGTCTTTCAGAACAAGTAAGATTAAGATTAAGATGGGATAGTTGTAAGGAACAAAGCAAGATTGGTAGCTTAAGGTTACACTCAAGTTAAAGGTCCTGACTTTGGAGAAACATGTGCCCCGATTACAAGATTGGAAGCAATTAGTATCTTGTTAGCCTGTGCTTATGCCCACAACATCAAGCTCTACCAAATGGATATGAAGAGTGCATTTCTCAATGGCTACATCAATGAAGAAGAATATGTTGAGCAACCTCCCAGTTTTGATGATGACAAGAAGCCCAATCATGTATACAAGTTGAAGAAGGCTTTGTATGGATTGAAGTCAGCACCTAGAGCATGGTATGAGAGATTGAGATTTCTTACTCTCTAAAGGGTTTAAAATGGGAATGGTTGACACCACTCTTTTCACCAAGAAGATAGGTAAGGACTTGTTTGTGTTGCAAATCTATGTTGATGACATTATCTTTGGATCAACCAATCAAGACTATTGTGAAGAGTTTGGAAAGATGATGGCAAATGAGTTTCAAATGTCCATGATTAGAGAGCTTAGTTACTTTCTTGTTCTTCAAATCAAGCAAATAAAGAATGGTACATTTGTGAGTCAAGGCAAGTACATCAAAGACATGCTTAAGAAGTTTGGAATTGATGATGCTAAGGCAATTAGTACACCTATGGGAACAAATGAAAACTTGGATAGTGATGCTAGTGGCAACATGGTGGATCCAAAGATGTATCGATCTATGATTGAAAGCCTACTCTATGTGACTGCATTAAGGCCGGATGTGATGTTTACTGTATGAATGTGTATAAGATTTCAAGCCTCACTAAGAGAAAGTAATTTGAAGGCAACAAAGAGAATATTGAGGTACTTAAAGCATACATAAAATGTTGGATTGTGGTATCCCAAAGGAGTAAGATTTGAGTTGATTGGATATTCAGACTCCGATTATGTGGGATGCAAAGTTGAGAGAAAGAGCACATCTGGCACATGTCAATTGTTGGGAAGATCATTTGTGTCTTGGTCATCAAAGAAACAAAATAGTGTAGCACTTTCAACCGCCGAAGCGGAGTATATTTCGGCTAGTAGCTATTGTGCTCAATTACTTTGGATGAAGGATACTTTGAATGATTTTGGAATCAAGTTCAAACAAGTGCCATTGCTATGTGACAATGAGAGTGCCATGAAGCTCACCAACAACCTGGTTCAATATGTGAAAACAAAGCACATAGATGTCTGCCATCTTTTCATAAGAGATCACCAACAAAAAGGGGACATTTCAATTAAGAATGTGGGCACTGAAGATCAATTTGCTGATATTTTCATCAAGCCACTTGATGAGAAGAGGTTGTGCAAGCTAAGGAATGAATTGAACATATTAGATTTCTCAAATATGTGTTGATGCACCCCAGACTTATATGACATGCCTCTCCTTCGAGCAAAGCAAGGTAAAATCAGTTGACATGTCATTCATCCTTTTGCTAAGGACTTCTTTAGTGCATTTGTTTTATAGGCTCTGTCATGAAACCGTCCAAATTATAAGAGTACAAGTCCAAAAACAATCGTCAAAGCGATCAAATTCTCAAACTTGAGCCCATATAACTCAGGTAGTCCACGAAATCCCGAGGGATTTCAAACCAAACCATAACGAGCTAAGATCATAGTGATTCAACATAACACACCACTTGTCACGATAGTTCAAAAGTCATCTCATACATCGGAGTGTGAATAAGTTATTACAAAACAAAATAGGAATTAGCGGAAGCAACATACATTGAAACCATTCTAAGTTTAAGTACGGCCAGTACATAGTCACATCCTGCAAAAGCATATTAGAAGAGAAGCTACAAAGACCATGCCCATATGGTCTAGTCTTCACGCCCACATGGCCAAGACAATACTTGCAGCAACATATAAGAATCTTCTACCTGCAACAGGTGGAAAATAAACCCTGAGTACGAGAATGTACTCAGCTAGACTTACCCCTCAAAAACCAAACATAAGATGACACCAAGGATCATGTAGGCTTTATATAAGGGGGCTAGCTTGACGCATTTGCATAAAAGAGCTTATGAGCATAAGTAACCAATTAAACTTAGCATCAAGTTCATCATCATTCACCTGTCAACTATATTAGCACCTGTACTAGAGCACTCACTTATTAGGAGCAAACAATATTAACCATAGCAGGTATAATAAGGCCATCATCGTATCATCAATTCTGAACCAGTATTATAATTAGTGTATCTACGCTGGAGATAACCAGTCAAGTTTCTCACTATTCGGGAGAGACGACGACTCGAATCAATTCCATCTTAGCTAAGGGGCGTATTCCTGACACTAACCGGGCATACTTTGCAAGAGTCGTCAACAGTCAACTTTGGTACAACTTAGGGTGGGCTCGAACTGCGCCGCGTTCTCAGGGAAACCAGTGGCTAGGACGCTCAGGACTTTTAACTCACCTGCCCTTAGACTCCCCTGGCTCCCCTCCGAGATGGCTTCCACTTTTCGACTTCGTTGCCTGAGTTGAGCTACTCGGCTTCGCGGTCGACAACCTCAGGTCGGCCAGCTAAGTGTCAGGCATGTGTTCGAAATGATATAGAAGGCTCCAGGTCTCAGTCCTTAACCGACACAGGCGGCATCACTACAACTGTAAGACCCCGCCCGGTCTATTACTCATATTAACACATGATTCTTTCCTACGATAGCAAATATAGTCAACCATGACTAGGTACAGCCTTATCTCTCACAGGTGATAGGGAACCACTTGACTTCTACCAATCTAATTAAGCATGGCTAAGCATAGATACGATCCTATCTACATAGGATTCAGGTTCATATAGTTGGACATGGAATGATAGTAATGCAGCAAGGGTTTCACCCAACTCCTATACTTAATGCAACAATACATATAACATATATATAGTAATTGCTTTGCAAAGTAGGAGTCTTATAATGCTCCGGGGCTCGCCTTAACCAACGGAGGATGGCTTCAGGTCTGGCTTCACGAACGGTTCCTATGTCTCCTCCGGGTTCGAAGGACTGGACCTCTGGCTCCCGAACGGACTCCAACTTCAGGGCTCACGCCTTGCAGGACTTCACTCGTATCATGATCCTCGGCACACCTATTGCATGTATATTCACCAAATGAATTTTTTGTATGCACCAAGGACGACATGATGAATCATATGAGCATGTAAGGATGATGAATGTGATGACATTGCAACATCATAAACAATAAAAGACCAAGTCATGTGGTGCTCTATTCAAATCACTCAAAGCTTAGGTGCAAAACTCCTCTCTTGCATTAACATGTTTAATCCACCATAAGCGCATGAATCATCCTCAAGTTCAAATTTAACACACATGGCAAGTTCTCAGAAATTTCAGCACATTGACATGTTAACAGCAGCGACTTAGAAAATTCATAAATGGAGTACTATAACTCCAATGGACATGCATGAGGATATTTTGGAAAGCTTATAAAATTGTCTACATTTCATCTTCAGATATCAAAGCATGATTCACAAGTTTACCAGGTCGAAATCAAACATTCCCAGAATCTGTTCTGGGCAAACAGAGAGCAACGGTAACTGGACACTTCTTAAAACATGCACAAATCCTAAACCGTGGGGCCAAATGCCACCAAATTTAAACCAAAACTACTCCAAGAATTTTACTACAACTCTTTTATATATACAACATAAAGCATGAAAACAATTATAGCATTGCTCAATTTACATATCTTTGAAATCTGTCCAGAAATCAATAAATTATAAAATTGAATTATAAGAGATGACCAAAACATTGCAAATGGCCAAACCAACTTTACCATCATTTAGAACATGTCTACAGAACACCAGATCAAGTCATGTCACTTGTGAAAACATTTATTTAATTGGAGTTTTCTATTTATTTAATTGCATAGGCATAAATATTAAAATATATAAAAACTGCCCAGAAAATTCTCATAAAATTACAGAGGCATGTACAATGTACCAGTAGGCTACCATAAAAATTTTATAGCAATAGGAGTAGTATATAGTGATATACAAAATCACCAAATTTACATGATTAAATAATGTACTTAACAAAAACAGATACATACTCCAGAATTTATCAACTAACATATAATATGTAATTACACTACTGCAAAGTACACATCTCAAGGATTCCAGAAAGTCCATATTTTCTATTTTTGGATGTTTCTAAAATTTTCTATGAATTCCCAAAAACAACACACAACTCTGCATTTACAGAAAAGATTAAAACCTAAATCTACAAGGGTATTGACCAGCCGGCCCACTACGGCCAGTGGGCTAGCGGCCCAACTCTTGGCCCAACGTGCAGGAAATAGGGGAGGGGATTTTGTCGGCGATTCCTCGCCGCCAGTGAGGTCTCCGGCGAAATGAACCCCACCAATGTGACTACCTCATTGAGCCGCATCGATTGAGGTGCTTTGTGTGACCCAGGGTAAGTCGGATAATGCTCATTGCTAGCCATGGCGGCGGCGGTGGCCTGGCGATGGTGCGCCATCCGACAGGGAGCACGATAGGGCGCAGCGAGGGCAGCTATGCACTCCGGATGACAAGGCGGAGCTGCTAGGGTCACTATAGAGACGATGGAGCAGACGGTGTGCCTTGGCCTCGCGCAAACTCTACGGCGGCAACGGCGAGACCAAGGACGTGACGGCTTTCATCACCGACGAGGTTACCATCGGCGATAACATCTTACCTGCTACAAGCTCTGCCCCTAAGACATGCTATGCACTCATTAGGAAAGGAGAAAAGGGAAGCGAAACCACCGGACTCGAGCTCGCTGGGGATGGCGGCGAGGAGCGCGCACCACGTGGTGGCACGTTCCGGCGAGGTTCAGATGGTAGAGTCTAAAAGACTTGGCGCTACACCATCGATGGCTTAAGAGGGACACGGAACACTACCAGAAAGGAAAACAGAAATGCCAGGTCGCTCCGGCCACAGTGGGCTTCGAGCACGACAGTGCTCTGGTGATGTCGACGGTGGTGGAACTCGCTTTTCGGCTAGCGCGTGGCTCGAGCGGTGAAGCTAGGTGGTGCAGCTGATAAAGAAGGTGACGGTGAAGGATTTGGCATGAGCGGTTGCACAAGCGGTGCAGCAACGCACGAGCTAGGCATGACGAGGCACTCGACGGCAATGTCACCGTGGCGGAGATGTGTGGGGGCGAAGCGAGGCGACTGGAGGAAGCTGAGGCGAGCGAGGCATCGTGCCGGCCTTGGACACGCGAGAACAACATGGCATCGATGCATGTTAGCCACGCGGCGTCGAGTTCCTGCCCTTTGGTCGGCCACGAACGGAACTTCAAGTTTCTAAATTTGAAACTGAAATGTTGATTCAGTTAACATCGACAGACAAGCGAACTTTGAGGCTGCAAAACTCTCAAACCATCTAGAATTAGGAGAAGTTGTAGTAGAGTTTTAGCTAAAGCTATGTGAGCTCTTTGTACAATTCTACTAGAACTTGCTCTAATTCAGCATCGTTTGTGAGATACAAAGCTCGAAAGGAGGGTACATGCAAACTGTGTAGTCGAGTAATGACTGACAGCCGATGTTGAGTAGCTCCTAACTTCTTAACCAGCTCGAATTAGAGGATGTGGTAAGACTTTCAGGTAGAGCTAAGTGAGAACTTGATACAAGTCTACTAGCCCTAGACCTGGTTTGGCTTAGTTAGCAATGCACAAGGCCCAAAAAAGCAGGCACCTTGCAACAGAAATCCATCTCAGACTTAGTCAAATTGTGCAGTGCTGAAATTCAGCCCGTCCAACTGACTGGTTGTCCTAGTTAGAGCTTGATACCAGCATTTTCATGATATGACCACTGAACAACATTTGTTCCTCATGAAATTTGGCACAAACTTTGTTAAGGTTGCTCTCAAACGCAAAGTCTCTAGGTGAGACTTTTTGTTAGGTCAAACTAGGAAGACGCTAATGGTCAACTAAGTCACACAGGAGGCCAGAAGGAATTAGGGCATAACACAAACATAAACCCTAGGTCATTTTGGACCACTAACATATTGCAAACATGAAAAAGACCTTAGACACACCCTAACATCAATACGCATGAAAGTTACACTAGGTACAAAGAAACACTATTATAACAACAATTGAAACATGACTTTACATACATGTGTTATAGATGTTTCAAGAACTTGTTGCACATGTTTCTAAGTGGTATAAGCCTAGTATACATAGACTACATGGGTCACACACATAATATTACCACTAACAAAACATAACATACATGTGTTGCAGAAGTTTAACATGAGTGTTGCAAAAGTTGAAATGCTATGTTTCAACCAAAAATGCCTATGAATGATGATGCACATGATCATGAAATGCTTGTGTTGAAGTAATGATGCAAGGCGAACACCAGGGGTGTTACTGCCTTCCCCCCTTAAAAAATCTTATCCCAAGATTTGGAAAGCGTACCATTATTTAAAGAAATTAGGATAACTGTCCTTTAAATAATCCTCTCTTTCCCATGTTGCATCATGTTCACCGTGATTACTCCAAACCACCTTGTATAATTTGACTACTCGACTTTGAGTCACCCTTTCCTGGGTATCCAGAACATATACCAGTTTCTCCTCATAAGCGAGATCTAATTTTAGTTTGATGCGTCTTACATCTACTCTTTTCTCAGGAAGGCGGAGACATTTCTTCAATTGAGAAACATGGAAAAATGGAAAGATAGCTCCCAGCTCATGAGGTAGATTGAGCTTATAAGCTACTCTCCCACTTTTCTCAATAATCCGATAAGGTCCAACATATCGAGGCTCAAGATTTTTTTTATTTCAAAATGCTTCACGCCTCTCATAGGTGACACCTTCAGATAGACATGGTCACCTACTTCAAACTCAATGGGTTTCCTTCTCTTATCTGCATAGCTCTTTTGCCTAGCTTGAGTAGCTGCCATATTTTTCTGTATAGCCTGGACTTGCTCCTCGGCTTCTTCTACAAAGTCAATACCATAGAATCTTCTTTCTCTAGGTTCCACCCAGTTCAAAGGAGTTCTACACTTGCGCCCATATAGAGCATCAAATGGTGCCATTTTGATACTCTCTTGATAACTGTTGTTATAAGAGAACTCAGCGAGCGGCAACCATTTCTCCCAAGAGCCTGTGCAAGAGATAAGACAAGCCCTAAGCTTGTCCTCAAGAATCTGATTAACACATTCAGTCTGCCCAGAGGTTTGGGGATGATATGCAGAACTATGGATTAAGTTAGTACCAAGATTCTGATGTAAACGTTCCTAGAAATGAGCGATAAACTGAGAACCCCTATCAGAAACAATAGACTTGGGAACACCATGAAGATGTACCACTTGTTGAAAATAAATATCAGCATAGTTGTGAGAGTGATAGTTAGACTTGACAGGAATAAAGTGAGTAGATTTGGTCAGACGATCCACGATAACCCAGATCGAATCAAAACCCTTCTCCGTAGTGGGCAACCCAACAATGAAATCCATAACAATCTCTTCCCATTTCCAACTAGGAATAGAGAGGTGTTGTAATAAACCAAGCTTCATGTGAATAGCCTTGACTCTGCAACAATTATCACACCTAGCAACGTAGGCTCAATTTCTTTCTTCATCTTGGTCCACCAATAGTAAAGCTTGAGATTTTGATACTACTACTACTACTAGGATGGATGGATAAATTAGAAGAATGGGCTTCAGCCATGATTTGGTTTCTAAGTTCCTTGTCTTTGGGCACGACAAGTCTATCGTTGAACCAGAGAATTCCTTTGTCATCCAATCAAAAGTGCTTGGTTTCTTGCTCTTTCATTTTTCTCTTGATGTGAAATATACCAACATCAGTCTTTTGTAGCTCAATGATTCGACTTCTTAATGAACAATCAACAGTGATATGATGGAGTATGACAGGATGTAAGAGATGTGACAAATGAAAATCTTCTTCTATCAGAGAGTTGCAATGAGACTTCTGGCTCAAAGCATCCACAACCACATTTGATGTACTAGGATGATAATGCACTTGAAGGTTATAATCCTTGATTAATTCCAACCATCTCCTCTATCGCATATTTAACTCGGGTTGAGTAAATATGTACTTGAGACTCTTATGATCTGTATAGATATTGCACACATTTCCAAGCAAATAGTGTCTCTAGATCTTTAGAGCATGCACTACAGCAGCTAACTCTAAATCATGAGTTGGATAGTTGACTTCGTGTTTTCTCAGCTAACGCGAAGCATATGCAATAACTCAGCCTTCTTGCATAAGTACAGCGCCTAAACCAGTTCCCGATGCATCACAATACATATCAAACGGTTTCTCAATATCAGGTTGTGCCAACATAGGAGCTGATGTCAATAAAGTTCGTAGAGTGCAGAAAGCTTGTTCACACTCTGGAGTCCTAACAAACTTCCTATCCTTCTCTAGCAATCGAGTCATAGGCTTGGCTATTTTAGAGAAATCCTGGATGAAACAACGATAGTAGCCAGCCAACCCAAGAAAACTCTGAACTTCACGCACCGTAGTTGGTGCCTTCCAATCCAAAACTTCCTATACCTTAGTCGAATCTACTGAAATCCCCTCACCAGACGATACATGATCGAGGAAAGATACCTTCTTTAACTAGAATTCATATTTGTTGAACTTGGCATAGAGCTTATGTTCACGTAATCTAGATAAAACAATTCTCAGATGCTCGGCATGCTCTTCTTCATTTTTAGAATAGATGAGGACATCATCAATGAATACCACCACAAACTTGTTCAACTCTTGCATGAATACTGAATTCATCAGATACATGAAATATGCAGGAGCATTGGTCAGCCCAAAAGACATGACGAGATATTCATATAACCCATATCTGGTAGAAAAGGATGTCTTTGGTATGTCTTCAAGACAAATTTTAATTTTTTGATAACCAGATCTCAGATAAATCTTCGAGAATCCTTTGCTTTAGATAACTGATCAAACAAGATATCAATGCGAGATAACGGATACTTGCTTTTGATAGTGACTGCATTGAGTGGTCGATAATCTATACACATGCACAGAGACTGATCTTTCTTCTTCACAAAGATAGTAGGAAAACCCCATGGAGAAGAACTAGGGCGGATTAGACCTTTCTGCAAAAGTTCATCAAGTTGGGTCTTGAGTTCAACTAACTCATTTGGTGGCATTCTATACGGTCTTCTGGAAATCGGTGCAGTACCAAAATTAACTCAATCTTGAATTCTACATCTCGGTCTGGAGGTAATCCTGGCAAATCATCAGGGAAGACATCTGGAAATTCACATACTATAGGAACATAAACATGGACTTTGCTATAGTGGCATTCACTACATGTTGAGTCTTAACATCACGGGGAAGTTGCACTAGAAAAGCTTGTTGATCTTTTGGATCCCTCAACATAACCACTCTCGTAGAGGTATTGATTAGGACACCATTTCCACTCATCCACTTCATTCCTAAGATTACATCTAGGCCCAGTCCCGGTAACACCATGAGATCCACATCGTATAGGCGTCCTTCTATCTCAATCCTTGCTCCCAACAGCAACTGGTTGGTTAAAATATTATTTCTGGCAGCAATGATATTATAACCACCATTACCTAAGGTAACAGCCTTCATACCATGCTTAGCTACAAAGGTGGAACTGATGAAAGAGTGAGAAGCACCTGAATTAAACAGCACAATTGCAGGATGTTGGTTCACTAAAAATGCACCAGTAGTAATAATTTCACCCGTAGAAATGGATTCCACAGTGGTGTATTGAACATGTCCTTTACACACATCTGTATTGTTTTCATTTGGTTTCTTCTAAGGAAGAGGACAATCTTTGGCCCAATGACCTAACATCTTGCAATTCCAACACGGCCGGTCACTTGGCGGAGTATTAGACTTTCCTTGCCTAATATTATTCTTCTTGACCTAACCTTTCTTTTGATATGGATGATATCTGGTAGATATGTCAGGCGAATGATACTGAGGTGCAACCACCACAAGAGTATTGGACGAAGATGCTTTAGATTCACAAGATTTCTCGTGGCTCTTAGAAGCAGCATATACAACATTATAATTCTCTTGAAGGATAGCATCACTGACAAACTCGTTGAAAGTTGCACACTTCCTATTGTACATGGCCTTCATCAATTTGGGACACAGCCCCCTTTTAAAACTAGCGATCTTATTAGCCTCTGAATTAACAAATTCTGGAGCATATCTTGACAGATTAATGAAAGCATGCAAATATTGCATTACACTTTTATCATCCCTAGGTGAGCTTAATAAACTCAGTGTGCTTGATTGCCATGAGACCAAGAGGAATATAATTTCCCTGAAAAGCTTCCTTGAACTGATCCCAAACTACTTCATCATCTTCAGGCAGAGTACTTCGATGATGATACCACCAAATACTTGTAGGACCTTGTAACTGTTGTGAAGCATACTCTGTTTTCATACCATCTGCCACCTTGAGCAAGCAAAACTTCTATTTGATAGTGTTCAACCATTCATCTGCTTGAAGTGGCTCTTCTGCTTCCCGAAATATAGGAGGCTTAGTATCAAAGAAATCCCTAAAGTTGCTGCATTGATTGGGTTCAGGTCCCTGATGAACACTACCATTGTCATCATTGATCATCTCATGCATATCCTCAAACAAGGCACGTTGGGTTTCAACAAGTGTCTGCATTAGTTCCGCAGGAGTAGGCGGCGAAGAATGAGATGATGGAGGGTCCACGTTGCCACGTCTCCTACTGCCAGAGCGAATCTAATGAGACATCTGCAACAGGCATAGATAGTGAGCATTGACGATGTTGGAAAATTGCTGTCAAATTGTAGAATTCGTTGGAGAGGATAAATTCATGCAACAAACTGAGGCACAAGAATTCATTCCCACAAGGTAACACCATCAAGCACAACATGATGAATTCCTGCATCTTGTTCAACTATCAAGATTCCCATCACAGAGGAAAGATATATCATGGTCGATATAAGGATCTTCACGATAAGGTAAAGAAGTAACCAAGGAAGGATTCACGAGAAGATAGCAAATCGGTGTAGCTCCATAATGGATCATGACTAGCATTCCTCGATACCTACGTGTGCCAAGTAGCACAACCATGTGTCACCCGCCATAGGAGGCCCTTGGTTTCATCACAACACCGCAGAGTACTCCTCATGACACCTTTACCAAACCCAACACCCATGAGAAATCCCACGTGTCAAGAATTTGGCGTATACAGACAACATCACGCAAGGAAGGATAGCAAACAAGGATAGGCACAAGGTAGAGTCAATGGGAAAGTGAGTTGAAGATCAGACTCAGCACAATTCTAGGAGATACAACTAGAGAAGTTTGACCTAGATGTGAGTATGGTCTTCTTCGTTGACACCATACGAACCACAATCCAGAGTTGACACTACCGAAGCTCAACCTAGTTGGTTTATCACCACGGTCCATTATCAAAGGGATGCAACTGCTGGAAGAAAATTAATTGGGAGGAAAGAAAATTTTGAAAGATTGGGGTAAGTAATTATAAGGGAGGGAATGATGCAAAAATGCAATGCATGATGCGAACATGATGCATGCATGAACCGTACGTCCTCACAAACCTAGAAAGAATTCTTAAATTCTAACACATATTTCGGTGGCATACACATGTCCTTTCAAATAGCGATAACTAGTCATTCTATTGGAAAGCGCTGTTATGTACCTGCAGAAGATTCATTTCAGCCCAACAATCCCAATATACCACACAATGGAAAGCAATAAATCTACACACTCCGCATACACCCCAATTTATATGAAGGTGGCCACACCCAATCATCGTCCTAATGATGGCATCATCTCCCAAGGGACGAAAACACCCAACATGTCAGTACCTTTGTATGAACATGCATGCAACATGTAAATACTCTAGCACCATGTAAGCACTCCCCTAGACTGGTAGTGTATCCGATCATGCCCTCACAGCTCACACTTACTTGGGCGTAGATGCGACTTTGCATAAAAAGTAATCTAGCGACATATATGGCTAATTCATATATGAAGGTTACCTCCACCATTAGACCATAGGGTAACATATTGCAGTCAAGGTACCACACTTCTCACCTTTGCCACAACCATAGATGCATAATTTAAAACCCCCAAGTTAGTACTTTAAATAAGCCACCTAACAGTCCTTATTTGGGCATATAGGGTATGACCACTAGCACTTTTTAGATTAAAAATAAGACTTTTCACAAAAGCTTTTGTTTATATACACAAATGACATTTTTAATGTTGAACCTTGTTCTGATGCCAGCTATCATGGAACCGTCCAAATTATAAGAGCACAAGTCAAAAAACAATCGCTGAAGCGATCAAATTCTCAAACTTGAGCCCATATAACTCTGGCAGTCCATGAAATCATGAGGGATTCAAACCAAACCATAACGAGCCAAGATCATAGTGATTCAACATAACACACCACTTGTTACAATAGTCCAAAAGTCATCTCATACATCGGAGTACAAATAAGTTATTACAAAACAAAATAGGAATTAGCGGAAGCAACATACATTGAAACCATTCTAAGTTTAAGTACGTCCAGTACATAGTCACATCCTACAAAAGCATATTAGAAGAGAAGCTACAGAGACCACGCCCATTAGTCTAGTCTTCACGCCCACATGGCCAAGACAATACTTGCAGCAACATATAAGAATCTGCTACCTGCAACAAGTGGAAAATAAACCCTGAGAACGAGTATGTACTCAGCTAGACTTACCTGTCAAAAACCAAACATAAGATGACACCAAGGATCATGTAGGCTTTATATAAGTGGGCTAGCTTGACGCATTTGCATAAAAGAGCTTATGAGCATAAGTATCCAATTAAACTTAGCATCAAGTTCATCATCATTCACCTATCAACTATATTAGCACCTGTACTAGAGCACTCACTTATTAGGAGCATGAAAGCATCTAGGCCCCAAGGTTTGGTTTCGGCAATTGATGACAACGCTTTATTACCATGACTAACGTGTGTTTTGCAGAAACTTTGGTAAGTTAGGTCATGGAGGTTATAACTGCTTTGGGCACCGTGGTATTTATGCCCCTTGATGGAAATCGTTTCGGTTTTCAAAAGAGTGACGTCAAGATTAAGGACGGTTAGTTCCGGATGACGAGGTGTTGAGATGCATTCGGAATAGTCGTTAGGATCTTCGTTTTTCTCTTTTGGCCGTACTATAAAGGGGGGCATGAGCGGGTAGCTTGACCTAGGCGAGTCCTATGTTTAGGTGTGGTGCACACTTGTTAAACTTGGTGCTAGGCAGCTCTAGAATAGCTCAAAGTTCAGTTGGAAGCAACTTGGTTCAAGTTGCGACGCGTTTCGGAAAGTTTCGGGTCGTTTTCCCTTGACCGGACGCGGTCTTCGGCATGACCGGACGCGTCCGGTCAGTACAAATCCGCGGCTAGGGTTTCGGCTCTGACGACCGGACGCGGTCCTTGAGAGGACCGGACGCGGTGGTCAGAAGCCGACACGTGTCACTCGAGGGAAACACCCGATCGGACGCGACCTGGGTGTGATCAGCGCGTCCGGTCACAGTCCAGTAAGGTCCAGAGACGACCGGACGCGTCCGGTCATCTCCGTTCGGACGCGGTCGCGCGTCCGGTGCATTTACAGTATGCTCCCTGCACGATCGGACGCGTCCGGTCACCCTCGACCGGCGCGTCCGGTCACTCAGCCAGAAATTCGGATTTCGACCGTTACGAGCGACCGGCGCGTCCGGTTAGTTCGACCGACGCGTCCGGTCAGCCCGTGTTTTGCTGAGTCAGCGGGTAACGGTTCGTTTTGTCTGTGGGGTGTATAAATACATCCCCACCACCTCTTTTAGAGGTCTCTTGCTCATTTGATCAGCTGAAAAACACCTTTGGAGTGCAAGGGAGTGCAAGAGCACTAGTGAGGATAGTGATTTGAGTATCAAAGCTTGAGAGCTCCTCACTAGCAATTAGAGAGTAGCAAGTGTGCATCCACCTTCTCATTTGGGCTCGTTGTGGTCAAGTGAGAGTTCTAGCTTGTTACTCTTGGTGATCGCCATCACCTAGACGGCTTGGTGGTGATTGGGAGTTTGGTGTTCATCCGGCGGAGCTTGTGGGTGACCCAACTCATGTTGTGAGCAGTTTTTGGGTGATTCACCATGATGGAGTGTCGAAGAATCAACCCGTAGAGAGCACTTGATCCTTGCGCGGATCAAGGGGGAGCTACACCCTTGCGCGGGTGCTCCAACGAGGACTAGTGGGGAGTGGCGACTCTCCGATACCTCGGAAAAACATCGCCGTGTTCCTTGCCCTTTTACATTCAAGCATTTACATTCTCGTATTTACATTCATTGCTTGATTTACATTCCTAGAATTGCCATGCTAGACTAGGATTGGAAACTAGGGTGCAAAACTTTTTATCGGTAGACTCTCTAGGAACACAAGTAGGCACTAGGGGTGAATTCCGGCTTGTAGGATTTAGTTCTTGCAATTATTTTTTAGAAAAGCCCAATTCACCCCCCCTCTTGGGCATCTTGATCCTTTCAATTGGTATCAGAGCAGAGTTGCTCCTAATTTAGGCTTTACCACCTAGAGCAAGATGTCTAACGGGGAAGGACCACCTCCCACCTTTGAGGGGGATGATTTTCCATATTGGAAAATCCGCATGGAGGCGTATCTCGAAGCCATAGATGTTGGGTGTCTTAGAGCCGCAACCCAAGGGCTTCCCACTATCAAGGATCCCGCAAACCCCATTGGTGACGAGGAGAAGTACGACCGGTGGAATGCAAAGGCCAAAAATACACTCTACCGGGGCTTAGGCAAAGATATCTTCAATCATGTGCGTAATGCAAAGAACGCTCATGAATTGTGGGAAAATCTTTGTGCTCTCCATGAGGGAACTAAGAGTGAGCGTGAGGAACGCTATCACATAGCTTTAAAGAAAATTAATTCTTTTGAGATGCTTCCCAAAGAAAGTGCTAATGACATGTACACTCGCTTGAATGTTCTTGTAGAGGACCTCAATGCTCTTGGGCTCACTAAAATGAGCCAATCGGATGTTGCAAGGAAGATCTTGAGTGTGCTTCCCGTTGAGAAGTATGGTCACATTGTCACCGTGCTTCACCAAAGTGATCTTTCCACCGCAACACCGACTCAAGTATTGGGGAAGATCAATGCTCATGAGATGTACATGCATATCACTCTGGAAGAGGGCTCATCATCTTCCAAGAAGAAAGACTTGGCCTTCAAAGCTAGTCATGACAAGAAGAAGAAGAAGGGCCAAGCCATGATGGTGCAAGAAAGCTCAAGTGAAAGTGAAGTTGATGATGAATCACTTGCACTCATGGTGAGAAAGACCACCAAGATGCTAAAGAAGCTCAACAAGAGTGGCATCAAGTTCGATGGCAAGAAGAAGAAATTCTTCACAAGTAGCAAGAGAAAGCCAATCTCGGAGATGGATTACTACAATTGTGGTGAACTTGGCCACCTAGCTCATCAATGCCCTAGACCACCAAAAGACAAGTACAAGAACAAGAACAAGGGCAAGAAAAATGATTCAAGTGATGAAGAAGAAGAGAAGAAGAAAAACAAGCCATACAAGAAGAAGGATGGCAAGAAGGAGTTCCACAAGAAGAAGAAGGGAGGAAAGGCATACATTGTTGGTGATTGGCTCACCGACATTGAATCATCTGTGAGTCCTCCGAAGATGAGAGCGATGATGAGAAAGAGAAGGTTGCCGCATTTGTGATGGGGCCATCATCTTCACCAACTTTTTCATCACCACCTTCACCGCCACCCTCACCATCATCGTCCACTACTCACCTATGCCTTATGGCCAAGGGTGAACGAAAGGTACAAAATCATGATAGTGATGATGATGATGATAGTGATAGTGATAGTGATGATGAATATGATGCACCCTCTTATGATGAACTTGTAAAATTGTTGAACAAATATACTAAAATCATAAGAAGGACAAGGAATGAAAATGATGAACTTCAAAATGAAAATGAATCACTCTCATCAAAGCTTGAAAATGCTCAAAAGACTAGTGGTGAGCTTAGAAATCAAAATGAAGTTATGTCTTCTCATCTCAAGGAGCTCAAAACCTCTAATAAAGAGCTTAAAGACCAACATGATAAGCTTGAGAAGAAGCATGATGAGCTCATCACTAGACATAACTCTCTAAAAGAAAAATACACCACATTGAAAATTGACTATGATAGTCTTATGGTTGCTAATGAACTTGCTCTTGAGACACATGATGCTACTAACAATGTTGTTAAGTGTGATATAGCTACATCATGTGATGACTTGATTATTGAAAGCATTGAGCAAGGTTCTAGTAGCAAAGGCAAGAGTGTGGTTGAGTCAAGCAACTATGATGATTATGCCAAGATCAAGTGTGAGAATGAGAAGCTTGCAAATGAGAACAAGAAGCTAAAAGGTTTGATGGCTCTTGAGAAGCAACCAACAAATGAGTCACTCATTGAAGAAAACAAAAAGCTCAAGCAAGAAAAAGAGCATCTCAAGACCGGCCTAAGCAAGTTCACAAGAGGTCAATATTTGCAAAGTGAGCTCCTTATGAACACCGTAATGAAGATGGACAGAAGTGGTATTGGGTACTTGGCAAATCAAGAGAAGAAGGCAAAAGCTCAACAACAACAAAGCAAGTCAAAGCCCAAGCCAAAGAGATGTGTTGAGTGTGGTCAAGAAGGTCACTTTGCTCATGAATGCAAAACTCCACCACCACAACCCTTGCCCAAGCATGCTAGACCCTTTGCCTTCAATGCTCATTACATGCTAAGAAAAGATTCTAATGGAAAGATGAAAGTCATGTTTTTGGGTCCCCCAAACAAGAATAGGCCAAAGAAAATATGGGTTGCCAAGTCACTAGTTGAGAAAGTCAAGGGCCCCTCTCAAGTTTGGATCCCTAAACAAAAAGCTTGATCTCTTGTGTGTAGGTGAACTACAAGACCGGTGGATCTCATTGGGTCATTGATAGTGGTTGCACTCAACACATGACCGGTGATCCTCGTATGTTCACCTTCATTGAAGAGAATGGGATATGTCAAGAGAAGATCACATTTGGGGATAATTCAAAGAGCAAAGTCAAAGGTGTAGGCAAGATTGCAATATCAAATGATCACTCACTCTCAAATGTGCTCTATGTTGCTTCATTGAGTTTCAACTTATTATCCGTTGGGCAACTTTGTGACCTTGGCTTCCAATGCTTGTTCACACCAAATGAAGTGGAAGTTTCAAAGATAGATGACAAGCAAGTGATATTCAAAGGCTTTAGATACAACAATCTTTATCTTGTTGACTTCACCTCCGAAGATGCAAATTTGATGACATGTTTGTTCACCAAGACTTCACTTGGTTGGCTTTGGCATAGGAGGCTAGCTCATGTTGGAATGAACACTCTCAACAAGCTATTGAAGAAAGAACTAGTGAGAGGATTGAAGGATGTAAAGTTTGAAAAGGACAAACCTTGTAGTGCATGTCAAGCGGGCAAACAAGTTGCAAACACTCATCCAACCAAAGCTTTCATGTCAACTTCAAGAGTGCTAGAACTTCTACACATGGATTTGTTTGGGCCTACAACATACAAGAGCTTGGGTGGTAATCTCTATTGTCTTGTGATAGTGGATGACTACTCAAGGTATACATGGACTTTCTTCCTTCATGACAAATCTGAAGTGGCAAATTGCTTCAAGAAGTTTGCAAAGAGAGCTCAAAATGAATTTGAAGTCAAGATAAAGAAGATTAGAAGTGACAATGGCAAAGAGTTTGACAACACCAACATTGAAGCTTATTGTGATGAAATTGGAATCAAGCATGAGGTCTCTTCAACCTACACTCCTCAACAAAATGGTGTAGTTGAGAGAAAGAACCGGACTTTGATCACCCTTGCAAGAACAATGCTAGATGAGTACAACACTCCAGAGAAGTTGTGGGCCGAGGCAATCAACACCGCTTGCTATGCTTCAAATCACCTCTTCCTACAAAAGTTTCTTGGAAAGACCCCCTATGAGTTGCTTAATGGGAAGAAGCCGGACGTCTCATTCTTCCGGGTGTTTGGTTGCAAATGCTATATCTACAAGAAGCGTCAACACCTAGGGAAGTTTCAAAGACGTTGTGATATTGGTTTTCTTGTTGGTTACTCATCAAAGTCCAAAGCATATAGAGTATTTAACCATGCCACCGGTTTGGTTGAAGAAACATATGATGTGGAATTTGATGAATCTAACGGCTCCCAAGGAGCAATTGAGAATTGTGATGATGTAGGTGATGAACCCTTGAGGGAGGCCATGAAGAACATGTCGGTGGGAGACATCAAGCCAAAAGATGATGATGACGATGTACAAATTGTTGATCCACCATCTTCATCACGTGTGCCTCAAGATGATGACAAGAATGAGAGAGTTGAAAATGAAGATACTTATGTCTCTCATGAACAAGCCGAGGCACAAGCTCAAGATGTTGATGCTCCCCATCCACCTCCTCAAGTGGTTGATAGAAGAAATTCACCTCTACTTCAAGCACATCCACAAGAACTCATCATAGGGAGTCCTACAAAGGGAGTAATGACTCGATCTCAAAAGCTAGCTTCTTTTGTTGAACATCACTCTTTTGTCTCTTGTGTTGAACCTAAGAATGTAGAAGAAGCTCTTCAAGATCCGGATTGGGTGAATGCCATGCATGAAGAATTGAACAACTTCACCCGCAATCAAGTATGGACACTTGAAGAGCATCCTAAAGGTGCAAGAGTCATTGGAACCAAGTGGGTGTTCTGAAACAAGCAAGATGACCAAGGCATAGTTGTGAGGAACAAGGCAAGACTAGTTGCAAAGGGGTTCTCTCAAGTTGAAGGTCTTGATTTTGGAGAGACCTTTGCACCCGTTGCAAGACTTGAAGCCATACGTATCCTCCTTGCATATGCATCACATCATGATATGAAACTATATCAAATGGATGTGAAAAGTGCATTCTTAAATGGCTTTATAAATGAACTAGTCTATGTTAATCAACCTCCTGGGTTTGAAGACCCTAGATATCCTAATCATGTTTATAGGTTGTCCAAGGCGCTATATGGGCTCAAGCAAGCCCCTAGAGCGTGGTATGAGCGCCTCCGGGACTTCCTCATTGAGAAGGGCTTTACCATTGGGAAGGTCGACACCACACTATTCACCAAGAAGCTTAATGGGGAGATCTTCATTTGTCAAGTGTATGTTGATGATATCATCTTCGGATCAACAAATGAAGATTATTGCAAGGAATTTGGTGAATTGATGTCGAAGGAGTTCGAGATGTCAATGATTGGTGAGCTCACATTCTTCCTTGGGTTTCAAGTCAAGCAAATGAGAGAAGGGATTTTTATCTCTCAAGAAAAGTATACCAAGGATCTTCTCAAAAGATTCAAGATGGAAGAATGCAAACCAATCAAGACCCCAATGCCATCAAATGGACATCTCGACCTAGATGAGGGAGGTAAACCGGTTGATCAAACTCTCTACCGTTCTATGATTGGTAGCTTGTTGTACCTTACCGCATCTAGGCCCGATATCATGTTTAGTGTGTGCATGTGTGCTCGCTTTCAAGCGTGCCCTAAAGAACCTCACTTAAGTGCCGTAAAAAGAATCCTAAGATATCTTAAGCACACCCCAAGCATTGGTCTTTGGTATCCCAAAGGAGCTAGATTCCAACTAGTTGGCTATTCCGATTCGGATTATGCCGGTTGCAAAATTGATAGAAAAAGCACATCCGGAGGGTGCCATTTGCTTGGGAGATCTTTAGTATCTTGGTCATCTAAAAAGCAAAATAGTGTGGCTTTGTCCACCGCCGAGGCGGAATACATTGCCGCGGGGGCTTGTTGTGCACAAATCTTATATATGAAACAAACCCTCCTAGACTATGGAATTGTTCTTGAAAAGGTGCCACTTTTATGTGATAATGAAAGTGCCATTAAAATTGCCAACAATCTGGTACAACACTCTCGCACCAAGCACATTGATATCCGCCATCACTTTCTAAGAGATCACGTTGCTAAAAATGACATATCACTAGAAGGTGTAAGAAGTGAAAATCAATTAGCGGATATCT
This sequence comes from Saccharum hybrid cultivar R570, assembly GCA_038087645.1. Lineage (NCBI taxonomy): Eukaryota > Viridiplantae > Streptophyta > Magnoliopsida > Poales > Poaceae > Saccharum > Saccharum hybrid cultivar. Next base: position 26,117,994 of record JAQSUU010000066.1, on the reverse strand, counting down.
TCACTAAACCTTTGGATGAGGCAACCTTTTGTGGGTTAAGGAGTGAACTCAATGTGCTTGATTCTAGCAACTTTAAAAAATGAGTGCGTGTTGTCCCTTGCATTGCATATGCATGGGTGTTTGTTTGTCGTTTCTTTTTGGTTTAGCTTTGAGCAACCGCTGTGTTCGTCCATGGATAGAGAGAGCATTTTGACGCTCCTAAAGGTTCAAAAACTCTATTGCATGGCCATACGTTGCTCCTCGGGTGTTTATTGCCTATTTTCGTAAAAATAATACTAGCCTAAGGCAAACTATTTTAAAAAAAAATTGAGGGTTTGAGTGAGGTCACTCATATCAGGTTCCAATTGGTGTTTTTTTGTGTCTCTTTGAATTGGAACTTGATTGGGAGAAGTCGCGTCGAAGTTCGGAACGAAGAATGGCGAAAAACAGTGACCGGACGCTGGACCGGACGCTGCACCGGACGCAGTGATGCTTCACCACCGCGTCCGGTCCCGGCGTCCACCAGCGTGTCCAGTCATCCAGAAGACCAACTCCAGACCTAGTGACCGGACGCTGCACCGGACGCGCCTCTGTTGACCACCGCGTCCGGTCCCGGTTACCACCACCGCGTCCGGTCATTCGTGATCAATTCCCGAGTTCCCCTCGACCGGACTCTGACCGCGTCCGGTCAGTCCTCACCGGACGGGTCCGGTCACTCCAGGAGCTTACTGGAGTGTGACCGGACGCTGCACCACCGCGTCCGGTCATAACGACCACCGCGTCCGGACATTGCGCGTCGAGCGGATCTAACCCCTTCATAAAACGGTTCGTCCTCGGCCGTGTTTTTTCACCCGCACGCGTTTTTCCGCCGTCGCCTGCCCTAACTCGCCAAATCCGCCGAGTCGCCGTCGAATCGCCGGAGCCGCCGCGCCCTTGCCGTCTTCCTCGCCTCCGGCAAGCCCAGCCACGACCCAGCCGCGCCTCCTCGCCTGCGCTTGCCCGCTCGCGCTCGCTGTCGCCCTGCCCGCAGCCGCGCTCGCGCAAGCCCACAGCTGCGCCCTCGCCGCCGGTGAGCCGCTGTTCGCTGACCGCCTTGCCTTGCTAATTCTTCCACAGCAGCAGCTACGTCCTCCCTCGTGCCAAGCATCCACCCTAGCCACCCTAAATCCATCCTTCGGCCGAGCCCATCCTCTAGGGTTTGCCCTAACCCTAGCTCAAGGTGAAGAACCCGTTCGTTTTTCGCTGACTTTTGTTCAAATCCGTCGTTAGGGCTAACCTTGACCGTAACTTTCCATTGCTTATCATCGACTCGGTCCTTTCAGAGCTCATTCGGCGAATTCCGGGAATCTCGCGATCTAGGTCACCTCATCTTGTCACCGTCGTCTCGTCGATCCGAGGTAGCTTCGCATTTCGATTCACACCGTATCTCATATGCTTGCTATCTTTAGGGTTTCGTACCTTTTAGTTATATATGTGCTTATAGTAGATCTCTCTATTCCGTCGTTGCAGCGAGTCAGTCAGTGTGTCAGGGTGAGATCAGTTTGCTGAATCCGAGGCCAAGCCTGCGGATACGGATTGAGGCCAAGCCTCTTGAGTGACAGTTCACCATCTTACAGAGGTTTTCAGTCAGTTTGTCAGCATGGTGCGTTGCAAGAACGCCGGTGGTGCTCCTGGTGACGGGGACGATAGTCCTCCTCGTCGGTCTGAGATTGCGCGTGGGAAGCGCATCAAGATCATGGCCAGAAAGAAGAAGAAGACACTTACAGAGGCAGAGATTGCTCAGGCAGTGGCAGATGCAGCAGAGCAGGCAGAGAGAGGTGGCAGGAGCAGTAGCATACGCATAGGCGAGCGTAGCTTTCATCTTGAAGGTCGACAGCTCGGTACAGAGGCCACTGAGGGTACAGAGGATACTGGAGCTACAGAGGGTATGTCAGTTGATCCACCTACAGAGGCTACAGAGGCCACAGAGGCTCCAGAGGCTACAGAGGATACAGAGGACCAGCCAGCTCAGTCTCCACCACGTCGCCGCTCCACACGCACACGTACTCAGGTGACTCCTAGGCCAGAGGGCCAGCGTCGTGGAGCACGTCCTCCTCCCAGAGCCAGAGGTTCACCCCCGGTCGAGCACTTTGACTTGAGGGGTGCTACTGCACGTCAGGTGCAAGGGTTAAGGTTCGTTGAGGTCAGCCGATGGTTTCCACCTGTGAGGGATCACAGAGCTTCAGAGGGTTTCTATACCCCACTTCAGGAGGATTTCTACAGGGCTCTAGTTGACAGCGGTATTGCTTTCCGACCACAGAGGGTCTGTCGACTTGAGTCACTGGTTGAGGTTGTGGGAGAGCAGCTTCATCCGCACCTGTCCTTTCTGCCAGGCTTGTCAGATCTTCTTGGACGGACAGGTGCATACTGCGGCACATGGGTCAGAGAGTTTTATGCTTCACTTTGGATTGATCCTGCCCATGAGTTCATTCACTTTGCATTCCGAGGCCGCGATCACAGACTATACAGCACTAGAGTGCGGGAGATTCTCAGACTCCCAGCTTCCGACACGAAGATACATCAGCTGTGCTTTGGTCAGACTCCTCCACCGAGACGCCCTCACGGCGGGGCAGTGCCACCTACAGACTTGCCAGAGTTCTGGATGCTATAGTCAGACGCACTCTTCTTCCTAGACTTGGCTACAGAGAGGGACTGACTCGGATGCAGCTATGGGTTGTTCACCACCTCCTCTCACAGACACTGTTTGACATTTGGGATCTCATACTTAGTGAGATGGAGGACACCATAGCTAAGGGCTTCAAGGGTAATCGTCAGCTGCCCTATGCACACTGGATCTGCTTCATCATTAGATCATCCATTCAGCTACCAGCAGAGATCCGAGCTGAGATATCAGATACTACTACTGCTTTCCCTGAGTATGATATCCGTCAGCTTTGGGCGTCAGTCACTAGAGATCAGGCCCCAGTGCCAGGACAGCGTGAGCGACCTGAGGTTCCTGAGACAGCGGCTGAGCAGGATGCCACAGTTGATGAGCTTGCAGAGGCAGAGCTTGCCGATCTTGATGCTCAGCCTGCTGATCTTCCTGAGGATGTGACATCTGACAGCACTGATGAGGACTACCAGCCCATCCCCAGGTACCGGTCTCCTCGGTCTCACGACCACGAGGCCGGTGGCTCTGGTTCAGCCTCCCGCACAGACCCAGCCATGGTGGCTATACTTGAGAGGTTGACCCAGGCACAGGAGCAGCAGCAGCAGCAGATACAGCGATAGGCTCAGGACACAGCTGCAGCACTTGCACAGATATAGGCTCGTCAGGACGAGTTTCAGCGTCAGCAGCTTGAGATCCAGAGGCAGCAGGTTGAGATGCAGCGACAGCAGTACGAGATACAGCGTCAGAGTGCAGCCAGTCAGCAGCAGTACTTGGATCTCCTGCGCCACCTAGTCACTGTTGGGGTTCCTCCGCCTGCTTCTGTCCTGACTTCTGCTTTACAGTCCAGTGGTCCATCGAGTCAGGGACAGCCGAGCTTCCAGTTCACATCTCCACAGCAGCAGGTTCCCCAGTCGTTCTAGTCCCCGAGTTTCACTCCTATTCACACGGGGTTTACACCTTCAGACCAGCCTCGCCCTCACCTCCTGACAGGCACACCCTTCGGTGATTACAGTGCTACTTACAGCGAGTTGACTGGTCAGCCGACACCCTCGCACACTACCACCTTTGCTACTTCTTCAGGGTTGTCAGCTCCAGAGGCAGCTGTTCCTCTAGTGACAGGAACCGGTACTACAGAGACTATTCCTTCGTCAGTTGCCTCGACAGATCCCCCAGCTATTGGCTCGCTACAGGCTCAGGTCACACAGACGGATCCTCTTGTTGCTACTACGTCAGTACCTGTTCCTACTGCTCAGACCCAGACCGCTTCACAGCCACGTGCTTCTTCAGAGGGTCAGCCAGATAGCTCAAATTCCAAGGGAGATTCTCTGCACTTCGTGATCACTCCGCGCACCTCGGCACCCGACACGACTCCGTCTGTTCCCCCGTCAGATCCTTAGATTAGTTTTTGGCGGTTGATGCCAAAGGGGGAGAGAGAGTAGTTTCAGGGGGAGTTTTGTTAGAGGGTTTTCGTTCTTATGTGTGCTACTTTCATGCATCATGTTTACTTTTCAGTCATTGCATTCGTGTGACATGTCGTCGTGTGATAAACTTTGAGTTTAATGTTTCATCTGTCACAGTGTTTTTTCATGTCACCGTTTTGGTTATAGCTCTAAGGTTGTGCTTCCGTGCCTTACTCCGATTTCTTATGAGCTATATCTTTATGTGTACTAACTCTTCATGTCTTATCTTATGAGTACACTCTTTTGGCTTGGGGCACATAAGCAATTCCTAACCCCTTGTGCTTATTGCTTTTTGCTTATGTGAACCAAGCATGCTCGAAAACCTCAACTCAAATCCTTTGAAACTTAGTGTTGTCATCAATCACCAAAAAGGGGGAGATTGAAAGCATCTAGGCCCCAAGGTTTGGTTTCGGCAATTGATGACAACGCTTTATTACCATGACTAACGTGTGTTTTGCAGAAACTTTGGTAAGTTAGGTCATGGAGGTTATAACTGCTTTGGGCACCGTGGTATTTATGCCCCTTGATGGAAATCGTTTCGGTTTTCAAAAGAGTGACGTCAAGATTAAGGACGGTTAGTTCCGGATGACGAGGTGTTGAGATGCATTCGGAATAGTCGTTAGGATCTTTGTTTTTCTCTTTTGGCCGTACTATAAAGGGGGGCATGAGCGGGTAGCTTGACCTAGGCGAGTCCTATGTTTAGGTGTGGTGCACACTTGTTAAACTTGGCGCTAGGCAGCTCTAGAATAGCTCAAAGTTCAGTTGGAAGCAACTTGGTTCAAGTTGCGACGCGTTTCGGAAAGTTTCGGGTCGTTTTCCCTTGACCGGACGCGGTCTTCGGCATGACCGAACGCGTCCGGTCAGTACAAATCCGCGGCTAGGGTTTCGGCTCTGACGACCGGACGCGGTCCTTGCGAGGACCGGACGCGGTGGTCAGAAGCCGACACGTGTCACTCGAGGGAAACACCCGATCGGACGCGACCTGGGTGTGATCGGCGCGTCCGGTCACAGTCCAGTAAGGTCCAGAGACGACCGGACGCGTCCGGTCATCTCCGTTCGGACGCGGTCGCGCGTCCGGTGCGTTTACAGTATGCTCCCTGCACGATCGGACGCGTCCGGTCACCCTCGACCGGCACGTCCGGTCACTCAGCCAGAAATTCAGATTTCGACCGTTACGAGCGACCGGCGCGTCCGGTCAGTTCGACCGGCGCGTCCGGTCAGCCCGTGTTTTGCTGAGTCAGCGGGTAACGGTTCGTTTTGTCTGTGGGGTGTATAAATACATCCCCACCACCTCTTTTAGAGGTCTCTTGCTCATTTGATCAGCTGAAAAACACCTTTGGAGTGCAAGGGAGTGCAAGAGCACTAGTGAGGATAGTGATTTGAGAATCAAAGCTTGAGAGCTCCTCACTAGCAATTAGAGAGTAGCAAGTGTGCATCCACCTTCTCATTTGGGCTCGTTGTGGTCAAGTGAGAGTTCTAGCTTGTTACTCTTGGTGATCGCCATCACCTAGACGGCTTGGTGGTGATTGGGAGTTTGGTGTTCATCCGGCGGAGCTTGTGGGTGACCCAACTCATGTTGTGAGCGGTTTTTGGGTGATTCACCGCGACGGAGTGTCGAAGAATCAACCCGTAGAGAGCACTTGATCCTTGCGCGGATCAAGGGGGAGCTACACCCTTGCGCGGGTGCTCCAACGAGGACTAGTGGGGAGTGGCGACTCTCCGATACCTCGGAAAAACATCGCCGTGTTCCTTGCCCTTTTACATTCAAGCATTTACATTCTCGTATTTACATTCATTGCTTGATTTACATTCCTAGAATTGCCATGCTAGACTAGGATTGGAAACTAGGGTGCAAAACTTTTTATCGGTAGACTCTCTAGGAACACAAGTAGGCACTAGGGGTGAATTCCGGCTTGTAGGATTTAGTTCTTGCAATTATTTTTTAGAAAAGCCCAATTCACCCCCCCTCTTGGGCATCTTGATCCTTTCAGAGCAAACAATATTAACCATAGCAGGTATAATAAGGACATCATCATATCATCAATTTCGAACCAGTATTATAATTAGTGTATCTACGCTGGAGATAACCAGTCAAGTTTCTCATTATCCAGGAGAGACGGCGACTCGAATCGATTCCAACTCAGCTGAGGGGGGTATTCCTGACACCAATCAGGCATACTTTGCAAGAGTCGTCAACAGTCACCTTTGGTACAACTCAGGGTGAGCTCGAATAGGGCCGTGTTCTCAGGGATTCCAGTGGCTAGGATGCTTAGGACTTTTAACTCACACCTGCCCTTGGACTCCCCTGGCTCCCCTCCGAGACGACTTCCACTTTTTGACTTCACAGCCTGAGTTGAGCTACTCGGCTTCGTGGTCGGCAACCTCAGGCCGGCCAGCTAAGTGTTAGGCATGCGTTCAAAATAACATAGAACCCTCCAGGTCTCGGTCCTTAATCGACACAGGCAACATCACTATAACTGTAAGACCCCATCCAGTCTATTATTCATATTAACACATGATTCTTTCCCACGATAGCAAATATAGCCAACCGTGACCAGGTCTTGCCCTATCTCTCATAGGTGATAAGGAATCACCCGACTTCTACCAATCTAATTAAGCAAGGCTAAGCATAGATATGATCCTGTCTACATAGGATTTAGGTTCATATAGCTGGACAAGGAATGACAATAATGCAGCAAGGGTTTCACCCAACTCCTATACTTAATGCAACAATACATATAACATATATATAGTAATTGCTTTGCAAAGTAGGAGTCTTATAATGCTCTGGGGCTTGCCTTAACTGACGGAGGATGGCTTCAAGTTTGGCTTCACGAACGGTTCCTACGTCTCCTCCGGGTTCGACGGACTGGACCTGCAGCTCCCGAACGGACTCCAACTTTGGGGCTCACGCCTTGCGGGACTTCACTCGTATCATGATCCTCGGCACACCTATTGCATGTATATGCACCAAATGAATTTCATGTATGCACCAAGGACGACATGATGAATCATATGAGCGTGTAAGGATGTTGCAAAGATGAATGTGATGACATTGCAACATCATAAGCAATAAAAGACCAAGTCATGTGGTGCTCTATTCAAATCACTCAAAGATTAGGTGCAAAACTCCTCTCTGGTATTAACATGTTTAATCCACCATAAGCAAGCATCAATCATCCTCAAGTTCAAACTTAACACACATAGCAAGTTCTCAGAAATTTCAGCACATTGACATGTTAACAGCAGCAAATTAGAAAATTCATAAATGGAGTTCTATAACTCCAATGGACATATATGAAGACATTATGGAAAGCTTATAAAATTGTCTACATTTCATCTTTAGATATCAAAGCATGATTCACAAGTTTACCAGGTCGAAATCAAACAATCCCAGAATCTGTTCTGGGCAAACAGAGAGCAACTGTAACTGGACACTTCTTAAAACATGCACAAATCCTAAACCATGGAGCCAAATGCCACCAAATTTGAACAGAAACTACTACAAGAATTTTACTACAACTCTTTTATACAACACAGAGCATGAAAACAATTATAGCATTTCTCAATTTACATATCTCTGAAATCTGTCCAGAAATCAATGAATTATAAAAATTGAATTATAAGAGATGACCAAAACATTGCAAATGGCCAAACCAACTTGACCATCATTTAGAACATGTCTGAAGAACACCAGATCAGGTCATGTTACTTGTAAAAACATTTATTTAATTGAACTTTTCTATTTATTTAATTGCATAGGCATAAATATTAAAATATATAAAAAGTGCCTAGAAAATTCTCATAAAATTACAGAGGCATGTACAAGGTACCAGTAGGCTACCATAAACATTTCATACCAATAGGAGTATTATATAGTGATATACAAAATCACCAAATTCACATGATTAAATAATGTACTTAACAAAAACAGATACATACTCCAGAATTTATCAACTAACATATAACATGTAATTACACTACTGCAAAGTACACATCTCAAGGATTCCAGAAAGTCCACATTTTCTATTTTTGGATGTTTCTAAAATTTTCTATGAATTCCCAACAACAGCACACAACTCTGCATTTACAGAAAAGATTAAAACCTAAATCTACACGGGTCTTGACCAGCAGGACCGCTACGGCCAGTGGGCCAGTGGCCCAACTCTCAGCCCAACTCTTGGCCCAACATGCAGGAAACAGGGGAGGGGATTTCGCCAGCAATTCCTCACCACCGGTGAGGTCTCCGGCAAAACGAACCCCACCAACGTGACTACCTCATCGAGCCGCATCGATTGAGGTGCTTTGCATGACCTAGGGTCAGCCGGATAATGCTCGTCGCCAGCCATGGTGGCGGTGCGCCATCCGGCAGGTAGCACGTTAGGGCACGGCGAGGGCAGCTACGCGCTCCAGATGACAAGGCGAAGCTGCTAGGGTCACTACAGAGACGACGGAGCAGATGGTGAACCTTGGCCTCGCCCAAACTCTACGGCGGCGACAGCGAGACCAAGGACGCGATGGCGTTCATCACCGATGAGGTTACCATCGGCGGTAACATCTTACCCGCTACAAGCTCTGCCCCTAAGACATGCTATGCACTCGTTAGGAAGGAGAAAAGGGAAGCAAAACCATCGAACTCGAGCTCGTCAGAGATGGTGGCAAGGTGGTGCGCGCACCACGCGGTGGCACGTTCCGGCTAGGTCCGGACGGTAGAGCCTAAAAGACTTGGCGTACACCATCAATGGCTTAAGAGGGACACGGAATACTACCAGAAAGGAAAAGAGAAACGCCAGGTCGCTCCAGCCTCGGTGGGCTTCGAGTGCGGTAGTGCTCTGGTGATGCCGACGGCGGTGGAACTCACTTTCCGGCTAGCGTGTGGCTCGAGAGGCGAAGCTAGGTGGTGCAGCTAATAAAGCAGGTGATGATGAAGGATTTAGCATGTGTGGTTGCACAAGCAGCGCAGCGACGCATGAGCTAGGCGCGCCGAGGCGCTCAGTGGCAATGTTGCCGTGGCGGAGATGCGTGGGGGCGAAGCGAGACGACTGGAGGAAGCTGAGGCGAGCGAGGCATCATGACGGCCTTGGACACGCGAGAACAGCACGGCATCGATGCGTGTTGGCCACGCGGCATCGAGTTCCAGCCCTTCAGTCGGCCACAAACAGAAACAAATTCAAGTTTCTAAATTCAAAACTGAAACGGTGATTCAGTTAACATCGACTGACAAGCAAACTTTGAGGCTCCAAAACTCTCAAACCAGCTAGAATTAGGAGAAGTCATATTAGAGTTTTAGCTAGAGCTACGTCAGCTCTTTCTACAATTCTACTAGAACTTGCTCTAATTCAGCACGGTTTGTGAGATACGAAGCTCGAAATGAGGGTACATGCAAACTGTGTAGTTGAGTAATGACTGACAGCCGATGTTGAGTAGCTCCTAACTTCTCAACCAGCTCGAATTAGAGGGTGTGGTAAGAGACTTTCAGGTAGAGCTAAGTTTGAACTTGATACAAGTCTACTAGCCCCAGACCTAGCTCGGCTTAGTTAGCAAAGAACAAGGCCCAAAAAGGCAGGCATCTTGCAATAGAAATCCATCTCAGACTTAGTCAAATTGTGCAGTGCTGAAATTCAGCCCTTCCAACTGACTAGTAGGTCTAGTTAGAGCATGATACCAGCATTTTCATGAGATGACCACTGAACAACATTTGTTCCTCCTGAAATTTGGCACAAACTTTGTTAAGGTTGCTCTCACATGCAAAGTCTCTAGGTGAGACTTTTTGTTACGTCAAGCTGGGAAGATCCTAATGGTAAACTAAGTCAAATAGGAGGCTAGAAGGAATTAGGGCATAACACAAACATAAACCCTAGCTCATTTTGGACCACTAACATATTGCAAACATGAACAAGACCTTAGACACACCCTAACATCAATAAGCATGAAAGTTACACTAGGTACAAAGAAACACTATTATAACAACAATTGAAACATGCCTTTACATACATGTGTTACAGTTGTTTCAAGACCTTGTTGCACATGTTTCTAAGTGGTATAAGCCGAGTACACATAGACTACATGGGTCACACACATAATATTACCACTAACAAAACATAGCATACATGTGTTGTAGAAGTTTAGCATGAGTGTTGCAAAAGTTGAAATGCTATGTTTCAACCAAAAATGCCTATGGATGATGATGCACATGATCATGAAATGCTCGTGTTGAAGTAATGATGCAAGGCAAACACCAGGGGTGTACAGGCTCATTCATGTAAAATTAAATGAATTTGATGCTTGTATGGTACCACTATTGCTTCTATGCTTAAAATGATCTAGTGGTAGCATATGACATGTTTGTGGACTTGTGAACCTAGTGTTTAATCTAGAAAATGAGCTATAAGTGTTTAACTCAATATGGTATAAGATAACCCTTATTTAGAGGTGTGAAGAAGCTTGTCCTTGGATGAAACTGAGTTAAATATCTTTGGCAAGTAATCTAGATTGAACCAAATTTGGAAAAATGATCCTCACTTATCATGGTTTCACACAACCTATCTAAAATTTAAGCTCACCTTTTATGGTCATCGATGACAAAGGGGGAGAAGTAATTCATAATGATAGGGGAGAGAAACAAAGATAGTAAGATAGGAGAAAAGAAGGGGATCAATTAAAATTTGGAGCACACAAGTAGGGGGAGCAAGCTCACAAACTTGTATGTTGCATTTATATGTGCATTCATATGTTTGCTTGCATGGCACAAGTTTTTAAAAATTCCATATCCATGTTTGTATGGTGTATGCTAGTTGTAGGCTTGAGTGATTAAATGAAAAACTAGCATGTATAGGACAGCTAGACACTTGAATTGCTTTCACAAGTAGTACTAGAACCTTGTCTCTAATGTTGATCTCATGAGCTATCTAGTTTCTATTTGTATTTTCAAGTGATATTTAGCAAACTGTGGTGCTAAGGATGGTGTTCAAATGGCAACTTCGATTGGTATCACGCTTTAAAGGTCCATTCTTTACACCTTTGCATCAATTGGTAGACATTACTTCCCCACACTTCTAATCCATGTATATGTGCAAGCATTCAAATCCAAACTCTTAGCACATATGCAGAGGAGCTAATGCTACCAATTTGGGTTTATGAAACTTGTCCCTATCCTTTACACATGGTAAAATTCTTGGGCAAGCAACATGAATCCAAAAAGATTCTATTGAATATCTTTGTGATCCTTTACACATGGTAAAATAATTGGGCAAGCAACATGAATCCAAAAAGATTCTATTGAATATCTTCGTGAAAAGGTTGTTATCAATTACTAAAAAGGGAGAGATTGAAAGCCCTAGTTTGGTTTTGGCTAATTGATGACACCTAAGTACTAACCTATGTCATGAGTGATGAATTGAGCTAGGTTGGTACATCCAAGTAATGGAGCAAGCAAGAGGTCCATGGAGATGAAGATGGACATGATTGGATGATGATCAAGCTCTAACTTTGAAAAGAAGAAAGAGAAAAACAAAAACAAGGTTGATCAAGGCAAATGTATCAAATAGGTTTTGTTTTGGCACTCAAGACACCATAGAGGGTGTGAGTGTATTTAGAATCGATAGCCGTACTATAAAGCTAGGAAATCTTTGGCTAAGCGGTTTATGGAGTGCCACTAGGTGACATGGTTCTTGCATATGCATTAGAGACCTAGTGTGCTAACATTGACCCTTGTAAGCGCTCTTTGTGGACATCTCTGGGTTGATCCCCATAGTCATGTCCACTCCTTCCTCCTCTTTGTGCTTGTTCTTGGTGGCTAGAGAGAGATGAACAGCTAGAGAGAATGTGAGTGTGAGAGAGGTGAGAGTAAGTGAAGAACTGCGGGTTCTTGCATTCTCCACAAGTTGGACACCTATGCTGACATGTGGGGCCAAAGAAGTTGTGGTGATGGCTCATGCTATACATGTAATGTTCTGCTGGACGGTCTGGGTAATCACTGGATGGTCCATGGGAACATTAACTTGGTGAAAACTACTAAGTTTGCGCAGATGCTCTCATGGATGGTCAGGGGTGTGCTGGACGGTTTGAGGGGACACAACAGAGCCTAGAAACTAATGTTTTATGCAAATACAGGTTTCAAACTGTCACAACATAGTCTTGACAACCTTGAAGTCATGAGCACCTTTGCATTTGAAATCCATTCTAAGAAACCAGTCTGCACTGAAATCTGCATTTAACCTGCTCACTATTGATTTGATGAAAGGTGCGACTAGTGCGCCGAACTATCCGCCACTTCATTTGCATGACCTAACAAAGTTTAGACTTTATCAGTTGAAGCACCGACACTATCAGACAGTTTGACAGGACATCGAGCTATCCGATAAACCATCCCATGCAACAGATGTGAGGTGTCAAGTTAGGAATCACCCAGGCCCCACACGTCAGCCTACCTGACCACTTCATGGCAATGTCAACCCAGATGCCTTACCAGTTCACCAGCTCACTCTCACACTCCCTCTCTCTAGTTCATCCCTCTCTCTCTACACTCTTTCACACACTCAAGCAAGGAAGAGAAAGAAGGAGAAGGGAAGGAGGGGAGGATTGGAGTTGCAGCAGCAAGAGGAAGCCATGGAGATCACTTAGGAGATCTTATCCACAAGAGGTTGGGGTTTGTAGAGGGAGGAGCCCTTTCACCCTTACCACAAAGAGCAAGGAGGAGAAGGAGCCAAGAACAATAAGATTTCAAGTCACCAAGGGGAGATCTAGCTTCTCCAACTTGTTGGGGAGCATCACTTCTCTCCTTTGCAACCCTTGGTAAGGTTGAAATCAAGCAAACCCTAGGATTGCACTTTCATGAGCCAGAACCTAGGAAATGTCACTTTATGACCTAGATTCCGTTTGCACCCAATGTAGCTAGTTTAGCCTAACTAGACATACTCCTTAGAACACTAGAAACCTACCCTGGTGATGGTTTGCACATGCATGAAGTCCAAGTGAAGACTTGGATTTTGAGTTGTTATGTTTGGTCACTGTCAGTTGTTTGGTGGAGGGTCTGACCATATTGGCGAAGTGTCCATTAAACACTGATACCGTCCGTCTACACTTAAGCAGAGCACTCTATAATTCACTAGAGGGTCCGACCACTTTTGCAGAGTGTCCATTGAATTATAAGCTAGAGACAGAGAGCCCAGGCTATAGACTTGTCCCAGTGGAGAGTTTGTGAGTTCTACCAAAGTGTTCGTTGGTGAATAAATAAAAATTTTTAGTGAAACCCAAGAGTAGCCAGTTCGCACAAGACAATTAGACAGTTTTGGCAGAACATTCCCATGGAACCTGAACACTTAGTCAGTTAAGTGTCACCCAAACCCAATCTGATGGATGGTCCGTCATATTGATGGAACATTATAATGATTTTTAGTCAAACAACAACCTAGTTTCCTGAGAGCACCCAGTTGGTACCGAGAGTCCGCTACCTACAGCGGAGTATACAATGCTTCTAGTGACCTATGTTCACTAAGTCCCTGGAACAGCGGATGGTCCAACACTCATGCCGGATCATCCGATGTCTCAGACCAACAGTCCATTGGTGCTACACTTTGACACTTAATACATGTCATTAATTGTTAATCAACTAAATATCATTGCATGACATCCCATACCAGTTACCTTTATGCATTGTACTCATAAAGCATCATGCATATATAGGTGACAGAGTTTCAGAAGAGCCCGAAGTTGGGGAGAAGCCTCAAGCATTGGAGCCTAAGTTTCCCAGCGATGAAACCCAAGGTAGGCCCCTATGCATCCCTATGCTTTGCTGAATGCATAATAAACTACAGTTATCTACTGCATTGATATGTTAACATAAGACTAGAATAACCAAGAGTTACCTACTTGAGCTATGATACCTTGTTGATGCCACACCACTCAACCTTTGCTTGGATTTCCTTTATTAATTCTTGCTTAGTATGCTTAGATCCTAGAGTCAAGCAAATGATGGGTTTCTCATTTCTCGTGCGATATTAGGTATGTTTGTCCACTAAGCAACACCAAAGGATAATGATCTAAAACTTGAGCAATGATGAATGAATGTTGTTGAATGGTCGGCAAGGGGTCGGGGCATGGCAAGAAGAGGGAGATTCTTGAATTACATAGCTCGCTAACCGATTAAGGACTGTGTATCCGTGGTAGTTGGTTTGAACATAAAATTACAGACCACTTATCGTTTTATGGGAGCGACAACCCAAGTAGCTAATTGCAACCGTTTTGTTTGTGAGACTGGAAAGAAGGTGGCGCTAGTTGGTTAGTGGAAGCACTTGAACTAATTGTGCACCAATCGAACCTTTTGTGAACATCTTGGCTGGATTGGTGGAAGGTTGAAACATCGAGGTATCCCTTTTGTACCGACGGGTCTTATGGGCAATATCCTTGTTTCTGGTGGGGACAACTTGTACCCCTTTGCAGAGTGTTTTATTTGAAGGCAATAAGTTCTACCTTCTAGATTCGGACTAGAGCTACGTAGGCTCAGGGCTCGTGGAAGATCGAGTTCTATTTGCTAATCGCTTAATTCATATTCCTATGCTATGCTTGCAATGCTAAGTTTCAGGATTCATTGTTGTTACTGTTCAAAGGCTTTTATGCAAATTCAATCATTCCTTGCTACTACCCAAATGCATGATCCTTGTTTATTATATTGGGTAAGTCCTGCAGAGTACAATTGAGTACTCACCCAATGAGATCTTGAGTTTTGCAGGTGATGAATCGCCTATCCATGGATTCTTCTACGCTCCCGATCCTTCTCAGGACATGGGATGGTGAGGGGTCTATGTTTCATAGATACATGGATGTGGCATGTCCATGTATCGGTTATCATAAATAAATGTTATGTTTAAAATACTTCCGCTAGACTTCGATGTTAAGATGTAATGTGAAACTTGTGTTATGACTAAGCTTGTGAACCATGGTGTGTAAAACTTAAGTACTTGGAACTTGTACCAGGATGGCCTGTTAAGGGGTGTATCCAATCTAATAGCCCCTAGTGGACTATCATATTGGGTACCTACTTAAGAGGGCGTTGATCCTGACACAAACTGAGATTGCAATGCATATGATGCTCATGATGATTATGAAAGTGACCATGTCATGACACGTTGTTAGCGAATAACATTGTCCAACTTTATTACACTTGATGTGTACAATTACAAAGACCTTCGTGGGTCACTCGATGTATGATAATAGACCTTTTGAGCTCAAGGCGACTTGAAACTTGATAAACCTACTAATTGCGGTCATGAATGGCAGAGCCAGTTGGCCTCAATCTTCCAAAAGAGAATTTTCATACATGCACAGGCAAGTTTGCTTCCACTCTCAATCACCTCATGAGTATACTGTCACCATCTTGGCATGGTCAGATAGTGGAGAGTTGTAGGAAGAACAGAGCACAGGGGCACATCATGAATCTTCTCTTGGTGTCCACTACCATGCACAACATGCTTTGCTCGAGAAAAGGGAGGCAAAACCCCCAAGAAAATGGCAGCCCAAAGCCACCAAAAATTCTAGGCGACAACAGAGCTACGGGAGTAGTGTATGCAACAAGGCTGCAAGATGGCACTCTTATGAAGCGTTGAGCTAGCTCTAGTCCTTCGTACTTTAGGTGTATTCTTCTTGTATTAGGTTGAGCAGCCATGGTTGCACTAAGGTACTCGGAGAGGCTCACGTACATGCAATGCCTTCTCCCAGCATCGATGCTGGCTTCCACAAGCGGCCGGATGAGGGATCATGGTGGGCACTCAATGAGCTCACTCAACTTCTATCCAACTACCAGTATTCTATCCAACAATGGTATAGGACCAGTCCTTATTGCCCTCTAGTTGTTGTAACATAACATGGGCCATCCAACTGTTGTTATATAACGGCAGTAGGAAACACACGTACGAAGCGAGAAGTGAGGACATAACTATTGAGTTGTATGGACCGACCTGTTCAACTCAAAAGCTTAAATTGATGGTGACAGGTTGATAATTCACTTATACTTCAACACTTTCCCTCATGTAGAGACTCTCTCAAGCCTTAGGTGTGGAATAGGAGTGAGCAACAATTATTTCATTTAATCGCACTAGCTAGAATTGGAACTCGAGACCATTGGCTTTGATACCATATTGAGTTGCATATACCAACCATTTGAACCCAAAGCTTAACCTGATAAGGAGAGTTAGACAATTAACTTATACTTCACAATAACAGCATATGTTGTCCTTCATGCTACAGGTTCACAAACTACAGATTTCATGCAACATGCATGATATAAGCCTCATAAATCATAACAACATTCAGGGATACAATTATCATACTAGTACTTTTTGTCAAAACATGCACACATAGATACCTATACAAGGATAAACGACATAGACTAAACATTTCAAATAGGTCCTGCTACTGCATTTTCCTTCTTGTGTTCCCAAGTGTCACACAGAAGTATAAGCAACATAGAACAAAGAGCCTTTCCATAGGTTCAAGTAGAGATTTTTTAATAATGGAAAGAGTATCTAGCTTCATCTTCATTGAAGATGCATATCCTTCCTCCAGAAGATGCATATCTAGAAAATCATGATGCTAGTGAAAACTACATAACACAGAATAAGAAAAGGAGCATTAAATGGTCAAAACAACGAGGGGACAAAGCATCTGGAGTATAAATATCAAATAAGATAGAGAAGATACAAATGTACCTTGTGCATGTGCTGCCACCTAACCATGTATCTCTCAGCCTCATGGTCAAGACCATATAGGTAGATGTCCACATGTTCCCCACTGATGTCTTGGCGCTGTTGTTTCAGACTAGGCATCCACAGCGACGAGAGGTCCTGCATTCTGATGTCGAGCCAGAGCTTCTCCAAATTGCCCAATTCCTCAACATGTCTTAAGTTTGTACAGTGAGTTACCCTCATCTCTCTTAGTTTGGGAAGATTCAAGATCTTCTCCAAGCCTTGACAGTTCACAATTAGAAGTACCTTTGATAGGAATGGAAGGTTCTCCACCACCTTAAGGCTGTCCAAATCTCTTAATTCCAGCTCCTTCAAGCTTGTGGCCTGCTGTCCAAGCTGCCATGGGAGAGCTCTCAGCTTGGGGCAGCTAGCAAGTTGCAACTCCTTCAAACGAGGCATCAGCCTTGGAGATGGGCGGCCTTCCCTTTTTTCCTTTTTAGTAGCTCCATCGTTTCCTCCTTCATTACCTGCTCCTCTTACTACTTCTTCAACAACAAAGGACCACTCCTCCCAATTAGGCATATCCCATATGACCAATGTTTCAAGGATGGGGAAAGCTATTGCCTCTCTAGACCCAGAATTGCTCATCCCACAGCCAAGAAGTTCGGGTCCAATCTTTTTAACTGCAGTTGCTCCCTGGATTTTTAGAAATTTCAAGCTGGGGAGCTGACCAATTGGTGGAAGATGCACACATGATTTGCAATGCATTAGCTGCAAGTATTTTATTGATGACAAATGGGTAGTAGCACCTAACCAAGTGGGATATCTACAACCAAAGAATCCTATAATAGTTAGATATTCTAGGCTGTGTGGTGGCATTAGATGCTCAAAGGTCCTCTCAATGTTGATAACATAATCTTCAGAATATGGACCATCGATACGATCAGTGCACTGTAACTGTAATTCTTTTGGATACTTTTTGTCAATTAGCGGTGAATTAGTGCTACAAGTAGCTCCCCTTTCTAATTTAACCATTTGAAGCTTCCTCAACTGCAAAAGAGGGTCCAATTCTTGCGTGCTCCATCCATCTTGCGTTGTATTATTGCTAACACAGCTACCACCAACTGGAAATCCTTCTATGTCATTAAGAAGCTTCAATCTGCATATCCCTTTTGGTACATTATTTATTGGTGTATCATCAAGGCCAAGGCGCCTTAAGTTGCATAATCGCGTGATCCCTAATGGAAGACTGTGCAATGCATCACAATGATCCAAGTTCAATATCTGAAGATTTACAAGAGAACCAATGGACTCTGGTAGATAAGATATGTCAGTACCATTAAGATCAAGTGACCTTAAGTGGATCAGACTTCCAATACAATCAGGAATACTCAGTAAAATTGCACCTGTTAGATCCAGAACACGGATCTTTACGAATTTTCTGAAAACTGTATTGTCAACCTTTAATGCATTACACTTAGTAATAAGAGTCCTTACTCCAATCTGCTCCTTCTGAACACTAGGAGAAATTAATAACTCCTTTCCCGCAACAATTGAAACACGTCTTAGTTTATGCAAAGATCTAGCCTCTAATGATTTTTGATCTCCACAAAAAGTATCCTGACCTGATAAATGTTGAGCAAGCTTCCTTAAAAGATCATGCATTTTACACTTAGAATAGTCAGCAAAGAAAGGGTCTGGTTGAAGGAGATTTCTATATATCCATTCATAGTAATATTCTTCTGCTGTATCCTCCAGAAGTTGTTCCTCTTGCTCTTCAACAAAACCTTCTGCAACCCAAAACCTCACAAGATCATCACGATGCATGCTAAAATCTTCGGGATACAAGACACAATACAAAAAACATTGTTTCAAATAGCGTGGTAGCTCATCATAACTCAAATACAGAGCTCCACTTAGCTCACTAGGAAGCTTGCTCGTGGAGACAGTACTTTTACTTATTACCTTTCTCCATTCATTCTCAGTTTTCTCTTTAGCCGCTAGAACACTAGCTGTAACCTTGATTGCAAGAGGAAGGCCACCACACAAACGAACAATGTCAACCCCTAGAGCTCGTAGGTTTTCTACTTCACTTTCTTCGCTAATGTTCATACTCTTTAAAAGCAATTCCCATCCTACTTCTTCTGACATCAATTCTACTCGATGAATTTCTTCCACCCCAATTGCTCGTGCAACTGTATCATTGCGAGTTGTGACCAGAATTATTCCTCTAGCTGCAGTGTTTAATGGGGCTCTGAGTAAATTAGTCCACACCTCATGTTGCCAAATGTCATCCAACACAAGAAAGAAACTTGCATTTTCGACAGCTATTGCAAGCCTTCTACAAAGTTCTCCAACAGTTTCATCATGCTTATAATCAACCCTGATGTTCCGAAGGACTTCTTTCAAAACTGAAATATCAGAATACTGTTGAGAAACACAAATCCATGCTTGTTTACTAAAGCTGCCTTTTATTTTGTGGTCATTATATATCTTCTGGGCTAGAGTCGTTTTTCCAACCCCTCCTGTACCAACAACTCCAATCTTGTATGCCTTCTTTTCCTTGTGTGCAAGAATCAAGTCCACTAACCTTGTGCATGCAAGTGCAGTTTCCTTTCCCACAAGGTTAGGCTCCACAATTGGGCCAGTTTTCATCTGACTCACTTTTGAAACAACTGCTTCCAGGTTTTCTCTACCGGTATTTTAAAAATCTCGGTGGTTACCGATAAACGGGAATATCGGATATATCGGAAATTTATCGGCGATAGAAATAAAATTTCGGAAGAAATTTAGACAAAAAATGACTCATTTTTGTTCAAGAAAGTACATAGATCATTTCTAAACAATCTAACATAAAAAAACTAAATAAAACATATTATTAATTGCTTATTCAATGAGGAGGGCAGTGACATGGCTAAGCGTGCTGAGTGTGTTGCGGCGGTGGTAACTTAAACTTAGAAGATAAGGGGACAGAAAATTAAACATGGATCAAGGTTAGAGTATTGGGTGAGCTTTGACGTCTATTTGGATGACAAAATTTTAAAAATATGAAAATTTCGGACGATAGAGGAAAAATTTCAGACCCAGCCGGTAAACGGGATATCTCGGAAATTTCGGATTCTACTGGCCGATATTTTTTTCCCTGCTTCCAGCTGCATAGTCTTAAGCTTAAGTTGTTCACCCAGCTTTAAAATATTTTCAAGTTTAGTGTTGAATTTCCTGATACGAATGGCAATCTCATGACGTCTTTGGATACGAGGAAAGCAGGTGACAAATGAAAATCCTGTACATGCAGTAGTATTTGTGAGTGAAAGATGGTTTCCAAGCAGCCTGTTTCCTTCTAATTTGGCCAAGTCAATAATATCATCAGCTTCATAAATAGCATCTTTCAGCTCACTAAACCAATTGTTAACTGCTGAGTCTTCAGTTCTCTTTTGCTCAGCATCATTAAGAAGACACTGTATAAATTCCATTGTTTGTTGTAGTTCATTAAGATCTTCTTTTACCCCAAGAATCAGAATGGCCTCTTCTGTAATGATATCTTGTAACTTCTTAGCACATGATCCAACCAGAGAATCTAGTATGATGGCCATAGTTGGCAGCTGGCAATGAGTGTACAACTTGTGTTAAGATTGGTTGAGAATAAGAAAAGCTTCATTGATTTTTATTGCTGTAACAGAGGCTCTAAGATAATGCTAGGTTTTCCATCTAAATTTTCTCTTCTTCATGGCATAGGAAAGTTATGGATGCCCAGTGATGGCTTCTTAGGTGGCATATATGATATATCTTTTGCATAGCATTAGTATTAGTACTTGTGAAACAGTTAAAACACATTCACAGTAAAGAATTATATATAACTCCTAGGTTAGCAGATTGCATGTGAATGAGTAGCTAATGCACCAAGTGTGTTCCAGTCAGTGGTGTTTGATGAATTCAGTAGTATGGTGAGGTCAAGTATTAACATGTTTTTTTGTTCTATGTGTATGAATTAACAGTTTTTAGTTCTTTATATGAGTGTGGCCTATCATTTGTTTGACTCTGCTGGAGGGTCACTGACATCTTACTTAGCATCTCATAGACAAAATCTATAGAAATATAATTATGGCAACTTAACCATAATTTGTGTTATTGCAAATTTTATGTCTTGTGAATTTATGGCTTTCCAATTTTCTGATGCATCTTCTTGACCAATAACTATAATCAGATTCTCACACGCCATCTTCTATGCTGTAATTGTAGCGGCATCACAAAAACAAGTAAACAATTGAATGATCGCTAAAAGTCTAACCTTACAAATGGTATCTTCCAACAAGTGGAAGTGATGGATACTAAGTATCAATAGAAATCATCTTGCAGAAACAGTTTCGATCAGATGATCCGCCCACGAATGCAATTAAGATCTCCTCAGTGACCAACGAGATTTAAAGCTAGTGCTTGGAGAAAGCAGCACATGGAATAGAGTACGGAGAAGAATCAGTCAATCTGACCAAGAGATTAGTAGACAGTAAGAAGAATAACCTCTACTATTTAAGCGATTAGACCTACTAGAACTAGAAACTTACCTGAATAATTGAACAGTCAACTGATATGAGGGTGATGAATATGGAGATCAGGATGCACCGAATCAAATTTTGTTGCTTCCAACAGGATCTCTTCACAGGGGTTCAACAGAAACGGGTGAAGTCCCTAGCATCAACCTTCTGCTCCCTCTGCATGGTCAGTATATGCAAATCAGATATGTCTTGTGAGAAGAATAAGCAGGTTATCAGAGCACTTTCTTTATTAAGTAGCAGATGCCATGGTGCTTTCCACAGCGAACGACATACCATGAGCAGAGCAGATGAGAGCTAAGGGAGATGCAACGGCAGAAGAGTAGCTGAAAACTGGAGAGAGCCCTCTGCTTAGCGTTGAAAACGGACGGAAAAATTCCCGTTCTGACCCGTTCTGTTTTCCACTTTTGTCCGTTCGTTTCCATATTCGTGGGGTTCCGTTTCCGTATTTACGGAAATGGGAGAGGGGTTTTTCCGTCCGTTTTTGCGGGATCCTGTTTTCAACCGAAATTGACCCGTATTTATTCTGTTTTTCATCCCGTTTTAAATCTGTATGAGATGTCTAGAAATTAATAGGTTCATAAACCTATTAATCACCAATTATGCATGTTAACACATGGCATGCTAATGAATACTAGACCAATAATTTTATATGTGTATATTAATTTGTGACTTTGCTCGTATATATTCATGAATATTTAGTCATATTATTCTAACTTAATTTTTCGGCTCTCCATCCGTATTTGTTCGTTTCCGTGCATCCGCATATCCCGATTCCATTTTCAAACCCGCATTTTCCGAACTTGATCCCGTTTCTGCCAAAAAATATAGAAACGGAAGTAGAAATATGGTTTTTCTGTCCACTTCCGTCCGTTTTCATCACTACCTCTGCTCAAAGCATCCTTTTTGGTAAACCAACCATTCAATTGCTTTGTTTGTGCGAGTCATGAGGTACACTAGTGGGTGGTGCAATTAAAATCCTTATCATGGTACAATAAAAAGTGCCCACTTGCTAAATTTTAATTGGCTAATTGACTATTTGGAGCACTCAATGTATATAACAGTCTTACCTTTTGTTCATCTGTCTTTCGGTTTATATTTCCTCTAATGCCTCCAGATCATGTCAGATTTACTTCTTGTCAACATGACATCATGTTAAGCTATAATTGACCAATGACTATTATTTAGTACGTAATAAAAAAAGATGAGATATGGATCAAACGAATACCTTAGATGGAAAAATTTGTCAGATCAACACATTTCTTTAAAAACCTGAAAACAAGTGGCAGACTGTTGCGTCTACCCTCAGTGAACATCTCACCTACTATGCAAGGTTTTCAAATATTAGAAGCAGTAGTAAAGAAAAACAAATAAAGCAATGCAGCTAAAGAGCCATGATGAATGATATTGGCTCTGATGTATCAATTGATCAGCCAGCACCAGGAGCACGGCTCTGACCAAGACTATTCCAGAACCCAACAAATTGAATACACATGCCTTATTGGTCTGCCTTCCCTAATTCCATCCCTATTTATGCAGGCCGCAAATTAATTTAAGAAGCTACCTACCAATTTAAGGAGGCCAAAAGAATTAGGCTCTCAACGAAAGCAACATGCTACCAACTGTTCAACTGTTAGATATAATTGGACCTGTTCCATTTTTATTCAATAATTAAATCAAAGAATAATTCCAAGACTCTGGTTAATGTTGGGTGTAACAAGCATGGTCCTTTATGCCATTAATGAAACTGACGTCTTGATGTGTGTCAAATGCATGAGATGACCATTATATGCTAGTGTGTCATGATGTCTTAGTGTTTCTGTTACTAGTAACAAACAATTAAATTGTCGGTTTTATAAGTTACTGGTAACGGACGCGTTATGATGACCGCTATCTCTTCATGCACCTGGCTATTCATCTTCGTCTGTTGCTGCATAAAAGAGGGACAGCTTCTCTTGTTTGCGAGAGTAGAACACCACCGCGCTACTGTTATGCTGCTCTCTATCATTCCCGTCCTAATCCTCTGCGCGCATGGAGAGTTGGGAGAGCAGGCCTCTAGAACCGGCGTTCGCATCGGGTCATCTGCTCGGGTGTGTGTGGACGATCTGGTTTTTGGGGAGCATCTCCGCGACTGCTCGTTGTTTTCTTCTTCATTGGAACGTCTTCATCTCCTTCCTAGTGGTGCCCTTTCTTCCTCGGATCGGCTTCTTCTACTTCCCAGTGGACGTTCGAGGGACGGCACGACATACATCTTCCTACACCGATTGTGGTTCGCGATTTCGAGCAACTCACCATGAGTGGGCCTGGAGCCACCGGTGCCTTAAGCATGGGTCCCTCCGCAGGGTACATCTCTGTTCTCAAATTGGTTAACTTCAATCTCTTTTTCGCCATGATCAGTATGATGTTTATCAACATATTTGCTGCTAATCTGAGTAGTAGTAAAATCATAGTGTCGGTACCTGCAGAATAGGGGTACCCACAACCAACGATAAAAAAGAACGAAACGCTATCCACAACAAAGCCAAAAACAGCACACCTCGACCACGTACCGGCTCCGTCTCGTACAAGGCCAGCTCGACGGGACGTCTCGACCGCGTTCTGACTCCGACTCGTATGAGGCACCCCCGACGGGAACGCCTCGACTGCGCCCCGTCTCGTACGAGGCCCGTACGACGAAGCACCTCGACCGCGTTCAGACTCGCACGAGGCTCGTTCGGCTATCGGCAAATCTCCGACTCGCACGACCCCGGGTCGGAATGCTCGACCCACTCTATTCACCTACTCTGAGACAAAAGTCAGAGCATTCAATGCAATTACCTGCTACCTCCTACCGATATGGCTACAGCCATGACCGACGTGGGAGCAATACCAGTGTCGGACCTCACTTTTTACCGCCCATCCTGGGATGGGAGGTGAAGACCTGTCACTATGTACACCTTACCGCACACTGTTCCATCACCGACCACCCTCGAGGGAGGATACGACAAGATTCGTACCCCACGATCTCAGGGATTCGACCATATCAACTCGGCCTGGACCTGGCCTCGACCCAGCCTCGGCCCAGCGCCGGTCAGCAGGGAGGAAAGGCCGACGTGGCACAGGACTCAGGGTCTTTTCACCGTCTCGTCCCCGACGTCACCATGGTGTCTAGGGATGGCCGGCCATTCCTGGGGCACGACGCTACAGCCACCTCCACATGAATCGACAAAACTTCACCTCAAGGCACCCCGGTGTCCCGGCCTCCTCTTACCCTATAAAAGGGCAGGCCCGGGCTCTACAAGGGGCAACGAAGAACAGAGCAAGCACTGACAAAATGAGCAAACCAGTCCAGCTCATGGATCAACATCTCAAGCAATCACCCTTGTACTCGTTTATTTCTTTTGAGACTTGGGCTCAGTTCCCTCTCTCACAGCTTGTAACCCCTACGCAAGCACCTCGGTGCAAGGAAATACAAAACTCTCCCCTCCTCGCTGGACGTAGGGCCTTCTTTTGCCCGAACCAGGATAAATTCCCGTGTATTCTTCTTGCATCACCATCCAGGTTAGGGACACGCAGCACTCACTCGTCGGCTTAGGACCCCACGGGACCGAACACCGACAGTTGGCGCGCCAGGTAGGGGAAGCTGCATGCCAACATCGTTTTCCCACCATTTTTCCTGGATGGCTGACCCCGAACGCCCACTCCCGTTGGCCACGGTGATCTAGTTTGGGAGTTTGGAGTTCATGTCGCTTGGCCACGGCTACGACATGGTCCTCCTCCCGCCCAGGCACCGGACCGATGAGGACCACGAGCTTTCCTAGCCTGGGGAGCGCTGCGCCGGTACCGTCGCTCTCGTCAGGCACGAGCCGCCAGACGACGACGAGCCCGGCGCAACCACCGTCTTCGCCTTGTGGAGGACGATGGGATTCCCCGATTCAGCGCCTCTCAGCCAGACGCTAGCACGGATTTCCTCGCTGAGGATCTGTGTAGGATGAGCTTGGCTGAGGGTAAGATGCCGACAGGGAGTCCCACCGTTCCACCGCTCGGTGTGACGTCACCACCACCCGACCCGACTACACCGGCACAAGGAACGACGCCGCCATCAGCATTTCCGTTTGGGCTAGACTCGGTTGCCCGGGCGTACGTTTCCTCTGTGAGCACCAGCATGAGCGCTTACGAGGAACTCCCCGGGCACCATCTACGCTCCACTCAGGACCTTGTGGCATCCACACTGGCTTTTGAGTACCTGGACTCTACGGAGACCCCAGAAACAAAGCCCCGTGCGACTGCTCCTCGACGTTACGACTCCAGAGACAGACGACCTCACATGCACCCATCATACTACTACTTTAGCGCTCCTGACTCTGACTCTGCCGATGATACCTACGATCCGACCCGCGAGTGCTTCAACATTGATGGGGCAACCACGTCGGATTCAGAGGATGAGGCACCCGTTGAAGGAAGGAACACGCCACCTCATGTCGAGCTCCTGGCCGAGCGGGATGAGGCTCAATTCCTTGCGGATCAAGGAATGCAGCTCGAGCAAATCCACGAGTTGCAGGACAGGCTCGATGAAGAATGAGAAAACCTACGTCTACTATAGCGAACCCTCGAGCAAGAGCGTGCGGCACGCGCACATGGCGGAGGAGCTCGAGAGAGAGCTCGCGACGTCAACTGTCGCATTGCCGAGGATCGGGCGGTCAACCCCCTGGTTTTCGCTCGAGCCAGCCAGAACATAGTCGCCGCCGCCATGCTCCTCCGCAACATGCCCGAGCCATCGAACCCCGACGCCCGACGAGCTCGGGATGAAATCCGAGGACTCCTCGAGACTACTGCCCTGCAGCAGGCCGAGAGTTCTACCTCGAGGTGATGCGGGCCTACCTCAGAGCAGCCTACCGAACCCTCCCGATAGGAGAAAGAGGCCTCGGTTCATCCCGAGCACACCCGATGAAACAGGGCGGCCCCTGTCCCTGAGCACATCGCCGACAACCATGAACTTCGAGACACCCGTGGCAACATCGTCGAGCGCCGCACGCGCAAACACGGTGACGGTGTGGCTCGAGGTTACCACGTGCACAGAGGCGGGCGCTACGACAGCTCGAAAGATCGAAGCCCTTCACCCGAGCCACCGGGTCCCCGGGTCTTTAGCAAGGCCATTCGTGAAACAATACTCCCAGCTCGGTTCCGCCCCCCATGACTCTCACCAAGTACAACGGCGAGACCAAACCCGAACTTTGGCTCGCTGATTTCTGCTTGGCATGCTAGTTGGGCGGGGCCACCGATGACCGGGTCATCATACGGCAACTCCCCCTGTTCCTGTCGGACACCGCTCGAGCCTGGCTCGAGGATCTCCCACCTCGACAGATCCACGACTGGGACGACCTCGTGAGGGTGTTCGAGGGAAACTTTAAGGGAACCTATGTGCGCCCCGGCAACTCGTGGGACCTCCGAAGCTGCAAACAGAAGCCAGGTGAATCCCTCTGGGATTACATCCGGCGTTTCTCCAGGCAACGTACCGAGCTCCCCAACATCACCGACTCCGACGTGATTATGGCCTTCCTCTTTGGCACCACATGCAAAGAGTTGGTCCGAGAGCTGGGCCATAACACTCCTCTCACCGCCAACGGTTTGATGGATATCATCACCAACTTCGCCGCCGGCGAGGAGGCGGTTGGCGCCATCTTTGGTGGTGATCAGGACAAGGGGAAGCACAAGGTCGATGATTCCGTGAGCCCCAGCCGGGGCTCCAAGCGGAACAATAGGAAGAAGAAGAAGAACCAGCAGGGCAAGCTCGAGGCCCCGGCCGACGAGCTTGTTGCTGCCACTGAACGCAAGAAACCTCGAGGGCCCCCCGGCGGGGGCATCTTTGACAAAATGCTCAAGGAGCCGTGTCCCTACCACAAGGGGCCCACGAACCACAACCTCGAAGACTGCCACATGCTCCGTAGGTACTTTGAAGGCATAGGCGTTAAGAAGGATGACAAGAAGGAAGACCCCAAGAGTGACGACAAGGATGAGGGGTTCCCCGAAATCCACGATTGCTTCATGATCTATGGAGGACCCTCGACACGCCTCTCCACGCGCCAGCGCAAGCGAGAACGTCGAGAGGTCTTCTCTGTGCAGCCGGCGACCCCCCACTTCCTTGACTAGTCTGAGGTTGCCATCACTTTCGACCGTGATGATCACCCCGACTACGTCCCCAATCCAGGGGTCTACCCTCTTGTTGTCGATCCCGTCATCGCCAACACTCGCCTCACCAAGGTGCTCATGGATGGTGGCAGCAGCCTTAACATCATCTATGCTCAGACCCTTGACCTCCTAGGGATCGAGAGGACGCGTCTCCAACCCAGCGTCGGGGGCTTCCATGGAGTCATGCCAGGAAAACGGGCAGAACCCATCGGCCGGGTCGACCTGCCTGTCTGTTTTGGTACTCCCACCAACTTCAGAAAGGAAACCCTCACTTTCGAAGTAGTCAGATTCCGTGGAACGTACCACGCCATCCTTGCGCGCCCATGCTATGCCCGGTTCATGGCAGTCCCAAACTACACCTACCTCAAGCTCAAGATGCCAGGCCCAAACGGTGTCATAACTGTCGAGCCCTCATACGAACATGCCTACGAGTGCGACATCAAGTGCGTCGAGCACGGAGAAACCGCCCTAGAGTCAGCGACCTTGGCGGCGGACCTCGACGGTCTGGCCAACGAGATCCCTGACCCCAAGCTCCACGCCGGCAGCTTCGAGCCTGCAGAGGACGTCAAGCTCGTGCCCCTCGACCCCGCCGACCCAAAGGGAAAGGCGCTGAGCATCAGCGCCACCCTTGATCCCAAATAGGAAGCAGTGCTCATCGACTTTCTCCACGCGAACGTCGACATCTTTGCGTGGAGTCCCTCGAATATGCCGGGCATACCTAGGGAAGTCGCTGAGCACGCCTTGGAGATCCGAGCCGGCTCCAAACCGGTGAAGCAACGCTTGCGCCGCTTCGACGAGGAGAAGCGCAAGGTCATCGGTGAGGAGATACACAAGCTGCTGGAGGCCAGATTCATCAAGGAGATTCATTATCCCGAGTGGCTAGCTAATCCTGTATTAGTTAAGAAAAAGAGTGGGAAGTGGAGGATGCGTGTAGACTACACTAGTTTAAATAAAGCATGTCCAAAAGTTCCCTTTCCTTTACCACATATTGATCAAATCGTTGATTCCACTGTGGGATGTGAAACTCTTTCTTTCTTAGATGCATATTCCGGCTACCACCAGATCAAAATGAAGGAGTCCGACCAGCTCGCGACTTCGTTCATCACCCCATTTGGCATGTATTGCTACATCACTATGCCCTTCGGTCTCTGGAACGTGGGGGCTACGTACCAGCGATGCATGCAACACATTTTTGAGGAACACATCAGACCAACCGTTGAGGCTTACGTCGATGATATCGTTGTCAAAACTAAAAAGGCAAACAATTTGATAAACGACCTCGACGTTGCGTTCAGGTGCCTTCGAGCAAAAAACATCAAGGTCAATCCTAAGAAATGTGTTTTCGGCGTTCCTCGAGGCATGCTTTTAGGGTTCATCGTTTCCAAGCATGGCATCGAGGCCAACCCAGAAAAGATCACCGTGATAACCAAGATGGGCCCTATCCGAGATCTGAAGGGCGTGCAGAGGGTCACGAGGTGCCTGGTAGCCCTCAGTCGCTTCATTTCGCGCCTCGGCAAAAAAGCACTCCCTCTGTATCGTCTCCTGAAGAAATTAGAGCACTTTTCATCGACCCTCGAGGCCGAGGAAGCTCTTGCAAAACTTAAGGCTACACTCTCTAACTCACCGATCCTCGTCCCTCCGACCCTAGGGGAACCACTCCTACTTTATGTTGCCGCAACGACACAAGTAGTCAGCACGGTCTTGGTTGTCGAGAGGATAGAGGAAGGACATGCCTTGCTCATCCAAAGACTAGTCTACTTCATTAGTGAGGTACTCTCAGAGACCAAGGTTCGCTACCCACAGATCCAGAAGCTGTTGTACGCCATCATCGTAACACGGCGCAAACTCCGTCACTACTTTGAGGGCCACCCGGTGACTGTGGTTTCTTCTTTCCCCCTAGGAGAGATAGCCCAGAACCGAAAAGCCTCGGGTAGGATAGCCAAATGGGTTGTGAAGCTCATGGGCGAGACCCTCTCTTATGCGCTGCGCAAAGCTATCAAATCCCAAGTATTAGCAGATTTTCTGGTGGAGTGGACCGACACTCAACTTCCTCCGGTTCAGCTCCAGGCTGAGCTCTGGACCATGTACTTCGATGGGTCGTTGATGAAAACAGGAGCAGGCGCGGGTTTGCTCTTCATCTCACCCCTCGGAGTCCACATGCACTATATCATCCGGCTTCATTTTCCTGCCTCCAACAACGTCGCTGAATACGAGGCGCTCGTCGCGGGCTTGCGAATCACCATCAAACTAGGGGTCCGACACCTCGATATTCGAGGTGATTCTCAGCTCGTAATCGACCAAGTCATGAAGAGCTCGAGCTGCCGTGATCCCAAGATGGAAGCCTACTGCGAAGAGGTATGGCGCCTTGAGGACAAGTTTCACGGCCTCGAGCTCAACCACATCGCACGCAGGTATAATGAGGCCGCCGATGAACTCACGAAAATTGCGTCCAGCCGAGCTACGGTTCCACCAGACGTTTTCATGAGAGACCTCCACCAACCATCCGTCGACCTCGGGTCAGACGGAGGGGTCGACGGGCCATCACTCGACCCCCAACCTAAGGCAGAAGCCCCCTCGACCGAGGCTGAGGCCATGCAGGTGGAAGGCCCGGCCCCACCATCTAACCCAGAGCCTGACTGGCGCATTCCGTACCTCGACCATCTCATTCGAGGGGACCTCCCCTTGAATAAGATTGAGGCTCGACGGGTTGCCCACCGGGCTAAGTCCTTTGTGATATTTGGCAACAGTAGGGAGCTGTATCGCCGCAGCCCCACTGGTGTCCTCCAACACTGTATCACAAATGAGGAAGGAAGATGCATGCTAAATGATCTGCACTCGGGGGCTTGTGGTCACCACGCAGCACCTCGCACCCTCCTCGGAAATGCTTTCCGACAAGGTTTCTATTGGCCGACCGCAGTCTCCGACGCCATCGAGCTAGTACGCTCCTGCAAAGGCTGCCAGTACTATGCAAGACAAACCCATCTCCCAGCTCACGCCTTGCAGACTATCCCTATCACGTGGCCGTTCAATGTTTGGGGGCTCGACCTAGTCGGACCCTTGAAAAGGACAACTGGTGGCTTTACCCACTTGCTCGTCGCTATTGACAAATTTTCCAAGTGGATCGAGGCCCGTCCTATCACCAGCATCAGGTCCAAGCAAGCTATGCTCTTTTTTACCGATATCGTCCACCGCTTCGGGGTTCCCAACTGCATCATTACGGACAATGGCACCCAGTTCACCGGTAAAAAGTTTCTAGATTTCTGCGACAACCACCACATCCGTGTGCTCTGGTCAGCTGTAGCTCATCCAAAAACAAATGGCCAAGTGGAACGTGCTAACGGCATGGTCCTACAAGGCCTAAAACCCAGAATCTTTGATAAGCTAAATAAACACGGCAAGAGATGGGCTACCGAGCTTCCCTCGGTCCTGTGGAGCCTAAGAACAACGCCGAGTCGAGCCACGGGGTTCACTCCGTTCTTCTTAGTCTATGGATCTGAGGCTATGCTCCCGACTGACGTAGAATACGGATCCCCGAGGTTGAAGGCCTATAACGAGAAAAACAACGACACCACAAGAGAGGACACCCTCGACCAGCTCGAGGAAGCCCGCGACGTGGCTCTGTTGCATTCTGCCAGGTATCAACAGAGTCTTCGACGCTACCACGACAGACACGTCCACAGGCGCGACCTCAACATTGGTGACCTGGTGCTACGACGAAACCAGAACACCAAGGGACGGCACAAACTCACGCCACCATGGGAAGGACCATACATCATCGCAAAAGTGCTAAAGCCCGGCACCTACAAGCTATCGAACGAGAAGGGTGAAATCTTCACCAACGCTTGGAACATTGAACAACTATGTCGCTTTTTTCCTTAAAGCCTCGAGGCTCTGTAAATTCTTTTCAATACTCATCAATAAAGAATACAGCAGTGTTCAAAGCTTCGTTTTTATAACAACCAGGAAGGATCGACTCTGTTTCCTTAGAATCGACCCTCCCTCGGGGGCTACAAGGGGGGAGCCCCCTATCCCCGAAAAAATTCGTATTCCTTTTCAAAAAAGAAAACTGCCCCTCAAGTCAATAGCGCTGCGGGAGCACCCTAAGGCTCAAAGGGTCGTCGAGCCATGAAATCACTTACGCCTCCGAGGCTACGGTACCTCCACTCACCCCTCACGCCTAGGGGCACGACCGCACGCTAAGCAGACCTAATAACGGTGCATAACTTTGAAAAAGAGTACATCCCCGGTCGCTTTAAATCAAGTTCTTACACGATCCGCAAGGCCGCAAGAGCACCCTGAAGCTCAAGGGCAGTCGAGCCATGAGATCACTTACGCCTCCGAGGCTATGGTACCTCCACTCGCTCCCTTACGCCAAGGGGCGCGATGGCGTGCTAAGTAAATCATGTGAGAACATGATTCAAGCGATAAAGGGAAGAAAAACTCGAGCAGAACTTAAACAACCAGTGTAGGTTTACATTTCGAGTGTTCAAGGCCTCCGAGGCCACCACGACCAAAGTTAAAAACACTAACTTATTACATGGGCCTCTGCGCCCAGATTTGGCTCACAGGCCCTCGTCGTTGACAGGCGGAACCACCTCGACCTCGAAGAGCTTGGCCAGATGACTTCCAGGCTCCTCGGCGGCTCTGATCAGGCCCAGGCAGGCGTCTTCGTTCTCCTCGTCTGTCCAATCCGGATCAGTGATGAAGCCATCAGCAACGAGCTCCATGTCATACACGAATCTGAACCGAACGATGGCCAGAGCCCTCTTCACGCCATGATGAAGGCCGCCTCGTATCCTCTCTCGGACAAGGCGGCCCAGCGCCACCATCCGGTGGATGAAAGAGTTCCCCGGGGCATCCTCCTCAGTGTCGATGTCGGGCTCGACCCCCAGGCCGTCACACATGGAGGAGATGGCGCCCTGGAGTAACTGAGTCCGCTGGGTCTCGGCCTCGAAGAGGCTCTGGAAGGAGGTGGCCGTCGCCTGAGCCACCTGCTGCTCCTTCTCCAACTCTAGGACACAAACATCAAGTTAGCGCAAGCTCGGCAACTCGCCACCGAGGCCACTATATGACAAAAACTTACCCTCAGAGTGGGTTTGCCAGCCCATGACCTCATCACGAAGTTTCCCGCACGTCTTCTCAAGCGCTTGGAGAGCGCCATCCCTGTCACGAACGGCCGACCTCAACGTCTCGATCTCTCGGCTGGCGT
Organism: Saccharum hybrid cultivar R570; assembly: GCA_038087645.1. Lineage (NCBI taxonomy): Eukaryota > Viridiplantae > Streptophyta > Magnoliopsida > Poales > Poaceae > Saccharum > Saccharum hybrid cultivar. The sequence continues at coordinate 26,085,298 of JAQSUU010000066.1, read as the reverse complement.
TTGAGAGAGCCTCGTCCCTCTCCCGGACGACTCCGCTCAGCGTTGCGACCTCATCCTTCAAGGCCCCAAAGCGAGCGGTCACTTGCCCGATCTGGACGTTGAGGGTGTCACGATGCCTGCTGACAAGGGTGACGTCCTCCTCAAGCTCTTTCACGCGCGCCGATAACGGCATGAGATCCTCACAGGCTTTGGCAGCCTCCTCCCGGGCCCTTGTTGCGTCTTCACGCGCCATGGCCTCGGTCATCCGGGCCTGCGCCGCCTCCTCCTTGACCGCCGCATAAGCGACGCGAAGCTCCCCTGCCTCGGCGCTCTATCGGGAGAGCCGCTGGTTAACCTCCTCGACCAGAGCCCGTTGCCGGGAGAGCGCCGCCCACACGCCGCTCTCGTTGCGGATGAAAAGCGACTTGCGGCGGGAACGCTCCTTGAGCTCCTGACCATGGTTCAAACTCAAAAGAATCAGAACCAGGGAAAGGGGATAAAAAGAAAATGAAAAACTACCAAATCTGACTTACCTCAAAAGCATCTGACATGCCCCGTGCCAGGGCCTCCGAGGCCACACGAAGAGATCGCATCGTGTGCTGCCGGAGACCCTCGATGTACTCCCAATGGTGCACCTCATCTCTATCGTTGAGCGTGAAGACAGGCTCCGCGCCAGGGTTGGATGCGTCCCTGAACTCGAGGGCCGACCTCCCCCAGCGCGGCAGCTCCTCCTCCACCCGCACAAGGGCCAGCCCGGCAAGGTCCGACCATGCAGCCGGCGCCCTGGCCAGGTCACTCTCTGGCGTCGCAGAGGGACTGGCCTGATCCATAGCCTCGGCCCCCTCGACCGCCACGGAGGGACCAGCCTGGTCCGCGGCCTCGACCCCCTCGACGCCCACCACTTGCTTCCCCTTGTCGACAGGGGAGTCGTCAAGGGAGAGGTCGACCACTGCCGGGGTCAACCCTTGTGCCAGGGCTGGCGCCTCGATCACCGGCCCCATTCTCCACCTCGACCGCCGGCCCCGCCGGCCGGTCCTGCTGTGGCTGTAGCTCCTCCGGCTGCGCCGCCTCCTGTCCCGCCTCCGGTGGGACCTCCACCACCTCCTGTTTAACATCTGCCTGCCCTGCGTCACGGGTGGATGCTTCGGCCTCAGTGGCCTCGACGGAAGCCTGGGCGGTGGACGTCGGCCCAGGCTCCGGCCCACCAGTGCTGGGCGCCACCGCTTCTGACGGCCCCGACCCCTGTGTGGTAGGGTCGGAACCGGCAGCTTCTTGGGCACCCGTTCCCGCCTGGGCAGCCGCCTCCTGCTACTTCAGATGCTCCGTCGTGGCCTGGAGTCTTTTGACCCATGCAATGTCATCAGCCGCCGTCCGCATTATTACGGCGGCGCTCGACCGGAGCGCCTTCACGGGGGTCGGACCCGCGAGCTCCGCCTTGCGCTTGAGCCTGAGGAATAAGTAAGTACGTCAAACTAAGAAACGGGACCACTAATTACAAAGAATGGGGCAGAAAAGCTTACCCAGAAAGGGGAAGCAGGGGCCTCGACCCCGGCAGGTCAGAGACCCCCGACGGCACCTGCGGCGGCCTTGCCGTCGGGTCTCCTGCAGGCCGGGCGCTCCTTGGGGCCCTAGTCGACTGGGCACCCTGGGCCCTCTGTGCTGCCGAGGCCAGCTGGCCTCGGGTCCTCATGCCCGTAGGCGGCGCCCCGGATGTCGACACCGGCGGCGCTGTCCCAACCGCCGTCTAAACCCACGGAGCTTGGGCTCGCGGGGGCAGCGCCATCGACCCCTCTTGCGGGGCCCCTGACGAGGCGGCCCCTCTCGCTGACGGGCCTGCTCTGGCCCCCACCTCTTCCGGCTCCTCCACCACCTCGACGGACACCGAGGCCGACCCCCCAATGGGCTCCAAGAAGGGGCGCGCATCAGGGAGGTCCGCCAGACCAGTCGCGGCATCATACCGCAACAAGGCGTCGTCGTCATTGCCGTCGTCATCATCATCCTCCCTCGATACCATCTCAGAAGGAGACTCCTCGAGGGGAAGCGTGTCGAGGCTCTGCTGGTGTCGGCGCTTCTTCAGCGCCTCCTGCTCCTTGGCCTTGCGGATCTGGCGCTTCTTGGCGGTGTCCTTCGCCTTCTTCTGCTGAGACGCCAAGAGGCATCGAGCGTCCCAAGCGGGCTGGTCTTCCGGGAGCGGTGGCCGTGTCTCCTTCACCGTCGACAAGTCCTGTACACAGACCTCGACTAAATCAGTAAAAGGAACCCAGAAACGAAGTAATCTCGAAAAACACCAACATCAACGCTTACCAGGGGCTCGAATCCCTGAGTAGGCCGCATCGGCACCCTGTCGACCTCGTCCGGCTTGAAGCTCCCCACCATCCGACGCGTGCACCGGGCGACCTCGTCGAGGGGGAGGGACTCGTGGGACATCCTACTCCCCTCTAACGGCGCCTCCGGTGTCATCTGGTCGAGCTGGAGCCACCATCCCTTCGATGGTGGAATACCGCGGCCACCATCCCCGTCGTCAGTCCACGCTGGCGGAGCTTCCACAACGCGACGAGCAGCAGGTCCAGCTTCGGCTTCTCGTCGTCCACCACGCCGTACGACCAGTTCTCCTCTCGAGCGACCAGCACCCGGCCGGTATACTTCGGCAGCTGACCCTCGTCATTGTGGAGGTAGAACCAGCCGTCGTGCCAGTCGCTGTTCAAGGAGATCAGCTGAGCCGGGATGTACTGGTCGCTACGGCCAGACCGGACCTGCAACACGCAGCTCCCCGCGGGCACCGCGCACCGCGCCCCCCGCCCTTTCGCCTTTTTAGTGAAGAACTCCGCCCTGAAGAGATGGAGCCATAGATTCCACTATGGATCCATCCCCAGGTACCCCTCACAGACCGCCGCGAAAATGGCGGCCTGTGAGACGGCGTTGGGGGCAAGATGGTGCAGCTCCACCTTGTAGTAGTGGAGGAGCGCGCGTATGAAGGGGCTGACCGGCATGCCAAACCCCCTCTCGTGGAAGCAGACGAAGCTCACCATGTAGCCTTCCGGGGGCGCCGGCTTCCGATGGTCGGACGGCGGCACTCTCCACTCCGGCTGGGACCGGCTCGTCTTCGGCCGCAACAGCCCATCACGGACCAGCTCTTCCAACCTCTTCTCCATCACCGAGGAGGCGGCCCATGCGTCGGCGGGGAGAAGCTGGCTCCTGCTTGCCATTGCCGCCGGGAAGCTACGCGGGCAAGGAAAAGCGATGGCGGTGGCGCTGGATGAAGGCTGAAGGGCGCAAGGGGGCAGAGAAAACGATCTAGGGCGAAGAAGGCAAGGATGCAAAGGGCCTGTGGTGGAAAACGGACCCCCGGGCCTTGCTCTTATAGCCCCGACGGAAGCCCAACGGGCGCGCGAAAAGGTAGGAGCAGTTTTTGCATTCAATGCCCTTACCTAACCGTTTCCTCAAAACTCACAGATATGGGCACGTGGCCGCTATTCATGCTGTAACCGTCACACCACGCCGCCCACTACCGCGCCAATCCTGCTTCCCCTGCTAAAAAGGCACGCCTGAAAACAGGCAAGGGAAAGATCTGTGGACGGATATTCCCAGACACCTGGGAAACGGGCTCTGAGCCCGGTATAAATCTCGAGGGAGCGGAAGCTGGCCCTCGACTAGGGTTCGATAGCTGCCCTCGAGTGACAGAGTTAGGGACGACTAGGGATGCACCCATACATGGACAGGGCTCGAGCCGCGCTCTCGAGGCACCCCAAGACGTATTCGAGGCTACGGGAGAAGGTCGACGTAGGAATCCCCTCGGAGGGAGGCATCGAGCCCTCGAATCCCATCGCAAGGAATTGAGATCCACACGACTACTCCTTGGCATTCTTGAGAGCGCCTCTGGGCCACTAGCCGACTCCTATCGAATGGAGCACGGGCTCACACTCGAATTCCCCCGTTAGTAGCTCACCGGAGACCGTGGAAACTCGCCCAAACGAGGGTAGTACGGCGTTCCCCACCCCTCCTCCTTTTTCTAGAAAAAGGAGCGTGAGGGTCGAACGACAAAAGACGGCCGAGACTCTGATCGACCTCGTGCATACGAGGCTCGAGGGCTCGACCGCAACAAACCAAACCTCGAACGAAAGGATACGGACCATGCCATGATAGGGACCATTCCCCAGTAGAGCGTATAAAAGACCTCGGAAGAGTCCAAATACTCCACCAAGGCCTCAGGGGCTACACCCGGCGGGTGCGCTCGCGCGCCCCCACCGAAAAAACTACGACGCTATAACTCCAGTTCATTAACCGATGAGCCTCCGAGAGAGTGACCACACACTCACCCAAAGGCTCGGGGCTACTGTCGGTACCTGTAGAATAGGGGTACCCACAACCAACGATAAAAAAGAACGAAACGCTATCCACAACAAAGCCAAAAACAGCACACCTCGACCACGTACCGGCTCCGTCTCGTACGAGGCCAGCTCGATGGGACGTCTCGACCGCGTTCCGACTCTGACTCATACGAGGCACCCCCGACGGGAATGCCTCGACCGCGCCCCGTCTCGTACGAGGCCCGTACGACGAAGCACCTCGACCGCGTTTCGACTCACACGAGGCTCGTTCGGCTATCGACAAATCTCCGACTCGCATGACCCCGGGTCGGAATGCTCGACCCACTCTATTCACCTACTCCGAGACAAAAGTTAAAGCATTCAATGCAATTACCTGCTACCTCCTACCGACATGGCTACAGCCATGACCGACGTGGGAGCAATACCAGTGTCGGACCTCACTTTTTACCGCCCATCCCGGGATGGGAGGTGAAGACCTGTCACTATGTACACCTTACCGCACACTATTCCATCACCGACCACCCTCGAGGGAGGATACGACAAGATCCGTACCCCATGATCTCAGGGATTCGAACTTATCCACTCGGCCTCGACCCAGCCTCGGCCCAGCGCCAGTCAGCAGGGAGGAAAGACCGACGTGGCACAGGACTCAGGGTCTTTTCACCGTCTCGTCCCCGACGTCACCGTGGTGTCTAGGGATGGCCGACCATTCCTGGGGCATGACGCTACAACCACCTCCACAGGAATCGACAAAACTTCACCTCAAGGCACCCCGGTGTCCTGGCCTCCTCTTACCCTATAAAAAGGCAGGCCCAGGCTCTATAAGGGGCAACCAAGAACAGAGCAAGCACCGACAAAACGAGCAAACCAGTCCAGCTCACGGATCAACATCTCAAGCAATCACCCTTGTACTCGTTTATTTCTTTTGAGACTTGGCTCAGTTCCCTCTCTCACAGCTTGTAACCCCTACGCAAGCACCTCGGTGCAAGGAAATACAAAACTCTCCCCTCCCCGCTGGACATAGGACCTTCTTTTGCCCGAACCAGGATAAATCCCCGTGTATTCTCCTTGCATCACCATCCAGGTTAGGGACACGCAACACTCACTCGTCGGCTTAGAACCCCCACGGGACCGAACACCGACACATAGATGTGCATATTTTTGCCATCACAAATTTGTTATTATTTTTCTAGATTAATTTTAACATTAAATTGAGTCTGTTCGCTTCGCTGAAAAGTTATGGCTTAAAGTACTATTCGCTGATTTATTATGTGAGAAAATACTGTTCCGACTAAAAAAGCAAGGTGAAAAGTACGGATCATAACACAAGCGAACAGGGACATTGACTAAATTCCTAACACCAACTCTGCTGAATCTCTAGTTGAGAGAACACCCCAAACGTCATATACAGAAATTTTTTCACCCGTTGATCTTTCAAAAAAATAATTGTAATTAAGAGTACTATGGTAACTTAACTCCAGGCTCCAGCAGTTTTTTTTTGAGTGGAACCAGGCTCCAGAAGTAGCACTGTAGCAGGCGTAGGTGGCGATGTCGTGGCTCCTGGTACAGTGCTACTTAGTCTCTGCAACAGCATGTCGTATTGTCGTCCATCTCTAGTCTCTGACAGTAAAAATTCTCGAAAACCAGACGAAGGCAGCTAGAGGATCATCAGTCATGGTAGCAGGGGAGCAATGACGACGCATTTCCAGATGATGTGGAGTCTGGTCGTCTACTCCCTCGGCACAGAGGAGGAGATGTACGCGCTCGGCTGGAAGTGTCATGCGCTGGAATAACTGCGCGTACCTTCTATTCTACTAGGAGTGACCGGCCAGTAATAAAAGGAAAAAGTGTCAAGTAAAAACAAAGTGCTATACATAAGAAAATTACACATTGACAACATATTGCATATTCATCATTTATGTACATTAGAAAGTTTTAAAGATAAAAGATTCGAGGTTTTGTTCTTTTTACCTTTTTCATGTTATACTATAGTTATTTTTTCATGTATATTATTTTTGTCCCCTTCCATGGATTTTGTCGATGAAGAATTATCTTTGTTTTTCTTTAATTTGACGAGATGAGAGGTAGACAAAGGGGATCGACAAGATATGGACATTTAAGGCCATGGTCAAGCTAAGCAATTAGACTTGAAGCTTCCTGCACCTAGTTGAGACTTCCAATTAAATGTCAAGTTGAGCAAACTTGACAGAATGTACTCATGCAAAGCCCCCTGGGTGCTTAGCTGTGTGATGACAGCCCTGACAAAACAAATAAGCCGGTTATTTTCAAAACCGGTGAGGCCGGTTTTCCCTAAGCTTCTATGCTAGCAAAATCAGCTTTACCAAGCCGGCTAGGCCATTTTTGGTAGAATTCAAGACGAAGTTAGAATTCGTGCGGATTTTGGAGATGTAAATGCGATAACACCATCCTCGCCTATAAATATGAAAGGGTATGGACCGATTGAGTGCATCCAATCGATTCAAAATCAATACATTAGCTTTTTATATATGTATCTCTAAACCCTAGTCTCTTCCAACCTTATTATTCTACTGTTCTCCAAGTTTTTTTATGAGACTTTCGGACATTTTAGGTGGTTTTGCCGACCCTAGAACACTCTTAGGTGTGTCTTTCTTATAGGCCTTCTCGGGAAGCATTCGTAGGTCTTTACGGCAATTTTGCCCAAAATCGGCTAAGCTAGTTTTCGTAGGCTCGCCGATAGTTGTTGGGTTTCATGATCCATGTCCTCAAGTTCTTTCTATGTGGCATCTATACTACGTACGTACACACTTTTCGGTGACTTCGCTGGGTAAAAAAATTGAAGAAATCACCTATTTCATCGTATAATGCAAAGGATGATGTAACTGATATGTTCAATCCAAATAACATGGTCAAGCCCTTGGCCAAGCAGCTTTCCAAGGATATTGGCCATAAGCAGGAGGACAGGAGCAAGACCCAAGCAGTTTTGTTCTTGAAACCGCTCTCGCAGGTTTGAATGTAGATAGGCAGGGAGTCATTTCAAAACTCAAGGAAATCAATTGACTCTGTTCCAGCAGTATCAAGATCTAAGGTAAAGACTAATGCAAAACTCCCCCTCATACATGCGATGAGTTAGTAACCATGCTTGCTGATTTTCAGGAAACCATGATGATATCTGTGAATGAGATACTCGATGAGATCAACTCTAACTTTCATCTGTTAGACAGGAAATAGTTGGGTCTGAAACTGCTACTTTACCTCGAGATGAATACAAGGGTGGATCGGTAGTAGTTGCCAACCAACCCCTTTATGCGATGTCGTTCAAGTATTATGAAACAAACTAGTAGCTCAATTGGCCAATTCGGCTGCCTGAAGGGACCCGGGTTGAATTAGGTCACTAAAAAGCCTACGGCCTAAAATGACATAAAAACCTAGACAAGTTTTACCTAGAGGTGCACTAGATTTTTCTAAGTATTGCTATCTCTAAGGCAAAAAAAAGTTTTGCAGCATAGATTCTAATCCTAAACTAACCATCATGCTAGACTAGGAAAGATAATCATATACCAAGGAGTCCAAAGTAAATTTGAAATCGTAAATTAAGTTATACAATGCAAACTGCCACAACAACAATTGTTCTTAAGGTATCAGAAGTTTGTGCTTTCCACTAGTCTTCATTTAAAGCCCTCGCAAGGATGCCCCACAAGCTCTATGGTCAGGTAACTCCTTCGATAGTTCACGAGCCTTCCCCACGCGCAAGTGAGTCTCCTGTTGACCTCTCCAGACTTCTCTCTTATCTATTCACTACTACAGAAACTTTTGATGGAGGCGGGCCTTTTTGGTTTATGAAGGCGGGCATTGCAACCACCGCTAATCAAAGGACTCCATTAACGGAGTCCTTCGGAGCGGTTCCTTTGTCCACCTCGGTTAATCCATTAACGGAGGCGGACGTCTTAAGGTGTCCACCTCCGTTAATCGATTTAGAAAGGTAAAAAAGCCCAAGCGAGCCCAATCGAGCCTGTCGCCGTCGAGTCTGCGCTCGCCGCCACCGTGTCCGTCGAAGGATCTGGGCAATTGCACCTTCGCCAGAGTTGCTCGATCCGCCACGTGCACATCCGCTGTCACCAGATCTAGCCACTGCACCTTCGTCAGAGTAGGGGCTGCCACAGGTCCGCCTTGCACCATCGCACCTTCACCGGATCCGGCCACCACAGGCGCGGATCTAGCCACCAGTGGCGGATCCAGCCACCAGCGGCGGATCTGTCCACCACAGTCGCCTGGTGAGGAGATGGTGGAGAAGCGCACACCGGTGCCAAGGGAGGAGCTCGCCCGGCCACTACTCGGAGGTGTGCTGCAACGGCTTGCTTGGTTGGGGGAGGGGTGCCGCTGTCACGGCCTGCTTGGTTGGGAGAGGGTCGTCGCCGTAGCGACCTTCTCGGTTGGGGGAGGGGCACTGCCGCCACTGCCTAGGAGGAGAGGCACCGCCGGCGCTGCCTGCTCAGGTGGAGGGGCACCACCGAGAGGGGAGGGGAGGGGCTGTAGCACTTGGTTTTAAGAACAAAACCAGATACACATCATATGTGAGCCCAGGAAGTCAAATCACACATATGGCTATAAATAACAGTAATATCAAAAGACAATACTTATAATATAACATACTTAAAACAAAAGTACACAAACAGCGGATAGACAACTCCGATCTTTAGGCGAAAGCTCTAAATCCACAGGGACAACTGACTGGTTGATCACAAGCCTAACTCCTCCAAACTAGCAATCTGGTACCCATCTGGGATTTTTTCAAAGAATTAAAAAGTAAAGCAAGCGTAAGTACATATCGTACTTAGCAATATAACATGAGGTTCATGAGGCTTAAAAGGTTGACACTGGTTTACTGCGATTAGCTTTTAATGAGTCATAATTTTAGCAATTGAGTAGCAACAAGTTTTTCACAAGCCCACATAAACACATGATCAGGTAAACATGAATAATGAATAGCATAAACATAATTATCATTAATGATCATCTATTCCATAAGGGTCCAAGGCCGCTCGCGATCGTGAGTACGGCTGATATACCAGTTTTACACTCTACAAAGGTTGTACACTTTCACCATGAGCCGTGATTTACCCTTTTGCCCGAGGCAGCCAAACTCTAGACCCACTTTCAAGGAAGGTCGGCAGGGTTTACTAAGAAGTCTTTCAAAAGTTCATCTAACAAGTGTAGCCCGCTAAGGATTCCCCATCAATAAGCATGAACTCCCCTCCAAGGGGTGACTAATAAAAATACAAAGAAACCAGAGTGCACCCTCTTGGTAGGCCGAGAACATATAGATCGGAGCCCCTCTTGCGCCTTTCGATAAGCTACTACGAGCTAGAAAAGGTCCTTATACTTAACTAAAGCCAGAACCATGTAGCACTTATGATTGTACTGTAAGTCCCGGATGATCGCTTACAGATAAGTCTTTAAGAAGAGGAATCTAGAGCTTCACAAAAACTATGCTCTAGCCCCCTTGTTTCTTGTTGCTAAAAAGCATCTTTTAATGTTTATTGCATATTTCATCAGTCAAGTTACAAGATCATGATCTTTAGTTGAGAGCTAGCATCATACTACCCAATGCATAAACCCACGGTGTCAAGGTACAAGTACAAAGCTAGGATAACCTTAATGGTAGTCAAGATAGACACATGCAATATGATTAAAATGATTAACGGTGAATAGATAACAAGAATGATCCCATCCTATACTTGCCTTAAACTCAAATCCTTCTTCTGGTCCAAACCTTCAATGAACTGCTTCTTAATTTCCAACTTCTTCTAGACCACCAACGCAAAGCTCACCGACTGGACATGATCATAAAACACCACACAAACATCCATGCAATCATACACCAAGCAAACAATAGATCTAAATTAGAACAGTACACCAAACATAAGAAACAACAAGTGAAAAGGTCAGGCGCGATAATCACACTAATCGGAACTATGGTTTGAAAGAAACGGCTTCCGTAAGATTACTTTAATTAGAAAACTAGTTGCATATTATTATTCTTGTATTCAAAATCTTTAAACATGTTAAACAACATCCTTAACACGTACACGTAGATTACATTGCTACGAGTCTAGCGCAACTTGAATAGGTCAAAACCGAGCTAAAATGGAGAAGTTATGTTGAAAATACTCTCTGGATGGCAGTTTCGTAAATAAACCGAACTAATTACGAATTAAAATAAATAAAAACTGATTTTTAAATCTGAGACAAGGACTGCGGGTGCAAATATCAGGAAACTAGGGGTCTCTTTAGCAAAATGGCTGGTGAAGGGGTACGTTTTAATCTAGCCCGATGATCTTAAAACGGACATATGGGGTGGCTTGGGGGTTCTCCCCTCTTGCCGGAATAGAGAAACCGGTGGGGCGGCACCATGACGGCGGCGAGAAGCTCGCCGAAGTTGGATGAAAACAACGTGGAGGCCTCTATTTCAATGGGAAAAGCACGGGGAGGAAGAGGGCAGCACGGCGAACTCACCTAGGGGATCTGCGCGTCGATGGAGGCTCGAAGATATCGCGAGACTCGGTGGGGTGGTCGGCGACCACCTGCAACCAACTGGCGGCAGCGTGTGAGCAACTGAAACCAAAAGGGAGAAGAAGAAGAGCACCTACGGCTTATCTATCGCAGATCGGAGCTCGGCGACCTGTTCTCGACGTCGGGAGGCAGTGCCCGGCTTCAAAGATGGTGGCGGGTGACCTCAAGCTCGGCGAGATCCCGAGCGTGCACGTAGGGCGGAGCTAGGGCCCTAGGATAGCGTAGGTGGGAACCGGGGCCGCGATGGGGGCTTAGGCTTATAAAGGGGCGGCTCAGCGTGCTCTCCACGCAAAGAAGATCCTGAAGATCCTAGGATTCGGCGACAGCTGCGCGAGGTGGTGTCCTGCTTGGACACGGCGTGAGGAAGGGGACGACGCTGACGGCGAGGGCCCACTGTTCAGTGAGGGAAAGGAGCGGGGTCGGGTCGGCAGTGAACTAGGGAGAGGGAGAGCGCCCGCGTGGGCTTGCTGGGCTGGTGTTGGTGCGAGCCTTCAGGTTGCCACTCGGGCCAGAAAACAAAGAGAGGTTCTTTTTTTTATTTCAAAGTCATTTCAAAATCTTTCAAAAGCAAATTTGAATTATTTTGAGTTTTGGATCAAAACCACTCATTACAGTAAATCAAATGCAATGGCATGAATGCACCAACAATGTTGCTAACTTCCTATGATGAATTTTAATTTAATGAAAACTTTTTTTTCTATGTTTTCATGTGCACAAAAATACAAAAATAAATCATTTTAACCCTATTTCAAAAGGAGCAAATTTTAGGGTGTTACAGAGGCGCTGCCGGGACATAAACGGGAAGGGAGGGGCCGTGCGTCTGTGGGGAGGGGAGGGGGCACGTGTCTGCTGGGAATGGGAGAGGCTTGGGAGAGTAAGCTAACTCTAAGTTATATACGAGCCCGGTAGAAGGATTGATATGGTTTTTGCCTGGGTTGGAAGCCAGGCTAGTATTTTTGGAGTCTGGCCTTATAGTGTACCCACCTCCAAAAATTAAGACGACCGCCTCTGAAATAGAATATTTTTGGAGGGGCGGTTGTCTTAACACGACTGCCTCCGTAAATCCATTTTCGGAGGCAGACATTTTCTGACTGTCTCCGTAAATAAAATGACCGCCTCCGTTAATCAATTTTGTGAGACTGTCATTTTTTGTACCTCGATAAATAAAACGACCGCACCATTAATCATCCGGCATTTTTTGAGGCAGTTGGATTTTGTGACCGCCTTGATTAATGTTTTGGCATCGCCTCGCAATTTTTTTTGTAGCAGTGATACCAAATATCAAAGAGCCAAAATTTCTGTCCATTTTTTAATTTGTGGGTGTCCCCCCCCCCCCCCCCCCCCCCCCCCCCACCCACCCCAAAAAAAACTAATCCTCCTGTGCTTTTGTGACTGCCATGCAAGAAGACAAAAAAAACACCAAGGTCCCTGCAATGGCTCAATGGAGTTTAGGTACAACACGAGTTAAAAGTGCAAAGGAAAGAAAAAAGGACAAGAAATGAAAGGATGGGAAGGAAAGTACGAATCCGCAAGGCTCCAAATCAAATAGAAGAAGAATTCTAAATTGACTAAAAAAGAGCGTTAAGATCAATCGTAGCACCTTCACTCCCCAAATCGATGCCAAATTGTACTCCAAATCAAGTACAAATAGCCAATAAAATCCTAATTCTGACAAGAAATCGCACCTCAAAGCAAATACAACCAATCAATAAATTGAGCCATGAACGGAAGCTGCTCCTCGACTTGGTCGACGACCAGATTCAAAGGCACTGATGCAGATCTACCGGGGAGCCTTTTCTGCCTCACCCCACACACACAGACGGAGGCGCCTCCCTCACCAACCACGGTTGTGCAAGAGTCATCGGCTAACTGAATTTAACAAAAAAAAGGAGAGGCATATCCATAAATCATAGAAAAAAAAGAGGCCCAGTCGTTGTGTTGCTAGGTCTGCTGCTACCGCGAGTGCAGACGTTGTGTCGTCGCATCGCCGGAGCGTGTGAGCTCCGCCACGTGCTGCCTGGGCCACTGTTAGACCTGAGTGGCCATGCTCGTCGCTAGTTGCTGTGATGCCACCCTTGCTCTCTGCTCATAGCCATGCTGCCCACACTCTCTAGATGTAAAAGAACCGATGGAGATAGATGAGCAAAACATGAGAAGAGAGAAGAGGGGGAAAAATGAAAAGGTAGCCCTCGGTGGGTCTTCATCGAGCTGCGGATTACTGGTGTTTGTATCGCGTTGGCGGCGGAGGGGTGGGGGTCTGTAACAACCCAGGTTTTGGAGCATCCAAAAATACGAGTTTTTAAAAAAAATTCCTGTGATGTGTAAAGCATGTAGTCGCTAGGTCAAACCTAAGTCAAACCCGCTAATAAATTGTTGCACTCATGTAGAATTGATTGTAGAGTGTGCCTTGTCCTTGAGTTGGTTTTGGGTTTAAGTTTTGTTTGGAGTTTGGAGTGCACAAATCCATAGCAAGGTTCCTCTCAATCTCCTTTGAATTCAACTCAAATCTCTTTTGAATTTCATCTCAAAGTTCCATAAGTCATAAAAAGGAAAAATCCCATTTTCCTTTCTCTTGACATACAGCCTAGCCAGCTCACTCACCTCCCCCCCCCTTCTCTTTCACCCGCCAGCCCATCTCCCCTTTCTCCCCCATGGCCCAGCTCACCTCCTCCTCCTACAGCCAGGCCCGCCCAGCCTCCTCCTCCTCCACTCGGCCCAGCTCCTGCCGGCCCATCTTGTTTCCTCGCCAGCTCTCCCGCAGCAGCCCAACAGCCTGCTTGGCACAAGCCGCAGGCCCAGCGCCAGCGCCCGCGACCCACCATCCCCCGCAGGCCCACATGCGTAGCCCCCACAGCTCGGCAGCTCACCCGGTCACGCCCCGCCTGAAACCCTAGGTGCCTCGTGCCTGCTCAGACGCCACCGCCCGCTCGAGTTGAGTGACACACCCCCATGCCTCGGCGTCCGTACCCTGAGCCCCGCATTCAAAGCCGCGTGTCCCGGCTGTCACACCAAACAGCGCGAATGCCGAGACGGCCACCCAAACCCTAGCTGCGGCGCCTATAAAAGTCGTAGCCGCCGCCGCTCCTCTTCTGCTATTCCCAATCCACCACCGCTCCTCTACTCTCCTCCTCTTCGTCGCGAAGCCAAGCCCTAGCCACCACTTCGCCCGCCGCTGCCGGCCACCGCAGAACTGCAGTCGCGCCACCACACCATCACTACCCCGCAAGCCACCTCACCACACTGCGAGCTCGCTGAGACCGCCTCGCGGCCAACCACGCGGACGCGCTCGACGTTGCCGACCACCTCCATGCCCGCGAGCGCCTACTGCACCTCACCGTGCTCCACCTCCTCGCCGGCGTTCTCTGCCTCCCCGCCGTGCTCCGCCTCCACCCCGAGCTCTCCTTCAAGCCGCGGACGCCGCCTCCTCTCCGTTGAGCCACGTCGTCCTCGCCGTCATGACATTCTGTGCCACCGTGACCCCGACGCGCCTCTGACCTCACTCGTCCTGCACCCGAGCCCGGCAAACGCCGTTCCTTGCTGAGCCTCTCCGACGAACAGAGCCCGGCAACCTCGACATCGACCGGCTCTGCCTCAACTACGCCGCTCCTTCCACCCCGCGACATCGCTACCATGATGCCATGCTCCGCCCTATGCCTCACCTCGCCGCGCTGAACCCAGAGGACCACGACCAGGGCAGCACTGTCCTCAGCCTGTGCAGCTCCGACTACTGCGACCAGCACCCCTCGCCGCCGACGAGCTTCTCTCCTGCCGCCAGTGAGCAACCAGCAGCCAAAGCTCCCCCCTTTTCACCTTCTCATCACGTTCTCGCCTGAGCCCGGCCTTCGTGCCATGGTTTCTCACTGCCACAGGGGAACTATGCCATCCACGCCGGGAACCAGAGCTGCTGACCGCACCGACCACCACGCCGGAGTTTCCCCTCCATCGCCAGTGAGCCCCTAGGGACAAGCTCCTGCCTTTTCTTCCTTCCCGTCGCTGTCTTGCTAAGCCCGGCCTTCGTGCCGCTGTTTCTCATCATCACAGGAAGGTCGTGGCCCTGCAGTCTGCCTCATCCTCGACCATCATCAGGAGCAGTAGCTGCTGGACCTCGCTAACCAGCCCCGGCCACATGCAGCGAGCTGCAGCCATGTCTGGCCAGCCACAGCCAGCCAGCAGCATGCTGCCGGCCAGCCGCAGTCGCGCTAGACAGGCCAACAGCAAGCCGCCGCAAGCTGCAGCTAGCCGTAGCCCGCCGGAATGTGCTGCAGCAGCCCACCACCCCCAAGGTCGAACCTTTGAACCTAGTCAACGCCATTCTTGACGTTGACAAAGCTCTTATTTTCATTTCCTTGCTCTATCATACTTGTGATACATTATGATCTATCTAAATATATATCTATGCCTGTGCCATGCCTTCGCCGCTGGTCTATCTCTTGTGCTATGGATATGTGCTACTCCATGTCGTGTTGTTGGGTTGTTGTTCCTTTGTGTGTTTGTGTGGTTTACCTGTGGACCGAGCCTTCGAGCCAGTTGAGAGAGCGATACACTTGAACGTTACAATGGCGAGTTCGTCTCGCCATGGCCGTAACGCCGAGCATATCCCTTCTCTCGTATTTTAGTTGTCTTCGTCGAACTATGATAGTTAGCGACCCTCTTCGGCCCTTGGACGAGGCCACCATGGATTTGACATTGGTGCGCTTCCACCCGCACTTGGCGAACTATTCATGACCTAGCCTAGTGGGAGAACTAGGGGACGACCATCGTGGAGCTGACAGAAGCCAACTCGTGTAGGTGAAGCTCATGGCCATGAGTTACCTCGCCATGACCATCGGGCTCTACCTCTTTTGCTCTCTCATTCTCTTTTGCTCTTTTGTTTGTCCAAACTACCTCGTATGCTAGCGCCACCTAGTCCGTAGCATTTCTTTGGTCCTAGCGGTGACTACCGCATCGCTAAGGACCTTAGAAAGAGCCTTGTGTCGTCTTAGTTGCACGAAGGTTGTGGTGCCCTACGAGTTAGTTTGGATGGAGGGACCGCGCGAGACTTGTGTCTCTTCTTTCGATCTTCGTCCGTTGCCATGACAAGTTGGTCGAGAGAATGTTGGGACCGTTCTTCTCTCTTCTCTTGTTCTTGATCCCCATCGATCTAGTAAGATGTGGATTAAGCCCTTCGCTTGCTTGGTGTTCCCTGTTGCTTCTTGATTCTATTCCTTTGATTCCCATCGAATGCTATGGCGAGTAGATCAAAAGAAGGTGAATCCCGTGTCTCTTCCCTCTTTTTGGCTCCTTTGTGCTCAAGCCCCTTGTATGCTTGTACCTATTTTAGACCTTAGCGCTCTCTAGGTTCTCACGGTGACAACCGCACCGCTAAGACCCTAGGGGTGTCTTGGTGCCATTTAGTGCACAAGGGTCAAGGTACCCTACTAGTGGATTTGGGCATTTGTGTTCTCTTGTGTGTCGCTCCTTTCCAATGCCCAATCTTTTGCCATGGCATGGGGATTGGAAGAAGCAGACCACCGCTCCTTTCTTTTCTCCTCCCATTCCACCCTCTCTTCGGTTCTCGTCAATTGCAATGGCAAATAGATTGAGAGAAACCAGAATTGTTTCCTTTTCCCCCTTAGCCCACTCTGTTCGATCCCGTCCTATCGTGACGATCGGATCAAAGACTGGACTATCACTTCTAGTTAGCGAGGCTATGGTCTATGTCATGTTCTTAGAACCATGAGAATCGAGCTGATCAACCTTCAGAGTGCCATCTCTACCGAGGATGTGACATGAACATGCCTAGCCGACTTTCTTCTTTTTAAGCCTGAGGATACAGACTCACTTCATGAGGGTTAGTCTTGTTTTTCGTGGTGTTTGCTTAGGATGAGCTAGGGTCTAGGCCATTATTCTTGAAGCCGTACAGGTCAACACGATTGGCCCAGGAAGTATTGGCTAGGCTATGACTTGAGCTTGTGCTTAGCAAACAACCACTTCTGCCTCTTTTGGCCCGAGGATTGGAAATCCTCTGCTAGGGCTAAGTCTTTTTCCCTTGGTGTTCTTTTGGTGTTGTTCAATCTTTCTTAGTCTTGTTGCCTTTTTAGAGAATTGTTTGCTTATTGCCTTGTTTGCCGCTCTATCGAGGTAGTTGCATCGAGGATAAGTGATCGGACCAGGACCCGTTGGAGTGAGAAGACATGGACGATAGTAGGGCCTTGAGGAGAATGACTACAAGTACATTGAGGCTCTCAAAGATGACTAGTGAATAGGTGCCACGTCCCACCCAACCTCCTAGAATCCTATTAGACATGCAATAATGTAGCTGCTAGTGCTTTATTTTTATGCAATTGAACAGTGATAGGTTGCATGGTAGAACTGCTAGAAAGCCATTACCTTGACGCAACCTTTAGATGTTTGGTGGAGGATTGCTTGTGAGTGGCTAAGGCACTTGGTGCCAATAATATGGTAATAATGTGATAACTTGGGGAGATGTTGGTGTGCGTCTTGGGTGTGTGGTGAGGGTCAAGTCAACTGGATAGGATTCTATGACGAGTCTTTGGACGAGTCTTGATAGGGGGATGCGACCTAGGCATTCCCTACGAGAGGTACCTGTGGTGGGTACATGTGAGATGAGGAGGTCCCAGGGTGGAGTGTCTTTGTGGGATGAAGCCCTAGGATGGAGGTGCTGTCGAGGCACGGGGCATTGGTTGGCCCCTTGAGAACATGTCCTGTCTGGTCCCCCTAAGGACTGGTATGTCAAGAGAACCGGATCATAAGACCCTACGTACACACCACTCACTCCTGAATGGGCGGGGGACGGTTACCCGACCAACTACGATGGCGCCATTACTGCTAGGTTGGAAGTGGATAGTGTAGGGAGGTATGGGCATATGGCACACACCCTCCTAAGATAGCATAGTGACCTTTGGGGGCTCGGTACTATGTCTCACAGTCTTAGTGTGCCAGTGGACTCCAGGGTGGCCCAGGGCTGAGTGGTAGGATGGCACCATACCGGTTGGGAGGCACTCAGTATCAGCCTAGGCAGTGCACACCGTTGATGATGGTGATCTTATGGTTCTAGGTGTACACGCTCTATAGAGTTGATCGATCGATATGTACAGCCGCGTCCGTGGATATGGACATTCCTATGACCTACGCTTCCCTTGATTAGTGAGAGGTGTCCTTTCTTCTTCTCCCCCTGGGTTTATTGGACTTCGGCTGTTAGCCGATAAGGCAAGGTACGAGAGGGAGTCGTCCTTGCTACCTAGAGAGTGGGAGTGTGGTGAGATGTGTGTGATGGAATGGGTGAACGTGTGGATGAGATGGGCTATAACTTGATGAACTACTATAAAATATGGATGAACTTGTATAGGAAACCTACAGCCATATATAGGCCCTTTGCTCTACCCTTGCATTCTACTTACCACAAAGCGTACGCAAAGCATAGGGTGGGAGCCAGTGGCTAGTACAAATCATACTGAAAGATATTTGGTAGGTTTTGGATGTCATCTACGACAACGACAATGGAGATTGAAAGATTAGGATTAGGTGGTCTCATTCCTGCACTCAAGTTTGGTTGAGGAGATGAAGTCTACGCCCGCTGATGTTCTACGCCTACTCTGAAGATTGCCTGAAGGAGGAGCCTTCACCCACCGACGCTCTACATTAACTCTGATGATAGTCCGTGAAGGAGGAGCCTTCACCCGCCGACGCACTACATCTGCTCTGATGAAGCCTTGTGTGCATTTCTGCTAGAACAATGTTGTACTTAGGAGTGTTACCAAGTGATGTAATGCCTTGTAAACATGTACTTCTACTATGTATGAACTGTGGCATCAACTGTTATTTGATAATGTAATGGCTTGATCTCCTGGACTATCACATTATAATTCGTATATCTATGGATTTTCCCTTCGTGGAAAATTGGGATCATTCCAGGGTCGTCGCTCACATCACCACGAGGCCCCCAAGAGCGCACTCAGCAACTCATCTTCAGGATCTTTGCGTTGAGTTACACACACATACCCGATACAAGGCATACCAAACAACTCAAATGCATGCACACTCTACTCTCCAACACATAGCTGAAACATCAATGACTATAAAATAGATTCAAGACAAGAAACTACTATTAACACTAACTCTCTGTTTAACTACTGCCCTCATTCTAGGTTACATCTCATTTCACTCTTCTACTCATCGGGTTACATGCAGCTCATCTTGGAAAACGACCTTCTAAGGTCTACTAATCGTGGCGTTCATCGGAGCTAGCCTTGGAGGAATGCCTCACCAACCTACAAAACAACTTAATAGCAACGCCGTGAGTACATTTTGTACTCGCAGAACTTAATTCCAACATATATTTTTTTGGTGGATGAAAGAGAGAATATCAGGCATTTGTACATTTGCGAAAAGCAATGGCGTTTCTTAGAGATATGACATGCTATGCTCGATCACTAGAACGGAAGTACATAATTAATGTCAAGATTATAGATAAGTGATAATAGCTCTTTAACAATGCTAACATGGGTATAGAAAGTAGGAACAACCGAACGTTCTGTCCCGAGGGACTTCAGGCTTTCAAACTCTGCGCAGAGGGTACAACTGTACCCACATGGAGAACGGGACTAACCACCATACCCCATGCACCAGAGGTAAGGGTTGCCTCACATCTCCAACGTTTCCCTAATCTAGCCCAAGTATCCTATGAAAGGTTTGACTGGTGCCCGATCAATGTCCTGAACATTCCCGACCGGCGCCACCCCATTGCTAGTTTCACGGATAAACCGGTCACAATTAGTTACTTGGCTTGTCGCCCCCATTTGTGACATATGGTCAGTATGGGTGGTTACTCAGAATTACGTATCCCAATAAATGGTCTTTAACTGCTCCACGAGCTACGTCGCTTGAGATCCCACACTCACAATGACCTACCCCTCCTTGATTCGAGATTCATAAGATGAAAGACCTTGCATGATTAAGCGAATTCAAGAGTTGCACAAGATAGCAAGGAAAATGAAGAACAATGCTTTGTAGAGGATACTACCCCACTTAACAAGAGCCTTGCTAAACTCTGAATCTTCCATAAGAACATCCTTTTGTTGGTGTAGTCTTCAAGGCCTTCCTTTAGATCACAGAGATAGAGATGACAGACAAACAACACACCAAACAAGGCAAGCATGCAACACAACATCGACACTACACGTGCTTCTATAGCAATGGTAGGCATCCTAAAGGTAGATTATAGATGATGAAGGGCCATCGAGATTTTGAGCAAGGTGAGATTAGAAAAAATAATTTTAACAAAACAACAAAAACAATAGATCAAGGATATTAGTAGAAATAGCTCAAAGGAAGCTATCAAGGAGAGCATACAACATGACAAGGATGAGAATGTCAATTCAATGGGTCAAGGAGGTAGAAAAATAGTTTTTATAGCAAAATAGACTTTTCTAATAGACCAGTGCTATCTAGGCATATGTCTTATAGTCAACACAGCTCTGATACTAATTTGTCACACCTGGTTTTAAGAACAAAACCAGATGTACACCATATGTGTGCCCAGGAATCAATCACACACATATGACGACAAATTACAAAAGTATCAAAAGACAGTGCTTTATTACATAACGAATAACAATATAACATTATCACTTACATAGAGACAAAGCTTGCATCAAAGTAGTGGAATCAGAATTTCTAATCTTTGAGCGAAGCCTCCAAATACCACAGGGACCGTTGACTAGGGGTAACATACATCTAGCACTTCCGTCAGTCTTTTGGAAACTCCTCCATGTATTCTTCAATCTTCTAAGCAACTTTTGCTAGAGACTGGGGTGTGAGGGAAATAGCAAGGATGAGCACATGTCGTACTCAGCAAATATAACATGGGCAAATGAAGGCTCAAATGGCTAGACACGGTTCAACTGCGGTAGGCATTTTTAGTAGACCAAGTTTTATCATTAGAACCTGAGTTACTAACTTATGCTTAAGCTCAAATCCTCACATGATCATAAGTAATGACAACAATACAATAATATTAAACATGAGTATCAACATCATAGAATATCAATAAGAACCCAATAATCCCGTCAGTTTTCTAAGCCGCTCATGACCATGAGCACGGCTGTTAT
Organism: Saccharum hybrid cultivar R570; assembly: GCA_038087645.1. Lineage (NCBI taxonomy): Eukaryota > Viridiplantae > Streptophyta > Magnoliopsida > Poales > Poaceae > Saccharum > Saccharum hybrid cultivar. Next base: position 26,064,330 of record JAQSUU010000066.1, on the reverse strand, counting down.
AATTGTTTTTAGACACTGTGCAGATGTTGTATATCTTTACCCATAAGCCATGATTTACCCTTTCACCCGAGGTGATCAGCCTTTTGACCCATTACCAGGGAAGGTCGGCAGGGTTCACTTTGTAGTCTTTCAAAGGTTCGTCTAACAAGTTAGTAGCCGCTAGGTTTCTAATTGGCAAGGGAATATAAAGCCCTCCTTCCGAATGGCACATTCTGCACAGGCTATACACATAGGGATAAAGGCCGCACTATACTCAACTCGGCAAGCCCCTTTTGCACCCTTTCAGGTAAAGCTAGAAAAGGTCCTCATACTTGACTAAAGCCAGAGCCATGTAGTACTCATGGTTGTACTGTAAGTCCCAGATTTTACTCACAAATAAGTCATTAAGATTCCATGTTGCTAAAAAGCACATTTTAAACATCATTGCATTTGCCATTAATCAACATTAAGGAGCTTTCATTTAAGTAGAGCAACTAGCAAAACTACCCATACGCATGAGCCATAGGTATCAAGGACCAAGGGATAACAATGTGCTAGGATAAAATCCATAAGGTTTGATCAGGTTAGACACATGCATGAATGTAGTGGCATTAATGGTGAATAGGTATCAAGGAAAGCCTCATATTATACTTGCCTTACTCTTGCTTTACACCCAAAGCAAGTTTCTTAGAGAATCTTCAAACATCATCTTCCGTTCTATAGCTTCTGGCACTCAGCTTCTGGTCTCTAGTGCTTACATATGGTTCACTTCTACTCGTAGCAAACACCAGGCACAAAGAAACATACAAAACAGGCAAAGCAAAGACAACTAAGACCAATACACTAATCATAACCAAAACTTAAAACAACATACTTAAAGAGAGGGTTTATCGCTATGGTCATGGGTACGCAAGAAACATCGAGATCGAAGCTACGGTGCAAAAGAAGCGACTACCAAAAGGTTTATATTGTAAAAGTAACAACTACGAGCTTCATTTATGTTAATTAAGAAAAACTATGTGAGTAGCATTAATTCAGATTAAAACAAAACATATTTAAACTTGAAAACCGAGTTGAAGCTAATCATATTTCATTTTATAAATCTTATCACCTAATTTATTAAGCAAATTATTAAGCTTTAACTTTGCAAAAGAAATAAACATTAAGCAAATTATTAAGCTTTAATTTTGCAAAAGAAATAAACATGTGAGATCATCTAATTGGAATTTTGTATATGAACGTGTTTAAACTAACCAAATTATAATTATAAACACATACATTAACATTAATAAAATTAGAGTTTATTTACGAAAGATTGATATTTAACTACGTTGCTTTTAATTGTAAAATTGGTTACATATATATTAATCAATTTAACATCCAACCATATATAGAAAAACATGTGACATGAAAAGCATAGTACTACTTCATAGAGCATGTCGACACAAATCCATCGCAATTTGAACGGAGTAAAACAGAATTAAAACGATTAAACTAGGCCTAATCTCGTTCGGTGGCAAAACTGTAATTACCTCGTCTTGTTCATTGGGTTGCAGATCGTGTTCTTCCTCATGCCTGCATGGACGTGAGCTCCAGCCATGGAGAAGAAAAGGCAGGGCCCCGCCGAACGCGGCAGCGCACACGTGCACCCACGCGCCAGCGGGGTAGCAGGGCAGCTGGCCGGACTAGCCCGTGGCCAAGAAGCTCCGACGGCTGCTGGATGGTGGCCAGCGGCGGCGGTCTGCGTAGGGGCGCGAGGAGGTGGCCCGGGTGCAGCACACGGTGGCGGGAGTCGGTGCCACGCGCATACAGCGAGGTGGTAGACGCGAGCAGGGACCGGGTTGGCCGGAAAACCAATGAACATAGCGACGTCAATGGAGAAGCTCGCCGGGAAACCTCGCGGGAAAAGAAAAACGAACGGAAAGAGGTCAAACGGTGATGAATTGATGTAAACAAGGGCTCTACGGTATAGGGAACGATGAGACGAACCTACTGGTGGTGGTGGTGGTTTTCACCAGAGACATCCGAGGTGGCTAGAAAAGCTCGCCGAAGAGTTCGCTGGAGACCTAACTCGTCCAAACTTCGGCGCTAGATGTAGCGCGTTAGGAGTGGCGGCTCGAAGAAAGGATTTTAGATCTAGAATCAGCGCATCGTGCACAACAGCGGCATATATATAGTGATAGGGTTAGAGATCGGTGAAAAAACAAGATATTTTATTATTTTCGGATTTAATTAATTTCGTGAATAAAATAATTCTAGAAAGTTCAAAATTAATATTTAAGCCACAAAAATTACTCCGAAAGCTGTGAAAAATCAGGGAAAATTCTCAGAGACACTACAGAACATGAGAAACCCAAATAAAGTATTTAGAGCTCATGATAAGATATTTTGTAGCATCTAAAAATTAGATTAGGCTCGCAGATAAGCGGAAAAAAGTTTCGCAAAAAGCATGAAAAATTCCCAAGAAGTTTTGAGAGATAGTTTGATGAATAGTGAACACAAAGGAGTGTTTTGGAGCAGAAGCAAAGAATCTTGGGAATCTCCAAATGAAAAGATTAAGATCAAGAGAGCAGGTATTTGATTACAGAAAAAGACAAAGACAAGCCGGAGACCTATAAATAACTTACTAAATGCGTTTTAAAAAATTTTACTTACTCATAACACCAAGTCAAGCAACAAGCAAACATCACATCAACAAAAGCCCATCAAGTTAATTCAAAAAAGTTTGAAAATTCACATTTTCCTATAACTGAATTTGCACTAGCTCAAACTAAACTTGGTAAAATTTACACAAATATTAAATCCATTTATTTTGTTTAGTGTTTTAGCTATACCCACACGGAGAACGGGACTAACCACCATACCCCGTGCACCAGAGGTAAGGGTTGCCTCATGTCTCCAACCTTTCCCTAATCCGGCCCAAGTATCCTATGAAAGGTTTGACTGGTGCCCGGTCAATGTCCCAGACATTCCCGACCGGCGCCACCCCCTTGCCAGTTTCACGGATAAACTGGTCGCAGTTAGCTACTAGGCTTGTCGCCCCCATTTGCGACATATGGTCTGTACGGGTGATTACTCGGACTTACGTATCCCAATAAACGGTCCTTAACTGCTCCACAAGCTACGTCGCTTGAGATTCCACACTCACAACGACCTACCCCTCGCATAAGCGAAGTCATCAAAGTCAAGTTTATAAACTTTAGTGATATTATTCCTTAGCCAGATTAGTAAAGTAAGTCAAGTTGCATCCTCATTTATTTTAGTAATCAACTATCTAAGTGTAGCATCCTACACACGCTAGAATGAGTTTCCTTCTCATGCTCGGCTTCTACCGTTGCTAAGCAACTAAGCAATTAAGCATTTTCATTCCCATTGTTTAGGTGAGAGGCTTCTAATAAATTTACGAGTGACTCTAAGTGTAGAGTGAACAAGGTTAACAACCAAAAACTACATGTAATGCATAACTCATAATGGAACTTCATAAGTACCCAAAATAGGGTTTATAGTAATGGTGCCTGCCTAACAACCAAAAACTACATGTAATGCATAACTCATAATGGAACTTCATAAGTACCCAAAATAGGGTTTGTAGTAATGGTGCCTGCCTGATTCACTGCTGTCCTAACTCTCGAAGCTGACGATGATGACTTGTACAATTACACAATCCTTACTCGAGACGTTCCTGAAAGAATAGGAGAAACGCAACTAAGGAGATATGTCGACGATTGGGATAAAGAGAAAGGATATGGGTAACATAGGTCAATACGGGGAACTTGGGAAGGAACATCTAACTGTGGCTCTACTATTTCACTATTTGGTAAAGGATATAAACTAGTATTGTTGACCTCTCGGGTAAGCTTACCAAACAATCTCACACTCTCTGTGTACTGTCAGACACTCCGTCCTAGCTAACGGACACTCCGCTGTGCTGGGTGCCGAGGTGGGTTATCTCTAGGTTGGTTCGGTTCAGGTTGGCAGATACTTCGTGGAGATCACGAATACTCCGATAGGTTCAGGACCTAGTCATTTCTAGGATTGTAGCTAACATCGGATGGTCCGACCAACTGAAGGACGCTCTAGTAGGAACTAGGTTCTATCAGGTTTACTGGCTATAAGTCTTTATAATTCAATGGATACTCCGCAGGATACTGTAGACACTCCGGTGGTCCAGGCTGACTATAGATAAGGCTTTCTATTGGCTACTCGGGGGTTTGACGGACACTCCGTCAATCGGGCGACAGAACCTATGCTCTTGGGAAAACCTAGGTTCAAGCTTAGATTTATGGTGTTGTGCACCTTGCATGTGCCAAACATTCCTAGGGTAGCTTAGGTGGCTTACTAGACTCAAGATAGCTAGGTTTTGAGCTAGTTATACTAAGTGTGGCTAAGGCTTAGGAATTAAACCAAAACTCATGAGAAAAGAGATAAACCTGGAGATTGAGCTAGAGATCCTTGGCTCTGAGATTGAGAGCTTCCATAGCCAAAATATTGAAGATCCAACTCTTCTTCCATTCAAGCTCCTTCTTATCCCAACATGTAAATCTTCCATCCATCATTCTCTCCTTGCAAAAATATAAACAAATACCTTAAAGTGGATCCATGAGATAACAAAGTGATGGAGGTGGATGAGGGTCACTTGGGCTTACTCTACATATGATGGAACCACCTCTAGCAAGAGAATATCTCCAAGCTTCCACCAAAATCCACAAATTAGACTTTTGGGGAAAATCCACAAAATAAGAGCTAATCTCTTAAGCTCACCATAATTGGGTTGAAGATGTTGATGAGATCCACAGGGGGTTCTGATGCTTCTCTTCTTCTCCTTCCTTTCCTCCTCCATTCCCTTCTTCACTCCTTTCTCTCTCTAGTTCTAGGGTTCTTCCTTGCTCTTGAGGAGTAGAGAGAGAGGAAGAGGGTTGCAAATGAATGGATGAGGGAGAGAGTGGGTGAGAAGGTGTGTTTCCAGCTGAAGACATATGCCAACTCATGCTGACATGTGGGTCCACTTCCATAATTGGGAAATAACCCTTTTTCACTTAAGTATGCTCTGGTTCAACTTCTGTCGGATGGTCCGGTAACTTGGCGGATGGTCTGGTAGTCTCTACCTTTGCTGAATTGACTAAGTCATTGGATGGTTGGTTATTGGTGACCAATGCATCGTTCTTGAGTAGCTTCTCAGGACTGAGTTGGTGTTGATGATGTCAATAGGATGAACTCTAATTCATGTAGAGGTCTTCTTTCACTTTGGGTGCGAACCTAACGATGACTACTTGAGGTTTCTCACAGGGCGCTTCGATGTCTTGCCTCGCGTAACTCATTAGGAATCTTCGGGGTGACTCGGTAGGCGACTTTCCTTGATAGTAAAAAATGACTGCTTAGGGTGTAACAAATTCAGGTCATTACAATTTGCCTCGACGTGCAACGCTGCTGGAGCTTCCTGGCACAGGGCATGGACTTCGCAAACGACACTACCATATTGATACATGCCATGGCTGAGGCAAACGCCAGTGATGCAAAGATCCAAGCAACACGACACAAAGGAGAATCAAACTTCCATCAACTGTTGTGGCTGTAGATGGCGAAGGAGAGTTTGTGACGCAGAACTCAGTAGTAGAATGGAGAGAGAGATAAGCAGTCAAGGTGACGAGCCCATAGCTCCACGAGATGTCTATGGAGACACGTCTAGCAATAATTTAAATATAGCAGCCGGTAATTCTCTAGTATCCTCTGGTCTTAAATTTGGCGTTGTTATTTTTTATGAGAAATATATCACAAACATGAAGAAATTTACTGCTGCTGGCGTGTTGTCGAGGACCAATCTTAAAGGTGCAATGTTCAATAAAGAATGAAATATGAAGCCAAGGCTTATGGGCTCCATGCATGTGACCAAATATTTTATTGATTTTTCTTCTATTAGCTTACTGATTTTTTTATCAGGTCCGATGCAATAAAATAACATGCAAGTCTACACGTGGGTTATGCTTCTAGTTATTATTGGCATAAAGAAGTACTTTGCAAAGAAGCCGTAAGTTTAGCATGTGTTCATCTGCACGCAGGAGATCAGAGTTCTAATGATGGTGATTTGCATCATGACCGAATTATTAAATAATGTGTTAGTCTTCTGCACTTTGCGTGTGCGTCACTGTTAGTTATAGGTAGCATTAGTTTTGGTGCCATATTACTTTACATAGATTGGCTAGGTGTCGACATGCTGGAGGCTTGGTGAGTCCGTTTCCTTTTATTTGCTTTGCTACTTGTTGAGTCTGAACAAAACACGTTTGTGGGTTTAGTCGCAGTCTGGTCGAGCTGGTTGTCGAGATGGATGGTTCATAGGCTATGAACTGACATGTAAGATGAGGTAATTGGGTAAGTTGGGTTTCTCTGGTCTTATAATAACTTTTATAACACATTAATACATTTCCGTTACGAATAATTCCTTTTAGAGCTTGTTTGTTCAAGAAAAAATGATGCATTCCCTAAATAGTCATGTGTTATGATAAAGCTTTAGTTTAAGTTAGTGCTAGCCTCTAAAAATCTATCTCATGGATCAACAACAAGTTTATTCGGGATTATAGCCTTTGTGTTGTTAATAAAATCAGTTTTGATAATTTGTGATTTTATTTTGACAAAAGAGATCTATATAATAATGAGTTGTCAGAATTAGTGTTTTTATTTCTTCTGATGCAACACACGGACAAATTGGCTAGAATATTTAAAAGTAGTAAGCCTAGACAGACACTGCACAAGACTTCAAAAAGTTGTACAAGACATAATATATTAATATGTATGCATCGTTCATTATCTAAAAAATGTGTATGCATCGTTTCAAATTTTCTCAAAACTCTATTTTGTATGTCACGGAGGTTTTATTTCTTGTTTCCACTGGAAGAGAGTTTGTACAACATATTATGCTGCTATAATAAGCTGCCGTCAGCAAAGTAAGGTGCCACCAAATTCATGTGTACACACGATGGTGCTAGTGAGGCTTATGGAGTAATAAATTTAAATAAATATGTATACTTAATGAGCCAATGGAGTCACTTGGAAGCATGATGCACGAGGAACATGTATATACATGATTGTTGCTGAGAGATGCTTCCACAAATGACACGGTGGTCGTTGAGAGATGCTGCCCTCTCCAGAACTGTCAGTTTGTGTATGCACGTTTGTAGGAGCATATGGAATAGAAAATTACTCACAAATTTATATCATTTCTCTTTCCATCCATGAAACACGTTGCCAGTAAGATGTCCTCTCTATAAAAGAAGCCCCAGTGCACAGCGCACATAGATCGTCAGGATATCGAGCGTGCATATAGAACCGAACAAGCACTAGATCGAGCTAGCTGCTCTAAGTTGTGGAGCTGAGAACCCCGCTATTGCCTGCCATGAAGGTAGAGAAAGAGCTTCGCATGGCCACCGGCGACGGAGGGAACAGCTACGCCGCCAACTCCAGGCTCCCGGTTTGTATTGTACCCGTTCATGCATTTCGACTGAATGCAGTTCATTTGATAGGGTATTGGGTAACTAATATAATGGTGGCACTTGGTAATTCGATCCATATCATGAGCAGGAGAAGGCCTTGATAAAGACGAGGCCAGTGCTTGAGAAGGCGATAAAGGATGTGTACACGTCGACGCTCACTCCTCAGGGTCAGGGCATAATGGTGGTGGCTGACCTCGGCTGCTCATCGGGGCCCAACGCCTTGCTCGTCGTCTCCGAGGTGACGAGCACACTCCGAGACTGCCTCCGTGAGGAGACGGACGACGACGACCGGCGCCATGGCGGCATGGCGGCGGTGCAATTCTTCCTCAACGATCTGCCAGGCAACGATTTCAACCTCGTCTTCCGGTCCCTAGAGAATTTGCAGAACTTGGCCGCGGAGACTGAGGCTGATGATCCGGAGCTTCCGTGCTACGTTGCCGGGCTACCAGGGTCCTTCTACACGAGGCTCTTCCCATCCAATAGCGTCCATCTCTTCCACTCGTCCTACAGCCTCATGTGGCAATCCAAGGTACTCCCCTCATCTCCAAATAAATAAATTTCTAGAATCCAAACAACTCAAACTATCTTAAATTTGACTAATTAAAAAATTAACAATATTTATGACATAAAATAAGCACATTATGATCTATTGATACAATCTTGACGGTCAAAGATTAAAAAGTTAGACTTATAACTCTAGCGATCTATTTATTCAGGAACGAAGAGAGTATGCATTCACATGCAACCAACCAACATTATTACTCACTGTGGGGATCTCCCCCATAGTTTTTGCCATAAAAAAACAACATTATTACTGCTTAAATAATGATTTGTTAGCGTGTTGGTTTGCGCTAACGTCCGTCACGATCTTTCGTGAGATCTGATGCCATACTGTACTGAGATAAAATAGGGATCGGAGTTGGTATCACATTAATTTATTTATTCGACGCTTCAACCTTCACGTGTGGTTTAAAGAATATATAGTAGATCTATAACATCTATACAGATCGTGGTATAGATGTATAAAACTGGCCAATTTTACAAAAGACAATACTATGACATAGTAAAAAAAATATAGATAGTATTTTTTTTATCCGGAGGTAGTTGTCCTTGATCAAAGTCTCGGACTGTGGTAAGCCAAACTAACAAGAGCGAAGGCAAGCAGAAGCTGTATAAAAAACTCGATCCGTGGGGCTAGACAGCCTCCGGATATTCCGGTTTAAGAAGAAGGTCTTCTCATGCAGATCAAGAAAATCTCCGAACCATCGCTCCATCCATTCACAGGAGCCAAGTTTCGCGAGAGGGCCGTCTCTTAACCTGTGCGCACACAGGGAGCCCAGACCTGAGCCGTCTCTTAACCTGTGCTTTGGCCTAGGGCGAGTGAGGGGATTTTTTTTACCCTCAGCCTAAAATCCGCCCCCATGGGGTTCGAACTCAGGACCTGAGGGGTGTCTCCGGAACTACTAGCCAACTGAGCTAGCATCCTTTGGCAAGCAGAAGCTGTATAGAAAACAGTAAATCATCCTCTGCCTTTTTATTCGCTAGCAAATATGCCCGTACGTTGTAACGGGAGAAAAAAACTATCAAACATTCATGAAAAAACAATGTAAATGGTACATACCTATGAACCTATATCTATTTATGTTTCACCATTTCTATAAAATTTAAAAGCTATAACTTATTTTATGATAATCATATCATCCATAATATAAGCTAATATTAGTTTGTATCAATTTTAAAATATAATCTTGATAGACATTTTTCTTCCATTACAAAGTACAGAGATATTTTCATACTATTTATGTGTACATATTTAAACGGCGAGTTCCATGACTTTCATTATGGACCCATAATCAAAGGAGTGGTCTGTCTGCTGACGATTTTAACGAAGACATCTCTCAACTTTCTATATGATAATCCTCATCGCGGATTGCACAACTGTACATATGTATTGTTTAGAGACAAATTTATTTCGACCAAACCGAAAACAATATGATGAAGATTTGAGTTTACAATTTGATTGGTTAGGCCAAAAGCTGAACCATTTATAATAAGATAAATTTTATTCCTAACTAAAACTACATTAACATCTTGGTAGTTGAAAAATTCTTAAAAAAAGACCATGGGTTCAAATATCTATAATATTTGTTATTTGTTTGAGTGATTTATGGAAATTCGGACAAAAACGGAATAGGAGATCGAATGGGAAAAAAGAGAAAACCTAATGTGGAGAATAGGAAAAAATAATACACAAAAGAAAAAAACAGAAACTGAACGTGAAAGGACACAAAAACTATAGGTGCAAACTGAAAAGAGGAAAATATAACGTGGAGAGAAAAAATAAGACGCAAAAAAGGAAATCCGAACGTGAAAGACAACCAAAACCACACGTGAAAAAAAATAGAGAAAGAAGAAAAAAGAAGCTAGGATGGACGTGATACCACAACTCTCGGACGGAAAACCAACGTGAAAAAGAAAAGAGATGGGTGTTTTGTATTCAGATCCACAAAAAATAGAATTGAAACTCAGTGAAGAAAAACAAAAGAGCCTAGAAACTTTTCGTGATTTTTTATATTATTAGGATAGGAGACATAAGATTAAGAAAATTTCAATTATTATTCTTTTGTATTTGGATTTGGATTTGTATTAAGTCCCTATTCAAACCATTTCGTTTTTGAACACGCAAACCAAAGCCAAATACAAACTGGATTCATGCCTAGACTCAAATCCGGACTCTCACCACGTACACAAACAAAACTGGACTTACGTGGCCATAGAGAGACTGACGAAAAAGAGGGTATTGTATTAGGAAGAAAAAAGGCGGTTTGAAGGAACGTTTCGTTCTGCATAGAGAGTAGGATAGCATTAGCATTCTTATCTAGGTTAGTCAGTACTTAAAGGATCTAGTTGGATTAGGATTTGGATTCGTACCTATCCAGGATGCCTCAAGAAGGCCTATGTATGTTATTATATATATAAAACAAGAGAGTTGCAAAGAGACGAACATAAATAGTTTTCACATTCACAGAGTTAGTTAGAGGAGGTCATACCAAAAAAAAAGTACCAAAAAATAGGCTGAAATTTTACCATTTTATTATTAGGTACAGATATAGATGAGGGCACTATTTATAGGGCCTCTTTTTACAATTAGCAAACCGTAAATGTTCCCATACCAACTCCGGATGCCAACCATATATTCCTACACTAGAATCATGCCCGTGCATTGTACTGAGAAAAAATATTATCACAATAATTAAAATTTTACTGTATGTTATAATATTACCGAAAAATCAGTACTTTTAGCGAGATATACACAACATTATATTTGTTTCTAGATCCGGTCTTGTGATTCATGTTCAATTAGAAAACAATTCATGTTTTGACGTCATCACGTGGAATCAAAACAGTCTAGTTTATAGTGTAACAACCGTGTTCATCACAACTATGTAAAGTGAACTTGAGGAAATTATTATCTACCTACGACTAAAGGATACTAAGGTGAACTTCTTTTAGTCTGACATACTATTTGTCTGTGACAATAAGATTAAGGACAACTAAATAATCTGCTATGGGCATACAAAATTCAAAAGGAAAATACTTGCAGTGATTATCACACTAAATGATTTTTCAGGAAGTTGATTTTATTTTGGTATGTAGGGAGTTTATCCCTCTCTTTTTTTACCACACTGATTATCCGGACGCGAGGCATGATGTGGACCTGGTTGGCATGCGGATCGCTGGCCAGGCGAGGTGAGGCGGGCGATGGGTTTGCTCACCGATGATTCCCTTATACATTTTTTAGGTGTAGTAGAGACTAGGGGCCTAGGGGGCATCACGATCTATTTCGTTACACTCGAGTCAAAGTAGGGCTTGGTCTCTCTCGTGCCCATCTTGGCCCGATCAATCCTTTGATACTTCACTTCGGACTTCGCATCCGCGAACCTTGCTAGTTGCGTCGAAAGGCCATTCGTCCAAGGCTCCTAGGCTTTGTCTTTCTTCCCTTGCCTCGAGCGAAGATGGCTTCCTTCAATTCATAGGCTCATCCCGTGAAGCTCCTTGTTCGCTGCGAAATAAGTTGTTTCGATGTATTCGGCAACCCAGGCTAAACAAGATAGGTGAAGGGGTCCATAGCGAAGGGAGTTGTCAACACATGTGTTTGTTCCTTCGATGCAAAGACATTGTAGTTACTGAATCCATGAAACAATAATGCAACTGTTCTTATAGAATATGATATGTGGGTTATTTAATCAATTCAATGTAATATGAATTTTTGAATGACAGCATTTTATTAAGTGTATCTCTGTCATTAATCTTGTTCCTCTTGTATATACTGCATGTTGGTGTTCATCTATTAGGTGCCTGAGGATCTCTCAAACGGAACTCATCTGAATGAACAGAACATCTACATTGGGAAGACTACTTCACCGGCCGTGGTAACATTATTCCAAGAACAATTCAGAAAGGACTTCAAGTTGTTCCTCGCATTGCGGTACAAAGAACTTGTTTCTGGTGGCCGTATGGTGCTCACATTTCTAGGCCGAAAGAGTGAAGAAATGCTGATGCATGGGGAAGTGGGTACCATGTGGGAGTTGCTTGCTAAATCTCTGCAGTCACTGGTACAAAAGGTATACTTAAATCTTGCCTCTGATCGAGAATAATGTGTCATTTATATATTTTCAAATGATTTCTGTTACAAGGAATCTATCTAGAAATATACAAACCATACCTACCATTAAAAAATAAAACCAAACCAACATGGGATGTTAATTAATCTCTCTTTCTTCTAACACTTCTTGCAATTTCTCTTTTATCAATCACATCCAAGCTCGTTGTTAACATAACAGTGCATGCATGGCAGGGTCGCGTGAAAAAGGAGAAACTGAGCTCCTTTAACCTGCCATACTACGCACCATCAGGACAATCTCTTTAGCATCGACCACATCGATCTCTTCGAGTCCAACTGGGATCCCCTTGACGATTCAGAGAGTGACGTGGTGCCTGATTGCGACAGCAGTGGGCAAAATGTGGCGAACAAAAGCATAAGGGCAGTAATGGAGCCGCTTATTGTGGAGCACTTCGGTGAGGCTATACTAGATGAGCTGTTCGTGGTGTTTGCCTCCATGGTTTCAAAGCATCTCGAGATAACCAAGGCAAAGTATCCGGTCATTGTAGTCTCCTTGAAGAAGGCCACAAGTTGAGTCGACTGTTAGGTATATATACTTCATTCATGGCGCTCGCGATGTTAATCTATGCATTACGGGAATACCAACCAAAAAAAGACCAAAGTTGCAGACACTATTTTATATAATCATGTAAAAGGCAATGAGGAATAAAATAACCTTCAATCATATACCTTGTCATTTTGTTTCACAGTAATGAGAAAATTAACTATACATCTTTGGGGAAACATTTATTCGAAGATGTGCTGTAATTATTGTCTAAAAAATAAAAGTATTATAATTTGATCAGAAATATAACTTTATTTATTTAGCTCGACAAATAAACATGCTTTTGAGCCCACAACACTGAGCATTGGCGCATGGCTGAACATGCCAAACAAACTTGTGTCAAATTAACAGTTGTTAGGCCAATATCAATGGGAGTATCATCTACATTTAATAGGTTCACATAAAATTTTTAGTGACATGTCAATGATTTTAAGAAGAGACAGAAAGTGAGTTCCATGCAGATGAAATTATCATGGCTCGGTTTCCAACTCTAGTTGAGTCATAGAACTAAATATCTATATGGAACAAAAGAATAGAACTATGCATTAAGGGTTATTGTGTCATCTATGTTTCATTGCATTCTATATTTTGGAAACAATGCTATGAAACTACCCACTGACAACAGCCCTAAGAAATCCTCCCCTTACACACAATAAAGGGAATATAATGACTCCTCGGCCAAAGGCCAACATGGCTTTTTCTGTCGCCGCCACCCCCGTCCCCGCCACTCAGGTAGGGCTCCAAGCTATATCGCCACTACCTGGGGGCTCCTCCCTTTTCTTCTCCAACAACGTCACTGTGACAAGAAGGAACAAGGCGCACTCCTCATTTATAATTAAGCAATGCTTTAGGTTTGAAAGGACTTAAGATGTCTCCAAGAAGGGGGTGATAGGCATTTCTAAAAAATTACAACTTAAAATCCGAAAACCGTTAGTGTGAATTTCCAATTCTCAAATCAGAATAATGAACCCCTCTAGAGTGATACACTAAGCATATAAAGATTGCTAAACAAGCCTAGGAGCTAAACACCCGCAACACAAGAGGTTAAACGCAATATATAGGAATTCAGTTTCTGGGGCATCAAACCAGACTGGTCTGGTATGCACGACAGAGCAGCCCCAAAACTACTTGCTGCTTTCCAATTCCAACTTCAATCCAATTTTGCATGGACTTTCTAGGGGCTATGTTATCATATATTCCTGCACACAAACAAGCACAACCCAGAGTAGATCGAGGAAAACACAAAAATAGCAAACTGAAATGCAATAATGAGATGATATTTGTTTTTTTGAAGTTCGGACTCCCTCCACGGCATCTGGGTCTTGATCCTTCAGCCGCCACATCAGTGCCTGATTTGCAGGATGGTTGGAAGAACGAAATCTGAATATCTGATTCACAACTTGGTCCGTCAACATCTGCTTCGCGCCCAAGACAGACAAGAACAAAACATATTTCTGAAAATAGAATACAGGAAGCATGATTCTGATGCTGAGCAAGAGAGCTACGTGCTCCAAAAATGCCAGAAAAAATGTTTTTACCACAAGCAGAGGTCTTGACAATTTTGCGTAGCGCTTAAGGTTCAGTGATGCAGCGTGAAAGCATCTAGGCCTCGAGAGTTGGTTTCGGCAATTGATGACAATACATTATTATCATGACTAACGTGTGTTTTGCAGAAACTTTGGTAAGTTAGGTCATGGGGTTGATAACTACTTTAGGCACTATGGAATTCATCTCCCTTGATAGAAATCGTTTTGGTTTTCAAAGGATCAACGACAAGATTAAGGACAGTTAGTTCCGAATGTCAAGGTGTTGAGTTGCATTCGGAATAGTCGTTAGGATCTTCGCTTTTTTCCTTTGGCCGTACTATAAAGGGGGGCATGAGCGAGTAGCTTGACCTAGATGAGTCTTGTGTTTAGGTGTGGTGCACACTTGTCAAACTTAGCACTAGGTAGCTCAAGAAAAGCTCAAAGTTCAGTTGGAAGCAACTTGGTTCAAGTTGCGTCGCGTTTCGGAGTCGTTAGAGCCGTTTTCCCTTGACCGAACGCGGTCTCTGCCTTGACCGGACGCATCTGGTCAGTACTAATCAGTTACTGCGTTACAGCACGGTTGACCGGACGCGGTCCTTGCGAGGACCGGACGCGGTGATTGCGCTGACACATGTCACAGAAGGGAAAATAACTAATCGGACGCGACTGGGAAGTGATCGGCGCGTCCGGTCACGTTCCAGTAAGGTACTTTGACGATCGGACACGTCCGGTCATCACTGATCGGACGCGGTCGAGCGTCAGGTCAAAGTACAGTAAGCACCTTGCACGATCGGACGCGTCCGGTCACTCAGCAGTATTTGTCAGAATTTCGACCGTTATGATCGACTGGCGCGTCCGGTCACGTTGACCGGCGCGTCCGGTCAGCGCGTATTTTGCTGAGTTGGCAGGTAACGGTTGGATTTGACTGTGGGGTATATAAATACATCCCCTCCACCTCTTTTAGAGGTCTCTTGCTCATTTGTTCAGCTGGGAAACACATTTGGAGTGCAAGAGAGTGCAAGAGCTCTAGTGAGGGTAGTGATGTGAGAATCAAAGTTTGAGAATCCCTCTCTAGTGTCTAGGGAGTAGCAAGTGCGCATCCATCTTCTCATTAGGCTGGTTGTGGTCAAGTGAGAGTTCTAGCTTGTTACTCTTGGTGATCGCCATCACCTAGACGGCTTGGTGGTGATTGGGAGTTTGGTGATCATCCAGCGGAACTTGTGGATGTCCCAACTCATCTTGTGAGCAGTTTTGGACGATTCACCGCGACGGAGTGTCGAAGAATCAGCCCGTAGAGAGCACTTGATCCTTGCGTGGATCAAGGGGGAGCTGCACCCTTGCGTGGGTGCTCCAACGAGGACTAGTGGGGAGTGGCGACTCTCCGATACCTCGGGAAAACATCGCCGTGTTCCTTGCCCTTACTTTCAAGCATTTACTTTCTCGTATTACTTTCATTGCTTGGTTTACTTTCCTAGAATTGCTATGCTAGACTAGGATTGGAACTTAGGGTGCAAAACTTTTTACCGGTAGAATCACAAGGAACACAAGTAGGCACTAGGGGTGAACTTTGGCTTGTAGGATTTAATTCTTGCAATTAATTTTTAGAAAAGCCCAATTCACCCCCCCCTCTTGGGCATCTTGATCCTTTCAATTGGTATCAGAGCCGAGTTGCTCCTAAATTAGGCTTCACCGCCTAGAGCAAGATGTCTAACGGGGAAGGACCACCTCCCACCTTTGAGGGGGATGATTTTCCATATTGGAAAATCCGCATGGAGGCGTACCTCGAAGGCATAGATGTGGGGTGTCTTAGAGCCACCACCCAAGGGCTTCCCGCTATCAAGGATCCCGCCAACCCAAGTGGTGACGAGGAGAAGTACGACCGGTGGAATTCAAAGGCCAAAAATGCACTCTACCAGGGCCTAGGCAAGGATATCTTCAATCGTGTGCGTAATGTAAAAAACGCTCATGAATTGTGGGAAAACATTTGTGCTCTCCATGAGAGAACCAAGAGTGAGCATGAGGAACGCTATCATATTGCTTTAAAGAAAATTAATTCTTTTGAGATGCTTCCTAAAGAAAGTGCTAATGACATGTACACTCGATTGAATGTTCTTGTAGAAGATCTCAATGCTCTTGGGCTCACCCAAATGAGTCAATCGGATGTTGCAAGGAGGATCTTGAGCATTCTTCCCATTGAGAAGTATGGTCACATTGTCACCATGCTTCATCAAAGTGATCTCTCCACCGCAACACCGACACAAGTATTGGGAAAGATCAATGCACATGAGATGTACATGCACATCACTCCGGAAGAAGGCTCTTCATCTTCCAAGAAGAAGGATTTGGCCTTCAAAGCTAGCCATGACAAGAAGAAGAAGAAGAAGAAGGGCCAAGCCATGACGGTGCAAGAAAGTTCAAGTGAAAGTGATATTGATGATGCATCACTTGCACTCATGGTGAGAAAGACCACCAAGATGCTAAAGAAACTCAACAAGAGTGGCATCAAGTTCGATGGGAAGAAGAAGAAGTTCTTCACAAGTAGCAAAAGAAAGCCCATATCCGAGATGGATTGCTACAATTGTGGTGAACTTGGCCACTTAGCTCATCAATGCCCTAGGCCTCCAAAAGACAAGTACAAGAACAAGAACAAGGGCAAGAAAAATGACTCAAGTGATGAAGAAGATGAGAAGAAGAAGAACAAGCCATACAAGAAGAAGGATGGCAAGAGGAAAGAGTTCCACAAGAAGAAGGGAGGCAAAGCCTACATTGTTGGTGATTGGCTCACCGACATTGAATCATCATGTGAGTCCTTCGGTGATGAGAGCGATGATGAGAAAGAGAAGGTTGCCGCATTTGTGATTGGGCCATCATCATCTTCACCGACATCTTCATCACCACCTTCGCCGCCACCTTCATCATCATCGCCCACTACTCACATATGCCTTATGGCCAAGGGTGAACGAAAGGTACAAAACAATGATAGTGATGATGATGATAGTGATAGTGATGATGAATATGATGCACCTTCTTATGATGAACTTGTAAAATTGTTGAACAAATACTCTAAAGTCATAAGAAGAACTAGAAATGAAAATGATGAGCTCCAAAATGAAAATAACTCACTCTCATCTAAGCTAGAGAATGCACAAAAGGCTAGTGATGAGCTCAAAGATCAAAATGAAATTATGTCTTCTACTCTCAAGGAGCTCAAAACTTCTAACAAAGAGCTTAGAGATGAACATGATAAACTTGAGAAGAAGCATGATAAGCTCAACACTAGGCACAATTTGCTAAAAGACAAATACACTACATTAAAAATCAATTATGATAGTCTTGTTATTGCCGATGAGCTTTCTCTTGAGACACATGATGCTACTAACCAAGTTATTAAGGTTGATATAACTACATCATGTGATGATTTGATCATTGAGAGCATTGAGCAAGGCTCTAGTGGCGAAGGCAAGAGTGTGGTTGAGTTCAACAACAATGATGATTATGCCAAGCTCAAGAGTGAAAATGAGATGCTTACAAGTGAGAACAAGAAGCTAAAAGGGTTGATGACTCTTGAAAAGCAAACATCAAATGAGTCACTTATTGAAGAGAACAAGAAGCTCAAGCAAGAGAAAGAGCATCTCAAGACCGGCCTAAGCAAGTTCACAAGAGGCCAATATTTGCAAAGTGAGCTACTCATGAACACCGTCATGAAGATGGATAGAAGTGGCATTGGTTATTTGGCAAATCAAGAGAAGAAGGCTAAAGCTCAACAACAACAAAGCAAGTCAAAGCCCAAGCCAAAGAGATGTGTTGAGTGTGGACAAGAGGGCCATTTTGCTCATGAGTGCAAAACTCCACCACCACAACCCTTGCCCAAGCATGCTAGACCCTTTGCCTTCAATGCTCATTACATGCTAAGAAAAGATTCAAGTGGAAAGATGAAAGTTATGTTCTTGGGTCCCCCAAACAAGAATATGCCTAAGAAAATATGCGTTGCCAAGTCACTAGTTGAGAAAGTCAAGGGTCCCTCTCAAGTTTGGGTCCCTAAACAAAAAGCTTGATCTCTTGTGTGTAGGTGAACTACAAGACCGGTGGATCTCATTGTGTTATTGATAGTGGTTGCACTCAACATATGACCGGTGACCCTCGTATGTTCACCTCACTTGAAGAGAATGGGGTATGTCAAGAGAAGATCACATTTGGAGATAATTCAAAGAGCAAAGTCAAGGGTATAGGCAAGATTGCAATATCAAATGATCACTCTCTCTCAAATGTGCTCTATGTTGCTTCATTGAGTTTCAACTTGCTATCCGTTGGGCAACTTTGTGACCTTGGCTACCAATGCTTGTTCACACCTAATGAAGTGGTAGTTACAAAGATAGATGACAAGCAAATGATATTCAAAGGCTTTAGATACAACAATCTTTATCTTGTTGACTTCACCTCCGAAGATGCAAACTTGATGACATGCTTGTTCACCAAGACTTCACTTGGGTGGCTTTGGCATAGGAGGCTTGCTCATGTTGGAATGAACACTCTCAACAAGCTATTGAGGAAGGAATTAGTGAGGCGCTTGAAGGATGTGAAGTTTGAGAAGGACAAACCTTGTAGTGCATGTCAAGCCGGCAAATACTCATCCAACCAAAGCTTACATGTCAACATCAAGAGTGCTAGAACTTCTACACATGGATTTATTTGGTCCTACAACTTACAAGAGCTTGGGTGGAAATCTCTATTGTCTTGTGATTGTGGATGACTACTCAAGGTACACTTGGACTTTCTTCCTTCATGACAAATTCGAAGTGACAAATTACTTCAAGAAGTTTGCAAAGAGAGCTCAAAATGAATTTGAAGTCAAGATAAAGAAGATTAGAAGTGATAATGGCAAAGAGTTTGACAACACAAACATTGAAGCTTATTGTGATGAGATTGGAATCAAGCATGAAGTGTCATCAACCTACACTCCTCAACAAAATGGTGTAGTTGAGAGAAAGAACCACACTTTGATCACCCTTGCAAGAACAATGCTAGATGAGTACAACACACCGGAGAAATTGTGGGCCGAGGCAATCAATACCGCATGCTATGCTTCAAATCGCCTCTTCCTACAAAAGTTTCTTGGCAAGACCCCCTATGAGTTGCTAAATGGAAAGAAGCCGGACGTCTCATTCTTCTAGGTGTTTGGTTGCAAATGCTACATCTACAAGAAGCGTCAACACCTAGGGAAGTTTCAAAGACGTTGTGATATTGGTTTTCTTGTTGGTTACTCATCAAAGTCCAAAGCATATAGAGTATTTAACCATGCCACCGGTTTGGTTGAAGAAACATATGATGTGGAATTTGATGAATCTAACGGCTCCCAAGGAGCAATTGAGAATTGTGATGATGTAGGTGATGAACCATTGAGGGAGGCAATGAAGAACATGACAGTGGGAGACATCAAGCCAAAAGATGATGAAGACGATGTACAAATTGTCAATCCACCATCTTCATCACATGTGCCTCAAGATGATGATAAGAGTGAGAGAGTTAAAAATGAAGACACTCATGTCTCTCATGAACAAGCCGAGGCACAAGCTCAAGATGTTGATGCTCCTCAACCATCTCCCCAAGTGGTTGATAGAAGAAACTCACCTCTACTTCAAGCACATCCACAAGATCTCATCATAGAGAGTCCTACAAAGGGTGTAATGACTTGATCTTAAAATCTTGCTTCTTTTGTTGAACATCACTCTTTTGTCTCTTGTCTTGAACCTAAAAATGTAGAAGAAGCTCTTCAAGATCCGGATTGGGTGAATGCCATGCATGAAGAATTGAACAACTTCACCCGCAATCAAGTTTGGACACTTGAAGAGCATCCAAAAGGTGCAAGAGTCATTGGAACCAAGTGGGTGTTCCGCAACAAGCAAGATGACCAAGGTGTAGTGGTGAGGAACAAGGCAAGACTAGTTGCAAAGGGGTTCTCTCAAGTTGAAGGTCTTGATTTTGGAGAGACCTTTGCACCCGTTGCAAGACTTGAAGCCATTCGTATCCTTCTTGCATATGCATCACATCATGATATGAAACTATATCAAATGGATATGAAAAGTGCATTTCTAAATGGCTTCATAAATGAACTAGTCTATGTTGATCAACCTCCCGGGTTTGAAGACCCTAGATATCCTAATTATGTTTATAGGTTGTCCAAGGCGCTATATGGGCTCAAGCAAGCCCCTAGAGCGTGGTATGAGCGCCTCCGGGACTTCCTCATTGAGAAGGGCTTCACTATTAGGAAGGTCGACATCACACTATTCACCAAGAAGCTCAATGGGGAGATCTTCATTTGTCAAGTCTATGTTGATGATATTATCTTCGGATCAACAAATGAAGATTATTGCAAGGAATTTGGTGGATTGATGTCGATGGAGTTCGAGATGTCTATGATTGGTGAACTCACATTCTTCCTTGGTTTTCAAGTCAAGCAAATGAGAGAAGGGATTTTCATCTCTCAAGAAAAATATACCAAGGATCTTCTCAAGAGATTCAAGATGGAAGAGTGTAAGCCAATCAAGACCCCAATGCCATCTAATGGACATCTCGACCTAGATGAGGGAGGTAAACCGGTTGATCAAACTCTCTACCGTTCTATGATTGGTAGCTTGTTGTACCTTACCGCATCTAGGCCCGATATCATGTTTAGTGTGTGCATGTGTGCTCGCTTTCAAGCTTGCCCTAAAGAACCTCACCTAAGTGCTGTAAAAAGAATTTTAAGATATCTTAAGCACACCCCAAGCATTGGTCTTTGGTATCCCAAAGGAGCTAGATTCCAACTAGTTGGCTATTCCGATTCGAATTATGCGGATTGCAAAATTGATAGAAAAAGCACTTCCGGAGGGTGCCACTTGCTTGGGAGGTCTTTAGTATCTTGGTCATCTAAGAAGCAAAATAGTGTGGCTTTGTCCACCGCCGAGGCGGAATACATTGCCGCGGGGGCTTGTTGTGCACAAATCTTATACATGAAACAAACCCTCCTAGACTATGGAGTTGTTCTTGAAAAGGTGCCACTTTTATGTGACAATGAAAGTGCCGTTAAAATTGCTAATAATCTGGTACAACACTCACGCACCAAGCACATTGATATCCGCCATCACTTTCTAAGAGATCATGTTGCTAAAAATAATATATCACTAGAAGGTGTAAGAAGTGAAAATCAATTAGCGGATATCTTCACTAAACCTTTGGATGAGGCTACCTTTTGTAGGTTGAGAAGTCAACTAAATGTGCTTGATTCTAGTAACTTTAAAAAATAAGCTTGTGTTGTCCCATGCATTGCATTGTATCATATGTCATGTTTAATTCTCCGCAATGCATCTAGGACTTGTCTAACACGGTTACGATAACCCTCCTTTGGAGGAGTGAAGAAGCCTAACCGTGGATCAAACTTGACAAGCAACCTAGTCTTTCTTACTTGTTTTGCATTGCATATGCATGGTTGTTGCCTTGTCATTTCTTTTCGGTTTGGCTTTGAGCAACCTCTGTGTTCGTCCATGAATAGAGAGAGCATTTGACGCTCCCAAGGGTTCATAAACTCTATTGCATGGCCATACGTTGCTCCTCGGGTGTTTATTGCTTATTTTCCTAAAAACAATACTAGCCTAAGGCAAAATATTTTGAAAAACATGAGGGTTTGAGTGAGGTCACTCATATCAGGTTCCAATTGGTGTTTATTTGAATCTCTTTGAATTGAAACTTGATTGGGAGAAGTCGCGTCGAAGATCGGACTGAAGAAAGGCGTTAAACAGTGACCGAACGCTAGACCGGACGCTGAACCGGACGCGGTGCTGCTTCACCACTGCATCCGGTCCTGGCGACCACCAGCGCGTCCGGTCATCCCGAAGACTTTCTCTTGACCTATGACCGGACACTCGACCGGACGCGTCGTTGTGACCACCGCGTCCGGTCCCGGACCCCACCACCGCGTCCGGTCATGCGCGATGAATTTCCCGGATGACCTTCGACCAGACTCTGTCCGCGTCCGGTCGTTCCAGGAGCTTACTGGACTATGACCGGACGCTGCTCCACCGCGTCTAGTCAAGCGACCACCGCGTCCGGTCCGAGCGTCGCGAGCGGATCTGAGCCCTCATATAACTTTTCATCCCGATCCGTTTTTCTTTCTCGTTCCGCCGTACGCCGCCGCCTTGTGCCCTAGCTTGCCTTCTCGTCGTCTCGCCGTCGCGCCGCCGTGCCTGCGCCTCCTCCTTCGCGTCGCGCCATTGCCTTGCCGCGCCACCATCCTCTGTCGAGCCGCGCGCTGCCGAGCACGCCTCAGCTCCGCCGCGTTTTCGCCTCGGGCGCGCCACCGTGCTCCGCTGCTGCCCCGCACCACCTTCGCGCCGCCATGCCCGTGTCTCCTCCATCACCCACCACCGAGTCCTCCTCTTCGCGAGCTCCTCCGTGCCCTAACCCTAATCACCTTCGGTCGTCCTCCGTCCGTGAAGGTGACTTCATCTTCTTGTTTCTAGGGTTTGTCATGACGTGTTGTTCAAATTCTTATCACCTTTGCTTGTCTCGGCAATTTCAGCGCTCATCCGGCGCTTCCGGGGAACTTTCGCGAGTCAAGGTCATCTCATCCCTTCACCGATTATCGCCGATCGGAGGTAGCTATCGTTGTTTTATTCATATCTTATCTCATATGCTTGCTACCTTTAGGATCTCTTATCTATTAGATAATATATGTTGCTTCTAGTAGATCTATCTATTCTATCTTTACAGTGAGTCCTGTCGGTGTTTTGGGGTGGCAGTTGATCAGATTTGAATCCGAGGCCAAGCCTGCGGATACGGATTAAGGCCAAGCCTCACGAGTGTCAGTTCACCATCTCTCAGGGTTTTCTCGACAGTTGGTCAGTATGGTTTGCTGCAAGAATGCTGGGGGTGGACCTAGTGACGGGGACGAGAGTCCTCCCAGACTGACAGAGGTTGCGCATGGCAAGCACAAGAAGACCTCCACCAAGAAGAGGAAGAGAACACTTACAGAGGCAGAGATTGCTCAGGCAGTTGCTGATGCAGCTGAGATGGCAGAGAGAGGTGGCAGGAGTAGTGGGATTCATATTAGCGAGCGTCGCTTTCATCTTGAAGGTCGACAGCTCAGTACTGAGGCCACCGAGGGGACAGAGGATATGCCTGTTGATCCGCCCACAGAGGATCCAGAGGAGACAGAGGAGCAGACAGTTCAGACTCCATCGCGTCGTCACTCAGGACGTACCCGAGCTCAGGTGACTCCTAGGCCAGAGGGCTAGCGTCGTGGAGGACGTCCACCTCCCAGGGCTCGAGGTCACCCCCCAGTCGAGCACTTTGACTTGAGGGGAGCTACAGCACGCTAGGTGCAGGCCCTGAGGTTTGTTGAGGTTGGTCGGTGGTTCCCACCTCAGCGGGACCCCCGAGCGTCAGAGAGCTTCTACACACCTCTGCACGAGGATTTCTACAGAGCTTACGTTGACAGCGGGATTGCTTTCAGACCTCAGAGAGTCTGTCGACTTGAGGCTCTAGTTGAGGTGGTTGGTGAGCAGCTCCGTCCGCACCTGTCTTTTCTTCTAGGCTTGTCAGACTTTTAGGGATGGACGGGAGCCTACTGCGGCACTTGGGTCAAGGAGTTCTACTCTTCTCTTTGGATCGACCCGGCACATGAGTTCATCCACTTTGCATTCCGAGGCCGTGACCGCAGACTCTACAGCACTAGGGTACGGGAGATTCTTAGACTCCCTGCTTCAGATACGAAGATTCACCAGCTGCGCTTTGGTCAGACTGCTCCACCGAGATGCCCTCATGGCGGTACAGTGCCTCCTACAGATATGATCTGACCCTGCTTTCGTGAGCCTTTTGGCGAGGGGTCTAGACGTACACCTGCTAGCTTGACACCCCTCGCTAGAGTATTGGATGCTATTGTCAGACGCACACTTCTTCCGAGGCTGGGGTACAGAGAGGGACTCACTCATATGCAGCTATGGGTGGTGCATCACCTCATCTCACAGACACCGTTCGACATCTGGGATCTGATGCTATGTGAGATGGAGGATACATTGGCAGAGGGATTCAAGGGTCACCGTCAGCTGCCATATGCGCACTGGATATGCTTCATTATCAGATCTGCATGTGAGCTGCCTCTAGAGATTCGAGCTAAGATATCAGATACCACTACTGCTTTTCCAGAGTATGACATTCGTCAGTTGTGGGCTTCTGTTACCAGAGAGCAGGCACCCAGGTCAGGACAGCGTGAGAGACCAGAGGTCCCAGAGATAGCAGCTAAGCAGGACGAGACCGTTCAGGGTCTTGCTGAGGCCGAGCTTAGAGATCTTGATGCTCAGCCTGCTGATCCAGTTGAGGATGAGGCCTCCGATAGCACAGACGAGGACTACCAGCCCATCCCCCGGTACCGCTCTCCTCGGTCTCACGACCATGAGGTCGGTGGTTCAGGCTCAGCCTCCCGCTCAGACCCAGCCATGGTGGCTATTCTTGAGAGGCTAACCCAGGCCCAGGAGAGGCAGGAGCTTCAGATGCAGCGCCAGGCTCAGGACACAACAGTTGTATTTGCTCAGATTCAGGCTCGTCAGGACGAGTTCCAGAGGCAGCAGCTTGAGCTCCAGAGACAGCAGTTCGAGATGTAGTGACAGCAGGCAGCAAACCAGCAGCAGTACCTTGAGTTCCTGCGTCACCTTGTCACAGTTGGGGTTCCTCCTCCAGTGTCTGTCCTGACTCTAGCACTACAGTCCAGTGGACCTCAGAGTCAGGGATAGCTGAGCTTCCAATTCACCTCTCCCCAGCAGCAGGTTCCCCAGACCTTCCAGTCCCTGAGCTACACTCCTATCCAGATGAGCTTCACTCCATCAGATCAACCTTGCCCTCACCTTCTGACAGACACTCCTTTCGCTGACTTGAGTGCCTCTTACAGCGAGTTGACTGGTTAGCCGACGCCCTCGCACACCACTCTTATGACTTCTTCAGGGTTGTCAGTTTCAGCGACAGTGGCTCCTCCAGTGACAGGGACTGGCACTACAGAGACAGTACCGTCGTCCGTTGCCTCGACAGATCCTCTGGCTGTTGGCACGCTTCAGGCACAGGTGACAAAGACTGCTTCGCTCATTGCTACATCTTCATCAGTACCTGCTCCTGTTCTTCAGACCCAGACCGCTTCATAGCCACGTGCTTCTACATAGGGTCAGCCTGACAGCTCAGAGTCTGAGGAGGACACTTCACAGTTTGTGATCACTCCACGCTCCTCGGCACCCGACACGACTCCTTCTGTTCCCCCGTCAGATCCTTAGTTTAGTTTTTGGCGTTTGATGCCAAAGGGGGAGAGAGAGTAGATTCAGGGGGAGAGTTTTGATAGAGGGTCTTTCGTTTTTCTTTGTGTGCTACATTCTACTACATTCATGCATCATGTTTACTTTCCTGCACTTGCATTTTGTGACATGTGTGCTTAATGAGATACTTGAGTCTTATGTGGTCTATCTTGTCTCTATTTTATATCATGTCACTTAATTGGTTCTAACTCATAAGGTTGTGTTTCCGTGCCTTACTCCGATTTCATATGAGCTATGTTCTATGTGTACTAACGCTTCATGTTTTATCTTATGAGTACACCCTGTTGGCTTGGAGCACATAAGCAATTTCTAACCCCTTGTGCTTATTGCTTATTGCTTATGTGAACCAAGCATGTTCGAAAACCTCAACTCCTATCTTCTGAATCTATGTGTTGTCATCAATCACCAAAAAAGGGGAGATTGAAAGCATCTAGGCCCCGAGAGTTGGTTTTGGCAATTGATGACAATACATTATTACCATGACTAACGTGTGTTTTGCAGAAACTTTGGTAAGTTAGGTCATGGGGTTGATAACTACTTTGGGCACTATGGAATTCATGTCCTTTGATGGAAATCGTTTCGGTTTTCAAAGGATCAACGACAAGATTAAGGACGGTTAGTTTCGAATGTCAAGGTGTTGAGTTGCATTCGGAATAGTCGTTAGGATCTTTGCTTTTTTCCTTTGGCCGTACTATAAAGGGGGGCATGAGCGAGTAGCTTGACCTAGATGAGTCTTGTGTTTAGGTGTGGTGCACACTTGTCAAACTTGGCACTAGGTAGCTCAAGAAAAGCTCAAAGTTTAGTTGGAAGCAACTTGGTTCAAGTTGCGTCGTGTTTCAGAGTCGTTAGAGCCGTTTTCCCTTGACCGGACATGGTCTCTGGCTTGACCGGACGCGTCCGGTCAGTACTAATCAGTTACTACGTTACAACACGGTTGATCGGACGCGGTCCTTGCGAGGACCGGACGCGATGATTGCGCTGACACATGTCACAGAAGGGAAAATAACTAATCGGACGCGACTGGGAAGTGATCGGCGTGTCCGGTCACGTTCCAGTAAGGTACTTTGATGATCGGACGCATCCGGTCATCACTGATCGGACGTGGTCGAGCGTCAGGTCAAAGTACAGTAAGCACCTTGCACGATCGGACTCGTCCGGTCACCCCTGATCGGTGCGTCCGGTCACTCAGCAGTATTTGTCAGAATTTCGACCGTTACGATCGACCGGCGCGTCCGGTCACGTTGACCGGCGCGTCCGGTCAGCGCGTATTTTGCTGAGTTGGCAGGTAACGGTTGGATTTAACTGTGGGGTGTATAAATACATCCCCTCCACCTCTTTTAGAGGTCTCTTGCTCATTTGTTCAGCTGAGAAACACCTTTGGAGTGCAAGAGAGTGCAAGAGCTCTAGTGAGGGTAGTGATTTGTGAATCAAAGTTTGAGAATCCCTCTCTAGGGTCTAGGGAGTAGCAAGTGTGCATCCATCTTCTCATTAGGCTTGTTATGATCAAGTGAGAGTTCTAGCTTGTTACTCTTGGTGATCGCCATCACCTAGATGGCTTGGTGGTGATTGGGAGTTTGGTGATCATCCAGCGGAACTTGTGGATGACCCAACTCATCTTGTGAGCGGTTTTGGGCGATTCACCGTGACAGAGTGTCGAAGAATCAGCCCGTAGAGAGCACTTGATCCTTGCGCGGATCAAGGGGGAGCTACACCCTTGCGCGGGTGCTCCAACGAGGACTAGTGGAGAGTGGCGACTCTCCGATACCTCGGGAAAACATCGACGTGTTCCTTACCCTTACTTTCAAGCATTTACTTTCTCGTATTACTTTCATTGCTTGGTTTACTTTCCTAGAATTGCCATGCTAGACTAGGATTGGAACTTAGGGTGCAAAACTTTTTATCGAAAGAATCACAAGGAACACAAGTAGGCACTAGGGGTAAACTTTGGCTTGTAGGATTTAATTCTTGCAATTAATTTTTAGAAAAGCTCAATTCACCCCTCTCTTGGGCATCTTGATCCTTTCACAGCGTGCTGAAGTGGTGTCACTATGGGGGGAAAAACAGCACCAAATTTAATTTGTTAAACTCCCAGTTTTTGAACAACCACGAAATTCTTGCAAAAATTTAAGTCATTTACACATGACAGACAATGACCGTAAATTGATAAGCATTTTTTTCTATCTAAATTTTTTTAAGTCATTTATTATTTGAATGTGGTTGATCGAAAATATAGATCAATGCAATGGAAGAACTGCCAACATACAGATTGTGATTCTGTGAGTTCCTACTAAAATTCTGCACCCAATGTCCTTACTAGGTCATATTTGCAACAAATTGAAAACTCTTCAGCTAGAAGGCCATGATCATCTCAAGCAAATGAAACCTAAACCATAGTTTAATCTATCAAGGGACTCTCAATAGTTAACATGAAAATAGGAATATTAGTTCCATCAAATGGCACTAGACAATTCTTGAAAAATGGATAGAATTTAGTATTGTCTTGGATCTTTTGATGCAATTGATTAGGATCAGGAGGATGAAGGTAATGGCGAGAGAGTGCGGGAATGACCACATTGAAGAAGTGGTTGATGTGCCGATGGAAGGTGTCATTGCTATGCCCAAAGAACAATTGGAGATACTCATACGAGGCGTTGTGACTTAACATGTATAGGAAGACACCCAGCTTCTCCTCTACAGTGATCCTAGTATCAACAAGAAGTCTTTTCCTTTAGGATAAGTTGTCAATTCTTTAAAGATGTGTGGTTCCATCTTAAATGCAACTTGACAGTTCTTAACATGTCCCTTGATGAGTCTACGAACTTTAACCTCGCCTGTTTCTTCCAAAGTATGACGCTTCTTCTTTACACCCCCCTAGAACTCATTAGATATAAGGCAAGGAAAATAAAAAGCATCATGTCATCATCTTCTTCCTTCCTCCTCTTTCTAATGCGATCATGCAGTGAGAGATGCATTGTAGAACTGAAGCATATAAATATAGTCATATATAAGCTAAATATTATTAACCATGTCATATAGAAGCTAAATATTATTGATCATGTCGTATAGAAGCTATAAACCAAATAGAACCGGCATTGGATTGTAAGGAGCATAAGCAGCAAAAACAAGTGCAGTTTACTTAGAAGTGACTAGATCAGTGCAGTTTCAAAAATATGGGCATATGACCATGTAGTATATAGTATTGCTGCCCAGCATATCAGATATTACTGATAAGAAAACAACACGGGACTAGCTAAAAATTCTGAAGTACCTTCTGGAGTTGGTACTGGATCCCAAGAAGGCGGAGGTTCACCTTCCCCAACTCTAAATGGTGGTGGAGAGATCTACAAATAACAAGAAACAATTCCAGCATCGGTCTCAATCATTACTTCTTTGACCAAAAAACAAATGTACACCAGGTACACTTCACCTAACATGGCACTCACTCCCAAAACATAACCATCATAGTCAAACAAAGTCACAAAATGCTGCAAAGCAAATTAGTTGGACGAATTTCCTTATCACCCAACAAAGAATCAAGGTAACAATATCAACATCCTAGCATCTGCAATAATAGGAGCTGAAACTATCCACTACCTAACAAGCATACATCAAACCAGACAAACAATAATATCAGAAAGCCTAGCAGAT
Organism: Saccharum hybrid cultivar R570; assembly: GCA_038087645.1. Classification (NCBI taxonomy): domain Eukaryota; kingdom Viridiplantae; phylum Streptophyta; class Magnoliopsida; order Poales; family Poaceae; genus Saccharum; species Saccharum hybrid cultivar. The sequence goes on along the minus strand of JAQSUU010000066.1, from coordinate 26,035,135 downwards.
GGGTTTAAACATTCGGCTACCTGATGACTTGAGCTGAAACTATCCACTACCTCCATGAACTGATGATGGTCACATCCAGAAAATAAAAAGAGAGTTGATCACATCTAAAATTGATGAATGATCATTACACAAGAAACATGGCAACTTGATCTATAATAAACATGTAGTAGTACCATTGATTTTTTTAATTGCTATACTGTATTCTGTATCCCCACCTCCGGGCCCCGGCACCCAACCCACCCCATTATTTTCCAGCTCCTGCACCAGTTTGGCTAGTTGGTCCTGCACAGCCTTTCCATGTGAAGCAACTAGGTTCAGCAAGAGCAAGATACTACTGTCTGGCACGATCAGGCATGATGAGAGCACTACCAGGACCAAGCACAGAAATCAATCATAAACTCCTACTCCTGCAGGCATCAAGAAGCAAAGCTTGAAATGTCCGTCGATCCTACCATTTGCTGGTTCGTTCTCTCCTAGTCCCAGCAGACTGCAACGACCCTCGAAGGTGTCGTCGCTCTGCCTCCCCTCCCTCACTGGCCGCATGGATATGTGACGAGACCGACGTACCAAACAAGATCGGCAACACGTATAGAAAAGATCTTGCCACTACCACGAGCCGCCGCTGTACGGCTGGAGGACGGATCTCGCCGCCGCCGAACCCAACCTTTGAATGACCTAGCCCCCAGTCCCAAGAACCAAGAACCCTAGAGAGCTGGAGGAGAGGGGAAGGACGCGGCGCTTTACCGGAGAGAAGGCGGCGGGGAGCGTGAACGTCGGAGGGGAAGCGTTCACCGTTGCCGTCGCGGTGGTGGGCGTGCCGCGCCGCCGCCTCCTGCGCCCCCAGCTGCGCAGACGCCTTGCCCCTGCGCGGTCACGGTCACGGTCACGGTCCGGAGGGTAGGAGGTGCGGATTAGATCCGGGCCGTGCTGTGCGAGGGGGAATCCAAGCCAGGCCCGTTTTGGTTCCAGGCCAGACCGAAACGAACGCACATTTGAGCTCATGCCTGGGTTGAAAACGGGCCTCTCCAATCCAGCCGGAATGGGCCCTGAAACAGGCCAATCCGATGGAAACGAACGAGGCCTAAACTGGTGGCTTTATAGCTAGCTATCCTTAGCATCTCGAGCCTGCCATGAGGTTTAAGGGCATCCAACACCTTCTTTTGACAATCTGACACTGGTTCTTTCTGGCTTTCAGTCCACTCTAGAGATAAGTGCGTCAATTTTTCTTTGTTCTGAAGACGGGCTGCTTTGGCATGTCCTTCAGATACATTTTTAAGGCCATGCATTCTAATTCGCCACCAAGCTCTAACATACTCAATTCTTTAACAGTGCTGCAACCAGAACCACCACCTACCACAAAGTATGTAAGAGTCTGTAGAGAAGTCAGTTGTCCCATATCTGGTGGCATACAACTCAATGATGTGCAACCATTAGTATAGAGGTGCTGGAGCCCTATGATATACTTCATACCCTTTGGAAGTTGATACAGATTCTTGCAATGAGAAAGGTCTAACGTCTGCAGATTATACAAAATGCTTACAGCTTCAGGAAGTTCTCGGATCTCTTCATTGCCTGAAAAATTAAGATACCGCAGGTGCTTTAGGTGACTTGATCTGAGCAGATGTTCTCCCAAGGTATGGAGCTGCAGTGCTCGAAGAGATTTGTAATTCGATACATGTGTTACTGAGGCTCTACTAAACTCATAGGTGCACAACAATGTCCGGAGAGTCGAAGATTGTTTTTTCAGAAAATCGTAAGAATATTTTGTTTGGTATGATGATGAAAAGAAGTTGCGAGCATCACTTGATGAAAACTTCTTTTGATTGTCTGAATCAGATATAGTTACACATTCCTTCCCCATAACAGAGAGCGCAATGTCGCATAAGATCATGTATTTTGCATATGGTTCTACAACGAAGCTGCTTCCTTTCTCCATCCGTCTCACATCTTGAAAGAATGACCTCCAGGTTAGCTCCATAAAAGTTTCTCTGCCGGTAGTTTCTGGATGGTCTTCATCTTGTGCCGGTATGAAGTCATGTGCCATCCATAATTGGATCAAAGTGTCCACATCAACCTCATAACCTTTAGGAAACAGAGCACAGAATGCAAAACACAGCTTCATGTGTGATGGTAGATCATCATAGCTAAGCTTGAGTATAGGTAAAATTCTGTTCCTGTCATCAGTACAAATATTGCTTTTAGTTAATATATCATTCCATTCTCGTACACTAGTCTTGGTACTCAACATGGAGCCAAAGGCTTTGGCAGCTAAAGGAGAACCATCACACCTGGCCACAATCTTGTCAATAATATCTTGGACCTCATCACTATTTAGTTTCTGCAAACTGAAGGCCCTAGTCTTTATTATTTCCTTAAGATACTTTTCACCCAATTTTTCAAGATTGTAGGCTTCAGCTACACCTGTAGCCATAATTTGTGCTACTTCAACATCACGAGTTGTGGTCAGTACCACACTGCCCTGACCACCTTGTCTAAGGCATGTCTTAAGTTTTCCCCACTCATCAGGATCTCTATTCCATACGTCGTCCAACACAATGAGGTATCTCTCTCCACTAATTTCTTTCTGGAGATCCTGCAGTGCTTTCTCACAAACTTGCTCATTTGTGTAGCATATGTTTTTTTGCAATATTAGCCACATCAAATTCGTCTGACACACAACACCATCTACAAAGCTCGAAATGATTTTTGATCACAGGGTCGCTGTAAATGAGTTGCACAAAGGTTGTCTTGCCCAGCCCACCCACTCCAACAATGGGAAGGACCAAGAGATCGTAGCCACTCTCTTCATCAAGCAATATCTTCATGATCTTTCTTTTTTCTTCATCTCTGGATCTGTCAGAGTCGACCATGATGGAAACAGTCTTCCGCCATTGCTTGGATCTTGGTGCTTGCGGCCGTTGTGTGAACCCAAAGTCATTCATCTCTTTGACAAGGACCTCAATGTTCTGCACAATCTTGCGCAGCTTCTTGCCCATCCTGTAACGAAACACAATGGGGTTACGAGCAGGGAAGAGGCTTACAATATCCACGCCCAGCGTGTTGTAGTGCCCTTTCTTGCAGGCGTCACGACGGAGTGCTTCATACTTGAACTCGTTGAAGACATCGATCGCTTCATAGGAGACCTTCTTGAGTGCTTGGAGCCAAGAACTTACTCCTGGTCGGCTAGGCCTAACTCTGCTTCATCGATGAAATCCAAGATGGCTGGGAGCCTGCGTGCCAGGATCTCGCGCTGCTCCTCCATGCCTTGCATCACCTTGTATTGGTCCAGAAGGTAGCTGGACACCTTATCCTTCAGCAAGGGGACCAACGGCCCGATCATCAACTCAGCCATAGCTGCTCTCACAACTTACAGTATTATTTGTATAGAACACAGGCAAAAGCAAACACTACAGCGGAGAATGCAAAAGAGGGGTTGCTTGAGAGCAAAGAGAGCTACAGAGGATATGGATGGGAGGGTGTTGAGTTTCTTAGACATCGCGGAGTCAAAGCTTTGGAGGAGTTGCTCCTTTGCATAAAAACAGGTCCGTGAAAATAAACAACAATTTTTCTTCCATCCCCTTCATTGCTCCCTTCTCTCTCGTGTGTTGTTTTTTAATGAACCTAGCAGGAGCTCTGCCTCTCAATTAAGGAAGGAAAGAGAGTTTATGTACAGAAAGTGTCATCGGCACAATAACCCCCGAAGGACACACAGAGTAAAGTAAAGCACACAGCACACATGTCCTGGGGGGATGGATACAAGGTCTAAGTCAGGTTGTTGAAGACCCTAGAGCATAGGTCGATGTCCTCTTTGGTTTTAGAGGCTACCTACTGGACATCCATCACTAAATTTTGAAAAATCCTTCTGTTTCTTTCCTTTCAATCTCCCATGTGTTGTTGCTGCTGAGTTTTCCTAGAATAATGTGGGTTCCACATATAGAATTAACTCCAGTCTAAACATTAGGACCAAATTAAAATTGGACGTCACATCATTTTTATAGAAATGGGGTCAATTTAATATATTGCAGGCCGTTAGGGCGTCCACAAGAACGCGATTTGAGCCAACGCTGACGAGAATGTGATTTGACGTGGAGCTGTAAAAACAGGAAAGAGAATACTCACCAGCGATGGAGAAATCCGAGAAAACATAAAGAAGAGCAGCTGCAGAAGGTTTGAGTGCCTGCTTCGTAATCGGTGTCACTGCAAGTTCCCTTCTCTCACCTCCAGGTCAGCCATCTATGTCTCCACCGTGGTTGCGGACAAACCAATGTGCACTCATGGAAAAGATGCAATCGTTTGCAATAGGAAACTATTTGGAGCACTGGCCTGGGTCCATTTGCCAAGAACTTTAGGACAAAGTTGGCCAGAAGCTGCCAGGAAGACTCAAGGAAACACCATATGCCTTCACCAACTAATGATGTGAAAGTGAAAGCATTTAGCAATAGTGATGTGACACAATGTGAAAATATTCTTCCACATAGCTATCAAGAAAGCCTCCACTTCCCACTAGGAGCAAATATATAAAACGTCTAGCACTTGCATGGTTGGAAGGCATAGATTAATTTTCCTTTTTTATACTGAAATAATTTTCTTTTACAGCATACAAAAATGGTTATATGAAATGGAGTTAGAAGAAAAAAAACTCAACCTGCGGGGGAATGATTGCCCCTGTAGCATTACCAACCTTCTCATCAGGCGAAGAAAACTTCCGAACCCCCGCCCCACCCTTACACAGCAGAATCTGTTGCCCAAGCGAGAATTGGGTTGGGTCTTAGACCTATGCTTTGGTTTATGGGGCGGGCGAGGGGAATTTTTTTAACCTCAGCCTGAAAATCGCTCTCACGGGGAGTTAAACCTAAGACCTGAGGAGTGCTACTCAGACGTCCAAACCACTCGGCTAGAGACTCTTTCTTAAGTTTTATAAAAATACATAAAGGCTTTCTTCATTCTCCTCATTTTCAATCAAAAGATCTAAAAAACGAGTAATCGGACTTTAAGTTCAAATTATCTTGAAGGTGTCTTCACCTTATAGTAATGTACTAGGCAACTAGGCATGTAGCTCACCCAAAGCAAGATGCTCTCCACTTGGAACTAAAAAAACATTCACTTGGAGTAGATGAGTACTAAACTACTAACACTAATATAGGCGTTGTTGCCTTCTTGTGGGCCAGCGAGCAAACAATCTTTTGTACCACACGCATGTTCTTGTTGTCATGGAATTGAACTATATTCTCTGCCATTCCGTCCATGCCAACCCTGTACAGACGAACAAGGCCTCGTATGGAATATTAGCCTAAGACCATATGACCTAGCGTGCTCTTTAAATCGGAAGTGATTAATAGATAAAATTGTGCAGCTTAAAAGTTAGTCGGCTGACCCATGTGCACTCGCTCCTCCTCCATGACTGCTTGTATCACCCTGTACTGGTCCAGAAGATAGCTGGACACGATCTACTTCAGCTATTGTTGCTCTCACTGCTCTGAATTGGCCACACGCAGAACTGAGGTAAACCAAAACTGCAGTGGAGAGGGTACGTACAGAGAGAACTGGTCTGGGAGAGTGCGTAATCGAGAGGAAATGGATGAAGACGTGTTGACTTAGTGGTGGCCATGTACAGTGGTTTGTTCCTTTTTTGACTAGTGGATTGTGATGTCACCTGTAATCAGCGACTTACGATGCGTTTCATTTTCATATTACCACTGTGAAGTTCTGCTCTACCATATGTTTGAAACCTCCTGTGAATGAACCTGTTCAGCCGGCTTATAATCCGTCTTTTTCAGCTTGTTTTTTCAGCCGGAACAGTATTTTTCTCTCACAACAAATCAGCCAACAGTGTTTTTCAGCCGGCTTATCAGCCCAGCCAAACGGGCCAATGAGTCCAAACTGGGTCATGTAGTTCAACAGTACTGTTGGGCACCGCGTGGTAAATGCGGAGAGCAACACTCATGCAAACAGTACTGCTGGGCATAGGTGGCCCAAATTTAGAATGAAATTTGAAGATATTATTTTCCCACAAAACGAATTTAACTTTGGAAATTGCAAATGGACAGACGACATTGCCAAATTCTACCAATGAACCGTCCCAAATTCGAAGAAATCATCTACTGGACAAATGATATTGCCAAATTCGTTCTACCAATGAACGACCTCTGTTTTTTTCATGCTGTAAAAAACAGAGGACGTCAAATCTTTCTTTGGAAAAAAAAAACCTGAGCAGCATGCGCCTACCGCCCACAACGAAGCACCACCGCCCCCTGCGCGGCGCCCTACGGCCTCGGCGCTGTGCCCGCTGCGCCGCATCGCCGCCCTCCCCCTCTCCCGAACTGCCGGCGGCATCTCCCTGCCGGACGCCGCGACGGAGACACAGAGACGACCAAGATTGGGACGCCCGAACCCTGAGAGAGGTGTCCAGGTGCTGGCGTTTTTAATCCGCTCAAAGTCAGCCCATGAGTAATAAACGAAATTTGATATTTCGGCCTTCGGTAAAACGAATCTGAGATGTCTTCTCCCGGAACACAAATGAAAAAAACCTACGAATCTTTCGTGCTTAAAAAAGGTGCGAGAGGCCGCTTCAGCTCTAGCCACGCGAATTCTCGATGTTCCTTTTAATTTCTCATCAACCAAATGGCATCTTCTTCGGGAAATTCCGACCGACGAATAATCATTAAGTCCTTCTCTTTCTGGACAAGACATTTCTCAGAAAAAATTCAATACCGTTTTCCCATCAAACGAAAATAAATAGTTTAATTATAAATATAAAAAAACAAATAATTATTTCAATAATCTATAAAAATATATTTACAATAAACAAATAAATTAAAGTACATGCGAACTGATCGTATATTAGTTGGTTGTGTTCCTTTGGTAGAACTTGTTCACTTGGGTTCAAAGTCCTTGACTTGGCATGTACTCGTATTTTCCTAGATTTATTTTAGAATTTAATGGCGTTATGCAGTGATGTGTCTGTGGTGACTTGTAAGTCTTTCGGAGTTGCTCATATAGATAGGATTTACATATGTATGTTCATAAAGACGAGTAAACTGAGTGTCATCAGGAGGTGCTCATAGAGGTAGGGTTTCCGTACGTGTGTTCATAAAAATGAGTGAGGTGAGTGTCATCTACGTTGTACTGTGTTATTATCTAAAAACAAATTAAAGTACATAAAAACGATGCGAGACAAACAAATAAAATAAAATATTTCAACGTCCTGCTTGGCAATGAGCCGATTCAGGTAAATTTTTTGTTGCCCGTCTATACAACCGAATCCTGTAGGCCGTAGTAGAGCTGATTCATAGACATGGCACTATGGTACGTCTCGTAATTTGCAAATATTTTTGATGACTTATTGCTATGGGAATGAAGCATGACAATGAACTGATTATGATCTAAACCCTGGATTACTAAACTCTAATCTAATCAAGGTAATAAATAACGTATAGCGGGTTGGTAGCGGATTACGGATAGCGGACGATATTACGGATGATAAGTTCCAATAACGGCATCCGATAATCCCATATAATTTTAAGTACATATATCATGAATAAGGAGTATAAATAATTTTAAGTACATATATCATGAATAATTTTAAGTTCCACAACCGGTGCATGAGTATTTGAATTTGAAGTGTGAGTCATAGTGGGCTGGACTAATTAGAGTTATTTGCTTCCATGCTATTGCGACCTGCTACACGCAATTGCGGCCGCAATATTAGCCTGCTATTCAGAATTGCGGCCGCAAAGTTCTAGGATACAAAGTTTAGAGCGCCACCTCATAGCGGTAGCGGCAATGGACTGCTATCGCTATTGCGGGTACAATTGTGGCCGCTACCACCACTATTTATTAGCTTGAATCTAATCGTAATAGGTACTGTTGACCCTGGTTTGATATATACAACATGATCTAAAATAATGTAATTATTAGTTGCGGTTTCCCTTCCTATATCTTATACATATAGCGTTGTCATCAACAAGAAAATAAGTGGTTAATTCACGTCATGGTTAGTATTATTTTAAATTTAATTGATGCTCGTATTAATTTAGTGATCTTTATTAAGGTTTAACTTGGTGCGCTTTTGAGTTCATTTAGTGCTATGTATCGAATTAGAGATGGTGTATTGGGTGGTGAATCTAATTCACCACAACAATCCTCACTATTGAGTGGTCCTAGTAATTCATAGCATTGTGAGGTTTACTTTATGTCAACCTATATTATTATTAGGAAGCATCAATGACTTCAAATTGAAATGCCCATCATGGTAATCTATATGATAATTTTAAGGCATATTAGTTAAAGGTAAGCATGTGAGTTATTCGCAAGGAAGCTAATTGTTATTCACTGATTATATATGGTTTTGTTTTCAAGACATGTGTGTTGTATGTGTATTGTTATTTCTTAAAATTTTTATTGTTATTGCTCCTTGTAATGATTTTTTTTGTAGAGACTAGTTTATTGCACGTGTATGTGTACTGGTCTTGAAAACAGAGTGTGTATTTCGCGTTTGCAATTTACTTTTAGATAGAAAAGTTAATTTGTTTGGAAAAGGTACCTATAAAACAGGTATTCTATGCCTCAAACTATTGAAAACTGTCTAAATAACTCTCCTGAGATGGTTTTAAAGGTGTTTTTTTTGTAACGTGACATATTAAAAATTTTATATAACCCCTAACATATCAAGGGTTGACTACATGACCCCCTCAACTATAAAATATGATATTGTAGCCCTTAAAATATCTAATAATGTTCAAATAAAGGTCATGTAAGGTCGTTTAGACACCGTATATATCCCACCACAATGGCCTAAGCACGCATGCTTGCACACAGACTCATCGACTGCCTCCCTCTCTAAACTCCTTTCTAGGCTTGTGCTACCGTCCGAAGAGCACCACCTTATTTCCTACTCCACATTATGTACTCCTCAATGACATTGAGCTCATGCATGTCCCACATCCTTGTCCCTTCTCACTTTCTCCTCCTAACATGTCTACCTAAGAAATTGAAGGACATCACAGCACTACTGAAATCCTCTTGTCTTCCTTGGGCCGAAAACCCCAAGGAAAGGCTTAAATACCCTACCCTAGTTCGGAAATGCTTTCACAGGAAACTGAGAAGTACCCTAGAGTTTCGATAGAAAACCTTAGGGAAATTACTTCCCTAGGGTATTTGTGCCCCTAGGGAAATCTGCTGACATGCCACTTCAGTATCCACGTATAAAAGTCATTTCCCCTAGGGGTGATTTTTGTAGGGACGATGATGTAGGCATGGCATGCTTGAGTTCAATGCCATCGACAAGTGATGAAAGGTGGAGCAAGGAGACAAAATGTCACATGCTACTCGTTAGCGCGGTAGCTCAGTCTAGAAAGATTAGGCGGTGGAGGCAACAAATGGTCTGCATTCAAGCATGTGTGTTTAGGCTAGTGTGTCGAGATACGGTATCCAAACGACCATAAAGATCGTCCACTGAGTCATTTGAACATTGTTTGATGCTTTTACAAGCTATAATATCATGTTTTATAGTTTATGGGTCATACAATCAACTTTTGATATGTTAGAGGGTTATATAGACTTTTTAATATGTCACATCACCAAAACCACCCTAAAAAACGTCTCGTGGGTTATTCAATATAATAGTTAGTTTTATATGTAAGGGTGAAGTAGCCGAGGGGTTAATTTGTTTTGTGTGTCAACGATCTCGAATCCTCAGTTAATCTAAGAGGAATAGAGGATTATGAAATTAGCATACGCGTCACATTGACCGAGCACAAGTCAATAGCTTAGCCACTAAGTCGAGTTAGAGGAATTTGCAGGTAATTATTACCCCCTCGTAGATCCAATTCATTGCCATCAGCTTCAAATTAAACGATCCATCGCGACAGGACAAGAACCGCTACTATGGCGAGCCTCCTCGAGAAGTTCGTAGACGCTGGGCAGTGGGAAGCCGAGGACATCGCCGGCCGGCTGGGCATGGTCTTGCACGCCGCCTTCCTCTTCGCCGGCTTCCGGCCCTACGGCGCGCAGCCACGGTCGGGACACCTCCTGAAGAAGCAATCACGCAAGAAGGGAGGCTCGCTGTGCCTCTCCCGACAGTACACCGCGCCGGACCTTGCGCACCGCGAGGGCGCGGACGCTGCTGTGCTGATGCTGTGTGCGCAGGGGACCGACGTCGCGCTCCTCGTGTTTCTCGTCACCGACGGCGACGACGTGCCGGAGAACGCGTACCTGGAGCGCCTGGATCTCCTCACCGTGTGGCCGCTCCTCTCCCGTAGCCTCGGTGGCGTGGAGCCCTGGGCGTCGCGGATCTGCAAGTCGCTCGCCCACGGCGTGTGCTGGGGCTTCCTCGACGAGCTGTGCCGCAGGAACGGCCTGCCGCTGAGTGGCTTCGCGTCCCTGCCCGACGACCTCAAGGGAGCCGTCTTGGAGAAGCTCAACGACGGCAAGGACCTCGCGAGGGTGGAGTGCGTTAGCTCCCAGCTGAGGCTGCTCGTGGCCGAGCGCGACCACGAGCTGTGGAAGGCCTTGTACAAGGCCCTGCCTGTGCGCCAGCGCCGGGGCTATAGGTGGCGTTTGCGGTGGTTCCTCCCCGACGCCGAGAGGTCCGACGAGGAGCAGGAGACTCTCAGTCCGGGATCGAGCTGGAAGGACAAGTACGTGGAGGCCAGGCGGCGTTCCCGTCCCATGCTGTTCTCGTGGTACTTCGACTCCTTCGATCCCATCCCAATGATTCGTCGCAGGGGCCTGTCCTCATGGTCCCTTGACTACTGGTTCATCCAAGATCCGCCGGAGGAGGAGAAGACGGTTCCTCCAAGGGTCGACAGAAGCGGTGGCGGCCACCGCCAGAAGCTGGCACGGAACGACTACATGAAGAAGTGGCATGGTGGCGGCGCTATCCACTCGCCGTCGTCTCGCTATCGATGGAAGCATCGCTAGCGGCTCATCATGCGCTGCTCATATGCCTGCAACTGAAATCCTGCATATATAGTCAACTCAACGAACGACGATGCGTTTGATTTATTTGTTTCGAGATTTCGATCATGGAACGAATGGAATGGACTGGTCAGATTGTAAATAATTAGTGCTGTTAGGGCAGTCCCAATGGGTATTAATGGTGGTTTCTATCTCTATTAAATGAGATGCCACATAAGCAAAATTGCTGACATGCCAGTCTAATTAACGAGGAAAGAGAATAAAATGCGAAGAAACTGTTTCCTGGAGGAGAAACCACGTCTTCCCTAGAACCGATGCAGCCAGAAACGATGATAATGCTGTTGGGAAGAAACGGCTGGTTTCTTCACGCTCGCCCGCGTAGGCCCGCTCACCCACACCCCTCCACTGCGCTCGCAGCGCACGTGCCGCCGCGAACGCTTGCCGGCCGCCGCAATAGTTCGCCCGTTGCTGCTACGCACGCTCGCCGGCCGCCACCGCGCCGTCGATGAGAGCGATCGCCGCGCAGGCCGCGCCTCTGCCTAGGCCACGCTCGCCGTCCGCCCCTCGCTGGCGCCGGTCGCGCTGGTCGCTCCCGCATGCGCCGCCGTGTGTGCTTGCTTGTCGACCGCGCTCGCGTGCAGCCGCGCTCGTCCGTGCCGGGCATGCTCACGTACGCTGGCAGCACTCGCGTGCCGGCAACGCTCGCATGCGCTGGCCGCGCTCGCCCGCTGGAGGAGCTAGCTCGCTCGTCTGCTGGGTACTGGCGCGTGCTTTCTCGTCCACGCCGCTGCGTGCGCTCGCCGGAGCAGCCATGCTCGATTATCAGCGCCGCCGCGTGCGCCCACCGGAGCAGCCACCTCGCTCGTCCGCTGGAGTCGCGCGCTCACCGGAGCTGCTGCGTGCGCTCGTGTACAGGTGCTGCAGCTGCTTGTCTCCGGTGGTTTCTTTGGTAGAGGACAGAGATCACGGGAGGAGAGAGAGCTCGGATGGTTGGAAGAGACAAGGGAGAGAGAAAAAGGCTGGCATTTTTTCAAGTATAAAATGGTTGTCATTTATTGGTTAAAGAAACCACCATTGTAGAGTATAGTTTCTATAGGTAATTTTTCTGACGTATTCGTCGTGGAAACCGTGTATAGTTTCAACCATTGGACTGCCCTTATGCTCCGCATAACTGGTGACTATCACGCACCGCAGTAATAATGTACATCTGAATGGTTTATTGGGAATTCAGTATTGAATTTTAGTCAGTGTGTTGATCTCACGGTAATTCTGCTTGTTGATTGGTGTTGCTAGAACGTACTATCCACAATCGGAGTCGCTCGGATGTTGCAACTTGCAAGTTGTGATTTGGGTCACTGTCACCGTTCCTTGTTGGTCTAGAGTCAAGACAGAACGCGGCTCCGGAGATTCGTGGATGGTGGATGCTGACAAGTGGGAAGCCGACGACCTCGCCGGCCGGCTGGAACGGCGTCGCAGTGTTCCATGCGCGCGTACTTCCACACGAGCCACCGGCGACAGGTAGTGCTCGTACCGAGACCACTATATGCATATTGAAATGAGAAATTTTTACTTAGGGTCCTCGGACGTGTTCGAGTTCTTCTCGGTATTTTCAAATTGCCTTTTACCTCTGTAAATTTTTTGTGCAGTTCTCATTCATGTCCCCATAATTTTAAATTGAGCATTTGGTTCCTCAAACTTGTCCCATGTTTTTATCCTGATTCAGGTATTTTTAGAATGCATACTTAGCTCCCAAAACTTGTATTATTACTATACAATTACAGTCCATCTCCATTTCCCACACTGCTTTGCATGAGCCCACCACAATCGTGCGGCCAAATTGCGTTGGACCGTGTTCATCAACCCAAATAGTGTAACGCACTAGGGCCAAGACGTGCGACGGGCTCAAGAGGGATGTGCAGACCTACCTTCCTAGGACCTACTATGTCGCTTGGCCGCCATTGCTGTGCTTGCCCTACTGCAGATCCCAGCCGGGCCTTCACGGCGATTGCATTCGACTCCATCGCCGCGCCGCTACACTCCTTCCTCTTCCCGGTCGTGCAGGAGCTCATGCTCATTCTCGTCATCTCCTCACACTCGGTTCCGCATGCACTCTTTCGTCTTTCATCACCTCCCTTGGCAACGGCGCGGTGTAGCGTGCAACATGGCGGCACAGGCAGACACGACATAGCCTAGCAGTAGCATGGCAACGTGGATGCGGCACCACACCAATGATGCAACATAGGCAGCGCCAAGTAGTAGGGCAAGCATGCATGGTGCAGCGCTACGTGGCTACATGGGTAAGATGGGCATGCACGGTGTGGCGGAGGTGAGGATAGTGGTGCGAGGATGTGGACGGACCATAATGGTACAATAATACAACTTTAAGAATCTTAGCGTGCAATTTACAAGTACCGGGACCGAGATGGAAACTTGGGATAAGTTTAAAGAGCCGAAGGTATAATTTGCATGGACCGGGACCGATATAAGAACTCAGGACAAATTTAGAGAGTTGAATGTACAATTTTAAAATACCGAGACCTCAAGAACTTAAGACAAATTCGAGGACCAATAGTAAAATTTACTCTTTCTAAATAGTTATTTTGGTCCCTCAGTTATACGTCAAAATCTTAATTTCATCTTTAAACTTTTAGAATGGTCATTTCTGCTCTCAAACTGTATTTCAGCCCTCAAACTTTATTTTTTAAGTTTAGTTTCATTTATGCACTTGATAGTTCATGAATGAAATTGAGTCCAGAGTACAATGTTGAGAACCAAAATGGTCACTTTAATAGTTTTAGGACAAAACTAAGCCTAAAAATAAAATTTAAGAACTAAACAACCATTTTGAAAATTCTTGAATAAAATTGAACCTCACATGATAACAGGAGCATAAAATGGCTATTCCTTTTTTTCAAGAGAAAATGCATATATATATATATATATATATATATATATATATATATATATATATATATATATATATATATATATATATAGGACAAAGAGAAAAAACAATTTGACTGTAGGTTAATTCTCAATGTAGCTTAGCTAAAAAAACTCAAACCATTTTTTCATTTTTATCGGTGAGTAGCTTGGACTTATGGACCGAACAAACACTATTATTTTTTTTAAAAACGGAAATGTTGTGGTGCGGGCGTCCGTCCGAATGCCGCGCTTCCTGAGCAGCCACCAGTCCAACAGGCTTGCTCCCCTCTACACTCATTCTTTCAAGGTTTCTCCAAAAAAACACCGACATTTCCCAATTCGCACGGCCATTGCGGCATTCACTCGCCCACCACTCGCCTTCTCTAGCGGTGACTACCTCCACTTCCTCCGCCCAGGGCTCTCGCCCGCCTCCACGACATAAGCTCCACCATTGGAGTCACGCCTGCCGCTCGCTCCTGCCCTCGTCGCCGGACCTAGTGCCTGCATCCTCCTCGCCACCTCCTCCTGCGGCTAGAGACAACGAGGGTGTCGTGACCATGTCATACTTTGCATCTGCCTTGAGTCTCCTCGCGCCCTGGTGCCCCAGCGGAAGAAGCTTGTTGTGGCTAAGTATGTGGTGCTTTTCGCTCTGCCACTGTAACGGAACCGTCCAAATTATAAGAGCACAAGTTCGAAAACAATCGCCGAAACGATCAAATTCTCAAACTTGAGCCCATATAACTCCGGTAGTCCACGAAATCGCGAGGGATTTCAAACCAAACCGAGAGCAACCAGATCGTAGTGATTCAACATAACACAACACTTGTTACAACAGTTTAAAAGTAATCTCATACATCGGAGTACGAATAATTTTATTACAAAACCAAAGTAAAGATTAGCGGAAGCAACATAATTTCTGAAACCATTTGAAGTCAAATACTGCCAGTACATAGTCACATCCTGCAAAAGCATACCAGAAGAGATACTACAGAGACCATGCCCATATGGTCTAGTCTTCACGCCCACATGGCGAAGAAAATACTTGCAGCAACAAGTACGAATCTGCTACCTGCAACAGGTGGGAATAAACCCTGAGTACGAGAAGGTACTCAGCTAGACTTACCCGTCAAAAACCAGAAATAAAGTGATACCAAGGATTATGCAAGGCTGATATAAGTGGGGCTAGCTTGACTCATTTGCAGAAAAGCTTAATACAGATAAGTAACCATTATATGCTTAAGTATCAAGTTGATCATCATTAACCTGATAACTAGATTAGCACCTGTACTAGAGCACTCACTTTATTAGGATCAAACAATATTAACCATAACAGGTATAATAAGGCCATCGTCATCATTATCATCAATTCCGAACCATCATTAATCATTAGTGTATCTACGCTGGAGATAACTAGTCAAGTTTCTCACTATCCGGGAGAGACGACGACTCGAATCGATTCCAACTCAGCTGAGGGGGTATTCCTAACACTCACCCGGCAAACCCCGCTAAAGACAGCCGTAGATAACCTTTGGTACAACTCAGGGTGGGCCCAAACAGCGCCGCGTTCTCGGGGATACCAGTGGTCATGATGCTCAGGACTTTTAACTCACCTGCCCTTGGACCCTCTGGCTCCCTTCCGAGGCGACTTTCACTTTTCGACTTCGCAACCTGAGTTAAGCTACTAGGCTTCGCGGTCGGCAACCTCAGGCCGGCCAACTAAATGTTAGGCATGCATTCAAAATGACATAGAAGGCTCCAGGTCTCGGTCCTTAATCGACACAAACAGGGATAGATCCACACCCAAGACCTCCATGCCTTGCTGCTTCACTATCGTCATCCCACCCGGTCTCATTTCATTTCATTAACACATGGTTCACTTTCGCGATAGCAAATATAGCCAACCATGACCTGATAAAGCCCTATATCTCGCAGGTGATAGGAAATCACCCGACTTCTACCGGTCTAATTTAGCAAGGCTAAGCATAGATACGATCCTGTCTACTTAGGATTCAAGGTTCGAATTGCTGGACAAGGAGTGTTATCAATGCAGCAAGGGTTTCCAACCAACTCCTATCACGTAATGCAACAATACATATAACATGTATAGATAGATAATTGCTTTGAAAGTAGGAGGCTTATAATACTCTGGGGCTTGCCTTAACCAAAAGAAGAGAGATCGAGGTTCGGCTTCAAGAACGGTTCCCACGTCTTCTCTAGCTTCGTCGGACTGGACCTCCGGCTCCTGAACGGACTTCAACTTCAGGTTCCATGCCCAGCGGGACTTCGATCGTAACACGATTCTCAGCACACCTATTGCATGTATATGCACCCAATGAATTTCATGTATGCATCAAAGATGACATGATAATTTATGAACATGTAGGAATGATATGAAGACGGATGCAATGACATGGCAACATCATGAGCACAAAATCAAGTTATGTGGTGCTCTACTCAAATCACTTCAAGCTTAGGTGCAAATTTCCTCTCTGGTATTAACATGTTTGAACATCTCTAAGAAACCACTAAGTGCCACAAGGTTACGACTAAACACGTACATAACAAGATTCCAGAAATTTAGTATTCACAACATATTATCAACAGTAGCTAAGAAAACTCACAACTGAAGTTCTACCAATCCAAATGACTTGCAAGAGGACATTCTGGAAAGCTTATGAAATTGTCTATATTTCATTTATAAACATCTAAGCATGATTTCATCATTTACCAAATTAAAATAGCACATATACAGAATCTGTTCTAAAAGACAGAGAGCACTTCCAAAACTGAACCCAGCTTGGAACAGCTGCCATTTCTAAACTATAAGTTCAAATGCTACCAAAATTTACCAGCAACTAGTTCATGAAATTCTCAACAACTTTGCTATAGATCACCAAGCATGAAAACCTTATTAACATAGCCTAACTTAACCACCAAATCTGTCCAGAAAAGATAGATTTGTACAATTAAATATTAAGTGATGTTGGGAACATCACAAATGACCTTCCCAACTTTACTAACAGTTAGATTATGTTTAAGTAACACCAAATCAAGTCATGGCACTAGCATAATCATTTATCTAATCCCCCTTTTCTATTTATTTAGAGTGCATAAGCATAAATGGCATCACATAAAAGATGTACCTAGAAAATTCTAATAAAATTACAGAGGAAAATGAATGCTACCAAAAGGCTACCATAAAAATTTCCAATCAATTGGATGAGCAGAACTTGATATATCAAAAATAACAGATGACATGTCTATTTCTAGCATAAATAGGAAACCCTATTGAAAAGTATCAAACAACAGATTTCATATTTTTTCTAGCATCTTTCTAACATAAGAACAACACTCACCAAGTTTTACCCTTACTGGATCTATAGAAAAATTATGATTATTCACACAAGATTCATCCAAGCAAACAAGATAATTACATAACTCCACCAAACCACATCCAAATTGCATGAAACTTTAACCATAAGATATTCATGATATGAGCAGTTCACTATAAAAATTTCATGTCATTTGGAGCTTCACAGAAAAAGATATCATTTTCTCCTTTTTCCACATGAATAAAAGAGATAAATAATAACTATTTATTTCATCATAAAACATGGCACACATTATATTTTTATAATAAACTAGACATTATTTATAGCACACCAAAATTTAAAGAACCCTATTTGGACTTCTAGAACTCGAGATACAAATTTTTGAAGTTTGCACAAGAATCAAATAAATGAATAAAACGGAAAACAAAATCCTAATCTACCGAGCCGGCCCACCGGAGGCCCAACAACTGAACAGGGGAGGGGATCCCGCGCCGACAGACGGGGCCCGCCCGTCATACACACGTGGAGCAGGGGAGCTGCTCCGGCGAGCCAGAGCTCACCGACGGCGGCTCCTCCGGCGAATCCGACGGCACAGGCGCGCTCCTCACCTCATCCCGCACCACGGCAACCGGTTTTCCCCAACGCTATCGCACCCGAGCATGCTCGTCGCCGACAAGGGCGGATGACGGCGGTTCATGGCGGCGTACCGATGACACCGGCCCTGGTCCGGCCAGGTAGCGGCGGTTACAGCACCAGGGGGCATGGCGAAACCTACGAGACCGATTTACTTGATGGCGGAGTACCGGTGATGCCTGGCTGCGTGCGAGGTGCTACGGCGGGGAGAGCGCGGCGGTGCTAGCTGTCGCGTTCCGCTCTGACGAGGCTGCGATGCACGACGACGTCATTCCCATGGTGAGGCTATACCTAGGGCTAGTGCCAACAAGAAAAGGGAAGAGGGAAGAGGAAGAGAGGGGCCTAGCATTGAGCTCGTCGTGATGGCGGCCATGGCGGCCGGTGCTCCCGACGGGGTTGGAATGGCTGATTGGCCCATACCTTGGCTCGATTGCTGTGGTTAGGTGGTGCACTACAAAGAGAAAAACACAACAGCGATGTGGGGGAAGGTGGCGAGGCAATGACGCGGAGGTGAGTGCGCACGAGCTCACTGGAGCTCGCGGTGGCGATGGCGTGCCGCTGCTGCCACGCTTGCGAGCAAAGGAGAGGCAGGTCGAGTCAAATGGGAAAGATGGCAGAGAGCAACGGCGTGTCCTCCCCTTCAGCTTGCCAGCACGCTTGGTGGTGGCGGCAGGCGCGGTGCATGGTGCCCACGCGGTGGCTCGGCCCTGCCCCGGTCGGCCATCGTGGCGAGGTCAGGTTGGCCATCAGAGCTCCCCTAGCCGACTGACAGCCCGACTTTGCCCCCTAACAACTCCTAAACCAGCTCGATCTAGCGATAGGTTATATTAGCAAACTTGTAGAGCTACGTGAGATCTTCAATTTTGTCAATATGGACTTGAGCTAGCTCGGTCTAGATTAGTAACTATAGAGCCCTAAAGTGGAGCACCTTGAAACTGTTACAACATTAGGACTTAAGAAAATTTTCTAAGTGTTATAACAGCACTTCAAACTGACTTTGTGGGCCCTGTTTGAGCATGTTCTAGCCATTTTCATGAGATGGTCATATTGAGACTTTTGTTCCTTGATAAATTGGCTACAACTTTGGTAAAGGGTGCACATCCATGCAAGGTCTCTAGGTTGGACTTTCTAATCAGTCAAACAGAGGCACTCTATAGGTCACTCCAAGTCAAACCTCCCCTTAGAGGGCAAATTAGTCATTTTGGTCCACAAGAACAGGGTTCCATCAATCACCCTAAGTGTAGTTAAGGTGTATTAGACCCTAATTGACCACTCTACACAAAGGGCTACACCAACTTCTAAGTATCACATGTAATGAAACAACAAAACACTCAAATTGCTCAAATGTTGCAAGCCCAAGTTTCACATGTTTCATGACCTTGTTACATGACTTAAGCTTATCATGTTACACTAACATTATTGATATGTTGCAAGGTATGGAAAACACATGTTGCACTAACCATTTTTCATAAACACAAATTATGAAACAAGCATAATTGAGTATGTTGCATACTTATGTTTCAATGACAATGCACATGAAATGATGGTGCACATGCTCATGTCATGCTCATATGATGCACAGATGCAAGGCAAACACCTGGGGTGTTACAGCCCTCCCCCTTATAAAAATCTCGTCCCGAGATTTGAAAGTCGTACCATTTTTCATAGAAAGCGGAATAGTTGTCCTTTAATAATCCTCTCTTTCCCAAGTTGCATCACGTTCACCGTGATTACTCCAAACCACCTTGTATAATTTGACTACTCGATTTCAAGTCACCCTTTCCAGAGTATCCAGAACATATATCGGTTTCTCCTCATAAGAAAGATCGGATTTCAACTTGATGCGTCTCACTTCTACTCTTTCCTCAGGAAGACGAAGACATTTCTTCAGTTGAGATACATGGAATACCGGAAAAATAGCACCCATTTCATGAGGGAGATTGAGCTTATAGGCTACTCTTCCACTTTTCTCAATAATCCGATAAGGTCCAACATATCGAGGCTCAAGCTTTCTTTTGATCCCAAAACGCTTTACTCCTCTCATAAGGGACACCTTCAGATAGACATGGTCACCTACTTTAAACTCAATAGGTTTCCTCCTCTTATCTACTTAGCTCTTTTGTCTAGCCTGAGTAGCTGCTATATTTTTCTGTATAGCACGAACTTGCGCCTCGGCTTCTTTTACAAAGTCAATACCATAGAATCTTCATTCTCCTGGTTCCACCCAGTTCATAGGAGTTCTACACTTGCGACCATATAAAGCTTCAAAAGGAGCCATTCTAATGCTCTCTTGATAACTGTTGTTGTAAGAGAATTCAGCGAGAGGCAACCATTTCTCCTAGGAGCCATTACAAGAGATGATGCAAGCTCTAAGCATGTCTTCAAGAATCTGATTCACACGCTCAGTCTACCCCGACGTCTGTAGATGATAAGCAGAACTACGGACCAAATTAGTTCCAAGATTCTGATATAGGCGCTCCCAGAAATGAGCAGTAAACTGTGGTCCTCTGTCAGAGACAATAGACTTAGGCACTCCAGGAAGACGTACAACTTCTTGGAAGTAAATGTCAGCATATTGGTGTGGGTGATAGTTACTCTTCATGGGGATAAAGTGAGCAGACTTTGTCAAACGATCAACTATAACCCAAATAGAATCAAAACCTCTTTGGGTGGTTGGTAATCCGACGATAAAGTCTATAACAATGTCGTCCCACTTCCAACCTAGAATAGATAAAGGCTGGAGTAAACCAGGCTTCATGTGAATGGCCTTAACTCTACAACAATTATCACACCTAGCGACGTAGGCTGCAATTTCCTTCTTCATCTTGGTCCACCAATAGTATGGCTTGAGGTCCTGATACATCTTACTACTACCAGGATGGATGGACAACTTAGAAGAATGGGCTTCAGATAAGATTTGATTTCTGAGCTCTCTATCTTTTGGCACCACGAGTCTATCCTTGAACTAGAGAATTCCCTTCTCATCAATTCGAAAATGCTTAGTTTCTTGCTCTTTCATCTTTCTCTTGATGTGAAATACACCAGTATCAGTCTTTTGTAACTTAATGATTCTACTTCTCAAAGAACAATCTACAGTGATATGATGATGGATTACAACAGGATGTAAGAGATGAGACAAATGAAAATCTTCTTCTATCAGAGAGTTGCAATGAGATTTTCTACTCAAGGCATCGACAACCATATTTGCTTTACCCGGATGGTAATGCACTTGAAGGTTATAATCCTTAATCAACTCTAACCATCTTCTCTGGCGCATATTTAACTCAGGTTGAGTAAATATGTACTTAAGACTCTTATGATCTGTATAAATATTGCATATATTTCCAAGCAAATAGTGTCTCTAGATTTTCAAAGCATGGACTGCAGCAGCTAACTCCAAGTCATGAGTCGGATAGTTAACTTCATGTTTTCTTAACTGACGTGAAGCATACGCAATAACTCGGCCTTCCTGCATAAGTACGCCACCTAAACCAGTACCCAATGCATCACAATACACATTAAACGGTTTCTCAATGTCAGGTTGAGCTAATACTGGAGCTGATGTCAACAAAGTCCGTAGAGTGTGGAAAGCTTGTTCACACTCCGGAGTCCAATCAAACTTCCTATCCTTCTCAAGTAGTCGAGTCATAGGCTTAGCTATCTTAGAGAAATCTAGAACAAAACGACGATAGTAGCCAACCAATCCAAGAAAGCTCTGAACTTCATGTACTGTTGTTGTTGCCTTCCAATCCAAAACTTCATGTACCTTAGTCAGGTCTACTGAAATCCCCTCACCAGACAATACATGACCGAGGAAAGGTACCTTCTTTAACCAGAATTCACATTTGCTGAACTTGGCGTAAAGCTTATGTTCACGTAATCTGGATAAAACAATTCTCAGATGCTTAGCATGTTCTTCTTCATTTTCAGAATAGATGAGAATATCATCAATAAATATCACCACAAACTTGTCCAGCTCTCGCATGAATACTGAATTCATCAGGTACATGAAATGTGTAGGAGCATTGGTCAGACCAAAAGACATGACAAGATATTCATATAACCCGTATCTAGTAGAGAAAGCGGTCTTTGGTATGTCTTCCGGACAGATTTTAATTTGGTGATAACCAGATCTCAGATCAATCTTTGAGAATACCTTTGCTTTAGACAACTGATCAAACAAGATATCAATACGAGACAACGGATACTTGTTCTTGATAGTGACTGCATTGAGTGGTCGATAGTCTACACACATACGCAGAGACTGGTCCTTCTTCTTCACAAAGATAGCAGGACAACCCCACGGAGAAGAACTAGGACGGATCAGCCCTTTCTGTAAAAGGTCACTAAGTTGGGTCTTGAGTTCAGCTAACTCATTCGGTGGCATTCTATACGGTCTTTTGGAAATTGGTGCGGTACCCGGAATTAACTCAATCTTAAACTCTACATCACG
The DNA here is from genome assembly GCA_038087645.1 of Saccharum hybrid cultivar R570. Lineage (NCBI taxonomy): Eukaryota > Viridiplantae > Streptophyta > Magnoliopsida > Poales > Poaceae > Saccharum > Saccharum hybrid cultivar. Next base: position 26,012,875 of record JAQSUU010000066.1, on the reverse strand, counting down.
ATCTGGAGGTAATCCTGGCAATTCATCGGAAAAAACATCTGGAAATTCACACACTACCGGAACTTCTGCAATCTCTTTTGCTTTTGCTATCATAGCGTTAACTGTAGTCTGAGGACTAACGTCTCTAGGAAGTTGCACTAGAAAAGCTTGTTGATCTTTTGGATCCCTCAACATAACCACTCTCGTAGAGGTATCGATCAGAACACCGTTTCCACTCATCCACTTCATACCTAAAATTACATCTAGGCCCAAACCAAGTAATACCACAAGATCTAGATCATACAGACGTCCTTCTATCTCGATCTTTGCTCCTAAGACCAACTGGTTGGTTGAAATATTATTTCTGGCAGCACTAATATTATAACCACTATTATCTAAAGTAACGACCTTCATACCATGCTTGGCTGCAAACGTTGAACTGATAAAAGAGTGGGAAGCACCTGAATCAAACAACACAATTGCAGGATATTGGTTTACTAAAAATGCACCGGCAGTGATAATCTCACCCGTAGGGATATATTCCACTGTGGTGTATCGAACCCATCCTTTACACACATCTGCCTTATTATCATTTGATTTCTTCTGTGGAACAGGATAATCTTTGGCCCAATGACCTGACATCTTGCAATTCCAACATGGCCGGTTACTTGGCGGTGCCTTAGGCTTTCCTTTCTTAATACTGCTCCTCTTGACCAGATTCTGTTTCTGATATGGGTGATATCTGGTAGATATGCCAGGCGAATAATACTGAGGTGTAATCACCACAAGAGTATGGGTCGTAGGTGCATTAGATTCATGAGATTTCTCGTGGCTCTTAGAAGCAACATATACATCATTACAGTTCTCTTGAAGGATAGTATCACTGACAAACTCGTTGAAAGTGGCACACTTGCTATTGCACATGGCCTTCATCAATTTGGGACACAGCCCTCTTTTAAAACTTGCGATCTTCTTAACCTCCGTATTAACAAATTTCGGAGCATATCTTGATAAGTTGATGAAAGCATGCAGATATTCTATTACGCTTTTGTCTCCTTGGGTGAGCTTCATAAACTCGGTGTGCTTGATTGCCATGAGGCCAGCAGGAACGTAATGTCCCCGAAATGCTTCCTTGAACTGATCCCAAACTACTTCCATATTCTTAGGCAAGGTATTCTGATGGTGACACCACCAAACACCTACAGGTCCTTGCAACTGTTGCGAAGCATATTTTGTTTTCATATCATCTGCCACCTTGAGCACACGGAACTTCTGTTCGATAGTGTTCAACCATTCATCTGCTTGAAGTTTTTCTTCTGCTTCTCGAAAAATAGGAGGCTCAGTATCTAAGAAATCTTTATAGTTGTTGTACTGGGCAGGCTCAGGTTCCTGATGGACATGGTTTCTAACACTCTCGTCCAGGGCACGCTGACTTTCGGCAAGCATTTGCAGCAACTCAGTAGAAGTAGGTTGCGAAGGAGACGATGGCGGTTCTGTATTGCCACGACTCCGACTGCTAGAGCGAAGCTGACGAGACATCTGCAAGTAGGTGAAACTAGTAAGCGTTGATGACGTCGGAAAGCTGCTGACGAATTATATAGGCAATGATGAAGAGGTTGTAACCAACTATCCAAAATCCAATCTTAAAAGAAGGAAATCTCTTGATTTGAGGTACTGATCTTCTGACAAGATAGGGAATGACATCCAAGGGAAAGGTTCACGAGAAGATATCACAATGGTGTAGCTCCATAATGGATCATGACTAGCAATCCCTGATACCTGCGCGTGCCGAGCAGCACAACCTTGTGTCGCGCGCCATAGGAGGCTCCCGGTTTCGTCGCGGCACCATCGTGGCGAGGTCAGGTTGGCCATCAGAGCTCCCCTAGCCGACTGACAGCCCGACTTTGCCCCCTAACAACTCCTAAACCAGCTCGATTTAGCGATAGGTTATATTAGCAAACTTGTAGAGCTATGTGAGATCTCCAATTTTGTCAATATGGACTTGAGCTAGTTCGGCCTAGATTAGTAACTACAGAGCCCTAAAGTAGAGCACCTTGAAATTGTTACAGCATTAGGACTTAGGAAAATTTTCTAAGTGTTATAACAGCACTTCAAACTGACTTGTGGGCCCTGTTTGAGCATGTTCTAGCCATTTTCATGAGATGGTCATATTGAGACTTTTGTTCCTTGATAAATTAGCTACAACTTTGGTAAAGGGTGCACATCCATGCAAGGTCTCTAGGTTGGACTTTCTAATCAGTCAAACAGAGGCACTCTATAGGTCACTCCAAGTCAAACCTCCCCTTAGAGGGCAAATTAGTCATTTTGGTCCACAAGAACAGGGTTCCATCAATCACCCTAAGTGTAGTTAAGGTGTATTAGACCCTAATTGACCACTCTACACAAGGGCTATGCCAACTTCTAACTATCACATGTAATGAAACAACAAAACACTCAAATTGCTCAAATGTTGCAAGCCCAAGTTTCACATGTTTCATGACCTTGTTACAAGACTTAAGCTTATCATGTTACACTAACATTATTGATATGTTGCAAGGTATGGAAAACACATGTTGCGCTAACCATTTTTCATAAACACAAATTATGAAACAAGCATAATTGAGTATGTTGCATACTTATGTTTCAATGACAATGCACATGAAATGATGGTGCACATGCTCATGTCATGCTCATATGATGCACAGATGCAAGGCAAACACCTGGGGTGTTACAACCTCCTAGCCCCGGTCTGGCCATCAAAGCGGTTATCGAGCTCCTCAACGCGCCTGGCATGGTGGCTGCCGCCCACTAGAGTGTCACGCAATGATAAATTGCAAGCGTATGTTTCAAGTGTTTCTAATGTTTCAGAGGTATGTTGTATATGTTTCAAATGGATATTGTAAAAGTAGATCGGGATATTGCATATGTTGCAATGCTATACACGTATGTTGCAAACCATCTGTTTCATATGTTTTTTAAACGTAAGTTGCAAGTGTGTTTTATATAGATGTTGCATATGGTTCACACATATGTTTGCAAGTATTTCATCTAGATGTTGCATACGCTTGCAATGACTTTTAAGTGTTTTCAAGTGTTTTGCAAGTATTTCTGATGTATGTTGCAAGTGTTTCATCTGTTTCGGACATATGTTGTAAATGTTTCATCTGGATGTTGCAAAAGTAGATTGGGTGTTGCACATGTTGCAATGCGCATGAGAAATGGGGCGTCGACGTCCGAATGGCATGGCCCCATGTGGACGCGCGAAACATAGGTGCGTGCGGGGGCGTGTTGGGGCGAGCGTGGCCGTGGAGTGCAGGCACAAGCACAAGAAACATAGTGCAGTGCTGGTGCGCGGGCGTGGAGTGCAGGCACAAGCACAAGAAACAGAGTGCAGTGCGGATGTGCGGGAGTCCGTCCGGACGTCCAAGAGGTAGCACTACCGTTTCAAAAAATCGAATGTGTTGTCACTCCTTGTGCTGGAACATGTCTACTTTATAAACTTTCACCCTTCAAAATATAAACTCCTCTCAATACCGCTGGAGGCACGGTTGATGCAGCACGGACGGCAATGACCTCATCCATGGACTCTACAATAATAATATTTATGAAAAGATAATAAAGAAATGAAAATAGTAGTAGTTGTTCCTTTCTACGACATGTAAAGTTATTGTTCAAATAGCGATAAATCAAATTTTAATTTGCTTTGGTCCCATGTGAATCTGTTTCGTGAGTTAAGTTGGTACCATTACAGGGAATCGTGTGTGATCACCAGAGCTGATTCTCTGCTGAATCTAGCAGGAGCTCTAATCGTTCTGTGAAGTGATTCTCCGGAATGAATTAAGAAGCCAAGAGCTGAAGAAATAGCTTTTTCTTGTTACGTGAAGTGATTCTCCATCGTGAATCTAAGAGTTTACGTTAAAGAATCAAAGAGAATGACTTTTAGCCACAGAATAACTTCTATTAGAGAATCAACTTCTATAATGAATTAGAATTAGCTCTGTCGCCCTAAAAATTCTGCGATGGCGTCCACCCACTGACCCACCTGCGCCTATCTGTGAAGTGTCTCCAATCGATAAATTCATTTTTTTAACAACAGATGAATCTGTCGCACTGCCGCCCACTTTTTTTTTCCCCGCAAACACGCAGACTTGCGCGTTTTCCGTTAAGAGAGATTGAAGCATAGATACAGAGATGCAGCAGTATGAGCATGTCGATCAAGCACCTACCACGGTTACAACACCTCACAGTATGAGCATTACATAATGAACATTGGTGCGACTAGTAGCGTTGAAGGGGACCACCAGTTCGCCCAAAGGTGCAGCAGGGCGGCGAGGCCCACATTCCCTTCTGCAATCCACGCGTTCCCTTCGTCGACTTGGGTCCAAACCGACACCGCTCATCTCCTCGGTCTCTCTGCCTTCTCTTAACCTGTTCGTCTGCCATCGTCAGTCTAATAAAAAGCTGTGGAAGCGTGGTAGAAACTAAAAAAATATATACTCTTTACCAAATATTGAAGAACGAAGCGATCCTTTCAACCTATTTTTCATTTCTTATACTATTCTTTCTTTGGTCCGTACAAGTTCGTATTTTGGTATTAGACCCTGTGGAGAGGCAGAGTTATCGCGTACTTGCGTCAGCTACCTGGAAAACTGCTTATTTATGCGCGCGCAAAGGAAGTATATTCCACTGTTAGGTGGGCCAGCCAAGTCGGGCTGCACTGGGTCTACATCTGAATACCGTTTGAGATTTGCGGGAACTGGACAGCTGGAGTTTTTATTCGAACTAAAAAAATACTTGGCTGGAGTTCAGAAGATTTTGTGACTATTTTGCCGGAGGATAATTCCCTGGCTTTTTAATAGGCTTGTGATGTTATCGGATTCATCTCAATCCACTTGTGTTGTTGAACATGTCGAATCTTTGGAGCAGAATATTCGCCAACAAAAAGTTGACATATTTAACAACTGAGTGTTGCAGAAATACGTATGTTGCGATGGATTTATGATGACACAAGAATAGACCGAGTTCGGAATGATGATATACGTGATCGCCTAGTAATAGCGCACCAATTGAAGAAAAGCTTGTCCAACATCGGTTGAGGTGGTTTGGCCATGTCACCAGTGCACTGTGGAGTCCTAAGCCAAACTAATAATGCGAGGAGAGGTAGAAGAAGACCGAAATTAACATGAAGAGGCAATATAAAGAGATTTGAATGCTTGGGATACATCTAGAGATCTATGTTTGAATAGAAGTGCTTAGAAAACAGCTATTGAAGTGCCTGAATCGTGACTAGAGGCTCTTGATGGGTTTCAACTCTACCCTACCCTAACTTACTTGGGACTGATAGGCTCTGTTGTTGTAGGCCTTAAGTGAATCCTCAGCGATTTGCAAATTGTCTTTTGCCGTTGTTTGCTTTAGCCTTGCCTACAAGCTGACTGCCTTTACTTCTGTGTAGCTAGCTGTAAGATTATGTATCGGATCAGTGTTGCTGCTGGGTATCGGGTTAGTGTTGCTGCATTGGGGGTATCTGCTGCAAGTGTTCTTCTAATGACGCAGGAATTGTAACTACACCCAAGAGAGATTTTGGCTTTGCGACTGCGATCGAACCTAAGAAAAAGTTGATTGCCTCAGGCGAAGACTACTCTGCCTCGTAGGGTAGGGTGTATGAGTTACTGTAAGAGTAGTCATGTTCCAGGTTCATTGAACCTGTGTAATCCGTATAACTTGGTTGACTCAATGTATATGGTAGTTAGGATAGATAGGGATGAGATCTGTTGTAATCCCGTGATTTCTGTACTTGCCACACCGGGGGCTTTACCCGTGCATATAACACGCAACCGAGAGCCGGCCCTGGAGGTCATCTCGTTCCTCCACTTTCCTTTACATGGTATCAAAGCCTAATCTCCACACGGATTAGATCGATCCTCCATGGTGGTTCCCTCCGACGCCGCCGCCATGTTCTCCTTCGGATTTCTCCCGCCGGTGACGGAGAAACTCACCCGCGGCAACTACAATATGTGGCTGGCTCAGGTCACGTCCATGGACGAGGTCACCTGGGCAGCCTAGCCGGAGGGCGCACAAAGCGTCGTCGGTGGGCAGACGTTGACGGCGAGGAGTCCGATGACGACCACCCCGCCAGCTACCTGGAGGATCTCGTCGCCCGGTGAAGCCATCCCCACCGCGCGTGCAGACTTGTTCAAGCGTGATTTTGGGGCATGGTGAAGCAGAGGCTGGCCAACGGGGTCCTGGGCAAAGGCAGGGGAAACGCAGACGGCCGCGCCCACAATTGGTATGCGGACTACCTGCTAAGCCAGTGGATGGCCGCATCCCTGCCCACCAGCGCGTTGGCCTCTACGGACGGGTCTCCCCCCCAGCACCGACGGGTGGCGGGAGATCCTCGGACGGCAGGAGGTGCGACCTGCGGCCATCTCAGCTGAACCTCGCCATGACATAGAGCAACCTCTGCAGACCCGCAAGGTACCCGCGGAGCTTCACGGCAGATGCTTCAACTGCTTGTCCTACTCGCACTGGGTAGCGACTTGCCGGTTGCCACCGCGTTGCCTGTGCTGCCACGGCTTCCACCACCTCGCCAGGGACTACAAGTGGCCCAGGCATGCTACAGCATCGGCGGCGAAGGGTGGCAGCCGACCGTGCCACCTCGCTCGTGGCGACATCTCGCTGGCCTCATAGCACGACGGTGGCGAATCCGGAGTAAGCCGGTGAGGGACGTTAGCTTGGGCGCGCTGACCGACTACGACGACAACGCGCTACCATTGCTACTGCTGCACGTTGCTTCCCCGCTACTGAGCCAGATCTGTTGGCGTTGGAGCTGTGCGCGTGCTTGTGGCCTCCTGCGTGGGTCGACCCAAAGCTGGAGGAGATTGCCACCTCGCTCATCGCGAGCCCCCACTAGCAGCACCAGCGCCTGGGTGCTCGACTGCTCTGCCGGCCACCCCTCAGGGACCACCACAAGTCTCGCTGCCTCGGGGGAGACAGCCTGGCATCGTGGATGCCGAGGCACGCCTTGACCCAGCACTCGTCAGGGTTGCCACCCCGGGAGATGCGATGGCCATGGCTACCGTGGACAACACCAACCGCACTCCATCCCCTCATTTGACCTCTGCTGACAGACGCCTCAAGCGCTTCACTGAGCGAGTCAATAAGGCGACTCTTGGAGCTGCCCAGAGATGATACGATCCATGGTGGACGTGCACCGCCCACACTCCTGAAGAGAAAGCGGATAGCGGCACAGAGCCTGACACATATCCCGGCTTCCAAGCGAGGTGAGCACCTTGTCTTGAAGCATATAGGACTAACCAGCGGGATGTCGTCTCAATCCACATCGGCCATGATGAAGGTGTACGAAGAAATATGGTGACCCAAGTAATATGTAGGTGCTTCGTGAGTTGTTCCCGCTGGACGACGACGTGAGTGCGTGCAAGCAGCACAGCCGTCGCTCGGCAGCCCGGGCATAGGCCTAGCCGGCGCCGCAATTCGGGTTGACCAGTGTCCAATGTAACGGTATAGATTTCAGTGTAACGGTATGGATTTCAGTTCACTAGGGTGGGTCTGAGCGTCCATGTACAACTCTTTTGATCCCCTGGGGCGCCGTTAAGGCATGTTGTGTTAAACTTTTTTCCGCCTTGATACAAAGACGTGCAAACCTTTTGCGTGATCAAGAAAAAAGATTTGCCGGAACTAGGCGGCTGGAGTTTTTTTCATTCCAACTTAAAAAAAATAAGAACTCGGCTGGAGTTCTAGAGATTTTGTGACTGGTTTGCAAGGGGGTAATTCCCCCAGATTCTTAATAAGTAAATCCTCAGCGATTTGCGAAGTGTCTTTTGCCGTTGTCTGCTTTAGCCTTTTGTGCAAGCTGACTGCTTTTACTTGTGTAGAGCTAGCCGTAGGATTATGTATGGTATTGGTGTTGCTGCTGGGTGTCGTTGGGGGTATTTGCTGCAACTACATCCAAGAGAGGTTGTGGTTTTGGGACTGCGATCGAACCTAAGAAAAGGTCAACTGCCTCAGGCATAGACTACTCTGCCTCGTAGGGTGTATGAGTTTCTGTAGCCAAAATCTTGTCTATCACTTGGCTGGGAGCAAGGTCACTAGTTTCTGCAGCCGGTGTGCCACAATGGGATTGAAAGTTCTGTTGCTCTCTAATGCCTTCTCGAATTCTACTTAGTGAGGTTAGGTTGGTTGTGTGGCAAGGAGTATTTGATTTGGCCCTTCATCTAAAATGTGTGCCGGCAAGCAGCTGGTTTTAATTTGTACTTCATTTGGCAACGTTGAATTAAGTAAAATAATTGAAGGAGCAGCGCGAGAAGGGCTACTACATGATATATCCTTCAACCAGAAGTTTTTTTCCTACCTCCTCCACGCTTTGTCTACTGTTCAACACTGTTCATGACATCGGCATTCACTGTTCACTTTCGATTTTTTTGCTCAGTCAAATTTAAAATATTTTCCCCACTGTTCATCGCGGGTGCGGCGGCGACGCGCCCAACCGTGCTAGTATCTATCAAAAAGGAAGATTTAGGACAGAAGGTGCTCACAAGCATGCTATGCAGCGGGTCACATCCCTTGTCACTGGCTCCTGCCTTCTGTCAATGAGCACCATGACCACCCTCAATGTATATATCCATCAGCATTCCGCTGTGCTGCAAGAAGCCACTCAGAGTCAAGGAAAGAAAGAGACAAAATAAATAAATATCTATTCTAAAGCTCATAAAACTTTTTAGTTTCACGATGCAACAATGAAATCGCACAAACCTTCGTGGTATTGGGGCAGATCACTATTCAGAAATACATGTGTCGCCTATACACCCAATCCTTGCACCCTGGTATAGCATGTATCCAAGATTTTGGGTCCCGAAGTTTAGGTCCTGGAGATGCCAACAGTGTGAGAGTGGCATAAATTAATTGCGTCGATGCCAACACAAATAATCATATAAACTCACGTCAAGGGTTACCAGCCAAAATTCAGAGCTACCGTACATGTTTGCACACATGGATTCTAATTTTGGCTGTGTTTTTCTACGTCCAATACGCAATCAGCGGAATCAACGAATTCTGATATTTTTGGTATGGAATTCCACTTTAATTAAATTGAATAGATATTTTTTTATAATGAATTACCAACACGAAAGTCAAGTCCTAATGTGATGTTTCATCACCTCACTCGGTATTCTACTGGTGTAAAGTTCATTTTCTACATAATTTTAATATTAAAATAAATCAGTTTTGTAATATGAAATATGATTAATTGAATCAACCTGAATAAATCAGGTGCAGAAACGTTAAATTCTGATATTTTCAGTGATGGTTCATCAGGTCACTCACTATTCCCTGTGGTGAGCATGAAACAAAATTAAAATTCGTTTAGAAAGTATTTGTATTCAAGGACGTACACATACTTTTGCACTGAAATAAAACAAAACACTGAACAGGGGATTGTGAGTTCCAACGAAAAAAATGCAAACTCTTCACTGACCTATGTTCACAACGAAAAATGCAAACTCGATATCGAATTGTACTAATATCCATCTCCAGCAATAGAAGGAAGTGAAAGAAGAAGTTGAGGGAATGGATGGTTACCTTCACTAGGATCGATTGATCGAACATGTGACAAGTCTTTATATTCAAGGCTGTCAAGCCTTTGTGGGAGATGTTCATAAAGAGGCTTCATATTTATGGCAGGGCAGTATTCGACGAGAACACTGGTAAAAGCAGAGCAACTCCCAAGACTGCCAGGTAAGGATGTTAGACGTTTGCATGTAATGAGTCCGAATTCTTTTAATGCGGGCATGTTGCCCCCACTCTGGAGATTCCAACTTGTTGCAGCACCTAATACCCACATCCACGAGCGCATCCAAATGCCCTGATATGGAACGAAGCTCTCGGCAGTGATAAACTGATAACACTTTGAGAGATGGTGGTATATTTGGAAGTGTTGCTAACTTACCAGAGCCGCGTATATATAGAGTCCCTAGGCAAGGTAAAAATTTAGTACTTTTGCCGTTGTCTGCTTTATTCTTAATAAGTAAATCCTCAGCGATTTGCAAAGTGTCTTTTGCCGTTGTCTGCTTTATTCTTTTCTCCAGGCTGACTGCTTTTACTTCTGTAGAGCTAGCTGTAGGATTATGTATCGTATTGGTGTTGCTGCTGGGTGTCGTTGGGTGTATTTGCTGCAACTACATCCAAGAGAGGTTGTGGTTTTGGGACTGCCATCGAACCTAAGAAAAGGTTGATTGCCTCCGGTGCCTCATAGGGTGTATGAGTTTCTGCAGCCAAAATCTTGTCTATCACTTGGCTGGGAGCAAGGTCACTAGTTTCTGCAGCTGGTGTGCCAGAATGGGATTGAATGTTCTGTGGCTCTAATGCCTTCTCGAATTCTATTTGGTGAGGTAAGGTTGGTTGTGTGGCAAGGAGTATCTGATTTTGCCCTTCATCTAAAATGTGTGGCAGCAAGCAGCTAGTTTTAATTTGTACTTCATTTGGCAGCGTTGAATTAAGTAAAAGAATTGACTCTTCTTCTACTGAAGGAGCAGCGCGAGAAGGGATACTACATATCTACAAAAAAGGAAGATTCAGGACAGAAGTTGCTCACAAGCATGCTGTGCAGCGGGTCACGTCCCTTGTCACTGGCTCCTCCCTTGTTGTTCATGTCTGCAACTCTCCCAGCAGGCAGCAGCACCACGACCACCCTCAAATCAGCAGTGCTACAAGAAGCCACTCAAAGTAAACGAAAGAAAGAGATAAAATAAATAAATAACTATTCTAGAGCTCATAAAACTTGTTAGTTTCATGATGCAACAATAAAATCCCACAAACCTTCATGGTATGAGCCAGATCTCTATACAGACTTCATGTGTCGCGCTTGCACCCTGGGATAGCATATATCCAAGATTTTGGCTCCCGAAGTTTAGGTCCTGGAGATGGGAACAGTGTGAGAATGGCATAAGTTAATTGCATCGATGCCAATGCAAATAATCATATAAACTCACGTCAAGGTTAACAGTAGGGGATCAAACCCCTCCTGATTCATAAAAAAAAACTCACGTCAAGGGTTACCAGCCAATTCAGAGCTACCGTACATGTTTGCACACATGGATTCTAATTCTGGTTGTGTTTTTTACGGTCCAAGACGCAATCAGCGGAATCAACGAATTCTGGTATTTTTGGTATGGAATTCTAGTATTATTAAATTGAATAAATAAGTTTTATAATGAATTACCAACACAAAAGTCTAATGTGATGTTTCATCACGTCACTGGGTATTCTACTGGTGCAAAGTTCGATTTCTACTTAATTTTAATTAAAATATAAATCAGTTCTGTAATATGAAATATGACGAATTAAATTAACTTCAATAAATCAGGTTGGGAAATGTTAAATTCTGGTATTTTCAGTGTGGAATTCCAGTTTACTCAAATTGAATAAATAAGTTTCACGATCAGCATCATAAAAGTCTCCTACTGTGATGGTTCATCAGGTCACTCACTATTCCATTGGTGCAAGCGCCAGAATTTTTGTGGGACCCATATGTTGGGTTGTTTAAATTCCTATAAAGTTTCGAGACCGGAAAACATTATACCGGTCATGATTGGAAACACCAGAATTCGCGAATTTGATCTAGAATATCACTGAAACCGAAACAAAATATATGCTTCTGCACAGAAACAAAATAAACACAGAAGAACTAGTTTGAGGATCAACCGAGGTTAGGTTAGGCGGCCTAATACATAGAGCAAATCTATCTACCTTTCCGACCTAACAATACAAGTTCATCTCCAAACAGTGAGAAAATCAGTTGAAAATCTTGGGACTCAACCATCTCCCCCAATCGTTAAAAGAAAATTAACCCGTTTAAAAATTATTTGTATTCAAGGACGTACACATACTTTTGCACTGAAATAATAACAGGACACTGGGCTGAACAGGGGTTTTTGGGTGCAGTACCATGTTCCATTGGGATTGCCTTATATGAGAAAGAAACTCTTTACTGACCTATGTTCACAAGAAAAAAGAAATGCAAACTCGATATAGAATTGTAATAACCATCTGCAAAAATAGAAGGAAGTGAAAGAAACAGAAGATGAGGGAATGAATGGATGGTTACCTTCCCTAGGATCGCTTGATCGAGCATGTGACAAGACTTTATATTCAAGGCTGTCAAGCCTTTGTGGCAGATGTTCATAAAGAGGCTTCATATTTATGGCAGGGCAGTATTTGACGAGAACCCTGATAAGAGCAGAGTAACTCCCAAGATTGCCAGGTAAGGTTGTTAGACGTTTGCATCTAAGGAGTCCGAAGTCTTTTAATGCGGGCATGTTGCCCCACTCTGGCGATTCCAACTTGTTGCAGGACCCAATACCCACATCCACAAGCGCATCCAAATTCCCTGATATGGAACGAAGCTGTGGGCAGTGATAAACTGATAACTCTTTGAGAGATGGTGGTATATTTGGAAGTGTTGCTAACTTATCAGAGGCGCGTATACATAGAGTCTCTAGGCAAGGTAAAAATTTAGTACTTCCTTGCAATTGCTCTGGCGCTGCTGTGAGGTCGTTGCCATGCTCCACCAGTACACTCATCGGCTCTGTAAAATCTTTTCCCCACATGAACTCAAAACTACAACACCCATCAATACGGATATGTGTAATGGATCGAGGAAGGACGAACAGCTCGGTTAAGCTATGACATCCGTGTATTTCTAGTTTCTTTAGCTGTGGCAGCAGCTCATCCCTTGCTCGTGTTGCTACACCATTCACTTGTGCACGGCCAGTTAGATTAGAGCACCAACCAAGTTCTAATTTCGTTAAGGATACCAAGCTAAGGAACTCTTCCTCTGGCCAGTACATGACAGAACTGCAACCACAAATCTCCAGTGCTTGAAGTTGTCCAAACCATTTCCAAATACCAACAATATGTCGTGATGGACTTGAGGCAAATAAAAAGCTGCAGCCAGTAATATTCATTTCTGCAATTGATAATTCCTGATTCTGATCAAGATCCAACGCTGCTTCTGTGTCTCTTACATGCAATTCCAACACAGACAATGAAGACATGCATCTGGATGAAATTAATGAGAGGGACAGCTGTGCCTTGTCTTCTCTTATCTTGATCTCCTTGATCATCGGTGCTTCAGGTAGACTTGTCAATTTTGGACAATCCTCAATACAAATCTTCTCAAGGACAGGAAAGGTTACTTGGTCCCCCTTTACTTCGGTTGCCACCCATCTCTCCAGGCTCTTCAGATTACACAACTCGAGTTCTTTTAATGCTGAAAATTCCATGAATGCTATGTTTCTGCACAAGCTCCGCAGTTTATACAGCCTTTTCAGGTGAAGGACTTGAAGAACTCTCATATGAGAGAATTCAGGGAAGTCTTCACACATTGTACAGCCAATTAGATGGAGCTCTGTCAATTTCTGCTGAAACGAACCAAGATCTTTCACCCATGTCGGTATATTGCAACCTTTGTAGTTTACTATCCTTAGCATCTCCATCCCACCAGGAGGTTTAAGAGCATCTAGCACCTTGCTGTGACAATCTGATATTAATTCCACATCATCCTCACTATTCCATTTCAGAGATAAGTGTGTAAGTTTCTCTTTAGTTCCAAGACTGGCAGCTTTCACATGCTCTTCAGTTGCATTTTCAAGGCCATTTAAATCTAGTTCACCGCTGAGATTTAAGTGTTGGAGTTCACCAACAGTGCTGCAACTGGAGCTGGAACCCACCACAAAATATGTTAAAGTCTGTAGAGAAGTTACTTGTCCAAGGTCAGGAGGCATGCATTCTAATGATGTGCATCCATTGGTGTAGAGATGCCGGAGGCTTCTCATATATTTCATATTATTTGGAAGCCGGCAAAGAGACCGACAATGAGAAACATCCATGGTCAATAAATTATATAGTAAATATATTTCTTGAGGAAGTTCTTCAATCCAGTTGCTTGACAAGTTAAGATACCTTAGGTGCTGCAAGTGCCTTGGCTTAATTGGAAGTTTTTCCAGTCGACACAGCTGCATTGCCCGTAAGGAATTGTACTTCGATAAATGTGGTGCTGACTCATAATAAATCCACGGATGTGAATATAACAATGTTTGTAGTGTTGAAGAATGCTTCTTCAGAAAATCATCCAAACGAGTGCCAGGTTGTTGGTATGATATAAACATGTGGCGAGCAGGCTTGGACAATGACATCACATTGGCCCTATCAACTATGGTTGCACATTCTTTTCCCATGATCGAGAAAGCCACATCGTGCATAAGATCATGCATCCTGCATATTTTTCCACCACGGAGCTGTTTTCGTCTTCCATAGTGATCAATCGGTGGTGGGGTTTGCTTCACATCTTGAAAGAAAGATCTCCAAGCTAGTTGGTTAAAAATTTCTTTACCTATCAAGTCAGGATTATCTTCAGCTTGCAAGGGTATGAGGTCGTGAGCCATCCATAATTGGATCAATCTCTCCACATCAATCTCATAATCTTTGGGAAACACAGCACAGAATGCAAAGCATTGCTTCATGTCTGACGGCAGGTCATCGTAGCTGAGCTTCAGTATAGGAAAAATCTCTGTCCTCTCATCGCAAATGTTGCTTTTAGCTAACATATCCTTCCAGTCTTGTATGCTGGTCTTGGTACTCAACATTGAGCCAAATGCTTTGGCTGCCAATGGAGAACCAACACATCTGTCGACAATCTTATCAACAACCACATCTAGCTCGTCACCGCTTGGCTTTTGCACACTGAATGCTCTGTTTTGGACTATTTCCTTTATATACTTGTCACCCAACTTTTGAAGGTTATATGCTCCAGGTGCACCCATGCTCATAACTCGAGCTACTTCTGCATCACGAGTTGTTGTCAGTATTGCGCTGCCCCTGTCACCTTGCTTAAGGCATGTCACCAGTGTTCCCCACTTATCAGGATCCCGATTCCAGACATCATCCAACACAATAAGATACCTCTTCCCACTCAATTCTTTCCGGAGGTCCTGCAATGCTTTCTCACGATCTTCCTCATGTCTCTGGCAGATTTTGATTGCAATGTTAGCAATGTCAAAATCCTCTGACACACAACACCACCTCCGGAGACTGAAATGCTTCTCAATTTCAGGGTCATTGTAAATGAGCTGCACAAAAGTAGTCTTGCCCAGACCGCCCATTCCAATGATAGGAAGCACCATGGGAACCCCCCACTACCATGACCATCTTGCTCAAGCAATATCTTTACAATCTTGGTCTTCTCCTCACTTCTGGATCTGCTGACAATGTCCATATCAGAGTCAACCATTATGCTATCAGTCTGCCGCCACCGCCACTGCACCGATGGCGGCACTGGCACCTGCTGCCTCTGTGTGAAGTTGAAATCATTCATCTCTTTCACAAGGACCTCTATCTTCTGCACAATCTTGTGCAGCTTCTTGCTCATCCTGTAACGAAACACGATGGGGTTACGAGCAGGGAAGAGGCTTACGACATCCATCCCGAGCTTGACGTAGTGCCCCTTTTTTCTTAGCGTCACGCCGGAGCAATTCATACTTGAACTCGTCGAAGACGTCGATCCCCTCATAGGACCCCTTCTTGATTGCATCGAGCCAAGCACCGACTCCTGGTCGGCTAGCCCCCTTCTCCGCATCTTCAATGACGTCAAGGATGGCCGGGAGCCTGCGCGCCAGGATCTCGCGCTGCTCCTCCATGCCTTGCATCACCTTGTACTGATCCAGAAGGTAGCTGGACGCCTTCTCCTTCAGCAATTTGACCAGCGGCCCGACCACCAACTCAGCCATTGTTGCTCTCGCAGCTCACCAGCAGAGCGCACGCACAGCTAGCACACAAGGAAAGGTGGAGTGTTTATGCCTTCATTAGGGAACAAATTAACCGGTCCCAACTAATTAAAGAATGCTTGTGCCTTCTGAGGACAAGGACAAGTGGGTTTGGCTTCCGAGTGAGTGAACCAATTAATAATAATATGCAGTCCAGAAGACTGTCACATGCATGGTCTACTTTGTCTGGGAAGAAACATACTATGTTTATGAACCCAAAAAAAAAATGTGACAATGGCAACTGCTGCTAATGGGAGGTTTTTTCTATGGCATGAACTAATAATTTCAAGTTGCAATCAAATTTTAGATACGAAGAATAAATCAACTACTGCTGATGATTTGGGATCGAAAACCATCATCAGTGTTTGAGATAAAGTGCAATTTATGAATCATAACCTTTGATCTTTAAATTTAGCGGGTGTGGCGTCTGGCCTATGGCGTGCATGTGCATGTGAACATAGAAAGATGCCCTGCATGTGCATGTGAACATAGAAAGATGCCCCGGTTTGGAAGGAATACTCTAAATAAAAGCTCCATTTTGGAATTCAAAATAAACAAATAAAGTATACTTAATTTATTCTTGGTACTGCTCCACATTATCAGCTTGCCCTTTGATCAATTTCGAAGTGGGAAGCTGTCAGCAATCGTGGAGAAGGCCAAGCTGTGACCGGCGATGAGGACACGCACGGTAACAGCAACGAAGATGGGCCAAGGCGTGGTACCAGGGAGCGTCGGCCCAACATGAGGACCCAAGGCCCAGAGTGGGCGTGAAGAAGATGCGAGCTGCCGGAGAGCCGTAGCCATCTAGTATAAGTTCCGTCAGCCAGTGAGGGGAAAAATTAAGAAAAGATATGAATAAACTTCTGTAATCTAGCACTCTTCTGTTCTATGTTCGTCCGAATCCGAACTATCCTTGCTTGCTGCTCCTGGTTCTACTCCATCTATATGTTGGTACTAACATCTGGTATCAGGTTTTCTCGGTCCGTTCCCTCTTCCGCCTCTGATTTCTTCCGCCTCTGATTCCTCGATCCGCATCTCTGATTCGTCGATCCGTTGAGCACAGGTAATAGTCCCGGGTTGTAGAGATTGAATCGATCCAATTCGGTTCTAATCTCCGTAATTCCCAGACACACCAGTGTTCTGGATCGCCGTTTGCGCTGGCTCAACGCCCGCCGCCACTGCCGCCGTTGCCGCCACACCCGCACTTCACTCGCTTCGCACGGAGCCGAGGCGCCATGAAACCTGAATTGAAGATGCTCCTTGACGAGATGAACCGCCTCTTCTCCGGGCAGAAGAACCAGATTGAGTCCCGGTTCGCTGAGGCCGACTGCAAGCTCGACCTCCGCTTCACCGACAGCAACGCAAGCTCGAGCAGCAGTTCGCGACCGTCAATGATTCCATCACCAAATGCATCAACGAGGTCGACGACGCATTTAACAAGCGATTCTCCGATTTGGACCTCGATTGGGAACGCCGCATCACCGATTCAGAGGTTCGCCAGCTCTCGCTCATCACCGAATCAGAGAAGCATCAAGACGACCGCATCGACATCATCACGAAGGCGGCTGGCGACTTGCAGCGCTGGCGCCAGGAGTTTGAGGGCACGGTACATGATCTCAAGCTCAAGGTGGACAAGCTCACTCGCTACTGGGATCGATCGGTCCTCGACAACGCTACAGCGTCGACAGGCCTGATCTCCCCATCACCACCTACGTTGGAGCAGGCCGCCGCGCGTCCTTCTGCAGGTTCATCGGCTGCCCGGCCCAGCGGACACCATGATGCATCGACTACACGGGTGGATGGCGTTGGGGGAAGTCTCTCCCAACCCCATTCCCCGGCCAATGGTACGGCCCCAATTCCACCACCCTCTACTTCCTTGTATCATGGTGCTGCTTATGATAATCAGACTCGTGACCAATATCCTGAAAACCACCACAATGACAATGGTAGATTGCCTAAGATGAATTTTCCTATCTATGAGGGCGAGTATACTAGATTGTGGGTTCAGCAAAGTGAGGATTACTTTGAGATGTATGATGTTCCGCCTTGTCGCTGGGTTAAGGTCTCGTGCATGCATTTCAGGGGGGTTGCTGCGTGGTGGATTGAGTCCATTTCATATCCTGACCGCATCCCATGGCCAGACTTTTGCAAACAACTCCATGATCGCTTCGGTCGCGACCAACGTGATCGACTGTTGCGCCAAATGTTTCGTATCCACCAAACAACCACCGTCACAGACTATGTTGAACACTTCTCCACCCTCTTTGATCAGCTAAAATCCTATGAACCCAACCCTGACCTTTACTATTACACAACCCATTTTGTTGATGGTCTACGAGCTGATATTCACAGTGTGGTTACTATGCAACGTCCATCTACTCTCGATACTGCGTACGTCCTTGCTCTGTTGTAGGAGGAGGTGGTGGAATCAGATACCAAAAGTGAATTCCACACATTCGAACGTGGAGCAAGCCACAAGCATTAGTTCCGTCGGGCTCTTCCGAAGCAGCCACCACAAGCCAGAACCGACAAGCAGTTGGTCAAGGCGACGCCTCAAGCCTCTGATGACAAACTCTCAGCACTACGCAACTACAGACGTGCCAGAGAGTTGTGTGATTTTTGTGCAGAGAAGTGGTTCAAGGGCCACAAATGTGCTCCTACTATTCCACTGCACGCCATGCAAGAGATTTGGGACCTATTGCAGCTGGAAGATATGCCTGATCCATCAATAGAGATGACTGACACTCCTGAAACTTCGCCAGAGCATTTGTTTTTGGCATTGTCGCATGAAGCTCAAATGGGGTCACAGGGCTGAAAAACTATCTAGTTTCGGGGTTCTATATCTGGCATTCCTGTTACAGTGTTGGTGGACTCCGGGAGTTCAGCATCGTTCCTCGCCGCTTCCGTGGCTGCTTAGCTCCCTCATCTACACCGATCACCAGTGCAAGCTTCTGTCAAAATCGCTAATGGGCAAGTGCTACAGTGTTCAGCAGCTATACTGGGGTGTCAGTTTTCATTGGGGGAACACTCTTTTCAGCATGATCTTCGCATTCTGCCTCTGGATTCGTATGACTTAATATTGGGTATGGATTGGCTGGAATTATACAGTCCGATGGAAGTTCATTGGCAAGCAAAATGGATGTCGTTGCCCATCAATGGTGAATCAGTTCTCCTGCAAGGATTGATAGCTCCGTCGGATGCTGATGTGGTGGTTCAGTTATTGTCAGTTTAGCTACAGCCCAACTAGGAAACCCAAGCTGAGTTGCCCTCCGACATTGCAAGCATTTTGGCTGAATTTCCTCAAGTGTTCACAGTACCATCCTCTTTGCCACTAAAACGGGCCTACGATCATGCCATTCCATTGATCAATGGGGCAGCTCCGGTGAACATTCGTGCATACCGCTATCCACCAAGCCTCAAGGATGAGATTGAGCGTCAGGTGAACACTATGTTAGACCAAGGACTAATACAGCCTAGCAAATCTCCTTTTTCTTCCCCAGTGTTGCTAGTCCGTAAGAAAGATGGATCCTGGCGCTTTTGCATTGATTACAAGTATCTGAATGCCATGACAGTAAAGTCTGTGTATCCCATTCCTGTGTTCGAGCAACTCGTGGATGAACTGGGATCGGCTGCTTGGTTCTCTATCATGGATCTCCATTCCGGATATCACCAGATTAGATTGCAGCCGGGTGAGGAATACAAAACAGCTTTTTCCACTTGTGTCGGGCCCTTTGAATTCTGTGTTGTGCCATTTGGAGCCACGGGTGCCACTGCTACGGTGCTGTGCGCTCGTTTTCTTTGATGACATATTAATCTACAGCTCGACTTATGAAGAACACCTTCAGCATTTGCAACAGGTGCTTACTTTGTTGGCCAAAGATCAATGGGTGGTTAAGCTAAAGAAATGTCGATTTTCCCAACAAGAAATCCATTACCTTGGTCACATTCTGAGTGCACAAGGGGTACGTACTGATCCTGAAAAAGTGTCAGCAGTAATGCAGTGGCCAACTCCAACTACTGTGCACGAGCTGCGGGGTTTCCTGGGAGTCGCTGGATTTTACCGAAGATTTGTATGACACTTCGCCATCTTAGCCAAGCCTCTGACACAGTTGCTCAAAAAGCATCAGCTATTTGTCTGGACCGAGGAACACCAGAAAGCTTTTGAAGCATTACAACACGCACTTTGCTCGGCTCCAGTACTGGGGATCCCAAACTTCGCCAAAGCCTTTTGTATCGAGACCGATGCCTGTCAGTCTGGGGTGGTGTAGGGTCGAGAAGGCGGACTAGAGGGGGGGTGAATAGTCCTTTCTAAAACTTAAACACGTTGGCTAACCGAAACAAATGCGGAATTAAACTTATCGGTCTAGCAAAGACTACACCCCTCTATCTAAGTTCACAAGCACCTCACAAAGATCCTAATTAAGCAACTAAGGTGCTTTCCTTAGCAAGAGCTCTCCTATTTAATTCTAGAGCAAGGTCACACAAACCTATGCGCTAGTACTTTGCAAGCAAGAGGGAGCTCCTACACAATTCTAGTAAGCAAAGCGCACAAAGCCTAAGCTTACTAGCAATGCTCAATAACAAGGCTACACAAGCCAAATTAGAGAGCGCAAACTACTTAGCTACACAAACTAAGCAATGTGACTAACAAGGTTACACAAACCGAATTAGCCACGCAAAGGGGAAGCTTCTAGCTACACAAGCAAGAAGACAACTAGCAAACTACACAAGCAAACTAGTTACGAAAGCAACTACACAAGCATAAGTATATATGAAAGTAAATACAAGCTTGTGTTGCACGAAGGCAAACCACCGAGAAGAGTAGACAATGTTGACACGGTGATTTTTCTCCCGAGGTTCACTTGGTCGCCACCAAGCTACGTCCCCGTTGTGTCGACCAACACTTAGATGGTTCCTCGGTGTGACCCTCAAGTCACTTACCCCTCAAGGCACGCCCCGCAAGGCACCGCAAGACACCACTCTCAAGTGAGGTAGCTCAATGACACGCACAACTAGAGTTGCTCTTCGCGATCCCCGCGGGGTGAGCACAATCCCCCTCACAAAGCTTCTCCGGAGCCTCGCACAATCTTCTTGCGAGCTTCCACGGAGCCACAAGCCACCAAGCCGTCTAGGAGGTGGCAACCTCCAAGAGTAACAAGCACCACCGGCTTGCAACACGATCACCTAGTGCCACTCGATGCAACCTCACGATGCAATCGCACTAGAATCGCTCTCTCACTCGATCCGATGAACACTATCAAGCATGAGTGAGTTAGAGGGCTCCCAAGCACTACCACACAAGCCACCAAGGCCAAAGTGTGCTCAGCACTTAGCCACTGCCGGCCACAACGTCTATTTATAACCCCACGGTCAAATAGAGCCGTTACCCCTCCACTCACGTTTTCCGCGGGAGCACCGGA
Organism: Saccharum hybrid cultivar R570; assembly: GCA_038087645.1. Lineage (NCBI taxonomy): Eukaryota > Viridiplantae > Streptophyta > Magnoliopsida > Poales > Poaceae > Saccharum > Saccharum hybrid cultivar. Next base: position 25,991,643 of record JAQSUU010000066.1, on the reverse strand, counting down.
CGCGCCGGTGGTAACTCACCGGACGCGCTCAACCGCGTCCGGTGCCCCTCCGACGTCCACGTGTTCTCCGAATTCAAATTCGTCCGTTAGATCCTCCAACGGTCACTGCGCGCCAACGGTCAAACGACCCACCGGACGCGCTGCTGCAAACCACCGGACGCGCCGGTGCGCACAGAACCCTCGCCCGCGAAGCAAGACCGGACGCGCTGTTGCGAACCACCGGACGCGCCGGTGCGCACAGTTCCCGCGCCCGCGAAGACATCACCGGACGCGCTCCTCGCAACCACCGGACGCCACAGTACCCGCGTCCGGTGCGAGTCCAGTAAGCTCCCGAGACCACCGGACGCGTCCGATGGTGTGACACCGGACGCGCACCGCGTCCGACGTCCTCGGTTCCCTCAGGGCGCAAGACCGGACGCGCCGGTCCCGTGGGTCACCGGACGCGCCGGTGTCAGACCCTAGCTCGCGCGCCTGACGCCCGCGCTGCACTGACCGGACGCGCCGGTCGAAACTGACCGCGTCCGGTGCAGCGTCCGGTGCGGCGTCCGGTGCTCCGTCCAGTCACTTCCGTGACCGCGTTCGCCTCCGTTTCTTTTCCGACTTCCGGCGCAATGGAAAATAGGCATTTCACTTCCCCGAAATCGCCTGAATCCCGCGCTCGCACGCTCGGCGGGAGAGAGAAAGGAACCAAACCCCTCTCTACCCGCAAACCACAGCGCGACCAACGCCACCTTTGCAAATGTGCCAACACCATCAAGTGTACATCTCCATGTGCTTGTGTGTTAGCTTTTTCTCAAACATTTTCGAAGGAATTAGGCACTCAACTTGCCTCGCCACTCGATCCTAACCCGTATGCAAAGTTAGATCGCTCAAGTGGCACTAGATGACCGATATGCAAACAAGTTTGCCCCTCTTGATAGTACGGCCATCTATCCTAAAACCCGGTCATAAACTTCTCTACACACCTATGACCGGTGAAATGGAAATGCCCTAGGTTATACCTTTGCCTTGCGCATTCCACTCCAACTCCTTCGACGTTGATGCAACACATGCACCAACCATATCACAAATGATATGATCCACTTCATATCATCACATGACCGTCTCGATCCATCGACCTTGACTTCACTTGCTCTTCACCGTTGCATCGGTCCGTCGGCGCCAAGTCTTGCTCAAGCTTCACCATCGCATGGTCCTTCGCTTCGAAGCCTCGACTTGCCCTTCACCCTCACAACCGGTCCATCGAGCCAAGCATCATCTTGGTCTTCATCACCTTGGTCACATAACTCCATGTCATGTCTCATGTGCATTAAGCTCCTTCATGACATCATCACATGACCGTCTCGATCCATCGACCTTGACTTCACTTGCTCTTCACTGTTGCATCGGTCCATCGGCGCCAAGTCTTGCTCAAGCTTCACCATCGCATGGTCCTTCGCTTCGGAGCCTCGACTTGCCCTTCACCTTCACAACCGGTCCATCGAGCCAAGCCTCATCTTGGTCTTCACCATCTTGGTCATATGAGTCAATGTCATGTCTCATATTCAATGACCACCTTTATCTAAATCATCCACTTAGATACAAAGGTTAGTCCTAGGTTTCATCAATTAGCCAAAACCAAACTAGGGACTTTCAGGTGGGGGCAGTACTACTACAAGATGGTCATCCACTAGCATATGTCAGCAAGCCTCTTGGCCCAAAAACTCAGGGACCGTCAATTTATGAAAAAGAGTACCTAGCAATACTAATCGCGGTGGAGCACTAGCGTTCCTATTTGTAGCTTGCTGAGTTTACTATTTTCACTGATCAGAAGTCTTTGACACACCTCAATGACCAGCGGCTCCATACGGTATGGCAACAAAGGGTGTTTACCAAATTACTCGGCCTTCGTTACCGCATTGTCTACAAGAAGGGCACTGAGAATAGCGCCGCCGATGCTCTCTCTCGGCGCCAACATGACAGCAGAGTCTGTTGTGCAATTTCAGTGGCTACTCCACAGTGGTGTTCAGACATCGTGGAAGGCTACCGTTCTGATCTACAGGCCCAAGTCCTCATTACCAAGCTGTTGACAAAACCAAATGAGCCCTCACAGTTCTCGTTCCAGGATGGCCTCATTCGCTTCCAAAAGCGCATCTGGGTGGGTAACAGCCCAAAACTGCAACAACAATTGATTGCTGCTTTCCACAGCTCACCTCTTGGTAGGCACTCAGGGATTCCAGCCACCACTAAGAGCCTTCGAGATCTTTTTGCCTGGCCGGGTCTCAAGTATCATGTTGATCAATTTGTTCGCAGCTGCCCCACCTGTCAGCAAGCTAAGGTCGAATGGGTCAAATAACCAGGTCTCCTACAGCCCTTGCAAACTCCAGAAACAGCATGGCAGGTGATTTCATTGGACTTTGTGCAAGGGTTGCTGACATCACATGGGTATGACTGTATCCTAGTTGTTGTTGATCTATTTTCTAAGTACAGTCATTTCATCGGCCTCAAGCATCCATTCACAGCATTATCCGTTGCTAAACAATTCATGCTGCACATTTACAAGTTACATGGACTGCCCTCGGCCATTGTGTCTGATCGAGACCGTATCTTTACGAGTCAGCTGTGGCGTGAGTTGTTCAAGTTGGCAGGTGTAGAGCTCCACATGAGTTCGGCATACCATCCTCAGTCAGATGGCCAGCCTGAGAGAGTAAACCAGTGTATGGAAGCTTTCTTAAGATGTTTTGCTAATGCAGCACCATCTAAATGGTATGAGTACCTCAATCTGGCGGAATTTTGGTATAATACTACCTGACACTCCTCTCTGAAGCAGTCGCCATTCTTCGTCTTGTATGGACAGTCACCACGCTAGCTGGGCCTCGATTCTGCTTCTACTTGCTCAGTTGCATCCTTGGACGAGTGGATGACACAGAAAGCTACAATGCAATCTCTTATTCAGCAGCACCTGGCTCGGGCACAAAACCGGATGAAGATGCAAGCTGACAAGAACCGGACTGAGCGGTCTTTTGATATTGATGCCTGGGTTTATGTGAAACTTCAGCCGTATGTGAAGACGTCTGTAGCTTCGCGAGCTAGCCAGAAACTGTCCTTCAGATTCTTTGGCCCATATCAAATTCTGGACAAGATCGGCTCAGTTGCTTATAAGTTGAAATTGCCACCATCATCCTCGATTCATCCGGTCTTCCATGTATCGCAACTGAAAGGTGCTATTCCAGTAACCCATACAGCTTCACCATTACCAGATTCCATTGATGGCTTGCAGGTGCCGTTGTGCATTCTTCAGAAGCGGGTGGCTACATCAGGTGCTGAAATTCGTCTCCAAGCACTTACTCAGTGGTCTAGATTGCCACCAGCCCTGGCAACATGGGAGGATGTGGAAGCTTTGCAGCAACGTTTCCCTCGCGCGCCAGCTTGGGGGCAAGCTGGTTCTCATCCAGGGGGGATGTCAGCAATCCTGGAGAAGGCCAAGCTGTGACCAGCGATGAGGACACGCACGGTAACAGCAACGAAGATGGGCCAAGGTGCGGTACCAGGGAGTGTCGGCCCAACACGAGGACCCAAGGTCCAGAGTGGGCGTGAAGAAGATGCCAGCTAACGGAGAGCCGTAGTCATCTAGTATAAGTTCCGTCAGCTAGTGTGGGGAAAAATTAAGAAAAGATATGAGCAAACTTCTGTAATCTAGCACTCTTCTGTTCTATGTTCGTCCGAATCTAAACTATCCTTGCTTGCTGCTCCTGGTTCTACTCCATCTATATGCTGGTACTAACAGAAGCATGTGGATGCGCAGTTGTTAAAGGTGTCGACAGCAGCCTTAAAATATGCTCTTGTTCACAACCAACAACTGGCTTTGAGGGCGGTATTAGGGCAGTCGCTATGATCGAAACTATGCACAGTTTCCACAATACTCACGTCACCAAGAAATTATATATATAGAAACTATGACATTCAGCGGAGGTTTCGTGGCCCATTAAATGTTGCCTTTTTTCCTTTCTCTCTCCTATGTACTTGTCTTCCTCCTTGCAACCAGCCTGTGCTCACCGTGAGCGTTGCCACAGCCACCACGGCACCGCTCGTCGTTCGTCTTCCATTCCATCCGTGTGCAGCTATAGTTGCCTGTGCGCCAGTCACCAAAGCTAGCGCCGGGACCTCAAGGTGGCGGCATTCTTGGACAGAGCCGATGCAATCTCTCTCCATGGTAGAAAGCTTGGCAATGAATTGCGTGTGTGCATGCAGTCGCCGCCCTCGCTCCCGCGCATGCTGCCATAAGTGAGCCTGCATGCAGCGTCCGGCCTGCGAGCTTGGAGTCGCAGGCGAGCATTTGCGGTGCAGGCGAGCTGCCAGTGGGCAAGCCAACGCGGAGCACAAATGGCGTGTGAGCTCGACGGCGTGAGCGCGGCTGCGCGTGCGTTCTTGCGAGAGACCTCCACTCCAGCGTCGCGAGCACTCGCGGCGGCCGGCGAGCGCCGCGGCGCAGGTGTTAGGGGTCAGTAATGGTTGGGCCCTACATATGGACCATGGCTTGGGTCTAGTCGAGCAACAAGCCTGCTGGACCGCTGGGCGTGGGCGTCACCTGCAAGAGAGAACAAGGGCAGCAGCGAAGGGGGCATCGAACAATTATCAGAAACACAATACCCTTTCCCCGTAGTACTGTTTTTCTTCCTCCTCAAGCCTCCTTGTCTCTGTACCTGGTTCCCCTTTCTCCTCTATTCCGACCTCCCTTCCCCTGAGGTCCTGTATCCTGCTACTCAATCGAGTTATCTGTGAACCGGTTGCTAACAAGTGGTACCAGAGCCGTCGATTCTCGGAACCCTACCACCATGAATTCCCCTTCCGAGATTTCTCCTTCTAGCTAGCTCATCCTCGATGAACTCCGCAAACTCCACAGGCTCTTCGACAAGTTCGACGCGAGGTGTGCCAAGGAGGACGCCACGCGGGAGACCTCTCGGGGCATCCCCGTTCTGACCCACTCCGCTCCTGTCGGAGCTGACGTAGTCGCCGACAACTGGGGCGGGCTCTTCGATGGAGGCGACGACTCCGACGAGCAGCACTGTGAGGCGCGATCCATCATCGCCGACAACTGGGGTGGGCTATTCGAGCAGCCTGCCCACATCCTGGAGGAGCCAGCTGCCACTGCCGTTGCTGACGGCGCCGACATCTCCCTCGAGTTCGACCCCACCTGGACCGTCGCCGCGCTGCACGTCATCGACACCGGCGAGCCCAAGTACATCTCCGCCTCCGATAAGGAGCCGGAGGTGGACGAGAAGGTACCCCAATCCACCGGCAACAAGGTGCTCAAGGCCGACGTCGCGCAGTTCAACGCCGACCAGATCCTTCGCTCGCCCGCCTCCGAGTCACTCCGCTTCGCGTCCGAGCAGCTCGAGTTGCTGGGGATGAACGGGTCGCAGATTCTCTCCGTCGGGCACAAGTTCCTCATGTCGTCATCCTCCTCGAACCCGCCTCCGACGAGGCTCCGACGCGTGCCACCTCTTCGTCAAGCTCTCCACGCTCATCCTGCGCCTCCATCACCGCTTCGCCGACCGTGGCGTGCCCCTCCTCGTCCGCCTCGGCTTCGCCGACCACGGCATGCTCCTCACCACTGCCTTCGTGGGCATGGCCTTCACCACCCAGTTCGTGCTCGAGTTCGCCCACCTCGGCCTCCACCTCTTCGTCGGCGGCGTCCTCGCCTTCGCACGTGCGCGCGAGCTCTTGCCAGTCATCACGGCCGTCATCGCCGCCGGCCGCGTCGGCTCCGCATTCGTCACCGAGCTCGGCACCATGGAGGTGTCGGAGCAGGTCGACACCTTACGCGTCCTCGGCGCCCATCCCGACGCGTGCGCCTAGCACGGTGGCTACTACGCGCCCTTGCCGCAGGACTCCGACCTCGTCGTCGTCGCATCCGTTGACCTCGGCGGCCGCACCACCTTGGAGCTCCTCCAGACCAAGAGGCAACTTCCGCACCTCAACACCCCCTACCTCCTCGGCAAGCTCGTCACCATGCCGCAGCGCCAACTCTCCTACCACCACCACCACCACCACCACGGGATGCGGCAACGACTTCACCGATCCCTATCCCACCACGAGAAGCCTCCTCGCTGGTCCTGGCTGCTGCTTTGAGGATGTCAGGTGCTCAATCCGTTCATGCAGCAAGGATGTTCGATGAAATGTTGCATCGTCGACGAACTACGACAGCAAGCGAGCAAGCACTAGTGCTCTCCTCTCAGTATGCTGCTTTGATGTCTGCCGTGGTGCTCCATGCTCATGTTTCTGACAGGGAACCACGGCCACCGTGCAACGGCCTCAAGCTTGCCATGGATGGCACGTCTAAGCTGGTTATGTCGGTGTGGGTTGCAACGATGGCTCCTGCAAGCCTGTCTGAGCTGCTCGGTGGGCTGTTCAGCAGGTATATTACCATCACCCTGTTCGTTTCGCTGGTTTATTGTGCTGAAAGTAATGTTCGCTGGTTTGTTGTGAGAGAAAAACACTGCTGGATGGCTGCTGATTCTGCTGATAAGTCCAAACAAACAGGGTGCATGTTTGCCTCTACTCCGGTGCTGGGTGTTTTGTTGCTGGATTGCAATGCCACTGTGCGTGAGGTACATCCAGAATTTCAGCAAATGACTGAGTTGAGTTCAGTGATCCTATGGGTTCGGGATCAGCTATGCATCACTGAGGTTGATTTCTTTGCTACTTGGGATGGTACAGGCTCAATACAATGTTGCTTATATGGTGACTTATGTGTAACCATCCATCCTTGGTTGTTATCTGTTGGAGAGTGTGAATTCCATGATATAACTTTGTGGTGTCTTTGGGTTAAGCTCTGGTTTGGGGCACCAATGGGTCAACAAGTGAAGCTTTTATTTCTCAGCTGTGTAATCAATCCAAAAGCAATGCAACTGAACAAGTCCAAGGATATCTATTATTACAGCACGCCCAACAGAATTGCTATGAAGGCCAATGCCTGTCCATATCTACGGCTAGAGATAACAGAACTGCCGGATGTTGTTCATGGAATTACACTGAAGTTGTGTCCTCTTTTGCTATCTGGTCCTAATTGTTCAGATGGAGTTCTTGTATTTGCAGAAGATAGTTCCCAGCGCTCTTCATGTGGATTAGTAAGGCTACATGACAATGGAAACATTGAGAGGAAAGCACAAATTCACGCACTGTTCAGTGGTTCTGTGGTTTCAGTGACAGGACAGAGGTTTGGATTTGCAACAGTCGCTTTATTGCCAAAGCCTCCTGAGTTGTCATTTGATCCAGACTCCCTGTTCAAGCTCGAGCGACGTTACAGTTCCAACTGTGCTTCATTACAGCATGCATTGCTTCTACTAGTTGATAATGGGAATATTATTCAAAGAACACTATGGTCACCGTCAGCTCTAGGAAGTCTTATGTGTGCTCATACTGGCACTACAGAACACCAGAAACTAGAATGCACTATGGTGATGTCAGTGTATATTGGTTGCTCGGACCTACCAACATATGGTGCTTGCAAGTTGGGATCCCCCAATCCATTAGTTACTCCATGTTGTGTAATACCAAATGGAGCTAGTGATGTGTTGAGTACACCATTGTTTGAATATGAGCTGCTGGTTGTCTCTAAGCTACTCACAGGGATAGTAAGGGGTGATTTCCTGCATCTGTCAGGTCTTGTTCAATCTGAACTTCCTGTGCTCCACCACTCTATTAGTCTCTGTTGCACTTGTGGATTGCTTCAACCAGTCAGATGGATGGCTAAAGGGTTGTTGCTGCATGAGCAAAAAGTTGTTGACCTGAGACACGCTGATATGAAGCCATGGCCACCTCCTGCAGTTCTTTCAAGTGATCTTGTTGAAATGGAGATCGTGCCTGAAGGAGCTAAGTTGCAGCCAACATCATGGCCCTCTTTCAGTTCAAGATACCATCTGGTGGCTGGTGCTTCCACTGACAATATCTACATTCTGAGAGGTCTATGCACTGATCATGGTTTGTGTTACGACAAACAGTTGCAACACTTTCCTTGGGATCCCGGAGGTTCCATTCTTCTCCATCGGCTTGGGGGCAAGCCGACGCTTAAGAAGGGGGGAATGTTAGGGGTCAGTAATGGTTGGGCCCTACATATGGACCATGGGCTTGGGCCTAGTCGAGCAACAAGCCTGCTGGACCGCTGGGCGTGGGCGTCACCTACAAGAGAGAACAAGGGCAGCAGCGAAGGGTCATCGAACAATTATCAGAAACACAATACCCTTTCCTCGTAGTACTGTTCTTCCTCCTCCTCAAGCCTCCTCTCTGTACTTGGTTCCCCTTTCTCCTCTATTCCGACCTCCCTTCCCCTGAGGTCCTGTATCCTGCTACTCAATCGAGTTATCTGTGAACCGGTTCCTAACAGCAGGCGAGCTCCCGTGGCTGCTCGAGCGAGCGCGGCTCCGCGTGCGTGCTCGCTGAGGAGACCTCCAGCGCGGCGGCGCAGTCAAGCTCCCGTGGTGAGCGCGAGTGAGCACGGCAGCGGCGTGGGCGAGCACACATAGCGGCGGCGGGCGAGTACTCCAAGTGGCCAGCGCGGCGGTGCATCTGAGCTCCTACGGTGGCATGTGCGAGCTCGTGCGGTGGCGCGCGAGCACAGCGGCATAGTCATGCTCCCACTCCCACGGCAGTGCAAGCTTGTGCGACGTCGTAGGCGAGCGCCCTCGGCAGCGCAAGCGCGGAAGTGCGAGCGTGGGCGTGCGACGACCAGGGCAGCGCGGGCTCGACCGAGAGAGAAACCGATCGTTCCTTCCCAACGGTGAAATCAGTGTTTCCTCATACCTCGGATCAAGAGTCGACGCCGTTTCTCTCCAAAGAAACAATTTCTTCTTCTTGTTTCTCTTTCCTCATTAACTGAACTGCCATGTCACTATTTTGCTTAGGTGACATCTCATTTAAAAGGGATAAAAACCACCGTGAATCCCCCATTGAGACGGCCCTTAAGGGCACCCTCAAGAGTTTAAGTAAGTTGTTATTCCTAACATATCCATGTGAGCAATCAATGATATAATGACACTCACAATATAGAAACTATAGTAGCTATAGATATTAAATGCACTGCTACGTAAGTATTTTGTTGAGGTGGCACACTTATTGTTGACGAAGCGAGAGTGAAAAAAGAAGAAATCGTTTCTTGAAAGGAGATAGCACGTGAGCCCGAGGAAACTGACTCGATATTGCCTTCGATGGCGTGCTTCGTTCCAAATCCGGTGCAGTTGTTGAACGGCCAGAGCTCGCGCAAGGCCATTCAGACGTCGTCCGCCCTCTCCCCTACCGCCTCGGCCTCCCAGCGGCCGGTGCTCGCCGTTCACGCCCCTGCCTCTCCCACGCTGCGATGGCGCCACTGCTTGCCAGACTACAGACGTGAAGCCCATCCGCCTTGCCCTGGCGACAATGGATGGGAGTGAAAAGAAAGAAGGGCCAAACGTGCAGGATCCGAAGATGGAAGATAGAAATACAATGAATGGCTGGACAAATTTTTATCTTGGCTCTAGTAGAAAATCTTGCAATGTAAAGGAGTATTTTCACTGTAGAAACTACTATGTTTTCATGTATTACGAGTGCCGTAAAGTTTACTCGTCCAAATACTCATCATTTGGCACAACCGTCCAATAAATCTATAGGTCCCACATTACAAAAAAATAACACTGGAATTAGAAACAGCTACCTCCGTCGTCTTCATTGTCTTTTCCATGGCTGTAGGTGAGCGACGCGCAAGAGGAGGCAAGAGGCAACGAACACACGAGCATCTAGAGCATGGGGGCGGGAGATGCTGCAGGTGGCTGGATCTTCTCCCCGTGAGCCCCGAGCCCTCCGCATCTCTCCATCGTCGTCGCTGGCCTCGGACCATCGACGCGCGCAGTCCTTCGCTCCTACCACGCTCGCTACAGACCGGCCCCGCTCCATGCCTAGCCCCCACTGCGCTCGCTGCCGGCCGGCCCTACCTCGCCGCGTGCTGCCGGGCCACCGCTCTCGCTGTGCACGCGCCGCTGGCCGCGGCCGCACCCACCCTTGCTGTAGCCCTTCCCCGCCGGTCAGCCCCATGCCTCAACCGCGTCTCTCGCACAGCCAGGGAGAAGGGGTCGAGTTGGAGGAGGACAAAGAACAAGTGGGTCCCACGAGACTAGCGTGGGAGGACTTTTCTTTTTATCTTCTCTTTCTTTCATGCAAAGTGGGGAAAAGGTCCTATGAAAACTGCAACCAACCTATTACACAACCAATGAACACCAATGAACCTCTAATCTATCATTAGTTGATCTTCTCTCGTTCACCACAAGTATCTCATTTCATCTCTCACTTTTTTCCACTTTTCGATCTCCAATCTTTCGTTTTCATTCATGTCTACGTAATATGTGAGGAACGCGTATAGTAGTCATGATCACCTTTGGTAATCGGGACTTCATGACAGGCAGACACCACCAAGGTTTTGTGATTCTTTTTGCAAATATTTTGGAGCTCACCGAAATAGGCGAAATTCAAACAAGTTCCCACTTGAAATTTGAATGAAATTTGGCACAAATAGCCAGACATGGCCATGGGCACGAAGAGGATGTGCGCAGTGCTAGATTAGAACATGCATTGGCTATAAGCAGCACCAGTGCAGCAGTGGTGTCCGGGAGGCCCCAGCGCCAGTGCGGGTGTCGACGAGCTGCACCAGTGTGGCAGTGGTGGCCGGGAGGCCCGACGGCGTGCCAAGGATCTATGCCAGCGCCAGTGCGGGCGTCGACGAGCTGCGCCAGTGCGATCGCTGGTGCCAGGGAGAGGAGCAGAGCATCCACGGCGCATCAGCCGCTGCTAGGTGAGAGATAGGAAGCACTGTCGACGGGCTTCGGGCTACGCCAGTGCGGTCACGGGTGTCGGGGTGAGGAGTGGTCCATGGTGCATCAGCCGCCGCTAGGTGTGAGAGGGATGAGAAAAATAAAAAAAAAACTAGGGTTTCTAGTGTGGGCTCTGTGCTTTTATACTGTGGGAGGTGTTTTGTGGGCTAGTTGACATGTTTTGCTTGGCTTAAAATTCAAATTGGGCCGAATTTTTTTGGTCGGTTCTATATTATCTCGGGCCCAACCGAAATGGGCAAAATTCGGGCCTTTCGGGCCAAATCCTAGAACTGTGGACACCACTACTATTAGCCTTATTTTGGATGCTCAAATGTTATTCATTGTGAGTTTACATTTCATTTAAAATGATGAACTATTAATCTTATTCCACCAAGTTAGACCAACTCAATTTAGTTAATCATAGCCTTTACTTCATTCACCATTAGGCTTGGATCACGTAATAGCTTAATTAGTTGGCTAGTTCCGATAGGAGTCGAGTGTGAGCGGGTTCTCACTCTCGTGCGTGTAGGAGCTACACTGGGATAAGTAACTACTTAAAACTTGCAAGGGTGTCAACTTGATTCAAACTACTCAATGTGACTACGAACCAACCTTGATTTGAGATAAGTGACTAATGATCGATTGATAATACTCTACACAAACAAGTGTAAGGTTACCGTGAGTGTTGGATCTCAAGTGACGTAACTTGTGGAGTAGCTAAAAACCGTTCATGGGATAGTGTGTTTGAGTGACCACCCATACAGACCACATATCACTTATGCGGGCGGATTTGGCACGAGGGGTGATGTGGAGGAGATGAGATGTCATTACATTGGTGCCCATCCAAAGTTTGGTAGGAGCAAGAGGAAGAGAGCAGTTACAGCTTGGTAGGCGACTGGTAGGAGCGAGTGAAAGGGGAATGGGAGAATGAGGACAGCGTGGCTTTGCAGTTGCGGGCATTCGCATATGAGGCGAGATGCGGTTACGAGCGAGAGCGAGATGTGTGTAGTGGCTGAGGGTGGGGAGGCCGGGAAGGCAAATGAAACCTAGGGTGTCTAGAAACACGTGGATTATATATTTGTGACTCCTTGGATGTGGGACAAAGTTAGGCTTCTTTAGTCCTATATATATTCGCATAGGCAGCTAAAATACTCGGGTTCCCTGGCATAGGTATCGTGGTTCATCCTTGGTGTCCGTGTGTCTACAGTTGTACACCTCTGCATCGATCTTTTAGAAAGCCTGAAGTCTTCGCACGAAACATTTTGGTTGCTCTCACTTTTAGACTCCGTGTAGTGATAATTATTGAACTTGATGATAAGATGACTTGTAATATTGATCACTTGACCATTTTCCAAACGATACTTGTACATTTAAGTACACTTGTTAGGACATGAAAGATGAATAGATAGGTACATCATACTCTTAATTCATGAGTTCCATGATGCATCCTAGCTAGATTTTTATTGGTATAATGTCAAGCTAAATCTGTGCAATTAATGAAAGTTTTGTAAATATAAAACCATAGACCCAAAAGCAGTTTTCATTGAGTGATGTAGTTCTGCTGCGTTAATTGTTATAACCTGTAAAGCTATCGATTGATATAACCAGTAAAGCATGACATTCAGGTCATGATGTGGTACTTAAAAAATATATGGCACAGCCCACAGCTGTGCGGATTGTTAGAAGCGAGGCATAAATTGTTTTTTTTTCTAAAATAATTTTACATGAGAAACAGTGCATTTACTTGTACTTCAGAAATGAAACATTTGAAAGGCCTCTAACAGCGATGAAGAACCCTGGTGATGCGTTTCTTCAAAGACGCAGAGTGAAAGAGAGGCAGATCTTTGTATACATAGCATTCATGAAATACAGCCATGAGATTGTTTGTTGAAACAAAAATGGCATGGTTTTTGCCAATATAGATATGATATTTCCAACTATTGGTGCTACTTTTGAACTTAATAGTTCACGGACATGGATTGATTCTTTTATACTTGTGATGCCATTTAAATCAGCTATGTTTGCTCTATGTTATATGATGTATTAAATGAATTATGCTGCTATTGAAATGATCCAAATAAATTCTGAGACTGTTGGATTGTAATTTTTCTGACGGTAGGTTTTCATTTTTCCTATCATCTGTTACGTGACAGTGAGAGAATTCTATACCTGGTGGCTGGAAATTGTCCTGTCGACATCTAGGAATTTCCATGTTGACACGTTTCTGACAAAGAAATTGGTGCATCGGCGGGGAAATTAGTCCACCGACAAAGAAATTTTATTTCACTTTATTTTTGTTGATATTTTGTATTTTCCTGTACAACGACAGGGAAATTATTCTTGTTTCCAATAGGGATTGTTTTTACTATGCATCTAGATATATAGCGTATATTTAAGTGCATAGAAAAACGTAACAAACAAAATGTCTAATAATTTGGAATCGAGGGTGTAATAAAATTGAGATAGTAGAAACAAGTCAGATAATGATAACCAACATAATAAATTAAACAAAGTATTTTTCCAACAAGAACTACAAAGAAATTTTCCAGCGTGACAAAAAAATAAGCAATGCAATTACCAAGTAGAGTTTTAAAATATGGCAGAATTACTGCTATATGAAGGACCTGATTATTAGTGCAAAAACCAGCTCGACTCATGCCTGTTGAGAAACTGGTGACCTCATCGTCACCGGTGATTCCATCGGTGCCGGGAAGACGGCGAGTGAACCGCACCGGCACCGTTCCCCTTCCTATAGGGTTTGCTCAGCACCACCGTCGCCATCATCCTTCTTCCGCTGCTTCTGTCATCAACGGTGGTGCCTCTCCATCCATGATCACTGCTTGTCCGGGCAACCGTCCTCGGCTGATCAGCTGGTCGATCATGGTGTTGCGGTGAATTACGTTGCGCACGTCGGCGCACCATATCTATAATGGTTTGTAGCCTTGCCCTCTTTGCAGGCGGCACCCGTGGCCTCCATGTCGGCATGGGAGTCATCGCGAACCGCCATGTTGTCATCAACATTGTCTGCCATCTAGTCATCGCGTACCTCTCTTTCCAGCTCATCAATGCCATGTCCTCGTCGGTGAAGTACGGTGGTTCCTTGGTGGTTAAGATCGGTGGTGGTCTGAATTCGACAGGTTGCTCAAGACGGGAGTTCAGAGATCTGATGGACTCGTACTTGGCCTTCCAGAGCACGGCGTCGTGGTCGGCGACGAGGCACCTCAGCTCCTTGCTAGCGCACTCCAGCCTCGCGACGTCCTCAGCGACGTGGAGCCTACACAGAATGGTCATTTGTATGTATCGCAAAAAAAAAAAAAAAAAAGAATGGTCATTTGTAGGTCGACGGGAAGGCACGCGAAGCTGGGCAACACCGGCACGTCGCCGTGGAGGCAGATGGAAAGAAAGAGGCGGCGGCACAGCTGATCTGCGAAAAGGTTCCAGAGCCACGGCGCGCCGCCATTGGCGTCATCTGGCGACGACGACGACGACGTCGTCAGCGCGCGAGCCGCGTCCTCCATGCCGCCCGAGAGCACGGTCGCGAGAGCCGCCAGCGGCAGCCGCTCCCTGCGCGCGTTCCGCTGGAGGCCGTTGCAGTCGACGTAGGCGTCCACCACGATCTTGCCGCGGCCGCAGCATCCCCGACGGCGCCCCCGCCGTGAGATGCACAACACGGCGGCGTCCGCGTACTCGCGGTGGGCCAGCTGCGGCACCGCGTAGCGGCGGGATCCAGACCAGGTCGTCGTCTCCGGCGCGTCGCACGGCAGGAAGCCAGCGGAGAGGAAAGCGGCGTCGGCCACGATGCACAGGCGGCCGAAGAGGTCCTCGGCGTCCCAGCGGGCGCCGTCGGTGACCTTGTTGAGGGGCCAGGACTTCTTGGCGGCTGCCATTGGCGTTAGTACAGAACTACAGAGGCGTTATTTGGTGATCACGATCCAATTCGACACAGCGTCGGTATATTATCACATTTATATAAATAAATTAATAAAATATTGTTGAGGGTTTCCGCTGAATAAATAAGAGAAAACAAACCTGGCCACGCTCGTTTCGGTCTCTACGAAACCAGATCTTTGCCGAGTGTTTCAAGTTTTGTCGATTGCTTTTTATCGGAGCACTCGGCAGAGCAATATTTTACCGAGTGTCGCACTCGGCAAAATGTTACACTCGGCAAACCTGGTCTTTGCCACAACACTTGGCAAACCCAGCACTCAGCAAAAGGTGGCTCGGCTGTAACGGCGGCCACCTGCCGTCAAATTTTACCGAGAGCCTAACGGGCCGGCACTCGGCAAATTTTTTTTATGTTTTTTAAATCTATTTTGCCGAGTGCTATCATACACGCACTCGGCAATTTTTTTTTTAAACAATATTTTGTCGAGTGCTGGAGGGCTAGCACTCGGCAAAATCTTTGTTTTTTTGTTTAAAAACAATTTTGCCGAGTGCTGTAAACGTGGCACTCAGCAATTTTTATTTTATTTTTTTAAAAGACAATTTTGCAGAGTGCCAGGCCCCTGGCACTCCGCAATTTTTTTTAAAAAGCTATTTTGCCGAGTGCCATCACCCTGGCACTTAGCAATTTTTTTTAAGAAAAACGCTATTTTGCCGAGTGCCAGCCCGAGGCACTTGGCAATTTTTTTTAAAATGCTATTTTGCCGAGTGCCAGCCTCGGCCAATTTTTTTTAAAAAAAACGCTATTTTGCTGAGTGCCATATCATTACACTCGGCAAAGTTTAAATTTTATTTTCTTAAAATCAGGTTTGCCGACTTGGCAAAGTAATTTTTGCCGAGTGTTTCCCGGGGCACTCGGCAATTTTTTTTTATTTTGGACCTAAATTTTTTTGTGGGGCTTTATGACTATATTTAAGACTCTATTTTAAAATTTGGTCCAATTTTGACTTTTTTTGGTATATTTTATTAATTTATTTCATTTAGTTGAATTTTTTTGAACGTTTCAAATTTGAACTGCAGGTGCATGCAATAATGAAATTTAGTGTATGTTTAGGCTGTATTCAGGAGCTCACATGAAATATCGAGCATGTCGTTGACGTAACATGTCGAGGTGATTGCGGGAAAAGTGAATTTAAATTATAAAAAATCCAAACGAAGTCCAAAAATCACGAAACTCGACGACACGTCGTGTTATCGCATGTAGAGGCTACGATAAAAAATTGAGAAGGTTTCGAGCAAGTTGTGACGTCGGATGTCTAAAACTTAGACATCTCCGCATGTGATTTTTGGACTTCGTTTGAATTTTTTATAATTTAAATTCACTTTTCCCACAACCACATCGACATGTTACGTCAACGACATGCTCGATATTTCATGTGAGCTCCTGAATACGGCCTCAACATACACCAAATACCATGACTATAATTTTTTGAATCACTAAATTTTATTATTCCATGCACCTGCAGTTCAAATTTGAAACGTTCGAAAAAATTGAACTAAACGATAAAAAATTACTAAATATATTTTATAAAGTCAAAAAAACTCCAAATTTGAAAATTCAATTTCAAATAAAATATTTAGGCATGGAAAAAAATTTGGGCCAAAAAATAAAAGAATTGGGCCCAAATTTTTTTTTGAAAAAAAACCAATTTGTCGACTGCCGGCCCATGGCACTCGGCAAAATCATTAAAAAAATCCTTTGCCGAGTGCCGGCCCGGCCCAGCACTCGGCAAAGGCCGAAACCTAAATATTGGGCTGGTCGTGGCCCAGCCGCACCCGCCCGCGCGCTTGCTCCAAATTTCTCCCCGCCCCACGCCGCTCCTGCCCGCCGCCGCAGTGCCCGCCGGCGGCAGCCGGCTACCCCCCGCCCCAAGCATCCCCACCCCTCCCACAGACGCTCGTGCCCTCGCCCGCTGCCCGCCGCCGCAGCGCACGGATCCGGCAGCCCGGCCGCGCCCCCACCCCCACCCCCCGCCCCACCAACTTCGCCGACGAGCTAGGCCGGCGAGGCTACAAGGGCAGCGCCCCGACCGCTGCCGCCCCCAGCCCCAGCGTGCCACCGCCGCCCAGCACCTCCCCTCGCCTCCCGGCCCCCTCCCTTGCCACCCCGGGAGTTGGGCCGGTGAGGTCCCCTGCCTCCCCACCGCCGGCGAGCTGGGGAGGGGTGGGGTGAGGCTGCTGTGCCGCCGAGGTAAGAGGAGGAGGTAGGTGGAAGAAGGAAGAGGAAGGAGGAAGAAGAAGGAAGGAGAAAGAAGAAAGAGGAAGAAGAAGAAGAAGGAAGGGGAAAGAGAAGGAGGAAGGTAGGTGGAAGAAGGAAGAGGAAGGAGGAAGAAGGAAGGAGAAAGAAGAAAGAGGAAGAAGAAGGAAGGGGAAAGAGAAGGTGGAAGAAGAAGAAGGGGAACAGAAGGAGGAGGAGGGTGAGGAGTAGGAGTCCGAGGAGGAGAAGGGGAGGAGGTGCCTCCGTCGTTACGTCCCGCCAAGGTATATGCACCCTCTTTGTCTGAATGTCGGCCTTCGTGCCGTTGTGATACTCAGCCTTCGTGCCGTTGTGGTTGCCGGCCTTTGTGCCATTGTGAATGTTGGCCATCGTGCCCTTCTTTTGCAGGTTTTGGAAACCTCCCTGTGCAGGGGAGGTGCTGCCCAAATTTTGAACTTATATTCTCGTGTTTCTTCTTTTGCAGAGCAGGACCTGCCGGAGGGGAGGCGGAGGGACCTCGGTGACCCCGATCGTGTTCGTCGGCGTCACGGGTCTGCCTGCACTACATCGCCTCGCCACTGCCCCGCTAACCCGACTTCACCGGCCCCCTAGGTATAACCCCTCTATCTGTATCATGGTCTTAGGTCGTGTATCCTAGTTAGGCGTCTCCCGTCTGAAAGAGATATGATTGGAGATATGCAGCATATCTGCAACCGTATCTATTTCGGATTGTCCACGTTTTTTGGACAACCCGCGGATGTGTAGATGGGTTAGTTTCCATGGTCCGCTCTGGTCCTAGATGGTGTTTTGGTATCACCCCCTATTGTTCTCCGGATACACACTCTCCATTGCAGGACGTGTATCGGGAGAATAGCGGGGAGGTACTGCCAAAATTCTATCTCGGATAGGAGCGGAGCATGGAAACTAACCTTATCTATGGATCCACGGGTGGGATTAGGACCTATCCTCACCTATTAGAGAGTAGGGACACTGCATAGATGCAATTGTCTGGTCACTCATGTCTGTTGATATGTCTGTTAAAGGATGGAGGACCGTGAGTGGATGTACACGCTCCGAAGAGACGAGTACGATTTCGACCCGATGTTTATAGTCAAGGTTGAAGAGTTCTTAAAGCATGCATTTGGCGAGAGTGCTGGAGGCCATTCTCTAGTGGTTTGTCTCTGCAGCGGTTGTGACAACATGAGAAGGAAAGATAGGTTCCCCATGGGTAGACATATTGTGATGTCTGGATTTACTCCGGGATACCACCGGTGGATCCACCATAGTGAAGCCGATTGTATCAGGGAGGAGGTGATCAGACCACGGCTCGAGGCTTTTGATGATGATGCCGGGGTACCTGACATGATGGATGACTTTCACCAAGCTCAGTTCGCTGAATGCCGTGAAAAGGAGGAGATGGAGGCTGCCGCATATGCCTTCTACCTGATGTTGGACTCGGCACAGAGACCCCTTCATGACCGTACTAATGTTTCTTAGCTGGATGCAATTGGTCACGTAATGGGGTTGAAGGCCGAGTTGAACCTAAGTCGAGAAGGCTTCGACAAGATGTTGGCCGTGTGGAGCGATATGCTACCGGCGACACATATTATGCCGAAGAACTTGTATGAGTCAGAGAAGTTCCTTCTTGCACTAAAGATGCCCTATGACAAGATACATGTGTGTCCGAAGGGGTGCGTCCTATTTAGGAAAGAACATGCGGATGCAAAGTACTGTCCGAAGTGTAAATCCTCTAGGTACGTGGAAGTAGACTCAAGCGATGGCCAGAAGAGGCAGCTTAAGATCCCCATGAGAGTCCTACGACACCTTCCGTTCTTGCCAAGGATCCAACGGCTATTCATGACCGAGGAATCCGCGAAACAGATGACATGGCACAAAAATAGGAAGTGGTACAACCCTGAGAAGATGGTACATCCATCCGATGCTGATGCATGGAAGTACTTCAATGCACGGCATCCTGACAAAGAAGAGGAGGCTTGTAATGTATGTGTCGCACTGGCAACAGATGGGTTCAATCCATATGGTATGCTGGCTGCACCATACACATGTTGGTCCATGTTCGTCATCCCCTCAATCTCCCCCCTGGCGTCGCCTTTCAATAACATACCATGTTCCTATCGTTGATAATCCCTAGACACCTGGGGAGTCATATGGGTGTCTTCATGGATTCTATGATAGATGAGTTGATCGAGGCTTGGGACAAAGGGGTGTGGACATACGACTGAGCTACGAAGACAAGCTTCAAAATGCATGTCTGGTACCACTACTCCCTGCACGACTTCCTGGCGTACGAGTTAATGTGCGCATGGTGTGTTTAGGGGAAGTTCCCATGCCCACTATGCAAGGAAGCTGTGAGGTTCACATGGTTGAAGAAGGGTGGCAAGTATTCGTCATTCGACAAACATCGTCAATTCCTCCCTCTTGACCATCCATTCAAAGAAGACGTCAAGAGCTTTACGAAAGGTGTCAAAGTGACGGACCCAAGACCGTGCTTGAGGACTGGGGCCGAGGTTCGTGCTCAGATAGACGCTCTCGTGCCCAACGAAGATGGTGGTTTCATGGGATATGGTGAGCAACATATGTGGACTCATAAGTCCGGCTTGACGATGCTCCCCTATTTTGATGACCTCCTACTGCCCCATAACATTGATGTCATGCACACTCAAAAGAATATCGCCGAGGTATTTTGGGCGACGCTCATGGACACTGATAAGTCTAAGGACAACCCTAAGGCTAGAGTGGACCTGGCGACGTTAGGCCAAACCTAGAGATGCGGCATCCTAGAACAGGAAAGCAGTGGAGAAGTCCTAAGGCCCCCTATGTCTTGAAAATCGATCAAAGGAGGGAAGTGCTTCGATGGATCAAGGATTTAATGTACCCTGATGGGTATGCAGCGAATCTGAGTAGGGGTGTGAACTTAGAGACTCTATGAGTCAATGAGATGAAGAGTCATGACTACCACATATGGATTGAGCGGATACTTCCGGCAATGGTTCGAGGCTATGTCCCTGAGCATGTCTGGCTAGTGCTGGCAAAGTTGAGCTACTTCTTCCACCGGCTTTGTGCCAAGGAGTTGTCTAAGTCCATCATTGAAGAGCTAGAAAAAATGGCGCCTGAGTTGGTCTGTGAGCTTGAGAAGATCTTTCCATCTGGCTTCTTCTTGTCGATGCAGCATCTGATTGTGCACCTCCCGAACGAGGAAAAGTTGGGGGGGCCCGTACAGGCCCTTTGGTGTTGTCCAATCGAGAGATGTCTAAAGACTCTTCGCAAGAAATGTACAAATAAAGCCAGAATTGAGGATTCCATTGCAGAGGCAAGCATTCGGGAGGAGGTTTCAAACTTCACGACATCCTACTACAAGCCAAGCCTTCCTAGCAAGCATAATCCACCCCCTTGTTACAATGCTGGCGAAGTTGAATCGACCCTTAGCCTTTTCAAAGGCCAACTAGGCAGCACAAGTGGATCGACCCCCAAGAAATTGGATCCAGAAGAGTGGCACAGAATCACGCTATATGTGTTCACCAACCTTGTCGAGGTCCAGCCATTCATTAAGTAAGTTCTCATCGAACTTTTTTCAATACGACGTCACTATTCTGTATCGAACCCCATTGATTCTCTCTGGTACAGGGAATTTGTTCGTCAAGAGTGGCATCAACCAAGGGATCCTACCCCACACGAACATGATACCCTTCTTTCAGAGGGCGCGAGAGCTGGGAGGCTTGATTTCATTGATTGGTTCAAACAAAAGGTACTTTCCAACTTAGCTCGTACATTCGTCGATATTCCTTAGTACCTCGTACGTTCCAATATTATAACGATGTATCATGCTTGAGCTTGCAGGCGCAGACCAATGCGTCCATGAGTGATGAGTTGAGATAGGTTGCAAGCGGCTTCATGTTAAGGGTGAATTCATATACCGGTTATGACGTGAATGGATATCGCTTCCACACGTCAAGACATGAGCAGCTCCGGCCCAGTCGGAAAACCACCAACAACCAAGTTTTTACACAGGGCACTAATGGCGTCGAATACTACAGAATAATTGAGGAGATCTATGAACTTGAATATGAGGGCCGGGTACCTCTTACTCCTGTCATATTCAAGTGCCACTAGTTTGATCCTAGACAAACGAGATGGACCCCTCATCTTGGGCTAGTTGAGATTAGACATGATTCCGTCTATGAAGAAAAAGATGTCTATATTGTGGCTCAATAGGCCGTGCAGGTGTATCATGCGCCATACGCGTGCCAAGACAAAGACCATCTTAAGGGTTGGTCTATTGTGCACCAGGTATCTTTGCACGGTAAACTAGCTGTTCCAAACGATGAAGATTACACCTTCCTCAACATAGACACATATGATGGAGAGTTCTATCAAGCGGATGGGCTACAAGGGAGCTTTGAGATAGTCTTACCCGATGTGAGCACCGCCATGGAAGTAGACAATGAAACGGTTGATGAAGAGGACCTTGGAGATGTAGTGTTGAATCCAAAGGACATTCAAATGCTTGAGCAATTCCATTTAGGCAGAGAGGATGAAGAAGAAACAAAACCTTCGGATAGTGTTGCCCATTTGGACAATTTTGACAGTGATGACGAGACCTATTAATGAGGACATGGCCTCCATGCATATGACCATGCTTGGAGAATCACATGAAGGCCAACGAGATCAGCAAGGGCATCCAAATCGAGAAGGAGTCTCAAAGCTTATCCGGTTCGAGTCGCCAAGGTGGAGGCCCAAATCAAGTTCGAGTCCATCTCGGGCTCCAGGAGCAGTGTGTAGTAAAACGGACGCCCAGGCCGCACATGAAATCCATTTTCAATGATACACATATGGATGGAAAGATTATTTGATAAGGAAGCCAACCCAAGTGGTCCCACATCAAAATCTGTTCGGAATCAACGGGAATCGTCAAAATAAGTCAGCGTCTAGAATCTGTCAGGGCGCCGTGTCGCCGTCTTTTGGGCCGTTTGGGCCTTGTAACGTGTCGGCGCTCCCCAGGGACGCGAATAGGGGTCCTTGGACGCCCCTTAGTCTATATAATCAGTAGTCATCGCCTACATTAGGGTTGAGTTTTGCTTAGATTATTCTGTTGACAACAGTTTCGCCGCCGCCGGCGGTTTGTGAGACCCCAACTTTGTGAGCCTCATATTTATTTGCAATTTCAGATTGCGTTTTACCTATTCTTGCTCGTGTTCTCGATTCGCTTGCAGGAAAGCCTTCTCGGCGAGGTCAATCGCGTTGGCGTGGTTGATAACCAATGGAGCTGTGGTGTAACGGTTGCGGGGGTCCGAATCAGTCTTGGTTCGAAGCCTAGACCGTGAACGTCGAGTCTCCACCAATCGACGCTATCATACCTATTTGAAGATCGGGCCTTGTCTTCATCAATTGGTATCAAAGACCTAGTTGCCCGTTAGGTATATCTCTGTTTTCCCCTTTAGTTGTTACTGTTTTTGCACTACCTAGAGTCCACAAAAAGCTAAAAAAATACACCACCACATATTCCCTGACCTACAACCCCTTTGTGCCATTGCAATATTTTTTAATTTCAGTTTGCTTTATTGAACGGTTGTCCCTCGCTGTGTCAGTGTTCGTCGTTTTAGGTCATGTTCTAGATCTTTAGTTCTTTATTACTCAGTCCCGTTTATTGTGTTGAGAAATAAAAAGATAACGTGCTGCTGCTGTTGGTTTTCCGTGAAAAAAAGGGCGTCAGATTATCATCCATATATGTGAGAACGTGTGGTCATTAGAAGGAAAATAAAATAGGAAATAGGTGTAATAGATTTAGTTTTTCTCCTTGCGCACAAAAGGAGAGTCCAGTAGCACGTGAAGGTGAGAGGGAATAGGAAGCTTGCATATATACTTCCTAATATATTAAAAATCAAGTTCAATTTGGATTCTTCCTTGGCATACACGGTTGGTTTTTGGATAGCTACTTTTGGAAGTCTGGACATCGTCGATGTATCCCTAGGACTTAAGTCTTGGCGTCAGATTAGATTATATACTGCAAGATATAATTGAAGCTGGTACCTTGCGGCACTTCTAAAAAAAGAAAAAAAAGCAAACGGCAAGACGTGCAAGAAAAAAAAAGCCGCACAGAAAAAAAAAGTTAAAGAGGTGCAAAAAAAAAAGAGACGCACCTAACAAAAAGCAGTGCAAAAAAAAAGAAGGTGAAACAAAAATTCAGAAGTGCTTGCATCCTGTTTGGTCCTTGTGCTGAGATATTGTTGCTCGCTGAACTAGGTCCAGGACGAGTTTAGGCCGGCGACATAGACTAGCTTGGGATTACTTTCCAATCTTGCAATTTCTGAATTAAATTATTGTCATTCCTTGCCACCATATATTAAGCCTGTCCAAGCTCCACTTTCTTCTGACCAAATACAGGTTCGCCTTGTAACTGTTACACTCAAGCTACAACGGTATCACAGTGACCGACCGATTGCACTGCCTGTTGCTTTGGTAAGAACACTGGTAAGACCATGGTTAAACGCTTGAGAGTGTGTGACGTTACTCCTTGACCACATTCTATATTAGCTGATAGGAAAATACATACTTGTGTGTTTTCTTGTTTGATGCTAACAATGACAGACACTCACCGATACGAGACATCAATGATGCATGAGCCACACACTATTGCTGCTACACCTCCTCCTGCAGGTCGTTCTATTCTTTCTTCTCCACCTACTTATGATGGTATTGGTGCCGATGAGTACATTGAGTGGGAAAGTGAAATAGATAATATTTTTGCACAATATCATATGTGTGAACGGAGGAAGATTAAGAATGCATCTAGTGTTTTGAGACATTTAGCATCAATTTGGTGGGAGTCTTTAAGTTCTTCAGATAAACCTCATACATGGAACGATATGAAAATTCTTATGAGAGAAACTTTTGTTAATCCATCTCTTGTAATTAATTCATATGATGAGGAACATCAACTAGACCACTCTCCTATTATTCCTCCTGCTGTGCCTAACCTTTTGCAGGACAATGCACAAAAGAGCAGGGATGACATGACAGAAAATGAGGTGCTCCCAGTCTCATGTGAAAATTCAACACGTGTTACTTCTGCTGATAGTGAGAGCAAAGGTAATGCCAATGATGCTAATCTCACAGAAGATGAGAGTTCTCTTGATGTGCTGAATTTTTTCCACCAATCATGTTATGATAGAGCAAATATTAGTGGAACCTTCGCTTGATTTACCTTTGTCACAAGATGATTTGCTTGATGTTCCTTGTGATCAAGATGACGTGAATGATGATAATTATATTATTCCAATGCAACCATTAATGAATGATCATGCTATATGTTTGTTGGAATCGAACACTACTGCTGAAAATAGACATATTATTCATAATGCTAGTAATGTTGATGAGCTGAAATTGATGTCTTCTTTAAATACTTTGGGATACATTGAATTTGATGTTCTTTGCAATCTTAATTATATAGAGGAGAAACTTTATGCATATGCTAATTTGCCATGGTTGTCTAGACATACATATCATGTTTTTGGCAAATATAGCAACCAAGGACAATATATGGTACAATGAGTTTACATTTGTACAAATCTGAATTCTTCTTTTGTTGTGCAAAATAATGATCAATTAGAGGACTATAAAATCAACAATGTTGTCATGCCATATTCCTCTAGTTTTACTTTACAATCCCAAGTGGAATCCAAAGAAGGGGAGCATATGTTTCTTGTTAGTACTAATCTTTTGCAGGATAGTATTGACAAAGATCGTGTGCATTTTAATCGAGGAGACTACATGTTTGTAGGAGAAGGCGTGCTGCAAACCGAAACATGTGGTCATATTCTTTCTCCCAACAATGTCAATTCCCAATATTTTGGCAACCTCGTTTGTCTTCATGTTGTGCAGAATGGACTTCAAGCAACATCGACGCAGAGGACGGCTTTTCATCAAGAAGGGGAGGATGATGAGGACATGACCTCCATGCATATGACCATGCTTGGAGAATCACATGAAGGCCAATGAGATCAGCAAGGGCATCCAAAATCGAGAAGGAGGCTCAAAGCTTATCTGGTTCGAGTCGCCAAGGTGGAGGCCCAAATCAAGTTCGAGTCTATCTCGGGCTCCAGGAGCAGTGTGTAGTAAAACGAACGCCCAGGCCGCATATGAACTCCGTTTTTGATGATCCACATATGGATGGAAAACTTATTTGATAAAGAAGCCAACCCATGTGGTCCCACATCAAAATCTGTTCGGAATCAACAGGAATCGTCAAAACAAGTCAGCGTCTAGAATCTGTCACGGCGCTGTGTCGCCGTCTTTTGGGCCGTTTGGGCCTTGTAACGTGTCGGCGCTCCCAGAGACGCGAATAGGGGTCCTTGGACGCCCCTTAGGCTATATAATCAGTAGTCACCGCCTACATTAGGGTTGGGTTTTGCTTAGATTATTCTGTTGACAACAGTTTCGCCACCGCCGGCGGTTTGTGAGACCCCAACTTTGTGAGCCTCATATTTATTTGCAATTTCAGATTGCATTTTACCTGTTCTTGCTCATGTTCTTGATTCGCTTGCAGGAAAGCCTTCTCGGTGAGGTCAATCACGTTCGCGTGGTTGATAACCAATGGAGCTGTGGTGTAACGGTTGCGGGGGTCCGAATCAGTCTTGGTTCGAAGCCTAGATCGTGAACGTCGAGTCTCCACCAATCGACGCTATCATACCTATCGAAAGATCAGACATTGTCTACAATAAGCTTTCCATCCATATATGGATCATCAAAAACAGAGTTCATATGCGGCCTGGGCGTCCGTTTTACTACACACTGCTCCTGGAGCCTGAGATGGACTCGAACTTGATTTGGGCCTCCACCTTGGCGACTCGAACCGGATAAGCTTTGAGCCTCCTTCTCGATTTGGATGCCCTTGCTGATCTTGTTGGCCTTCATGTGATTCTCCAAGCATGGTCATATGCATGGAGGCCATGTCCTCATCACCTATGACCCCAATTATGAAGATTATTCCTAAAGCATGTAATACTATGATTTTTATTAAATTTTGTTATGTTTATTCATTTTGAACTATTTGTAACGTATGTACTAACACTTGTTGTTCACTCTTTGTACATTGCAGGTGATAGAACAAAGATGGTGATGGATCGTACACCGAGGCAGGTGCTCTCAGCGTACCAAAGGCTGCGCCCAGCGGCGGGAGGTGAGGGGACGTCTTTGGCCCCAGTGGCGGGAGCAGGCACGGGGAGGGGGAGGGGGAGGGGGATGGGGAGGGGGAGGGGGAGGGGCCGTGGTTAGACTAGGAGTGACCCGCCTCCTCCCCCTGCTCTAGACCAGTAGGAGGACCCGTCTCCTACACCAGAGGACCACGCGACGGCCACGGGCACGAGCACAGACTCTTCGTCGACTCAGCAGATGGAGGATAGCAGTTCTGCTTAGTCGACTCCCTACCTGCAAGGTCCCACAAGCCTTCCTTTGGTTCCGCTTCCTGACCGACGCCTAGTGGTTCATCCTGTGGGAAGAAGGTAAGTAACTATAGATGTTATCACTAGTACTTCATATGATACGTTGAGAATCAACAGAGAAACTGATAATTTTTCTTAATCACTTATGCAGGGGCTGGATACTTCTGTTGGGTGCTCTTGACTCCCCATGCACCCCCGTGACCGTCCTAGGATGTCTGTGCAGAAAACACTTCCCCGGCCTTGTGAAGCTGAAAGACGGGACGTGGTCACCCGCCTGGTCGTGGGACAGGTACAAGCTCGGCTCGGATGACGTGCAGGACAACAAGCAGGAGCGGGTTTTGGTGGAGTTTTGGGTAAGTGTCTCACAATGAAGGTCAATACATCTCCTCCATTGGTTAAGTCTTTTATTGAAATAATGAACGAATACATCGTGTTTGTATGCAGAGGTACTTTATGCCAGAAGACGGTCAAGAGGAGATGGCAGATTGGACGACACACACAGCCTATTAGAAGCACGTCGGTGACAAGATTCATGAGGTGCGACTCCAGGCCCACGTCGACTACTACAGGTCCATCAAGAAAGAGCCCCTCAAGAAAGATGGTGCAAGAAAGGTGGCGCTGACCAAGGAGCAGTACCTTCAGGTACATGGATAATATTGATTCGTTTTGAGATTTAGCAGGTCCTGAATTGGTCTTCTTATATGTCAAACACCTGATGATGTGTAGGTGCCTGCCTCGTGGTGCATGTCGCATAGAGCGGCATGGTCAAGGATCATGGACAGGTACCTTGACTCGACGTACATCGCAAAGCACGAGCAAGGCAAGCGGAAGCGGGAACTGAAGATCAGTCCAAGTCACCACCAAGGTAGCCGCAACCTCCCCGCATTCAAGCGAGCACTCGTACAAGATGTCATTTATCTATTCTAACGCTCAATTTTGCCTTATTTCTAATCATCTTGCTCATCTTTCTCGCAGGAGGTGGCACAACCGGACCAGCCGGTGTCGGAGTTCACGGCATGGGCTGTGTCCCACATGGGCCGGGTGAAATCCGGTGTCGTCTTCAACCCGGATGCCCCTGCCAAGCTCTGACCCCACCGTCCACGCTAAGGTCCGAGACTACGCGGAGGCGGTTCGGGCGCTCCGTGGCTCAGAGCACAATCTGAGCACTGAGCCCCTTGAGACAGAGGTGATTGTGAGGCTGGGGCAAGGCAGGAAGCACGGGCGGTTGTGGATTGTAGACGGCGTCGACTCCTCGAGCTCTGCACCCTCTCTCTCCGATGTGAGGGCACAGAGCACGTCCAGAAGCCTTCCCATATGTGCATGGCCTACTCCAACACTGTCGCGGGTCGACGAACTTCAGGTAATTCCAGTTTCACTCATCGTACATTGAACTTTACACACATTGATCAGATTTGCAATACTGAAACATGTGATTGAAACACTATAGGCCGAGCTGGCAGAGACAAAGGATGCGCAAGCGCTCCTGACCGCTCAGCTGGAGGCCACGCAGAAGCAGATGGCGGAGATGTTCCAGATCATGCAAACCATCGGGCAAGCATCGGGTGTCCAAGTGCAGATGCCAGCTCCAGTTCTGGTTCGACAGTTCACACCTGTGAGTATGCCTTCGTGACATTGGGATTGTCGGCCTTCGTGCCGTTGTGATTTTCGGCCTTCGTGTCGTTGGGAATGTCGGCCTTCGTGCCGTTGTTTCTTGCAGGTTGGAATCCTCCCCGTGCAGGGGAGGTGCTGCCGAAATTTTCAATTTTGAGTCTAACGCATGCAATCTTTTCTTTTGTGCAGCCTCCGTCGGCGGGTTCAAACAACCCCACTGTCGTGTGACCGAGGGCTGATGCCGTCAACCCTACACCGCAGTCCGGTCCGTCACCGCAGTCCGAGAGACCACAGTTGCACTCTCCGCCGCCGCAGTAGGGATGTTGAACCTATAATAATAAACTTGTAATGTTGAACTTTGGAGGATTTGTAATGAATTTATGAAATTATGCATGTGCTTTTGATATATAATGCATGTTGGTTATATCGATGTCATATTTGATTTATATATATATATATTTGATTTATATAATGCATGTTGGTGATTGATATATATATATAACAGTGGAATGTAAAAAAAATTTAAAAAAATTGCATTCTCGGGGTCTTTGCCGAGTGCCGTGCCGTGGCACTCGGCAAAGTGTTTTTATAAAAAAGAAGAAAAAAAACTTTGCTGAGTACCGGTCTTGGGGCACTCGGCAAAGTAAAAAAATAAAAATTTTGCCGAGTGCTGGGCGGGCACTCGGCAAAGTGACCGTTAACGGCCGGTGGCATAACAGCGCAAATATTTTGCCGAGTGCCTTTCCTGACACTCGGTAAAATATAAAAATATTTTGCCGAGGGCCCCAATAAAAAACACTCGGCAAAGTCCCTTTGCTGACAAATATGTTGCCGAGTGCCACACTCGGCAAAGCCTTTGCCGAGTGCAAAAGGCTCTTTGCCGAGTGTAAAAGCACTCGGCAAAGTCCTAGTTTCCAGTAGTGCTAGGCCAGTAATTTTTCCCAAAAACATCCTAAAAAGTATTGGAAGAAATAAAGAAATCCATCTTTAAGAGTTTCTGATAATCCACTCCTATCCTAAAAATATAGAAGACAATTTTATATTAGGAATTGTATACTATTTCTGAATTATCCTAATTACTTTTATATATTCTTTTTTCTCTTGTATATTTACATCAGAAACCCTATCGTCTTTTTATTCTTTTCACGCCCTTCCACATTACACGCGCAGGGAGAGATACGCGCGGCTCTGAAGCACATAACTTTACACAGAACACGGTAACTTTTCCTAACTCCTAAAATATTAGGAGGATGGATTATGAGTTGTTGGAGAGAGATTTTTTCTCATCTTGCTAAAAACTAAGGATTGGAAAGGGAAATAGAGTACTCTTGGAGATGCTCTTAGCTAGTAAAAGCTCCCATTATCTATTATAATTAGTCAAGGTTGATCAACTGATTACATATAGAAGTCTGAGCAGAGCAACCTATTTGCGGTAGTGCGAGCATTGGTCCCCTGTCCTGGATGATTTTTCATCGTAGCAGCATTAGCCGGTGTGGCTACATGCACCCTGTTGTACATATGGTTTAGGCGACGCTCCACTAGTATTTCTACATAGTCCTAATGACCAATATCGACTAAATATAATAGATAATCAGAGTTTGTACTAACAAATAAGCACCGAAATGAGTCCACAAAGATATAAACAATTTCAAATCAGGCACCATAGAACATGCATGATTTGAGTAAACATTTGAAACTAGTTTCATACTTTTTCAAGCCAAAATAAATGTTTCTATGCATTTACTAAGATTAAACCAGATTTTAGGATTTTTAATTGCATTATTTTTCCATGTAAACTATTTAGGTAAATTTTTAAAAGGATTCTTTTTATGATTATTTGGATACATTTTTAAAAATATTTCAAAACTGATTACCTATTTGATCTTTCACGTTAGTTCGATATATTCTCTCTAACATGACACCATATTAGCCAAACCACTCAAGGTGAAAAAAAAACGGTTTTAAAAGTTGGGGAGTAAAAAAAACTAGTTCGGGAGGAGAACCGGATGACCACGATAGCTAAGTGAAGTAAATTAGACTTTTTCCATACCAATATGGACAAATGGGCTAGGCCTTGTGGTTGACACGAGCACTGCTGAAACACAACGTGACACTAATTTTTTTCATTGCACTTGTCAAGAGTAAGCTTTGCAGGAAATTGTGAAGATGGACTTTAGGACCTCACCACCCCTCGACCATAGCCTTAGCATGACAAAGAAGGTTAGTAGGTGAGGAAACCAAGTTGTCGCAGTCATCGTCCTCAACAGGGCATATATATGCTACCGTCGTTGAACAACTACAACAATACCTCTGACAAATTTAGAGCATAGCACGAGCACAGGTGTGGAGCTCACTATATATGTTCTTCACTGATCTTCTCAATTGATGAGGCAAACATATAGAGGTCATCCTCCTCTAGTGTTAGGTTATGGCCCAGTGGTGTGCTAGCAGGGGCAAGGCCAGCGATGACGATTTTGTCCTCAAGGGCGAAGTTTGCATAACATGCTTATTAGAGGCAGAAGCTATGCATATGCAGGCCCCAAAGTCAAATAGAGTGTAGAGGGTCATATGTTGGGGGAAACATTGGTGCTAGGGGCATCGATGGCATTGGAGACGGTGGTTGAGATGACGGTGGTCAAGAAAACTGAGTCGTAGATTGCGATGGCAGCCTACGTAGACCAATAATGCAGACAATGTTTGATGTTGCGTAAGGAGAGTGGTAGGATGACGTGCGACGTCGTGGATAGCTCAGAGGTGGGCGATGTTGGGCTGCGTGGGGTGAATGAAGGGGGAGGAAATAGGGGAGGCTTGGCATCTTGTAGGCAGTGCCTGTTAGAGGCTCTCATTTCTTGGGATACGGTGGTCATAGTGGGCAGGGGGCATGGGGGTTGGAGAGAAGGTGCGCGCTCTGCTTTGTTCTAGGCTAAAGTTTGGTTCCAGGGACTAAAATATAATAGATTTCACGTCGGGTATGGAGATACTAACTAGAAAGACTAAACATGAGTCTAATTAAGCTTAATAGATTCGTCTCGTAAATTAACCTCAATCTATGTAATTAGTTTTATAAATAGTCTATATTTAATACTGCATGCATGTGTCCAAATATTTGATGTGATAGAGACTAAAAATTAATTGGGCAAACCAAACAGGCCCTAATTTTAGTACCATATTGTTTAGCCAGATTGCTTCCTACTCATGACAATCTATAAATAGAGATCTTCTCCTCCACTTGTAAGACACACCATCAGGGAGCAATTTTACTCTATTTTCCAAGATGTAGTATAGCCTAGTTGAGAGTTAGGGAGCGATGCTCAGGTTCCAGAAGAGTCCTCAGAGGTCTGGTATAATCTTGTATCTTTCCTTTTATAAGACTCGAGTATTAATACATTTATCTTCTCTAATTACTTAAATATTGTTCATGGTTATCTAGTTCTTGCCTTAGTGGTTTAGCTAAGCATGATTCGTATTGTGGTTTACACTTTGGCATGAGATCTCCGTTCAACCGAATGCTATCTGTTTTTTAGACATAGATCAGGGCTACCAAAGCTAGCTACTAAGTAATGCAAGAAATAGGTTTACCGGTATATGTGTTTGAATAGGAATAAGCATGTGGTTGTGTGATAAGTCAATCAAGATAGGCTCAGCTCACGGGTAAGCAACTAGGTAGAAGTAGTAAGCTTTTAGGAAAGCAGGGAAGAGTTTCAAAAAAGGGTGGCGCGCCTCCCCCTCTATGCCTTGCGGTAATGATTCCTCTGGCATTACGACCTTTACCACGACGGTGCCGTCCATGGATCAATTTATTTCGTGGATTGGATTTCACTTGCCTGTTTACGATTCCCTTGCGTGTGCTCGGGATAGGTGTTTTGTATAAATGTTTCGCCGTATTATTAAGTATTCTCAAAGAGTTGATGAATCATATACTTGTATTCTCAATTTCTAGAACGGATAGGCATAGACTGATTGTTCATTTTGAGGGTCAGTATAGTTGCTTGCATATGTAACTAGAAAGCTTTGATGAAGCCTCAGAGGGCAAGCAGGATTCAATCATTTGTTTTTAGCATCTCAACTAGAAAGAGTAGAGAGAAAGAAGCCTTTCGCATCTGGAAAGAGGACACCCACTACAACTTTTAATCTTAGGGGCTTACTTCTTGTGTTGTGAAGAACTAAGGCAGCTCAAATGAATGCTCACCTACTCATGTATCACCCGCAGAGCAGACTTCTTTTGTCTAAAGCTGAAACCTCTTTCTTCGGTGAGAAAAAGGTTGTTCCTTGGAGGGACATCCCCTTGGTTTGTTAGCAGTTCTGGATTTTGAAGCCCTTTCTTTCCTTCCCTATTTGACTTTCCTTATTCTAAATGGGAATCTTTCTTTGAAGAAATAAGAAAGGACTACTTGGAAAGTGACACAAATGACAGAGAATTGCGTAGATAGGAGGAGGAAACGAACCAACCCGGGGCCCCAAACAAACAAAAGGGAATGAGAGAAATGATCGGAACGATTGAGGAAAGAAAGAGAATGACGACCCCTTTCCTTTCGCCCAGTTTTTACATGAAACTAGAGTAGTAATCAATAGTGTAGACGTGGTGTCTAAACCATAGGTTACTTGAGGTTGCGCCCAACCCTACGGATATAGTTGTGGTAGCCCCGGAGGTGACAGCTCCGATCAGGCCTTTGTAATCCATCACGTTCAGGTTGGTGTTTTCGTAGAGCTTTTTGGCAGCCTAACCCCGATCACCCCTTCCTAGTCTTTTCGAGGATCAGAAAGGTACTATTGCTCCAAAGTGCTATGGTCTGATCGCTTTGCTTTTCTCTCTGCTTAGTTAATCCCTTTGGTCTACTCTAGAATAGAACCACAGTAATAGAGACATAAATAGGAACCTTGTGCTCTCCCATTGTCCTCCCAGCTTAGTTTGTCTACTTTTCTATCTTACCATGGAGTTCTCCTGTGTGTGTCACATTTATCCAAAACTCCTATCATATATTACTTACCCAACTTTTGTCTAGTCGGTATACTAGTTAGTGGATACATGATGGTCAAATATCAACTTCTTTAACCATTGATTCCTTGAGGATAAATACGATACACTGGAATACTCTTGGGTGGAAGCTACAATGATATTTGGGCGCTTGCAGATTTCTCTGTTTGCGTTAACAAATACCAACAACCACAAAATGGTTGAGGATCATATTTTACTCGCTGAGGCACACGACACCTGAAATCATTCATGCTTCACTAATCTTGTAGTGAACAACAGAGAATTACTTTAGATTAGGGAACAAGATAAAGCCCTAGGATGTTTCATACATTTGAATGATCCAATGTCCTTAACAACGAATAGTTTACTTGAGGAATGAGTCATGTCTTAAGAAATTGGGTATCTAACATAGGAGGATGATTGCCCGCTTAAGTTTGAAGTCAGCATCAAACTATCTGCCGGTTAAAAATGGTTTTGAGGTTATTCTATGTACTAGTTTAGAGTATATAGTTGTACACAATGGATTAAGCTTGTGCATATTGGATCATTTTTCATGACCATGCACATATTCAATTAAGATGGAGTAGGAAAATACAACCAATGAAAACAAAAGACCTGCTCATAGGTAACCAAAGGTTGCCTAGAGCTAGAGCAAAACCATAGAAAAGAAAACAAAGGACAGGCGCAAAGGCACCAAAGAGCGTAGCGAAAAAATTATAACATAGACAAGAGCGATTGCATGTCTATCTAATGAAGCTCCTGTTCCACCCCTCGATAAGCACCACATTGTCTAGCCTAGCACTAGTGGGGAACAATGTCCTAATGGCTTTGCGCTTTGACGCTGACAGTGGGGCTCCAAATAGCGACTGGTACTCCTTGAAGGCACAATCAGCCATGGCAGTGTCCTTGTTAGGTCGTTGGTTGAACCCCACCACTTCAACATTATCACATTTTGCACCTACACCATTGGGTTGGATGCACGGTGCTGCTCTTTGCCACTAGGTGCCCACTACGCCGTGGTGGGGAAAAGGTGTTGTCGATCACCTGCCATTTCCTGGAAACATGCTGATGAGGCGGGATGTCCAGATGAGCTTGAGGATGGACATGCAGGTGCGTGACTCAGAGTCGACTTCATCACGTTCTGAGAGACTACTGGAGATGCAATGACATGAGCAGGCTACATCTCTGCACCATAGAAATGAGTAGAGACGGACAACACCGTGACAACAACAAAATGCGCCGAAGGCACGACAGGTAGGTCCCTAGGAGAAGCGAGCAACTGAGGCAATGAAAGTTGGGGTGACAAAGAGGATGATGAGTCATGGCTGGGCCGGGCCTTAACAGCTGAAGTTTCATAACCTCCCAATTTGACACAAGTGGCTGAAACCTTTCCCTACCTTGGGGGAGCAACACGGGGCCAAGTAAGGTGATGCACATAACTACACCAAAAGCAATGACCTTCCAAGTCCAACTACAACCCCCACTCCTGAAGGCTTCTCCAGGATGAACAATCCCTCGAAGCGCATGCATGGGATCACATCATTGTTCTTGGGCAAGCATAGCCTAAAGCTCGGAAGCGATGGGGTCAATAAGTCCACATTGCAAGGAACCTAGGGCAAGGGACACATGACAGCCTTGTCCGCAACTGGATTCTGAGATGGAGGATGGAACATCCAAGAATCAGTGAAGACCTTGGTGGTAGCCTTGAGGGAGACGTTGCTGAAGCGAAGTGAGCCACTCCATGACCATGCTCTACTATCCAGCGCACATACACCCACCAACAGTGCAGAGGTGGAGCGGCCCATGGAGCCAGCAGCGATAGTGTTGGACCTCTGTGATATGAACCCGCTAGGGTGAATCCTGATCTTTCGATGAGAGAAGGTGGATAACTCGATTTGGGGATGGAGATGACGTTCACGGCCCGACTACAACCATCCAAGGATGCTGCGCCTTAGCAACCGATACACCACCTCCAACAGCCGTCGCGATCTTGTGGAACACAATCAACCAAACCACTAGGGTAATTCCTGCAAGCAATCGAGGAACAAGCAAGAACAAGTAGAACAAGCAACTCAATTGCAAATATGGAGATGAAAACCAATCTGAAATCACAAAGTTGGGGTTCTGAATCGAGTAGAACGGATGGTCTAGTCGACACACGCGTCTACAAGGAAGTAGCAATGGCTAAACTTTCAACAAAACAAAACCCCCCTGTTTATGGCGGCTATGGAGGCTATTAGTAGATGGGAGGACGACCAAAGAGGTGTTTTGGTCGTTCTCCAACCCTAGGACGCGCCCCTAATGGACCCAACTTGATACATGGGCCATCGGCCCAAAATAGGGTGACGCAGCACCTGTTGGCAGAATAGGACTCGGTAGGAAAACAAAGACTGTGCACAATTCGTAGCAGATATGCCATGACTGTGAATCCGTTGGAAAGTAGACTTGATAAGCTTTCCATGAAGTACTAGAACGTCCAAAACGGAGTCCGTATGGAGTCGTGGTGACCGTCACAAGTTGGGGCTGTCCTGCAGTCCGATTCCGAATCCAGCCTGCACGAATCTCTTTCCAAACGTGTTGGACTTGGACTCTCTCTTTCCTTGGGCCAAAAGTGACGTGGTGGGTTGGTGGAGGACGTTAGGAACACTTAAATTTGGTCTCCAATCAACTTCATTAACCTTCCATGTATTCCATATGCAATCAAACCTTCCTTTGATCCACGCGAGTACCTCTGAAAATGACAATGCACAAAAATCATTGTGCAGCCTCAACTGTTCAAATATATAGAATGTAAACCTAACATGGATTGACTTCACCTTTCGTTTAGAAGTCTTTAATGTGGTCGTATCTGACCTGGTCATGTCCTCATCATTCTCCCCTTCTTGACAGCAAACCGTCCTCGGTTTGTCGTTATGATTGAAATATTAGAATAATATTTTGTCAATGTCCTCCAAGTATACTCCTAGAACTCCAATAGAAGTACATAGCAACAACACTTGCTCCCCTTCTTGAAAATTGAGCTGCAACTTATAATCAATAGTAGAGAAACTAGATATGGCGTGGTTAGCTTCAATGCAAGTCATTAGTTGATAACTCGGTGATGCCACTGATGGATTTTTAGAATCTGAACAAATGTATACCCTATCCACCATGTATTTGTTGTCATTCTCATATTTTCTAGTTGCATGAAAAGAATATCTATCAAAAGATAGCAAATCATAATTCTGCAACAATTTGTTCTCTAAGCTATTCAGGTCACAAAGATCATCAAACTCAATATATCCCATTGTGTGTAAAGATGACAACAATTGAGCTTCATCGTTTTCAGAAATAGTATGAACAACATGCATAAATTCAGCACTCATTGGTTCAAAATTTTTAGATTTATGCCTTAGTTGTGCTCCAAAAACAAGTGCAGCATTACCACACAACTCTTCTTTGTCACAAGGAACAGCAAGCACACCAATTTGTGACAAAGGAAACTCAGCAAAAGGTTCCTCAATTGATTGCTCTATATTAGCAGATGTAGTGGATAAATGATGCACCAAAGCAACAGGTTCATATGGAGGAACAATTGGAGCATATGCATCTTCATCAGCATGTGAAGTGGAAGAAACCAGATTAGCATGGATCACATTGTTATTGCAAGTATTCTGTGATAATAAGATCTGTTTTTCAGCAATAGAAGCAAGCAGAAACAAGTGAGAGATGTGGCTATATGTTTCATGTATGAGTGTGGTTCGAATTTCAGAATTGAGCCCATTCAAGAACATGGTCATTACATCTGCCATGCAAGCATCTAAACCACCAAATAACCGACAAATGTTAAAAACATGGCAGTATGCCTTGACAGTCCTACTACCCTGTTCCAATTTCGCTAGTTTGGCAAGCAAATCATCAGCATAGTAAGAAGGAATATAGATATCTCTGAAATGAACTTTGAAACCATGCCAAGATTGAGGAATTTTGTTGTGCCTACAAATGTGTTTCCATTCATCCAAGGCATATTTGGTTAAAGCACTAGAAGCAGCAAAAATCATTTGTTGTTCAGACAAGTCATGCTTATCAAATTCATTGTCTACAGCTAGCTCCCATTCAATATATGCGTGAGGATCATAGTTTCCTTCAAAGTAAGGTAGTGCTGATTTTATTCCATCAAGGAAAACATCACAAACCTCATGAATACCATCCTTGTCACTAGCCACATCTTGAGCAAATTGGAAATATGCAGCGTGAGTAAAACCATCTTTATTTTCCATGTGAAACCCTGCCATGATTAGAACAAAAACAAGAAACACAAAAATAATATGTATCCTCCTATCAACTACTAGGATGTGTCAGATGTAATTCTCTCAAACTCAACTTGTTAAAACAAGCCCTTACAAGTTCTTACCAAGCCAAACAGGAGGTGACGGCAACCAACAAGTCTACAACCGTGGAGTGAAGTGTATCGATGCCGCAACAACAACACCTGTCAAGCTGTAGTCGAAATATGTGGAGCTATAGGTGGGCTAAAGCAAGGAAGTACTAGAACCACGTTAGTTGCAAGCAAACTGAGAAATCGCTCAACGGTGGTACCATGCTGGTCCTAGGCTAGACCGTGCTAGAGACGCGAGCCTGGACACAAACGAAGTCACCGTGGAGCAGGAAAAATCACAAGAACAACAATCTATCGCCCCCTTCTTTTCCTCCTTTTTCCTCTTTTCTTTCTTTTCTCTTTCTCTTTCTTTTTTTTTCTTTTCTTTTCTTTTCTGATTGTTTTTCCTTCTTCTTTTTTTTACTTTGCACAACTAAACAAATCTGAATATTGACAAATCAGATTTCAGAAAAGCAAATTACAATGTATTTCTTTTTTTCTTTTCAAGGGTAACAAGAATACAAACTAGCAACTAAAATTTTTGTTTGAGTGCCCAAATCAGATTTTCCTGGTGTTAAAAAAAATAGTGGGATGGATATGGTGCAGCAAAGATGTATATGGTGGTAATGATTGCAATGGAGATGTATATGGTGTAGTGGAGATGTGTATGGTGGTGGTGATTGCAGTGGATATGTATATAATTGATAGTGACCAAAACGTGACAAGAACTCGAAACTCTAAAAGCCTAACACTAAGACCAGCAACTCGACTCAACCGATGTAAACCAAACTCAACAAGCCCGAACTAAGCAATACTAGTAAATGGCTCAAAGGGTCTATGGGATTATGGAAACAAATGAATCTACTATTTTTGTTGGCTTTTCCTGGACTATAGGAAAATAAAAGCAAACTGAAATCTCTCACCGATAAACCTTGCTCCGATACCAACTGATATGAACCCGCTAGGGTGAATCCTGATCTTTCGATGAGAGAAGGTGGATAACTCGATTTGGGGATGGAGATGACGTTCACGGCCCGACTACAACCATCCAAGGATGCTGCGCCTTAGCAACCGATACACCACCTCCAACAGCCGTCGCGATCTTGTGGAACACAATCAACCAAACCACTAGGGTAATTCCTGCAAGCAATCGAGGAACAAGCAAGAACAAGTAGAACAAGCAACTCAATTGCAAATATGGAGATGAAAACCAATCTGAAATCACAAAGTTGGGGTTCTGAATCGAGTAGAACGGATGGTCTAGTCGACACACGCGTCTACAAGGAAGTAGCAATGGCTAAACTTTCAACAAAACAAAACCCCCCTGTTTATGGCGGCTATGGAGGCTATTAGTAGATGGGAGGACGACCAAAGAGGTGTTTTGGTCGTTCTCCAACCCTAGGACGCGCCCCTAATGGACCCAACTTGATACATGGGCCATCGGCCCAAAATAGGGTGACGCAGCACCTGTTGGCAGAATAGGACTCGGTAGGAAAACAAAGACTGTGCACAATTCGTAGCAGATATGCCATGACTGTGAATCCGTTGGAAAGTAGACTTGATAAGCTTTCCATGAAGTACTAGAACGTCCAAAACGGAGTCCGTATGGAGTCGTGGTGACCGTCACAAGTTGGGGCTGTCCTGCAGTCCGATTCCGAATCCAGCCTGCACGAATCTCTTTCCAAACGTGTTGGACTTGGACTCTCTCTTTCCTTGGGCCAAAAGTGACGTGGTGGGTTGGTGGAGGACGTTAGGAACACTTAAATTTGGTCTCCAATCAACTTCATTAACCTTCCATGTATTCCATATGCAATCAAACCTTCCTTTGATCCACGCGAGTACCTCTGAAAATGACAATGCACAAAAATCATTGTGCAGCCTCAACTGTTCAAATATATAGAATGTAAACCTAACATGGATTGACTTCACCTTTCGTTTAGAAGTCTTTAATGTGGTCGTATCTGACCTGGTCATGTCCTCATCACTCTGCCGCCTGCAATCACGAGCTAGGTGCTAAAAACTGTAGCAATGTAGGTAGCAGCGGGGGAGCCGACAGGTGGCAACCTGGTGCGCCTAGGTAGTTGAAGCACCTACCCGACAATTCAGTGGGGATGACCCCTTCTCTATCCTTTATGCGGGCACCTTGATCAGGTCTGGCATCACCTCTTCCTTGCCATAGTGTCGGCTGGCTGCCCACAAGATGAGTTTGAAAGTAGGGCAGGATCCTCTACAACTTATCAGCGTCCAAGGCAGACACACTACTCCGCGGCCCAAGTCACTGGTGAACTAGGGTTTACTGAGCCACAGGGTTGGAGCTGGAACACCCCGCGCCATGCCTAATTGTCACCCATAAGAGCCACAATAGTCTTTTGCCATCGCTGACGATGATGGCATCAATGTTGCTTGCGACACCGGGGTGCCAGCTTGGCGGCCACGGCCACTGCCACCGAGGGTGGGGGCTCACCGCAGAGGGAGCAACATCCGAGGGATATTGGCGCGTGGCCTTCTGGAACAGGGAAGGAGAACATTCGAGGTCAGAGTCGCCGAAGAAAGAGCCATCCTCCCATCGCAAGAGCTTTGTTCATTTGGTCAGTGCAAAACGTTTGTACCTTTGGGCAACGGCTTTGCTTCGGTTGTTGGAGCTATTTTTAGTTTTTGTACCCATCTACAAGTTTATTTGGAGTTGTTAAATACTAGAGGAAAGCGCCACAATTTATAAGACAATCAAGCAATCAGAATTGTTAAAGTTTTCATCTGGTGATCGATTAATGCTAGATTAGGCCTAGAGAGAGTGATTGTAGCTTGTGGATTCCTTGATTATTATTGAAGGAGGAACCATAATTGTACTCTTTTTGCACTAGTACCTTGGATCCTTCAGCGGTTTGCTAAAGACTCTTTCACCATCCCAACTTCGTATGGAATGGCAACAAGGTAATGAGCTGGGACAAGGAGACACCTGTCTTTGTGGCTTCAACCTTCATTGTGGGACGTCATAAAGTGACTTGCATTGGTACCAAGTGGCTCTTGTACCTTGGCGGAGCCTTTATGGGCTTAGTCCACTATCTTGAATAGGAGTGTATCCTTAGAGTGGAGCTCTAGCGTAGACTAGGGGTGGTGAAAGATCTAGGCCCTTGTTTGGGTTTTGGTAATTAATGACAACTCTTGTAGACTAACTTCTCCATTTGAGTGTGTGAAGGAAAGTTAGTTTAGTTCACAAGATGAGATGGATATCGACATGGAGTTGATTGCTAGTATGTTGGAATGCTCAAATCAAACGTAGCAAGCAAGTGAAGACCGAAGCGAGGCTTGGCGTCGACGGACCATGTGCGATGGTGAAGGGCAAGCTAGTGGGCTTGGCGCCAAAGGACCGAGGCAACAGTGAAGAGCAAGTAAGGCTAAGGTCGATGGACTTGAAGTCTATGTGATGGTTTGGGTGATCCACTCAACTATGAAAATCAAGCCGGATGTTTCTTGGTTATATCAAGTGGCTTGGTGAAGATGTTAGCAACACCTTCCTTGCGAGCATCATTCTTTTGGAACTTGGTTTTGTGCAAGGCAAAAGTATGAAACATAGGTTGTTTCATTTTACCGGGCATGAGGTGTGTAGAGAAGATGATAGCTGGATTTAGGACAGGTAGCAATACTATTAAGAGGGGTAACCATGTTTTACACTTCGGTTACCTAGTGCCACTTGTGAGCTCTAACGTGAGGTACGTTTAGTGGTAAGTGGCGATTGATGAAAACCTTTGTGAAAAGTTTGACAAAAGCTAACCGGTGGCGAGTTGAACAATCGCCTTGCGAGAGATCGTTTCTTGGTGTTGGCTATCTTTGAAACGGTTTTTGAGCACGCCTGGTACTGACTTTTGATGCTTTGGGACACTTCGTTATGTTGTTGAGTTGCTTTCCAAAGTAAAGGAGGCGATGCGTTTGAAGTGGAGTTTTCTGCATAGTGGCGGATAGTCCGAGCCCTGTTGGCGGATAGTCCGCCAGTGTCTTGCAGAAAACCGAACAGACTCTGATCAATCTATTGGCGACTTTTCTTTGAACGGCGGACAGTCCGCGCCTGATAGGCGGACAGTCCACCGGCTAACTTCGGCAGAGATCAGAGTTGTTGTAAACTCTGCTGGATTTCAAAGCGTGAACGGCAGATAGTCCACCGGTCTTTTTCTTCGGCGAGCAGAGTTGCTGATGGTTTTGGACAGAGGTCTAGGGACCAACAGCGGACAGCCCGGGCCCTCTATGGTGGACAGTCCATAGGTCAGCAGTTTGAACCTAACGGTTAGTTTCTGTGTACGGTAGACTGTCCGGGCCTTGAACAGCGGACTATC
Source organism: Saccharum hybrid cultivar R570 (assembly GCA_038087645.1). Lineage (NCBI taxonomy): Eukaryota > Viridiplantae > Streptophyta > Magnoliopsida > Poales > Poaceae > Saccharum > Saccharum hybrid cultivar. Next base: position 25,949,958 of record JAQSUU010000066.1, on the reverse strand, counting down.
CGCAAATGTCGCATAAACACAGTAACGGCTAGTTTTGGGCAGCTCCTCTATATATAGTGGGGTGCCTGGTTGGGGGAGTCTCTCTTGGCCATTCTAATAGCATACTTCTTGATAGAGCTTCCTCCTAGCACCTCCTCTCATACTCCTTGGTTGAGGGCAACCTTTGGAGAGTGAGTGTGGTCCACTAGTGCGGATTTTTGCGTGAGAGATTGCTTGTGTGTAACACCCTAAGTGTTACCGCGCTAACAACTTGCTAAATCATGTCATAAGCATCATGATTGTGTGATATTGCATGAGAAGAAATGAGAAAAACAAATTTATTGTAACAAAAAATGATCCACGCAAATGTTAGGTGAAGGTGATTCTGTATCGCATGTGATACCACTTAGGGTTCAAAATGAATTTTTTTGAGCAAAAATGCTGTAGAACATATATGCAACACTTTAATAAAATTTGAAGTACAAACTTTGTACATGGCAGTGCAACTTTTGTATTGGCAAAATAATGATGTTAGCTCTTGTTTCTACCAGCTTGGAAATCGAAATTGAAAACCTAAAATATGCCTAGGACCTTTAGCTTGCATGAAGTTGACAACATCGTGTTTGCGAAATTACTCTGCAAAAACTTGTTAATAACTTAGATCATGTTTTGGCTCCTGGGGATAGCCGAGGGTGCCCTCTTGGCCATTGTCCAGATGGGTGAGCCGATGTCGAGCCAGGTTAGTTTTTACTCACGCTTTAAAATTCGTGCACGCGTACCGTCGGCACCTGCTGCCCTCTCTGTGCGCGGTCACCGCTCGGGGTGCTGCGCGACGTGCCGCCTGACCAGCATGGCCGCATTGCCGGCTGGGTTCTGCTTTGGCCTGGCCGTAGCCAGCCACAGCACGTCGTTGACCCCCACTTTGGCCGCTTGCCCCTCTGCGAGCCGCTGTGGTGCTGTCACGACGGTCGCTTTGCCAGCTGTCGCGTCCGCCCACGCTTCGCTGCCGCCCTGCTGCGCAGCTGTGCCGCATTGCCTTGCACGCGTGGGACGACTGCGGTTTGTCCTCCCTGCGCTGCGACATCATCAACGAGAGCCGGACCTCCTCTCTGTCTCCTTGCACTGTCGCCATGCCACTGACCCGCACCCCTCGGGTCGCACGCGGGCGGTCTACCCCCGCCACCTCTCTGCTTCCATCTTCACTGCGGTGAGGTTTCCGGTATGCTGCTGTTGCTCACTAACCCTCGATTTTTGTCCCGTTGACCCTCAGCTCATCGGAACGCCCTTGCCACCGCCGCAGGTCGCCATTGCCGCAGAGGAGAGGCCCTGTTCCGCTTTCTCACTAGTATGTGTAGGAGCTCCTTTGCGCGTGCTCTTGTTCTAGTTGCTTAGATTGTTTGATCTTGCCAACTAGAATTGTGTAGGAGTTCTTGCTCAAGCTTGGCACCCGTTGTAGTTCTCTAGTTCTCTCTTTGCAAGGGTGCTAACAAATTTAGTAGAGGGGTGTAGTCGAGGACTGATAGTTATCTAGCTTCCGCATTTAAATTGTCTTGTTCTCGCGATTAGTTTTGAATAGACTATTCACCCCCCCTCTAGTCGTCATCTCGACCCTACAGGTGGACGGGCAGTGTATCTAATGATATCGAAGGATAAATCCTGTGTGCTGGATGTTAATTGCATCCAATCTCACACTATTAACACTACTACAACAATCTTTACCGAGGTGGGCAAAATTGATTAACCGAGGCGGTTATTGCAACTGCCTCGGACGAATTGTCACGGTAAATAGGACCATTTCTGAGGCGGTTGTTTGTCCGCCTCGGTTAATGGCATAGGAAAACAAAAAAAGGAAACCATTGGATAAGCCCACCGAGCCCATCCACAGGCCCGTCGAGCCCATCCATGGGGCTGCTGCCGCCGTTGCTAGCTAGAGGAGCGTCGCCGGCCTCGCTCGCTGGATCCGCCTCCCTGCCGCCGGATCTAGCAGCCCCGCCGCCGGATCCGGCCTCACCGGCCATGGATCCGCCGCTGGTAAGCGGCCTCACAATAGATTCGGTCACCACATAGTCAGAGGAGGAGATGGGGGAGGAGGGCGCACCGCTGCTGGTGGAGGAGCTCGACGGGAGGAAGGAGCCACCGCCCGCGACCGCGCCGGTGCCACCTCGCCCGCGACCGCCTCGCCGGCGACCACGCCGACGCCGCCTTGCCTTGTCGATGCCGCTAGTTGTGACAGCACCAGTGCCGCGGCCCACCTCGCGCTTAGAGGTCATGTCGAGAGGCCATGACCGTGCCCGCGAAGTCGCACTGGGAGGCTGCGCTGCGCCAGGAGGTTGGGCCCTCCACCACCGAGAAGGGAGTGAATGAGGCGAGGGAGAGAAGAGAGTAGTGAGCGAGACGAGGGAGGAGAGGGAGACGCGAGGGGAGAAGGGCTGCGCGCTCTATCCAACTGCACGAGGGGGGAAAAAGAATTGGGAGAGGAAACCCTAAGTGTTGGGTTATATATGAGCGCGGTAGACTGCTAGGTATGGGCTTTGCGTTGGTTCTGAGTTGGGCTGCTATTTACTGAGGTGTACCATGCCCGCCTCCGTTAATAGATTTACTAAGGCGGTCGCTTACAATACGACCGCCTTGGAAAATAGTCTATTAATCGAGACGGTTGTCTTAAAATGACCGTCTCGGTTAATCGATTTTGCGAGGCGGTTGTTTGTGACCGCCTCGATTAATAAAAAATGACCACCTCGGTTAATCCGAGGTATTAACTGAGGCGGTTGTAACTACTGCCCGCCTTGGAAAAAAAAACAGAAACGCCTCGCAAACGATTTTTTTTGTAGTAGTGTAACTTTCCACATTCATGTTTGCGAGCATTACTCTTGTGCATTAGTATTTACTTTTCACTCATGAGCATTATTTACTCTTGCGCTTAGTTGGTGTCCCTGTTTATAGTAATCATGGTTTGACAGCTCTACATCTACACCATACATATGTATATAAACTGTAAAGAACGCCGAAATTAAAGATATCATATAAAATTTTCCATTCACCTTGAGCCTTTGGTACAACAAATTGTACGTACAATAATAATGTTCAATTTTTTCCTAGACTAAGCGAACTCAGTATAACCAAGTTCTTCTCATCATGCTTGTTGTTCATCAACCAAACAGACAACTCACCCTCCATTGTGGGACAAGGAGACACTTGCCCTCGTGGCTTCAACCTCCATTGTGGGATGTCATAAAGTAACTTGCATTGGTAGCAGGGGCCTCTTCTAGCTTGGCATTCAACAGGAGTGTATCCTTAGAGTGGACTCTATAGCGTAGACTAGGGTGGCAAACATCCAGTGTATCTAGCGGCCTCATTGGTACAGGTTCGTGCAGCTCCAGCTCGCTCTGACATGTTACTGTTGACACACAGTAGTGACTCTGTCCACTGAATCCATTCTCCTCTCCTCTTTTTCTTTCTCACCGACACAAACGGAGCAGCCGGAGCCAATTTTTCTAGCTTCTCCAGCTCTACTCCTGCATGCTACAGTGACATACAGTAAAGGAGCCGGAGTCAACAGAAGCCCGTCTAAACGGCCCCTAATGATACCGAAGGATAAACCCTGATCTCATCATATTTACTTTCCACATTTATGCTTGTGAGCATTACTCTTGTGCACTAACGAGTAATGTTTACTTTTCACCCATGAGCATTATTTACTCCGGCGCTTATTGGAGGGGCCGTATAGTCTTATGGCTTAACGAGCTCTACCACTACACCATATATATTAACCCTAAAGAACGCTGAAATTAAAAGAGATCATATATAAAAATTTCCATTCACCATGAGCCAATCAATTCTCTTTCGTACAACAAATTGCACGTACAATAACAATGTTTAAATTTGTTCCTAGACTAGAGGGAACTCAGTATAACCAAGTTCTTCTCATCATGCTTGTCGTTCAGCCAAACAGACAACTCACCGCTAAACTTCTCCATCGCCGGCTTCGGCAAGAGCATGGACACAATGGTGGAGTGCTCACCATCCTGGTTCTTGCACCTCATATGGTCGCTTCCCAGCTTCGAAGTAAGGTCACCGGCCAGTGGTATCCCACCACCTACTAGCTCGGCCCACCCAAACTGCGTCGCATTCGTGGCGATCCACTTGGTATCAGAGACCTCGTAGATCCTGTCCATCGTCGGCGGCGGCCACTGCCGCGTCGACGCGATCGTCTCCACCATTGACTCCATGCGTTCCTTGGTCACGCTGAGCTTGGTCGTGCGCACGAGCTCAACCGTGTGGGCGAGCGGCTGGCTGCAGAGCTCGCCGGCGGTGGCCTCCGCGATGGGAGACACGTGCGCGTTCCCGTAGTAGCCCCGCGGGATGAGCGTGTGCTGGTTCCACTTGCCGCGCGCGTTCATGGTGACCATGAGGCGAACACGGTGATCGGACTCGTAGCCCAGCGCTATCGTGCGGCATCGCCACATGACCGCGGTTAGCAGCTCGAAGGACGTAGCGGAGGTGGCGGCAAGATGGTGTCCCCTGAGGTGGCCGCGTAGGGTTGCTATGTCCCTCGGCCCGAAGAGGAAGTACTGGACTACCATGTCGTCCATGGGAGTTGACAGCATCACGTCGTCAGATTTATGATTGTGATCTGATGATGATGAGCTATTCGAATGCGTGATGAGAGATGACGATGACGACTTGTGCCGTCGTGTTAGAAGCTCTCTTCTCCACACGGGCAAAACCGTGGGCACTTTTTCACCGCGAGTTAGTTCAGCAACGCATCTAAAGAATTGAACCATACCGAATCCATCTGCGATGGTATGGCACATGTGGAATCCGATAACAAATCCGCCACATTTGAGCCTCGTCACCTATAAAATTATGCATACACAAAACAATGTCAGTCACCTACATAGAAAAAAAGCAGAAAAGGAACAGAGGGAATTTCTATATATTCTAGGAGGCACATGAAAGGAGGAGGTTGTATACCTGCATGAGGACCAATGGCCTGCCAATCACAGCTCTTGTTTCACCAGCATCGCACAGCAGTTCCTCCACACACGGATACGGCGGCAGCAGAGGCTTGCCCAGCTCCTCCAGACGCACGTCCGCATCGGCCTCCACAAACATCACCCCCTGCGCCGTGCAGTCCACCACCAGCTTCCCACCGGCAGCCTCCCGGAGCCGCCCGGCGATGGGGTAGTAGTACACCAGCGCCTCGGCGAGCGCCGCCTTGATGGCCTTCGCTGGATCGTCTGGCCTTCTGTGGCTGGTGTAGCCATGGCGGCTGCGGAAGAAGGCGATCACCGTCTCGTAGTACCGCAGCGTCCGCTGGTCGTCGAGGTCGGAGAGGGCTTTCGTCTCGGATGGCGTCGGCCGTGCCGGTGACACCAGCTCCGGCTCCATGCGACGCGCCTTGAAGGACACCATGGTACTCGAGCCTACTGTCTAGCAAGCTTGGGTGGGAAGTGCGTATGTGATGTGGATGTGGATGGAGATGGAGATGGAGTGGGCGAGTCAGCGAGTGGCTTTCACAACTGTTCGATGTGTTGCAGGTGTATATATCAGCTGGTGTACTATCTATGAGTACTAACACAAAATTAACAGGGCGTACACGAAAAAAGGAATGCTATGAAGAACCTTTGAGTCACTACTTGTAGTAGAAATTGCAACCGTGGTTCGTGGTTCGTGGTCCTGGGTATATATAATGCACGTCATGGAGGTAGCTGTAAGTCTGTATCTATCTATCTATCTATCTATCTATCTATCTATCTATCTATCTTAGATAGATAGATATACCTTAATAATAAAGGTTTTTTAGAATAGTGTCATTACAATTTTCAAAGTTCTGAGAAGTACCATTACTAATCACCTATTCTGAATCTTACATTATATTTCTTCCTCCCTTTAAAATATGCCACGGTATATGTCCGGAGACGTCTTGGGTCCAACTGCAGAAGTACACACATCACCGTATTTTCGTATGGCCAAAACTGCCCCCTCCACCTTCATCTCTCTATGTGTCACTTATTGTGGATCCCATAGTCATCTCCTTCCTTTCCCGTCATCTTCACCACAGCGGCCGAGGTGGTCAAGCGCTGGGAGTTCCCTACCATCGGGGACACGCTGGTGTTCGACTCGCAGGAGGACGCTGAGGAGTACCTCGCCGCGGCCGCCTGTCCTGCGGGCGCGTCGGGCTAGCGTGCCAAGGCCACACTACAAACCACCATGGCGCGGCTCCAGGACGAGTTCTACCACTTGCTCATCCGTGGGGCACAACTGCTTGCCGCTGATGATCTCTAGGCCTTGCTTCTTCGATGGCTCTCGCTCACGGTACCCTTCTTCAACTCCTCTGCCATAGACCTGGATGGCCCCTCCTTTGCTCACCACAACATCGAGAGGGGAGACAAGTAGGGCGGCAGGACCTCCGCCTCCAGTGAGAAGATCTCGCTCTACCTCATGCTATGAGTAGGTCACCACCTCACACACAAGCGTGGGCCGCCGCCGCTAGCCTAGCATGTGCGAGCACCGCAGCTGCCTCGCACGAGAGCACGAGCGTGCAGCTGCCGCCGGTGGCCTAGCATGCGCTAGCAGGGCAGGCCGGGTCAACGGCGGCATTGGCAGTTCTGCATTCTGCATGGAGAAGACGATGGGGAAGGAAGGAGGAAGGAGGAAGGAGATGACAGTGGGCTCCGCACGTCAGTAACACATAGAGAGATGAAGGTGGAGGGGCAGTTTTGTCCATATGAAAATACGGTGATGCCGTGTACACCTGCAGTTGGGCCAAGGCCTCTGTAGATGTATACGGCATATTTCAAAGGGAGGAAGAATTGTAATGGTAAGATTCAGAATAGGTGAATAGTAACGATACTTCTCAAAACTTTGAAAATTGTAATGGCACCAATCTAAATAACCCTAATAATAAAAGACAAAATTCTCCGTCCATTTTTTTCATCCAACTTCTAGCTACCGGAAACTACATAGTGGTCCATGGTTGGTGGACCTGGGTATATATGTTGCACGTCATGGAGGCAGCTGTAACTTGTAAGACATAAATTGCTGAGGAAATCTGGCAGACCTTAATTGAAACCTCATCTTCTCCCGCCAGCTAATACTTTCACTGTATCCGTGTTGTCGTGAATATCAGCTGTAGCTGGGCCAATACATCATGCATTCACTGATCAAGACTACTAGATCATATTGTACGTACATTGAATGACCGCCTTGCCAGAAATCAAATGCATGCACCTACTCAAAGAACCGTGACACTACAAGGCATTCAATGGGTCCTTTGCTCTGAAAAACCGGTTGTTTCATCACTGGCATCTCTGATTAAGCTGGAGCACCAGCAGTAGTACATTGAATCACATAATATATATGATGATCGATGTATGTATGGCATAATAGTAAAGCGATATGGCTCACTCGTTTCTAATCCATGTGACGTTCAATGCGAGACGCCGGCCAGCCCATCTTGCATTACCATCATGATGCAACAAGTACATGTACAGTTCGGCGGCCTCGCAGTAATGTGCAGAAGACCTCCTCGATCAGATCCACCGCCCTGACTAGCTACTTTTGTGTGCCTTGGATAGATGGATTCTTTCCGATGCATCATTGATATTGCACCTACTACCTTCTAGCTTGCATTGCAATTTCTTGCCCATCTGTGTACAAGTACAGGTTGGCTCGATCAGCATGCATGGACACACGGACCCGGCACCAGCTCGCAGAAACGCATTAACGGCAAAGGCGAATGTGACAGCATCTTCAGACGAACCACTAATGGCACTTCAGCAGCTCAAGTGGACCTTCCAAAAAATAGATTGCACGAATTTTAAAGCAGCCTGGGAATTAATTTAATTAATTTTGTAATGGGCAATGCTTGGGCCCAGCCCCATGCATACCCAATCCAAACCCTGCCCCACCAGCTGCACACGTAATAGTTTTTGTCCAATAGTTCTGAACCCAAATTGGCCATTGCGTTTCATTTTCCTTCGCCAGCCACATTGTATGTGCAGACGGATGGCGATGGCGACGCCACCCAGCAGGGACAGAGGCGTTGTGCCATGCCTCATCTATGCTGATCTGTTATTAGGGGATCGGACACACACACACACAATCTTTACCCGCCACCCCTCATAGACTGCAATAGTGATGGTGGACCTGACGAACCTGATGAGGAACTGGAGTTCCATCTTGACTTTACTGATGATAGCAGCTCAGAGAATGGAAACATGTCGTTGAGTCCAAACCCAGCATCAAAGGAAAAACATCTCAATGGTCAAGCACAAAATGGTGCAATTAACTTTCCATATAGTCAAATTTGTTTTGTCCATAGGAGCAAACAATATGAACTAAAAATCATATATCCCTACTGATGAAACCCTGTCTATTTGTGTTCATAGGGAGATGCAATGCTAGTTATGACAAGGAAATATTTTGGAGAACTACATATGCTGTAGAGTGATCCAATTCATTGGACAAGTATTGGGTCATAGTAAAAAAAATGACCTTTGCAATTCAATGATAAAATACATGAAGCCTTGTAATGGTTCAAGACTTCAAAGAAGATTTACACAAGTTGGTCTTTTTTATCCCATTTATTTCTCAAAAACTTACTGCCACTACAATCTAATTTGATCTGAGAAATTATCATGTATTGGGTCATAGTAAAAAAAATGACCTTTGCAATTCAATGATAAAATACATGAAGCCTTGTAATGGTTCAAGACTTCAAAGAAGATTTACACAAGTTGGTCTTTTTTATCCCATTTATTTCTCAAAAACTTATTGCCACTACAATCTAATTTGATCTGAGATATTATCATGTCAATCGCAGAAGACAAATGGCAGCTCAATTTATATATTCAGAGGAAAATGAGGATTAGATGGCGAAGGAAATAGCTGGAGGGATCATGAATGATGTGTTGCAGAATAGTGTTAGTAATTTGGTCAGCTCTTGCCACCTACCCTAGTACCGCTCTATACTTCTCTTTGCCTAAAGGGCAAAGTAGACAGACATGGCCGAGATGGCCTTTACTTGGCAGTATGGCTATAGTTGGTAGTTGGTAGTATGGGTGATGTTAGCCATGTACTTGTTGTTGGTGAAACATCACTTAGTACATGTGTACAAGCTCTATATAATCGGTTGTAATTAGCTGTAGTCGATAGTTCAGAACATAGGCCAGTTAGAATCGATTGGAACTAGTGGGAACCTGTTGCAACAGTGTGTGTTGTCCTCTGTTCTCTCTTCTCAAACCCATTCAACTTCGAGGTGTGCCTGTGTGGTGAGGCTGAGGGTGTCAAGTAGATCATCAGGCCAACAATTGATATCAAAGCCGATGGTTGGGGAGATCGATGGCCATGTCAGGCACAGGTGGTTGTTCCCGCATTCAGGTTGGAAACGTGACTAGTAGGAGCAGGGAAGGTAAAACCGGGGTGCAGGAAAAAGGAACGGGGTGTCGCACCTGTGACCGAAGGTGGCATGAGGGTTTTGACAACCCCCGCACCAACACTCTAGTTGTGGTTGTCATGGCCGTGGCAGATTTGCCCTGACATTGCCTACGTTGAGGAAGCACCCAAATGCGCGAGCGTCGGCGTCTTGAGAGAGAGCAAATCATCCGCGGGAGCTAGAGGAGGTTTGGCGGACGATGGGGGTTGCAGAGTCTCAAGTTGCTGACGGCTGTCGATGCAGTGGCGAAGGTCTATGACCTCCTTGTCAACTTGGGGCACCAGAGATTGAAGTTGCCCTTGGTCGCCATCAGATCCGCTACCAAATCTTGAACCTCATTGAGACGCTGATTGCTATGCGAAATCCCCTTCGATTGTTCATCCAATTTAGCAAGGATTAAGGCAAACTGCTCCTCTACCTTTATTGTGACCTGAAGACAAGTGCATTGGTCGTGCGCTAGGATCTAGACTCTCGATACCGGTTGTTACGATCACCGATATCACTCTTAGTATATTTGGTAGTTTATAGTGGACAAGGACGTCGCTAGTGATCTAGAGCTGTAGCTCACCGCCAACAGGACATCAAAATCAGATTTCTCTTCCTAACGCTAGATTTTTTTTGAGTCTTAAGCTGTTATAGCTAGGCCAGTAGGCAACAACAATTCTCTAGATATAACTGGGCTAAGCTAAACATTGTACCACTTAGGCCCATAGAACCTAGTATCAGTTTACTTGGGCCTTCAACCTCTTGGGCTCTTGACTTTTTCTTGCTTGTCTCCTGGACGATACATGGTGGCCTACCGTCGCCACGACAGCTCATTGTTGCCTCTACACGCCTGCCGGCCGTGCTGCACTGCCTGGTCATGGAGCACGGCTTTCATCTCCAATCCAATCCATGGCCACGTTTAGGCCTACTTTGGCAGCAGGCTTCCCCACGGGGATCCCGGCATTTTCCCCGTGGCATAAGCCCACGCGGAATTCTTCCACAGGTTATTTTCTCGGTCTCTTTGGAAGCCCATCTGGCGGGGGTCTCAACCCAGGTTGCATCCAATTTTCCCGTGGAACCATACCCGGCCTAAGGACACCGGGCAGGGCTCCCCGTCTCCCTCAGACTCGGTCACGCTCGCGCCCGTGCATATGCGACTCTCTCTTCTACCACCGCCGCCGTCGCCTCGTGAGTCCTCACACGGAGAAGTGCAGAGAAACGAAGCAGCATCAGCACACACACACTTTCTCTCTCTCCCGTGAGTCCTCACGCGGCTGCCAAACAGCCACTAGAAAAACTCCCCCCGCATGGATATCTCCCCAGGGATCATGCCGGGAATCAAATGTCAAAAAAAAAATCCACGCCCGTGGCTGTCTTCCCAGGGTTAATTTACCCCTGCTGCCAAAGTAAGCCTTAGGAGAAAAAAGACCGAGGAAGAGAGTTTGAAGAGAAGAAAAGAGAAGTGAGAGGAAAACATCAACACGCAAGAGATGGAGAGAGCGGCACCCAGCCTTCCATCCCATGACCAGAAATATGCCTGCAGGAGAGAGAGAGAGAGAGTTTGGGTCTGGCACGAATCATGGTTTTTTAGAGTGTAGGGAGGAGAGAGAATGGGTCTCTCACTACTTTGGTCTATACATTAGTTTGAATGTTGGTTCGCATCTATAATCTTGAGACGTGGTTCTCTTAAACAACTGTCTCTGAAAATCAATTATAACTTTAAAGACAGACGGCTTAAAAGAACCACCTATAAAAATAATATTTTTAGGGATGTTTCTCTTAGTTCAACCACCCCTAAAAACAGATATATTTCTAGGTGTGGTTCATTTAACATATCAGTTTCTAAAAATAGATTTCTAGGGATTAAGGTTTGTTAGCTACAATGCTCCTCTCGTCATAGTTAGAGCAACTCCAGTAATGGCTCTAAAAACAGGGCCCCTACTTTTTATTTGAGGGCTTTCCCTACTTTTGAGGGCCATGTTTATTTAGATGCACTCCAGCAGTGGTTCTCAAAATATGGCCCTCAAATTTATTCTAATAGAGAATGACATGTAGGCCCTGGTTGTAATAGACTTATTCGGCCAAAAGAATGAGATTGGATCTCGATGGAGGCGCTAGAGCAGTCACACTGTGCCACGGGCGTTGGGAAGGAGCGGCCTAGGGGCTTCTTCTCCGACCACGAGCGAGGGGTGGGGAGCCGTGCCACAGGCGGACAAGCAAGCGCGGCCATGGAGGTATGCCGGCAGTGGCTTCTTCTCTGGTGGCGATGGTGGTCGCGGAAGCTTCTTCTCCGGTGAGGAGCTCTAGCCGTGGGGGCTTCTTCTTCATCGGGTCGGGTAGTGGAAGGGCGTCGGGGTGCGGCGAGAGAAGCAACACGCGACAACAATGCTAGAAACGGAAGAGTAGGGGTTCCCTTGAGAGCCCCTCTGAATTCCAGAGTCGGGATGTGAGGGTCTCCTCAAACTTGAGAGCCCGAGTAGGGGCCCTGCTGGAGTGAGTTTTTTTTTGTTCCTCAGCCCTCAAAAATAGGATGAGGGCTCTGCTGGAGATGCTCTTAGAGGCAGTTTCTGATATGCACCGTCCTTGAAAAAAATAAAAAATGACTGCAAAAATCATTTGTGTAGTAGTGGTTATAGTAAATTAATTTGGTAGTTAGCATATGTAATCTTGTACTGCACTATGTATCTTTACTCTCTCTCTCTCTATATATACAGTCCGGGAGGCACAGTGCAAATATCATATGGCATTATATCTAATCTAGTATGTTTTTATTTCATGATTAACAATAGTCAGAAAGTTTTCTCCATTGGCATGCAAAATTGAAGGGATTTTTGGACGTATATACCCTCATCAGGACATACATGGGCGATCAAAGTTTTTTCTCAACTAATTATTGGATGGACAGCAGGTGCACCATCTGAGTTTTGTTGCAAAGTGCATCAATGGTCATCGTATTTCAATTAATCCTAGATGGTGCAACAATTGTCCTTATAGCGAATGAAAATTGTTGTTTGACCAAGTAAATGGTACGGAGTACAGTAGTGTTCAAGGCTTGGGAGCGGAGAGGGTAAAGTTTGTTAATTTTATTTTGCACTCCTGTCTGGAGGAAATGGAATTACTACTTCATGCACATGGTAAATATTTTGAAGAGGTTGTGGAGGGGTTAGTATCATCATATTTAACCAGTAGTCTGCAATAAAACCACTCTTGAACAAATCACTGCACATCTGGAGTTTATAATTACATTGGATAGAGTTCATGTTATCAGAAAGGCACTGCTTGGCGCTTGCTCCCTGGTAAACTATGTCCTTGAGGCATATCTTGAGTTTTGGAACGAAGTGAATTTAGTTGAAGTATAAGGGGGTAACCTGGATTCCCATATCAATAGATGAAATTCTCCTTTAGGCCTAGCAGAAGGATCTAGCAGTAGTTCTCCAAATGCCACCTTTGGTAATTCTGTTTTGGCTAGAGCATAAAAAGTCGTGCTACTTCTACTAGTACAAGGTAAGATGCGAAGGGGTTTAATAACAGGACTCGAAATGAATCCCGTCATGTCTACCTCACGGCCTTGCTCAAAAGGTAGATTTGGGTGTTGGGTGCTGCCCGTAAGCGAAGAGGTTCTTCTGAATCATTTTTCTGCACCTGTTCAGTATGGAAAGCCAGAGTTGAGCATCCAGGTTGCTTCTCATCACGTCAGCCAATGCATTTCCTGCAACAAGTGGTCCATGCTGATGCAATTCCTTGTCCTATATGTACTAGTCTTGGATGTTCTGCCGGGTCCGCACTTCCAAATGCTAGGTTCTTGAAGAGGTACCATAACTCCTCGTATGACAGAGCATCAAGAAAGATTGGCCTTACTGACACTGACCCAAACCTTGCTAATCTTCCAAGTTTACTTATGATGATCACCTTGACTCTTGTATTGTTTGTTCTTCTCACGAATGAATAGAACTCATTCCATTCCACGTCATCAACATCTAAAACAAACTCAACAACTACAAGTGACGTCCCCACCATGGCCTTTTCATGGTTATTAACGCTATTCAGAAAGTTGTCTCCCTTCAGATGCAAAATTGAAGCGAATTTCGAGCGTACCCTCTCATCAGCACATACATGGGCGACTAAGTTTTCTTCCCAACGGAATGACCACCAATGATTGGAACGACAGCAGGTGCATCATCTGGGTTATGTTGCAGTAAGAAGTTGAGGAGCTTTTGCTTCTCGGCACGTCGACCAAACATGAAATTGCCCATGTAAAGGTATGCATCGTGGGGCCTACGGGACAAGCGCTCACACCCACACAACAACGCAACAAACTCTGCCATGTTAGCCACAACTGTTTCCAGGTTTTCCAATGCGGCATGTACCTCAAGGCTAAGGACCCTGTCCTTTCTTGCAGAAGCAACAACTGTCACAGTGCGGGGACGTTTGAGACAAGTGGCGGAAGATATGATGAGATGAATGAGTTGCTAACCTTGTTTTTGGAACTCTCCTCGCGGTGGAATCTCAAAGTATCCAGCGCATGGTTGCCCCGATACATGGCCTCCGACAGTATCTTGAGCTGCATCAGCATCCCAGAGTTGGTGATGTATCGCGCATCTGCCTCCTCAACAACAGTGCGAGCCCTCATCAGGAGATGCCGCAGCCTCTCCCGCCTCTCCTCCAATCCTTCATCTTCATAGCTGGAGCAGTATCTGCTAAAGTCAAAGGAGATCAATCGGGACTTGCAACCGCAGTTATGGCAGTTTCCATCGAATGGCACACAAGAGTGCATAGATGACTGAAGAATGAACTGGTAACCTGGTACCTGTGAATAAATAAAAACTCCTATTCAGAATACTAATACTTTATTGGTCCTGTCCATAAAGTCAACGTCGTCCTTATCAAATAAAACTCTTCTGTGATGCACGTTGCTAACTGCTAGTAGTTAATTATATTAGTCTGCTCGGCTGAATATAAACAAAGGGCAGTCTTTTCTGCTCAACGACTCAAAACCTCAACGGAGGCAGCTCTATCTGGTATCTGCCATTTCTAGTGAAATACTCAGCCGACTCATCTTCTTCATTATCAGGAAACACACCGACAGGCCATGTGTGGAAGACAAGCTAGTTATTGCTTGTTTATGGCATCTTCAGTTTGATGAAGCCTTTTGAGGAAGCTCCACTCGAAAACCAAGTGACAAAATCATCTGCCTTGTCAACTCCACTTGCGCACTCATGGAAGTCAATTCTCCTGCAGGTGGAAGGACCGAGCAAGGCGACAAGAGGAGGGTAAATGAAAGCCTAATCCATTTTTGTTTCGATTTCAGCCGCTGTCCCAATGATGCCCAAAAATTCCTCTTCTTCTACTGCAAAACCAAGTCCTGGTAGGCATTGACAAGGCTATAGGACTTGGAAAAGTGCTCAGAAGCTCAAAATATCAAGCAGAAGCAAGAGCAAATCAAGGAAACACCTTGGAAACACTAGAAGTCAAGAACGCAGAAGTTCAGCACGCGCGGAAGTTCTGCGCAGACTGTTTTCACTAGCCCAAATCAATGAAGAAAAGTCAAAACTTGATCAAACGAACTCTGATTGAACTGAAATTTTGCACACACCTTCCTTAGGATGGTTGAAAGATGTCCACAAAATTTCACCTCCAAAAGATCAAAGAAACTCTGGGGATCTGGATTCTTATTGACCGAATCGGTGTTTTCTCAACTTTGCTCAAAATCTCCAACTTCATACTCGTGAAGAATCTGATGAAACCAGTTGGTAGATAAGTTCCTCAAGGGTTGTAGCACGTTTCTATCCATCCCAATTAGTTTCAAACCCTCAAAAAAAATGAAATCCATCAAAACTCAAAGAAAGGGGGTTTGGGAAGGAAACAACCGATTCAAAAATGAACACAAGAACCTTTTTCTTTTTTTTTTCTCAAAAATACAGAGTTGTGCATCATTATATTAAGAAGATGAAAAAAGGGACAAGTGCCCAGACAACATAAAAACTCAAAAAATACCACACACACACACACACAAACACACACTCACAGCCGCTGCTGCTGCTAGAAACACTCGTGCCTGCGAAAGAAAATTATAGATGACCAAAACTATAACACAGGGCGCTAACCTACTTAGCCATGAATTTTTGAGGAATGATTGCTTTATTTCCTTCTTGAACAAGGTCAGGCCCTTTGCCAAGTTCTACAAATGAAAGGATTAGATAGAACGAGGGACTCAAAATCTCATCTGCAGATCTCTCTCAAGACTCTAGACTAAAAACTGAAAACTAGAGACTGGGAAACCTAAAGCTGGAGAGATGAGCTGGTTAGGGGCAGTCATCGTCTTATTTATAGAGCTATTACAAAATCCCTGACATGCCCTTAGATGAATGTACTTGACTATGCAAACCGATTCAACTATCTTGCTCAATATGCTCCATATGATATTCCAACCGATAAGGTGAAATGCTAGAACTTCAAGAAAAGCCTCAATCTAGTGATGCAAGACAAGTTGTCAATCA
This sequence comes from Saccharum hybrid cultivar R570, assembly GCA_038087645.1. Taxonomy (NCBI): domain Eukaryota; kingdom Viridiplantae; phylum Streptophyta; class Magnoliopsida; order Poales; family Poaceae; genus Saccharum; species Saccharum hybrid cultivar. The sequence continues at coordinate 25,934,058 of JAQSUU010000066.1, read as the reverse complement.
CCCCTTAGGTTTCCATGAGCTATAGTGAATTTGGCAATCACCGCCGAACAAAAGAACATCCTAGAGGTAGATACTCACAAGAGGGCAGCCTCCTTATCTCAAGGAGGAAGCCCCACTTCCAAGGCCAAGATGAACACACCACCCCAAGGATTGGAGGGTTTGCACCGCCAAGGCCCAATGTGGTTATCGCTGCAGCCACCTCAACAGCGTGCTTCCACACCTGCCGGAGGCAATGCTATTGGGCCATGCTATGAGTGCGATGGTTATAGACACTTTGCCCGTGATTGTCCCAACAAGAAGAAGCAGAATGCTCCACGTGTACTAGCATAACAGCAACGTGACAATCAAGTTCCTAAGAATGGACGTCTCAACTATGTGACCACCAGAGAAGCGACTGCTGATGAGCAAGTGATTGTTGGTTAGTTCAATATCAGTTCTGTTGCAGCAAGAGTACTTTTTGATTCTGGAGCATTGCATTCATTCATACATGAGTGTTTGGTTCAGCATAATAATTTGCCGGTTAGAGAAGTGAAACATGCTTTCCAAGTAGTTGCACCTGGAGTTATGCATGAGACAAAGTGGATAGTCAATCAGGCCAAGTTGGGGATAACAGGTTTGGATTTTCAAGCTAATCTGCTTATTTTGAGGTTGGGAGACGTAGATGCCATTCTAGGAATAAATTGGATGTCGCAACACCAATTGTTGTGCACCAACGTCAGTAGAGCTTCAACACCCTTTGGGCTAAGCCATTGTTCTTTATGCTTCTAAGAACCATCATATAGCCTTGCACTGAAGGAGTATAGCTATTGCTAGCTGTATGCGAGTTTCCGGATGTATTTCTCGAAGGGCTCATGGGAATGCCACCTGAAAGAGACATAGATTTTGTGATTCAACTTGAACCTGGCACTGCACCAATCTCCAAGCCACCATACAAAATGGCACCCAAAGAGTTACAACAGATGAAGAAACAGTTGTCAAATTTGTAGGACAAGGGCTACATTCAGCCTAGTTTCTCACCATGGGGATGTCCAGCTTTATTTGTGACCAAGAAGGATAAGAGTTTGTGAACGGTTGTTGATTACTAGCCTCTCAGTGCGTCCATGGTAAAGAACAAATACTCCCTTCCGAGGATTGATATCTTATGTGATCAAGTTCTTTTTGAAGGTTGACATGAGGTTGGTTAACCACCAAATCCTTATAAGAAATGAGGACATACCAAAGACAAATTTCTCTACCTGCTATAATTCTTAAGAGTACACGGTGATGTCTTTTTGGCCTACAAATGCCTCGACATATACTTCATGTATCTCATGAGTTTCATATTCTTTGAAAACATGGATGTTTTTGTGATCATCTTTATTGATGATATCCTGACGTATTCCAAGACTGAAGAAAAGCATGCAGAACATCTAAGGAAGGTGCTACAAAAGATGAGTGACCATCGGTCATATGCCAAGTTCAGCAAGTGTACTAGGTTCAATCAATGAAACTGTATATACTTGTTTAGTGAAAATATCTCCATGCTTAGTAAAATGTCTACACGCTTAGCTATGTACTTTGTAACCTATATATACTTGTTCAATGAATGGAAGCCCACAATGAGTATCCTCCCTAGTCTTGCATTCTCACATGGTATCAAGAGGTATCAATCCCTCTCTCTAAATTTTCTGTTGTCCCTATCCCTAAAATCCACTACCACTCATACTTGTCAATTCCATTCCGGATGTCATTCCGGTTTTTCTATTAGAATGGAATGCACCAGTACCGGTCTATTCCGGTGTTCCATTCCGGTTCTATATGTATTTGTACAAAATCACTAATTAAAAGTCTATATATATGCAGTAGTGAGTTTTTTGCGTTTAATAAATTGTAGCCCACCCTTGCCACCATCATGGGCCCAATAGACAGCATCATAGCAGGCCCAAGTAGGAAAACAAAAGCAACCGTAGCAACAAGCTAATAAAGCATCATTCCCTTTTTTCCCTTTCCTGCCTTATCCGTCCACCGTCCGAACTGGTGGCCGCCGCCGCCATTGTTGGGGCACGGGGCCGGGGGGTGATGCGCTGCTTGGCTACTGTCCCACCATGCGGCCATGGTTGGAAAGGTTGCGCTGCTCGGCTGCTATCCCGTCATGCTGCTCTTTCTCCTTCCATGTCTTTGGTCTTCACCATGAGAGCTCATCGACGCCAATGTCGTGATGTGGTTCTTCATCTAAAATTTCTAGTCTTTTTTAATCTAAAATGTCTTGACTTGATCTATTATATTCATGAATGAACAAGCAAAGCCTTTTCATATCTTCAATGGTTTTGCTCTTTCTCGATTTCTTGCCTTTGGTGATATACTACTCTTGTGTTCTTCGATGTGTGCTTGGTACATGGCCAGTACCAGGCTAGGCGCTATGCTGAGTTTCGCCCGGAACAGGTGACATTGATCGGATTGCCCGGGATTGACCGAGATTAGAGCCGGTACGGGATGACGCTTTCTCTATGCCGGTATAGGAGATGGAATGAGATATACCGCCCGTTCCGACCAGTACCGGAATGGAATTGATAACTATGCTACCACCTCCAAACCTTCCTTATCCTCCAACTATCGAAGCTCTTGATCCCGCTATTCATCTGGCCGCTATGATCATCACCGCCGTTGCCCTCCTCTTGCCACTCTAAGCTTGGCTTTGGCGCTCGCCACAATCAACATCAAGACTCACATCCCCTTCGCTTTCGAGCTTGATCCACCCAACTACTCCACCTAGCAGGAGCTGTTCCTGACCCTTGTCGACAAGTTTAGTGCATCATCCCACATCGATGGCACACCAGCACATCAATGGCACACCATGCAACCTAGACAACGATTGATTCCTCTGTGCGCTCTCTGATCTACTCCTCATCATAGGCTCATGTAATGCGCCTGATCATGGTGCTTAGCGCCTCTACCTACAAGATCTGGACCAAGGTGGTGAACCTCTTCCTCAATAATAAGGCATCTCATGCCATAGCCCTTGAGGTGAAGTTCCATGCTTTGACATAGGGTGATCTACTGGTGCTCGAGTACGCCCAACGCCTCAAGGATCTCGCTGATCTAGAACAATCCGTTAATGACTCCATGTTGCTGCTTGCCCTCCTTCGTGGCGTCAGCGAGCCCCTGCATGGCATGGCCTCCATCATAAAGATGAACGATCTGCTGCCCACATTCCTCGATGCCCAGTCTCTTCTTGCTATGGAAGAGTCTAAGCTCCTGTCATGTGCCTTGTCGGCTACTGCCTTCGTTGCGCCCAAGGCCACCCCCGCTGCACCCTATGCTCCTGCGCTGATAGGTGCAGCTCTTGCTGGACCCACTGTGCCATCGGCCCCCGTCCACCGTCTCATCCTTGTGCTCATGGGAAGTGCAAAGGCAAGGGTAACAACAACTTGCATGGTCCTTGGAGAGAATCTTTCAAATGTGGCCTATGCCTGGCCAAGGAAATCTAGGGGCTCGCCCAGGCTCTATGCCGTTACAACATCCATTCCACCAATTGCCATAGTTTTTGGGCGTCGCACAGACCAACTTTGCAACTGCTCCTCAGCATGGCTACCCTTATGACGCCTACGACATTTGTGATAGTTCTCTAGTCGGTGCTCGTGCTACTGATACGGCGGCTTCCTAAAACCAGGCTGCCCTAGCTAATGCTCTCAGTGCAATGATGCTACAACAACCCAAGGCAAACTGGTACATGGACTCCAGTGCATCCTTGCACCTCTCCTTGCCTTCATGGTTCACCTGCCATGAACCCCACGGCAACGTCCAGCTCTCCTAGCCCTTGAGCTGCCATGCCGAGCTCCCCACGCACGGACCCTAGAAGGCCACACACTCTATGGTGTGTGGTTCCTCCCTCAGAGCACTGTGAACGGCCTAGCACACTAGCCTGCAGTGCCCTCCGTGGTGCGCGACCCTATATCTGGTCTGGTACACTAGTCCACGGACACTGCTAGCGGTTTGGCATAGCCATCTGTGTCTAATGGCTTCCAACGACCCCTGGTCACATAGTTGTATGCACGGCGGCAGTAGTCTTCCTGCTATTGCTCCAGTGGTGCCTTCTGGCACCACCTCGGCCATCGTACCAGCTGCTATGCGCTCCTCCAAAGCACCTGTAACAGAACCGACCAAATTATAAGAGCACAAGTACGAAAACAAGCACCGAAGCGCTCAAATTTTCAAACTTGAGCCCATATAATCCCGGTAGTCAATCGAAATCACGAAGGATTTCAAACCAAACTGCTTACAACCAGGATCGCATCATTCAACATACACATCGTACGTTACATTTCACAAGTAGTTCCAAAATAAGTTTACACCACGGAGTAGCAATTATTACAAACCAAGTTTGAAAGTAGCGGAAGCATAACACACACACTAGTTAATTAAATACTGCCAGTCTGGATGATCGACATCCTGGTACGTGCCATCTGTATCAACAAGATGTGACTTAAAGTGAGAATCATTTATGGGATACGAAATTTAATTTAGTCGGGACTATTGAAATTTTTAAGGAGGGAGTGAATGACATGTATGATATAATTAAACATGATGCATGCACGTTCCGTACGTCCTCTCACCTTAGTAGAAAACTAAAATGCTAACGCTAAGCGGTGGCATACATACGTTCTCTCATATAAGCGAAACTATCGGTCTACTCGTTACGCTGTTAGTGTACCTGCAGAAAATTTCATTGCAGCCCAACAATTCCCAAATATCATACAAGAAAGCAGTAAACTAAATACTTTCCATATACACATCCCCGGATGTATATATTTCAGTATCAAAGCTACCCGATTGATAGATGCCCACAATTAAGTGCTTTTACATAGTTACATGGTTTAAACATGTAAAGATGTAAGTCACCAAAACTACTCTCCCCTAGACCGCCGGTTGGACGATCATGCTCTCACAACTCACACTTACCAGAGCGTCGAGGTAATTGATCCATACATTACCACCCAAAAGGATGGCATCCATACAATATCACGCCGTATGGACGACGAAACAGAAACAAACAAGGCCCCCAAGTTAGTCTTTATAATAAGCCACCTAAGAGTCCTTATTTGGGCTAAGGGATGTGATCACTGGCATACCTATAAAAATAATTTTTAGAGTTTAACCCTTTTCGCAAACAAATACTTTTGTTTTTAATTACTCGTAAGATGTGTTTAATGTTGAATTATGCTCCGGTACCAGCTGTAACAGAACCGACCAAATTATAAGAGCACAAGTACGAAAACAAGCACCGAAGCGCTCAAATTTTCAAACTTGAGCCCATATAATCCCGGTAGTCAATCGAAATCACGAAGGATTTCAAACCAAACTGCTTACAACCAGGATCGCATCATTCAACATACACATCGTACGTTACATTTCACAAGTAGTTCCGAAATAAGTTTACACCACGGAGTAGCAATTATTACAAACCAAGTTTGAAAGTAGCGGAAGCATAACACACACACTAGTTAATTAAATACTGCCAGTCTGGATGATCGACATCCCGCAAAAGCATGAGGAAAGTACATAAAGACGATCACGCCCTTGTGACCTAGTCATCATCACCCGCAGGGTGGAGACACGTCTTGCAGAATCCCTGATAAAGCATGTCATCTGCAACAGGAGGGAATAAACCCTGAGTACTGGAATGTACTCAGCTAGACTTACCCGTCATAAACCAGAAATAAATATGACACCAAGGATTATGCAAGGCTTACACAAGAGGCTAGCTGACACCACATTTTGCATAAAGGCATAAGTAGTTGAATCTCTTATAACCTGTACTAGCAGTTATTTTTAGCATTTACCTGTCGTCTATCTTAGCACCTGTACTAAACATGCACTTGATTATCATCAAACAATTATTCATATTATTTCCATAGCAGGTATAAATTGTGGCAACATTGTATCATTCACTTAACCATCTGTTCATTTAATGAGATCTACGTTGCCGCTGCTCAAGTCAAGTGCTCACTAACCGGGAGCGACGGCGATTCGAATCGAATTCCTATCCAGCTGGAGGGGTATTTCTAACACTCACCGTGCAGACCCCTGCCAGGGTCGCACAGGCCACCTTTTCATATGATTCAGGAATCGCGGGTCCGAATGATGTCGCGACCCCAAGGGCGACACTCTGCCAGGTGATAGGGACTCTAACCCCCCCTTGGTCTCACGCCAATGTCCCCAAGCACATCCTTTCTCTCCTCCAAGAAGCAACCTACCATTCGATTCCCGGCCTGAATCACATTACTCGGCTTCGCGGTCGGAACGACTTATCCGGCCAACTAAGTGTTAGACTGCGTTCAACATGACTCAAGGACGTACAGCGAATCGGTCCTTAAACGACTCAGACGGGCATGGCTCCACACCCAAGACGTGAAGTGTCTTGCGGCTGTACCATCGAACTCCCGCCCGGTCTCAATTTCATTTTAATTCATGGTTCCATCACGATAGCCATAAGCCACTCGCGACCTATTCCTATATCTCGCGGATGACCGGAAATCACCCGACTTCTACCGTACTAAGCAGGGCTAAGCATTGACACGTGCCTAAACCTAATATAGGATTTAAGTACAATATCTGGACAAGGACAGGTATAATGCAACAATTGTTTTCATACAACTCCTACTACTTAATGCAGTAAACAATTAAAAGTACTCAAGATATATTTATAAAACAATGGGTTCAGCATGCACCGGGGCTTGCCTTTGAGAAACGTTGCGGGTCTGTGGTCCGGACACTCGGGTAGATCTTCTGACGGAGCTTCCCCGACGTTTGGTTCTTCTGCTGACTCCTCCGGTTGACTCTGCACCTCCTCCGGTATCGCTTGATCGAATTCGAGGAGTGTCACCCCCTCCGGCACACCTATTGCATGAGTGCATAATAAATCCCATGAATGCATAATGAAAGATGCAATATGCTCGGAATGAAATGCATTATAACAATTTAACGCTCTATTCAAATCACTTCAAAAGAGTAGGTGCAAATTTCCTCTCCGGTAGAGAAGTACTCACCTAATCTACTTAACCTAAGATAAAGCTGCTCATCCTCAGTTAAGGCCCTAACACCTAACAATTACAAAAGTAGCATGTCTTAGGATATCACACCATATCAATCAGCAAAACACCACAGTAAGCATTCTGGACAGCAGTTACTTGTTTTTATCACAACTGGAGATTTACAATTCCAAAAGATATGATCTAAGACAATCTGGAAAGCCTAAGAAATGCACTACAATTCACTTTCAGACCTCAACCCCAAACTCCTAAGTTTTCCATGTCAAATTTCACAAGTCCCAGAATCTGTCCTCTCAAAACAGAGAGTAGCAGATTCTGAACTGCCACTTAAAACAACAGTAACTCTCAAACTACTAAGCCAAATGTTCCCAAATTTTGACACAAGCTAGTTTATCAAGTTTACTCCAACTTTGGTATTTACAAGTTTTCCAGCAACCCTTTTTATCAAAGACCAAACTTAGAAATACTATCAGCTGTCCAGAAAACCTAAAATTACAAAGGTTAAATATTTATTGATGTGGCCAAAGTCCCCTAAAACCAAACTAATGTTACCAAAAGTTCATATGGGGTACAAAAACACCAGAAAGTAAGGTGTGCCTACCTAAAATATTTATTTATACTCATTTCTTAATTTACTTAAGTAATTAAGTGGAATTTTAAACATACATGTAAACTGCTCCTAAAATTCTACAAAAATTACAGAGGACTCTTTGACCCAAAAAGAGACTACTGTAAAAATTTGAACTAAATTTATTCACAGGAACTCCCTACACAAAATTCACAAGCTAATAAGGCTGATTTTTGCATAAATAGGAAACCCTATTGAAAAGTGTCAAACAACAGATTTCATATTTTTCTTAGACACTTTAAGGTACCAAGACACTACCTACCAAGTTTCATGGCCATAGGATTCATAATTAATTTACTAAAATTCACCCAAGTATCTACCAATGATAAAAAGGAAATCTATAACTCAAAAACTACACATGCAATGACTCTCAAATTTTAACCAGAGCTTCTACTAAGGAAGACTAGCTTACCCACAAAATTTCACAATTTTTGGATCAAGGAAACTCAAGATATGATTTAAACAAGTTTGCGTGCATTCAAAAACACATTTCAAGTTCCTATTTAATTCATCCAAAATTTCTACATAAAGTGCTCAAGACATATTTTTCTTAAATACTAGACCTAACTGTGAGTCTCACAAAATTGGAACCATCCAATTTGGATCTACATAACAGGAGATACAAAAATATCAAATAAGCAATCAAAACTGTATTTTTGAACTATCCTTAAGAACAACAGCCACTGACATGTGGGACCCGGCTGTCAGCCGACCCCATTGGTCAGCGACAGCAAAGCAGAGGAGGCGGCTGCGACGCGCGGAAGACGGCGTAGCTCGCCGACGGTGACCTCACCGGCGACGAGAACGGCACCAACGTGACCGCCTAGACCTACTGCGTCGATTGGTACCCTAACCGCAAACCCTACCGAACCCTAGGTATGTCGGCCATGACGCACGGCGGCTCGGCCATGGCGCGCGACGGTGCGCGGCCGTTTTCCGGCTCGGCCAGACTGGCTTCCCGGCAACCTCAACACGAGAGCTACTACGCGTGCTAGGGAAGACGGAACGAAGGCCAGGGGGGAAGGAGTGGTGCGATGATGCTCTGGCCACGGTGAGCGCCATCTCCGGCGGGGGTGCGACAGCGCGGGAACACCGACAGCGGCCTCACCTGAGGTCGATTGACCGCGCGGAGATGATGACGAGCAAGAGGGGATCTCGGCGGAGCTTCGGTGAAGGTGTAGTGCGCGTTTTTGCGGTGGTGAGTGCGCGGAAGCTTGCCGAAGCTCACGGCGGCAATGGCGGAGATGCCTGCGGTGAATTGTAGAAGAAGGGCGAGGGAATGGAGGGAGTGGAGGGCAGCAGCAGCATGCTGGCAGCTTAAGCCCGCCAGGTCGCTCACGAGTGGGGGCAGAGCTGGAGCATGGCGACCACGCGGCGTCCCGGCCCTGCGCTCGGCCGGCCACGCGGCTCACTGCCGATGACTGAACTTGGCGTTTCAGAGCCCAAAGGCATCGACTGACAGCGTGATTTCAGCCGAGCAAAACTCCTAATCTAGCCCGATTTAGCGATAGGTGTTAACAACAAAAATGTAGAGCTATGTGTGGACAACAACTTTGTCAATTGGCTCAAGGACTGGTTCGGCCTGGTTCGTGAGTTACAAGTTGTCAAAGTGAGGTACAGTGAAACGGTTTTCAGCTTCACACTTAGCCAAAAATTCTAAGTCCCAAAACAGCCTCTAAAACTGACTTGTGGGCCATTTTTGAGCATGTTCTGGTCATTTTCATGAGATGGCCATATTAGAACTTTTGTTCCCCATAAAATTCCCTACAACTTTGCTTAAGGGTGCTCTTCCATGCAAGGTCTCTAAGCTAGACTTTTTAATTGGTCAAACCAGAACCTTCTAGGGTCAAATGCTGGTCAAACTTTTCTTGGAGGACAATTTTGTAATTTTGGTCAACATGAACCTTGTTCCAAATGTTACCCTAAGTATAACTAAGGTGTTGTAGGTCATGATTTGCTACCTTACCTTTTTGTTACACCAACTATCAATTACTCATGACACAAACCAAACAAACCCTAAACAAACACATGAATTGCATTACATAAAATAGTAAACATGGATTATGCATGCTATGCTTATGCAAATGCAATGCACTTAAGGACTAAACACTTGAGGTGTTACAGCCCTCCCCCCTTATAAAAATCTCGTCCCGAGATTTGGAAAGCGTACCATTTTTCATAGAATTCCTGATAACCATCCCGCAAATAATCCTCCCGTTCCCACGTAGCATCACTCTCACTTCCCTGATTACTCCACATCACTTTGTACCACTTAACCACTTTACTTCTAGTTACTCGTTCCTGAGTGTCGATCACTCGGACTGGCTTTTCTTCATAGGTTAGGTCGGATTCAAGCCTGATATCTCCTAAAGGAACCTGTTCCTTAGGAACTCGAAGACACTTTTTAAGCTGAGATACATGGAAAACGTTGAATATGGCTCTCATTTCAGGAGGCAACTGGATTTTGTACGCAATAGCTCCACTCTTGCCTATGATCTGGAAAGGACCCACGTATCTTGGTGCAAGTTTCCGCTTAACACCAAAACGTTGGACACTCTTCATTGGAGAAACTTTCAAATAAACGAAGTCTCCAACTTCAAATTCGAGTGGTTTTCTACGACGATCCGCATAGCTTTTCTGTCTAGCTTGGGCTGCAGCCATGTGTTTCTGGATAGTACGGACTTGTTCCTCGGCTTCCTGGACAAAATCAATGCCATAATACCTTCTTTCCCCAGCTTCTACCCAGTTTAGTGGAGTTCGACACTTTCGACCGTACAAAGCTTTGAATGGGGCCATCTTAATACTCTCTTGGTAACTGTTATTGTACGAGAATTCGGCTAACGGTAACCATTTTTCCCAAGAACCCTTGGATGAAATGACGCATGCTCGCAACAGATCTTCTAAGATTTGGTTAACTCGTTCTGTCTGACCAGATGTCTGGGGGTGATAAGCAGAGCTTCTCACTAACTTGGTTCCCAGAAGGTGATGCAAATGCTCCCAAAAGCGAGCAGTGAACTGGGGACCATGGTCAGAAACGATAGTACGAGGTATCCCATGAAGCCGGACTATCTGATTGAAGTACAACTCAACATAGTCAGTGGGACGATAGTCCACTCTCACTGGGATGAAGTGAGCTGATTTGGTCAAACGATCAACAATTACCCAGATAGAGTTATGATTTTTGACTGTGGGAGGAAGTCCGACAATGAAATCCATACTTATCTCTTCCCATTTCCAGCCTGGGATAGATAGTGGCTGGAGTAACCCAGCTTTCATGTGAACAGCTTTAACTCTGCAACAGGTGTCACACCTAGCAACATATGCAGCTATCTCTTTCCGCATCTTGGTCCACCAATAAAGTGGCTTCAAATCATAATACATCTTATTACTACCCGGATGGATGGACAACTTGGACGAATGTGCTTCGGACAGGATCTGATCTCTAAGCTCACGGTCCTTAGGTACCACTAATCTATCCTTAAACCACAGCACACCTTCGTCATCTAACCTGAAATGCTTAGTTTCTTCCTCTTTCATCTTCCGTTTTATGTGAAATATACCCGGATCAGTCTTTTGGAGCTCAATGATTCTGTTTCTGAGAGTGCCACTGACAGTGATGTTGTACAAAACTGCCGGATGTAACAGGCGAGATCGATGAAAATCAGTTTCAACTAAGGAATGGCAATGAGACTTACGGCTTAAAGCGTCCGCAACCACATTTGCCTTGCCGGGGTGATAGTGCACTTGAAGATTATAATCTTTAATCAACTCGAGCCATCTTCTCTGACGCATATTTAGCTCGGGTTGGGTGAAGATGTATTTGAGGCTCTTGTGGTCTGTATAGATATTGCAGACATTGCCCAGCAGATAATGTCGCCATACCTTCAAAGCATGAACAACTGCGGCCAGTTCTAAGTCATGCGTTGGATAATTCACCTCATGCTTCCGAAGTTGTCGTGAAGTATATGCAATTACTCGGCCTTCCTGCATCAAAACACCTCCCAAACCTATGCCTGAGGCATCACAGTACACATCAAAAGGTTTCTCGATATCCGGTTGTGCCAAAACCGGAGCCGAGGTTAGGAGGGTTCGCAGTTGGTAAAAAGCCGCATCACACTCAGGAGTCCAGACAAACCTGGTGTCTTTTTGCAGCAACCGAGTCATGGGTTTGGCTATTTTTGAGAAATCCGGGATGAAGCGACGATAATAGCCAGCCAACCCAAGGAAACTCCGGACCTCATGAACCGAAGTAGGAGCCTTCCAATTCAATACTTCTTGTACCTTTGTGGGATCCACCATAATTCCTCCATCGGACAACACATGCCCAAGGAAAGGTACTTCACGAAGCCAGAATTCACACTTACTGAACTTCGCATACAGTTTATGCTCACGCAGTCTGGTGAGGACAATGCGCAGGTGTTCAGCGTGTTCTTCCTCATTTTCAGAATACACCAAGATGTCATCGATGAACACCACCACAAACTTGTCCAATTCGGGCATGAACACCGAATTCATCAAGCACATGAAGTGTGCTGGGGCATTGGTCAGGCCGAAGGACATAACAAGATACTCATAAAGGCCGTATCTTGTTGAGAAGGCTGTTTTTGGAACATCTTCAGGACGGATTTTAATCTGATGGTACCCAGACCTTAGATCAATCTTGGAAAAGACTTTAGCCTTGGACAACTGATCGAACAAGATATCGATACGTGGCAAGGGATACTTATTTTTGACAGTGACTGCATTCAGAGGTCTATAGTCCACGCACATCCGCAAGGTCTGATCCTTCTTCTTCACAAAGATAGCAGGGCATCCCCATGGAGACGAGCTAGGACGAATTAACCCCTTCTTTAACAGATCATTCAACTGCACCTTAAGTTCCGCTAACTCATTTGGAGGCATCCTATAGGGTCTCCTAGAGATGGGTGCGGTGCCAGGCAACAACTCGATTTTAAACTCCACATCCCGATCCGGAGGGAGTCCCGGCAAATCATCGGGAAAAACGTCCGGAAATTCATTTACTACGGGAATTTCAGCCAACGCCTTTGCTTGCACAGCATGAATTTCCCCCGACAATTCAACCTTTCTGGGAAGTTGTACTAGAAAACCCTTTTGATCTGTAGGATCTCTGAGCATAACTACCCGAGCGGATGTGTCAATGAGTACCCCATTCTGACTCATCCAATTCATGCCCAAGATAACATCTATGTCTAACCCAGGCAAAACCAATAGGGCAAGCGAATAACTTCGCCCTTCTATCTCAAACTTAAGGTTCCCCACTACTTTGTTTGTGGAAATATTCCCACTTGCAGCACTAATACAATAACCCACACCTTCAACAGTATGCAACTTGTGTGCAAATTTGGATGCAAACTTAGGACTGATAAAGGAATGCGAAGCACCTGAATCAAAAAGTACCACTGCGGGGTGTTGGTCAACTAGGAACTTACCAGCAGTGACCACCTCACCAGATGGAATTTCCTCAATGCTGTTATAATGAGCGTGTCCCTGACGACCACCTTGATTGACATTCTTCTTAGGGTAAGGGCAGTTCCGGGACCAATGTCCTGGCTTGTTGCAGTTCCAGCAAGGCATATTACTAGGAGGCACACTAGAGCTGCTCTGACCAGAATTGCCCTTTGGCAGAGCCACAGTATACGCCTTACGGAATCCAGTTTTTGCAGCAGGCTTTTTCTGTGGCGGATGAAACTTTGTATTCTGAGCAGGTGGGCGCGGAGAAGACCTTGGTGCAGCTGAGGCCCTTGACTGAGAAGCACTTGCCTCAAGGGCCCTCTTACGGCTCTTAGAGGCGGAATAAATAGCATTGTTATTCTCCTAGGTCAAAGCATCGCTGATGAAATCATTGAAAGTAGTACATTTGCTAGTGCCCATAGTTTTCATCAGCTTTGGGCCGAGGCCCCTTTTGAAGCTAGCAATCTTTTTGGCATCGGTATCCACAAACTCTGTGGCATACCTTGCCAGGTTGTTGAAGGACTGCAAGTATTCAGTCAAGCTTTTGTTTCCCTGCGACAGCCTCATAAACTCCGTGTGCTTGATTGCCATAAGACCGGGAGGGATATAATTTCCCCGGAATGCCGCCTTAAACTGATCCCAAGCAATCGGGACATTGGCAGGCAGTGTGGAACGATAGTGGCTCCACCAGATGCCCGCTGGACCATGCAACTAATGGGAAGCATACTCAGTTTTCAGCTCATCAGTTAGGCGTAGCAGACGAAACTTTTGTTCAATGGTATTCAACCACTCGTCAGCCTGCAGTGGTTCTTCCGCTTCCTTGAAGAGCGGGGGCTTTGTATCCAGGAAGTCCTTGAAATCGCTGTACTGATTTGGCTCTGGGCCCTGGCGGCCATGACGAGCCTCTCGATTAGCCAGTTGGCGCATGGCGTCAGCCAACATACGCTGCCCTTCAACCACTGTTTGCATCAACTCAGCCGGAGTAGGGGGTGGCGGAGGGGGCGGCTGTTCCTCCTCCTCATTTCCATGACCCCGACGTAGATTGTACGACATCTGCAAAATGCATAGCCAATGAGCACTGACGATGTGGGAAATTTGTAGATGAATTGTTGCAAAATGTCAAACTGTCTTCATGAATAGAATTCTCATGATAATGAAGGCACAATAATTCATCACAACCGCACAATCCATTCAAGCGCATCAATTGACGAACTCATACTTGGTAATCCAACAAGACGTTCTTTGATAAAGGCTCACTCACAGGGAGCACAACGGTTACCGGACCGTTTACGTGGCTATCTACGTGATTTTTGACCTTTCGCACGGTACTTGGATTCGATCTCGAGATTTTTAGTTGATTGTGAAAGGCTACTACAAACTGACCACAAAGAGACTTCTCAATGGAGAGTTCCATGGTGGATCATGACTAGCCACCTCGATACCTGCGCGTGCCAAGCAGCACAACCTTATGTCGCGCGCCATAGGAGGCCCTCGGTTTCGTCGCGGCACCGAAGGGTGCTAATCGTGACACCATCATCGAACGCAACATAATAAGACATCAAGTTGTGATCGAAATTAACAGGTCCAAACTAACATTCAGGAAACATACGGTTCAACCTTACATCCCAAAGTCAAGTTATTACAAGGCCTCACTCCTACACCGGGAGGGCACAAAATACGATCCTAACATTATAGGTACGTGATGACTACTCTAAGCATCATCCTCAGTGTCGGTGTCAAGGATCTCCCCGCCGTCCTCATCGCTGACAGGCTTTAACTCCTCGTCTTCTTCTTCTTCTGGCTCGTCCTTTGGTGCTTCTGCAGGTGGGGCATCCTGTGGTCCATCGACCTCCACTTCATCATCATCCTCAGCCATGAAGATTCCTGAACCCATGTCCTCATCTACATTGTTGTTTCTAGGTAGCAGAGGATTAAGCTGGTTGTTCAGGCGATGCACTTCTTCATGAAGGTTGTCATTGTATTCTTCAGCATTCTCTAACTGCTGTTCGAGCTCAAACTGATGAGCCCTCAGAACGTTTTCCTCGTGCCAGGCTTCATCCCTCTGTTTCATCACACGGACCAACATGCGTTGACAGTTGCGATTTGCCACTGTCAACCTCTGGACTGCAAGCGTTTCTTGATCACGATCATGAATCACTTGTTCCAGTTGTTGCCGTGCTGCATCCCTAGCAGCAGTCACCTCTGCCAACTCAGCCCGTAACCTATCCACCTCAGAGGGCTCAGGACGGGGCTCGCGTGGAGCTAACTGGTGGCGAGGGACCCTTCCACCAGTTGACTTACGAGCTGTCATCCTGGTACGTGCCATCTGTATCAACAAGATGTGACTTAAAGTGAGAATCATTTATGGGATACGAAATTTAATTTAGTCGGGACTATTGAAATTTTTAAGGAGGGAGTGAATGACATGTATGATATAATTAAACATGATGCATGCACGTTCCGTACGTCCTCTCACCTTAGTAGAAAACTAAAATGCTAACGCTAAGCGGTGGCATACATACGTTCTCTCATATAAGCGAAACTATCGGTCTACTCGTTACGCTGTTAGTGTACCTGCAGAAAATTTCATTGCAGCCCAACAATTCCCAAATATCATACAAGAAAGCAGTAAACTAAATACTTTCCATATACACATCCCCGGATGTATATATTTCAGTATCAAAGCTACCCGATTGATAGATGCCCACAATTAAGTGCTTTTACATAGTTACATGGTTTAAACATGTAAAGATGTAAGTCACCAAAACTACTCTCCCCTAGACCGCCGGTTGGACGATCATGCTCTCACAACTCACACTTACCAGAGCGTCGAGGTAATTGATCCATACATTACCACCCAAAAGGATGGCATCCATACAATATCACGCCGTATGGACGACGAAACAGAAACAAACAAGGCCCCCAAGTTAGTCTTTATAATAAGCCACCTAAGAGTCCTTATTTGGGCTAAGGGATGTGATCACTGGCATACCTATAAAAATAATTTTTAGAGTTTAACCCTTTTCGCAAACAAATACTTTTGTTTTTAATTACTCGTAAGATGTGTTTAATGTTGAATTATGCTCCGGTACCAGCTGTAACAGAACCGACCAAATTATAAGAGCACAAGTACGAAAACAAGCACCGAAGCGCTCAAATTTTCAAACTTGAGCCCATATAATCCCGGTAGTCAATCGAAATCACGAAGGATTTCAAACCAAACTGCTTACAACCAGGATCGCATCATTCAACATACACATCGTACGTTACATTTCACAAGTAGTTCCGAAATAAGTTTACACCACGGAGTAGCAATTATTACAAACCAAGTTTGAAAGTAGCGGAAGCATAACACACACACTAGTTAATTAAATACTGCCAGTCTGGATGATCGACATCCCGCAAAAGCATGAGGAAAGTACATAAAGACGATCACGCCCTTGTGACCTAGTCATCATCACCCGCAGGGTGGAGACACGTCTTGCAGAATCCCTGATAAAGCATGTCATCTGCAACAGGAGGGAATAAACCCTGAGTACTGGAATGTACTCAGCTAGACTTACCCGTCATAAACCAGAAATAAATATGACACCAAGGATTATGCAAGGCTTACACAAGAGGCTAGCTGACACCACATTTTGCATAAAGGCATAAGTAGTTGAATCTCTTATAACCTGTACTAGCAGTTATTTTTAGCATTTACCTGTCGTCTATCTTAGCACCTGTACTAAACATGCACTTGATTATCATCAAACAATTATTCATATTATTTCCATAGCAGGTATAAATTGTGGCAACATTGTATCATTCACTTAACCATCTGTTCATTTAATGAGATCTACGTTGCCGCTGCTCAAGTCAAGTGCTCACTAACCGGGAGCGACGGCGATTCGAATCGAATTCCTATCCAGCTGGAGGGGTATTTCTAACACTCACCGTGCAGACCCCTGCCAGGGTCGCACAGGCCACCTTTTCATATGATTCAGGAATCGCGGGTCCGAATGATGTCGCGACCCCAAGGGCGACACTCTGCCAGGTGATAGGGACTCTAACCCCCCCTTGGTCTCACGCCAATGTCCCCAAGCACATCCTTTCTCTCCTCCAAGAAGCAACCTACCATTCGATTCCCGGCCTGAATCACATTACTCGGCTTCGCGGTCGGAACGACTTATCCGGCCAACTAAGTGTTAGACTGCGTTCAACATGACTCAAGGACGTACAGCGAATCGGTCCTTAAACGACTCAGACGGGCATGGCTCCACACCCAAGACGTGAAGTGTCTTGCGGCTGTACCATCGAACTCCCGCCCGGTCTCAATTTCATTTTAATTCATGGTTCCATCACGATAGCCATAAGCCACTCGCGACCCATTCCTATATCTCGCGGATGACCGGAAATCACCCGACTTCTACCGTACTAAGCAGGGCTAAGCATTGACACGTGCCTAAACCTAATATAGGATTTAAGTACAATATCTGGACAAGGACAGGTATAATGCAACAATTGTTTTCATACAACTCCTACTACTTAATGCAGTAAACAATTAAAAGTACTCAAGATATATTTATAAAACAATGGGTTCAGCATGCACCGGGGCTTGCCTTTGAGAAACGTTGCGGGTCTGTGGTCCGGACACTCGGGTAGATCTTCTGACGGAGCTTCCCCGACGTTTGGTTCTTCTGCTGACTCCTCCGGTTGACTCTGCACCTCCTCCGGTATCGCTTGATCGAATTCGAGGAGTGTCACCCCCTCCGGCACACCTATTGCATGAGTGCATAATAAATCCCATGAATGCATAATGAAAGATGCAATATGCTCGGAATGAAATGCATTATAACAATTTAACGCTCTATTCAAATCACTTCAAAAGAGTAGGTGCAAATTTCCTCTCCGGTAGAGAAGTACTCACCTAATCTACTTAACCTAAGATAAAGCTGCTCATCCTCAGTTAAGGCCCTAACACCTAACAATTACAAAAGTAGCATGTCTTAGGATATCACACCATATCAATCAGCAAAACACCACAGTAAGCATTCTGGACAGCAGTTACTTGTTTTTATCACAACTGGAGATTTACAATTCCAAAAGATATGATCTAAGACAATCTGGAAAGCCTAAGAAATGCACTACAATTCACTTTCAGACCTCAACCCCAAACTCCTAAGTTTTCCATGTCAAATTTCACAAGTCCCAGAATCTGTCCTCTCAAAACAGAGAGTAGCAGATTCTGAACTGCCACTTAAAACAACAGTAACTCTCAAACTACTAAGCCAAATGTTCCCAAATTTTGACACAAGCTAGTTTATCAAGTTTACTCCAACTTTGGTATTTACAAGTTTTCCAGCAACCCTTTTTATCAAAGACCAAACTTAGAAATACTATCAGCTGTCCAGAAAACCTAAAATTACAAAGGTTAAATATTTATTGATGTGGCCAAAGTCCCCTAAAACCAAACTAATGTTACCAAAAGTTCATATGGGGTACAAAAACACCAGAAAGTAAGGTGTGCCTACCTAAAATATTTATTTATACTCATTTCTTAATTTACTTAAGTAATTAAGTGGAATTTTAAACATACATGTAAACTGCTCCTAAAATTCTACAAAAATTACAGAGGACTCTTTGACCCAAAAAGAGACTACTGTAAAAATTTGAACTAAATTTATTCACAGGAACTCCCTACACAAAATTCACAAGCTAATAAGGCTGATTTTTGCATAAATAGGAAACCCAATTGAAAAGTGTCAAACAACAGATTTCATATTTTTCTTAGACACTTTAAGGTACCAAGACACTACCTACCAAGTTTCATGGCCATAGGATTCATAATTAATTTACTAAAATTCACCAAAGTATCTACCAATGATAAAAAGGAAATCTATAACTCAAAAACTACACATGCAATGACTCTCAAATTTTAACCAGAGCTTCTACTAAGGAAGACTAGCTTACCCACAAAATTTCACAATTTTTGGATCAAGGAAACTCAAGATATGATTTAAACAAGTTTGCGTGCATTCAAAAACACATTTCAAGTTCCTATTTAATTCATCCAAAATTTCTACATAAAGTGCTCAAGACATATTTTTCTTAAATACTAGACCTAACTGTGAGTCTCACAAAATTGGAACCATCCAATTTGGATCTACATAACAGGAGATACAAAAATATCAAATAAGCAATCAAAACTGTATTTTTGAACTATCCTTAAGAACAACAGCCACTGACATGTGGGACCCGGCTGTCAGCCGACCCCATTGGTCAGCGACAGCAAAGCAGAGGAGGCGGCTGCGACGCGCGGAAGACGGCGTAGCTCGCCGACGGTGACCTCACCGGCCACGAGAACGGCACCAACGTGACCGCCTAGACCTACTGCGTCGATTGGTACCCTAACCGCAAACCCTACCGAACCCTAGGTATGTCGGCCATGGCGCACGGCGGCTCGGCCATGGCGCGCGACGGTGCGCGGCCGTTTTCCGGCTCGGCCAGACTGGCTTCCCGGCAACCTCAACACGAGAGCTACTACGCGTGCTAGGGAAGACGGAACGAAGGCCAGGGGGGAAGGAGTGGTGCGATGATGCTCTGGCCACGGTGAGCGCCATCTCCGGCGGGGGTGCGACAGCGCGGGAACACCGACAGCGGCCTCACCTGAGGTCGATTGACCGCGCGGAGATGATGACGAGCAAGAGGGGATCTCGGCGGAGCTTCGGTGAAGGTGTAGTGCGCGTTTTTGCGGTGGTGAGTGCGCGGAAGCTTGCCGAAGCTCACGGCGGCAATGGCGGAGATGCCTGCGGTGAATTGTAGAAGAAGGGCGAGGGAATGGAGGGAGTGGAGGGCAGCAACAGCATGCTGGCAGCTTAAGCCCGCCAGGTCGCTCACGAGTGGGGGCAGAGCTGGAGCATGGCGACCACGCGGCGTCCCGGCCCTGCGCTCGGCCGGCCACGCGGCTCACTGCCGATGACTGAACTTGGCGTTTCAGAGCCCAAAGGCATCGACTGACAGCGTGATTTCAGCCGAGCAAAACTCCTAATCTAGCCCGATTTAGCGATAGGTGTTAACAACAAAAATGTAGAGCTATGTGTGGACAACAACTTTGTCAATTGGCTCAAGGACTGGTTCGGCCTGGTTCGTGAGTTACAAGTTGTCAAAGTGAGGTACAGTGAAACGGTTTTCAGCTTCACACTTAGCCAAAAATGCTAAGTCCCAAAACAGCCTCTAAAACTGACTTGTGGGCCATTTTTGAGCATGTTCTGGTCATTTTCATGAGATGGCCATATTAGAACTTTTGTTCCCCATAAAATTCCCTACAACTTTGCTTAAGGGTGCTCTTCCATGCAAGGTCTCTAAGCTAGACTTTTTAATTGGTCAAACTAGAACCTTCTAGGGTCAAATGCTGGTCAAACTTTTCTTGGAGGACAATTTTGTAATTTTGGTCAACATGAACCTTGTTCCAAATGTTACCCTAAGTATAACTAAGGTGTTGTAGGTCATGATTTGCTACCTTACCTTTTTGTTACACCAACTATCAATTACTCATGACACAAACCAAACAAACCCTAAACAAACACATGAATTGCATTACATAAAATAGTAAACATGGATTATGCATGCTATGCTTATGCAAATGCAATGCACTTAAGGACTAAACACTTGAGGTGTTACAGCACCGATTGTCCTTGTTCCCCCACCATAAACCAGCACACCAAGGAAACTAGGGGCACATCTGGCATCAGCCAACCGCATGAAAAATCTTCAATCTGTCTATGGTTACCACAGACATCGACCTGCTCCCTAAAACATATCAAGGTGCACTGTCAAACCCCAATTAGAAACTTTCTATGGAGAAGGAATATGGTTCTCTCATTGCCAATCAACACATGGGATGATCTTGGTCCACCACCACCACATGCCAACATTGTTTCAGGGAAATGACTCTATCGCCACAAACCCAATGCTGATGGATCTCTGTTGACGGTAGATAAGTATCCTTTTTAAACCGTCAACATAGCAAGAGAAAGGGCTAAAACATGTTTACCTACTAGATATAGGGGTTACACTGATAGAATTCCACGAGTTTTGGTGATTGTCTATTTCTGCAGGGGGTTATCAGAAAGAGAACCAAAAGAGGTCCACATGTCGGATTTACGTAGAGAGAAACAGGCATATGTATTAAAAAGAATACTCTAGAAGACTAGAGAAGGTGACCCTGCAAACCTGGGCCCACCTGGCAGCCAGCTAGGGGCGGCCTCCCGCCTCTCCCCTTCCACCAATCAGGGAGTCTCACGGATTATGCCTCCACCGACTTTGAGGATGAATAAAAACTATTCATTTAGGTCGGTTTGATCCAAGGTTTGTGGTGCATCCTAGAGGGCTATATATTCAGAGCCCCTGGCCCTGGGAGAAACCCTAATCTAATCTAATTCAATTCAATTCAAGAGTTCATTCTCTCATCTGAAGAATTCAGAGAAGCCTAGAGTCACCATCTCAATTAGAGCTCCATAGTTTAGTAGCATAGCTACATAGGAATAGATCTAGAGGGAGTCAAGCCTAGCTTGGAGTCCGGATCTGTCAGAGTTCTTGGTAATTTTCCTCTACATTCTTGTAATATTCATCATTGTTCTTGCTACTATGAATAGTACTTTATTCTATTCTATTATATCAGAATTGACTTTGCTCTATTTGATTATGTTCTCAATTATATTGTTCTTAGTTTATTTTGATTATATGTTTAGCATAGTTGGACTAGAATTATGTTTATGCATAGGATCGTATAGCGCTTGCTCATTAGATCGATGGGTGAGTGGTAAATATTGTGTAGGCATGGTGCCTAGACCGTATTTATCTGCGATTACACCCTATATTCTGGATCGTGAGGTAGATAGATAAAGACAAGGTTAAGCTCTCCATTATCATAGGTAGTGCTCATTGCTCATTATCCAGCACATTCCCTTCCCAGTGGTAAAATTATAAATAACGATACCTGGATTACTCCCGGTTAAAATGCTACGATGATATTTTCTGTGCGCTTGCGGAAACCCTTTTATTCTAGTTGTGCATAAGAAATGTCAACAAGCATTTTTGGCGCCGTTGCCGGGGAAGGTTGAAAGCCAATGGATAATGAGCCATCACTTGCATCCACTAATGGGATTGAGGAAACCTGCTCTACTAACCCTTCTCTACAGGATTACCCTTGCTTTGTCTACTTGTGTATTTTATGCAGGGTAATGTATGAAAAAGTTTGACCTTCTAGATAACTATATCGACAATCTAGAAGCATTATTCAAGAAGACTAGAGCCAAGTTGAGGAAGACCCAACCATCATCATCATTGTCTCAACTTGAAAGTTCATCGGATTCAGAAGATCGAACTTTTGTTTGAAACTTGACACCAGCATTTGAAGCCATGGCCAACAAGTCACTCCGCGAGTTCTCAACTCCCACTACGGACAACATCCGTACTGGACCAGCTGCAGACATCGACAAGTCTTTTGAGCTTAAGCCTACACTAATCAACATGGTGCAAGCAAGTCAGTTCTGTGGGAAGGCCCATGAAGATGCTAGTGCTCATCTTCAACACTTTTTGGAGATCTACAACACTTTCACCATCAAGGATGTCCCCAGAGATGCTATACTACTTTGCCTCTTCCCATTCTCACTCTTGGGGAGAGCGAAGCAGTGGTTCTACGCCAACAAGGAGAAGAATAATACATGGGCAAATTGTTCCACCAATTTCCTAGCGAAGGTTTTTCCCATGGGCAAGACAAATGCTCTCCGTGGGAAAATATCAAGCTTTCAGCAACAACATGATGAGACTGTCCTAGAAGCTTGGGAGCGCTTTTAGGACTACATCCTCGAATGTCCTCATCATGGAATGGAGAATTGGCTACTCATGCAAACGTTCTACCATGGGCTCAGCAACAGCACTCGTGAGACCATGGATGTTGCTGCTGGAGGTGCGTTCTTATCACTAACCATTTCTCAAGCTACAGCTCTTGTGGAGAAGATAGCGTCCAACCAAGGTTCGAATGAGGAGAGAACTGAGACCCGCAAGAGAGGTGGAGGTATGCACCAGCTCAAGGAGGTAGACATGTTGTCTGCCAAGATGGACCTGCTGATGAAGAGGCTCGATGAGAGAGCCACTGAGAAGAAAGAAGTCATGCACGTACATGATGCCCACATGACTTGTGAAGAGTGTGGAGAAACTAGGCATATGGGTGCCAACTACCCAGAGCTGAAGGAGGATGTGATCTATCTCAACAACAACAATAACTACTACCGTTCTCAGCAGAATCAAGGCTGGAATCAACAGCAGAGGCCTAACTACTCAGGTAACTATCAAGGTAACAACTCCTCTTATAATAATTTCAATCAGCCACCTTTAAGAGAGTTAGTGCTCAGCCAAGGCAAGTTAATAGATAGCCTGTCCAAGAAGCTAGCATCCAATGACAAAACTCTAGAAACAATTAGCAATAGAATGGATGGTTTTTCCAATGCTATAAAGAACTAGCTTAGCTTTAACAAGATGCTAGAGTCTCAGTTACAACAGCTTGCCAACTTTGTTCCCTCCGCCGATCAAGGTAAAATGTCGGGACAACCGAAAGGGTTAGAAACTGCAAATCTTGTAGACATATTCAATACAGGAAGCTACTGGAGTGACCCTCCAAGAGGATCATGGATTGACTCAACTCTGCCAATCAAGAAGGGCGACCCAGGGAGACCGGTCATCCTGATCTCCATTGGAAGTGTTAACTTTAATGAGGCGATCTGTGACTTCGGCGCAAGCATCAACATCATGCCCAAGGTGATATGTGAGAAAATGTTCAATTGTCCTTTATTATACACAACCATGTGCTTACAACTTGCAGATCAGTCACTCCGCTACCCCATGGGAATACTAGAAGACATCTATGTGCGAGTGGGCAACTCGTACGTTCCTGTAGACTTCGTGGTAGTGGATACAGGCAATGACGAAAGGTCTCCCATCATTCTGGGACGACCATTCTTGAACACTGCTAGAGCCGTCATGTACGCCAACACTACCATGATCATCTTCAACATTAGGGGCAAGAGAGAGACCTTCTTCAAGAACAGGGTGTTACAATTCCTAGCACATCCTCATCAACAGAATAATCAAAAGAAGAAGACTATTGACAAGAAGAATAAGACCAAGACTAAGAAGACCAAGAAGACGGAGACAGTAAGGATGGTCATTGCAATCCACATGGAGCATGACCACCTGCTCAAGTCCCCACATTTGATCAAGAAAGATGACCTAGGTGTCCCGACCATTCAATGCTCCATCAACAGAAGCTCCTTCAACAAAGCTGTCTGTGACACCGGATCGGGCGTCAACATAATGGCCAAGGTAACCTATGAATATCTATATGGTACGATGCCTTTGGAACCTACCTATGCGCATCTGCAGATGGTAGATCAAACATTCCGCTTCGTCAAAGGAATAGTAAAAGATGTCCCTATCCAAATCGACGATCACTATGTCCCCACAGACTTCCTAGTCGTCGACATGGGAGAAGACTACGATCCACCTATCATCCTAGGAAGACCGTTCCTAAACACCACCAAGGCCATCATCTACATTGGAACAGGAGAAATCCACTTCCACTTCCCCTCTGAGAAGGTACGCCGCTATTTTAATGACAACTATATAATTAGTGAGGAACCCAAGAAGAACAAATCAAAGAGAAGGCAGCGTACCCGTCGCCAGAACAAGAAGAATGTCATAGTAGATGGATGGGCTGACTATAAAGGAGAAGTGACTAGATTTGAGGATCAAGAGAAGGTCATGGAAGAAGTAGAAGAGATACAACCAGCAGAAGAAAAGATAGTGACCACAGAAGCTTCCTCCTCCAGGTCACCCTCACCAACAAAGAAGGTTTGGAAGGTAAAAGAAAAATCAGATTCAGAACTTGCTCAAGGCACAGCACCACCAGAGGCGCCATCTGACGCGCCCCTTGAACAATGAGCGAACAAGGAAGTCCTGTTCGGAGGAATCAAAATCACCGAACGCCACGCCAAGAGGTAACTTGGTATTTATCAGTATTTCCCTTTTCAGCATTGCATTGTTCCTTAGCATATTTATTTTCCCTAAATACATCTTAGTTGCATCTTTATTGTTTCTGCATTAGAAAAAGAAAATAAAAAGTTTTTTGTGCATCTGCATCGAGAAAAATGTTAAGCCCCATGTGAATAAAGGTGTGGTACATCAGTTCACACAGTTATTCACCGCGGTGGCATAAAATTTTTTTTCCTCAGCATATTTATTCTTCTGTCTGCATATCCTAATTATAAAAATATAAAAATGTCTTATGATCCTGCTAAAAGATAGTTGGGTTAAAAAAGTTCTAGACAACCAAGGCTTAGAGGTTTTTATTACTAACACTTAATCAGTTCCACAAACTTTGTTGTCTATTTGAGCTACACAGAACTTAAAGGATCAAAAAGAGCTAAACAGGCAGAAGGACGTCCTGTCCCCTGTCAGAGTGCTGCTCTCAACAGTCAAGTGCTGTTCCCAAACAGCAACTATCTACGACACTCCAAGAGGACCTGTACGCCTTCACTGCCAGTCAGCAACATCAACAGACTATGTCAACATCCAGCTTGGGGGAGAGCATCCCCCGTGTACCGAGCTAAGTGTCCCCAACTTGTCTACTTATTTATTTCATAGTTTGCTTTGCTAAAACAACTAAAAAAGATGATTAACCGTAGAAACCCAGAAAGATTTCTTTATTTTATCTTTTCTGTTTAGGAGAGCTCTTTGATAGAATTTGTCTTTAAAAATGATCCCTAGAATAAACTCTATATGGAGATGATGAATAGTTGCTCTGCCGTAATTCCTTTTAAGTACCTAGTTTTCAACCTTACACTCTCCCGAGTTTTAGACACAACTGTTTAGATTTAAGATTTGCTCTGAACCTGAAGCTTGTGGGTAGCGAATGCTTGATCTAAGTCTAGATAGTTGACGGATATGATATGGGAAGAGTTTTGAGCTGCTATCCATCTTGTTCCTAGAGATACTAGAGTCCTAGAGAATTTATTTGTGAAAATCTTAAAATTGCATGATGAGTTCCTTTATAACGAGAGTTTAAATTCCTACCACAGCCATATATACATGCTTACTAGATTAGGAAAACCAGCTTTGCTTATATATATCATTCTGTAGGCATTGAGCGTAGTTGAGCTGTGTTGACCCTTAGGAATTAGTCATGCAGTTAAAGTCAATACTATGTGCTCTCCACCCATTGATCTATGTTACTTCTGTCCTCAGAAGCATGCATCCATTCATAACGCTACATTCATTCTGTGCTACTTCTGTTCCTAAAAGTACCACCCACATATAAGATCCACATCCATTGCATCATGTGCTGTTTCTACCCTAGAGACATGCACCCTTGCTGCTCCTACCCTGGGAGTACGCATTCATCCATCCACATAAATATACGCCATTCATTTTTAATCCATTCAAAAAGTGTTCTGCTCCTACACTGGGAGTGAACACCCTAAAAACATTCATTGCCATTCTATCTTTGTCTACCTACAATAAAGCTCCATTCATTACTCCAGTTGATACTCCCTATTGTCATTGCTATGAGTTTCATTTCAAAAAGGATTGGTTGCTCTAAAAAAGGGAGAGAAAAAAAGAAAAAAGAAAAAAGAAAAAAGAAAGAAGAAAGAAAGAAGCAACCAAGTCCTCCTCAGAGAGTTTTCAAAGTTTCCAAATAAAGGGAGGTATGTTATCCCCAAAGGAGCAAGTGTAGAAGTAGATCCTCACCATTTATCACCCCCCATTTCCTTTTTCTATCACCATTATCTTATCACTCATTTCATTCCCCTCATTCACATGCACATATGACTTGATTGTATGCTTAGTTCCTCTGGATCCACGGTTTAATTATGCAATATATGCAAGTGAGTTTTGAGTTGTCCCCCCACCTATGAACTCCACATAAGCCTATTAGAAGTAGGGTGAGAGAGAGAAGGCAACCTTACTATGCCTTAATTCCACAAATACCACATATTCTGAGAGAAGAGAGAAGGCATACATCATTCATGCCTTGGTAAGGATCCAGAAATACCACAAATGAGAGACTTGAAAAAGTCATACAAGGAATCTCTGAGTTTTATTTAAAAATCTTGCAAAAACTCCGGAATAATAGTTGATCAAAGATCGAGAAACATGGCGCTTGACTTGACCATTCTGTCTTTCAACTGCTCAAGACCCAAGTGACGGTTACAAGCCCCATGGTGAAAGGTAATATGAGTAAGTTTTGAGTCAGAATAGTTCACTCTAATCCGGAGGAGAGTTCTTGTTTGAACTCATGTGTACTTTTGAGGCGTGAAAGCATTGTAGCAACTCCTGATCCATCACTGAGTCTATCTTTGCTCAGGGACGAGCAAAAGGTAAGCTTGGGCGAGTTTGTTGACGGTAGATAAGTATCCTTTTTAAACCGTCAACATAGCAAGAGAAAGGGCTAAAACATGTTTACCTACTAGATATAGGGGTTACACTGACAGAATTCCATGAGTTTTGATGATTGTCTATTTCTGCAGGGGGTTATCAGAAAGAGAACCAAAAGAGGTCCACATGTCGGATTTACGTAGAGAGAAACAGGCATACGTATTAAAAAGAATACTCTAGAAGACTGGAGAAGGCAACCCTGCAAACCTGGGCCCCACCTGGCAGCCAGCCAGGGGCGGCCGCCCAGAGGGCAGGGGCAGCCGCCTCTCCCCTTCCACCAATCAGGGAGAGTCTCACGGATTATGCGTCCACCGACTTTGAGGATGAATAAAAACCGTTCATTTAGGTCGGTTTGATCCAAGGGCTGTGGTGCATCCTAGAGGGCTATATATTCAGAGCCCCTGGCCCTGGGAGAAACCCTAATCTAATCTAATTCAGTTCAATTCAAGAGTTCATTCTCTCATCTGAAGAATTCAGAGAAGCCTAGAGCCACCATCCCAATTAGAGCTCCATAGTTTAGTAGCATAGCTACATAGGAATAGATCTAGAGGGAGTCAAGCCTAGCTTGGAGTCCGGATCTGTCAGAGTTCTTGGTAATTTTCCTCTACATTCTTGTAATATTCATCATTGTTCTTGCTACTATGAATAGTACTTTATTCTATTCTATTATATCAGAATTGACTTTGCTCTATTTGATTATGTTCTCAATTATATTGTTCTTAGTTTGCTTTGATTATATGTTTAGCATAGTTGGACTAGAATTATGTTTATGCATAGGATCGTATAGCGCTCGCTCATTAGATCGATAGGTGAGTGGTAAATATTGTGTAGGCATGGTGCCTAGACCGTATTTATCTGCGATTACACCCTATATTTCGGATCGTGAGGTAGATCGCGGGAGTGACAGTCCTGTTGAGTCCTTTGTAATCCTTCTCCCGAATATTGGACTAGTAGAATACCCCTATTACACTGAAGAGATTGCTCTGTTCTTGATCTTCTTTGGTAATATCGCTATGCATAGGTATAACCTTTTCCCGCCATGATTGCTAGATGTTATTGCACTAATCATTATATGCTTTGACCTTATAGTTAGAATAACTTAGGATTTATCCTTGTAGATCGTCCTAGTCCATGCTAGTGTTATAAACTTAGAGTACTCTATTGAGATGATTATCATTGTTTTATGTGGCTATGTGCTCTCATTTATCATATGTCAATTACTATTCATTTCTATATTTTATGTGACACTTACCCTGTATGAGAAGATAGATAAAGACAAGGTTAAGCTCTCCATTATCACAGGCAGTGCTCATTGCTCATTATCCAGCGCATTCCCTTCCCAGTGGTAAAATTATAAATAACGATACCTGGATTACTCCTGGTTAAAATGCTACGATGATATTTTCTGTGCGCTTGCGGAAACCCTTTTTATTCTAGTTGTGCATAAGAAATGTCAACAATCTCTGGCTCGATACAATGTTCATTAGGTCATGTATGGTTTCTCTCAACAACAAGATCTTGACTATATGAAACATTCAGCCCTGTGGTCAGGCCTGCCACTATCGGCATGATATTATTCATCGCTATCTCTAGTGATTGGCCTATTCATCAATTGGACGTTAAAAATGCATTCGTGCATGGTACTATCAATGAAACTGTTTACTACCCCCTGGCTTTGTTGATCCGGCTCATCCTGGTTATGTGTACAAGCTCAACAAAGCTCTCTATGGCCTCAAGCAGGCCCCGCAGGCTTGTATAGCTGCTTCAAGGCATTCATCACATCCATTGGATTTTGGGGTTCTCAATGTGACACCTCGCTTTTCATCTTCACTCATGGGATGGATGTGGCCTACCTTCTCTTATATGTGGATGGCATCATACTAACTGCTTCATCACAGCCTCTTCTTCAATGCATTATTGGCTCCCTATGTCAAGAATTTGCCATGACTGGCCTTGGTGATATTCATTACTTCTTGGGAGTTTCTACACGTACAATGTTCATCATTCCTTTCCCAAGCCAAATATACTGTTGAAATCTTGGACAAAGCCAATATGTTATCATGAAATCCATGCACATCTCCACTTGAGGTTCATTCCATGCTATCCGCCCAAGATGGACCACCAATTGATGATCCTACTCCATATCGCAGTCTCACAGGTGCCTTGCAATACTTGACTCTCACATGCTCCGATATTGCTCATGCAACTCAATAAGTTTGCTTGCATATGCATGACCCTCGCGTGTCCCACTTTGCTCTCATCAAACGGATTCTGCGATATATCAAAGGCACCATGGAGTATGGTCTCTCTCTCTCTCCCTCTCTCATAGTCGGTCGCATGATAGTCTACTCATATGCTGATTTGGTAGGTTGCCCGGGCACTCGCCGCTCTACTTTCGGGTATTGTGTGTTTCTTGGCGATAATCTTATATCTTCGTCTTCCAAGCGCCAACACATGTATAGTCTAATGATCGAGTGCTGAAGCAAAATATAGGGGTGTTGCAAATGTTGTGGTCAAGGCTTGCTGGATTTGCCAACTCTTAGGAGAACTTTGTCTCCCCTTAACACATGACAGTCTTGTCTATTGTGACAACATCAGTGTTGTGTATTCGTCAACAAACCCTATTCATCACAAAGGACCGAACATGTGGAGATTGATCTATATTTTGTTCGGGAGCACTTGGCCCTTGGTGCTGTCCGGGTTCTTCATGTTCCTACGTCTCTTTAGTATGCAAATATATTCACTAAAGGATTCCCGACTACTGTATTTATTAACTTTCGGTCTAGTCTCAATGTTCGCTTCTCTCCCAGTTGACACTGTGGGAGGGTATTAGAATATGAAAATATTGCATGCTTAGTAAAATATTTGCACGCGCTTAGTGTATATATACTTGTTCAATGAATGGAAACTCACGATCAGACTCGTGTTCTCACAAGTGCAACACATTTTCCTTAGCAAATGAAAATTGTTGTTCAATGAGTGAGGAGGGTAGAGTTGGTTAATTTTACATTGCACTATCTGTCTCTTTGAAAAGTAAACAAATAGCACTCCTGGCTGCAAGAAATGGAATTACTACTTCATGTACGTCCTATATCCTATATCTTATATATCTATATAGATGCAGGCCACTAGCAATTATTTATTGCTATAAAGCTGCATCCATAGTGAGCCACGTCATCTGAAATTTACGTCCGTTAGATCACGTGGCATTTATTTTATCTAGCCGTCCGTTTGTGGAGCATCACCACCGGTCTCCAGTCCTCACGAGACTTGATCTAGAAATTGAAACAGAAAATGATCTAGAAAAGTAGAAACTGAAATAGAACTGATCTCCCACCAAGGCCTGTTAAATGCTAGGCATGTAATTGCAGCATATGGTAGGGTGTGCGTGCGTGTGTTCATAAGAGTAAGTGTGCGCTCGTGTATGTGAGGCTATGAGCGTCTATGTCTGTAAGTGTGTCTCGCAAAAAAAAAATTGTAATTGCAGCACCACCTGCATGCTGGTAGCTGAGAGGGTTGAGTTTCCTATATATCTCCTCACATCCCTTCAGGCTTATGCAGCTCAAAGCATCATCATCATCATGAACACAAGCCTCCAAGGAACCTTGCAGACATGTCTTACTACACTACACTGTAGATGTATCCTTGCATGTGCACTTCACTCAGGCATTCACAAGATGAACACAGAAAACTTCTTAGTCTGCTCCGTAGGAGTCGCAATACACTACTACTAGATCAGGTTAATAATTTATTTGGGACCAGTAAGTATTTCTTTTCTTAAGGTCTCCGTTAGTCCAGCTGGCACACACAGTTTACTTCATTTGATAAAGTATTGTTATATAATAGCTCTATTTTTCCCAAACATGTGCCTACTGCAAGCAGCAAATGCTAGACTATCAAATTGGTACAAGTACTGCATAATTTAGTGGGTACACTATTAAAAAAACATGTCATCATTTATTAATATCTATTTTGCAGCAATTAAGATTCACTTCATTTTTCTTATCCACTTTGTCTGCTTATCTAATTGAGTTTCGTTTTTCTGTGTGTTCGATTCAGCTTCCAAACTTTGATTATTGGAGAATTCATCCAAAATTACTCTTTAAATTTCCGCAGCAACGCGCAGGGAATCAGTTGTAACTATTTTGCAGAGGTTGCGGATGAGTTTCATTTTTCTGTGTGTTAGATTCAGCTTCCAAACTTTGGTTATTGGAGAATTCATCCAAAATTACTCTTTCAATTTTCGCAGGAATCACTAGTTGTAACTATTTTGAAGAGACTGTGGATCACATTGCACTAATAGTTTGTACGGATAAAAACAGTACGAAAATATCCAGTACCAAACCACAACGTTTTCTACATTTAATCTGATCAAATTCATATTTTCAGATAAATTCAAAATCCATTCAAAATTCAAAACACTAAATTCAAAATCAAAACGCAAACGGTTTAAACATTTTCCAACCGTTTTCTACTTTTTTAATTCAGAATAACCTGAATTAGAAATTCAGTTTAAACTAAATTTGGCCCCATAGGAATCCGTATTTAGACACAGCTCGGCCCAATCGAGGCAAGCAATGCGAGGAGGGCCAAGTAGTAGCTGGGCCTGGATCATATTATATAGACCTGGCTCCCTCACTCTCTCTGGCTAAGCGTGGTGGGACTAAATTCAGAAGTGCGCCTGGCGCTTAGCTTGCTGGCTCGCTTGCTGCTGCCGCTGCTCATTGGGCTGCAGTGGGCCGTTATAGCATTGATGTCGGACACGTTATATCATTGACGTTAGAGATGCCGCTGCTCGTTTGTGATCTTTTTTTTTTTTTTGCAATTGCCATGTTTGTGATCTTTACATTCAACTCATGCACCATTTATTTTTATATAAGCTTTCACATGATTAGTGCTGTCGGACACGTTAGTCTATTTCTTAAGTTCAGTGTCCTATTTATATTTATAAGTCTGGTTCTAAATAGCTCGTAATAACGCCATTTTTTTTCAACCTTTCCTCTTCTCCCCTTTTTAGATGTGCCAACAAAATTTATACGAGGAACATATATTTGTTATGCACTTGGTCCTAACTCCTACGGGTCGGTATTCTGTATTCGACATAATTCCGCCCAATTTGGTTCGTTTTCGAAATTCTCGATATTCCGTAAATTCACGTTCGTTTTCTTGTCCGACTGTACCGCTTTCGCTTTCGCTTCCATACTCAAATGTAAAAGTAGAAAATGGTGGAGAGGTTGTTCGACCATTTCCCACCGTTTCCGGCCATTTTCATCCTACTAGTTTGCAATAAAATCACTGTTTAACAAAATCTCTGCACAGATCTGAAAATAGTACATTTGACTTCTATGATTACATTGGATAGAGCTCATGTCATCAGAAAGGCATTGTATGGCGCTTCCTCCCTGATAAACTATGTCCTTCAGGCGTATCTTGAGTGCCATTTGGAACGAAGCGAATAAATGAAGTATAAGGTGGTAACCTGGACTCCCATGACAATAGACAAAATTCTCCTTTGGGCCTAACATAAGGATCTAGCAGTAGTTCTCTAAACGTCACCTTTGGTAATTCTGTTTTGGCTAGAGCGCTACTAGTACAAGGTAAGATGCGAATGGGATTAATAGCAGGACTCGAAACGAAGTCCGTCATGTCTACCTCATGGCCTTCCTGGAAAAGTAGATTTGGCTGCTGCCCGTAAGCGAAGAGGTTCTTCTCAATCACTTTTCTACACCTGTTCAGTATGGAAAGCCAGACTTGAGGATTCAGGTTGCTTCTCAACACGTCAGCCAATGCATTTGCCGCGACAAGTGATCCATGCTGATGCAATTCCTTAGCAATTCCTTCTGCTATATGTACTAGTCGGGGATGTTGTGCCGGGTCCGCACTTCCAAATACTAGGTTCTTGAAGAGGTACCATAACTCCTCGTATGACACAGCATCAAGAAAGATTGGTCTTACTGACCCAAACCTTGCTAATCTTCCAAGCCTGCTGATGATGATCACCTTGCTTCTTGTACTAGTTGTTCTTGTCACAAATGAATAAAACTCATTCCATTTCATGTCATCAACATTTGAAACAAACTCAACAACTACAAGTGACGGCATCCCCTGCACAGCCTTTTCGTGATCGACAATAGTCCGAAAGTTGTCTCCGTTCAGATGCAGAATCGAAGCGAATTTGGAGCGTACCCTCTCGTCAGCACATACATGGGCGACCAAAGTCTTCTTCCCAACTGCAAGACCACCGATGATCGGCAGGACAGGAGGTGGTGCATGGTCATCTGATGGGTTAGGCTGCAGTAAGAAGTTGAGGAGCTTTTGCTTCTCAGCATGTCGACCAAACATGAAACTGCCGATGTAAAGATATGGATCGTAGGGCCTACGGGACAAGCGCTCATCACACCCACACAGAAGCGCAACGAACTCTGATATGTTCGCCACAGCTGTTTCTAGATTCTCCAATGCGGCGTGTACCTTGTCCGTTTTCACCGAAGCAAGAACTGTGCGGGGACGTTTGAGACGAGTGGCAGAACAGAAGGAGATTGATGAGTCGCTAACCTCGTGCTGGAGCTGGAATGTCAAGGTATCCAGCGCATGGTAGCCCTGGTACATGGCCTCCGACAGTATCTTGAGCTGCATCAGCATCCCAGAGTTGCTGATGTATCGCGCATCTGCCTCCTCAACGACGGTGTGAGCCCTCATCAGGAGATGCCGCAGCCTCTCCCGCTTCTCGTCCCATCCTTCATCTTCATAGCTGGAGCTGGAGCAGTATCTGTTAAAGGCGAAGGAGATGAATCGGCTGACGAGTTCACCTGCAACCGCAGCTATGGCAGATTCCATGGACTGCATAGAGGATTGAAGAATGGACAGATAACAACTTCTCCCCTCTCTTTATGACAAGGACGTGCTAGCTACTCACTGCTAAGGGCCTTGTTTACATACGCTCCAAATTTCAAATTTTTTCACTCTCTCTTCATCACATCAATCTTTGCACGCATGCATAAAGCATTAAATATAGATAAACAAAAATAACTAATTGCACAGTTTAGTTATAAATCACGAGACGAATCTTTTGAGCCTAGTTAATTTATGATTAGACACTAATTATCAAATACAAATAAAAGTGCTACAGTTAGAAAAATTCTAACTTTTCACGATCTCAACAAGGCCCAGATGTGTCCTAGCATTTGGTCGTTTCTTCTAGAATCTCTCTGAATACTTTTCCGTCTTTCACGCTCGCGTATTTTGACCAAAAGGGCTTAAAGGTGACCAACTGTTCCAAATGCATGAGAGCAAGACACGTTAGTATACCCACACACAAGTCTATCACTCTATCTGAAGACTAAAATATTCTTTTTTCGAAAAGACCTATAAGGATGGTTTGACTATTCTTCTTCACAGTATTTCCCTACCACTACGTTAGTATATTAAGTGGGCTAAGGTTATTAATTTATTACATATCATATCACGCTATCGTGGCGCTACAAAGAATTGTGGACCGCTATAGCGGCCTGTTAACAACTCAAATAGCACTTCACCTTGCTAAATGCAGTCCGCTAAGTCATAGCGGTAGTGGTAGGGAACTGCTACCGCTATTGCGGCCGCTACAGCCGCTATTTAGTACCACCTTGGTACCCAGACAGAAGAACTATGTGTTGGCATTCAATGCATAGATCTCAAGAAAAAAACAGACTCAGTTCAGTTTTTTAATCAGGTTCTGTAGTGCATTTGCAAGTGGGTATGGTGGTTCTAGTGGGGGGGGGGTGCAGTGGGGCCTCTCCAAACAGATCACGTAGAATGTCATTAGTGTTTTCGAGGATTCAATATCTCCACTTTGACAAAATGTATATATTAAGTACAAATTATTTATGATGCATAATTAATACCATTAGATGAATAATTAAACATATCTTCGTCATAGTTTTATATGTAGATATAAATATTGATACTATTTTTCAAAAATCTAGTCAAACATAAGGAAGTTTGACTTACTCCAAACCTAGAATGACATTTTTTGGGACGGAGGGAGTATGTATGGTATGTTCATTTTTACTATATCATGATGTGATGAACTATGTCTGTTTGGAATTTGAGTTGTCCTTTCAATTTATTATTTCGATTATATGTATTCAAAATATTTAGGACCGAATTGTTCTAGAAATATTGTCAACATGTGGAAATAGGAGAGAGAAAAAGAATATGGACTAATATTTTGGGGGTTACACCTCATGATGAAAAAAAAAGATCCTAGAAAGCAAGGGAGTCCCTACTCACGAAGTAAGGGAGCTGTTAGGGGTTCTTGTTACCACGAACAGGGGCCAAGCTACGTTATGTGGTTGGGGTCGATCAACCCTGATGACTTAGCGATAGCTTCACCTATCATGCAAATTCGAGCCAGCCTTAGACTCTGGCAAAAAAAATGTTTGACCCCAGGAGACCACGGTGGCAACCTCGATGGCTGGCGCCTAGCACCTTGCACGATAAAGCCTAGTTGGCTAGCCTTGCAACGCAACTTTTGGAAGGTACCATGGGCAAGTGACGAGGAGGCAGATAATGCACGACCCGTTGCGCGTTTGGGAAACACGCGACCCGTCTTCCTTCTCCGGGAGACACCCCCTCCTGTCTTCTTCTTCTTCTTCCTTGTTGATGCCTTCCTTGCCCCACCCCCGCCCCGCCTTCCACCACCTCCCATCGACCCCTCCCTCCCCAAAACAGATAGTGCAGCTAATGTTGTTTAGTGTGTGAAGAATGTGTTCGGCCTTGCCATTTTGTGGAGAAGTATAGGGACATGGAGGCGTAAATGAATACCACGGGAGGCAAATAAGGTCTGGAGGGTATTGTTTACGAACTCGATGCCATTATCGGTCTGTATGGCTTTGATGGCGAGGCTGAACTGTGTGGAGACATAGTTGCAAAAATTGGTGATGTGGGCTGCAACCTCAGATTTGCGAATGAGGGGAAAAGTCCAACAAAAATGTGTAAAATCATCGAGCAAAACGAAGTAATATCAATAACCCCAGATACTAGCAACAGGGGATGTCCACACATCACAATGAACAAGTTCAAAAAGCCATAGAGCTAAATGAACTAGAGTTTGAAAAAGGAAGCCGCACATGTTTGCCAAGCTGACACGAATGACATAGATGATGCTCTACTTTATTACAATTGATGGACACACTATGGTGAAGAATGTCGATGGTGGCAGAGCTGGGATGACCAAGATGGTGAGGCCAGAGGTCGGTGGAGATGGCGAGGCTGGCGTGTGGAGCGGAAGGTGCAGCGGGGATGGTGTAAAGGTCACCAAACTATTGCAGCGAAGCATCACGTATCGGGTCGGGATATCCTTGATAGAAAAACCAAGAGCGTCAAATTTGATAGAATAGTTGTTGTCCCTAGTGAACCAACGAACCGAGAGCAGGTTGTGCACTAGAGATGGAACAACTAAAACATTATTAAGAGGGAAATTTGACACGGGGGTTTGAAGGATAGACTTGCCACGACATGTAATAGGAAGAGTGACCATTGTCAATGGTATGGAAGGAGTGAGAGGAAGGATGCCGGGAAAGGAGTATACCATCTGAGATGCTCATGTGAGAGGAAGCACCGGAGTCCAACACCTAGGGATGTTGATCCTAGAGATTCATCCGGTTGAGCGCGGCGACAATGCCAGCCTAGTTCCACATAGGAGCCGGCTGGGAGACCTAGAGCAGCGCAAAGGTTGTGGGAGGCTGCACCTGTGCGAAGGCCGTGTGAGCCTAAGGGGGCACGCCAAGGACCCCGAGACGCCAGCTGCTGGGGAGCTTGGGGTGCCCACGGATTGTAGCAGAACTAGGGACCCATGGGGTCAGCCTGCTGGGGAGCGCCAGCAGCGCCACTATGTGGCTGTGCAGTGTCGCTGCCCTAGCCCTACTTGCCCTTTCCCTTGCTGCCACCGCCGCCCTTGTTCCCACCGCTGGTGCCACCGCCGTAGCCATGGGTGTTGCTATTGTGGCCGCCAGAAGAGGCCCCGGCGATGGTGGAGCGACACTTGCCCGGACTGGTGTAGCCAGAGCCAGCCATAGTGAGGAGGGCAGTGTTGACAATGGTTTTCTCGTTGTTGGCCAAACGAAACTCCTTGAGGACCAGCATGTCATGGGCCCTGGCAAACATGGGGAGGACAACGGAATTGGTGATGTCATCAGCGGTGTTGGAGAAGCGAAGGGTTGAGGCCGCACGTAGGAGGGCGAGGACAAGTTGCGAGTCCTGCATGGGATGGCTGACATCGCGGAGGGCGGTGGCCTTGGTTTTTCGGCGCTGGCAGTATGTCGAGATGGTAGAGTCGCCTTGGACCATGGAGTGGAACTCGTTGAGGAGGAAGATGGCGCACGGCTCCTTGTTAGCACGAAAGATTCCCTCGATGGCCACCTAGAGATCGCAGGCGGTCGGGCGGGTCAGCCTCATCCATGGCGAGATCGAGGATGGAGTCATCGATAGAGCCAAGGATCTAGCTACGAACGCAGCACTCCACGGCGTCCCACTGAGGATTATCGGTTGAGGAGTGGAGCCATCAATGTGCGAGCGAAGCCCGTATTTGCCACACACGACTTGAAGAAGAACGCCCACTTCGAGTAGTTGGAGTTCTGCTCCAACATGAAGGGGATGTGGGATTTGACGGAGACCATGGTGTAAGGATGAGCCACGACCGATGGTGGTTTGGCAAGACCAGCGACGTGGGCATCCATGGTGCCATTGCCGGTGGCCGGCATGGTTCCGTTGGCGGTGGCTGGCATGGTGCTGGTGCGGAGGGAGGGATCAATGGCCATGTTCGGTACCACCAGGGAGGATGATCACCGTCAGGGAGGGTGGATGGGTGTGAGTGTTCATGCGTGAGGGGGAGACACAGTCGCGAGCGCTGATTGCGCATGCACGAGAAGGAGCGAAAGTGGGAGGTTAGGATCTAATTGCGAAAGATACCATGTAGAGAGATAGGAAAACACCACACACCCTCTTAGGGGGATGACCTTTCATATATATAGCCCAATGGGGCTTGGAGTACAACATGTCCAAATACAACGTATACAGGACTATACATGTCTAATCTTAGACTCTGGCAAAAAAATGTTTGACCCTAGGAGACCACGGTGGCAACCTCAATGGCTGGTGCCTAGTACCTTGCACAATAGACCCTAATTGGCTAGCCTTGCAACACAACTTTTGGAAAGTACCATGGGCAAGCGACAAGGAGGCAGATAATGCGTGACCCATCGCGCATTTCGAAAACACATGACCCGTCTTCCTTCTCCGGGAGACACCCCATCCTGTCTTCTTCTTCTTCTTCCTTGTCGATGCCTTCCTTGCCTCCACCCCCGCCTCACCTTCCACCACCTCCCATCGACTTCTCTCTCCCCAAAACATAGAGCTGGTGAGCTCCGTTGTTGTCGTCCTTGCCCCCGCCCAGAGGCTCCCGCTGCCTCGCCACACCACCCACCTCCCACCCCTACCCCTCGACCCCACCCACCCCTAATCTTATGGCAGCGCGCTGAAGAGCTCCGCACGACGCCCCCGCTTCTAGCCTCGCCCAATCGCTGTCTCTTGCTACCCCACCCCAACATCATCTTGCCTGCCTCCACTATCGCGTCACAACCGTCGCCCCCCCCCCCAAACTTCTAAGCCCATCGGTGAACTGATCTCCTAACCCTACCACCAGTGACCTCCTCTCTAGAACCCTAGCCACCTTCTTCCTCTTCGGCGTGGGTGCGGCTGCATGGGCTGACCCACGTCGCATGACAAGTCACATAATTGTGTTTTTGAAGCGACAAGCCTTGTAGGCTTGGCCTTTAGGCTTTATCCTTCATGGATGTGCTAGAGCCCAAAAGGGTTGGCCTTTGGCTTTTGCACAGCTAGATCTCAAAAAATACATTTCTATCCTAGAAAAATACATATTGCTTATGTTGAATAGTAGGAGAGAATAGAACAAATTAGGGCAGAGAGGTGAGGATGTGGGTGATTGCAACATAAAAAGATAAACCTATTTTTTTGTAGAAATAGGAGGGATCAGAGGCTGATCCCTACTAAAAAATTGAAACCAATAGCAAAGAGTACGGGCAAAGAAAAACACGAGTTCTAGAGACAAAAAAGAAAAGAAAGAAAATAAGACAGATTACACAAACTACTCTAGCCATAAAGCAATAAGAGGAAAGTGCTTTTTTCGCACGAAGGATAACTAGGTCGAAGACTTCTTTGCAGCAGTGTTTGTAGATTTCTAATGAATCTACTTCACCTCTAAAGATGAGGTTATTTCTGATAGGCCAAATGCTCCAGCACATTAGCATAATAATCTCCATGAAGAACGAGACCCTATGTTGGGACTTGAAGCTTTCTAGCGACTATAGAGGTTCTACCAAATTTGGCACCTAGATCCCAACAAGGTTCTAGCAAGATCTAGCAAACTAACAATGTCAGAACAGGTGCTTGACCATTTCCTCACATGAATCATTACAAAGAACACAATCAAATGACTAAAGCTGCATGTTTTTCCTTCTCAAGATATTCCTTGTGCTAAGCTTGTCTGGTGCAAGTAACCAACAGAAAACTTTATGCTTACGTTGACAAGAGGACTTCTGTATCCATTTGAAGGCTGGATGGACCCAATTATATCCCATCAAATGCTTGTAAGCTTTTGAAGATGAGTAAGAGTTGTTGTTCAAGATATAAG
This sequence comes from Saccharum hybrid cultivar R570, assembly GCA_038087645.1. NCBI lineage: Eukaryota > Viridiplantae > Streptophyta > Magnoliopsida > Poales > Poaceae > Saccharum > Saccharum hybrid cultivar. Next base: position 25,893,764 of record JAQSUU010000066.1, on the reverse strand, counting down.
TCCGAATATCCTAGCAGGAGAGAGATTAAACAAGCTACCTACATTTGTCTTACTCCTAGCCACTGAGAGAGACAGGCTAGGCTTTTTGGCAAAACAAAAAGGTTTAGGAAAATCAAGCCTTGGAACTCTTCCAGCCCACATATCATCCCATAGAAGACAAGAACTTCCATTTGCAATAGAAAGAACCCTTCTTGTTGTGATTAGGCAACCTTCCATTGGAATAATATTTCTCCCAAACCAAATGAACCCAAGGAATGACAACCATGTCGAAGAATGAATCCATATTTTTTATTAGCAGGGCCTCATTCTGTGTTCAGATATCTAGAACTTCTAGACCCCAAGGTCCTTGTGCTTAGCAACATGAGGCCAAGCTGCCTTAGAATTGACTCTATGATTAATGTTAGCACCCCTCTACAAACAATGCTTCCTATACTTATCAATCTAATCGACCACTTGTTGACGATCGTTAATTACAATTATAAACCATCAACGAAACATGAATAAGGGCATAAGTCAATCACCACACGTAGAATAGGGGTTAAACTGATAGAATTCCATGAGTTTTGGTGAATCAGTGTTTTCCAGGGATTAAACAGGAAAAGGGGGCAAGATATCAAGGACGTCGGGCTAAAAAGCATATTCCACCATGGAACCAACTTGAGAAGATTCTAGAGAACACGAGAAGACTCTCCGACAAAACTTGGGCCAAAAGGCCATGGAGGGGGTCGGCCTGTTCACGGCCTGCTTCGAACGTCGATTCCCCACCGCCATTGAGGTCCAATATTCACCGTAGATCAAAGTCGGTTTGATCCGAGGGCTCTAGTTCATCCTACCGGCCTATATAAGCAACCTTGTACCCCCTGAGGCAGAGGCATCCTAAAACCCTAATTCGTATTGTCTAGTTAGGATCAAGAGAGGGGTCCCTTGAATGGATCAACCTCTCAAGAGCCAACATTCAAGAGAGATTAGTCCTCATTAGGATCTAGTCTTTAGAAATAGAGGTAGAGAGAGGGAAGAGTTTGGAGGAAGTGCCGGCCTGTCGGTGCTCCCTCTATGGCTTGTACCTTGGCGAAAGTCAACCTACGTCTGAGATTTCTCTGGTAATCAACTTCTTATTTCAGTAAGCAACATTATTTATATTATTCTCCTGGTTCACAACTCTTTTGAGTGCTTTAATCTATAGGACGTTGTAGGTTAAAGTAGTAATTGTAGGTGTAAGTGTGGGGGCTTAGACCTAGTTACTTATGGATGCACCCTACTTTTCGGATCGGTGGTAGATTCACGATTGTGATAGCTACTATATATATTTGACGTTACTCTATATGTATATATTTAGTTCGTTGAATCCTCCATAGTTCACCTCCCATTTGTAGGCCAAGTAGGACCTGGTTGCTAAGGAAAGCATCCTCTGCTGGTGTCTTTTCTTAAGTAATGTTCTCAAATAGAATAATAGAAGACATAGCTTACCAAGATTAGAACGAGAAGACCTTAGTGATTTCCTCTACACTCCTGACCTTCTTAAGTCTTGTTGCTGCTCCGGGCTAAGTAGGACCGTAGTTAACCTCACACGTTTCTCTGTGGATACGATATTTAAAACCCCCCGGGTGAAAGCTACAACGGTATCCATGCGCTTGCGGATCTTTTCTGTGTGCGTTAATAAATACTAACAAGCTTTTTGGCACCATTGCCAGGAAAACGATCGTTGAATTAGCTACGAACCTAGCTTATCCTTGTATCATACTCTTTTATCTTTTTACTTTTTCATTCTTTTCTTTTCATTTCCATTATGAATTCCACTCCAATCTATCAATTTGCTAAACCCATGAGCGCAAGCTCCAAGCCACCAGAATCTTCAGAGCCTATCCTAACACCTAGCTACGAGCTACACCTGTGTTTTATAAACATGATTTGGGAACAATCCTTATCGAGAGAAGGTGATGCAAACCCATACTGTCACCTACGGGAGTTTGAACAGACCTGTGCATGCTTGCGTATTGCCAGCATGTCAGACAATACCTTAAGATGAAAGTTGTTTCCGTTCTCTTTGACGGGAATAGCTAAAAAGTGGTACAAACTGACCATAGGAAGTATGCAAGGAGATTGGGAGATGTTATGCTCTAAATTTTGCTTAAAATTCTTTCCCATCTCTAGAGTGTCTAGCCTTCAAATAGAAGTTCTAACTTTTAAACAACATGAGGAAGAGCCTCTTGACACATCCTGGGATCATTTTAATGACCTCATCAACACTGGCCTAAACCTTGCTATTTTAGACCTGATTCTTCTTCAACATTTTTATTTGGGTCTTAGCAAGGATGATGGGCAAGACCTTAATGCAGCCTCTGAAGGATCTTTCCTTTCTTTGTCTGTTAGTGAAGCAAGGCTTGTCCTTGACAAAATCCTTGGACGCACCACATGAGCTAGCATTCATGATGAACTCATAGAGGAAGAGAAGGAATCATCCCCCGAACAAGAAGAGGAAGTTTTGATAGCCAAATCACGACCATTTCAATCCCAAGATTTAGCTATCAATCCCGAACCATCAATATCCCAAAATCTTCCAAGGGAAGAAGAAATTTCACGTTTGGAAAACCCTTTTGAATTTGAGGGTAACCTCATTGATTTTGGGAGAACGGTGAATTCTCGTCCACATAAGAGACCTCCAAGTGAACATATTACAAATCCTCTTATGGAAGAATCTCTTAAAAATGTCCTTATTCCCATATAGGACATCGGGAAGAACCCAAGGATGGCATGTCTAGTGATGCAGTAGAAGGAGAGCCAATCCATTTAGAAGCCAAACCTATCTTCTCCTCTTCTATGCCTAGATTAGATGTCTTATCTAAACCCATCTTTCAATCCATCCTTGACCTCGACGAATCTTCTTATGCTCTAGCTCCTAAGTCTCATGATGACCCTAGAAATCCACTAAGACAACCAAATCATAGGAATCATGAAGACTACAAGGATGACCAAGAAGAGCAACGACAATGGCAGGAATGTATTAAGAATTGCCTAGAATATAAGAAGAATACATATGCCATTATCAAAGAATGGATGGACAAGGACGAAGCCTTATGGTTAGGATCTTGGCTTAGATCCAAATGGTGAGTTTAAACCAATCTCTTCAATAAATATGACTCATCCAAATTTAGAGGAAGCCTTAGACGAGAGCAACCCGGGAGACTCCAATCCATGGGAAATCTTGGATAATAAAACATCCAATGAATGTCATTGGCATGGAATGATGGAGACAAACTTGTTGCCTATAGACATCCATAAAGAAACACCCTTAGAGCTTGAAAAAGAAAATAACATAGATGAGCATGGAAGTTATTACATAAACACCTCTTTGAATCCATGCCCGCATGAAAAATTTCCTAAATCAATTGGTCTCTCCAACTTTGCCATACACGAGATCGTCAACCCCCTCATGCTTTCTATTCCTAAAAAATTTGAAAAGGTGGTTGTAGATGTATATGTTTATCATAAATATTGTAGATCTCGTTGTGTGAATCTTGAGATAAGTACGCAAAGATTGGTGTTGGAGGGGAAACCACTTCACCAACTTGAAGCACAATTCAAGGTTTTCCAAGGACGAGCTTGTGTCCTAAAGAAAAGAACTTTTGAGAGATAACTTGAGCTTTCACCTTCTGCTGTGATATCCTTATAAAATGAGCATAGAGATATAATTGTAAGAACATTCCTTTGGGTATTTTCTGTCACTAACTGTTCCAGGCTTGGAGCAAAAAATGACGAAGGACGACAACGCAAGGTATGTCCAACCAATTATCATGCAACATTGAATTATATCCATCCAAACTTGATTTTGCTTTGCAAAATTCAAGCTTGGGGGATGGGCTTCTCTGAAAAAATAAACTTTTAAGCCATGTTGCTAATCTTGGTTGTCTCTACCTTTAAATCATGATCAATAATAATCATGCTCTTTTATCTCTAATTAAATAAATCTCTATAATGCTTTCATGCTACCTTCGTTTGCTATAGTACACTTAAGGTTTGGAGTATTTTCATACACCTTTTAAATTAGGCATGGTGCTTAGTTTAAACTATTTTCCTGAATCAAATTAGACAAGGTGTTTAGTTTGATTTTCAAACCAAGAGGTATATTGATCTTCCATCCAAAGGCTTTTTAAATTAAGCATGGTGCTTAGGTTAAAATAGCTTCCTAAATCAAATTAGACGTGGTGTCTAGGTTAATTTTTGAGCCAAAAGTATGCTTTAGTAGATACTAGTTATTTTATTGGACTAACCCCTATAGAAAACTCTCAATTCAATTTGGGTAAGTCATGGGATGAATTCAAATCAGAGATGAAGCAAGGCACATGACGAACTTCAACAACTTCGCACAAGAAGATACAGCTCATTCATCATAGATATAAGAACTACATACCTCATTCAATATGGATGAAAGAACTGTAAGTACCAAAGTTCACTCACCTTGTCTTCTGCTACAATTTACCTTTGCCCTGAGGCATGATAAACAAAGTCAAAGCTAAAATAATCTCAACACCATCTTTTCATTAGCATACAAGGAACACAACAAAATTCTAGATGAACAACCCATGTTTTAAAACTATATATTCCCTCGGGTATGTGTTGTCCACTAATCCGTTGCAGGCATAAGAATGAGTGAGGCAAAAAGATCTAACACGAGGTGTCCAAAGATCAAAGAGAAAAAAGATGGCATGACAAAAGGATAAGAAAGAAGATGCAAGGAAGGAATGGACCACCAAGAAGTCATCTGTCCTTCATCACATGGTGTCATCACACTCCAATGATAAAGGTAGCATCTTAAGGTAAGTGGTAATCATTTTCATTTTGATCTTGATATGCATATAAATGAAGAAATAAACATGTTTGAGTTATGATTTCACTTAATCCAATCTGATTAACTCCACATGTTTAGTTCTTTAAACTTGTTCCTAGCATCACTTTCTTAATCTTATAGTCTTAACCAATTAAACTGAAAAGTGCACGTCTTATTTCTGAAAGATGATAATCATAATCATGTAAAGATTCATACATTATGCATAGATATACAATCCTTCCATTGGTTAAGAAATTTAACCCTTTTTGCCAAACATTCATACTCAATCTTCTGATCTTTCCACCCATGTTATAATTGAACAAAACACATAACATTGAATTCGTCTTGTTCTATGTGCCCAAGATTAGATAAGGATAAATAAAATTTTTGTTCTGTTGGTGTTTTCCCACCAACAGAGCACATGCACTTGATCTCTAGCTTGTCTTTGCAAGTAGGACACACTTCAAGCAAAGTGTGGAGATGTTTGTCAATTCCCCAAAATTCTACAAGTGAAAGTTCTGAACCCATAAACATGCACACTAAGCAACATGCTTCACTTCAAACTACTGGATGAGCAAAGAACATGGGTGACGCCATCCTCAAAATCACCATCACTAGAGGCGTAGTTATTAAGGTCTCAACCTTTGGGATCAGATGATGCACCTAAGGAATGAACATGCACTATCTCAACAGGCATCAACATCAATCAATGCTCTGATAGAGGAAGAACATCTCCGCTGCCAGTCTGCTACACCGCAAGATCAAACGACTACGTCAACATCCAGCTTGGGGGAGGAGCATCCCCCATGTATCCAGCTAAGTATTTCTTTCTCCTTTTAGTTTTGATATTTTAAAGTTTGCTATATATTTGCTAAAGAAATAAAAAGTTGCATAACAAACAAAATAAAATAAAATTTTGTTTTAGTTAGTTATGTATATATATTAGTAAGGTGTGATCTTAAAACTCTGCAAATAAAATAAAAAGGTGTGTCTAAGTTGTTTTTAGGAGTTGAATAAATAAGAGGACTCAGAGTAATCTCTTAAATGGAAATGATGAATAGTTCCTATGTCGTAATTCCTTTCAAGTACTTAGTTTTTAGCCTTGAATTCTCCTGAGTTTTGAATAAGATTGTTTTGGTATAAGAGTTTACTCTAAACTTGAAACTCATGGGTAGCGAATGCTTGATCTAAGTCTAAGTAATTGACGGATATGATATCAGAAGGTCTGAGCTATTATTTATCTTGTTCTAAGTAACACTTAAGTTTTGGAGATTTATCTTTTGAAAACACAAAAATACTACATGACGAGTTCCTGTATGACAAAGCTTGAATTCCCACCAAAGCTATACATGTTATTTAGGCTAGAAAAACTTCCACATATATGCTGCTTGCTTTTGCATTGAGTTTTGTCAAGTTTTGTTGATGCCTTATGAGAGGTTTGTCATGCTCTTAAAATCAAGATCACGTACACACCATCCACATATGCACTACTCCTACACCTAGGGTAGGCGTAAAAACATGCCTTCCATCTAGATCCACCCAAAAATATTCTACTCCTACACTGGGGGTAAACACAAAAACATGCTAGGTTTTCCATCCACCAAATAAATGCTCCAAGTTCTTGTAGATACCTCTCTTAAAGTTTTGTTGCAAAAAAAAAAGAAACATGGGACTATGCAAAAGTTATACACGAAAAAAGGGAAAAAGAAAAAAAGTTGAAAAAAAATAGACAAGTGTCCGAGATATCTAAAACAATGGGTACTTAGATGCCCGCCTGGAAAAAAGAGAGATGAATAAGATAGCCCTTGTTCACTAGCAAATGTTTCTAAGTTTCAAAAGAGAGATATGTTTTCAAGGAGCAAAGTAGAATTAGGATCAACCACCATATATATCCACCATATATCCACACACATGCACATCTTGATTTGATTGTATGACTCAACTCTATTTGGATCCATTATTTGACTTTACAATATATGCATTGCAAGTAGGCTCTAGTTTTCTCCTTACCTATGAACTCCACATAAGCCTTAGTAGTAGGAAGAGAAAAAGGCATAACACCATTATTGCCTTGGTGAGGATCCATAAATACCATATATTGAGAGACTTGAGAGTGTCATACAATGGAATCTCTGAGTTTTATTTTGAAAACTTCTAAAAACTCCGGAATGATGATTGAACAAAGAGCTCGAGACATAGTGCTTGACTTGTTCGTTCTATCTTTCAATTGCTCAAAGACCCAAGTAAAGGCTAAGAAGCCCCATGGTTGAAGGTAATATGGGAAAGTTTGAAAGTCAGAATAGTTTATTCGAATCCGGAGGGAAATTCTTGTTTGAGAGCATGTGTAGTTTTGAGGCGTGAAAGCATTGTAGCAACTCCAGATCCATTGCTAAGTTTAGTTTTGCTAAGGGAGTAGCAAAGGTTAAGCTTGGGGGAGTTGTTGACGGTCATTAATTACAATTATAAACCATCAACGAAACATGAATAAGGGCATAAGTCAATCACCACACATAGAATACAGGTTAAACTGACAGAATTCCATGAGTTTTGGTGAATCAGTGTTTTCCCGAGATTAAATAGGAAAAGGGGGTAAGATATCAAGGATGCTGGGCTAAAAAGCATATTCCACCACGGAACCAACTTGAGAAGATTCTAGAGAACACGAGAAGACTCTCTGATGAAACTTGAGCCAAAAGGCCACGGAGGGGGGTCGTCTGACCTGGGCCTAGGTCAGTCGACTTGGACCAAAGCCCGTTCACGGCCCGCTTCGAACGTCGGTTCCCCACCACCATTGAGGTCCAATATTCATCATAGATCAAAGTCGGTTCGATCCGAGGGCCCTAGTTCATCCCACCGGCCTATATAAGTAGCCTGTATCCCCTAAGGCAGAGGCATCTTGAAACCCTAATTGATATTCTCCAGTTAGGATCAAGAGAGGGGTTCTTGAATGGATCAACCTCTCAAGAGCCAGCATTCAAGATAGATTAGTCCTCATTAGGATCTAGTCTTTAGAAATAGAGAGGTAGAGAGAGGGAAGGGTTTGGAGGAAGTGCCGGCCTGTCGGTGCTCCCTCTACGGCTTGTACCTTGGCAGAAGTCAACCTACGTCTGAGATTTCTCTGTTAATGAACTTCTTATTTTAGTAAGCAACATTGTTTATATTATTCTCCTGGTTCACAACTCTTTTGAGTGCTTTAATCTATAGGATGTTGTAGGTTAAAGTAGTAATTCTAGGTGTAAGCGTGGGGCTTAGACCGATGCACCCTACTTTCCGGATCGGTGGTAAATTCATGATTGTGATAGCTACTATATATATTTGACGTTACTCTCTATATATATTTAGTTCGTTGAATCCTCCGTAGTCTGCATCCTGTTTGTAGGCCAAGTAGGACCTGGTTGCTAAGGAAAGCATCCTCTGCTGGTATCTTTTCTTAAGTAGTGTCCCCAGATCGAATAATGGAAGACATAGCTTACCGAGATTAGAACAAGAAGACCTTAGTGATTTCCTCTACACTACTGACCTTCTTAAGTCTTGTTGCTGCTCCAGGTTAAGTAGGACCATAGTTAACCTCACACGTTTCCCTGTAGATACGATATTTGAAACCCTCGGGTGAAAGCTACAACGTTATCTGTGTGCTTGCAGATCTTTTCTGTGTGCGTGCGTTAATAAATACCAACACCACTGTGCCTTGAAACGCAAAGTACACATGAAGAAGGTTGGTAAAGCAGTGAAGATTGAATTTGTCATTTGCAACCTGCTAGTCTAATGAGAGAGGAAGAGAGATATGCTAACTAGTCTTTTTCACATCTTCATTGATAGTTTTGGAGGTGAGGGAGACTTATGTCCTCTTTGGAAGGGCTTTTCTAGGTGTTTCTTCATCAGTGTAATTAAAAACTCTACTGAACACTACTCCAGATTTGGTTTCAGTAGTGCCACCTTTTTAAATAGAGGTGGCTCAATCTATCCTTTGTTGGTATTTCTTATGCTCATGTAGAATATTCTGCAAGCTCATAGAATTATCGTTGTAGCATTTCACCCAGGAGTATTCCAGCGTATCGTATTTATCCTTAGGGAAGTAATGGTTAAAGAATGTGATAGCTAACCATCATGTTTATACTAACTAATATACCAACTAGACTAGAGTGGGGGTAAATGATATATATGATAAGAGTGATGACACACACAGGAAAAGTCCAAACATAAAGGTAAGTAGTCTAGCTGGCAGGAAGGACAACAAGTGAGCACATGGTTTCCTATGATTCAAACTCTACTTCTATGGTTATACCTTAATCATATAATTTCAACACAGAGATTGAGTCCACACAACAACTATACTAGGCAGTAGGTGAGACAATAGGAGGCAAAACGCCTATCTAAAGTAGCTACTATTTTACTAGAGCCTTACCATTTTAATAACTTGCCTAACAACACGTGGTGGAATAGGACAGGGCTGTCATCACCTGCTAGCTACCATGAGAATCCGTGTGACAAGCCAATACCAAGACAATCGAACACCAGGATCAATCAATCACAATATGAAAGTGATGACACGAAGATTTAACCCGAGGTTCACGTGCTTGCCAGCACGCTAGTCCCCGTTGTGTCCCTCTTCACCACGTGGTTCGGTGGCTAATCGGTCTCACACCGAGCCTCTCAAAAGGTGCCACAAGAACCTACCAAATGGCAAAAGGTTGCAATGACACGAGCAATTTACTAATGTTGCCTTTGGCGCTTCGCCGAGGTAGGCACAAACCCCTCACAATCACCGGAGGTGGCCAAGAACAATCACCAACTCTTGCCAACACCTTCGAGCTGCTCCAAGCCGTCTAGGTGGCGTCAACCACCAAGAGAAACAAGAATCCCGCAGCAAATCAACCACCAAGTGCCAACTAGATGCAATCTCACAATGCAAATGCACTTGGATCACTCAATCTCACTTCGAATATGCAAAGAAGCAAGAGAGATGAGTGGGAGGGGAGTTGCTTAGCTCAAAGTGCTCACAAGTATGTCAAATGTCCAAGAGATAGAGCTTTGAGCCGGCCAACGAGTATTTATAGACGTATCCCTTCGAATATAGCCGTTAGAAACTTGAAACAGCCGAAGTCGCGCTGACCGGACACGCTAGTCAAACTGACCGGACGCGCCGATCGCACGGTGTTTACGCTTGCGAAGCACCGACCGAACGCGCTGGCCGCATGGACCGGACGTGCGAAGTACGACCGGACGCGCTGGTCCCGTAACGGACCGGACGCGCTGGTCAAGCCTGAGCCGCGCTCCAACGAAACAGTGACCGGACGCGCTGCAGAACTGACCGGGCGCCATAGTGCCAGCGTCCGGTTGGAGTCCAGTAAGCTCCCTGAATGACCGGATGCGTCCAGTCGATTGTGACCGGACGCGCCACAGTGTCCGATCAAAAAACCGAAACTTGCGCAGACGCTGAACACTGACCGGACGCGTCCGGTCAAATAGAGACCGCGTCCGGTCCAGCGTCCAGTCACTTCTGTGACCTCCGTTCGCCTCCGTTTGATTTTCGACTTCCGGCGTAGTGGAAAATAGTCGTTTCAACTCCTCAAAAATGCCTGAATCCCGCCTCGCAAGCTCAGCGGGAGGGAGAGAGTGACCCAAACCCTCTCTACCGCTCAAACTCCAACGCCATCGCAAGAGTGCTAACACCACCAAGTGATCACGTCATGTGCGAGTGTGTTAGCATTTTCACAATCATTTATCGAGGCATTATTAGTTCTATCCAAATACATATGATTATGAAATGCACACCTAGAGGCACTTAGGAGTTCAATAGCCGCGTCATTCCCCTCTTTATAGTACGGCTATCTATCCTATAATGTAACCACACCCACTAGGTGTCTTGGTTACTAAAACACAACCCTTAAGCATATACCTTTGCCTTGATCACGTAGGGTTGCATCCAAATCCAAGTTTGGCCATCATGATCACCATGTCCATCTTGCCACCAACCTTGGAATGTACTAATCCTCATATGCTACATACAACTTAGGCATAGGATTAGTACTTAGGCATTGTCACTAATTACCAACACCAAACATAGGACTTTCAATCTCCCCCTTGTTGGTAATTGGTGACAAACCTTTCACAAAGATGTTATGATAAAATTTTGATTGAACCCATGTCACATTGTCCAAGTATATTACCATGTGTAAGAATTATGGACATGTGATCATGAATTCAAATTGATAGCAATGGCTCCCCCTACATGTATGTTGTATATTTGGATTTTGGAAGCATACATGTTAGATAGGAAAGATTAGGAGCATTGACTACCAATAGGTGCTAAGTGTTTTAGATTATAGACCTTTGAAGCGTGATACCATCGGAGTAGCGATAAACACCATCTTAGCACCTTGTGTAGTTAGATACCACTTGGAAAAGCACAAACATAACTAGAAACCTCGTGAGATCAACATTATAAGCAAGGCTCTAGTACCATTTTGAAAAAATATAAAGCAAGAAAAATCTAACTACTTCCTATTCATGCTAGTACCTCAATATACCATTCAAATTATACTAGCAAGTCACCACACAAGCAATGTATCGGAGAAAAAGAAATGCATAACTATGCATCATACATATGAAGTGCACATGGAAATGCAACATTCATGTTTAAGAGCTTGCTCCCCCTACTTGTGTGATCAAAATTTTAGTTGATCCCCTTCTTTTATCAATTCTCCCCTTTAGGTTTTCTCCCTTTTAGAATCTATCTTTGTGAACAACATTTTCTCCCCCTTTGGCACCAATGACCACAAGGGACCAATTTTAGATAGATTATCATGCCATGTTGTGGGGTGAGGATCAAGTTTGTGATTCAACCTAGATTGCTTGCATAAATAAAATGCTTCGGTTTGATCCAAGGGCAAGATTCTTCACACCTCACTAGAAGCGTTATCATGCACCATGTTGAAGCAAATATTTAGACAAGTTTTCTAGATTAAACACTTAGGATCACAAGCTACCTAAACAAGTTATATGCTACCACTAGATCATACAAGTCATGGAAACAATAGTGGCACCATATAAACTTCAAATTCATTTGATTTTCATAAATGAGCCTAGAACATGTAAATTATGACTAGATGCACTAAACAAGTCCTTAGCGTAGAATGTATGACATGTCAACCAATTGTACCTTGGGGCTCGAAGGAGAGGCATGTCATATATGGGGTGCATCAACACATGTTAGAGAAGTCAAGTATGTTCAACTCATTCTTTAGCTTGTGAAATCTCTTCTCATCAAGTGGCTTGGTGAATAGATCGGCTAATTGATCTTCGGTGCTTACACTCTCAATAGCAATGTCACCCTTTTGTTGATGATCTCTAATGAAGTGATGGCGAACATCAATATGCTTTGTTCTTTGATGTTGAACCGGATTGTTGGTTAGCTTCACGGCACTTTCATTATCACATAGCAATGGCACATTCTTGAAATTGATTCCAAAATCCTTCAATGTTGCCTTCATCCACAAGATTTATGCACAACAACAACCCGCGGCGATATATTCGGCCTCGGCGGTAGATAGTGCAATACTATTTTGCTTCTTGGATGACCATGAGACAAGTGATCTTCCCAACAATTGACAAGTCCCAGAGGTGCTCTTTCTCTCAACTTTGTCACCGGCATAGTCGGAATCCGAATATCCAACTAGCTCAAAGCTTGCACCTTTGGGATACCATAATCCAACATCTTGTGTATGCTTTAAGTACCTCAATATTCTCTTTGTTGCCTTCAAATGACTTTCTCTTGGTGAGGCTTGAAATCTTGCACACATGCATACACTAAACATTACATCGGGCCTAGATGCCGTCACATAGAGTAGGCTACCAATCATTGATCTATATAGTTTTTGATCCACCATGTTACCATTCTTGTCACTATCCAAGCTTCCACTAGTGCTCATTGGAGTAGTGATTCCTTTTGCATCTTCCATACCAAACTTCTTTAGCATATCCTTTATGTATTTGGTTTGGCTTACAAATGTTCCTTCCTTCATTTGCTTGATTTGAAGTCCAAGGAAGAAACTAAGTTCACCAATCATTGACATTTCAAACTCCTTTGCCATCATTTTCCCAAACTCATCTCAATAATCTTGATTGGTTGAACCGAATATGATATCATCAACATATATTTGCAACACAAACAAATCTTTCGCAATCTTCTTGGTGAATAGAGTAGTATCCACTTTGCCCATGACAAATCCTTTGGATAGCAAGAAGTCCCTCAATCTTTCATACCATGCTCTAGGTGCTTGCTTCAATCCATACAAAGCTTTTCTCAATTTGTAGACATTATTGGGTTTCTTGTCATCTTCAAAACCGGGAGGTTGCTCCACATACACCTCCTCTTGGATGTACCCATTGGGAAATGCACTCTTCACATCCATTTGATATAGCTTGATATTGTGAGCACAAGCATAGGCAAGTAAGATCCTAATTGCTTCCAATCTTGCAACCGGGGCATAAGTTTCACCAAAATCAAGACCCTCTATTTGTGTGTAACCTTGAGCCACTAGTCTTGCTTTGTTCCTTACTACTATCCCATCTTGATCTTACTTGTTGCGAAAGACCCATCTTGTTCCAATGACATTGTGATCCTTAGGCCTCTCAACTAGTTCCCATACTTCATTTCTCTTGAAGTTGTTGAGCTCTTCATGCATTGCATTTACCCAATCCGGATCTCTCAATGCTTTATCAATGTCCTTGGGTTCTTCCATTGACACAAAAGAAGAGTGAGCACAAAATGATGCCAATCTTGATCTAGTTTGAACTCCTCTTTGTATGTCACCAATGATAGAATCCAATGGATGATCTCTTGCAATGTTAGTTGGTTGAAGCACTTGGACTTGATTGCTTGGATGTTGATGTTGATCATGAGTTGGAGATGATGAACTAGCCACTTGTTGATCTTGTTGCACTTGAGATGATGTACTAGCTTGATTTTGCATTAGAGAACCACTAGCTTGTGTAATTGGATTTTGGAGCACTTGATCTTTGTTGTCATCCACATCAATCACTTGCTTTGGCCTAATATCACCAATATCCATTTCTTTCATAGCATTTGTCAATTGAGTTCCTCTCACATCATTCAAGTTATCTTCCTCATCTTGAGAGCCATTTGTTTCATTAAACTCAACATCATGAACTTCCTCAAGTAAACCACTAGCCAAATTCCAAACTCTATAAGCTTTGCTAGTAGTGGAGTAACCAAGTAAGAATCCTTCATCATATTTCTTCTCAAACTTACTTAATCTAGTGCCCTTCTTCAAGATGTAGCATTTGCAACAAAATACCCGAAAGTATGCAATGTTGGGCTTTCTTCCATTTAAAATCTCATATGGTGTCTTCTCTAGGAACTTGTGGCAATAGAGGCAGTTGCTATAGAAGCAAGCCGTGTTGATTGCTTTGACCCAAAATGAATGACTCACATTATACTCATTCAACATTGATCTTGCCATATCAATCAAAGTTCCATTCTTCCTCTCAACTAGGCCATTTGATTGAGGTGTATACTTGGCCGAGAATTGATGTTTGATTCCAAGCTCATCACATAGCTTGTCAACTGTGGTCTCAAACTTATTTTGCACTCTCTTGATGAACTTCTTGAATATGTCAAATACATCACTCTTGTCCACAAGAAAGAATACCCATGTGTATCTAGTGAAATCATCCACAATCACAAAGCCATACTTGTTGCCACCAATGCTTGTGTATGTAGTTGGCCCAAATAGATCCATGTGCAACAACTCAAATGCCTTGGAAGTACTCATAATGCTCTTCAATGGATGAGTGTTGCCCACTTGCTTTCCGGCTTGACATGCACTACATAGCTTATCTTTCTCAAATGTGACATCCTTCAAGCCTCTAACTAAGTCATGCTTCACTAACTTGTTCAATTGCTTCATGCCAACATGACCAAGTCTTCTATGCCATAACCAACCCATACTTGATTTGGTGAGCAAGCATGTTGAAAGTTGAGTGTCACTAGCATTGAAATCAACCAAGTATAGATTCTCATATCTAAAGCCTTTGAAGATCAAGTTAGAGCCAACAACACTAACTATCTCCACATCATCGACACCAAAGATACACTTGAAGCCTAGATCACACAATTGAGCAATCGACAACAAATTGAAATTGAGCTTTTCAACTAGTAGCACATTGGAGATGCTATGATCATTTGAGATTGCAATCCTTCCAAGAGCCTTTACATCACCCTTGCTATTGTCACCAAATGTGATACTATCAATGCCACTATCATTTGATTTGAGAGAGTTGAACATTCTTGAATCACGGGTCATATGTTGAGAGCACCCACTATCAAGCACCCAATGCCTTCCTCCGGCCTTGTAATTTACCTACAAAACAATTTAATGTCTTTTAGGTATTCATACTTGCTTGGGTCCTTGGAGGTTAGTAACTAAGCTCTTTGGTACCCAAATGGCCTTCTTCTTTGGACCCACAATTGGTGTACCAACAAACTTAGTGCACACACCCTTCTCACCCTTGGTAAGAATATAACAAGAATCAAAAGGAATGCAATCCATTTTAGCATGAAACTTGTTGTTGTTCTTGTTCATTTTATTATAATTAATCTCTAGATGCCCAACTTGCTTGCATCTATTGCAATAATGACCATTGCTCTTCACAAAGCGAGACTTTGGAGTAGCAAAGGCCGCCTTGCCCTTCTTGGGAGTATAGCCCAAACCCTCTTTGTTAAGAGAGAACCTTTGGCTACCTAAGCATTTTAGCAAGCGGGCATCCCCACCATAGGCATTGCCTAATGCGCGGGTGAGATCATCCACCTCTCTCTTGAGAGTCTCATTCTCAACCACGAGTGATGAATCACTAGTAGTAGAGATAGAGTTGGTTGTGGTGGATGATGATGAGCTACATAAAGCATTAGTAGGACCAACAAATAAAGAATCATCAATAATATCACATGTTAGTCCAATATCACAAGTGATAATCACTTGCTCCTCCTTAGCTTCCTTCATGAGCTTCTCCAACTTGAGGTCCTTTTCCTTGATGAGCTCAAGTAGAGTGGAGTGGGCTTCCTTAAGCCTAGTGTGAGCAATTTCAAGATCTTCGTGGTCTTCCTTTAGACACTCACGAGAAGCCTCTAGCTCATCAAAGGATTTTCTAAGAGCTTTGAGCTCTTGTTCAATTCCTTTGCACTCCTTACTCTTTTTGAGAGCAACAAGCTCCTCCATCAAGGCATCATTTTTATTGCTCTTGGCAATGAGCTCTTGCTCCAAGATTTTGCACTTCTTGGTTGTCCTCTTGTAGCCCTTGCTCATTTGATCTATTATGCCCAATAGATCATCCTTGGAGTATTCCTCATCCTCCTCATCATCACTCCTACAACCATCACTAGCACAAGAATCATCATTACTATCATCATATTTTACCTTGGTAGGCTTGGCCATAAGGCATGTCAATGTAGTGTCGAAGATGGATGGCTTGTTGGAGAGGGCGATGCTTGTAATGGCTCGCCGAGTGGTCCCCTCATCATCACTAGAGCTATCATCATCACTATAGGAGTTATCACTATCCCAAGTGACCACATAGCCACCACCCTTCTTCTTGTTGATAGTGAAGCTCTTCTTCTCTTTCTTCTCCTTCTTGTCCTTCTTGTTCTTCTTCAACTTCAACTCCCCATTATGATATCTTTTATCTTCATAGGGGCACTTTGCCACTACATGATCGGGGCTATTGCAATTGTAGCAAAGCACCTCCTTTGCCTTCATGAAGTCCCTTCTCTTTCTTGCACCATATCCTTTCTTCTTCATGAACCTCCCCATCTTGTGCACTAGGAGGGCCATGGTCTCATCATCGAATGGATCATCATCATCGCTCTCCACCTTGCTCTTGCCCTTAGAAGATGAAGCCTTGAATGCAATGGGCTTCTCTTGCTTGACCTTGGTCTCCTTCTTCTCATCTTCATCTTCATCATCATCATATTGAGCATCGGTCATGACATCCCCAAGCACTTGGTTTGGAGTCACCTTGTCCAAACCCTCTCTTTGGATCATCTTCCTCAAGATAGCAAACTTCTTAGGCAAGTTCATCAAGAACTTGTGTGAGAAATCCTTGTCCTTGACATCCTCTCCTAGGCTCTTGAGATCGTTGACTATGACTTGAAGCCTATAGAACATCTCTGGTATGGACTCATCATCCTTCATCTTGAAGCTTGCAAACTTGTCCTTGAGCATATAGAACTTGGCACTCTTTACCGTTGAAGTGCCCTCATATGTTTCCTCTCATCTTGTCCACACTTCACTTGCCATCTCAAGATCAATGATTTGCTCAAAAACCTTTGCATCAATCCCATTGTAGAGAGTGTTGAGAGCCATAGTGTTGCATTGGTTGTTGATGCGATCATTATTGGTGAGGTTGTCGGGATCAATGATAGCATAATCATGATGTGTCACTTCCCAAACCTTCTCATTGATAGAGCCAAGATATTGCTTCATCTTTCTTTTCCAATGATCAAAAGATGAGACACCATCAAAGAATGGAGGCTTGCCCCCGACATGGTTGAACACAACTTGAGCCATCTTACACCGAGGTTGTTAAGCCTTGCAAATGGTGACCACGGCTCTGATACCACTTGAAAGGTCTTGATGGGTAGAGGAGGGTGAATAGCCTTTTTAAAAATTTCTACAAAGACAAGCTAAACAAGTTTACCAATATAACAAGTAGCGAGATGCGAGTTTTGCTTAGCCTATGAGGTGTTTGCAAGCCACCTAACCAATTCACAATTCTAGTAAATTTGCACTCAACCGCACAAGTCAAAACGAGAAGGTAACTACAACTACAACTACCAAGCTACACAAAGGAGCTACTCTAGCAAAGATAACTAGCTAGAAGGATAACTAAGAAGGTAATGTGGAGTTGAGTTAGGAGAGTTTCACCGAGGGGCGAAGTATTGAGCCAACCAATATGATCAACAATGAATACCAAGACAATCGAACACCGGGATCAATCAATCACAATATGAAAGTGATGACACGAAGATTTATCCCGAGGTTCACGTGCTTGCCGGCACGCTAGTCCCCGTTGTGTCCCTCTTCACCACGTGGTTCGGTGGCTAATCGGTCTCACACCGAGCCTCTCAAAAGGCGCCACAAGAACCTACCAAATGGCAAAAGGTTGCAATGACACGAGCAATTTACTAACGTTGCCTTTGGCGCTTCGCCGAGGTAGGCACAAACCCCTCACAATCACCGGAGGTGGCCAAGAACAATCACCAACTCTTGCCAACGCCTCCGAGCTGCTCCAAGTCGTTTAGGTGGTGGCAACCACCAAGAGAAACAAGAATCCCGCACCAAATCAACCACCAAGTGCCAACTAGATGCAATCTCACAATGCAAATGCACTTGGATCACTCAATCTCACTTCGAATATGCAAAGAAGCAAGAGAGATGAGTGGGAGGGGAGTTGCTTAGCTCAAAGTGCTCACAAGTATGTCAAATGTCCAAGAGATAGAGCTTTGAGCCGACCAACGAGTATTTATAGACGTACCCCTTCGAATATAGCCATTAGAAACTTGAAACAGCCGAAGTCACGCTGATCGGACACGCTGGTCAAACTAACCGGACGTGCCGATCGCACGGTGTTTACGCTCGCGAAGCACCGATCGGATGCGCTGGTCGCACGGACCGGACGCGCGAAGTACGACCGGACGCGCTGGTCCCGTAACGGACCGGACGCGCTGGTCAAGCCTGAGCCGCGCTCCAACGAAACAGCGACCGGACGCGCTGCAGAACTGACCGGACGCCACAGTGCCAACGTCCGGTTGGAGTCCAGTAAGCTCCCTAAACGACTGGACGCGTCCGGTCGACTGTGACCGGATGCGCCACAGCGTCCGATCACAAAACCGAAACTCGCGCAGACGCTGAACACTGACCGGACGCGTCCGGTCAAACAGAGACCACGTCCGGTCCAGCGTCCGATCACTTCTGTGACCTCCGTTCGCCTCCGTTTGATTTTCGACTTCCGGCATAGTGGAAAATAGTCGTTTCAACTCCTCGAAAACGCCTAAATCCTGCCTCGCAAGCTCAGCGGGAGGGAGAGAGTGACCCAAACCCTCTCTACCGCTCAAACTCCAACGCCATCGCAAGAGTGCTAACACCACCAAGTGATCACGTCATGTGCGAGTGTGTTAGCATTTTCACAATCATTTATCGAGGCGTTATTAGTTCTATCCAAATGCATATGATTATGAAATGCACACCTAGAGGCACTTAGGAGTTCAATAGCCGCGTCATTCCCCTCTTTATAGTACGGCTATCTATCCTATAATGTAACCACACCCACTAGGTGTCTTGGTTACTAAAACACAACCCTTAAGCATATACCTTTGCCTTGATCACGTAGGGTTGCATCCAAATCCAAGTGTGGCCATCATGATCACCATGTCCATCTTGCCACCAACCTTGGAATGTATTAATCCTCATATGCTACATACAACTTAGGCATAGGATTAGTACTTAGGCATTGTCACTAATTACCAACACCAAACATAGGACTTTCATAAAGGCAAGATAATGTATAAGCACCACACTTACACCTTCTCTCTCACTACTTAGTTGTGCACACACAGATCAACTTTGGGCACCCTATGACAGTCGATGGTTGTAATACTCATGTGGGCTTGGATCACAATCTCATATGCAACAACTATAAGCTAAGATAAACCATAACAACAATATAACAAGTATAGAGTTGCACAAAGCATAAGCTAATGAAAGTAGAGCAAGAATATAAATATAAGAGTGAAGTCTTCCAAAGAGAGAGATACAAGATTATACTAGACCTCCTAGAAGACTGGAACAGGAACCCAGAGACTAAGCTCACTACTCACTCTAACTCCCAACTAAACTAGCACTACTACATCTCTAGAGAGTGGAGAGGCTTCTTCGTTGTGGTGTGTTCTAAGAGTGAGGGTCTAGGGGGTATTTATAGGTGGAGGTGGAGTAGGGGCTACTCCGGTGCCATGTCATCGATCTAGGTGACATTCTTTCATAGCCATTGATCCAAACCGACCATGAACCGACTTTAGTCAATGGTGTGGATGTGGTAGAATGCATGGTGACATGCATAGACACGGTGGAAGAAAGTTGAGCTAGATTAGCCACCATATGGGGGTCAGCTGACCCCCCTATGGTTGGTGGAGCCATCCCCTTTCTTATGGGCCTTCTCTACCTCTTCAAGTGTGGGTATGAGGTGGAGGGACCACTTGATCACGTCGGATGATGGAGGTGTGGGCCATTCAATCCATGGGACTTCATCCTCCACCGTTGAGAGAAAACATACTGTTCATCCAAGGGCTAGGAGTGCTTAGGAGTGTGTTGCGAGGATCATGGCTAGCTTGCAGTGGCTACTGGGCTCCATGGGGGCTCAGGTGACGACCATATGGGGCCAAATCATGCCCATCTTCTGCAGGTAGCTTCTAGAAGCATTGCTTATCATGATGGTCGGGTTGATTTGACCATTTGCCATACTTGGGGGATCAGTGATGAGATCCTAACATATGGGTATGTTAAGCCTCAGGATCAAGGGTTTCCGATCAATGGACCCACTGACCGATCCCTCTAGGATTGCCTGGGGGCTCGGGGGCTATACCTATCGGGTACGCTCGTGCGCACCCTCAGACCACGGGATCAGGCTGAGCCTGAGCAAGCCCGCCGCCTCTGCTTGACGCTCGGGGGCTTGCCCGAGCTCGGGGCTCTCGGCCAACGGGGGCCTAGACCCGATCCTTGGCCACCTCTCGGCCTTAGGCGCCAGCCAAGGCCCGGGCACAAGAAGACATGCCCCGATCCATCAAGGCTCGGGGCTCCCAGGCGCTACCCCTTGGGCATGGCTCTGCCAACCGCTCCCCCGACAGGGTCATGCACGGGGCATGACACAAGAAGACAAGTCCCTCCATGGCCTCTAGGGGCTCTAGGGCTCCCGGGCCCATGTGTCAGCCCCTCGAGCTGGCCTCCTTCGCCACCAAGAAGTCTCTAGAAGGTGCACTTGGGGAAGGCCGGTCCCAGCAGCACAGCCTGACACTCAACGTGTTAGGACAAACCAGCCGGACGACGCCCAGAGCTTTTTTGGCTCCACGACACCGCCATGGTCTACAGAGCTCCGCTGCAAGACCCTCCTAGACTCTGGCGCATGTAGACCACAGGCTCTACCTCCAAACTGCCATGTACCTGACCTATCTCAGTATATAAGGGATAGGTCGGATCCTAGAGGGGGAGGACGATCCAAGACAGATCATTCTGTTCCTCACCGATCCGCTCCTGCTTGGCACCGAGAGCAGAGAAACCTAGAGAGGGGCACCGAGAACTCCTCCACCGCACCCGTCGTCTTCCTCCTCTCCGATGAGGGGAAGGCTACACCAACGGTGAGGCAACCTCCGGATTAGCACCGAGCTATCCCCCTACCAAATCTCTCTCTTCATCCTGTACACTCTATTGTGAACCCCCGATTTTGGGTGCTCTTGAGTATAAGGATCATCAGCTGTTGGACGTAGGGCATTGATCATCCCGAACTAGGATAAACCATTATGTCCCCTCTGTGATTCTTGTGTTCTTGAGTCCACCTGAGCCACTAGAGACACGTACTCTGACACCACCTCGAACAACAGTGCTTGCTGCGGTTTTGACCCGCGACAGTCAGCCAATGTGTCAAGTTGGGCCTCCAAACTTGGTTTTTCACCTACTTTGTACCTACATTCAAATAAAGGACATGTACATGTGGAACTAAGTTATGTGAACCAAAATCATTCATGGTTAGCTTATGTCTTTTCATATGTCACAATTTTGCGATGTTTTTGACCAACTAGAATGTTGACGAAATCATCATCAACATGCCTCTACAAATTAGTCCGAACAGAGCAGCCACTAGAAAAGTATTTATAGAGGCGTTTGCTATTCTCAAATGACTCTACAAATGCGCATACCATTTGAAGTGCATCCTCCTCTACAAATTCATTTGTAGAGGCAGCTTGATCTAGAGCCAACTCTAAAAATCAATTTGTAGAGGCGGCAGGATCTAGAGCCGTCTCTAAAATAGGTATAACACAATATAATTTTTTTAATTGACCTCAGACGTTGAAATGACCAAAATCGAAGTTAAGTTGTAGATCACGAAGACTTATACAACTTTGAATGTGACAACTGTCTCATTTAAAATCATCTATCCAAGATAAATTATGTTTGAATTTCTCACATTTGAAATTCAATTTTTTCATATGACGTCGGATGAAGAAATAACCAAAATCAAAGTTATAGATCTTGACGATATCGACAACTTTGCAGTTGAGAACTATTTCATTTGAATTTGTTCAGGGTTCTGAATACTCATTTTAAAATCGGGTTAAGATAATACGAGGAGAAAGAATATCTTATATGGACACAAGTGACTTATGGGTGGAACGCACGAGGCTAATAAAGCCATTTCTATAAATCGATTTGTATAGCTGACTTTATTTCAATCTGTCCCTAGAAATCCGATTATTAGAGGTGACTGGATAATGGCCTCTACAAATCATTGATTTGTAGAGACTGAAAAATAGAGACTGTCAGCCGCCTCTACTAGTCGTCTCTACAAATCCTATCAGTAGTGGTAAAACGAGTATACAAGAGAATGGCTTCGAAGTCAGATACAAATAAAAAAACAGTGGAGCTGAACTTATTTTGGGGTGAGAAGCCGAATCCACAAAAACACGGTCTTTTCTAGCTTCTCCGTTTTTGGAAAAGCCCTGCCAAAAATATATTGATGATTGCATAAACCAAGTTATTTACTTGCAGCCTATATAATTTAGCCAGTGTTTTAACGAGCTAAACTCTAAATTGCTTACTACACCATCGCTGCTTAAATTTCCATAATTATTTTGAGGCTTACAAATTTTGAAGTTTAATAGAGTTGGCTTATTACCGTTGATTGCAATTTAATTCAACTAAATGATCTTGGTAGTGATAATAATATTTATATATCAATTATGTGCGAGCTTATAATTGTCAATAATATTATGCTACTACTCCTTTCGCCTCCAAATAAATAAATTCCTAAAATTTGTGAAAGTCAAATTATCTTAAGTTTGACTAACTTTGTAGGAAAGAGTAACAACATCTATGATATAAAATGAGCATATTATGAAAATATATTTTATGGTATATCTAATAATATTAATTTGATGTTATAAATCTTGATTGGTTTTCCTAGATATTCGGTCAAAGTTTAAAAAATTTGACTTCGACAACTCTAGGAATATATTTATTCAGAAACAAAGGAAGTATATCCTCTATTATTAACATTTTTCATAGTATTCTATTATCGAAGTTAGTACTGTGTGTGTTTGGACCGACCCTGGCTATATTTTATCCTGACTTAGCCCCTATTCCCTGGCCACTGAAGAAACCAAACAAGCGAACATGGTTATAGGTGGCAATTGATGTTCCAACGCGTAGCAGGTAGCATTCGTTGACCGAACCAGCTTTCCTCTCGTCCACATAAAAAGACCGAATTCGAAGGATAAATGCCTCAAACTTTCAGACATCTCTGCGAGAGAGAGGCGCAGCCAGCGAAGAAAGAAAATTGAGATGTTGTATCTGCAGTTGCAGGTGAACTAGTTAACCGATTCATGTCCTTGTTCAACAAGTACAAAAGCGAGGAGCAGCTGGAGAAGAAGATGAAAAGGCTACAAGATCTAGTTGTTAGAGCTCATATGATCGTGGAGGAGGCCGAGGTGCGATACATCACCAACTCGAAGATGCTGCTTCAGCTCAAGAAGCTTGTGGAGGTCATGTACCAAGGCTACCTCGTCCTGGACACCATCAAGTACAGGACTCTTTGTACCTCCTCCACGACTGAAAGCGAGGTTAGCAATAACTTCAATGAATTATCCTTCACCACTTGTGTTAAGCGAAGACTCCGTACCACGATGTGCACTTCATCAAACATAAATGAGCTTCAAGTTACACTGGATAATAATCTAGAGTCCACTGTTTCCAACATGCAAGAGTTTGTGTTGCTTCTTGGGGTGCGAGCGCATGTCCCGTGGCCCCTACTATTCGTATGTTTACATCGATCACTTCATGTTTGGTCGTCATGTGGAAAAGCAGCGTGTCATCAATTTCTTGCTACAAGTCCCCCCCATTTTTCCGGCTGTTCTTCCAATTCTTGGAGGCAATAGAGTGGGTAAGAAAACCCTAGTTGCGCATGCGTGCAATAATGAGAAGGTTAGGTCGAAATTCTCGTCAATTTTCAACATGAGTGGTGAGAACATCTGGAGAATTATGGAGCATCGGATAGGAGTACGAGTAGGGAGGTCCTTGGTCGTCGTCAAGTTTACATCAGATGTGGATGAGGAGGGCTGGAGGAATTTTTATTCATCGGTAAATAAGCAGATGGGAAGAGGAAGCAAGATCATAATCATAAGCATAATTGCAGAACTATCGCAGTTTGGGACCGTAAAGCCAGTTCATCTGAATAGCTTGTCCCACGAGGAGTATAGCTACCACTTCAAGGCTTTTGCATTTGGAGCACAAACCCTGAAGAACACTCTCAGTTAGCTGTAGTAGCCGAGAAGATCTAGCATTAGCTCTGGGAGGGTCGCTCATCACAGCAAGCGTCTGTGCTGACATGCTCAGGAGAAACCAGAACGCTCGCTTCTGGGTCAGCCTATTAAAAAGGTACAGGAACGTGGTGCAGAAGAACTTCTCCGTGTTCGGCGAGCATCCCAAGAACCTCATGGACAAAGAACGTCCTATAGACATAACCAGACTTGCATCATCATCATGCTCAATGCCATCATCTGCCACACTTCGCCTGATGCCTCCTCATAGTGAAGCTGATGATTCCAAAACCGGATTGCCCAAGGTGATGTTTGGAGACCTCATTTCTGGCTCAGCTGTTCTGCCAAGGGCAGAGTTTGAGCTAGTCGCATGGGAATCAAGGATACCCCCTTACAAAAGGTTCGTTAACCTTGCTACATATTGTGATGATGATGAGGCGCCCATCTCTCAGCAGCAGCATACAGCATCACCTAGCAGGACGCGCAAACGGAAGGTAAGTTGCTAATTGCAATAATTTGTAATATAGCATCTGCCAGCCATGGCAACCAAGTCAACAAAAATTAGCTCTGTATAAGTCAACATGTCAAGACACAAGTACTTGTAATGTTGTGTACAATATTCAAAGTAGTTTTCCATCACCACAATTTTTCTCTTTGACGGCACAGCGGTTGCCATCCAATTTTGTTCTTCCTCTGTTGTCATCCCCCATTTTTCTTCAAGTAAGGTTTGTCAGGTTTTCTTTGCATTTTATGAGTAGTGGTTGGTTCAAAGTTGTGGGTGGTTGGATTGCGTTCAAGCCGTGACCTCGGTGCTTAATATTTCGAGAACACGACTTCATGCGTATTTTATTAAAGAGTACCGAAAGAACGACTTACATAACGCAGCTATGGGAGAACCCATAGAGCCGGTTGCAGAACCACAGAGGAAGTGGTAAGGAATGTAAATGACAACAGAACAGAAAGAAATGCAGTAAGGAGAGAGCATCCACCACAAACCTAACCGACTAGACCTGCAAAGGAAAAATATATCAATGCAAGGCTGCTAGCAAATGAGATGAAGCAACGGTGGCAAAACATCCACCGAGAAGCGACGAGACTATGGCAGCGAAGTATCTGCTCGAGCAACACGGCGGCAAAGCATCCGCCAGAGAAAACGTGGTAAAGTATACACAATAGGGGGGGCCATCATGCCCTCAGCTGCCTGAATGGGGGGGGGCACTTGAAGCGACGTCGACGGCAAAGTATCCACCCGAGCAGCAACAACAGTAAAGCATCCATCAAAGAGGAGTGACAATAGTGAAGTATCCGTTGCAAAGAACAATCAACGGTGGCAACACTAGGCAGGCTAGACAGACTATTGGGAAGACGAGCTTGAAGCACATACAGGCACAACACAAGAAGCAGCAACTCTGGCGAGAGTAGCGGGAGATGGGCTGCAGTAGTGCTCAAACGATGCCTTCAGGAAGGACCTTGAAATCCGTAGACGCCAACAATGTTGGGAGAAGCACACGAGTAGTTCTTTCGACCCCAGCCTACCTCCGACGAACAGAAACTTCGATGATGCGCCTCCAAGAAGGTAGATGGTGCAGGTTGCACCACCGCCGCTGGCCCAGAGGAACCGAATAGGGTTTTCACCCAAATACTGTATGTCCATGGCCGTAGACCACCCATGGCACCCGCAGCAGCAACACCGACCACAAAGGGCTGAAGTTGTTAGCACAAGCGCCATGACCGCATCAACACCTCCACACCACCATAGAGCTGACAAGAAGCTCGCTGGCTGCCAAATCTAGCCGACGCGAGCTGACAGGGAGCATCCCAGCTAGGGCTCCAGCCACCAGGCACCGTTAGGCATGGGCCCTAGTAGGCTGCTGCCGCCCAGCCCCGGTTGCCAATGTTGGGACCACAGACTCCTACACCGGCAAGCAGGGGGAGGCCAGCTGCCCCCGATGCGGGTTGGCAAGGAAGTCAGCCACGGCAGGCACTAGCCGGCCCTGAACAACCGCAACTGCAAAGCTGCAAACTAGCCGTAGCCACAGGCTACCGATGCACCACGCCAGAAGTGCCAGCACCAACACGATTAGATCCGGTGAGGGGGAGGCATGGGCCCCCGAAGGCCACTGCCTGGCCTCGGCCAGCCACAGCCACGGGCCGGCTAGAGGAGGCCGCTGGCTACCGACGCGCCGCGCTGGATGTAGATCTGGCGAGGGGAAGGCCAGATCCGGCACGCTGACCGGCCGACCCGCTGGAGAAGCTCAAAGAAGAGCCCGGGTGGAGGAGTGGGGGGAGGAGTGTGCGTCGAAGGAAGGGGCTGCGTCAAGAACCTTTTTCAGGCCACCACTGCCGCACGTCGGAGGGCGGCGACAGCGGCGGCCGTAGAGGTGGCGGAAGGATGCGCTGGAGCGGCGCCGGCATGCTGCCCCCCGAGTCACCCGTTGGGGCGCTCAGGGGGAGAGGTGCGGGGGGATAGGTCAACCCGACAATTCCTCTGTGCTTAATACTATATTCTTCTTTTAATGAAAATACAACAAAACTCTTGCCATCCTTTCAAAGAAACAATACATAGGTCATGGCCGCGAAATAATATTCTGCCTTTTTCTTGCAGCGTACTAGCATCTGATGAGAAATATGTGCACCATGTGCCATATTTTTCAAACAGCTTGGACTTGGGAAACAGATAGATGTGGTACTGTGTATTCATCCGGTGCACTATTTTGCTTGTCTTTTATTTTGTGTATTCATGTCTTTATTATCTAGGCTTAATTCTTTGGGTGGCTCACATGTCTTCTATGGTCTTCAACACGTACCCTTGGTATTGTATTCAGGTGTACTCATCATGTCCATCTATTTGCATTCTTCAGACTAAGTCCTTGTATACTTGAAAAAGTATTGTTAGCCTCGTTGGTCAGAGCAACAAAATCATAATTACCAAAACAAATATAACTGGTTCTATCAGGATGAATAATCTAGTGGAAATGGACAGATTATTATTTTAGTAGAATTAAGAGTTGTCAAAATCAATTGTTGTTCATCTTCAATTAAGCTAAAATAGTCGCTCAGTCTGGGATTGAGGGTGGGGGTTTGGTGGCGGTAACTAGAAGAAGATCAAGGAAGATTGAGTGAGGGATGGCATTGAGCTTACTCTTGAGATGATGGAGCAACTACCAAGCTTCTTCTTGTTGGCATCCATTCGTAGAGAAATCAAGAGTTAGCATTGAGAGATGATTGCAATAAAAAGTGGAGAGAGCTCTTGAGCTCACCATGGATGGAGATGGGGATGAATTGAAGAGCTTGAGATGATCTTGATGCTTGGGAGAGATAGTGGCTGACCTACCTTCCTTGATCTTTTTCTTTTTATTTTCCTTCTTCTCTTCCCTTTTCTTCTCCTTTAATTTCCTTTCTCTCTCTAGTTCTTCCCCGTTCTTCATATGATGGGAGAGAGGGAGAGGATGGGGAATGAATGAGTGTGTGAGAGAGTGAGTGGATTTGGGTGGATTCTGTTGGCATAAGGCTCCACTTCGTGCTGACATGTGGGTCCAAGGGGGAGGAGAGGACAGCTCACCAAACTGAATTATGCTAAATAAGTGATCTAGCGAACGATCCGCTGGGACACCGGATGGTCAGGTAGATCACCGAAATTAGAGAATTTGATCTAGATATGGGGGTTTGGCATTGGGGTTCTTGGTCTTGCTCCAGGGGTTGACAATCACCTCTAGAGTGATTGAGAGGGCTACTTAGCAACTTCCTCATAGTATCTTCACAAAGTCAATTGTAGGTTGACTAGGGTTGACTCCTAGTTGACTTAGGTCAATTAGGGAGAATCAACAAGATTGATTGGTGAATTTGGAGTTCTTGCCCTAGTAGAGAGGGCTAGGAACCTTTCGGAGAGGGTCGTGAGGTGATTCTTGGGTTAAGAGGGACTGTGCATGGTCATCAAAGAGGAAAAGTTTTATTTAGAACAACTTTGGGTCGTGATAGCCGGTTTTGGCTAGTCTAAATAAAGTTTTAGGAATCATGTAGAATTTGAGTTGTAAATGATTCCTTACAAGATATGGCTATCAAACGTTACAAATATAAAATACCACAACCGATTAAGGATACGAAATCAACCAAAATTTATACATCCACTTTTATCTCTCTCTAAAGCCCTGACTTTTCTAACCCCATATCCTGCTGTTCTTCAACCTGCTTTGCGGAGTTTGTAGGCTCTTTAGGTGACCTGCCAACACCAACACTAATGTAACCTTAGGTGCACATGCCCGTCAGCCTCTTTTTTGTGGGGTGTTCATAGGTTTTCAAGGCAAATCTACCAAACCCAGCTTAGATGATTTCTGAAACCAGCCAGGACGGTTTTCGTGGGTTCATGCGAGTTGATCCATTCTGCGATCTGAGCGCCCTAGCTCAATTGCTGTGAGACCTTAACTGCGTCAACAGGATGGATTCAACAGGCTGGATTAACAACTAATACTGTCCCTGCAAGTGACATAAAGTTGAAATGAAAACCATATTCTATTTGCAATTCATTAGTTTTACTAAGCATAGAGTTCATCTTTATAATACAAGGATAAAATTTGACAGTGCCAAACAACAATTATAGACAAGAAGTGTAGAAAATATATAGAATCCATCGCTATCTTGGGGGATCCTTTCTTGAGGGCCGGCAGACGAGCATTGCGTTGGACAATACATGCACATCAGCATATATATTCCCAGATGTATAATTCCAGTTCAGAAGACGACCAACCGTGTATGCAACGTTACTGACTTGTATACTTCCTCATTGTTATTAGTAAAAGAAAATACTTGCTGCATTATATTATGCATGGCTTTGATGCATATTTGACCACTAATTTTCTAGAATCTATTCTTAAATTAAAATCTTTGAAATTTGTGAGATTTTACAAGTATTTTGAACACAACTAAATCTACAGGTATACAACGAAAAGAATCTATTGATATTTGTGGTTTTATTAAGAATTGACCAAACGTTATTCTGAACAATATGTTTTAATAATGACTACATATTCTAAGGTGTGGGGTTTGTAAACATACCTCCAGCAGTGGCGGAGCCAGCATTTCATTGTTGGGTATTTCTACCGTCGTTTTTGGCTGCTGTGGGTGACAATCCGTGAAAATACTAGATAATATTACATTACACATTTATATGTATAAATATATATCCATATATAATTAAGAGAACATCAAAATTGTTAGGTATTCCTGGGAATACCAGGGAATACCCCTGGATCCGCCACTGACCTCCAGTAAAATACAATTTGGGCGGCTTAGATTTACTCCGATCCGCCGGCTGATAGGGACCACATGATGGTAGCATTGAGTCTGGAGTATTTGGTGGTGTCACCCAAGCTAAAGCTGACAGGGAGACTGGTGATACGGACCTAGATAAAACCTAGCATCTTCGCGTTAGCCCATGTTTTTTTACTACGGAGTTCTCATCCTCACACCTTAATTTGTTTTTTGTATGCACCTAGCAACCCAAACCTATAGTCCATCATGCGCCTCTGGTCTTGTTTGCTGGCGGGCCCCACATCCAGAGCCTTGTGCTCGACATGCTGTATTTATGTGTATACTTGCTCTGCAAAAACAATATATACTCTCTCCATTCTAAACCGTAAGTTGTTCCGTTATATATATATATATATATATATATATATATATATATATATATATATATATATATATATATATATATATATAGTTTTTGCTACATATCTTAATATAAATATTATAGCTATATATATCTAGAAAAGCCTAAACGATTTACAATTTGAAACGGGGAGTCTAACACTTTCACTCAAAATACATTTAAAATTGTATATTTTAAACAAAAATAACTGTATTATCTAAAGAATTAGTTTCCCACATGGGGATTATGTGGTTCTGACGGTTAAATGATAGCATTCCTAATAGAAATAACAATGTCTGGTATATAAGGGATTTGCTAAAATTCAGGTGCCTGAAATTTAGCTTTCTTTCAGACGATAGTTATTGCATATATTTTATATTAAAACTGTAGATTTTGTTTATTGCAATTTCTATAGACGCAATCTGAAATTTTTGGTACCGAGAATAAAAAATCCGTTAGACAAAACTATAAACCCGACAAAATCTGATTTGTGTTGGCACAAAGATAATTAATAATTTACAATTATTTCTATAGGATGACAAGGATAAAAATTTAATATGTTATGACACAAAGACAAATAACAAATCATAAAAGTAACAATTTATTTATACTAGTTGATGCTACAAGAGTGTTGCCTGAAATCACCTTAAAATTCAGGCACCTAAAATATAGGAAAAGTGGGTACATAAATTATAAGACGTTTTGGCTTTTTATAGATATATAGGTTTTGATATGCACTTAGATATATACTATATTTAGATACAAAGTACAAGTAATATATCTAAAAAAGTCAAAATATATTATAATTTAGAACGGAGGGAGTACTAAACTAGCATTTGATCTTGCAAATGCAAATCGATGAACTTTGTTCATGGTATACAAGGCCTAGGAGTTAAAACTCACCGAAAGGATAAACCATCAACTTAATTTTAATCCGTCAACTTCACCTGCATTTGCAAAGTCCATGAAGTTGAAGGTAATACGGGTAAGTTTGAAAGTTAAGTCGGTTTATTTTAATGCTGAGGAGAATTCTTGATTGAACGCTTGTGTACTTGTGAAGCTTGAAAGCATTATAGCAACTTCTGATCCATTGTTTAAAGTTTAACTTTGCTAAGGGACTAGCAAAGGGTAAGCTTGGGGGATCTTGTTGACGGTCTCTACAGCAAAGAGTAAACCGTCAACTTCACCTGCATTTATCCTTGAAATCAAACATCAAACATAGGTGTAGAGGTTTAAACTAACAAATTCCACAAATCTTAGTGAATATTTGTATGCCGGTTGATTTATTCAGAAAACAAATCAAAGGGCCCATCATCATACACATCAAGCATATGAACCGACGTCAACAAATGTGCAAACACGTGAAAACTCACTCAAGACGGAGTATAGACCCACATACTAGAAGAGGTGGCTCACCTGCCATGAGAGGGGGTTGGCTGACCCACTTTGTAGGTCGGCCGACCTGTCATGGTGACCCCACAATCTCTGCTGCCTCATGCACATTTCTAAGATCTACACCATTGATTCTAAGGCGGTTTAAGGTCAGTTTATCAACGGTGGCCAAGGGAGTTGACGCGAATCGATGATGTGGTGCTGGCTTGCTCCCTACTCCATCTCACCCTATAAAAGGACCCCCTGACTATCTCTAGAAGGCCATCCTGATCCATCCGCATCCTCATCCATCTAGGATCCATTCAGAGAAGAGAAGAACTCCCACAAACCATTCATTGACTTTGATCTTCATTTATATTATGTTCTTAGTTATCATGTTTGTAGTTATATGCTTAGTATAGTTGAAGTTAGCATTATGTTTATGCATAGGATCACAGAAAGCTCGGCTCAGTGTTCGAACGGGTTGAGTAGCCGAATAGTATGTAAGCGTGGTGCTTATATATTATTTTGCCTATGGATGCACTCCACATGCCGAAACTTGTGGTAGGCCACGTGAGTGACAGTCGCGTTGGTCCTTTGTAGTCCATCTCCCATGTGTAGGACTAGTAGGACCCGTGTCACAATGGAGGAGGTATATTTTGCTATGCTCCTCTCGAGAGATGTCCCTTATGCGTAGATGTGAAGTTAATCTTTTGCTATTGCCAGGTATATAAAGATGATGAACATACTATGACTTGCAATTAAGAATGACTTAGGAATCCATCTCACATGTATTTAACTTAGACTAGCTATTGCTATCTTATGGAGTTTCTCTCTGAATGTTAAACTTATCAATTATAAAACTTATCATATACATCTATCTTTTAGCTTACCCCTATTTAGAGTAAGTGACTAGTTACTTGATAGCATCATAAGTATAAGTTATCAATCTCTTTAATGCCATCGTCCCTCCTAGTGGTAAAAATATAAATAACGATACCTAGAATACTCCTGGTAAAATGCTACAATGGTAATTTGTGCGCTTGTAGAATCCTTAATACTTTATTTGCACTCACAAACACCAACAATAATTCCATGGACCTTTTGCAACTCTCAAAAATAGCATAGGTCATCGCACAAAAAAGATCATAACTCTTAGCTCCAAACTCTGATTTTGATGATCTTTGACTTTTCAGAAAGGTTATTTAGAGGGATATCCAACCCAATCAAGAACAACCCCTAAGATCAACAAGTGCAAGTGTTGTGCCATTGTTTCTCTCATGTTAGCAGTTGGGCTTTGGTTAGTTTGAACACTTGTGACTTGTCTAACAATTCATGTTGCAACCGCTTGATAGTACGACATACCTATACTACTCAACATCAAAAGGATGTCTATTTCAACCACTTGAGTCTTTAATGCCTTCATATGCCATTTCTTCTCAGTATATCTTCATAAAGGCTTGCGACCATGTTTCTCTCATTCTTGGAGCAAACCAACCTTGAGCATGTGGCTTGAACCATTCCAACACATGAGAGTTCTATTCATGGCTTCAAGTCACTTCCACGTATGATTCAATAATGATTTGATCCTTCACATAGTATGACTCATCATAGCTTGAGTAGTACGTTGACTCAATCCAAGTATTGTCTTCTTTACCACAGCCTTGGTCCATCAGCGTCTAAGCCCTTGCTTGTCCTTCACCCTTGCTTGGTCCTCCAAAGCACTTTTCTTGCTATTTTCACCCTATCAAGCCATCATCAAGTCATATTATATCCTGAACCAACATTTAAAATTCATTTGAATTCCATTTCTTTTGATCACATATATTGACATATATGAATCAACAACAATATGGTCTAGCCAATTCATGATTCCTTATATCATATTCATATTGGCTTCACACACTTCACTTAGTATTCATCTCAATATCTATCTTCAATATCACAACCCTTGCTTGAATATCCTCAATTATATCAATCTTGAGATCATTCAAGCTTCACGACTTCTTTTGAACAATATAAATGCTATCATGAACATACTTGACTTTCTTTAGCAAGCTTTCCATATGAGACCAATACATATGCAACCACTCATGTCTCATTATAATTTACACCTTGGCTTGCTATTTCTATAATGCCATTATTGTTGATATTCATTCTTCATACTTCTAGCTTGATCAATATCAGCATAGTGACTTTCCAAGTCTTCGTCATCCATACAGGCAAACCAATATTGAGACCATCTTATATCCAATATACATTGTCTCCTTTCTCTTTTAATATTTCCTTGACATACCTTGACTCATGCATTCTTGACTCATCCTTCAATAATTGATCAATATCAATCTCTTCTCAACCATGCAAAGCAAGCCACTGTTTGAAACCAAACAATATTCATTCCTCTTTATCTCTTTTTGCCTTCTCACATGCTTGCTTCTTCTTCATTTAATACATGATATGAGTTGGATTCCAATGGTCTTTCTCATCATTAGTGATGTCCCCAAACATCACCTTCATGTCATCTTTATTTTGGATAGGCCTCTTCTTGAACTTGCCAACTCCAAGAATTTCCTGCATCAAGTGTCAAGGTAAGAACAAATATACATGGCATTGTAAAATAAACAAATTTACATGGCATTGTAATCAGACACTCACATTTTTAATCTTGTTCCACCACTCAGGGTCCACGTTGATGGTTCCTTTGTTCCAGTTCAATCAACATCAGTTTGCCTCCTCAGTAATTTCCTCCATGCAGTCATATCACCCCTCAACTTGTTCCATTTATATATTCTTTAGTTGCCTTTTACTTAACATGACCTGATACCTCGGTGAAGCCTAGTACGTTCAAATGAGTGTTTGGCTGGTTCCCTTTTCTAACTTGTTTGGCAAAAAAAACTTACAAACTAATGTGGTGTACTCATTAGTCCAATCAATAGCATCACTCTGACCACGTTTCACACAACATTTTGAAGTTCTAAACCATGAATTCCACACAATAATATAATTTGTCAAACAAAATGCATGAGATGTTCATACCTCATCCTCCTTTGCCCTCTTTTTGTAGCCAGAGCACGTCTTCTACCTTGAGATGTAGGTACTGGAGGAGAGATGGCTTTGCTCAGCCACGTTGTTACAAAAGCCGCGACACCGATAATCTTTATCATTGCATCCCAAGCCGCAATGCTAGGCAGGGAGCCTGCACCCACACCCACGCCGGGCAGGGAGGCCGAGCCCCACCCGCGCCGGGCTGGGAGGACGTGCCACCACTCCTCGGAGAAGGGAAAAGCACCAGAGGAGGTCCACCGCCAGCGAAATGAGCTGACAAAGACTTCGAGAGCCCAACCCTAGGAACTGTTTTTCCTGTGGGAATAGAGTAGGAAAGGGGTGGGGTAGGTTGAGGAGGGTCGGATCTACCTCCTCTGGCCATCACTGATGGCGGAGGATAGTCGCCGACGGAGGGGTTGCGGGCGGCATGGCTCCCTGGCCACGCGTGCTTTGTTGCGGGGAACGGAGAACGAGCGTCGGGAGGAGGGAGACGGGAAACAAAAATGAAAAACCAGTGAACCGGTACGTGCTTGAGTTGTATAATGGATGGCAGTGGTGGGTAATTATCCATCAACTCCACGAGGATGTACGAAACCTGCGTTTTTAGGCTCCATGGAATCCATGGATCTAGCCCTAAAATCTAGATTTTTTGTGACTTTAGATCCCATGTAGAAGAGGTGTTTGGGTAAAAAAAATGGAATCTGGAGCTGATTTTAGTGGATATGAAGCACTTGGGATGTCCCAAACAAGCCCTTAGATAGCACCTCACTATATTGGTTGCTGTCGTCTCCGGCCGCCATTGGCGCCACTCCTTTTCGTTGATCTCCCATTATAAATACGGGGCCCCTGCTGCAGTCCACTTGCAAACCAGTAGCAAGCATCCCAACATAGGCACTAGCAGTAATTAGAAGCTGTGAATTGTGAACTGCACGTGATTTCTACCAAGTGCATTAGACACCCTCGTTGCTACTGCTACTAGCTGCAGCACAGGTTGCGCCCTCAGTTTTTTTCCTCGTTTACTTGAATGTACACATAAGTGTCTTACTGTTATCTCTTTTTTCTTCCTTCATTTCTTTTGGGCTGACTGTTATCTCTTTATGTTCTTCCTTGGCATCCATATACAGGTTTCACTTGAAAAATCAAACACTACTATGCCTTCCCAAACCAGCGTGGTGCTGAAGAGGAGCACGATGGCAGCTACAACTTGCTGCTTGCTGCTGGCATGCTTGGTTGCCGGGCAGCTGCTTGCGACGGCTGCGGCAAAGGAGAATGCTCACCATCACCAGAAGCTGCAGGCGGCGGCGCCTACACCATCGTCGCCGGCGGGACTTCCGACTGACCCCAAGCTGATTAGTCCCTGCGCTTTCTGCTATGCTTATAGCTGCCCCAGTGACTGCAAGGGAATATGCGGTTGCCACTGAATCATATCTCAAGCGCGATATATTTGCTGGTGATCTCAAATAAACAACCCGTGGATCGGGCACACTGAAGGCACAGTTTGTTTTAAAAACCTATATATCATGCAGTGTATGGACGTGTTTCCTTCAGCTTAAAATTGAAATTTCATGAAAATAACCAAGAATCGCACCTAAGGCTCTGTATTGTTTTTAGATTCTCTTCACCGTGCGGGCAGGCAAAAAAAAATATATTTACGCAGCGGTCGCAGAATCAGAGATAACACGGCTTCATTGCCACGGCCGCATAAACACAGCAGGATTCCGGAGCAGGGCGAACCAAACACAACCTGCATATTACTGAAGTCTAGTGATCAGTAACAACAGAAATGAACATGTGTGATCACAATTCACAAGTAATCGTGCACATCTTCTGGATTTTATACGTGGCAGGCGGGTGCTTTGTGAAACGAGTACATAAGAGAACGGCTTTCTGGAGTCCAATATAAACAAAAAACAGTGGAGCTGAAGTCACTTTGAGGCGAGAAGCCGAAGCCACCAAAACGCGGCTTTTTCTAGCTTCTCCATTTTTTGAAAAGCACTGCCAAAAAGATATTGATGATTGCATAAACCAAGTTATTTACTTGCATATATAATTTAGAAAAAATTTTACAATAGTTGGAAAAAACATGGGCCATTCATTGGACAAGATCGGACGGTGAAAAAATAGGAGGTACTTAACTGAAAGTACCTGAATGTATATTTCTTAATTAATTAATTAGAAAATAGAAACAGATGAAACTACCTAGAGGTACCAAGGTACTTTTCCTACCATTGTAAAAGAGCTCATAATTTAGCAAGTGTTTTAATGAGGTAAATTTTAAATTGCTTACTACCATCACTGCTTAAATTCCCCTAATTATTTTGGGGTTTTCAAATTTCATTGAAACGCTTGGAATGGACATGTTGAATAATTGTTTCTCACTCCCGACCTGTGGGTCGGCAGGGGCCATCCTCATCGCGGCATCTGAAAGGCACTTTAACCTGCAGCCGCTTTCTTCCACACAACACATAATTAGGCCTAATTTGGTACAGCTCACCTTCACTTGTGAAGCTGTTTTTTTTTAAAACAGCTTCACAAGTAGCTTTTTTCAGTGAAGCTGAGCTGTTTTTGTCTTTCTTTGTTGGCAAAATAGCTTCACAGGATAGAACAAAAAAAATCAATGACTAGAATGCCCCTTTTATTTTCTCTTTCTCCTTTTCTTCTCCATGCGTTCTCCCCACGCGACCGTAGCACATGCCTTGGCGTCCGTGCTCGCCCACGCCCCAGTGGTCGCTCGCGCATGCCTGCCTCGACGGCCGTGCCTGGCCCTGTCCCGGCAGCCACGCTCGTCTCAGCGGCTCGTGCCTGGCCGCACCCCGGCGGCCGAGCTCGCCCACGCCCCAGTGGCCTGTTCACGCCGGCTCAGCCATGACACCAGTGTCCACGCCTGGCCCGGCGCCAGCGGCACACGCGCCTTGCTCGTTGACGGCACCTTGCACTCCGACTGATGGACTTTATCTCGCTCGGCGCCGGCCTCCAACCCCACACCATCTCTCTTCCCTCCGTTGCTGCTCATCCATGGCTTCTAGCCCCGGCGAGCTGTGTACCGGGCAGTCGCTCCCCCGGTGGGCTGCGCCCCGGTGGCCGCGCCCTCGGCGAGCTGCTCCGTAGCGGCGGCGCCCTCGGCAGGCCACGCCACCAGCTGCTGCGCCCCGGTGGGCATGCGCGCTCTATCTGTAGGGCAAACTGAGTCTTTTGGGTAGGCTGGGGCCCACTTGTGTCAGATGAAGTGATAAGCAATTTTTTCTAGCTCTCTCCCATTCCATCCTTTTGTGACAGGAGAAAAAACAACTTTAACCATGAAGCTGTTTTGGAAAATAGTGTTTAGCAAAAAAAAATAGCTCACAGCAGCTCATGAAGTTTTTGGTGAAGCTGTGCCAGACAGGCCCTTGGTGTGACAATTACCATGTTAGCTGAAAATGTAACTTGGAGCATGACCGGGTTTTACGGCCCGCAGAGTGACCCGGACAAAAGATTGTTTCTCCAAGAATTAACATCCCTGAAATCCACCATGCAGCCGGAATGGATTATACTAAGAGACTTCAATCTCATCTACCGTGCCCAAGACAAGAGCAATAACCGTATAAACCTGGGCATGATCAACAGGTTTAGAAACACGATCGATGATCTACAACTCTTACCAATAGAAATGCATGGGCGTAGATTCACCTGGTGCAACGACCAACACAGTCCCCTACGATGAGCAAAATTGATCATTTGCTTGCCACCACGGAACGGTTTAGACCTATTCCCACGCAATGACCTACAAAGCCCTCCTGGCTTCAATGGGATCCGATCACTGCCCACTTCTACTAAAAGGGGAGACTAGCGCAGATTTCTACAGAGCTTTAGGTTCGAATCTTTTTGGACAAGGATGCTGGGTTTTATGGAAACAGTACAACAAGCGTGGGACAAGCAAGTCAATACCCAAGATGCTATGCTCAGATTACATATGTAAACCTTCTGCGTACGGCCAAAGCCCTCAAAGCCTGGAGGCGTCGAAGCTTCAGCAATTGGAAACTAAGAAGTGCAATAATGCAATTAATCCTCCAAGAATTAGAAAGAGCACAGGAAAGACGGACGTTAACATCTGAGGAATTGGAGTTCAAGAAATTCCTAAAATCCAAATTAGTGTGGTTGGCAGTAGTACAAAAAAATAAAGCCAAACAACACTCCAGACTAAAATGGATACGCTATGGTGACACCAACAGCCAACAATTCCACATATTTGCAAATGTCCGGAGGAAACAAAACTTTATAAGTTCCATACTCAGCAATAACGGGATTGCGGTGTCTCACCAAGACAAAAGCAATGTTGCCCATCAATTTTTCAGCGAGTCCATAGGTACTCCAAAGCACAGGAATCTATCTCTGAACTGGGAGGCCCTGGGTTATGAGCAGTTGGAGCTAGATAGTTTGGACTCACCATTCTCAGAGCAGGAAATTGCAAAAATCATAAAAGACATGCCACCAATGAAAGCTCCTGGCCGGATGGGTTCATTGGCTTATTCTACAGAAAGTGCTGGGAACAATAAAACGAGATCTGGTAGAAGCAGTACAAGGTTTTTATAATCACAGGACAGCCTAGTTGCACCTGATAAAATGAGGCGAACATCATTGTCCTTCGCAAGAAAACGGAAGCCGCAGCCATGACGGATTATAGACCAATTAGTTTAATGAACAGTGTCGTCAAGATAATAACAAAGATACTGGCAACTCGGTTGGCACCACACTTGAATAATTTAGTGTCAAATGCCAAAAATGCATTCATCATGAAAAGGTGCATACATGATATTTTTATCTATGCCAAGATGCTTGGATACAAACTGTGGGGAGGAAAATCACTACGTCGTCTCAATTGCAAGAATTCGTCTCGCTCTGGATACGCATCCACGATGTTCAGCTGTAGCCGGATATAGAAGATCAAATCACATGGAAATGGACCAACAACGGGCAATACACCACTAAGTCGGCCTACCCCACTCAATTCTTTGGTTCCTACAGGAGGTACAAGGCCAAAATCATCTGCCATGCACGATCGGAGAATAAGTGCAAAGTGTTCGCTTAGATTCTTGTCCAAAACAAGCTGCTAAAAGCAGACAATCTCGCTCTCAGGGGATAGCCTCACCAAGATGACTGCATTCTCTATAATGGCCCCCTTGAGACTGGGTCTTCACCTTTGCCTGGACTGCCCCTTTGCACAGGAGGTATGGTCTACAGTTGCAGCCTGGGAAAACTTCAGCAACCTCCACCAAGCCCTTCAAACTCAGGCGGACACCTTAATTGAATGGTGGGAATCAACATTGCCCTCAGTCCAGAAAGAGGAGAGAT
Organism: Saccharum hybrid cultivar R570; assembly: GCA_038087645.1. Taxonomy (NCBI): domain Eukaryota; kingdom Viridiplantae; phylum Streptophyta; class Magnoliopsida; order Poales; family Poaceae; genus Saccharum; species Saccharum hybrid cultivar. The sequence goes on along the minus strand of JAQSUU010000066.1, from coordinate 25,853,948 downwards.
GTGAGTTCAATTGAATTGAATAGTTATTCATATCATGTGAAATTTGTGGAAGGAACATAATCGCCGAATTTTTTACAATAATGTAACACCCCAGCCATTAATAGCCCGTTGTAGTTGTAAAGTTGGTCCATATAGCCCAAGTGGCACATGTAGAGTTGCTGTTGATGAGTTTAGTACCACCTTAGAAGTTTAGAAGGATAAGGGCTAGCTTATAATCCTTCTTGTTTCAAACGTAACACCTCCAGGTTAACCTTTTTTTACAAAGCGAGGACGAAAGTGTAAGAAAGGTGCTATGGTAGGCCCGTTCCACGTGTGGAGCTAGACCATATAAGTAGTTTTTGGATGCGGGGTGTTACAGATGGTATCAAATCATCAACCCTTGCTGCACATGTCCGAGGAGATGTGTACCAAGGGGTGATTCTGGACATCTGACACATATATGTGGTGAGCTGCCGAGGGCCTCAGCCCTTAAGGAGGGGTGAATGTAACACCTAGCCCATTAGTAGCCTATTGTAGTTGTGAAGTTGGCCATGTAACCCAAGTAACATATGTGGAGTTGTTGTTGATGGGTTGGGTGAATGTAGCACCCCAGCCCATTAGTAGCCTGTAGTAGTTGTAAAGTTGGTCCATGTAGTTCAAGTGGCACATATGGAGTTGTTGTTAGTGAGTTTAGTACCACCTTGAAAGTTTAGGAGGGTGATTATTGTTCCAAACATAACACCTCCGGGTTAACCCTTTTACACGAAATGAGAACAAAAGTGTAAGAGAGGTACTAGGCGTATGCAGGCCCGTTCCACGTGCGGAGCTATGCCATATAAGCAGTTTTTGGACGCAGGGTGTTACAAATAATTACTCCACGGCACTCCAGGTGGTCGGGCGAGCCAAAAATGATCTAGTGCAATATAGAAGGGCTTTTACAACACCTAGCCATTAGGCTCTACTGTCGGGCTAAAGCCGCCTGTGTACAGTTTGCCTCCACAGTTTGGTTGTGAGTTTGCTTGCCCCTTTTGGTCCTAGTGCCACTCTGTACATATAACTCCTCTTTATCCCCTTAATGAATGGCAGAGCTCCTGCCATTACTTCAAAAAAAAATAATTTTATCTATGCGCAGCGGGTGATCCAGGCATTACATAAGAAAACAGCCCAGGATTATTTGTTAAGCTTGATATTTCAAAAGCTTTTGACTCCATCAGCTGGCCATACCTACTTGAAGTACTCGAAGCACTGGGTTCAGTCAAAAATGGAGAAAACTGGATCTCCCCTCTTCTCCTAACATCATCTTCCAAAATTCTTTTAAATGGCAAACCAGGAGAAATAATTAAGCATGCATGTGGACTGCGACAAGGCGAACCGCTGTCACCAATTTTGTTTATTCTTGCAATTGATCCCCTACAGCGCATTATTGATCTAGCAGCTTAAAAGGGATTCCTTCAGCCAGTTCTGCCGCGATCGGCAAATCTAAGATGTTTGCTGTATGCAGATGATGCGGCAATTTTTTTGGCACCTACAGCTACTGATTTAATGAACTTGCATAGAATTCTCCAAACCTTTGGTCAATGTTCGGGGCTATCGGTCAACATGGCCAAAATAGAGATTTTCCCAATATGACTAGACCCTACTATGGTACAACCACTCCTACAGAACTTCCCAATGAAGATCAGCAAATTCCTAGGGAAATATCTTGGACTACCGCTGCACACAAGGAAATTAAGAAGGGTCGAGTTGCAACCTCTCATAGACAAGATAGGCTCTCGGCTACTAGGATGGCAAGGGAAGCTATTATCGTCAGCTGGAAGAGAGACCCTGGTGAAAACAGTCCTTTCCTCTCAACCTATTTACCACCTAACAGCTTTCCCAAGCTCAAAAATAGTTGATTAAGAGAACTGATAAGATTAGAAGAAACTTCTTATGGCGTGGGGAAACACCAGATAATGTTAACAGCGGCCATTCACTAATTAATTGGCCAATAATTTGCCTCCCAAAACAGAAAAGGTGGACTAGGAATCTTAGACCTAGAAAGATTTGCAAGAGCACTCAGGTTGAGATGGCTTTGGTTCAAGTGGAAAGAGAAAGATAGAGCATGGAACAAACTGGACATACCACGTGACAAAAAGGACTAGGAACTATTCAACGCTTCAATGGTAGTAACAGTAGGCGATGGCAAATTGGCCTCCTTTTGGACCTCCAGCTGGATCAATGGGAAAGCAGCCAAGAACATTGTGCCCATATTATTTGCCAAGTGTAAAAAGGAAAAATTAAAGTTGACAAAGCCCTTAATGACAATAAATGGATAGAGCACATAATCCCAATCACATCCGGAGCTGAACTCACAGAATACGTTGAACTTTGGGAGGCCATCCATGAGACATCAAGGAACCGAGCAGAGCTCGGGTGGCTAGCACTGCGGGTGTGCAGGCAGCCGACGCGAGTTCGATTCCTGGATCCTACTCGCGTCTCTCACCGGGGTTAGACCCCAATAAATTTTGTTTGTCTCTCACGCGTGGAGCCACAAAGGGAATGCGACGCGCTCGTCGCCTACGGTGCCATGGATGGACCTGGTGATCTCACGAAGGACACGATATGATCTGAGTGTAGTTGTAGGTTTGTTTGTGTATGCGTGGTGTGGTGTGGTGTGGTGTGGTGTTGGTGTGGTGTGGTGTGCGTGTGTAGGGTTGGTGTGAGTTTGTACATGAGCAGATACTACAACTGTACTCAGACGAGAGGCGTCAAAAAAAGAAGTTGAGGATACCATCCGGTGGCGGTGGACAGTGGATGGGAAGTACACCACTAGTAGTGCTTACAACATTTAGTTTACAGCGACCTTCAGCAAACTGAGGCTTAGCCCAATATGGAAAGCTAGGGCAGAAAAGAAATGCAGATTCTTTTTGCTTGGACTCTACTTCACCGAAAGATCCTCACCACAAATAACCTGATTAAACGAGGTTGGACAAATGACCCCATTTGTAAGATATGTGGAGTGGAGCCTGAGACGCCACAGTATCTCTGTAAAGACTATCTTCACAAACGAGACCTGGGCACAATTTATCCAGACTTGGTGCGAAATATCTCTTCGAAACATAAACCAAACCGTCTCAATCTATAATTATTGGAGGAGATGTAGAGCCACCTTTGAGAAACCTCAAAGGAAAGTTTTTGACGGAATCATAACCTATTTCTGGTGGCATATATGGAAGGAACGGAATAGAAGAACTTTTTAACACAAGACAAGGCGTCCAAGGGAAGTTGTGAGCCTATGCAAGGATAACATCGCACAATAAAACTTGGCAATGCAAAATGGTGATGCTACAACACAATCGGCTTAGTGGGGTACCTACGCAGTTGGCAGTCACATGTTGGTCCCTCTTGGGGTTTGGTGTTTGGCGCTTCAGTCGCTTTTGTTTTCGTTTCAGAATTTTAAGTGGTCTTTTGTCTTGTTTCGGTATTTCTTTTGACCCAGGTTGAGATCGTTTTCTGTTGTGAGTTGTGTTTGTAAACCCTCGTTTTTTTTCTCGTCTAATAAAAATCACGGCAAAGCTTTTGCCATACTTTCAAAAAAATTATAATTTAATAGAGTTGGTTAATTACCCGTTGATTGCAATTTAACACAATTAAATGATCTTGTCCATAATATTAGCCTACTATACCATCTGCTATTAATGTTTTTCATAGTATTCTATCAAAGTTAGTGCTGTGTATGTTTGGACCAAGCTAATAAATAGCGTATAGCGGGTTGATAACAGATTGACGTCGAGGTAGCGAATTGCGGATAGCGGGCAATATTGTAGACGATAAGTTCCAATAGTGGCACCTGATAATCTCATATAATTTTAAGTATATATATCATGAATAATGAGTATAAATAATTTTAAGTGCATATATCATGAATAATTTTACGTTCCACAACCGATGCGTGAGTATTTAAATTTGGGATGTGAGTCATAGTGGGCTGGACTAATTAGGGTTATTTGCTTCCATGCTATTGCGGTCTGTTACGCGCAATTGCGGCCGTAATATCAGCCCGCTATTCAGAATTGCGGCCGCAAAGTTTCATGATGCAAAGTTCAGAGCGCTACCTCGTAGCGGTAGCGGCAATGGACCGCTACCGCTATTGTGGGTGTAATTGCGGCCGCTACCACCGCTATTTATTAGCTTGGTTTGGACCAATTCCGGCCATATTTTATCCTGACTTGGCCCCTATGCGCTGGCCACTTAAGAGACCAAACAAACGAACATGGTTAGGGGGCAATTGCACGTAGCTTTCGTTGACCGAACTCAGCTTTATCATTTCCCGTCGTCCACGTAAAGAAACCAAATTCGAAGGATTAAAACAGTCTCAGACTTGAGAGGTCTCTGGCTCTCTGCGAGAGATAGGCGCAGCTAGCGAAGAAAGAAAATTGAGATGGAGCTGGTTGTATCTGCAGTTGCAGGTGAACTAGTTAACCGGTTCATGTCCTTCTTGTTCAACAAGTACAAAAGTGAAGAGCAGTCGGAGAAGAAAGTGAGAACGCTGCAAGATCTACTGATTAGAGCTCATATGATTGTGGAGGAGGCCGAGGTGCGATACATCACCAACTCAAAGATGCTGCTTCAGCTCAAGAAGCTTATGGAGGTCATGTACCAAGGCTACCTTGTCCTGGACACCAACAGGTACAGGACTGTAAACGAGGTCAGCAGCAGCTTCAGTGAATTGTCCTTCACCACTTGTATTAAGCGACTTTTTACTTGTGTGGATCATGAGCTTCAGCCTACACTGGATAATTTGGAATCTGTTCTTTCAAATATGAAAGAGTTTGTATTTCTTCTCCAAGGATGCGAACGCATGTTCCGCAGCCCCTATGACTCGTATCTTTACATAGACAACTTCATGTTTGGTCGTCACGTAGAAAAGCAGCAGATTATCAATGTCTTACTGCAAGATAATCCTCCTCCCTTCACTCCAGCAGTGCTCCCAGTGATAGGCGGTGTTAGGGTCGGTAAGAAAACTCTAATTGCACATGTGTGCAACAATGAGAAAATCAGGTCACACTTCTCTTCAGTCCTGCACCTGAATGGAGAAAACATTTTGACAATGGAGCATGATGCTGCTCCTGTTATACCAGCACCAGCAGGGAAGTCTTTGCTGGTGGTTCACTTTGCATCAGATGTGGAAGATGAGGTGTGGCTCAAGTTTTACTCATCAGCAGCAAAACAAATGGGGAGAGGAAGCAAGATCGTAATTGTCAGTAAGATTAAGTTGTTATCGAGACTTGGAACTGTACAGCCAATCTGTCTTAACAGCTTGTCGCACCAGGAGTTCAGCTACCTCTTCAAGGTTCTTGCGTTTGGAAGCACAAACCCAGAAGAGCACCCTCGATTAGCATCAGTAGCACAAGATCTATCAGAGGCCCTGAGAGGATCACTCGTCACGGCGAACCTGTATGCTCATTTGCTACGGAAGAATCAGCATGTTGGCGCCTGGCTCTGCATATTACAAAAGTACAGGAATGTGGTGGAGAACAACATGTCAATTTTCGGTGTGCATCCGAAGAATATAATGGACAAAGAGCACCCAATATATATAACCAGCCTTGCACCGTTGTCATCATCGCCTATACTTCGCCTGATGCCCCCTCATAGAGAAATTGATGCCTCCAAAGGGCGATTGCCAAAGGTGATGTTGGGAGATCTGATTGTGGACTCAGTTGTTCTGCCCAAGGAGGAATTTCTGTTAGTGTTAATCTCATCCAGCTCAACCCAACGGCCGAGTTGGGCCTTGAACTCGCGCCTTGATCGGGCGCGCCCAACCCAACATGATTGATAGACTCCTGTCGCACTGCGCTATAAATAAAGGTGGGGCCGGCGGCTCGAGTCACGAGGTTCACCGCAGCCACAGTTCCCGACAGACATAACCCTAGTGTGATCAAAGAGAGTGCGCAGCCAGCGACGGGAAGCCGCCACCATCTTAACCGGTGGGACGTCACGCCGCCGCTGAACCGCGCCACCGGACGCCGCTGTCACCAACGCCCTCTGACAACATCACCTACTCCATAGCGGACTCCTCCTCCTCCAAGCCCGATGGTCAGCCCTTCCATCCCCTCTCTCCCTACCTCTCTCCCTCTAGTTCCTCCTTCCTAGTTCATGTTCTAGGGTTGTTATCCCATATGCAAGTTCAACCCACTAGATCTACTACTAGTTGATCCTACACGTCTAACAATGGTATCAGTTGAGCCTAATCTGGGCGTAGATCTAGGCTTTGTTGAAGAAATTGAATAGAAATTAGAAGGAGGTGAATCGATTGTAATCGAGACGAATCGAACCCTAACCCTAACCCTAAAAGGGAAGGACGGAGAGGGGAACCTACCTGATCCTCTCACCGCCGTAGTCATCACCACCGTGCGAGAGGACACTGCGCCGCCGTTTCACCGGTGCGCGGGAAGAAACAAGAGCCACCGCTCGCTGCCGAGGTACTAACACACGGGTGCGGGCTCAGGGCATCGACGCTAGGTCACCTGATGGTGGCGCGCTCACCCTTTGAGGAGCGCATGCGCCGGCGAAAGGGACCGCGGCGGCGCCGTCACCTTCCTCCGGGCCGCTCGGGCTGCCGCCGCTGCTGCATGCATGGAGAGCGGAGGGAGGAGAAGAAATGAGTTAGGGTTTGAAGAGGAGGCGTTGGTGGGGGTTTTGATCACCTGAAACGCGCGCACGACCATCGATCACGATCTGACGACCGAAATCGCTCGGACCAAAAGAGGCCCAGACGAGAAGTTGAATTCCCGGCCCAGGCCGCGCACAGGCCAGATGAGCTGCTGGGCCGCGTGGGAGGGGCCGTGGGCCGCTGCACGAGCTAGGCCTCCAAGCCGTTTTGCACAGTAACGTTTAAGAGTTAATTTCATTCTTTTTCAGAAGCACATTTTGATGAATTTGTTAAGTTTTGAAGTTCCATCTCTACTCAAATTTGAACCAACGGAATAATTTGTTTAGAGAACAGATAAGTACACAGTGTTGCTTCTGAATAAGTATTATTTTTTAAGAATTTTTTCATTTTTCCACTGCAAAGATTATGTTTATTATCTTCTAGTTAAATTCGAATCAACGGGAGGATTTAATTTTGAATAGAAGTTATAAAATTCAGTAAAATTATGATATTGTTATTTTCTGACCAACGTTGATAATAGCAATATTATAGTATTTTATTCATGAGTTGTTATGCATTAATTCTATTTCTGCCCAACGGTGATGTAGAATTAGTGTAGAAGAAAGTTGTATGTTTCAATTTTGACCAATGTTAAATTAAGGCATGCAATTATTATATAATATTTTTCTCACTTTTTTTGATGATGTTTTCAGGACTCAACCCTATGGCGTTCATCTCGCACATTCCGCCTCTTGAGGGGGCAACTATCGCGTATGGCGAGAGAAGTATGAGTTGACACTTGCGCTGTTCGAGAATGACCTAGCACTCACCTCTCCGTGTCCTACTGAGCCAGAGGACCCAGTGAGGGCAGAGAATGAGACTGATGCTGATTTCAATGCTCGCAAGCGAGATCAGGAAGAAGTGAATAAAATATGATCTTGATCATAAGAAGTGGGACATTTCGAACCGCAAGTGCTTGATGGTAGCTAAGTCCACTATTTCAGATGCAATAAGGGAATCAATCCCAGAATGTGAAACCGCCACTGAGTATCTCCAGAAAGTGGAGAGTCAGTTTACTGGCTCTTTAAAGGCTTATGCTAGCGCTCTGATAAAGAAGTTATTCAATGAGAAATACTCTGATGGTGGCATAAAAGAGCACATATTGAAGATGAGCAACACGGCATCCAAGTCAATGGATTTGGGGCTCAAGGATGAGTTCCTGATTCATTTGGTTTTTGCTTTCTTGCCAAAAGAGTATGAAACTTTTGTTGTTAATTACAACATGCAGCCCGATAAATGGGATATTGAGAAGCTCATTGCAATGTGTGTGCAAGAAGAGGAGAGACTTAAAAGCTCAGTGGGATGGTAGCTCCTCCTCTAAGCAACAAGGGAAAGCCCCTCAGAACAATCACCCTCAGAAGTTCAACAATATCAAAGTTGACAAGGATCAATGCAAGTGGTGCAAGAAGCGTGGACATTACCAAAAGGATTGTCCAGAGTTCCTGAAGAACCTTCTAAAGAGATGTGAGGACACTATTACATTCATAGATGAGTCCTTATATTTAAGTTATGCAAAATCTACTTGCTGGATTGATTCAGGTGCAACTATTCATGTTACAAATTCATTACAGGGCTACCATACGAAGAGGACCCTGCAAAGAGGAGAAAGAACAATTAGAGTTGCAAATGGAGTAGAAGCTGAAGTTAAAGCCATTGGAGATCTTTCTCTAGAATTAGATGATGTTTTGTACTTAAGCTTTCAGATGTTCTTTATGTACCCTCTTTGCGAAGAAACTTAATAAGTGTGTCTCGTTTAGACGATGATGGATAGATTGCCATTTTGATAATGGCAAATATCAGATTGTGTTTAATAATAAGTGTGTTGGTCTTGTCTTCTGATGAGACAAGCTTTATTTATTATCACTTTCTGAGAATGTGAATGTTGTAAGCACTAAGAATGAAAATGCATCATCGTCTATGAATGCAAGTAAGAAGCGGAAGAGAGTTCATGATGTATCGTTGAAATTATGGCATTGTCATTTAGGCCATATTCGAGAGGGAGAATAGAACGATTGATTAAAGAATCAATTCTTCCACCGTTAGAATTTTCAGATTTAGAACGGTGCATTGATTGCATTAAAGGAAAGTATGTTAAGAAGATAAAAAAAGATGTCAAACGAAGTGCAGGAATCTTAGAAATAATCCACACAGATATCTGTGGTTCATTTCCTGTGAAAAGTGTGGATGGTTATGATTCATTTATAACATTCACAGATGATTATTCTTGTTATGGTTGCATTTATCCAATTAAGAAAAGATCAGAAACATTGGATAAATTTAAGATATTTAAGGCTAAAGTAGAAAATCAACACAATTTGAAGATTAAGATAGTAAGATCCAACCGTGGTGGGGAGTACTACGGTCGTCATACCCTATATGGCCAAATTTCTAGACCTTTGCAAAGTTTTTATAAGAAAATGGCATAGTAGCCTAGTACTCTACACCGGACGAGCCTCAGCAAAATAGAGTAGCTAAAAGGCGCAACCATACCTTAATGGATATGGTGAGAAGTATGATAAGTTACTCCACTCTACCGATAAGTTTATGAATGGAGGCATTAAAAACCGCCATTTATGTTCATAGTCGAATACCAAGCAAGTTGGTGCCCAAAACACAATATGAGTTGTGGACAGGCAGAGAACCCTCACTTAACTCAAACATAGGGAAGCTAGACTCCAAGATAGTCAGCTGCCATTTAATTGGCTATCTAGAAAAGTCAAAAGGTTATCGCTTCTATTATCCTGATAGACATACGAAGTTTGTAGAAACAAGACATGATGTGTTCTTGGAGGAAGAGTTGATCAGGGAGAGCATGGTAGCCCGAGAAATTAACCTTGAATGGAAGCGGGTACATGTGCCCACTCCGATAGTTCAGGAACCATTCTTCACACTACCTGTTGTTGCTGCACCAATAATACAAGACACTGTAGTAACAGCATCTGTTGTTAGTTCTCCTGTGGTGACAATGAATGAACATGAGGAACCTGTCCTTTAGGATCCCATAGAACCTGGTGTCGCACATGAGAAAGAACAATAACAACCCCATATAGAACAAGTGCCAGAGGCCCTAGAAGCTCTCAGAGAGTCAGAAAGTCAGCTATTCCTAATGACTACAAAGTCTATGATACTGAAGAATTTCAAATGAAGGGTGATCCCACCTTATTTGAAGAAGCCATAAGAAGCGCTCACTCATCAAAGTGGCTTGAAGCCATGCAAGATGAAATGAGATCAATGAGTACCAACAAAGTTTTGGACTTAAAAACAATTCCTAAAGGAGCTAAGACAGTAGGCTGTAAATAGGTCTACAAAACCAAATATGACTCCAAAAAAAATGTAAAAAGATTTAAAGCACGACTTGTGGTGAAAGGCTTCACACAAAGAGAATGCATAGATTACAATGAGACATTTTCTCTTGTCTCATGTAAGGATTCTTTTAGAATTATAATGGCGCTAGTAGCACATTACGATTTAGAATTACATCAGATGGATGTAAAGACGGCGTTCCTCAACGGGGATTTGGAGAAAAATGTTTACATGGCACAATCAAAAAGTTTTGTTGTGGAAGGAAAAGAACGTATGGGATGCCGCCTAAAGAAATCTATTTACGGATTAAAATAAGCATCAAGATAGTGGTATTTAAAGTTTGATAGTATAGTAAGGAAGTTTGGGTTTTAAGAGAATGTAGAGGATAATTGCGTAGCAAAGTTCAAAAATGGGAAATACATTTTCCTAATCCTGTATGTGGATGACATCTTACTCGCTAGTAGTGATGTTAATCTACTACTAGAAACAAAGAAGTTCTTGTCCTCGAATTATGATATGAAGAATCTCAGTGAAGCTTCGTTCGTTCTAGGAATAGAGATTCACCAAGATAGAAAAAATGGGGTTTTAGGATTATCACAAAAGGCATACTTAGAAAATGTTCTAAAGAAATACAATATGAATAATTGTAAGCCTTCACTTGTTCCCATAGTCAAGGGCGATAGATTTAGGGAACTCCAATGTCCCAGGAACCAATATGAGATCGATCAAATGAAAGTAGTACCATATGCTTCAGCTATCGGAAGTTTACAGTATGCTCAAATGTGTACACACCCTCACTTAGCGTTTGTTACCGGGTTACTTGGTAGATATTAGAGTAATCTAGGAATAGAACACTGGAGACTGGTAAAGAAAGTTTTATGTTATTTGCAAGGCACAAAAGGCCTTATACTAACGTATAAAAGATCTAATTCCCTACATATAGTTGGGTACTCAGATTCAAATTATGCGGGGATGATAGAAAGTCCACGTTAGGATATATATTTACTCTCGCAGGAGGAGCTATATCGTAAGAAAGTTCTAAGTAAACCGTCACTACATCGTCTACGATGTATGCTGAGTTTATAGCATGTTATGAGGCCACGGGGTAGGTGGAATTGGCTAAAGAAACTTATGCCCGGGTTGAAAGTGGTAGATGACATACATAAGTCACTCAAGTTATACTGCGACAATAATCCAGCAGTATGTTATGCTCACAACAATAAATTAAGTGGTGTTGCCAAACATATTGACATAAAGTATTATGTTATGAAAGACAAAGTTCGGGATCATATAATTAGTCTTGAGCACATAAGTATAGAAAAGATGCTCGCGGATCCGCTTACAAAAGACTTACCGTCTAACATGTTCAGAGAACACTTAGCTGGCATGGGTTTACGGAAAAGCCTATGATTCCTGGATAATAAGGGCCTAGTTAAAAATCTGTTTCAAAACAGAGAAGTGTATTGTAGTTGTTTAATCTAATGGCACTGACCGTGACGATGAGGCACGCTCTATGCACTGATCTGTGATGGAATGAGAAAAGATGAAGTAAGTTAAGTTTAAGTAATAAGATGAGATCAAGGGAAAGATTGTTAGTGTTAATCTCATCCAGCTCAGCCCAACGGTCGAGTTAGGCCTTGAACTCGCGCCCTGATCGGGGGCGCCCAACCCTACATGGTTGGTGGGCCCCGTCGCACTGCGCTATAAATAAAGGTGGGGGCCGGCGGCTCGAGTCACGAGGTTCACTGTAGCCACAGTTCCCCACCGACATAACCCTAGTGCGATCCAAGAGGGTGCGCAGCCAGCGACGGGAAGCCGCCACCGTCTTCACCGCTGAGACGTCACGCCGCCGCTGGACCGTGCCACCGGATGCCGCTGTCACCGACGCCCTCCGACAACATCACCTACTCCATGGCGGACTCCTCCTCCAAGACCGATGGTCAGCCCTTCCATTCCCCTCTCTCCCTACCTCTCTCCCTCTAGTTCCTCCTTCCTAGTTCATGTTCTAGGGTTGTTTATCTCGTATGCAAGTTGAACCCACTAGATCTACTGCTAGTTGATCCTACACGTCTAACAATTTCAGGTGGTCGTGTGGAATCACGGATACCCCCTTACAAAAGGTTTGTTCATTTTGCTACATAGTGTGATGATGAGTCGGTGGTCTCTTAGCATCATACAGCATCACCTAGCAGGAAGCGCAGACGGTTAGATAAATAAAGTTGACGCTCATCACCGTTTCTACATGATAGCAACATCATCAGATGCTATATATTCAAATGTGGTTCCTATATTTATAATACTCCTATATAGCATTTGTAATACTCCTATATAATTAGCATTTGCCGGGGCAGTGTGGTCAACAAATTAAAGTAGCTTATACCCCCAGTCCCGTTTTGGCTTTTTTAAATGAATTGCTTTTACTACTCGTACAGTGTATATATAAGTGCATAACAAAAACTATGTATTTAGAAATGTCAAAACTTCTTATAATTTGGAATGGAGAAAGTAGAGTAATCCAAAAGGCAGCCTCTTATAATGTTGTGTACATTATTTTTTTTAAAAAAAAAGTAGCTATCCATGACTTAGTGTTATCGTAAATGTTAAACAGTCAGTCACTTGTCGTTTAGCAAGTATTAAGCTAAACAACCTCTTAAACGAGCAGAATAGCCATTTAAACAGGATAAACAGTTGTTTAAATGAAAACGGCGTACCCTAGTGTAACGTAAACAATGTGCAAACAAGCTAAATGGACGTTTAGATTGACAGTTCCATGACTACAGTTTTTTTCTCTAACAGCACATAGGTGACATTTGGCTGTGTAAATAAGCTATGTTTTGATATATATATTATGTCTAGATACATAATAAAAGCAATTATATCTACAAAATCCAAAAGGTTTTACAATTTGAAACGGAAGAAGTAGCATCTAACGACAAATATGGACACCATGTGCTACTTTTTCAAACTATAAATCAAATTTGTCGAAAATCCCTGCCAGTAGTGCTCGCCTATATACCAAACACATTTCTCAATCCAACAACGTATGTGCTTGACAATCATAATCTGTCGATACGGAACCAAATAGAGTGAAAACCCATCAGACTGCATGCTGACACATACTCCCTCCATGTTGGTAAAAGAAGTCGTTTTGGATAAGGTTTGGGTCAAACATTGAGAATATAAATCATGAATAACTTTTAAGTTGTTGAGTTTAGAAATGTGAAAACAATATGAATAGATTTGTCTTGAAATATACTTTCATAAAAGTATACATATATCACTTTTGAATAAATATTTTTATAGAAAAATGAAATCAAAATTATGCTTTGGAGACCGTGTCGTTGTCTAAAACAACTTCTTTTACCAACATGGAGGGAGTATATATATATAGTTGCAGTGCCCCAGAACGCCACAAGACTTTTTCTTCCGGGTGACTTCAAGGGACTTGGGAAAAAGATTGATTCAGATTGCCATTGCACAGAGTATCAGTGTACACCATGTAATGTGTTTTCCTAGAAAACTACATTGAATTCATACACAAAATTAGGAGATATACAGGGAAGAATCAAAGAATTTATCACTAGTGATCCCACAAACATAATGTTCAAATGCCCTGTCAACATGCACATATTACAATCAAATCAAAGACAGGTGCACAACACAAAAATATAAAAAACCCGGGATTCAAAAAACCCAGGTGTCATGTTTTTTCCCCCACATTCCAGGTGATAATGGATAAGACTCACATATCATATCATATATTGAGGTTTGCTCGGCTTGTTCTACCACCACTTGAATCAGGTATTGACGAGGAGGAAAATCTGTGGTATCTGTAGTTTTCTGATGAAGAGGACATTGGCTGCTGTGGATAGAGTGTCGGGGGTGGAGTTAGGTTCCGCTGTGCAGGCAGTGGGGCAACCCCATTGTATTTGTAGCTCTGTCCACTGTAGCTACAAGTTAGGAAACAAGCATGTCAACAAGATGTTGCTAAAGTAACCAAGTTATTGATCATGTCGGCATATATCCAGTTCTCATCAAGAGTACCGGACAAAAAAATCACAAAGAGAATGTTTATTCCATCAAACCCTCATGCATTCGTCAGTAATAGATAGAGGGAGTCACCTTTTTCTTTGGAACATGTCATCATCATTCACAGTTTCTACAGGAAGAATGGTATCTTCTCTGGGAGTGAGTGACCATGGGCTAGGGGCAGGAAGCTCATTCGAAAAATACCTCCTCCTTATCAACTGAATGATGTACCACAATACCATTAGTAAATATTATAGTGTCAAACATGAAACACTAATCTAATTACAAGGATTCTTTTTGCACAAACCATGCGGAAGAACTTGATTAGAGCTTCTTTATCATATCTTGCCTCTTTGGCAGCCTGTATTCAAAGGTCAAACCTGTCATTTCAAAATTTAAATAGCACAGCACACACATAATCAATAAGAAAACAGGAATTATTGTTTCTTCACAAGCCAGACAAGCTATGGATCACCACACTACAGTCAGTTAAAGCAAGACATCAGACAGCAAATAATGGTATTTACCGTGAGCAGACCAGAATTGCCAGGAAAGCTATCTGCAAGTGGCAGTTCTTCACTGGATGGCAGCAGGCCTTGTTTTTCAACCCATTGACGAGCAACATCAACAAGATTCCCACTGCTCACTCTTCTACCATCTCTTGGAGCAATATCCACTTTGTTGGCAATAACTAGGTAAGGAACTGGAAGGCCACCAGGACCACCAGACCCAAGAGGAGCTGAAAAGGTCCCAGATTCAGCAACTTCCACTGCCCACTTGTTCAAATTTGTCTTTGTTTTCCTCTGGGAGAGGTCATAAACAAATATGACACCTGATAAATAATTTTGGAAAAGGTTAAGAATCTTTAAACCATCTTCTTGCCAAAAAAAAGAAAACTTTAAAACGCATTATCTATCAGGAACCGAGGACTGTGGATGAATAGGAACCTGAGTGTGAAACATCGGGGGTTAAACAGTGCGCTTTCACCACGTTTAGAGATCTTTATAGATTCAGTAGCAATACATTAAGAATATGCAACACATAAAAATTTCATACAGGTAAATAGATGATGAGGACATCGCCACGCTGGACACACCGACGCTATGGTCTTCCCCAAGTTGCAATTCGTCCCCAACTCAGCTGCCACGTCACCCTCGTTCCAAATCCTTTTACAGTGATCCAGGGCCCCTGTTCTTGATCTCCTCCACTGTGTCGATTAGTTCTTTGGAACCGAGTTCTTGAACCCTATTGATAATCGCATCATTTATATTTGCAATTTCAGATTGCGTGTTTTTACCTTCTTGCTTGTGTTCTTCGATTCGCTTGCAGGAAAAGCCTTCTTGGCGAGGTCAATCAAGTTGTGCTTGGTTGATAACCAACGGAGCAGTGGTATAACGGTTGCAGGGTTCGAATCGTGTCTGATTTGAAGCCGGATCGCCAACGTCGAGATCTCCACAAATCGAACTTACCGGTTACCTCTCGGAAGATCGGGCCTGTTTTTCATCAATTGGTATCAGAGATTTTAGGTTTACCGCGAGGTATATTCTCATTTGTCTTAGATTCATATTTGTTCATTACCTAGAGTCCACAAAAAGCCCAAAAAGATTTCAATTTCCGCTGTCATATCACCTTTTGTGCCTTTGCAATTTCGTTTCAGATTCGCGTTGTTGAGTTTGTGTCCGTGGTCGAGTCTTGTTGCTGGTTTAGGATTGTGTTCGTGGTCGTAGTTCAATCGCTCGTTGCTTTGATTTTTGTTTTCCGCCGCTATCCCATCCACCGTTCCTAAACAACAAGTCGAAGCCACCACATTACTCGACTTGCCCCCGCTAACCGCCTTGTGTGACTTCTCGCCGCCGCGCAAACTCTAGATAGGTTGCAAGCCGCTCTTATTTTGCCTGCATCGCAGCCCTCCTTACATCATCAGGCGCATACCTACTGTTGCTGTTGGAGTCACAGGGACGATCTTGTGATCGGTGTTGGAGTTTAGGGACGCTTTGCCCTAACTGCCGCTGCCGTGTTGTGCATTCCGGAAAACATAACTTGAGATACCTTCGGTAAAACAGGCATAACTTTTCGCTCGTTTATCAGAAAAATCTGAAATTTTTACAGCAGCTTCTTGACACCGTTTGGAGCCGACCCAAACTAGGCTTCGCCCTGTTTGGATTCGTCAAAATTGCCAAAAAAATCAGGAAAATAAAGAAAAAAAATTGTCAAAGTTTTTGCACGCTTTTCAGAGAACGTGCCATTTTTCTGTAGACCACATCTCACCTCAGTTGTAGGTGCCAATTTTTGTGGTTGCATCTTTTGTGATCCTTGTTCAGAGAAAAATATAAAAAAAATAGTGAAAAAATAAAAAAAGTTTGATTCCTACTAGTGCCTTTTGGGAAAATCAGGGAAAAATTCAGGAAAAAGGAAAAATCTGGTTATTTGCTTGTTCTGTGCGTTCTTTCCATCATCCTTTGTTTTCACCTTGTTGCGCTACGTCTCGACACGTCTTAGCCAGCAGCTGTGATTTGTACTTTGGATCCGGATTGAACAATCACTAATCTGTATTCGTTAATTGCTAATCCTTGCTGTCCTATTGTGTGCCTACCCATAGCTCGACATATTCTTCTGTCAGCACAGGTTCATCTTGCAACTGTTACCCACGCTCAACAACAGATTGCTTCGCCACGTTGGTTTTGCTCTTGTTTGGCGTTGGTAATAATACAGGCAAGACGGTGGTAAGCCGCTTGTGATTTTGCATTCCACTTTCACCACCACCACCACTTGGTTCCTTTTAGTTGATAGGGATAATACTTTGGTGTTGTCTTTTTCTATCTTCTAACCATGGCAGGATCTCCGACGGACTTCAATGATTGTGTGTCCAAGGGCGAGCTTACAACGTTCATGACTGAACAACGCAATCTTATGACCGAGCTGACGCGTAATGTGAACAATCTGGTCACCCGCATTGAACAACTCGAGCAACGCCCTCCACCTCATCGTGCTGATGATGACGATGCCGGTGATTTTGGTGATGACGATGCGGATGCTAACGGTTATGCCCGTCGCCGCCTCAACTTCAACCGTCGCGGTATGGGAGGTAATAATCATGGTAATAATGATCCTTTTGCTAAAATTAAATTTAACCTTCCTCCTTTTGCTGGTAATATTGATCCAGAGGCTTATTTAGATTGGGAGCTTGCTGTTCAACAAAAATTTGATTCTCATAATGTTCCTGCTGAGCATAGTTAGACTTGCTACTAGTGAGTTTACTAATTTTGCTTTGTTCTGGTGGAGTGATCTTTGCAATGCTAATAATGCTGCTGCTGTGCCTCAAACTTGGAATGCTTTAAAGCAACGTATAAAATCTCGTTTTGTTCCTCCTTGTTACCAACGTGATTTACGTTTGAAACTGCAAACTTTAAAACAAGGTGATAAAGGAGTAGAAGCTTACTATCAAGAATTGCTTATTGGTTTAGCCCGTTGTGGTATAAATGAAGATGATAATGATGCTAGTGCTAGATTTTTTGGTGGTCTAAACCATGATATCCAGAACATACTTGATTACAAAGAATGGCGTAATTTTTTCTAATTGTATCATCTTGCTATTAAGGCAGAACGTGAAGTACAGGACCGCAAACAACACCAGCCTTTCAGGTCTAACAATGGGAGAAATTTTCAGCAGCGTGCTGAGCCGGAGACGCCCAAGCTTTCTGTTGCACCACATGGGGTAAGTCAATTGTCTAATGTGCAGAAGAAAGGTGCCACTCCGGGTGCTTCTACTAGCTCATCCTCGTCCAGCGCTAAAATCATTTGCCACCGATGCAAAGGCATGGGACATGTCATGAAGGATTGCCCCAGTCGTCGTGCTTTCATTGCTACCGAGGATGGATATGTAAGTGCTAGTGATGTTGAAGATGATTTAGCCCTTGCTACTAACGTTGATGCAGATTCTACCGAGGGCGATCAAGACAAGGAGGCCATCATCATTGACTCTGTGGCTGCTGCCGCGGATTACCCTAGCCTTCTTGTGCAGCGTGTGTTAAGTACACGTGTGGGACATGAAGACGAGATGAAGATCCACCGAAACAATTTGTTCCACATGTATTTCATTGTGCAGGGTTGTCGTGTTCTCACTATCATTGATAGCGGAAGTTGCAATAACTTGGTGAGTTCAGATTTGGTTGAGAAGCTTGGCTTGACCACACGACAACATTCGCATCCATATAAACTTCAGTGGTTTAATAATAGTGGTAAGACTAAGGTAACTAAATCAGCACGCATTAGCTTTTTCGCAAGTTCTTATCATGATACTGCTGATTTTGATGTTGTCCCTATGCAAACTTGTTCCATTTTGTTAGGTCGTCCATGGGAATTTGATAATGATGCTTTACACCATGGTAGAACTAATACATACACTATCATACATAAGGACAAGACAATTATATTGCTGCCTTTGTCTCCTACGGAAATTATTAAACATGCTAAAGAGATTAAAAATACACCTCCAACTGACATTGCTAAAAATAATGGGAATAATGGGATTAGGTTAAAAGGAGGTACTTTTCTTGCTACAACTTCTGCTACTGCTGAGTTATGTAATAATCCTGATGCACCACGTTATACTATGTTTTGTCAACTTATTATGTTTGGTGCATTGCCTGCTGTCACTAACCTTTTGCAGGAGTTCGCTGATGATGGGATGAAGTCGAGGACAACTCCAATTCTAGGAGGAGGGGATGATAAGGACATCGCCAAGATGGAGTCGAGGACGACTCCAATTCAAGAAGGGGAGGATGATGAGGACATCGCCACGCTGGACACACCGACGCTATGGTCTTCCCCAAGTTGCAATTCGTCCCCAACTCAGCTGCCACGTCACCCTCGGATTCAGCAGACACGTCGTCACTGTTTTGGTCATAACTCTCGCATACGACATCGAAACGGGGCGTTCTTGGATGCGTTGGAAAGGGGACAACGACGCCGTCGTTTTGGATCTGGTTCCAGCTCCAGAAGGTCCGTGGATCATTCTGTGTGACCACGGCAAGGTGCTGCGTCACCTATTTGGGCCAACTTGGCCATGTATCGTGTCGGGCCTTAAGCCCAAGTTGTGGGCGCCCAACCCCTGGCCGTCCTCAACTCTAGGTCGAGTCTTAGACTATAAAAACAGCCGCCGCCGCTGCTAGACAATTGGGTTTTGTTTAGAGTTTAGTTTTCCATCGAGAAACTGAATCGTTCATTATAACTGTGGTGACAAATCCTTTTACAGTGATCCAGGGCCCCTGTTCTTGATCTCCTCCACTGTGTCGATTAGTTCTTTGGAACCGAGTTCTTGAACCCTATTGATAATCGCATCATTTATATTTGCAATTTCAGATTGCGTGTTTTTACCTTCTTGCTTGTGTTCTTCGATTCGCTTGCAGGAAAAGCCTTCTTGGCGAGATCAATCAAGTTGTGCTTGGTTGATAACCAACGGAGCAGTGGTGTAACGGTTGCAGGGTTCGAATCGTGTCTGATTTGAAGCCGGATCGCCAACGTCGAGATCTCCACAAATCGAACTTACCGGTTACCTCTCGGAAGATCGGGCCTGTTTTTCATCAATAGATCACCGCATTCTGCCCCATACCTACAATGTCTCTGGGCCAAGGGCCGAGAACAATAGATTATTCTAACAATAAACCATCTCTTCCACATCAATTCAGGCTTCAGCATGCAACCACAAATCAAACGGAACTTGGGCAAAACTGGACAATAAGGTTTCAGATTGTGGGCATACCATGCCAGGTAGTTTCACGCTGATTTAACAAAATGTAACAAAGTTCATATAAGAAATGTATGGTTTTTTCTCTTTCCCTATATTCATACAAGTATGGTTGGCTAGCTGAGAAGATGAAATATCATTCAAAGGGGATATTGTTTCATATTACACAGTTTAACTAGCTGCACAGAAAAAATGACTTCTGGAAAGATGCAGCATTGGATTACTATATTGGCAGGAAAAATGATGCAGAAAATACCTACCATTAATTTGTGAATAAAAAAGTGAACGGCAGTCTTTGTAGCGCTCATGTCCAGAAACATCCCAAAGCTCAACAAAGAAGTTCCTTTCAGCATCACCCTTGATGCTATTAGATGAACTCCCTGGACTACTGTAAGTAATATGCTGCAGAATGGGAATTAATGCTTGTGTGAGAATATATTTTTAAAATTAAAACAAAGGAAATTAGGCCCAGGGTTACTTACTTTAACACCAACTGCACACCCGATTGTTTGGGCTGGTCGAGCCACTGCAGAACCTTTCAATAAGAGATGCACCAATGAAGATTTGCCGACACCTGTCAAAAATTTAGGACAATGATAATCTGCCATACTCCCCACACAACTAAAAAGAACTGGCACAGTCTACAACATATTCAGTAGGCACTCAGGTATTGTCTAATACTTTGCCATTTCAACCAATACCCAGAATCATAGAAAACTTGGTGGCTCATAACAATATATGATCACAACAGTAAATTCAAGGTCTAATAGGGCACACAGGATATATTTGAGATGTGATTCAATGGCATTCCAGCAATGTGCTTATATAGCAAATTGTAATATGGTGCGCAACCATCTACGTTACCCGGATACGGATACGGGTATTGGATACGATATGTATCGGATACGCGGATACGCTACTCTCCAAAAAACAGTGACACGGGGATACGGCTAGACTTTTTTTTAATAATAATAATAATAAACATGATTTAATATGAAATAACATAGTACCATCACATAATGACAGCCCTGTACTCAATCTTGCAGTACTTTGCATCGCCATACTGCATTGCCTCCTGAAACAGCCTTCTCTAAAAGCACAACATGATTCCACAATGGATTCTTCTTCTTTTGATGGTCATCAACTTCAATTGGGGCACGTTCATCACGCGGGGTCATCTACTCGTACTAACAGACAAAGACAAAAAAGAACAAAATTTCTGATCGAAGCACAATGTTGGAGGAGCAGGGCACAAACGGCAAACGCAAGCTGCAGCTTACCAACTGTAGGGGGCCTGGAGCTGGGAGGGGGCGCAGCCTGACTGCGTCGCCGCCGGCCGTCCTACGCTGGTCGCCGTTCCGCACGGGGGTAGGTCACGGGGCGCCGCCTGTCTGCGCTGCGGAGTCGGGATGAGGCACGGGCGCCGTTCTGGTGCGAGTGTGCGGAGGGAGTAGGTCATGCGTGGGAGGTTTTGGGTCGTTTACACTTCATGGGCCGTATCCAATTCGGCCCAAATGTATCAGATACGTGTATCCAATCCATAACGTATCCAAAACTCCCAGTACAGCTCGGATACGTATCCGCAGCGTATCCGTGGCATATCCGTGTCCGAGACGTGTCGGATACACGATACGGACACCCCCCCCTGGAGTATCCGTGCATCGTAGGCAACCATCCATTGTGGGATGTGTTCTGTAGATAGCAGAGAATCACTGCTATCATGTCAAGGACAAGGATAGTGCCAGAATTTGTAATTTGTTCCAGACAGTAATTAAGTAGTATATATGGTTCTTCAATTCCCCAGACAATTTCACTTATGGTGCAGAAATTTATCAACAGGAGAATAAGAAACCCAATCCATTATCAAGAATTTACCATTTTCGGGAGAGGTGCAGGAAAAAAAATTATGTTTGGCTTCACATAAAGGGTGCCACATTAAAGCATACAGTTTTTATAAGGTTGAAAAAGATGACACAAAAAAAGCCATAACAGCCTAAGAAACAGCTGCCATCGAAATTATGTGAGATTAAAATTATTAAAATTATAGTTTCATATCGAAGTCGAAGGAAAGGAAGGAAAAAGATGGGACATCAAATAGGTCGCTGACAAATTGGTTTCTTGAATTCATTGGAATTTAATAGATTTTTAATTAGCAAAATTCAACACAAGCCGATCTTATATATTACACCTAATAAACCACACATGATGCAAGCTGTGTAGCAAATGAGATCATGGGCGTTCTCATATCTTTTCATAGCTACATGATAAAGGTTCTGTGAATTCTGCTAGTAGAGTTATCACACGCTTTACAATCTCTGGCGACAAACATTATCCTGATCCACAGAAAAGCATGACACTGCTTCGGCTACAAGTATTGCATTTTAAATTGGATGGTGAATGAGGCTCAAACATCCAGAGGGTTCCATGAGCTATCTACAAGCTTTGCTCGCAAAATAAACCAGAAAAATCTGCAGAACATGTCCCTTTGGTAAGGAAGAGAAAATACACGAATCAAATTGTAAGGAAGCAGACATTAATAGAACTGAGTGCAAGAACACATCAGTGAAATCCCCTGAATTAGAGTGCTGATTCTTGGTTGGCTCATGAACCTATAAACTATAATCTAGTCATAACAAGAAAGCGGAGTATAGTTTCATGAGGTTCAAGGAAAAATAATGTTTGGCCTCAGAAAGTTTAGACGCAAGTATATGAAAGGGTAACTCCAAAAAGGATATGGCTTTTTAAGGCTGAAAAGGCACACTCAAAGGAAGGCACAAAAGTCCAAGAAATGGTTGTCATTCAAGTGGTGCAAATGACTCATTACAAATGAATTTCTCAAATTCATTAGAAAGTCACTCTGGCATCGCTGAGAAATCAGGTTGTTGAATTCATTGACAGGTTAATAGCTTTCTAAAAGCAGGAGTAGCTAAATTTCACACATTCAGATCTGAGGCCTTATAGACTACAGATGATCCAAGCTGTTCTAAAAAAGATATTTTGGTGGTACTCAAATCATTTCATAGCTGCTACATGATAAAGGTTCATCAAAAGTCATCTCGTGCTAATAATCTCTGGATGCAAACATTATTTTTTTCCAGGGCACAGCATGACACAAATTGTATTTCTAGTACTTCCTCCATTTCAAAATGTAGGGCGTATTAGAATTTTGTATGTTAAGTGCGCAAAAGATACATTAATAGATTCATATTCCACAGGCTTTTTAGTAAGATATTGGTTTGCAGTAATTGATAACATATTGTATAGGAAATTAGTGGTGAAAGTATACCTCAGGAGACTTTCTCAGATCATAATACACGAAAGAAATAGAGGTAGTATATCCGGGGTGTTCCCATGAGTTGGCTAAGTTTTGCCATAAACTAAACAAGAATAGTCCGTGGAACATGTCCGTCTAGCGTGGAAATGAGAATCCACGAATTAAATTGTAAGCAAGACATCGGATGTAGTGATACCCTGAATAAGAGTGCCGATCCTTAGTTGGCCCGTGATCCTATAATCTAGCCGCACTTAAGTTAAATCCCACTAAGCCGAACCTACTCACTATCTAGCCCATGAGGTAGACTGACCTGAGTCGCCAACGACGAGCACGCGCACCTGGCCGCAGGGCGGCCCGCCGCTGAGGTCCCGTCCGTTGCCGCCCCCAGTCCCGCCGCCGTCCTTCCAGAACATCATCTCCTCTTCCCTCGTCTTCCACCTCCTCCTTACCCCAATCAAGCAGCGGTAGAAATCAGCAACTAGATCAACGGATCCGGAGGCGGAGGCGCCGGCGGAGGCGTCCCCGGCCGCATACGGGAGGTGGGGTGGGAAGGGATCCGAGAGGGTGAGTAGCAGCAACAGCAGAGTGAGGGTTGTTTTCCCGTGGGACGGGAGGATCTGCGGGTTTGCGGCCGCCGGGGAGTTGGTTGGTTGGTCGGCTGCCGTATAGTGCGACGGTGCGAGTCCCTTGCGCTGCTGTAGCTCGGCGGCCGCCCAATCGGCGATGGAGGTAGAGATGCAGCCAGACTCCCTGCCGACCCGAAACTTTTTTAAACAATTTCAAGATTTTTAAAATCTTATATAAAATATTTTTAATTAATACTCAATCCGTTCTGAAATATAAGTCATTCTAACTTTCTTGAAGAGTCAAAGCATCTCAATTTTGACCAAAAGCATTGAGATAATTGCAAAGATTATGACATCAAATAAGTGTACTGTAGAAATATAATTAATGAAAAATCTAATGACACTATTTGATATCATAAACGTTATTATTTTATTATATAAACTTGATCAAACTTAAAATGCTTTGCCTCTTCAAGAAAATTAGAGTGACTTATAATTTATGATAGAGAGAGTAGTTTACTAATAACCCCTTTTAGTTTTTTAACTAACCCTTCTAGCTGCACGAATCTACCATTTTCATTGTTGTATACCAAATTTGTTAGGCAGAGCTTCCACGTCATTCCTTCTGTATGGTTGTCCGATCTGCCACGTGCAACGATCCTCCATCGATCATCATCGGCTCCAACCTTCCAGAAGCCTCGCGTGAGCTCCATGGCCACGCTCCGCAGCAAGGCCTTCCATGGTGTGCGCCCACCTTGTTGCGCCAAGCCGTCTAGCATGGCAGGGGCTTATATAGGACCGTGTCAATCTTCGCTCTCCTATCTCCTCACGTCCTCTTCTCATCACGCCCGCCATCGTTACCCATTAATTTTTAGGCACGTCATGCCTAAATGGGGGCCCAATTCTGGTTGGGAAACACTTGTCACACTCAAGCGAGTAAGATATACCCTCCCCTAGGATTCAATGTTTTTGAATTTCATATCAATGGAACAAAGAATAGGTGCATCATAGTTTTTCTTGCGGTAATACCTCATAGGCTCTGCCCATGGTATATACATGTACAATTAGTTGCATTTAAATTATGTGCTTAGTTTGTGTTGGACTTGTATTTGTAAGTATGGTAGCATAGGTATGGTAGTATAGCTGCTTTCAACTACCACCTCAAGATAACTGCAATCGTTTTTTGTAGATGGATTGGTAGTTCATTTGTTTCATGGAGTAGTGAAACAAAACAAGGAGTTTGAAAACATGATGGATAAAGTACAATTGTTGATAGGTTGCCTAGCTTAGTAAGCTCATATTACGTCATTGTCATGTTAGGGAAAAGTTTGATGGTGATATGACAATGAAAGGAAGTTTTGATTGTGGGAATAGTAAGCCACATTATGTGTTGATGAGCTTATCAACCAAGACAAATTGGGAGCACTACAAAAGGTTGCGAAAGGACGCCCACTGGCCGAATTTAGCCACCTCGTGCGCTTAGTTATGTCATGAATTGGGATGAGGAATTGCTTTTTAGAATAAAAGAGAATGAAAGGCATTAGACGTAAAAAAAATAGAGACAATTGAATAGTGTTGAGAGACTGCAAGATAAATAGAGGAAATGATGAGGGCCTTAGTGCAAAGTGTTTGTCCTATACAATTTCTCCTTTTCAATAACCCTTTTAATCAGCTGAAACTCATAAAAATCATATAAGAAAAACCCTAAAATAGCAAACTAAATCTTTTTGGCCTCCTCATAAGTAGATGTACTAAGTAGAGGTGGAAAATCACATGTTTAATGCTCTATGTTTTCTATTGATTTAAATATTTATTTTTCCTTGATAATTTTGTGTAGGATGTTTCTGATAGGTAAAAATCTTGAACTTATTATAGTAGGGTAGTCTTAGCATGTATAATTTATCATAAAAATTGCATACACAGTAGAGATAAAATGGAATGAGTTACCAATTAATTAATGTGTCTTTGCATGTTTTAATACATTTCAAATAGTTCAAAATATAAAAAAAATAGAAAATATGTTTTCTATGAGTATTGCTGCTATTGTTGTGCCTTAGAACAACCTAACATGACTATGGTGTTACATAAAATGTTGATTTCTCATGAGTAGCCTAATGTTCCTTAAGGGATTGCTCAAGAGTCTTGTGTCTATTGTGCAATTCCTTGAATTCCTCTTTCTTCTAGATCATGAGGGAGTAAGCCTCTTGCAATAGGTCGATGAATTCCTCCTTGGCTCATCCACACTTTCGCTCCCACTATCGCTCTAATCATATTGTACGTTTGGGCCCTTGGCCATGAAACATCACTACAAGAGAAGGGGCCATCTATGACAAACAAATTATGACAAAAAATGCTTTTCCATGCACTGTGTACCTTATATGACACCGCAATGACAAAGTAGCCGTCTTCACAGAAGGTGGGTCACTAACCACTTATAGTAACAGACATAGTACCTTGTGATAAATCCCATGACAACTGCTCTTCTGTCACTAACATATGACAGCAATATGTGTCACTTAATATCAAAACATATCAGAATATAATGAACAAGGTACCAACACGTGTATGTTGACGTGGCATATCTGACATGGCACATGACTTGGCGAGTGAAATGGCACCACTGTGATTAAAATAAATATCATAAAGATAAATTTGGCTCAATTGACCCACATGACATGGGATATTTTTTTACAAGGTAATTGGGCTTAGCCCATATAAAAACCCATATACGCCAACCTTTTTTGGCCCACTTCCTTATCAAGTCCATTATCAATGTCCATAGCCCATTCCATCAATCTTCACAATTAAAATTATTTCATAAAACCCATATTCATAGAAAATATTATCTGTAATATACATTTGCATATATCAAGTCAAATGATGACAGTATGCTCACATATTACAAAAATTCACCAACAGCCATATATTTGTATACATCAACGACCAATTTATTCACCAAAACAAGTATTGTTGCCACAAGATACAAATTAATAAAGGATGAAGCTTGCTTCAAGCTACACAATTTTTCTTTCCAATTCCCTCCTTGATATCTTTTGAACCGCACAACAATAAGAATCCATAATTGCTTATCAATTATTAGTGCAAACAAAAAATTGTTGACAATTGTTAGTGCAACCATTATGAAGTATTGCTCTAGCTAAATTAGAAAACAGTTTGATCAGATAATTGCTCCTTTCATTGATAGTTAGATACTGTAAGTGCATTCGCCCCAGATGTGGGTTTTGGATAATTAATGACAATCAAATTAGGGACTAACATATTTATCAAGTGTAATCTACAGATGTTAGTCCATTGATGGAATTGAAAAAGAACATTTGGTGAATTATAGCACCCTAATTTTTGATGGATAAAAGGCGCTTCGACTCAAGGGCTTCTACTCCGTTTATTTTGTTTTGAGTCATAGGCAACGCCGCACTATCAAGAGGGATATAAATTTTAGTTGGCAAAATGGGGATAAATAGTGCTCTTGTCCAGTCCTTTTAGGCTGGAGAGACGTGCACCGAAAGTTCCGGTGTGCATCACCAGAAGTTCTGGTAGCTGGCGCTCGCGTGCGCCCGCGTTCGAGAAAATTGTTCCAGTCTCCGTCCAGAAGTTTCGGTGCTCACCGGAAGTTCCGGTCAGGTACCGGAAGTTCCGGTCAGTGTTGTTTTGCGCGTGCGCTCGTGTTCAAGAAAACTGTTCCGAGCTCCAACCGGAAGTTCCGGTACGGACCGGAAGTGTTGACTGACAAGCCCAACGGTCTGATCTGGTTTGACCGGAAGTTCCGATGGCCTTCACCAGAACTTCCGGTGGCTCGTCTGAGCTCGAGTATATAAGCCACTCACTTCATTTCTAACCGTTGTCCGAGCTTTGCACATTCATTTCTGCTCTCCCAACTCTCTCCAAGCTGTGACTCACCCACTCTCTCTCCCCCTTTGCCTCCAAGCTTCAATCTTCGATTGTTTGAGCTAGGGACGTGAGATTTGAGAGCGGGAGCATCGATCTTCGAGTTGAGCACTTGGATTCCCCGTTTTGCCGGCTTGATTTGTGTTTGTTTCTCTTGGGTTCTTGGAACCCTAGCTGGCTAGGCATTCTTCGTGGTTGCCCGTGTTGATTCATTTGTGAGGGCACCCCGAAGTGTTTGTATCACTCTTTGATCCTTAGTGGAAATCTCAAGCTAGCCTTCGTGGTTGCTTGAGGGAGAAGACCTTAGTGGTCGGACCTTCGTGGTCACCTCAACAATGAGGAAGTAGGAACTCCTTAGTGAGGATTGCTGAACCTCGGTAAAAATAGCTTGTCTTACTATGGCGGTAGCATCGACTACCCTTTGTTCTTGTGTTCTTGTTGTTCTTCCTCTCTACCCCCAACTTCTTAGGTGGGAGGTCTCGATCTACGGTTTGGTGTGGTGCCAAGCCTTGAGGAGGTCAATATTATCATCAACAACCTCTAGGAGGGTGTGGTAACACTTGGATCTGAAATCCCAACTTGATTCACTTTGATTTCGTAGCTCATTTAGGGCACCAGAAGTTCTGAAAGTCTGCACCGAAAGTTCTGGTCCCCCTGACCGGAACTTCCGATCCAGACCACCGGAACTTCCGGTCTGGTATTTAACTTCCGCAAATTCAAGTTTGTGAATTTTAGGTTTTGCAAAAAGGCCTATTCACCCCCCCTCTAGGCCAATTAGGTCCTTTCAATTGGTATCAGAGCCTTGGTCCCTCGAATAAACGCTTCACCGCGTGAGGAGTAACATTGGCCAAGATGGATCCCAAAGTACAAAAGCAAATTGTTGATCAAATCGCAGCTCAAATCACCGCATCCCTGCAGCTGCAACAACAAGAGCAAATGACCAAGATGCAAGAGCAACTAGATAAGATGCAATAACTTCTAGACAAGAAAAATCAAGAATCATCAAGTGATGGTGGTGATGCAAACAAGACACCGAAGAGTTACAATAGAACCAGTTTTGATTATGGTGGGTCAAGCAAGAACAACAATCCTACCTTGCCCATGATCAATCCCAGAAAGCCACCTCCATTTGATGGTACAAGGTACACCGATTGGGCTCATAGGATGAAATTGCATCTTATAGCCGCAAGATGTTGGGAAGTAGTGGATATTGGTGTCAATCCACCTCAAGATCCTAATGATTGGTCACCCGAAGATGAAAGAGATTTTCACCTCAATGCAATGGCCGCTACCTTGATTTTGCAATGCCTCACTCCGGAAGACAACAACAAGGTTAATGGAATGGTCAATGCAAAGTAAATTTGGGACACCTTGAAAGTATCATTTGAAGGAGACAAGAGTGTAAGAATTGGAAACATTGAGCTCTTGCAAGGAAAGATTGAGAACTTTACCATGATTGAAGGAGAAACTACCCAAGCAATATTTGATAGGTTCATGACCTTAATCAACAAAATTAGAGCACTTGGGGAAACAAGATGGGATGACAACTCCGCCGCAAAGAAGATATATAGAGTGTATAGACAAAACAACAACATGCTTGCATCCGTCATAATGGAGAGAGACAACTACACCACAATGACACCACAAGAGATGTTAGCCAAGTTAATGCATCATGAGGTACTTGATGATGAAGCCAAGGAAGCAAGTGTGCTAAAGAAGAGTATTGCCCTCACGGCATCACATGGAAGTGAGTCAAGTCATTGCAACAAAGGGTGTTGTGAGCATAGGCATAACAATGATGATGATGACCTTGACGAAAAGCAAGCTTTGCTAGTGGGAAATTACAAAAAGTATTTGAGAATGAAGAAAGAAACGATGATGAGATATGGAGGGAACAAGCCATATAAGAAGAGGTTTTGCTATGAGTGTGGTGACACCGGCCATCTTGCGGCCGATTGTCCTAATAATGTGAAGAAGTCAAGATATAACAAGCAAGATGACAAGAAGTACAAGGACAAGAAGAGAGGTGAAGCACATCTAGGTCAAGAATGGCAATCGGATAGTGATAGTGATGATGACAATGACAATGAGAAGAAGAGTGTGGCCGTAATTGCTATACAAGAAACTTCTTCCTCAACAAAGGTCTTCATCGACAAGGCTTCATCAACATCTCTCTTCACCAATACTTCTTCATCACCTAGACTCTTCACCAACCTCTCTAACGATGACTATGATACTCCTTGCCTAATGGCATTAGGAGATAAGGTACAACTTGATCCCCCTACACATACCACTAGTGAATATGATAGTGATGATGAAAATGATGAAAACTATGCTTATAATCTCATCAAAAGATATGGTAACGCTGCTGCAACTAAAATCTTGAAGCTAATATATGCCAAAGATAAGCTTGAGTCATGCATTGAGTCACAAGGGGAATTGCTCCTAGAGGAAAGGGAGAAAACTCAAGGACTTGAGGCATGTCTCTCCAAGGAGAAGAAGAAGGTTGAGAAGTCGAGTGTAGAATTATCTTTAGCCAAGGATGCTAATGAGCGCTTGGCTAAGGAACATTCTTCACTCAATGACTCTTTGGCAAGTCTAAAGAATGATCATAGTTTGGCTCAAGAAAGCCTTACAAGCTTGAAAAATAAATTTCATGAGCTTGAACTAAACTATGACAAACTTTGGACTAGCACTTCTACCATTTCCAAGGATGCCAAAGCTACAACTAGTAAAGGTTGTGAAAGATGCTCTAATATTGATATACATGCTTGTGCTACTAACCTTGATGAGCTAGCCAAGAAAGATAAGGATATCCAAAGGTTGAACACAATTGTCAAGAATGGTTGCAAGTGCAAGGATAAGCAACCGGTAAATGTGTTCAAGGCATCAGGGCACCCCATGATTAAGGATGGCATTGGCTACAATAGGTATGATGGCAAAGCCAATGGAAGAAAAATGATTAATGGAGTGGCTTGTGTGAAGTTCAACAAGAGTGTGCCACTTGTTGACCTTATCAACAAGGTGAACAATATTGTCACACCTACAACTCCACTTGTCAACAACAAGAACAACAAGAAGAAGCAAGTGGAGGTGCCCAAGCAACAAGTGCCTATTTCACGTAATCACATTTGTGATTATATGTGTTGTTGGGACAAGGATGGCAAGATTGTTGTGAAGTATGTGGGCGCCCTCAAGAAGAGACAAATCTTGAGGAGTGTTTGGGTGCCCAAGTCTTATGTTGCTAACCCCCTAGGTCCCATCTCGGGACCTAAACCAAAAGCTTAATCTTGTTTTGTAGGAATATTCCTCCGACGGGCCAAAATGGGTGCTTGATAGTGGATGCACCAATCATATAACCGAAGAGAAGAACATGTTCACCTCCTTTCAACCAAATTAAGTTGCATGTGAAAGGATTGTCTTTGGTGACAATAGTAAAGGAGACATTCTCGGTTTGGGTAAAATTGTTATCTCAAATGATAATTCTATTTCTAATGTATTACTTGTGGATTCGTTGGGATACAATTTGTTGTCCGTCTCACAACTTTGTGAGAAGGGTTACAGTTGTCTCTTTACGGATAAGGGTGTGGAAGTCTCTAGAAGATCGGATTCCTCTATTGCTTTTACGAGTCAATTAAAGGGAAAGCTCTACCTAGTTGATTTCTCATCTAGTAGAGTAGGGTCCGAACCTTGTTTAGTGGCAAAATCTAGCATGGGCTGGTTATGGCATCGCCGACTAGCGCATGTTGGCATGAGAAACTTGGCCGATCTTCAAAGAGGCGAACACATCCTTGGACTAACAAATGTTTCTTTTGAGAAAGATAGAATTTGCAGTGCATGTCAAGTGGGTAAGCAAGTTGGAGCTAAACATCCCGCTAAGAACATCGTCACTACAACAAGGGCGCTTGAGTTACTTCACATGGACCTATTCGGACCCAATGCTTATATAAGCATTGGAGGTAACAAATATGGTTTTGTAATTGTTGACGATTTTTCTCGCTTCACTTGGGTGTTCTTTTTGAAAGATAAAAGTGAAACCCAAGGGATCTTCAAGAAGTTTGAAAGAAGAGCTCAAAATGAGTTTGAAGTGAAGATCAAGAAAGTGAGAAGTGACAACGGGACGGAGTTTAGGAACACCAATATTGAAGCATTCCTTGATGAAGAAGGCATCAAGCATGAGTTTTCGGTTCCATACACTCCACAACAAAATGGTGTTGTGGAGAGGAAGAACCGAACACTCATTGAAGCCGCAAGAGCAATGTTGGATGAGTACAAGATTTTGGAGAAAGATTATTGGGTGGAAGCGGTTAACACGGCATGTCATGCCATCAACCGCTTGTACCTCCACAAGATAAGGAACAAGACCGCCTACGAGCTTCTAACCGGTAAAAAGCCTAAGGTGGATTACTTTAGAGTTTTTGGATGCAAGTGTTTCATACTTAATAAGAAATCCAAAAGCTCTAAGTTTGCACCAAAGGTTAATGAGGGGTTCTTACTTGGTTATGCTACTAACGAACATGGCTATCGTGTTTTCAATGAGGCCACCGACCAAATTGAAATAGCGGTAGACGTGACTTTTGATGAAAGCGACGGCTCTCAAAAGGAGCAAGTCAATACTGAAATTTTAGGTAAAGAAGAACCATCTCATCAAGTGATCAAGAAGCTTGCTACCGGTGAAGTGAAACCCGTTGAAGATGAAGATGATGATGTGCATGTGCAAATTCTTCTTGATCCAAACATGCATCATGGGTCAACCAATGCCCATGGTGATGCTTCCATCTCAAGAAGGGGTCATGAATCAAGAGAACAAGCTAGTCAAGATCCACCACAAGCTCAAGGAGACAACCAAGGTGGTGATCAAGACAATCAAGATCTTGATCCTCCAATCAATCAAGACAATGAAGATGAAGATGATGGTCCAATCCAAACAAGAACAATCATCCCTCACCCAAGAGTTCATCAATCCATTCAACGGGACCATCCCGTTGATAGCATATTGGGAGACATACAACGAGGGGTGGAGGATGCTTTGAAGGACCCAGATTGGATGATGGCCATGCAAGAGGAGTTGAACAACTTCACTAGGAATAAAGTCTGGTCCTTGGTGGAAAGGCCCAAGCAAAATGTGATAGGTACCAAGTGGGTCTTCCGTAACAAAGAAGATGAGTATAGCATGGTCACAAGGAACAAGGCACGGTTGGTAGCCAAAGGTTTTACTCAAATCGAAGGTTTGGATTTTGGGGAGACCTATGCACCTATAGCTAGGCTTGAATCTATTCGCATATTACTTTCCTTTGCTGCTCACCATGATTTCAAGTTGTTTCAAATGGATGTGAAAAGTGCATTCCTCAATGGCCCCCTCTCCGAAACCGTGTATGTGGAGCAACCACCGGGTTTTGAAGATCCACATCATCCCCACCACGTCTACAAGCTTGACAAAGCGCTCTATGGGCTTAAGCAAGCCCCTAGAGCTTGGTATGATTGTCTCAAGGACTTCCTACTCAAACAAGGGTTTCAGATTGGGAAGGCCGATCCTACTTTATTTACTCGCAAAGTCAATAATGATATCTTTATTTGCCAAATATATGTCGATGACATTATATTTGGTAGTACTAATGCTGATTTTTGTGAGCAATTTAGTAGGATCATGACAAAAAGGTTTGAGATGTCCATGATGGGGGAGTTGACATACTTTCTTGGATTTCAAATCAAGCAACTCAAGGATGGCACGTTCATAAGTCAAACCAAGTACACCATCGACATGCTAAAGAAGTTTGACATGGACAAGGCCAAACCCATTAAGACCCCAATGCCCACAACCGGACATCTTGACCTTGATGGAGACGGTAAGGCCGTAGATCAAAAGGTATATCAATCCATGATTGGATCCTTGCTTTACCTTTGTGCATCTAGGCCCGCTATTATGCTTAGTGTGTGCATGTGTGCAAGATTTCAAGCCAATCCGAAAGAATGTCATCTCATGGCTGTTAAGAGAATTTTTTGGTATCTTGTGCTCACTCCTAGTCTTGGCTTGTGGTATCCTAAGGGCTCCACTTTCACTCTACTTGGCTATTCCGATTCGGATTATGCCGGTTGCAGGGTTGAGCGAAAGAGTATATCCGAGACATGCCAATTTCTTGGTAGGTCTTTGGTGTCATGGAGTTCTAAAAAGAAAAACTCTATTGCCTTGTCCACCGCTGAGGCCGAGTATGTGGCGGCCGTCGCTTGCTGTGCCCAACTGCTTTGGATGAAGCAAACCTTGAGAGACTTTGGTTGTGAGCAAAGTAAGATTCCT
Source organism: Saccharum hybrid cultivar R570 (assembly GCA_038087645.1). Lineage (NCBI taxonomy): Eukaryota > Viridiplantae > Streptophyta > Magnoliopsida > Poales > Poaceae > Saccharum > Saccharum hybrid cultivar. The sequence continues at coordinate 25,820,156 of JAQSUU010000066.1, read as the reverse complement.
CTCTTATGTGACAATGAGGGAGCAATCAAGCTAGCTGACAATCCCATAAACCACTCAAGAACAAAGCACATAGACATTCGCCATCACTTCTTGAGAGACCACCAAGCCAAAGGAGATATCGATGTGCAACATGTGAGAACCGAATTTCAGCTAGCTGATATCTTCACAAAGCCTCTAGATGAGTCAAGATTTTGTGCTTTGAGGCATGAGCTAAATATCGTTGATTCTCGTAACGTGGCTTGACATCTTGTGCACACTTTTATGATTTAGAATTGGATAAAATTCTTGTAAAAAGTTGTGTGAAACTTTCAAAACCTATTTTTCACAGCTCCAATGTGTCCATAGTTATGTATTGATTTCATGAAATCTGGACATATTTGAGTTGGTTTGAGTATATCATATTGTTCACCACTTTTAGGACTGTTTCTCGCTGGTTTGTGGCATGGGTGGTATTGATCCCACCTATGTGCTCAACAATTTGCTCCGTGCTACTATTGATACCACATATGGAGCCTACTCTTTTTGGCACTTGATGCCAAAGGGGGAGAAATGTTAGGCTTTTATCTCGTGTGGTGAACCATGTGGTAAACTTGAACTATGTCTGTGTGATGGTTGAGTGTAGGCTAAAACCTTTATGCTTATTGTCTATCTCGCTTGTTTAGCCTTTTGTGTTGATGCTTATGGTGATTGTTTATTTGAGAATGGTTATGTTAAGTTTAAGTCCTTTTTCTTTCTTGCATAACCATTCAAGTTCTTTTGATTTATTCTTGTGATATAACTTGTCATATGCATCACCGTTTTATTGTTTCACACACACTTAGGCACCCCACGAATTGCAAAATTTAGGGGGAGCTTATTCTTAATGTATGCAATCTTGACTTAAATCAAGACTTGAAATTTCAAATCCTATGCATACATTAAGGGGGAGCTCAACTTGAATTTTGGAATTCAAAAGCTTCAATTCTTTCGATCTATTGTAAGCCTAAATTGGTTGTCATCAATTACCAAAAAGGGGGAGTTTGTAAGTGCATTCGCCCCGATGTGGGTTTTGGATAATTAATGACAATCAAATTAGGGACTAACATATTTATCAAGTGTAATCTACAGGTGTTAGTCCATTGATGGAATTGAAAAAGAACATTTGGTGAATTATAGCACCCTAATTTTTGATGGACAAAAGACGCTTCGACTCAAGGGCTTCTACTCCGTTTATTTTGTTTTGAGTCGTAGGCAACGCCGCACTATCAAGAGGGATACAAATTTTAGTTGGCAAAATGGAGATAAATAGTGCTCTTGTCAAGTCCTTTTAGGCTAGAGAGACGTGCACCGGAAGTTCCGGTGTGCATCACCGGAAGTTCTGGTAGCTGGCGCTCGCGTGCGCCCGCGTTCGAGAAAACTGTTCCGGTCTCTGTCCGGAAGTTCCGGTGCTCACCGGAAGTTCCGGTCAGGTACCGGAAGTTCCGGTCAGTGCTGTTTTGCGCGTGCGCTCGCGTTTGAGAAAACTGTTCCGGGCTCTGACCGGAAGTTCCGGTACGGACCGGAAGTGTTGACTGACAAGCCCAACGGTCTGATCTGGTTTGACCGGAAGTTCCGGTGGCCTTCACCAGAACTTCTGGTGGCTCGTCCGAGCTCGAGTATATAAGCCACTCACTTCATTTCTAACCGTTGCCCGAGCTTTGCACATTCATTTCTGCTCTCCCAACTCTCTCCAAGCTATGACTCACCCACTCTCTCTCTCCCTTTGCCTCCAAGCTTAATCTTTGATTGTTTAAGCTAGGGACGTGAGATTTGAGAGCGGGAGCATCGATCTTCAACTTGAGCACTTGGATTCCCCGTTTTGCTGGCTTGATTTGTGTTTGTTTCTCTTGGGTTCTTGGAACCCTAGCCGGATAGGCGTTCTTCATGGTTGCCCGTGTTGATTCATTTGTGAGGGCACCCCGAAGTGTTTTATCACTCTTCGATCCTTAGTGGAAATCTCAAGCTAGCCTTCGTGGTTGCTTGAGGGAGGAGACCTTAGTGGTCGGACCTTCGTGGTCACCTCAACAATGAGGAAGTAGGAACTCCTTAGTGGAGATTGCCGAACCTCGGTAAAAATAGCTTGTCTTGCTGTGGCGGTAGCATCGACTACCCTTTGTTCTTGTGTTCTTGTTGTTCTTCCTCTCTACCCCCAACTTCCTAGGTGGGAGGTCCCGATCTATGGTTTGGTGTGGTGCCAAGCCTTGAGGAGGTCAACATTATCATCAACAACCTCTAGGAGGGTGTGGTAACACTTGGATCTGAAATCCCAACTCGATTCACTTTGATTTCGTAGCTCATTTAGGGCACCAGAAGTTCTGAAAGTCTGCACCGGAAGTTCTGGTCCCCCTGACCGGAACTTCCGATCCAGACCACCGGAACTTCCGGTCTGGTATTTAACTTCCACAAATTCGAGTTTGTGAATTTCAGGTTTTGCAAAAAGGCCTATTCACCCCCCCTCTAGGCCAATTAGGTCCTTTCAGATACATTATAAATTATGATAAACAAAACTGAACACCCATCCTAGATTAAATAAATAAAACAATAGAACAGTCATCTAAACAAGTGCAACTAATATTAAATTATGATAAACATAACTAAACACTAGATGCAACCTCCTATCAAAAACCGGTTTTGTGAACATATCCTTAAGTTTAAACATATGCTGTGAACTTGTTTTTGAAAACTGAATGGGCAACAAATAGTGAAGAATAATCTGAAGACAGAATGCTACATTTTAATAAGATGGTATGCCCTCATTTCTAGTAATGAAACTGTGAGCACCATTTTAGTAAGTAATAATTGATGATGACTAACAACTTTTACCTTAGTGAGCTTCTTGAAACTATTTCAAGTATCTGGGAAGTTAATTCATTCAAAAAAAGAAACAAGTTTATATTAAACTAATTCAGGATGATGGCAATGGACTCATTAAGAATATACAATGGACTATAACATATATGCAACAGCAGTTGATCGGTGATTACTAACAAATTTAATTGAGCTTGTGAAGTACTTGAAACCACCTCAAGGTACTTGCAACCACCCAGAGTATCTGTGGATGTTAATTTATGTAGAAAATTAGAAAATTGCTTTACTGAAATTCTTCATGCTATATATAGATGTATATGGGAGTCAATCCAATGCAAAGAGAAACTTTGCCTAGTAGGCAGTTGCACCACAAACTCTATAATTAGGGAAGCAAAATATTCCTAAACTCTTACATAGAGATAAGAAAATATTTTAATAATCACTAGATGTAGCCAGTTTAGAAACTTTGATTTTCTGAACTCAAAGTTCAGTCTATTGAATACATGGATCTGAGCATGTTAAGAACTATTTAGAGTACATAAAACATATAATAACAAAGATATTAAAATAAAATTGCATATACGACAACAAAGACCTTTTTGAAAAAGAGGTACAACCTTATCTGAATAGGTCAATATTTGCATCGAAGTTTACAAACATATATTAACCACCTCATGAACATTTTCATAGCATCAAGTGGGGTCTCAAATGTGCAAGAGCATGTTGGAGGGGGCTGAGAAGCCACTAGGACTATATATGAGTTGTGATGAGCCACTGCCTCTGACTCAATGAACAACCAGATCATGTTGGCATTGCTACCAGCATGCCCTGACTTCGGCATGGCTCCACCTTCACGGACATTCTTTTAATAAATCCCATGCACCATTTTGACTACAAATGGAAGGTGTATGTTGAGGGCTTCTTCCCACATGGAACACATATTAAGACTATAAATAATGAAGCAATGAACTAGTATTACATAATGGTGGATCGGTGTGGGACTACAAGTGGCAGGGGACATCATCGACAGGGGTGGGATATCCTGTATCCTAACGCGCCTATTTTATAACTAGGACTAATGATGGATCGGATGGTGGAGAAGCAAGTAATTGCTGGCTAAGTGTATCCAACGTCAAAGAACATTGTCGGACCAACCATAAACCTACCAGTGATGTCTTAACGTCACTACTGGAAACCAGGACTTTGCCGAGTGCCTGAGGCTTTGGCGAGTGCTTTTTATCGAGGCACTCGGCAAAGTAATATTTTATCGAGTGTCGCACTCGGCAAAATAAAGCACTTGACAAAGCTGGCTTTGCCGCCCTGGCACTCGGCAAACCCTACACTCGGCAAAAGGTGGCTAGGCCGTCATGGCAGCCACCTGCCGTCAAATTTTGCAGAGTGCCTAACGGCCAGCACTCGGCAAATTTTTTTAAATCTCTTTTGCCGAGTGCCATCAAACAGTCACTCAGCAAAATTTATTATTTTTTTAAACAATATTTTGCCGAGTGCCAGAGGGCTGACACTCGGCAATTTTTTTTGTTTTTTTAAAAACAATTTTGCCGAGTGTCGTCACACTATCACTCGGCAAAAAAATCATTTTTTTAAAACACATTTTTGCCGAGTGCCAGGCCTCCGGCACTCGGCAAATTTTTTTTAAAACTATTTTGCCAAGTGCCTTAGTATTACACTCGGCAAAGTATACTTTTATTTTTTTAAAATCAATTTTGCCGAGTGCCCCCTGGCACCGGCACTCGGCAAAGTAATTTTTGCCGAGTGTTCCCTATGGCACTCGGCAAAATTTTTTTTTGATTTTCTGCCTGAATTTTTTGTGTAGCCGTTTGATAGTATTTAAAACTCTATTTTAAAAATTGGTGCAATTTTGACTTTTTTTAATATATTTCGTTAGTTTATTTCATTTCGTTGAATTTTTCGAAATATTTCAAATTTGAACTGCAGGTACATGAAATAATGAATTTTAGTGATTCAAAAAATGAGTCATGGTATTTGGTGTATGTCGAGGCCGTATTCAGGAGCTCACATGAAATATCGAGCATCTCGTTGACGCAATATGTCGAGTTACTTGCGGGAAAAGTGGTTTTAAATTATAAAAAATCCAAACAAAGTTCGAAAATCATGAAACTTGTTGAGGCGTCGTGTCATCGCATGTGGAGGCTGTGGTAAAAAATTAAGAAGGTTTCGAGCAAGTTGCGATGTCGGATGCCAGACATCCGACGTTGCAACTTGCTCAAAACCTTTGTTTGGATTTTTTATAATTTAAAATCACTTTTCCCGTAAGTAACTCGGCATGTTGCGTCAACGAGATGCTCGATATTTCATGTGACCTCCTGGATACGGCCTCAACATACACCAAATACCATGACTATCATTTTTTGAATCACTAAAATTCATTATTTCATGTACCTGCAGTTCAAATTTAAAATATTTCGAAAAATTCAACGAAACGAAATAAACTAACGAAATATGTTTAAAAAGTCAAAATTGCACCAATTTTTAAAATAGAGTTTTAAATAATGGGGGAAGGCAACACAAAAAAACTAGGGTCCAAAATCAAAAAAAAAATTTGCCAAGTGCCGCGGGGGGCACTCGGCAAAATGGTCTTTGCAAAGTGCCGTCCCCTGGGGCACTCGGCAAACGTTTTATAAAAAAAAGGAAAATCCTATCTAAAGCCCACTAGCCCAACCGCCCCTCCTAACCCTAACCCCGCCCGACCCCAGCGCCCCCGCGCCCGCGCCCGCGCCCCCGTCACGACCCCGGTCGTCGCCCACGCCCGCGACCTTGGCCCCCGCGCCCGTTGGACGCGCCCGCGACCCCGGCCGCCGCCCACGGGCCGCGCCCCGCTGGCCGTGCCTACGACCGCGCCCCCGGCCCGGCCGCGCTCGCGTCCGCCGGCCCCATCCGTGCCCTCAGCCGCCCCGCGCCGCCCCCGGCCACGCCCTTGCTGCCTGTGACGAAGGAAGAAGGAAGAAGGAAGAAGAGAAGGGGGAAGAAGGAAGAGGAAGAGGGAAGAGGAGGAAGAGGGAGGAAGAAGAAAGAGGAAGGAGGTGGAGGGGGAAGGAGAAGGGGGAAGGAGGAAGAAGAAAGAGGAGGAAGAAGGAGGAGGTTCCCCGGCCATTGCCTCGTGTCGTTCGTCGTGTTCGCCGCCGTCTTCTCCGTGTGGCATCCCTGTCGACACACGTGTTACGACTAGGTATATCACCCCTTCTCCGGTTGTCGGCTCGTGTTGTTCTGGTTATCGGCCTTCGTGCCGTTGTGACTGTCGGCCTTCATGCCGTTGTGATTGTCGGCCTTCGTGCCATTATGAATGTCGACCTTCATGCCATTCTTTTTTGCAGGTTTTTGAAACCTTCTCGTGCAGGGGAGATTCTGCCAAAATTTTTAACTTATAGTTTTATGTTTCTTCTTTTGTAGAGACGAGCCCATCAGAGGTGACCCAGAGGACCCTGATCGTGTTCGTCGGCGTCGTGGGTCTACCTGCATTATGTCGCCTCGCCACTACGTCAACTCGCCACTGCCCCGCTAGCCTAACTTCACCGGCCCCCTAGGTATAACCCCTCTCTCCGTATCATGGTCTTAGGTCACGTATCCCAGTTAGGCATCTCCCGTCTAAAAGAGATAAGGTTGGAGGTATGCAGGTCTTTACATATCTGTGACCGTATCTGTTTCAGATTATCCATGTTTTTTGAACAGCCCGCGGATACGTAGATGGGTTAGTTTCCATGGTCCGCTTCGGTCCTAGACGGTGTTTCGGCATCACCCCTGTTATTCTCCGGATACACATTCTCCCTTGCAGGACGTATATTGGGAGAACAACGGGGAGGTGCTGCCGAAATTTCATCTCGAATAGGAGCGGAGCATGGAAACTAACCTCATCTAAGGATCCGCGGGTGGGATTAGGACCTATCCTCACCTATTAGAGAGTAGGGACACCGCGTAGATGCAATTGTCTGGTCACTCATGTCTGCTGATGTCACACCCAGTTTTCTAAAGAACAAAACCAGGCTAATCATATATGTGCCCAGAAAGTCCACACATATGTCAGAATGAAAAAGTATCAGAAACAATGTTATTCTATAACGTATACATAGCTATATTAACACTTACATCAGAGTATCGCGGAACGATGACTAAACTTCATGCTCCATTCTTCTTAGGGACGGCTGACTGGGGGCTCCGTATGCCAAACACTTCTAAAAGACTTCTGGAAACTCCACTACACATTCATCCTTCTTCTAAGCAGCACCTCACTACACACTGAGGTGTGGAGGAAATAGCAAGAGTGAGTCCATGTCAAACTCAACAAGTATAACACAGGGTTCATGAGAACCATATAAAGCCATTCAAAAGTTCGTTTAATAAGTTAGGGCCATTAGATTCACTCGGCAGGAAGATGTAGGAACCCCTTTTCAAATGGCACAATTCCTTCTCGGCTATACTCATAGACTAGAGGCTGTCCTACACCCAACGTGTCAAGCCATTCTTACGCCAATTAAGGTAACCACTAACAAGCTAGAAAAGATCTCTTGAACACTAGAGCCAGAGCTATATAGCCCTCACTATACTGTATGTTCCGGTTATCACTTACAGATAAGTCCTTATGGAGAGAAACCAGAGCAACAATATAACCCCTTGCTCTAGCCCCCTTTCAACAGTAATAAAATCATCTTAATGGTTGATTGCTTAATCCATTAATCAAATTACAAGATCATTGTTCATAATTAAGCACTAGCAATAGCTATCCAAATGCACAACCCATAGGTGACAAGAAAACATGATATCAATAGCTAAGTTATAATCTCTATGGTTGTCAAGGAGGACACATGCATATGTATGATAATTTCAGTGAATAAGACAATAAGGATGGCCACATGTTATACTTGCTTTGATCAAAGCTTCCCTATTGATACTGCTAGTCTAGCTCAAAATAATACTCCTGATCGTCAAGAAACTGTTCACCGTCTATACTCGATCATCAAGCATCAACACACAATCATCCGAGCAATCATACACGAACCAAACAAAGAGACATAATTAAAACAGTACATCAACAGTAGCAAAACAGTATAAAAACTTTGTAAAACTCTTCTACACGTTACTACGCTCACACAGACGTAAAAATCACGAAATTCGGATTTAAAACGTGAAAGTTATGAATTTTCTAAGATTTCCTATAGATAAATAATTATTTTAATATAAACTCGAAAATTAAATTTTCCAAACCTACTATACAGCTACACTAACATGTAGAGCTCGTAAATACAAATCTAACGCAACTTGAACGACTCAAATCGGACTTAAAACAAATAAACAGCGGAGGAAAAATGATGGATGATAAAACTGTAAATACCGTCATCTTCTACCTTGGGTTGAACGAGCTCGTGGCCTCCATGGCCGCTGTTGCTGCTGTGCTTCACGGGGAAGGGAGGGCTCGGCCAGGATGAGCTGCCGGCTGGGGGTGTAGGGGCGGTGGCGCCGGGCCCTAAGCGAGGAGGAGCACAACCATGACCGAAGATGATGAACAAGAAGCTCTCCATGGTATTTCTCGCCGGAAGAGAGAGATTTTAGGGAATCGATGAATGAATGACGGATTCATGAAACGAAAGACGTGACGGTGTAGAGGACGACGAGACAAACCTCGGAGTGGAAGTGGAATTCGCCGGAGATGTTCGAGGTGGCCGGAAAAGCTCGCCGAACCTTCGTCGAAAGTTCACCGGAACGCAAGCGGTAGATGAAGAACTTCGGCGAGAGGTGGAGAGAGCTACGAGCGGTGGCTCACGATAAGGGTTGTACTTCTGAAACCAGGGCGTTGAGGGCTACGCCGGCATATATATAGTTGTAGGGTTTGGAAACTTTTCGGATTTTCTTAATTTCGGGATTATTTTAATTCCGCGAATAAAAATGATTCCAGAAAATCTAAAATTACCTTTTTGACCGTAAAAAATAGCCCGGAGCTCAGAAAAATCGCGGGAAAAATCCTGTAGACTCTTGGGGAGATAAGGAACTCAATTAAATAGGTTTAGCCTCATAAAAAGATTGATGAAGAGATCAAGGAAAAAGATTAAGCTCACAAAAATTGAAAATTTAAATCCAGAAAATACCAAAAAGTTTTCCGGTGAGAAGTAAACGTCGTCCTATGGTATTTTGAAAATAATAGCACTCACCAACACCAAAGACAAGCATCAAACAAACACCACATTATCAAATTGATATGAAAATTTTTAAAACCATAATTTTCTATATTTAAATTAGCAGCAACTTAACTTATCTAATAAATTTATTCAAATATTGAAATTATTTATTTTATTTAGTGTTTTCTAAGCACAACCCAAAATTGAAAATTTTGGGGTGTGACAATTCTACCCCACTTAACAGGAATCTCGTCCCGAGATTTGGAGAGACTAGGGAGAAAGATAAAATTGGTCTGCAAGTCTTCACTCTTTCCTGGTCGACTCTTATCCAATGATGATGATGCCACAAGCTTAAAACCAACTTTATAAATGTCTCTTTTAGACCCTTACAATCCTTGTAGACGGTTCCAACAGGTTACCACCCTGAGAAAAGATATATGTGCTTGATAATGACTTTGCAACCATGTAGATAGGTGATGCTTCTAGGTGACGAAATTAGAACGTATAAAACCTTCATCTTGTATCGTCTTTAGTTCAGCAAACCCCCTTAAGAAGAGATCAACTAGAGAACACCAAAGGATAGCTTGCATTTGTTTCTGAGTGATAACTACCATCATGTCCTTCTACCATCTCAAAGAGATTCATGAGCATATGCAAGAACAAGTAACCTGCATTTCCTTGCGAGCAGAAAAATAGCAGTGCAGAGATATAGTTATAACTCGAGTTCTATGAATGCTATGATGTTATAGCTTATACCATTGGAAAGCTTATCAAATTTACAACAACTTTCTTATAGAACACTTCTCCAGATTCTACAGCTAAGGTAGTCGAAAACTGTGCACAACAGAAACTATTCTTGGTTGCTGACAGCACAAATGCGTCGCCTTGTGATTTTCATAACTCCCAAACCATAATAGCTATCAGGGTGGTTCTTATGGTCAGAGAAAGATATTGAAGTATACTATTATCCAGAATTTATTCATGATTTTTGGGCATCCAAAAATAGAGATATAAGCTAAGGAAGACAGACTGTTCTAAAAAGACATGATATGGTAGGAACAAGATTCAGAGAGACTGGAGAAATAGATGACACTAATCTTGAAGTCTCCATGCTTCTTTGATTTGTGTTGATGAGATACAAGACATGGATCAACGATAGCCAAAAGATGACAAGAAAGATAAAGTTTGATCTTCAGTTCTTCGTGTCTCGTTGCTTGAGATTAATGATGGTAGGAGACACTACCCCACTTAACAAAGATTTTGTTCCACCTGGCAATGTCATTGAAGAAAACACTTTCTCTAAGGCTTGCTGCTATTGATAAGTCCTTCATGTGTTGATCCTCCATTAAGATGTGTTAAAGAAGGTAGCATGACAACCAAAGGTAGACAGGAACGGTGTAAGAAAAAAAATAGCAAGAATTAGGATCGATTGAAAAATTAAGTAGGATAGAAGATGACACTACCCCACTTAACATAGATCGAGCTACTCCTCAAGACTTATACCTTCCGAGCCACCTTTCAAAACACAAGAACAAAGACAACACACAAGCAACACATCAAGCAAAACAAGCACATATCACATCATCGGTACTACACGTGCTTCTTCAACAATGATGGTCATCCTAAGGGAAGAGTATGGATGATGAAAGGCCATCGAACTTTTAAACAAGGTGGGCTCAAATTTTTTTAAAACAACAAAACAAAAACCAATGGGAATAAGCAGAAATAGCTCAAAGGAAGCTATCAAGGAGAGGATACAACAAGACAAGGAAGAGAAAATAGTCAAAATCAACGAGTCAAGGGATGAAAAAATAGTTTTATGGTAAAATGAGTTTTAGAATACGTCCAGTGCTACTTGGCATACGTCCTACAGCTAACACCGCTCTGATACCACTCTGTCACACCCAGTTTTCAAAAGAACAAAACCAGGCTAATCATATGTGTGCCCAGGAAGTCTACACATATGTCAGAATAAAAAAATATCAGAAACAATGTTATTATATAACGTATACATAGCTATATTAACACTTACATCAGAGTATCGTGGAACGGTGACTAAACTTCAGGCTCCATTCTTATTAGGGATGGCTGACTGGGGCCTCCGTATGCCAAACACTTCTGAAAAACTTCTAGAAACTCCACTACACATTCATCCTTCTTCTAAGCAGCACCTCACTACACACTGAGGTGTCGAGGAAATAGCAAGAGTGAGTCAATGTCAAACTCAACAAGTATAACACAGGGTTCATGAGGCTAAAAAAGGCTAGACACTGTTTAACTGCGTTTAGCTTTTAATCATCACATAATTAGCAATTTAGTAGCATCAAGATAATCTAATTTCCATTAATGAACCAATGATTAATTGTAATAAGGATAATGAATAGCATTAACATGAGTATAATAATAACAACAGTAATTAAGCATGATATAACAATGGTGATCAGCTATCTGTAGATGTTTCAAGACTGCCCGTATCCGTGGGCATGGCTAGTATACTAGTTTATTAAACTCTGCGCAGAGGTGTACACTTTCACTGTGAGTCATAATTTCCAAATGTGTGGGGAGATCAAACCCAAACACCAGAGAACCATATAAAGTCATTCAAAAGTTCATCTAACAAGTTAGAGCCATTAGATTCACTCGGCAGGAAGATGTAGGAACCCCTTTTCAAATGGCACAATTCTTTCTCGGCTATACTCATAGACTAGAGGCTGTCCTACACCCAACGTGTCAAGCCATTCTTACGCCAATTAAGGTAACCACTAACAAGCTAGAAAAGGTCTCTTGAACAACTAGAGCCAAAGCCATATAACCCTCACAGCTGTACTGTATGTCCCGGTTATCACTTACAGATAAGTCCTTATGGAGAGAAACCAGAACAACAATATAACCCCTTGCTCTAGCCCCCTTTCAACAGTAATAAAATCATCTTAATGGTTGATTGCTTAATCCATTAATCAAATTACAAGATCATTGTTCATAATTAAGCACTAGCAATAGCTATCCAAATGTACAACCCATAGGTGACAAGAAAACAAAATATCAATAGCTAAGTTATAATCTCTATGGTTGTCAAGGAGGACACATGCATATGTATAATAATTTTAGTGAATAGGACAACAAGGATGGTCCCATGTTATACTTACCTTGATCAAAGCTTCTCTATTGATACTGCTGGTCTGGCTCAAAATAATATACTCCTGATCGTCAACAAACTGCTCACCGTCTATACTCGATCATCAAGCATCAACACACAATCATCCGAGCAATCATACACGAAGCAAACAAAGAGACATAATTAAAACAGTACACCAATAGTAGGAAAACAGTATAAAACAGTACACCAATAGTAGGAAAACAGTACACCAAAAGTTGTAAAACTCTTCTACACGTTACTACGATCACACAGACGTAAAGATCACGAAATTCGGATTTAAAACGTGAAAGTTATGAATTTTCTCAGATTTCCTATAGATAAATAATTATTTTAATATAAAGTCGAAAATTAAAATTTCCAAACCTACTGTACAGCTACACTAACATGTAGAGCTCGTAAATACGAATCTAACGCAATTTGAACGACTCAAATCGGACTTAAAACAAATAAACGGCGGAGGAAAAATGATGGATGATAAAACTGTAAATACTGTCATCTTCTACCTTGGGCTGAATGAGCTCGTGGCCTCCATGGCCGCTGCTGCTGCTGTGCTTCGCGGGGAAGGGAGGGCCTCGGCCGGGACGAGCTGCCGGCTGGGGGTGCAGGGGCGGTGGCGCCGGGCCCTAAGCGAGGAGGAGCACGGCCATGACCGAAGATGATGAACAAGAAGCTCTCCATGGTGTTTCTCGTCGAAAAAAAGAGAAAGGTTTTAGGGAATCGATGAATGAATGACGGATTCATGAAACGAAAGGCGCGGCGGTGTAGAGGACGACGAGACAAACCTCGGAGTGGAAGCGAAATTCGCCGGAGATGTCCGAGGTGGCCGGAAAAGCTCGCCGAACCTTCGTCGGAAGTTCGCCGGAACGCAAGCTGTAGATGAAGAACTTCGGCGAGAGGTGGAGGGAGCTACGAGCGGCGGCTCGCGATAAGGGTTGTACTTCTGAAACCAGGGCGTTGAGGGCTACGCCGGCATATATATAATTGTAGGGTTTGGAAACTTTTCGGATTTTCTTAATTTCGGGATTATTTTAATTCCGCGAATAAAAATAATTCCAGAAAATCTAAAATTACCTTTTTGGCCGTGAAAAATAGCCCGGAGCTCAGAAAAATCGCGGGAAAAATCCTGTAGACTCTTGGGGAGATAAGGAGCTCAACTAAATAGGTTTGGGCTCATGAAAAGATTGATGAAGAGATCAAGGAAAAAGATTAAGCTCACGAAAATTGAAAATTTAAATCCAGAAAATACCAAAAAGTTTTCTGATGAGAAGTAAACGTCGTCCTATGGTATTTTGAAAATAATAGCACTCACCAACACCAAAGACGAGCATCAAACAAACACCATATTATCAAATTAATATGAAAAAATTTAAAACCATAATTTTCTATATTTAAATTAACAGCAACTTAACTTATCTAATAAATTTATTTAAATATTGAAATTATTTATTTTATTTAGTGTTTTCTAAGCACAACCCAAAATTGAAAATTTTGGGGTGTGACAGCTGATACGTCTGTTAAAGGATGGAGGATTGTGAGTGGATGTACACGCTCCGGAGAGACGAGTACGATTTCGACCCGATGTTTATAGTCAAGGTTGAAGAGTTCTTAAAGCATGCATTTGGCGAGAGTGCTGGAGGCCAATCTCTAGTGGTTTGTCCCTGCAGCGGTTGTGACAACATGAGAAGGAAAGATAGGTTCACCATGGGTAGACATATTGTGAAGTCTGGATTTACTCCGGGCTACCACTAGTGGATCCACCATGGTAAAGCCAATCGTATCAGGGAGGAGGTGATCAGACCACGGCTCGAGGCTTTCGATGATGATGCCGGGGTACCTGACATGATGGATGACTTTCACCAAGCTCAGTTCGCTGAATGCCGTGAAAAGGAGGAGATGGAGGCTGCCGCAGATGTCTTCTACCTGATGTTGGACTCGGCACAGAGACCCCTTCATGACCGTACTAATGTTTCTCACCTGGATGCCATTGGTTGCGTAATGGGGTTGAAGGCCGAGTTGAACCTAAGTCGAGAAGGCTTCAACAAGATGGTGGCCGTGTGGAGAGATATGCTACTGGCGACACATATTATGCCGAAGAACTTGTATGAGTCAGAGAAGCTCCTTTTTGCATTGAAGATGCCCTATGACAAGATACATGTATGTCAAGCTGTTAGGTATTCCAGGGCCTTTGGTTAGCTTTTGGCTTCTAGGAAGCTAGAGCTGCTCCCATAAGCTAAACCAAAGGCACCCTGAAGCCAAGAGTACGACAGAGGAAGAATTGCGGGAATACAGGAAGGAAGACTAGAATTTGATAAGGCACCTCTTGCATATAATGACGAGGCATGCAAATATCTATTGGAGCACGTGGAAGAGATCGCACAATTGTCGACAAGTTTGCATTGACCGTGTAAATATTACAAAATAGAGATCAGTAAGAAGGAGCAAATAATGTTTGGAGTTAGAGTATCAATAAAGATATTTTGTCATATTGAAGAAACAATATGGGTCTTCTGGGACTCCTTGTTTAATTTTTACCAGAGACGCCATGTGGACTATGTAAGGACCCTCGCCAGACGATGTTAAACCGTAGTAAAAAACTAGGAATGTTAAACTGTAGTAAAAAACTAGGAGGTTAAGTTTCTAATAATCTCATGCATTGCCTTTATAGAGTATTGTAAGAAAAGTGTGATGTATAGACCATACCAGAAAACTTTCCCGATAGACCGTATGGACAACTATACCCTACATTAGCCGCCAACCAACGACCTTTTGCAGTTTCAACGTGATACATATACATATATATATATATATATATATATATATATATATATATATATATATATATATATATATATATATATATATATATATATATATATATATATATATAATGCACGAATTCAGCGGCAATGATTTTGATTGGGTATAATTTTGGATGCACACAACTCACGCACTCCACACTCACACGACACGCACACCTATAAAATTCAACGGCAATGATTTGAGCACAGGAGAAAAACTGGTCTGATCCATGGTTTTCATTTTATTTGCATTCGTCAAACAAGTTGTTGTTTTCAGCAACACATGTTAATTGTGTAAATATCTTTTTGCTTCAATGACAGCGAGTAGAGCTTCACGAGCGTGGGCTGCTAGAGTCCAAGATCAAAGGAATGCGCAAGACCAACTTGCTGGGTTCCTCATAGATGAGGTGTTTGAAGAGAAATCACAGTTTTACATTTTATATGGAGACAAAAACTAATTTGTAGTGCTTTATTTGTTATTCCAACTAAATCTTGTGTGTATATATACATTATTGATGTTTTAGGTGATATATGTAACTTGAATAATCTTGTATATCTGGTTCATTATATCTAGTGTACCTCGTGCATTATAATTCCCTGATGTGTTATATATCTGGTTTATTATAATTGTCTATTGTGTTATATCTCTAGTGTATCTAGAGCCTTATAGTACTCACTGCCGGGTTTGATATTGAGCCAATAGTGACACTCACAAATTAACCAAATTAACTGTCAGGTGTGCTCTCAAGCCGACAGTGATGTCATGAGTGTCGTTGTCGGGTTAAAGCATGATCCGACGGTGATATCTTGGCAAATGGGATATGAAAATAATAAAAGAGTGATATTGTATCCTAGCCATTCATTTTTCACACCTCATTTAATCATAGCCATTCATTCATTTCCCATTCCCTATCCCACCCCCTATATCCCAATATCCAAACGACACCTTAAGTTTCACGGTTGGACCATCTCACAACCCTACAATGACTGCCGATTTATGTCCCAACTCAACAGTGATATCCATAGATATGACTATCGGCTGATGTTTTGACCCAACAATGATAGTTTATTATCACTGCAGGGTCACCAAACTGGCATAGTAATAGGTCACACTCCATCACTACCGATTATCCTCTGCTGGTATAAATTCCGGTAGTGATGGGAGTTCTGAGCCGGTAGTCATCCATGGTTTTGGCGTAGTACAGCAGCTATTCATGTCACTGTATACATATCAGTCCACACAAGCACCTTGTAATGAACATCAAAATAGAAAACAAGTTTTATGCAAATGACTCTCTAAATGTTGATTTAGAGAATAAGCTTTAAAAAGTCTCCGGGAGATACTCTAAAGTGCACATGGGTACAATATATCCTATCTTTACACGACAGAGCAGCAGTAGCTTTTCACCAGCACATGAGAACAAAAAAAAACTTGTCAAAAAAAGAAAAGAAAAATCTACAGAGGGTTCGAGGCTCAAGAAGCTCCCCGTGACCCATCCACTCGTTCCTTGTAGTGTGCTCTGCTCTTTCCGTTCTAAATTATAAGTGTTTTTTTTACATAGTATCTACACATCGATGTATAGAAAAAAAAAGTCAAAGGAACTTGTAATTTTCAACGGATTGAGTACCTACTGTTCTAATGATTTCACTGTACCTATGTCCGGATGCATGGAATATTAGATGAATATTTTCCTATAGAGATAGCAGCGTTGTTTTTTTACATATGTAGTAAGTTATCTCATAAAACCTAGACGCGCTTTTACTTTAGGACATAAGGGAGTACAGTACATGATAGAATTAGTTACTCCGCGATCGCAATAATATAGGTAATTTTCTCATGCGATGAAGCTGCGCAAAAGCCACACAACCAGGCACCCAAACCATCCATATCAGGTCACTTGTACGGTTGTACCTCTTGTAATGGAAGTAAAGGATAACATTAAAAAAGGAAATGAAAAATATCCACTTTTAGAATCTTATTAGAGCTAGTTTGTTTTGCAAACCTTTGTCAATTAAGGGCATATTTGGATGGCTTCCCAGCGTGCCACAACTAGCTAGAGATATTTTAGGTAGCTGTTTGGATTGCGTCCGTAACTTGCTGTAGGTTTGGCGTGCCGAGTTTCTTCCTTCAGTTTGCAATTGATTTTTTTCGCTAAATCTCTTGCAGCAGATTTGTTCACCACATTTTTGGTGCGCCGTACATGCGTTGCGGCAAGCTAGAGGAGAATTTGGATATTTGGGACTCCAAACATTGCGCTTCACAGTTTTTACCATTCGTAACATTGACTTCCAAAAATAAGACTCCAAACATGTGACACTTGATTTCCATGCCATTTTATATATTTCTTCTCTTTTCTAGTATCTCTCCATATATTTGGCACCTGAAAAAGACACTTTTGCCCTTTTGTACATTTGCTCCCTTCTGTTGTTTTGCTGCTTACGTATGTACTGTCTGAGTTGGCTTACTGCACTAGTAGAAATATCCATTTCTATGATGAAAATCTTAATGACGAATCCAAAATTACCATAGAAGATCGTTTTCTGTGACGAATATTTACATTTTGTCATAGATCATTGGGGACGATCCTCCGACCCTCCCTATCTATGACGAAATCAAACATCGTCACAAAAAACGTCATAGAAGAGCACATAATTTCGTCACAAATCACTCGCACGACTGTTCCTACTCACTTGTGACGATCTTCTTTAGAGCTAGCTGCCGCCTGGGCAGGCTGGTTGGCTGGCTGGACGCCGCCGTCGCCTAAGCATAATAAAAATTCTGGGCATATGATGTCATCCATGGCCATGGCGTTGGGCACAGCCAGGCCTTCGGCCGATGTGGCCACGACAGAGGCCGGCCGTCGAAGTTGTCGTGCGGTTGGCCGTCCATGGCCGACGTGTCGATGTCGGGATTAAGCGGACGGCGGCGGCCATACAGAACGTCGGGTTAGGGTGATGACTTTAGTCTTTCGTAGTTTGCATGTAGGTGCAAAACGACCGAAGGGTAAAAGTATCCTTTGAGGTGTAAAATATAGGGAGAGATATTAGAAAAGAGATGAAATGATATAGGAATCAAGTGTCACATGTTTGGAGTCACATTTTTACGAAGCTAATATTACAAATGGCAAAACTGCGAAGCGTCCTAGTTTTTTGATTGCCAGGAAATGAAATGTGAGAGATTAGAGCAGCCAACCTCCACGTCGGCACAGGGACTCCACATCACATACGTTGGTGGTCTCGCAGGGGTTTATATTAGCCTGCAGAAGCAGCAGCTGCTTCACCTGACAAAAGTGTGAGGCAACAACTGAATTCGCGTTGTGTGCAAAGCAACAGCAGCCTCGTCACGCGCTTCCACGGTTTATGAGCAAGACCAGTAATAAAAGTCTGACAAAACCTGAATTTACTTTTTTACAAAGACCAACATCTTGCAGTAGAAGATTTATAGCCTCAATTGATGCTGTCTACATGGCACATACCATCTAGCTCGGGCCTATGGTTTTGAGGCTTTTCCCTATGTACCATTATAAAAGATGGTCCTTTTTTCCATACCATTAAAAAGTTTGATCACACCTGTATGCTATGACACTTATCTCTTTTGCCTCCCAAGCCATTCTGTCCACTTTTACCTCTAACGGTGTCAAACTATGATGAAAAAGTCTAGACTGCCCTCAGATCTGAATGCTAGGCAAAAGTTCGTCGTTGCCCTCGTGCCACTGACCCAAGACGTCTCGTCGCTACCTCTGGATGCTACTGTGCATGCTGCATCGGCGAGGACGACCTACGTGCCGCCGAGACGTTGAGTACGAGAATGGGGCTTTGTGTTTGTGTTGAGCTCCTGCGGGACAAGCGTCATCACGCGCGGGCATAGAGCACGCACGCTGCGTAAGAGCTCGTCGCGGGGGTTCGCCGAGGACGCGCTAGAGAATGAACCAGCGCCTCCCCTGGCTCGTGGCTCGCACCCGGGGACGTGTAGATTGTTGTGGCCGGTGTCATTAGTCACATGCATGTAGATTAGGCTTGTTAGCTTGTGCTAATTTGAGTACGGCGAGAAGCTAGCATGTGCATGCAAGACCACGACGTAGAAGGCGGAGTGGCTTGTGGTCAGCTGGTGGTGCGCGTGGTCACCTGCGCCACCAGCCTGTCATCCGCTAGATCGACGCCGCTGACAGCGGCAGACCATGAACGCCAAGGCCATCCAACGCTGGATGGAGGACGTCCGCTCGGGCATCCTGCCGTGCCTTGGCGATGCTGGAGGTCTTGCGCGCCCTGCCTCGGCCCATCCACGACGTCCCCGGCGTCCGCGAGCCGGCAGTGCGCATTGCAGTAGCCGAGGAGCAACAACTCGACGGCGTGCACGTGGCACAACAGGCGGCGCAGGGGCTCGGCACCCCCGCCCTAGTGGTGGGTGTGGGTCTCTAAGAGGCTGTCGACGCCGAGGCGGGAGCAGAGCGCGCACGGCGGCGCAAGGACGAACAAGGCGGCGAACCGGGATATGAGGTAGGAGAAGACGCCATTGGCGAGGAGCAGCGTGATGAGGATCCACTCGAGCAGCGCGTACGCAAGCACCTGCGCCACACGGTTGCTCCTCTTGCACATTGCCGCGGTGAGGCTGCCGCCCGCGCTCGCGCCCGCCCCCGCCATGGGAGCCTGCAACACCATTCCCACAGCAAGGTTGCTTGGGAACCGCCGGAATGCGATGGAGACGACGCCGACCTCGCAGCCAGGCTTTGCCACAGAATCCAAGGAAGCACAAAAACTAGTGCCAAGGACAGCGGGGGCGCACACGCGGGTCCGTCGCCGCGCACGGCGGAGCCATGCCGCGCCATCCGCCTGCACGCCGCCGGCCGAGCCCTCCACAGCATGATGTCTCTCTCTGCCGGAGAACAGGACGCCACCTCCGCCTTCGCTGTTGGGAGAGTGGACGCCTCTGCTCTCCTTCCCCCTTCTCCTTCCCTGCCTCCCCCTCCTCTCTTCTCTCTCCCTCTCTGTTTCGCTGCTGGGAGAGCGGCCGTCGCACTCGGCCACGTTGATGCAGCCAATGGGGCACGCCACCCTCCCTCACGGCCCCACGCAGCAGCAGCACAGCACCATCTCCCCTCTTCTTTCCTCTATAGACCGGGTTCACATGAACCAAAGGAAGAGGAGGGGGCAGTTCACTAATCGGTTGACCGAATGGATTGGGAGATAAGGGGGGCATTTTAGACATCTTCCCTAGTCGGGCCCACATGTCAGGGTTGGCAAACGACAAAAATCAAACGAAAGACCGACGGAATGGCTTGGGAGGCAAAAGAAATAAGTATCATGACATACAGGTGCGATCAAACTTTTTAATGGTATGGAGAAAATGACTATCTTTTAATAATGGTACACAGGGAAAAGCCTCTATGGTTTTGACAGCCCGCGTTGGTCACTTCTGAAACAGCTGGGCTTCCCGCTTCCGTGACGTAAAGAAGCACCGAACAAGCAAAAGAAAAAATGGATATGCTGTGCGCGCACAGCACATTTCCTTTTTCTGAAAAAAGAAAACAAAAAAGGAGGCACAATAAATGGCGTCAAAGCCACGGGCCTTCGCGAAGGTCTTCCTCCCCGCGTTCCCGCCGCCGCCCCTCCTGACTGCCCCCGTCTTCTCGCGGTAGGTGGGTCGTCGGTCCCTCGCCTCCCATCCGCCCCCTCTTCCCGCAGCAGATCTGCTAACCGAATCCATCCGTCCAACGCAGCCGGCCGACGACTCGGGGTGCCGGCGCGGCGGCGATGTCGGCGGCGGCGGCAGCGCCAGCGCAGGCTCCAAGGAAATGGGAGGGACTAGTGGACGAGGCGCTCGAGAGGGAGGTGCTGGGAGCGTGCCTGGACCAGGCCCCCGAGCGCCGCCGCATCCGCGAGGCTTTCAAGAACATGCAGCTCAGCATCGGCCATTGCCTCTTCAAGGTCAACCGCTACCCCCTATTTTGCCTATCTGCTTAGAATCCAGATAAAGATGCCATTTTTTTTTTCTGGTGTTCCAGAAATGCTGTTCGTTCTTTTTATCGGTTCTTCGTACTTACTTAGTGACGTGCCAGAATAGGATTGGTTAGGCAAGATAATACAAGTGCTGTTTTCATGCGTTATTGTCTACTAGTTCAGCGAATAGAGTAACAAGCTGCAATAGAAACCTGTCTTTGGAATAAAAGGTTTCGTTTTTATGAATCACAAACTTCTGGCCTTTCATCGAAAAGATGCCTAGGCAAAGCATGTGTTACGAATTGGTTGGAGGTGTGGGTATGGGTACTACTGTACGTTATTATTTTTTTGCTTTTAAATCTCCAGTGCAATGGTTTTGTAGAATATAAATAAACTCTGCAATAATATCTTTTTTCACTCATCTCGCTTCAAATGATGGCACACGCTTTATGATTTCTCATGCTATGGATGATCTCTCTCACTTGCATTCGGATTATGATGCAAGGACAATATAGTGGCATCGGAACAAAGGAGGTACTATATCTTAAATTCTTTGATTTCTTCATGATAATTAGATCCCTCAACTTTTACTGCAACACATAAATTTATTTCATGAATTTAATTTCTATTCAAGGTTATTTATGCCATAGAGTTGATCCCTTGTTTTCTTTCTAATGAGTGCACACTGTATGTTGGAGAAATATTTGAATGTTTTACTCTATGTAAGTTAGGTGTATTTATTTAATTGAATGGAGCGAATGCTCACCGTGTTGAAATATTGGATAGTTGCAGTATTTGTTTTTTAAAAAATTAGTGCAGGGCACTGTAATGTTGAAATTCACATGGCACGTCCAATAGTACATTAGTTTCTCCTTTGCTTTGGTAGGTGTTTTCTGTGAGTGATGAGCCTTCAGGAGTTGGCTATTTTATACATGATTTTTCCTTGTCTGGAAGATATTTTAAGATGGCAATATGCTATGTAAAAATGTCAGTTTGCTCAATGGTATTACTGACTCTGAAAGCGTAATGAAACACCATTTAATTCTTCTCTGTTTAGAATGTTGTGCCAGCTTGTTGATTAATCCTCTACCTTCGGAATCTCTCTCTTCTACAGTCATATGAGCGTAACTCTAGGGGGGTGGAGATTTTCTCAAAATGCTGGTTTCCGGAGAATCGTTGCATGAGAGCAATTGTTTGTCTTTGCCATGGTTATGGAGACACATGTACCTTTTTCCTTGATGGTTAGCTTTTCCTCTTTGATGCTAATTATCCTGAGGTTTGTCTGATATAGTAATATGTTGCTGCTTTTTGCATATTTTTTTAATGATTGTTTTTATTTTAGGAGTTGCTAGGAAGATTGCTTCAGCTGGATATGGAGTATTTGCACTGGACTACCCTGGCTTCGGTCTTTCAGAAGGACTTCATGGATATATTCCAAGTTTTGATACTCTTGTTGATGATGTAGCTGAACACTTTACTAAGGTCAAAGGTATTCTGCCATTACATTCTTGCTGGTTTCTCATGCGCTCTCTTTTATGTACATGATTTTGAAATACGTTTAGTCCTCATGCGAAAAGTAGTTTCCTAACTTAAAGATTATCATTTGTGTATAATAGTCCTGTTTTTTGGGTAGGAAATCCTGAATATAGAGGCCTCCCGAGCTTTCTGTTTGGTCAATCTATGGGTGGAGCAGTTGCATTGAAGGTTCACTTCAAGCAACCAAATGAATGGAATGGTGCAATACTGGTTGCACCCATGTGCAAGGTAGTTTTATCTTTGTGGAATGTTATATACTAGTTAATGCCTTCCCACTTATTCACAAACTTATTTCAATAGATAGCAGATGATGTGGTTCCACCTTGGCCCATTCAGCAAGTTCTAATTTTTATGGCCAAACTTCTGCCAAAAGAAAAGCTTGTTCCTCAAAAGGATTTAGCTGAGTTGGCATTCAAAGAGAAGAAGAAACAAGAGCAGGTCACTATCTTTCACACTTGATTTTCTGGAACTAAAATGTGATTCTCTCATTTAGTTAATATTTCCTTATTTTCTTCCATTTTGACTGCGTTGTACATTCTTTCACACATTGTTCAAGGCTATATATTTGTAAAATAATGTGAAAAAACAGTATGGTCTGTTTAATATTGCTTCATGCTCCAGGTGAAAGTAGTATGCATTCGCATCTTCTCCAGTGATAATTAGAATAAATAGTTTTGGCATACAGGTGAATTTTATGGTTTTACTGCTGCTTGTAGTTTTATCTTCCCTTATAACCCTAGAGTATGTACGAAGATGCATTTGAAAAGCAGGCCCTGTTAGATCCTTTTCTTTTGACTGTGGGCTTGAAATACTATTTGGTTGAAAGAGAAATAAGTTTATTTCTTTTGAAAATTTGTTTATTAGATCATTGCCAATCTTAGCTGATCATTGTGATTAGAATGTACTTATTAGTTCACTATCCAATGCAGTGTTCTTTCAATGTGATTGCCTACAAGGATAAACCACGTTTGCGAACAGCTGTGGAGATGCTGAAAACGACACAAGAGATAGAAAGGCGTCTGGAAGAGGTATGTGTCTCTCCACTTTTGTTAACTCCAGTGGTCTATTTTTAGGTATAAGAATATAGAATCGTGGATGGTCTATTTTTGTATTCTGCAGCTGTCATTACTTTGATGGTTGGATCCTGCTTCATGTTGCACAGGTTTCTTTGCCCTTGATCATCTTGCACGGTGAGGCTGATTTGGTTACTGACCCAGCGGTTAGTAAGGCTCTGTATGAGAAAGCTAAGAGCCAAGACAAGAAGCTGTGCCTCTACAAAGGTGCATATCATGCTATCTTGGAAGGTGAACCCGACGAGACAATATTCCATGTTCTCGATGATATCATATCTTGGCTCGATCAGCATTCTGCAAGAGAAGAAGGTATGTCGTCATGAATTGGGCAGTGCTGTTCGCCAGGATTTGGTGAATTCCTTTGGCAATGCTGTATCGTTTCCGGTTAGGGATCCCAGATTCAACGGTTGAGAATTCCATTTTTGATATGACCCTGTAAAATTCTTAGTTCTGATTATTGATGTGTCCGTCACGTATCTGAACGATGTAGATGTACATATATATGACTAATCAATCAATGTGTATTTATTTACCATGAATTATTTGGGAAAACCTCAGTTACAAAACGCCCTTTATTATTTTTATATATTTTCCGATACTTTCCGTTAGATGGGGTTTTGTGGTATCTGTAGTGTTCTGCAATACCCAATAACTAGAAATCTGACGTGTGTAGTGTCCAAAGCATTAGCTCGTGGCAGTGTTTCTCTTTGCCGTGCCGACGCCATGATCTGCAAGTTGATTCTGGGCCTGGATGAATTTTTTTTTGGGAACTGGGCCTGGATGATTTGAAGACAGGAATAACTGCGCGTTCAACGATGGGGCACAGTCATTACGGTTGTTGCTGGGAGCCTGCGAGGACACGAGGAGCTGTAATCATGAAGTTAGGCGTTCTGAGTGCAAACAGCTTTGCAGTTTGAGACAATCGTTCATTTAATTTGAGTTTTTAAATAAATGGCACAAATTTGTAACACCTGCGTAAACCGTTGTTTCTCTTCAGTGCAAATGGTTGAGACATGTCCTTGTATGTCGTATTTGTGATGAGTGATTGTCAGAAGATAGCCGGTTTTAGTTGAGTTTAGAGATTAACCATGGCGTGAGTACATGTGTGAACATGTGTCTTGGCTGTATTGGTGTAGATGTGGAGCATAGAGATAGTCGACGGGCATGGTGGAAGTCAGGTAGAGACGGACCGTGTTGATGGATGAGGAACAATGAAGAATAGACTGAGGCTTGGACCGAGGGACCAAGATATCCGCAAGACTAACCGTAGTGGGTGACACTTGGGACATCAACACACATGAAGAGTAGACCGTGTTGACCAAGTTAAGGCGGAGGTTGACTAAGTCAAGCGGAGGCACAAGAGGACTTGATGATCGGGTGGTTGAGGACGACGGTGACACATGTCGACATCGTGGTGGAGGCATATCGGTTTCTCCAGGCGGTTTGGTGGTTTGGGCCACAAAACCACCGGCGGACGGTTTCTCGGGTTTGGGCCTCAAAACCCGATTAGAGTTCCGGCGGGAACGGGAGGATGTATGTAGCGTCATTGCGAAGCAAAGTCGTGAAGATCGCTTGAGGCCATCAGGTGCTTGGATCTTAAGTTAGATCATTTTGCCCCTGGGTTAAGTGATTCAGCTAAAATATCTAAGGGCGTCATTGGGAGTAAGTAATAGCTCTATAAATAAGAGGATGACGGCTCCTAGCCAGCCCATCTCTCTAGTTGTCATTCTCTAGGTTTCCCTGCCTCTAGTTCCATGTTTCTGCTATTGATCCACAGTTTAGGTGACTGTACACTGTTTGTGTTTTAGTTTTTCTATAAATATTTCCTTAGTAAGAACTAGACCTGGTTAATCTTGAGCAATAAAGAAATCATGTCCTCTGAGATCTAAGTCTATGTTCTGAAATGATTTGATTTGGATTTTCCCTTCTCTTTCTTTGCCCTCTCATGTTTTGGTTGATCTTGTGTTCCTGAGGTTTTGGGGTTGATTTGTTGGGTTGAATTCATGCAAGGACCTGAGATGAACTTCCCTACCAAGTGAATCAGGAAGATTCATCACGAGCATGATTTTTCGTCCTTGGGAGGATTTTTGGACAAAACCCCAACTCCCTTGATGGATTCCAAGATTAGCGGTGTTTTTGTTGTTTGTAGCATTTGATTCTTTGGGAATTGTTCCTGCAAAGTTTGAGTATTTTTTGAGCAAGTTTGTATCGATTTCGCATTTTGGAGAGGTGTTTTGGGGCGGGGGGGGGGGGTTCTGAAACGTCAAAATTGGCTCAGCTGCCCCTCCAAACTGGCCAAGCTGATTCAACCTCTCCCAGCCGATCACTAGCACTGTGCAGCCACCCAGGAAACCAGCCAGGCCAATCCTCCATGCCACCAACCGCCAGCCAAGCCGCTCCAGCCGACCAGGCCAGGTAGATAGCCGGCCAAGCCGGGCTCCCAATGGCCACTAGCGGTCAGTCTCCACTAGAACCAGGCGGGCCGAGTTCTATGTTGGCCAAGCCGGTTTGGCCTATGCGGAGCGGCACGTTTTCGCATTTTGGGAGTTTCATTAATTCGTTTCACGTTTCGTTTGTTCTGTTGGTTTGCTGCTACTCTAAGGGTCTTTTCTCAGCTCTCTAGTCACATGTTGGCTTGAGGGTTTCGAGTCGGGCTCTTGCCTCTTCGTGACAGAGGTGGAGAGCACCATTCCAAGTTTTCGGTGTTATGTCAGTTTTCCGGTCGCTGTGGTGTTCCATTGTGCTCCTTGTGAACATCCACCACTTGTTAGCTCGAGGGCATCATGTTTGCTATTTTTGGTGCTTTTGGAGGGTGATCTTGGTATAGCAGCCATTTTGAGAGAAATTTTGAATTGGCTCCCATTCATCCCCCTCTAGTCGTCTTGCTCGGTTCTTTACTTGGTATCAGAGCAGGTTAAGGATCTCTCTATCTTAATTGGTTCATGATCCGTGAAGACGACATGAAGCGCGATTGTAGTAAGGCTCCTTTCTTCGATGGGAGCAACTACCCCTTCTAGAAGATACATATGTCCGCGTACCTTTAGAGCATCAATGCTCAAGTTTGGGAGATTTGCCTAGATGTTACTTACGTAGTGCTTGCTGTTTGAATCGATCAGGATCAGATTGACCACCATGAGACTAATAGTAAGGCCAGAAATGCTCTTTTCATGAGTCTCTCTTCGACTGAGTTTGATCCTGTTTCAAGTCTTGAGATGGTTCACGAGATCTGTTCCATCCTTGAGAGGTATCATGAGGGCACGTCTCACATCAAGACTAGACTCTTTGAGACACCATCTAGAGTATGAGAACTTTGTTCAGTTGCATGGAGAGTCCGTTGATTCAATGTTTTCTTGCTTCTAGTCAATTGTGAACAAAACATGGGTAAACAAGTTGTAGCTACCATATGATGGTCATTAGAGGGCCCTAGCCCTAGATTGGAGGGTTTGGGAAGTGAAGGTCTCAACAGTCATTGAGTCCCCAACTATGAGACCCTCATGGTCGATGAGTTGTTTAGAAAGCTTAAGTCCACATAGATAGACATCTAATCCAAATCCAAACTAGAGAATTCATCTGCGCCTACTATGGCCCTTTGTGTCTATATCTAGAGGATCTTCTGCTAACCCCTCAACTGCTTTTGTTTGCCTTGTCTTCTTTGATGTATAGCACTAAGGAGCAGGTTGAGGTGCTTAGAGATGATGAGCTGGCATTGGTGATCAACCGGTTCAAGCGGTTCCACGACAACCATACGAGCCATCGCCGTGGTGGACAAAAGGAAGGATGCTTCAACTGCGGTGACCCCGACCACTTCATGGCCAATTGCCCCAAGAAGAAGGTCAAGTATGACTCTAGCAAGTGCACCTTCGGCAAGCACAAGTCCAGGGGGAGGACGTTCGACAAGAAGGCGCTCAAGTAGCAGTTCCACAAAACTACCAAAGCTCAAGAGCGAGCCTTCTTGGCCTCCCTCAGCAACCTCGACATTGACACAAGCGTCACTTCTTCCTCTTCTTTGAGCAATAACGAGTCCGAGAGGAAGGTCAAGGTCAAGCTAAATAGATTATGCTTCCTTGCTGACTTTGTTAAGGAGGGCTTCTACAGCATGGCGCTTGACCATGACATGAATGACAATGGTGACACCACTGGCAACAACTTTGACTCTGAGGTATCGCCTTCTGCAGATGAGCTAGCTGGTGAGTTAGAGATGATGAACGATGCTTCACTTAGTCAAGATAAGTTGCTTAGGTGCATGGTGAAGGAGTGGAATGAGCTTAAGGTCAAGCTAGAGCAAGCGCTTTAGGATTTGGAGGTTGCTAGTGTTGTTGCTATGGTTTCTGTGAGGAGACAAAGAGCGATAGTTGCGCTGTTCACATGTCCAACCTTTGTCAACCTCCAAACCAAATTTCTGGTCGAATGACACACCATTTCAAGGACAATAATGTAGTTGCAATAGATGGCTCATCATCCGATCTATGTAAAGACTCAGATGTTGGAGGAAATAAAGCAAATTGAAGAGCATTCTAGAATGCAAGACAAAGTTATTGCAGAACTCAAAAACAATCAAAGGCACCATGAGGACCAAGAACCAACATTGGTATCAATGTCTTTTTAATTTGTTACTTTATATCGAAATGTTACTTATCCTTCATAGGGGAATTATGTAGTAAGTGATCATGGTAATTCTTAGAAGCAAGCAAGACATTTTTGATAAAAGGTATTTGTTTTATTTTCCATGTTTTCAACTAATTTAATCTCTCTTGTGGCTTTAATACTATCAGTAATTTTTGGAGAGTTCAATGTGTTTCACCAAATTAGAAAGATGGATTCCTTAAACAGAGGGATAAATTGGTAAAATCTCTTGCTTGTAAAGTTGAAGCACTTCTTTATCTACAAACATTTTTATATTAAATCATGGTATTCCCATTTCTTCTCTTTACTAGAACAAAGAAACATGTGAATCTAAATATAGTGACGATGATCTATTTTTGTCCAATACAAGGTTATCAGTTGGTTTCTTGTATTCAAGAATAATATACTCTTAGTTCATTATAATTCAATATTTTTGCTTAGTGATTGTGATTTACATGAATTTGTATTGGAACTAGTGCCAAGGTGACACTAATCACAAGGAATTATTTTATAATCAAAGAATCAGAAGCAATATCCCCCACAATGCTTTGATAATGATTCTAAACAAATAGAGGCACACCTTTTTGGTGAACCACTGAATATGATACATTAGACTTGTAATGTCAATTTATTCAAGATGCATATAATAATATAATGATATATAAATACAATTATCTTTCTCTTCTGTCGAGTTTGATTCTTGTTGAAGGAGTTCTAGCAGAGCTAGAATAACCAAGAAACAAAAAGTATCTAAAAACACACTTTCACATTTATTACAGTAAACTTTTGCCTTATATTATTTCATACCTCAATTCATATGTGTAAGAATCATCACAGAGTACTTAGAGAGACTACAAGTACACAACAGGTGGTGGCTCATGACAAGGAGTCCAAAACATAAGCAATCTCCTCCAATGAAGGTAGATGAACCATAATATCACTTGTTCTAATTGTATTATCTTGATGTACACCTAATGCTTGTTGGTCGCTAAGTGATTATGTCAAATTGATGTAGGTTGGGTCCATAATGCTACTCATGACTACAAAATATCCAAATAAGCCTATGCATATCTTTTGAGTACTAATCCAAAAGCATGTGTCGGTGGAGTTGAGATAGGAAGTCAATTCTACAAAATGTGTATCTATCAATCATCCTATTGCACAAGAAGAGCCATTAGTAAGGCCTATGCCTAGGTACAATAACATTGGTAATGCTTGTTGGCGGTCCTTACTGGTCAAATCCGACCACCAATTAAGTCACAAAAAGAGGAGAAATTTGCAAACTTAATCACATATGCATGTACTATTAACCAAGTTCCACTTGTATTTGGAGAATATCATTTTGCAGGTCACAAACACAAATACATGGAAAAATTCACCAAAAGGCGCTTTCAGACGCTGATTTGCGCAAAGGAACAAGGGAGACACATACTAAATCAACTCAAAAAGGGCAAAGCACCCCGGGGCACTGATCTGTGTCCAGCCCAAGGCCTGCCACGCAAAGGTGGTGGCGAGGCAGCTTGATCATGGACCGGCCGCTCCCTAGGAGCGATCGCCCCCTTCCTGGCGTGCCTCAGCCATGGCTTCCTCTGGCGGTGGCATGGCTTCATGCTGAGCCGGTGCATCCTGTGCCTCCACGCCAAAGATAGACAGAAGCACCGCCATAGCTCTTGTATAAATAGAGGGGTACCCCCCATCTCTAGACACACACCACATTGAGCAACACCTCACTCTCTACTCTCTTTAGTTTTACCTTTTAGTTGTATTAGTGCAAGGCAAAGCCACCTTAGAGGGCTTGACTCCTTGGAAGAAGAGATTTTTGGTATGAATATCAATATGGGTTCTTCCAAAGTCATGTCTTCACTTTATTATTATAGTCATACTTATGAACTAGAGTATAGTTATTGTGTTATGATATTTATATATGAACTAGTGCAGAGTTTATGTGTCATGAGACTAGCATACTTAACTTTATGCTTAAATAATCGTATAACTTATATAATTGGAATTAGAGCTAAGTCGAGGTGGTGGTTCATCGTGCCGTCAGGTGTGCCCAAGTTCTTTACCTGTCGATCCGTAGGGTCGGGGACTCAAGGGGATTTGGGTAGTTTCAGTATACACAAGCATGGTTCTTGGGTATGGAGAGATAGGTGAATGCATTGTCCTACTCTCTGATTGAGGGGTAGGCGGCAGGTGGTGGCAGTCCTATCCGTCCTTCGTAATCCCTCACATTTGTTTAGGGTGTAGGTGTCTAAATTTTCACATGAGGTTGCTGGTAGACCAGTACTCGGTGGCCTCTCGACCTGCTTCACACTTAGCCCTAAAATTAATTATGTAATTTATATGATTATCGACTAATCTTTGTATGACTACACTAGACCAATGTCTGCTCGACTTAGGATTATTCTTTTATCCTTTCTTTTCTATTTTATCCTTTGAGGAATGCCAAGTGTGTGTCCACTATCTTGGAATTACTATTCTTACCCCTATTTAAACATTGGTGTATTTGCAAGCATTATTATTCAAGTTCATATCCATACTAGAATCTTAATCAAATGCCTTCCTTTGAGAAAATATAAATAACGATACCCTGAATACTTCCTGGTGAAATGCCACAATAATAGCTCCATGCGCTTGCGGATAAATATCTAAAATTGTTAAGGAACTATCAATGATATTTCTTAGTAGTATGGATACACATTAGTTATATTGCTAAGAAGTACCAACAAGGTATTTCTGGTGCCACTGCTGAGGATGGATTCAAACCCCGTACTTTGTAGTGACGTTAAGAAATATCAACAATGTCCATGCGAAAGGAGTACCAATTGTTTCGCCTTCGATATTTATATATTTGCACTATCTTTTAACTTTATGTTAGAAAACATAAATAGAATAATATGTAATGTTACAACATACTTTCTGTTTGCAGGTTGGGATGATTAATGGCTGGATTCCTATAGTGATGCATACAAGAATGGATGAAGAAGCAAAGGAATTTAATAGGAATACTACACTTCATATTTTCCTTTCTAGTAGTATGGGCTTGTATTCTTCAATATTATGCGTGTTTGCTCTCTGAGACATATCGTTATTTACATATACTATCATGATGTTTGAAGCCTTCATATACAATCTATGGATCTTGCTATGGTTATTGAAATCTATGGTTCGTGTGATTCTACAATGTGTCATATGTTTGTGTGATTCTGGAATGTGTATGCCAAGTGTAAGAGTAAAATAAATATTTATTTCAAAATTTGAATGTGTTATCACATCATGGTAGTGTACATAGTGTAGAACAAAGGAACACATGGTTCATTTGTTATAGTAACACTTTCACAAAGTGTTACTATAACACTATAAAAATGTTCTAGCAGTGTAACACAAGACAAATGCTACTGTAAACAAACAGATGTGTTACAAACTATGTACTCTACCATAATATGGAAGTGTTACTAAAGCTATAAAAAGTGTTACAATAGAGAGTCACTACTATGGAAAATTCATCACCGCCGGTTCTAGGGCCACCTTCACCGACGGTTTTTGGCACCCGTTGGTAAAAGTTGTTGGTGATAGTCGGTGTCCATCACCGCCTGTTTTGAACCGTCGGTGGTATTTTACATTTCCGCCACCTAATCGACGGTCATGATGGAAACACCTATGATGGTCCGGTGTACCATCTGGCGGTGATGATTGAAATATCAATGTTGGTTCAGCGTACCATCCGGTGGTGACAATAGGAACACCTACGCCAGTCCAGAGTACCATCCGATGGTGATGATGGAAGCATCGTTGCCGGTCTGGCGTCCCACCCGGCGGGGATGGTGGGCGGCATTGGTGTCTTCTTGTTTTTGCATTCCTTGCGACGTCGGGCTTGTGTGTGTGATGGTCTTGTCGCTCCTCTTTTCAGCCATCCAGGAGCAGTTGGTCGCTATCCAGGAGCAGTTGGTGGACATCCAAGGCAAGCTGGACACCGCACCTGAACTAGAGGGGAAGTGGCACACCACGGAACACAACACGGCAATCCTCGCGGAGGAGCACCATGTTTAACTCGACGCGCTACATGATGCGGCGGTTGCCACCGTCAACGTTGTGTTGCCCATGGTTGTGAACCTCGAGGAGAGCCTCCACGCGCGCCTTGCCCATGCGAGTCGGGATGGTGGTTACCCATGGCGTCCATCATGGGGCCACCATGGCCTTGGCTGTCACCCAGCTCCGATCCAGCCAAGACCTGCGCGAGGTGGAGCCGGGTTCCCACCGGAGTCATCATGGGACAAGATCGACAAGTTGGTCGATGACTTCACTGATGTGGCTGAGGCCGTGATAGCAGCAGTGGATGTAGCGGATATCATCAGCAATGATCCCGATGGGGAGTAGCTTGCTTGTGAACTCCTCTGCATCCTATAATAATTAAATTTTCAATAATAATATGTTGTGTTAACTCCAGTGGACACTGTCAGGTCATTGCGCACATGTACACTGTTTCATACGCCGATGGACCTAATAAACCGTTCACCATTAGGTACTGCTAGAACCAGTGCCATCAGATCATTAAGCACATGTACACCAATACAAAGTTGATATATGTTTACCACTGCCTGATTTTTTTTTTGAAAACACCACTGCCGGATTGAAGTGTGTGGTATTCAGTGTCCTCACAAACCAGCAGTGAAAACTTCTTATCACCGCCGGCATGGCGGTCGATGCGTTTTGTGATTTCCACCTCCGGATTATAAGGCACACCGAAGGTGGTAGTTTCTTTCACTGCCTTATGTAATGGTGGCGTGTCCTTCCATCTAAAAACCGGTGGCAAAAAATTCTTATCTCTGCCGGTTTCTTATTGTGTCGCATATTGTACGAATCACCGGTGGTGCTAAAACGTTCTACCGCCGATTTCTTATTGTGTCGCGTATTGTACGAATCGCCGGTGGTGCTAAAACGTTCTACCATCGGTCAGACACACAATGCGGTGGAGAAGGCCGGTACTATGTCCGCTGCCAGATCATATGCCAAGCTGGCGGTGAAAATGTTTGTCATTGCCGGTGGACCACCCAGAAAGGGCCCCTCAGTTCGTAAGCCGGCGGTGATAATTTGTTGTCTCAAAACCGTTGGTGAAAGTCCCGATGGTGATTAAACTTTCTATAGTAGTGAATCATTGTAAGACTAGACAAATTTTCCAATATATAAGTAAATGTGTTACAGTACTGTAGTAACACTTTTTCATATATAAAAGAACACGTATCTTGTGTTATAATAAATAAGTCTATAATAACATGGCTAATTGGAGCATAAAGACAATGTTATACTAAAAGAGCTATTAACACTTTTTCCAGCCTACAGTAACATAAGCTGGTGCTATTATATCCCTGTTGTGGAGTAGGGAAAATTGCTACACCCCAAATGTGCACACCTAAAATTATTCCTAACCTTTTCATGTGTATGAAAATTTTCTAAAAATTTGTGAGAACTACTAGAAATTTATGTAAGCTCACTTAATCCTTGTTTGCACCTTTTCCATTACATACACATCTCTTATCAACATCAAATAATTCTAGTTTCTCTTCATTGAAAATATCTTCTTGTGTGTACATAGAGTATCACATTAACAAGTATGCAAATTAGTATTTTTAATTTTAATAATACAATGTAAACAAACAACCATATATGAGAAAGCATAACACAAAGCACCACAACAATGAAATACACACAAGTGCCTCTTAACATGCATGGAACACATATTACTATTGATGCTCAAATAACAGTCAAGAACAACCTTTAATGATAGTTGAATAAACTTCATTAACCAAATATAAGGCGAAAAAATAAGCTCTTTCGGGAAAAGTTGGTAATAACCCCAGCCCGCTGAAAGAAATGTGGTCATCAACCATCTCCTCTTGTTCACTAATCTTTTTCAAATACATTGATAATGGTCAGGAACCAAATATATGACAACAGAGAACAATGATATGGCATAATATATGACAAAAGGAAGCAATGATATAATCATATATTCTAAACTGGTGAAAAGATGCATGTGCGGCCCTGCCTTCTGCGCCCGTACATTTGCCACCACTCAATGATCACTACAGCATAACATGGTGATGTCCATATAGTTCTTTTCTAATTGTGGCAATGTCCAACGACGTCCCTGCCACCAGTGCAATCTACCACAAACAGGAGAAGAGAAACTCATGTTACCAAAAATTGAAAATCCAGAAACTCAAATCTGAAAGGTTGAAAACATAAAAAGGGAGTCCATATCTACACTATATACATGGTAATATTTCAGTTAATTAAACTTGTCGATGCAATTGTCTACATATATATATACTTCAAAACTGAACCTTTTAGGATTACTTGGCTGACAGCAAAATTAAAAGTGATACAAAAGCATTGTAGAACATGTAAAATAAGTGCATAGACTAAGATGATAATTTGAGGAAAAATCAATGCATGAAGGAGAACGAGAAAAAGGCTAAAAATATTGTAGTGCCTACATGATTGATAACATGAACTGACAGAAATTACCACAGAACAAGCATGCAGCAAATACTTAGTAACAAATAAATGTGCAAAAAGAATATTTTTTGATAAAATAGAAATGAACATATAGTAAATAAAAGGTATAGGACAAAAAACTACAAAGTTATAGACAGAGTATGCATTATGTTACAGTACTAGAGATACTCATAGGTCCACATTCTTCCTTACTGTTTATTGTGTGGCACCCTATATCTAATTGGATATATAAGAAAACATGCAAAAAGAAGAATTAGTTAAAGCAATATGATCCAATTGGAATGAATTTGAGTGCTATCAAAATTAGGAGAATTGAGAAATCTAGGATCTTGTGATGCCGAAGACATGGTATCTAAATGAAAACTGACAAAAACATTTTTGGCAAGGTACCAGTTGTTTATACATATTTTTGTGTCAGAAACCAATAAGAACATGCTCCAGGGATAAGTAGGTTTTGTTAATCTAGGCTGAATGTGCTGCTCTAAGAAGCAGAAATTATCTAGGTGTTTGGAGATTTTCAACTTTTATGATCACCCTAGATTAAGCCCTCCTACATTTATAACAGCACGAGCTAACCAAAATAATCCTGGTGATCACACACACACACACACACACACACACACACACAATGGCAGGTAACACCTCTTGCTACTTTTCTAGTGACAACATACTGCACATAATTGGTTCACAAATATGCCTACTAACTTTAAGAAGTCCAACCTCTCATCAGTAGTTTTAAACGCATACACTACACATATATAGGTCTTTGCTGCTGAAGTCCTACCTATACCTAGCAGTAAGTCGATATTTCTCCAACTATATACAGACGCCAAGAATAACACAGGCTGCTGACTTAGAAAAAGGTTAGACCAATCTCTTATATTCTAACATTTCCCTGTGCATGCTTGATAACAGTAATGTTGTTGACATAAAATTATGTGTACTCGCTATAGTATACTCATTGACATATAGGACTTGCTTGTTATCCATCAACTTGGATATAGTATTTGACTATAGAAAACTAGCTGTAGAGAAATTTACTGGAGGCCTTTATGTTAGAAGCCTGACGCTTTAAGAAAGCAATGAATTTCGAATAGAATGAGTTTTTGAATTATCAAAGCGAGAGCTTTATGTAAGATTAGAAACTCCAAAAGGTGAATTAGTAATCTATCTTGTAGGAGATGATACTCTTTTCTCCTGGAATGGAAACTCTTACAAGTAAAAAATAGAAAGGTTACTACAATTCTATTCTATCCGTCACAAAGAGTACTGTACTATATGAAATTCACGATAAGCACTCCATGTCTATAATACATGAAACATTTTGTTTGTACCACGAATTGGAAGCCATTTGTGATAAATAAGGAGAATATGTCGGAAAACAAAATATATGGCATGGAGGAACAGTGCCTTAAGAATGTCACCACCTGGTGTAATGAAGAAACTTTTGTAGGGATAGACCGTCTGCATCCACCTACAGTAGTCTAACAATTTGTGTGACTGCATTCTATCCAGCTGGAGCCCAAAGACACCGACTTTGGTCCAGAGGTACACCACATTCTCATCCTCGTCGTAACCGATCATCCTTACTTGAGCCCGCTGTGTCGTCCACATAGCAAGGGTTCTAGAAGCATCACGAAGAGGAAGAAAGTTGTTGAGTCTAACGGCCCTGAGTGGCATCCATTCCACATGAACTCCATTGATGAAATTCAGCTGGAGATCATGTAACGTGATGTAAACGAAGCCAAGGCTGCTATCCTTGGGCACCACCACAAGTGTGTTCAGCCGAGCATCATAGTCGTCGCCTCGAATGTCCACCGGAACTGGGATCTCATGTAGTTCACGGCTCTTCACATGGAACGCGAGGATTTTGTTGAAGATGCTCTGCCAGTACATCACATCCCCGGTCTGAACGCTGGGTCTTGTTATATCTATGGGAGACCGTGGTGCCATCTCCTGGAAGGCCACCTTGATCCACATGCCGTCTCTGATGAGTAGATGGACATGAGGGTCTGGAAGATGTTGCTGAAGAAGACGAAGACGATGTGGAACGCGCTGGAGCGGCAGTCTCCGTGGCCTCCGGGGCCGGGGTCGCAGACAACAACGGCAGTGCTCTAGTACTTAGGTCTGTACCACGGCGGAGCATCGATGTACTGCCTGCGACCAACCATGGGATCCAGGACGACGAGATGCTGCCGGTCAGGGCTCTGCAGCAGTATCCGGCCGTGGCGGGTGCTGAGGATGCTCCAGTCCTCGTCGCATGGCTGCAGGCCCCCTGCACCGGCAGCAATAGCACGGACTGGTTTGGAGCCGCAGGAGATCGGAAGGAAGCGGGGCATCTCGTTGCTGAAGAAGCCGACGAGGGGAGGCACGTCGTCGTGGTGGGCATGGAACCGGCGGAGGAAAGGCCGATTGGTGACGACGTCGCGGAATTGATGGCTGCCGAGGGAGACACTGCGGAGGTTCGCCGGGTGCGGGGGCAGATTGACGAAGATCTCCGCGAGGACGTTCTCCGGCAGCGATGATAGTGATTCGGACGGCGACGCTGGAGGTGGAGACGGTGGTGGCAGCTGGTGGGATCGGCGGCGGCTGACGGTGCCACCCATGGAAATGGAATTGGGGAATTGCGGCTGATGATGGGGAATGCTTAATCTGTGATCGGCTGCTGAAGCGCCGTATGCAGAAGTGGAAGGTACGGTGACTTAGGGCAAACAAGCAAGAGTGAAAGGAATGCTGACTGCTGTGCTGGGCTTCGGCTGCTTCCAGTTCAGACAACACTTTCCACCAATGCCCTCACGAGGTCTTTTGTTTCACTGATTTGCCCTTGAAGCAACCTTTTGTATGCTCTAATTTCTCATATTTTCAGAGTTCTGTTGGCATACAGCCTCTAGGACTGCTTCCTCTGGTTCTTGCTCCCGTCTCAAACTTGTCTATCCAGACACGTCAACTCTAAGAACTCTGCTCCATAATAAAAAGGTGGGGTTAGATTCCAACTTCACTTTTTTTATGGAGCTCCTCAACATCAACGGTACTCCAGAAATAAGACTTGCATACCTTCCTTGGGAGTCGGTGGGAGATTAACACTACTCGAAAATATTCATCACCTCTGAGTCTAAAACCCCTTTCACTGTCAATTTTACCCTGCGGTGGTGAAAGTGGATGGTCATAATGCTTCATCACCACTGATTTCAAACTAGCGTTGAAAACAATGGTCACTGTTGCTCGTTATATGAACCGGCGGTGATAATCGGAAAAAAAATCAGTTGCTAGCAGGCTAAGCTTGTCACAGGCTCACAGCCACTACCCACGCTGTCGCCATGCCATCCACTCCACAGCAACTGCTGTTCACCTTGTCTCCATGCCCAGCATACGACTTCCTCGTGCCACCACTCTTGATCGCAGCAGCTAGATTTGAGAGAGAGAGACGGTGAGGGATATTGAGAGAGGAGAACGAGATCAGAGGTAGGGAGAGGAGCTCAGCTTCAGGAAGGCATCTGAAAGGTCCTAATGGCTAGAGAGAGGTGAATAGCCTATTAAAAATTTCTACAACAATACTTAAGCCAAGTGGTTAGACAAAAAGACAGCGAAGCGAGTGTTGCGCTAGCCTACTCAAAATGCAAGCTTCTTATCCACAATTCTAATTGCTATGATCTCTATTTCACACAAGAGGCTAAGTCACTACTCTCTAAGTTAGTAAGCTCTCAAAGACTAACTAAACTCAAAGACTAACTAAAGAGCCTCACTAACCACTAGATAAGACATAAGCTAGCTCTCAAAATAGTTACACTAAAGAGCTTAGTTACATTAGGAAAGTAAATACAAGAGAGGTAGCGAATGTTATACCGCCGTGGTAAGAGATGATCAATCAATCACAATGAATATCAATGAAATCCTCGGAGACAAGATGATACAATGATTTTTCACCGAGGTTCACTTGCTTGTCGGCAAGCTAGTCCCCATTGTGGCGATTCAATCACTTGGAGGTTCATGTGCTAATAGGCATCACACGCCTAACCCGCAATCGGGTGCCGCACAACCAACACAAGGTGAGGATCCACAAGCCACGAGCAATCCACTATAGTACCTTTTGGCTCTCTGCTGGGAAAAGGTCAAGAACCCCTCACAATCATCACGATCGGAGCTAGAGACAAGCACCTTCCTCCGCTCAACAATTCTCGCTGCACCAAGCCATCTAGGTGGCGGCAACCACCAAGAGAAATAAGCGAAATCCACAGCGAAACACAATCACCAAGTGCCTCTATATGTAATCACTCAAGCAATGCACTTGAATTCACTCCCAATCTCACAAAGATGATGAATCAATGATGGAGATGGGTGGGAGGGCTTTGGCTTAACTCACTAGGTTGCTATATTAATGAAAATGGCCAAGAAAATGAGTAAGAGCTGGTTACCATGCTTATATAGAGCCCCAACCGATCACATAGCCGTTAGGCTCAAAATCCCTCACTGCGTGGATTTTCGGGGTGACGAGACGTGCAGGTCAAAACGACCTGACGCTCAGCCCCCTGCGTCCGGTCAGTAGATCCCTACCATGCATCCCCTGCTTTGAACGAGAACCGCATATCTCCAATGGTCAATTCCACTTGCGCACACATGTTAAGTGAAGACCGGACGCACCACGGCGTGACCGGATGCGCCGATGCAGCGTCAGGTCGCGCGCGCGCCCGTGTCCTCGCGCCACCGATCGGATGCACCACTGCACTGACCTGACTCGCACCAACGCAGAGTCAGATCGTTTCCAGTAAGCTCCCCGAGCGCCTTTTACGCGACCTGACGCGTCTGGTCACCGGTGACCGGACCCACGCCAGCATCCACTCCTTCCTTCCTCTTCTCAGTGCTTGCGTCAGCGTACGTCACCACTTGACCGGACGCAGGCCCTGCGCGTCCGGTCCTCTCCTTCCAGTGTCCGGTCACAAAGACCGACTGCTCCCTTCACTGCGCAGTGAAGACCGGACGCAGGCACAAAGTCCGGTCGCTACCCGAGCAACGTCCAGTCACTAAAAAACAGTGCCTCCACTTCTTCAACTTTGCCACCCTTTCAAATGTGCCAACCACCAAGTGTATCACCTTGCGCACGTATGTTAGCATATTTTCACAAATATTTTCAAGGGTGTTAGCACTCACTAGAATCTAAATGCATATGCAATGAGTTAGAACATCTAGTGGCACTTTGATAACCGCATTTTGATACGAGTTTCACCCCTCTTAATAGTACGACTATCTATCCTAAATGTGATCACACCCACTAGGTGTCTTGATCACTGAAACAAAATGGCCCTATGGATATCACATTTGCCTTGAGCCCATTTTATTTTTCTCTTTCTTCTTTTCCAAGCCCGAGCACTTGATCATCATCATGGCCTCCACCATCATCATGATCTTCACTATTTGCTCCACCACTTGGATTGTGCCATCCTATCTCATGATCACTTAGAGCAAAGGATTAGCACTTAGGGTTTCATCAATTCACCAAAACCAAACTAGAGCTTTCAGCATCGCAGGGCATCCGCACTTCGGGACCCTGAGGGCTGCCGCGAGCTACATGCTGCAGCAGCACTAGGAGGGCTCCACATTGGGGGCCGTGTGCAGGGAGGCTAAGTGTCAAGGGCCATGCATAGGGCGGCCAAGTGTCGGGGTGCCCATGCGTCAAGGGGGTGCTACGCTGGGAGTCATGAGTCGGGCGCTCGCACGAGGCCCAAGCTCCGACACTGGGGAGCCCTTCGTGCATCTAGTTTCATGGGAGAGAGAGCGGAGTATAGCCAAAGAGAGACGGGGATAGAGGTTATGGGGGGATATCATAGGTGGGACCTTCAGTCTATGCCTCGTAGAGGCTTGGGAGGCAACGTGAGGACAACTAGGCTCTGCAACTCTAAAGAAACACAATAGGAGCTTTGAGAGGGAGTGATGGATGCTCCCGCCACCGTTCCACACTGTTAAGCCATCTTTTCATGCAGCCATGGTTTTCATCATGAACCGGTGCTAAAATTCATTTTCACCATCGGTTCATGTCCCAAACCGGCAGTGAAAACTAGGATGGTTTAAATCACACTAGTACAAAAATGGGTATCACCGTACCCATGTCACCATTGGATTTTACAGAATTGGTGCTGAGAACGTTTCACCATCGGTTCTATGGTCGGGGCAGCGCAGTGGCCAATTGAACCGGCAGTGAAAACATCCAACAGAGATAATCGCGTTGGGTTTTGCCGTTGGACCATACACGCCGAGCCAGCAGTGGAAGAGGTTTACACTGCTGGTTAGGACACTGCTGCGCCAAAGGCACTACTTGGTATTGAACTGGTGTTGAAAAAACTTTTCACTGCCGGACCAAATTTCCTTCTATAATATCCAGCGTATAAAACACTGATAGCATAGTGCAAAATCTGATTAGATATGTCACATTTTGTGTGGCTATTTTTGGGGCATTTTGTGCACCCTTAGTAACTAAGGAAGGATGGAACTTGGTCACCTGTGGCTTTTTTTTTTGATCCTTTGGTCACCTGTGGCTTGATTGCCTTGTTTGAGTTGCTAAATGTATCTATGAATCAAACCCAGCACCATACTGACACACAATTAACTTGGTTAAAGCTACTGCCTTACTGAACTGTTCTCATGCACAAAGTAATACAATAGATGTCTAGTTAAATTTTTATTCTGTAGTTCGTCACCCAGCGAATTCGAAATAAAGACATTTTCCATTTCCAACATATTATCATGGCACGTCATGTGATTAGTTCAGGAGAAGAAACTTCCAGTCTTATTGTAAACCTCCACCTTGAGCACAGCCTCATACTCCTCCTCCTCCTCCTGCTGCTTCCACTCTTCTTTGTCATCGCCGCCGCAGCCGCTGCGCTCATGAATCACATATAAGAATAAGCACATATATGTCTTGAGCCTTGAGGCCATTGTCAACGCAGAACTGGTGCCACCAGTACCTGAACACCATGCGATGGCCTGTCATATGGTACCTAAGGCTGGACGAAAAACTCGAAGCTCGTTAGCTCGGCTCGGCTCGTGGCAAGCCAAGATTTTAGCTCGTTAGCTATAACGAACCAACTCGAGCTAGCTCGCGAGCGGCTCGCGAGCCATAATTTTAGGAAAAAAAGTCATCAAAACTTATATTATGTTTGTATTACTTCATGTCTTGTACTCTGTAAATAGTTGATATGTTAGCTCACATGAATATTTTATTCAATTTAAGGCTATTGGATATATTATTTTTGTATTATTACTATTTTCAAGCTTTTGATAAATGCAAATATTAAATTTTGTATATTTTTTATAACAGGCTCGCGAGCCTAACGAGCCAGCTCGAACTTTTAACGAGCCGAGCCGAGCTGGCTTTCTGGCTTGTTAAGATAACGAGCCGAGCCGAGCTAGCTCGTTATCTTAACGAGCCGAGCCGAGCTGGCTCGTTATCCGGCCTTAATGGTACCTGAACGCCATACGATGGCCTGTCATCGCTCGCTTGATGGACTACAAGTCACCACCTATGAGTGCCCGTGCATCTACAATAGAACATGTATTCAACGTGTGTACCCTTGTGCATCCTGGAACATGACAGGAACATTCAATGCGGTGTGCATGCGCATAAGGCAGGGGAAAAATTCATGAAACATATGGGATGGGTGCAATATGGCTGAGCAAGAGAATTTACACTCGACAACTCCCTAGGTATTGGTTCATTTTGGTTACCAGGTTGCACTGTCATAGGGTCACAACGGCTCCATGATACGCATGGAGCGAGCAATGGCGCCCTCGGTGGCATTCATGTAGAGCTTGGGTCAGAGCGGTAGTCATAGTGGCACACAAGCATGTAGACGTTGCTGGTCGTTTTCATGAGGGAA
Source organism: Saccharum hybrid cultivar R570 (assembly GCA_038087645.1). Classification (NCBI taxonomy): domain Eukaryota; kingdom Viridiplantae; phylum Streptophyta; class Magnoliopsida; order Poales; family Poaceae; genus Saccharum; species Saccharum hybrid cultivar. The sequence continues at coordinate 25,777,673 of JAQSUU010000066.1, read as the reverse complement.
TTTACTCTAGCCCACACAGAGGTAGATGTCACTGGTGTTCTCGTCAGGGAAGACTTCCATGTCCCACTATGGATCCTCGATCTCCCCCCATCGAGACACACCTTCACTTCCTAGTGTGGTCCGGGGGCCTAGGCCACCTTAGCGGGGAGCCTCTACGTGAACGATAAATCATGTCAGGCAGAGATCCAAGTTCTCATGGTCTATCCCTAGGAGCTCAGATGTAGTACTAAAGAAAATACAACATACCAATGCCTCCTCATACATTCCAGGAAGAAGCATTTGAAAGAACTCTAAATTAATCACTAAGGCTCAGACTTGCCATCTCCTTCTCCATCCATGCTCTTAAAAATGCAAACAAAACTTGTTTTGTTGTATGATAGGGAGATATTATTTCATTTCAGGGTTTTCCTAGGTGCATGTTTGGAGCGCCAGGTGTCTACACATCTTTAACGAAAGGTTTTAAATCATACTATGTTGAAATAGATGGAAATGCACATATCAACCAAAGCACACCAGATTCAACGTTGAAATTAACCAAATTGGGGTAAACCACACACGAGCCAAGCCAAATGTTCTTCCTATTTGCTTGTGGGATTACTAACTAGTACATCTCTTAAATTAATAGAAGTACAAGCACCCATACATCCATATATAGAGGTCTTTGAGAACAACAATGAGATTTGAGCCTAGTACTTACGAACCATAGGAACTCACAAAATTAAAGTGGAGCATAGATTAGACGGAACATGGATATGGATTTGGTGATTGACAACCTTGGCGACGAATCCTTCTTGATGCATTTCAAGATTTCCTCTCCAATCACCTTTGTCTCTGTTTCTTTTGCTTCTATGTTGGAGGCTGTCTTTTTCTATTCTGGTGGTGTCACTCAGGCATTGAATGCAAACTACAAAGGATGAGGGGATCTTTGTTTATACTTATATGTCATGTTAGTGGGAAGGGGAATTGTAGAACTCAGACAAATATGTTGAGGTGACTGTGATTCTTCCAACCGCCTGTGAACGCGATTGGGACAAAAGGCCAACAGAAATATGGATCAACTTTTGTTAGTAATGCATGGAATGCCTACACCATATGATATTATGTCGTATAGTCAAGTGATCTATGGGCCCATTTCGTTGTTCTCAATGTCCCAAACATTGGCAGATCAAACGCGAGATGACGGTGAAATAAGTTTTCACTGAGAATTGAACACCTGCGTGCCTTTAGGTTTAGATCTGGTGGTGAAAACAGTCTTAAACGCCAAAACCGTGACACCAACTTTTAGCTGGCGATGAATACTTTTGTCATTGTCGTATCGGATAAACGAGTCGGCATTGAATAGGCGCCCATAGCAATAAATCTTATTGTTCCTATTCGTCCGATCTCATTCCGTCCTAGGATTAGCACTGGCACCCATCCTTCTTCGACCATTGTTACAGCCAAACTTCCCTGAGTTCCAATTGAAGGCTCCAAATTCTATAAGGATGCACATCACTCCCTTGTTTTGAGGTCGGTAGCAGTAACTATAGCTTGCTTGATTAAAATCCTTGATTGTGGCTATTGTGGTTAATATGGAATTTTTGGTTCAAATTGCATGAAACTATTATCTTCCTATTGAAGTCTTTTCTTCAAAATGGTTTTGTTCTTCAGAGATGAATCGTGGGTGGATGTACACAAATCTCAAGTCTACCTTCTTTGTGGAAGGCATTATTGAATCCATTGTCAATGTTACCATATCATACATGGACAATAATGTATTGGTACATGGTTACATACACCGCCCAAGCAAGGATTGCAAAAATCTAAAGCAGTGGCAGAACATCGAGCAGATCCGTTGTCATCTGGTGCATATGGGTTTCATGAAAAACTATATCATTTGGTGGATCAAGCATGGGGAAGAAGGTGAGAACTTACGTGACGTAATGTCATAGTATAGTCCCCAAGAAGGATATTATCAGCCAAATCGTGCAAGAAACCATTAATGACAGACTCCCTAAAATCGTGAATGAAATTGTCCATGAAACTGTGAATAATAGCGGCAACAAAACTTTGGCACGTCATGATGTAGTAGATTCTCTAGACCAGATCATTCGTGATGGCAAACCAGAGTTCCTTGATGAAAGAAACCTAAGAAGTTGGAGCAAACAAGAAAGGATGCTAGAACTCTGCTATACTCTGGTTCAACCGTACCATGACAATGTTGGAAGTGGATCTTGTTGTTCTGGAGTTGAAATCAAGGTAAGAAATGTCAGACATAGGCTAGGCTTCAATGATATGTTATCACTTGTGTAGGAGTTGTTTCCAATGAGTTGCCCAAGAACACGTACTAGACCAAGCAAATGATATGCCCATTGGGACTCGAAGTACAAAAATTACATGCATCTGGCAATGACTGTATATTGTATCCACTCTTCATGCTTTGTGTTGTATATAAAAAACCATAATTCTCTTATAATACCAAGTCAAACTACTATGGTTTCAGATATTTTACAAAAAAAAACAACATCTTATTTATGGTACCAAATAAAGATCACGAGTTTCTATTATAGTACCTATTTAGTGTCAAACTGGCAACCACTTTTCTGTGCTACATGTGTGCTTGGTTGAGCTGTGAGCAGATGGCTATGGAAAAGTTGTTGTGAGCTTCGAGCTGTGAGAAAGCTGAAAATTGTTTGATTGAAATAGCTGTGGAACTATAGGCTTGATATGAATTGTCTGTAATGCCCATAAAAGCTCAACGGACTGTTTATATGATAAATGATCCTAAGACACTGATTTGTTCATTGATTCACATCTAAATAACCATTTTATATGTGTTTCCTCTAAAAGAGGCGAGATATCCAATGAAGGTGCTTCGGTCCATGTTTTTTTAACCTCATATGCATGATTGCATCTGATACTTTTATTAGGATTTTTGCTTTAAAATTAAATTAAATGAAAAAAAATTAGCAAGTGCAGCCATATGTAATCATGATTATTGAATAAAGAAAAATTTAGAACAAAATTTACAGGACGGTGTCGTTCCACCATTCTTTAAAATAGTCAATAGTCTGGTTTGCACCATCCTATCGAAGGGTAGTGGCAGCATTTTTCAACTCCATTAATAATGTTGTAAATTGTCAAGGGACAGGGAGGAGGAGGAGGTGAGGGCAGAGAGGGAAGCCGAAGAGGAACTTGCTGCCGCAGAGGAAGTCACCATAGTTGCCCTCGACCCAGGAGCGCCAATGCCACTGAGCCCTCAACCCTAGCGTGCGGTCCTTTGGTTGGAGTCCCGAATGAGGTATTGAGTGGGGGAAAGGAAAAGAAATCATAGAAGGGGTACGCTCTTTACTGGTGGTAGGCGGGTAATTTTGAGAAGTTTGATTTCGCAGTCATAGAAGCAGGGTGCCGGGTGCTGTGAGAATTGTACTAGAGGAAAGGCAGCTTTCTCTGCAGGTTACATCCATTTAGTTAGTGTTTAGCTTTTTGGTAGGAAAAGCTATTCTCGAAAGCCAAACCAAATAGTATCAAAATGCCCCGAGGTGCTTATGTGACATGCGTGGCACTTGGAAGGGGCTGATGATTGGCTCCAAGTTGCAATGGAGCATTGACCATGAAGGTCTTTGACATGTTGTAGCCTCAATATTTTTTTATCTCTATAAACTTTTAATGGGAAGTAAGCAAACTTTGTAGGTTAATTTCCGGTATTTGCAATTTATCTTAGGCGATTTACATTTGAACACAGTTTGTGGCAAAGATAATACGGATCTGAAAATAACAATAACGTAGATGAACGAATTGCACTGCTGATGAATAAAGGCAACATGATATGCACGATCCATTGTGTAAGGGACAATGCAATGCAACGAATGCAGGCCACAGTAAATTCCATTTATGTATTTAAATTTTTTTTAATTTCAAAGAGACAGAGATACAGATAAAGAGAAGAGATATTGATATAGATGGAGAGATAATATAAGAGATGCTCTAAGAGAAGAGGATATAGATAGAAATATAGATATTGATATAGATGTAGAGATAATATAAGAGAAGATATTTTACTATTACAAAAAGAGGTAGAGATAGACACCGGAAGAGAATTGATGTGTTTGGTTCTGGTACTCTCTCTGTGTATATGTACGCCCTTAAACATCTCAGCCATGGTTGTGTGAGGCCAGTTAGCTTAGACTGTTGACGATCCAGTATGAAAATAAGGGGCAGCTGGTGTGGAGCCTTGATGCTTATATTTTTCCTCTTCGCATTCCACACACAATGTAAGTATATTATTATCAACTACTCTTTGTGCTTGAATTTGTTCTAGATATCCATATATGTCCTCATAAACTCACAATCAAATAAGGTCATCCTCATCAGCAGCTCAACCACTACTACACAACTGACCTTTCGTTGATCGCCCAAAATGCCTTTAGTCTCGGCGATTCCGGCGACCGGGACTAAATAGACTTTTAGTTCCGGTTGGTGTTACCAACCGGGACTAAAGGTCCCTCGCCAACGGCTCTGTTGTCAAGCGCTGTCGGGAGGGACCTTTAGTCCCGGTTGGTAACACCAACCGGGACTAAAGCCCTGCCTTTAGTCCCGATCGGTTCCACGGACCGGGACTACAGCTTTTGTCCCGGTCCGTGGCACCGACCGGGACTATAGGACTGGGTTTAGTCCCAGTTGGTGTTACCAACCGGGATTAAAACCTCCCCCTATAAATTGAACCTCTCTCTTCTTCCTCCCTGCCCGAGCCCTTCCTTGTTCATGTTCTTGTTGCTTGTTCTTCCATTGTTCTTGCTTGTCTCATCTCCGGCGATCAATCCACTTCAAACGCTTCTACGCCATCGTTGATTTGTTTGAAAGGTTGCTAGCTTCATCCTCCTATGTTTTAGCAGCACCATATGTAAATCCATGTTATATATGGCTATTTTATTTCATATTGCTAGCTCCAATCACTTTTCATGTTTGAATTTTTATGAACGATGCTAATTATAGTACCTAGAAAGTAGTATACACATATAATGTTTAGTTCTATTATAGACTTTTTAGGATACTTTTTACTTTAATTTGTTCATGTTCTCATTTTAAAATATTAAATAATGTTGATTCTTTGTAATTTTGAAACAAATTTATTTTAACTTTAAAAATTCTTCAAATTAATTTTATTTAGAGATAAAATAACACCTTTTAATAGAAAAATACAAATTTTATGATTTTGCTATCTTTTTATTAACGTCCACAAATTAATTTTATGAAATGATGAACCACTTATAAAATTTTGAACTCAATTAGACAAGGTTGTGACGCGCTCTTTTCTCATGCTGGGCTTTTAATTATGTGATGCCATATAATGCAGATAATGACACGCCATTGGATGTACAATGCCGATCGCCGCTCCAACGAGTTCATTGAGGGCGTACGAGAATTCTGCAGAGTGGCAGAGAAAAACAAGCGGGATGGTTTTATGTGCTGCCCATGTGCCGTGTGTATGAATTTGAAAGAATTTTGTAGCTCAAGAAGTATTCACTTGCACTTGTTCAAGTCGGGTTTCATGACAAACTACATTTGTTGGACCAAGCACGGAGAGACCGGGGTTATGATGGAAGAAGGTGAAGAAGAACAAGCGAACCCTGACGATGTTTTTGCTCAATACTGTGACTTCGCGATGGAGGAAGTTGAAGAAGAGGTGGATGCAGAAAACAGTATCGCTGAAGATGACGATGCTCTTGGTGATGTCATTCGTGACGCACAGAGAGATTGTGAAAGTGAAAAGGAGAAGGCTAAGTTTAACCAAATGCTACAGGATCACAAGAAGTTACTCTACCCGTCGGCCGAAGATGGGCAGAAAAAGCTAGGCACGACACTGGAGTTGTTACAGTGGAAGGCAGAGAATGGTATATCTGACAAGGCATTTGGGAAATTACTGAAGATCCAAAAAAGATGCTTCCGAAGCCTAATGAATTGCCCACCACTACATACGAAGCAAAAAAGATCGTCTGCCCTTTAGGATTACAAATCGAGAAGATACATGCATGTCCTAATGACTGCATCCTGTACCGTGGCGTTCACGAGAATTTAGATGAATGCCCTGTTTGCCATGCGTCATGGTACAAGATCTCGCGAGATGATCCTGGCGATGTTGAGGATGAAGAACGTCCGAAGAAGAGAATCCCTACCAAGGTTATGTGGTATGCTCCAATAATTCCACACCTAAAACGATTGTTCAGAAACAAGGAGCACGCAAAGTTGTTGCGATGGCATAAAGAAGACCGTAAGGTGGACAACATGTTGAGACACCCTGCAGATGGGTCCTAGTGGAGAGAAATAGATAGAGAATTCCCAGACTTTACAGATGACGCAAGAAACCTAAGGTTCACATTGAGTACAGATGGATTTAATCCTTTTGGGGACCAGAGCTCTAGTCATAGCACTTGGCCCGTTACTCTATGTATCTACAACCTTCCTCCATGGTTATGCATGAAGCGGAAGTTCATTATGATGCCAGTGCTCATCCAAGGCCCGAAGCAACCTGTCAATGACATCGATGTCTACCTGAGGCCATTAGTTGAGGAACTCCAGCTGCTATGGAGCAAACCAGGTGTGCGTGTGTGGGATGAGTACAAACAGGAAGAATTCGACCTGCGAGCATTGTTGTTCGTGACAATCAATGATTGGCCAGCTCTAAGTAATCTTTCAGGAAGACAAATAAGGGATATAATGCATGCACCCATTGTTTTGGTGACCTTGAGGCTGTCTATTTAAAAAAATGTCGAAAGGTCGTGTACCTTGGCTATCATAGATTTCTTGCTAAGAACCACAAGTTGAGAAAGAAAGGCAAACATTTTAAAGGTACGACAGAACACCGGTCCAAGCCAGGCAACCGAGATGGGGCAGAGGTATTCAAGATGGTCAAGGATTTGAAAGTAGTGTTTGGAAAGGGACAAGGCAGTGAACCTATTCCAAAAGACGCTTCGGGGCGCGCCCCAATGTGGAAAAAGAAATCAATATTTTGGGACCTGCCATATTGGAAAGACCTTGAGGTCCGCCACTCGATCGACATGATGCACCTGACAAAGAATCTTTGTGTCAATCTCCTAGGGTTCATGGGTGTGTTTGGAAAGCCTAAGGATACCCTTGAGGCACGAGAGGACTTGAAGCGCATGAAAGAACGAGACAACCTGCATCCAGAGAAGACAGATGATGGACGTCATTACTTAAGACCTGCTAGCTACACTCTTAGCAATGAGGAGAAGGAAAGCATGTTTGAGTGCCTAAGCAGCATCAAAGTCCCATCTGGGTTCTCCTCCAATATAAAGCGTATAATAAATGTGCCGAAGAAGAAATTTGTCAACTTAAAATCGCACGACTGCCACGTGATTATGACGCAACTGCTTCTGGTTGCCTTAAGAGGAATTCTACCTCCACATGTACGTCTGGCCACCGTGAAGCTATGTGCATTCCTCAATGCAATTTCTCAGAAGGCAATCAATCCTTTTGATCTAGCTAGTCTATAGAATTATGTGGTTCAATGTCTTGTCAGCTTTGAGTTAGTGTTCCCTCCATCCTTCTTTGATATCATGACACATCTCCTAGTTAATCTGGTCAAAGAGATTAATATCCTGGGTCCTATGTTCCTACACAACATGTTTTCCTTAGAGAAATTTATGGGTGTACTAAAAAAATATGTTCACCAGCGGGGTCGGCCAGAAGAAAGCATTGAAAAGGGATACGAGACAGAGGTCATTGAGTTCTGTGTGGACTTCACTCCTGACCTTGACCCGATTGGTCTTCCTGAATCACGGTATGAGGGGAGACTTGGTGGAAAGGGTACACTAGGAAAGAAAACATATATCAGCCAGGGTGATGATTCTTTCAATAAAGCGCACTACACAGTTCTTCGAAACTCCACTATGGTGGAACCGTATATTAAGAAACACATGAATTTTGTATGATCCGAGAATCCTGGGAAGAATGAGGCTTGGATTATGCGTCATCACATGGAGACATTCAGTGATTAGTTGCACAAAAAATGTCAGGGTGATAAAACTATTGGAGATGAACTGTATTTGTTGGCTAGGCAACCAGCGTGGCACGTCCTCACGTACAAAGGGTACGAGATAAATGGAAATACATTTTACACCGTATCCCAAGATAAAAAGAGTACCAACCAAAACAGTGGTGTCTGCGTGGATGCTACGAAACCGAATGGGAACGTAAACACATAGTATGGTCGCATAGAGGAGATTTGGGAACTAGACTATGCACATAATTTTAAAGTCCCTCTATTCCGATGCCAATGGGTGAAGATGAACGGAGGGGTATCAGTCGATAAGGAGTACGGAATGACAATAGTGGACCTCAACAATATTGGGTATAGAAATGATCCATTCGTCCTTGCTGCTGATGTGAATCAGGTGTTCTATGTGAAAGACATGTCTACAAAACCCAAGAGAGGGAAACACGACGAGAAAAAAACCAACAAGCCAAAGCGCCACATAGTTCTTACAGGGAAAAGAAACATCGTGGGAATTGAAGACAAGTCAGATGTGTCAGAGGATTATGAAAAGGATGAACGAATCCCACCCTTTTGTGTGGCCAAAGACCCAAGCATCCTGCTCGCTGCTGAGGACACTCTATGGTTACGGAATGATCATAACCAAGGGCATTACGTCAAGAAAAAGTTTACCACTATGCCCACTTGATATAGGTAGTGAACTCAAATTAATAATGTGTATTTGACATCTTGTGTAATATAATTGTAACATTATGTGTTGAAAATTCAAATTTGAGTGGTTCAAACTTTGCTATATGTGGGAATTGTGGATTTTCAACTACACTTTGCCAATATTTTGTCAAATGCTAAAATGGTCTATGTATGAAATGTAGATCTTGATGAGTGGAACAATATTGGTATTCATGACTTTTCCAGTCGAGACCATCCAGGGTTCGGTCAAAGTGTGTGTTTCTAAAAACCAATGTTTTGACTTTGGTCAAACTTAGTCAAATGACCTATTTGATGACTTCAAATGAAAAACTTTTGAATACCAAGTTGTTAGAGCTCATCAAGATCTATATTTGATACATGGACCATATTTTCATCTGGATAAATTTTAGCAAGTCCCAGGCACATGTTTTCAAAATCGAAGACGGGTTTTGGTCAGACTTGGTCAAATGACAGACTAAATGACTTGAAATAAAAAACTTTGGAATACCAAGTTGTTAGAGCTCATCAAGATCCAAACTTTTTATATAGACCATTTTTCCTATTTGAAAAAGTTTAAATAAACAATACTCACCAAATCTTGAATCTCACACGAACTATATGAAACTATATGTGGGAATTATGGATTTTCAACTACACTTTGCCAACACTTTATCAAATGCAAAAATGGTCTATGTATGAAATGTAGATCTTGATGAGTGGAACAAACTTTGTATTCATGAATTTTCCATTCGAGACCATCCAGGGTTCCGAAAACCGACGTGTATCTCTGAAAATTTTAAATTTTCAAATTTAGACAATTAATGTCGCGCATTTGGATAATTATTATTGAAGAAATAAAAGTTTAACGTCCAAATGACCCAAAAACAAATTTTCTGTCGAAAGCCAACAATTTTATATATTTTAATTGCCCATTATATTTTTGCATTAACACAATATTCATTATAAATAACATTTATTTTGGATAATATAAAATATTTGAAAAAATAGTGTTTACAATTTATGTAATGCACAATAGAGTCAAACTAAACTAATGTGTATTTTTGAAAAAATTTATGATAAATATTTAATTTACTATGCATTTAGAAAGATGAAAGGAAAAAAAGGTAAAAAATAAAATCCACCAAATTCTGGCGCCTAAACAGGCACCAGAATTTGGTGGAGGGGGGCCTGACCACCGCCTGGGACTAAAAGGGGCTTTAGTCCTGGTTCCAGCCACAAACCGGGACTAAAGGTCTCACCTTTAGTCCCGGTTTGTGGCTGGAACCGGGACTAAAGCCCCTTTAGTCCCGGGCGGTGGCCAGGCCCAGGACTAAAGGTCCCTGGCCTATAAAGCCCCGCCTTCTTCCTCCTTCTCCCCACTCGCACACAGACACACGAACCGCCGCCTCGATCTCGATCTCCCGAGCACCGCCGCGCGCCGCCCTGAGAACCGCCGCGCGCCGCCAGGTTCGTCTCCGCGCGCGTCCGTTGGGCGCTGCTGCTGTGCCCCATTGCTGGAGCCGAGCTGCTGCTTCCGGCGCCGGCGCCCGCCTGCGGCGGATATATATATATATATATATATATATATATATATATATATATATATATATATATATATATATATATATATATATATATATATATATATATATATATATATATATATATATATATATATGTATATATACATATATATGTATATATATATATGTATATATATATATGTATATATACATATATATGTATATATATATATGTATATATATATATGTATATATACATATATATGTATACATATATATATATATATATATATATATATATATATATATATATAGATATATCTATATGTATATATATGTATATATATATATGTATATATATATATGTATATATACATATATATGTATATATACATATATATATACATATATATATATTTATGTATATATAGATATATCTATATACATATATGTATATATGTATATATATATGTATATATGTATATATATGTATATGTATATGTATATGTATATATATGTATATGTATATATATGTATGTATGTATATATATATATATATATGTATATTTGCATCGATTATTCATGAACGATATGTATATTTTGGAAGAATTTAAGTTAATATACATGTTGTGTCCATTTTTGAAGCCTCAACCTTAGCACTTAATTTTGCTTGATAATTGTGTTGACGTTATCATTTTTAGCCCTTCTTCACTCTTCCTCACTACCTGCATATATATCTAGGAAAACTATTAAACCTGAAATTTGAATAGTTTTTCCATGAGTTAAAATTATCTATTTTAAATAAGAAATACAACTTGTGATAGACTTACTTGTTATTAGATGTATTAAGTTAGTAGGAGTTGGTCGATACTGTTGTTGCATGATTACCTTGATCTACACTTATATCCAGATGATATCCCACTAATATGTGTAAGTCGATCTCTTATGCTTAGTAATGCCTTAACCCTAAACTGTAAACCCTAAACCCTGAACCCTGAACCCTAAACCCTGAACTGTAAACCCTAAACCCTAAATATTTTTGCAGAAATGGCCGACCCGAGAGAAGAAGAAATATTGTTGAACATGATCCACAGTAGCGCTGAAGAAGGTCGTTATGATGATTGTGAAGGCAATGAGAACCCTGAGGGCATCGATGACGGTTCTCAGTACTTGGTCGACCCGAATGACCAAGACAATGTTGGCGAGGTCTGTAATATATGCAGCCTCCTATGTTTATATGCATGAAATTCAAAAAAAAAATCCTTTATTAATTGTCTTGTTTCTACCTACATAGCCCTCTGTCTCAACAACAACCACGGGGACCAGCAGAAAAGTACGAGGCCCGAAGAAGCCGATGGAGGGCCGGTTTGTTATCATGGATTTTGACGAGAGAACAGGCCAGCCACGTGGACCCCATGCAAGAGCCTTTGTCAACCACTTAGGGTACCTTGCCCGGGATAGGATCCCGATCAATGTCCATGAATGGAAGAAAAATAAGCAACGCCCAGAAATCAGTTATGTCTCCGACCGTGACAAGGAACTAGTTTGGGGTGACGTGTTGCAACATTTCACGCTAGACACAAATGATGAACAGTTGAAGGAAAGAGTTCGGGATTGGTCTATGAAGATGATGGCCACACAATTCCAGTGCTATAAGAAGAATCTATATAACGACTATATCACGAAGAACAAGACTCCGGATTTCAACTGTAAGCACTTTGTCAAGCTACGGCCATCTTGGGACAAGTTTGTACAGTTCAAGACGTCGGAAGAGGGTCAGCAACGGGCGAGAAGGAACCAAGAGAATGCCCGACACAAGACCTACCACCATAGGATGGGATCAGGTGGCTACCCTACTGCCATTCCTAAGTGGGAAAAAGCCGAGCAAGAGCTAATTGACAGGGGGTTGGTGCCAGAATCCCTCGACTGGCCTGAGCGCGCCAAGCACTGGTTTTTCGCTCACGGAGGCCACCTGGACCTAGAGACCAGAAAGGTCGTGTATGGGGAAGGGGAACGCATCCAAGCAGAAAGATTTCATCAAGCCCGCTCCGTCGCTCAAAGTGGAGAGTGGCAGCCGAACAGAGATAAAGATGAGCTGACATACGCCCTGGGGAACCCTGAGCACGGTGGACAGACGAGAGGCTATGGCTCCATGTCGTGGGAGCATGCCTTCCCTCAGGACAGAGAAACTTATAGAAGCCACCAGAGAAAGAAGGAAGAGGACAGGGAACGGCTATGCCGGTTGGAGGAGGATGTTATGAAGACCAGTGAAGTGGCTCGTAAGGCACTAGAGCGGGAGGAAGCGCTTAAGGCCACTATGAATGAGCAAATCAGAAAGGCCATGGAGGAAGTTGTAAGTTCCCGCCTCCGGAGCTTGTCACAGCCGGCCGCCAACATCAGCCCCGGCTCAGCTTAGTTGAAAAGCAGTTGTGCTTCTACGGAGGTGCTTGTGAGGCAAGATGATGACGCAGGGATGCGCTTCCCGGTGGATGATGTTACCGCTCCATTGATGTCCTATCGACCCCACCAAGACACCAAGGATCCACTCGGTCGCAATACCACCCGGATATGCTAGTGTCTCAGTGGATAGAGTGGTCAAAGGCCATGAAAATGTGGCTCTAGATATCGAAGGTGGTGATGGGGAGAAGACCCTAGGTGAAGCGTAGAAGACATTCATATGTTAGAAGAAATGGTACATCATTATTCCTGGGGCGCCGCCACCACAACCGAACCCTAGGTGTGGATGATTGTGAACGCAATTGCTTTTCAATAATTATGTACTGTATCTAATTACGGTTCACTCATGTATATACCTTGTTCGTTTTTTTCAAATCCAGGACCTCCCCAAGTCCGTCTATCCATTCACCACATGACCACAGTGCCATGGGACATGACGACGATGACGATTTCATACAAGCAGACAAGGCTGCATCCCCACCGCTGGCCGTATCTCCTCCACGACATACTCCAATGCTGCCAGCGGCCCAATCTCCTCCACAACAGCAAGCTCCAACCGCGCCGCCGCCGCCTCCGCTAATGCCGACAACGGCCGCCTCATCGGCACCGGCTGGTCCATCGAGGAACAAGAGGCCCGCTGGCTCACAAAGATCGGTCCCACCACCTCCACCGAAGAAACAAGTTGTGGTCACGAAGATCCCAAAGATGACCAAGCTTCCATACGAGAAGACTGATGAAGAACTTAATGCTTCAGTCAAGGCAGAAGTGAAAGCGTTCTTCGAAAAGACCAAAGCTAACGCACGAGCAAAGCAAGAGAAGCCATACCTAATGTATCCTCGTGTAAAGCTACGTCAAGTGGTGTAGGCTATGCAAGACGAGAAGCGTGCCGCTAGTAAAAAACCAGCGCCGCCACTATCAGACTATGAGCGTACTATCACAAAGAAAATCAAGGAGGACATAAGGAAATAGAAGGCGGCTGGGAAAAATGTTGCACAGCTCGGCCAACAAGCGCAACAATCAGTGCTGCCACTAGTGGTTGAGAATCAATATGGTTCCAATATTAACTTGATGCAAATGTCGATACCTGATGATGTGGACTTAGATGAACTCGCCAAGTGGATGAATGTGAGTGGGCTTTCATTAGAACAACTTCTCGGTCGGGAGGAACTGACAACTGTTAAAGAGGCCGAAGTTGTTGATGAATGGCGGAGGAAGTATGTATATGGCAGGAGTCTATGCGACCCTGCAAAGGTAAAAAATCTTGGTACACAAATGTACAAGCTGCACAAGTACTACTTGAGATTCTGTGCACAACATCAAAGTGAACAATATCTGGGCGTCCAAGTCAGAGACCGTCACTACTTCCGTGGAGATGACATCATCTGGGTACAGTTTAGTGAAATACACCAGCTTCTCTATATGGATGCTCTTGACAAATCTCTCATAAGCTACTACTGTCTGTAAGTGATTCTTCCTTTTAATCAATAATCCCACTCTAGCATATGTACGTATTCGTAATAACTATGCTCACGATGTGCAGACACATGATGAGAGAACTCAGATTGAAACAAGACGATCGAATTGGTTTTATCGATCCGTATGTCGTGTACAAGGACACAAAGACTAAAGATCCATTCAATCTGAAGATCAAGGAAATGGAGAAAAACCTCCAGAGGTTCTTTTATAACCAAAGGCATAAGGAGTTGATACTCTTCCCTTACAATATGGGGTAAAGTGTTGTGTTATATCATGTCTTAGTCAATCCAACATTAATATATATATATATATAAGTTGACTCTATAAACAAATATAGGGATCATTGGATACTCATTGAGATTAAGATCAAGGAACAAACTATAAATGTGTGGGACTCAATGAGAAAAGAGTTGGCAATGTACCAAGACATGATAGACATGATCCAGAGGTAAGTTCTATCATTCGTTAATTATCGTTGCCTGCTCCTTTAATTTACTATGCTATACCTAATCAACGACGGACTTATTGGGCAGGGCTTGGGCTTGGCTACAACAAAGATATCGTATGGATCTGAAAGTGCCACTCCCCCCTCCTATTCAACATAAGTGGGTGTCCAGACAACCGTACGGAACCAATTTATGTGGATACTACGTTTGCGAGTACATGCGGTGTAGCAAATTTACACCTGCTAAAGAGATGCTAAAAGTAAGTAACATGTGTATACATTAAATTCATAGCTCTATAATATATATATATATATATATATATATATATATATATATATATATATATATATATATATATATATATATATATATAGTTTCATACTTTATTTGTGTGCAATAATAACGCTCTCGTATAGGTGCAACGTATACGGATAGTAGCAGCGAAGAATAAATTGGAAAATAATATAACTGAAAACCAAAATCAATAATGAATTGAAAAGAAAAAGGAAAAAGAAAAAAGAACCTTTAGTCCTGGTTGGTAATACCAACCGGGACTAAAAGGTGCTACGCCACGTCGATGCCTGGCAGCACCTTTAGTCCCGGTTGGTATTACCAACCGGGGCCGGAGAACCGGGACTAAAGGTGGGACATTTAGTCCCGAAACCTTAGTCCCGGCTCGCAGCCCGGGACTAGAGGTCCTTTTGGACCGGGACTACAGCCCCGTTGTGCATCAGTGAACGTTGAAAGTACAATGAGCCCTGCATATAGCCTCACCGACACAACACTAGATAAGAGCAAAAGGGGAATCAATCTTTGTAAAATCTTTCACTACCCACAAGGTTATTGCTATTGCTGCATGGATCAAAGTCCGAAGCCAAAATGTTATGACACTTTGGATGAGTGTAGAGCTGCGTGTCGCCCTGTGTTGTCCCAAAAACATTTGCATGATTTATACAATCTTTAGTTTGCTCTAGTTTTAAAACCCATAAGTAACAATCTACATATTGTACTGAAGATTATTGATATTAATAATAAGAGAGTTTCTATGCCAATCTCATTTTTGTTTGCACCTTTTTTTCATCTTTATTATGTTGGTGTCCTCTTTTGATCGATCCTCCAATGTCACCCTAAACTTTTCTATTTCTATAGATGTACCATGTAGGAAATGTTGGAATTTAGATGGGCTTGGCCCATATAAGAAATTCTTGAAAATTCCTAAGAAATCTCAGGCCCATTCATGTGTGCAAAGAGAGGATGTGGGAACTCTTTAGTCCCACCTTGCTTGTAGAAGTGGAGATAGCCATACTTAAATATGGGAGTCCTCTATACTTCCCCAAGTCTAGTGTGTGGAGGAGAAAGAGAAGCCCACATGCGCTCGCTCGCTTGCTCGCATCGCCTAGCGAAGAGCGTGGGTGCTCCGCTGTACCCTCATTGATTTTAGTAATCAATTATCCAAGTTGTACCCTCATTGATTTTAGTAATCAATTATCCAAGTGTAGCATCCTACACGTGCGAGTATGAGTTCCCTTTCCATGATCAACTTTTACGTTGCTAAGCAACTAAGTAATAAGCAATTAAGCATTTCCAATCCCATTGTTTAGATGAAAGGCTTCTATTAGATTAATGGGTGACTGTAGAGTGAACACGTTTACTAACCAAAACTACATGTAATGCATAACTCATAATGAAACACAATAAGTATCCAAAATAGGGTTCATAGTAGTGGGGTGCCTGCGTGATAGTGCTACCGATTCCTGAAGATCCGGTTAGTGGTGACGACTCACATACACTCCTCACAAGATGAGATAACCGAACCTGAAAACAGAGGATTCGATGATTGGAGATGGTTGCCCGATAGATAAAGAGATTCAGAGTTGATTAGAAACTTGCAAAGAGACATCTAACTATGGCTTCACTATTGTACTATTAGTATCTAAGCTCCTTAGGTGGTGGTTGACCCCTTAGATAGGTTACCTAAGCAAACTCACATTCTCAGTGACTGGCGAACACTCCGTCCTAAGCGACGGATGCTCCGTTGTACCGGGCATTAGGGTGAGGTGCCTCTATTTGGCTCTATACAGGTTGGCGGATACTCCATGGGAGGTCACAGAGACTTCGGTAGGTTCAAGACTTAGTTGATTCTAAGGTTCTCTGCCACTGTCGGATGGCCCGACCGGCTAACGGACGATCCGGTATGAACTGCGTACTTTCGGGTACTAGGTGACTATTCCTTAAAATTCACCGAATGCTCCGCTGTGAGTGACGGATGCTCCGGTATGGGATGAGTGCTCTCGGGTTCCCTAGCTATGCACCTCTATAATCTAGCGGACATTCCGCCGCGAGTGGCAGACACTCCGCTATTTTGCTCAGAAGGGAAATTAGGCTGTTGGTGGCTAAACTCAGGATTGATGGACACTCCGTCCTAACGACAGACACTCCGTCAGATGGGCGACAAAACCTATGCTCTTGGGTTCTTAGGTGAAAGTCTTCGGGTTCATGCCTAGATCTTGGGTTGAGGTCTTCATGCATGTGCATGACATCCCTAGTGTAGCTTAGGTAGACAACTAGGCTTAGGATTCTTATGGTTTTGGCTTAGGTTAACTAGTGTAACTAGTGATTCCTTAACCAAGAGAAAACCCTTAGGATATAGAGAGATTGAGCATGGCAACTTTGCTTGGGCTGTTGATGAGTTCCTTGTCATCAAGATTGAAGATCCACACTAGTCATCCTTGCTCCCAAGCTAAAGAGAGAGGTTTCTTCCTTGGATTGCTTCCCATCGAGTAATCCTCATGATCCATCCATGCAAGAGAGAAGACTTGAGTTAGGGTTTAGGGATTGATCTCTAGATAATGAGAAGGGAGGGTTCTTGAGCTAACCTTGAGATGAGAGATTGTGGAAGCTCAGGTAGTTGATCTAGGTGCTGATCTTGCTACCCTTGCAATCTTGGTTCTCTTCTCCACCTTCTTCTTCTTCAGTTTCTCACTCTAGTTCATCCTTTCCTTCTCTCGTTCTTCCTTCTAGAGAGAGTATGTGAGGGAAATGAGGGGAGAGTGAATGGAGCTGAGGTTTAGTGTTGGGAAATATCTCCAACTTGTGCTAACATGTGGGCCATGCCCCTTAATAGGTAACAGCTCATTTCCCTCTCAATCTACAGTCTCTGCACTTTTATCGGATGGTCCGAAAAATGTAATGGACTATCCGATAGGCTATGGTTCTGCCTGTCCAAACTTAAGAACCTGATCTCTCTGACCTTGATTCCATGTTGAGGCTTGTAATGGCTTCATTCATTCTTTTAGTGAACATGAATGCCTTGAGTTAGGTTCCTCGATTGACGTTCTCCCTTAACGGTCGCTTGGTTGACTTAGTTGACCAGTAGTTAACTCGTGCGTCGTCAGGTAGTTGGTTGCTAGGACGTAGCATTCCCTTGGTTTGGGTTGTTAAGGGTGTCCATGGAGTCTGATGGGTTCATGTCCTGAATATCCAAAAGTGAGAGGCTATGGTGTAACGAGCTCGGGTAGTTGGTTGCCAGGACGTAGCATTCCTTTGGTTTGGGTTGTTAAGGATGTCCATGGAGTCCGATGGGCCGTGTCCTGAATATCCAAAAGTGAGAGCCTATGGTGTAACGAACTTGGGTCGTTACAACTCTCCCCCACTCGAATTCAAGCTCATCCTCGAGCTTGCTAAGTGGTTGCTCCAAGTTTACTTGAGGACATCTCTAATTATTTCTCTTTACTTTCTCCTTGAACTTCAAACCTTGGAGGAATTGCATTTCGTTAATCCTGACGGATGGTCCGGCAATCTTTGCGGGTTCTCTGGTGTATCACAGGATCTAATCTTAACTATCAGGCTTAGCAATCTGGTGGATGTTTTGACGTCCTCATAGACTATCCGATAAAATCAGGCTATATATAGGCTGACAGCCTCCTGGACATGTCCTTTTCTTTCTCCACCCACTGGTCCCCCACACGCATGCACCCATGCCGCCACCCACTTGGCGACGCTGTCCTTTGGACACTTCTTCCTCATTTCCTTCGGTCACGTGCCTAACCACATGCTTCTCTAAGATGTGGGGTGCTGAGTAAGCTCCTTTTGCTTTTACCCTTTTCTCCATGGTTAAAAAGCTAGGGTTGGCTCGATCTATGTAATGGCTTGGGTTATTTGAAATCCATCTTTGGGGGTCTGGTAGAGTATGCTTGAATGTGCCTCTATGCAAGTTTGGATGCATTGGTGTTGGTTGAATCATGAGATTTTGTGGATTGAGCATCGGTCATTCACAGTGGAGATGTTGTTCTATTCACACTTTGGCGGATGGTCCATGAACCTTGCAGATGATCTATTAGCCAGCCTATAGTGTGCCTTTGCTCTGTGTAAATTCTATCCGTTGATGGAAAGTTCTGATAACCTAGTTGAATACTCTGGTAGTGTCTAGTTGTTCTCTATTGTAATTATTTTTTGCTCTCTGTTGTACTAACGATGGTCCGCGAACCTTGACAGACGCCAGTATTAACTTAGTTCAATTTTTGCCCAACTAGCTGTTACTACTCTGTAGATACCTTTTAGATGTACTAGTGAGCTTGTGTTATACGTTGCACATGGCATTGCTACCTTGTTCTTGTATCCATGCTCGTATTTAACTCAATATTTCTTTAATCCAATCTTTGTCAATCATTGCATCACTCTTGTCTAAATTTGCTAACCCTCGCTGTTTTCTTCTTACTCATAGGTGTACTCCGGTTCTTCGTCTCCGGGGTGGTGGTAAGGAGAAAGAGAGACCAAGGAAGGATGTTGGTGGTGGCAAACATCTGGTTCCTAATGGCGATGATCCAATGGACAGTGACTACCACTACAAGGATTCACCTCTAATGCCACGCCACACGATTGCAACACCACTAATTTGGTTACCATAGGGGGGGGGGGTCATATTGCAACCTTTTCGTAAAATGGTTGCAAAATGTGCCTATAATGCAACGAACTAAATGTGTTGCAATATGTGTTGTTTGCCGTTGCAACAGTCGTGTGCTACTGCAACCATTTTAGAATTGTGCTGCGATTAGTTGGCATTATTGCTATGGCACTTTGGAGTTGCATTAGTATTGATTTTCGTTGCAATTATGTGGTGTTATTGCAACTAAATTGGATTTGGTTGCTTTTGCTTGTATCTATTGCCATGGTTGTTCTAGGTTGCAATAATCTTCTGTGGTGTTGCAATTGCTAGGTGGTTATTGCAACGAGAATTCTAAATGGATGCAATAGCATGTTCCTATTGCCACGGTTTTTTTGGGTTGTAATAATATTTTGTGGCGTTGCAATTTTTAGTTACTTATTGCAACTAGAATCCTAAGTCGACGCAATAACATGTTACTATTGCCATGATTTTTTTGTGTTGCTATAAGCTAGTTGATTCATTGCAATACTGTGTCGTTGGCGGCACTTGTATTTGGTAGGCCTTTTGGTGGCTAGGGCCCAACAAACCATTTCCAAGCGTTGATGTACATGTGTGATCCATCCCTTCGACCAGCTAGCGCTCCATTTCGCAACTCTTGACGTTGATGCCCATCATTAGGAGGTCGGCACCCATCGCCCTAGGGGACATGGAAACCCCAATGGCCATCATTAGGAGGCTATGGCGAGAGCTAACAGTGCCAACAACCCTATCGACCAGTGTCTACATAATCATGGATGGTCTGCAACACACCCTTACTCATTTTACAAATTATGGTACAAATATTGTTTCCAATAATGCATGTTTGGCATAAATATTATTCCCTATCATGGATGGACTCATATACAAATGTTTGGGTCATGGAAAAAAGAGCAAAAATGATCATCATAAATGCTTATGAAAATAAACAGAAGAACTTCTGAGAAAAATGATTTTGGAAAAAGAAATGTCAACAAAATAATTGAGTTGATTCAATAATTGAAGTGGTAATTCACTCATCACATACATAACAGGGACTACTTCAACATACAATCGGTTCTACACATTTATAACACACATCACGCATATCCACGTGCCAGTATGGAGCGCATAAGATAGAAAGATACAAGAATTAGACAAAGGTAGTATTTTGGTTAGCCACTAAGGCAGCTGCTACAAATGTTGTGGATGTCATCTTCAGTGACAGGTTCTGAAGCGCCGATGCAGCTGTAGGTTCATAAGGAAATATGTCAAAAGATAACATGAAATTGCACATACAACAAATTAAACAATGGAAACTGTTTGGCACTAGCAAGTTAACTTATGAGCCCTACATGGCACAGACGTGTTCACATCTTATGACTGATGTTAATTTTTCTACTTTCACATGTTGGTGATCCAATTTGGCACTAGTTTTGGCACTACAGAAGTAGCCTCTAAGTCTCACCTTTGAAATATAATAGAAGTGAAGTACATGCTCCCTCCCTCCCTCGGGTGTGATCCAGGAAACCAAAATCAGAACACAAATGTTGTTGGAATTTATATGGGCTTGACCCAATAACCAATTGTGAAATTTCTAATAAATCTCAAAAGCCCATTCATGTGAGCAAGAGGGGACGTGGGAACTCTTTAGTACCACCTTGCTTGTTGAAGTGGAGATAGTCATACTTAAATATGGAAGTCCTCTCAACTTCCTCAAGTCTAGTGTGAGGAGGAGTAAGAGAAGCCCACACGCGCTCCTCGTCGGGCCGGGCGGGGCGAAGGGCGCGGGTGCATGGCACCTGTGTGAATGGTCCATTGAAATCTGGCTCCTCGTCCTGCGGGAGCGCGATCTCCTTTTGCTGTTTTCGTTTTTGGTTTCTCGGCCTTCAATTTGTATGAGTCCTAATCGGTTACAAATTAAGAGTCCTAAATCAATTTAGATCGTGATCATGACACGAGATTGGTTGGACAGGACTATATAAGCAACCTGTCGGCCACGCCAAAACGTATCCAGTTGAGCTAGGGTTTTTGCCTCTACTCGCTATTGCGCCGCCGCTGTAGCTACTCCAGTCCGATCGCTTGCGTGCACCAGCGACCGGGTGAGCAGGTCTCCGGAACCCTCGTCTTTGCGATCCTGCACTGGGAGAAGGCGAATAAGGTTTTTGGGAAGCGTTCTTCGCGCGACTGCTCCCAAAGCTTCCACAATGGCTCGTCTTCCAAAGGGTGCATCGGCGCGTCGGTTTCGTCGTGCTAGAGTTCGCGGGATCGTCATCAAGAATACTCCTCCGCCTCTCATCGACGACTTCGACGATGACTTCAACATCGACGACATCGACATCAGCGATCTCGCTCCATCACCACCGCTAGCCACATCTTCAACACCATCTACTACTACTACAACCAAAAGGTATAATTCTCTTGATCTAATCTTGACGTTCGTACAATCTAATCTATCCACTGGACTATCAATGCTTGTCATGTTGATGCTGTGGAATATGCTAATCTGCTATACTAGTATGCCATACATGTTTAATCTAGTTCATATATTTGCCATGATTTATGTTCTAGATTTAATCATGCTTTTAATCTGGAAATTGCCTAATTCTTTAACAATCCAAAAACCTTATAATAGGTCGTTTCCAGAATTATCTATGGCTAGTTTTGTTGACGCGCTGAGGCCAGAAAAGTTTTCTGGTACGTATTTTAAAAGGTGGTCTGTCAAGGTCACTGATTGGCTTACTGCCATGAAAGTTTTCTGGGTCAAAGATGGCATGTCTGAGGGAAACATCTCTGATGAAGATCAGAGAAAATTCCAGGAAGCTAATGATATCTTTATGGGAGTTGTGCATAATATGCTTTCAGATTATCTATTTGATTCTATGATGCACTTAAGAGACGCAAAGGCTCTATGGGATCATCTGAATGCTACTTATGGTGCTTCAGATGCACATATTGCAATGGTTGTACACGTATGTTGCAAGCTCCTGTTCTCAATGTTTCATCTATTTTTTTCTGACGTATGTTGCAAGTGTGTTTATCTGGATGTTGCATATGTTTTCACACATATGATGTAAGTGTTTTTTATCTAAATGTTTACAATGATTTCAAATGTTTTTTTAGTTGTTTTTGCAAGTGTTTGACACATGTTTCAAATGTTTCATTTCTGTTCACACATATGTTGCAATTCACTCTGGGCACAAAACCCGATACCCGAACCCCGAACCCGAAATACCCAGACCCGGATCCGAAGTACCCGAACCTGCACTACCCGATCTCTTGTTCGGATAGTAAATCTTATTACCCGAATTTATATCGGGTAATTCGGGTAGTTACACCCGGTACCCAAAAAACCCGAATAGGAATACGTATCAGGCTGCCAGCGATTAAGTGTAGTAGCAAATTAGTCAAATTTCTCGTGGCCCTCCTCGGCTTTGCTTCCCAATTAACTCACCTCTTTACTTCCGTCTTCGTCTCCTTGACTCTCCGAGACTCCGAGTTCCCGTGTGAAGCACAAGCACTGTTGTGTTGGTAGGCAGCAGGCTTGAACTTTGCTCTTGTATCTTGTCAGTAGTAATAAAGTAGTCAGTACCTCAGTACTTGTGTCGTGGTTTGCACCTGCGGTTAAAAACTTGAATGCGTCGTTTATCTGTTATGTTAATGAGTTATCATCTATTCTGTGCAAAATTCTATGATGTTATTACTTCTGCTATGATTTTATATATTTCGGGTATATTGGGTATACCCGAACCCGAACCTGATTTTGCGGGTACCCGAACCTGCGGGTAGTGGTTTTTTGGGGTTGTTATCGGGTAACAATTCTCATTACCCGAACTTTTGAAAACCCGAACTACCCGACCCGAACTTTGCGGGTTACCCGAACGCCCAGAGTGAGTTGCAATTGTTGCACCAGGATGTTTTTCAAAACTAGATCGAGTGTTGTATCTCCCTCTTCGCCTTTTTATTGTCTCGCCTCGATGTCAAGCGCGGGAAGGCAAAGGCAGTCCCCACTGGCGCGGGTGGGCCCCACATGCTTGTGGGCAGGCTTAGCAAGCAAGATGTGGGCGGGCAGGCGTGGGACACGAGATGGGGGCAGCGGTGCGAGCATCCAGATGGGGGGCTAGTGTTTGGACGTTCGGGCACTAGCCATGCCCACAAAACAAATGTAAATGGCATTTATATTTGGTTTTTAAAATGTAAAAAATTGACAAAAAGGTTATGAAGTTGGACCATAGGACCACATATAAAAAAATAGGAAAAAATTGTGAAGGTGGAACTTGAACCTAAGACGTTCCCATCTTGAAGGAGTAGACTTACCACTATAATTGTTTTATGAAATTATCGTAGAGTAATTATAATAATAGCTAAACATAGTAAGAAAATTATACAAAAATAATACAATTTCAGTTTACCTGATGCATATACCAATGTTAATGATTCTTTGTAGGAGCAAGATAGAGTTTGAGTGGAGCGTACAATTGATGGGATGGTCAACATCAAGTCAACCTTTGCTACAGTGTTAGACATGGCTCATTACATTTTGATGTGTTCAAACTAGTGTGTGTCGGTTACCTTATGTGTTTCAGCTGTGTGTGTGTCTAAGTTGGGTTTGACATTGGATGGTTTTGTTAATGATTTGTACAAACAAAGCATATTTTGGTTTAATGGATGTCTAAATGCTTCATTCATCATATATTGTTTGGCGTGCAATTATTGTTTGAAGCTACCATACAAAGTGTTGCAATATCGACTATCAGCACAATCATTTGGTGTTGCAATATATGCTATAACAACAAACAAACGATGTGGCAAAAAACCTCATAGCAACGAAATAGTGGGTATGGCAATAGAGTCTCCAAACTATAGCAACACAATAGTAAGCATGACAATAGAGTCTTGAAACTATAGCAACACAATAGTAAGCGTGGCAATAGGGAGGCCACCTTTAGCAACCAAACATTAGTTGTAGCAATAGAGAGGCCACCTCTAGCAACCAAATATTTGTGGTAATAGAGGGTTCTACCTATAGCAACCACAACATTTAGTGTAGCAATAGAGAGGCCACCTCTAGCAACCAAATATTTGTCGTGGTAATAGAGAGTTCCACCTATAGCAACCACAGAGATAGTGTGGCAATAGAGAGACTACCTGTATCAACCAAATATTTGTTGTGGCAATAGAGAGTCACACCTATAGCAACCATAGAGATAGTGTGGCAATAGATGGTCCATCTATTGCAATGTTATTGATGCATGGCAATAAGGTCTATTGCAACACCCATTGTCGTTGCTAGTGCACCTATTGCTACTCTTTAGGTATGTGGCAACAGGTATCTCTAGCAACACCGGGTTTGTTGCAATAGTAACTATTGCAACACTCATGGTGGTTGCTTATACTATGGCTTGCAACATCCAATGATGTTGCAACAACACTCCATTGTGTTGCAATAAGAGAGAACCTATTGCAACACCAAAATGAATCGTGGTGCAAACTTTAGACCACGGTTACAGTGGCAACACCTCCCAACGCTTTTTTGTGTTGCAAATTAGTCTACTGCAACACTTTTTTGCCTATTGCAACACTTTTTGGCCGTGGCATCAAAGGGAAAACCTTGTAGTGCCGAAGATGAGATGGGGAGCAAGAAGATAGTTCCACACAAGGCGAGGTCCAAAAGTGGCCTAAATGCTCCACCACGGCGACAGCCTTCGCCATCACCTCCAAGTTCACCTTCACAATCTTCATCGCCGTCCGAGAGTGGTGAAGATGACAATGATGATGATGAGGAACAAGGGAGTGATGATGGTGATGGGAGCGGTGAGGAGGATGCTGAGGAAGAGGAAGAGGAGGAGTCCAGTGATGAGGGGTTGGAATACAACCCGAGGACACTGGTATCCCCCATCAACACCTTAGGTCTGCCCACTGATCGAAAGCAGTGGGGCAAAGACCACGTCAGGGACTTCCACGATGCCTGTGAACTGAAGCAGTTCAGCCAGTCACAATCCTCCCCAAGTGCTTTCTTTCATACCCAAGACCAGTATGACCTCTTCTGGAGCATGTTCAAGTAGGCTGTCATGTGCATGAACCAGAAGTGGGTGGATTGGGACTTCATGAGTAAGTACGAGCCTCTCTGAGGTTTGCTGTCCAAAGTTGAAGAGGCTGGGTTGAAGAAGATCATGACATTCCAGCACAATTTTAATGAAGACGTGGTCTGACAATTCTACTCCACACTTGAGGTGAACTATGAGAAGGAAACAATCAAGTGGATGACTAGGAAGGGCAAGTACAAGGCCTCCTTTGGGGAGTTCGATGGGTTCATGTCCTGAATATCCAAAAGTGAGAGGCTATGGTGTAACGAGCTCGGGTCATTACAATTAGCTTGATGGGTTTGTAGTAAAAGGTGAAGAGCATAAGGTGTGTAAGTTACTGAAATCTTTGTATGGCTTGAAATAAGCACCTAAACAATGGCATGAGAAGTTTGGCATAACTTCAATGAGTGTGGGCTTTGCCATAAATGAAGCTGATAGGTGTGTGTACTATAGACATGGTGGGGGCGAATCTGTTATATTATGTTTATATGTTAATGATATTCTAATCTTTGGAACAGACATTGATGCAATTAATGAGGTCAAGTCATTTCTGTCAAAGAGTTTTGACATGAAAGATCTAGGAGAAGCTAATGTGATTCTAAACATTAAGCTGATTAAGGATGAGAGTGGGATAACTTTGTTGCAATGTCACTATGTTGAGAAGGTCTTGAGCTAGTTCGGCTTTATGGATAGCATGTCTTCTCCAACACCTTATGATCCTAGTGTGACATTGAGAAAGAATAAGAAGATTTCTAGAGACCAATTGAGGTACTCTCAGATCATTGGTTCACTCATGTATTTAGCTAGCGCAACAAGACCAGATATCTCTTTTGTTCTAAGCAAGTTGAGTAGGTACATATCCAACCCGGGTGATGATCATTGGCATGCACTTGAAAGGGTGTTGCATTATCTTCAAGGTATAATGAGTTTTGAGATTCACTATTCTAGGCACCTAGCTGTGCTTGAGGGACATAGTGATTCGAACTGGATTTCTGACATTGATCAAATCTACACCACTAGTTGGTATGTGTTTACTCTTGGGGGTGTCATAGTGTCATGAAGGTCTTACAAACAGACTATTTTGACTAAATCAACCATGGAAGCAGAACTTACTACTTTAGATATGGCTTCAGCAGAGGCAGAATGGCTGCATAAGCTCTTGTTGGACTTAGTTATTGGCGGTTGAGAAACCAATACAGGCTATCCTTATGAACTGTGATAATCAAACAGTGATTACTAAAGTGAATAGTGCTAAGGATAATGCAAAGTCAACAAAATATGTTAAAAGGCGTTTGAAGTTTGTTAGGAAGTTGAGGAACTCCAGAGTAATAGCTGTGGCTTATGTGCAAACAGACAAAAACCTGGCAGATCCCTTTACAATAGGGCTATCACGGAATGTGACAGAAATTGCATCAAGGAGATGGGTATGAGACCCATGTGAGTTTACAGTAGTAGTAACCCAACCTTTTTGATCGGAGATCCCATGACTAAGGATATGGGAAGAACAAGCTATTGGTAAACTAAGGAGAGTAACCTATAACCCTCTCTAAGTGAAGAAGCAGTACTCTCATGGCAATGAGGCATGTATGGTAGGTTGGCAAATGCCCTAACGTGTTCTATTGGTTTTAACAAGCGAAGATGTTGTCCTAGAGAGTATTCTTGAAAGAACATACCTATATGAGCCTAACTGTATAATGTCACAGTCTATGAGACTTGGGTGATCTCTAGTAAGCTCGTGGAGAGACCAGGAAGTACGACATATATGCTCCACCCACGGAGAAGACTACTGGCAGCCAAGTACTAGTTTGGCTTTGAGTAAAGCTCATTCACACAAAACTTGCAATTCAAGGCGTAGTCCATTGTCCAAGTTGTGGATGTGTAAATTGAGGTTCTAGGCGGAAGTTCAACTTCATAGTCTCTGCTGAAACACTATTATATCAAACAGTAGTGGGGACAAGCAAATCTCTAAATGGACATTTGAGATCTGGTGGGGGATTGTTGGAATTTAGATGGGCTTGGCCCATATAAGAAATTCATGAAAATTCCTAAGAAATCTCAAAGGCCCATTCATTTGTGCAAAGAGGGGATGTGGGAACTCTTTAGTCCCATCTTGCTTGTGAAAGTGGAGGTAACCATACTTAAATATGGGAGTCCTCTCCAGTTCCTCAAGTCTAGTATGAGGAGGAGAAAGAGAAGCCCGCCCGCACGCGCTCGCTCACTCGCCTCGACGGGCGAGGCGTGGATGTGTGGCACCTATGTGAATGGTTCGCCCAAATCCAGCTTCTCGACTTGCGGGGGTGCAGCCCCCTTTTGTAGTTTTTACTTTTGGTTGCTTAGCCTTCAAGTTTGCAGAATCCTAAACGATTTAGGTAATGATCACGACACAAGATCGGGTTGAACAGGACTATATAAGCAACCAAAACGCATCAAATCGAGCTAGGGTTTTTGCCTCTTCTCGCTGTTGCACCGCTACCGTAGTTTCTCCAGCCTGATCGCTTGCATGCATTGGCGACCGGGTGAGCAGGTCTCCAGAACCTTCGTCCTTGCGATCCTGCATCAGAAGAGAGGATGAATAAGGTTTTTGGGAAGCACTCTTCGCGCGACTGCTCCCAACCCTTCACAACTAGTCGTCTTATATCTAAGTCAGTCGGCGCTACGTCCTGGCGTATCTGTCGTCAACTGCTCTGATCTCTTCCTCCACCACTCATCGATGACCTCGCACCACCACTGGCGACATCATCTCCTTCTGCAGTCGAAAGGTATACATCTCGTGATCCAATGTCTCCATTCATGCTGTTTGATATGGTGGCTAGTGTGCAAGATATGTTTATACTAGTTCTTTTGTTCATGTTGTTAGATCATGCTAGTATACAAGCTATGTTTAATCTTGTTCTTAAATTTGTCATGATTTACATTCTGGTTTTAATCTAGAAACTGCCTAATTCGTTAACAGGGAAAATGTTTATTTGCAGGGTTCTGACATAATCATAACCAATCAAAATCCCATATGTTGACACGAGCACCATCACGTCAGATAGGGATAAAATACAGCACTTGCAACCAGCCTGACAACAAAGCAAATACAAGATTACAATACCAGCAGCAGTAGCAGCTTAGTATATCCTCCTTTTACTGTTAGGGTGACTCGGTCGGCACTCCAAACCCTGCTACCGCCACCCCTCCCTACTCCTCTGTGCCTCCACTGCTGCTAGAGCAGCCTGATAGATGACCGGCAAGCGACAAAGAAGGTGCCACATCACTTTCGGTTGCTCTGAAACCTGCAGTGATAACACTTCATTGCTTGTTCTTAACTTGAAAACCCAAAAATGATAGGGGGTCCTCAAAAACCGGCAGCAAAGATCCCTATCACTATCGGCTAGTGGCTTGAACTGGCGGTGATATGTCACTGCCGATTTTTTGACTTGAGCCGGTAGTGATGTTGTGATATCACTGCCGGTTTTTTGCTTGAGCCGGCAGTGATAGCTGCACAGTACAAAAGCTCACATTCTCCTTCCACTCTGAGCATACTCATCCAAGGAGGCACCTTTCACCACCTCTCTCTCCATTGTTGCGGTCACTTTTTACCAAAATGCTCGTAAAAGGTCTTGGGTTTTGAAGCATTGCATGGGCACGAGCTTTTGCTTTAAGGCTAGTACCAAGCATCCACTCTTTTGAATTTGTAGGTTTTCAATTGTTTTGATGCCTAGATTTTAAAGTATGCAATAGGAACCCATTTAAGTTTGATTTTTCATACGAGATTAACCTTTTGTTGGACGTAGCACTTAAGGACTTACGGATTTATTTCATTTGATTAAAATATGGTTGACTAAATCCAATTCCATTAAACAAAGATATCAAACTCTAGACGTGTCTGCGAAACAAGTTGTATGTCTTATTGCCACAGACATGTTAGCTAGTCTCCAATTAAATTACATCGTCGCCCAATTCTATTCACTGATCTTTGAGACTTGTGCTCATGCATGCGTGTTCAAAATTAAACTAAAGCATTTCAGGAGGACTAAGGCCAGTTTCAATGGAGAGCTTCATCAAAGTTTCATGAGCATTAAATATGCTGATGTGGCACCATATTGGTGAAAAGAGAGATGATGAAGGTTTCATGGGAGTAGAGAGTTTATGGGGATAAAACTCTTCTGCACTGTTTTCAAAATATGGATGTGTTGGAAACTGAGACATGAAACCCCCACTAAGACTCCTAACAGCGCGTGATTTTTGGAGCAACAACTTGCTCAGGCTCTTTGTTATAGCCCACTTTGTTACCACTAGGTGACAGGTAGGACTATTTGGAAGCCATGCGAGAATCTCATTTGGTTCGTTGTGCATCTCCTGATGAGTAGTATCTCCGCTCGGTTGACTCGATCCATCCAGGCGGTGAGGCGTTCCATCAAGACGCGCACTCGCGGAGGTCCCACAGCCCACAAGCGGAAAGCGGGCGATCCCTAACGTCGATCCTCGATCGATATCCCTGCTTCCTGCAGTGCGGCGTCGTCCCGAGGTCCCGCCCGTCTCCTGCTCTCCCTCTGGCCTTTAATTTGCCGGCCATTCTGCCCCCGCCGGCTGCCGCCCCGCTGTTCCCCCGCCCGGCCTACTACCGGCCTGCCTCGCTGCACGCACGGCAGCACGGCGGCAGCCTCCGTCGTCTATGTTTGCTTGCCCCACGCCGGCCGGCACCGTGAAGATTTAAGTGCAACAATTGTGCAAATCGATCTCACGCATTGAGGCTCAGGTTTGTAATGGTTGCCGTGAATCATCTATTTTTCCTTTCTAAAACACCTTCTTCGTGCCGTGAAGACTTGAATCTCCTATCTTTTTTCCTAAGAAACTTGCGTACATAACTACTTATATGAATTATTATTATTTGTGTCAGTAACGTTATATCCAGATCAATTCATCACTAGATATATTAGAGATTGGTTCGTATATGATTTTTTAATCAAATTGTATATGATTTTTTACGGCATAACCTATGATAAAATTCTCTAGGTCCGCCACTCCATCAAATCCATCTGATATTCTCGTACGTGGAGGGAGAAATGGAGGGTTCGTCGTCTTCGTCGTTGAAGCTTAAGGCGGAGTGGGGTCCGGCCATCTGCATGGTGCTGATCGAGGTGTTCACGACGGGGCAGATGCTGCTCACAAAGGTGGTAGTCGATGCGGGGCTCTTCGTCTTCGCCCTCCTCACCTACCGCTTCTTGCTTGGCACCCTGCTCGTCGTCCCGCTCGCCATCATCTTTGAGAGGTCCGTTCTCCGTTCACGTACGCACGCTAGCTGCTACCAAGTTCAATTAGTAGAGCAAGTCTAATTTCCTATTTTATTAATCTAAATTAACTACTCTGATGAGATGCATGCATGCATGTTCTGCACAAATTACGTTTCGCATCATCTTCGATCGAGTCGAGAGAGAATGATCTTATCTTACTCTATAAAATCTGATATGCATGCAGTTCCTTTGTGACATATTGTTTTTTGTTGTCATTTGAACTCATGTCACCGCGTTCGCTCCTGTCCTGAGCGGTGCAGTGATGGCATGCATGGCGTGTATATAGCTAGGAAGGAACATCCTATACTATACAACCCTGGCCTTGAACAAATTAAGCACCTCCGATCCACCTCTGTGTTCACTTATACGCCGCCCAAGTCATCCTAAAAGTGCCTTGTTCCTTCCAGATTTATAAGAGCTAGCTAGGAGTACTTGTCAGTTTTGAGAGATGCATGCATGATTCGGTTCATCCCCATCCTGATGTGAAACCCATGCACTAAATAGAGTAAGTCCAACTGCACAGGGAGAACTGGTGCTTATATATAAACATGACATAAACAACTGGTGTCCCAAAATTGAATTACCTGAAACATGCATCCTTTAAATGTGTGTTGTAGATGTAGCTTGCAGGAATCCGTGTATCTGCATTAGCACACGTCATCACTGTTCACACATATATAGTGACCCCTCTCCATAAAGTGCTGGGCTAAGAGCTAGAATATAATCACGCGAGTACCATCTTGTCGATCTTCTGTTCCCCCGGGCCTCTTAACACACGCCACAACGGATTGCATGCTTTTTATTATCAGCCTTCTTGAGCTAGATAGAACTGTGCTACTCCACTACTAGTGAGTGAGACGTGCATGAGAGAGACGTCAATAATGTGGCCGGCACAAGCGATAAGGAATGGTGGTGGTCAGCATCATTCATGGCACTGATCCAAGTTTTCACTATCGGGCAGTTGCTGTTGCTGCTCACCAAGGTGGTCATCGTCGTCGACAATCACTACTGGAAACTACATTATTCCTGTGAGCCAGAAAACCGTCAAGGAAACCGGAGAAATCATCAGAAAAATCAATTATGTCGGGAGCATGACAGGCATATACCGTCAAGGATAGGCTGACAGAGAAATCTAATTGGCCTGTGAGCTTCCCGATAGAAATATTTTTCTGACGGATGCCTGACAAAAAAAATGTAACGTCAGTAGGTTTAGTACGTCGTCAGAAACCGTCAGGTTAATTGATTTCCCTGTAGACTCACTGTTAGGGATAGTGCTAATTTCATTGTGGGTTTTTGTAATTTTTCTGTCGGTCAACACTCAAGGAAATAAAGATATTTCTATTGGACATGAAGCTATTTTCTGTCAGTTTTCCATCAATGAAATACTGCATTTCTATCAGTTTAACCTAATTTTCCTGATGGTTTCCACTCAAGGAAATTGCAAAAAATTTTCTCAAATTACCACCACAGAATTAGTAGGTGATAAGAAAATATCACAATTACAGGTTCTGTTCCAGATGCACCAAACACATTATATGCGTAGCACTTAAAGCATATATATTAGAAGTTCCATAAGAGCTTACAAAGCATTCAACACGGGCCAACATACCAAAGGTTCTGCCC
Organism: Saccharum hybrid cultivar R570; assembly: GCA_038087645.1. Lineage (NCBI taxonomy): Eukaryota > Viridiplantae > Streptophyta > Magnoliopsida > Poales > Poaceae > Saccharum > Saccharum hybrid cultivar. Next base: position 25,745,200 of record JAQSUU010000066.1, on the reverse strand, counting down.
TCACAAATTACATCTAAAATTCTACAACCACCAGCATATGCTGCTCCTAATTTATACATGTACAGCCATGTCACCTACCACCACATCCTACTTTTAGCCAAGTCCATCTAACATTCAACTACTACTAAGTTAACCATGCATGGCCATACATGTTCAAAAGACAAAAGACAACCAATTGTTCAATGGACAAAAGTCACTTTGACAACCCATGTGCTATTTGTGCCAATAGCAACCTTACCATATATATCCCAAATCACAGAAGTCATCGATGTTTGATCTAGCATTGCTGCCCCCATTGTTGTCGTCGATGTCCTCTTCATCCTTGTCCACTTCGTCCTCTTCATCCCTGTCCTCTTCGTCCTCTTCATAAATGTCCTCTTCGTTCATGTTCTCCTCCATGTCCTCTCCTTCAATGTAGCTGTCATCCATGTCCTCCAAGTCCTCCTCTCCATCCATGTCTTCACCATCCAAGCCCTCGCCAACATAAGATGAACTAGTGAGCAGCTGCAAGATGATAATACCATGTAAATATCAATTGGATTTTAGGACCGATGCACAATAATTGTCTTCGTGATTTCCCTTTACACCAGCACCATACATGAAGCATATACAAATGTCCAAACTAAATGACAGATGGTATTAGAGTCCTAATACTTATGCACAAGATAGGTGGAGTAAGCAGTCATTGGTTGGACAGAAGCGACAAAACACTTGTTTTGTAGAGCTTACCATGAGTGGATTTGACTGTGAAATTCTAGAGCTGAAAGAATTATTTAGACAGGCACAAGGTTTTAAAGTCTATTTCATCTACCAGCTATGTCAAACCTTCAGATTCCCGTGGGACTAAATTGTAAATTCCTTAGTAGAGGTGGCATGTTTCAGTACAGCTAGAAGTACATCTTACCATGAGGTTAAAACTAAGATGGAAAGTTGGAAACTACAGTAACCATCAACATGAGGCCACTCCCTCACTGCTGTACTGCGTGTTGTCATTCTGACATCAAAACATATCAGTTGTCTACTTAAAATGGTTTAGACCAGCTAGTTTTTTGTCATAATTAATACTGATTTCATAGGTACAAGTACCAGGTTAATGTACTTACATTTGCTGCAAGGCGCCTTTTTAGATTTTCTGGAACCTCCTGATCCAATTTGCAATAAAGGTCCTACATCCAAACAAGTATAGTAGTTCAACTGGGAGAAGGCACTCAACAAAGATGTGGAAGTCATGACTTTTGAGGCCTAAAATCCTTTTTTGCACCAGGTTAACACCGCGCCTGATGTTGGCTGCATTTAGATCGGAACCACCAAAGAATGGTTATCTTGTCATCTTTGTCAATGCAGAATGGAGCCCTTGGCATTTTCCAGTTCCCCTTGTTACTTCTCACTAAATTCAGCGAAGGTCGGACACATATATCAGCTTGATCTAGTCTAGCATTCACATTATCTTTGGTCTTGTCAGCTATGTCAAAGCAAGTGTTCCAAATAGCTTCACCTACATTTTGCTCATTATGCATTAAGTCAATGTTGTGTGGGAGCTTTAACTTAGAAAAGTATGGAAGTTGCCTAAAGCAGCTCACAAAAGTCCAATTGTGTAGTTTTCCATAGTTTGGTGTATCATCTACAAACTTCTGTAGATGGTCTTCCACTTCATGCCCTGTTAAGCGCCTAGGTTGTTCCTCAAGCACCATTGTGTTCTTATGAAATGCATTAGCTTGCATTCTAAATGGATGATCTATAGGAAGGAAGCATCTATGACAATCAAACCAACAAGCCTTACGTCCATGACAGAGTTGAAATCCTTGGCAACCATATCCACATGGACATGCCAATTTGCCATTGGTGCTCCATCCAGCAAAGTCTCCATAAGCACGAAAATCATGCACTGACCAAAGGTAACTTGCCCTCATTGTAAAGCTACGCTTGAGTGAAGCATCCTTTGTTTCGACCCCCACCCACAGTTTTTTTAGTTCATCAACCAAGGGCTGCATCAGAATATTCAATTTCCTTCCAGGATGCTCAGGGCCAAGGACTACAAGGGCGAGAAAATATACTCTGGTCTTAGGAGTATGCCTGGGGCAGATTTAGTGGAGCAATGGACACCGGCCAACATGAGTATGCAGCAGCATTCAATCTGAATGGTGTGAAACCATCAGTGCAAACAGCAAGTCACACATTTCTAGGCTCCCTTCCAAAATCTAGAAAGTCCACATCAAATTGCTGTCATGCTTCTCCATCACAAGGGTGGACTATTTTACCAGACGTGGAGCGATTGTGCGATCGTAGTAGCTTGGCTATCTCTTCATGTGCATACAGCCTTTGTAGTCTATCCGTTATTGGAAGATAACGCAAAACTTTGCGTGCAGCTTTGTTCCAACCTTCTTCATATCGATTGGCATTATAGAAGTCACATTTATCTTGTTCTTGTTATCTCCATAGAAAAGCATGCAATTGTTATAGTACACATCAATTTTAACATATGGCATACCTAGGCCATCTAGCATTTTTTTGACTCATAGAAGTTCTTTGGCAACTTAGAATCCAGAGGCAGGAGTTCATGGATTATTTCTAAGAAATCATCATAGTGGCCAATTGACATATTGTACATTGACTTCACAGCAAGCAAGCGAGCTACAGCAGAAAGTGACGAGTGGGTAGTTTTATCATGCACCAATTCATCATCTTTAGCAACCATTCTATAAAAGGCTTGGGTAGAGGATGTTGGTGTATCATCTATAGGTGGTGGATGTCCGCCAACCAGATCAAATAGCATATCATCCATACGGTCAACTTCATTGCAACCCTCCTTAGTACCTACAGTGCTATGTTCATCATGACTAACAAGACTCTCACCATGTTCTGTCCATGTTTCATAGCCTTCTCTAAAACCAAATTTAAACAAATGAAGCTCTATAGTATTCCTTTTCTGCCTAAAGTAGTTCCGGCACATGGCACAAGGACACTTGATGGTATCATTTTCAACCACATCCGATAAAGAGAATGCATGATTCAAGAATTTAGTTGTTTCATCAACCCATTCATTAGAGGGAAGTTTACCATGTTGCCAACCATTATACATCCACGAGCGTGACATTTGAACTATCTCTGTATTGCAAATATAAAATTTTAATTGTTAATTTAGACCATGCATACAGGCATACAACATATCTAGGAATGTGGCATATCTATCATTCCATAACAGAAGACATGTGTATACCAACGAAATTAACATATGTACACCGGTGGCAATCACAAGATAGCAGCAATGTGTAATAAAAGAATACCAATCAAATTAACTTGTGATAACCGATGGCAATCACAAGATGACAGCAATGTGAAATAAAAGATAATAAGCATCACAACATAGCAGAGTACATTCATAAACACAGAACATGTAAGAACTTTACCTTTAACTAGAAAGCCAATTCACACCACTTTGTTATGGGTTGTAGTGATGATGAAATATTTTTTTTACTACTACACAAATCACATAAGCTTATTTGAACCTGTGTCAAACAAATAGAAGTAGTGCATTTGTTAGATGCCTTCAATTTGCCGCTCAACATACATCCACAGAACAGAAACATATATTATGTCAAACTGGAGCAAAGCAACAGACATAAAACTAGCCCACTGTATGCATGAAACAAACCCCTTAATCTATCAATGAAACAAACCCCAAGATGGCACCACTGCTCTCTCTGTGCTTCCAAAACCATTGCTATCCCTTTCCTCGAAGAACCACTTATTTACTCCCTACATTAATCATGTGTTCTATGAATGAAACCAAAAAAAAGATCTACTACCGGGCAGATCTAGAAAATGCCTTAGCAGCTTGGATTGAGGTTGTCTCAACTGTGAATCTCGTCCTCCCCAGCAAGATGGATCTTCAGGGGAGAGGGAAGGGTCGGGCTCGATGGAGGAGATGCCGGACACCGGTTGCTCACTGATGGCGTGGAGATGGTACGAGCTGTGGGGAGATCAGGAGGGGGAGGTGGGCGGCGCCCCACATCTACCTGCCGTAGAAGACGTCGTGCGGAGCACGGAGAAGCCGGTGGCGTGGGGTCTCCAACTCCATCTGGTGGCGGCAGCAGCTGAGAGCGTGGGGGCGGTGGCGGAGAAGGGGGCGGCGGCATTTTTTTCTACGAGCGAACAGAGGCACGTGCGATGGGTGTGGGAGGAACCGTGCGTGGGAGAAGGGGGAGGTCGGGAGGATAAGGTGGGTTTTTTTAATTTTTATTATTTCCTTTCCAAAGTGCGGCGCCAAAACTCGTGGCACGTGCGGGAATGAAATTTTCCCGCGCCAAAACGCACGGGCAACTACTAGCTTTCGCCGCGCCAAAAGGACAAGCCATTTAACATGTGTGTGATCCGACGGAAAAACATATAAAGCACACAAGGATATTAATTTAATTAACCTGTGAGCCAAATTTTTCTGTGTGTTCCATAAAAACCGATAGGTTAAATCTAATTTTTCTGTCTGCCAAGGGAACCCACAGGTTTAATCGAATTTTTCTGTGAGTACTTTTGTGCCCGTCAAAAAAATTACATGACACACATGAATAATATTGTTTCCAGTAGTGAAAGGACTGTCCATCTGCGCCCTCCACACCTATCGCTTCTTCATGGGTGCCATCTTGGTCATCCCCTTAGCTGCTATCTTTGAAAATTATTAGCTTCATCTCTCCAAAAAAAATATATATGTCCCTATATATTGTTGCTACTTTCATCCATGTGGTCACCATCTCCCTAATGTATTAGGTTTGGTAGCAGAAAAAATTGTTTTGCACACGATAATAATACTGTAGTAATACCCTTTCTAATATAAAAATAGAAAAGTCCTTTAGTTATATATTATCAACAAAAGAAGATATACAACTGTGTTATATTAAGTTCTTGTCACATTTAATTTGCTCCTGCTTTGAGCTGAATATGTTATCCTGAATATATACTGAATTATTTAAGTCTTCAGATGCGATGGTGTTGATTCTAATTGTATTGGTGTAGAGGGAAGTGGAAGGAGATTAAACTGAAAGCATTCATATGGATTTTTACAAGTGCACTTGTAGGGTGAGTAGCTGCCCTCTCATAACATCTTATATCAAACCCATGCATGCATAAACGATCATTTCTTTGTTTACAATACAAAATAAAATTCTACCTTTTCGTTACCTACAGGTTCACAATTCCTGGTCTTTACTACATTGGCCTGGGTGATACGTCGCCCGGATATGCGATCAACTTTTATAACATCATCCCAATAGCTACATTCGTCCTTGCGGTTCTTTTTAGGTACCCCATCCATTCCAAATTATTAGACATTTTGGTTTGTCTAGGTATATAAATTTTGCTATGCACTTATATATACATCATGTCTTGATATATAAAAATAATATTAATGTATTTAGAAATACCAAAACGTATTTGGAACGGACGGAGTAGTAAATAAGACCAAAATAAAGAATGTCAGAGTTGTTTGTTCCTAAAAGGATACATATATACACCTACATAAATAATTAGCCTGTTTCAGGAAGGAGCCTTTGAACTTGAAGAGCCTGGTAGGAAACATCAAGGTGATAGGAACCCTAGTTTGTGTTGGTGGGACACTGGTGATCAGCCTCTACAAAGGCAAAGTGATTCATCTTTGGCCTACCAACATCATCGGGTACCATCCCAAGCAATCTGGATCAGCGTTTGGGCACCACCATATGCGTGGAACCGTCTTGCTCATCATCAGCTGCTTGAGCCTGGCCGTCTGGTACACAGTGCAGGTATGTATATAATGCACACACCGATAGATATATAGCGCAGAAACACTTGTGTAGCCCACGCATGCAGTATCTTTCTATCTGTTCTTTTCAGAATGTTCCTGCTGTCAGACTGAATGGATGCTTTGATGTCACCTCTCTGCTGATCATCAGTAATTGAACAGGAGAAACATAGGCCATGTTCGGCGGGCTGTTTTTTTGGCTTATAAGCCGGCTGTGGCTGATTTGCTGTGAGAGAAAAACACTGTTCCACGGCTGATAAGCCGTGCTGATAAGCTCAGCCGAACAGGGGGATACATATAGTTCTAGGAAAACTTACATCATGTAGTCTTGTAATTGCTGCAGGCCCAAATGCTGAAAGTTTTCCCGTACAAGTACTGGTCCACGGTTGCCACATGCTTCGTGGGCTGCATCCAAATGGCTGTTGTGGGGGTTGCAATGAACAGAGAAAAGGCAACTTGGCAGCTGAAATGGAACATGAGCCTGCTCACAATCGTTTACTCGGTAAATCTAGCAATCCTCAATATTAAAGTCATTAATTAAGATTTCTTCATCCGTTATCTATTTTTCGTTTTTTTCATTCTCCCCAATGAATCATGGGTTTTCAGTTTTTCCCTCCACCCGTCCACACTTCCATATACAGTTCCTCTAGTTCTCTTTATTTTTCGTCCGTCCCATTCATGTCATGCACAACCTAAGTCTGGTTTTACAAATGTTTTTTTTCCATAGAAAAGAGTTAAGTAGATTGAAAAAAGGAAAACAACTGATTTTTTTCCATGGAAAAGAGGTAAAATGGAGAAAACTGGAAGCAGAGGAGGAAATATAAAAGCGTATTACAAAATATATAATGGAAAGGTAAGGAATCATACTCATAACCTTAGCTTAAGAGATGGATTCCACTATCAAGTTGTTGTTGTGTTTATGAGTTTGTTGCACAAGTAATCCTATTTGAGCATTAGCCGGCGTTGAACCTGCCAAACCAAACAAATCAAATCATAAATGGTAACTCAATTGCTTTTATGCCTATACATATGCTATGACATCTCCACCGAGGTTTGTAGTATGAAGAATATGGAGATGTCACTATAAAAGACACACATTTTTCTTGAAAACCGCAGGAGATCTTAGCATCATTATATTAAGAAGGGAGCGGGTGTAAGAACCCAACAACACATACACCATGCACAGACAACACAACGCACTCACACAACACAATGCTACAGCAACCTTAAACACAAATGTGCCTTTGACAGATGAAGGTCGATCCACATAGACCAAAAAACTAAGCACCTGGGAGGGGGGCAAACAAGAGGGATAGTCCTTGAGCCCCAGCCGTGGACCACAATGGTTTTCTCATCTTGATCACATAGTGGACAGCGTTCCAGGCGGGGCAGCCCACAACGTGCAAGGAGGTCTGTCATCTAGCATTTTTGTGTGCAACTAACACATGAAGAACCGACATTTAGGTGGCACCCAAGACTTCCAAATCCTTTCCCACGGTACAAAGAAGGTAGCACCTAAGAAAAAAAAACCTCATATGTCAACTTGGCTGAACTGTCTGTTGTAAGAGAACCTCCAAATATGTTTGTCCTCCCTTTCTGGCTGCAGGACAATAATTGAAAGGAGATGCTTTGGATATATTTCCATGTATGAACTATATTTTTAAAATATCGTAGCATGTAACAAGCGTGGCGGTGGGGGTGGCCGGCGACGTGACTCCGGGCGGTGGCTAAGGTTGTGGCATGGTGGAGGAGGCGGCTAGGGTTTGGGCGCAAGGGTGGCGCCGGCGCTAGGGCAGAGGAGAGAGAGGCGCAGAGGAAGAAGACCGAGGCTTAGAAGGGAGAGGGAAAAGATAGAAGGCACTTGGCCTATTCCTTGCTTAAGATTGAACGGTTACATCGTCCCTTTTATTTATGGTCCTGGGGGACTTAGCCTGTAAGCAATCTAAACTGAGCTAACCTAAGCTACGGCGGCGGCACTACAGGATGCGCTACAGTACCCACGTGCTATTCACATCAGGCCTGCTTTGGGCCCAGTCAGGTCTCTCAGCCCATGTCTTGGGCCTAGGTGTTGGGCCTATCATTAGGCGTGTGACATCACTCCCCCCTTCTCCGATCGGCGCGTCCTCGTGCCGACATACAGTCCAGGCATTGACATCGTTGGGAGGAGAGGCCTGCCCTGGTAGCGTTGCCTTGATGTAAGTGTGGAGTTGGCCATTGACAGCGTCGGCGATGGTGATGTTCTCTCGTATGTGAGTTGGCGTGAACTCTAGGCAGTAGAAGAGGTTGCCGATGTAGCCATAGAAGTAGCAATTGTTCGAGCCCGTGTTGTTGCCTGCGCCTGCTGCTTGGCGGCTTGTCAAGCAGGGTGGTCGAGGTATGGCGGCTGCCATGGTGAAGTGAAGCATCTGTCGAGGCCAGGTCATGAGGTCATGGACGCGATTGTTGCTGACAGGCGTGATGTAAGCGTTGTCGACATGGATGAGTTGGCGGACCAAGTTGTCGATGGAGACCACGGCGGTGGTAGAAACTGTGCTACGCTCGAGGAGGATGCTCGTTAGTGCACCATTGCCGTGTGCTGCAGATGGAGGTAGACGCGAGCTGAGCGCTAGTTGTTCCATGCACCTGGGTTCAGCATGTAGCAACACCTGCAGTACATTAGCTAGAATAGATGGTGCGGCAGGTATGTGGAGACGACCGTCGAAGATCAGCCCTTGGTCCATAGACTAGGCTGGCGCTGCCGTGCCGTCGGCTATGGCGGATTCCCGGGCGCCACTACTGCTAGTGTGGCCTAGGCCAATTGGGTTTTGGGCCCTCATCAGTCGTATGGCACTACCCCCTTCTTCGATTAGCGCGTCCTCGCATTGAGCCATGAGCCACGTTGGAATGGTGGCGAAGTTGTTGATGTAGTTGTTCACGTTGCCGATGTCGAGAAGGTGGGTGTCGATGTTGAAGATCTCCGTGTCGATCCGAAGAAGTGTAGCAAATGTCGCAGCTCAGCGAGGGACTTCGTTGCCGCTTCCCACAATGAAGGTGGTGTCGATGCGGTGCTCCAGGGGGCCGAGGAGGCGCACGAAGTTGATGTGGACAAAGTTGTGCATGACACCTATGTCGACGAGCATGTGGTCGCCGGTGCTGAGGATGGCACCTGCCAGGTACATGGTGTGGCAGCCAAGCACGGCATACCGCGGGACGACTATCATCCAGAGGAGGCATTAGTCGATGTCATCGGCGTCGTTGATGAGCATGATGTAGATGTTGATCTGTAGGCGCTCCTCTCGCAGATCACCTTGATTCAGGGGTCTGATGTACTTGGTGTCGCAGGGGGCTAAGTGCTCCCCGTCTGTTGCTGACTTGCTGCCTTGTTCTCTGTCAAATGCATGTGTTGTAGCGGTGCTATTTCAATTAGATGAAGGATTTCACACCCGGTTTTCATGTTGTTGGGGGTATGTTGCCCTCTGAAGGAGAACACACAGCTGCTGAGCCACGACAATGGATCTGTCACGTCGTTGTTCATGGGGAAGGACGATCTGTCATGGTGTTGTTGGGCGATTGGTGGCAGTTTTGTTGCCGCCAATTGCAGCAATTGTTGCGGAGGTATAGATGCCTTGAGGGGCATCTCTGGTGTTGGTGGTGTCATGGTGTTGTTGGGCGATTGGTGGCAGCGGCGGTGGCGCTACAGGACGTGCTACAGTACTCGCGTGCTACAGTACCCACACTTCAATACCCGTGGGTGCTATTCATATAGGTGCTTTGGGTCCAGTCAGATCTCTCAGCCCATGTCTTGGGCCTAGGTGTTGGGCCTATCATTAGGCGTGTGACATAGCATCTTAAAATAAAATATTTATAGAACCTATTGTCGGTAAAGGTTGGAGATAAGGTTCACTAGAACTCACTGAGTTTTCTTTTTTTTACCATGTTTATATTAGGCTAAAGGTAATGGCTACATAGACATATTTGATTGATACTCCTTATTGAGTTATCTACTACTACACAAAACATTTATAGTCATAAGTCACTATTTTTCATGGGAGATACGTGCAAATAATTTTTCTAGGATTCGAACCTATAACCTCTTGTCTCGCATAGGCCCTCCCAACCACCTCACCCCAGCTGTAACCAAATATAGGATGTTATCATTTGTATTAACTTCTATGATTCTTGTTTTGAATATTTCAGACTTAAACATGTAAATGGAAAAGTTTCAACAACAAAGTTTTGGATTTGGTTGAGCTCTGCAACTTTGATATCTGGTGCGCCTCCATCTAATAAGGTCGTTAAAATTTTTTAATTTCAAATTTGAGAACATAAAGGGTCTATTTGAGCCCTAAACGATCTCAAATAAAAAAGTCATCATTTATAAAAGTATAGACTTTATCGAGCTCTGCAATTTTGATATAAAGTTTTTCTTCAATTAACTTTATTTGAAAAAATTATGGATTTTTTTGGTGCACCACCTATGGTTAGGAATGAACTGAAATACCAACCGCTGTTAGGAATGCCTTTCATTTCCTAGAGCAGTTGGTAAACGTGACGATTCTAAACATTATTTCTATTGTAGTGGCCCTAAGTCCAATTATCACAAGTTTGACACAAATTTATAGAGAAAAATATTTAACATCTATCATATAAATTTGTAAAATGTAAAAATATATTTCATAATAATTTATCTAGCGATACTAACTTAATGTCATAAATAGCATTATTGTTTTATATAAAGTTATTAAAATTTAAAGAAACCACTTATATTTGAGTATTAAAGAAGTATTTAGCCAAGTGCTTCATTGCTAGTGCTTAAATGTACTCTTGTTCTTTTGCACAGGCAATACTCAACACTGCTGCGAAATTCGTGATGATTTCATGGGTCGTCACGCAGCGAGGCCCAACCTACCCATCGATGTTTTGTGCGGTATCCGTCTTGTTCACCACTGTACTTGACTCACTGCTTCTGGGCCATGATTTGTCTGTTGGAAGGTATCACTATAACTTTCTTCCTCAGTCGTAATTCTTAAAATTCACTAGCATAAGTCAAAAGGTAATATATAATTATGAAACTCTGTGTAAGAAGTTAATGTTCCTTCTCTTTATCTGACACGATGGTGAAAGCATACTAAAAAAATGAAAAATAATACTGGTACATTTTGATTAGTGATTTAGGGAAGGGAAAACAATAATGCTTTTAATTTAGGAATTGAAAAAATAAAGAGTATGATTGAGTTACGACCTATTGACCTGATTAATGCACATTTGATTTCATACATGCAGTATTCTTGGCATGTTCATGATTCTCGCCGGGCTCTACCTTTTCCTATGGGGAAAGAGAAAAGAACTAGTGCCCGACAACGAAGAAAAACCCAAGGATGAATTGCAATCTCAGAGTGAAGATAAAATCAAAGATTCAACAGGATCCAACGTATGAATACTTTGTTAACAGTAATGTTCTGTATAGAGAATAAGACACTTATCCAAGATATGGTGTTCTTATGAGCATGAAGAAGCCTTACCTTGTCGTACTAAAACTGAATTGAGATTATGTCTTCTATATATGCAAGGAAACAAATAGAAACAGGACACTAAGGGCATGTGCAACTAAGGATGAAAACGGAGCGGAAATATCCCGAACCGAACCGCATCGTTTTCTGTATTTTATCCCATCAAATTCGTATTTTTGTGTCGGACTTTACCGTTTTCGCTTTCGTTTTCGTATTTCAAATGTAAAAGTAGAAAACGGTTTAGACATTTTCCGACCGTTTCCGACCGTTTTCTACTTTTCTACTTTTAATTCGGAATATCCTGAATTCAAAATTCAGTTTAAACCGAATTTTGTTGTCAATCGTTACTGTCCAGGCAACTAGGCAAAGGCAAGTGTGGAGCACTGATGCTCATTGGCCGCATTATATAGGCAGCTCACCCCTGTCGCGCCTCCCTGAGTCGTCGAGGTAGGACTAATCACCTCGCACGGTGTTGTATGCTTGCATGGCTGCATCTGGCTTCACGCGGCGCTATTGTTGCATTGTATGTGACTGGACCGACTAAAAGAGAGAGAGCTAGATGGGTCAGGCATTGTTGCTATCCTTTCTAGTCTAGTACCGATGGCATCTCATATTTTCCTCTTTTTTCTTTTTTTCTTTTCTTTTTTTCTCTTGTCAAAAGAAACCAAATTGATAAGTCTACTCTCTTGCACTCGAAATTTGCCACGATGACACTTGTTAATTGTTATGCATTGTGGATCGGTATTCCGTATTGAATTTTTGTATATCGACCGTGTTCGACATAATTTCGCTCGAATGGGTTCGTTTTCGAAATTCTCGATATTCCGTAAGTTCGCGTTCGTTTTCGTGTCCGGCTTTACCGTTTTCGCTTTCGTTTTCGTATTCAAATATAAAAGTAGAAAATGGTTGAGGAGTTTTCCGACCATTTTCATCCTTATGTGCAACGCATCTGTATGATGTGTTTTGTTTTCTATAAAAAGACCCCAGCGTGCTGTCTTGAATGAGGAGAGGGGAGAGAGCGGGCCGAAAGGAAAAAGAGAGAGGAGGGCTGAGGAAGAGAATTTTGGCCCAGATCAGAAAAAGAAGGGTTTAAACCTTTTCAGTTTTGTAAGTTGATTTTGAAACTCAAATCAAACCTTTTTAAGTCAAACTTGTTTTGAAATTTGTTTAAGCCATTTGACTTTTCAGAATGGTACACTTTTAAATATAGTTATAAATTTTATATTTAAATTTATTTTTCAAACAAAACTTAATACTTTATTTTATAAATAGAGCAAAATCGAGTCGACCCTAATTCAAATTTTTATAAATTTATTTTTCACATAATTAAATTAAATGCAATGCCATGAATGCAACAAACATATTAACTTAATTATGAAATTTTTAGAAAATCACATTTTTCACTATTTTAAATTGTCAACAATCTAACTAAATCTTACAAAATTTTAGAAAAATCATAAAATCATTTATGTTACTTAGTGTTTTCTATTTCCAACCCAAAATGGAAATTTTGGGGGTGTGACAAGTATCCACTTGTGCAGATCCATGATGAAAAATATAAGACCGTCATAGATTGTGGACTTTTAATGACGTCGAGAATCCGTCGTGGATTAAGAGGTTTGTTGTAGTGGTAGGCCATTCAATACATGGCAGGCTTCATATATAGTGACCCTCAAAAAGGTTGTCTGTTAACCCATTTTAGTTCCTAGCAAATTACATGATGGTTTTGATGATCGTTAGTTTGTGATGCTTTAGTTTTTATATGGAGTAGAGTAGAGTTTTTTAAATAGGGCTACCAATTTCAATTTTGATGAGCACATCCATGTGACACCTACCAACCCATGGTTTTGAGCTACAATTGTTGTTCATGATTAAGTCTCCAATTTTTATTTTTCTGTAATTAGTCTCTCTATTTTTATGTGGCATATATGAAGTTGTTCTTCAAGAGGGGGCTACCAATTTCATTTTTGAAGAGCACATCCATGTGACCCTTAGCAACCCATTGTTTTAAGCTACAATTGTTGTTCATGATTAAGGCTCTAATTTTTATTACCTTATAATTAGTCTGTCTTTCCATTTTATGTGGCATGAAGTTCAGAATAATTGTTCTTCAAAAGGGGCTACCAATTTCAATTTTGATGAGCACAACCATGTCACACCTACCAACCCATTGTTTTGAGCTACAATTGTTTCATGAAGGCTCCAATTTTTATTTTCCTATAATTACTCTCCCCGTTTTCATGAAGTAGAAAATTTTTTCTGTGCACAGATGGATCGAGGATGGATGTACGGTCTAGCATCTGTGGACTTGCGGTACTTGATGGCCATTAGCACCTTCATTATGGCTGCCAAAGCTTATGCTAGTGATGGACAACATGTATTCTGCCCTGGCAGAGATTGCAATAATCTCAAGAAATTTGTTAAGATGGAGCAGATACGATGTCACTTGATTACTAGGGGTTCATGAAAAACTACATGATATGGAGTAAGCATGGGAAGGTTAGTGAGAATGTTCCACAAGAAACCTTTGATAGTGTGATCATGTCTGACGTTGCCTCCTAGGCTGTTACTAACAAGGAAACGGGTGGCTACCAAAGATAATGTGTTTAGGAATACATTAGTTGACGACACCAAGCATGACGATGGCATTTCTTAGGTGCTACGTGATGTAGAGGGTGGATTCCTTGGTGCTAGACAGTTGAAAAAGTTAGATATCGAGAAAGGATTGAAAACACCATTGTATCAAGATTGTCCAGTGAGCAAATTGCAAGCTGATATTATGCTATTAGAGTTGAAATCTACGCACGGACTGAGCGATAAAGGCTTCGATGATTTGTTATGTGTATCGAGGAAACTCCTCCTAGACCCTAGCGAGTTGCAAGAAAAGACATAACTGCCAAAATGATCTACCAATCTGCCTCGAGGTTCAAAAAATTCATGCATGTTCCAACGATTGCATATTCTACTATGGAGACAAATACAAAGACTTGGATTGATGCCCCAGATGTAAAGCTCCACGGTACAAACAAGGGCCGTCAAATGAGGGTAGCAAGACCATATGTGGGTCCATAAAGGTCGTTTGGTATTTTCCTATAGCTTCCCATGTGCATTGGTTGTTTGCAAATGCAAAGTCATCAAAGCTATTGCAGTGGCATGACGAAGATCGTAAGAGAGATACAATGTTGAGGCACCTCGCCAGTGGGTCGGGCTGGAGGACGATTAATCCATGTTTGACAGACTGTTGTAATATACTCCCTCCGGTCCATTTTATCTGGCGCACACGCATATCAAGATTGAAACTTTAAAAACTTTGACCAATAATTAGGCTAATAATTTTCAACTATTATAATACAAACTTTATATGATTAGATTTGAAAGGAAATATACTATCCAATGATTATAAATTTATAAGCAAAAGTAATATAATTTAAAGCAAATGAATGGTCAAAGTGTAATCTAGGAGACCGTGTCATTCTAAGTTGCGCCAGATGTATCTCTCTTACGATCTTGTAGCCGTAACATTTATAATATAAATCTTGATGGATTTGTGATATATGTGAGTCTAGTAACAATAGGAAATAAAACGTACACCACAAAAATAATAAAATAAATTAGTGAATAACAATATTGGAAAATTATATTACTATCGTTTCACCACACAAGCTAATAGTGATTATATGTCCCACTGCCGGCCTGGCAGAGATCATAGGTATATCACTACCGTCCTAGGTGCTAAACCAGCAGTGTTGCTCAACTAAACACTACCAATTGTTGTTGTGAACTGGCAGTATTGCTTGAATCAACACTGCCGATTGGTGTTACTAATTGGCAGTGAAGGTTGTTATCACTGCCGGTTTTTTTAATCGGTAGTGATAGGATCAGCACATCACTATCATTTCAGTACTGCCGGTTCAAATTGCAGCAGCTAGGGGGGTTTGAACCCAGAAGTGATGTCCTGATCTGAGATAGTGGATGTTCACACAACTAATTTCATATGTGATGTCCAATATGTTTGAACCATATATTAGTGTCCCGAATAATGATATGAGAATAGGAGTTATTTAGAAAAAGAGGCATCAAAACAAGTTACATACTTTATTTATTGAACAAAGTTATTGAAAATTATACAATAACGAGCGCACACAGTTCAAATTACACAAAACATATGTTGGGATGGTACAATCATGATATCCGAAATTGCTTCTGGCCGTATCACCTACTACAATGCTTTATAGTCTTGAAGCTGAATAAGCTTTACTCAGCTCAGCAGGTTTAATGTGGAGCCAGGGAGTGAGCGCATCAGCGAGCCTTTTGATGTCATCTGAGGAATGAGCTGCGCTAAGAGTAATTCGCAACCTGCCAGAGGGGAGTTTCTTGTACAGTCAGTTAATCTCGATCTGTTTTTCTTATTGGCATAGTATCAATGCAAGAAGATATAGACATATATATAGCGTATTAGTGTGCGTGCGTGCGTGTGTGTATGTGTGTGTGAATTTTTATGGCAGGAATTCCATCTACATGGAGCAAAACCTTTCGTGATACAAGAAATTTGTGATTATGGTAAACCCTAGCAAGTGCTAGGCTTTTGTATTAACGTCATGACAAGGAAAAAAAGGTGCAAAACGACAAAGACACCCAAAAAGAAGAGACAGTTTGGAATCACCTGCTTGAGTTGGGTGGCACTACGGGTGGCCGGATTGGTTGGACAAGAAATCCACATCTTAGAAGATGCCTGCATCAAAGTTTCAAAAACGGGCCTGGTAAGCACAAGCAAGAATCATTAAGGATAAGATCTACTCGAAGCATGAAAGACGATCTAAAGGGAATTAATTAAGAAGAATGAAGAAGTCGGCGGAAGATGAGAGGGAACCTGTGAGCTTTGACCACTGCTTCTTCACTTCCAACTAAAATGACAATGATGGGACTGGTTATGTTGAGTTTGGTCAAAGAAGTAAAATACTGCACATGCTGAAACCAGTAGATTCTAATCAGGAAAAACGGTCGATGATATAACCCAGTGTTGTTATTATATATAATAGATTTCTTATAAGCGTGATCGAGTACAGAAACAACTTGCATGTCCTATCTCTTACGCACTACTCCCTCCGTCCCATTGAAAGTGTCGTTGGAAAAGCGTGCCCCCCTCACAAACACGCTTCCCGGGCGACACTTTCAATGGGACGGAGGGAGTACGTTTCAAATTATAAGACACGCTATGTATTATTTAGTATGCAGGGAGTAGGATATTCTCATCCTTAAAAATTATTGTGAAAATGAACAGGACAAATCCATTTTTCTATATTATTATAATATTTTCGATGTTTTTGAATTTAGCCAAACATAAGCATTGTCATTTTCTACTGGTTTTACAACCCTTTTATATTCTTAATTTCGCCAATTTAGAAAAGTTTTGTATCTGCCGTTTTTGTTTTCTATATTCTAATAATACCATTTTTGCCCCTGGTAATAGGTTAATCTTTTCGTCCTACTACTAGAAAATGTAATGGAACTTTTAAAAGTACATGATGAATGCTCAGCTCAGCAGTCCAGCATGCTTAAAAAATGACAAAAGCAAGCAATATTCATTATTCGAAGGACCGACAGCGACGTTACCATGCACAGAAGCAACTACAGGCACTGGCAAAGCAGTCGAAAATACGAAGGAGCGACCTCGTGATAGAATAAGCCTCTTCCAGCTAGTGCTGCTAACCATGTTGCAAACAGTTAGTCAGAAATCTCGAAATGAAGCGCCAACTAACCTAGCTACTTAAGCTAAAGTAGTCCACTATACATTCGGCCAAACTATAGGCATGAGAATCGGCAGTGTAAATGTGTGAAATTAAAGCTGATAATTTGGATGGCATTATACGTTATGTTTCTGTTCATAATATATATACCTGCATGCTATGAAACCACCCTGGCAACCAACTCCCTTGCTTAAGGAGCCAAGACATATGTCGATGTCATTTTCACATCCAAACTGCTCCGGTATACCACCACGATTCTCACCACAAACAAGTGTTCCATGTGCCTTAAGTAATTAAAGAGCAATTATTATATTGGCCACTACCTAAAAAATCTGGAAATTAAAATGTAAATGAGAGGAGATAAAATACTAGCTAATTAAGTTACTAACATCATCGACGACCAACAAAAATCCATATTTTTTGTGTAACTTGACAAGTTCAGGTAACGGCGTGAAATCTCCATCCATGCTGAAAATGCTGCACAATTTATATATGTGAAAAGATCAATGGGTTAATAAGTTAATAAGTACTCTGAGGGTTGCGTATATATATAAATACAAGCAAGCACTTGGTGCCAATTCAATTCTGACGGGAGATATGAACACTTGTTCTGATGACTTGCCTATCTGTGACGACAACTTTCCTTTCTATTGAGCGACTGGACCTGCATGCAGATTCTCATGACGAGTCATGACTCATGACTGACTGCCAAGGTATCGAAATAAAACAGAAAAGAAACGTACAGCAGGAAGTCAAGATGCGACATGTCAGAGTGGTTGTACACAAAGGCTACTGCTTCCTGCTGTCTCTCCACAAGGCGTATCCCATCTATAGTTGAGGCATGGTTGAGGGCATCTGAGAAAATTGCGATCCTCTCGTCCGGTGCAGGTTTTCTCCCTGCACAAGCCAAAAAAGAGCTGATGCTACCCAGGGCAGTCATCAAGGCCGTGTTTGCCGAAAATCCAGTGGGACAGAGAAGGCAATCCTGTACAAGTACATAGAACCAATGAAAATCATCATATCGATCGAGGTTAATTAGTTATTAAGCTGAAGAAAGTGATTTTAGATGATTATTAACTAGTAGCTAGCTTGTTAGTTCGAACAGACAGTGCTATTGTAAAACAGAATATTTAGCATTTGTTAGTTACCTCCTTTTTCTGCAGTTACGCCAGTGATTCCTCCACCAGTTTGTGGTAAGTAGTATAGCCACAGATCAAGGAAGAGCCTCTGGGCCCCATCCCAAACGCTTGAGCTGCCTGCCAATACAAGCAAGGTCTTGTTTAGATCCCAAAATTGTTTAAAAAAAATTCTTGTAGCACTTTCGCTGTTATTTAGCAAAAATTGTCCAACCATGGACTAACTAAGTTTAAAAGATTTGTCTCGACATTTATAGATAAACTGTGCAATTAGTTTTTTTTTACCTATATTTAATGTTCTATGCATGCGTCTAAAGATTCGATGTGACGGGTACTGTGCAAAAAAAATTTAGATCTTTTTAGGAACTAAATAAGGCCAAGTGCAACAAAATTGTGGTGAGAGAGCTTGTTCGTTCAGACTTCAGAGTGCCTGAGACAGAGGGCCCAAAAGAATGGCAAGAAAACGGCGCGTGAGCTATCGTGCCTTCACTGCAGCCTGACGGACAGCCGGATGCAAGCTGAGGCACATGTAGTCGTTCCCTGAGAAAAGAATCAGTTTCCGGCTCACCTCCTCTTCTTGGATGCTCACCTCGCCATCTAACATTCAGAAAAGAAAAGAAAAGAAAAAGTTCAGTGGTTCTAAGAAGAGAGAACTTGGCATGCAATGCACATGCACGGCAGGCAGGCTGGGCACTGACTTGTGGTGAGCCACTGTTGGAGAGAGTTGCGGTCGACCTGGATCTCGACGGTGGCGCGGTCCCAGGACTCCGGTCCGGCTAAGGTCTCGGGGAGCGCCGGCGGCGGTGCGAGTGTTATGAGTCGTGTGTTGAACAGTAGCTTCCTAGCGGATAGAGTCGCGAGCACGGCGTCGACCAGCGCGTCCCACGACGCCATTTCCTTTTTCGTCGCACTGGACGGGCGAGGTGGCCGGATTGGGTTGGAATTGGATAATGAGAGAGCAGAGAGCTGGGCAACGGGGATTTGTATATATAGGATCGTTACTGTAGCTGCGATGCAAGTTAAACCTACCGACGTGACAATGGCTTACCGCAATAACGCTGGCATTATATTATAGCAAAACGACGACAACCAAATTGTTTGCTGATTGTTACAGGCGGTTTTGGCCAATTCGAATAATGGTAGTAGATGAATAAACCAAATTCACAAATAGTAGAGTACCATCAATGATTCATTCACCAATGGTACCACCAATAGTAGCATCAATGTCTTCGATTGCAGCACAGCTCTGATATAATATATCTCCTTGTACCAGATGAAGGAATCATTGATGATACGGTTGGTGAATTTTCTTTCATCACTGAGTGAGATAAGCACTCGGTAGTACTCACCTGCTAATGATGAAGATTCAAATCGGCCACCTTTGCACTCCTTAAGGACCTGTTCGTTTGCTAGAGAACGGTTCCCAGGATTAATTCCTAGCCGGAATGCTATTCAACTGGATTGAGTCCTGGTAGAATCTGGCATAACCAAACGAGGCCTAAGTCATATATATTCCACCGTGGGCCCCTCTAAATTTAACCTCAAACTCTGCCACTGTAAATAGGGTCAAGATCGGAGTAGGGTAAAATGGATGGATCTCGATCAGATTGTATCTGTTAAGGGCCTATTTGGATTATTATCAAGCCACTGCTAAAATATGATGACTGGGGTAGGATTAGGGCTGGTCGGCTGGATGACAATCCCATTACCAGAGGCCCGGATGCACCAGCAAAAGGCCAATTCTGCAAGGCAATGGTTCTGGTCACGGGTCTGTCAGCTACATGGGCCAGTGCTACGCCTACACCATGGGCCATCATATGCATCCCCTGCTGCAAGCCCAAGTTGAAAAGCCAAGGAAGAGTACAAAGAAAAGGGATATTTAATTTTTTTGCCACTTTTACAGTTGGCACGGGCTCAATTGCCATCTTTGTGTGCGTCCCTATGTTTTTGCCACCGTGATAACGAAAACTTTACGAATTTAGACATTTTGCACGCGTGGCTAGCCAAGTCACCCTTCCAACGTGGCATGAGCACGCAAAAAGACCTCCCTGCCCCTGCCTTATCCTCGTACGCGCGGGCACTACAGCCGAGCCAAGGCTGGCGCCGCGCTGCGCAGGGAAGAGCCGGCCCGCTTGGCGTCGGTCGCACGCGCGCGCTACGCCGGTCCTCGGCGCGTGCCGTGGCCACCAAGCCCCACCACCCGCGAACGGCGAGATCAAGGCACGACGGCGGCTTGCTGTAGCAGGCGCTGTTACTGCCCTCTCAAGGAAGACGGCAACGAGAGTGGTGCCCGGCGAGGGCGGACGACGGCGCGTTGCATCAGGCTCGGTAGGCTCACCGGCCGGGCGATGTAGGCCGCGGACTTGTTGGTCGCCGGGCGGTGGCTTGGCGGCGACGATGGAGAGGCAGGACATGCCGGAGAAGACCACCGCGGAGGCCGACGCCACAGCCACGGCCGTGTGGACGAGGGCGCTGCCACCTTCTGCTAGAACTGCTGGAGCGCATGAGCTGCCGAGCTCAGTCCCTGGCTGAGTTTCAGTCTGCTTGGACACCGCTGCAGGCCCTCCAGCCCCGCCACAGAACCTCCTCGCCGTCCCTATTGCTGAGACGGAGTAGGCGGGTGTGCTGCTGGTTGTGGCGTCGCCGCGCACGAGGCTCACCTTGGGCCTCCAGACGAACGCGTCCAGCTCGCCCTTGTGAGAGAACTGGGAAGAACAAACCTGCCTGAATTGATTTGATTTCTCCTAATGTGATGTGAATGAACAAACGAACGAACGGACAATGCTTTGCCATGGCTGGGAACGCGGTGGGCGTGCTGGACGACGAGCCCGTGGGGAAGCAGAAGGTGTTCGTGTACGAGATGCCGCACAAGTACAACAAGATGTTGCTGGACAAGGACAGCCGTTGCCTGCACCACATGTTCGCGGCAGAGATCTTCATGCACCGGTTCCTGCTGTCGAGAGCGGCACGGACGCTGGACCCGGTGGCGGGGACGACCTTCAGCCCGGCCAGCTTCTTGGCGCGCTTGGCCTCGACGCGCCAGTCCGTGCGCTACACGACGGTGGCGAGAACGAGCGCCATGCACGCGGTCTGCGCCGAGAGGTGACCGTACCAGAGGCCCTGGAACCCGGTGCAAGCCGTGCCGCGGAGCATGCCGCAGCCCATCATCTGCGGGCAGTTGCCCAGCTCGCGCAGCCCCACCACGGGCATCACCGCCGACGCCAGCCGCACCACGCCAACTCGCCGAGGACTTGCAGGGCGCCCTGGCGCCGCTCGGTGTCCGGGACAAGAGCCGGGTCATCCTGCGCGACACGGTCTGTGGCGCATGGAGGTCGCGTGTGGGGAAGGCACGCATCAGCGACTTCCTTGCGATCTCGGCTTGTCGAGGGACAGCGGAAATGCACGGAGTTGAGGAAGAGGATGAGCGCGACCTGGCCCTGGCGGAGCGACAGCAGCAGCACGGCGAGGATGGTTGCCGCCCCATCTCGACGCATGAGTAAGGCAAGGGCAGCTGGACAGGAGGTCTTTTTGCACGCCCCTGCCATGTTGGAAGGGTGACTTGGCTAGCCACGCGTGCAAAATGTCTAAATCCGTAAAGTTTTCGTTATCACGGTGGCAAAAACGTAGGGACGCACACAAAGATGGCAATTGAGCTCGTGCCCACCATAAAAGTGGCAAAAAATTAAATATCCCTTGAAAGAAGACTACGGGGGATGAGACATCAAATCAATTATCACAGAACGGAATCCTTCTCCCCCCTCGGCTACTGTTCTTCTTCTTCCTTGTACCCAATCAATTATCACAGAACGGAATCCTTCTCCCCCCTCGGCTACTGTTCTTCTTCTTCCTTGTACCCAATTTCTATCTTCCAATCTCTCTCTACTCTGACCTCCCTCTTCCCCGAGGTCTTGTATCCTGCTACTTGATTCAAGTTATCTGTTAGTCAATCGAGTTGGTTGCTAACAGGGTCTGCTGCTCCTGAATACAACTAGCCTTGCTTTTCAGCGTGCCGTTTACTCCAGACTGCAGCGTGAGTCCGAATGCATTATGAGCAAGGAAAAAATGAGTTGTGAGGAAGGAAAAAAAATCACAGTTCGCAGAGTATATGTAACAAGTCTCAGATTGTTTGAATGAAGCCTGTAGTCTGTATCTGTACAACAGTAAAATGGTGACTTCTTTGATCATAGGCTCGCTGAAGCAACAAATGGCTGAAGAGGAACCAAAACAACGCACAAAAAAACAGAGTTATGCCATGCACTCCGCAGATGTTAACATATCATCCCATCCGCATCCATCCCAGCAACATGAGTGAAGAATACAAAGGTATCAGAGGCATACATGACAGACCAAAACACAACGATACATGATCTCGTTGGATTTGGAACACCAACTGCGAAACAGATTCAGAACCATGCAGCATTCAACGACACTAAGGGGGTGTTTAGATGAAAAATTTTTTGGAATTTTGATATTGTAGCAATTTCATTTGTATTTGGCAATTAGTGTCCAATCATAGACTAATTAGGCTCAAAAGATTCGTCTCATGATTTACAACCAAACTGTGTAATTAGTTATTTCTTTTACCTACATTAAGTGTTCCATGCATGCGTCTAAAGATTAATGTCTAACTCAGAACAAGTTCAGCTGAAGAAGCAACATGTTCGCTTGAGCTGCAAATTCAGTCGTCCCTAAAATATACTGAAGTGGTTCCAAAAGCTGTTGAGAAATTTAGAATGGAGATAAACCGTGGCAATTGGAACGGAGATTCACTGTTCCCACATCTACATTACACGATAAAATGTTATGGCCAGCATCATAAACTTCATCTCCTACATCAGGCAGGATGCTTCACAAAATACGTCTATGATTAGTATTATCACCAATCCTTTCCTTTGATACGCCTTGCAAGTTGTATGTCCTTTGCCTCTGCAGCAGGAAGGAAAATCCTACAAGAAGATATAGTAACTTTTACCTGAACAGAGTAACAGAGCAAATCTAAAGTTTATTTCCTGCTACCAATCTCTGTCCTTATTTTGTTTCCATATTTGTGCTAACCCAATTAAATCAAAAACTTATACTTGCAACTCTGATATGAAGGAGCAATTGACAATTCTAACAGTGTAGGTACACACATTGACACATATGATACACCCATCCCAGATTTATGTGCTCTGTTTAAACTGAAGCCTCCAAATAAGGCAGTTTGGCTCCTGTTAGTTCATCGTAGCTTCATTAAGGCTTCAGCTTACCTACAGTTGGTCTGGATGATGTAATGCAGCCTGACAAAAACTCAAGATGAAAAATCAAAATTCAGAAAAGGTTTACAAATTTCTTTCTTCCTTGCTCTCAACCATTAAGCACAGGTGAGTTTTGCACAAAGCAACACAAACTTTTATCAAGTTCAATGGCCATTTTTGCAGCTGATTGATAATTCCAATTCAGTTTTTACCTACATTTGCAAGACCCAACCTGTAAAGATGGACTGAGCAGCTCCACGAAGGGCGTGGCAAAACTGCGCCTGGTTTTCCAGCGCCCCCAGAAGCCACTTTCCATGTTCAGAGCAGCTAACAGTTTGGTCCATTTCTGACGAAACTAGAGAATGTACTGTAATTCAACTGCGTCGGTGCTACAAGCCCCTTACGAGCTTCTCTCAACATGCAGTTGGCGCTCCCCTAACATTACATACTGTAGATGGCAACATCGTGAACCATGGACCTGTTCATCTGGCTTATAATCCGTCTTATTCAGCTTGTTTTTTCAGTCGGAACAGTATTTTTCTCTCAAAAAAAATCAGCTAACAGTGTTTTTCAGCCGGCTTATAATTCCAGCCGAACGGAGCCACAAACACTAACTTGCTTTGTCCTTGTCCATCATCAACATATATCGACACTGCCAAACCACGAGTAAGAAACAGCTCACAAGATCTCCAAGGCCTCTTGAACAAGCTTACACGTGTGCAGACAACCTTGCTCCTAATTCAACCTTGTCTTAGATCACTTGGTAAGCAGCTGACGAACCTGCCAGATAAACAGCATCATCAGAACCAGGTTGCTCCAGAAAACACAGTATATTAGATGTATGGAATTCACCACTACCGCTGAAGATTAGAAAATTTCTTTGTCTTTTATTCATGAGTTCAATCTGCTGACCAACTCCTGAGGGAGAATTAGCAAGGTGAGAAGAATAGTAAATTATGTGGACAGGAGAAAAGTGCTGATCATATACAGTGTAACATCGCCCAGTACCCGTGGTGTGTCATTAGAGACGTTTTAAACTCTGGAGGAATCCCTCGATCTACTCAACAATTCATAGAGGTGATCCTATTTCATAGCAGAGATTCTCGCAATAAGTTCTTAGTTTTTTTTTCCTAGGTAGCATCTGCTGGAGTTTGTGGTTAACTCACCATGATCTTGTTTTCAAAAACAAAATATTAAACCATCCAACGGATCTAATTCACCATTTTCTTTTGTTTTTAAAGAAATAGGAGCCATTGTGCAAGGAAGAAACACTAAGAAGGAAAGTTCCTGGTAGAGGGAGGCGATAGAAGGTTGATGGTCGTTTGATGTTTGACGATGTTTTAGGAGCAATTTTCTGTGTACTCGCTGAACACAAGTCCTCTCAGTTTGATGTTGTCACAGAATTTAGAAAGCAAACCAAAAAAAAATTGGTTCTGAAAGACTCTTCAAACCACTCTCCATCTTTACCGCTCTCAAAAAACACTCTTCTCGCTCTTCACTTTTGGAGAGGCTACATGACTCTAAATGCAATATACAGTAGTTTTTCTCATGGTTTTTTCACATAAAGAAAATTATGATAACCTATTGAGTATAGAGAACAAAATTGGAAAAGACATTGAAGGCGCACGGGATATACAAAGAGAATATTCATTGAATGGCACTTTAAATAGAGATATAGAGATTGAAATTTATAGAGGCTTGTAGAGTTGCTCTAACTTTCCTTTTGTGAAAAAATTCATAAGAAAACTACCATATATTGCATTTAGAGAACCATGTAATCTCTCCAAAATTGGAGAGCGACAAAGGTGGTTTTGGAGAGCGGAAAAGATGGAAAGTGGTTTAGAGAGTCTATTGGAGCATTTTATTTTTATTTTTATTTTGTGTGTGTGTGGGGGGGGGGGTTCCTTGTTTTATAAATTTTATGATAAAGAGCCTCTTAATACTTTATTTCTACAACATATAGAAATGAGGGCTTCACATACACACAAAGCAAAAATATATTGACTGATTTTATGGTATCAAGATTATGGAGCCCATGTCAGCATTTCATCACTTAAAATGACTATCAAATATATTATTAAATTAGACCATAACCTGAAAATATGTTCATTAGTAACACCAAAGATATAGCTAGCCCAAAAATGGGAAAAAATGTTCATACATAGTAGAGAGTACACCAAAGAATCAAGAGCTCTATTCGTCAGCAATTTTTTTGATAGCAAATAGTTAATCATCACAAAAATCAGTAAAAACTAAAAACATATTCTTGAAACCAGCTCATAAATGGCATAAAAATGAGACACAAATATAACCCACCTAAAGAGCAGAAAGACCACTTTCTACACCATACTATCGGTATTTTTAGACTAATCAAAACTAGGAGAGAAGTGATGGAACTTGCATGAATACAGAAGCTGGCATCAAGCATTTTGGATTTACATGATCATACTGATGTTCTTTCCCTATACAGTATATGTGCTGCTAATTAAATATTGGTTAGAAATATTGAGGTATATGTCTAACATGTGAAATATCTCCGGACTAGTTTATAAGGCATGCATGCATATTAAGATTCAAACTTTTATAATCATTGACCAATAATTTCACCAACAATTTTTAACTATTATAATACAAACATTATACAATTAGCTTTGTAATTAAATGTACTATCCAATAATCATAAGTTTATAATCATAAATAAATAATATTAAATAAATGAATGCTCAAAGTATAACTTCGAGTCCGTGTCATGTCAAATTGCGCCTTATAAAGTGGTCCAAAAGCAGTACATACAAAATAAGGATAAAAACCATCATGAATCTACTTTCACTTGGGTGCGTGCTCACTACTAAACTATAAGTTAAGGAAAGAGGTAGGGTTTTTTTTAGAAAACAAGAGGTGCATTTAATAATCTCTATATGTGTAGATGTGTTTACAGTAAGCCAGTAAGAAGTATGCAGAGTGTGAAACTGATAATTTTCTGTAAAGAACTAGACTACGAGGTGAGCCTCCTCCTGAGAGTAGCCTTAAGATACCAAGATTCAAACCCAGGCCAGCAACAAGGGTTTCATCAACTCCTGGAGTTTAATGCTCTAACTGTTAAGCCATGAGAATACTTGGTAACTGACAATTTTCTGTAGCTTGTTACCACATAGGTAGGGATTCAAGTTGAAGTAGGATCTGGGAAATGTACACAGTACACGCCACAATGATCATAATTCATACAACTGGTTCTAGAGAGCCTATGGAAAAGTATGTATGATACAGAATAACCCTTCATCCTCCCAAACTGATAAAGCAAGAATTATTCATCTCTGCCATCTATGCCCACAATGTCACAACCTAAGAACAAAATAACAAAGAGAAAGTAATCAGTTAGTGGAACAAACTATTGCGTATTCAGACAATAACTCATATAAAACTTCGCAGTTGCTTCAACACTAAGAACATCTGAACAAATTATTCGGTGATAACAGAGTCAGGCAAAGTCTATCATATCAGCCTCATAGTTACAATGAACACAAGCATGTCGATATGTTTCACCTAATCAGGACAATTATAGATACATTAAGGCTTAGTTTGTGGAAGCATGTTCATCATTTTCATTGTCGGGTGCCTCTTAAAACACATGAAATTCACATGAATGAGTTTGGGCGACCAGAATAAAAATGAATTGGTGGAAACTGGAAATAGAAAGAAATTAAATCAAATTCTAATCAAAGTAGCACACTTTTTTTTATTCTCTTTACACTAATATAGGTGCTAGTTTCACCTACAAAAACTAAAATTGGTATGTTTTCTCTTATTTTATCTGATGAGGACATCCCCAGCATTGATACTTCTCCCATACCTAAACAAAATGCTATTGACATTATTGGACCAACTACAGGACAACGGGCAAAACAGTTAGAGAAGGAAATGCATGCTGAGGTGAATGCTAACCTTGCATTCGTTACAAACAATGTTGCAGATTCATCGATGCATTCAGGTAGTTCCTTTATTGTTCTTAGGAATGATGGAGCATATGAAAGTACATGGGATGATGATAATTTTGATCCATAAGATGCTGTTCTAAAGAATTCTCCAAGTGCAAAAACTCAGGGCAGAAAAGACTACATAATTTGGGACATGCAAGGGCGCTAAAAGTATGAGGCAGCAATAGTTATCAAGTTCTCCTTCAAGAAGATCGGGCCACAATTACTAGTCACATGTGATCCGTAGACGTTTGCAGATCATTAAAAGAGATAAGGAGTTAAGGACTAGTTCCTGTAAATAATACTTAATCAAGAGGTAGTGGAATATCTTAAAGAATCATGTCAATCAAATTATTCAGTTGACACTCTAATGGTTCAAACTGAGTACATTTCCTTCAGTGTCTCAGTTTTATATATAGCCTGACCTATGGAAGAATTACAGAGATCTGTGGGAAGCTGAAAAGATCAAGTACCATAATATCAAGGATAGCGTGTGTATATATATATATATGAAGTTATTAGCTCTCAAATATAAATCAATGCATACATCTCTAGGGCAAAATAGGCATTTGTCCATCCAAGAAATGTGATGGGAAACTGTTTCATGCAGATAATTATCAATGCATATTCATCGAATAGATCAGACTGATCTGAAGAGTTAGCCTCTTCTTAAAAGTGTAGTTAATAAGCCCTGCTTCCTAAGCACTTCCTAGATAACTATGCTAGTTAATTACAGTCATTAAAGACCTTGGGCAGCCCAAGAGGTGTGTACGGCTGCCAAGGCACCTATCTGATTAGCTATGCTCTAGTGAGCTGTTTGTAATCAATGCAATGTCTATCTCTATATATAATCAAGGAGACGGCAGGCTAATCAAGTCTGTGTTACCTCCAACATTTGGCATCGGAGCTAGGTTAGACACCAGAGAGCCACGAGGCCAACTCCTCACCTTCTCCACCCTATGTCGACCTCTGCTGAGCGCGCTGCCAGGCTCAAGGCCAAGGGAACCGGCGATGGAGAGCTGGGCGACTCCTCCGGCCGGGCCGCGCGCTTGAAGGCTGCAGAGGAAGCAGCAGCGCTGGCAGTCCAGGCAACAAAGCAAGTGGCGGCTGCTGCAGAGGCGGCGGCAAGGACGGCGCAGGAGCTGCGGGCCGAAATTGCTGCTGAGAAGGGAGAAGAAGAGGATGCAGAGGAGGAGGAAGAGGAGGCGGAGAGCAGGAATCGGGGGCTGCGGACTCCGTCGCGAGACAGGAGGCGCTCGCAGTCACCATTGCGGGACCGGAGGCGCGGCCCCCGCGGCGGTCGCTACGAATCACCGCACGGCAGAGTGGTGTACCGCAACTCCGGTAGCAGCACGTCGTGGCCGATGCTGGACAAGTCGAACTACTACGAGTGGAGTCAGACCATGAAGCTGAGGATGCAGGCGCGCGATCTCTGGGACGCCATCGAGGGCGGCCCTGTCCAGTTTCGCGATGACAAGCGCGCACTGGAGGTGATTGTCGGGGCCGTGCCCAAGGAGATGGGCATCCCACTCCTCGACAAGGCTACGGCGAAGGAGGCGTGGGACGCCATCGCTGCGACTCGCATCGGCGTGGACCGGGTCCGTCGAGCAACGCTGCAGCGCCTACGCCGCGATTGGGAGAACATCGGCGTCAACCCCGGCGAGCAAGTGGAGGATTTCGCCCTGCGTCTGTCAACTCTGCACCAGCAGCTTGTCATTCATGGTGACAAGGACATCACTGAGGAGCGTGTGGTGGAGAAGTTTCTGCGCACGGTGCCAGCCAAGTACGTGCAGATTGTTGTCGCCATTGAGCAGTTCCTCGACTTTGAGGCGCTCACTCTTGAGGAGGTGACCGGAAGGCTCAAGGCGGTGGATAATCGCGAGGAACAAGCGCTGACCGAGCCGGTGGCCATCAACGGCAAGTTGCTGTACACCGAGGAGCAGTGGAGAGCGCGCTGGAGGAAGGAGAAGAAGGGAGATGATGCCGGTGGTTCTGGTTTCAGGAACCAGCGCGGTGGCGGTGGACGTAGCCGCAGTGGTGGACGAGGACGAGGCAGAGGCGGTGGACGTGGTGGCGGACGAGGAGATGGCAATGTTGCTGGCCGCGTCGGCCCCAACACCTGCCTCAACTGCAACCAGGAGGGCCACTGGGCACGTGAGTGTCCCCAGCCGCGCCGTGAAGATGTAGAGCGCGGCGGTGGAGGTGCTGGCCGCGGCGGTGGCAACCGTGGTGGAGGTCGTGGCGGCGGAAATCAGGCTGGGCAGCGTGGCGGGAACCAAGGAAGGCATGAGGCGCGCGCCCAGTATGCCGAGTGCGATGAAGATGGCGCTCTGTTTCTGGCACATGGCTTCATTAGCCTGGAACAGAGCACGCCGGCGCACAGCTAAACGGCGCAGTACGTCGAGTTCTCCGAACCACGTGCTCGCGCCTATCTCGGCGTGGACGAAGAAGAGGTGGACAGTGGCTGGTACCTGGACTCCGGCGCGACGCATCACATGACCGGGCGCCAAGAGTTCTTTGCTGATCTGAACACTAGCGTTCAAGGAACGGTCCGGTTCGGGGACGCGTCGAAGGTAGAGATCAAGGGCGTCGGGTCTATTGTTTTCCAAGCCAAGACCGGTGAGCAGAGGGTTCTTCATGGCATCTACTTCATTCCGGCACTGAAGAACTCTATCCTAAGTCTGGGACAGCTTGATGAAGGAGGGTCCAAGGTTGTGATTGACGATGGCGTGCTTCGCATTTGGGACAAGAGCCGCCGTCTGCTCGCCAAGGTACACAGAGGGAAGAATAGGTTGTATATTCTGCATCTTGAGGCTGCACAACCTCTCTGTCTCGCGGCACGCAAGGATGAAGAGGCGTGGCAGTGGCACGAGCGTTTCGGCCATCTGCACTTCGACGCACTCCGGCGACTCAGCAAGGAGGAGATGGCGCGCAGGATGCCGGTGGTTGACCATGTTGAGCAGGTGTGTGACACCTGCGTTACCACCAAGCAGAGGCGGCGTTCTTTTCCGGCTGCAGTAGCATACCGTGCTCAGAATCAGCTTGAGCTGGTGCACGGTGACCTGTGCGGTCCGGTCACGCCAGTGACACCGGCGGGCAACCGCTATATCTTGCTGCTCGTCGATGACGCCACCCGCTTTATGTGGGCTGTGTTGCTGCCATCTAAGGACGCAGCAGCAGAAGCAATTAAGAAGGTCAAGGTGGCAGCAGAGGTGGAAAGCGGGCGCAAGTTGAAGGTCCTGCGCACCGACAATGGCGGCGAATTCACTGTCGCGGAGTTTACTGCATACTGCGCTGATGAAGGTATTAAACGGCATTTCAGTGCCCCTTATTCACCGCAACAGAACGGTGTTGTTGAGCGCAGGAACCAAACAGTGGTGGCCATGGCACGAGCTTTGCTCAAGCAACGCTAGATGCCCTCTCAGTTTTGGGGGGAGGCTGTGATCACGGCTGTGCACATTCTGAATCGATCCCCGACGAAGGCGCTGAAGAATGCCACTCCTTATGAGGCGTGGCACGGCCGGGCACCAATAGTCGGCCACCTCAAGGTCTTTGGCTGTGTGGCTTATACCCGGCAGCTTACTCAGCTTCGCAAGCTCGATGACCGCGGCGAGGCTGGCGTGTTTATCGGCTATGCGGAAGGGGCCAAGGCATACCGTATCTATGATCCAGTGTCCCAGCGCGTGCGTGTCAGCCGTGATGTGGTGTTCGACGAAGGCCGCGGCTGGGACTGGGCATCACCGGCAGTAGGCACACCAGAAGCAGCGAGCAGTGAGTTTACTGTTGAATTCCCATGTGCGGAGGAACTCCCTGAAGCAGGAAGTTCAGCGTCGCCTTCACTATCTCCTCCGCCACATCCTGCATCGCCTGGTTTCTCTCCGGTGAATGCAGGAGAGCCTGCAGCGGAAGCAGAGGAGCCCGCAGCGGAGGCAGAGGCGCCTGCGTCGCCCAGAACACCTACACCAGCTCCAGCAAGTCCTTAGGTTGAGCATGTGACCCCCCTGGAGGATGATGATGAAAGGGTGGATGCCTACCACGACGATGAAGAACTCCACTATCGGAAGATTCATGACATTATTGGTGATCAGCCAATCCCTCTGCCGGCGCAACGGCTGTTTGCAGAACTGAATCTCACCCATTCTGGTGAGCCTACAAGCTATGAAGAAGCCAAAGATGATCCAGATTGGCAAGCAACGATGAAGGAGGAGCTGAGATCAGTAGAGCGGAATGGGACTTGGGAACTTGTTTCTCCCCGTCCTGGTCACCGTCCAATTTCACTGAAATGGGTGTTTAAGCTGAAGAAGGATGAACATGGAGCTGTAATTAGGCACAAGGCAAGACTTGTGGCCCGTGGCTTTGTGCAGCAGGAAGGAGTTGATTATGAAGATGCTTTTGCACCGGTTGCAAGGATGGAATCAGTGCGTGTTTTGCTTGCCCTAGCAGCACAAGAGGGATGGGTAGTACATCACATGGATGTGAAGTCTGCATTTTTGAATGGAGAACTCCAGGAGGAGGTTTATGTTACACAGCCTCCAGGTTTTGTAGTATCAGGAGAGGAGAAGAAAGTGTACAGGCTGCACAATGCTCTGTATGGCCTAAGACAGGCTCCTCGGGCATGGAATGCCAAGCTTGACTTGACTCTCAAGCAGATGGGTTTTGAGCAGAATGTGTATGAAGCTGCTATGTACAGGAAGGGATCAGGTGACTCCCTATTGGTAATTGGAGTCTATGTTGATAATTTGATCATCACAGGAGTCAATCAGCAGAAGATTGAAGCTTTCAAGGCAAAGATGAAGCAAACCTTTGAAATGAGTGATTTGGGTCTTCTGTCTTTCTATCTGGGAGTTGAGGTGAGACAATCAGAGGGGAGCATGACTCTGAAGCAAACCCATTATGCTAAGAAGATACTTGAGCTTGGTGGTATGGCAGGTTGTAATCCAGCCACCACACCCATGGAAGAAAGGCTGAAATTGAGCAAGGAAAGCACAGCAAAGGAAGTAAATCCAACTCAGTACAGAAGACTGGTTGGCAGCTTGAGATACCTAGTGCACACAAGACCAGATTTGGCTTTTGCTGTAGGGTATGTTAACAGATTTCTGGAGAAGCCAACAACTGAACATCTTCAGGCTGTGAAGAGGATCTTGAGATACCTGACTGGTACTCTAGATCATGGGCTCTGCTACACCAGAACAACAGGCAAAGCAAGGTTTGTGGGTTACAGTGATTCAGATTTGGCTGGAGATGTTGATTCAAGCAAAAGCACAACTGGATGTTTGTTCTTCCTTGGAACCAGCCTAGTCAGCTGGCAGTCTGTCAAATAGAGAGTTGTTGCTTTGTCTAGCTGTGAGGCTGAATATGTGGCAATGACAACAGCTGCAACCCAAGCTTTGTGGTTGTCAAGACTGTTTGCAGATTTGTTGGGAAGAAAAGTTGAGGTGGTGGAACTCAGAGGAGACAATAAGTCTGCTCTGGCTTTGGCAAAGAATCATGTTTTCCATGACAGGAGCAAGCATATTAGAATCAAGCATCATTTCATCAGAGATTGTGTGGAAGAAGGTAGCATCAAGACAGAGTTCATTCCCATTGCAGATCAGCTCGCTGATATACTGACTAAAGCCTTGGGCAAAACCAAGCTGGAAGAGATGAGGAGCGGGATTGGGATCAAGGAGATCAAGATTAGTTGAAGCAGGTCTTAGGGGGAGAAATGTAGTTAATAAGCCCTGCTTCCTAAGCACTTCCTAGATAACTATGCTAGTTAATTACAGTCATTAAAGACCTTGGGCAGCCCAAGAGGTGTGTACAGCTGCCAAGGCACCTATCTGATTAGCTATGCTCTAGTGAGCTGTTTGTAATCAATGCAATGTCTATCTCTATATATAATCAAGGAGACGGCCTGGGGTTCGTTGCTTTTTAGGCTAATCAAGTTTGTGTTACCTCCAACAAGAAGAACAGTAAAGTTCAACAACAGCATCCACCAACAGGTGTGGGTGTACCATAGAAATATATTAGGACAATCAGTCGAAGACTTAGTAGGACCAAGACCGAGTACATGAGGTGCGATTTCAGCGTGACTAGGCATGAGGAGGGAGACGTTAGCCTCGATGGGCAAGTGGTGGCCAAGAAGGATACTTTTCGGTATTTAGGATCGATGCTACAAAAGGATGGCGACATTGATGAAGATGTTAGGCATAGAATTTCAGCCGGCTGGTTGAAATGGCGTCAAGCTTCTGGCGTCCTCTGTGACAAAAGGGTGCCTCAGAAGTTGAAAGGTAAGTTCTATAGGACGGCGATTCGCCCGGCGATGTTATACGATGCTGAGTGTTAGCCTACAAAAAGGCGACATGTCCAGTAATTGAGTGTAGCAGAGATGCGTATGTTGTGTTGGTGTTATGGGCACACAAGGAGGGATAGAGTCCGGAACGACGATATTCGGGATAGGGTTGGGGTGGCACCAATTGAGGAGAAATTGATTCAACATCGGTTGAGATGGTTTGGACATGTTCAACGAAGGCCTCCTGAGATGCCAGTGCGTAGTGGGGTTCTAAAGCGGGCCGATAATGTAAAGAGCAGTAGAGGTCGACCTAAACTAACTTGGGACGGGTCCGTTAAGAGAGACCTTAAGGAATGGAATATCTCTAAGGTTTTAGCTATGAACAGGAGCGCTTGGAGACTGACAATCAACGTGCCTGAACCGTGACCTCTTTTCTGTTTTTTTGCCATTTATGTCCCTTTTTGTGTCTCCCTGTTTATCGTCTCTTTTGAGTTTCATCTCTAGCCTATCCTAACTTGCTTGGGATAAAAAAGGCTATGTTGTTGTTGTTGGTCACATTTAGGCAATTCATGGAGTGATCACCATTGACCAATTATGTACGTGGTGTTCAGGTTTTTGAAATCATCGGTTTCCATCATACGTAGGCGATGGGAAACTTGCTTCGCTGTTGCAGGTTTGGTGCTCCACGACTTCCTTATTGTCATTCTTCTTTTCTTTTTTAGGTCCATCTCATAGATAATACTGCTGAGTAAGAACAGGTGTCAGGTTGAAGAGAGGATGAAAATTCTTTTCTGTTGCTTATCATATATGCAGTTACCATTTTTTAAATTGTTGCTCTCAACACTATTTATTCACTTATATCTATAGGGAAAACTGATGTAGCTACATATACATTCATTATAAAAATTAACAAAACCATATTTTAGATTGAGCCGCATTCTTTACTGTTTTTGGCCATTAGAAAACAGTTGGTGATGCCGTTAGTCAGAATCTGCAGTGCTGGGACGCATAGGATTATAGAAGCCCATGCATGCATACATGTTTTTTCCCCCCTGTTATCAGTGATGTTAAATGTTTGTTCATATCATCCTTGTGCCAGTTAGTACAAAACGTGCATTACAACTTTGAATGCTGTTAATCTTTTCGTAAGCGCTACTAATCTGCCAATGCCAGTTACAAGTGCACCTCCTAATTCATTCTAACTATCTAATGTATACTACTAAATACAATCTAATGCATTGTCACTTTTTTGATGTTTACTGCAAACCATATTGGCTGCGCTCCACATTAGTTTACATAGCAATCAAAATATTATTAAAAAGGACTGTACCTGCTTTTCCACCCTGCACTAAGTGCACAATCATGACACTATTTTTTTTTGAAATCGCTTTACATAAACAATTAGCAATCAACGTGCCTGAACCGTGACTTCTTTTTGTCTTGTGCCCTTTATGTCCCTTTATGTGTCTCCCTGTTTCTTGTCTCTTTGGGTTTCATCTCTAGGCTACCCCAACTTGCTTAACTTGCTTGGGACAAAAGGCTATGTTGTTGTCGTCATCATCGTCGTCGTCGTCGAAGACTAGTACCTCGAGTGTAGAAGCTTGCATAGGGATATATAGCTGAGCCACTTGCTTCAAGCACTTTCCTGAGGTGCATTGACCTCAGATTGATCATGAAGATGCCAGCTTGTGCCTGTAGGAAAAGGTCTTCACTGTCCCTAGCAAATGCAACTGCAGAAGACCATAAGAACGTATCTCCAACTGACACACCAGAGAGAGTGAGCTTGTCCATATCAATTATCCTGAGCAGTGCCCACCCAGCCACACCTTCAGAGTCAATTCTCCTTGACCAAAGATGGATACTATAACAATTCACGCCGCAAAAACCGATGCCACCATCCTCTGCCGGCATAACCTGAATATCTGACATATAATTTTCCCTAGTGCCCTCTGGCAGCTCAATCAAACCCAATCTCTGGCCATGCAGTTCAAACTCAAGAATGTGATTGCTGTCTTCCTCGGCAAAATCAAGCTTGCAGTACACAGCATTGCCCACAAAGGCGTTTGGCTCTGAACTAACGATAGATGGCGTTCCGATTGTAGCCCAATCGCCCCAGATGCCCGTTTCTGAGGAGTTCTGCAAGCAGATACCCAGTATCGATCGTCCACCTTGCTGTCCAACAAGACGATCTGGAACGGGGCCGAGTGGCAATCGGTGAGGTCATCGTGCCCGGCCGCGGCGATATCTCCGCAAATCAGATCCAGGGGCGCGTTCACATGGTGTGTATCTCCGGCCATGGGGTCCCAGACAAGGAACTCTTTTTCAGCGTAGCTGTAGAGGAGAACGCGGCCGTGGAAGCAGTCAAGCACCCAGTACTGCAAGCCAGTCGGCGGGGAGAACCTCGTGGAGGTGGCGGCAGTGGGGACGAAAAGGATGCGCTGGTCCAGGGGGCAGCTGCGTGTCCAGAGGTTCTGGAAAAAGCCGAGCACGGGGGGTGTTCGATAGAATGCGCGAAAGCGGCGGAGGAATGCCGGGCTACGGACGAGGCGGCGCCAGCGCCTGCACACGAGTGAGGCTGCGAAAAGGAAGCCGGGTTCCGATGGTAGGCGGAGGAAGACATCCTGAAGGAGGTCGTCCGGAAGAAGATATGCCGGCGGCGGCGAGCAGCAGCAGACGGACATGGCGCTCCGCTGGCTCTGGCTGTGGGCAGCTTTTTTTTTTCCGTGGAAAAGACGACCAACTCAACAGCTTAGGGTGTGTTTAGTCGGTGAAAAGTGGGTGAAAAATTACTGTAGCATCTTTTGTTGTTATTTGGCAAAATTTATTTAACCATGGATTAACTAGGCTCAAAAGATTCGTCTCGACATTTACAGACAAACTATGCAATTAATTATCTTTTTTACCTACATTTAATGCTCCATGTATACGTCAAAGATTCAATGTAATGGGTGGAAGATGAAATATTTTGAGTTTGTACGTGAATTGAACACACCCTTACCAATTCCGAGACATAGGACCTCCTTGGTTTCGGCTCCAACTTTTCTGAAAAAGTTTTACATTTTGCAGGATAAGTTGTTTTTAATAAAGAAAAAAAAAAGAGCCGAGGCCATTTTACAGAGATGCCCCTCGGGAGGAGCTCCCAAACATCCTTCCAACCGCAGTCCTAGCCACCATACGTGAAATCAGGCAGTACAGTTCCCTGTAAAATTTTCAGAAGCACGGTAACTCTTTCGTTTGTATTTAGCAATTAGTGTCTAATTATAGACTAATTAGGTTTTAAAGATTTGTCTCGTGATTTACAACAAAACTGTGTAATTAGTTATTTTTTTACCTATATTTAATGTTTTATGTATATGTCAAAGATTCGATGTGACGAGAAATCTCATAAAATTTTTGGAATTTTGAAACTAAACACAGCCTGGGTTGCTCGATTTTTCTCGTCACGGCATTTAGTCATCGTGAAGCGTTTGGTAGCCTTCTCCGTCATCGTAACTGTGAAATAAATGGACCCAAGCAGGATCATAGAAATTTTCTAAGATTATATGATTTTAATAAATAATTGTGGAACTAATTCTATTATTATAGTATAATTATAAAAATAAAGCTTTAGAGGTTGTTGGAAGACCAATACAAAGCTAATCGGTCCTCCAAATGCCGATTCGTATATATTGGCATCACATCTGATTACTAGTTGCGGTTAAACCATATACGTTCTATATAGTCGTAGGTTCTGTATAGCCGCTAAATTTAAAAACACTTTAGTTTTTGAGGCTCTAATCTAAACAAATAATGTCTAAACAAATAATGATCCTATACGCTGGATGATTTTTGGTTGACTGATGCTGATTTATTATGAGAGAAACATACTGCTGAATAGTTGGCTGATTTTGTCTGATAAGATCAAGTGAACAGGCTGAATGTAAAGTTTAGTCAATCTCATAAAACACATTAGTTTATTAGACCATAAAAATAAGCTGAAAAGGTCTAAAATTTAGCTTTTAATTTTAAACAACTAATCTTTAAAATATAAAATCTTAATAGGACCTTAATTAGTGTCAACTGGCATATTCCTCGTACACTTAGCCACGACAACTCGGAGATAGAAAAATGCCATGTCAATTAATGGAAGACTGATATATCTATTTTCTTGCATCTGCCTTCTTTCTTTCTCCTCCGGCCTTCATTCCATCCAACCATTTAAGGGAGTTGGGGAAAGAGCATCACTTGAGAAGGGAGGAGAGGGCAACATATTGTTGTGAAAGGAGAAGAAGGAAGACATTAGAAACAAAAAGTTTCTCAATTTCACCTACAGGAATGTTGGTCGTCGTTCGTTGGACATTTGTTCTCAGACCATTTGCCGAGTGTTTGTCTGTACGGTCATTCGTACTGCAAAACATCTAACAGGTTAGATTTTAAGTTATGCTATTCACAGCGTGGGTACTATTTTGTAATCTAGAGTGCTTATAACGTGTTGATATACCCAGCTATTATATAATATAATTCTTCTTTCGTCGCAAAAAAAGGTAATTGAAATTCTTTTCATTTAATAATGTAGGTATTTTATAATGTAAACTATATGTAGATTTTGTAGAATAATTGCAATGTAGGGTTAGTTTAGTGAAATAGGTGTAGGTTAGTTGCGATGTAGTTTAGTTTATAATGAAATAAATGTAGGTTTACTTCAGTAAAATAGGCATAGATTTAGTTATGCTAACTACAATGTAGGTTTAGTTTAGTTATTATGGAAATTTGTCTTTACTTCAAAATTAGCTAATTACATGGCAACATAGGATTGTACTATGAGTTAGGGTTAGTACAGTTTCAGTTGTTGTGGGGACTGTGACGTCTAAGAGAGAAAATTAGGCAACTTAAAAACTAATAGTTTCTAAAAGTCTACTTATCAAAACCTATGCAAGATATCTATTGAACTATAGTGTTGCTAAGTGTTGCTACCTCTAATACAAAAGAGTTATACAATGTAGGTTCCAATCTTATCAACTAACATAGCAAGCTACACTAGGAAAGACAAGCATATAACATAGGAAAGCAAGTAAATGCGGAATTTTAATTTGGGGTTATAGAATGCAAACTTCTGCAGTGACGATTTTCCCCTAGGGTATTGAGAAGCTCACACTTCCCTTTAGTCCTCGTTGGTGCCCCTCGCAAGGACTTGTTGTGTATAAATGTATCATCAAAACAAACTAGCACAAATTCTCTAATGAAAGGACATAAACCCTCGTTCATTAATCACACGAAAGTACTAGGTGCATTAGTCAAATCAAAAGACATTACTAATCACTCATACAAACCAAACTTGGTTTCAGATTTTTCATTCATCTCCTAGTTTCATCCTTATTTAGTGGTATCCACTACGGAATTCAAATTTAGAGAAAATTATTATAGAACCACTCAACTCGTCAGGACGAATAAGATGATGGTAGTTTATAGTGATATTATTAATGACTCTATAATCTATGCGCTTGCGACAGCTACCATCTTTTTTGGAACCAAAGAAATGTAGTGCACAAGGACTAAGGTTCTCACATATGTGAAAGGACCTTGATGTCACCTAGAGGGGGTGAATAGGCCTATAAAATTTCAGCTCAAACAAAAGTTAAATTTCAGAGCGACAGTGCTGCTCTGCCTGACACCCGAGAGTATAGTTCAAAATCTACCCAACGAAAATTAGATCAAGCAATTTACTAAGGTTCCTAGGGTAGTGTAGAGCCTATTCCACCACCTAGATGTTGGTGGAAGTGCATGAACAAGTAGATCAGGATCAAACCCTAGAATCACCACAAATACAAATATAGCACAATACAAAGCAAGAATACAAGACCATGGTTTAGCTTACCACCAAGACTTACCTATGTCCACGTCGTTGAAGAAGCCACAAAGGCTTTGGTCTCTTTCAACCTTATCCTCATTCTCAAGTCAAGAGAGTGAACTCTTGAGATGAGGGGTGTTTCCACTAGATGATTTGGGTGATTACAAACCTCCTGAGGCTACCACACAAGTTGGTAAGCTCCACGGGTGACACTTTAGCTGACTAGGAGCAAGCTCTAAGAGTAACAAACACAATCTGTCGGCTTGAACGCTAACCAAGTGCTTTTGGAGATGAAGAACAAATTGGTGAGCTCTCTAATACAATTGGAGGCTCAAACTCTCTTGGATTTGAAAGGGAATCAAAGGGAGAAGCTTAACGGGCTCCAATGGTGAGTAAGGGCGAGAGAGAGCTACTCTGGTCGCACTTTGGAAGGAATGGTCAAGATGACCATTGGGAGAGAAAAGGGGATGAATGAAATACCCCTTCCTTCAACGGTCATATATTAAGGCACGGCACTGCTGCTCTACGAGCGGTAGTGCTACTCTGCCTTAACAACTCCAAATTGAAAACTGTAACACAGGCAGTCCAGGCTAGGTATTAGAGGATGTTTGGTGGAATATTAGCACTTAGTTGCACGTTGAAGCTTGTGCATTGTATCCCCTTTGTAGTACGGCTTTTTCTAAACTTAAATTCAAAGTAATTACGAACTTAAACGCATTTGAGTTGGTCACCACATCCTTTTATAATTGGGGGCTCCACCATCGATTGTATTATCTTCATTTTCATTATACCTTGAGCATGTGACTTGAACCATTTCAACATATGTGAGTTCAATCCATGGCTTTGTTGGCATTTATTAACGCAAATAGAGTATGAAGAATTTCGCAAGCGCATAGAATACCATTGTAGCATTTTACTGAAAGTATTCTAGGTATCGTTATTTATATTTTACCACAGGGAAACAATGGAGTAAAGACTTATTGAATAATAAAGGAATATCTATTAGTCAACATACCAGCATAGCTAGAACAAGAGGTAAAGATAATGATAGGAGTTAAACATAATGATACTCAGGGGATAGATCACTAAGATAATGTAAACTAGTTAACCCAAGAGAACAATGGGTGAGGTAGATTCCTATGACATTCTTATTACATGGTCAAAGTATATATACATCCAACTATAGCTAAGACTAACTCTACTTTTGTACACTTCAGGACGCCACTTAGATGGTAGAGCATCCACAATAGATAACTCTACTGATGTGACTAGGTCCTACAATTTAAGAACCTGCTTAATTCGGCGTGGACTACAAAGGATAGATGGGGATGTCACCTCCCGCTGCTACCACACAACCAGAGAACAGGGTATACTCATAGGTAGAGCATCATATAAACACCATGCTTACATAAGACTCGGCTATTTAACCTAACTATGGTAAACTAGCAGGCTAAGCGCTCTATGAACTCGTACACAAAAGTAAAGAGAAAACTTAACTAAGCAAGATATATATTTAAAGTAAGCATAGCCATGTAGATAGGAATATGATAAATTGATAACAAGTCTTACAAGATGTAGAAGTGAAGATACTAGACTTTGCCAAGCCTCCAAGACTAGATCCGAAACCTGAGCAGAAGCTCACCACGACCCTCGCTCCCGAGCTACTAATCTACTACATTGGAGAGCTCTAGACCTAATCCTCCTGGTGT
Source organism: Saccharum hybrid cultivar R570 (assembly GCA_038087645.1). NCBI lineage: Eukaryota > Viridiplantae > Streptophyta > Magnoliopsida > Poales > Poaceae > Saccharum > Saccharum hybrid cultivar. Next base: position 25,704,040 of record JAQSUU010000066.1, on the reverse strand, counting down.
GTGTTGATCTGAATGAGAGATATGAATTAGGGTTTCAGAGATGGCCTGAGGGAGGGGGTACAGGGCTGTATATATAGGCTGGAGAATTAATTCTGGACCCTTGGATCAAACCGACTTGAAAGAACAGCGTATATGCAATCTAGGAGGCGGTGGGAAACCGATGTATGAAGGAGAGACTGACTGGTGGACCCCACAGGCCAGTCGGCCCCACATTTCACCCTCTCGCGGTCATCTTCGGTGGAGAGCCTCCTAGAGTCTTTTAGAGTATTCTCACGTTGTTTCCGCGATGGAATTTCGTTGTTTCGTTTAACGATTAGGTCCTCCTTAACGGTTTTTTTGGATAAACCCTGCTGAAAACACAAATTCACCAAAACTCATGGAATTTATTAGTTTAAATCCCTAGACCTATGTTTGGTGATGGAATTAAGTATATATGTAGGTTATATTGATGGTTTATAATTGATGTTAGCAATCGTCAACAGGCTTCCAGTCACTTCCACTAATGGTTTGATCTTTAACACAATATAACTTCTCATAGCTCGATTAGTATCTCAACTCAATGCAAGTACTCTCTTCTTCACGTTAGCCATGGTATCTCGGTCCTTAAGCCATCGCTTGTCCTTCACCTTCGCTTAGTCCCTCAAAGCCCTTTCCTTGCTATCTTCACCCTATAGAGCCATACTCAAGTTACATTATGTTAAGCATCCATTAAAAAACCATTTCTTCAATATTGTGATCCTTGCTTGAATATCTTTTAGATATGAATGTCGAGGAATCAACATCAATATAATCAAGCCAATTCACGATTCCTTATATCCTCTTTAAAGATGGCAACGGGTAGAGAATGCCCGCAAACCCGTGGGCAAAAAACCCGACGGGTGCAGATACGGGCACCAAACTGTGCCCGCGAGCACAGATACGGGCACAACTATCAACCCGATGGATATTTGATGACGGGAAAAGAAATAACCTACCCGCACCCGCTAACCCGATAGACCCGCTCCATCACTGTGCAGCAGCAGCGAACCCACGTACTACGTATATGAGATGAGAGGAGGCAAGTAGCAAACTGACATTCGTAGGCTATCAACAGCAAAAAGAGCAGCCACAGCCAGCCAACCGCTGCCACCCGCCCCACTCCTCCCTAACATCACATCGCACCGCACCCTCTATCTCACTGCTCTCTCCTCACGTTCTTTGCCAAGAACAGACAAAACAGAGAAACAAATCCTCTTCTTCCTCTCCCAAATCTCACCTCCAAATCCAGGAATCAAGTCATGCATGTCATTACCACCGCGTTCTCCATCTCGAGAGCTTTCCATTCTCCTATGGAGCTCTCGCTAGCGTGGAGTATTAGAGGAGATCGAAGAAGGTCGCCCTCCATGGCTCTTCCTGCTCGACTTCTCCATCTCTGCGGAAGAGCACGCAGACCATGAAGAAGAGCGCGACGCGGTACACCCAGGAGGCGAACTCGACGACGGCGCAGGCCACGGTGGCCCACCACCAGCGGCGAAGGAGGCAGCGGCGCGGTACCAGCAGGCCTTGTACGCAGCCTCGATGAGCGCGTAGGGGAGCACAAACCAAGCGAGGATGCGGAAGGAGCGTGCCAGCTGCGCGACGTACCCTGCCTGCACGTCCTCTGAATCACGGCGGAGGCTGTTGAGGTAGAGCAGGTGGCGGAGCCCGCCCGCGCAGTGGAGGAGCGCGCGCAGGGAGACGTAGGCGAGCGGCCGCCTTCCTTGTCGCTCGCCCTCGTTGCTCCGCTGGCCATCCTCATCGCTCGCCTCGCCGGCCACCTTCCTCTTCGCTCACCCCGGCTGGCCGCTGTCTTCGTTGACCTGCCGACGGGCACACGGGCATGCCCACAGGTGAGCCTTGCCCACAGATAGCGGGCACGAGCACAGGTTGGTGCCCGTGGCGGGTGGCGGGCGCGAGTGCGGGCATGAGATTTTGCTTGCGGACGTGGGCGTGGGAAGCCACTATCCGTGCGGATATTGCCCATTGTCATTTTTAATTCTCTTCATTTTGGCTTGACACTCCTAACACTCACTTCAATCCCTATCTTCATAATGTAAGCTCAATCAAAAATAATGGGACCATGGATATGCATAAGACTAAGTCTCTTTATACTCGTGCACCTTGGATTGCCATTACTTGATAATACCATTACTCTTGATAGTTTCCTTTTTCATGCTTCCAACTTGATCAATATAAGTCAACTATCAATTTCTTCTTGTTCATGCAAAGCAAGTTATTATTGAGACCAATCCAAAATCAACTCATGTGTCATTTACTATTTGCCAAATATGCTTGCTTTCTTATGATACTATCATATCCCATAACATAGAAGCCATTTCATCAACTCCATTTATATTGTTGTCTTTTCCTTGAACTATATCGTTTCCATGTTCTTCCAACACAACAACACACTACTTTGGCCCTGATTTGAACATTATGTGGAATATTATCAAGTTTTCTTGTTGAACCTTTATACACTTCTCATTCCACAATCCACAAGTGTATGGAATAAACATAATTTCCTATTCAACACTTAGCAAACTTGTTAGACCTTTAACCGCGTTGTCATTCAATTCATCAAAACCCACTAAAGGGCTAGATTCACTTACAATATGTACCCATGGCCTAAAAGATCTTGAACCTGACGCAGAATCTCCTTAGTTTTCTTATTAAGGTTGGTCCGATAGGCAGCTCGGTTCGCCAAATTCGTCACATGAATCAAATTAATCTGATGTCCAATGGCTTGAATGGGTGGAAGTCCTAAAGGTATCTCGTTGGAAAAAAACATCTTCATTAAAAATAAAGCAATTTGCATATCAAGCATAGTACACATTTTCAATTTTAGCAAAGATCAGATTTTGTAGCAAGCATAACAGGATTTTTCAACTAAACTACTTGCTGATTTTCAAATTTAGCATCAATTTCTTTCTTTTCATTCTCTCAATTCAACTAGAATTCAAATATGTACAACAAATAATTATGGCCAGACACCACATAAATAGTGGATGTAAACAGAGCATGCATGATGTGTCCGAGACAAAAAATAGGGATCAATCTAATGGACACCAACACAAGGAAACGAGGTGACACTAGAGGTCATTGTGCCATATACCATGCTCGAGTCCATCAGGGATGCATTTGGGGGTCCTTGGTCGGCTGGTCGCCCCTAATATCCAGTAGTCATCTTGTAACTTAGGGTCTGGGTTTGCTTAGATTAATAGGTCATTCAACCGTCGTTGTTCATCACTTTGTGAAACCCCAACTTATGAGCTTAATCTATATTGATAATTTTTTCAGATTGTGATCTTTCTTATTCTTGTTTGTGTTCTTGAGTCGCAGGATTAGATAGCCTTTGTGGCGAGGTCAGCGGGGTAGTGCATAGTTGATAACCAAAGGAGAGATGTGGTGCTGTGATGGTAGGGTTTAGGTCTTTTTGATCGAAAACCGGATCATGTGGGTCAAGCCTCCACCAAATCAAGAGTTATCTTCACCTACTGGAAGACCAAGCACCCCTGCCCATCATCCAGAATAGGGGTAAGCTAGCTATCTAGCAAGGTTTGGCAAACGCCATACCTAAAATATGTAGAAAATACTAAATATATATGTAGTATACAAGTATATATACATGACATATATACATCAATACATGGGCCTGGTGGCCAGGATGGTAGGCTTTGCTTGATGGTGATGGGTCGCAATCAGCAAACCAAATGGATAGAAGCTAATGGCCTGGTCAATTGACTACTCTTCTCTTCATATTCTAGAATTCGACCAAGCGATCACAACTCCAGAGTCCAAAACGACGACATTTTTCCTCAGCACCTAAGCGATTCAAGGCGGTTCCTTGGCAACTCGAGGCTCTTCCTTGGCGACTAGGGTTTCAAGCCATAATTCTCTCTTCTATTAGTGTTTGTTCCGGATTCGATCATTACTTGTGATTGAATCTCGTGTCCACATCCTAGTTCCTCCCTATGTCCACCATCATTCTGCTATGTGCAGCCTTGAGCTAAGATCTGCTAGCCTAACCCTATATGCCTCTTTCTGCCTGATTAGGGTAGGAAGATAACTCTCAAGGCGACAGATGGAGGGGGCTACGAACACGATGTAACAGTCTGCTGTAGAGAAGAAAGGGTCAGGATTAGCGGGAGTCACAGGGAAGAGAAGGGTCCGACTACTCCATAGTCAATTGGGAAACTCCTTTTGGAGAAACCTGTAACAGAACCGACCAAATTATAAGAGCACAAGTACAAAAACAAGCACCGAAGCGCTCAAATTTTCGAACTTGAGCCCATATAATCCCGGTAGTCAATCGAAACCACGAAGGATTTCAAACCAACTTGCTTACAACCAAGATCGCATCATTCAACATACAACATCATACGTTATATTTCACAAGTAGTTCTGAAATAAGTTTACACACACGGAGTCGTAATTATTACAAACCAAGTTTAGAAAGTAGCGGAAGCATAACACACACCAGTTGTTTAACTACTGCCAGTCTTGTTGATCAACAACCCGCAAAAGCATCAGGAAAGTACATAAAAGATGATCACGCCCTAGTGATCTAGTCTTCGTTACCCGCAGGGTGGAGACAAGTTTTGCAGAAGCCTTGATAGAGCATATCATCTGCAACAGGAGGGAATAAACCCTGAGTACTGGAATGTACTCAGCTAGACTTACCCGTCATAAACTAGAAATAAAATGACACCAAGGATTATGCAAGGCTTACACAAGAGGCTAGTTGACACCACATTTTTGCATAAAGGTATAAGTAGTTGAAACTCTTATAACCTGTACTAGCAATTATTTTTAGCATTTACCTGTCATCTATCTTAGCATCTATACTACACATGCACTTGATTATCATCAAACAATTATTAACATTTTATCCATAGTAGGTAAAAATTGTGGCAACAATGTATCATTCACTTAACCATCTGTTTGATTAATGAGATCTACGTTGCCGCTGCTCAAGTCAAGTGCTCACTAACCGGGAGCGACAGCGATTCGAATCGAATTCCTATCCAGCTGGAGGGGTATTTCTAACACTCACCGCGTAGGCCCCTGCCAGGGTCGCACAAGCCACCTTTCGTATGGTTCAGGAATCGCGGGTCCGAATGATGTCGCGACCCCAAGGGCGATACTCTGCCAGGTGATAGGGACTCTAACCCCCCCTTGGTCTCACGCCAATGTCCCCAAGCACATCCTTTCTCTCCTCTAAGAAGCAACCTACCATTCGATTCCCGGCCTGAACCATATTACTCGGCTTCGCGGTCGGAACGACTTATCCGGCCAACTAAGTGTTAGACTGCGTTTAACATGACTCAAGGACGTATAGCGAATCGGTCCTTAAACGACTCAGACGGGCATAGCTCCACACCCAAGACGTGAAGTATCTTGCGGCTGTACTATCGAACTCCCGCTCGGTCTCAATTGCATTTTAAAGCATGGTTCCATCCACGATAGCCATAAAGCCACTCGTGACCAAATCCTACATCTCGCGGATGACCGAAAATCACCCGACTTCTACCGTACTAAGCAGGGCTAAGCATTGACACGTGCCTAAACCTAAATTTAGGATTTAAGTACGATATCTGGACAAGGACAGGTATAATGCAACAATTATTTTCATACAACTCCTACAACTTAATGCATTAAACAATTAAAAGTACTCAAGATAGATTTATAAAATAATAGGTTCAGCATGCACCGGGGCTTGCCTTTTAGAAAGGTCGATGGACGGTGATCAGGGCACTCAGGCAGGTCTTCTGCGGGAGCTTCTCCGCCGGTTGATTCCTCTGGTTGCTCCGGCTGGTCCTAGACTTCCTCCGGTATCACTTGCTCGAACTCGAGGAGCGTTACCCCCTCCGGAACACCTATTGCATGAGTGCATAATAAATCTCATGGATGCATAATGAAAGATGCAGCATGCTCGGAATAAAATGCATTACAACACTCTTAAAGCTCTATTCAAATCACTTCAAATATTAGGTGCAAATTTCCTCTCCGGTAGAGAAGTACTCACCTAATCTACTCAACCTAAGATATAGCACTGACTACCAACCATCTTTTGTTTGCAGATGATTCACTGCTACTTGTGAAAGCTAATGAATGAAGTGTACGCCACCTGCAAAATATACAAGATTTGTATGAGGTATGCTTGGAGCAAACCATTAAAAAGGATAAATCTTCAGTCATGTTTAGCAAGAACACTAGAGACAACATAAGAGGGAAGTCATGACTATACTGAATATTGATTGGTACAGAAGCTAGAAATGAGAATTATTTGGGTCTTCCAGTGTACATGGGCCGCTCAAAAGCAAAGATTTTTACCTATTTGAAAGATCGGGTGTGGAAAAAGATCCAGTGATGGAAAGAGAAGCTGTTGCCAAAAGCAGGCAAGGAGATCCTAATAAAGCTGCGGCTCAAGCTATACCATTATACGCAATGTCTTTCTTTGATCCTACCAAATCCTTATGTGATGAAATCTATACTATGATATATTGTTATTGGTAGTCACAACAAGATAAAGAAAAAAAATGCATAGGTTGTCTTGAGATACTTTAACCATACAAAAGAGGGAGGCCTAGGCTTTCGTGATTTACACCTTTTCGACGTAGCAATGCTTGCTAGACAGACTTGGAGACTAGCTGCACCGGAGCCATTGTGTGCTCAAGTGCTTTCGAGCAAAATGTTTCAGCAACGGTGACTTACTATGTGCGGAGGAAGGTCCGTGTATGTCTCATACGTGGAGAAATATAGTAAGTGGAATCAAAGCACTTAAGGAGGGCTTTGATATGACACTTTGATAAGGAGGGACCTTCTCAGCAAAGAAGATGGGCTGCAAGAATGTCGAGATACCCGATAGGAAAGAAAATAGAATACGAGATAGAGAGAGGCGGGCACGCAAAAACGCTGAACTTGAATGCTTGTCGCTTTTGAAATATAAAGCAGGGAAACCTTCGTTCTAAAAAAAATGAGACAGAGAGATTAGTGGACTATTTTTTTTCCTATAATCACTAGAACGGTTTTTACCGAGGCATTTAGTCCTGTTTAGTTTCCACCAAAAAAAAACTTTTCTCTCCATCACATTGAATGTTTGATATATGCATGAAGCATTAAATGTAGATAAAAAAACTAATTACACAGTTTACATGGAAACCGCGAGACGAATCTTTTAAGCCTAATTGTCCATAATTAGCCATAATTGCTACAGTACACATGTGCTAATGATGAATTAATTAGACTTAATAAATTCGTCTTGTGGTTTCCAAGCGAGTTATGTAATTAGTTTTTTATTAGTATTCGAATACCATTTCTGACATTCCATAAAATTCTGATATGACAAAAATTTTTCGTCCATAAACTAAAGGAGAACGAGGCCTTAGACGAGTTGCTCAGCGGCGGCCAAGCAAATTTCTCACGCGTCATCTAAACTCTAAGGCTCACCGCACCGGAGACGCCGAACGGTCCGCTAAACGCGGATAGCGGAGCAACGAGCCGCACCGGACTCCTCTACCGTCTACGGTAAAATAGCGCACTAGCTCCGGAACGCCATATATGGCGTGGTACTGTAGCATCCGCCATTCACTACGCAGGTGGCTCACGTCTGGAGATGGGTGAGTTTTTTAATTAAAAAAATATAATAAGTGGGCTCCATAGTGGATAGAGGATGATATAGAGTACGGATGGGTGCGGAAAAACTAGATATAGAGGAGAGGATCTCGCTGATCAGGACGAAATATTCCTTTTAGAGGATGAATATAGCGGATGAAGAGTACGGATAGTCTAAAGTCCCACATGGCAGTGAGTCCAGTCGGTCACCGCCGCGTCGCCCGCGGGCAGATCATGTTACGTTACCGCGTGCGCGGCCTCGACCCCACCTCCACCACCAAAAACCCACGCGCAGTGAGATCGAGCGAGTAGACACAGGAGAGCCGGATGAACCATTTCCCCCTTCCCTCGAGGCGCTTTTGAATCCACCTCCTTCCGCTACTGCTTGGCATCCTCGGACTCGCACGCAGTCAGATCACGCGGCTCGCCTCCACTGGTTACTGACCTAGGGCTCGCCGCGAGGGCGCGGCGATGTCGTCGTCCAGGCGCCGGAGGGGCGGGGGCCCCGAGCGGGCGGCGGACAACTGGGAGCGCCTCGTGCGGGCCGCGCTCAAGCGGGACCGGGACCACCTCCGCGTGGGGGGAGCCCCGGCCGCCGTGGGAGGGCAGAGGCTCGCCGACGCCGTGCCGGCCTCGCTGGGTCGGACCACCAACATAGAGCAGATCCTGCAGGCCGCCGACGACATCGAGGACGAGGACCCCAACGTCGCCCGGATCCGTGAGCCCCTTCCTCCCACATATCTTTACCTGTTTGTGTGTGTTCGCCTAGTTAACAACAGTGCAGTTCATGGGTGGAGCTGGCAGCTGATTTGTTTGGGGTAGCTCTGGATGGGGGTTTTGGAGTCCTTGATTTGGGGTATTATCAAGTCCTGCAACACTGCCTTTCCTGTTGTCCTGCTGTGATTGCCCATTACTACCTGCAGTGCGTGCCACTGAGTAAAGGGGAGGTTCTCAGTGTTGGTAATTTGTGGCCAGGTGTAGTGCTGGGTTCTAGCTAATTTGGTTATTTACTGAGGTTTTAATGTTGTCGCCGAGCAAGGTATGGTTGGCTGGTTTTGATTTCAAGCAAGGAGGGTTTGGCGTTGTGACTAAGACTGATCAAACGGCTCCAACCTCACGGCGGGGCTGGGGGGGGGGGGGGGGGGGGTTCAGGTGCTATTTGCTAATGCTATGTATGAGCGCATACACTCACAATACCTAAGGTTTAGGGTGATTCTGGCTCGTGGTTTGGTTCGGTTTTTGTGATGGGAAAACACAGCAATCCGTTAGATCAGAAGAGACAAACTTGGTAAATTGTTTCTTTCCAGGGATTTGACATAGGGAATCAGTTTACTTTATTAAAGTTGGCACTTTGGTGTTCTTTTGAGTCACTCCTTTCGGCTTGCACCACAGTTTGTGAACAAGCGTACACGATGGCCCAGAATCTGGATCCCAGCAGTGAAGGTAGAGGGGTTCTTCAGTTCAAGACAGGTTTGGCATCTGTAATTAAGGTATGCTTACTTTCACTGTGAACATGACTAGACATACTTGTTACTTTTGTTTCTGCTCAGTCTTCTTCTTCTCAAGTTTCCCATGTTCTAATCATGGCATTCCACAGCAAAAACTTGCTAAAAAGGACGGGGCTCCAATAGACCGACAGAATGACATTCAAGTCCTGTGGAGCTTTTATCTTGAATACAAGAGTCGTCGTCGGGTTGATGATATGCAACGTGAGCAGGAGAGACTGAGGGAGTCAGGAACCTTTAGTACAGAGTATGGCTTCTCTTCTGTAAAAAAAAATCATGATGTATTTTGTTTTTTGGGTTTCCCTAGTGGGAGGGTCCCAAAATTCTTTGTGACTCTGATCAGCTTTTGCCTGATAAAACTTCTAGTTCTAGGTTAGCATACTTTTACTGAAAGTGAGGAATCCATCCATTTCTGTTTTACTAGTCATCAGCAACCATTAATTTGATCTTTTGTAAATAGTATTTTTCAAGTTTACTTTGCTTCAGAAGGTTTTGCCTACATACGTTTTGTTTACTGGATGTGCCTAGAAACGACATTTGTGTCATCAGTCTTTATATAATGTAATGAACTTGTGGTAATCCTAGAATTGACAGGGATAGATACATGACACTGTTTGTTGCTTGTTTATTCTCTGTGAATTCATTTTTCATGCGCACTCAGTAGTCTGCTCATTTTCCTTCTTGTTGTTGAACAACTAAGCTATGTGCTGCTACTATATTATGTACCACATCTTTTAGAACTTTGCTCTCTGAAGTTGATACTATGCTATAACATCCTTCTCTCTTTGGGTTTTCCATCAACAAGAAATGGGATCGGGTGATCTAGTCTAATCTGTTCCACTGGAGTGGAATGTAATTTGTGGTGTGAACGCCAAGTCTAGTTGTTTAAACATGATATATATGCTTACTGAGCATTTATTGTATTCCCCAGTTGCTAATAAAAGGCTTATCTATGCTCAGTCCAGTTTTGCCTTCTGAGTTCTGATGTGCCATATGTTTTTGGTTACTCTTTTCTTAATGTAATGGAAACAGATCTATCTACTACCTTCCTCCTAAATATTGTATCACTCTCAGGGCTTACCCTATTATTTTATTCGTTAGAAACCTTATGTTTGTTACTATGTATCTCATGGCAATTCTATTTTCCTTACTATGACCAGGATGGGAAATAGGGCAAGGGAAATGAAGAAAGTTTTTGCTACATTGAGGGCTTTGCTTGATGTTCTGGAAAATCTTGTTGGCCAGTCACCAACTGATAGACTTCATAGACAAATTCTGGAGGAGGTAATTCATGGCAGAACTCATGACCCTGTGAAAAAAAACGTAATTTTTGTATGTGGTTGTATCACTGGTGCACTAAAACCCTGTGACAGTAATAGTATTTGCTTCACAAGAATAAATTTACATTATATAAAACGTACCATTACTCTTCTCATCCTCCTTTTTTTTTTCAGATAAAGAAAATAAAAAGATCTGATGCAGCCTTGAGAGGTGAACTTATGCCATACAACATTGTACCCCTTGATGCACCATCTTCAGTGGCAAATATTATTGGGTTTTTCCCTGAGGTATGAATATATACTTTCGGTTTTGAAACACCAATATTGATTATAAATTTGTGCTGTACTATGCTTTTAATTTTTAAATGTAATATTGCCATGGACTTGAGAAGTCCTTTGAATCAATTACAAACTCTATAAGATGTCATTTTCATATGGCATATTTTCATAGAGACATCTCTGGTCAAATTTACAATCTTTTACTTCAAGTTCACTTGGTCGGCACTTATTTTTTTACTTTGAGGGGTTAAAATAATCATACATCATGCCATTCCAGTCCAGTTTCCTTTTCTCATTGCTGGAGCAATAAAATGTTTTTTGGGATTTATATGTTGTTAATGAAGAGCAGAAATTTAGGTGGTAAAAAGTCCAGAGTTGTCTATGCTGGTACTCAAAGACTCAAGAGCTCTTTCATTATTTTGTTATAGCTTAACAAACAAAAGAAATATCTTTGTGTTGATGAGAACTATTCCATGCAATTGTATCAGGTCAGGGCTGCAACAGCAGCAATTCAGAACTGTGAGGACCTGCCACGATTACCTTTTGATACACCCCAGCTAAGACAAAAAGACATTTTCGACCTTTTGCAATATGTTTTTGGCTTCCAGGTACATATACATACTTTTCAACAGTTTGATATTAGATCTTCTAAATGTTTTGTATGGTTTATATTTTATCCTGCATGTTGCCAATTACAACAACAACAACAACAACAACAACATAGCCTTTTGTCCCAAGCAAGTTGGGGTAGGCTAAAATTGTTGCTTGTTCTGAGTCATCTATTTTATCTTGTATGTTTTTATAGATTTAGCTAATACTATTATGGAAGAATTCTGTGTCCAAATCTCACATATTGCCAATAATACCTCTAATTTGCTTAACTTTGGAGCTGTCAAATGATTAGACCACTAACTGTCTTTGACAGTTGACATCTTCCATTTACCTATTGACAAGCCACCTTTGAGTCTTGGAGACACCGTGTTACTCTGTTATCTTTGGTATGGAAATGGACAGTTCGATTTTGTGCAGATTGAGTAAGTGATGGCTTGGACATTTTGAACATTTTTCATAAACAAGTTAATGACTAAAACTAGTGCCATGATTTGCCGTAGAATCTTTTTCAAAAGTTTGAATGCTTGGCCCGTTGACTTTTGTATTATATGGCTTAATGCTAATCAGGAAACTTTTATGGGATGTTTTTCTTTCTCTCTACATGCTAATGCAATTGTTTGCTGTCAATTTGTTAATCCAATTTTGTATTGACCATCCACTTTGGTTGAATGATTGTTCCAGGAGGATAATATTCGGAACCAGCGTGAAAATGTTGTACTTATGTTAGCCAATGCTCAATCCCGGCTAAGCCTGCCAAGTGGGTCAGAACCCGTGAGTTCTTCTGCTCTTATTATGTTGCTTATCTACTAGTTCTGCATTTTGTAAGATTTTTAGATCCTGCTGATGTTATACTCTATATGTTATATTAAATAGGTATTGTTGGACATTAACAAGGTATCAGTGTTTACCACAAACCTAGTCTTGAAAACTCTATAAACTGTAGTTGGGTGATGGGTCTCTCATAGTGGCTTTGGTGATGTATTTTTCTTCTATTGTTTAGCTTTCTTTGAAATTCATTATTCATGTAAATTAAGCTCGGTCTAGAACAAGGAATAAAAATCTGAATAATCAGCCTTTTTGTGTTTATTAGTTGATCTGGATACAAATTTAGGGGCTTATTACCTGTCAGTATAGTTTTGCTAGTATAATTGCCTGACAGAACTGAAGTTTTGCCATAGTAACATCACATCCAAATTCAGTGATACGCAGATCATCTGCGTATTCGAGAAAAAAAATCAGATTCTGAAGTATTGGATAAGTTATTTGAGATACATTAGCATTACTTAGTAATGCCTATACTAATTGTTGTTGTCTAACATGTTTCTGGTAAAAGCTCAGACAGTCACCATGTATGGAATCTTTGTCATGGCCTTCTATATCCATTTTCAGCAAGTTCTCTCTGTATATATGCACCAGACACTAATTGGGGCTATGATCCTTGCAGAAAATTGATGAGATGGCTGTTACTGAAGTTTTTTGCAAAGTCCTGGACAACTACATAAAATGGTGTAGGTACTTGGGCAAGCGTGTTGCATGGACCAGGTGAGTGTGTGTTGTGGGTGGGTAGGTGGGTGGGGGGGTGGCGCTTTCCTTGTGCATGCTACCATCTTGCATGATGCTGACCAGTTTACCTTCTTTTTTTAGCCTTGAAGCAGTAAATAAGAACCGGAAAATCATATTGGTTGCCCTCTACTTTCTGATTTGGGGTGAAGCTGCGAATGTTCGTTTCCTCCCAGAATGTATATGCTATATTTTCCACAATGTGAGTCAATGTTTGATCAAGTGCTGGTCTTCTCTTTTCTTTTTTCCTTCTAAAAAAAGCACAGGATCTTCACTTCATTTCACTATAGAAGAAGAAACATCTCGTGTAGTTTAGAAATGTGTTCATTATGTAGGTTAGAAACATCTCGTGCAGCTGGCTGGTGCATTCACCTCTCATTTATAGGGGTACAGAAAACAGCCCTATTGGCTTACTTGCAACCTAAGAAAAAACCTTGACTTGCAGCCTAAGATTTATACTAATTACAAGCCAAGAAAACTTATTGACCAAGCTACGAGACTAGCTGACCCAAGGGTCAGCTGACCAGGTCTATTATGACTCTATTAGCTAAGCAGAAAACTGACACAAGGATTATTTATCTATCACTCTCGAGTTTGTGCTTTAGTGAAAAATCTGCACTTGTAGCTCCAATGCACATACTAGAGAACAATTGTCTTGTTATAACAATGAAAGCAGGTGAAAAAGGCATCAATTGCCAAATAAATGTCAGCATATTGTTAATGAAGCCATGAAGGACTGCTCAACCTTTTTTTCCCCTTAGCTGACTTCCCTTCATGCACATCTGTGTTCCTGGATAGCAACTGTTGTGCTAAAATACTGATCCTAGTTTGCTACGCGCCAAATATAGTTATTAAGGAAATAGAATGGTCATGACTTAAGAAAACTGAGCCAAACAAACCATGGGCTTGTCTACCACTAAAAGTCAGCAAGGAAATAGAATGTCTTCTAGCTATGGCTGTGATTACTGAAGTGGGAGATGGAGCCAATACTTTCTTTTGGAAGGATAGATGGCTAGCTGGCAAAAGTATTCAGGAACTAGCACCGAGGTTACATGCTTTGGTTCCTAAGATAACAACAAGCAGGCGTACGGTGAGGGAGGCCCTTTGATGGGAAATGGCTTGAAGATATCCAAGGGGAAATTTCTGTGGAAGCCTTGATGGAATTCTTAGAATTATGGGATGTGCTATCTGATGTGGATCGTCAAGAGGGGATACATGACAAGCACGTTTGGAGGCTCTCTGGTTCAGGAGAGTATACTGCAAAGTGTGCATATGAGGCAATATTCCAAGGCACCGTTTATTTCAGACCCTATGAAAGAATTTGGAAGTCATGCCCCCCCCCCCCCCCCCCCCCCCCCCCCCAAATGTCACTTCATGTAGCTGGCCGCTCACAACCGATGTTGGACGGCTGACAGATTGGCTCGGCGAGGTCTTCCCCACCTGGACAAATGCCTTCTATGCGACCAAGAAGAAGAGAACATTCAGCACCTCCTCATTGGGTGCGTGTTTTCTAGACAGTTCGGGTATTCCCCTACTGCATTGTGTGGGGCTCTCCTCGCTCGCCCCACAACCTACTGATTCAATCTTGGATGATTGGTGGACAAAAGTGGAAGTAGCTGTCACTGGTGATGCAAGGAAAGGCCTAAACTCACTCATTATCCTTGGCGCCTGGAGCATCTGGAAGCACCGGAATGATTGTACCTTCAATGGGGCAGCCCCAAACATTAATATGGCTCTGAGTCTTGCTAAGGAGCAAGCCCATTGGTGGTGTTTGGCGGGAGCTAAGGGTCTATCCCTGCTCACAGCTAGGGGAGCTTAGATTGAATCTTAAAGGTCGTTTTTCCATTCTGTAAAAGGTGATTGAGTCTTAGCTCGATAGCTAGTGAGTGTGTGTGTGTGTGTTCGGGTCTATGTATGCCTCTATTCTCCTTCATTTAATACAATGATACGCAGTTCTCCTGCATTTCGAGAAAAAAAATATAGTTATCAAATAGATGTTCTTGTACAGTTACTGATTTCCTGAAAGAAATATAAATTACTTCATCTGATAAAATGAAACACTGTCCTCGAGCATTATGAGATATGTTATGGCCTTGAACCAGACCCATGTGGTGAATTTGGTTAGGATTAAGTCATATAAAGGTAGAATATCATAGGAAAGCGATGCTGATAATTGCGTCGTTGTGCCTGAGCTGTGAGGGCTCTCAGCCACATGGATAGTTCAATGTGCTCATCAGCCCCCGACCTGAAGATGTGGATCATCCAAGGCACATTAGCATGACATACTCCTGTTTGAATCAGAGTTTGAAAAAAACTTCTCAGGAGGATAGATGGGGTGATTCAGGTGAGATCCCATGTAGCACTTGGGGGATCCTGGCGGTTGGGGGGGTGCGCATTTGTATGGAGGGCTATCTCTCGAGCACAGGTTGAGGTTCGTCCTCAATGGGAAAATGGAGCACCTAACAACGCATCTTCACAGACCAAGAACTACGAGACCACCCCTTTCATTCTGGGGTGATGGAGGGATTGTACCATATGAGCCTTTTTTTTTCATGCTTTTCCCGGCGGTCTGCAGAAAGCAGTAATCAATAGGACTTCCCTAATCATCCCTTCCTGAAAGGAAGAATGATATTAAATTAATGGTCAAGATCAGGCTCATTTCTATGATAATAGAGATTAGGTCCTCCACAATCTGTGCTTCAACTGATGCCTAAAATGGAGAGAGAAGATTTGAGCATCACTCACTACCCTGCAGCATGTGATGCTAATGCCAGGAAATCTGGGAGGGAAGCAAGATAGGACGCTGGTGCCCATTCATTAAAAAATTGTGAAAGGGAGCAGAGCATGAGAGAGAGATGGTAGATGAGGCTCTGCACTTTTGATTCCTTTTCTGTTTTTTATTTGTTCCCTGACTCCGAGCAACGATGCCCACGCTGTGACATGCAAGAGTGATGCCAGTATTTCGCATGTGGGGTCCAGATTTTTTAGGCATTTCCCATGCTGTGGAAGGCCTTAGTTTCTTAGATGTGAAGTCAGTCCTCCCTATACATAAGGACCCATGTACTTTGATTACGAATATAGGAATGAGTCTATAGTTAGTCTCATAAGCCTGAGCTTCTCCTAGCTAATTAGGGGGAAGCCCTGCTGGTGCTGGTTGAGGGACTAGGGAGAGTGCCCCGTCCCTTGGGTCTTGCGCTACGAGGTACTACAATATCTAATAACCAAAAACCAAATTTGCATTTTTTAGTCAAAACTTAAGTTTATATCCTTTTGTTTTTGTAGTCGTACATATCCTTATGAGGGAAAAAGTCCTCTGTAGTTCTGTAGTAATGTGCTTATGTGCATTACTGCAGTTTTTTCTGCTCAATGACATTATTGGCATATTTTCAGATGGCAAAGGAACTTGATGGGATTCTTGATTCATCTGATGCTGAAACTGCGAAGAGTTGCACTAGTGAGGGTTCCACCTCATTTCTTGAGAGAATAATTACACCAATTTATGATACCATGGCAGCGGTAGGTTCATCTATTAAAGGTTCTATCTTGATCTACCTTTTTTTTATAGAAAAAAAACTGGGCTGCTATTAGATCTTGATCAGTATGGTCGGCCCCTTGTATTTCTGGCTGCATTTGGATTGACAATGGACTCTTAGGTGTTTGTTCAAACACTATAATGTATTCACTACAATTCGCCTTTACTGTGTAATTATGCATGATCCCGGTTCAGCTAGGGACCGAATCTGTCTGGAAAATTGTGAAACTTTCATGGGGTGCTTTAGCACTCTAGGCATTTCATTCTCCAGAAGAGAAAAAGTTTTCCGTGGACAGGAACATTTTTTCTTTCCCCTATGTTTTTGCTAGATTTTTGTATTTCTTGCTATTAAGTCATTAGCATGATTTTGACTTATTTTGTTTGTAGTCCACAGGAGTAAATGTAGAGTTAGATGTAGGCATGTAGCATTTTCACTTATAACTAGTGACCAAATTCAATTCTAATTGCACAATTACACTGTAAAGATGTTCTGCTCATGGTACCTTGCGTTGCTGGTGCTGTTGGGTGCTTCAAGATTATAGTACTCTGTTTTATTTCGTTATGAATTTTCATTCAATATTTAATTGGGCATATTTAGAAATAGATTGTTCTAGTAAGACATGTGGCATTTATCTAATCCTACAATCTGCCTGTGTATTAAGCTTTTCTCTTGGGTAAAATTAGCCAATTACATTCCAACAGCTTAACTGTGTTGGATTTTTTTTAACTAGCAAACCATGCCCATGCGTTGCAACTTGAGTGTACTAGTATCATCTGTTTCAATATGTCCTGCAATTGAACTCTTTACCGTGGCTAGACGTATGCTATTCTAACTCGTATGGTCTTGAGTTCGGGTCATGGACGGGACAGTAAACCAAGTAGAACTCTTGTATCTAATTCATCACGTACTACTATTCTTAGTAAAATCGGTGTGGACGGACAGATGGGAGGGAGGGTGTTATGGTGGGCAACACCTATCAGCGCCGTCGGCATGGTTCTGGCTAAGCCAGGGGCGCCGCTACCGGTCCAGGGGCGCCGCTACAGGGGTCCGGTCCAGGGGCGCCGCTACAGGGGTCCGGTCCAGGGGCGCCAGTCCAGGTTGTGCCAGGAAGTTTGCGTCAAGTTTGTTAGGTCCAGATTGAGTCAGATTAGTTTCCAAGATTTGTTAGGCTAAAGAGTCAGAGTTTGTTACTATCAAATTGTAAGACTATAAGTGTCCGGTTGAGTTAATGAAACAGGCTAAGCCTGGGATTGTGTCAACAGACACCCTTGGGCGCCCAGCGTTCCCTCCCTGCCTTCTTCCTCGCTTGTGCCCTAGCTAGCCACGGCTCCCAGCCGCCGCCAACGCTCGCGCTCGCAACCCATCCACTCACCACCATACAACCTACGCAGCAAGGCACGACGCCGTAACAACCTGGTATCAGCCTTGATGTCGACTTCCGGGGACGCTTCCGCCGCCGTGCCGGCCACCACCGCTGTTCCTACGGCCGGTGTCTCCCTGCCCTTGGTCATGAATACCACTGGCGTGATTTCGGCCGCCGTTCCTGCCACGGGTGGTCAGCCTACGCTGCAATCGCTCGCGGACACGCTCGCGGGCATCACCTCCGCCCTCACCGGCCTGCAGCTCCAGATGGCTGCCGTCACTCATCAACTAGCGGATCAGGGAGCCCGTCTCACAAGCCTGGATGGCCGACCGCCGCTCCTGCAATTTGGCTTGCCTGGGTTCGGCGGCATCCCGGCCTTGGCCGCTTCGTCTGCGCCGGTGATCACGGACGTCACGACCGCCGCAGGGGACTCCTCCGCGTCTGCGTCATCTTCCCTGCCGCTATCTTCGCCGGTGCCGCAGGGTTCGCAGCCGGTGGCGCTGCCGCCGTCCATGGGCGTCCCGATCACTCACATCAATTTTCCGCATTCGCCATCGCCCCTGCCGACGTTTGGGTCGGTAGCCCAGCGTTTGCCAACGCCGACTTCTGCTCACATGGCTGAGGCGCAGCCATACCTTCCTCCTCCACGAGAGGGGGACTCCGCCATCGTGCCGAAGTACCACAAGATCACGTTTGAGACTTATGATGGCACCGAAGATCCGCTGGGCTGGCTCAACAAGTGTGAGCAATTCTTTCGCGGCCAGCTGACGCGCGAGGTGGACAAAGTCTGGATGGCCTCGTATCATCTCAAGGGGGTCGCCCAGCAATGGTTCCTTGTCCTGGAAACTGACATCGGACGGCCGTCGTGGCCGGACTTTCGACGCTACTGCCAACAGCGTTTCGGACCCGCCCTCAGCACCAATCATCTCGCGGATTTGGCTCGACTGCCGTTTGGTGCCTTGGTGGACGCCTATATGGAGGCTTTCCAGGCCCGGGCGGCCCATGCCGGCGACCTTTCCACGCTGCAACGTGCGCGGCTGTTCACGGGTGGCCTTCCCGACTACATTCGCGTGGATGTCGAGCTCCATGAACCTCAAGACCTGCAGCACGCCATGCGCTTGGCACGGGTGTATGAGCGCCGCAATGCCCCTCAGCTTCCGGCGCTGCCTGCGCCCCAGCGGTCAGCGCGTCGTCCTGGGGGTCCTCAGGCCGCCCTTCCAGCGTCCTCGGCGGCCAGCGGCTCGGCGTCATCAGTGCCTGCGTCCTCCACGCCGGTCTCCAGGGCTTTCAAGCGCCTCACTGCCGACGAGATGGCGGAACGGCGCAAACTCGGGCTGTGCTATAACTGCGATGAGCAGTTCGTCCGTGGGCACAAATGCGCCCGTCTGTTCTATCTGGAGGTGCCGGATTACTTTGTTGAAGAGCCCGACGAGCCAGCTACGGCTCCTTCTGAGCAGCCACCTTTTGATCCGGAAAAGCCCATGATTTCCTTGTCTGCAGTGACAGGCATCCGGGCACGCGACACCATGCAGTTGCGTGTCAAGATTGGCGCGCATGAGTTCACGGCGCTTTTGGATTCCGGCTCTACGCATAATTTCATTAATCCGACCGCGGCGAACACGGCTGGCCTTCAGTTCATTGACAGCAATGGTGCCCATGTCATTGTCGCGAACGGCGACCGCGTCGCGTGCCAGGGTCTTGCCCGCGACGTTCAGCTCCGGATCGGCGACGAGAGATTTACGGTGGATTGTTTCTCCATCCCCCTGGAGCCCTACGACATGGTCCTCGGGCTCTCGTGGTTGCGTTCTTTGGGACCGATCCTCTGGGATTTCGCGGCGCTCCGCATGGCCTTCACTCTCCGTGGCCGCCGCGTGGTGTGGTCTGGCGTCGGCGCGCCGTCCACAGCACCCCCCGCGTCCCTGTTCTCCGGCCACCTCTACACCGACATGGGGGCTGAGCGCGCCCTCCTGGAGCATCTCCTGGACTCGTACCAGGACGTCTTCGCCGAGCCCGTGGGGCTGCCGCCGGCCCGTGAGTGCGACCACAGGATCCACCTGAAGCCCGGCACTGAGCCGGTGGCGGTGCGGCCTTATCGCTAGCCGCAGTTGCAGAAAGATGAGCTAGAACAACAATGTGACGCCATGATGCAGCAAGGAATTATTCGGTACAGCACCTCGCCCTTCTCCGCACCGGTGCTGCTTGTCAAGAAACAGGATGGGACTTGGCGTTTTTGCGTCGACTACAGGGCCCTCAATGCCGCAACGGTGAAGGACAAATTTCCGATCCCTGTTGTCGAGGAACTCCTGGATGAGCTGCACGGCGCCAAATTCTTCACCAAGTTGGACTTACGCTCTGGGTATCATCAGGTTCGGGTTGCTCCTGCAGATGTCTACAAGACGGCGTTTCGGACGCACCATGGCCACTTCGAGTTTCTGGTCATGCCCTTCGGCTTGTCCAACGCGCCGTCGACGTTCCAGGCGCTTATGAACTACGTCCTCAAGCCGTTCCTTCGCCGCTGCGTGCTGGTGTTCTTCGACGACATTCTCATCTACAGTGTTTCATGGACGGAGCATCTTCAGCATCTACGCGCCGTCCTCGATGTCCTCCGTGCTCATCGCCTCCACCTCAAGCGGTCCAAGTGCTCCTTCGCCACCGCTGCTGTCCACTACCTCGGCCACGTGATCACTGAGGAGGGCGTAGCCATGGACGCCGCCAAGGTGGCGGCTGTGCAGTCCTGGCCGCGGCCACGTGCGGCGCGTGGACTTCATGGCTTCCTCGGCTTAGCAGGGTACTACCGGCGCTTCATCAAAAACTATGGCGCCATTGCGGCGCCTTTGACACAGCTGCTTCGCAAGGATGGGTTCCAGTGGACGGAAGCTGCGGACACGGCCTTTGCTGCCCTCAAGGCCGCACTTACAGCGGCGCCGGTTCTCCACCTGCCTGACTTCTCCGCCACGTTCGTCGTCGACTGCGACGCGTCGGGCTCAGGCTTCGGAGCCGTTCTTCATCAGGATGGCGCGCCCATCGCGTTCTTCAGCCGCCCGTTCGCGGCCCGCCACCTCAAAGTGGCGGCTTATGAGCGCGAGTTGATCGGTCTCGTCCAGGCGGTGCGCCATTGGCGGCCCTACCTTTGGGGGCGTGCGTTCGTCGTACGGACGGACCACTATGCTCTCAAGTTCATGCTGGATCAGCGGCTCTCGACGATTCCTCAGCATCATTGGATAAGCAAACTGTTTGGCTATGATTTCAGGGTGGAGTTTCGTCCGGGTCAGTCCAACATCGTCGCCGACGCGCTATCCCGGAGGGACGGGGAAGCGCCGCTATTGGCGGCCATTGAGGAGGCTGCGGCGGTATACTCCTCCGCCTTGTCGGTTCCCACCTTCTGGCTCTTCGACGAGCTCCGCCGGGAGTTGGAGACCGATTCCGGCCTGCGTGCGCGTCGTGACGCGGTGGCCTCGGGCGCGCACGGTGACGCCTGGAGTGTCCAGGAGGGCCTTCTTCTTCACAAGGGGCGCGTGTTCGTGCCCAGCACCTCGGTGTTTCTCGACGACGTCCTCCAACTCGCCCACACAGGGGGCCACGAGGGCATTCAGAAGACTTTGCAGCGGCTGCGCACCGAGTTTTACGTCGAGCACGACAGACGCGTGGTCGCGGATTATGTCCGCTCCTGCGTAGTGTGTTAGCGGAACAAGACCGAGACGCTGCACCCTGCCGGCCTGCTGCAGCCGCTCCCGGTTCCGTCACGCGTCTGGGCGGATATCTCCCTTGATTTCATCGAGGCACTTCCGAAGGTACATGGTAAAAGTGTCTTGCTCACCGTGGTTGACAGGTTCTCCAAGTTTGCCCACTTCATCCCCTTGGGGCACCCATACACGGCGTCCTCGGTCGCACGCGCTTTCTTCCAGGAGATCGTGCGACTCCACGGCTTTCCGGAGTCCATCGTCAGTGACCGTGATCCGGTGTTCACGGGGCATGTGTGGCGCGACCTGTTTCGCCACGCCGGGGTCAAGCTGCGCATGAGCACCGCTTTCCACCCGCAAACGGATGGGCAGTCCGAGGCTGTGAACAAGACGATCACAATGTACCTCCGCTGCCTTACGGGTGACCGTCCCCGCGATTGGCTTGATTGGTTGCCGTGGGCGGAGTTTTGCTACAATACTGCTTATCATACGGCGCTCCAGACGACGCCGTTCCAGGTGGTTTATGGTCGTCCTCCGCCGGACTTGCTGCCGTATGTTACTGGGCAGGCTCATACTGAGGCTGTGGACACCCTCCTGGCCAACCGCGATGAATTTCTGGAGGAAGTGCGCGGCCGGCTCCTTCAGGCGCAGGAGTATGCTCGCCGCTTCTACGACGCTCACCATCGCGCTCTGGAGTTTGCAGTCGGCGACTGGGTGCTGCTGCGTTTGCTTCACCGCCACGCGCAGTCCCTTGTTCCTGGCGGTCGTCGCAAGCTTGGTCCAAAGTATGCGGGCCCTTTCCAGGTGGTCGAGCGCATTGGCGAGGTCGCCTACCGCCTGCAGCTTCCGGACGACGCTCGGATACATGATGTGTTTCATGTCGGGGTGTTGAAGCCTTTTCGTGGCACACCTCCGGCATCCCACCCGGCGCTGCCTCCTCTTCGTCACGGCCGTCCTCTTCAGCGTCCAGAACGCGTGCTGCGCTCCCAGCTTCGTCGTGGGGTGTGGCATGTGTTGGTGGAATGGTCTGGCATGCCGGTCTCCGAAGCTACCTGGGAGCCCGTTCCGGCGTTCCGTGAAGCCTACCCCTCCTTTCAGCTCGAGGACGAGCTGTTTCCCGAGGAGGGGAGAGATGTTATGGTGGGCAACACCTATCAGCAATTGAACTCTTTACCGTGGCTAGACGTATCATCTGTTTCAATATGTCCTGCAATTGAACTCTTTACCGTGGCTAGACGCATGCTATTCTAACTCGTATGGTCTTGAGTTCGGGTCATGGACGGGACAGTAAACCAAGTAGAACTCTTGTATCTAATTCATCACGTACTACTATTCTTAGTAAAATCGGTGTGGACGGACAGATGGGAGGGAGGGTGTTATGGTGGGCAACACCTATCAGCGCCGTCGGCATGGTTCTGGCTAAGCCAGGGGCGCCGCTACCGGTCCAGGGGCGCCGCTACAGGGGTCCGGTCCAGGGGCGCCGCTACAGGGGTCCGGTCCAGGGGCGCCAGTCCAGGTTGTGCCAGGAAGTTTGCGTCAAGTTTGTTAGGTCCAGATTGAGTCAGATTAGTTTCCAAGATTTGTTAGGCTAAAGAGTCAGAGTTTGTTACTATCAAATTGTAAGACTATAAGTGTCCGGTTGAGTTAATGAAACAGGCTAAGCCTGGGATTGTGTCAACAGACACCCTTGGGCGCCCAGCGTTCCCTCCCTGCCTTCTTCCTCGCTTGTGCCCTAGCTAGCCACGGCTCCCAGCCGCCGCCAACGCTCGCGCTCGCAACCCATCCACTCACCACCATACAACCTACGCAGCAAGGCACGACGCCGTAACAGAGGGAGGGAAATTTCTCCTTTTAATATTAGGTATATAGATATAGATAGGGGTGCTGGGAGCCCCAGCAACCGCCTTATATTTTTTGTTGCCATATTGAATATTTTTGGATTTTGTATACTGTACACAGGAAGCTGAAAATAATAAAAATGGAAAAGCTGCACATTCTGCCTGGAGGAATTATGATGACTTCAATGAATATTTCTGGTTTGTCTGTAAACTTGCTTTTCTGCTGTTTGTGTGTATATCCTTTTTCTTTTCTGTCTTGATGTCTTACCTATTCTGCTGCATGTGTAGGTCACGCTCATGCTTTGAGCTTGGTTGGCCACCTGCTGAGGGTTCCAAATTTTTGCGCAAGCCTGCTAAGAGGAAGCGTGTAAGTTAATCATGTGTGTTTTCCTAAGGAACTACTACCTCTGTTTCAAATTATAAGTCTGGCTAGGTATATAGTTTTTGATATGTATCTAGATATAGCTTATATTTAGGTGCATAACAAAAACCTATGTACTTGGAAAAACCCAAATGACTTATAATTTGGAACAGAGTGAGTATTGGAGTAATAGTTTTGTTACACGTGGATCGCAAGGGGCACAATGCGAGAGAAATGTTTTCTCTTGAGATTTCTATTTTTCTGTCAGCTAGTATCCATCCTTGAGTGTTTTGTTAGCTTAATAGTTTTTGTGGCTGTAGACCTAATTTCCTACATTATTTTAATTGCTTTCAATTTACCTAATAGCATAATAACACTCAAATAGTCAAAATTGTAAATTATAGGTTCTATTAGTAATCTTGTTGCTATGTATAACGCCTGGTTTGAAAATTGGTCAACCCTACCATTTAATGTTATGTAAGAACAGTTTGACTAATAAAAAAAATAAATACACTTTTTAGTGATTGTTGATCCCTTCTGTGTTTAACACAATTATCAATATTTTCACCTTCTCATTGCTTTTAATTATTTATTTACAGACAGGAAAGACCAATTTTGTTGAACATCGCACTTTTCTGCATTTGTACCGCAGTTTCCACCGCTTGTGGATTTTTCTGCTATTAATGTACCAGGTTAGTGGTTTGAGATTGTGTGCTGTCATCAAAAAATATATCAGGAATATATAATGGTAAATATTTTTTTTTAATTGATGATGCAGCTCTTAGCTATTATTGCCTTTCACCATGGGAAGATGGACATTGACACCATTAAAATACTACTTAGCGCTGGGCCAGCCTTTTTCGTACTAAACTTCGTTGAATGTATGTTCTCTATTTTTTTACTATTATAGCTTATTTTTGCTTTTATCTTGATGCCTTTGTCATTTCTAAATGTAATCCAGACTGTGATCGATTTATATTTTTATGGCTTTTTTATATTCCATATTTTATTGTCATTGTGTTCTTTTGTAGGCTGCTTGGATGTGATACTCATGTTTGGTGCATATAAGACAGCAAAAGGTTTTGCCATCTCAAGATTAGTTATTCGATTCCTTTGGTTAACTGCAGTTTCAACATTTGTAACCTATCTCTATGTGTGAGTATTCACTTAGCTTTTCTATCTTTTACTGTCAATGCACATTAATGCTGTGTATTCATTTGAATGATGAATGTTGAACAGGAAAGTCCTGGAAGAGAAAAATGCAAGGAATTCGGATTCGACTTATTTCCGAATTTATGGCCTTGTTCTTGGTGGTTATGCTGCTGTTCGGATCATGTTTGCACTGATGGCTAAGATCCCAGCTTGTCATAGGCTCTCAAGTTTTTCTGATCGGTCTCAGTTTTTCCAATTTTTCAAGTGGATATACCAGGTATTATATCATTGTTCAACATAACTTGGAAATATATTTTGATTACTTAATTATGCACTGATCATGTTTTACTAATTTGTTCTTAGGAGCGATATTATGTTGGGCGGGGACTTTATGAGAGTATTAGTGATTATGCCAGGTTCTTTCTTTTACCTTTAACGATTTCTGACATATTGTGACACCCTTAGTTTATTATGGATTATCCAGGTTAACATCTGGAGCAGAACCTTTTTATTTTCAAATTTTCGCCACAGGATACCAATATCTATCTGCTATGTGAAAACTTAGATTGTTTCTTGAGTATTGCATGTGAACTAGATGTTGAGACTGCTATTTGGGCTCTTGTTTCAGTCTTGAAAATTTAACACTGAATTCTGCTTGTAGTTTCCTTTGTTTCAGGGTTGGTACATGTGCCACATCTTGAAGCCTACGAAATTACTAATTAGGAATTGAGTTAAAGTAGCCTGACATACCCTTGTGGGTTCATTTATGTGTTGACGTTAACAGTTAGTGGCAATTGCTCGGTGTGATTACTTCCAGCGTTTAGCAGTTACTGGCAATTGGCCAAGATATTACCATCTAGTAGATTTTTGAGTACTTGCTATGCTGTCATTTGTATACTCACCAGACACCAGTTCTCTGA
Organism: Saccharum hybrid cultivar R570; assembly: GCA_038087645.1. Classification (NCBI taxonomy): domain Eukaryota; kingdom Viridiplantae; phylum Streptophyta; class Magnoliopsida; order Poales; family Poaceae; genus Saccharum; species Saccharum hybrid cultivar. The sequence continues at coordinate 25,678,325 of JAQSUU010000066.1, read as the reverse complement.
ATAGTGACTAAGTTCTCACTTATTGTTTTCAATTGTGCTGTGTTATATGTACTTATGACAGTTTTTTTTTTCTTAAGCAGATATGTGATATTTTGGGTCGTCATACTTGCATGCAAATTTACTTTTGCATATTTTCTCCAGGTGGCTCTACTAACAACTTTCAGAAAGTTTATGTTTGTTCTATGTTTTGTATGAGGAAAAAAATTTATTCATACCTTTTCTTGCACATTTGCAGATTAAGCCTTTAGTTGAACCAACCAAGATTATCGTGCAACTCCATGATTTGCAGTATTCCTGGCATGATCTTGTATCAAGGGGTTAGTAGATCTGAAAAATATTAGACTAGAATCATAGCTCATTTGTTGCAACTATCTCAACTAAAATTGTTATTACATTGTTTTTCTTTGCACATTAAAGAAATGCAACTATAATCCTGATAATTTGTTCATTTTAGGGAATAAAAATGCTTTGACCATTCTGAGCCTATGGGCACCAGTCTTAGCTGTAAGTTCCTGTTTTGACTTCAAAGTTTCTTTGATATAAGAAAAAGGACTCTGCAAATATGTCCTTTCATTTGTGTTTACAGATATACCTGATGGACATCCACATTTGGTACACTCTTTTATCAGCACTTGTTGGTGGCGTTATGGGTGCTAGAGATCGCCTTGGAGAGGTGTATATTTTGCTCTTTTATGTCCTGGCCCTGTTTGTGGATCCAAGTTCTTATCAACTACGCATACATTTCTTCTGATGTGCAAGCTAGAATATTGTTCTGACATTCTCTAATGTAATGCAGATTCGGTCAATTGAAATGCTTCATAAACGTTTTGAGAGCTTTCCAGAAGCGTTTGCTAAAAACCTTTCCCCTCCAAGGTTCTTAACCCTATTCTCTATATTTGTCATTCTGAATTCTTATGACTCATGATTAATTGCATATAAGAGGTCTGTGTATTTGTGTTTATTCTGTCATTTAGTATAAATTGCTTTTTTTTTTATCTTACGGGGCTTGTTTTTATAATGTTTTTATTTTATGCTGCAGGATATCTAGCAGACCCATTGCTCAGGTGAATGAACTGGTTCTGAAGCCTCGCCTTTTTCACATCTTTGAAGAAATTTACTATTATTTTTTGGCCTCTTAAGTTGTATTTTGTTTTTTTATGACATGTCATGGTAATCTAGCTTCATGTTCCACTAAGGTCCTGTTTGGTAGAGCTCCCAGAGTTGATTCTGTGCTTCTCTGCCAAACATTTCTCTACTGATTCTTTGAAGTGATTCTCTTAAATGATCTAAAGAGGCTGGGAGCTGAAAATAGTAGCTTCTCCTGATTTTGTGAAGTGATTCTCCATTGTGATTTTGAGAGTTTGTACTAAAGAATCAAAGAGAATGACTTTCAGCCATAGGAATCACTTCTCTCAGAGAATCACTTCCATAGAAAATCAGAATAAGATGGAGCTCTACCAAACAGGTCCTAAATGGTTCATTTTTGATTTGTGAATTTAGATATCCCTTTTCTTGTTATTATCATTTAGAGCTCGTCCGGTTAATCCCTGTTGGAGTGTGAATGTATTAGGCCCATGAGGCTAGGCCCATGTGGCCCATGTATGGTACCTATATAGCTACCCTTCTAGGGTTAGCCCAAATCAATAGAGAATCACTTTCTAGCATGGTATCAAGCTGAGTTCTTCCTCTCCATCCCCCAGCCGTCGCCCCTCTGGGCTGGCGCCGCCGCTGCCACCTCCATGGCCGGCCGGCCCCCTCCTCCCTCCCCTTCCTACTCCCCTGTCTTCCCTCCCCTTCCCTCCACCTGGGCAAGTGCCGCTGCTGAGGCGGCAACTGCTGGGGCGGGCGCGTCCTTCCTCCTGGGGTCAAAGCCGTCGGCGCAGCCCTTTCCCGACGTCCTGCCGTAGGTCCTCCGCCACTCCGTGCCCATCAAGGGGACGCCGCCCCCCGCCGAAGCCTCCTCCCGCTGGGCCCTCCCGCCGCTGCACCCCGACGACCTCAACCTGCTCCGCTCAGGTGCGGACGCCGTCTGCTTTCCCGCCGCTGCTGCCCCAGGTGCGGGCGCCGCAGCGGCTGGGCGTCTCGACCTCCACGCGCCCCCTGCTGCTGGCGGAGCCCCGCCCCCTGCTGGCGGAGCAACTGCCGCCCTCCTCCCCACCTCCTGCCGCCCTCCTCCAGGTGCGGGTGCGGCTGCTGCTCTGCTCCATGGCGGAGGCGCCGGGACGGGGACTGGTACTGGGCAAGCGGCCGGGCCTGGAGCCGTTCCTGGTGGCGCCTCTACTAGTCCTGGTGTTGGTGCCCCGCGGGCCGATCTCGCTGCTGCTGCTCTAGACGGCCACGCGGCTGCTGCCCTGATGGCTGCGGCCCCTGCTGGACTCGCGGCTGCTACTGTAACAGAACCGTCCAAATTATAAGAGCACAAATACAAAAACAATCACCGAAGTGATCAAACTTCATGAAACTTTTTCCGGGATCAATATAGATAGTTATTGATGTGAGACATGTGAAGATACTTTGATAACAACACCCAAGCATATATCTTTTAATTGAGCCTATATGCAAGCAAGGGTGCAATATCCAAGTTTAGGTTAGGGTTTATTTCCATAGGTTTGACTTTGGCATCGTCATCTCCACTAATCTATCATGTTTGAGCTAAAACCCACTGTCTAATTGGTGATAAACACCTGGGGTGTTACAGCCCTCCCCCCTTAAAAGAATCGCGTCCCGAGATTCGGAATGGAAGACCTTTTAAGGAAGAGAGACACGTTATCTAGTTCACAATATCTGCTATAGCATTCAGGTATAAAGCTTCAACATCGGTGAACAATTTGGCGAAAGGCACTTTCTGATACTTACTCTTCATGGTAAAATTTGTCTGAAGAATTTCCTTCATTGACTTCCATGAAGCATTGTTACTTTGGGAGGAATCCAAGATAGCACATACTGCATTCTCAGTGTACGGAGATCGTTTGGTCTATGAGCGAACCACTAACAAGTATCTGATTCTTAAGTGAGCACGACATAGTCCGTATGAACTTTACACTAGACTAAAATCTTCAGAAGTATACTCGTTAAAATGACTCTATGTTCACAAAGTTTGAAAAGCAGTCCTCTACCAAAATGGCTTGAGCACAACCTTCCAAAAGGGTGAGATCATAGGCGACAAATATACTCTGAGGCTATAGGATACTGACTAACCAATAGACAGGTCTATGTTGGTCGTAAATGTTCAATTATTTAGATATCAACTAATGAAAAGCTACTTACTATTCCATGCGTACAGTTCTCTTTATCTGATGACAACACTGTATTATCTGAGTCTATTGAGGGATCAGTGAATGTGATAGCTGACTCTGTCGACTTTCTATTTCTGCCAACAGCTATCTAAAAGATCCTTTTATCAAAGAAAACAGTTATCTGGGTTGAATCAGATGCAACCTCTTGGATAAAAACCTTTACAAGGTACCAAAGTATGTCACCATTGGAAAATAATTCCTAAAGAAAGATGTAGCGAGGCCTTAAGGACAACAAAAGTTGTAAACATTCACTAAACCGCAGGAAGTAGGCTACCACCAAGCGATTGAATAAAATTTTCCTTGGTGACTAGTTGTACTGTAAGTTGAGTTGACTTGCAGTATAACCACTTTGTCAGGCCAACTTTCACCTAAGGCTTCCTTTTTAGGATCAAACAACAGCTCTAAGATGGAAAATCTGTTGTTTGACACTTCTCAAATTGCTTTCGAATTTTCCTCGACACTTTGTCCAATAAAGTTATGAACAAACCGTTTGTGGCACCTAAGGGCACAAGGATGCTAATTGAAACTAGATCATGCTTTCTCAAATTCTTCGCTTTAGCTGATAGCACACCTTGCACTATCTGTGTGATTGTCCAGGACAGAATTGACTTGATCACAATGGCTCTAGAAGATAGAATATCTCTCAAGTTGTTGGCTAGCTAATTAACTTCTTGTTGGTTATTGCTCTGTAAGACATAGCCTTCATAGCTACCAAAGAGTCGTTACCTAGCTGGAGATTAACCTTCCTATTGGTAACTAATCAGTTGTCTCTCAACACTAAAAAGTTCCAAATCTTCATTCTTGACCACAACAACGGTGGTTGATGCAGAACAGATGGTTGCCATCGAAGTCAGCAAATATGAAGTCACTCCCGAGATGGTTGATTTCGATTGTATGGTCATTATGCACCTAAGATTGCGACTTGGATAGCTCCGGTTATCTGCACAATGCGACAATCGATTCTCATCCCACAGATAACTTGTCCAGCATTAAGTGTTGTGTGTCCTTTTTATCAATAGAGATGAGATACGTTGCTCACTGGATTGAGTTGCCAATACTGGAACAACTAAATAGAGTCACTTGTCTACCACCTATTGCAGTATGTTAATGTTTATGTCGGTGACCTATTCTTCAAAGGTTATCCTTTTAGCAACTTCAGGAGGAAGGTCTACTACTTTTGGTCCAATATAAGGGTCTTTTGATAAGATATGGAAAGACAACCAAGGAAGAAGGTCACGTGAAAATCACATCAGTGTTGTTCTGCAATGGATTATGATTAGAAACCATAATACCAGCGCGTGCCGAGCAGCACAACCTTGTGTGTGCACCCACAGGAGGCTCTCGGTTTCATCGCGGCACCATTAGTTGCTACTCATAACACCATTACTGAACATACACTCGATGAGGAATTTCAAATGACACAGATTGGGTTGTCCGAACAAGCATCATACCAAGGAGGGATAGCAAGTAAAGGTAGTCACAAGATTTAGAATCAATGAGGAGGCGATCCAAAAATTAACACACACCACAAGAGACAGCTCAATTCCAAAAGACAACTAAGCAATGGACTCTTGCTTAAATTCTATGCACGACTTGTGTCCACTGAGGGGAGTATCAGATAAAAGATTAACAGGAGATTCAATCATGTTGAGCAACAACATGAGATCAAGACTGATGAACATTCCAAGACTTGAATTTGCAAACTTCAAGGGCGAAAACCGATGTGTCAATCAGAGATTGAGTCGATAAGACATATGCGTGAATTTGCAAGCAAACGATTTTGAGGTCATAGCAAAAAGACGTTTCATCGCACTAGCTAACCTTTGGGAGAGGTAATCGGAACGTCCAACATGGATTTGGGTACAGTCTCCATAACTGGCAACGTACGAACCATGGTCAAAGGCTAGCATTGATAAAAGTTAACTTGGTTGGTCGGTCGATAAGGGTCTTCACAAAAAGAGTTAGAAAACATCCATGGCTTAGACAAACATATCTGAGAACAAAACTTTGGGCTTTAGTTCAAGCAACGGCATGGATACAAACATTCAAGGGATAACCACCACGTCTACAGGCTCAGGCTCCTAAGAGAGAGAACCTAATTGAAGACAACAACCAAATAAATACGTAACGTGAACATTGTTCTAGGATAAATCTATGCAACACTCGTATGCTCACCGAGGACAAACGAGATGACAACTAGAGCACTACCTAAGTAACAATCATACATACCACATCACCGTCAAGTAGACAATTGAGAAAAGTCAAACAAATGAGTTTGAGCAATCAATACAAGGTACAAGGCTCACCCAAAATACGCATTTATTTCAAGCACAAACTAACTACAAGTTTAGCTCAAAACAAACGCTAGCTACGGTAGCCAACTTAGCATGTGTCCAGAATCTGGACAGCAACGCAGTAGTTACTTGTTTCAACCATAACTGAGGTTATAGACATCCCACAAAGGTGATCCTAGACTTTATATAAAGCTCAGGAAGATGACTAAACTTTAGTTATTCATACCCACAGCTAATTCATAGATTACATGACAAAAAAAATGTTAATGTTTCAGATCTGTACCAATATGGACAGAAAACTGACAAGAACTTCAAAAATACAAAACTGGAGTTCTAGGGACACAACAAGGCTGAGCCTTAACTTTATGGAAAGGTTATTAAGTTGTCTATAACTTTCTTATTATCATTATTAAGATGATTCTATAGCCAACAAGGCCAAACAAGATAAAGAAGACATCTCTGCCCCGATTTGGGCAGATTCTGTCATTCCATTTTGCAAGCTCATAACTAGAGATTTATATCACCCCAATTAGTGCTATAGGATATTTTGAAAAGCTTAGAAAAAGTACTACACTTCCTCTAATATTTCCAAGACATGATTCCATAAGCACATAGGTCAAATAAAGCTAACATTCAGATCTGTTCTGAACATGAACAGATTCTGACAACAAACTTCTAAAATTTATAACTCTCAACCCATAAGACCTAGGGTCATACAATTTTAGGACAAGCTAGATAAGTAAGTTAGCTACAACTTTGATATTCTCCATAACTATAGAAAACACCATTATGACCATGAAAGCATCCCTACAACATAAATCGTTCTAGCAGCCAACGTTCAACAAGCAAAACAAAGCTTGCCTTTGTTCTACTTAACAACAGAGCACACAAACATGTTATGCTATTAGTTCTAAATATCGTTACCTAGACCAACACCAATTTAATTCACTCATGAGAACCCACAATTACTTACGTGAGGTCTAAAGCATTAGCAAACGCTTGTATGAACAACATATTCACCACTTGGCTAAACTAGACGACATCTGTCGTTTCAAGCATATAACCACATTTATTTCTAGCAAGGCTAAGCACACACTTTTCTCAAACAACATGGAGTAAGACATTCTTGTTTAGCTTCACACAAGAAAGATAGTGTACTACATTGATCACAAGTTACACATTATAGAACAAGGGTGAGAGGAGTATAGCTATGCATAAAGCAACAATTATGATGATGCATGCTTCGTCCTATTCGTCCTCACAAGATTGCCAACCTAAGGTGGCGATCACGTTCTATGTCGGTGGCATAACACGCACTCTCTCGATATATAGCTAGTCGACAGCTACATTCGACTTACGGATTCGTGGTTAGCGTACCTGCAGAAAAGTTTCATTGCAGCCCAACAATTCCCCAAATATAGCACACAATGAGAGCAGGAAAGTAAAATTCTAAGTACTCCCATGTACATATATCCTCGTATATATACATGTAGCACCAAAACTACCCGAATCATTCGATCACCCACAATTAAGTACCTTCATATATACATGTGTGTAACATGTAAATAATCTAGTAACCAAAACTAGCTCTCCCCTAGACCCAGGTTGTACGATCATGCTCTCACAACTCACATTTACCTGAGCGTAGTTGCGATGTTACATAAAAATAAACTAGCGACATATATGACTATCTCATATATGAAGGCTACCACCAATCTAACACACCGGTAGCATAGTGTGGGAGAGTCATCACACATATATACCTTGGCCTGGGCGTAGATGCATAAATGAAAAACCCCAAAGTTAGTACTTTCATAAGCCACCTAATAGTCCTTATATGGGCATAAGGAAATTGACCACTGGCATACTTAGATTTAGAATTCAGCTTTCACAAACCGATATATAGCTATAAGTTGATAAAACTAATTTTATAAAATAAAACCTTTGTTTTAAATACACATATGACAAGTTTAATGTTGAATCTTGCTCTGATACCAGCTGTAACAGAACCGTCCAAATTATAAGAGCACAAGTACAAAAACAATCACCGAAGTGATCAAATTCTCACACTTGAGCCCATATAACTCCGGTAGTCCAATGAAATCACGCGGGATTTCAAACCAACCAACTCTTACAAGCCAAGATCGCAGTGATTCAACATAACAAGTCACATGTTACAACCATTTCACAAGTAGTTCAATATACATCGGAGTTCAACATAGTTATTACAACTTAAATTAAAAAAAAGTAGTGAAAGCAAAGTAATTTGAAACTAACATTACTCTTATTTCAAATACATGCAAGTACCAAGGTCGACTTTCAACAAAAGCATTAGAGAGAAGATAACTCAGAAGGATCATGCCCGTGATCACACTCCGCCTCTACGGCAGGAGCCAACCAATTCTTGCAGTCGCCAAAATACATCACAACCTGCAACAAGTGGGGATAAAACCCTGAGTACGACAATATACTCAGCTAGACTTACCCGTCATAAACTAGAAATAAAGTGACACCAAGGATCATGCAAGACTGATATAAAGTGGGCTAGCTTGACAACATTTTGCATAAAAGCTTAATATGGATAAGTAATCATTAATGCTTAAGCATCAAGTTAATTATCATTAACCTATCATCTATACTAGAACCTGTACTAGAGCACTCACTTTATTAGGAGCAAACAATATTAACCATAGCAGGTATAAATTGAAGCAACCTTTCCATCGTTATCCAATTAACTATCCGTTCAATTTAATGGAATCTACGTTGCCGCTGCTCAAGTCAAGTGCTCACTAACCGGGAGCGACGGCGATTTGAATCGAATTCCTATCCAGCTGGAGGGGTATTTCTAACACTCACCGTGCAGATCCCTGCCAGGGTCGCACAGGCCACCTTTTCATATGATTCAGGAATCGCGGGTCCGAATGATGTCGCGACCCCAAGGGCGACACTCTGCCAGGTGATAGGGACACTAACCCCCCTTGGTCTCACGCCAATGTCCCAAGCATATCCTTTCTCTCCTCCAAGAAGCAACCTACCATTCGATTCCCGGCCTAAACCATATTACTCGGCTTCGCGGTCGGAACGACTTATCCGGCCAACTAAGTGTTAGACTGCGTTTAACATGACTCAAGGACGTACAGCAAATCGGTCCTTAAACGACTCAGACGGGGATAGATCCACACCCAAGACCTCCATGCCTTGTTGCTTCACTATCGTCATCCCGTCCGGTCTCATTTCATTTTATTAACACATGGTTCCATTTCACGATAGCAAATATAGCCAACCGTGCCATCTATGAATATCCCTACATCTCGCAGGTGACAGGAAATCACCTGACTTCTACCGCTTAAAGCAGGGCTAAGCATTTATTCGATCCTAGTCTAGGTAGGATTCAGGGATTCATATATCTGAATAAGCAATGATATAATGCAGCAAGGTTTTCAACCAACTCCTACCACTTAATGCAACAATACTTATAACATATATATAATTAATTGCTTTTGAAGGTAGGAGGCTTATAATGCTCCGGGGCTTGCCTGGGATCCGACTCAATGTTAGAGTTTGTCAGGTGAATTCGCTTGGCGAGCATCCTCCAATCTAGCACTTGTCCGATCCTTCCACCTCCGAGATAGGCCCACCAACACCATCTTCTGGTTAGCTCCACATCAGGTTCTTCACGTGGTGCATCTAGCGTACCTAAATGAGATGCAAGATGAAGTGTATGAATATATGGGAATGCAATAGATGATGCATCACACACTAATCAAGGCAAGTACAAGGTTACGCTAAATACACATAAGCACTTCACATTTCTTAAATAAACATCACACAACTTAATATAAAAGATGGCAAGCATATTAGGCATGGAACACAAGATTTCACAAGATCTCAGGTGTATTAACCTAACCACCCTCAAAGGCATAAGTCCCACTTAACAATATACAAGCAAACAACGATAATTGGAATATGTCAATTTCTGGACTTGCAAACAGTAGCTTCATAAATCAATCATATCTGGAGTTCCATAAGTCCAAATGACTTGCAAGAAGACATTCTGGAAAGATTAGGAAAATATCTACATTTCATCTTTAATCATCTCAACATGATTCCCAAGTTATCATGACCAAACATGCAAATCATTAAAGTCTGCACAGAAGGTAATTAAAATTTGACAGTAGACTTATTAAGCATGCAACTCTTAAACTATCAGACCTGGGATCATGAAAATTTAACACAAGCAACATAAGATAATTATCTACAACTTTTGTATTTACCAAAATCACAGTAAACATCATTTACACCATGAAACTAGTTGCACGAGTAACACCACACATGCAGCCTAACAACAGTGGTACAATTATAGACAAAAAAACTGATAGAAGCTTCAGAGAAGCATAAATGGAGTTCTAGACCTCCAACAAACATGATTCTCAACTTTATGGAAAGCTTATAAAGTTACCTACAACTTTCTCGTAATCATCTTAAGATGATTCTACAGTTAACATGGTCAATTAATTAAATAATTGCATCTCTGTCCAAAATATGGATAGAATCTGATATGCCACTTTAAACCGCTATAACTTGAGTTTTATAAATCCAATAATTATGGTTCTAGACTTTTTAGAAAGCTTAACAAATTGTGAACAACTTTTCTATAAACATCTAGAACTAATTCTGCCACTAACAAGGTCACACATTATAAATAAGGCAACCCTGTCTGGATTTGGACAGAAACAGCTACAGCACTTTAGACTACTATAGTTAAACATATACTTAACCAAAAACTGTGCTCTTTAGCTTTTTTGAAAAGCTTAAGAAAATTACTACAAATCATTTATTGTCATCAAGGCATGATTCATAACTTAACTAAGCCAAACAATGCATATATGCAGAACTGTCCAGAATAGAAGCAAAGCAGCATATAGCATTTGTTATTTTTATAGCTCCTAAACTATCAAGCCTAAAATCTTGAAATTTTTACTAGACATCATACATCACAAGAGTAACATGTCACAAAAATTTCACTTTATTTGGAGTTATATATTTACAGTTATTAAAAATAACAGATCCAACTAGCATTCAAAACCTAGTTGCATAAATCTATTTTTACAGCTAAAACTTTAAACTAAAACATGCCATATTATAGACCCACTGCATAGACAATTTCACAAGGATTCCAAAAAGTCCACATTTGCTATTTTTGGAGCTTCCTAGCATGAGATATTAATTTCCAAAGATTTGGCCAAAATTCTGCATAAAAGAAAATGTAAAAAGGAAAAAGGAAAACACTTTTGCCTCGAGGCCCCTGGAATTTCTAGGAATCAACCCGCAGTACAAAGTCACTATTCAAATGAGTCAGTGGTGTGCAGATAGGCCCCTGTCTTTAGTCGAATTGTCGCGCGAGGTCCCTGGTCGGGATTTCAACAGAGGAGCTCATTGGGATCGTGCTTTCCGGCGGAGGGGGACCACCGGCGATGGCGGGGAAGGGCCGGGGAGCATCCCTGGGACCGCGCCTACCCATGGGGCTGCTCGGTTGAGTCGAGGATGGTCCCAGGTGGCCCGGCCACGGTGACCAGGAGCTCTACGGCTGGTGCTCCGGCGGCCGCAGGAGGCAAACGGCTGCGTGACCGGGAAGGCGTCGTTGAGGAGACAGCGCAGAGTGGGGATGCTTAGGGTGAGGCTGGCTGGGACGGGGAAGGCTCGTAGCAGTGACGGCTTGCTCGGCTCGGGAGCCGACCATGGTGGTGGCGGTGGCCATGGCTGCCGTTCCGCGCGAGCAACAGGCGAAGGCGAGCGCTGAGGAGCGAGGAAAGGGCCAGGGAGGTGTGGGAAGTGAGGGACGAGTGCTCGAGCACCTCCACATCAGCACAAGGGCACATGACGCGCGTCCAGCGAGGTGCGGTGCTCGCTCGTGCATGGCTGCCACGTTCCCTGCACGTGTCACCCGGTGAGGACATTACTCGAACAGGTGGCGTGCGACCGAGTGACTCCGGTTGGGCGTGTTTTTGGGTCTCCTACACTCCGAATTAGACCTTGGGCCAAGAACCGAAGTTGTTGTCCATGTAACCCCCTACATTTTTTGTTTAACGTGCAAGGTCATAAGTATTCTGGTTTAGGAGATAATTGACTCTAAAGTTGGCAATGTCAGTGTTATGGCGTTGATTGACAAATACAAGAATTTATGATCAAAATGAAGTCTCATTGATGTCATCTTCTTGTATGATCTTCCTCAACATGTGAGCTCCAACTTTTACATTTGGACCTACTCAAGTTACTTAACAAATTTTGGAGAACGCGACATGCCAATCTCAAGGTCATTTGAGCGACCAAGTTGCAAACATGCTGTTTTAGCAACTGATTTTGGAGGTCCAAATATACTCCAAATGTGATGACACTTGATTCATTGTGTCCCCCAAGAACAGTACTCCAACTCATATTAAGGAACCTAATTGAGCCACTATATGAAATTGGAGGATAAAATGTTGCCAACTTGTCAACTTTCTGCTGTCCACTCTAGGACTTAGAATATTTTTCTAAGTGCTGAAAACAGCAGCTGATTCCACATTGTGATCTCTATTTGACTAAGTTAGAGGCCAAACTAGCTCTTGACCATTAAACCAAGTTTGTTCTACACAAGATGAACTACAACTTTTGTTCAAGGTCAAACCTCATAACTGGTACAGAAGTCAAACTTTCACTTTGATCAAAGTATCAACTCGATAAAGCCGAAACTAGGGTTTTAGGCCAATCGGGGCAATTTCTTGACATTTGCTCAACAGGAACCCTTCATGACTTTTGTTGTAGAGTTCATCTAGAGTCATTTGGGTAAATTTGCAAAGCTTGGTTGATGATCTATAGTTCCATTAACTTAATGGGGCAAATTCCAATAGGAATGGAACTTATCATTTCATGTGACTTTTTGATTCCAAACTTCATGAAACTTTTCCCGGGATCAATATAGATAGTTATTGATGTGAGACATGTGAAGATACTTTGATAACAACACCCAAACATATATCTTTTAATTGAGTATATATGCAAGTAAGGGTGCAATATCCAAGTTTAGGTTAGGGTTTATTTCCATAGGTTTGACTTTGGCATCGTCATCTCTACTAATTTATCATGTTTGAGCTCAAATCCACTGCCTAATTGGTGATAAACACCTGGGGTGTTACAGCTACCCCTGCCGCGGGTGGTGCTGCTGCCTCGGCTGCCTGGCATGCCACTGCCGGCCCTACCCCGCCGCAGGAACCAACATGTCTCTCGACGAACTCATCTCCACGACCGGGAGTGCCCACTAACACCCCGGCGGGGGACGTCCTACCTCCAGAGGCGAAGTCCCCGCACCCACCGCGCCGCGCCACCGCTTCATCACCCCTCGCCGTCGCTCTAGTCGCTGCCAGGGCCGAGGCTGTCGAGAGGCAGGCCCGGGTGCGCGCGGCCGCCCTCGTATGGGCGCGTGAGCGGGAAGCGGCCGATGCCCTGGCCCGCCAGATCGCCGCGGCCATGTCTTTCCCGGTGCCTCAGTCGCCGCCGCCAGGCCGCTGCCCCAGTGCCGCCGTCACCGGTCCAAGCGCGGCCGCGGGCGCGGGGGACCCAGACACCTTGGCCTACTCCTTCAGCACCACCGCAGGGCTGCCATCTGTCAGTCCTGATTGGATCGCCGACTCGGGCGCCACTTTCCACACCACGCCCGATGCGAGTCTACTTTCTTCTCTCCGTCCTCCTCACCCTTCCTGTCCCTCTTCCATCATGGTCGCCAATGGCACCTCAATTCCTGTCTCCTCCGTGGGCACTGTCAGTTCCCGCGGCTCCTTTCATATCCCTGATGTTCTTGTGGCTCCCGGGATGGTTCACAACCTTCTCTCTATTCGTCGTTTCACCACTGATAACTCTTGTTCGGTTGAGTTTGACCCCTCTGGCCTCACCGTGCGGGATTTGACCTCCCGGGCTCCTCTGCTCCGGTGTAACAGCACTGGGCCTCTCTACACCCTTCGGTTTCCGGCGTCTGCTTCACCTTCTTCGCCTTCCTCGGTGTCTGTTTCACCTTCTTCGCCTTCCTCAGCCGCTTTCGCCGCCACTCCTTCCTCCACCACTTGGCACCGTCGCCTCGGCCATCCTGGACGGGATGCCCTGATGCAGCTCAGTCGTAGTTCTGACATTCGGTGCTCTCAGGCTCACGATGATCACTTGTGTCATGCGTGCAAGTTGGGCCGTCACGTTCGCCTTCCCTTTCAGTCCTCATCCTCACTTGCCCCTCGTGCATTTGATCTTATTCATTGCGACTTGTGGACTTCTCCTGTTCTCAGCATGTCTGGCTATAAGTACTACTTGGTGGTGGTCGATGATTTCTCCCATTATTCTTGGACTTTTCCCCTGCGGGCCAAGTCTGAGGCGTTCCCCACTCTCAGTCACTTCTTTGCTTGGGTATCCACTCAGTTCGGCCTCACCATCAAGGCTGTCCAGTGCGACAATGGTCGTGAGTTCGATAACTCAACCTCACGTGCCTTCTTCCTTTCTTCCGGTGTCCACCTGCGCATGTCTTGTCCGTATACCTCCTCTCAAAACGGCAAGGCAGAGCGCATGATCCGCACAACCAATGACATCATGCGCACTCTTCTGCTCCAGGCATCTCTACCCGCTCGCTTCTGGGCTGAGTGTCTGCACACCTCCACCTATCTCCTTAACCGCCTTCCTTATACTGCATGCCCAGCTCCCACGCCTCACCACGCTCTATTTGGTACCCCACCTCGGTACGACCACCTTCGAGTCTTTGGGTGTGCGTGTTACCCTAACACCGCCGCCACCGCTCCCCATAAGCTGGCTCCCCGGTCGACCCTCTATGTCTTTCTCGGATACTCTCCGGATCACAAGGGTTACCGATGCTTTGACCTTACCTCTCGCCGTGTCCTCATCTCTCGCCATGTCGTGTTTGATGAGTCGGCATTCCCTTACTCCACCACCTCTTCACCCACCCCTCCCGCTGACCCTGCGGAGGCTTCCTTCTTTCCCACTGACCCGGCGATTCCGCCACCCTTCTCCCTCTATTCTGCAGGTACTGCTCCGGTGCACTCTCCTGGTGGTCCCGCCTCGCCCCTGCCGGACTCACACCAGGACCTTCCGGTGCCTGACACGGTCGAGGCAGCCCCGGAGCTTCCACCCTCGCTCCCTGTGGCTTCGCTGCCTCCCGTTGTGCCCGATGCTGCCGTTCCGATCACGGGACCGCGCACACCGACCCCACCTCCCGGGCGCTTCGGACTCATCTACCAGCGCCGGCGGGAGCCGCGTCCGCCCTCACCTCCTCCCGGACGCTTCGGCATCGTCTACGAGCGCCGGCGTGAGCCGGCTCCGCCGCTCTCGTCACCGGCGCCGTCGTCGCCGGTGTATGCTCCGCCGGCATCGCCACGCTCTCGCGCCGACCCGCCGGTGTACCACCCGCCTCTTCTTCCCCGGGACCCTTGTCACACTCACCCGATGGTGACGAGGCAGGCGTCTCGCCCGCAGGCCCTCACCGCCGCCGCCTGCGAGCCGGGGATCTCTCCGGTACCCTCTTCCGTCCGCGCGGCCTTGGCGGATCCTCACTGGCGCCGCGCGATGGACGAGGAGTACGCGGCCCTCCTCGCCAACCAGACGTGGGACCTAGTGCCTCGTCCGCCGGGCTCCAACATTGTCACCGGCAAGTGGATCTGGACGCACAAGAGGCGGGCTGATGGTTCCCTGGAGCGCTACAAGGCTCGCTGGGTCCTCCGCGGCTTCACTCAGCGGCCCGGCATTGACTATGCTGAGACCTTCAGTCCCGTGGTGAAGCCAGCTACAGTCCGCACCGTCCTCTCCCTGGCTCTCGAGCGCTCCTGGCCTGTGCATCAGCTGGATGTCAAGAATGCCTTCCTCCATGGCACTCTGACTGAGACGGTCTACTGCAGTCAGCCGGCAGGTTTCGTGGATTCTTCTCGTCCTGACTTTGTTTGCCGGCTCAACAAATCTCTACGGGCTCAAGCAGGCACCCCGGGCTTGGTACTCTCGATTCGCTACCTTCCTGCAGACTCTTGGGTTCACGGAGGCCAAGTCTGACACCTCCCTGTTCATATACCACTATGGGGGTGAGACTGCTTACCTGCTCCTCTATGTGGATGACATTGTTCTCACCGCCTCCAGCGAGTCTCTGCTCCACCGCATCATTACCTCACTCCAGAAGGAATTTGCTATGAAGAATCTTGGGGTGCTCCACCACTTCCTCGGCGTCACTCTTGAGCCCCGACCTTCAGGCCTGTTCCTCCACCAGCGGCAGTTCACTTGTGACATTCTGGAGCGAGCAGGGATGACCGCCTGCCAGTCCTGCTCTACACCGGTGGACACCCAGAGCAAGCTGTCAGAGGCTGGGGGTCCGATGCTTGGGCCAGCAGACTCCACCGCCTACCGGAGTCTTGCTGGCGCGCTTCAGTACCTCACTTTCACACGGCCGGACATCACTTATGCCGTCCAGCAGCTCTGCCTCTACATGCATGCTCCGCGGGAGCCCCACCTGGCTGCTATGAAGCGGCTTCTCCGGTACCTCCGTGGCACACTTGGCTACGGGCTGCTCCTCGGCCGGTCCTTCACTGCCGAGTTGGTTCCACCGACGCTGACTGGGCGGGATGCCCGGACACCCGCAGGTCCACCTCCGGCTACGCAGTCTTCCTCGGCGGCAACCTGGTCTCTTGGTCGTCCAAGCGCCAGCCGGTGGTTTCCCGCTCCAGTGCCGAGGCGGAGTACCGTGCCGTGGCCAACGGCGTGGCCGAGGCCGCCTGGCTCCGCCAGCTCCTGGCTGAGCTTCACCGCCCACTCGCCAGGAGCACGCTCGTCTACTGCGACAACGTCAGCGCGGTCTACCTCTCCACCAACCCCGTGCAGCACCAGAGGACTAAGCATGTGGAGATCGATCTACACTTCGTCCGCGACCGGGTGGCCATCGGCGACGTCCGGGTTCTTCACGTCCCGACCACCTCCCAGTTTGCGGACATCTTCACCAAAGGCCTCCCTTCCTCGACCTTCTCCGAGTTTCGCTCCAGCCTCAACGTCTCCAGTGGCTAGTTGTGGCTGCGGGGGGGTCCTGTGTGTGTTGTGCTCTTACTTGTTTTCTTTCTTGTTCAGCCTTGAACTCCGCTGCGCCGGTAGTTCAGACTGCGGGGGGTGTTGGAGTGTGAATGTATTAGGCCCATGAGGCTAGGCCCATGTGGCCCATGTATGGTACCTATATAGCTACCCTTCTAGGGTTAGCCCAAATCAATAGAGAATCACTTTCTAGCAATCCCCAATCCGAGGGGATTGAGGGTTGTTTTATCGCCTACAAGTCAAAGTCCCCCTCAATCCCCTTCAATCCCCTCCATTCCCTTTAGATTGGGGATTAACCGAACAAGCCCTTAGGGGAATACCCTAATGGCTTTGATAATGGACGACTATTCTGTTTTAGTGGTTCATGACTTCCTTCTCTACTTATTTTTTGATAAAAGTGTGTTTCTGTACTGATTTTTTTACCACTCGACATTAGGATTCAGAAATTACTACTAAGATGTACGCCTCGATATTTTCCCCATTTTGGAATGAAATTATCAAGAGCTTGCGTGAAGAGGACTATATCAGCAACAGGTGTGGCAGAAAATAATAATACATTACACAGTATTATCTTATATGTGACTTTCTTTGCTTAACTATTGGGTGAATTTCCTTTCAGGGAAATGGATTTGCTTATGATGCCAAGTAACTGTGGAAATTTAAGGCTTGTACAGTGGCCACTGTTTCTATTGACTAGCAAGGTATGAGATATCCTAGTTGAAATCAATGTTTTCTTTGGATGAATGAATCTTTTGCATATCGAAACCTTCGATTTGGATGCTATCAATCTGTTGGTTGCTTCTTCTGTAGATCATGTTGGCAAATGACTATGCTTCTGACTGTAAAGACTCGCAGTATGAGCTATGGGATAGAATATCAAAAGATGAATACATGGCTTATGCCGTCAAGGAATGCTACTACAGCACTGAAAAAATTCTTCACTCCTTAGTCGATGCTGAAGGGCAGCGCTGGTATACTTCCTCACTGAAAAACCATGAATCTGATACTGAAACCAAGGCTTCTAACTGTTTGTGCTAAACTTTGTCACTACTTAATTCTAATGCATGCTGCTGATACATATACAGGGTTGAAAGGCTTTTCCGAGATCTTAATGATAGTATAGAACAGGGTTCACTTTTAGTGACTATAAATCTGAAGAAGTTGCAGTTAGTCCAGTCTAGGTTGACGGGCTTGACAGGTCTTCTGGTAAGATTGTTACTCTTGATTTTGGATCTCGGCATCAATTACCAGTCTTTTAGTTCTTTACTAGCATCTTTACTAGCATGTTTGGCATAAGATGGTTTATATTTTGTCATCATGATAAGGTTATTGTTGAATTATTCATATTCCATCTATGTTTCATTGATTTATTATAAATCTATTCATTTAACACGGAATTTCCATTAGATACGCGATGAGACTGCTGGCCGTGCAGCTGGTGTTACAAAAGCTCTCCTTGAGCTCTACGAGGTTGTTACCCATGAATTTCTTGCACCGAATCTGAGGTTAGCTGTAGAAATCTTTTTCTTTGTACTGGAAAACATTGTCAGCTCCAGTTAGTTTCTGTTGCAAATAACCTCTTTCTTGCTTGCAGGGAACAGTTTGACACGTGGCAACTGTTGTTAAGAGCCAGAAATGATGGACGCCTATTCTCTAAGATTTTCTGGCCAAAGGATCCTGAAATGGTACTTGTCTTATAATATAAATTGAAATTTTCTTAGCTTTGGTGCTATTACTAGCGTGACACTATCTATCCCTGCAGAAAGAACAGGTTAAGCGTTTACACTTACTTCTGACTGTCAAGGACTCTGCCGCCAACATACCAAAAAATCTGGAAGCTCGGAGAAGATTACAATTTTTCACTAATTCTCTATTCATGGACATGCCAACAGCAAAGCCTGTATCTGAGATGATCCCTTTTAGGTACTATTAGTTAATGTGTGTAATCTTCATTCTATCAAAAGGAATATGTTCCTATTAACACCTAATTTTCATGTGCAACAGTGTCTTTACCCCGTACTACAGTGAAACTGTTCTTTATAGCATGTCTGAGCTTTGTGTTGAGAATGAAGACGGCATTTCTATACTTTTCTACCTTCAGAAAATATATCCTGGTACTGTTGACATACTTAATTTTCACTTTATCTGCAAATTTTATTATTCATGAACACATTTTTTGTCTACTATAAGCAAAGTTATATTTCTGCACCATATTTTTCTGGAACACGGGAGGAGAGCTGCTTTCTGCATCTTATTTTACCTCTTTCTCCCGAAGTGAACCATTCACTTTTATGAGTGGATTACTTTTGTATGATGTTGACTGACTTTTGGTTTATGCAAGTCTTCATTAATAGGGATACATCAAGATCTAGCTAGAAGTTGGGAAACACATTAACTTCATTTTGTTATTCTCGCATGGTGACAAGTATAAAAGCAATTAGGTCCAAGTGAATGGCAAAGAATTGGCTGCTTTTAATTTTCGTCATCTTTTTTCTTTCTCTTGCTTGTTGATAACATCCTAGTTCACTAGCACTTGATTCTATGTAGAAACATGTTGCCAGCTATATTTTGAAACTACTCTTTGGGGGTAAACTATAAGCATGGCAGTGTTCTTAAGCCATCGCTTACGGGACAAGGCACTTGGGCATAGGGGTCCTCGATGCCTTGCCAAAAGCAGCGAGAGGGAGGGACTAGGGAGGGATAATAGAGAAGTGGGAGGAAACCAACCAACAGGGTCTGAAGCTACCATGTTCCCTGTCCTTGGCAACCAACAGAGCCTGAAGCTACCATGTTCCCCATCCTTGCCAGCTCTGGCAGCTAGAATGGCAACTTCCTCCTATCAGCTGCAGCTGCTGGTAGATCTAGTAGTTGGCGGCAGCTCTGTAGCCAATCTGATTGTGCAGCACAGTGAGGGGCAGAGATTGGTGGCCTGGTGGCGCAACGGGCAGAGCAAACAGAGGATGGAACACTTGAGAGAGATGGCACTACTGCATCATGGATAGATAAGGGATGATGGGGAAAGGCGCAAATCGTGGTGGATGAATAAGGAAGGGGAAGTAACATGGGCTAGCTGGTGGCATGGGCTGGCCAGGCCTTCTTTCTTCTTTTCTTTTCACCCTCCTTTTTGTTGCTAGTTTGCTGGTTAACAGGTTGCTACTATGGCGGTCATCTCTCCTTACCAATGCCTAGGTGTTGTGACGGGGGTAGGTCGCTACACCTTGCCTTACCGCCTTAAGAACATTGATGAAGCATGGTTGCTACGGTGTTGCTTGATTGTTTAGTTGGTTTTGAGGCTGCGTGCGTCCCATTGCTCGCTTATGTGTGAAGTCTGGTAGAACGCCTCCTTTCCAGAGAAAAGCGCTGTTCCTTGTGCATGAATTTTGTTCCCTTTTTCTTGAATATTTCTCATGCTGAAATTCCGTAGAGCGTAGAGTAAAGCGCTTTCATTAGAGCATTGCAAACAGCTTCAACTTCACACGCACAAAAGACGAAAGAAACCTATGGTTTCACATATAACGGGTTTTTATCTTGCAGATGAGTGGGCTAACTTCTTAGAACGAATTGGCCGTGGTGAATCATCAGAAGATGATTTTAAAGATAGTCCAAGTGACACCTTGGAACTCCGGTTTTGGGTATCCTATCGTGGCCAAACTTTGGCCAGGACTGGTCAGTTTGTTTTTTTTTTCATTTCTTTTGGTTACAGTAAATGCTGAAGTAGTAGAAAAAATGGTGTGAAGTAAACATGTTACATGCTAGGTCTAAATTCTTTATTCTGATATGGTTATCTGCATGGTTTTGTCCTGTATTTGATTGCTATGTATCTTGATTTATTTTGCTGAGGCAGTGCGTGGTATGATGTACTATAGAAGAGCTTTGATGTTACAAAGTTACCTGGAGAAGAGATACCTTGGGGGTGGGTATATAGTTTTTGATGTTTGTTACTTCAGCAATCAGCACGTATCTTGTTTATCTTTATCCTTGCTGCTCTATCAGGTATTGAAGATGGCAATTCTGCAGCAGAATATATTGACACTCAAGGCTATGAGTTATCTCCTGATGCACGGGCCCAAGCAGATATAAAATTTACTTATGTTGTTTCTTGCCAAATATATGGACAACAGAAGCAAATGAAAAAACAAGAGGCTGCAGATATTGCTCTCCTACTACAAAGGTTATATCGCTTTCTTCCTTTTATTGTTTGCTGAATGGGTTGGTAGATGATGCTAGATTAAATATGAAATAATTATTTTCTGGGGTTTCCAATCGTGTTCTCTTGTCTCCTAGATGATATACATGACTTTTCTTGGTCACTTGTCTCAGAATTCTTGAATCTTACATGTTTCTGATCTTGATTTTTGCTTGACACCTTTAAGAGCATCTCCAGTAGGAGAAAAACTCAACCCTAAAAAAGTAGTATTGGGGGAGGTACAATGAACTTTTTGGGGTTTGGCAGTACTGTGCTGCAGCAGAATAAGAAAAAGGCACCTCGATATCTCTCCATGACATGTGGGGCCTGCTTGTTAGTGAGTCAACCCTCTTTTGTTTTTCCTCACCCACGCATCTGCCTCAGCACTTCTCTTTTTCTCCGACCCGCTTCTACTCCACTGGGGCCGTGCCCATTCTCTCCTCTTGTGACGGCACCTCACCCCTCCCCCTCATCTCCTCTGGCAGCGCCATCCTCCCCATCCTCTCCTCTGGCTGTTCCCAGTCCCATCTTCTCCGGCGCCCCTGCCTCTCTTCCCTTACCAATGTGGTGGTCTGCTCCCCTCATCCTCTGCTGCTACAGCTCCTTCCTCGGAGTAGAGGGTGCTGAACTTGATTCATCTCTGGCCAGCCTCGATTCGTGATGGCCAGACACGATTTGTGGCTGCCCAAGTTCCATTCGTGCTGGCACAGGCTCAATTGGTGGTGGCCAAGCTCAAGTCCATCAATAGTGTGTAGAGGAAGGGTTGGAGGAGAGCCGCGGCGAGGCGGAGCAAGGGGGTTCGTGGTTGCGGCAGAGCAAGGTGGACAACCACTGCTGGCTGACAAGCGGCAGGTGAAGCACTCACTAAACAAAATGGTGGATTGGGGGAGAGGTGGTCTCCCCTTTCTTTGAGAGATGACAGGTTGATTTTTGAGGGGCTTAGATTTTTTCTCCCCTTATTGGGAGTGGTCTTGGCCTCTTGGGGGACTGCTGGAGCACCTGAAATCCCCCAAACAGCAATTTTTTCTTATTGGTGGTGAGAAAGTGGGACTGGTGGAGATGCTATACTATAAGGCTCTGTTTAGAACACGCAAAACCTGATTTGTGTGGGAATGATCTGCTTCCTGCAATGATCTGCTTCCTGCAAAGTTCTTGTGAAATGCCTTGTCTTCTTAACTGAGCAATACTAACCTATTTTTTTTTTATATAATTTGT
Source organism: Saccharum hybrid cultivar R570 (assembly GCA_038087645.1). Lineage (NCBI taxonomy): Eukaryota > Viridiplantae > Streptophyta > Magnoliopsida > Poales > Poaceae > Saccharum > Saccharum hybrid cultivar. The sequence continues at coordinate 25,656,243 of JAQSUU010000066.1, read as the reverse complement.
AGAAATGAGGCTCTTCGGGTTGCTTTCATACATGAAGAGGACAACATATCAAGGGATGGGACAAAAGAGTATTATTCCAAGCTTGTAAAGGCTGATGTTCATGGCAAAGATCAAGTCAGTCTATTTTCTTAAGTTATCAATAATTCTTTTGCCATTGTCGCGGTGCATTTATCCTGCCTACTTGAAATCAATTACGGCACTGCCAATCTGCCATTCCCATCAAGTCCTGATGATTTATGATTTGTATCAATAGGTGATAAATTTATGTAGCATGTGTTTTCTTGGCTTGGTGGTCAATCATGTACCTAGTAATAATTACATATTGATGCTCTACCATTCTTTTACCACTTACTAGATACTTTGTGAGTAGGGATGCTAGCTCCACTTGTTTTGAGTCACTAGGTCGACCCAGAACTCGTTAAAATGAACTATAATGGCATACCATTGTGTTGGAGTATAGGCCCATTAGAGGCCCATGTATGGTACAATATATAGCCACCCTTAGGGTAGGCCCAATAATGTGAAAATCAATTCCAACATGGTATCAAGCTAGGGTTCTTTCCTCCTCCCCTCCCCTGCCACCTGCCACCTGGGCGCCGCCGCCGCCCGGCGGGCCGCCGCCGGCTGCCATGCCCGGCCGGCCTCCCCTTTTCCCTCCCCATCCCTCCCCCTCTCCCTCACCGGGTGGTTCTGACGACCAGCAGCCGGATCCCGCCGTCGGCCCCGCTCACGTGCGCCGCCAGCCGGCTGGCGGAGGTGGCGCCGCGACCCCGATGCACGCCAGTAGCAGCAGCAGCAGCCATGGCGGAGGTGGAGCAGCAGCCGCGGTTCCGCCAAGCGCCGTGCCCCATCGTTGAGCTGCGCAGCCTCCTCCCTACCTCTTCCCGGCGCCGCCGCAGCCAGGCTGCTGTCCTACTGCGCCGTCGACAGCTGGCGCCGGTCAAGGCCGAGCCGTGGCCGCGGGGGGCCCAGGCGCCACTGCCTTCACCCACCTCGGCCCCAGCGCCTTCCAGGCGTCGCCGCCACCATGGCCGCGGGGGGCCAGGGCCGCTGGCGCGGGCGGCAAAGCTGCCATTGCTGCCCTCCTAGCGTCGGGCGCTGTCGAGGCCGCCGCAGCCGGGCCTGGCCTGCTGCCCTCGCCGACGCAGTGGGTCCCTCCACGCAGTGGGTCCTGACCCCGCCCTCGCCGACGCACTTGTCGCTGCCCGGGCGACCGCTGTCGATAGCCAGGCCCGTGTTCGTGCGGCCGCCCTCGCTTGGGCGTGCGAGCGCGATGCGGCCGATGCGTTGGCCCGCCAACTCGCCGAGACGGAGCAGCTCCTCCACCTCCCTACCTCACCGTCGTCGGTACCTCCACGGGGTGAGCTTCGCCCGTCGGCGGCCATGCTCACCGATGCTCCTCCGGGGTTTCACCCCACATCCCTGTGGACTCCACCTCCCGGTGCCTCGCCCGGGCTTGTCGGTTGGGACCCGGCTATCTTGGCCTCCTCCTTCAGCACCACCACCAGCCCTCCGTCCGCAGTTTCTCCATCAGTTAGTCCTGATTGGATCGCCGACTCGGGCGCCACTTTCCACACCACGCCCGATGCGAGTCTACTTTCTTCTCTCCGTCCTCCCCACCCTTCCTGTCCCTCTTCCATCATGGTCGCCAATGGCACCTGCATTCCTGTCTTCTCCGTGGGCATTGCCAGTTCTCACGGCTCCTTTCATATCCCTGATGTTCTTGTGGCTCCCGGTATGGTTCACAACCTTCTCTCTATTCGCCGTTTGACAACTGACAACTCTTGTTCAGTTGAGTTTGACCCCTCTGGCCTCACCGTGCGGGATTTGGCCTCCCGGGTTCCTCTACTCCGATGTCACAGCACTGGGCCTCTCTACACCCTTCGGTTTCCGACGTCTATTTCACCTTCTTCGCCTTCCTCGGCGTCTGTTTCACCTTCTTCGCCTTCCTCAGCTGCTTTCGCCGCCACTGCTTCCTCCACCACTTGGCACCGTCGCCTCGGCCATCCTGGCCGGGATGTCCTGATGCAGCTCAGTCGTAGTTCCGACATTCGGTGCTCTCGGGCTCACGATGATCACTTGTGTCATGCGTGCCAGCTGGGCTGTCACGTTCGCCTTCCCTTTCAGTCCTCTTCCTCACATGCTACTCGTGTGTTTGATCTTGTTCATTGCGACTTGTGGACTTCTCCTGTTCTCAGCATGTCTGGCTATAAGTACTACTTGGTGGTGGTCGATGATTTCTCCCATTATTCCTGGACTTTTCTCCTGCGTGCCAAGTCCGAGGCGTTCCCCACTCTCAGCCACCTCTTTGCTTGGGTATCCACTCAATTCGGCCTCACCATCAAGGCTGTCCAGTGCGACAATGGCCGTGAGTTCGATAACTCAACCTCACGTACCTTCTTCCTTTCTCACGGTGTCCACCTGCGCATGTCTTGTCCGTATACCTCATCTCAAAATGGCAAGGCAGAGCGTATGATCCGCACAACCAATGACATCATGCGCACCCTTCTGCTCTAGGCATCTCTACCCGCTCGCTTCTGGGCTGAGTGTCTACACACCTCCACCTATCTCCTTAACCGACTTCCTTCTACTGCCTGCCCAGCTCCCACGCCTCACCACGCCCTATTCGGTATCCCTCCTCGGTACGACCACCTTCGAGTCTTCGGGTGTGTGTTACCCTAACACTGCCGCCACCGCTCACCATAAGCTGGCTCCCCGGTCGACCCTCTGTGTCTTTCTCGGATACTCTCTGGATCACAAGGGTTACCGATGCTTTGACCTTACCTCTCGCCGTGTCCTCATCTCTCGCCATGTCGTGTTTGGTGAGTCGGCATTCCCTTACTCCACCACCTCTACACCCACACCTCCCGCTGACCCTGCGGAGGCTTCTTTTTTTCCCACTGACCCAGTGATTCTGCCACCCTTCTCCCTCTACCCTGCAGGTACTGCTCCAGCGCGCTCTCCTGGTGGTCCCACCTCGCCCCTGCCGGACTCGCACCAGGACCTTCCTCCGGTACCTGACACGGCCGAGGCAGCCCCGGAGCTTCCACCATCGCTCCCTGTGGTTTCGCTGTCTCCCGTTGTGCCCGATGCTGCCGTTCTGATCGCGGGACCGAGCGCACCGACCCCACCTCCTCCCGGGCGCTTCAGACTCGTCTACCAGCGCCGGCGGGAGCCGGGTCCGCCCTCACCTCCTCCCGGACGCTTCGGCATCGTCTACGCGCGCCGGCGTGAGCCGGCTCCGCCGCTTTCGCCACCAGCGCCGTCGTCGCCGGTGCATGCGCCGCCGGCCTCGCCGCACTCTCGCGCTGACCCGCCGGTGTACCACCCGCCTCTTCTTCACCGGGACCCTCGTCACACACCCGATGGTGACGAGGCAGGTGTCTCGCCCGCAGGCCCGCACCGCCGCCGCCTGCGAGACGGGGATCTTTCCGGTACCCTCTTCCGTCCGCGCGGCCTTGGCGGATCCTCACTGGTGCCGCGCGATGGACGAGGAGTACGCGGCCCTCCTTGCCAACCAGACGTGGGACCTAGTGCCCCGTCCGCCGGGCTCCAACATTGTCACCGGCAAGTGGATCTGGACGCACAAGAGGCGTGCTGATGGTTCCTTGGAGCGCTACAGGGCTCGCTGGGTCCTCCGCGGCTTCACTCAGCGGCCCGACATTGACTATGCTGAGACCTTCAGTCCCGTGGTGAAGCCAGCTACAGTCCGCACCGTCCTCTCACTGGCTCTCGAGCGCTCCTGGCCTGTGCATCAGCTGGATGTCAAGAATGCCTTCCTCCATGGCACTCTGACTGAGACGGTCTACTGCAGTCAGCCGGTTGGTTTCGTGGATTCTTCTCGTCCTGACTTCGTCTGCCGGCTCAACAAATCTCTCTACGGGCTCAAGCAGGCACCCCGGGCTTGGTACTCTCGGTTTGCTACCTTCTTGCAGACTCTTGGGTTCACGGAGGCCAAGTCTGACATCTCCCTGTTCATATACCACTATGGGGGTGAGACTGCTTACCTGCTCCTCTATGTGGATTACATTGTTCTCACCGCCTCCAGCGAGTCTCTGCTCCGCCGCATCATTGCCTCTCTCCAGAAGGAATTTGCTATGAAGGATCTTGGGGTGCTCCACCACTTCCTCGGTGTCATTGTTGAGCCCCGACCTTCAGGCCTGTTCCTCCACCAGCGGCAGTTCACTTGTGACATTCTGGAGCGAGCAGGGATGACCGACTGCCAGTCCTGCTCTACCCCGGTTGACACCTAGGGCAAGCTGTCAGAGGCTGGGGTCCGATGCTTGGGCCAGCGGACTCCACCGCCTACCGGAGTCTTGCTGGCGTGCTACAGTACCTCACCTTCACACGGCCGGACATCACTTATGCCGTCCAACAGCTCTGCCTCTACATGCATGCTCCGCGGGAGCCCCACCTTGCTGCTATGAAGCGGCTTCTTCGGTACCTCCGTGGCACCCTCGGCTACGGGCTGCTCCTCGGCCAGTCCTCCACTGCCGAGCTGGTTGTCTACACCGACGCTGACTGGGCGGGCTGCCCGGACACCCGCCGGTCCACCTCCGGCTACGCTGTCTTCCTCGGGGGCAACCTTGTCTCTTGGTCGTCCAAGCGCCAGCCGGTGGTCTCACACTCCAGTGCCGAGGCGGAGTACCGTGCCGTTGCCAACGGCGTGGCCGAGGCCGCTTGGCTCCGCTAGCTCCTGGCCGAGCTTCACCGCCCCCTCGCCAGGAGCACGCTCGTCTACTGCGACAACGTCAGCGCGGTCTACCTCTCCACCAACCCCGTGCAGCACCAGAGGACCAAGCATGTGGAGATCGATCTGCACTTCGTCCGCGACCGTGTAGCCATCGACGACGTCAGGGTACTTCACGTCCCGACCACCTCCCAGTTTGCGGACATCTTCACCAAAGGCCTCCCTTCCTCGACCTTCTCCGAGTTTCGCTCCAGCCTCAACGTCTCCAGTGGCTAGTTGTGGCTGCGGGGGGGTCCTGTGTGTGTTGTGCACTTACTTGTTTTCTTTCTTGCCCAGTCTTGAACTCCGCTGCGCCGGTAGTCCAGACCGCGGGGGGTGTTGGAGTATAGGCCCATTAGAGGCCCATGTATGGTACAATATATAGCCACCCTTAGGGTAGGCCCAATAATGTGAAAATCAATTCCAACACATTGTAATTAATCAGCTGACCCAAAAACACTATTGGGTACCCATTTGCATCCCTACTTGTGAGTCCTCGATGTATTCCCACTGCTGCTAGAAGTACAAATGCTCTATGATCGACTAAGGATTTTCAAACCTTGTTCACCGCTTATCGCTATTTTCTGGTCTATTGTGCTTAATAATTTTTATCGTGTTCTTCATACTCATTGTTTCCTCACAATAACATGTTCATTTGGTCTTCTGTAATCATTAGCACTACAATTTGTATGAAATCACTTTGTGCTGGCCGTTATATTCTATATAGTAGTCCATACCAGTAGAATTGGTTGACAGTAACCACCTGGCTACCACCATACTGGTTCTCTGGCCTCAACTCACTGCCATATAGTATATACCAACCATTTCATCCTTATTTTTACAAATGCGTTGCTGAGTAGAATTCAACAAGCTGAGGCATTTTTATAGGTGGGCAGCTTCTTAAAATTCAGTAAAGTACTCTTCATGTATTATAATGGTTAAATTTGGAACTTTTAACTTCAGAAAAAGATCATGTAGTTTGAATTACTGTATACTCTCAAACTTATGTTGAAATTAGGCTAATGCATATATTGTACCTCAAATTTATGTGCGACTGATTTATCTATTATTTTTACAGCAAGCATAATCTTATTTGCTGTGATCTAGCCACACATAATGCATTTTATTGATGTTGTTTTGCCTTAACATCTTGCTCGTTATTTTGCCATCCTGTTACATAAATAGGAAATATACTGCATTAAACTGCCTGGGAACCCCAAGCTTGGCGAAGGCAAACCTGAGAACCAAAACCATGCTATAATCTTCACTCGAGGAGATGCAGTTCAGACGATCGATATGAATCAGGTTTACACCAACCCCCCCCCCCCTCCCAACCCACACACACAAATGCTAAAGTATCCTTTCCATTGGTAGCTTCATCTCTGCACAGAATGTATTTTCATAAACTATTATGTGTTAATTCTTCTATGGTGGTAGAATTTAGATTTAGCAACCTTATTTCTTTTGAACTTCCTTAATGGTGATCTTAACAAGGATGTGTTAGGATCTGTTCATGCTCGGTAAATTTGCCCATAATGTCCCATGAAGAATGCTAGTCTACTCTTTACCTTGTGTTTCTCATGTGTGAGACCTGTAAAGCAAAGACATATTTAGCTGCTAATATAATGTCCTCCACATGGAATGTGGCCATGTGGGCAGTTTAGATTCAAAGTGTTGGTGTGAGGATCACGGCATGTTTGGTTTATGCCCCCAGTGAGCCAAGACAAATTTTGGCCATGTCCAGGAAATTTGGCCTCTGTTTGGTTTGAGTCGAAAATCTAGCTAGGCAAAAATATCTAGACAACCGCCCACAATTTTCTATTGAAGAGCTGGGCAAAACTCAGGCGGCCAAACTGTTGCCCTGATTTTGTCTGGCCAAAATTTGGCATGATCGTGAACCATGCTTTTTTGTTTGTTCCAGTTTTAGCATGGACAAATTTTGGGCTTAGACTCTTTGGGCCTCAAACCAAATCAGCCCTAACTTCCTCAAAAGGATAAGAAATGAGATACCCACCTCAATTTTCACTTAATGTATTGTGCTCATATTATCTTGTCGAACTTGGTCCAGACAAATTATGTATGAGCACATGGATGATCCTGAACTGGGCTGGGCACTTTCCTTTTCCATGCACATGTCCGAAAGTATATATTTATTTCGGAATGACATTTGAAAAGTTTGAGATGTCCCTGTGCAACCTTAACTGACAAAGTTCCCATGTAGGATAACTACTTGGAGGAAGCAATGAAAATGAGAAATTTACTTGAAGAATTTCGTAATGTTCATGGAAACCATGGCATATGGAAGCCCACAATCCTAGGTGTGAGGGAGCATGTTTTCACGGGGAGGTTATTATTTAACTAATCTCATTCATTAGCTCTTTGCTCGATTATATTATATTTTTCTGTATTGACCTGTAATCTTTAATAGTGTCTCTTCGCTGGCGTCATTTATGTCGAAACAGGAGACTAGTTTTGTTACTTTGGGGCAACGTGTTCTTGCTTACCTCAAGTGAGTAAATTTTAGCAGCCATATGGTAGCATGCTGTAGGGAATATGTTCCATTGCACTCTCTTATACTGCATTCATTTTATTATGAAATATTGGACAATTATTTAGAACTGAGCAAACTTCCTGGTGGTATACTATCGTTGTCCAGAGTTCGAATGCACTATGGACATCCTGATGTTTTTGATCGGATATTTCACATAACCCGAGGTGGCATTAGCAAGGCGTCCCGAGTGATTAATATAAGCGAAGATATATATGCCGGTGGGTAGATTGTATTCTTTACATTGGAGTTTCATTATGAGTTTGACTTGGTGTTAGTAGTGGTTGTTGGCAACCCCAAACACACTCATGGATGTGTAGTTGTCTTTGTTGCTTAAAACTGAGATTTTCTGGTTCTTTCAAAAAGCAGTTAGAATTCGAAAATACTAATGGCACAGAACTGGGAGATTTTCCTTGCAAAACACCATTTCTTCTGCCCCTTATCTTCTTTTTCTTTTTGTTTAGGAATTAGGAATTTGTATTTCATCTTTTTGTGTGTCTGGGAGTGGCCTGTTGCTGTTACTAAAAATTGTCTTGTTATTCAAATGTTCTGGATAGATTATTTTCACGAAATAGCCAGAATGTATTATCACACAGTTATACTATTGACGTAGATCAGAGTTACTACAATTCTTGGTATGAATGATGTAGACCAGACTTACTATAATTCTTGGTATTTCATCTCTTTATATATATATATATACAAATATATATATATATACATACAAATATATATATATATATATATATATATATATATATATATATATATATATATATATATATATATATTTGTATGATACTGGATGCTGGGAGTCATAAGTCATTGATAACTTTTGTTTGAGTCACTTTCTCATATGGGAGACTCGTACCTTTCCAATTTCACCATTTTAATTGCTAATCATTCTGCAGGGTTCAATTCGACTTTGCGCCAAGGGAACATCACACACCATGAATATATCCAGGTTAATATTTATGTCATTTTGTTACTACGAAACTGCGAGACAGGGATACTACGCACTGTGCATTTGCACCCATTACGGTTTACACATGAGAATTTCCTTGAAGATTCCAAAATACACATGGTTATTTAGCTCAGTAGGCCATGCACAATTGCATAACTTTGCACTTTATAATAAGATATAACATGTTAATATGTGCATTTGCAATTTATAAGACAGGTGAAACTAAATATACTATGGTTGATAGGAGTGCATTCGTGTGTGTGTTTAGCTAATTTTGCTCTTAATGCAGGATCATCTTAGTCAGATTTATTTGTTATTGGGATAGGTGAATTCTTTAGAATCCATCCCCCAAAGGAATTGGACATGAGAATTTTTCATCATCCGGCTCAAGCAAGAATGGAAGAAATAAGACCATGGAGGATCCACAATAGAATATATTTTTTTTTCGGGGGGTGGGGTGGGGGGTGAATTGTCTTTTTGTATGGGTTTTCATACACCTTTTCCTTCTCTTAATACAAAGATACAGTCATGTGTTCAGAAAACAAAGGTAGACAATAGACATCAGATTCTTAAGTTATGTATAGTGCAAATGTGATGACCTTCGTACCCACAAAGTTCCAAGGGTGCATATGCTAGCCTTCTTATATTCATGACCTTTTATATTTTTTTGAAGCGCATGAATGCTTGCATTAAGACAATGGGTGCATTGCCATTATGCCACATCTGCAATTACCTGAAGTTTATCACCAAAAGGGAATATAAAAGTATCCTTTGTTTTATCTCCAAAAGGGAATATAAAAGTATCCTTTGTTTCAGGTGGGGAAAGGGCGTGATGTTGGCTTGAACCAAATTGCACTATTTGAGGGGAAAGTTGCTGGAGGCAACGGCGAGCAAGTTCTCAGCCGAGATGTGTACCGTCTGGGGCAGTTATTTGACTTCTTCCGGATGCTAACCTTCTTTTTCACCACAGTTGGTTATTATGTCTGCACGATGGTACTCCCCTACCTCCCTCCCTTTCTCCCTTTTCATATGGTTTGTACTTTGTGGTTCCTGGGTTCTTTCTGTAGCATCTTATGTGTCTGCTGAGCTCTTTCATGGCATCTTTAGTTACAATTATAAAAACCTGAAACTTCAGTGTTGGTGTAGCTAGGAACTGTTACAGTAATGATGCGTTCTGCATGCACATTGCACTTTGGCTTCTCTAAAAAACTAATATATTAGCTCTTTGGAGGAGTACGAAAATAGAACCTCATCTTCTTTGAAAGTCCCAGATGGCTGTTTGGCAGAAAAAGTTGAGATGAACTTGCAAGTATTCTTGCTTGACTACTTCAGCTGTTGAGCTCAAAAACAAAGCTTGTTGGCCTGAACATTCTGAAAAGTCTTTATTCTCAACGTTTTAGTGCAAATTACCTTTTGATTATTCTTAATTCTCAACATTGTTACAAATTTGAATTGGAAACTGGTTGTGTCTTTTCATTCCCTGGACCTGGCCCTAAAAACTGGTTTGTTGGGTCCAATGTTTTCAGATCGGACAACTAATCGCGATTAGTCGTCCTTATCGTAAATAGGTGCTCGATAAGGGCCCTCGATTAGTTTTTTTCGATCAGAAAACTTATCGTCCGATAAATGACGACTAATCGCGATTAGTCGTCCGATAAGGCTAGCTGGACGATAAGTTGGACCAGTACAGGTACATGATGTAGATAGAATTCAGCCCACCTTTGGCTGGCCCATTAGGGTTAGAAGAAGAGGAGTGCTGACGTGCTGAGTGAGGGGAGTGAGTGAATCAGTGAACCAGCTGCAGCCGCCGCATGATAACGATTCATTACAGACATGATTACATGTCAAACTGTGCTTGGTTGTTTGCCTCTACCATTTACCTATTTATGGCCATGTTTATATATATATATATATATATATATATATATATATATATATATATATATATATATATATATATATATATATATATATATGTAAAGGGTCGATCAGGTCATCCAGGCATGAGGACGACTAATTGGTCCGACTAGCCGATCAGACCGACTAATTGACCCTGATCGACGACTAATCGCGATTAGTTGTCTGATCGGTGGTCATACGACTAGCCTCGATAATACGATCTGAAAACATTGGTTGGGTCAATCTGTACTGTGGAGTAACCTTGCATTAGGACTTTTTGTATAAGGAACTTATTCTGCAAGTTAGTACTATGCCTTTGGTTTTGCCAGGTATGTTGACTGGTTTTGGACATGTTTATGTAATATAATGTAGTTTATGTATCATGTACTCCTTCCATATTGTTGTATACTACCAGTCTTTTAGCTTGTTTGTTCATTTATCCATGCAGATGACTGTGCTAACTGTGTATATCTTCTTGTACGGAAGGGTTTATCTGGTGAGTACTGTGAATTTTTCAATTGTTTATGCTCCTGTTTGAGGAATTTTTATCTTAGTGTTTCTTTTCCATTTTGTATGATTTGACTTGAGACAGTCTGTTGTAATTTTCAGGCACTCTCTGGCCTTGACCACTCAATATCTGACCGAGCTAGGTTTTTGGGGAACACTGCACTAGATGCTGCTTTGAATGCTCAATTTTTGGTCCAGATTGGTATTTTTACAGCAGTACCGATGATAATGGGTTTCATTTTGGAGCTGGGGCTGATGAAGGTGAGCTATCTTTGTTCCTTTTCTTTTGGGAGAATGGTTTATGCTATTTACAGGATTTTGCAATCATGTCAAAATTTTCAATCTTGTGCAGGCTGTTTTTAGTTTTATTACAATGCAGCTCCAGTTCTGTTCGGTGTTTTTCACCTTTTCGCTTGGAACAAGGACACATTACTTTGGTAGAACAATCCTTCATGGTGGTGCAAAGGTACAAAACAGTCATATTAATCGTTACTATTGTTACTTCCTGAATTTTGTTGACATTTTCCTTTATGCAGTATAAAGCTACTGGAAGAGGTTTTGTTGTTCGGCATATAAAATTCGCTGAAAATTATAGGCTCTATTCTCGAAGTCACTTTGTCAAAGCGTAAGTTGTTACTTATCAAAAAGCAGATAGATTGTTACAGGAAGTTGATATATACTACTAATGTTTGCACTAGCATATCTTCCTTGAATGGGTATATGAGTGTTATAATGTCAATCGTATGGCTTGTAGGAATATTTTCTTGTTCAGCATCATTATGAGACGCATATTTGTCTATCCCATCAGTCTATGTAAATGACATGTGGGACGACACCCCATTTATCATTCACTAACTTGTTATAAATGAAGTCTCCTCAAATGGCTGTATGGATGAGAATTCCCCTATCTTATATTACTGTACCACATGCCTATTGGAGTCATGAGGAAGAATTTATCATTTAGAGTGATCATAATGTATCGATGCTTTTGAAACATGAAATCTAAACTTTGCCATAACTTATGTTTCAACATTGGCGAGGAAACCTTGGTCTATGTTTATAGTATTCAGAATCATACCTGGGAATACTGGATATATGTTTTCCTAGACATTACATGGATCTGGCACAGCAAATGGAATCCTTAGTTCTAGTTAATTGTACTTGCTGGCATTACTTGATAATCCATCTGAAAGACATCCTTATTGCAGGCTTGAGGTTGCTCTCCTCCTCATCGTTTACATTGCATATGGATACACGAAGGGTGGTTCATATTCATTTATTCTGATTACTATCAGTAGTTGGTTCCTCGTCATGTCCTGGCTTTTCGCGCCTTACATATTCAACCCTTCTGGTTTCGAGTGGCAAAAGTATGTTTATACTCCTATCCTTAAATTATTTTCCTTTAAGGTTCGTTGGCATTCAAGCAAGATGACCTTTGGTAAAATTGAGTTTATTTTTCTTTCATGTTGTGGGGAAATATAGCACTATATTTGGTGAATTGTTTTCTCTGGAAGTATAGGTAGAAGTATATGCATCACCATTGATTCAATCAAGAGTCATCAGTAAAATACGTGGATGCTGCATAGTGTATTTTTTCATAATACTCATGTACTTTGTCCCCTCTCCCAGGACTGTTGAGGACTTCGATGACTGGACAAACTGGTTGCTTTATAAAGGTGGGGTTGGTGTAAAGGGCGACAACAGTTGGGAATCTTGGTGGGATGAGGAGCAGGTCAGTAGCAATTTACCTGTGTTTCAACTTATGTTTTAACCTGGGTAGTTTGTTCCTTTCACTTAAAACTAAAACTGTTTAATTATATCTCTCTCAATATGTATATACAGGAGCATATCCAGACATTCAGAGGACGTATTCTTGAGACAATCCTGAGCCTTAGATTTCTCATGTTTCAGTATGGCATTGTGTACAAGCTTAAAATTACAGATCATAATACTTCCCTTGCAGTAAGTTGTGCTGTCTCTCGTCCTTAGACTTTAAGATCTTCAATTGGTCTTCTTCTAACTAACAATTCATCAGTATAAAATCTTTATTGTGATTTTCATATATCATGCATATATCTTGTTTTCACGTCTCGTCTCTTCAATGTTGATGAAGCTGATCATCGGTAGCTTTTCTGTTTGAGGGAAATTAAAAGATCTGATCGTTGTAGGAATCCTTTAACTTCACCTTTTCCAGGCCCTAAAAGAATTCAACCCTGTTTATCAACAATGTGTAACACAAAACATTCTTGTATTTCTTTTATAATGTGAAATACAATGTATGATTTTTCCTTGTTGAATGATGTTATTATACCTCATTTTTTCCAAGTAATTTTATTATGGATTTTGGTCTTGAAGTAGATATTTGTAACTTAAATGTTCAATTTAAGCAACATAAAAACATTAATAACCAACCGTTTGGATGTTCTATTTAACTTGGGATCCTGTTACCAACTGATTTTTGTTTGTTCTGTCTATTTTTCACTGCAGGTTTATGGCTTCTCATGGATTGTACTCGTTGTTATGGTTCTTCTTTTCAAGGTTTATCATGTTAATTCTTTGAACATTCAAATGCTGCATGTTTTAAAATTATATATGGATGAACTCTAAGCTAAGCTTTGTCCTGTTGTCTTTCAGCTTTTTACTGCAACTCCGAAGAAGTCAACAGCCTTGCCGGCTTTTGTTCGGTTTCTGCAGGGCGTCCTTGCTATTGGGATAATTGCAGGAATTGCTCTTCTTATCGTGCTCACATCGTTCACTGTTGCTGATTTATTTGCAAGTGCACTTGCTTTTATAGCAACTGGCTGGTGTGTCTTATGTGTAAGTACAGCATCCTTATTTTGTTTGAGAAATACTTGCGTTATATCAATCTGCTACTTAATTGAAGCAAATTTGGAATATTACAAGTGCCAAGTTAATGGCTGGTAACTTGCCTGGTGCCACATGCCTCACCAAAATTTTCCTTGTCATGATGGCAGCTGGCTGTCACATGGAAGGGGGTAGCGAAAGCCCTTGGGCTATGGGATTCAGTCCGTGAGATTGCAAGGATGTATGATGCAGGAATGGGCGCCATCATCTTTGTGCCCATCGTCTTCTTCTCATGGTTCCCCTTTGTGTCAACATTCCAGTCACGTTTCCTTTTCAATCAAGCGTTTAGTCGTGGCCTGGAGATCTCCCTCATCCTGGCAGGGAACAAGGCGAATCAGCAGACATGAAAAGCCTCGCCGCATCCAGTGTATTTTTCTGTTGTACATTCTTGGAATTACTGAGAGCTGCTTGGTTAGTTTGAACAATTTAGTGAGCTCGATTTGAACAGCCTTGTACATAATTGCCCCTGTAATTTCGACACTAATTATGCGGAGAGACAGCTACGGCAGTAGAGATGAGCAGGTGTTTGTGAACCTGATCTTAACAATAACAAATCCTTTCGCTTCTCCGATGGTCCAGCAGCCCTGCAGCAGTATGTTGCATCCATCCACGTGGCTACGTCTGGGGTGTCAGTAGCGATGCAAAATATGTGGTGCAAACCGCTCCTTAAGTGCAATCGTCAAAACCATTTTGAAATATATATCTTGAAGTTTTAAATTTTATTTGGAACGATGCATATTCACATTTAGTCTACAGACTACGTTGTCATATAGTAAATATTGTCGTGAAGTGATAACCGCATTGAAGAACATACTCTGAAGTCTATGCTCACCCCATAATTAAATCTTCCAGTATCCAGATTTTGGTCTTGGGACTCCTTAATTAAATAATGTCCCAACAATGTTGATTGAATTTAATTTGTGTTTGATCAGGCCGGGGCTGTATTTTCCTCATAGAACAGACAATTTCTTTAATATGCTCCAACGTAAAGGTTCTAATAGGATCTTCATTCTCAGATCCAGATATTTTCTTATAAGGGTCCAACAATTAGGGTCCATGAAGACCGTGGGTTTACTAGTTGAGACAAACATGTTTTTATGTTTTCTCAAAAAAAAAAACATGTTTTTATAATTTTTTTATCATCCCCTCAATGTCACATTTTCCACTTGAAGGCAAAGGATAGTATTTCTTTTTTGTCCCCCCCCCCCCGTTAAGAGCATCTGTAAGAGTTCTTCATATTTTGTTCTCCAAAATATTGTATTTGTCAACTCCTAATTTAGTATGGGGAGAAAAAAAAATCATCTCCAAGAGTTTCCTATATTTCTATCCTAAAAGTTTTTTTCTCGGCATTTTTTCCTACGACCCGGTCTCATGTTTTGTATCAGGAACCTGAATTTGTTTCTGTACGCATTTAAGCCCTTCCACTAGATCTTTCTCTCTTGCGCTTTTATCACCTGGAACCCTGTCTTTCTTCCTTTTTACTAGACGGGTCGGGAAACTCCGGATGTGCGCTCCTAGGCCGCACACATATATGCGCGCTCGGGATAGATTTTTACGAGGTTGTAAAAGATGGGGAGGGAGGATGCCAAACTATTGGAGAAGGTTTTTTTTTCTCATTTTGCCAAAAAAAAGGATGGGAAAGCCGGATGGCAAACTGTTGGAGATGCTTCTAACAATCCTGTAAAAAAAACTCAGTATTGTTGTCTCCTTTTAAAAGCCAATTGGAGTTGGCTCTCTATGCCAGTAGCTTCCTTCCTCAAGAAGCATGAGAATTTCACTTTGAATGAAAGTTTTTTTTTTGTCAAGGAGGTTGGCAGGCAAACTGCTTCCCTCTTCAAGCCTTTCCAAAGTCTCTAGTTCTTCAAGAATAAGCTTGTATTTCCTATTATAGCCTTTAATGTTTTGCCCCAAACCCTTAAGAAATGTTTTGACTCTGTTAATCTTAATGCACCACTTATCCACACAAATTTTATGTCTAATATCTTTTCCCCGAACCTTACTGATCTAGGGATAAAATCAGGGTGCTTTACCCAAGTATTTTCAAAGCAGAAAGGCTCCAAAGTTGTTTTAGTCTCTAGATCTGAGCCATACACTAGAGGGTTTATGGTCCAAAGTATATCTAGGGATTTTCTTTAAGTTGCCCAAAGAGAACTCATGGTCCTAGACTTTTGAGGTTGCTTTGGATGTACTTGGATGGAATTTTTTTGGATTTAGATCTTTATAATTATTTGATTAGACATAATCAAAATCCATTGGACATTAACTCAAAAAGTCCAGTTTCAAAGTATTTATGTGAACACTTGACGAGAGGCAAGACCAGCCTTTAATGTCTAGTTTTAAGTTTATGGTATAGGACCCATGTATATATATATATATATATATATATATATATATATATATATATATATATATATATATATATATATATATATATATATAGTCACATCGATCTACATAAAGCAACAAGCAATCGTACTGAGTCATCTCCAATTAAAGTTAATTACACTAAAATTTAAAGGTGTGAACACGGTTGTTTTTTATTTTAGGGTCCAACTTTTGACTTTGGGCCATTTATATATCTAGTCACTATGGTCTACACAAAATAACATGCAATCATAATAAATCATCTCCAAAAAAAAGTCAATTTGGCCACTTCCTTGCGTTATTTTAGAGAAGGGTAGGAAGAGAGAGACAACGAGGAAGGGCAGATTTTTAGTAAATATAAGGGAAACCACCTCCTTGCGTTGTTTAGGTCCTCTTTGGCACAATTTTACCAAAAGCTTCATGAGTTGTTGTGAGTTGTTTTTGCCAAATAAATTTTTTGAAAATAGCTTCACCTATGAAGCTCCTTAAATCGTGCTTTTACATGGAAATAAGGTGGGATGAAACTAAACATAGTAGCTTTTCACAGCTTCACCTCACACTTGTGGGCCTTGTGTGGGATTATGTGAGAATATTTTAGGAAAATCTACGTGCAGAGCTATTTTGCCAAACGGGTCAACAAAAACAGCTTTAGCTTCATTGAGAAAGCTCCTCGTGAAGCTAAAACCCCCAAAACAACTTCACTAGTGCAGCTGAGTAGTGCCAAAGGGGGCCTTAAAACTTAACCTAGGGATTAGTTTGATCCACGTTCAACTAACAGCCACCATCAACAACCCAATGCTACAAACAAATCCGATTATTGCAAACTACAATCCAAACTGTGAGGACCCGCCGCATTAATTTACCTAAATCGAGTGTCATCCACTTGACCAGCTCAATTTAAGCAAAACAACTCCACTACCAAGACCGCGGTTGAGTATCATACCACGATAGCCTCCACAGATTAAGATCACATCTCATCATCGGAGCACATAAATAAGTGAAAGACATATATTACAAGTCTTGATGAATATTATGAATTAATTATACAACATTGGACTGAATGTAGTGTGAACCCAACGTCCATCTTACCGAATACACCTACACTAAGATATACACTCTTTCTGGTAACTGCTAGTCGCCTTGCCCATGGGTGTCACTACCATAGCTTGGACGGCTCCTGCCATTCACCCACTTTGCCACCAATGACGGGGTGAGATGGCCGCCAATGCCCTTTACCTGCAAAACAACTTAATGGCAGCAACACGAGTACATTACATACTCACAGGACTTAATTCCAACATAAATATTTGGTGGATGCAAAGGGGATTAATAGGCGTTTGTATATTTGCATAAAAGTGCATAAAGTTCAGTAAAAGAAATGACGTGTAATAGTGAGTAACATAATTAAGTGATCAATATCATAATGCATCCCATAAACTAGTCTCATCTCTAGCACTATAATGGGTATAGAAGAAAGAACAACCGGTTCCGTCCCAAAGGACTTTAGGCTTTCAAGACTCTGCAGAGGTGTACAACTGTACCCACATGGAAATACGGGACTAACCACCGTATTTCAGATCCTAGAATAAGGGTTGCCTGACGATTCCTAGAATAAGGGTTGACCAGCCAAATTGATCATCAAGTTCATATATATCAAGATTAGGTTGAGTCCTTAATCAAAACTAGGGAAGATACACAAGTTATAACCCTTATTCATTTTAATAGTTAATTAACTCGGTGCAACATCCTACACGCGCAAGCATGAGTTCCCTTCTCATTCTTGACTTCTACCGTTACTAAGCAAGTAAGCAATTAAACGTTACCAAACCCATTAATTAAAGAAGGCTCTAATCAATTAGTGAGTAGTTCTAACTTAGTGAAGCATCATTAAGTTATTACTCATATTCAAATGAAATGCATACTCATAATGAGACAAGCAGTAAGTATTCAAAATAGGGTTCATAGTAGTGGGGTGCCTGCCTATTGGATGAGCAAGGTTCCCATAGCTTGGAACACCACTGGACGTCTCTCCGCGTACCTATATGTATGTCCATGTATGAGATACTTATGTATGCATTACATATATCAAATATGCAGGAGAGATGAGGAGCTTGCGTGGTTCAACCCCTATGAGTGCATGGTGCAACAAATAAACATGATGCTTCATGAGTACAATGCATAAAGTAAATGTCACGAGATGTCATGCAACGATATTATTTTTATTAGCAATTGATGACATGTATTAAGTGTTTGGAGTGTAACACTATTGGGCTATTGGTTTGAGTCATCGGATAATCCAGTGCAACTGTCGGACAGTCTGCTAACCCAAGGACTTAGTGAAAACTGTGGTGGTCTAACTTCACGGACTCTCCGTCATGGATGATGGACTCTCTGGTACCAAGTGTGTGCTCTCGGAAAACCTTACTATTCTCTATTAATTCATCGGACACTCCGCGAAACTTGTCGGACCATCCGATGAATTAAAATGTGTTGTGATTAAGTACAGACAGACGACATCAGTAGTTGACGGACCCTCCACCAGATGCAGCAGACCATCCGTCAGCTGACTATCAGTGCACAACTTAGCAACTCGAAATCCAAACTTTAACCCTCAGTGCTTGCATGTGTGTGATATCATGCTATCGTGTCCCTAAAGTGCTTAGGAATCAATTTAACCATGGGCTTGTGCTCATTGTGCAAAAAGGTAACATAGCTCTAGCGTTGAATAAACATGTGAGACACAAAGGATATGCTTAAGTAAATAAATACACTGAGATGGTGCACCCAAACACATTTCATAAGCAGCACATGCTTAAAAGAAACTAACAAAATAAGTTTCATGATTTTTGGAGTTCAAATGCATCTTCTATGAATTTTACAAGTTCGGGCTGTGTGGCTGCGTAGACTTTATCGGACCCTCCGCCAATTGATGGAACCTTCCGATAAAACCCTCCGTCAACTGACAAAACCTTCCGTCAAATCAAGGCTGCTCTCGGGTTTGGCTATAATTCAACGGACACTCCGCCAAAACAACGGACCATCCGTCAAAATGACGAACAACAGCTGTGCAAAGATGTAGAGATCGATTCCCAGGGCATTCGGGCTCCAAATCGAGTGCGGTTTATTTCTGTGGCTTACTAGTGATGTGAGGAAGCTTCTACAAGTGATGGATGTGCCATGCATGCAGTGTGTAAAGCTCAACCACATCCATGGTGGTGGTGGCCGTGGATGAGAGGTGAAGCTTTTGGGGAAGCTTTCAAGGTTTAGGGAGGTTGAAGATGGACGTCGTGTGGAGTCTCACCACATTCTGATAGCTACTTAGAGATACTACATGCTAGCAACTACTGAAATAATACCAGCTATACCAGGCTTATCAGTATAGTACTAAAGCATAGTAGCAACTACTAAAGTACTTACAACTACGGTGCCCTCTAATCAGTATAGTAGCAACTGCTGGAGTTTATAGTACTAAAGTACTTACAACTACTAGAGTCATACTACTAGCAAAATATTTAAAGATGCTAACAATTACTTAAAGACATTAAGAAATACTTAAAAATACTAGCAGCTACGATTGGAGTGCGGGCAAATACTTAAAGGTACTGACAACTACTTAAAGATACTGACAAATACTAAAAGGTACTGGCAACTACTGAAGAAATAATATTGGCAAGTACTTAAAGCTACTTAAAAATACTGATTAACACTAACAACTACTGAAAAGATACTAGCAGTGAACCTAATTAAATCAGTACATCCGTATTAAATTTTCTATTGGATTAAACTAACTAATATCGATGACCCCACAATTATTCATACATCAAATATATGTCGTAGAACAATGATAATATGTATAGTACTGAGTGCTAATTTAACAGCAACTAATATAGATTGGACATTTGGGCTTGGGGCCGGATCGAGTAAGGGATTAATGAGCTAGGTACAACATGCATTGGGTACCAGGGGACCACAAGAAGGCTGCCAGGGACCACGAGAAGGCACACAGCCAGCAGACCATCCATGCCGCTGTTGCTGCTGCCTGCTATTGCCATTGCGCCTGGCCCCACCATCAACACACGCACGCTGTGTCTCTTGTCCAGTAGGGCGACGTTACTCGTGCGGAGCCTGGACAGCGCGCGCGGACGCGCGGGCGAAGCGGGAAACGGTTGGGTCGGAGCAAGCGCGGGCGCTAGGAGGGCTGGCTGGTTCAGTCGGTGCGGGGCGGGTTGGACAGGTGGTTTGCTGCGGGGCTTGGGTGGCTCATGGTGCAGAATAACTATTCTACACCTAGGTGTAGAATAGCATATATATATATATATATATATATATATATATATATATATATATATATATATATATATATATATATATATATATATATATATATATATATATATATATATATATATATATATATATATATATATATATATATTTATCCAAGTGCTGGACGTACTTTTTCTACTCACAAGCACTGAATCTTAATTGTACGTGGCCTCATGTCAGTCTATTCAAATTACATTAGATTTTTGTTGGCTTAATCTACGTTCTAGTACTGACGTCTTCATGTGCTATACTTGTGAATTTTATAATTTAAAATATTAAATTGATTAATGTTTATGCAAACACGTTTTTAAATAAAAGCAAAATAGGATAATATTGATCTTTTGTAAGTAACTGTTAACTTGATTAATGTCAGATTAAATATGGCTTTGTTTAGGCTAAACATGGTCATATAAAACTCATTTAGATGCTCTCACGTGTTTCTTTTCTTTTGCAAAGATAAAGTTTAATTTGTTTAACAAATTATGTGATAATATTTATAAGATAAAATATGATTAACCTCAACTCGGTTTTATATTAAAATATAATTTTTTTTAATCTGAATTAATGTCATACATATGGTTTTTCTTAATTAAAATACATCCAGCTTGTAGTTGTCTCTTTTCTTTTATAATATAAAACTCCCGATAGTCGTTTCTTTTTAACGATAGTTCTGTTATCGGTGTTTCTTGTGATCTCGTGACCTATAATTAGCTCTCTTTTAGTACGATGTTTTGTCTTGAGTGGTATACTGTTCTTAGTTGCTTTTATCTATTGCTACGAGTAGAATGAGAACCGCTTATGAGCACCGAAGATCAGAAGGTGATGACCAGAAGCAAAGTATGAGGAAAATATTAGCAAGAGTAAAAGACAAGTATAGCATGGGATTATCCTTATTTCCTATCAACTTTAATTCATTAATTCATCCTGCATGTGTCTTTTTGGTTAAGGATGCCTTAGAATTGATCTTGTACCTTGATTCCTATGGTTATGGCTTTGGGTAGCTTTTGCTAGAGCTCACATAAACAATGATCTTGTAATTTGACTAATGGAATATGCAATAAAAGTAAAAGATGACATTTTAGCGTTATGTTTAAAGAGGGCTAGAGCAAGATGCTAGCTTTTGGTACTCTAGTTTCTCTTCCTAAGGACTTATCTGTAAGTGATCATCCGGGACTTACAGTATAACTGTGAGGGCTACATGGCTCTGACTTTAGTCATATAGAAGGACCTTTTCTAGCTTTTTAGTGGTTACCTTTACGGCGTAAGAATGGCTTGCCACAATGAGTGTAGGACAACCTCTAGTCTTATGAGTATAGCCCGGATGGAATTGTGCCATTTGAAAAGGGGTTCTTACATCTGCTTGCCGAGTGAATCTAATGGCCCTAACTTGTTAGACGAACCTTTGAAAGGCTTCATAGTGAAACCTGTCTGCCCATTGGGGCCTTGCAAACCTCGGGCTTTTGGGGATCACGACTCATAGTGAAAGTGTACAACCTCTGCAGAGTGTAAAACTAGTATATTAGTCATGCTCACGGACACGAGCGGCCTTGAGAATTCTTATAGAATAGATGATCACTATTGAACTGTATTATGCTTATGTTTTTGCTATTCATGATTCACTTTACATGATCATATGTTTACTATGGGTTTAAGACAACTTGTTGCTACTCATATGCTAAAACTTTGCCAACTAAAAGCTACATGTAGTTAAACCCGAGTCTTGCCTTTTGAGCCTCATGAACCCCATGTTATTCTTGTTGAGTACGATATGTACTTATGCTTGCTTTACTTTTCTATACTTTGGATAAAAATTCCGGATAGGTATCAGACTGCTAGAGTTTGGAGGAGTTTAGGCTTGTGATCAACCAGTCAGTTTGTCCTTGTGGAGTGGAGATTTTATTTGAAGATCAGAGTTGTCTATCCGCTGTTTGTGCCTAAGGTTATCTTCTTTATACTAAATACGTTATATTTAAGCATTGTCTTTTGATATTATCCCTTATTTGTAGCCATATGTGAGATTTGACTTTCTGGGCTCACATATGGTGTGTATCTGGTTTTGTTCTTAAAACTGGGTGCTACAGATCTATGGTAAAACTTGGTAAGCAATGAGACATCACTTAAGTGTAAACACCGATTGCATACAGACATGGGTTCCCCAAAATTTCAGCAAGCTAGCATAAGAATAAATTACATAAATTCAAATCTATACATTACCACTTGTACCAAGTAAACATGCACAAGTGGCACCCATGTGATTAAAGCTGCATGGACAATGTTCCATAAGTTGTTGCCAACGTATTCACTTCCTGTACATGGTACTAGCAGCATATATATACAAAAGCTAAACAAGATTTGCATCTACAGGTACGGAGAGATACACATATATATAAGCAGGTAATATTCACAAATGTAAATACAACAGCATACGCAAGATCAGCCTTGCTAAATAGTGTGAATAGACAGCAAGCATGAACATATTGTATGAAAGATAAAGCAAGAAATGAGCTATGCGTCAAATAAGACAAGACATTTATATATGAAATTAAGTATGTCAACACGTACCATAAGAGCAGCAAAACAGGAATATATAGGAATTAAATCATAGCAAGAGCTCATATACTAAATCAAGGCAAAGATAACTACAAGTGCTTGCTGAAATTCTAGATTACTAACACCCATATGCAATCCCAAGTCACGCAACATGAATCTGAAATTTTATAAAACATAGGGCTATAAAAATTTCCTAGTAAGTTCTCGTTCTCACTCGATTCGACCCTAATCTTAGTTCTCATTCGACCCATTCCTAAGGCATATGTGGTCACTTTAAGCCGGCCACGGAGAAATTCCGTGTTGGCGCCAAGCCAAGGTCCTTAAGTTTAAACCACTATCTACCCTTGTCACACTTTATGGGCAAAAGAAGGAGATGACCTTAGAGAGAAGTGGACCAAGAGGGAGTTGAGATGCAAGACGAGCATCAGAGTATGGAGCAGATAAGTCACCAAATTAGAAAGGTTATGGGTTGGGGTATGTTTTCTATACGAACCCATTTCCAGTGATAGACAAGATGAGCTAAAGAGTAGCTTAACAAAATTAATTAAGCACAAGGGGAGAGTGAAACTAGTACCTAAATTATAACTCCAATAAGATTTTAGGTGAAATAGTTCATATTTTAGTTGCCCACCCAACTAGCTAACTACCTTGGACCTCATATTTTAGTTAAGTTTCCGATGCTCATGTATTCCCATGCTAAGTTGTTCCTTGACCGCGTGGCTAAAGTGTATGATAGACAACCATATGCTCCGGTACTTGTTGTGAGGACCCACCACGTTAATTTACCTAAATCGAGTGTCATTCACTTGACCAGCTCAATTTAAGCAAACCAACATTGGTGTCTCCTCTGGAGATGCAACACATCTCCACTACCAGGACCCCAGTTGAGTATCATACCATGATAGCCTCCACAGATTAAGATCGCATCTCATCATCGGAGCACATAAATAAGCGGAAGACATATATTATAAGTCTTGATGAATATTATGAATTAGTTATACAACATTGGACTGAATGTAGTGTGAACCCAACAACCATCTTACCGAATAAACATACACTAAGATATACACTCTTTCTAGTAACGAGTAGTCACCTTGCCCATGGGCGTCACTACCATAGTTTGGATGGCTCCTGCCATTCACCCACTTTGCCACCAACGACGGGGTGAGATGGCCGCCAATGCCCTTTACCTGCAAAACAACTTAACGGCAGCACCTTGAGTTCACTGTGTACTCGCAGGACTTAATTTCAACATAAATATTTGGTGGATGCAAAGGGAAATAATAGGTGTTTGTATATTTGCATAAAAGTGCATAAAGTTCAGTAAAAGAAATGACGTGTAATAATGAGTAACATAATTAAGTGATCAATATCGTAATGCGTCCCATAAACTAGTCTCATTTCCAGCACTACAATGGGTATAGAAGAAAGAACAACCAGTTCCGTCCCGAAGGACTTCAGGCTTTCAAGACTCTACAGAGGTGTACAACTGTGCCCACACAGAAATATAGGACTAACCACCATATTTCGGATCCTGGAATAAGGGTTGCCCATGATTCCCAACCTTTCCCTAATCCAGCCCGAGTGTCCATGGAAGGTTCGACTGGTTCTCGGGTCGGGCTTCTACCATCTTCCTAGTTTCTCGGGTCAGGCTTCCACCATCTTCCCAGTGCCACCCTCTTGCCAGTTCAATGGACAAACCGGTCGCAAGTAGTTACTCGGCTTACCACCCCCATTTGTGATATGTGGTCTGTACGGGTGGTTACTCGGACTCACTATCCCAATGCACGGTCCATCCCACACTCACAGTGGCCTACCCCTCGCTTGAGCAAGATTAGCCAAATTGATCATCAAGTTCATATATCAAGATTAGGTTGAGTCCTTAATCAAGATTAGGGAAGATACACAGGTTATAACCCTTATTCATTTTAATAGTTAATTAACCCGGTGTAGCATCTTACACGCACAAGCATGAGTTCCCTTCTCATACTTGACTTCTACTGTACTAAGCAAGTAAGCAACTAAACATTACCAAACCCATTGATTAAAGAAGGCTCTAAGCAATTAGTGAGTAGTTCTAACTTAGCGAAGCATCATTAAGTTATTACTCATATTCAAATGAAATGCATACTCATAAGGAGACAAGTAGTAAGTATCCAAAATAGGGTTCATAGTAGTGGGGTGCCTGCCTGTTGGATGAGCAAGGTTCCCATAGCTTGGAAGACCACTGGACGTCTCTCCGATATCGCGTGCCTATACGTATGTCCATGTATGAGATACTTATGTATGCATTACATATATGAAATATGCAGGAGAGATGAGAGGAGCTAAATGGTTCAACCCCTATGAGTGCATGGTGCAACAAATAAACATGATGCTTGATGAGTACAATGCATAAAGTAAATGTCACGAGATGTCATGCAATGATATTACTTGACTAGCAATTGATGACATGTAATAAGTGTTGGAGTGCAACACTATTGGGTTGTCGGTTTGAGTCATCGGATAATCCGGTGCAACTGTCGGACAGTCCGCTAACCTAGGGACTTAGTGAAAACTATGGTGGTCCAACCTCATGGACTCTCCGTCATGGATGACGGACTCTCCGGTACCAAGTGTGTGCTCTCGGGAAACCTTACTGTTCTCTATTATAATTCATCGGACACTCCGCCAAACTTGTCGGACTCTCCAGTGAATTATAACATGTTCAGATTAAGTGCAGACAAACAACATCAGTAGTTGACGGACCCTCTGCCAGATGCAGCAGACCATCCGTCAGCTGACTAACAGTGCACAACTTAGCAACTCGAAATCCAAACTTTAACCCTAAGTGCTTGCATGTGTGTGATATCATGCTATCGTGTCCCTAAAGTGCTTAGGAATCAATTTAACCATGGGCTTGTGCTCATTGTGCAAAAAGGTAACATATCTCTAGTGTTGAATAAACATGTGAGACACAAAGGACATGTTTAAGTAAATAAATACAATGAGATGGTGCATCCAAACACATTTCATAAGCAACACATGCTTAAAAGAAGCTAACAAAACAAGTTTCATGACTTTTGGAGTTCAATTGCGTCTTCCATGAATTTTATAAGTTTAGGCTGTGCGGCTGTGTAGACTTTATCAAACCCTCAGCCAACTAACGGAACCTTCTGATAAAACCCTCTGTCAATTGACAGAACCTTCCGTCAAATCAAGGCTGCTCTTGGGTTTGTCTATATTTCAATGGATACTCCGCCAAAACGACAGACCATCCGTCAAAATAACGAACAACAACTGTGCAAAGATGTAGAGATCGATTCCCGGGGCATTCGGGCTCCAAATCGAGTGCGATTGTTTCTATGACTTACTAGTGATGTGAGAAAGTTTCTACAATTGATAGATGTGCCATGCATGCAGTGTGTAAAGCTCGACCCCATCCATGGTTATGGTGGCCATGGATGAGAGGTGAAGCTTTTGGGGAAGCTTGCTATGGTTAGAGAGGTTGAAGTTGAACGCTGTGGGGAGTCTCACCGTGCCTTGGGAACCTCCAACTGCAGCAGCTCGGCCGGAGATGCTCCATGGAGAGAGATCGAGCTTGGGGAGCCTCCATGCTTGAGGAAGAAGATGGAGTCTTGGGGTTCTTCTCCTCCAACTCCGGCGAGGTTGTGGGCGCCGTGATGATGCAGCACGTTGCTGGTGTGGTCCTCCGGACAGGGGTGGTGCCATTCTCCTCCTCCTCTTCTCCTCCTCTTGCTTCCTTCTTTCTTCCTCTCCTTCTTTCTTTCTTCTATGTTCTTGTTTTGCTGGTGGTGAGAATGGGGGAGAGGGAGAGAACGTGAGAGTGAATGGGGAGAGGGAGAGGGGGCTGCTGGTGGTAATGTGTGTGATGGAGTGCTGACGAGTGGGTCCAGAGGTGGTGAGAAGTGGACAACACATCGTCTGCATGGGACAGCTGTCGACCGAATTGGATGGACAGTCCGCCAGGGTGACGGACGATCCGGTGGTGTGCCTGACAGAGGCTAATTGTGCAAGGGTTTCGACGAACACTCCGCCGTGACGGCGGACACTCCGTCAGTGCGCGGGTTGGCCAAAATTACTCTAAGTATGTGAGATGTCCTGACGGACGGTCCGGTGGTGATGACGGACTATCCGCCAAAACAAGCAGTGCTCGGTTTTGGTTGGTCTAGGCACTAGTCAATTTCTAATTTGAATTAAAATGCACATGATGCTCAACAAGTCCACAAGTAACATGCAAGATTTTTGATTATTGGAATTTTTAGCTGCACTATATGCTCGAGATGCTTGTGAACAATTGTAACGATTTTGGGTCGTTACACAAACTATATGATCC
This sequence comes from Saccharum hybrid cultivar R570, assembly GCA_038087645.1. Classification (NCBI taxonomy): domain Eukaryota; kingdom Viridiplantae; phylum Streptophyta; class Magnoliopsida; order Poales; family Poaceae; genus Saccharum; species Saccharum hybrid cultivar. Next base: position 25,629,155 of record JAQSUU010000066.1, on the reverse strand, counting down.
CAATTCATAATCTAAATTATAACAATCCAAAGCAATCCAAACGAGACTTGAGTCGTTAAGATATCTACTACTCCCTCGGTTCTAAATTATAATTCACTTTGACTTTATCCTAAGTGTGCAGCTTTAATTTTGAATCAAGTTTATAGAAAAATCCACTAATATCTACAACATCTTTTGGTTTCATTAAGTTCCCTATGAAATTGTGCCTTTATTTGAACTTGTAGATGTTCCTATATTTTTACTAACTAGGATCATGCCCGTGCGTTGCTACGGGAAAAAAATAGATCTTGATATTTTAAGTCCGAGCGGACACATCAGAGCCCTAGGCCTTCTCCACAGCCCCCACCGTGCCGCACCCCCACCTACACCTAAGAGACATGTTCTTTAATTATGACATCACAAAACTGTTATACATGGGTTAAACAATAGCAATGACACATTTTGATTGAAACAGGCTCGTTATTAAGAGCTAAATTGTACAAAATATCTAACTGGAATAACTATCCTAGATGCTTCATGGGATAATAGAGCCACAAGTAAATTTTGTTTTTAAAAAAACCCTCTAAAATCTTTCCCTCACTCTCCCTCCATTGGAAAATTGATGGATAAAAATGGAAGCATTTAGCTAGTATTATTAATTTGAGATAAGTAGAGAGGTGATAGTACCCTTTCTAAAAAACCATGACTCAATTAATTTGATCAGCAACTTCTTCTCAATTCAAAAGACAAAAATCATTGATGACAGTTCCAAACTTTATACAGTTTCTGCTAAGATGATAGCGCAGAACAACAAATTGTTAATTTGTTATTCCTTACTAACAAGCTAAAGTTATCAGTTGAGAACTACTAACAAAGCAAAGGCATAATGAAGCAAGTCGAAGGATACGAGATCGTCGCAGTACCACATCAGCTATGACAATATCAATCTCTTTGGCAAAATTTTCTCTCCTCTTCTTGTACTCACTGTGATCTGAACAAAAAGAGTGGAGTCAAATTAGGACTATGCACGCAATTAATCATTGCAGAATAATACACAGAATTAAGCATTGGCCATGACAGGATGGAAAGGTGTATATAAATACAACAGCTCAAGTAATAGAGTTACAGTCACTAAGTCCAAATAGGACAAGTAGACAACACCCTCCATAACCAAGGAGGCATGCTTGTTAATTATCATGATATTATACAGCTATACAAATATAATGACTTTGTGAGCAACACTTACCTATATCTTGTTGTCCCTTGTACACCCTCTCACCCTGACCAAAGTGGCTCCGTCGATGTTCCTGATCATCTGTTGTTGCCAGGGAACCCTTTCGCACCTCCTCATCTTGGTGAGGCTGTACCAATTGAATGTGACAGCAGTTGTTTAAGAGGACATATTTGGTTCTATAAAATAGAGTAGTTCAGTGGCGGAAGAAATTTAGACTCACAGTAATGCATATAACATTAATAGAACACATACAAAAAGCTTCAAAAAAATGTTGTACAACAGGAAGTCATCGGATAAGACAGAGACATTTTGTAGATACATCATCCATGTATACATTCAGATAGTGGGCAAGTAGGAAGAAAAAAAGTAATGAAACTCTATAACATTAATCTTTATAATAGCATGATGATAATCAGTTAATTGCAAAACGGTACCTCTCACATTCTTGCAATCTCTTGGAAACCTTCTCCACATCTGCAGCTTGACGCAAGAATTTTATTCAAATTTCAGATCAAATTATTTGAAACTTTGAAGCTGAAAACAAGAAGAAATATTTCAAACTTTTAATTGTTACAGTAAAAAGAGACTACACAGATGTTGCAGTAAGCCAGCACAAAGAACCGGTGACAAATTTATAGTACGGAGGGAGTAGATAGTTATATTGTCTCAAAAACAAAATTTAGACATCCAAACTATAATGTTGAGCCACATCATGCCATCGATTGTGGTGTTGTGCCCAGTTGTAATATGCATGATTTAAGTTGTCCCAGGAAATAGATATTATCTATTTCTCAACCAAATTCAAAGTTGCATAGTGAACAAGGAGCATTAAAGCCCGCCAGGAAACTGGACTTCATTCCTGATGACGACCTAGTGGTCTGTCCATGCATAACGACCACCGGCTAGCCTTGCAACGACAAAGGGTCGATCACCACCATAATCTTGTGCATCGTGGTCACCTGAACCGCCCAAAACACCATGTCCCTAAGCATCGTCGTGGTGCTCATCTAGAAGCAAATTGCCTAAAACCATCAGGCCGAAGAAGATGACAGATCAAACATGTAATAAATGGATCAGTGACTCAGACAGTTGATAGACTGGAATCGTAATTGAGATGGGAGAAGTTCTACAGACCATCAATGTCCATTGTGCCTAGTGTGCATTTATATGAGCAAAATGCAAATTTGAATATGTCAATGCGGTGAACATGTGCAAGGCTGCAACGTGGGCTTGCAGTTCGCTCTGGTGTGCATTTCATCGAGCAGCTTGAGGACGTCTAGCAACCTACCATTGTTGCAGTAAGCACCGATCCTAGGGCATCAGGCACGAAGCCCCGTATCACGACTTCATGGTAGAAGAGCTGAAGAGGTCCAGCATCTGTGCATGTCCGGCGTCCATGAACTCGAGCAGCAGTATGTTGAACATGCCCGTATCAGGCGGGTCTGCACCGCAATAGTGGTGGACGTGGGCGCCGGCCTTGGTGACGCGGACGTGGGCGCAGAAAGGCGGGGAGCGACAGAGTCGAAGGACGCGCCAATGGTGTCAAAGGACGCTCCTCCCGCCATTCATACTCCATTACCAAGTGCCAACACGTCACTTCAATCGGGGCAGCAGACGTGCGCGGTCATCATCGATGATGAGGACATGACAATGGACCAGGAACAAGATCAAAACACGATGAACACGATAACACGCGAGGGACGACCGTTCAATAAAGCAAACTGAAATTAAAAATATTGCAATGGCACAATAGGTGATAGGACTGAGGGAAAATAATGATGAACACAAATATTTTTGTGGGGCTAATTTCTGGATTTATAGGATGAATGCAAAATCAACTAAATTAGGGTAGATGCGAAGCTGACGGTATACCTGAAGCTCTGAATACCACTTGATGGGGACGTGATTCCCGATCTTCCGTCAGGTTCAAGAAAACTATCGATTTGGTCGGAAGCGACACACCGATCCGGCTTCAGATCACAAAGACCCGAACCCTGCAACCTTAGCACCACGTCTCCTCTGGTTATCAACCGTGTCACAATCCGGTTGACCTCGCCACGAAGGCTAATCCCTGCTGCGAATCGAAGAACACAAGCAAGAACAAGATAAAATGCAACTCAATTGAAGTGACAATTGCAGATGAATGATTAAGCACTCGAAGTTGGGGTCTCGCAAACCGAAAGACGGCGACTGTCAATGGACAGAATAATCTAAGCAAAACCCAAACCCTAACATAGGTGATGGCTACTGATTATAAAGCCTAAGAGACGTCCAAGAACCCCTACTCACGTCGCTAAGGAGTCTCGACATATTACAAGGCCCAAACGGCCCAAAAGACGGCGACATAACGCCCTGACAGATTCTGGACGTCAACTTGTTTCGATGATTCCCGTTGACTCTGATGGAATTTGGGTCTCAAACCAAAGCCATTGGTTAGCTTATGAAATTATCTTTCCATCCATATATGGATCATCGAAAACGGAGTCCAGATGCATCCTGGGCGTCCGTTTTATTGCAGATTGATCCAGAAGGCCGAAGCAGACTCGAACTCGAATCGGACTAGGCCTCCGGCTTGGCTTGGACGTCCTTGCTGGCCTCCTAAGGTGGTGGCCAAGGAGGAGGACGTACTTGGGCATCTCTTAGGTGTTCTCCATCTTCTTGGGGCATGCTCTAACTTGGGTCTGGGTCCCAAGTGTGAATAACAAGCATGCGACGACGCCGTAGCACCCGACAGAAATAGCGGCAGAATGTCTCAATAATTTGGAGACCTTGCCAATGTGATATTGAGGTGGGACCAGATCTATTTGAAAGCTTATCAAATAATCTTTCCATCAAGTGCTCATTGACCTCGATCGCACTCCAGATGGATGAGTTATGGCCTTCCCAATGGAGCACTATCGGGCTGCCGACGAACCGAAAGTTCAACTTTGATGGACTTGCACTTTGAGACATATTTGTAGCTACATTCAAATAATGACATGTACATGTGGAACCAAATGAATTGTATCTAAAATTACTATATAAATGTAGGAACAAGCGCACCTTATAATCAATGGTCGTATCCGTTGGTGTCATGTCCTCATCAATCGAGATGGCTCGTCCAGTCGTCTGTCTCGCCGAAGACCCTCGTGGCGGCGGTGAAGGGCTCCGGCGGCACATCCCAGAGATGGCATGGTGCTGGTGGATGGCGAGTGCATCAAGGTCGTCCGGCTGCCCCGAGCCGCAACGCAGGTGGTGCGGAGACGTCTGCCCTGGTGCGGTATGGGAGATAGGTCGGGGCAAGCACGGCGGTGCTGGCAGCACCAACGGTGGCGCATGCGCGGACGCGAGGGCGGGTGCGAGGGATCTGGTGATGGCGACACGAGGGCTGTGGGATCTGCTTCCTTTTTCACCAGGCGGCGCATGATGGGAGTGCGAGTGGAGAATGCTCCTTCCTTTTTACAGAGCGTTAATTGGGGGAAGGGAGCCGGGAGGCGCGGGACCGGGGAGACCGTGGAAGTTGCTGGGGGACGGGGGAGCGAGTGAGCGGTTTCGCTTCACCTGGGGGACGATTTCTCTACAAATGTTTTAGTTGTAGAGAAAACTTAGTGAAAATTATAGAAATTTGACTAGAAATAAAGCTAAAGTAAACTAAAATTAGGAGTAGAGTGAGTAGCATTTAACCGGAATTTCAATATATATTTTTTAGAAAATAATTCCGCTATTCAACTTATATAGTATAGAGAAGATCATAAGGACATCACAACAAACGTCTTCCTGCTCTCCAGGAGGAAGAAAAGAACGGTTTTAGATGTTTTGCCACAGAACAACCGGTTGGTTCCATGAAGTATAGGAGTATATACATCACAACAAACGTCTTCCTCCTTCTATAGTTCTATTCTATGTATTGTAAGGCTAAGGACGAGGCTGCACGTTGCTGGGTGATGCGGGGCGAAGCGATTTAGCGAGTTCCCGCTGACAAAGGCTTGCTCTATTCTCTTCAGCTTTTCTATCTGCAACTCTTTCTTCTTTATGAAAAGAAATTCGACATGTTCTCATGCTGTTTCGTTCAAAAAAAACTATCTGTTCAATATAAAATACGTGGATGAGTGTTCTTTGTTTTCATCTAGCCGAGATTTCTATCTGTTATAAAAAAATTTCACCAGCAAATATGGCATGTCCAAGAAAAAATACAATTTTAAAATAACTTAAGGTCAAACAATCTAATAAGTATCATTATATTTTCCCAAACATTATTCAGCGTGCGTGCGTCCGTCGCCCTGCCGACGCACGCTTTCTATTTCTAGCTCCGTTTTCTTTTACATCCGCAAGCAGTACGTATGCACTTTTTGTTTTTTTGGGTCTGCTTTCTTTTTCAGTGTGACTGAGCGTGGAGGGTGAACGCGCGGGAGGGGAGGGAGGCGCACGCATGTGTCAGATCTGTGTCAGATCCTGCTTATGCGAAATATGCAAATGGTACACAAAACTTAAAAATATGATAACTTTCTTGTCAAGCATCTATTTTTAATTCCGTTTGCACCGTTACGTTCATTATGACGAGATCTACAAAAGTAGATCCATGTTGGATAGGTTTCGAAATAATTTTCGTGACGATAAAGTTTAGAGCCTGGGAGTATAAAGTTTTAAATGTTGTAGTACAAATTTCCAAAACTTAGAGTGCAAAGTTTCGAATTACAAAGTTCCATTTTTTAGGTGTACAAAGTTTGAAATGAGCTAGTATAAAGTTCCTAAATTTAGGTGTAGAGTTTTAAAGTCTCAAATTTTTGAAGCTTGCAGTACAAAGTTTCAATATACTAGTATAAAGTTTCTGAATTTGAAATTACAAAGTTTTAAATCTTAAAGGAAAAAAGTTTTGAATGTGCTAATTCCTGAATTTAAAAGGTAAAGTTTAAAGCTACGAAGTTTTAAAGTTTGAAATACAAAGCTATAAATGTGCTAGCATAAACTTCATGAATTTTAAAAATAAAATTTAAAATTATAAAGTTTAAATCTTAAAGTAGAAATTTTTAAATGTGCTAGTACAAAGTGCATGATTTTAGAAGTGCAAAGTCTGGAAATGTGCTTCTTGAAGCTTCTGAGTGTACGGTTTTGAATCTAGCAGTATAAAGTTTATAATATGATAATTCAAAGTTTTGAATCTAACAGTACAAAGTTTGTAATGTCATAGTTCAAAGTTTATAAATTTTGAGTATAAAGTTTTGAATCTAGTAGTACAAAATTTATAATGTGATAGTTCAAAGTTTTGAACCTAACAAAGTTTGTAATGTCATAGTTCAAAATTTTATAAATTTTGAGTGTAAAGTTTTGAATATAATAGTACAAATTTTATAATGTGATAGTTCAAAGTTTTGAATCTTAAAGTGAAAAGTTTTAAATATGCTAGTATAATGTTCTTGAATTTAAAATTAAAGTTTGAAATTATAAAGTTTCAAATCTTGAAATACAAAGTTTTAAATGTGCTAATATAAAATTCCTAAATTTTAAATTACAAAGTTTTGAATCTTAAAGTAAAAAGTTAAAACGTGCTAGTATAAAGTTCCTAAATTTAAAGTGTAAAGTTTGAAATTACAAGTTTTTAAGTTTGAAATACAAAGCTTTAAATAAGCTAGTATAAAGTTCCTGAATCTTAAAATAAAATTTAAATTACAGAGTTCTAAATCTTAAAATAGAAAGTTTTAAATGTGCTAGTATAAAGTTCCTGAATTTAAAATTTAAGTTTGAAATTATAAAGTTTTAAAGCTGAATACAAAATTTTAAATATGCTAGTATAAAGTTTCTAAATCTTAAAAATATAATTTGAAATTACAAAGTTTTAATTTTTAATGTAGAAAGTTTTAAATGTGCTAGTATAAAATTCCCGAATTTAAAATTTAAGTTTGAAATTATAAAATTTTAAAGCTTAAAATACAAAGTTTTAAATATTCTAATATAAAGTTCATGAATTTAAAATCGAATAAGCTCGTAGAAAATTTTATAGATCATAAGATAATATTAACTTTGTATATACCTGTTTTGCATCCATATAGATGTGAAACCATCCCCGCCCGTTTTATCTCCCACGTACCCGCTATCTCAAAGAGAAATAAAAAGCTCGAAGAATTCAAATACTGTACCTTGAATCTAGACAAGAGAAATATAAAATGATAATTGAGCCAATTTAACACGTATGGAAACTAGACATGAGAAGGAAGAAAGAAAACTAGGCTGAAATTAGACACAAGAAGAAAGAAAGAAAAATGCTTCACGACCCACACACACTCGCCTGCCTTCCGCTCGTTGGGAAACCACGACGTCACGGGGCGCGCTGCTTTCTCTTCCGATGCGCGTGCGTTGGGAACGCTGCTAGCGCATGCACGCTGACCAATAATCCCGTTATATTTTGGATAGGACTAACGTGCGTTGGCCAGCCGCACGCCGGCGGCTCCGCACAGCCCGTGCGCACGCTTGCTTCTTCTTCCTCCCACCCGCACACTTGCTTCTTCTTCCTCCCACCCGCACACTTGCTTCTTCTTCCTCCCGTGGTCCCACCACCTTGCCACAACGGTCTGACTGCCCAACCGCCGTGGCCATGCTCGCTGGCCAGCATCGCCGTGACGCCCCTGCCCCGAGCTGATCCGGTTACCTCCACAGCCGCCAAGGCCCCTAAACCGCTTAGCCGCCGTCTCGATCGCCTGGCCGACCTTCCTCCCTAAGACCCTTTCTTCTTCTAAGCCCACCGGAGTTGGGAAAGAAGGAGGTGGGAAGCGGTGGAGGCGTGGATGCGGGCGCGAGCGCGGCCGCCTGGGAGGAGACTGCCATGAATTTGAGAGAGAGAGGTGGAAGATGGGCACGGCGTGGAGAGAACAGAGTGGCCGTGCGGATGAAAAAAAAACAGTGGGCCGTAATTAAGTCATTACCTTATATTTTTATGAAATATATTTTCATAATATATATCTATTTAGAGTTACACATACTCGTACTGATATTATTCTTTATACAAACTTGCTGAACCTTAATATTCTGACTTTGACTGAACCTATAATATAATTACCTTTTTTTTTTTCCGACAGAGGCACTAGTATAGTAATTAATTTGCCAATATACAGACACAGATAAGCTACCATACACGACACAGTCCAAGTGTCCAACCAATGAAGCAAGCGCGTAAACAGGGCCTCCTCGCCTGCACTGCAGCCTAGTCTGTTGCTCTGGGGACGAGGCGCGCCTGGAGCGGTTTGGCCATGACGACGGTGAACTCGGCCTTCTCGCCCTCCACGTCCACCTCCTCCCCCTCCACCTGCCGCCAGTCGAACTCGCGCACCAGGTTGGCCACGAAGAACTCGAGGTGCAGCGTCGCGACGTTGAGGCCCGGGCAGATCCTCCGCCCAGCCCCGAACGGCATCATCCTGATCTCCCTAGTGCCCGTAATGTCCACGCCCTCGCCGTCACCGCCCGGCAGGAACCGCTCCGGCGCGAACTCCGTCGGCCGCTCCCACGCACGCTCGTCCATGCCCATGTCCACCACCAAGAAGTTCACCGTCGTGCCCTTGGGGATCACGTACCCGCCCACCTCGATGTCCTCGGCCGGCGCGTGCGGCAGCACCATGTGCCCCGGCGGGTGCCGCCGGAGGCCTTCCAGAACCACCGCCTTCAGGTACGGCATCCTCTGCACGTCCTCCTCGGAGATGTGATCCGAGCCGCCGCTGGTGGCCACGGTGGCTTTGATCTCGTCGTGGAGCTTGTCCTGGATAACCGGGTTCTTGACCAGCTCCGCCATGATCCACTGCAGCGCCGTGGACGTCGTGTCCGTGCCGCCGTTGAGGAACTCGGAGCACAGCGCGATCATCTCGTCGTCCGTCAGCTCGCGGCCGCCGTCGTCGTTGACCCGGATGTCAAGCAGCGTGTCAACGTACGAGTGCGGCAGCGTTGTTTGTGTTCCGGGCTCGGCGGCTCCCAGCAGGTTATTCTTGCGCTCCCTACGCGCGTCGATCAGCGGCATGTACGTGTCCTTGAGCTGTTGGCGCATCGCGATCATGGCCTGCAGGCGACCGCGGAAGAGTCGCCTCGTGACAGCGGGCAGGAAGGCGAAGACCCTCATCTTGGTTGACGAATATAGCAGCAGGTCACGCTGCGCTGCGGCGATGTCGCGCACGGCGCGCTCGTCGAGCTGCTCGCCGAAGCACATGGCCACGAGGAGGCGGAACATGGCGTACTGGAACGTTTGCACTATGGTGCCGTCCCCTTCCTGCCGGTGGCATAGCTTGTCGGTGAGCTCGGCGAGCACCGCCGCCCGAGCCGGCGCAAACAACCGGAGCCGCGCCGGGTTCGCGACCTCGGCCACGAAGTTGCGCCGGAACATCCGCCACAGCGGGCCGTAGCTTGAGGTGGAGATGGTGGAGGCGTTCAGTCCCAGGAGGTCCCGGGACGCGGACGCCGGGCGGTCGGCCAGAGCGGCGCCGCGCTCGACGAGCGCCAGGTGCGCGAGGTGGCGGTCGGAGACGGTGACCTCGAGTTGGGAGCCCATGCGGAGCGTGAGCAGCGGGCCATGGAGCGCGTGGAAACGGCGGATGGCACTCAGGATCTCGATCCCATGGAGCCTCACCCAGAACAAGTTCCCGAGCACCGGCACGGCGGCTGGCCCCGGGGGCAGGCGGCGGCTGGCCTTGCCACCGTTCTTGGCGTGGTAGAGCAGCAGGAAGGAGAGAGGAAGGAGGAGAGCAGCGAGGAGAGGCCAGGCGAGCTCCATTTGTTTTAGTGTCGATGACGCTGTGATTTTATTTTAGAGATCATATCTGATGGTGAGGTTTTATAGAGAAGAGAGAAATGACGACTATTCTGCTTACTCCATTCGATAGAGAAGGGATAATCTCGGAGATTATTCTTTGCCTCTTTGATGTGACTTTTCACGCGTACAGCTAGCTGTAGATTAGTACTTATGGGTCTCATTGGGCACTGCTCTGCTCCAATCTAACACGACGACTTCATAAACTTTATTCTAAGAAAAAAAAGTTAAAGTTGGAGGCCAACTTCATGTTTCTATGAAGTTTTCAAGGGGTACTAGAAAATAAAACTGAAGTAGTAGTGTTCATCCATGTTCATCATTGCTCAACATCATAGAAACCTAGCGTTGATAAACAATAACCATCGTCAGTGTTTAGGTATTTTATTTTGAAACCCTCAACAGGGGAGACCCCTACCTATAGTATCCTATATCCTATATATCCTATATATATATACTACTAAAAAGGCCTACGGTAAATCGTCAGACCAGCATTTAACCTCGCCTCTCCCGTGAATGATCGCGCCTGCTTCACCTCGCCTCACCCACGATAGGTGGGCCCGGCGATCCTATCACCGCTAATCCCCCGTCCCGACACTAACCCCCGGCCACCCCGCTAATCTATCGCGTGCGCCCGCCCCCGCGCTCGCGTCCGCGGAACCGCCGCCCTCGCGCACGATGCCCACTCGTCTAGCTCGCCCCCGCGGCTCCTTCTTCGGGTCCGCACAACCGCAGCTGCTTCGCTCGATCCGAATCCATTGTTCCTTGCGGAAGCGGCAGCGAGGGCGCGGTAGTGGTGCCGGCATCCCGAGAAGGAGGCGGCCGTCTGCCCCGCGAGGACACCTTCCCGGTGGCAGAGGCGGCGCGGCATCCCAGCGCACAGGCATCCGTGCCTGGCATCCCGACGGCGCAGGCGTCTGTGCGCGCCATCCCGGTGGCGCAAGCGGTCCATGCGCGGCCTCCAACCAGGTAACGAGAAGCCGACGTGATCCCCTGTTCAGGTACGCTATCTGAAGCCCACGCTCGTACCCTCCCGAACCTTTCGAGGCTTATAGGGATAGACTAGCCGATCCATGGGTTCGGGTTCGCCAACTATTCGATTCGGCCAGACAAATTGAAAGAGCTGTAAAGCGCCGCAGCACGGATTTGAGAAGTGGGAGCGGTGGAGGAAGTGGGGATGAACTCACCTGCCATGGCTACGCGCCAGTGCGGACCGCCTCCTCGGCTTGGAGCTCAGTGGGGCGGCGAGCACGAGGGAGGGAAGCGGAGCAGCGGGGGGTCGTTCGAGCCAATGGGTGTACTTCTGTAGTTATCCATGGAGCTAAGGTGCGGCACCGCCGGCAAGAAGTTGCAGCGAAAAATTTGGTGAAATCGCCGCCCTCACGATCGATCTGAACCCTCTCTCGTGTTGCATTGCTTGGAGCAGTTTCCAATGGATTGCTTCAGTTCTTGATTTGTTGTGGGATGGCAATAAATAATTCCAGTATACAAATGGCTTTAGCTTTAAGCGGGTCTGAACAGTTTGCAGTCAGAATTCTCGATGTGCAAGTTATTGAAGCAGACTATCAAAGAAAACAATAATATCTCTGATTCTCATTTAGTTTTCTTGTACTCTGCTTTGACGTGTTTCTGTTGGAAAGTTCTCACTTAGCTTTGTTTGTGTAGTCTTTGATATGCTCCTATGTTGCTGATTGTTCCTTTTAAGACCTCAGTGTCTCTTATGCACGCTTCATGTTATGCTTGTGTCATGACCAAGAAAAAAAACTTGAAATCCAGAGTGGTGCGTGATGATTTTCAACTTGATCATTTGTTAATGACTATGTGCAAGTACAACCAACTAATTTATATTATTATTCTCCTGAGACCTATGAATACTCAGGGATCATTCTTTGCACAAACCTGATCATATGTTTACTAGAAGAAATCATCTTTTCTGAATTTTCTCTTTGTCTGGTGACATTTCTTCAAATCTGGTTTGCACAGGATGGGCATTCTACTCAGCATCAGGATATTATCATGACAACTATACTGGACTTTACTATGATTCAAACTATGGTTTCTATTATCCTGATAGTTTAGGTAATTTCGTTGGTAATGTTCTGTCTGGTATTTGTCCAAGCTGGGTTTTTTCTTTTCATATATGTTAATGTTCATGTTTGTAAATGAGCAGGCAAGTGGATTACTCAAAAAGAGGCATACACAAGTCTACGAACTTCCAAAACACATGTTGGTGAATCCTCAATTTCACAAACAAAAGCTCCGGTTGCAGAAACGGCTGTTCCCCCTATTAAAGGAGGTCCAACTCCAAGTCGGGTCAAACTGTCATATCTTTCCAAATGGTTTGCCTGGCCCTGTCTTTTTTTTTTCTGAGAAGATTATATTCAGTTGCTTTATCAGTAACATACAATTTTTGATTGAAACATGACACCGCATCATGTTTCAATGCTTTAGTATTTTTGTTGGAGAAGCTGGTTGCCATTTTACATGGTTGTTCCTGTTTTCTTGATGTATGTTGCATAACACTGGATTTGTCGTTGCATAATAACATGTGACTCGATTTCTCTCTGTTTTCTTTGTTGTCAGTTGTATGCAGGCGCGCGGCACGCGGTACATGGACGCGGGCCCTTCATTGCCTGCCTCCAGCTCCGGATGCCACCATGGTAACTTGGTAAGTGCGAAATCCCCTCCCGCCGCTTGTCCGGGATGCGGCATGGGCGATCGGTTTTCAGCAGCTGCAACTTCAGGTACGATCCAATTTGATCGTCTCCTTTTCCATTCTCTTTGATTTTTGGTCTTGGTTTTGATTCGTGTTGGTTGTGGTTTTTATGGGGATTTGTTTGTTGTTGAAGGATCTCTGTGAGGAAGACAAAGGCTAAGAAGGATCAGGGCATGTTCTTCGTCTCCAGGCACTACATTGATGAAATAATCAATCGATTCTGTTTACTGGAAGGAGATCAAGAAAGTTATGCTCCGAAAATTTGGTAAACAATTTCATACTTTCATCCATGAATTCTTTAGTCGAATCAAAAATTTGTGATAGGTCAGCTATAAATTTTTTGTTTCTCATGTATGTGGCTTTGTGAATTGCATAGATTGATAAATGGAAGTCAGTCTGATGCAACTAGTGACAATAGGAGGCCACCAGCGGGAGTCACATCCGAGGCCTCCTGCCTGGCCTTCTTAATGAAATACGGGCTAAACCCCGTTCGCGAAAAAAAGACCTCCTGTCTGGCCCAAGAGATCCATGATGTCAGTGACTTATTGCTTACATTGCAGGTAAATGCATTGATTTTTCTGGATGAATTTGTCATGATTTTGACCATAGTTCCTCTTCTATCTAGCTAGCCTGCTGATTGCTAAATAGATCATAGAGTTGCTTATATATATTCATGCAATTTAGTTTGCCATATCAAACTAAAGCAAAGTTCCTGTTTCTTTTGCCATGTATTCCTGTAGCTTAGTAGCAACCATCATATATATCTTGCCATAGCCTGAACCAATTTGTTTCTTTGTCCTTTGCATTAAAATAAATATAGAGTTCTTACATATCTTGTCCTTTTTATTGCTTAATCATGAAAACACTGATCAGTCATTTCGTACTACAATGAATTTGTTGCTAATTCGAGCACTTCTGCATTTGTATATTGAAATAAACAAAAAATATATATGGAAGTATAGATTTGAGGTAAGGAGTAACTTCAATGAGAACCGGGAAAAACAGCTGGCCCAGTTGGTAGCAACAGCTTGCCATGGAGTGATCTCTGATTATTCCAGTTCTCCAGTTAAGCAAATTGTCATATAAGCATAATCCTTTTGAAATCGTCTTTATTTCAGAGCCATGCTGGCCAAGGCAAACAAGAGTGGTGAGGCACACCTCGAGTTGTGCTGCATGCTGATGGGTCGGCCGTAGGCAGTCCTGGCAGGGTCATCGCAGTCCTACCTCAGCAGCCATGACTATGCAAATCTTTTCTCAGTTGGAATAGTTCCATCTGTACATTTTCAAAGGTTTTGCCTCATCTTTTAATTTATTTCAGATACCTGATTTTTTTTTATACAACTTACTATTTTTTTTGCGTATCAGTTTTAGTTACCCAAGTTATGGTCTCCTCAGATCCCAAGTTTCCAACAATGGTTAATATTCCTAATTTAATATCCTTTTAACAGATCGTTCATGAGGGTTAAGCACTTGCTCTTGCCTGCTCGAGCAGCTTAAGAAGGCCCTTGCCTGCTCCGGCAGTTTAAGGAGCCTGAGAACAGACTGGTGCTTGAAAAATGACAAACACACAAAGCTTGCTATCTAACTGTAAGCTTCTTATGACTATTAATCTCAAGTGTTATACCACTAACAATGCATTCCCAAGGGTGTGGTGGCAAAGCCAAATTGGCCGGAGAGATAAATTGCAGTCTTTCGGTATAATTCATTTCAGTGGCCTACAATGCTATGATCATATTAGTCAATCATTTTACATACTTCAGCAAGTCTATTTATGACCTAAAAAATGTAGTCCATTTTAATGCCAGAAGATAGTATTGAGTGAATCAAGCTGTGTAATTTGGGTGACCTATGGGAAGAGAATAAGTGCTGTGAGCAGCCGGATGGTACACAGTTTATTTACCATGGTATGCAGTTTATTATCTAGGAACGGAGAGCCTGGCAAAGATTATTTGAAATCACACTTAGCTTGAATGTTTGTATTTACTTGAGCATGTGTACTACAATTAGAAATGATATGATATCCTGAGTTCATGCTATATATGATTTTACAAGCCTATGTTTGTATTAAGATGCTCAACACTTTGCTAATATGGTGATGTGTTGAATATTTGTTGAGATATTTGGGTAGGACAATTTCAGTGTTTCCTGTTGAATCTTCTGAGGCAGATGTCAGGATTGAGTTCTAGAATCTTATGGGCGATGCCATCTCAAGAATAATGTTACGTAGGTATGAGCGCCCTATACACTATTCAAACAATATTTATTATAGGGTTGCAGGATATTAGTTTGTTGTTCCCTCTAAACAAAAGCATTGGAAGTTGCATATGGTAAAAGAAGTGTACACTAAAAATAGTGATCTCAATGATTTATATTTGAGAAATCTGATGTTGATCACGGCATGTTATCTCATGAAAAGAATTTGGTTTCCGTAGCAACGCACGGGCACTCAACTAGTTTGTACTAAAAGGGTAACAATATGTACAATACAGAGCATCTTTCAAAGCTCTAAAAAGAGAAAAAGATATATTCCATGAGAAATTCTCGCGCCAAAGCTCTAGTTGTACTTTCGTATCTTGCATGGCTTTGATACAAACTAAACCAAGCTCCTCCTTAAAACTGAACTTCCAACGACAGAGGTTATAATCTTCTCCATCAAAACTGACACCATTTCTTGTCTTCCATATAATCCAACAAGTTGTGATTATGAGATCTCTGAAAATGGGACTGCCAAAGGTTGTATTGGCTGAGATCACCATATCCAAGGGTTGCAGATTCAGGTTCCAGTGTATAGATACGGAATTCCAGCAGGCGGAGCTAAAAGGGCATTCAAAGAAGAGGTGAAAGCTGGTCTTCACAGTTAGTATTACAAAGCACACAATTGTAATCCTCTAGGTCTTTGTTCTTCCTCTCAGCAGATTTCTGTTGTTTAGCCTATCTCTGAGTAGTAACCAGAAAAAAAATTATGTTTACCTAGATTACTGGATGACCAAAAGCCAAGAGAACAAAGGCGAAGTTCTCAAATTACGTTGCAGCTGAGCATAAGCTTTTTTTTAAAGAATAGGAATCTGAATTCAAGTTATATCTCCAAGTGTCTTCTGTGTTCTCATCCAGCTAGGTCTTATTGGAACATGCAATTGAAAATTAAGTGCATTGAATGCTTTATTTCCCCATTTTTTCCACCTGAAAATCTAAGGTCTCTTCAAAACAATTAAACAATAATAACTACAAAAACAATGATGATGATGATGATGGTGATGATAATAATAATAATTACTCCAAAGAAAAAGATAATGATTGGAAAACAGATGAATGAATAAATTTCTACAGCACCTTTCACTCGTAATCATTGAAGCCCTATTTGGCAATGCACCAATGGAGCCCTCGATTCTAGTGGTGGAGGGTGAAGCAAATTATAAGGCAAACAAATTTAAAAAACAAGAGTGTGTGTTTTGCATCTTCTTGCCTTTGGGGTTCCAATTAATCTATCTGAGGCACTGGTGCTGCTTCTTGTTCTTGCCTCTGCTGTCCCAAATCACCTAACTAAAGTATTGGAAGAGCATCAAATGGATCTTCCCCTTCCCCAGGAGAAGATTTCATCTCTTTTTTTCTTTTGTAAAAAGAATGGAGAGTTTTCAAATGCACCATTACTGCATTAGTAAGAAATTATGTCTAGTCAATTTGATTGTCAATCTACCAAAATCATGCCAAATTATGCTTATAGAGAAGAGAAATGATGACTATTCTACTTGCTCCATTAGATAGAGAAGGGATTAGTGTAGGAGATTATTCTTTGGCTCTCTAGTGTGACTTCTCATACGTAGAGATAAGCTGAAGATTAGTACTTATAAGGTGCTGATTCACTCAACTTGGTCTTCAAGGTTACGTGTCACACCCAGTTTTAAGAACAAAACCAGATATACACTATATGTGAAATAAAGGAGTCAAATCTCACATATAGCCACAGATAAGTGTAATATCAAGAGACAAATGCTTAATATACATAACTCAATAGTATAAAATATACCTTAGAGAGTCACATAGCGAGAAGACAACTCCAAACACCGGGTGTAGACTTCACTCCAGGAACAAACTAACTGGTTGATCACAAGCCTATTAACTCCAGAGACTATCCTGGGATGTGGGAAATAGCAAGAGTGAGTCCATGTCGAACTCCGCAAGCATAGCAAGCATAAATCCCATAAACTCATGATCAATGTAACATAATCAATATAAAGTATAATCGATAAGTAAATGAACATCTTAACAAAATAAGAATCATCATCTTTAATGTAGATATCTCCAAGGCCGCTCGTGTCCTTGAGCAAGGCTAGTATACCAGTTTAATAAACTCTGCACAGAGGTGTACACTTTCACTGTGAGTCGTGATTTACCCTTTTGCCCGAGGTAGCTAATCTCTTAACCCACTTCCAAGGAAGGTCGGCAGGGTTCACTATGAAGCCTTTCAAAGGTTCGTCTAACAAGTTAGGGCCGCTAGGTTTCCAAAGTCAGTCTGTGTGATACAACCAGTCCCAGGGATCCACAGTCTGCTTTTTTCCATTTGCGCCACAAGGGTAACCTCTAACAAGCTAGAAAAGGTCCTGATACTGAGCTAAAACCAGAGCCATATAGCCCTCACTGTTGTACTGTAAATCCCGGAGGTTCACGTACAAACAAGATCTTATGTTGCTAAAAAATCATTTCTCAACCATCATAGCTTTTACATTAATTAAGTCACAAGATCATGGTCACAGAAACAAAAACCCAAGCTATACTTGCCTTAAATCAAGATCATTTCTCTGATCTAAATCTTCAATTAATAGCTTCTTGAATCTCCACGTAAATCTCACCGACTGGACTTGATCAATAAATCACCACACACGCATCGAGCAATCATACACGAAGCAAACAATGAATAATAATTAGAACAGTACACCAAACAATTAAAGAAATTTGAAAACTAACCTACGCGTTGCTACGAACATATAAACGCGGAAAACACGCTAATCGGAGCTACGGTGAAAGAGATACATGCACAGAAAGATTTTGTTGTATAAAACGGAAAATCATAGGTCTCATTTGTTTTAACTATATAAAATCATATATATAGGATAAAATACTTTTTATAGATATTCAAAAGTGACTTAGGCTAAATTACATTTAAATTTAGAAAACTAAAGGAGAAATCAATAATATTTTATTTATAAATCTAGTTGCACAGTTATTAATCAAGTTAGATCTAAACTATGAAATTCTAGAGATTTTGATAAAGAAAACATTAATACTAATACGTAGTTCATGTTGTTATAAATCCATTGCAATTTGAACGGACTAATTCAGAATTAAAACAAATAAGTTATGAATTAAACGAGATTTTCTTTAGTAAAACAATAGATTAAATCTAACATCGAATCTTAAAGGTAGAAAATCTAACCAACAGTAGCACTAACAGTATAAAAAGTTTGTAAAACTCTTCTACACGTTACTACGACCACACCAACGTAAAGATCACGAAATTCGGATTTAAAACGTGAAAGTTATGAATTTTCTAAGATTTTCTATAGATAAATAATTACTTTAATATAAACTCAAAAATTAAATTTTCCAAACCTACTGTACAGCTACACTAACATGTAGAACTCGCAAATACGAACCTAACACAACTTGAACGGGTCAAATCGGAGTTAAAACGAAGATTTTATGACCAAAACAAGTTTAGTGGCAAAACTGTAAATATTAGAAAACGTATTTTTGATTTACCGAGAAGAATTACGTTTTCAAAACGAAGAAACGGACTTCGGATAATACGCCAAGGACCGTGGGTTCTAATAAGTAAAAGGGCAGGGACTCTTTATGAAATTTACCCCGCGAAGGGGTATCTTCTATTCTAGGCCGTTGATCTAAGAACCGACGGCCCACAGCACCCCAGAGAGGACCCGGCGGCGCTGTCACCGGTGTTCTTCACCCGCACGGTGGCGCCATGGCCGGCGGCTCACCGGAGTAGCCAATCGGGCGCCTCAGGCCACTATTCAACGCGAGACCGGTACCAATCGACAGCGGAGCTCAAGGCGATCTCACCTGACAAGAAGATGGAGGCGAAGACGACTCGTGATAGTCGTGCGGCTCAAAAGGGCGGGCGGCCGAGCTCCTGCTCACGGTGGCGGCGCAAAAAGCACTTAGCAACCAAATTGAAGGCACTCTTATGTTCACAGGAACATGCTAAAGCCGGTAGGGTAGCTTACGGTGGCAAAAAGATGACGTACACGTCGAATTGCTTCCCGCAGCGGCTTCTAGGGTTGCGGCGGCGGCGAGAACTCGAACAGGGGGTAGTTGTTCATGATTTGATCTAAAAACGACAGACAAGGCTCGGCTCTAGCTTAAATAGGGTGGTGGCGTGATCAATTTGGGAAAACAATCCCTGGGTTCGCGGATTGGAATCAGAGTCGGTGATAGACTCCGTCTTGGCCACGAGGAAGAGGACGAGGTGACCGACAAGTGGGGCCAAGTCGTCAGCGACACAGAGAAAGGAGGGGCGCGCGCCTGTAGCGGATCCCTGGGCCGGCCCATGCGGTGCGAGAAAGAGCGGGCTCGGCCCCGTCGGCCCAGCAGCGGGGAAAACGGGAGCAGGCCGGCCGAGCGGGCCTCCAGGCCGCCTCAGCACAGGTATGCCCTTCTCTTTTCTTTTTTTATTTGTTGATTTCCAAAACCATTTAAAGAGATTTGAAATTCCAAATCAAACAAAATAAAAACCACACCACTCAATAAAATAAATGCAACAACATGAATGCATCATCAAGTATTTAAACCTTATATTTGATTTTAATTTCAAATAAAATATTATTTCTCTATAATAAATATGCTCAAACAATTACTCAATGAATCCATTTTTTTTAGTTTTGATAAAAATCACTCACTCAAATAAAACCAATGCAATGGCATGTATGCACAAACAATGTTTCTAAACCCTATGATAATTTTTAATTTATTGAAAAATTTTATTTTCCTATGTTTCATGAGCACAAAATACATAATTATCTCAATTTATCTCTATTTCAAAAAGAGGCAAATTTTAGGGTATTACATTATGCTAGAATGTTTCTAGCAACAATCTGATATTCATAGTTTCAAATATGAATACATTGATAGTATTTCTGTGCAAAAATAGCAGTACTACAGCCAGGATCTTTAGAGGCGGCTGGGAAGCATCTATAAAGGTGGTTGGCCCTGCTGCTCTAAGTTTCCACCTCTGGAAATCAGCAATTTGTAGAGGCGGCTGCCCAATGCCCCTAGAAATTGGATTTCTAGAGGAGGCTAGGAACAACAGCTGGGTGGCTGGGAATAACAATCTCCTCTAAAATTGATTTAGAGACGGATGTAAATCACAACAGCCTCTACAAATATGTGCGAACATATGTTGATATGTGCTCATGTGTGAGTGATGAGTGATTATGAAAAGATGATTAGAGCTTTGGTTTAGTGTGTTGAGACTAACCATGGCATGAGTTGTGTGTCTCCACATGTCTCTTTTCTTGTGATGTGCAGGTGTTGAGTGTTTGACGGTCGACGATGATGGAGAAGGTCAAACGAGCAAGCCTATCCGTGATGGACCAGGAGTGGTGAAGGGCAGACACGAAAGCTCGGACTGAGCGCCGGAGGATGGATTGTGGATAGCTAGCACTTGGACACATTGACAAGCAAATGTACATGCCATGATGGTGGTGAAGACGGTGTTAAGCGAAGTCAAGACGATGATCGAACCAAGTCAAGGCAGGCGAGTGACCACTTGGTGATCGGACGGTCGAGGACAAGTGGGACATGGGTCGACATCGTGGAGAAGGCATAGCGACTATGCGACTCCTAGTGGGTTGGCGGTTTGGGCCTCAAAACCGTGGGTGGTTTGCCAGGTTTGGTCCTCAAAACCCAGGGAAGGATCTCGGGGTGGCATGTGGCGTCATTGGAGTCTTGCGTCGAGGTGAAGCATCTTTATGAAGGGCTCGTGGCCGTCTGGGTGGCAGGTGGTTTGAAGCAATACTTGGTGAGGCTTTTTGGCACTCACCGGAGTGCTATAGTGGTCACTGGAGAGGTGCATTGGAGCTTTCTAACAATTCCTAAAATTAGTTGAAAAAATAATGAATGCACCTTAATATCTGGTGCCCACCGGAAAGGTAATCAGAGCACGAGTTTTTCAAAGCGACTCACCGAATACGTTCGGTGCGCTCACCATAGCTTGCACTAGACCTTCGGTACAAAGAGGTTGTATTTCAGCACTTCAGAACATAATGCTCACTAGATCGCTCCGGTGCCTCACCAAAGATAGCACCATAGGTTCTAGATTGTAGTGGATAGTTTTTAAGTCGTTGGAAACTAGCTATTGGTGGGCATACTTCGGTGCACCATTAGAGGTATCTGGTGCACACACATAGCACATGAAGTGCATAACAGTTGGCTCTTTGGTGGGGGCCATAAATAGGACTTGTGACTAGCCTTGGTTACTCTCTTGTACCTCCTTGGTGATGCCCACACCCATTAGAGCTTGAGAAACACACTCCACTCACTTTGCTCATAAAAGATCACATTCGAGTGGGATTGAGTGTTCTAGTGCATTTGCATAATTGATTTGCATCTTGTGGCACTAGAGAAGCATGGTGGCCTTGGTTTTCTTGTTACTCTTGGTGATTGTCGCCACCTAGATGATAGTTGAGCACCTTGTTGGTGATTGTTTAGTGGCTCTGATCAAGAAATTGTGAGGAGTTTTGTGCTCACCCCATGAGAGATCATGAAGGGCAACTCTAGTGAAATCATATAGGCTAGTTGGAGTACTTCGATTGGTTAGCTTGTTGCGGCACCCACGTTAAGGGTCAAGCTTGAGTAGCTTGCTTAGCATGCGAAGCAACAACCGAAGGCCTTGCCTTAATGAGAACGTAGGTTGCCGACAAGCAACTAAACCTTAGGGATAAATCTTTGTGTCTCTCTTGCCCATTGGTTTACCTGTCTACACTTGTGAATTTACATTCCTATACATGTGCTTGTGCAGTTATAGTTGCTTGTTTAGTTGTAGCTCTTGTAGTCGAGTAGCTTAGTCCGTTTAGTTGGTTTACTTTTGTAGCTCGGTAAGGTTGCTTGCCTCGGTGTCTTGTCTGTGCTCTAGTTTAGTTGAAACCCTTCCTACTATAC
Organism: Saccharum hybrid cultivar R570; assembly: GCA_038087645.1. Lineage (NCBI taxonomy): Eukaryota > Viridiplantae > Streptophyta > Magnoliopsida > Poales > Poaceae > Saccharum > Saccharum hybrid cultivar. Next base: position 25,607,297 of record JAQSUU010000066.1, on the reverse strand, counting down.
TTGTTTAGGGACTTGCTTTGAGTGAATTAGGCTAGACAAATTAGTGACTATTAGAATTGCTAATTGTCTTTGTCTAGTGTGTTTGTTTTTGAAGGAGAATTTTTATAGGATATTCACCACACCTTAGCCATCTAGATCCTTTCAAATATTAGTGTGGATAACATGTATATATTAATAAAAAAATCAATAATCAAATATATAAAAATCAACAAAAGTGTAGATAAATATTTGAATACACATAAATATTTATCTATAAATAAATTTTCTATCTATATAAAATTTCATAAATATATAATAAACTAAAGTAGTTTAAAATAATATGATTAGTCATATTAACGTTAATTAAACTTAAGCGTTGTATATCTTAGTTATATAATTATCATAAATATAAGGTTCTTAAACTATCATAAATATAAGTTTTAAAATCATCATAAATTAAATTTAACCTTTATGATTAGCCATATAGATAACTTTTAAATAACTTAAATGAGCTACATTAATTAATTATCATTCACATTGTAATTATTCATAAATATAAGTTTTAGATGGTACTTTGTTATTTACGAATACAGATAATGTCAGATATTTCATATTTTTTAATACGGATTTGGAATCAAATAGAGAAAGAATCGTAAAAACAGATTTGAAACATCCGTTCAGCATCTATATTAAAATCGATTACAAATACATATATCCTCATATCTATATTAATGCTAAAACGAATATGAATATTGGATCTTTCAGACGTTTAGACAACCGGAGCCACCCTAGCAAGAATTAATTGAGGGTCGATGGAGTACCATTCCATGCGTTCAATATATAGTACAGGGCATGTTTTATTGTGCCCTCGACTCGGTTTTGACCATTGGTTCTGCATCAAATATATCACTTTGAGCTGGAAAACCAGTGCGAAAAAGCATAAATTTGAAGTATTTCACTTTATATTCGTGAGAGACTGGACCGTGCTGTGGCAAATGAAGAGTGGAGGATCCGTTTTCCGCTGCATAAAGTGATCAATGGCGAGCCGAGGCACTCTGACCATAGGCCGGTGATCGTGGAGATGGAGCATCGGGAGAGAGTTCTTGGCCCTCCAAGGACCAAAACGTTCCGGTTTGAAGCAAGCTGGACAGTAGAGGAGGACTGTACGGCTATAGTTGAAAATGCTTGGCATAGAACGGTGGATGGGAGAGGAGGGAAGGTGGAGGATGCGCTCCAAGGGGTAGCGACAGATTTAGGTGACTGGAGCCGAAATATCCTTGGTGACCTTGAGAAACGTATCAAGAAGGCGAGAAAATCTTTAGAGGAGTATAGGCGGAGGGGAATAAATAGCCATAATGTAGCAAAGGAGGAGCTGCTAAGAGCTAAGGTTCACTGGTTGCAAGGTGGTGACCTGAACACACGTTTTTTTCACTAGTTTGCAACAGAGAGAAAACGACGGAGCCGCATCAGTCGTCTAGTGAAGGAAAACGGTGATGTGGTGGAGCAATAGGGGGAGATCACGAGCATGATTTCTAACTTTTATAAGAACCTCTTTACATCCAATGCAGGTGGACGATTTGACGAATTGTTACAGCATGTTCCGATGAAAGTTACAACAGATATGAACAATATTCTTCTTGCACCGTTCACAGAAGGAGGAAGTCAAGCAAGGCCTCGATATGATTGGTGATCTCAAGGCCCCGGGGGTGGATGGTATGCCATCGCTATTTTATAAAAAATACTGGGATGTGGTGGGTGTTGACGTTACTCGAGAGGTCCTGGGTTTTTTTGAATGGTGGACATATACCAGAGAGATGGAATGAAACAGTAGTGGTTCTAATTCCAAAGGTACAGAACCCTGATAAACTAAAGGACCTGCGGACAATTAGTCTTTGCAATGTGATTTACAAAGTGGCATCCAAAGTTTTGTCTAACTGGTTGAAGTGCATCTTGCCTGAAGTTATTTCCCATAATCAAAGTGCCTTTGTGCCGGGTCGTATGATCACTGATAATGTTCTAATAGCATATGAGTTGACACACTATCTGCAGACCAAAAGAAAGGGGGTGGGGGTGGGGTGGGGTGATGGGTATGCTGCTCTCAAGCTTGATATGAGCAAAGCATATGATAGAGTAGAGTGGATTTTTCTGGAGAAAATGATGACAAAGATGGGTTTTTGTTCTCGGTGGGTCCAGCTGATAATGAAATGCATAACAAGTGTGTCCTGTCGTATCAGGGTGAATGGTGTGCTAATTAACTGAACAAATTATTCCATCTCGAGGGTTGTGGCAAGGAGACCCTTTATCCCCATTTATTTTCCTTCTATGTGCTGAAGGTTTCTCATCACTTTTAAATGCAGCCGAAAGAGAAGGAAAATTACAAGGTGTTACTATTTGTGAAAATGCACCTAGCATTACCCAGTTATTATTTGCAGATGATTCTTTACTTCTCCTAAAAGTGGTTGAAGAGAATGTAAGTCATTTGCAAAATGTACTACAACTATATGAGGAATGCTTGGGGCAGATAGTAAACAAAGGGAAGTCGGCTGTTCTTTTTAGCAAAAACACGGGAATGCAGCAAAGGAAAAAAAAATTCTTGGAGGACCTTGGATTAACTCAGATACTTGGGACTTCCTGTTTACATGGGAAGATCAAAGAAAAAGGTTTTTGCTTACTTGAAAGACAGGGTCTGGTCGAGGATTCCAGGATGGAAGGATAAAATGTTATCAAGGGCCAGAAAGGAAATTCTGATCAAATCCATAGCCCAGGCTATTCCAAGTTATGCTATGTCGTGTTTTGACCTCATGAAGACGCTATGTGATGAGATGAGCGCGATGATATGTCGTTTCTGGTGGGCTCAGTAGGAGAAAGAGAACAAAATGCATTGGATTTCATGGGACACGTTGAAAAAACGGAAGATGAAGGGCGGCCTTGGTTATAGAGATCTCCATCTTTTCAACTTGGCAATGCTTCCTCGCCAGGCATGAAGAATCCTTCAACAACCTGAATCTCTGTGTGCTCGTCTCCTAAAGGCAAGATATTGGCCTGATGGTGATCTACTCGGAGTGGTAGAGAGGCCTGGAATCTCATACACTTGGCGCAGTATTGTGAGGGGTGTGCAAGCTTTGCGGGAAGGCATTATTTGGAGAGTTGGGGATGGTACTTTGATAAGAATATGGGATGATCCTTGGATACCTGACGGGATGACCAGACAGCCGCGCACGCCGAAAGGGACAGTGTTGCTGTCCAAGGTTTCAGAACTATTAGACCCGGTGACAGGCTCGTGGGATACTGAGCTGATTAAGGATATTTTCTGGGAGGAGGATGTTGTGAATATTCTGGCCATCCCAACCAGAGTTGATCGAGATGATGTAGTGGCCTGGCACTTTGATCCAAGGGGTATTTTCTCAGTGAAGTCCGCCTATCATGTATTGGATGATGGAGAAGAACAAAATAAACAATGGCAGAAGGGTGAGTTTCAAACCAGCGGCGAAATACAGAGGCCGACGATGTATGGAAGGAAATTTGAAGGCTTCCATATCCACCAAGGGTCAAGCAGTTCTTGTGCGCGAGTAACACATAACAGCTTGCCATTGAAGATGAATATTAAGAGAAGGGGAATTGATCTGGATACCAGATGCCCAGTATGCTTACGCCTTGATGAAGATGGAGGCCATTGCTTTGTTAAATGCAAATATGTGCGACAATGTTGGAGAGTGCTGCAACTTGAGGATGTGAGGCTGAGTTTGATTGAGATGCGGTCGTCCAGGGAGTTCGTTCAGGCGATCATGAATTTGCAGCCGAATACTTGCTTAGTTGTTGTGCTATTAATCTGGAAATGGTGGGACGTCCGAAACAAAGTGAATGCGGGGGAGATGCAGCAGTCTTGCCATGAGGTTGCTCATGTAGTTGTTGCAATGACTAGTGACTTACAGAAAGAGGAGAAAGAGGAGAGAGATCGAAACTGCATTAATACAAGAAGATGCTGGTCTTCCACCTCCTCCTGATTGGCTGAAGGTCAACTTCGATGGTGCTTTCTGCAAGGAGTCCAAGTTCGGCTCCTGGGGCTTTATCATCAGGGATTACATGGGGGCTCCGATCCTGGCTGGAGCCGGATGCTTAGGTCCAGTTCAGGACGCACTTATGTCGGAAGCGGTGGCATGCATGTTTGAAAGCCCTTGAGGCAGCTGATCTTCATGGTATTTCACGCATAATTCTGGAGACGGACGCAAGCCAGATGGATGAGGCAATCCGTACGACAATAAGAGATTTGGCCCCAAGTGGAAATTTGTTGGAGATATTCGGGAACTCTTGTATGAACGTTTTGTTTGTCTCCATCTTGTACATGTACCCCGTGTATGTAACTCGTCTGCGCACGAGCTTGCTAAGATTAGTAGGAGCTGGGTACCGGGCCAATCATATGTATGGACGGACTCGCTCCCAGTCTGTACACGGTATGGTCGCTCACGATTTAGCTAAGCTTGGGTTTATTAATATAAGGCCGTGGAACCTGAACTTGTGAGATAAAAAAAAAAGAATTATTTTTTTATCGAACACGTAGGAGAGCAAAGTATATGTTGATCTATGTGTATAACTTCTATGCACCAGATACATTTTAGCGTGACTGTCGTTGATCAGGATTCAGGACTAATACAGTTTGATTTTTCCAAAACAAAACGCGCTTTGACTTTGCTTTGATTATGTTCTGTGTGCTTCGACGTTAAGGAAACGAAGCTGCGCTTTGACTTTGCTTTGATTATATTGTGTGTGCTTCGACGGGAAGGAAACGAAGCTTCTGAGCATACATCCGATCAGTGCTTACACACCTGATGACTTTTTTTTGGCGAAAGAAAGAACATTATTAAAAATTAAGCCCCTTCGTCCATGCTGTTCCGGATAGCATTATTCTTTGCCGAGGAAGGTAACATCCTTCCAAAAGAGGAAAACAACCCACCCTGAAAAACAAGCAAAAAAAAAGGACATGACCTAGACCTAATAGCATCCTGTGCCAACTCGTGCGCCACATTATTATGATCTCTACTAATCTTGAATATCTTCAGCTTACCCAACTGGCTCCCAACATCATCCTGTATCTCCGCAATGACTTGCCATAGTGCTGACCGATCACATCCCTTGACGAGGAGCTTGGTGTTGGGTAAAACATTCACACAAACATCCATTTTGAACACAAGTGTAAAGTTATATTCATTTCATGATCGTACCGTACATGTCAGAGCGGGTATTTATAGAGGTCGTAGCCTTTGCAATTTATATACAATGAATATTATACCCCTCTCTTAATCTATACAGCCCCTTTAAACTACAGGGGCGAAGTTGTCCATTTACTCTTCGCAGTCTTCATTCTTCATGTTGTTCTGCCATTCTTCAAGATCATGTTGACTGGTATTGTCTTCGCATCTTTGTCTTGAGAATTCTTGCACTGGATCCTTTTGACTTCGCATGTCGGGCGAAGTCAAAAGTTATCTTCGCCCGCAAACCTTCAGTATCTGTCTGTTTGGCCCTAGCTAAGTTGAAATTTCACCTTCGCTTGTCATTTCCTGCAGGCAAACTTTGCTGTAATAATCAGAGGTAGACTTCAAAGTTCTTGGGCTGTGCTTTTTGGCGAAGTCAAATCCCCAACAGCAGCCCCTTGTGGGCGAAGGCCTACTCCAAAGGTCTGAATCCCGCGAAGTTTTGATTTAAAAACGAAGATAGAAAACGCCGTCCCGAACTTCGGAGTTGGCCGTTTATATCCGTTAGACTGTGAACAGTTGAGTTTTTGAATTGTAACGGTCAACTTTGACTGGCAAAAGTCAAACCGTCATGTTTGACCCGAAGTCACCTATATATATTGCGCTCCCCACCCCTGTATTAATCATTTTGTTGAAGGCGAGGAGGTGCTGCTAAAATTTTTCCGTGACGTGAAGTCGACTTTGTTGCGAATTCAAAGTTCTTCAAAGTCCAAAATTGAAGTTTTTCTTCCTTTGTCTCCTAAGGTTAGTTTTTGTTTTGTTGTTTATTTTATATATGTGTTTTATCTTTTTTAATGTTTCTTTCTTTTTTGTTTAAACTTTTGATGTCTAAACAAGAGAAGGTTGTTTCTGAGAATTCTCCTGCTGAATCGGATCAGTCTTCTGCGAAGACAATATCGAATGATGATTTAGAGGATGTTATGAATCATACTTAGTTGGAGATGACACCAAATCTTTGCAGTTTGGTAAGACTTTAATGGACAAAGAATAATTGAAGTGGATGATTAATAATCGGTTGGTGGAAAGGGTTTCTGTTCGTTTGCCCAAGGATGAAGTGATTCCAGATGCGCAGTCAGATGAACGCGTGGTTTTTAAGGATCAATTTAGTGCTGGACTTCGCTTTCCTTGCCAAGATTTAGTTGAAGAGATTTCGAAGGATTACAACATTGGGATGCATCATTTAACTCCCAATGGCATTGCTAAAATTGCCTTGTTTGTTTGGGCTATTAAATCTGAAGATGTGAATCCAGATATCAAGGCCTTTTGTGCTCTTCATGAGATGCATACACAATTTAGTAAAAAATATGGTCGAGGGAAAGAAAGATATCAAATACTTTGGTTGCAGCAGCTTCAAGCCTGTATGAGGTGCAAAATAGATTCCCCCAGCTTCCAAGAATAAGTGGAATGAAGATTGGTACAAATTTTGGTTTTATCATAAGGTTCCACTTGTTGAAGAAAGGGATGATTCAAGAAAAATGGTTAAAAGTTATCCTTTGGCCGCGAAGATGTGTAAGAATGCATTTGAGTGCAAGCCCACTCTTGGGAGTACGAGAAATTCTAAAACTTGTGAGAAAGCTTACTTTCTCACAAGTTGATTACTAGCATGCAAGGTGCTAGAGATCTTTGCGAAGAGTACATTGTAGCTTGTATCTAGCCTCTTCGGAAGGGTTGGAGTTTCTGCCGTTTTCATTAGAAAACTGTTCGGGGAAAAGATTATTTGTTTCCTGATAAAGAAGTTGTCAGGCCTATGAAATTTGACTCCGATGAAGATTTGTTGCTGCCATCGAGGCCAAGGCAGTTAAAATTCTTGAAAGTTTTTGAAGAAAGAAAAAGATTTGTTGGACAAACTTATTGGAACAGACTATAAACGTTTAAACAGGGTTCTTGATATTACTAATATCAAGTATGGGGAGAGGCCGGCTCCGGCTTATTCTCGTGGGGCGAAGCCTGAATTGAGAATGTAACCAGGAAGAAGAGCGGAGGTCCTCAGCTTACAAAAAAGGTTACAAAGAAGAAAAAAAAACTATTGTTAATGTTTCATCTTCGAGCAAAAGTGCTGATGTAGAAGAAGAAATTGGGCAGGATGTTGATGGGCAAGAAACCCTTAGCCAGCAGGCCCGTGATGCTGAGGTGAGAATGATTAGTTTAGCTTTTAATTCTAGTGGTGCAACTCCGTCTATGTTGACTCCGCTTGGTGATTATTTCCAGAACTTGGGGGCTTTGTTGGAGTCTGGTGTTAATGTTGGCGAAGCTACTTTGGCTTGCCACAAGTGGCTCTGGTTAGTCCTCCCGTGATTGTTGCTGCTGCCGTTGCTGGCGAAAATGTTGATGCTGCTACTGGAGAGCAGTTTGGAGAAGTTGAGGTTCCAACGATAGCTTCGTAAGAAATTGCGGGGCCGTCGTCTCAAAGATTTGACGCTCAGACTCCTCCGATGGCTGAGTTAGGTGATGTGGATGTGAGGCTTGGTGCTCCAACTCCGCCAGTAGTCGAGGCGCAAGATGTTGATGCTGATATGGGTGGAGGTGACGCTCAGGTTGTTGGAGCTGTTGCTCGAGGAACTGGGACTCGCAAGGGTACTATTTCTGCTACTCTTAATTTCGATGAGTCCGATGAAGATGTCTTTGATGAGGAGGCCGAAGATGCTAGGGCTGCGCATTTAATTGAGTCCACCATTAATGTGAATACTGGTGAGAAAGTTGCTTGTCAACTTGAAGGAGGGCTTACTATAGGTTGTTTACTTATCTTAAGTTTGTCTTTCTCTTTTCTTCTTTTTTATTAATAGGAGTTGTGTTCTTTGACTATGCTTTGTTTTTTGCAGAAGAATTTTTTCCCAGATCTACATCTCAGAAAGAAACAACTGTTGATGTTGGTAGCATGAAGGAGGTAGTGCATGAGCCTGCTACACCTGCTGAAGTCCCGGAGCCAACTCCTGAGGGTGTTGATTGTGAACCTTACAAGCCTTGTTTGGATTATTGCCAAGCTCAAGGTGTGCCTTTAGATTGTCAGAACTTAGGTTGTCAAAGTGCATTGATGATGCCTTCGCAGTTCCAAATGCGGAGGCAGGACTTGCCGGAAAATCTTCGCTTGAGTTGGCGGACGCCAATGTTGCTATGGTTTATAAGGTATTATATTTAAATTTTACTAAGTAATCTCGACTTTGCTTAGTCTTTTTTTTGTAATTTTCTTTTTGATTTCTTTTTTAAAGTGCAATTTTGCAAAGAAGCTTGCAAATGTCACTTGAGGAGGATGCGAAGGAGGCAACACTTCGCGAGAAAAGTTTGTCTGAAGAGATTAAATCTCTTAAGTTGCAGCTTGCTGAGAAGGAGAAGGAAAGAGTTTCCACTGTTAAACTCTTCATACTATGGAGACAAGATGTATCTCTTTTGAGGCAAAGCTTGAACAAAAAGAGGAGGATTTTGGAATTTTGCAAAAAGACCTCTATACTGCTAAGAAGGAAATTAGGTATCTTCAGAAAGAGATGGGTGAAAAGAATCAAGTTTTCCTTGACAAGTGCAACCGTTTGTGGGAGTTGTGCAAAAACTGTTATGATAAATTTGGTGCGAAGCCAGAGGATGCGAGTTGGGAGCTTGGTGAATTTGATCCCTTTTTTGGTTGGTTATGCCACCAATATGAAGATTTGCAGACTGTCTTGTAGACGACCGATGACTTGAGTGTCATGTATTCCATGCGGGCACTTTTACACTTGATGAAGGAAGCAAAGGATCCTTTGTATGACCAATTGCTTGACAACAATTACAAGTTTCCTTCTGTGGAGTCCTTGAGTCAAGTATCATCGAAGACTCAAGTTCTTCGCAAAAAAAACATTTTCATGAATATTGGAATCAAGGTGGGCGAGAACATACTTTCATGAAGGCTAAGCAGATGATGCAAAAGGTTAGTTGTGTTTTGTAAATTTTTGTTCTTTCTTGTTTTTATTTTCTAACTAATATTTTTTCCTTTTTGCAACAGCTTGAAAAGGAAATTGCCGCCTCAGAAGCTGAACTTCGGGAAGCCGACATAATTGCAGCTGAGAGGGCCAGGGATGATGATGTTTGTGACCATCCCGCCTAGTTGTCTTCATAGTTTAGTAAGATTTTTAAATCTGAGGGGTGAGGTTGAAGTTGTTTAACTTTTGTAAATGTTTATATGTTAGTCTGCACAAGACGAAGTTGGAATTATGCCCTTGTTAATGTGTAAGAACAACTTTGTCATTGAACCTACGTTATGGTTGGAGTATGAAGCCAACGAAGTGAATCCTTCGTTCGATTTATTTATTGAATGTAAGCTAACGTAGGAGTTTTTGTTGAAAAAAATTACATCTTGCTTGCTTTGACTCTTTCTAATTTAAACATGTTGTCTTTAGATTGTGAACCTAAAAATTGCCTTCCTGAAAATGTGCCAAACTTGCTTGCCACGCATTGTTGACTTTAGCAAATTTACTCAGGTTTGTATTGACTTTTGTGGTTTTTGATTGATGCTGAAAAGTTTGTTTATGAAGTCTTGTTTTCCTAGTCGTCGTGCTCAAGTGCTTCACCATGTTTTTTGTCAAAAGAATTCCTTCAGTCTGAAGTTGATCGTGTATTAGATAAAGTTGTTGGAGAATTGATTGGTGAAGCCACTAGCGTTGTAGCTTCAGAAAGTGAATGATTGTAATAACTGAGAAGAAATTACCTTTTCTTTATGTTTGTGAAAATCTGGTATTGTAATGAATGTTGTATTTTGATATGTGTGAACTCGATGTTGTGTTTGAAATAAAAAAATTAACAATGGTGTCTTTTTCTTTTATTGCGAATGCATCATGTAGACTTCACTTAGAAGTTGAAATTTCCTTGATATTTTTTAGAAAGATGTAATTTTCTTATTTTACCTATGAAGGTGACACGTAGACTTCGCTTGTGATCCTGAAATGCATGCGCATCAGATTAATCCCACTCACGAAATCACTCCATAAAATTTTTGCATGACTTCGTATAGCTCTGAAACTATGCTTGCTGGTTCTCGGGCGAAATGTGATGCACATTGACCCACTCGTAGAAATTGATTGCGGATATAATTACTACATCATCTGGAACATTTGGAATTTGCGCTTTGATTTGGATAAATCTTTTGAAGTATTGACTTAGCGGCTCTTTTAGTTGTTGCTTGCAATTGAACAGATTTGTGGTTGTAAGGCCGGTGGGCTGGAACCCTTGGAAGTCGATGAGTAAGTTTGCTTTTTGCTGGTCCCATGAATGTATGGACTTTGCTTTAGCGAAGAGTACCATTGCTGGGTTGGGCCTTTGTCTGCCATGACGAGTGATTTTGCTAGTGTGGTTTCATCACCACCTCTAGAAATTACTGCTGCCTACTCATCAAGAATTGTCTTGGGTCAGATTGACCATCAAACGTTGGTAGCATGTTGAACTTGTGCACCAAGGGCCATTGTGCTAGCTGCAAGTTTATTGATAGAGGAGAGCTTGCATCAATTGATATGAATGATCTTCGGGAGCTTCTTTCTTGCGAGACTTTTGCTACTGAATTTGGGTCGTCCACATTTATGACTTCGTAGCTTGCACTTTGAATTTGTTCGTTCAGATGGCGAAGAGTGGCTTCGGCTTCTTCTACCTTTTGCTTTAGTGATTTCTCTCTTGCCCTTGCTCGGCATTTTTCAAGTTCTTTTTGATTGGCTTGTAGTTGATCCTTTAACTCCTTGAGTCTTTGTTCTTTAGCTTTGCTTACCTTTGAAGAGTTTTGATCTTGAGGTGCTTCTTTCTCAAGACTTTATTCTTCGCCAGTTACCAGCTGCTCATCTTTGGTTGCCTCGGTGGTAACTTTCTTGCTAGGTCTGCCCATTGGTTTCTTGAGGTCATGGGAGTCTCTGAGCACACACAAATGGTGGGCGCCAGATGTTGGGTAAAACAATCACACAAACATCGATTTTGAACACAAGTGTAAAGTTGTATTCATATCATAATTGTACCGTACATGTCAGAGGGGGTATTTATAGAGGTCTTAGCCTTCGCAATTTATATACAAATGACTATTATACCCCTCTCTTAATCTATACACCCCTTTAAACTATAGGGGCAAAGTTGTACTTTTACTCTTTGCGGTCTTCATTCTTCATGTTGTTCTGTCATTCATCAAGATCATGTCGACTGGTACTGTCTTCGCATCTTTGTCTTGAGAATTCTTGCACTGGATTCTTTTGACTTCGCATGTCGAGTGAAGTCAAAAGTTATCTTCGCCCTTGAACCTTCTGTATCTTTCTATTTGGCCGTAGCGAAGTCAAAGTTTCGCCTTCGCTTGTTGTTTCTTGCAGGCAAACTTTGTGTAGGTAGACTTCAAAGTTCCGGGGCTGCGCTCTCAGGGGTGAAGCTACAGGCAAATGAACCCTGGTGCACTGCTTAAGTAACTTACACAACTTTATTGAAACATATGGTGAAAATAAAGCCATTGGATGGCAAAAAAAAATTTACCCTAGTGCCTGTGCACCAGGTAACTTCAACGTGGCTTCGCCCCTGTGTGCTCTCTAGCAAAGTCAAATCCCCAACACTTGGCGACCACCGTTTGGCAATCGGACTCAAGGATCATTGGAATTTCCGGCCACCTCAGGTCCATGTGAACACTCTCCAGGCACGCTCTTGCTTTAGCCTCTTCTGCGTCCCTGCAATGAGAAATAATGCAGCTAGCCATTAGTTCCAGGGACCCCTGCCAGTCCCTAATGACAACTCCCACCGCAGCCAACCCCAACAAAGGATTAAACGCGGCATCAACACTAATCTTGAAGGAACCCTGTGGTGGAGACACCCAACGTGTACTCCTCTGAACTGTTGGCCGGACCTGAGTGTTACTGGTAATAACAGGAGCTAAACTGCGCTTCCCTTTTGAGTCAACGTAATCACCCTGTTGCCAGATATTGGACAGCGGAGCCATGTATCTGGTAAGGAAAGTGACCGAGCTTGCAATGAAAGGAGAAGCACCTTCATGAATCATCTTGTTATGCACACTCCATGTATGCCATAATAGCATGAATTTTTTTTCCAAAACCTCCAGTGAGTTTTTGTGCACCAACAAAAGCAACCAATCCGGCCCAGCCATGGCTAACTCCTGCTCTGTTGGCAAGATCCAGTGCTCCCTCATAGCCCGCCGAAGAGCCAAAGCATGCAGACAGACCAACAAGGCATGTTGTGCATCTTCAGCATTTTGACCACATATCTGACATTCGTCCTACTGCTCAAGATGGTGATATTTCTTGTTAACTCAGGTTGGCACTCCATTGTTAGCAACCTTCATAGCAAAGGCACTCACCTTGGATGGCACCTTAACTTGCCACAACTTTTTCCAGCCGATGCAGCCTTGTTCAGAACTTACACACCTGATGACTGATACCTTATTCACATCATTAGCCATTCTGGTGGGCTACGTATTTCTTGTAAAACGTCGCCTTCTTATATACAGAAAGTTGCATAGCCGCAACATGTTTGTAAGAAGTACAGAAAAAAGATAACATAGTGTTCCTCTAACTCCGCTATGGAGTAGTGTTGCCATCGTAGCAATTTTAGTTGTGCCTAATAAAAAACAAAAAATACATAAAAAGTTTCTCTAACTTCCTATAGAACATAAAATTTGCGAGGGAAGTCTACAGGAAGACCTTTTTTTCCCTATTTCCCTATGGAGCTTCTTGCGGGTTTAGGGTTTAGGGAAGTCTATGTTAAATAAATAGGCGGTTTCCAGATTAAAACTAGAATATAAATCATGAAAAATTCAAGAAATAGATTAAGCATAGCTTGTATACTAGCATGGTCTAACAGCATGAACAAAGGAATGTGTAAACATAGCTCGTACACTAGCCACCATATTAAATATCATGAACAGAGATATTGAATCACGAGGTGTATACCTATTGACTGCAGAAGGAGACGACGTCATCGGTGATGAAGATGCAGGTGGTAACGCTGGTGGTGGTGGTGGCGCAAGGTCGTCGATGACCGGTGGAGAAAGAGATCGGAGCAGTTAACTGATACGCCAGGACATAGCGCCGCCTGACTTGGATGGAAGATGACCCATCGTGAAGGTTGGGAGTAGTCACACGAAGAGCGCTTCCCCAAAACCTTATTCGTCCTCTCCCAGTGCAGGGTCGCAAGGACGAAGGTTCCAGAGACCTACTCACTATAACAGAACCGACCAATTATATGAAATTAAGTAAGAAAATCACCCGCCGAAGCAGATAATTTAGCAAACTTAAGCCGTATAACCCGGTAGTCCGTGAAACCACGAAGGATTTTAAACCAACCAACATACAAACCAAGATCGTACAAGTTTAGCAGTCATAGTCACATCTTACATAAAGTTCGCAACAACACTGAGATACATCGGAGTTTAAAACATAAAGTTATTACAAACCAAGTTCATAATGAAATAGCGGAAGTAAATAGTTTTAAAGCAATACACACACATTTAGTTCAGATATAGTGCCAGGAGATAGTCATTTCCAACAAAAGCATCAGATAAGACATACGGAGCGACCATGCCCTTGGTCCTAGTTGTCGCCCATCGCAGGATACAGGCAGTTGATGCAATAACCGTAGTACATCTGACCATCTGCAACAACAATGGGAACAACGCCCTGAGTACGAGAAAGCACTCAGCTAAACATACCCATTTTAAACCAAAATAAATTGATACCAAGGAGTATGCAAGACTTTCTTTTAGTGGACTAGCTAACTCATTTGCGGAAGAGCAGTAAGAACATCCCCCAACTTTAATTTTGAACTAGAAAATGGCATTTTCATAAGATGGTCCAAAAATAAAAGTTGTTTAGAATTTAATTCTCTACAACTTTGTTTAAAGGTGCATCTTGAAATTCCAAATAGATTTTGAACTAGAAGTTAAAAGTCAATTTAAAGCAATTTCTCCCATTTTTCAAGAATATTTTTAGAAGCAAATTTTGCCAAGAGTTTGAATACAAACTTTGCTCCAAACTACATGATAAACAAACAAGCACACATGTAACCGAACAAGCATTAACCTATTGAAACAAACAACTGCAACAACCAGGTTTCATAAGCATGGTTCAGTTGTTTCAAAGCTACGTTTCAAAGACATGTTTCAAGGCAATGTTTCAAACCAAAATTTTATTTATATTTCATGTGATTATGAATGCAAGATTATGTTCATGCTCAAGCTCAAGATTTGTCGTGCCTAATGCATGCTTAACACCAGAGGTGTTACACTCACCCAGTCACCGGTGCACACAAGCGATCTGGCTAGAGAAACTACGGTGGCAGTGCAGCAATGAGAATAGGAAAAAACCCTAGCTCAATTGGATGTGTTTTGGCGTGGCCAATAGGCTGCTTATATAGTCCTAACCAAACCGATCTCATGTCACGATCACGATCTAAATCATTTAGGACTCTGTAGACTTGACGGCCAAGAAACTACAACTAAAAACTAAAACAGGAGACCGCGCCCCCGCAAGGCGAGGAGCCAGATTTCGGTGGACCATTCACGCAGGTGCCGCGCACACATGTAGCCTTGTCTCGCCTGGCGAGGCGAGATGAGCAAGCGCGCACATGTGGGTTTCCCTTTCTCCTCCTCACACTAGACTTAAGGAAGTGGAGAGGACTCCCATATTCAAGTATGGCTACCTCCATTTCCACGAACAAGGCGGGACTAAAGAGTTCCTACATCCCCACTTTGCACACATGAATGGGCCTTTGAGATTTCTTAGAAATTTTTAGGAATTTCTTATATGGGCTAAACCCATCTAAATACCAAAGTCTACATATTTCTGTGTACCAAATAGGACCTCGCTCGATGAGTCAAAAAAAAAAGAAAAAAAGAAACAGGACCTCGGACGGACAACAAAGATTCCTTGTGTGAAATCATGGATCTGACCTTGTCTCAGTTAACTAGAAAGGTCCATGTACTAGAATACTAGGAACGTGTGACCTTCAAATATTGATTACCGACCAGAATTGATGGCTAGGTTACATGCAACTTAATGTTCAAAGATGTTGACACCCTCACCCTACTCACAAATAAGTGTCATTTTCATGTTGTCTGAAGTCGATGATTCTAAGATTTTATAGTTACCTTTATTTACTTCTGAGAAATCTGTAAAATGTGGCAAAGATATACATCAATTCATGCATGTATTCTATCATTTGTACATTTCAATGGTTCATGTAGATGGATGTGGATGAGATTATTAGGTCTGCTATGGCCTCACAAGCTACAGCTTTGGTGGTTGTTATGATAGCTTTTCTATCCACCAGGATGAAGAGGATTAAGAGGGACACAAAACCTGTACTGTATGGTCCTAGGCTAGCTTCTGATGAGTATAGATAAAAGAACCTCAAGTTGATTTACAACTCAACTGACATAGTGTTTGGCAATGCTAAGGATGACTAGAGCACCTTTATTTTCCCTTTGTAACCTTTTTAGGCATAGAGGTTTTTGGTTTAGGACAACATCAATGCTAGTGTTGAGGAACAAGTTTCTATGTTCCTCCATGTTGTTGGCCATAACCAAAGATTTAATGCCATCCATCATATAGCTTTAAGAGGTCCATAGAAACAGTTAGCTGCCACTTCCACCAAGTGTTGTATGCTGTGGGGGAATTGAGAGATGAGATGATTAGGGGTCCAAGCAATGTTGTGCACCCCAAAATCTTGGGCAGCCAAAGATGGAACCCTTATTTCAAGGTAACTATCACATGCATGGTACCTTTTGTAGGCCTAAATCATCATGCAACACTATTGTTATGGGCACTGTTCTTTCACTTTAGGACTATGTTGGTGCTATAGATGGAACCCATGTTCTAGCCAGGGTTCCTAGGCACATGTAGGCTGCCTTCAAGGGTAGGAAATCAAACCCCACACAGAATGTTATGGCAGCTATTGATTTTGACCTAAAATTCACTTATGTCCTGGCTAGGTGGGTGGGATCTGCACATGACGCATTAGTCTTGGCCGATGTAATTAAAAGACAGGATGGGTTGAAGGTTCCTAAAGGTAAAGGACTTGTCCATAAACCATACTTGCAACCATTTATATGTCTCACACAATCACACTTGTCATTGTTGCACTTTATTTGTAGGCAAGTTCCACCTAGTGAATGCTAGTTATGCATGTCGAACAAATTTTATGTCACCTTACAGGGGTGTCCACTACCATTTTTCTAAGTATGGGGGCTATCATTACCCTAACAATGAAAGAGAACTATACAATTTGCACCACTCTTCCCTGAGAGTAACTATTGAGAGAGCTTTTGGGTGTTTGAAGAACCGCTTCTACATATTAGACAATGAGCCCTTCCACACCTACAAGACCTAGGTGAAGCTGGTCCTAGCTTGCTGCATTCTGCATAACTGGATCTTGTCCTTTGGTCCTAATCTAGTTGTTCCTTCTGAGGATGACTAGGTTGCCAACCAAACCTAGTGCTAACCCTAGTCAATCTATCCCTAAAATTGAAACCCAAGACTCAACTGGGATGGCAGCTATGAGAGATGCAATCTCTCAATCCATGTGGGCAAATAGGTAGACTTCTAGACTTGATGTATTTATGTAATCTTGAACTTGTACTTATTTGAGAACATAAGCTGGCTTGTATGGTGCCATGTTATTCAGTACTTATGACAATAATCTTGATGTGGGCTGTATGTTGAGATAAATATGTTCTCTTCCTATTGTTTTTGCTTCATTGTTGTCATTTTTCATTTCTCCTATGATCTGTCCTTCATATGTTGTACCTACTGGTTCCAAAAATATAGGATGGCTGGTATTGATGCACTAGGTCCTAGTTTTGTGAATGCCTCCTCCCGGCTGCCCAATGGTGGTGGGTCTGCTGGTGTTGCTGCTACTATTGTGGGCAATGGGTCTTCTCCTGGGGTTGGGTTAGTTGCTAGGGCTATTGCAAATGTCCGCCTCCTACATTAGCTGTTGCAGCTGAGGTCCCTGCTGGTGCTAGGCCACCATATAGGTGGACCAACAACAACACCAGTGCCTTTGTGCTACGTAGGATGAGCCAACTCATTCAAACTAAAGCTAGGGCTGACAAGGGCTTCAAAGAGAAGGATGTTAACCAAGTAGTCAAGGTCCTTAAGGAGTATGGTGGGGAGGACATGTCGGCAACCTAGGTGTATAACCACCTTAGGAAGTGGAGGCAGAAGTGGGGAAAGATTTGCAAGCTCAAGGACTTGAGTGGGGCTCTTTGGGATGATGACACAAAGGCCATCATGCTTGACTAGGACCACTATGTTGGTCATGTCAAGGTAAATTCAATTTGCAACCTACACTTGTCATACTTCTACTGCTGTTTGTTTCTTTAAATGCTGGCCAATACTAACTCACTTATGTTTGCTTTGTTCTATGGTTGTAGGATCATCCCACAGATGTTGAGTACCTCAATACCCTACTTAGGTTCTATGAGCAAATGGGGACCATCTTTGGTGGGGCTTGTGCTACTGGTCGGTTTGCTCTTGGGTCTAACGAGCCTTTTTGGGGTCAATAGCACCTAGTCTAACAGTGTTGCTGGGAAGATGGTGTGAATCTTGGGGGCCAAATGGGTGAGGACAAGGCTGATCATTGGGAGAGCAGCAAGCCAATTGAGATCCTCACCTCCTCTATTGGTGGTAAGAGGAAGAAAGCCTATTTCAGTGAGGATGAGATCCTTCTCATGACCAATATGACTGATGCTGTGAACAACATTGCTAATGCCTTGAGGGATGATACTAGGCCAGCACATGTTGATGGTGACCTGTACCATGCAGTTATTGACATGCCCTTAGAGGAGGCCCTCATTGTGGCCTTCAACCTTCACTGGGCAACAAGTCCTAGGGCAGGGGGTATGTGAGCATGGAACACAGCCACATGGTTCTTTGGCTTATGACTTTCCTGGCCAAGCACTACTACATGTAGGTAGCTTCTATATAACTACTTAGAGGAGGGAAGTAGTTGAGCTCAATACTATTTCCACCCTCCTTAACCACTCTCCATCCCTAACTTTTGTGCAGCTATGTTAGGTGATACTTGTGCAGCTCAGTAGGAAGTTGACTTGCACCTATCCTTTTGGGGTTTGTTCGATTCTCTCATCTAGGGGTGGCTAACTAGATGATGGTTGATGTATGTGATGGCCTGGTACTGTCTTGCTACCAGCATCTGTATAGATCTGTCATAAGACTATTTGAGGCACCTTGTATGCCAAGCATGCCTGATGCAGGTCAATGCTTGTAAATTATGTGTTGCTACTGTTATGGTTCCATGGGTCTAAGTTCCTATTTTATTTCTAGATCTATGTACTTGCAATTTTCATGTCTTGTTGGTTGTTGGTCAAGTTCCAAGGGACACGTCCCTTCTTTGCCATCATTATCATTTCTGTGGTGGTAGTGTAGGGATATGTCCCATGGTTATAAACCATGTACCATTTTAGGTTTGTAACTTCTATTACTTCATTTCTTACTTCGTTGTCCCTCTGTGGACTTCACTTATTTTCTTCCTATCTTCTAGGCCTATGATGGCAAGTTTGCAGTGATGAAGTGGCTAGGTACATATTATGCTCTATAACTTGACACTATTGTGTTCTACAATTTCTGGTAACTCTTGGCCAGTGATGATGACTTTGATAGGATGAGGTGGCACTAATGTTAGCTGGTTCTTTATGTTCTTTTGCATTCTTGGTTTCTAATTGTTGTTTCTGTCATCTTCTAGTGCACCAGGGAAACAAACAGGCCCTCCACATCTATTTTTGGTTGACTAGTACTATATAATTACTTTTATTTTTTGCTACCACCATTGAATCATTCCAATGTTCAATCATATTAGCTCTTGAGACCACAATACTTTGATCTTCATGTACTTAGCCCACTTGGTTTTGTGTTATTCATTTTGTAGCACTAGTGCCACCAATGAGTCCAGTTATATAAAGCTCATTACTTTCCGAGGCCGCATTCTTCAACCTATGATGTCAAAATTGTTGGTGTATGGTTGAACAAGCAGCTGATGTTTGCTTCATGTGTCTTCTCCTTGTTAGCAACAAGTGTATTTCTTCATGTTGAAAACAAGGTAAAGGCATCCTAAGCAAACACTTTGCTTGATGTTCTCCATATAAATGACTGATGCAACATGTACTTTTGCCATGGATGCCAATGATGTGTTAAACATGTTACATATTTACCTTACTATGAACTAAGACACTGAGGTATAGTTGCAAATGGCTGGTTGGTATGTCATTTTCAATGCCCGCAAACCTAGAGTTTACTCCAGGTGGGCTAATTCCAGGATCTAGTGCATCAATATTCAGTGTGTACTGCAAGTTCAAAGTTTTGAAGAGGTATTGTTTGAGATCAACTCAAGGAACAACTCAAAACTAGTTTGTACAAGTGCTGAAATTATCTGTCCATCAGTTTCTACTCCAAAACCTATTATGTTATGTGGAAAAGATGTAGTCATTGATCTCCTTGCCCTCCTTGTTTAAGTGCTACTTTACAAGCTATTAACCACCTCATCTTATATTTGTTAAGGCTTTATTAGTGGTAATCTTGTTTAGGTGCTTACTGATGAACCTAAGTTGTCAGTATCATTTAAATTAGCTAGTAAACATGCCATTGTTTGCCTTGTTTATGTGCTGTTAATCAATGTTATGTTGTTGGCAAAGGCCTTTGTAACTGAATGTTGTAGGCGACGACCACACCTTGAGAAACAAACAGGACCTCCTTCAGTTAGTCATGGTAGTTGGCCCTTGGCCCTTTCGTGGCTCAGGCAAACAAATAGAGGATGGGAGGGGGCGGGCCCAACTCCACTAGAGAAACAAACATGGCTATTTGACCATTGGGAACCATGCCTTGGTGGTCCTTGCTGGGATGGGCCATGCAGGCCAGTAGGCCACCCTAGTCTAGGATTCTAAACATGCCCTATAGTTCACCGGGGCGTCTTTACTTGTTGCCTTGCCAGGGTGGGACTCATCATCGACGTGCTCTTTTTTTTTAGAATCACACAATACAACGTAGACGCTCAAAACATGCACGCACACTCACCCCTATGAACACACATACGCAAACTTTATCCCTATGAGCACCTCCGAAGGACTGAGCCGGTAGATCTTGAGATTCACGAAGTCACCACAGGCGCCTCGCTGTCGACAAGGACACCGCCTATCACTGGAAGCATAGCGCCGTTAAATCCTTCAAAAAATCTAGGAAAATACGAGCACTCGTGTCAAGTCGAGGACTTGAACCTGGGTGGACAAGTTCCATCACAAGTAACACAAGCAACTGATCTATTAGCTGTACAACGCACTGCTGTTTGTCCGCTTAGAGCCACTACCAGGGCATGCACATGCCTTGGACTAGGAGCCAGCGGCGCTGTGTACCGTGGACCAAAAATACAACAAATTCGAATTTCTTTTTATTTTTTCTTTGTATTTTCTGCACTTGGTTTATTTCTAAATATTTTATAGCAATTAAAAAATAAAATTTGGTGTTTGTTTCCTATAGATGCCACATGAAGTGTATTAAAATCGTACACTCATGCACGAAATACGTAACTGTGACAGTCATAATTGTTTTATGTATGGCTCGGTATGATGATCTTTCCCATTTAAATTATCGGTTCTCACTGTTATCGACATGCATCCTACTATATTATATTGTTCTCGATTTTCTGTATTTCCTATTTTCATTTTTCCGGCAAGCATTTCTGATTTTGTTTCAGTTTCCATGTAAAAATATGAAATCGAAAGCTATTAGAGGGTTTTCCTGATCGCTTCCCACCGTTTCAATCCATACCTTTGTTTGCTATGCAGAAGAGAAATATCTGATATTTAGGTCAAAGTTGTCTACTCAGCATTTGGGTGTTTTAGGGGCATCTGACACCCGAGACTCGGATGCCACCTAAACACCCGATTGAGAACAGAAACAAAATCAAGTGTTTTAATCCATAAAACATTTGATTGTCATGATCATTGGATTAAAATCAAATAAATTAAAAATATAGATAATCAAATAAACCAGATATTTTCTATGAATTGTGAGTAAAAGATCTCTAAATGATTCAAAATTAGAAATATAGACAAAACCATTAAAATACCAAATTGAATGTCGATAAATTGCAGATGAAAAGCTCTCCATATAGGTTCAAACTTAGACATACATACAAACATATAACAACATTAATAAAACATATGCTTGTGAAACAAAACAAAGGATAGTCTCTACTTACAACAATTCTATCAATAAATTACACCAAAATAATCATTGTAAATTTAGGACTCGTTTGGCACGGCTTCATCACTGGCTCCTGAAGGCGTTTGGAGCCTTTTTGTGCAAAATGGGGTAAAATCAAACGACTTCACTTAAGGAGCCTCTTAAATTATGCTCTCACAAAGGATATATAAAGAGTGAAGCCAAAAATAGTGGCCTCACCCGGCTTCACCTCTCCTTGGTGGGCCTTGTATAGAGTTTTGTGAGAACATGCTTTAAGGAGCTCTATATGTGGAGCTATTTTGCCAAACGATTTACCAAAATGACTCCAGCTCCACCGATGAAGTTGTTCATGGAGCTGAAAGCAAAAATAACAGATTTACTAATAAAGTGGTGCAGTGCCAAACGAGACATTAATATAAATATATAGTGTAAGGCCTCATTTAGATATATGGGACTAGTTACTAGCTAGCTAATTTTTAGCTAAAACTCTAGCTAGCTTATCAAAACATGCAGCTAATAGATGCGAAAACCAATGGAAAGTATGAAATCAGCATTGAGCAATAGTGCTAGCAGTCCCACATGCTCTGACACTGACAAGGAGCTCTCAACCTTTTCATCTCCATATACTCCCCACCGCACACTCCACACTCCATAGCAGAGTTGTAGAGGTGCTCAAATGTCGCCATGTCCCACTGAGATTGAGAGCCATGAAGAGAAGAATCCAGTGCCAGATTGAAAGATCTCACGATGCAAAATTTGTGTGATGGAAGTGGTTAAATCACTCGAGTACCTCGGTGTATCTTGTTTTTAAGTACCTTTGTTTGAGTCACTGTGTTGACTCATCAGTTGTAGCTATGGAGCTACATACATGTGTGTTTTTCTAATACATAGGGTCTGTTTTGATTCTCTCTTCTAAATTTTAGAGCACTTTAGTTCAGTTTTGAGCTCTAAAGCTCTAACGTGAGATGGACTAAATTAGAGCCAACTTTAGACCACCTGCTTAGAGACTTTAAAAAAGTTTAGAGGTCTAAAGTTTAAATGGGTGAATCCAAATAGACCCTCAGTAATAATGATCTTTAACTAAAGAAAAGTTTTTTATTGAGCTTTTTTTTAGGGAAAAGGAAGGGTCGGGATCCTACTATAATTTTATTAAAACATAACAAGAAAGTTACAGACGAAACAAGAGAAACATGAAGCCAGGAAAATTATTACTACGGACCAAAGACAAACTACTTTACAGACCAAAGTTACAGACCACTTATTTACCTACTACATGCACACTTACAGTAAAATTACAGAACACAGTCTGTCCCAGTCACACTAAAGCCACCTCTCTAGGAGTGAGCCGCGCGTGGAGCGGGTTGGCCATGACGACGGTGAACTCTGCCTTCTCGCCGTCGACATCGACCTCCTCCCCATCAGCCGCACGCCACTCGAACGCGCGCACCATGTTGGCCACGAAGTACTCGAGGTGCAGCGTGGCGACATTGAGCCCGGGGCAGATCCTCCGGCCGGCCCCGAACGGCATCATCCTGATCTCCCTGGTCCCCGTGATGTCCGTCCCCTCGCCGTCGCCGCCCGGGAGGAAGCGCTCAGGAGCGAACTCTGCCGGCCGCTCCCATGCTTGCTCGTCCATGCCCATGTCTGACACCATAAAGTTCACCGTTGTGCCCTTGTGGATCACGTACCCGCCAAGCTCCATGTCCTCTGCCGTTGCGTGCGGCAGCACCATGTGCGCCGGCGGGTGGCGCCGGAGGCCCTCCAGCACGACGTCTTTGAGGTACGGCATCCTCCTGTTCATGTCGTCCTCGGAGATATGATCCGAACCGGTGGTGGCCATGGTGGCTTTGATCTCGTCATGGAGCTTGTCCTGGATGTCCGGGTTCTTGACAAGCTCCGCCATGATCCACTGCAGTGCCGTGGACGTGGTGTCTGTGCCGGCGTTGAGGAACTCGGAGCACATCGCGACCATCTCGTCGTCCGTCAGTGCGCGGCCGCCGTCGTCGTTGAGCTGGATGTCCAGCAGCGTGTCGACGTAAGAGTGCGGCAACGTCGTGATAGTCGTTGTCTGCTGGTTCTGCGGCGCTGACGTAAGCGGAGCATGGGTTCCGGCGGCGGCTCCGGGCTTCTTGCGCTCCCTGCGCGCATCGATGAGGGGCATGAACATGTCCTTGAGGCGTTGGCGCTTGGTGAGCAATGCCTGCAGGCGACCCTTGAAGAGGCGCGTCGTGATGGCCGGAAGGACGGCGAAGACACCGAGCTTGCTGGTGTAGAGCAGCAGGTCGCGCTGCGCTTCGGCAATGTCGCGCACGTCGCGCTCATGGAGGTGCTCGCCGAAGCACATGGCCACAAGGAGGGAGAACATGGCGTACTGGAACGTTTCCATGATCGAGGCAGAGGCAGCGGCAGTGCCAAGCCCGTCGATGTCGTTGCGGCGCCGCAGCATGTCCGTGAGCTCGGCGAGCACCGCTGCCTGAGCTGGTGCAAACAACCGGAGGCGCGCCAGGTGCGCGACCTCGACGACGAAGTTGCGGCGGAGAAGGCGCCACAGCGGGCCATAGCAGGAGGTGGTGATGGCGGAGGCTTCGAGGCCCAGGAACTCCCGCGACGTGAATTCCGGGCGGTCGGCCATGGCGGCACCACGCTGGACGAGTGAGGCGTGCGCGAGGCGGCGGTCGGAGACGGTGACCTGGAGGCGGGAGCCCATGCGGAGCGCGATGAGCGGGTCGTGGCGCGCATGGAGGTGGCGGATGGCGCGCAGGACGTCCATCCCATGGTGCCTAAACCACATAAGGTTGCCGAGCACGGGCATGACGGCCGGACCCGGAGGCAGGCGGCCACTACAACCATAAAGCACAGTAGGGGCGGCTCATAAGGCACGGTAAGGACGGCTTGGGAAGCCGCCCTTGTGCATCCACTCTTACAAATGCTTCATTTGTAAGGGCGGTTCCCTGTCCGTCCTTAGAAATGCATTTGTAAGGGCGGCTGGTATTTCAAGCCGCCCCTACAAATGCATTTGTAAGGACGGCTGCTGATAGAACCGCCACTATAAATAGCATTTATAAGGGCGGCTGGTGATACAATCGCCCCTACAAATGCTATTTGTAGGCGCGGTTTTAGTACCAGCCGCCCCTACTGTGTCCATTTGTAGTACCAACCGCTCCTACAGTGTATTTTTTTAAAAAATAATATACATATAATTAAATCTGACCACATTACAAATATAATTCAAATCCAAATCTGAGCACAACACATATATAATTCAAATTCAAATTTGACAAACACAAAGTCCAAATGACAAGTCCATTACATAGTCTAAATGACAAGTCCATTACATAGTCCAAATGCCAAGTCCAAATCACAAGTCCATCAAATTGTTATCTACAGCCTAGAGCTAGCCTTTCAAGCTCACGGCAGTGTTGGTACTTAGGATTACTACTTAAGTCGGATTGTGGGTCATGGTAAGTGCCTTTGACATGCACAATCTCGTCCAATACAAAGCCGCAAAGGTTGCTGGCGATCTCTAAGAGTTGGTCATCCTTGTACGTGTCCCTTCTCTCATGTGCCTCCTCTTTCCACTATAAGAGAACAAATTTAGATCTATTGTTTCATAACATAAGCTAGGTTTTTATACTACAAGCGAAGAGATTTAAACTTACCAAATAAGGGTGTCTCCTATAGGCACTGGTGCTACTCATGAAAGCACATAAGTAATATCCACAATGTAGACTCCCTAGCCTCTGCTTGGGGTATTGTGTATGTTTCGTATATGGAAATGTTAAGTAATGCTATTGACAGCCACGTAATGTAATGCCAAAGTAAGTTACACTTACCAAACATAGAGTTTTGATAGCCAAGTTATGCTTTCTTTCCGGACAATGCCTTCCGTGATGTTCATTGACATAGAACCTGAATGCCCTGTTCGAATAATTTTAGCAAATGGAACTTGTTAGTATGCAAAACTGAACGTTAAAGTATATATACAAGTATATAAGCTAATGAGGATTGTTGATATGTATACGTCTTGAGAATCGCTATGAAGTCTTTGTATGTGTAGTTCAAAGTCTGCAGAATTAGAGACCCATGCCATGCTCTTCCCGACAACGACGCCTATAACAATCCAGTGGTCGCTGCATGAATTCAATCATAGAACTAAACAGATAAGATGTTTTGCATCGAACAAAGATATATTGAATAAGCTTTAAGTATAGAGTCGAGCTTACTTGAAGTTGTATGGTACCCATATGACATCGTTTTGTTGGAGATGCGTAAAACATATGGCAAGGTATGCCGCAAGCCTGAGGGACACTTTCCTTATTACCCCATTTCGGATAGCCTCTTTCTCCGCAACAGTCTTTCCAATAGAAAGCTCTTTGCAATCCAGTTTTCACTTTCTGGGGCAACAGTCTTTCAGGCTTGGCATTTGTTTCACAATGTGCGCTTGCATTCTACAAATCACATCGTGGGTTAGTTACAAGAAAATCCAAGTAAGTTAGATTCATATTATATCGAGAGGGCAAGGACTTACAGGCACCACGTGCGAATTAGGTTCATTTCCATTGATCCGAGGTGAAAGCATGTGTGGATGTCATCGAAGTCAAAAGCAATTGTCCCCTCTGGGGCTTCGAGTGTGTCGTAGGTACGATTGCTTGTAGGATCGTTAGCTTTATTGGGATTACACGCCAGTACCAATCATGGAACCTTCTCATGTGAAGGGAAAGTTGCCGGATGACCCGGTTTGGTAGAAAATTCTTGCCTCTTTCATATTTTTCCGGGCAATCTTTTGACCATTTGATGGATTCAACATCTGGATACTTCTTTACCGCTTGGTGCAGTTTGCTATCGTCGGCCTCCTTAGAACCTTGTGCTGGTACTTCCTTAACTTGGTTCTTAGGCTTGAACTGGTCATGGGCATACCACTTGTGAACACTCGTGACGTCCCGGATCCCCACAAAAATTGGCCTTATCTTCTTGGAAATCTTGTTTCAAACTCCCATTCAGGCACGTCCTCAGCTTCTCGAGCAAGACTTTCTTGAGAAGGCACTCATTGTTCATGTGTCAGCTACGGTTGTTGAGAAGACTATGGCATCTCATCATGCCCTTGCTCGGCACGAGCCGGAGAAGGTTGTGGCTTGTGAGGCACATGCAGTGCCTCGTCATGCCCTTGCTCGGTACAAGCTGGAGAAGGTTGTGGGTTGGGAGGCACATGTGGTGTCTCATCATGCCCTTGCTCGATGCAAGCTGGAGAAGGCTGTGGCGTGTGGTGGCGAGGATTTGGGGAAGAATGTACCTCCCCATCCTCAACAACTCTCAGGGGTGTGGTCGTCATGAGCCGGTGAATATACCTCCCCATCCTCAACAACTCTCTCCAAATGTACATCACTCGGAGTTGGCGAACAAACAGTCAATACAATATCGTTTTTATGCCAGAGGATGAACTGGTTCATGACGTCTCCAAGTAAATTCAGCCCCTCGAGAGTCAAGTGTTCTATCTTCCACTTCATGAATTTGGGTTTCACGGTGTACACCTCGACCCTAGTGTAGTCCTGCGGGATGGCATTATTGTGCCATGAGCTGCCTGGAGGATGTGCCACACCCGTTGCCACCTCAATCATCTCGTTTTGCCTGCCGATGAGAACCCCAAGATGCAACTAGTTGGCTCCCGTATGCGATCGACAGCAGTTATGGCTGCAATGGAACCTTGGCTGCTGGGAACATCCGGAGGGCAGCCAACTAAAGCCAGTTCTCCCGACGGCCCCATTAGTGTCTGTGGCTTGGTAGACAGTCCTTTCTCCTCCAGCACCTTTGCAACTAGAGCTGCCACTTGGAGCTCAAGATTGGATTCTCGATCTCTACCATGTTTCTTGTACATGTGCCGGTCCTCTTGGAATCCATGCTTCCAGGTCGTCAGCTTCCCTAGCCCTCTTACGCGACCTGTGTGCTCGGGTTCCCAAGCGAAGGCTAAGCTCGTCCCTCTCTCTGGAAGGAGTGAATGTGCCCTTCTCCTTGTCTTCAGCATATTTTAGTATCCTTGATACTGTCTCTGTGGTCTCCGACTTAGCAAATTTGAGACTGCTGCCAGATTTATCCACACTCCTTGCATATATCCAACGCCGGATGTGTGGCTTCAACTTCATCACTACCGTATTCCTGGAAGCTTCGGCCTCTGCATCCATCTTCCTAAACTACTCTTCCTTGGCCTCGTAGCCACCAGGGCCTAGACGAGGGTGGTGTTGGTTCTTCTTCACCTGCTCTCTGTTTTGGGCACTTTTGGCTAATGCTGCCGGTGAAGTCTTCTCATCCACTAGCAACACCCATTGAGCAGGAGTCATGTTGCCATACACGTGAAAGGAGTTAACCCCTTTTGGATAAACTTTGTGTTCAGTTCCATCCTCCAACATTGGAAGGACTGTCCTATCATCTGAAAAGCATGATGTTTTACCAGTTCGTGTGTTCCCTCCGGAAACCTAAAATTCTTCATCAAATGCTCATCCCATAGTTCTCTCTTCTTCTCCACTGGATAATCTTTCCGGTTAGGGATTGCTGGGTTCAAGAGATCTCTTACTTTAGCCCCGATCGCATTACAGAATCTCGCAATGTACTTCTTTGGCTCTAGGATCTGCCCTTGTGGCCTGACCTCCGTTATCACATAACATACCCTTGCCTTTGGATATTGGTTTGCCTTTCTGTCCCCTCGGCTCCTCTTTGTTTCGATAGTCGAGGCCGAGGTTGTACCTTGAGGTTGTGGAGCAGAGGCCGAAATGTTAGTATCTGTGGCTGCTGCCTTTGCCCTTCTTTCCCCTACTCCTTGTTCAGCGTAATGTGCTAGAGGCCGACGCCGTCTTTTCAGAGCTTTAGGAGGGACCTGTATGAACGACAGGTTAAAGTGTTAGCAGAGGTAACACAGCCAAAGGGTTAGCAAAATTTACAAGCTACTAAGGCTTCATCCCTACCTCCTCTTGCGGGTCAAAATCCTTGTCCAACTCGTCCTCCGTTGGCCTCCGTCTGGGTTCATGTGGGAAAGGATCCTCAGGACTTTCATATCCCTATTCTGAGTCATCATCATCATCATCATCATCCTCTTCACCTTCAGCAGCCTCTCTTTCTTCGCCTTCATCAGCCTCTTCTCCCCCTTGCTCCTTGTCAGACTCCCCTTGAGTAAGCATCATTGCTACATCCTTATCTAACTCGTTATTGAACTGCTCTTGAGAAAGTTGATCCTGTACTTGCCCTCCTTGGCTTGGCTACTCATTATCCTCATGGGATCGGGCTGCACTGCCTCTTGTCCATGTCATCTCGTGCTTTGTTCTAACAAATGCAAGGAATAAAGTGTGCTTTAGATACGCGAGAAAGTATAAGAAATCAAAAGGGCTCAAGATTAGTAGTGGTAGTAGTAGTGGTGGTGGTGGTGGTGGTAGTGGTAGTAGTAGTGGTAGTAGTAGTGGTGTTGGTGGTGTTGGTGGTAGTGGTAGTGGTAGTGGTAATGGTAGTAGTAGTGGTAGTGGTGGTGGTGGTGGTGCTAGTAGTAGTAGCTATGATAGTAGTAGCAGCAGTAATAGTAGTAGCAGCAGCAGCAGCAGCTATGATAGTAGTAGTAGTACCATGGTGAGCTATAATAGTAGAAGTAGATTGGTCTAGGGAAGAGAGAAGAGAGGAAGGAAAAGGTTTTCAAATGATAGGCAACTACATGATGCCTAGTGTCCTGGGCCTCAGCATTTTAATCTCATATGAGCATGTGTTTCATAACCACCTCATTCATTTTTTTGCATCATAGGTCCCCCCAAAACACCAGTCAACACCAAACAATGATCAAGACAGAGTACAGAGGAAAAGGTTTTAAAAAAAGGCCTCAGAAACATGTCAATCATCATTTGATCATGAAGTTAGACAATTTCATCACAAGTTCTTGATAACAGAGAAGAGAGGAGAAGGCAATATAGGGGCGGCTGGTAATGATGCCAAGTTCCTCACAAGTTCTTGATCATCAGCTCATATTCCATTTAATGTATGGACTTAGACAATTTCATCATCGGCAAAACAAAGGAGAGGAGAGGGAAGAGTTGGCAAAAAAACAGCAGCTGCTTAGCAAACATAGAGAGGAAAAGGTGTCAAACTAGGCAGCTACTGGAAACATAGAAGCAATAGGAGAGGAGAGAGGAGAAGGTGCCAAAAAAGGCAGCCACATGGTTGGAAGACCCCTGCAGATCCACCAAGCAACAACTTTATACAAAAAAACTGGCATTGGCATGCACCGAAATATAATTTCATGTTGCGGACCGGTTTCGACATTATATGACATCACAATTTCGACATTATATGACAACACAATTTTGACATTATATGACATCACAATTTCGACATTTCACAGACCCCTGCAGTATCATTTAAATTTAGTCCAAATGTGATAAGTTGATTGGGATTTAAGAATGAAATCCACGAAAGCAAATTCTCTTGTGACTGCTTAATAAAACAAAAGAACAGATAATAATACTGCACTAAGTTCCATCTGTTAGTTCAAATCTTGACAATATGAATGGCATAAGTTCAGACTACACCAAGCTGCAAAACAGCAATAATATAGATAAACTGCAAGGAATAGCTCTATCCACTTTGACCTACATTCAGAAGAGCCTGCAAACCTAGTACTACAGTCTACAAGGTATGTATATTTGCAAGGTATGTATATTTACATAGAACTATCAATAGTTGTCAAAGAAAAGAATAAACAGATGTAATGTGAATCAACTGGTATCACAGTTTGAGCAAAGATTCTAGCAGCAACTAAACTCAAAGCTTCTCTTTTCCTTAACAGAAAAAGGGGCAGCTAAATGAGGGTTGCCTAAACAAATAAACCAGCAAAGATAAACATTTGAGGGTTGAGAGGCTTCCATGCGGCATCTTGTCTCCCATATCATGAAAAGGAAATATTAGATCCAGAAAAGTCACACTTCCCTATTAGACTTTTTTTCATTTAGATGTTCTTTTCACGATAAGGTATTTTAATGTGCTCAACAGAAATCAGATACTACTACACGTTTTCCAGAATAGCTCATATGTTTTCCTCTTTAAAAAATACAGAGCCAATACACAAAAAAAATCCCCTTTATTTTCCATTTTTCTCCACAAAGCAATACTTCCTAACTTGCCATGAACAGCTACAGAGATATGCCATTTTGAAAAAAAATATGGAAATGATAAGGTGCTTGAATTGTGCTCTCCAGAAATCTAATCGAATTGTGCTCTCCAGAAATGAATAGCTACAGAGGTTGCAGCAACAATCAGAAAACAAAGAAACCTTCAGAGTAATGTATAGAGTGATGTATGAGAACAGGTCAAAGGATGAAGAAGCTTCAGCTTTCTCGACACACTATATTACTCAAAGGCCAAGCCAATTCCCTTAACTAAAGCAAATTGCATAGGGAGTAAATCTAACGCTCATTCCAATTCTGTGGACTAAATGAAAAGGCTCCACTATATTATCATAATCACTCAAAGGCCAATTCTATTAACTAAAGCAAATTGCACAGGGAGTACATCTAACGCAGTCAAATGCTCTGGACTAAATGGAAAGGTTCCACTATATTATTATAATCTCTCAGAGGCCAATTCCATTAACAAAAGCAAATTGCACAGGGAGTAAATCTAATGCCCAGTTCAATGTTGGCTCCTGCTCCAGCCCACACATCTATTCCTTACAGTGAAGCATGAGCAGAAATAACAGAAACATTCAGGCGTCCATGAACACTAGTTTAACTAGCCTCAATCTGTTCTAGCTGTCAAACCAGATGCACACCAAGCAGCATGGACAAAGCAGACGCAAAACAGTGGCCATACATGCTCAAATACTAACAGCCACACCCACATGTTTCAATCATATGAATGAGAATTCACAAAAATGTCCATCCAAGTTGCTCATGTATATCGAATTTGATTGTCATATTTTTCTTTTTTAGAACTATTTGATTGTCATATTCAGTATCACATCTCAACCTTGCCTGATAGCTGACCAGGGACAAAACAATGCAAAACAAAGTGACAGGACGCGACCAAACTAAACAAATACCCCACCCTGCCTTCCACATATTAAAAACTCCATGAGAAACAAGAAACATAGCCCCCTTCTTCAGTGATATATATCTTTTCATCCATTTGTAAGATAATGAAAAGCAAATATGCAAATAAACCTCACAAGGCTCACAGATACACACAGAATGAAACTTAGGCCAAATGTTGCTAATCTGAGTATACATCAAAGCTCTAGGGCCACTTCAAGCACTTGTTGGACAACCTAAAATATTAGTGGATCTTACTGAATCATGATTGTTTATTATCACTGGGATCCTGTATATGTTCACAGCCTACCTTGCAATTTCATTCATCCAGATTACAATTGACACCCTTGCAAACATGCATACAACAAGAACTAAAAAAGAAAGGAGATATGGTACCAGTCTAACTGCATGTACATCAAAACATGCATAAGGTTAACAAAAGGATGGTCATGTTCCTTATAGATTTATTACCATATAACATCACTATGCAATATCATTGATGGAATTGCATCAAACAATAATATCCAAACACACAATGATGATTAATCCAAAGCATACTTCTCAACCAGGGGATGAGGAAGAGAATGGAGGGGAGGCACAGGGGAACTCACCGAGGGATGGGGAAGGCGACCTGGGCCAGTGGTCTCACCACGCCGAAACCCTAGATTGAGGGCACTGGGTCCGGGGCACGGAGGAGGGAGGTGCGGTGGAGGTGGCGCAGAGGAGGCGGAGGAGGAGGCGTGGAGGAGGCGGAGGAGGAGCGCGCCACAGCGGTCTGGGATGCCGGTCTTCGGGGAAGGCGTGACCTGGGCCGGCGGTCACCACGCCGAAACCCTAGACTGAGGGCAGCAGAGTCAGGGCGTGGAGGAAGAGGCGCGGTGGAGGTGGTGCGGCGGTCACCACGCTGAAACCCTAGACTGAGGGCAGCGGAGCCGAGGCGCGGAGGAGGAGGCGCGGTGTAGGTGGCGTGGAGGAGGCGCTGCGGAGGAGGCGCCAGGGAGGCGGCGGCAAAAAAATTCGACAGCCTGCCGGCGTCGAACAGGAAGAAAAACACACAGACTTAGCCTCCACATCACCCTTCCTATATTTATACCAGGGTCCTCATTTGTAGGTGCGGGTGGTGAGTGAGCCGCCCCTACAAATGCTCTAGCCTTTTTTATTTTCTTTTCATTTTCATTATTCTATATATACAAGCAATTCCAGCTCGAATTGAAAAGTATCACAAGAACAAAAGTTGTTCTATTTGAAGAGTTCTACACTTTTTCTTCTTCAACCAAAACCTAGTTCAGCCTAGATTTTAAATTACAAGCAAAAAGACATTTTGAAACATCACTACTATTGCAATGCAACATAGGGCACCAATCCTGCCCTAAACTGCAATTTTGGGCAAGTTAGGAGCTAAATCATGACTTGGCATAAGAATAAAGTTTGTTGCACATAAAATTTACTATAACTCTTATGTTGATGACTTCTACATGCAAGGTCTCTAAATAACACTTCTGAAGCAGTCAAATCAATTGGGTCCCATGGTCAAACAAGGTTCAATTTGAATTTAGTCAAATTATAAATAGAAACCCTAGCCACAAAGTGCATAGTAGCATCACAGTTTTCAAACAAGTGTACCACTTTGAAGTACCGAAACACTTGCAACACGCAAATGAAACACTAAATGACAGTTGAAACAAGCACTTATTACTACCGCAACATGCTTGGACTACTATTGAAACGTAGTCTCCTACAACATCTGGTTTAAACTCCTGCAACATCCACTTCGAACTACCGAAACACTTGCATCCACGAAAACAATTTGCTTGTGCTCAATTAATCATATATATAAATAATTATTTTTTATATACATATATTTTCATATATCCAATAACTAAAACAATTTTTATATGGAAAATTGAACCTTTCAAAATAAAAAAAATTTAAATTTGAAAATTTTAAATTCAAAACAACTAAAACTATTTTAGGACACTAAATGACCTTAAATGAAAATTTGATAAACATCAAAGTTGTAGAACTCATGAAGATCTACAACTTTGATTTTGGTGTTCTTGTCATTTGACTAAATTTGGACTTATCAAAGTTTGAATTTTGAAAAACGACAAGTTCAAACTAAACTTTAGAACCCCAAATGATTTCAGCTAAAAAAGTGATGAATACCAAAGTTGTTCAAATCATCAAGGTCTACAACTTTTATTTTGACCATATTGTCATTTGACTAATTTTAAATAGTTCAAATTTTGAAATTTGAAAAATAACAAGTTCCAACCATAATTTGAAACTCCAAATGATTTCAAATGAAAAAGTGATGAATACCAAAGTTGTATGAATCATGAAGATCTACAACTTTTATGTTGGTCATTTCTTCATTTGACAAATTCTTAATGCACATTATTCATAAAATTTACACATGTCTCATATAGTTTATGAAACCTTATGAGTGGTACCACTTCATCGGATAAAGAAATGACCAATATAAAAGTTGTAGATCTTGATGAATTGTTCAACTTTGGTATTCATCAATTTTTTAGCTGAAATCATTTGGGGTTTCAAAATCATGTTTGAAGTTGTATTTTTTTTAATTTCAAAATTTGAATTGCTCAAACTTTTCACATGTAAATATTGACAAAACTAACATAATAACTTGATAGAGAATGATTTTACAAATTTTTATAAAAAGAATCATCACATTTGAAATTAGTATAAGGGAGAAAAACTAGTTACAAAATTTACCAATAGATTTTAAAAAAATCACACTATTCACTATGATCATGTAATGATCATCTAGAACAGTGTCATTTCTCTTTTTAATCTGTGGGTAAATTTTATAACTAGTTTTTCTCTCTCATACTAACTCCAAATGCGATGATTTTTTTTCTCAAAAATTTCTAAAATCATGCTTCAGCATTTAAGTTTGGTCAAACTTGGATGTGACAATGTTTTACACATTTCAAATTTGGAAATTTGAAAAATGTCAAGTTCATACCAGAATTTGAACACCCAAATGATTTCAACTTAAAATGTGATGAATACCAAACTTGTATAACTCATGAAGATCTACAACTTTTATTTTGGTCATCTTGTCATTTGACTAAATTTTACCAGTTCAAATTTTGAAATTTGAAAAATGACAAGTTCAAACCAGAATTTAAACACCCATATTATTTCAACTTAAAAAGTGATAAATACCAAAGTTATATAACTCATGAAGATCTATAACTTTTATGTTGGTCATTTCTTCATTTGACAAATTCTTAGTACACATTGTTCACAAAACTTACACATGTCTCATATAATTTATGAAACCTTATGAGAGATGTGTAACATTTGTGAACAATGTTATTACCACTTTGTCGGATGAAGAAATGATCAATATAAAAGTTGTAGATCTTGATGAGTTGTTCAACTTTGGTATTCATCACTTTTTCAGCTGAAATCATTTGGGGGTTTCAAACTGTTCCACTAACATTGAGAAATGAACTAACGAAACATCCATGTTGCAGCATTGAAACATAGGGTTCCAAATCTGCCTAAAACTTAGAATTTAGGCAAGATAGCATAGGAATTAAGGCTTGACCTAAGATGTTGCACATGTTTCATTGTGATGTTGCACATGTTTTTTGGGGAATTTGAGATGTTGCACATGTTTCATCAGGAATTTGAGATGTTGCACATATTTCATTGGGAATTTAAGATGTTGCACATGTTTCATTGTCATGTTGCAATTTTAAAGCTCATGTATGATTCATATATAATGCACTCATGTGATGCCATGCCAGTGCATAAAATATAGGCCACCTGGGGTGTTACATCTCTCATAGTTTTGCAAGCCACAAAGTGCATAGTAGCATCACATGTGAATAAAGTTTTCAAACAAGTGTACAATGAAACATTGAGAAATAAACTAACGAAACATCCATGCTGTACCATTGAAACATAGGGTTCCAAATCTGCTTCAAACTTAGAATTTGGGCAAGATAGCATGGCAATCAATGCTTGACCCAAGAATAAAGTTTGAAGAGCATGAAATTTTGTACAAGTTTCATGTATGTGACTAGTTTATGTAAGACTTCTAAATAGGACTTTTAAAACAGTCAAACAAGATAAGTCCTAGGGTAGTCAAACTTGGTCAAATTTGAATTTGATGATAATATAAACGTAGAACCTAGGTCAAATTGTTCCACTAACATTTTAAAAGTCTTTGTAAGGCACAAATTCAAATTATAGTCAAGTTATAGTCAAATTGAATCACATGTTAACAAAGTTTAAAAACAATACGACTGGACATTTATAGGGGTGGCTGGTGTTTGAGTCGCCCCTACAAATGTTTACAATAGGGGCGGCTGGTGTTTGAGCCGCCCCTACAAATGGGCACAGTAAGGGCGGCTGGTGATTGAGCCGCCCTTACAAACGGGGTGATTTGTAGGGGCGGCTCAATTACTAGCCGCCCCTGCTGTGCCCATTGTAGGGGCGGCTCAATCACCAGCCGCCCCTACTGTACCAATTTGTAGGGGTGGCTTAAACACCAGCGGCCCCTACTGTGCATTTGTAGGAGCGGCTGGCCGGCTAGCGCCCGAGCACGCCACTGTAGGGGTGGCTCCGGCCTCAGCCGCCCTTAAAAAAAGGAGAAGTGCTACGAGAAATCAATTTTGACGTAGTGCGGCAGCTATCGGAATGGGAGAGCAGGAGGAAGGCCAGAAGGAGCAGCAGCAGAGCGACGAGGAAAGACCATGCGAGCTCCATGTCTGCTTGCTTGCTTGTCTATGGTTGGAGCTATGGTGACTGCTGAGATGGATGATCCGATCCATGTGCAATGACGAGGCTTCTATAGAGAGAAATGCATGCATGCATGCTGCCTGGGATACGTACTTCCATCGTAGTAGAAAGAAGGGATCATTCGAAAATTGCTTTGGCCTATTTTGGTTCAACTCGCTCTACTGTATTTTATTTGGTCTTCGTATACTTGTTCAATCCCCTCGCTGCAGGTGGAGCCGGAACTAGTAGATTGCCAACTCCACGAAGTGCTGAGCATCCGCGG
Organism: Saccharum hybrid cultivar R570; assembly: GCA_038087645.1. Lineage (NCBI taxonomy): Eukaryota > Viridiplantae > Streptophyta > Magnoliopsida > Poales > Poaceae > Saccharum > Saccharum hybrid cultivar. Next base: position 25,570,789 of record JAQSUU010000066.1, on the reverse strand, counting down.
TGTCAATTCCAGGAATCCAAAACAACCGTTGTCCAATAATGATCCTGTCACCTGTGTGTGTGTTTTGTTTATGTTAACCCACGTTTCACACTTGTTTCCACAATCTATCTCATCAGGTGCATGCTATTGCTATTTCTTGCTATATATGCGCATATGCATCCAAGGGAGGGCCTTCCCGGCCGGGCGCCCGGAGCGGAGGCACTCATCTTTTGTTATCGTTAATTATATTACTATTGTTGATCATTTCAAAGAAAAAGGAGATCCAAACTCTATGCTGCGGCCGGATCAAATTTTAGCTACTACGTAGTATATTGGCAAGTACTCCTAGTAGTGGACCGGAAACTCCAGACCGCAACGGCATGCGCGCGCATGCCTTATCTGCCACCGTCACCTGTTTGCTTAAAAAAAATAGTAATGCTCCCTATAGATCGTCTATCTGGCCAGATGCACACCTTCGTGGGGCCTAGGACCAGGTCTGACCGGCACAACTCCCTTCGTGGCTTCTCCATTTAAAAAAAAAATTGACGTTTCTTTTTCCTATTCACCCACTGCGGCCAACTCCACCGCACTTGCTCGCCGCGGGCACCGCAGCCCATCCGTCACAGCCTTTCTCCAGCACAAGGGTGTCATGCCGCGGGCACAGCACCCTATCCGTCAGGCCCGTACATGGGGCAGTGCAAGTGGAGCGATGTCACAAGGCCCCCAAATATTAGGGCCCCAAATTTACTTCAGTGCATATACATACTTAATTCTATTAATACAATTAGGTACTTTAACTCTAAGTATATACCCATATAATGTTTTATGTCGTAAGAACAAAAGGCCTAAGAAGACTTACGAGAAGAAGGAAAGAATACTCGCATATATAATGTAATTCTTAGTAAGGTTGGAAAAGTATATGCTATAGTTATACATCTATCCTAAAATATAAAGTCCCGATTTAAGTTGGTGATGTCTTTAAGGTCACAAATTAATTACTAATTTCTCTCATAGTATATCATATACGGCAAAAATTTTGACATTAGAATGTACTCCTAAATATAAATCTAATTTAACCACTTTTTGTTGTACAACTTTTCATACAATTAGGCTGATTATTGACCAACCATAACAAAGTTCAAATCTCAAATAATGTGCAGCTTATATTTTTGAGATAAGAAATAACTTTAAAACATTTTTTGTATTGCCACATCTTACATGTAGGGCCCTTTTTAAGTTTTGCACTAGGGCCTCAAATTCTTAGGTACGGCCCTGCTGTCCGTTGCTGCCTTTATCTAGCGCACGGGCGTCGCACCACGGGCACCGCACGCACATGCCCGCCGGAGCCTTCTCCGGCGCGGGGGTCGCTCGCCATGGCTATACATGTATGTTGAAATTGTATGTTCCAAATGTTATCAGCTGTTTGTCAGACATATGTTGTAAGTGTATGTCTTCTAAATGTTCCAGCTGTTTCAGATATATGTTGTAACTGTTTTATCCAAATGTGACAAGTGTTTCATCAAGATGTTGCAAAAGTATATATATCTGAATGTTGCATGTGTTATAATGACTATACAGTTATGTTTCAAATGTATACTGCATATGTTGCAACGACAGGGCCGATGTTGCTGAGGAGATAAGATAAGATGGGAGTGAAGCGCGGTGTAGGACAAGGCACAACAGGAGGATGGCAGCGCGGCGAGGTAAGGGGCATGGCGGGGCCATGGCATGATGCGCGCGCAAGCGTGGCGGAGGACAGGGCATGGCGGGGGATGGCGGTGTGGCGGGGAAAAGGCATGGCGGGCCATGACGTGACGCGGTCGCGGGTGCGGCAGAGATGAGGATGCTGTAGACGCAGGCGCGCTCCTGGTTCTGCTTACGACGCGATCGTACCCCAGCGCTCCTGCCACGCGAGGTGCAGCGGGCGTGTTTTCGGTCTGTTACGCGGGGACGGGACGACGGGGCATGGGGAGTCGCTTGAACGCAAGCTGCGTCGGGACGTGGCCTGTGGCCGGACGTCCTGGCGCTAGCCCATCCGTTAAAAAAACAAGCTCCTCTCGTACATGTACATACACATAAACTTACTCTTCATAAATACAAGCACAAATATTATTTCTTTAGACACCTCTGAATACTGAGCCGATAAATCTTAAAATTAGAAATTTACTATAACCATCTCACTATAAAAAGAGAGCATACACTTCATCTACCACTAAAAGATGTCTCCGTTAAATTCTGAAATAAATTCCAAAAAAAAGGGAGCGTCTGCATCAAGTCGATGAGTTAAATTTGGGTGGACAAGTTGCACCATGAAGAATATTAATCAGCCGAGCTATACCCACTTCTGCTTATCTAAAGAAATCATTTCTTCAATTTTACGAGTAAAGAGAGAGCTGTATTAACTCGTCATGATTGTTTTGTACAATCGGCAAGATATCAAGACACCCGTAGGGGTTTGTCTCAACCAAACCGCGGAGGGCATGTTCGGTCTAGCTAAAGCATTTGCTACTTGTTTACTCCAACTATCTTCCACTCGCTTAGGAGCTGGGCGAGCTCCTTTTGCTGCGATCACAAATCCAATCTACGTTTTATCCGTTATTGAACTTCTCATCCTGTCGACACAATACGCAAATAGACCAATTCTACGATGATCGGAGAATGACACCATGCATTACGTGGTTAGGCATAATCCCTTGACCCAGACCAAAGCCTCTGCTTTCGATACACTGCCCTATAGATGGCCATTAGCAAAACTAGCGGCACGACGCTAGCACGGCATTGCCGCATTGATACTATGCGGTATGGTATTATCGTGCCGTGCTGTGCCACCGCACCGATATGTTGGTCTCGACACGGCACTACAGTTTTTAAAGCGAAAGCACCCGTTTAGATGCCCGATTCGGGGCACCGAATTGCTACCGTGCGCAATAAATGTGCACTGTGGCAATTTTGTTTTTATATGGTAAAAATTGTCTAATTTTTGACTAATTAGGCTCGAAATGTTCGTCTCGCAAAGTACAACAAAACTGTGCAATTAGTTTTTGATTTCATCTACATTTAGTACTCCATACATATGCTGGTATTTCAATGTAATGGGGAATCCTCTATTTGCATAGTAAAATTTAGGGGTGAATTTGGATATCTAAACAAGCTACATTTGAAGCCAACGCACCAGCATTTGCTATCTCTTGCAATTACTCCGATCCCACTCCTGTCTCTTCAGACTGTGCCGCGAACCATCCGTCCACATTAAATTTAGGCTGTGTTTAGATCCATTGAAATATGCACTATGCAAAAAAAGATTCCCCGTCACATCAAACTTACGATACATGTATGGAGTACTAAATGTAGATAAAATCAAAAACTAATTGTACAGTTTGGTTGTACTTTGCGAGACGAATGTTTTGAGCCTAATTAGTCAATGATTGGACAATTATTACCAAATACAAACGAAATGCTACAGTGTATTTTGGTACACCAAAGTTTGGATCTAAACACTGCCTTACTCTTTCGTCCTCATGGCTCATGGGTGTTGTCAGTGATTCCTCCTGTTCATTTTGAGAGGGGACGTGCTCCCTGATCAAGCTCATCTAAAGAAATTCTCAAGGGCTCCTTCGTTTAGCCAGATTCCTGCCAAGGATTTATTCCACCTCATCAAAGCCTATATAAATTAGCCTAATATTTCTGGTGGAATCATTCCAGGGGCATCATTCTCTGACAACCGAATGAAGCCTAGGCCCCACAATGTGTAAATGTGAATATTTCAATATAACGAAAATTAGCGCATGGCAGTACTGATTTTTAATGATACAGACTAGACTTGCATAGCACCCTACACATTGCTACCTTTGACTAAGAGAAATCTAACCATGATTGTTTTCCATTTTTAGTCATCTAGACAAAATCAATTTTCCATTCTCTTACCGTCTAAATCGATGGAAGCAACTGACCAAAATGCTCCCAACTAAGCACTAAACAAGCAAGCACAAGCATATACCTCTATCAATTATTCCTTCTCCACTCACTTCTACATGAGCTAAGCAAGCTAGCACCTCCCTACACCCCTCTGCACCTGGGCAAATTTCTCTCTTTCTCTGTGCTACTTATTCATCACAAGCAGATCAACATCAGGCCAGAAGTAGCAGCTCACACTTCTCCCTCTACTCCCTATTTAGAATCTAGCAGCTACAGCACTAGAGCTCAGATCTGGTCGACCGACCCATGATTCCATCCCTCCCCCAGCCGCTCCACTCGCAAAAAAAGCCCCACCTGCTATAAATACTTGGTGGCTGGTCATTTTAGGTCTCTTGGCACCCTTGGCTGATATTGAGGCATTCATAGAGCTCAATCAACACACTTCACTCACTTTGCGTCGCTAGAGATTGCATTTGTGTGAGATTGGAGAGGATTCTAGTGCTCTGTATTAAGAGTTTGCATCTAGTGGCACTAGAGAATTGTTGCTGCTGCAAATTTCTTATTACTCTTGATGGTTGTGGCCATCTAGATGACTTGGTGCTGGTGGTGATCCGTCAAGTGCCGATGGTGATTATGCAAAGACTCTGTATATTGGCTTGTGAGGAGCTTTAAGCTCATCCCCGTGTGATATTCATGAAGACTAACTCTTGGAATCAAGAGGCTTAGAGAGTGCCTTGGTGACAAGTCATCTTCTACACAAGTGCCCACGTCAGGGGCCGAGCTTGTGTGCTCGTGAGACTCGTGAAGCGGTAGTCTAAGGAACTTGCCTCAACATGGAGTAGATTGCCGGCAAGCAACCAAACCTCGGGGTAAATCTTATCTCACTTGTCCTCATTGGTTTGCTTCACTTTATACTTGCAATTACTTTCATTCTTGTGCTTGTATAGTTGTAGTGGGAGCTCTTCTAGTCGAGTAGCATAGCATAGTTGTTTTCTTGTAGCTCAGTTAGTTGAGTAGCTAGCCTCTTGTAGTTCGTGTGCTCTAGTGGTAGTGATATTTCTTACTACTAGACTTGTGTAGGATTTTTGCATTGAAGTGTTTAGGCTAGCAAGTAATTACTATTAGGTTTATATCTAGTACTAATCACTTGGCCCTTTGTCTTTGTCTTTTAAGAAAGTTTTAATAGACTATTTAACAACCCCCTTCTAGTTATCCATAAATCTTTTTAAACTATAGGGTGTGATAGACAATTTCTATATGCCAATATGATTTTTACGTCAGAACAAATTTGAATTAAACTATCTTATTTGAAATCATGAATTTGAATATGTTTCATTTTTATTGTTTACAAATATTTAAGTTTGAATTGTAGTGACGCGATACCAAGGATATATATGGATACTATATTAAAATATGGGAAAATTCAATAGAGGCTAAGATGTATGGGTTTGCTGGAGTTGAGTGTTAAAAATAGAACCCTGCAAAAAATAGAGGGAGGCCCTACTAAAAAGTAGGGCTCTATTTTAATGGTCACCATTATTGATGCTTGTTTTTTATGGACTATGTCTAAGATAAAAAAAAGGAGAAAATAAAAAGACGTCTTTGAAAAATATTTAATCTGTATGTAACAGTTTTACAAATCATGCATTTATATATGTAGCAGTGATACTCGATTTGCACCACCAGTCAACTTTTTAGTCGTCGTTGACTACTAGAACCACAAACTAATTATGGACCACAATTTAAATGACAAAGCACATGTATATATATATTACCAGTGATACATGGTGAAGCGTAATACTTATCTTGATCTTGAATTCTTGATACAAGCCAATAAAAACTGACCCCCATCAAGAAGTTAACTTTGGATGTGTTATGCAAACCTTATAAATTAGGTTCACTTTCACATCGCAGCACAAGGAGAAAACGGATTGTAAAGAAAATAAGGGAGTAATTAAATAGCCCCCCTTCTTTCAGAAAAAAAAACAATGCATTGTAGCATTTTTCTTCCATCCAAAGAAAAAGTCTTGGAGAAAGGAAGACGACTGGTGGTGCTGGATGGCGCCGCCGATGGTTTTGGCTCGCCGCGCTACCTGCCCAGTGGCTACACAGTGCAGGATGGCACGGCCTTGGGTGTGGCAGCTCTGACGAGTGAGAAGGTGGGCAGCGGCAGGCTGCTTGGCGGCGGCGCGAGCGCGTGCATGAGGTCCTCGACGAACCCCCTGGTGACCTGGCGCTCCAGGTCGTCCAGCGCCTCGTGAACCGCGGGCGCGGGCGGCAGCGGCGTGGCTCGCTCCAGCGGCTTCCTCCGCTGCGCCCTCGGAGGCTCTTCTCCGACCCTCGGCGTCCGCGGCGGCTTCTTCCTCTTGTACTCTCCTGCTGGTCCTGTCCTCCTCGCCGCCGCCGGCGGCTTTCCCTTAGCAGCAGCGGCCGGCGCCGACGTGGCGTGCTTGGCCATGGTCACCGCTACCGGTGGCGGGAGCGGGAGCCGAGGCGTGTGGCGCCGAGGATGCAGCGGAGGGAGGGAGAGCGAAGAGTGCAGGTATGGCGCGTACTGGAACGGAGGCAGCGGCGAAACGTACGGGAAGGAGCTGTAGATGCTGCGAGACTCAGGCGGCAGCGCGCTCATGGCGAAGCTCCGGAAGTCGTCGCCGGCCGCCCACCGCCGGAACTCAAAGCCGCTGGCTGATCGGTCCATGATGAGGACACTGTCCATATTAAATCTCAATACTAGGGACAGGGAAGAGTGGAGAGAGAGAGGGGAAGAGAGCAGAGGCAGCAGGCTGGGGTGCCAAGCCGCTTGCTTCTCGCTCCCTGCCGGGCAAGGGAAGGGCTATCTCCGAGGTGACGACGCGCTGGCTCTTATAACGGACTTCTTGAGGGGGTGCCGCGGTTGACTTGGACGTCGACGGCTTGAGTTTGTTATTAGCAAGTGCTTGGCGCATGCCAATCTTTTAATCACACAGCTGATATTGTTTGTTGCCCCTCTAGGATCTTGCTAAATACCTTATTATCTGTGGCATCATGTCATCATCTAAAATCTTGACGAATAAACACAGACAGATACTTGTACGGCATGGAAATATCAAAGGCCAGGAAACCTCCAGGGGTGTGTTTAGATCCCGAAAAGGGTGTAAAAAAAGTACTGTAGCACGTTTTGGCTTTATTGGTAAATAGTGTCCAAACGTTGACTAATTAGGTTCAAAACGTTCGTCTCGCAAAGTAGAACCAAGTTGTACAATTAGTTTTTTATTTCATCTATATTTAGTACTCCATGCATGTATCGCAAGTTTGATGTAACGGAGAATCTTTTTTCTGCACAGTGTTTTTTTTTTTTTGAACTGAACACAGCCTAGGGGCTTCCACGCAAACCAGCGTCGGAAATCAACTTGCACGGTTGGGTAGAAAACAAGTCCACCGACCAGTACGGCGTGCCAGCTACGGACCCAACCGTCCATGATGACCACAACACAACTGCAGCCATCCTACGACAGCGACGGGGCCACCTACCGCGTCGTCACTGACGGTGGGTCTCGTTTCTCCGTTGGCCCCGCATGTAATTGAACCAGGCAACTGTGTGCGCCACAGGATCGGCCGTGTGGCTGGGGGTGTTCCCGGCGGCAGTGGCGAGAATCATGCGGGCATGTGCCGCCGAGGCGACCAACCGCCGAAACGACGCCGGCCGTCGGATGAGGATCTCGGGCGGTGGCGCTGACGCCGATCTGACCGCCCATCCTGCTGCGTTGCCTGACTCGCTATCATCGCCTGACGCCTGTACTTGCCTGTATCTGTCATAGATTGTTGGCCCCACCGCATCGGCAAGTGCACGAGACTACCCGCGGTGGGTACTTAGACTACCCGCAGTGGGTACTCTAAAACGATACTCTAAAGCTTTAGAGTATGAATATAGAGTAAAAACTGCTGCACTGGGTACTCTAAAACGATACTCTATCCTTTCTCTCACTCTATATTTAGAGTAGTACTGTGCTTACTCTATACTCTATAGTGGCGGGCCCCACTAGCTAAACAAAGGAAAAAATGCTATAACTCACAAACCAAAAATCCAAATTAAATTTCGATTGCACCATTAAATTCGTCTCAATAAATCCTTCAAAACTAGATCCCACATGGATATATTTAGATAAAGTGACAAGTAAGTCCCACAGTGGATAGAGTAGATAGAGGATGATATAGAGGATGGATGGGTGCGGGAGAATTGAATATAGAGAAAAGAATCTTGCTGACTAGGACGTATAGAGGATGAATATAGAGGTCCATGAGTGCGGGTAGTCTTAAAACGATACTCTAAAGGTTTAGAGTACGAATATAGAGTAAAAACTGCTGCACTGGATACTCTAAAACGATACTCTATCTTTTCACTTACTCTATATTTAGAGTAGTACAGTGTTTACTCTATACTCTATAGTGGCAGGCCCCACTAGCTAAACAAAGGGAAAAAATGCTATAACTCACAAACCAAAAATTCAAATTAAATTTCGATTGCACCATTAAATTCGTCTTAATAAATTCTTCAAAACTAGATCACACATGGATATATTTAGATAAAGTGATAAGTGGGTCCCACAGTGGATAGAGTGGATAGAGGATGATATAGAGGATGGATGGGTGTGGGAGAATTGAATATAGAGGAGAGAATCTTGCTGACTAGAACATATAGAGGATGAATATAGAGGTCCATAAATGCGGATAGTCTGAGGGCTCTCGGTCTTGGGAACAATTGTGCGTCACATCCCATACGTGCAGTATGATTTTGATTAGGACTTCCATGATTCGAATAGTACCCCCTCCGTCTAATTTAATTACTAGTACACATCTAGAACTAGAGCGAATACCAAGGAAATATGCAAATTACGATATTACCCCTAGAAAGTGAAGTCTGATCCACAATCTAGTTCATGAGCTCGCATGCCCTCCGAGGCTCTAAACGTTCCCGAACTCACCAGGCTGTGCGTTCCAGCACCGGCCAGTACAGGTGGTGTGGATGAGAGCACTCCCGGTGGCTTTCCATTTTCTAAGTTGAATTTTTTATTTCCTCTGCGCCGGAGTACAAGTTCCAGGTTAGTACTTGTACTGGCCACTGCTATTCTGAAGATGGTCTTTTATTATGGAAAAGTTTTGAACTGCAGATATGCAGTTATTATAGGACGGAGGGAGTACCATAAATGGCCACGTACAATTCAGCTTGCAAGCGAGGCGGGCTGTGGACAGCCATGAAGCCGCAACACTTGCCACTAATTAATCTAGTGGGTTTGCGGCTGTCCGCTTCTTCAATTCTGGCGTTCATGTGTTCCGCGGGGTTGGTGGCCGATACCTGCAAGCCCGCATGACCCGCAAAGCACGTCAAGGTCTGTGCAACGTGCTGCTGCTGTCGGATCGTGCGGATAGCGACCGTCCGTCGACACTGCCATGCCCGCCCGTCCGCTCGTCGGACTCCCGCTACATATGCCATGACCGTCCGTCTGTGCAACAAGAAGCAGCGCTGGCGGCCACAAAGTAAGAGGAAAGGTTCTAGAGCTTTTCCTTTGCACTCTGCTTCAACAATAGCAATGACAATAGGAAGGCCAAAAATGCGAATCAAGAGAAGATGGCTATACCTCTATACCTATCCGTTTGACAAGAAAACCAAGTTTCTGAACCAAAACAAATATTAAACTGCTCAAAACGAGATCAATCAGCAATCGGTGAAATTCAAACGACCCAACAAATTTGAAGAAGGCGAGCAGCAGGCACGACCTGACGACCACACCCACGAGACGAGAGCAACAATGTCATCACGCCATGCCATGAAAGTATTGATGAGGGCAGTGGCTGGTGGGAGCGGATTGGGTCATTTTGTCGCTACGAGCTTGCACCACTGCAGAGGGCGACACGAACAGGGGCGGCGGCGGCAGCGATAGGATTCTGGAGAGGGCGACACGGATAGAATCAGCGGCGACACTTCTTGTGGGTCTTGCGGGTTTGCAGTGGGATTTCTTGCGTCCATCGGGCGTAGGGGGCTGAACGACAGTGGTCCGTAAACAATTGGCAGCTAGGGCGCAACTGCCGCATAGAGTGATTTTGCTGGGCGGGGCGGGCGGGTAACGTTAAGAACCCGCCTTGCCTGCATTCTTACGTACAATGGATTAGTACTCCCTCCATTCCAAAAATACACACATCTTGTTTCTTAACGAGTTAAAGTTTAAAAAAAAGATGACTATGAACATTAAAAACCAATATCAACATTTGTATGTGCCTTGTGTCAAAAACACATTTGTATGTGCCCACCATTATCTCTAGCAGTAGGATCATCATAACAAGACTCCCGCATCCGGAAGTAGGACTTCGACCGTGCCAATTCTACAATAAATCTGGTAATTCATAACGGATTCTCGGTGACTCAGCGTGGGCTGGACTAGCTAATCTTTGGGCTCTTCTGTGATGATCTAAGACCGTCACAGATTTCGTTAACCTGTGATGGTTTTGGAAAAATTGTCACACAGGTTAATCCGTGACGCTCAATCCAGGATAATATCTGAAACCATCGCAGATGCTGCTTGGCGACGGTTTTTTGTTGATCCGTGACAGAAATTTTTCATCATGAATTAATAGGATTCTTGTAGTGCAACTAGCCTGTCTCAGCCCTCTCATGTTTTTATACCACCTTGGACCATGACTCCTAGATATGTTGTGCCATAATGTATTGGACATAAGTTTTTTTATTGCAACAAGCACGAACTATTAACCGTCTTCGTGCCATGGCAGCCGAAGCATGGCACTTTGGCAATACTATATATACAGTCTTCTTTAGCGACTCATCGACTTACATAGTTTTCATTGCACCAAGATCTGATTGCTGGTTTCACAACTATTTTAGAGGATGTTGTTGCTGAAAATGTCAAGTTTGTTCGTAGTCAAATTGGGCAAACATGTACCGATTGCACACATTGGACGGCCCGGTCTGGCCACCCAGGTTGACTCCGAGTTGGATTCAATATCTTCTTTATGTTTGATTTGGGCCAGTTTTCGTGATGTATTCGGACTCCTATGGGATAGACCTCACACCCCATAAATGTTAAGGGCTGTCTGATCGAGTGATCTGATCGATAAAAAAATAAAACCAATATACTATTTACTTTTTCCAAATGCTAGCTCTTTCGACTTCTTTATCTATTGTTATCTACAAGCTTCTCGATGGATCAGAGTTTGTGGGCGTTCTCGGTGGCAATGCCATTCCTAGAACAACCCTAGGTGCATTCCCCCATGGGTCCTTTCCAGGAGGCATTCATAGGTTTCCAAGGCGAAATTTACAGACATCCGATATGTGCATGCGTTCTTGTCGAGGGTTCATTGGAATGTTGTTGGATTGTCCCGCATGCGCTTGTTTCTGTCAACACCGCTCATGCATGTGTTCTGGCCGAGGGTTCATCGATCTACGACCCATACATCCTAGCGCTATTGCGTGTGACCGCTTCTTTGTATCAACATAGTTTTTGGTGACTTTTCTCGAGAATAATTGAAGATGTGGCACACAGGCCGTCATGCCAGCTAGGGGCACAGGTTCCGTACCGTGGCGTTGTGCGTCCGCACAAGTTTTGGTCGCCACACCCAGCTTCCATGTGGGGACCATGCGACCGCACAGAGCTAGCGAGCAAGTGCCGCGATATGAGAGGGAGAAAAGAGGATAGAGAGAATTCTTATGACCCATGCATCTGTACCATAAGGCAGTGTTTAGTTGCTCGGATTTGCTGGGATAGGACGGGATGAACATGCATATCAGCCTGTTTGGTTTAGAGTCACTAAGAGAGAGGGACGTCCCAGTTGGAATATTCAGAGCATATCCGCGTGACTCATGTCCCTCCAAATCGAGGGGACGGGGGCGGCCCACGTGGGACGGCCGCTACCTGTGCGCACGAGGGGAGGAAGAAGAGGAGGCTCCGGGCGCAGGGGCAAGGCGGCGCACTAGGCGGAGCTCTGTCCCCAGCTCCGGTGCGTAGCCGTGCAGCGCGGCCTCCGCTGCTGGTGCGGGTGCAGCTCCAAACGCGGGCGCAGGGGTGAGGTGCTGCTTTAGGCGGAGATCCATCCTTGGCTCCGGCGCTCAGCCGTGTGCGGCAACCTCTGCTGGCACAGGCTCCACTGGCGCGGGCACATGCTCCGGTAGCGCGAGCGCGTACGTGCGGAGCGTGGGGGTCAGGCCAGAAATTTCGACGGGCGTTGAGGCTAGAAATTCTGATGCTAGAGGAAGACAAGGACAAAACTAATAAATGGACCCCATCTATTATTGGGTGATCCCACTTTTGATGTCTCTAGACAAAAAGAAAATGGGTTGGTCCCATCCCTCTTCAATCAAATAGAAATTGGAGTTCTCTCTCTCCCCTTCTCGATCCCTCTCGCCTAGCTACAATGAGAGGGGCGAAAAGAGGGCGTTTTGTGCTCCCGCTGGCGAGGTCACCGTTCCCTTCCACCTCTAACGGCCTTTGGGGCCTCAGATGTGTGGGGAAACGACAGTCCTCCGAACGGCGGTGTAGATTACGTTTCCGTAGGAGTAGGTTTTCTGGTGGCGCTTAGTCGGTGGAGGTGGCGCCGTTGTTGTGGAATAACGGCGGCTATGGTGACGACGATACAATGCAGGGAAGCCTGTGGGGCAATGCTGCGGCTCACGGTGGTTAGGTACTACGATCTGGTCCTCCTTTCCCCATCTCTCGGTGGGATGGCTAGATCTAGGCCCGGGACAGCATGGGGCATGTCCCCAGCCAGTGCTCCTCTATGGTTTTCTTCCCATTCACGGTAGGAAACTATTGCGGCTCCCCTCAAAGCCTGTGTGCAATGGTGTCTTCCTAGGCTTGAGGATGGAGGCCACTCTACTCGTCTTGCTCCAGCGACTTCATCGTTGATGGGATCCAGCGAGAGGAGATTTCTCCGATGGACATGCAGGCGCTTAGGGGCCTACTTATAATTTTTCTTGTTTGTTGAAGGCCTTTGTGAGATTTGGTTGCGGCAGCTATTCTCCTATATCCTTTGTGTATGTGTCTATATATATACGCATCTTTGTACGGTTTCCTTACATCGTAATAAATATCATGGGTACTTGTGATAAGAAAATAGAAATTGGAGTCATTTTGTCTCTGTCCCGTCCCAGAAACAGGGATGGAAGGAACACTAAAAACTATCTTAGGTACAACCAAGAATACATCCTCCGCTGAGACATCCTGACCATTGTGTATCGAAGAATTTGTACCTCGGATTCCACCTTCATAAAAATCAATGATGACTAATAATCAGCCATGAAAGGCTTCAACTCAATCTGATGGCCAAGATTCTTTTATCATCCCCATATCTAGGCTTCCAACTCTCCAGTCTGCATCCCCGTATCTAGGCGCGGACCAAACCACCACGTGCTAAGAGCATCTCCAGCAGTCCCCCAATCCCACCCCTCATCCCCATAAACTGTCATATTGGGGGAGATAGCCTACTTTTTCTTCTCTAGCAGTCCCCAATAACTCTCTCTCTTTTTTTTTGTGGCCACCAATATCTTGTCCATTTCCCCACAAATGAAGGGCGAGTTGCATCTCCCCCAATACTGTGGGTCCCACAGTAACTGTCTCCTCTGTTCTTCCCGCACACGGAGCCATGGTTGCCGCCGCTGTCCATGGCGAGAAGGCACCGCCGGCGAGGCCCGCAAAGAAGAGAAGGCACTACTGGACTCGGGTTCTTTGCCGAGGGCCTCAGGCCCAAAAACCCTCGGCAAAGGCTTCCCTCAGGAAATTTTGAGTCGGCGAAGAGGTCTTTGCCGATGGCCCTTTATCGGGCACACGGCAAAGCCTTTGCCGAGGGCCAAAAAAACCCTCGGCAAAATATAAATCGAAAAAAAACCCAAAAAAAATAGAAAAATAATTTTATTTTTTTTTGAGGCGCCGATGAGCCATCACCCCCACCCGCGGGATTTTTTGTAGCATTTTACACAGTATTTTTGACCCTATTTGTAAAGTCGTGGTCGGTGGGATTCGAACTCGTGACCTCTCACACCCTCTCTCACTTACCTCCTCTAACCACTCCAACCCTCTATCACTTGTGTTTATATTCCATTTCGATTCTCCATATGTTATAACAAACCGAGTGTAAATTGATTGTTTGAGGCACTAAACGAATTCAAATGAAAAAGTTGTCAACTACAAAGTTTCGTAACTTTTTGAGATCTACAACTTTCGTTTAGAGTGTTTCTCCATCCGAGGTTTTTTTCAAAATTTCAAATTTCAAATTTCAAACTTAAGACGCAATTATTGGCAATTAGATGCTTTCAAATGAAAAAGTTGTCAACTATAAAGTTTCATAACTTTTCAAGATCTACAACTTTCGTTTAGAGTGTTTTTCCATCCAAGACTTTTTTTTAATTTTGAAATTTGAAATTTCAAACTTTAGATATAAATATCCTCCATTAGATGCTTTCAAATAAAAAAGTTGTCAACTATAGAGTTTTATAACTTTTAAAGATCTACAACTTTCGTTTAGAGTGTTTTTCTATCTGAGACTTTTTGAAAAATCTCTTTGCCGATGGCCATAATGTAGGCCCTCGGCAAAGAGATTTTTTAAAATATATTTTAAGGCACTAAATGAATTCAAATGAAAAAGTTGTCAACTACAAAGTTTCATAACTTCTCGAGATCTACAACTTTTGTTTAGAGTGTTTCTCCATCCGAGGCTTTTTTCAAAATTTCAAATGTCAAATTTCAAACTTAAGACCAATTATCGGCAATTAGATGCTTTCAAATAAAAAAGTTGTCAACTTCAAAGTTTCATAACTTTTCAAGATCTACAACTTTCGTTTAGAGTGTTTTTCCATCCAAGACTTTTTTTAAAATTTGAAATTTGAAATTTCAAACTTTAAATATAAATATCCTCAATTAGATGCTTTCAAATGAAAAAGTTGTCAACTATAAAGTTTTATAACTTTTCAAGATCTACAACTTTCGTTTAGAGTGTTTTTCTATCCAAGACTTTTTGAAAAATCTCTTTGCCGAGGTCCATAAGATAGGCCCTCGGCAACGACCCTCTTTGCCGAGGGCCATAATATAGGCCCTCGTCTTTGCCGAGGGCCTACATTATGGCCCTCTGCAAAGAGATTTTTTAAAATACATTTTGATGAACTAAATTAACTCAAATGAAAAAGTTTTCAACTACAACATTTTATAACTTCTCAAGATCTATAAACTTTATTTTGGTTGTTTGGTCATTTGTTCAACCGACGTGGTGGTTCTAACATATTTCACAATCCTTATATATCTTCTCTAGCAGTTTCATGAAACTTATTAGAGAGATGTAGATTTTATGAACAACATTATTATTGATTTGTTAAATGAAGAAATGACCAATATATACTTTGTAGATCTTAAAAAGTTAGACAATTTTATAGTAGAAAACTTTTTTGTTTGAGTTAATTTAGTGTCTCAAAATATATTTTGAAAAATCTCTTTGCCGAGGGCCATAAGGTAGGCCCTCGGCAAAGACTCTTTGCCTAGGACCAATAGGGATGCCCTCGGCAAAGATTTTTTTTTGCCGAGGGCCGTTTCTTTGCCGAGGGCCAGGCTCTCGGCAGAGGCCTCTTTGCCGAGGACCTGTCTTTGCCGAGGGCTCCTTGGGCCAGCCCTCGACAAAGCCGGAAGCCCTCGGCAAAGGCTGCGTTTCCGGTAGTGAGGGCGTCGTGGCCAGATCCGCGCGAGCGAGGGCGCTCCAGCGAGCCATGGCCGCTGCCTCCGTGTGAGCCATGACCAGATCAAGCTCGGTGGAGGGTGCGCGGCGTGAAGAAGAGAGGGGTGCCATGGCTGGGGCAGAGGGGCGGAGGAAAGGAGGCACCATGGTCGGTGGAGGGCAGGGGCGGGCGCGTCGGTGGCTAAAGCCGGTCCTTGGGCGGGTGTGGCGGTGGCTGGGGCCGGGACAGGGCTGGCCGCGAGCGCCCGTATAGCCGCCACCACCTCCTTCTGTAGACTTGCAGACTCTTTTTTTCACGTAGGAAGAAGATGGCATCGAGGAAGAAAATAAAAAAATAAAATAAAATATAATCTAACATGTGGGTCTTATATATTGAGGGTGATTTTTTGGTGATCTGCAGGAGCATCTCAGGAGGCATCCTCAGCGCGTGTGCGCTCTCAGGAATCCTGACGCACGTGCACGGGAAGTAATAGAAGCGTGCGGATTTTTATCTGGACTATTTCTCCTTTCTCATCTCCTGTTTCTTTTGGACTGGCCCATTAGTGTTTCTCCTATCTAGATTTTGGACCAATGAGTCCATTTAGATTCTACGAGCTCTTTTTTTCTCTTTCAGAATAGTGGGTTAGTGGCAGATAGAAAGAGCGGAGGGATAGTTTGACATCCATATAGATGTAGAAGTATTTTCAAAATTCATAATATCTTATGTTACATAATAGTACTTTATATAGAATTATTAATTCAACCAAAATAGACAAATAAAAATGGTTCATAAAAGACATTGAAGGCTATCAGCAAAAAAAAATCTAGAAAAAAGAGTACATCATATTTATGGAGATATATATATCTTTGCAAATAGTTAATATAAAGCAGATGTGGCTTCTATTTTTCTTATCATTAATACCCTGAAAAAAAGACAAGGTAAGCAGATTAAAAATACATGAAGTTACGTTGAACTTTACATTTATATACATAAAAAATACGAATACTATGAAATTAAAATTAATCCTAAAATAAATAAACTTTGAACTATGACATTACAAACTTTGTACTGTCAGGTTCAAAAACTTTGAACTATCACATTATAAACTTTGTACTGTTAGGTTCTAAACTTTACACTTAGAATTTATAAACTTTGAACTATGACAGTACAAACTTTATACTGCTAGATTCAAAACTTTAAACTATCTTATTATAAATTATGTACTACTTGGTTTAAAATTTTACACTCATAATTTATAAATTTTGAATTATGACATAAAAACTTTATATTACTAGGGTCAAAAACTTTGAACCAACACATTATAAACTTTGTACAGTCAGGTTCAAGACTTTACACTAAGAGTTTATAAACTTTTAATAATGACATTAAAAACTTTATACTGGTAGGTTCAAAAACTTCGAACTATCATATTATAAACTTTGTACGGTTAGGTTCAAAATTTTGCACTTAGAATTTATAAACTTTGTACTACTAGGTTCAGAACTTTAAATTAAACTTTGTATTGATAGGTTCAAAAACTTTACACTCAGAATTTATAAAACTTTAAACTATCACATTACAAACTTTATACTGCTTGGTTCAAAACTTTAACTATCACATTACAAACTTTATACTGCTAGATTCAATACTTTGATCTATCATTTTATAAATTTTGTACTGATAGGTTTAAAACTTTATACTCAAAATTTATAAACTTTGAATTATGGCATAGAAACTTTGTACTGTTATGTTTAAAATTTTAAACTATCACATTATAAATTTTATACCGCTAGGTTCAAAACTTTACACTTAGACTTTATAAAACTCTGAACTATCATATTACAAACTTTGTAATGCTAGATTCAAAACTTTAAACTATCACATTATAAATTTTGTACTAGTAGGTTCAAAACTTTATACTTAGAATTTATAAAACTTTAAACTATCACATTACAAACTTTGTACTGCTAGGTTCATACTTTGAACCATCACATTATAAACATTGTACCGCTAGATTCAAAACTTTACACTCAGAATTTATAAAACTTTGAACTATCACATTACAAAATTTATATTGCTAGGTTTAAGGGTTTTAACTATCACATTAGAAACATTGTACTGTTAGGTTCAAAAATTTACACTCAGAATTATAAAATTTGAACTATCACATTACATTGTACTGCTAGATTCAATAATTTGATTTATTACATTATAAACTTTGTACTGCTAGATATGCTCAGCGAAAAGAAATGAATAGAGAAATAAATGAGGTAGAACGAAGTTACTGTACACAGAGGATTGATGAGCAAACATGAAGTTTTAGCCTTGATCCTATTGTGGGTAGTCTAAAAACAAAGGAGTATATATGAAAAGGAAAGCTAGAATTAAGATGGCTACATGTAGCAAAAAAAAGAGAGGTAGGTTTCAGCAAAATTTATGCAAATTATGTCGAACTCCTCTTAGTTTCAAAAAAAAAGAAAAAAACTATTGATAACGGATGCTTATGATAACAAGCATTATGATAACGGTTGCTCATATCTATGAACTTCATCCATACACGTCAGAAGCACAAGCCTGCTTTCCTTAAAAAAAACCAAAAATATGGCACTAGACAACCAAATCGAGCAGCATGCAGCATAGCACGACACGGTAGCTAGTGGCAGGGTGGTGGATTGATATGAACAGTACGTAAGGGCCAGACTGCCAGAGAGATTTGTAGTTCCACCTTGAAAGTGGCAGCTCGCTGCTGACCCGCCCGACGATGGTCTAAAAAGAAATTCGTTGGGTTCCCATATGCTACTGAAAGTGAAGCTAAAAAGGAATCATTCCCCTTATAAACTAAGAGCTGACAAGCTAGAACAACTCATCTTCTCTTTTGCAAACCTACCTTATAAACAAAGATCCTAATTAACACACTAAAAAGGCAAGCAAGCAACCCCACATAGAGGTAGATATAAAAAAAACATATGATCTTAGCATTGAAATCCTATGACAAAAAATGTAAAAACAGGTCCAGTAAGTATAAACTATAACAGAATCACAGACATATTTTTCACACAATGGTTAGCAGATGGCAATTTTTATTTTAAGAACAGCACAATTCTTGTGTAGTTCTATAAAGAGGTTCTTAGTTTTTAGAATTGTATAATAACTAAAAGTTTCACCCTACAAGTTTGCAATACACAGTTATTCTTAACGACCAAATATAAGCATTCCGAAAACAGATGTTGCTAAGAAGTTGGTTTGCTTTTGAATTTTAACAGAATGGCGTCTCAAGCCCCATAGCGCGTGGAACACATCCTAGACTTCTCCCCTATGCCGAGCAAAATGCAGAGCCATACCAGCATATGGCTGGGTCCTAAGCTACAGCTGTGTGTGTTCTCTGATTCATGTTTGGAGTTTCATTTGCAGAGAATTAAGATGGAAGATTTTGGCGCACCTTTCCTGGATTGAAGCTTGCGGCTGCAATTAGAGCTGCGAGTACAGTGAAGGTCACCAGGCACAGGTCGTTGAGCCGGAGGAAGGACCATGGGCTCAGCTCCGCCCACGAGTTGAGGGTGCTATCCTTGAGAGCAGAGCATGTACTCGTTCACCTACACCAAATCGAAATATGGAATAGTAGCCAGACGATCCATGCCAACAGCAACAATATGCACCACAAAATCATTTCTGATGATAAGCATATTAGTAGCTCATAACTAAACATATACATCTGTTAGTTTGTTACCGGTCTCTGCTTCAAGGGGACTTGGATCTCCAGCCCAGGGTCCCAGCTCGGCCCGCTGGCGAAGCGCTGCGGCTGCCCTCCGGCTCCTCCGGCTGCCCTTCGTTGTTATTTCAGTGGTGAGAAGAGGAACATACGGGCAGAGAAAGAAAAAGGGGAATAAAATGCGCGTTACTGTTTTGATTTGTTTTTTAAACGAAATGTTACCGGAGTCCGGGAGTCTTCCTCGGCTCGCGTGCGCTCCGATGGATAGCGACGCACGCGCACCGTAGCGGGTAGCGACGTGTGCCCACGCCTAACAGTAGCAGCTCGCCGATTTTCATGGGCTGAACTGTTTCTCCTTTCTCATGTCTAGTTTAATTTGGGTCGGCCCATTAGCGTTTCTCCTGTTCAGATTCTGAGCTAATGGGCTGATTCTAGATTCTATGAGCTATTTTTTTTCTTTCGGGATAGCGTGTTTATGGGTGATGTAAAAGGCAGGGGGTGGTTTGACATTTAAATAGATGTAGAAGTATTATTTTCAAAATTCATATATTTTATGTTCCATAAGACTTTATACGGGATTAACAATTCAACCGATACAAAAAAAATAAAAAAATTGGTCATGAAGTTTAAAAAAACTAGGAAAATGAGTACATCTTATTTGTCAAAGATGCAAATAGCTAAATATAAAGGACATGTGGGTTCTATTTTTCAATACCAAAATAGTTGTCACTAATACCCTGAAAAAAAGGTAAACAGATTAAAAAATGTGTGGTTATAAAATTCATACTAGGTTCAAAACTTTGAACTAACGCATTATAAACTTTGCATTGCTAGGTTCAAAACTTTGCACTTAGAATTTATAAACCTTTATAATGCTAGATTGAGAAATTTAAACTCAGAATTTATAAACTTAGAATTTATAAATCTTTATAATGCTAGATTGAGAACTTTAAACTCATAATTTATAAACTTGAACTACCATATTAGAAACTAAAATACTTCTAGGTATAAACCTTTGAGCTATGACATTATGAACTTTGTAATGCCAAGTTCAAAACTTTACAATCAGAATTTAGAAACTTTGAGCTATCAAATTAGAAACTTTGTAATTCCAGATTCAAATACTTTTGATCTAACATAATATAAACTTTGTACTACTAGATTCAATACTTTGATCTATCATGATATATATACTTTGTAGTGCTAGCTTGAAAACTTTACACCCAAAATTTATAATTTTTAAAACTATGACACTACAAACTTTGTAGTGCTAGCTACAAAACTTTACACTTTGAATTTATAAAACTTTAAATTATTTCAATTAAAAAATTTGTAATGCTAGTTTGAAAACTTTAAACTATCAAATTAAAAACTTTATAATGCTAGGTTGAGAACTTTAAACTTAGAATTTATAAATTTTGAACCACCACATTACAAACTTTATATCGCTGGGTTCAAAACATTGAACTATCAAATTACAAACTTTGTACCGCTAGATTCAAAACTTTACACTCAGAATTCATAAACTTTGAATTATGACATTATAAACTTTGTACTGCTAGGTATAAAACTTTGAACAATCATATTATAAACTTTGTAGTTTAAGATTCAAAACTTTACACTCAAAATTAATAAAAACTTTGAACTATGATATTACAAACTTTGTATTGCTAGGTTCGAAAAACTTTGAACTAACACACTATATTATAAACTTTGTACCGCTAGGTTGAGAACTTTACACACATAATTTAACAAAAACTTTTTAACTATGACATTATAAACTTTATACTAAAGCATATTATAAACTTGTACTGCTAGGTTCAAAAATTTTGATCTATCACCTTATAAGCTTTGATCTAGGGACATGTGTATGAATTCATAGACATAGTTGTAAACTTAGGAACTTATATATTTGAAAACTTTGTGCATGTCCATATTTTCATCTTACACAGTTAGATATTAAAAAGATTTTGTCTTTCCTTCAAAAACTCTGTACCAATTCACTTTAAAAAGTTACATATTAAAAACTAGTGATGTGCATCTTGTTACTATGTCATTGAGAAGTTTATATAAACTTCATACCTACTGATGTGCATCTTGTTTTTCAATTATAGGAATTGTGATTGATATCTTGAAAAAACAAGAAAAAGGGAGAAAAGTAAAGTATATGAAGTAATACAATTGCAACATCAACTGTTTGGGAGAAAAAGAACTCACATATATTGATAATATTTTCTTGATATGGACCAGACAATCAAATTTTTCATTGCTTGAGTGGGTCAGTAAATAATATGACAAGCACTCTCGTAATGTCTTTGCTTCCTCCTGTTAAAAAGAAGTGATGCAGTTATGATATTTTAAAAAATATTGATAAGGATTGCAATGAGATGTTATGAATCCTGAACTTTAGAAACAATATAGTCAGTGGATACTGGGAAAAAAGAACATAGAGATAATGAAAAAGTAGTCTGCAACATATAGTTTATTACTGTAACAAGATGAAATGTGATACAATATACACTTTGAAAACTGTCACAACACATATATATGTAATAAGATCAAAAAACTGGTTTTTGTTTTGTTCTAGGATCATACAAAGAGTATAAAATATAAAAAACAGACATTGGTTCAGAAAAACACATATATTGAGAGTTTATACTCATGAGAAGGCGGGGTGTGGTTCAATAGTTACTGGTTTGAATAGGTGCTGGCTTTCACCATCATGACTTTGGATGAGCTTCATCATGAAAATTCCACTTTCACAACTATCACAAGATGAAAAATTTGTTAGTTTGTGGACCATCTTCCTAATTTATAAAAAAAAGAATGAAATTAGGGGAGGGATGTTTATAGAAAAATGCAACTGGTTTTTTGAATATGTCACTGAACGATATACAATGTTCATTGCCCAAATATGAACTTTGGTACTGTGTGGGCATGCATAGTTGAACATCCTCTTGAAATTTAATATGACGGTCTCTGCATCAGTCTTGACTACTTCGAAAAGTAGATTAGGTATTAAAACTTCAAATCTACCATATTGAAGTTTGCAACTACAGGGTACCAAAACTGATCATAGAATACAAGGACGAAAATTTGTGTAGTGCACACATGAAAAAAAGGTTCAGATTTACTTAATAGAAGAATAAGTAGATAACTACAGTTAGTTGGGATTAGCTCTATGAAAAGCTTTGATAAATCTTGTGCATTGGCATTGTATCTTTGTAGCAATTTCTGCAGCACCGTAGGGGTATATGAATGGGTAAAAAAAGAGAAATGTTGAACTACCAACATTAAATGAAAAATCATTTCATTTCTATAAAAAGACTAGTTTGAGAAGTACGTACTGCTATGTCATTTCGGACATGTCTGTACCAGAAATCACTTGGTAATAGATTTGATTTGTTCTTTTCATATCCTCTGCCATCACAGCTTTGCCCATTACATCAATAACATAAGATGACACTACTCCGTAGACTCGCATAGAAAGACCAAATGTCTTGTGGTCCACCCAATTCTTTTTTTATCTCCACAACCCGTGGCCTAAGGAAAAAACATAGAAAGATAAACATCTTTAACAATTAGTTTTTAAAGAAGAAAAACACCAATGTAAGTCATAGCTGCATCCATGATGCTTTATGCACCATAAAAGACTTGCCTTGGACCAGAAAAGGGTATCCGATCAATGATATCTATGAATACTTCTTTCTCAACAAGTGTAGAAGTAATGTTGATGTGGTGTTTCAATGGTTTGCAAGGCATGCTTTGATAGAGATGCTCAATAAAATCTGCATCTTTGATTTCTTCAAGACTGGTTGATTGCATTGGGTTTTCACCTTCTCTGCTTCCTTGATCAGCAATACTGTCAACATTGAAATTGCTTTGGTGGGTAGACTTTGTTATGGCAGATCCCTGTTCCAGCCTTCTTGATGAGTAAAGATTAAGTGCTACCTCATTTAGTGACCTTGGTCGCTTTCTTCTTGATGAATTAGATAAGGTTGGATCAAGCTTTGGCGAAAATCTTGTTTGTGGAGGTGGTTTGACTTCAAAGTCTGAGTCCATGCCAAGACCCCAAAAGTCAAACTCTTCCCTTGTAGTACCTTTGTCTGGAGTTCTCACATCTGGTGGCTGGGGATGATCTGTAGCTGTAGATGAATTGCCATTCTGATCAGTTGCAGCAGCTACAATTTTTGAGGATTTACTGTGTGAGCAATGACGGCTGGCAAACACTCTGCCCATGCTTTCCCCATTCCGGCTTATGCATGGCTTCAACCGAGTTGTGTCCTTCTGCAAGCTAGAAGAATCAGACAATGTAGCTTGGTGCAAAGTGGATAGTGTGGAAGCATCATAGCTGCATATGTTGGAGCTATCTTGGCTAAAAGATGGAGCATGCAAGAAAGAACTTGTAGCGGTATTTGAGACTGTATCATGTCCTTTTGACATTGAACTTTCTAAAACAGTTTTCTCCAACTTCAGTGTTCCTTTGTCTTCCTCTAGGAAAAAGTCTAGATCACCCCCTGAAGTATGGGGTGGTGTCTAATTTACCCCCTCAAGTATGAAACGGTCTAATTTACCTCCTGAACTTTCCAAAACCGTCTACTTTACCCTCTGGGGCAGTTTTGGACGGCGTTTTGCTACAGTAACCATAGTTTTGCTACAGTAACCGAATCTTTAAAAAATCATAGTAAATCACAGAAAAATCGTAAAATGGAAAATTCAATTTTGTTGGACTCCACGTGAGTAGATCTACACAATGAACATATAATATGGTGTGCTTTAGTACAAAGTTTTTGCTGTAACTTTAAATTTATTGGAAAATCCTAATAAATTTAAAGCTATAGCAAAAATTTTGTACTAAAGCATACCATATTATTTGTTCATTGTGTAGATCTACTCATGTGGAGTCTAAGAAAATTGGATTTTTCATTTTACGATTTTTCTATGATGTACCATAATTTTTTAAAAATTCGGTTACTGTAGCAAAAACCATGGTTACTGTAGCAAACCGCCGTCCAAAACTGCCCCAGGGGTAAAGTAGACGGTTTTGGAAAGTTTAGGGGGTAAATTAGACCGTTTCATACTTGAGGGGGTAAATTAGACACCACCCCATACTTCAGAGGTGATCTAGACTTTTTCCTCTTCCTTTATGTCTGTATTGTGACCATTCATTCCTTGGACGTCATGTGGCATTGATTGCTCGTTTATCACTGTGCAGTCCCCTTTAGTTTCTTGGTCATCAGATGGCTCACAAGGGGTGCTAGGTAGCCCAGCTGGCTCTAATTTGCCTACAACAGTTTCCTTATCCTTCACGGCTGTTGAACTATCAAAATGCTGAGGTATTCTCTCAGCAATACTTGCAGCTACCAACTTTGGTTCAAATATTGATTTGCCATGATCAAACGGGACATTCTGTTCAGCAACCAAAGAATCTTGACTAGGCGCCTCTAGTGGGCAATGCCACATTGCATGCATCCTATCACAGTAATATGACAGAACTGGTCCAATGGCGTTGATTATTTCATTTGCCATATCTTGGGAAAGACTAGCGAAATCAGTCTTGAAAGTGCATGATTCAGGAATACATTTCCTGGGCATTTTTGTAGATCCACTAGAAATTTTTGATGTTGTGGCACCTGTCAAGAAAATGGTTTCCCTAATCTCCTTCAACTGCAATTGAATATGAAAACAAAACGAATTGTTATGTACTGTTTTAAATATATATTTCACAACATTTGCAAAAATGTGAGTTCTGCAGAAAAAAATATTGGTAATCTGCCGAAGATGCACTCATCGACGTCCTTGGCATCTAAAGTCTCAAAAGCTTTGATCATATCTATTGACCAAAACTTGAGACGCGGAACAACCTCTTGATTGGTATGATTGGGATGCCTAGCAGTTCGAAATATATTATCTGTAACACTAGAGGTAATGTGGGAAAGAAAAATTAAAAATAAAATGCATTAGTCCATGCTGGAGAAAATGTGGTAACACAGAAGTATATACAAATGAGAAAAAAGAAGCAAAAAGAGGAAAAAAAGAAAAAACCAATGTAATTGAAATGGGAATACATACCACAAGTGCAAGAATGCAACCACCCAGAGTTGTAGTTGATGTTGTTGTCATTAATTTTTGATAGAACTGAATGGAGTGGGTGAGTTTGTCTAGCACAGCACTGCACCAGTCGTATGAAGAGATCAGTTCTGGAAACTGTATTGCTGAATAGTAATCTGGACTGATGCAATCATAGCCTGTTGGACAGAGAAAAGATCCTATGGCAAATAGGGTGAAAATCCTCTTGAATATCTCGCCAACAAGATCAGGAATCAATAATGATTTCAGCTCATTGATAGTTGGAGTTTTTCCTTTGCACCTTGTTTCATCAGCAATAAGTTTCTTCAGTGAGTTGTCGCATTTCTTGCCTATTGGTGTTCCTCCATTTGGAATGCCCAGTACTTGATGAATAGAATGAGAAGTAATTGATAATTTTGAGCCATCAGGTAACTGAAGAGACCTTGATTCCACATCAAACTGCTTTGTAAGCCACAAGCATATGCCTCTGGGCACCGATTCACATCACATATCAAGTAGGTGATGGAAATCAATACTGTGCACCATGCGTTTCTGTTCTGGTGTGAGGAGCTTTGCAACTGTAATGAACTTAGGTAGACTCAATTTCGTTGAGAATGCCTATTAAAAAAAATAAGTCACATCCTGGTATAACGAAAAAAAAAGTCATAGCTGGCCTCACAAATAGACCTCTGCCTACAAAAAGGACAGCAACGAACTAAGATTTAGAAGAGAGAAAAAGGTTAATGCGTAATAACTAGTTTCAGTAAATGCTTGGCCTCTGAATCTATAAACTTTGAACTAAGATATTATAAACTTTGTATCATTAAACACCCAAACGTTCACACTCTAGATCCAAAAAAACTTTGGACATACAAAATTTGGAACTCCTATAGCAGTATAAACTTAATACACCAAACTCTCAACAAAAAGAAAAAAATAATTGTAAGGTTCTACTGTAAATAAAGAGCTGCTCAAATTGATAATGCTCAGCTCAATAGTTCTCTGGTGGAGCTCAGGAAAGCAGACAGTGTTGCCCAAGAGAGGAGTGAACTTCTATGTGTTTCACTTAGAAGTTCAGATGAATTTGGGGCAGGATATATTGTTGATGAACAAATTGAAAGTCAATATGAAAAACTCATCAAGCATTTAAAGAATTCATTGCATGACCACCGATCTGTGCTGTCAAATAATGCTAGCTTTGAGTCGAGGCTGTTGGGTAAATGTGAAGAAGTTGAGGAGCTCAACATGAGATGTAGTTCTCTAACAAAACATTTGAATGAAGTTTGCATTCTGAATGAGGAGCTCAAGTCAGCTTTTTCAAGTAAAAATGCCACACAAGATGAACTACACAGTAGATGCCTTGTTGTTGCAGAAAAGTTGGCTTCATTCTCAGCCAATTATTCCTCGGCAGTTCAATTGATATCTGATATTGGTGAAGGGTATAGCAAGGAAGATCATATTATTACCACCCTTCTCCCATGCATCGAGAAATTTGAAAAGTTCAGCTAAAGAAATCCGTTTGTCAAAGATATGCTTGCAAGAGATCAGCATATTTGACCAGATTTCATTTGAAAAAGTGGTCTTACCCCTTGCCCACATTGATTAGAGAGGAAATTTTACCAAAAGCTGTGTGATTTACAAGACGTGACTGCATCCACTTCAGTTTTCTTATTCCTCCTTCCGCTACGAGTAGTCATCCCTTCAACAACTTCTGTATGCATCTCTCTATCCATCTGAATAGATGTCCTAGTAGCAGCAGATGTACCAGGAGCACCGTGGTTTTGTAAACCATTCCACATATATTCAGCCATGGAACATAGCTGCCTGGAAACAACAGGTTGGATGGCTGCAAGGGATGCTGTCATGATTTCTCTGTGAAATTTGCTGCACATATCTCTTATTTGACTCCTAACCTGTTCATCAAGTGTAGGCACCAAATGAAAAATACAAAAGTTAGAGTGGCAATTATTTTTAGAAAATAGAGGATTCAAATTACTTGGATGTACAAAAGAATTTTAATGAGAGTCATTACATTGGACTGATCATTATGTGGCGGCAAGTTCTGTATGAAGCTTTCAACTTTTGCAGGCAATCTTCCAAAGCTGGAAGAAGATACTGAAACAACTACAAATGGAGTCTCACTTGGTTCCTTAAGCTATTGAAACAAAAAAAAGAAAGCTTGCAGTTAGAGCATTAGGAATTGTATGATTTGAAAAAGAACAATATAGGCTACTAAATGATCCATAGTCTTTAGAGAAATAGCAACATCATCTATTTATTAAAAAAGCGGTACATATATTTATGAAAAAGAAATACATGGAGCATGTAGTGGCATAAAAAAACAATGATACATATTGCTACTACATGATCCATAATCTTCAGAGAAATAGCAACTGTATCATTTGAAAAAAGGCATGCTCATCATACCTACAGGACTAAAATTAAAAAAGAAAACCAAAACTACCTTGTCTGACAGACATAGGGGACAAAGCAAAAGTAAAAGCACCATTTATTATCAAGATGATCAATGTTTCAAATTGTATCAAAGAATTATGCATATGTGCTTACAATGACATCTTAAGCCTCAAGCTAGGTTTTATTTTTAGTTTTGAAGTAGACACTTGAATAGGGCATTAAAAATGCACATCAGTACATCGCTGAACAAATCATGGAAACATGACTTCCTGTGCAGTATTAGCTGCTATATTAACCAGGTAAGATGAACTAATAGATAGCCGGCAAAATAGTGAGATAGCTACTATTAGCTCCTATATTAACCATCTAACCATTGGGTGATTTTGGATCCAAGCAGAGTCTTTAGGTAGCTGTTTTAAATAGCAGACCCAAACCACACCCAAACTAATAGATAGTTAAAATATTAGTTCGTCTTAGTGAGAGACAATCAACTACCAGCTAATTGTTAGCTACAGAAACTACTCGCCCATGCACTACAACAGGATAAACTGTCAAAACAAAAGGTGCATGCTCCTACATTATCAGCCAAGTATAAGATTTTTAATCTGCTAGGCTTTAAGCACAACATAGCCAGCCAGCTTATGAAGTGTTGCAGAGATGCGGTTATAGACAAAGCAGCTAGAACATGATGACTGTTATAGACAAATGCAACCTTCATCCTCGAAAAGCGGTTAGAACATGACTGGTATTGACAAAAATGCAGGTTGCAGCGTCAAGGGTCCAGAATTAGTGGTACTAATGCGACTTCTTGGCAGGGCAAATCAGACATAGGATGACAATTAGTGGTACTAATATGACTTATTAGTAGGAGCAGGGCCAAAATCAGACACAAAAAAGCAGACAAAGGGCAAGCAAGCCAATGGGGGGAACTAATACTAGTGCCACCTATATTCCCAAGATGCAGTAGTAGAAAAGCTTTTATCCTTTCTATGTTGCACATAAACAAATCACTCACTGCAAAAGCATCATGCCATCATCATCACATCCATGCACAACAAAACAACTGAAGGCAGATGAGTACTAGTAGTAGGTGTCAGCAATTGGGTGGCTGAATTCATCATCATCTACTACTAGCCACTAGGATACTACTGCTACTGTACTACCACCACCTCCAAAAAAAAGTAGAGGTGGAAAACAGAGAGCAGAAATGTCAACCAGAAAGCTATGTGAATACATTCTCATGCCATTGTAGTGAATGAATAAGGTAGGCAAAAAATAAAAAAGAAATCAGTAAAGAAGCACAGAAGACAGACCTCGAGCAATCCAAATGATGTACCATCTCCACTGTTTCCTTCCAATGCCAAGTACTCTTGGATCATGCAGTCATCCCATATTTTAATACGTGGGAAATCTTCACGTAACACAATATGTGGTGCCTTGATGTATTCAAAATATGCAACCTGTGTATGCATGTGTATGTGGAATTTTCAGGCATTGAAATGAACAACAACAACAACAACAACAACATAGCCTTTTATCCCAAGCAAGTTGGGGTAGGCTAGAGATGAAACCCAAAAGAGACGAGAAACAGGGAGACACATAAAGGGACATAAAGGGCACAAGACAAAAAGAGGTCACGGTTCAGGCACGTTGATTGCCAATCTCCAAGCGCTCCTGTCCATAGCTAAATCCTTGGAGATATTCCACTCCTTAAGATCTCTCTTAACGGACTCGTCCCAAGTTAGTTTAGGTCGACCTCTACCGCTCTTTACATTATCGGCCCGCTTTAGAACTCCACTACGCACCGGCGCCTCAGGAGGCCTCCGTTGGACATGTCCAAACCATCTCAACCGATGTTGAATCAACTTCTCCTCAATTGGTGCCACCCCAACCCTATCCCGAATATCGTCGTTCCGGACTCTATCCCTCCTTGTGTGCCCACAACACCAACGCAACATACGCATCTCTGCTACACTCAATTGCTGGACATGTCGCCTTTTTGTAGGCCAACACTCAGCACCGTATAACATCGCCGGACGAATCGCCGTCCTATAGAACTTACCTTTCAGCTTCTGAGGCACCCTTTTGTCACAGAGGACGTCAGAAGCTTGACGCCATTTCAGCCAGCCGGCTGAAATTCTATGCCTAACATCTTCATCAATGTCTCCATCCTTTTGTAGCATTGAAATGAAAAAGACTAAAAAAGGTCAACATATTTAATTAGGATACAAAAAATCACCCACCACAAGCACGAAAAAACAACCACAAAGTGAAGAGGTCCTGTCTTTACCAACAGTATTTGCTTTAACTGTTGAATTCTGGAATTTCGCTATACCATCAACTAAGCAATCTAGGATGGAGCACCAGTCATACTTGGGTATATCCACGACAAAAGCAATTGCTGAGTAGTAATGTCTACTGGCACTCCCATAGCTTGTAGGACAAAGGAAAATGGCCAGTGATATCAGCATAAAAATACGGGCAAACCTATCTCCAGTCAGCTTCCTAGTGACCAAGTTGAATAGCTGCTCAACTGTAGGTGCAATTGTGCCTGTTCCAGTATCATTTGCAATAATCTCTCTCTCTCTCTCTCTGACTTTGTAGCAGAGTTTCAGATTCTTCGTCCGCCAAGAGGAACTCCTAGGATCTGGTGTACTACAAAGGCATTCAGTTCAAAACTCGAGCCATTCTGCAATTTAACTGTTCTTGTGGCAACATCAAAACTTTTTGCGAGCAAGTAAGCCACTGATCTTGGCGCTTCTGTACAATCAAAATGCAAAAGATTGTCAAACCCGCATGACCTGACAACAGCTTTTTGCTCCTCAGTCAGATTCTTCAGAAAAGTTCTATACTTCCCAAACTTGATACTGGTACTAAAACTCTGGCAAAAAAAAAGGAACAACATAAGCTTATAAACTTTGTACATCCACATTTCCAGCCCTTACATAATAAACTTTCCTTACTGAACATTGCAAACTTTAATATCAGGTGTTAAAAAAACATATCTACCTTTGAACCCTAATATTTAAAACCTTTCTATACATACTCATGACTTTGCACTACCAGATAAAAATTTGATTCTGTTAACCTGTAAGATGTGGTACTTATTTCCAACTTTCTTTATAGATGAACATAGGAAAACTTAAAAAACCAGAAAAATGCATACAGTTTTGAACTTTTGGTAGTTGACATGTTTAGATTCAGAATATTAAAACTTTGGGAATAAGCCTAGAATCGAGAACATTTTTTACCGATTCGGCTAATAAGTTTGGTTTGAGAACAGTTTTAAAAGTTTCAAACTTCATACACCAGTACATAGATGTGTGCTTGAAAAAAATTCATGTGTAAAAGAAGGATACGAAAATTGTCACAATGGAAATAAAAAAGATAGGACAACATACCTTCTTCTCCATTGTTGCAATACAACACTGATTCATAAAAATGAAGCTAAGTGTACAACAATTCCCCGAAAGTGAAGCTAACCACCGACCTGAAAAAAATTTGAGGTAAGTCAATAAATGTAGAGCTCCCTGAGATAACGTACAGAATTATATATGAGAATTGGAATTTAAAATCAAAGTCATATTGAATGAAACACGAAACACCATCAATTACAAAAAAAAAAAAATAGGTTCCCTAGAAGCATCTAAATTAACTAATGCACAAGACCTTGCTATTGGGAGTGTAAAAAAGATATTATTAGAGATTGGGGAAGAGGAAGTAAATTGCATCAGAAACTTGGTGCCAAACAGCACAAGCATTGAAAAAAAGCCTTATGCTGGCGTCAGAATAAAATAAACTAAGAGCTGACAAGGTAGACCAACAGAGGCGCTGCTACCTGATATACTCCCTCTTGAGAAACGAGACCAACAGTGAATGTGAATCTAGTAGCAAAAATTTTCATGGAAAAGGAAATCAAATAGGCAGATAGTATTTCATAATCTACTTCCTGGCCTCCAATACTCACAGCCAAGCAAGCAGGGTATACTGACCTCCCTAATCATGAATATGTCTTTTCCTAACCAGGGTATACTAGCCCAAGCGGTGGAAAGCAAACAACTCATGCTTGGTGCAAAACTGAATGGCATAAACAAAAAGTGACCTATATATCACACTGGCCCTGCGTACCCAACGGAAATCCATACTAAGACCCACTTAACCGCAAAGACAGACCATAGAATCCATAATTCCACAAAAAGACATAGGTCAGTTTATTCTTTTGGTTCAGTTTTGTAGAATGTAGGTTCAGTATTCATTTACATACGCAAGTTGTATTGCCTTGCTGCTACTTTCTGGAAAAAAGTCAGGCTGCAATTTTCTTTCTGAATTTTCCTACTCTACTAGCCTCTCTTTCAGTAGAATTAGGTCATTCAGTCATTTACTACCGTTAAATGACCCAATGGCCTAATTGATCAGGAAACACCGAAAAAGAGTACTCCGGAGAATATATATATAAATAAATAAAAGACATGCTAGACAAGGATCATGCCAAAAAAAAGTCCGAAAGCCATCACAGATGATTTTTGATTCAAAATTAATATATTCCGACTTTAGAAACTTTGAACTATTACTATATTATAAACTTTATACACTTAGGTTCAAAAACTTTGCAATATAAGATCATGAACTTTTTACTTTTAGGTTCAAAATTTTGCACACTTAAGTTTCAGAAACTTTTTACTAGTACATTTGAAACTTTGTACTTGTGGATCCAGAACTTACAGTCAAATATTTTAAAACTTAGCACTCTAAGTTCTAAAAAGGGACATTTGAAAAACTTTGTACTTGTAGATCCAGAACTTACAACCACATATTAAAAAACTTTGTACTCTAAGTTCTAAATCACATTCGAAAACTTTGTACTTCTAAATCTAGAACTTATAATCACATATTAAAAAACTTTGCACCCTAAGTTTTGAAAAAATGCATTTCGGAAACTTTGTACTTCTGAATCCAGAACTTATAATCCAATATTTAAAAACTTTGTGCTCTAAATTGTAAAGAACATTTAAAACTTTGTACTTCTAGATCAAGAACTTATAATTACATATTAAAAAACTTTGTACTCTAAGTTCTAAAAAGCGCATTTCAAAAAACTTTATACTTCTGGATCCAAAACTTCATAATTATATATCTAAAACTTTCTACTTAATAGATCACAGTGGACTTAATAAAAAAGTAATTAGAAAAAACTGATTAGTGAATAAGACATGTGCGCAAAATAAAAAATTGTGCCTCTGCAAAGGATTATTCGACTAGTGGAGAAAATTTAGCATGCCATTTTTTAAAAATACTGAACATTGTCTCTATAATCAGCACCATGGTTACCAGGTAGCAATTTATATGTTGAAAAAGATCAGCAGAAACATTGTACTTCAAGACAAAAACATTCTATTTGTACATAGGCAACTAATTTTCGATGTGTCTATTAATCTATTATGTGGACCATTTCATTGTGCTCAAAATGCCTACCCTAAGCAGTGGAAAGGCAAACATCTCATGCTTAGCACAAACCTATATATCACACGGGCCCTGCCTGCCCCACATAAATCCATACTAAGATACACTTAACCGCAAAGACAGACCATAGAATCCATAATTACACAAAGACATAGTAGAAAAATAGGTCATATGTATCAATATAATCAAGTTACTTGATAATGACTGAAAGGAAAATAGGTCAGAAGAACATGAATTTGACCAGGACTGAAAGGAAAAGCACAGCAGGATGCTGATGCCAGTTAAATCATATAACATTCCTACTGATGTGCCTGTAGCCCTGTAATAGTGTTTATCAAAAACCAATAGAATTTTTACTTTTACAAGAAAGTCTAAAAAAAATAAAAGTATTCTTGTAAAACATAGTCCAAAGAAAAGCATACATGTTGAAAAGATCAGCACAAAATCTTCTGTGGGTTCTAAAAAAAGAGGTTCTCAGTTTTTAAAACTATATGAGGACTACAAATTTCACAATACAGATTTTCAAATACACATTCTTATCAATCTGAAATAAAAACAGATGTTGTAGGCAAAAGTTGGTATGCTTCTGAAATTTAGCAAGATGGCATGACGGCATGAACTCCACTACTCTACTCCTATGCAACCAAAGCTGGAAACAAAATGATAACAACTGCATCGGCAGGAACTTGCAGCTGCCCTATGTGTGCCCCTAGCATGCAGAACGTGCCGCCGTGTCGAACAGAGTCGGTCCCAATGTCCTGGCGACAACGGAAGTAGAGGGAAGAAGAAATGGGGGGAGCTCACGCGGACAAGGCGGCGTCGCGTACCTGT
Source organism: Saccharum hybrid cultivar R570 (assembly GCA_038087645.1). Classification (NCBI taxonomy): domain Eukaryota; kingdom Viridiplantae; phylum Streptophyta; class Magnoliopsida; order Poales; family Poaceae; genus Saccharum; species Saccharum hybrid cultivar. The sequence continues at coordinate 25,536,728 of JAQSUU010000066.1, read as the reverse complement.
GTCACACCCCTGGCCGTCAGAAGTACCGGCGACGTGAGCACGAACAAGAGGGACACGTATACGAGGACGCTGGTGAGGCAAACCCCGCGCCTTGGCGAGTTCTTTCGATAGCAATAGTCTGAATCCCCGAATCCCTTACAATGCTTGGCTCTTAAGCCTTGTTATAGACGCCGGCCACACTGGTCCACATGACAGAACCAAACAGCTAATAAACCTAAACAACAAAATATGCTAAGTCTTCTTGCAAAACATCTTCGTCCTTCTCCTTCTTCAGCCGTGAGCGACTCCAGGTGCGACACTTCCCCCCCCCCCCCCCCCCCTGAGTGGCAGCTTGCCCCCAAGCTGGTGCATTTGGGAAACGTTGCTTGAGCACCTGATAATCTTCCTAGGTTGTCGTCGCTAGTGGAAGCCCGGTCCATGTTACCCGGACCTGAGGTATGGCAGAGTTACCCTTCTTGACCAGGCGCTTATCCACCACCGATTGTGGTATTGCTGCGGCAGCCTCCAAGCCTGTGGTAACTGGTAATGCTTCATACACTGGAGAATAGTCAGCATTAAATGGTTTTAGTTGAGAGATATGAAAAACATTGTGAATTTTAGAACCGTCTAGTAGATCCAAACGATAGGCAACATCGCCAATCCTTTCCAGCACCCTGAATGGTCCAAAGTACTTCTTGGCCAGCTTAGGAAATGGTCTGTTGGCGACTGAGGACTGTGTATAAGGTTGTAGTTTCAACAGAACTTGATCACCTACTGCAAAACTGAAATCTTGTCTTTTCTTATCAGCCAACATTTTCATTCTATTTTGGGCTCGAGCCAGGTTGTCTTTCAGAGATTGTAGATGAAGCTCTCTATTTTCAATGACTTCTGTGACCGAAGGTAATGTGGATGCTGGTACTGATGGGACTGCACCAATATTTGGATCATACCCATACAGGGCTTTGAAGGGAGAACAACCCAAGGATGTGTGGAAGGAAGAGTTGTACCACAATTCAGCTAAGGACAACCATGATTTCCAGGTCTTTGGTGAGTCTTGAACTGCACACCTAAGATACATTTCCACGCACTGGTTAACTCTTTCAGTCTGCCCATCACTTTGAGGGTGATATGCTGTAGTGAGATGTAAGTTAACTTTGTATAGCTTGAACAACTCCTTCCAGAACTTGCTGAGAAAAATAGTATCTCTATCAGATACAATGGTGCTTGGCAATCCATGTAATTTCACCACATTGTCCAAAACAAGTGTGCAATAGAGTAAGCTGTGTAAGGATGCTTTACTGGTATAAAATGAGCATATTTTGTTAGTCTGTCCACCACCACCAATATTACACTGAAACCCTCAGACTTTGGGAGACCTTCTATAAAATCCATAGACAAATCTCTCCTCATGCCTTCTGGGATGGGTAGTGGTTGTAACAACCCCATGGGGTGAGTATTGAGGTGTTTAGCTTGCTGACAAGTTGAGCACTGTTTGACAAATGAGTCCACATCTTGCTTCATTCCTTTCCATGAGAAGTGTTTTTTGAGCCTATGATATGTTGCAACAGATCCTGAGTGGCCCCCCAAAGCACTAGAATGACAAGCTGCTATAATCTTGGTTTGCAATGCTGAATTGTGAGCAATCCATACTTTATCATGATGCCAGATCAACCCTCTAGCTAGGCTGAACCCCTGGGAATCAGGGCTGGAAATAGCCCGCTATTTTAGAAGCTATTGGGCTTGGGGATCGGTTGTATAGGAGTTAAGAACTTGCTGGATCCAGGCTGGTTGCACTGAGGACACTGCTTGAACTGCCATCAGGTGGGCTACCCTGGATAAGGCATCAGCAGCCAAATTCTCATTCCCTTTTCTGTAGATGATCTTGAATTGAAGGCCCATGAGCCTAGTCATCGCTTTCCTCTGCATTTCAGAATGCAGGTTCTGTTCAGTGAGATAAGCTAATGACTTGTGATCAGTGACAATGACAAATTCTTGCCTCTCCAAATAGTGTCACCATTTCTCAACAGCCATGATGAGGGCCAAGAATTCCTTTTCATATATCGATAGGTCTTGATGTTTCTTGCCTAATGCTTTGCTAAGGAAAGCAATGGGCCGCCCCTGTTGCATTAGAACAGCCCCAATACTAGTCTGACATGCATCTGTTTCTAGAGTAAATGTTTCCTGAAAATTTGGGAGAGCCAGCATAGGTGTCTTTGTCATCGCCACCTTCAGATTGTCAAATGCTGACTGGGCTGCCATAGACCATTGGAACTGCTTGAGTGTGAGCAGGTTGGTGAGAGGTTTTGTCAATACCCCATACCCTTTGACAAACCTCCTATAATAGCCGGTGAGCCCCAAGAATGCTCTTAACTCAGTGAAACTTGTGGGTACTGGCCAGTGTAGCATGGCATGGATCGTGCTTGGATCTGTGGATACCCCATTGGTAGAAATAATATGTCCCAGATATTCTAGACTGGGCTGAGCAAATGAACACTTGGCAGTTTTGAGGAAGAATTCGTGTTTCCTTAACTGTTCCAATACCAGTTGCAAATGTTCTACATGATCCTCTAGAGTTGCACTGTATATCATAATATCATCAAGAAAGACCAAGACAAATTTCCTGAGAAAAGGCTTCAGAATATGGTTCATTATGCATTGAAATGTTGCAGGCGCATTGGTGAGGCCAAAGGGCATCGCCTTGAACTGGTAGTGCCCATGGTGAGTTTTGAATGCAGTCTTGTGCTCATCAGGAGGATGCATTCTCACCTAATGGTAGCCAAACCTCATATCTAACTTGGTGAAGAACTTGGCTCTAGCTAACTCATCCAGAATTCCCTCTATATTATTGGCATTGGAAATCTATTCTTGATAGTAATATCATTGAGCTTTCTGTAATCAATACAGAACCTCCACGAGCCATCTTTCTTCTTAACTAAAAGGACTGTGAGGCAAATGGGCTATGACTGTGCTCAATCAGACCTGACTGTAGTAATTACTGAACTTGCCTCTCGATTTCATTTTTGTGATGAGGGGAATAATGATATGGTTTTGAATTGATAGGTATGGCTCTAGGTATGAGGGGTATAGTGTGGTCATAAGTCCTCTGTGGTGGCAAATTTTTGGGTTTAGCAAAGACATCAGCATATGTAGTCAGCAAGTTTTGTATTTGGGGTGGGGGATCAGATGCAATTTGTGATGTGGTAGACAGTGTATCAGGCACATAATCCAACAAAACAAATGCCCACACATCATTACCCCTGGTAGGGTTGTATACCTTCTTTGCTGACATTTGAGACAGTTGTAAGGCTGGAGCCTGCAACCCTTGGAGCTTCACTGGTTTCCCTGCCTCACTAAACTGCAATGTCTTGCGTTCCCAGTCACACTGCATGGGACTATGAGCTTGCAGCCAGCCAAATCCCAGAATAGCATCATAAGGATGCATATCTAGCACCACCATATTAGAGGAGAGAGTTTGGCCCTAACAATACCATTGTAGGTTGGCCACTTGCTGATCAATCACAATTTCTTGCCCATTAGCTAATTTCACCCTCTTTGGCATCATAGGGACTGTTGGGATCCCAGCCATGTGCACAAATTGTGAATTGATAAAGCTGTGTGTGTTGCCACTATCAATGAGAACCAACATCACCTTATCCTTCACCTTGGTTTTCAGCTTGATACAAGTAGTGGTGTCAGAACTGGTGATACCATTCAGAGAGAGCTGACAGAATTGGTCATGTAGTGCATCTTCTGTAGCTAGCTCATCCAAAACTTCATCAGACAATTCTCTATCCATGTCATTCAAGATAATAGCATTGGCTTGAGGTTTGTTTCGCTTAGGACAGATTTCTAGATGTCCAGGAATAAACTTGTCTTCACAAGTGAAACTAGACCATTAGCCTTTCTGTAATCTCGCAATTGTCTATCTTTCCATAAGTTGCTAGCTGGTGTGGCCTGCTTGTTCTCAATTCTGGGTTGCAGATATTGCCAGCTGGATTGGCATTTCTGTGGTATCTAGCTTTGTTCCTTTCAATCATACCCTGCTGAATCTTTGCAATGATGGAGACCTTGTGCACAGATGTGGGCATTTGAGGTTCCACTAATCCACTGTTCCTCTGATCTCCTCCTTAAGGCCTCTGATGTACTGAGGTGTGAAAAACATCTCATCATAGCTTGGGTTTTGCATGGTGATAGTAAACTGCAGGGCTTGAAACTGTGTTGTGTAGTCCTCTACTGTTCTAGATTGTTTCAGGTCTAGCAGTTCATTCATGGCAGACCTTAGGTCATCTGCTCCAAATTCTTCTTCAACCACAGCACAAAAATGATTCCAATTTTGGAATGTGTGTGTTTGCTTATATGCCTGGTACCATTTAGCAGCATTTCCTTCAAAATGCAAGTGAGCTGCAGTGATCCACATGCCCTCAGGTAGTTTGTAAAGGTAAAAGTAGCTCTGGCAATTATCTCTCCATATTTTAGGGTCTGTGCCATCAAACTTGGGAAACAACATCTTAGGCATAGCTTGGCTGGGTAATTTCTCTGTTTTGTCCCCTTTTTCCTTTTCTCTATGTTCCTCTCTAGGTGCTTTCTTTGGAGGTGGTCTCTTTGGCTTGGAGCTTTCTGGCTTCTCAGGCTGCTTCTGCTTTGCAAAAACATTGTGAAATGAGTCTTTCTCATCAAATACTATGGAAGCATCCTCATCATCTTCAACATCAAATATGAGCTCACTGTCAAACTATCTCATGGTGAGCTGGGCCACTGCTGCCCCATTTGCCTTGACTTGCTGAGCTATCATGTGCTGTTCAGCAGAATAGTTGTCCATAGCTGCTCCACGTATCCATTTGGACCTTCATCTATTATTGCATCTCACCAATATCATTGACTCTGGTGAACAAGAGGTCGAATTGATCCATGACTTGATTCATGAAAGATTTCTCTTCATCTGCACTCTTGGACATGGTGTCCAGTAGGATCTGAGTCTGCTTGGAGGGCTTGATGGGAGCCATGATGTCTGGTAGATGGGTAGACAACCGAAAACTGATGCAAACCGCCGGTTTGGACATGTCCTCCCTGAGTGCTGATTTGCATGAACCCCGCCGCCTGAGAGTGAGGCTGATCCTTGGAATTTTACGTGAGAACAAGCGCCTCGCAACCCGAGTTCACAGACACTCTCCCGCCAACGCCGCCGCAACGAATTGAGCAGCACAACTACAGAATTTTACATGAGAACAAGCGTCTCACAACCCTTGTTGTTCACTCAACCGTGCTAGGAATAGATCAGGAGCAGAGGTGAATTTTTTTGCTCACTGTGGTTCTCGCCGCCGAACCGTACGTGTCGATGTAGTGCCCTAGATGAGCTTGGTTGCCGAAGATGGTGACCGATCTATGTGGAGGGTGGGGTTGGTTTTGTGGATTTGGTGGAAGACGCCCTTGAAATCGATTGCGGACCCGATCAACCCAAAGGAGGGACCTCTGGATTCTCTGGTCGAACACCTTGCGGGCGTGACCTGAGAAGAGCCGGCCCACTGGAATTACGATCGCGATCGATGCAAGTCGACCACACGGGAGCCCGATGTTAGATGGGAGGTTGAGACGAAGTGGATCTACTAGTTTGGAGGTAGAAGATGAATGGGATAGGAGGATCCGTCACCTGAACACCGTTGGAGATGAGGAGCGATGAAGCTCGACACCCACGCCGAGGATAGATGAATCTGATACCAATTGTCACACCCCTGGCCGTCGGAAGTACCGGCGACGTGAGCACGAACAAGAGGGACACGGATACAAGGACGCTGGCGAGGCAAACCCCTGCGCCTTGGCGAGTTCTTTCGATAGCAATAGTCTGAATCCCCGAATCCCTTACGGTGCTTGGCTCTTAAGCCTTGTTACAGACGCTGACAACACTGGTCCACACGACAGAACCAAACAGCTAATAAACGTAAACAACAGAATACGCTAAGTCTTCTTGCAAAACATATTCGTCCTTCTCCTTCTTCAGCCATGAGCAACTCCAGGTGCGACAACCTGGAGGAGATGGAATCATTGGAGGCCCTCGCCAGTGACAACGTACACGTCCTTGCGGCAGCCGGTCCTGGTGTCGCATATCCGTTGAGGCCCCTCGCTCCTTCCACAGCCCAGTTGAGTTCGCCTCCGCCTCAAATCGAATCTGCCCCAAAATCGAATCCGCCTCCCCCTAAAATCGAATGCACCCCAAAATCAAATCGAATCCGCCCCAAAGTTCCCTGTCGGCCCCAAATCGAAGGCTCGATGGCAACGACGGACCTTCACGTCGGCGTCGATGGGGGCCGCACCGGCATCGAGGAGGCCTCTGGATCCATGACCACAGAAGATGAGGTCAGCTGGTGCCGCCCCGAAAATCAACGCCGGCTGCAGCAACGGAGGTTCCACTGACGCTAGGCAAGGGGAAGAAGATGAGGTCATGTTGACTAGAGAAAGGGGGAAAAGGAACGGGCGCATTGTTTTGAAATTTTTTAAATGGCCCTCCCATCGCAATATTTGGGAATCGGACAGAGCACGACAAAAAACATGACGCAAATGGACCGAACGCAAGGATACGTGGCTACAGGAAGAGGAAGGCACGCGTCGGTAACTCCTTGAGTGCACACGCACTGTATAAGATTTGGGCACCGAAGTCTTCAAAATGACAAAACACTTAATGGTTCTGACAGGAACTCTTAGAGGAAAGAAGCCGCGCGTTGCTGATACAGTCCAGCGCATGCACGCTTAATAAGAAATTGCAAGGTATCTTCCTTAATAATTAAAAAAGCAGTATTGGTGGCCACCAATAACATCCTATTGGGATGAAATATCGGTAAACTGCTGCAGATGGTCTGAGGTGCGATCCTAGCTTTCTCCCCTGAAGAAAAAGACTGCCACCCGGATCTGAAACCCCGAGCATCTGAGGACGCCCACGCCTCCCTCCCCTCGCCTGAAACGCCGGCACCAGACACGGGGAAGCTGCGGCGCCGTAGATCGCCGGGGGCTCGGCCGAGATGGCGTGGCTGGCCGGCGCTGCCGGCGCCGGAGGCAAGTCGGGCGAGGCCCCATGGTCCCCTCTAGCAGCTTCGGCAGCAGTCGCCAGCAGTGCCACCGCCTACAGGTACGATACGATCCAGCCGGTTGCCAGGCTCCGCTTCTGCGCTCTCAGGCGCGAGGCCCTCCGGCTCCATTCGCGCCCCGGTGCGCGCTGCAGTAGGTGGCCGCTAGACGGAGCGTGGTGGCTGCGGCGACGGCTGGCAATGGCACGGCCACGAGCAGCGGGTTTGACTACGATCTCGTGATCATCGGAGCCGGCGTCGGTGGCCACGGTGCTGGCCTCCACGCAGTCGAGAAGGTTGGTTCCGCTCACGCTGTTCTGCAAGTCTCGCTTGGAGGGCTTTGCTGCACCGTCGTCGTGATCTGCTCAACTATAGATCGAGAGACGGTGGCTCTCTACGCTTGCTTGTACTTTCTATTAGTCCAGGTTAATGAGTAGAGTAGTCTTTGTTGGAATTTATATGGGCTTGGCCCAATATCCAATTATGAAATTCCTAATAAATCTCAAAGGCTCATTCTTGTGAGTAAGATGGGATGTGGGAACTCTTTAGTACCACCTTGCTTGTTGAAGTAGAGGTAGTCATACTTAAATATGGAAGTCATCTCCACTTCCTCAAGTCTAGTGTGAGGAGGAGTAAGAGAAGTCCACACGCGCGCGCTCGCTCGCCTCGCCAGGCCGGGCCGGGCGGAGGGCGTGGGTGCGCGGCACCTGCGTGAATGGTCCGCCGAAATCCGGCTTCTCGCCTTGCGGGAGCGCAATCTCCTTTTGCTGTTTTTGTTTTTGGTTTCTTGGCCTTCAAGTTGCATGAGTCCTAATCGGTTACAAATTAAAAGTCCTAAATCAATTTAGATCGTGATCGCGACACGAGATTGGTTGGACAGGACTATATAAGTAACCTGCCGGCCACGCCAAAACGTATCCAGTTGATCCTAGGGTTTTTGCCTCTACTCGCTATTGCGCGGCCGCTATAGCTACTCCAGTCCGATCGCTTGCGTGCACCAGCGACCGGGTGAGCAGGTCTCCGGAACCCTCGTCTTTGCGATCCTGCACCGGGAGAAGACGAATAAGGTTTTTAGGAAGTGTTCTTCGCGCGACTGCTCCCAAAGCTTCCACAACGGCTCGTCTTCCGAAGGGTGCATCGGCGCGTCGGCTTCGTCGTGCTAGAGCTCGCGGGGCCGTCATCAAGAATACTCCTCCGCCTCTCATCGATGACTTCGACGACGACTTCAACATCGACGACATCGACATCAGCGATCTCGCTCCATCACCACCGCCAGCTACATCTTCAACATCATCTACTACTACAACCGAAAGGTATAATTTTCTTGATCTAATTTTGATGTTCGTACAATCTAATCTATCTGCTGGACTATCAATGCTTGTCATGTTGATGCTGTGGAATATGCTGATCTGCTATACTAGTATGCCATACATGTTTAATCTAGTTCATATATTTGCCATGATTTATGTTCTAGATTTAATCATGCTTTTAATCTAGAAATTGCCTAATTCTTTAACAATCCAAAAACCTTATAATAGGCCGTTTCCAGAATTATCTATGGCTAGTTTTGTTGATGCGCTGAGACCAGAAAAGTTTTCTGGTACGCATTTTAAAAGGTGGTCTGTCAAGGTCACTGATTGGCTTACTGCCATGAAAGTTTTCTGGGTCAATGATGGCATGCCTGAGGGAAACATCTCTGATGAAGATCAGAGAAAATTCTAGGAAGCTAATGATATCTTTGTGGGAGCTGTGCGTAATGTGCTTTCAGATTATCTATTTGATTCTATGATGCACTTCAAAGATGCAAAGGCTCTATGGGATCATCTGAATGCTACTTATGGTGCTTCAGATGCAGGCAAAGAGTTGTATACCAGGGAGAGCTTTAATGACTACAAGATGGTTGCTAACAAATCAGTAGTCGAGCAAGCTCATGAGATTCAGCGCCTGGCTAAGGAACTTGAACTCCTTAAATGTGTCTTACCCGATGAGTTTGTGGCTGGGTGCATTATTGCTAAATTGCCTTCTTCATGGAGGAATTTCGCCACAAGTCTCAAACACAAGAGACAGAAAATATCAGTTGAAAACCTGATAGCATCTCTTGATGTCGAGGAAAAAACTCGGGCTAAAGATAACATTGAGAAGGGGAACGGGGAAAAATCTAGCGCCCACTTTGTCCAGAGAAACCATGGCAAGAACAAGGGAAAGCCTAAGCAACCTGCTTTCAATGCCAAACAAAATACTGCCTTCAAGAAGAAGAAGAAAGACAAAGCAGAGCTACCGTGCTTCGCATGTGGAGAGCTTGGTCATTTTGCTAAAGATTGTCCAGAGCGAGTGGACAAGAAAGAGAAAAAGAAAGTTCACCTCGTGACTGCTAGCAGTGCTGATGACGGGTATGGTAATTTTCCTACTGTACTTTCAGTGTTTCAATCTCCAAGTTGGTGGGTTGATATAGGTGCTAATATTCACGTGTGTGCTGATATCTCTTTATTTTCTTCTTACCAGGGGCTCCAAGGTTCCTCCGTCCTGATGGGGAATGGGTCACATGCTTCTGTTCGTGGTGTTGGCACGGTAGATCTGAAGTTTACTTCGGGAAAGATCGTGCAGCTGAAGAACGTACAGCATGTCCCTACTATTCGCAAGAACCTTGTTAGTGTCTCCCTTCTATTGAGAGATGGGTTTAAGGTAGTGTTAGAGTCTAATAAAGTAGTCATGTCTAAGCATAGACAATTTATTGGTAAAGGCTATGATTGCGGAGGCTTGTTCCGCCTATCTTTGACAGATTTTTGTAATAAGTCAGTGAATCATATTTGTGGCACGATTAATGATAATTCGAGTGTTTGGCATTCTCGCTTATGTCATGTTAACTTTGGATTGATGTCACATTTATCTAGCCTGAATTTAATTCCAGATCTCACTATTGCCAAAGGTTCTAAGTGCCATAGCTGTGTGCAATCTAAGCAACCTCGAAAGCCTCATAGGGCAGCGGAGGAGAGAAACTTGGCACCTCTAGAACTCATACATTCTGATCTTTGCGAGATGAATGGTGTGTTGACAAAAGGTGGAAAGAGATATTTCATGACTTTAATTGATGATGCAACTAGATTTTGCTATGTTTACTTGCTTAAAACTAAAGATGAAACGCTAGACTACTTTAAAATCTATAAGGCTGAAGTTGAAAATCAACTAGAGAGAAAAATTAAACATCTAAGGTCAGATCATGGTGGTGAATATTTTCCTATATTATTTGATGAGTTCTGTGTGAAACATAGTATTATTCATGAGAGGACAGCTCCCTATTCGCCCGAATCAAACGGGATTGCCGAGAGGAAAAATCGCACGCTGACTGACCTGGTGAACACCATGTTAGACATTGCTGGTCTATCTAAGGTATGGTGGGGGAAGCTCTATTGACTGCGAGTCATGTCCTGAATAGAATTCCAAACAGAAATAAAGAGACAACTCCATATGAGACTTGGATTGGAAGAAAACCATCACTTTCATACTTGCGCACGTGGGGATGTTTGGCGAAAGTCAATGTTCCAATTTCTAAGAAGCGTAAGTTTGGACCGAAGACTGTGGATTGTGTCTTTCTAGGATATGCTCACCATAGCATTGCCTATAGATTTTTAGTAGTAAAATTTGAAGTTCCTGATATGCATGTGGATATAATTTTTGAATCTCGTGATGCTACTTTTTTTGAAAATATATTCCCTATGAAAGATATGTGTAGCAATGCTAGATTTTCCTCTGAGATAGCTCCTGATTTTACGGTACCTATTGAGTCTTCTATTGAGTCATTTGAGCAACCACCTGAAGAAGTCCTTGAGGAGAATGACAATGAAGTTCCTGCGAGGAACAAGAGACGAAGGATTGCAAAATCCTTTGGTGATGATTTCATTGTGTATCTTGTGGACGATATTCCTACCTCTATTACAGAGGCATACACATCTCCAGATGCAGATGATTGGAAAGAAGTTGTTCATAGTGAGATGGACTCAATTCTTTCTAATGGAACTTGGGAGTTATCTGAGCTACCTTTTGGTTGTAAACCAATTGGATGTAAGTGGGTGTTCAAGAAGAAGCTTAGGCCTGATGGTACTATTGACAAGTACAAGGCTCGGCTTGTGGCTAAGGGTTATACCCAGAAGGAAGGCGAGGATTTCTTTGATACTTATTCACCTGTTGCTAGAATGGCCACTATTCGAGTGCTACTTTCTCTAGCTGCCTCGTATGGTCTTCTCGTTCATCAAATGGACGTGAAGACAGCTTTCCTTAATGGAGAGTTGGATGAGGAGATTTATATGGATCAGCCAGATGGATTTGTAGTAAAAGGTGAAGAGCAGAAGGTGTGTAAATTACTGAAGTCTTTGTACGGCTTGAAACAAGCACTTAAACAATGGCATGAGAAGTTTGACACTACTTTAACTGGTGCGGGCTTTGCTGTTAATGAAGCTGATAGGTTGTGTATTATCGACATGGTGGGGGCCAATCTATTATATTATGTTTATATGTTGATGATATTCTAATCTTTGGAACAAACATTGATATTATTAATGAGGTCAAGTCTTTTTTTGTCAAAGAGTTTTGACATGAAAGATCTAGGAGAAGCTGATGTAATTCTAAACATTAAGCTGATTAAGGAAGATAGTGGGATTACCTTGTCACAATCTCACTATGTTGAGAAGGTCTTGAGTCGTTTTGGCTTTATGGATAGCAAGCCTACTCCAACACCTTATGATCCTAGTGTGACATTGAGAAAGAATAAGAAGATTGCTAGAGATCAATTGAGATATTCTCAGATAATTGGTTCACTCATGTATCTAGTTAGCGCAACCAGACCAGATATCTCTTTTGCCATGTGCAAGTTGAGTAGGTACATGTCCAATCCGGATGATAATCATTGGCATGCACTTGAGAGGGTCTTGCGTTATCTCAAAGGTACAATGAGTTTTGGGATTCACTATTCTGGGCACCCAGCTGTGCTAGAGGGATATAGTGATGCGAACTGAATTTCTGATATTGATCAAATCTATGCCACTAGTGGGTATGTGTTTACTCTTGGAGGTGGCGTAGTGTCATGGAGGTCTAGTAAATAGACTATTTTGACTAAATCTACCATGGAAGCAGAACTTACTGCTTTGGATACAGCTTCTGCAGAGGTAGAGTGGCTGCGTGAGCTCTTGTCAGACTTGCCGGTGGTTGAAAAACCAATATCGGCTATCCTTATGAACTGTGATAACCAAATAGTGATCACTAAAGTAAATAGTGCTAAGGATAATGCGAAGTCAACAAGACACGTTAAAAGACGTTTGAAGTCTGTTAGGAAGTTGAGAAACTCTGGAGTAATCATTGTGGCTTATGTGCAAACAGACAAGAACCTGACAGATCCCTTTACCAAAGGGCTATCACGGAATATGATAGAAATAGCATCAAGGGAGATGGGTTTGAGACCCATATGAGTTTACAGTAGTAGTAACCCAACCTTTTTTATCGGAGATCCCGTGACTTAGGATCTAGGAAGAACAAACTATTGGTAAACTGAGGAGAGTATAATTATAACCCTCTCTATGTGAAGATGCAATACTCTCAAAGCGTTGAGGCACTGTATGGTAGGTTGGCTAATGCCTTAACATGTTTTATTGGCTTTAACAAGCGAAGATGCTGTCCTACAGAGCATTCTTGAAAGAACATACCTATATGAGTTCGACTGTATAACGTCGCAGTCTATGAGACTTGGGTGGTCTCTAGTAAGCTCATGAAGAGACCAGGGAGTACGACGTATATGCTCCACCCACGGAGTAAGGCTATTGGTAGCCAGGACTAGTTTGATTTTGAGCAAAGCTTATTCGCACAAAACTTGCAATTCAAGGCATAGTCCATTGTTCAAGTTGTGGATGAGTGTAGCTTGAGGTTCTAGGCGGAAGTTCAACTTCACAGTCTCTGCCGAAACACTGGTATATCAAACAGTAGTGAGAACAGGCAAATCTCTAAATGGGTATTTGAGATCTGGTGGGGGATTGTTGGAATTTATATGGGCTTGGCCCAATAACCAATTGTGAAATTCCTAATAAATCTCAAAGGCCTTTTCATGTGAGCAAGAGGGGATGTGGGAACTCTTTAGTACCACCTTGCTTGTTGAAGTGGATGTAGTCATACTTAAATATGGAAGTTTTCTCCACTTTCTCAAGTCTAGTGTGAGGAGGAGTAAGAGAAGTCCACGCGCGCGCGCTCGCTCGCCTCGCCGGGCGGGGCGGGGCGGGGCGAAGGGCGCGGGTGTGCGGCACCTGCGTGAATGGTCCGCCGAAATACGGCTCCTCGCCTTGCGGGAGCGCGATCTCCTTTTGCTGTTTTCGTTTTTGGTTTCTTGGCCTTCAAGTTACATAAGTCCTAATCGGTTACAAATTAAGAGTCCTAAATCAATTTAGATCGTGATCGCGACACGAGATTGGTTGGACATGACTATATAAGCAACCTGCCGGCCACGCCAAAATGTATCCAGTTGATCCTAGGGTTTTTGCCTCTACTCGCTATTGCGCCGCCGCTGTAGCTACTCCAGTCCGATCGCTTGCGTGCACCAGCGACCGGGTGAGCAGGTCTCCGAAACCTTCGTCTTTGCGATCCTGCACCGGGAGACGGCGAATAAGGTTTTTGGGAAGCGTTCTTTGCGCGACTGCTCCCAAAGCTTTCACAACGGCTCGTCTTCCGAAGGGTGCATCGGCACGTCGGCTTCGTCGTGCTAGAGCTCGCAAGGTCGTCATCAAGAATACTCCTCCGCCTCTCATCGACGACTTCGACGACGACTTTAACATCGACGACATCGACATCAGCGATCTCGCTCCATCACCACCGCCAGCTACATCTTCAACACCATCTACTACTACAACCGAAAGGTATAATTTTCTTGATCTAATTTTGATGTTCGTACAATCTAATCTATCTGCTGGACTATCAATGCTTGTCATGTTGATGCTGTGGAATATGCTGATCTGCTATACTAGTATGCCATGCATGTTTAATCTAGTTCATATATTTGTCATGATTTATGTTCTAGATTTAATCATGCTTTTAATCTGAAAATTGCCTAAATCTTTAACAGTCTTAGGTGTTGCTTGCTAGCTAGGAATCATTTTTTTAAGTAAGGCAAGAGTTGCAAGTCTGGTAAAATTCAACCGGAATGTAGCAAGATAGTACATGCTTTTGTTCTGTGGCCTGGTGCTAGAGCTTTGTTTGGAAAATCACTCTGAACCTTTGTTTGGGTGATTCTATAATTTTATCACTTTTAGATCTTTCAGTAGTTTAATTAAGTAATAATAATGTTGTATAGTAATTAAATATCGATATTGAACAATCGAAAAATAGTGAGAAGATGGAAGACACAATTGCAAGGTGTTTCTGAATTTATGACTTCTCTTGCTTAGAATTTACTAGACTGATTTTTTTTTCTCAACTTAGAAGTACTTGTGACAGTAAATTTTATACTATGAAGATTAATAATTTTGCTTGCTATCCTCAAACCATTGGTCGCTAATTGGTTGCTAAAAAGCTTGATATCCTTAAACCATTAGTCGCTAAAACATGTAACACATCATCGGTCCGTATAAATATTAGCGTCCAACTATCGGTTGCTAGAAACCTTGTTGATCACTATAGATTTATAGCGTCATCACTTACCACGACTTTGACATCGGTCGCTAGACTTATAGCGACTGATTTGGAGTCGCTACGGATTGGTTGTGGTATAGTGTGACACCATGTGAAGAAGGATGATTACATATTATATATACTGAAAAAGTTAAATCATATAAAAAAGTGCATGCTGCATCGGTCTAGTGCATGAACACAGGTTAAATTTATTGTTTGCAACAAGCATAAAAAGTGCTTGCCGAAACATGCATTTATGGAACCCATGTTTCTATAGGAATGAAAAATTATGTTAAAACTTTGAGGAAAGACTCATTGAATGACAGACTCATGAACACATCTATCCAAACTTTAGAAGCAACAATCCTAAGTAAACAAAACGATGGATTTTTTTAAGAAATTCATCATTTTTTAAGATAATGGAAGAATATCCGGCTTCATCCCCATAGGAATCAGAACAAATTTATTACATGACACAATCACTTACACAATTTAACAGTCCTAGAAGCCAAAAAACTTTGTTTTGTCTCTACCACATATAATGCACCTAAAAAACTTTCCTAAAGCCACACCAAAACCTGTCCTCTACGGTCATGATCTCTTCTACATGCACCAAAAAAACTACACCCAGAAACAACCTAACTTTTAAAATGAAAGGCCGAGATCCACTCTGACTTCTGCTTTGTCTTGCTCGCTCAAATCTAACGGCCCATCTTTGTTGGATCAGACCTTCATCACTCATCCGCAGCCTCAAATAAAAAAAACAGGCCACACGATTAGTATTGAAACCCTAAACGCGGGCACTCGAAGCCGCCGCCGCCACCACCGCCACCGTCCACCCCGCGCCTCTCTCCCCCGACTTCCCCTCTCTCCCGGGCACGACTCCCCATCTCCTCTCCCCCACGGACGCGAGGCCGCCGGCCGCCAGGCCAGGCCGCTGACCAGCGGGCCACCACCGCACGCCGCACCGCCGGTGCACCCCGCGGCCACGCGCGGCCCTGCTGGCGCTTCCCGACGCCGGCCAGGTTGACATCAAAACGCCCCCCACGCGTCCAGCAGCCGTCGCCGAGGTCCTCTCTCCGTCCGTGCCTCCAACGCCTGCTTCAGCCCTGCCGTCCCCCTCACCGAGCACGCCACCAGGCTGACACCGCAGCACTACCAGACGCGACAGAGAGTCACCCCGCCGCCCAGCCCTGCTCGCCGTGGGGGTGTGCACGGCTCATCCGCACTCCGCCAGGCCACCACCGCCACTAGGCCGTGCGCCGCATGCGGCACGCCGCTGCCAGGCCACGCCTTCCATGGGTAAGCACACCACATGACCCACACCCATCTTCCCTTTTGGTTTTTGCGCCTCTTCCCTGTCTCTCTTCTGCCCGCCTGATGTAGCGGACCAGCGCTCATTGACTCATTGTGATTACAGTCCTGATGCTCTCTATTTTGGTGAAGTGCATGCTCCATGGCTATAGCCTGCAAGGTGTTTGATAGAATGCTTACAAAGCAGGCTTGGGGGGCAATAATGTGTTCATTGGAGGATAGTGATTGCCTGGTGTAGCCCCTTTACTCTAACCGCATCAAGAGCAGGCCTGCTCATATGCCAGGTCAGATTGCAACCCCGCCTCCCCCCCCCCCCTCTCTCCCTCTTTAATGGTTGAATTGGTATGTAATGGCTGCACGAGATAGCAGATGACTCCTCCGTGACCTTAAAATTTGGCACTGAATTTGTTTGTAGATATATGTTTTGAAAAACACTATTCATTTGCAGGTGGTTCTGTTCTAGGCTTCAGGGGACGGAAGGAGTGAGCGGCAGGATCCGTTCGCGCCTGCAGGACTGGGAACCGTCAACCCATGCTCTCGCAGGGCCATCTCAGTCGCGCTGCGGCGGCGGTGAAGGACCTGCTGTCGTCCTATGCTGGCAACAACCTGAGCAGCCTCTGCTCCTGGGCCGACGATGTCAAGTTCAGGTACTCGTAGTCATCGCCGCTCCACTATATCGACACCCCGATGGCCTCGCCAGTAAGAGCCACACCCACACCACTCTTTCTGAGTTTCTGAACTCTGAGTCTGACATGCAAGCCTGTGCTCATGGCCCTCCTGCTTCGTTTTCTATTTCGTCAGGGGGCTGCAAGGACAAGGACAGCGTCAAGGGCCGGTGCTTCGCGGGTGCCATCAAGAACTACACGTTGCCTGGCCTTCTGGCTACTATGGAACACCGTGAAGTCTCCTTCCTTGATCCCAAAACTACTGCCAAGATACAAGTAAGTTAAGTTTCCACTCATGCGCAGACTACATAAATATTTTTTTTGCTTGATAACATTGCTTGAAAACTACTCATGTCTAAGATATTCTCATGTTTTTAGGTTCTTGGGAACAA
Organism: Saccharum hybrid cultivar R570; assembly: GCA_038087645.1. Taxonomy (NCBI): domain Eukaryota; kingdom Viridiplantae; phylum Streptophyta; class Magnoliopsida; order Poales; family Poaceae; genus Saccharum; species Saccharum hybrid cultivar. Next base: position 25,519,682 of record JAQSUU010000066.1, on the reverse strand, counting down.
ATACCAAAGTAAGCTGCTTGAAATAATTGATGCTAGGTTTGTCTTTTCGTTTCTTTATAATATAAATCTGCTATTGGCAATAAGTTGGTTCTTTACTGTGTGACACATTATTTGCATTTGCAACTGTAGTTTCTTTTTTTCCATGTGCAAAAACTGGCTCAAGGAAAAGAGACCACGGCAAAAGAAATTTAACTTAAATTTTGATGAATGTTCTCTTTATTTTATCACGGCTCAAGGAAAAGAAAGGTTGGTTCTTTGACTATAGGGTTCTCATGCAGAATCATATCTGAAATAATATAAAAAATATGTTTATCAAAATGAATTTATCTCATATTTCCTTGGCTTCCTTTCACTCTTACATGTAGGCCTTGAGTTACTTGCATTCCCATGTAATCAATTTGCTGGTCAAGAGCCTGGCAACAATGAATATGTGAAAGCAAAGTTTCCTATTTTTGACAAGGTAAGCAATTTGACCTGTGAGCTTTTCTTTTGCAGTAACTAACATATTATGAATTCAGAGTTTTTTTATCACCTATTGTCGACTTTGAGTTGATATTCATATTATGGATTGGTCGTAGATCTGAGTTATGAGGAGCCCTTCCGGACTAAGCCATTAACGGCTTCGTAAGCAATTGTGTTTCTTAATGCGATCATATATTATGAATTGTACTAGCTGGACCACTTAATTGGAACTGATCTTTTGTTTTTTACAAGTTGATGTTGCACTACCTAGCTGCAGAGAAACTCGCCTCAACTTTTGCTGGGGTTCCTAGCTCTAACCACAGCTAAGCTGTCCTCAGCTAAACAGCAAATTATCGATGCTATTTTGGTTATGGACATTGGTGATCCTCCCTGCGCTATTGCTGTAGGAGCTCTTTTATTTGTTTTGGCAAGTGATGTGAGTACCTCTTAATCATGGTCTAAATCCTGCATGATGTTATGCATATTAAATACCTCTTATCTCCAAGTCGTCTTCGTCTGGATGATTACAAGGTGGAGAAAAGCATTTCTATTTGCTATCAATATGGACTGTATTCATGTTGGTTTCAGTACTAAAAAGTAGAAACACATTGGCTTTTTAGGTTATATATATTTGTGTTTTTATATTTAATAAAGCATTTGGTGTCATGTCTTACACTATCAGGGAACATCTGGTTCTTTATTGTCATGCCCCATGCCTGGACTACAGAAACATACTGGGCTCAACAAAAAAAGGTATTACATTCTGTGACGCTATTCTTGTTTCTTGTATGATGTAAATGTACCTGCATGAGAAATTAGGACCGAAACTCTGGTTGATTTGTAGTTCTGTCAGTATCAGATGATTATAACAATTTTCTTTGTAATATACATCAAGAGCACGCTCTTTTGTGACAGCTTTAGAATGGATGGTGCTTCATTTATATACTCAGTAGAGCTGTAGAAGAACAAAACCGAGAATTTTGGATTGGTCCTGTTTATTATGGCACTGAAATGCAACCTGTTCCATTGCATTGCTTATCCACGTTGGTGGTTGATACTTCTTTTTCCATTTTTGAGAAGGCTTTGTTCTTGCACGGTTCAGGAGAAAGATGTCTTTCAGGAGCCTGATTCGGGACATGAGGTACGAGTTCGGGAGCATTTCGCGGCATTGATGAGAGGCTTAATCTTATTGGGATTAAAAAGGTAATTATTGCAATGTTCACTTCGAAGATGTTCTGGGTTGAGAAGTCTTTAAGATGTTAGCTCTTGATATCATTTTGACTTCCGAACTGATATATTAAGGATTTATTACTCTGCGCCGGTCGTGTCACTGAATTAGATTTGCAACGTGCTGTTGCAACTCATCCTGGCCCCCAAATCCTTCATGGTACAAGCCATTTTAATGCAACTTTTAATTTATTTCCACATTTATCAACTTTTAATTTATTTCCACATTTCAGTATGTAATCTTTTGTGCACTGCATTTCTAGGTTCGTAATTATGAAGTTGTCATTATTAATTGTTTTTTATGATGAGATCAGGAGAGGCTGCCCCTACTGTTCTTGCTTTTGATTGATTTCTGTTTCTTGATTATTAGGTGATGGAAACATTTTTTCTGCAAAAAAACACATAATTACAAAGCTGCGGATATCATTGAGACCTAACTGACGGCAATGATTTTTGGATGGATCTTCACTATGTTTCTGTTTTTCGGTTTTTAGGTAACGGAAACATTTTTGATAAGTCTAAGGTAGAAATTTATTCGAGCTTTGAACTGTATGCGACACAATTAGCTCAGCTCTAAGAAATGGGTTTCTTTGACCGCTGGAAAAATGTTCATGCTGCAGTGGAGCGACTTCTTATAGCCACTTCTTAAATATGATGATGATCATAACTGTACTCTGAACATGTGATATGTAGTACTGCTAATCTATTTGTGTAGTACTGCTGATCTATTTGTGTAGTGCTATATTGAGTGCTGCATAATTTGATACATTCTCCTCACAGCTAGGATTTTAGGAAAACATCAAGGGATAGTGCCCCATCGACAAACTATAGCTACTGAAACCTCAAGTGCTTCTGCTGGTCTGAACAGAGTGCTTTTGAAGTGGAGAGACGGGTGTAACTTGCCACAAGGCAGGTAATGTGATTTCATATACCCACACTATTTCTTTGAGGAAGATCACACATCTGCCGTTAGAGAAGTAAACTTCTGCCTGTATCATGTTCCTGCATGCAGTTTATTTTCCTTTCTGTTTCTGAGTGCACCCTGCAATTTCTTTGAAGCATGTTGTACTTGCAACAATGAAATATATATTCTAGATTGGCAAAATAGATCTTTAGAGGAGCTCTGGAACTCCTAATATGAATTTGTTTTTTAGGGGTGGAAATCTGTGATCAGGTGATTTCAGCTAAGTTGCTAGGGTGTTTACCCCTACTGGTTTTACCTGATAAGAATGACTTCAAATCAGAAATAAGTAGTTTACAAACCTGTAGGTTTGGAGGCCATAGTATACTCACAAATTTTCAAAAATTTTGCAATGAAGGTTTGGCAAGCCCCAAATTAAGATTTGCCAAGATCAGTGAGACACAACGCAAGTGGGTTCAATTGTTCAGCTTTCTTCTTTTTCTTCCCATACATACTACGAAGTTACTCTTGATTACTTTGCTTAGCTGCAAAATCCGTGTTTTTTTCTTCATCGTCAGACCATGCTTTAACCCCTTCGTGAGCTCATACTCAGATACAGTGCCATGACTACAATTGTTTGTTAGGGATGTAGCTGCAACATTATTTGTTAGGGAGCTCACCCCACACTCCAGTCCGCCAGTTGATTTCCATGGCTATCAAGTGCCGATTTTAAGCAGTCTAACAGTTAAGTTCTCGAATCTCAAATCCCCCATTTTCTTTGTCTATATAGCCTGTGCAGATGGACTGCTCACTTGTGTATCAATTTCCAGTTTTAATTGCTACTTGATTTCAGCTGTATATTGATTATATTGTCAATGTTCATAGACGGATGACATAGATAGAAAGCTGAAGAGCTTGGTATGGCTATCAAGTGCTAGATAGAGGCTAGAAACTGTTTTAAAGTACAAAAACTAATTTGATTTTTGTTAAGTCACCAGATTATGCTTTCCATATTTTTTGTAGCACGTCTTCCACCAGATCATGTTCTAAATTTCAGTCCTGAACCTGACCGGTTATATTGTTTGCAATTCTTCAGGTGGCATGCTGTACTGACATATTGCCTTTTTTCCTTCAGCTTTAATTTCAATTACTAATATTTGATCTCTTAAAATTTCAGCATCCGGCAGTAATGAATTGGAAAGAGGCAAGAAGTAGATGAGTCGGTAGAATCACCGAAAGTTGCACTAGAAAAAAGAACCACAAAAAAGATACATTGATTTTTTTAGGAGTAATACAAGCTGTCTAGGAAATGAACCAAGTACTTGATATATTGTGTAATTGCAGACACTTCTCTTTTCAGTTGTTTTTGTTGTATTTTGGGTTTGAGGATAAGGTGGATTTAGCCTTGCTTTACAGGTATGCATGTGTATAGCCAGCTTATCACTTTTGTTAGTCCAAATGAAAAAATGAATAAAACAAAATTGTATTGGTTATTGGCTTATAACCTGCTATTCTTCCAAGCATATGATGCCAAACATGTGAAAAAAATATTTTCTTACCAAGTTTAGATCTTGTTGATTGGCAAACAAATATCAGGTCGAGTGGCAAACAAATATTTTTCTTAAAAATATTTTATTTGATTTGTCCGTAGCGTTAGCACGGACACTATGCTGTAATCCTAAAGACATGAGAATCGATCACCCGTAGGAGGCAAAGAAGCGTTCATCTATTCAGGTGAAAGCCGGCAATCAGGTTTGTCTAGAGCATCTTTCAGGTGATACGACTGCTCGATCCATGACTTTCTCTATTTTCCCAGTAGTGTTCCACGACTATGGTGAAGGCTGGTGATTAGCACCAATCTAGCATGTCCTCTGTATCGAGCCCCTCTTCCGAATCAATCTACCATATCCGATGGAGCAGATTCGTTTGCCTAGGGGGCCACTGTAGGCCCATTAGGGATGAAAATGGATCGGATCAGAGCAGATAATGACTTTCTCATATCCTAATCCATTTTATTTTATTGGATTCAGAGCGGATTAGATACTATACGGATTCGGATGCGAATACGGATTTTTTAGATGTTAGAAATGGTACGGATTCAGACCGGTGTCGGAGCGAAAGCGGACTTTTTTAAGTCGGATAATATGTGCTTACATGTTGTTTTTTTATGATGAGAAACAATTCATTAACCAAAGTCATAAAGTGAAAATACAACTCTAAATAATCACCATCAATCCACCACTTGGATTTAAAAGCTCACAAAATTAATACAAGTTCTCAGTTTGGATTTAAGAGTATAAAACAAGCGTGTGAAGGAAATAAATATTCTTAATTAGTACATATAGTTGGCGCCAATCAGGCAAATAGGCAATCACTAGGATTACCATTCCACATCGTGTGAAAAGATATTTTTTTGAAAATCTTTTTTTGTGTGAAAAGATATTTAGATTAGTATATATATAGTTGACGAGCTTTGCATGTGAAAAGATATTTAGTTTAATATATATAATAATGTGGCACTGTAGTATACTGTAGCATTCGTTTGTATTTAGTAATAATTGTCCAAACATTGACTAATTAGGCTCAAAACGTTCGTCTCGCAAAGTACAACAAAACTGTGCAATTAGTTTTTGATTTCATTTACATTTAGTACTCCATGCATGTGCCGGCATTTTAATGTGATGAGAATCTTCTTTTTACATAGCGCCTAATTCTGAATTCTAGAGGGAACTATAGCGTGATTTTTTTTCGAGCGCGATTCCGACGTATGCCATGTTTAGTTCCCCAAATTCACCCCAAATTCTACTATGCAAAAAGAAGATTCTCCGTTACATCAAAATGTCGGCACATGCATGGAATACTAAACGTAGATGAAATCAAAAACTAATTACACAGTTTTATTGTACTTTGCGAGACGAACATTTTAAGCCTCATTAATCAATGTTTGGACAATTATTATCAAATAAAAACAAAATATCACAGTGCAAAACAGTGTCGCCGAATCAGGCATCTAAACCAGGCGTAGAGAGGGAAGAGACGCGTCGCGCAAGGAAAGGAGACGACTGACGAGACCTGCCAAATCGCCTCGCATTGATTGATAGCTGTCTGTTTACCCCCACCACCCGCACGTCTCCGATTTCTACGCGACTTGGGCTGCCCACGATGACTAGCGACCGAAACCGACCGACCCTTCAATCAATCCATAAATACAGCGGAAGCCCAGGGGTCTTAGATACCGCTCCCTTCGGTCCTTTCTGTCTCGACTCTCGACTCTGTCCTGCTCTTCAGCCGGCCGCCGCCGCCGCCGCCGCCACGGAGTTGGCTTTAGCCGTCCGAGCTCTACTAGAACCCGGCAGATAAGGTACGCAGGCACCACCTCTCTCTCTCTCGGTCGGTCTATCTTTGTGCATGGTCGTGTAGGCATATATGTTACGAATTAATGTTTTTCTGCGAATGAGCGAATCAATCTAGTTAGTATATGAGCTCTCTGTTCTGCGTGTTGCTCTCTTCACTTGGGTGTGTATTATATGATCTGATCTATACTATGGGATCATAGCAGATTGGGACGTCTATGAGTCATCACCAAAATCCCACTATGAGTCGGTAGATTTCTTTGGGTCGTTGGTCGACCAGTAATATTTTGATTGATTTCAATTTCAATGCAATAGCCATGGATGTCTGGTAGGCATTATAGTACTTCGATTTGCGATGGGCCAAGCAGTCAAAAAGAATTGTGGATTTATTTTGGCGTTGTCTCGTGCCGTGCGGGCTTGCGGTGAATTTGAGGTGCTGCCCTGTGTTACATGGATCGGTGCCTAGATATATGCAACATAATAATGATTAAGGCTGTGTTTAGTTGATGCTGTAAATTTTTTTGGAAACATAGTAACTCTTTCGTTTGTATTTAGTAATTAGTGTCTAATTATGGGCTAATTAGGTTCGAAAGATTCGTCTCGTAATTTACAACCAAACTATATAATTAGTTATTTTTTTATCTATATTTAATGCTCCATGCATGTGTCTAAAGATTTGATGTGATAGAGAATCTTATAAAATTTTTGAAAGTTTGAAGGATCTAAACACACCCTAAACTAGGCATGGACGACTCCGTGGTATACTTGTTTTTGAGACCTGATTTGATTTGCGATGCTGTTAAGGCCTAGGGGAACTATTTAAGATCTTTTGCCACCATGCGTCAATACAGCCGGGCAAGATAGTTGCTTGTCAAAGTTAATATCCTGCTGGTAGCCTTATGAATCATAATCTAATTATAATCTAGGGTGTTTAGGTCACGTGGAGATGATTTTATCTAGTTATATAATAATCTGGAGATAATTCAAACATACACTAAATTTCTCCACTTTCCATTTGGATTTGTTTAATCTTGATTTTATATTATGACGCTCATTATGCTAAAAATATAATAGTTGTTGTGCATGTGAGATTATTAATATGAAGTTTTACTATGTATTAGTAAATAAGATTTATTGTATTATACCTTTCTAATTTTCAAACATGGTTTTAATTATATGGAGGGATTTCTATAAGGTTCATTAGGAACAATCGATAGTTTTTTTTTGAAATTAAGTAATCTTGGACATGACTAAATTTGTTTAGGTTGCATTCTCATGTAATTCAACCACCTTTTTCTTCATTGTAGAAATTTAATGTTTCTATTTTTGGTTGCAGTTCGACCTCAATTAGCAGCATGAAACATCACGTATGTCCTAGTAGCTCCTACTTTGGTCCAAGACCACGCACTACATCTAGGCTAAATGTGCAAAATGGCTCTATGCGAAAGCCAAGGAAACCTATAGTTGGGTTTCAATCAATGCGCATGAAACAAATAGCGGAAGAAGTGAGGAAGGGGCGGGCTAGGATGCAATATCCGCACACGATGGCTTATGAAAAACTCCACAAGAGCAACTACAATGTGCAATATCCACACATGATGGCTAATGACAAACTCCGCAAGAGCAACTACAATGTGCAATATCGACACAGGGCGGCTAATGACAAACTCTGCAAAAGCAGTTACAATGTGAAAGATCAACAAGGTAATCTTGTCATGAGAAAGATCAAGCAGCAAGTTACCAAGGATGGCAAAGTTGGACAACAGACTACTGATGCAATGAAAGGAAAGTTTCCTCGGGTAATGAGTCCTAAATCTGTGTATGCATTTTCTTTGAAAAAATTGGTTAAGAGCTTGGCCTACAAAAGTAATGCATCAATCTCATTGTAGGTTTCAAAGATGAAGCAAGGATTAATTCATCATCATTCAAACATCACCACCAAGATTTCAAGTCGACCAAATAGCTTAAAGGCAATGCTAGGGTTGGTTCTCAAATCAAAAGGGGGACTTAATGTTGATCAACGATTAGCCACATCAATGCATTGTAGCGACCCAAGGAATGGATGTAATGATATAACCAATGATGAAAACTGTAGAAGTATGAAAGAACTACTGGCAGAAGAAAAGCCCAAATCACAAGATGAAAATGGTAGTAAAGGGGATAATCCAGCTCATAGGGTGATTAAAAAACGGAGAAGATACATAGATACAAATGAAGATGAAAATGGTGATCAGATTCTTGAAGGTGTTGTAGATGCAAATGATTGTACTATAGTGACATCACAAGATAATATGATGAAGGATTGTCATGCCAAAGCCCCTGTACCAGACTATCTCAAGAAGCAATGCTATTGTTGCTCCAAACCCATTGATGAACCTGTTTGGAGGTATGGGAATTTTATCATGCATCATGGAGTGTCTTTATACTTTTTTACATTACTAATTACCAATTTATGGTTGTTATATCAACAGTGGTCTCCTTAAGATCGGTGATAAGGAATATATACCATTGGCTGGTCATTTGTCAACTAAATCATGTGAGAAAGTTCATATTTTATCAAAATCATTGCCACGTGTGGTTGAAGTAACAAAAACTCCTAGGTCAAATGTTTGGCCTAAGAGATGGGAGGGATCAAGATCTTCAAATGATAACATAGGATTATACTTCTTCCCCATTAAGTTGAGGTGCCTTGTTTAATCTTTCCATTCTCATACATCACATTTAGCTTTCTTTTCCTTGTGGAATAAAATGTCTTTTATTGTTTCTTTCTCAGGCCAGATAAATATCATAATCAACTACTTAAGGAAATCATGGAAAATGATTTATCCTTACAGGCTATTATTGGTGATGCTGAGATGTTGATGTTCCCTTCTAATCTACTGCCGGAACAATATCAAAGTAAGTACTATGTGATGTATTTTAAGTACTACTTAGTTTTAAAAACTTGACGTTATAGTTTTGTTCTAAGTCATAAAACTATCTAGTTTTTACAAAACATAATAATATTTATATATTTCCAAATAAGAGTAACTCCAAGAGCATCTCTATGTCTTTCCTAATTGATAGGAATGGAGATTTTAGTGAAAATACCCTCTAACAACTTTTTTAATTAGATCTCTAAATATTGACATCCTCTACTCTTGATTTATTGCTAGCCAAAGATAAAGAATGTGGCTGATTCTCCAAACTGTGCACAAGATATAGAAAAGTTGCTAGGGGGTGAAAAGATATAGAGAATGATTTTTATTCAAATGACTCTCCAAATGATGATTCAGAGAGTGAGTTTAAGAAAGACTTTTGGAGATACTAGTATCATTAAATTCATCTTATAATAAACATGGTATACATATTTGGTATCATAAATACTGTTAGTTTTCTCTATTATAAATTGATAGTTTTACTTAAGACAAAACTAAAGCATAAGTCTTTTAGGAGGAGCTTGGTGTATGTTTTTTCCTAACAATTGTCAATATGTTCCACTTTTTATTTAAAGTAAAGTACGCTAGGGATCCTCAAACTTGGGCTGCTGTGTCATCCCGGTCTCCAAACTCTCAAAACGGTCGTTTAGCTTCCTAAACTCTATTCGGGTGTCTAAGTCCAAACGGGTCTAGACCAGTACCCATATGTGGGGGCCACCTGTTAGTTCCATCTCCCTCTTCTCTCTCTTGGACTCACGGGGCGATGGTGGGGTGAGGGGCAGCGCGGCCGGGGGTGTGGGAGGCGCGAGCGATGCAGGCGGTCACGGGGGTGCGGGCGGGCGATGCATGGTGCCGCTGGGCCACACGGACGCAACGGGCGGTAGGGTTGTGTGGGGCCGCGCCGTGGCGGCCGACCGGCGCGCGGGGTGGCGCGGGCGACCCCGCACAACGGTCGGCTCGGGCAGCCCAAATTGGCGTGCGCGTGACGGAGGCTTGTGAGTCTAGCTGGGTCTGCGCAATAGGGGACAGCGCGGCGAGGAACGGGGGTGCAACGATGAGGAGCGTGGGTGGCGCAGCCAGGGCCAGGGAGTCGTGGCCGGGGGAGCTCGCGTTGCCTCCTCTCCCTCTCTTTCCGTGCGAAGGCAGCCACATCTCCTCGCCGACGTCCATCATCATCGCCTCATTGCTTACTTCCCCCTCTTTGTCTTCGTCGCAAGAGGCAGGTGGCTATGGACCCAACGGGCACGGGCAGCATCTTGGTCCTGCTTTGCGTGACCCTCCCGCCGCGGTGCCGCACTAGAGGCAGGCGCGGCGTGGCAAGGACAGCCACCGCACGGTCTTGGTCCCGGCCGAGCGCCAAGCGTGCGGACCGGTGCACGGCCACGGTGAGCAGCCTGGTGGGCCTGCCCCTGGCCACGCCCTGAGATGGAGAGAAGATGGACCTGACATGTTGGCCCCACACGTCTGCGAGTGACCTTAGTCACTGTCTAGATCTGTTTCGACTATTTTGACATCTGAACAGAGTTTAGAGACCTAAACGACCATTTTAAGAATCTGGGGATTGGAATGACACAACGGCACAAATTTAAGGACCGCCAGTGTACTTTACTCTTTTATTTATTATTATTAAGTCATCAATCAAATTCATAGCTTATTGATAAGAAATCATTTAAGCTCTTTTTTAACCACTCGTTGATTAGAGTATGTCTTTGTATGTTTTTTGAACCTGTTGCTAATTGCTAATAGATTGTCTTATGTGTGCAGCGTTCCAAATGAAACACTACTTGTGGGGTGTATTCAAGCCCAGGAAAGTAGGAGGGAAAAACGGTGCCGTAGTGCACCATCCTGACGGAACTACTGCATTTGTCGCTAATGCTACATGCACCGTCTCTCTTGGAGCTACTGGGGTTGCTACTGATGCTTCAAGCATACCCGTTGAAGATGGTACCGTACATGAAAATCATGGACAGATCGGCTCATCAAACATGGGAGCACCGTCAGGCAAGATGGTTGCCTTTGTCGTCCGGCAGACCCCAAGGCTTGAGCAGCTCATTCGGGAGATTCAACGGGAAGGCTCTCTGATCATGCAAGGGGAGATGATGAGTGCCGCACCTTGGCTATGCAACATGGCAACCGCTGCGCAGCCAGAGCAATCGAACAAGACATAAATTGCTCATCGGAAGTACCTCACCATGAACTGCAACTTACCCATTTTTCTGTCAATCAGGTTGATGCTCTAACGTATCAGGTCTCTTTATGACAATTGATAATTATGCATATCATGTTTATTGGTAATTGCATCTTTCTAATTGTATTCCCTCAATTTTAAGTTGTAATTTATTTTAGTTTTATCCTAAATCAAACTTATAACTTAAATAGAAAAAATGCACAAACATCTACAATATTAAATAAGATTCGTTAGATATTGTGATATTCTATTTGTTTGGTACATTGTACTCCATCTGTTCCAAATTATAAGTCGCTTTGATTTTTTTGTCTATAGATTTTGCTATACATCTAGATATGTATCTAGACAAACGTTGTATCTAGATACATAGCAAAATTGATATATCAAAAAAGTCAAAACGGCTTAATTTGGAACGAAGGGGGTAGATGTTAATAAATTTTATATTTTGATAGTATATTTGTTTGATATATTGTAGATAAGTAGTCTTGACAAATTGACAAAAAGTATCTCGATGTCCCAATCAAAGGAGTCAGATTTATTAACCGGCAAGGTGTCAGTTTTAGGGGGTGTTTAGGACAGCTCCGTTCCACATTTTTCTTTTCCACTCAACGTTTTTTTTGATCAAACGGTTTCAGCTCCATGCACTCTGTTTAAGGAAAAAAGTGGAGTTATGAGAGCATCTAATAAAGAGGTGCTCCATAAATTCTAGTTTTTTTTAGAGCAAAGCATAGTGTGTGGACCAATCCCAAACACCCCCTTGTTAAGGGGTGTGCTAGTTTGCTTTCCCTTTAGCCATTTAATGAGCACAAGTTTGGGAAAAAAAATCAGCCAATTAATCAATGTATGCAACATGCGTATCTGGCCTTAGATGGGAGATCTATAGATGGTTGAGAATAAAAAATGCAATAGTTAGTAGAATAAATATTTAAATGCTAGACTAGATAGAAATGGACAGAGAGTACGCTAGTGGAAAACACTTTGAGACAACCATTTCCATCAATAGAGGCATGGCTTTGCAAAATGGTCTACATTACTGGGGCCAGTTTTAGAGGTGGTTAGATGGGCCTCTATAAAATGGCTAGTAAACTACTATAGATTGCTCATCATTGTCGATTCATAAACCCCATTCACCACAGGTTATACTGCTCGTTTGAAACCAATTGTGATACACTATAGCACCATTGGCTTAGTGTTCGATGCAGTGGTGATGTCATTACCATCACTGCAGGGGTGGCTTTTGATCTGGCGGTGATATAGTGAAAAACATCATCGGTCTGGAGTACGATCTGACAGTGATGATGGAGACAACACCGTTAGTCTGGCATATTATCTGGTGGTTATATGGTGACCACTACTACCGGTCTAACATACGGTCCAAACGGGTCTAAAGAGGTCATCGCAGCCGGTGTGGCACTTGATCCGGTGGTGATGATCAGTGCGACGTTTGGTCTGGTGATGTTATGACAAAAACCGCCAGTGCGTCATTTTATTTGGCTGTGATGTCTTGACCACCATCGCACCTCTAGTGTGGCCTTTTTCTCTATGGTATCCTCTTGTTCATAACCATTGGATTTACCTTATCACCAACGATTTGGCTAGGCCAGCGGAGATACTGCATTTTTCATATTACAATTTAAATCCGGCATAGTATTAATGGCATTAGTATCATGATTACATCAAGCCCACAACGTACACAATTCATCACAATATACATCTGGTTCAAGCCACAAAGTCCATACAACAAATCCAACTATGATGTTTTCTCTCATGAACAGAAGACATAAGTTTGAGAACACAAGTCTAATCTGACATGCAATTATTGGGTGAACAAGATGAATCTGAGTAGCACCTTGATTAGATAAGGCAATGGTCTCCATTCAAATTCACGACTTAGTCCATAATAAAACCAGCAAACTCTTCTTTCAATCTAGATATCTGTACATCGGTCAACTTTGCAGTACTTGACCCTATTTTCTACAATACAAAAAAGGTGAAAGACAACTAAGACATGCATTGCAGTACACTCAAATTAGCTAGCTAGATCGTCCAGAGTAGCCATCTCAGATGAGGGTGCATGTAATGCATGGCATAGAACCCGCATGATGATTGCCAAACGGTTGCATTGCGATTGAATCAGCCTCATGTATAGTGAACTCGAAATTCTAAAAAGGTTGATATTTCTTGCTCTTTTCTTTCTTCTTGGAGGCCTTATGTGACAAAATAATATAGTGATTATAATTAGATCGAAGCTAATAACAATCTAATATTTGGCGGAATGTAGTGAGTAGCTTGTTACTTTTTCAACTATCTATGAAGGGTTGGATATGCTTTTGTTTTCTCCTATAGTCGAAACCAGTGAGATTGCATTTCTTTAGGTTGATGTCATGGACAAGATGGTTACTACAATTACAACGCAACAATGCAAATTAGGCTCAACCTTGAAAACATAACAAAAATAGGGACAAATTATGGACACACTTACGTGAAGTTGTAGGCTAGAAGTATGGAGGATTTGTCTTGTTAGGGAAGCCAGTCCTTTGTCAATTCATCGATGGCCCTATTGTCCCATACTGTCTTCTCGCTATACATAACTGGGTTAGAAAAACCTATGTTAATCCCTCTTAACCTACATGTGTGTGCCTCCATCCTACAAAACAATGTAGTTATACATTCAACTCAGTGTTGTAAAATGCATTTAATAACAAAACTTACATGGTCCACAAGCTCATATATTATATGCATGTCTAGGGGGAACTGTTGGTAAAATTAATACAATGCCTTAAACTCGACCTGCAATAAATGTTCTCCCATGTGAAAATGTTTGTCCTTATATCTTGCCTTGAACATGATACTGCTTTGTTGTTTGTACTAATCATGCAGTTGTCGCATTCTCGGTTGTAATGTTGGAACTTGTTCGGGTGCCACTGATAGGATCTAGATGCCTAGATGGGTCAATAGCAATACATTTTTTCTGCAAAAACACAACTCTAGAGCAAAGTAACTAGTATAACAAAAGATCCTAATAACCACTACTTGCTCTAGCTCTACTAACACCTAAGCATGCCCTTACACAATTCTAGTAGCAAGGGAACTTTGGTCTAAAGCACAACACCACATAAGCTACTAAGAACACTAGCTACACTATAGAGCGACAAAGGAGAGCAACTAAAACTAGTTACAACTACAACTAAGCTACTCTAGCTAGTAAGGCAAACAACTACCACATACAACCAAGTAAAGGAAGGTAAAGAACAAGTGTGTAGAGAGCAAACCAACGAGGGCAAGTGATAGACACAAGATTTATCCCTGAGGTTCGGTTGCTTGCCAGCAACCTACGTCCTCATTGTGGCCAGTCCCCAAGTGATGATTTGTGTGCTAGCTAACTAGTGTGACAAGCTAGACCCCATGACTAGGGTGTCACAAGAATCAATCAAATGGTCCACTTCCACTAGCCACGAGCATTCCACACTAGAGTATCCCTTTGCACTCCACGAGGTGAGATCAAACCCTATCACAATATCATCGGTTGGAGGCGGAGAACAATCACCAACACTCCCCTCAACAACCACAGCTGCTCCAAGCCATCTAGATGGCGGCAACCACCAAGAGTAACTCAATCGATGAACTAGCGCCACTAGATGCAAAACTCCAAAGAAAATACACTAGATCTTTCGCAATCTCACTTTGGATCAACCACAAGTCAAGAGATGAGTAGGAGATGTTCTTTTGGATGCTCACAAGTGTGTTGGTTCACTTAGAATGCCAAGTGAGCTCTCCAAGAGTAGACCAACAACTATTTATAAGCCCCTCCAAGACCTAGTCATTGGGTTGTCTGCGTAGACATTGGATTGATCCGATGCCCACTAGACCCCACCATCGAATTATGCGCTACAACTAAACTGAGTTGTAGCTTATAATCTGATGCCTAGTGGTGACTAAGGATGAAAACGGTATGGAAATATTCCGAACCGACCGCTTTCATTTTCTATATTATGATACCATTTTCGAATTTCGCCATACATAAAAATTTGCCATTTTCAATTGGTTTCACAACAATTTTCAACCATTTTTTGTACTCTTTAATTGCTAAAATGTAGAAATATCCGAACCGTCCGCTTCCGTTTTCTATATTGTAATACCGTTTCCGACCATTTTCATCCTTGCACCAGTGGTGACACCCACCAGATCAATCTGATGGTGTTGCGCATGCAGTCATAGAAAACTTAACTCCTGTAATAGCTAGTATAACACACAGTCTAATGACCTTTGATAGTGCACCCTTTCTGGAACCGCTAATGCATAGTCTGATGGTGTCCTAGGGTTGACCATTGGAACAATCTGATGCCAAACCCTAGGCACTATTAAACACTCCTCTGTACAGCTTATACTCCGATGCTCCCTGAGTGCACCAATTAGATCAATCTAGCGATCACTCAGAGGCTGCGTTTAGTTCCTTTTCAACCCCATTTTTAAATGTGCTAACTCCTATATGTGTTCAACATATGTGTAAGTGAGTTAGCATTTTCATAATAATTTTCAAAGGATTTTCAATCTCACCACATCACTAGGTCTAATGCATATGCAATGTATTTTCACAGCTAGTGGGACTTAGATAGCTGATTAGACTTTATAGCTCCCCTCTTAATAGTACAACTATCTATCCTAAACCCAGTCATGCACTCTAATTTGTCTTGACTGGCAAAACGAAAGCCATAGCAATACCTTAATTTGCCTTCACTCCATAGGGTACTATTTTTCTATTTCTTCTTTTTCATGTGAGAGCTTATTTCAATTGGATTGATCACCCCTCACCCATCTCCAAGCCTTGCTCTTCATCTTGGTGTGGACCTTACCTTGCTTAATCACACACTTAGCAAAGGTTAGTCCACTAGTTGTTTCAATTACCAAAGCCAAACATATGGCGCCTTTAGCCATTAGTTCACCCCCTACTTAAACTTATACACATGACACCTCCTTTCTATCTTGATCACACTAAAAAATTTCAAGGTCTTCCTATGTAATGTAGTGTATTTTGCAAAAAAAATTGGACCATGCAATCATTTCTTTTCCTAGACTCACCAAACCGGACCGACTTTCGAGGCATCTTGGCTACATCCTTCTTAGATGATTGCATTCTACTCCTAGTATATGAATCAATCTTGCGAATCGTCTTGGGTTCTAGCAGTGTTTCAGTACATAGCTTCCTGTGAGCTGATGGAGGACTAGTTGCTTCTCTTCCAGGCTATGACCTGGGTCCTATTCTCATTGCTTCCCTTCTACCATCCTCATTGTCGTCAATTTTCAAATCCGAGCCGAAGGATATGTAGCACTTCCACCATGCAACAAAGCAACCCAAGTTTTGCCCCAGTGTATTCCTATCCTCCTCCTTTAGGAGATCTCACTCGACTCTATGGTACTTGCCCTTAACTAGTGGATCAATGGTAACCTAGGCATACGAAGTAGGAAATGAATGATAGTACAATATAACCCCTTCGCTTATGAGATGAGCCTGACCTATCGCCACCTTGGTCTTAAAGTACTTGTTATCCATGTATAGCTTGCAAAGTGTTGGCTCTGTGAATCCATGGGGAAGCTGACAGATGCTTCTTTGATAGAAAGCGGTCTGCTTTCGTAGCTACTCTGTACCTAGTCTAGGCTCATGAGTGCATGGCCAACATCTTCTATTGCTGGAGGATGTTTTCTTAATGCTGCCTCAAACTCTGCACGTAAGTGGTTGTGGCATTTGGTCATTTGTTGTCAAACAACTGGCATCATGAGCTGTCAATCCGTCTCTTTTAGGGCATTTCTCCTTGAATGAATTTGTAAGTGGCGGCATCATTTGGGAAGACATGTGCCCATGGAGTGATTTGGAACCCTCATGTGTGACTAGGATGCTCTTTGTTTTTAAGTGCTCGGGTCAGCTCATCATCCTCCTGTTAGGCTTAAAAGAACCATGAGAAACTTCCTCATGGTCTGCCTGAACCTTTTAGGATCGGGACAAATCCACTTCTAATTCCTTGGATAAAAGGTACGTTGTTATTTCAACAGTTATACCACTTATGAACAACCAAAGAAGACCCGCTCCAAGAGAAGATGCCGATCGTCCCAACGTCAGAGGAATCAATCCCCAAAGAATGAAGATGAAGATGAAGAAGTTGTGAAGAATGAACCTACCATGTTAAAGACAAGTTCACAGACCAAGCAGGCCTGGAAAGAAAATGTGGCATCATCATCAGAGTCACCATCACAAGAGGTGCAACCATCAAGGTCTCCATCTCTGAGGCCGACTGATGCACCTGAAGAATAAGCAAGACAGGAGAAGTCCTATTCAGAGGACTTAAAACACTGAACCCTCGCCATAAGGTAAAATTGGTAGTTATACTTTTTAGCATTGCATAAATTATTTTTACTTTAGCATACTTACTTTTCTGCGTTAGCATTGCATTTAGAAAAGAAAACAAAAAGTCTCATCATTGCATTATAAAAATCTTAAGCCCCATGTGAATACTTTTACGGTGTGTAAAAGCCCGCAAGAATATTCACCGTGGTGGCATAAAAATAAAGATACTATACATACATATAGTTATATTTCATTATATCATAAAATCCAAAAATATTAGAAAGACATCCTGCTAAAAAGTTCTGCCAATTCAAAAATATTTCTAAACCTCCAAGAACGACTAACTTCTGGACGGCTGACCACTAACCCTTTTATCCTAATCCGTTCCACGAGTTTTGGTGTTATTGTTGGTATTTTGCAGGGTGGTCACGAGCAAGTTCACCCGCTCGACTTCATCTTGCTCCATCAAGAGTGCATCCTCTAGAGGAACATAACTTCCTGATGGATGAGAAGGACATCCGCTGGCAAAATCGCTCTGAGAAAAACCATGACAACAACCAGCTTGGGGGCAGGGCATCTCCTATGTATCTAGATAAGTATTTCTTTCCCTTTTGTGTTATTATTTCTAAGTTTACTAGTTAAAAAAAGGGATGCAAAACTAAAAATAAATAAAAAATTATCTTTGTGTTATATATAATTAGTAATGTGTGATCTAAAAATGAAAACCAAATAAAAAGTGCGTATCTAGTTTTCTTTAAGTTTTTAAGAGCTGATAAATAATATGAACTTTGAAGATAATCTCTTATAATGGAAATGATGAATAGTTGCTTTATTGTAATTCTTTTTAAGTACCTAGTTTTCAGCTTTGAATTCTCTCAAGTTTTGGATAGGACTGTTTTGATATAAGTATTTGCTATGAACTTAAAAGTCATGGGTAGCATATTCTTGATCTAAGTCTAGATAATTGACGGATATGAGATGAGAAGGTCTGAGGTGCTGTTTATCTTATTCTGAGCGATACTAAAGTTCTAGAGATTTATCTTTTGAAAACATAAAAATGGCACATGATGAGTTCTTATATGACAAAGCTTGAATTCCTGCCAGAGCCAAATATGATATTTAGACTAGGAAAACTTCCACTTATATGCTACTTGTTTTGCATTGAGTTTAGTCAAGCTTTGTTGACCCTTATGAGAGGTTTGTCATGCTCTTAAAATCAAGATCACGTACATACCACTTACATATGCACTACTCCTAAATTGGAGCTAGGCACAAAAACATGTCATTCTATTTAGATCCACCCAAAAATATTTTACTCCTACACTAGGAGTGAACACCAAAAATATGCTTGATAGGATTTTCCACCAAATAAATGCTTCGAGTTCTTGTTGCTATCTCTCGAAAAGTTTTGTTGCAGAAAAAGAAGCATGGGCTATGTAAAGTTATTCATAAAGAAAAAGAGAAGAAAAAAGAGAGAATTGGAAAAAATGGACTAGTGTTCAAGATATTTAAAACAATGGGTACTCAGATGTCTACCTGAAAAAAAGAAAAAGAGATGAATAAGATAGCCCATTTTTTCTTATAAAAATGTTCCTAAATTTTAAAAGAGAGATATGTTTTCAAGGAGCACGGTAGAATTAGGTTAGCCACCATATATATCCACCATATATCCACACATGCACATCTTGATTTGATTGTATGACTCAACTCTCTTTGGATCTGAGGTTTGACTTTACAGTATATGTATTGCAAGTATGCTTTCATGCTATTTCCTCTCCTATGAGCTCCACATAAGCCTTAGTTGTAGAAAGAGAAAGGTATAACATCACTATTGCCTCGGTAAGGATCCACAAATACCACATATATTGAGAGACTTGAGAGTCTCGTACAAAGAAAGTTCTGAATTTTATTTTGAAAACTTATCAAAACTCTGGAATAATGGTTGAGCAAAGAACTTGAGACATAGTGCTGGACTTGATCGTTCTATCTTTCAATAGCTCAAAACCCAAGTGAAGGCTAAGAAGCCCTATGGTTAAAGGTAATATGGGTATGTTTGATAGTCAGAATAGTTTATTCTAATTCAGAGGAGAATTCTTGTTTGAATGCATGTGTACTTTTAAGGAGTTGCTACAATGTTTTTAAAGATCTTAAATCTCTTGATTCATTGCTAAGTTTAGCATTGCTTAGGGACGAACAAAGGTTAAGCTTGGGGGATTTTGTTGATGGTAGTTAATAACCATTATAAACCATCAATATAACTTGTATAAGGGCATGAATATGATCAACAACATAGGTTTAGGGGTTTAAATTAACAAATTTCATGAGCTTTGGTGAATCTGTGTTTTCAGCGAGGTTTATCTAGAAAACCGTCAAGGTGGACCCAAACGTCAGAATTAATCGCGCTTATCCACGACGAGAACAACTCTAGAAGGTTCCAGAGGACACCAGAGGGTGAACCACCAAAGCAGAGAGGAGGTGGCCACCACCTATAGGCCGACTGACCATGTGGGGTCCCCTGTTAGCCTCTCGTTGCAACATCGGTTTTCTATCGCCTTAGGGTTTGCATCTACGCCGTTCTTTCAAGTCAATTTGATCTGAGGGCTCAGGATTGACGCTCTCCCCTATATATACCAGCCCCTGCCACCCCCCAGGCCATCATTGATCACAATCCTCTATCATTTAAGAAGTCAGAAACCCTAATCATCCTTAGAGCTCCACCATATTCTAGAGCATAACTAGCTAGGTTAGATCTAGAAAGAGGCAAGATTCGCTTGGATTCCTGATCTTGTCAAGAGCGTGGCTTGGTATAGCCCCTTGTATCCTCTTTTGTGACATCATAGCTAGGGATGACAACTTAGCAAAAGTGATGTTAAGAAATGTCAACAGCATTTGGTGGCTACTTAAACAAGTGACATGTTAGTAAATACCAGCAACTGCTCTATGTTAATAAATAAAGTTTGTAGTAGCTATGCATGATAGGATAGGGTTTGCATTTAAATAAAATAAACCATAAACTAAAAAAACATATATAATAAATAAATATTAGTAAGTTACCTAGTAGTATATGTTTAGTCATTTAGTCATTTACGCATTCTAGTAGTAGTCTTAGTTAGTCAATAAACAAAGAATCAAAGAGCCACCAAAAGACATTCCAACCCATGCAAAAGGCAAGCTTGAGGGGAGACATCTCTCCCCACTCAGGTGTGAAAAATCTTGAACCCTCTCTTTACATTCATGTTTGTTTTACATGTCAATATCCATGATCATAGAATGTAGAGAGGAGTTCCTTAAAATTTATCCAAAAGAAACTCTGCTCTAATAAATGATGATAAGTTATTTGGAGATGATGAATTGTGCTCTATGATACTTTGCAAAAGCTTGTCATACAACCTGATACTTCTTAAGTTTTGAGCATGATAATTTAGAGTTCATATTAGGTTGAATGCTTTGTGGGTTGCAAATGCTAGAACCAAGTATAAGTTTTTGTGAGAAATGTTGTATCTAAGATTAGAGTAAATCTTTGAACCTATCTGAGGAATGGTAAAAATAACCTGGAGTTTTGTTTTGCAAAATGCTAAAACTCTCTTGCTAGAAGTTCCTCAATGGTGATAAATTTCTACCAGAGCCAAATACATATTTATACATGATAAAAGCACTATAAAAGCTACTTGTTTGTTTTGAGCTTTTTCGAGCCTTGTTGATCTGAGTAGAGAAACTTGTCATACTTTTTGATCAAGATCACGTACATCCACATACTTATGCTATTCCTACACTGGGGATACGCAACCGCATATGTTTTTCATTCATTGTTGCTTTATGAGAATCAATGTTACCTCTCGAGCTATCTTTCATAAAAAAAGAGGCATGGGCTGTAGAAAAGAGAGAGAGAATAATAGAGTAAAAAGCTCTAGTGTTCAAAAAGAGAGAGAGTGAGAAAAAGAAAAGTAGCCATGCCCTCTCAAAAAGAAGCTAGAGAAGAGAAACTTCTCAAAGGAGTACCACTTCCACCAAATATACCACACACATGCACATCTTGATCAATGAGTATGATTTGTTGCTCCTTGTGATCCAAGTGTTTGACTTAGCAATAAATTCAATGATTTGTTGCTCCATCCAAGTGTTTGACTTAGCAAAAAATTCAATTCAAGTAGGCTATGCTTTTATCCCCTACCTTGAGCTCCATATAAGCTTTAGGATAGATATTAAGGCTAAGATCCATGGCCTTGGTGAGGATTCAAACACCATTGAGTGACTTGAGTGTACCATTTGAGGAACTTAGGCAAGTTTTCTTTTCAAAATCTATTGAAAACCTCTAGGAAGTTTAAGCTAAACAAAAGTAGAGAAAAAGTATCTGTCAAGCTGTACATTCTTGCAATTACTTGTGACATGGTGAACGCTATAAGTCCTACATTGCTAAGACTGATGATGGATTTCTAAATGCTAACATGTTCAATTCAAGAAATAGTATTTGTTTGTATATGAGTTTTTGTAGGGCGTTACATAGTAGCAACTCCTGATCCAACACCTATTCCATGTTAAACCTGCATCTTTGCTCGGGGACAAGCAAAGGGGTAGCTTGGGGGAGCTTGTTGATGGTCACTAACACCTATTTTTACCACCAACATAACATCCAAAAGCATGATAAAGTGAGGTAAATCATCATCACACATGTTGCATTTTGTTTAAAATTCACCTAGTTCCACTTGTGCTTGTAGAATTATTTGTATGCAGGAAAATATTGCAAAAATATGCAAAAATGTTACAAATATGGATAAATAGACCAAGTGGACGTGGCAGTGGGGCCAGGGGCCCACATGCCATGCTAGCTGGCCCCACATGGATGCCGCCCGGTGCCATCTTGGCACCTGTCACGTCATCGATTCGTGGGAGCTGATCTAGAAGCCTTTCCTAGTGTTGATCTAAGTCGGTTTGCACCAATGGACTAGATGGAGTTACCGCGGACCCACCGACCCATTGTCATAGGCTTGGAGGCCTCCAACTGACCTCCAAACCAACCACCTGTCCAAATCTTCACACGTGCCACTCCTACAACCGCCTTTGGGAGCCAACTAGCACTGTAGGATGCAAAGGCGGTGCATCCTAGGGCCGGCCGGTGCCCCTATGCCGCCGCCTGGCACCCTAGGGTGGCCACCGACCTCCTGGCTGCCTACAAGTACCCCCTTCACTCTACACTATAAATATGGGGTATGGAGCTCGGTGGAGAAGTGCCCCATTCATTTCCACACTCTCCAAGCTTCTCCAAGCTTTCTATTTTAGCCTAGCTTTGGAGTAGTAGTCTAGTAGTGGAAGTAGAGTAAGAGCGGAGCTTCTCTTAGAGTCCAGAAGAATCTTCTGGGTCTGGTATAGCTCTTTTGTAATTCTTTCATTGCGCATTTACTTTATTTAGTATTTTATTTAGTATTATTGCTTTGCTTTGCTTAAGTACTTGTTCATTATTGTTCATCATTAGTGAGCTTAGGTGCTTGTTGCTTGGCGGTAGTAGCATATGTTATCTCATTATTAGTAGTCTTTCGTTAGTACCGGTTCTACCATCTGGTTAGGATACTTTGATCTCATTTCATCGGAGCCCGGATCGAAGTAATAAGCCTATAGATTAAACGATGTGCTTAGGCTATAGATTACCTATGGATACGGCTAGGCCTCTGAATAGATTATGGTAGTTGGCAAGTGGTGACAGCCTTATCCATCCTCTGTATTTCACCACGTTAGGTCTAGTTATTAAATCGTAGGGCTCATGGTAGACCTTGTTTGTTTAACTCTCCTAGTTGGTAGGCAAGCTGTGCCCCGAAGTACTAGCGCATTTCTCCTAGTCATTTGTTTACCCTTTTGTTACTAAAAGATATATCGCTTGCTCTTCCACCTAGCTATCTCTAGTGTAGCTTGTTTAGTAGTTTAGTGGGTAGTTCACACTCAACCACCATTATCGTTTACCTACCTAGGATACACTTAAGCTTCCCTTTAGCATACCTGACACTAAATATAAGTTCTAGCCTTCCGCCTTCCTGTGGGAAAAAATATAAATTCGGCACTCGGTACTCACTGAACGAAGTGCTACATGATAGTTCTGTGCGCTTGCGGAATTCCTCCACTAGTGGTTAAGAAGTATCAACACTCACTGAGTTTCGTCCAAGGTAAAAGCTGTTGTGGGCGTTTTTTGCATCGCTGTCGCCATACACGAGCCAAAAATAGAGCTCCCTTCACCTATCAAGTTCGGCCAGCTCAAAGCCTCCTAGTTCAATTCCTTACACCAGTGGGTAGCTATGGAAGTTGCCGAGCTAACAAACCCACAGCGAAAGCCAGTTGCACCTTGTCATCAACGAATTTTGGAAATTTGTCACCATGGCTACTTCTGCGGCCACCGGGACACCGTCATGTAAAGTTTTACTTTGAATCATGTAAAGTTTTAGTTTGAGTCATGCAAAGTTTTACTTTGGGTCATGCAAAGTTTTTGGTAATCACAATGTATGTCACAGTTTGTTCGTGAAGCCGCCGGAGTTGATCCAGGGCTCGGCGGTCCTAGCAGGCTGGCCACGCAATCCTCATGGCTGTCTCGCTGGTGTCATCCATCGCCATCCTCCATAGAAGCGACAAACAGAGAGAGCAAGCAGGGAGAGTGAGCCAGAGATGCAGGCACAACACGTGCGTAGCACGGCGACGGCACAGCATGGCACAGGCAGCAGCGGGGCAACGTAGCACTGCTCGGCTGGTGGCGAGGCGTGGGAACAAAGGGCCAGGGAAGGATGGGTTGGTTGGGCGGCGGCCTGCTCATGCTGGCGGCGCGACGGCCGTGGGCACTCATGTACACCCATAGCCTGGAGATGCGAGACGGCGTGGGGCAGGCCATGAAGGTGATGGCGTTGCTAGAGATGCGAGACGGTGCAGGGCACGGTGCGTCCACATCGCCCGAGCCACGCCCGCCCCGCGTGGCCGCACCCGCTTGACGAGGCCGCGCCCGCTCGGCGTGGCCGCATCTGTCACACTGGACGGTGTGGAGCTGGAGGTAGGGGATGACAGGTGGGGACCACCTGTCGGTGAGAGAAGGACATGTCACTTACAAGCGGGGCTCACTCGTCAATCATCCACATCAGCATCAGAGTCCACCTCAGCGCGCCAGTATGGCAAAACCGCTTAGCAAAACCACCCATAGGGTAAATCGATCAGTTTTGCAAATTTTAATGTGTTTAATACCTGGTTTTATACTTTGGGGAGTTAATTAGACACCTCTCCAAACCTCAAGGGGTGATGTAGACTTTTGCAGAATGGTTATGTACAAAAAGACTGAAGAAAAGGAAGAAATACAAGGCTTCTAGGCCCAAAAAGAAAAAGAGGGAAATCATTACATACTAACTGAATAATAACTAAACTATTTTAGTTTGTATGGTAATGCAATTGCAAGCGCTGTCTCCCAAAGCAAAACTACATATTTTTGTGCTCTTGACTAGCGAGCTCCCGCACACAACATTCAGAACTTTTAGGCCCAACAAAGAAAGAAACATGGGTACCAGAAGTAAATTAAGAACTTCATTAGGTGATCAAGATTTAGAAAACATATAAAAGGGTTGACTTATATTATTACCAGAGCAGGGTTTTTACTAAACATCCTAGTCTGCCTAATGATTTTGGAAGTGTAATATGACACCCCAAAATTCCTATTTTGGGGTTGTCATTAGAAAACACTAAATAAAATAAGGGATTTAAAATTTCTTTCCCTAAAATATCCTAAGATTTTATTAAATATTGTCCTTTAAAAATGAGAAAAATGTGAGTTTATTAAAAACTTTTACAAAGTTCATGAAAGGGTGATTTGTTTGTTTGCTAGTGTGCCTTTGCCCTGTCTTGGTTGTGTGAAAAATGAATTTCTAAAATTCGAGCAAGTCACGATTAGGCCCTCATCGTTTTTTGAAAATAAAGTTACAAAAGTTTTGTTTGAAAACTAGATCAAAATTGAGTTAGAAAAACATTTTAAAATCTGTTAAAAGAAAAGTATGTTTTAGTTTTCAAAAATAGTGTAAAACATGTCCCACAAATAATCGCCAAATACTTCTCAAATTTTGATTTCAAAATGGTTAAGAATTTTTTTGGAAAAGTGATTTAAATCCTTTTGAATAAAAAGTAAAGTCTTTCTTTTTGTTTTCTTTCTCCTCCCTCTCTTTTGGCCTGCCTCCGTTTCAAGCCCAGCAGCAGCCCCAGCGCGCAGCAGGCCGCAGCCCAGCCACAGCAGCACCCGCGCCGCCCCGCCTCGCGCCCCGGCCCAGCCTCCCTGGCCTGCTCTGCTCCCGCCCGCAGCCCGTGCGCCCCGCCAAGGCCCAGCATCGCGGCCTGCCCCGCGTTCACGCCCTCGCCTTGGATGGTCCTCGGCCCACACGGGACGTCGTCCCCTTCCTCCGGATCGCGCGGAGAGCACCGTAGCTGCTCAATCCGCTCGAGCGCGCAGCCCGAGGATCACCCGCATCTATAAAGGGGTGAGCCCCGATGCGCCGCGCCTCCTTTGAGCCCTAGGAGCAGCCGCCGCCACCACCCGTGCCCTAGCCGCACGCCGCCATTGCGCCGTTGAGCGGAGGAGCCGTCGTCGCCGCTATTCTCCCCCGTCACCACCTCACCGGCAATGAGAACCCCTCCACGGCGTTCGCAGCGAGGTGAGGAATTCTCCCGTGCCCCTCCCGCTCTTGCTCTCACTGTGTACGTCGCGTGAGCTCGCCGTCGTAGCACCCCCGCCACTGCTCCGTTCCGCAGCGTGTACCGCCACCTCCGGTCAACCTTGGCTGCCAAGAACCCTCGTAGCGAGTTTGCAAGGCCGAGCCGCACCCACCCGTGCCCTCGCCTTGGCCCGTGGTGCGCTATAGCCCCGCACCATTGCACATCGGCGACCTTTGGTCGTCGACCATGGTACGCCGCTGCTGGCCACCATGCCCCGCCGGCCAAACCCTAGCCACCCGATCCGAAGCCGACGACCCATATTAGATCCAGGGTACCGGTCAACCCTAGGTCAGACCAGCCCCCAACAGCTGACGCGACAGCCACATCAGCGCCATGTAGGCGATGACCAGGTCAACCCTAGCGGCGTCAGCGTAGATCTGGTCAGCCCTGGCTCTTTTGCACAAAAGCCCCTACGCTTTTCGGTAATAAACTCGTGGTCCATCGTAGTTAAAAACCAGCCCACGCTTTTGCAGTTTTAACCCTGAGTTCTCTAGTTTTTATACCCGAGGTCCAAAGCCCTTTAAAAATGTGATTTTGAATTATTTAAAATATGAAAAATGTTCCATTAATTCACAGTTATGCCACTGACCTTGTTTTAGCTATAACTTACGCGTTTTAGCTCTGATTGAGCCCGTTCTTGTCGCATTAGCTTCATAACAACGTCAACTACATGTTAGCAGTAATGTTACCTTGTTCCATGCTTTTGAATTTCAACACAAATATAATATGATTAATGTTGTCTAATGCCTCGAATTTAACATGTTTAATATCAACATAAATGAATGTTAACATGTTTAATATCAACATAAATGCCTTTTCAACAATGACATGCTTAGATCAACCTTGTAACATATAATGATATGATTAATTGGTCTCACATGTTTTATAGTTCAAAACTATGAATGTTTAAATGGCGTTAATGATATATAATTATTTATAAATAAAATATGACTTAGGTTTAACTCTATCTTTTATAACTTGATATAAATTGGTCAATTGAACTTTAAGATAATTCTCTGAAATGTCTAATCACCTTTTTCATTTAAATAAAATAGATCAAGCGTATAGTTTGTTTTCTCCGTTAAGTTTCGAGCCTTGATAGACATGTCCTCGGTAACGATAGCTCCATTCTCCATCGTTCTTATGCTCTCATGACTGTAGCAACAAGCTGTGTCGTTTAGTGTGCTCTCTTCAAGCGTTTCTTGTGAGTGATTTGTTGTTCTTAGTGTGTTTATTGTCTGTTTGTTCTGTTTGCTTGCTGCGAGTAGAGGAAGCGTGGTCCGTTAGCATTGAAGACCAAGAGCTGAGGACCGATAGTCAAAGCAGAAGTTGGAGACCAGAAGATAGAAGTTGAAGACTTTTGAGCAGCTTATCTTTGGGAATGAGGCAAATGCAGACACCATTTGATCATTTTGCTCCTATACATTAAGTGTCATTTACTTTCTTTGCATGTGTCCAATATTGCAAACCCTAAGGACCTGACTAGACCCATCTATCATTCCTTCTGTACCTAGAGGTTCTATATTTGGGTAGTATAGCTATATGTAGTTATGCTTAGCTGCTCCACTCACCTTATTCACATGATTAATGAAAGTAATGATGCTTAATAAACTCTTCAATGATGATTAATAATTAATGGTGGTTAATGGTCACTACAGTGACGGAGATGGCGGTGTTGTGATGCTTGCTAGCATCGTGGTTGTGTTGAGAAAAGGGGGAGCGGGTACTGGAGCTTGGCCCGGTTTCTAGGGGTACCCGTTGCCACCCTCCGTAAGGACTTAGTCATGGAGCGGCCACCTGGGACATACAGTGCAGCTCCAAGCTATATGGCTCTAGCTTGACGTAGTACCAGGACCTCTACTAGTAGTGTGACGACTTCCCGGGATGTCAGCGCAAAAGGGGTGCTTAGGTAATGAATATTAAGTTGTGGTAGATCGGATCTTATAAGGGTAGACTTCGGGTGGCTACTCGGGCTCCCTCTAAGGACGGCTACCAGCGCCTAGCAGAAACCTAGGGGGTTGTCACCTATTAGCTGGAACCGGTGAAAAGTCTCGTACTGAAATCCTACCTGCTCACCTTGGTAGTGTTTTGGGGAAGTCGCGACCCCGGGCATATGGGAATCACAACTTGGAGTGAACGTGCACACCTCTGCAGAGTTAAAACTGATATATCAGCCGTGCTCACGGACACAAGCGGCTCAGACTCTCACACGATGAGCGAATTGGACTCACATGGTTACTTGGAGATGGATTCTTGGCGAGGTTGCTACCTCGCGTTTGGCGGGATGGCTATTCCGTGTTATTTGGGGTTGCTACCCCATGTCACTATTGGAGGTTGCTACCTCTGTATTAATAATTATAATGATGATGATTAATAATCTTGTAATCTCTACTCCACATTAATTAAGGGTTGAGATATTCTACTCATCTTAGTAACAGGTTATTTAATTGAAAGCCACCAACTAAAATTGCTTACCTACATTAAACCATGTCAGCCTACTTTTTTTTGCATGTCATTACTTTCCGTCTGTACTTGTTGAGTTCGACATGGACTCACCCTTGCTATTCCCCCACACCCCCAGTGTGTAATAAAGTGTTGCTCAGAAGAAGGATAAAGATGCAGAGGAGTTTTTCCATGGTCTGTCAGAAGTGCTTGGCATATGGAGTTCCCAGTCAACCGTCCCTGAGAAGATTGGAGCCCGAGAAGAAGTTTAGCACCCGTTCCACGTACTCTGATAGTTGTAAGTGTTAATTTAAGTATGTTTTTCTGCTCTACGACATTGTTTCTGATATTTCTATTCTGTTGTTGTATGTGTAGATTTCCTAGGCACACATATGACTCGTGCTTGGTCTCCTTTTGAAAACTGGGCGTGACATGTAAATTCCACATACGGAGATGCTTGGGTGGTTGTTTGTGGAGTTGCACGATAAAACATATTAACGACTAATAGCCTTTACCAATATAGAGCATGTATTGTTATTTAATTATTACCAATGAGTTGTATGATAACATTAATTGATACATATAGCGACACTGCCTAGACGAACACTTTGTTCTTCGGGTCAACTATCCATGTGTCACTAAAAAAAGATGAAAATTCCATAACCATAAATAAAAAAAATTCTAAAGTGCCATTGCCAAACTTTACTCATGACCTTTGTGCCATTTCCAAACTTTACTTGTGACCTCTGTACCACTGTGTCAATTCAAAGGCAACTTCATCAAGGTGATGATTTTGCTATTGGTCAACACTGGGAAAAAAATCACTTCTCTCCTATTCTTCTCTCACCCCACATCTACTTCATTCCTCCCTCATCCTCTTCTCTCCCTGTGGGGGTATAACCCTGGATACCCACAGGGCTACACATGGGCCGAGCCACCAGGGGAGGCCTAGCCCATGATACTACGCCAGTCGGAGCATGGCACAGGTCGGCGTGCCTCGCAAGGCTACATGAAAACCCTTGGTGATCAAGGAAAATCTGTTCGGATATGCTAGATTCTGCAATCTTTGTATTTCCTATCATGTAACTGATGATGATTAGATTCAACCGACCTGTAACCCTATCCCCCGAGCTATATAAGGCAGGTAGGGACCCCCTTGTTTTCATCTCATATCAATATACAAACCACCAAAGACATAGGACATAGGGTATTACATCAAGCTGACGGCTTGAACCTATCTAAATCACTGTCTCTGTTTTCTGTGTCACCATCTAGTCTGTATCTCGCGCACCTCCGCTGATTCATCTACTACCATGGGCATACCTCTCACTAGACTGCCGATCATATTTCGTCGACAGTGACGCACTAGGTAGGGGGTGTGCATGCTGATCCCATGACGAACCAGATGGGAATTTCTTCACCAATGCCGTCTGCGGCGACTCTGCGTCCCGCGATCCCATCCTTCGTGACTTACGACGCAACACCGCTTGGGGCATGCATCTATCTTTAAGGGCGTGTTTGGCACAGATTCGGCCAACTCTGGCTCCTACCTGACATTTCTACTGTAGCACACTAGATTTCTCTCCTCCCTCTCCTTTTCACAGAGCCGGTACGAGCCGGTGAAACAAAAAATTTTAGCTTCACCAGCTCAAACCGACTGTATGAGAGGAAGAGGGACGAGAAAGAAATCTGGCTCCAATAAATAGTAAAATGGCAGGCAGGAGCTAGAGCTGCTCAAATCTATGCCAAACGGGTCTTAACTGCTGCATGCAGCAGCAAGTAGAGGATAGAACTGCATATATATATATATAGCTGTCGTTGTATTAACTGCTCAAATCCACCAACTGCTGTCGCTGTATTGGGCATGCATGTAGCTGGTAGCGCCTTACTTTGATGCATGTCTCAAAGCTGTTTGAAATGCAATGCAATTAAGTATAAGTATATATGCAGATTTAATTTGTGCCCTGAGTTTTAATTTGGAGCTACATATTTGGGTAATTTAACTTAATTGGATTTGGTGTACGTTGATGTTTGTATTAAAGCAGTGTACTGCTGATGTAATTATGTCATTCTGCAAATGTGTGATAATGAATACTGCAGACGCGTCTATGTAATGCGCGTCTGCATCTTAATTCCGATTGCAGACGCGTCTTTTACGAGCGTCTGTAGCTTAGATCTTAACACAGACGCTCCTCAGAACACGCGTCTGACGCGTCTTGTGGATGTCACAGACGCTTGATGCCAGAAGGCGTCTGTGATAAGATCTTATCACAAACGCGCATACTTGTGGATGTAACAGACGTTCGTTGCCATAAGGCGTCTGTGATAAGGTCTTATCACAGACGCGCATACTTGTGGATGTCACAGGGTGCCAGAAGGCGTCTGTGATAAGGTCTTATCACAGACGCGCAAGCGTCTGTGATAAGACCATATCACAGACGCCTTGTTACATACGCGTGGAGGCGCGTCACTGATGATACTGAAGGCACGTCTGTAATAAGCTTTTTTTACATAGTGCTAGTTGTCGCTCGCGCCAGCCCTCGTCATCGACACGGCATCTCAGCGGCCGCAAGCCCTAATCGGCACACGACGCCGCGACCATCGTCTGCGCTGGGAGCAGCAAGCAAGAAGAGTGACACGCTAGCTAAGGCGACGTCACCGACGCATGCTGCGGTCGAATTCGACTCCGACTCACGCTCACTAGACGCTAGCCTCTGCTGACTCTGTCCCCCAGAGTTCCACTCCGACCTTCAGCTGGTGCCGACTTTGACACGGTTTCGACTACATCACAAGGCGCATGTCCGGCTCGGCAAGCCAATATCCAGAGGAAACGTGTGGCGTACAGGAGCATGCAAGAGGATGTCAAGATGTGCAAGCTGTGACCAAAAACAGTCATATGAGATTTGCATGTGCACGAGTGCATCAGAACCGGCTCCTACAGAGATCAACCTCGTCCGATTGCATCAAAGCCGAGCCGGTAAGCGAGCTGCCCGAGTCGTAAGCAAGCCACCTACTCAGACATCGCGACACGTTACATCAACGATCTCTCTGAATCTGCTCTGCCTAAGGCCGACCAGTAATATAAGGACGGTGTCGCCCGGACTACTCGCTCCGATCGCCTGCTGCGTCGCAATGACGATCGCTGCAAAGAATGGCACTATGACGACCGCGACCGCCGCCATGACGACAGGCCAGAAATCTCGAGGACCGGGCAATTTCGTCGACGCCGACCAGTTAATGTCATACGTCGCCAACTAGACGCTCTGATTAAAGATAAATACCCTTCTTATATTTGTATTTAATACAATTTTCTCCTCGGTGCTTCTCCAATTGATTTTTTTCTCCATTTGTTCTCCATATTTAATATGCTTGAGAAGCTCCATTCGCTCTCCATGTTTACTATCTTTAAGTTACTCTATTTAATCTCCATGTATACCATCTTAAAGATGACATATGCTTTCGCCTCAATGGCTACCTGAACAGCCACGTTTACGCTTGTGCTTTCTAGAGATGGCCCTATCTCTGGCTTCTCCCTACACGTGCATGAGCGCCTGCCCTCTGCATTATGGGTGGTCGGCAGCGGCTCCTCGGTAACACTTATCTTCCTATACGTACACAAGCTCTAGCGCTCCGTATTATGGTTTACGGGCTAGCCGGGGCTATGGGGCTCAACCAACAAACTTACGGCTCAGGGCGGTTTATATTAAATATAAATACATCTCCAAAAGAACACTTAGTGTTTACAATATCTTTAAGATATTCTTCATCAATTCGCCGACCAGCCATGTTCTCACTTGCGTTACCAAAAACGGCCCTGTTCTGGATCTCACACCTACACATGCACGAGCGCTAGCCCTCTGCGTTATGGGTGGTCGGCAGCGGCTCCTCGGCGACGCCTGTGCTCTTACATGTAAACAGATGCTAAGCACTCTACGCTTTGGAGTATGGCCTAGTCGGGGCTGGTGAAGCGGTACAGAACCAACCGGTAGGAAGTTACTCATATTTAAAATATGAACACTTCAAACAAACATTATGTTTATCTACAACTGCTCGGCAATATACATCATGTACTATCCGTTCTACATATTTGTTTTGCAGAGGTCCTGGTTTGGTCAACAAGCTATTTTTCACGCTCGGGGACTGGATCACCTGGGAAGGACAATAGGATCATCGTCCGGATGGTCGCACTGCCCGGCGTTCGGACTTTTTCGTCGATCAACTGGTTGGACCACTAGGTTCATGGACTTCGTCGCCGACCAGTTGGTCAGACTGTTCGGCGCTCATTTCTACTCGGCGCTCACTTCGCCGCCAACCAGTTGGTTATGTTGCTCGGTGTTCGATTCTTTGCCAACTAGCTGGTCAGGTTATTCGTCGCTTCATCACCAGCTAAGCTGGGGCTCACTAGCTAAGCTGGGGACTCCTCAATGTTCGGATTGGTCGTCGCTTCATCGTCAGCTATGCTAGGGCTCGCTAGCTAAGCTGGGGACTCATCGGTGTTCGTATTCTTCTCCTCGACGTTCGGATTCTTCGTACAAGAGTCACCAGCTAAGCTAGGGACTCTTTTGGTGGTCGGATTTTGCTATGTTTCATCATTGTGCTATCAAGTTGCTCCATGCTGTTCAGATCAGGGTGCTGATCTTGGACAGCATGTCCGGGCTCTTGATAAGTACATGGCAGACGATGTTGGCAAGCTTTCATTAAAAATTCTTTGACCCTGCTACAAGATTTATTTTTTTCATCTTCCAGCATGCTCAGGGACCACGTGTGTACACGTCATCTAGCGATGACTGTACTACTTCACTACACTAGATTTTTCTCAGTTAAGCTGGGGTCTAGTTTCTAGCTAAGCTTGGGATTGTTTTGGCATCTGAAGACTATTGTTTTGGACCCTGGCACCACGTGAATACTTCATCTACTGCCAGGCTTGGGGACTAAGTGGGCACACTTCACCTAGCGGTGAATGTGCTTAATTATTTGACTTGGTCTCCTTCCAAACGACTAAGTCATACACCGTAATTGTCCAAGCTCCCTGTTTGGCTCTAAGAGTCAATTTTGCTTAAGGCATTGATGCTAAGCATCTCTCTTCGCTTCCGAGGGACTAAGTTCCTCCGTGCTGACTAAGTTAGGGATGCTAAGCGTCTAACTTCGCCGCCTGGAACCTAAGTGGGCACACTTCACCTAAGGTGAAGGCTTCAAAATTTTTTACACTTGAGCTCCTTACATCCTTTTGGCAAATCTCAGCTTTGAGTGAGTCCGAGCATGGCTCCCAGTTAAACTGGGCAGACACTCGATTCAATAGCTCGGCTACTAGTTAAACTAGTCGGACGTTTGATTCAACGGCTTGGCTCCCAGTTAAACTGGTCGAAAGCCTGTTCCTGGTGATCAGCAGCAAGTTGGACAGCTCGAACAAGCTCGACATGGTGTTGCTTAGTGGATACAAGGTGCTCGGGGACTAGCTGTGGGGGTGCATCCGCAGGTGTTGAACCCACGACCTACGACTAAACAACAGACTGCCTTACCACCGCGGTAGTTATTAGGATTTGATAAAGCAGGATTCCATTTTCCTTTTGATTGCTGATTGTCGGCGTAAGTTATCCTGAACTTAGTTCACGGACTCAGTTCTACCCAGGCACACACTGTAACACCCCAGGTGTTTATCACCAATTAAGTGATGGGTTTAAGATCAAACATGATAGATTAGTGGAGATGACGATGTCAAAGTCAAACCTATGGAGATAAGCCCTAACCTAAACTTGGATATTGCACCCTTGCTTACATATAGGCTCAATTAAAAGATATATGCTTGGGTGTTGCTATCAAAGTATCTTCATATGTCTCACCTCAATAACTATCTATATTGATCCCTGGAAAAGTTTCATGAAGTTTAGAATCAAAAAGTCACATGAAATGATAAGTTCCACTCCTATTGGAATTTGCCCCTTTAAGTTAATAGAACTATAGATCATCAACCAAACTATGCAAACTTGCCCAAATGACTCTAGATGAACTCTACAACAAAAGTCATGAAGGGTTCATGTTGAGAAAATGCCAAGAAAATGCCTTAATTGGCCTAAAACCTTAGTTTAGGCTTTATCGAGTTGCTACTTTGACAAAAGTAAAAGTTTCACTTCTGTACCAGTTATGAGGTTTGATCTTAAAGAAAAGTTGTAGTTCTTCTTATGTAGAACAAACTTTATTTAATGGTCAAGAGCTAGCTTGGCCTCTAACCTAGTCAAATAGTACTCACAAGATTCAATGCAGTGCTGTCTGGGAGCCCAGAAATTTGGCTAAGTCCTGAGTGAGTTTCAGTTTCGGGTACCCTAATTTGGAGCTATGTGGTTTCCTAACCAAGCCGAACTAGTTGATGCTTCCTTAATAAGAGTTGTAGTTTAGTTTGAGTACAACAAACTTTGCTTTTAGAGCATACCATGTTTCAGCTTGGAAATAAGTAAAACATTGGACCAAAGTTTGAATCTACAGCTGTTTTTAGACTAAGAAATAATTAAGGCCGAGATTAGTAACAACTTGACTGGCATGTCGCGTTCTCCAAAATTTACTAAACAACTTGAGTTGGTCCTAATATAAAAGTTGGAGTATATTCCTTGGAGAAGAACATGTAAAAAGTTGGAATTAGTTGGATCAAGTTTGGCATCCCAAAACTAGCGAAAACCGAACAAAGCTTAATCACTATCAAGTCACCGACAGTGTCGAATTTGGAGCTTTATTATCTCCTAATCTAGAGCCCCAATGGCCGAGCACCCTTAACGAAAGTCGGAGAGCATGCTGTGGTCAACAACTTTGATTCAAGGCCCTTGGCCCAAATCCGACCAGAGACGGCCCAAAAACGGCCTCCAAGACGCCCTGAACTGCGCTCGCCACCTGTTCGTCGATATGCCGACGTGCCGACCATGCACAACGACACGCGCCGCAGCTCCCTGCGACCTTGCCGCGTGCCCCCTGCCTCTATCACGCGTGGAGTGGAGACCCCGAGTACCAGAGCACCCTCATTTGCCTCTCTGCTTCCCTCCTCCCTCGCCTCTGCGTCGCACGCACGCGCCGGAGCGCGTCGGCAGCCATGGCCGACAGAGCAAGCTCCATGCCGCCGCTGTTCCCTTGCTTCCATGCTCCCTCGCGCCGAGCTAGCATCACCACCAGTTTCGCCGCCTTCTTCTCCCTCCCGCGCGCACCTCGGTCGGCCGGCTCGTGGCCGGAGCACCGCTGCCGCTTGTCGTGGCCGCCGGTCACAGACTGCTGCCATGGTCGCGTCACCTCGGGCCGCCTCGGGCCCAGCCGAGCTGTCCCCTGGACGCGCGCGGACGTGGTGATGCTCCCCCTCCACTTCCCCGTCACCGGCGAGCCCCCTCCGACCGGCACCGCGAGCCTCCGACGACCTCGCTGTTTTGATTCCCGTCAAGGACCACGAGCTTGAATTAGGAGAAAGGGAGGGGCTTAAATGCATAGCCACTGACTCATATGAATAGTAGCATTAAGGACTTGTTTGCTTTGTTTTTGCTGCAACTTTGGAAATTCGCAGTAAATCATAGAAAATTCGTAAAATAGCAAATGAAGACTTTTTGGAATCCTTATGAAATTATCTATGCACTGGATCTATAATATGTCATATTTTAGTTTAATTTTTTTGCTGTAAAAATAGATTTTTCAGATTAGGTTTTCAATGCTAGTCGCATTTGTCTTTTTCATAATTGCAGTTGTATGGCTCCAAATGAAGTGAAATTTTTATGGCATGTTACCCATGTGATGTTTGATGTGTGGTAAAAATTTCATGAATTTTTGTTATAGTATGAGTGAGTTATTGATTCATCTTGCTCTCACATGAATTCTTGTAATGGCAATTTGTCTTTGTCATAGAGGTTGCTATGTGTGTCCAAATGGCTTGAAATTTGTACATTAGACTATTGGGAGCATTTTTAGGCCACTGTAATTTTGGTAGAATTAATTATGCACTTTTGATATGTGCTAATAATTCCACCTAATTATTTAAATAAATTAGGAAAATGCATTAAAAGAATTTATTTAAGAATGGGCACTATGTTTTATACTGTTCATTAGTTATGTGTGACATGTTGGTAAAGTTGGTTTTGTCCAATTATATGTTTGCAACATAAGTTAATAATTATTTCTTGCAAATGAGGTTTCTGGACAGATCTGTGAACTTAGCAAAGTTCTTCATGATAATGTGCTTTGTTGTGAAACTTGTTTATACAAAAGTTGTAGATAACTTATGTATCTAGCTTCTGTTAAAATTTGGTGGCATTTAGCCAGGTGGTTTAGGAGTTATAGCTGTTTAAAGTTAGGGTACAGAATTGCTTGCTCTCTGTCTTGTTAGACCAGTTTCTGTGTTTGTATAAATTTGACATGTTAAACTTTGGAATCATGCTGTGATGATTATAAATGAAATGTAGAGAATTTCATAAGCTTTCTATAATGTCTTATTGCATATAATTTGGATTCGTAGAACTTCAGATATGATTGATTTACTCAGCTACTGCATGTATGTCCAGAATTGTTGAAAATACATGATTGCTTGGTTACTTTGCTTGCGTATTGCTAAGTGTGATTCATGTCTTTGGTGATTAAGCTAGTACACCTGAGACTTTGTAAATCTTATGTCATGCTTGGTATTGCTTTCTTTGCTATTTTAGCATGTTTGTTTGTGTAAGGTTACTTAAGTAATGTGATGTGCTTACGTGTCTTTACTATAACCTTATACTTGCCTTGATTAACGTGTGATGCATCATCTATTGCATTTCATTTAGGTACGCTAGCTAAAACGCGTGAAAGATGTGGTGTTGGAGCCAAACCCGAAGACGGTGTTTGGTGGAACTATCCCGAAGATGGAAGTACTCAGCGAGTTTCATCTGACCAACACTAACTTGAGTCGGATCTCAGGCAAGTCTCGGAGCATTATAAGCCTCCTACTTTCAAAGCAATTAATTCTATATATGTTATAAGTATTGTTGCATTAAGTGGTAGGAGTTGGTTGGAAACCCTTGCTGCATTATATCACTCCTTGTCCAGATATATGAATCCTTGAATCCTACATAGACTAGGATCGAGTAGATGCTTAGTCCTGCTTTAAGCGGTAGAAGTCAGGTGATTTCCTGTCACCTACGAGATGTAGGGATATTCATATATGGCACGGTTGGCTATATTTGCTATCGTGGAATGGAACCATGTGTTAATAAAATGAAATGAGACCAGGCGGGATGACGATAGTGAAGCAACAAGGCATGGAGGTCTTGGGTGTGGATCTATCCCTGTCTGAGTCGTTTAAGGACCGATTCGCTGTACGTCCTTGAGTCATGTTGAACGCAGTCTAACACTTAGTTGGCCGGATAAGTCGTTCCGACCGCGAAGCCGAGTAATATGGTTCAGGCCGGGAATCGAATGGTAGGTTGCTTCTTGGAGGAGAGAAATGATGTGCTTGGGGACATTGGCGTGAGACCAAGGGGGGTTAGAGTCCCTATCACCTGGCAGAGTGTCGCCCTTGGGGTCGCGACATCATTCGGACCCGCGATTCCTGAATCATATGAAAAGGTGGCCTGTGCGACCCTGGCAGGGGTCTGCACGGTGAGTGTTAGAAATACCCCTCTAGCTGGATAGGAATTCGATTCGAATCGCCGTCGCTCCCGATTAGTGAGCACTTGACTTGAACAGTGGCAACATAGATTCCATTAAATTGAACGGATGGTTAAATGGATAACGATGGAAAGGTTGCCTCAATTTATACCTGCTATGGTTAATATTGTTTGCTCCTAATAAAGTGAGTGCTCTAGTATAGGTTCTAATATAGATGACAAGTTAATGATAATTAACTTGATGCTTAAGCATTAATGATTACTTATCCATATTAAGCTTTTATGCAAAATGTTGTCAAGCTAGCCCACTTTATATCAGCCTTGCATAATCCTTGGTGTCACTTTATTTCTGGTTTTTGACGGTGAAAGCCCAAGTTTGGTTTTGGTAATTAATGACACCAAGTTGCTAATGCCATGTGTTAAGTGTTTTGAGTTAGGCACAAGCAACACATGTGATGAAGGTATACGTGGCAAGGAGTGGTGGCCACAAGATCACAAAGAAATGGTGCATGGACATGAAATGACGATCATGGTGGAGATGCACATAATATGATAGACATGATGATCAAGTGGAGGAGAAGGATCTAAGAGCGCAAGGCAAAGGTATAACCATAGGGTTTTCCTTTTGCCGGTCTAAGATGAGTAGAGAAGTGATTGACCAGGTTTAGGATACATAGCCGACTATCAAGAGGGGAAATCACGGTTAGCTCAGGAATCAAGTGCCACTAGATCATTGTCTTGAGCATATGCATTAGGATCTAGTTGAGAACTAACATAACGCCTTGGAAAATGTTTGTGAAATGCTAATACACATGCACATGGTGGTGTACACTTGGTGGTGTTAGCACATTTGCGAAGGCGGTGGAGTTTTTACGGTAGAGAGGGGTTTGGGTTCCACTCTCCCTCCCACCGAGCTTGCGAGGCGGGATTCGGCGCTTTTTGGAGAAGTGAAACGCCTATTTTCTATTGCGCCGAAAGTTAGAAAAGAAACGGAGACGAACGGCGATCATTGTGGTGACCGGATGCTGCACCGGACGCGGTCTCGGTTTGACCGAACGCGTCCGGTCAACTCAGTGCTGCTAGGGTTTCTGACCGAACGCTGGTCTGGCCTGACCAGCGCGTCCGGTCAGTTCACCTGAGCGCAGAAGTAGAGCGTGCGACCGGCGCGTCCGGTCCCTCAGGGAACCGGAGCGTCCGGTCAGGCGTCTAGAGCGGCAGAGCGAAGCAGAGTGACGATCGGACGCGCGGCGCGTCCGGTCACGTGCGATCGGACGCGTCCGGTCTCGACGGGAGCTTACTGGAACGCGACCGGACGCTGGCACTGTCGCGTCCGGTCAAACGGTTGAGCGCATCCGGTCCCGACA
The DNA here is from genome assembly GCA_038087645.1 of Saccharum hybrid cultivar R570. NCBI lineage: Eukaryota > Viridiplantae > Streptophyta > Magnoliopsida > Poales > Poaceae > Saccharum > Saccharum hybrid cultivar. Next base: position 25,480,170 of record JAQSUU010000066.1, on the reverse strand, counting down.
ACGGCTAGTTCTGACGCGCACTGTTTCTTGCTGTCGTGTAGTGACCGGACGTATCCGGTCACCCTGACCGGAGCGTCCGGTCAGCGCGTTTTTCGCTGCGTCGTCCGTAATGGCTAGCTGCGTACCCCTTCGTTATAAATAGAGGGTGTCCAGGGTTTGAGGGTAACTCTTGCACATTTTGAGACCTAGAGACATCCTTTGAGCTAGAGAACAACCCCTCCACTCATCTCTTTGCATAGTTGCACATCTTGAGTGAGATTGAGTGAGATTCAAGTGCATTGCTTGAGAGTTGCATTCTAGAGGCACTTGATCTTCGAGTTGCTGCGGATTTCTTGTTACTCTTCCGTGTTTCCCGACATGGTAGATGGCTTGGAGCAGCGGAGGTGATTGAGCTCGCAATTGGAGATTGTTGGAGCCCTCACCTAGTGTTGTAAGGGGTTCTTGATCCTTCCCCGCGGGAGTTCGGAAATTGGATACTCTAGTGGAAGTCGTGGCTTGGAGGATCCCCATCTTTGTGTGCGGTTGTGCGGCGCCCGCCGAGGGCTCGACTCTTGATAGTCGATTAGCTCGCGAACCGACAAGTGGGTGCATCGCCACAACGAGGAGTAGCTTGCCGGGAAGCAAGTGAACCTCGGTAAAAAATCTTGTGTCATCTCTTTGCCGAGGATTTCTCTTGTGGTTGATCATTGTGATTGATTCTTCGAGTGCATTGCTTCTCTACATCGTTGGTATAGGATTCAAGTCACTTGCTCTTTACTTTCTTGTACTAGTTCTAGTGTAGTTTGCTTAGTGTAGCTTTTATCACATAGGAGTAAGTAGCTTAGTGACTTAGCCTTGTTGGTGTGTATTAGAGATCATAGCCTTGCCTCACTAGAATTGTATAGGTGGCTTGCATAGTGTAGTTGTGCTAGTGCTAGAATTAGCATAGCCATCTTTTATACTAACGTGGTTGTCTAGTGAAGCTTGTAGAATTTTAAATAGGCTATTCACCCTCCCTCTAGCCATTTGGACCTTACAAGTGGTATCGGAGCCGAGGCACCGTTTATTTGAGGCTTAACAACCTACGGTGAAAAAGAAATGGCTCAATTAAGCTTGCACATCAACAACACCAAGAAGGCACCTCACTTTGATGGCACAAATTATGCATATTGGAAGGTTAAGATGACCGCACACCTCAAGTCAATCAATAGAGAAGTGTGGAAGGTCACCGAAATAAAATTTGAGGTTGCTAATCCGGAAGCACCTACACCGGTGGAAGAGAAGAAGCTCCAATGCAATGACATTGCCATTAGTGCTCTTCATGAGGCACTAGACGACAAGACCTTTGAGCAAGTGAAGAACATTGAGATCGCTCATGATGCTTGGGCCAATCTAGAAGAAACATTTGAGGGCACCGAAGGCACAAAGACCGCTAAAGCATATATCTTGTAAGAAAATTTTTCAAGCTTAAAGATGCAAGATGACGAGAGTGTACCGGAGATGTTTCATAGATTGCAAGTCATTGTCAACGAGCTCAAAGCTCTTGGTGAGGAAGTCAAGGACAACCAATTCTCTATGAAGTTCTTGAGAAGCTTGCCCAATAGGTTTGATACATTGATCACCGTGCTAGTGAGGACTACATTGAAGGATTCAACTCCTCAACAAATATTTCAAGAAGTGATGACCGATGATTCATATAGAGAAGATGATGAGAAGGATGAGTTGGTCAAGAAGAAGAAGAAGGAAAATGAGAAGAAAGATGATGAAAAGAAGAAGAGTGTGGCATTCAAAGCCACCACATCCAAGGGCAAATCCAAGATTGAATCATCAAGTGAAGAAGACTCAAGCTCTTGTGATAGTGATGACATTGATGAGAAGATGGCTCTCTTTGTCAAGCAATTTGGCAAATTCATGAAGAAGAAGGGCTATCGTGCAAGGAGAAAGAACTCATCTAAGAAGAATGAGCATACCATGAGATGCTTTAGATGCCATAGCAAAGATCATCTCATTGCAAAGTGTCCTTATGATAGTGATGATGAAGATGCTATCAAGAAGGAGAGGAAGAAGCAAAAGAAGAAGCAAGAAAAGAAGGAGAGCTCTCATAAAAAGAAGAATGATTCTCATGTTGCTACATGGGATAGTGATGATGAGGATGACTACAAGAGCAAGAAGAAGGGACATGCTAGCATTGCCATCCAAGAGAAGGTCTCCCTCTTTGACACTCCATCATGCTTCATGGCTAAGGCCGCTAAGGTATCATCCGAGGATGAGAGTGATCATGATAATGCTAGTGATAGTGATAGTGATGAAGAAGAATTCACTAAAGATGAACTAATCACTATGCTAGAAGATTGCACTCAACATTTTAAAGAATCTAGAAAGGAGTGCAAGGGCTTGCTTAAGGAAAAGAAAAACCTTATGCAAGAACTTGATGAGCTTAGAGCATCTTATGAGAGTCTAAAGGTAGACCATAAGAAGCTTCAAAAGTCTCACACCAAGCTTGAAGAAGCTCATTCCTTTCTAGTTGAAAAATGTGAAAACATGCCAACTAATGTTGAGAAAGCTAAAACTTGCAACATAGGCATATCTTGTGATATAATTGATGAATCTTGTCATAAGCCTATTGTTGTTGCTCCCACTAACCCTTCATGTAGCTCATCTACATCATCCTCATCTAGTAGTGACGGTTTCACTTGTGACTCCACACTAATAGTTGAGAATGAAAATCTCAAGAAGGAGGTAAAAGAGCTCAATCACACCTTAGCTAAGGCTTATGGTGGTGAGGACCGCTTGCTTATGTGCTTGGGTAGCCAAAGAGCTTCTCTCTACAAAGAGGGATTGGGCTATAACCCCAAGAAAGGCAAGGCCGCTTTTGCTCCTCACAAGACTCGTTTTGTGAAGAACAATGGTAGCTATTGTAAAAGTTGCAAGCAAGTTGGTCACATAGAGCAATATTGCATGAACAAGAAATCCAATGCTAATGTATCCTCAATTAAGTTTGATTCTTTCTATATACTTACCAAGGGTATAAATGGTGTTCATGCTAAGTTCATTGGTACACCATGGATGGGCTTAAAGAAGAAAGCCATTTGGGTACCAAAGAGCTTGGTCACTAACCTTGGAGGACCCAAACAAGTTTGGGTACCTAAAAGGAATTGATCTTGTCTTGTAGGTCAATTACAAAGCCGGAGGAAGGCATTGGGTGCTTGATAGTGGGTGCACTCAACATATGACCGGGGATTCTTGTATGTTCAAATCAATTGATACAAGTCAAAATGGTGGTTTTGATGCTATCACTTTCGGCAACAACAAGAAAGGCAAAGTCAAGGGGCTTGGTAAAATTGCTATTTCAAATGACATGAGCATATCTAATGTGTTGCTAGTTGAGAGCTTGGATTTCAATCTTTTATCGGTGGCACAACTTTGTGATCTTGGCTTCAAGTGCATATTTGGTAGTGATGATGTTGAAGTCATTAGTGTTGATGGATCAAATTTGATATTCAAAGGATTTAGACATGGTAGCTTGTACTTGGTTGACTTCAATGATAGTGAGACCCAATTGACATCATGCTTGCTTAGCAAATCTAGTATGGGATGGTTGTGGCATAGAAGGCTTGGTCATGTTGGAATAAAACAATTGTACAAACTTTTGAGGCATGACTTAGAGGCTTGAAAGATGTGACTTTTGAAAAGGATAAACCATGTAGTGCTTGTCAAGCCGGCAAACAAGTTGGAAATACACATCCTAGTAAGAGTGAAATGAGCACATCAAAGGCATTTGAGCTATTGCACATGGACTTGTTTGGGTCAACAACATACACTAGCATTGGTGGCAACAAGTATGGTTTTGTGATTGTTGATGACTACACTAGATACACTTGGGTGTTCTTTCTTTATGACAAGAGTGATGTACATGATCTATTCAAATCTTTTGTCAAGAGAGTGCAAAATGAGTTTGAGACTACCATCAAGAAGATTAGAAGTGACAATGGTAGTGAGTTCAAGAACACAAGAATTGAAGATTTATGTGATGATCTTGGTATTGGACATCAATTCTCACCAACCTACACTCCTCAATCCAATGGTGTAGTTAAAAGAAAGAATAGAACTTTGATTGACATGGCTAGATCAATGCTTAGTGAATACAATGTGAGCCATTCATTTTGGAGTGAAGCTATCAACACGGCTTGCTATTGTAGTAACCGTCTTTATTGCCATGGGAAGCTTGGGAAGACACCATATGAGCTATTGAATGGAAGAAAGCCCAACATTGCGTACTTTAAAGTGTTTGGTTGCAAATGCTATATTCTCAAGAAAGGCACTAGATTGAGCAAGTTTGAAAAAAAATGTGATGAAGGGTTCTTACTTGGTTATTCTACCACAAGCAAAGCATATAGAGTTTGAAATCTCACAAATGGCACCTTGGAAGAAGTTCATGATATTGAGTTTGATGAAACTCAAGGGTCTCAAAATGAAGATCAAAATCTTGATGATGTGAGAGGAGATCAATTGGCAAATGCAATGAGAAACATGGACATTGGTGATATTAGGCCAAGGCAAGTTGATGATGATGATACTCATGTGACCAACCAAAGTGTGCAAATTGATACAAATCAAGCAAGCTCTAGTGGTACTCACAATGAAGCTCAAGATCAAGGTCAAGCAAGTGGAAGTAATCAACTCCCAATACTCCAGCCTACTAGCATTGCAAGAGATCATCCATTGGACCAAATCATTGGTGGAATTCAAAGTGGTGTTCAAACTAGATCAAGATTAGCATCCTTTTGTGAGCACTACTCATTTGTGTCACTTGAAGAACCTAAGGAAATAGAAGATGCTTTGAAGGATTCCGATTGGGTAAATGCCATGCATGAAAAGCTAAACAACTTCACTAGAAATCAAGTTTGGGAACTTGTTGAAAGGCCGAAGAACTACAATGTGATTGGTACTAAGTGGGTCTTTAGAAACAAGCAAGATCAAGATGGCATGGTTGTGAGGAACAAAGCAAGATTAGTAGCACAAGGATACACTCAAGTTGAGGGTCTTGACTTTGGAGAGACATATGCACCCATTGCAAGATTGGAGGCTATTAGAATCTTATTAGCATATGCTTGTGCACACAACATCAAGCTCTATCAAATGGATGTCAAGAGTGCATTTCTCAATGGCTACATCAATGAAGAAGTTTATGTTGAGCAACCTCCCGGTTTTGAAGATGACAAGAAGCCCGACCATGTTTTCAAGCTAAAGAAGGCATTGTATGGTTTGAAGCAAGCACCTAGAGCATGGTATGAGAGATTGAGAGATTTTCTTCTCTCTAAAGGGTTCAAGATGGGAAAGGTTGACACCACTCTCTTCACCAAGAAGCTTGGAAATGACTTGTTTGTGTTGCAAATCTATGTGGATGACATTATCTTTGGATCAACCAATCAAGACTTTTGTGAAGAGTTTGCAAATATGATGGCTAATGAGTTTGAGATGTCTATGATTGGAGAGCTTAGTTACTTCCTTGGACTTCAAATCAAGCAAATGAAGAATGGCACTTTTGTAAGTCAAGGCAAGTACATCAAGGACATGATCAAGAAGTTTGGATTGCAAGATGCTAAGCTAATGAGTACACCAATGGGCACTAATGATCAATTGAGTGTTGATGCTAGTGGCAACATGGTAGATCAAAAGCAATACCGGTCTATGATTGGAAGTTTGCTATATGTCACCGCTTCAAGGCCGGATGTGATGTTTAGTGTGTGCAAGTGTGCAAGATATCAAGCTTCACCTAGAGAAAGTCACTTGAAAGCAACCAAGAGAATATTGAGATATCTTAAGGGCACTCATGATGTTGGATTATGGTTTCCAAAGGGGTCTAACTTTGAGTTGATTGGATATTCAGACTCCGACTATGGTGGATGCAAGATTGATAGAATGAGCACAAGTGGCACTTGTCAATTGCTTGGAAGGTCTCTTGTTTCATGGTCATCAAAGAAACAAAATAGTGTTGCACTATCTACCGCCGAGGCCGAATACATTAGTGCCGGTAGTTGTTGTGCACAATTACTTTGGATGAAGGCCACCTTGAATGATTTTGGAATTAAGTTCAAGAATGTGCCATTGTTTTGTGACAATAAAAGTGCAATTAAGATGACACAAAATCCGGTTCAACATTCAAGAACCAAGCACATTGATATTAGGCATCACTTCATAAGGGACCATCAACAAAAGAGTGATATTAGCATTGAGAGCATTGGCACCGAAGATCAACTAGCCGACATATTCACAAAGCCACTTGATGAGAAGAGATTTTACAAGTTGAAGAATGAATTGAACATACTTGATTTCTCCAACTTGAAATGAGTGCACCACCACATTCTTATATGACATGCCTCTCCTCCGACATAGCAAGGTAAAGTTGTTTGGCATATCATCCATACTTTGCTAAGGACATATTTAGAACATATAGACATATTTGCATGACAAATAGGCTCATTCATGAAAATCAAATGAGTTTAATGTATATATGGTACCACTATTGCTTCTATGTTTGATTGATCTAGTGGTAGCATATGACATGTTTGTGGGCTTACAAACCTAGTGTTGAATCTAGAAAATAAGCTCATGATGTGTAATTCAACATGGTCAAGATAACCCTTATACTTTATGAGGTGTGAAGAAGCTTGTCCTTGGATCAAACCGAATTACATATTCTAGGCAAGTGATCTAGATTGAACCATAATTTGGACTCCCTCATATTGATTGACTTAATTCTCACTAAAATTGGCACCTTTTTGGTGATTGTTGACAAAGGGGGAGAGAAAAGTCACAAAGATAGAAAAGTCACAAAGTTCAAAAGTTAAATTGCAAAGAGGGAGAAAGATATAGTAAGGGGAGAGAAATTAAAAACTGAGCACATAAGTAGGGGGAGCAAGCTCATGAAGTATTTGTTGCATTTGTATGTGCATTAACATGATGTATTGTTGCATTGCAAAGATTAAATTCATATTCATGCTTGTGTGGTGATTGCTAGAAATATAACTTGAATGATGATTTGTTGAAAGTAGCTTCACAAGTGGTATCTAGACACCTTTGCTTATAATGTTGATCTCACAGGGTACTTTAGTGTTTGTGATCTTTACAAGTGATGTATTACAAGTGGTGTCTAGCTACATCGATGCTAAGGATGGTATATAAAGGCAACTCCGATTGGTATCACGCTTCAAAGGTCCATTCTATATACCTTAGCATCAATTTGATAGTAGTAACTCTCCCAAAAATCAAATCCATACATATGTTCAAAATTGAACCAAACTCATGGAAGCACATATGTAGGGGGAGCTAATACTATCGAAATTGAAAATTGATTTCATTTCATATCTTTGTGATAGTTGTCATCAATTACCAAAAAGGGGGAGATTGAAAGCCCAAGTTTGGTTTTGGTAATTAATGACACCAAGTTGCTAATGCCATGTGTTAAGTGTTTTGAGTTAGGCATAAGCAACACATGTGATGAAGGTGTACGTGGCAAGGAGTGGTGGCCACAAGATCACAAAGAAATGGTGCATGGACATGAAATGACGATCATGGTGGAGATGCACATAATATGATGGACATGATGATCAAGTGGAGGAGAAGGATCTAAGAGCGCAAGGCAAAGGTATAACCATAGGGTTTTCCTTTTGCCGGTCTAAGATGAGTAGAGAAGTGATTGACCGGGTTTAGGATACATAGCCGACTATCAAGAGGGGAAATCACGGTTAGCTCGGGAATCAAGTGCCACTAGATCATTGTCTTGAGCATATGCATTAGGATCTAGTTGAGAGCTAACATAACGCCTTGGAAAATATTTGTGAAATGCTAACACACATGCACATGGTGGTGTACACTTGGTGGTGTTAGCACATTTGCGAAGGCGGTGGAGTTTTTACGGTAGAGAGGGGTTTGGGTTCCTCTCTCCCTCCCGTCGAGCTTGCGAGGCGGGATTCGGCGCTTTTTGGAGAAGTGAAACGCCTATTTTCTATTGCGCTGAAAGTTGGAAAAGAAACGGAGGCGAACGGCGGTCACTGTGGTGACCGGACGCTGCACCGGACGTGGTCTCGGTTTGACCGGACGCGTCCGGTCAACTCAGTGCTGCTAGGGTTTCTGACCGGACGCTGGTCTGGCCTGACCAGCGCGTCCGGTCAGTTCACCTGAGCGCAGAAGTAGAGCGCGCGACCGGCGCGTCCGGTCCCTCAGGGAACCAGAGCGTCCGGTCAGGCGTCCAGAGGGGCAGAGCGAAGCGGAGTGACGATCGGACGCGCGGCGCGTCCGGTCATGTGCGATCAGACGCGTCCGGTCTCGACGGGAGCTTACTGGAACGCGACCGGACGCTGGCACTGTCGCGTCCGGTCAAATGGTTGAGCGCATCCGGTCCCGACAACGGCTAGTTCTGACGCGCACTGTTTCTTGCTATCGTGTAGTGACCGGACGCGTCCGGTCACCCTGACCGGAGCGTCCGGTCAGCGCGTTTTTCGCTGCGTCGTCCGTAACGGCTAGCTGCGTACCCCTTCGTTATAAATAGAGGGTGTCCAGGGTTTGAGGGTAACTCTTGCACATTTTGAGACCTAGAGACATCCTTTAGGCTAGAGAACAACTCCTCCACTCATCTCTTTGCATAGTTGCACATCTTGAGTGAGATTGAGTGAGATTCAAGTGCATTGCTTGAGAGTTGCATTCTAGAGGCACTTGATCTTCGAGTTGCTGCGGATTTCTTGTTACTCTTCCATGTTTCCCGACATGGTAGACGGCTTGGAGCAGCGGAGGTGATTGAGCTCGCAATTGGAGATTGTTGGAGCCCTCACCTAGTGTTGTAAGGGGTTCTTGATCCTTCCCCGCGGGAGTTCACAAATTGGATACTCTAGTGGAGCTCGTGGCTTGGAGGATCCCCATCTTGTGTGCGGTTGTGCGGCGCCCGCCGAGGGCTCGACTCTTGATAGTCGATTAGCTCGCGAACCGACAAGTGGGTGCATCGCCACAACGAGGAGTAGCTTGCCGGGAAGCAAGTGAACCTCGGTAAAAAATCTTGTGTCATCTCTTTGCCGAGGATTTCTCTTGTGGTTGATCATTGTGATTGATTCTTTGAGTGCATTGCTTCTCTACATCGTTGGTATAGGATTCAAGTCACTTGCTCTTTACTTTCTTATACTAGTTCTAGTGTAGTTTGCTTAGTGTAGCTTTTATCACATAGGAGTAAGTAGCTTAGTGACTTAGCCTTGTTGGTGTGTATTAGAGATCATAGCCTTGCCTCACTAGAATTGTATAGGTGGCTTGCATAGTTTAGTTGTGCTAGTGCTAGAATTAGCATAGCCATCTTTTATACTAACGTGGTTGTCTAGTGAAGCTTGTAGAATTTTAAATAGGCTATTCACCCCCCTCTAGCCATTTAGACCTTACAGACGGGTAAGTCTAGCTAAGTATATTGTCGTACTTAGGGTTTTATCCCCGCTTGTTGCAGGTTGTGCTGTTTCTTGGCGACTGCAAGAGTAGGTTGGCTCCTGCCGTAGAGGTGAAGTGTGATCACGGGCATGATCCTTCTGAGTTATCTTCTCTCTAATGCTTTTGTTGGAAGTCGACCATGGTGCTGGCATGTATTTGAAATAAGATTAATGTTAGTTTCAAATTACTTTGCTTCCGCTACTTTTCAACTTAAGTTGTAATAACTATGTTGAACTCCGATGTATATTGAACTACTTGTGAAATGGTTGTAACATATGACTTGTTATGTTGAATCACTACGATCTTGGCTGGTATGTTGGTTGGTTTGAAATCCCTCGTGATTTCATTGGACTACCGGAGTTATATGGGCTCAAGTGCGAGAATTTGATCACTTCGGTGATTGTTTTTGTACTTGCGCTCTTATAATTTGGACGGTTCCGTTACACACACGAACTCAGACACCGCCGCCGACGGGATTAGTCAGCCGCCGCGTTGCCGCTGCCCACCCCTCCCGCGCCGTCCAGAAATGCCGCCTCCTCCCTTGCCACGTCCTCACGCATCACCACTGCTGCACACTAGTGACATCACGCATCACCGCCGCCCTCCAACCCCATCCTGTAGCTCTGCAGCGCCGCCGCCCTCCGTTGCAGCACCACCGCGAGATGTCGACTGTGGCCATTTGTTCCCATGATGACAAATGGCCATTTGAGTGGACTCCTACAGCCTCGAGCATGCCTAAAATCATCAATTGCTGAGCACCTACCTCCTCTGTGAGGAGATCCCCAACTGCCTCACCTAAACACCTACTGACAGATTAGGTATATGTCTTCTTTTTTTTGTTGATTTTGTTGGATGTAGCATTTGAATAGGTGCAGTTTGCTCATTGTGGTTTATGTGCAATGTCTTATTAGATGGATAGAAGTTGGGCGCATAGCACACTATTTTCCCCTGAACACCAGGATGGTGTGAAAGAATTTATGAGTTTCATTCAGGAGAAATTCAATGAGAGTGTTGAAATTCTATGCCCCTGTAGCAGATGCCTTAATCAGAAGTACTTAAAACAGATTGTTGTGAGGAAGCATATACTGATGTATGGCATGGAAACTACTTATACTCGGTGGATTCATCACGGAGAGAGCTTAGATGTCAATGTTATTGAGCATCCTATTGATATGCATGAAGATGATGATGGTTCCACTCATGGGGTAGGTGTGAGAGAGGATGACAACTATGGTGATCGTTTGGAAGGAATTTTAGGAGACCTACAGAATACAGCGGCACAGGCAAGACCGGATGTAGAAAATCAAGTTGGTACCGAAGAACCTTGCGATAAAAAGTCATTTTTGAAAATTGTCATGAGAGAGGCAAAGTGTCAACTCTATCCTGGCTGTACCAAATTTTCAAGATTCTCATTTGTGGTAAGGCTTTTGCATATGAAGTCACTATATAGGATTAGCAATTCTGCTTTTTCTACACACATGAAGCTATTGGCTGAAGCTTTCCTAGAATTCAATACACTCCCAAAATCATATGATGAAGCAAAGAGTATTCTAAAGGAACTAGGTCTTGGATATGAATCAATACATGTGTGCTACAATAATTGTGTGTTGTTCAGAAAGAAATTTAGTGTTCACTGACCAAGCGTGATTACAGTTCAAGCGCTGATTACAGAAGACCAAAAAAAACCAAAGGTCCACCAGGACTGCCGAACAGGCAAAGAGCAAAGACCAACATGGCCTAACCAAAACAAAACAGAACTAAAACTCCTCGGAGGTCGACACCAATCCCTCAGGCAAGCTTTAGGACCACCTTCGAGCTGAATTGAACACCAGGCACCTTTTTATATTTGTCAGCAAACAAATCCAGGCACCTGCAAAGACAACCTTCGAAATCTAGGCACCTGCCGAACAGAAAAATTCTGGGATTTCAGACCAGGGGCTCTTCATTCACATTTCCTACTACCTGCAAGGATTTCAGACCTTTTACATAACCATGAATTTATCATTGTGTCTAAGTATGCACTGTATGTTTTTTCGATGAACAGAGCTAAGGGGCACAAAACAGGCATACAAAAAAAGTCTGCATTTGAATTGGATTTTAAAACAGGCATAATAGAATGTATACTGGATCATCAATGTCATTGTTACTGGAAACCCGGTCCTCACTATGAACTAAACTGTTACAAGACCGACGTGTCCTGTGTGTGATTGTCATCACTGAAGCATATCACAGTCACAGACTCACAGTGCACAAAATTTTAGCTGAGCTAAATTTTAATCTGAACTGAAATCATGGCTCTATTTATACTATAGCTTAAACTACATTAAGACAGTCGGCTGCTCAGTTGGAGTCATCATCAATGTCGGATCAGTAATTGAGACAGTCGGCAAGCAAATTAGAAGGGGATTCGCAGTGGAATCAAGGTATGGCCTCCGCATACTGCATACAACACCTTGTCGGTTTGTCCTTGTGCATAACTGGACGGGGTTGTGGCGAGCAGGTGGCCGGCGGCGTCAGGCAGGTGGCCGGTCGTCGGTGTCGGGCAGCAGGCGTCCCACACTGGGGCAGGGTGGCGGCGTTGGCTAGGCATACCACGGCAGGCAGGCTACCGGAGGCGGTCGGGCGGGCCACCCGCGCACTGGCGGCGGGCGGGCGGCAGGCAAAGCACAGGGCTGCCGACGTCGAGTAGGGGGCTCCCTGCGGGCGGACACCCGAGGCCGCGAAGCGTGGTGGCTCGGCAGACGGGCGGTGGACCTGTGCCTCGGCGGACGCGTGACGCGGCGGGTGCAACGCTCGGCTGGCGGGCAGGCGGGCGGCGCGGTGGACCAGCGGCCTGCGCGAGATGGGGATTGAGTAGTGGCAGACATGGTTGGCTCGGCAAGACGGGGATTGGGGAGCGTTTTGATTTGGAGGACGAAGAGAGTTTGGAGCATTCTGCGTAGTGGTCAATGACGGGTGGGGCCTCAATATCAAATAATTGGATCAAATCTCGTGCAAACATTGTTAGTTGAGCCTAAAATGTTTTAAGAAATATATTACTCTAATTCATCCTAAGAGCACCTCCAATAGCCTAGCCATCCTACTCGACTTCTCAAAAATTGGAAGAAACTTCGCTCCAACAGACTAGCCATCTGCATCTCTAAAATACCAAGTACTCCATCCTGTGTTTATCGCTAGGCAAAATAGGCAAAGATAGTTCGCTTGCTATGAAGGTTGCTTGGTGTTCTCCGTGCACCAGATTTTTGGTTGAACTTGTTCTTCCAGTTTTTTAGTTGAACAGTAGCCGTCCAAATTTCTTGTTGGACCTAATACATATATGTTGGTTCTCAGTACAATGATGAAGAACTGAATGAATTTGATTTGTTCAAGGAGTTGCACTACAGTAGAAAAAAGAAATGTTACACCCCTATTATACAGGAGGCTATTGTAAGATAATTTTTAGATTTTGATCTGTGCAATGCTTGTTTTTAATTCTCTCGACACCAACCATGTTTGTTACTTGCTTGCTAGACTCGGATGGAGAACAAGCTATCTACAACAACAGAATGTGCAGCTCAAGTTGTTGTTGATGTGCTTGCTGAGAACACCAAGAAGAATCAGTTCTTAAAGAATGTGGGGTTCTAGAATGCTCGGCCTAGATCCAGTGAGGAGAGCACTGAGACAGAATTGGAAGCAGAGAAAAGGGCCAATGCTGAGCTTCGTACGCAGGTGGCTGATTTTTCAAATAAAGTGCAAGAATCTAAGCAGGCAAGGATTATGGACCGAGAGGAGATGAAGAGGAGCCAATGTGAGATGGAAGCAAAACTTAATCTTTTGCTCAGTCAAATTCGACTAAGTTAAGACATGCATGGTGCATATCTTTTTCCACTAACTTCATGTATTTTGTTACTGCTAACTTGTGTCAATTCAATTTTGACCAAGTTAAGTTATTCATGGTGGTATATATTTTGCTGCTGCTGCTGCTTGCATTTTGCTGTTGCTGCTGGATGCATCAAGCTGCTGGACTTGTATGTATTTCTTGGAGTCTATGTGTTGTTGGCATGTGCCATATTAAACTGTAAGGTTGTATGCACTTTTGTATGGTAACTGCTGTTGGATGAAGACTTGTGTAATCTGATGTGAGATGAAAATTTATGTGATATGTTGTTGGATGGAAACATAAGATTTTTTTATTTAATGTGCTGCTACATTAATTACTTGTGGGCTGCGTATGTGGGCTGAATGTCTGAAAATGGGTTGTGTATGTGGGCTATATGTGTTGTAGTAGTGGGCTGAAAAGTGGGCTTAAAATTAGTGACGAATTTGGGCTGCAATACGCTGAAATGGGCTTGCGAAAATAGATAAAAATTTGCTATTAAAATGGCTGAAATTGGGCCAAAATTGGCCTATCTTTGATTCTAGCCCGTTAACAGCCATGTAGGCATCATCCATGTCATCATCCACGTTAGCAGCCATGTAAGCGTTTATGATGATGTGGTAATTCATCTATGACAGTTTTTTTCCGTCACTGGAAATGAGCTTGGGCTGGACCAACTAGACCTCAGGCTCTACCGCGACGGTTTAAAACCGTCACCGATTCCCTTAATTCGTGATGGTTTTCGGTAAACCGTCACGGGAGTTAATCGATGACGCTCAATCCACGACGATATCTGAAACCGTCACAGATCATGGATACCGACGATTTTTTGGTGATCCGTGACAGAAAATTTCCGTCATGGATTAGCAGATTTCTTGTAGTGATATTACGTCAAGCTGACAGCCTGAACCTATCTAAATCACTGTCTCTGCATTCTATGTCACCATCTAGTTCGTATCTCGCGTACCTCTACCGATTCATCTACTACTGTGGGCATACCCCTCGGTAGACTGCCGACCATATTTCGTTGACCCTCCCCTCGTCATAGTGTCACACATGGTGATGCGGTTGGGGACACAACTAGGCTTGGTGAAAGGACCATTTGCCCATGATCATTTTTTTTAGTTTTGGTGATTGTTATGACAACACAAGTTTAGGACTAATGTGTGTGCTAAATATGTGTCATAATAGGTCCAATGGATGCAAGGTTAGTAACAAGCATCCCCTCCTTTGACTTTGTAGCTTTTCAATTGTTTTGACGGCAAGATTGCTTGATTCTCATGCTAGTTACATGGTGGTTTTGATGATTGTTAGTATGTGATGCTTTAGTTCTTATTAGTTGAGTGCCCGTGCGTTGCTACGAGTAGAGCATATGTAAAATTTCATGGCATCACAAATAATCAATACCAGAACACATAATTCAAACTGATAATTGAGTGCCGTGTGTTGCTACGGTAGAACATATGTAAAATCTCATGGCATCACAAATAATCAATACCAAAACACATAATTCAAACTGATAAATAGTGTTTCATGATCGTGATCCTCCAGCCCATTACCAAGATCCCCACAGTCATCGCTACAAAGAGGGACAACCACAGGGTCTCGCCACCCAACAAGCTGTCAGAGGATAATGAAATTTCGTCTGCATCTTCATTAGGCTACCCAGGTCGTCGTGGATGGGTGACTGAGCTGGAGAAGTATGGCAACCTGGCGAATTGCGGAATGGGCCAGGAGCTTCAGCTACAGGATCGACACCGGCCTAACAAAGTGGCAGCGGCCAAGGTGGAGAGGGGGTAGCAGGATTGCAGGAACACTACAGCCAGGACGCCAGTGTCAGAGACATCGGCCCTTACAAGAACCTCGTCAGGTTCACCTCCAGCTCCTTCGACCTCACAGCCTCACAGGCTTCTCAGCCTCGACCCTGCTAACCAAGCTGAGCACTACAGCATGTGGATTGTGGACTTGCGGCCTCTGAATCACCACCAGAAACTGGCACTCTGGCTTAGCTCAACGTCTACAACCCTGCATCATGCATGTACTTATGTGTTTGTCTCCTTCAATTCATATGCACTGCAAATACTTGTTCAGTTTCAGTCAGAGATTCCTTTTGTGTGCATTTTGACTAATGAAGTAGTTGAATGCCATAACTGTATTTAACATGAAGGGGATTCGCAGCATGGTTTGCCCTTAAACTCAAATAAACAAATTGTACCATTTCTTATTCAGTTACGTTCAACCCATTGTGTAAAATGAATTACATTCAACTATCAGATAAAATGATCTTAAATAAAATATTGAATGCTGATAGTAGACACTTGATCCTAAAGAAAGCACAATTCCAATATTCGAATCTCCTGGTATCTCATTGTCCTCGTGCACCAAGTTTTTTCCTTCCTGCACAGAAAAGAAAAAAATGCAATGAGATTTAGTGCTCGAATTAGGCAACAAGAAAGAGTGCAGTTGTACAGAGAATTTTCATGCCTACCCACTCCAAGATCTTCAATTTGGTTTAGTTCGCCAAAGAATGGCTGATATAACTTTTATTTGAGATTTTCCTGTGACACGGAATTGAATAAGTTTAGGGCTATATGGAAACATAATCTATACCAATATGTAGAAAACGAGAACTATACCTGCTGCATCACCTAGAAAACAGACATCACTGAAGCTGGAGAGCTCCTTGTTGATGGGGATGGCTGCAAGAGCTGACAATTTGGTATTTTCATTGAGGGTGGACTGTAATTTCTTTCTTTGATATGCTTCACAATATCTAATTCGAAACCTTCTGATATCTAATTCTCTATTGGGGCCAAACCCCTAGCTAAATCTGCTAGGCCCTCCTGGAGTCTTTTTCTTCCCTCTTTACTTCTTCCTTTGTTTCCAAACTTTTCTTTCCTTCCATTAGTAATACCACAGTAGTGGAAGCAACTACTGTATATGTTTTTTTGTTTCCACAACAATTAGAGCAATGAGAAAGAGCACTAAGAGAGTAAGGGAGTAGGCTAGTGGGTCTTATAGGTCTGAGCTTGTTGCCCAAGGATGCCATTGATGAAGGCAGTGTTGATATTGGATAGATTTGGATGTACATGGCAGAATTGATAGAAAAAAAAAGATCTTACCTTAGTCAATGAAAATAACACTATCATGTGTTGTTTCACTAAAAGGAAAATATAGTGCTAACTGAAATACTGGATATGACACCCATCTGCCTTGAATTTTAAGTTATATAATGAAATGCAATTTAGTGTAATCAACAATAATATTTTATTGATTCCCATCTGCCTTGAATTTTAAGTTATATTAAACAAATATTTTTGGTCACTCTCCTCACCGATCGATGAAATATAGAGGTACACTTCAATTTCCATATACCCTGTATTTCTTCTCTTTTCTTTTTCTTTTCGTTCTCTAAGACTGATTTTAAAAACTTATCTGGGAGTAGCAAGAACCATGGACATACCTTGAGAAGAGCCTTTCCAGTGCCCATCACAAAACCTGCATCAGTGTTTCCAGTTCCAGTTGAAAATTGACCAAAGGCTTGTACGAAGAATCAGTAACCAGGAAAACCTCGACTGCAATTGGAGCAGGTTAATGCTTCCCCGTATATTGTACAATCACAGGTGACCTGTACTCGAAAGACTCAGGAAGGTACCTCACCTGGTCGGCAGCGGCCATCTCAAGAAAGTGCAATGTGGCAGGCACCACCACTGTAGTCTGGATTAGCCTGCAAACAACTTCGAAATGTAAAATGTTCTGGAAGTGGGGGAAACTACATGATTTTTTTTTATTCCGCGAGCAGGTTTTGACAAATCTGCAAGCAAGACTCTTGCCAAATTATAATCCGAAAATGCAAGTTTTTTACCATATGTTATTATGCTTGTCAATGCAGGTTGAGCCGCAACAGCAAATTTGATATCCACAAAATATATGCATATATCTTTTGTAGCCCCTTATTATCCCACATTGATGAAAAACAAACAAACAGAGTAAAGGAGATAGAAAGAGTGTTGTTGTTTACATGATCCTTGCCAGTGAACAAGTTGCCTACGAAGGTGGGGATCTTGTCCATGAGCCCGACAAACAAATAGACATAGTTTTTATGCATTTGAGGCTAAGTCTATAGTACTATACCACTATGTTCTACCCGTTCCAACAGGTCTATCTAGTTGCAGTGCTATCATTCTTGATAAACTAATTGAACTATTTTTTCCAAAGCAACCTAATGTCTGCCTTTGCCTAAAACACAAGCACAGGACAGACATTGGTATATTATCAAACAGGAGGTGTTGATAAAAAAAATACAGGAGGTGAGCAAGCAAGTTACCTAAATAGGTGATAGATCCCGCTTGCCACTGGCCACTCCATGCTCTTGTTCACAATGATGTAGCCAAGTAATGCCATGTTTGGCCTTATGGTCTTCAGGTTCCCATAGGTCCGATGGGCCAACTGAGATAAAAAAAAATTGTTCTAGCGACGACTGCAAATTAAAACAATAAACTAAAAATACAAAGGACATGGGAACTTACCAAAGCATCATGTATTTTTCCAGGAGATGCAGCGATGAAATATTGCTATGCATGCTGATATAATAGTCAAGAGCTGCTAGAACTGAAGCCTTCCCTTCAACATTAGCAAGTTCCTCTTTGGATTCAAGGCTCCTTTCGTCCTCCATTAGTGGAAATATTTTGCGCAAGCTAGAGATCCTGGCTTCTCCACCACATACCTGAATATGTGAGGCATGTTAAAACTTTCAGATTTCCCCAGCAAGATTAAGTTAGTGCATAGAAGAGTCAAACCTTGTGAGAAGCAAGACAGAGTTGAGTTCTGCTGTCAAAGCCAAGGGCTACCAGAAAACAGCCCAATCTCTTCTGGGGTGAACGCACAACGTCCTGCGTTCCAAAGCTCCTCATTAGTTAGCTGTGAGTTTAATACCCTCCCTGTCCATATATATATAACTTTCCTGTACTTAGCGAGAGCTAGGTGTTCAGCACTGCCGCCTCTAAAGTCATAGGCAGAATGTGCAGCCATATCCTGAAAAGTATAGGTCAATTTGCAATATTCTGAAGAGCACAAAGATACACAAACACCATCTTGCAGAAAATGGTAATCAGGTAAGAAAAGCCGCCTTCGTAAGACATTTTGCAATTTCAGCCCACTTTTGTAGTTGTGTCCAATAACTTTTTGAATATGCATAACAGTGACAACTGACAACCAATTAAATATTAGAATAAGGAAATCATTCCTATCCTATTTGGATGCTGCTGCTGGCTGCTGTCACATGTTAAGGTAACTTCAATTTCAACATCAGGATGTAAGCAAATTTTGTTGATTTGGAAACTTTCAGTGCAAAGCAAACAGAACTGCAGGCGCAGATCTAGTAAAGGTCATGGGTGTGCACATGTACACATGATAATCTTTGAAAGGGATCGAAGTTAGCAGGCATAATACTTGCATCCTACCAAGGTGGCGCCGGAGGAAACATTTTGGTGAGCAGGTTAGGAGCACAAGCAACACACCTCAATGGACTTGGCGTCGGAGGAGGCATGCGTCTTCCAGCATTAGCAGCGTCCGGCGTCGGCAGCGTCTAGCATCGGCGAGACCCTGGCGTGGAGCAACAGCTACGACCTCAGCCCCTGGCGTGACGGAGCAGGGGGCGGTCCGGCTGCGCATCTAGCGTGGAGCAACAGCTGCGACCTCAGCGCCTGGCGTGACGGAGCAGGGGGACCTCCTCCTTCTCAGAGCTCCACAGAGGACTATAATCAGAAGACCTCCAGTCGTCGAAGGAGACGTCCTCCTCGGAGGACTGTTGGGCTGGCAAGTTGTCCTTGCTGGAAGTCTCGCTGCTTGAAAACTTGATGGGGCTTTTCGCCATTTTTCTTTGTGGATTGTAGGAGAAAGAGATGATGGATGAAGAAGAAGGGTGGTTTCACAAGGCACCGGGCTTGAGGAATATGTAGAGCAGTTGGTGGGCTCTTCGGCTACACCCGGCGGAAGTAATGATGATTTGACGGCCTTGGAAGTTGGACGCATTCAACACTCACGCTGAATTTACAACCGGTAGACTAAGCGCTAGTTTAGGGCCAGCGGCCAAAACATATATCCCACTAAACCCGACTTTTCATGCGACGGAGAAAATGCAACTCCAGTACCACTGCCACATCTATCGATAACCCGTCGATGGTAGAAGTTTCAAGTGCAGGTTTCATTCCTTACTAGGCCTCGCTATCGATCCATCCGACGGTGGAAGTCTCACACCGTTGCTTATGTCTATTACGGCAGTGAAAGTGGTGACAGTGGTATCTCAATTAGTAGTAGTGTAGCTAAGATAAATCTTTATGATAGCTGTTCAAACCAGTTAACTAAGAAGCCTGACACGTGAACCAGCAGGATAATTTACACAGCACATAAACATGCATGAAGTAGCATATTTTATAGATCTATCATGTAGCATTTCATCACAAAGCAAACAAAATTAGTTTCACTATTTTTGGAGCTCCCTAGCATGAGATATCGATTTTCAAAGATTTAGCCGATTAATGCATAAAAGAAAAGAAAAAGGAAAAACGCATTTGCACCTTGGCCCCTGCAAGAAACTTTAATTTAATCAAGCAAACCAATCCTAATAATACTATTGAACTGAGTCTCAGGCTTTTCATTTAACCCCTGGACTTGTTCCTATTCATGCGTGATATCCATCCCCGCATTCAAAATAGAGGAGAGCAGAGGATCGACGGGGAGGAGCCGATCTTCGGCGAGGTGGTTGGTGGCGGCGGAGGAGGAGTGGCGATGGAGCGCCAGTTGGCCCGCGTGCATACGTGGAGGGGCTCGGCGTGGCCTGAGGCCTACGGTGGCGCCCTAGCCACGCGTCTAGGCGGCAGCCTGATGACGGCTCCGGCGGACAGGGGCACCGGCAGAGCTTCGGTGGTGGTGAAGTTGCGACGCAGCATCCATGGGCCTGCGCACACCTGCAGAAGGCTTCGACTTGACCCAGGGCGGACCGTGGTGGCCTGACCATGTGCGCACCCGAGGTCGCTGCGGTGTGGCCACAACGGTAGCGGCCTCCGACGGTGGAGACGGCTCTGGAACGAGGCGTGTGGTGGAGGAAGGTCCATAGGGACGGTGACGAGCTTGGCTCATTGCACGACCGACTCATAGGCAGTTGAGGGAGGCAGCAGGGTGCTCGGCGGTGGCCATGGTTCACGCTCGTGCGGCTGCGGCCGGCAGCTGGCCGTGGGAGCAGGCGGTCGGCAAGGGCACCTGCACGATGGCTGAGGAGTGCAGTGAGGCAGGCGTGGAGGGACGTGAGGATGGCCAGTCGAAGATGGCAGGGAGCAGCGGCGGCAGGACCTCTGCTCGGGAGCCAGCCATGGCGGCAGCGCGCTCTACGAGTAGCAGCGAGGCAAGGGCGAGTGGGAAAGGCCGAGAGAGGGCGCGGGCTCTCTACATCGAGATAGCAGCGCCAACAGAAGAGGTGAGGCACGTGGCAGAGGAGGGGGCGCACGGTGTTCATGCACGGCGGCCACACGGCATTTCATCGAGCATGTGGCGCGTGCTGGAGTGGGCATGGTGGGACACCATTTTGGGCCAGCTCGGGTCCGAATTGGACTTTGGGCCAAAAACCAAAGTTGCTCATCTTGGAATGCTCTTCAAATTTCATTAAGGGCTCTTGGTCAGTAGATCACTGGACGAGGAGATAATTAACTCCAAGATGCCACTGTTAGTAAAATAACAAGGGTTAGGCCTTGATCCATCGGAGCTCCAATTACATGGTCAAACTTGGTCAAACTTAATGCAACTTTTTCCTAGACCTTCACCAAGATGTAAACTCCAACTTTTATATTTGGCTCAACTTATGTTGCTTAACAAAAATCCGAGAACGCGAGATGCCAATCAACGTCGACATTGCAAATCTTAGAATTATTTATGTGCTGAAAACAGTAGTAGATTCAATCTTTGAGCCTATGTTTTACAAACTTCCAATGCTGATTTGGATCTTGATCCAAAAACAAAGTTTGTAGCACACCAACTAAACTACAACTTTTATTTAAGGTCAAACCTTGTATCTTGAACAAAAACCATTCCTTTAGTCTGGTCAAAGCAGTATCCCGATAAAGCTCAAACTAGGGTTTTAGGCCAATTGGTGTATTCTCTTGGCACTTGACCAACATGAACCTTTCATGAATTTTGTTGCGGCATTCAATTAGAGTCATTTGGGCAAGGTTGCAAGGTTTATTTTGCATCCCATGCTTCCATCTGCTTAATGAAGCAATTTAAGCAAAAATGTAACTTATAATTTCATGTGACTTTTTAGCTCAAACTTCACGAAGCTTTTCGAGTGATCAATATAGATGGAAATAGATGTGAGGCACATGCAAGGGGCACCTTCAACATTACTCCTGCATACATTTGAAAAGGGTCAACATGTATGCAAAGGTGTATTGTCCAAGTTTAAGTTGAGACTCATTCTTAGAGAGTTGATCTCAACACCTTTGTAATCTCTTACAAGTTTGAACTAGAGCTCTTGATTACCACCTAACATGTCATATTTAAGCTCAAACCCACTGCTTAGCAAGTGGCTAACACCTGGGTTGTTACAGCCCTCCCCCTTATGAAAATCTCGCCCCGAGATTCAGTGTGAAAGACTTTTAAGGGAAGAGAAGCATGTCATCCATTTCCAACATTAGCGATAGCATTTGACTATTTAGATTTGAGTTTCAAAGAGGCTATTTTGGTCAAGACAATCTTCTGATACTTGTTTTTTGTAGTAGATTTTGTCTGAAGAATTTCCGTCATTGACTTCCAGGAAGCAATCGCTACTTTGGAAGGAATCCAAGACATCACAGTACTTCGTTCTTCGTCTATGGAGAGTGTTTCGGGATCATAAACTAACTACTTACAAATATTTGTTCCATGTGTGCAGTTCTCTTTCTTTGATGACAACACTGTATTATCCAAATCAATGTTTTCGATGATTATTATTTAAGGGGAAACCTCGTATCCAAGTGGCAACAGTTATCTGGGTTGAATCTGATGCAACCTCTTGGGTAAAAATACAGGTAAGGTACCAAAGGATAAGTCAGCATTGGCAATCATTGCTGAAGAAGGATGATAGCAAGGCCTGGAGGACAACAAAAGTTGCAAGCATTCACCAACTAGAGAAACAGTGCACTACCAAGTAGGTTGAGTATAATTTCTCTTCATAGTGCAGTCGCACAGTAAGTTGGGTTGACTTGCACTGTAGCAAAACTGGCTTTGTTGGACTACATTTGACGTTGAGGCTTCCTTTCTGTGATCAAATAGCCGCTCTGAAATATAATCTGAAATCTGTTGTTTGACACTTTTCAAATAGTTTTCAACTCGCAATGGCACAAATTGACTTGTAGAACACCTTTATTGCTCAAACATTGTTGATGTGAGAGGGCAAAAGCAAGGCACAAAGAGGTGCAAGGAGTCTTCCCTAGGGCATCCAAAGTATTATCTCTCAGCATTAACCATGTTGCTAATCTTGGCACCGATTACAAACACAACCTTCTAATATGAGGGATGATAGCGGTCAATAGAGAAATCACAGATTCTGTACACTTTGGATTTTAGTTCATAACTCATAAACTACTGCTCCATTGTATACTATTTTTGGTAGGCATGCAGACCCAAGAGTCATCTAGCTATTGACCAAAATTTAGCTCAAACGGACACCGTTTGGCTGTCCAAAAAAATAATCTACCAAAACTACTCTGTTCTGAAACTACAGCGAACCGAACTATCAAACACCTCTCAGGTCCGATGTTTTCCTCAACCAATCTTCAAACCAACTTAAGACATCGAAGCAACCTAAGCAAGGAATGAGCTCACCAAGTTTTGTGACAATCCACCCATGTTTGAGCCTCTAATCACCGACTTAAGGATAACCGGTTTAGTGCCATGAAATCCGAACAGATTTCTTGTTCTTCTTTCTCTTTGCTTCACACGTTGTGGAGTGTGTTCCACAATCTCTAATTCTTCATACAACAACAGCAGCTTTCTTGCTGAGGATGGAGGCTAGGGTTTTCCTTACATGCTTTTTAGAAAACAACCTCAACCATTGATTTAGACACCAACTTGATGATGCACAAGCATTGGACTCGCGGGCTATTTTGCAGGGCACAAAGCATACTCCATGTGGAGGGACAATCCTACAAAGACAAGGGACCGTTTCTGACTATCCTTCGGCACTTCATCCAATATTATTCCTCAACAAATCCTTTTGCCACACCTAGATGTATAGTGATGAAACTAGGGACGTGCTCTCTCTAGCTCTTTACTTATCTAACACAACATCTTGTACTATCCGTGTGATTGTCCAAGATGGAATTGACTTGCTAGTGCAGGGTTTGGAGAAGAAAACAGTACTTGCATCACTGACCGGCTTTGCTGTTTCTTCACTTAACATTGTTCTGTGAGACATAGCTTTCGTAGCTACCAAAGAGTCGTTACTTAGCTGGAGATTAACCTTCCTACTGGTAACTAATCAGTTGTCTCTCAACATTAAAAGTTCCAAAATTTCCTTTTTGACGGCAACAATTGTGGTTGATGCGTAAATAGACAGTCAATATTATAGCTAGCAGAGAACAGGTCACACTAGAAATGGTTGATTTTGACTGTATGATCATTATGCACATAAAGATTAAGACTTGGATAGCCAGGTCATAAGCACAATGTGACGATCGATCCTTATCCGATTGATAACTTATCCAACATTAAGTATTGTTTATCTTTTTGATCCAATGGGGATGACATAAGTTGCTCGCTGGATGATCGACGTCATTACAGGGACAATCAAGTAGAGTCACTTGTCTACCACCCCTTCCAGTTTGTTAATGTTTATGTCAGTGACCTATTCTTCAAAGGTTATCCTTTTTGCAACTTTAGAAGGAAGCTCTACTACTTTAGGTTCGATAAAGGGATCTTCCGATTAGATATGGAGAGATAACCAAGGAAGAGCTCATGTGAAAATAACATATCGGTGATAGATTGTGTTGTAAGAACAAGCACTATGCAAAGGAGAGAGAGCAAGCAAAGGTAGTCACAAGGTTTGGAGTTAACAAGGGGGTGATCCGAAGATCAAAACATAGCACAAGAGATCATAGATTAACTGTCAAATCCAACCAAGCATGAGACTCCTGCTTTAGTTCCAAATACGCCTCACTTCCATCAATAGAGATCTCAGAGGAAAGATTTGCATGGGAATTGGTCTTGTTGGACAACGTCATGAGATCAAAACTGACAAACATTCAGATACTTGAGGGGGTTAGAGATAAAACAAGCAAGATTCGAAGGACAAGCCGATACACTTCTCAGGGGTTCAGTGGACACAATAATGACATGATCCGCAAGGAAAAGATTCCGAGATATAGGCAGCGAGAGATTAGCGTTGCACCAGATCATCTGTAGGAGGGGCAACTGGGAGGTTCAACATGGATTTGGGTATAGTCTCCACAATTGGCAAACAACAACTATGGTCAAAGGCTGGTGTTAGCCAGAACTTACCTTGGTTGGTCGATCAACCAAGGGTCTTCACAAAAGGGTGCAGAACATCCACGGCATAGACAAACATTTAAGGGGAACTAAGCTTGGGCTCACGGGTCAATCAAAGGTATGGATATAGGTTTTTACAACACAAACATTCAATGGCTAGCAACCATGCATATGGGCTCAGACTTCTAAGAGAGAGAACTTAATTGGAGACGACAACAATGAGATTGACATAACTCGAGCATTGTTCTAGGATAGCGTTCTTCAACACTCGTATACTCACCGAGGACAAAAAGGGGTGACAACTATGATACCACCTAGGTAACAACATATCTTGGTCTTAAGCAAGCATTTGAGAAATTCAATCAAATTAGCTTAAGCAACTAATACTAAGCACAAAGCTCACACATCACAAGCATTCATCTGTAGCAACACAACATGTCGGTTCTAAGTACAAGAACCATGATGCGGGATGTGCTACTATGCATGTGGATATGGTCAAGTCTTTAGAAACAAGATGATTTTTAAGCTAGGTAGCAAAAGAGGTCCAAAGGGTTTTGGGCATGGCCTCACCAACAGGCACATGGACATACCATAGGCAAGAGTTAGCATTCGAGAGAACTCAGCGGTGTTAGGTTGGCAAACACACGCGTAGGCTCATGTATTTTAAGTAAGGAGGTCTACTTAAAAGCAACCACAAGATGAGCACAACGATAAGGCTTGATAACAACTCATGCACTCACATAGGGTCAGAGGCTACACAAATCAGCGTAAT
This sequence comes from Saccharum hybrid cultivar R570, assembly GCA_038087645.1. Lineage (NCBI taxonomy): Eukaryota > Viridiplantae > Streptophyta > Magnoliopsida > Poales > Poaceae > Saccharum > Saccharum hybrid cultivar. The sequence continues at coordinate 25,454,581 of JAQSUU010000066.1, read as the reverse complement.
ACCTAGTAAGCAAGCAACCATGCAGATACATCTAAAGAACTAATATGAAGATAACTTGAAAGGAAGAACCTGACATTATATTTAAAAGAAAACATGTCTAGGCTTCTAACAAGGTATCACTACCAAGTTTTAGTTTCTAAAAGGTTGAAGTTTATGTTAACTACTAACTTGTCATCTAATTCCTTTGGAAGCAAACATACAAGGCAAAGCTAATCATACATTATCTTCAAACACATCTATTCAAGCAGCATAGAACAAAGCATTTTGCCTAGATTCACTCAGGGAAGATAGTAACATCACATCGATCACAAGTTACTTATTATTAGAACAAAGGTGAGAGAAGCATAGTTATGCATAAAGCAACAATCATGATGATGCATGCTTCGTCCTATTCATCCTCATAAAATTGTCAACCTAAGGTGGCAATCACATTCTATATCGGTGGCATAACACGTTCTCTCTTGATATATAGCTAGTCGTCAGCTACATTCAATCTACGCACTCATGGTTAGCGTACCTGCAGAAAATTTTATTTCAGCCCAACCCCACAATAATATATGAGTAGAAATAAAAGCCTGGTCTCTAGGTTGAATGCTAAATACTTCCATATATATACCCCAATATATATACTTCCATATCAAACTACCCAAAAATTAAATACGCACCATACATACACGCAAGCATGCATATACAGTCGTACCAAAGCTAACCCATAATTAAATATGCACCATACATACATGTAAACATGCATATATAGTCATATCAAAACTAGCTCTCCCCGACCGCACGCTCACATCTTGCGGTCATACCACTCATCAACTTATCTTCTTACCTGGGCGTAGATGCGACGTTGCAGAAATTAAACTGCAGAATTTAAAACCCCCAAAGTTAGTCTTACTTAGAGCCACCTAATAGTCCTTAATTGGGCTTAACTGGAGGTCCTCCTAGCATAGTTTTACAATTTAGTTTTGACAAATCTGCTTGTAGCTAAAGTTTTAGTCCAAATAGGCTTTTAAAACCAAAACTTTTGATTTTAAAACTATGTACATGACAGTATTATGCTTAATCTTACTTTGATGCCAGCTGTGATAGAACTACCCAATTTATACAAGATCTAGTATGGCTGTCTCCACTAAACACATTGACACGCACATACTTTTACTTATATAAATCCGGTAGTCCACCTAGTGTCATGAAGGACCTCGGTAAATCAACTTCACAACCAAGATTGCATGATTAAGCAAATACACATCACATACACGGAGTTGTAGCGGAACTAGTATTACAAAGAGTTCCCAAATAGTAATACAAGTTTGGGTTTCAAAACCGATTAGTGAAAACAACATAGCTTTCAAATGATTACAACAATATAAGTTCCAAATACATTGCTAGCATAAGTGACATCCTCTGACAAAAGCATATAGATGAGAACACTATAAAGAGTCACCGAACCCACCGATAATTAACCACCATCTGCGACAGGCTGAGAACCTCACCAGCAACGTATATCCCAGTAAGCACGACTTTTCATGCGATGGAGAAAATGCAACTCTAAGACCACTGCCACATCTATCAATAACCCGGCAGTGGTACAAGTTTCAACTACAGGTTTCATTCCTTACCAGGCCTCGCACGATGGTGGAAGTCTCACACCGTCGCTTATGTCTGCTATGACAGTGAAAGTGGCGACAGTGGTATCTCAATCAGTAATAGTGTAGCTAAGATAAATCGGGCGGACGTACGACTTGCTAGTGCGGTGCCACTACTATTGGGAGGTTAGCGGATAGTGTAGGGAGGTACGGGTCCGAGGACCCACACCCTCCTAAGACAGCATAGTGACCACCGGGGCCCGGTACTACGTCTCACAGTCTTAGCGTGTCGGTGGTACTCTGACACGGCCCCAGTTCTAAGTGATAGGGTGGTACCGTATCTAGTTGGAAGGCAGCCTGGAATCAGCCTAGACGAGGCGCATCGTCGATGATGGTGATCTTGTGGATAGTGTAAACCTCTACAGAGTTCTGGTTGATCGATCGATACATATGCCGACTCGTCGGCTATGGACCTTTCCTGAGTACAGCTTCACTTGACTAGAGAGAGTCCTTCTACCTTCCCTAGGTTATCAGAGTGGTGTTCCAGCCGAGGCCGTTGAGACATGGGTGAGAGGGAGTTGTCCATGCCGATGAGAGGGTGAGATGAGATGTGGTGTGGTGATGAGATGTGTGTGGGGATGGGATAATGTGTGTGAATAAGATGGGTTAAAATTTGATAGACTTATACTATTAAAATATTGATTACTCGCATAGGAAACCACAGCCACAAAAATAGGTTCTTCTTCTCATCCCTAATTGCATCCAGTTCCACAAAGCGAATGCATCAAAGGGTGGGTGATGCGTGGCCAGTACCAAGTGTACTGATAGATTTTTGGCAGGCTTGGAGCCCGAGTACGACGAGGAGGACAACTAGGAGGAGTAGGGGTTCACCCTGCGCTCATGCTTGGTGCGAGGAGTCCTAGTTTCCGCTGCTGTCTTCAAGATGCCGTTCCAGTTGCTGCGTGTGAGTGTGTTCCGCCCTGCGTGGCGATGATAATAAGTGATGTAGACCTTCTACTTGTACTCTGATATTCGTGTATGACTCTGTTATTCGACTGAGAATTGGGTAATGGCATGAACTCATTCATCTATTACACTTTGAATCTGTGGCATTCCCTTCGCGGAATGCAGGATCGTTTCAAATAGCGTTAAGTAGAATCCTCAAATAACAGTGACCGACCAATAAATCAAAGGACTATGGCTACAGCTAGATCTATGCTAGCTCTATCTCTCTGCACACGTACAAAACAAAACCAATTGTTATCACAATAGGAATACGACTAAAGTAGCAGCAAGATTGCACGGACGGATAAAAGCTTTTCATGGTGGAACTAGCTTGACAACATTTTGCATAAAAGCTGAGATTATACATGTCTGGATAATTTAATTACTTTAGCAGCAAGTTATACCTTTTAAGATTAAGCATATCTAAGCTGGCACCTATACTAAAGCAATCACTTGATTTAAGCTAAAGCAAACAATAGTAACCATATCTGGTGTAGTATTCTCATATCAATCATAACCATCATATTCCATCATCAAGTTACTACGATGCTAAAGCTAGTCAAGTTTCTCACTATCTGGGAGAGATGACGATTCGAATCGATTACAACCAGCTCGGTAATTATTCCTAACACAAACCCAGGTCCACCAGCCACAGTAGACTGTATGTCACCTTTAGTACAACTCAGGTCCATTCACGGGTTCGACCAACGCCGCACCCTCAGGGATACTATCAGATGCCAGGTCGATCAGGACTCTAACCTGCCCTTGGCCTCACACCGGCTCCCCTCACATCCTTACTACATCCAGTGTGCACACTTTGACAGAATGATTCCTGGCCTGAGTTGAGATACTTAGCTTCGCGGTCAGAATGACTTATCCGGCCAGCTAAGTGAGAGGCAAGCATTCAATCTCGACGAAGTTCCAACAATGGTACGGTCCTTAATCGGTAAATACGGAATCACATGAGTCAACCTACATCACAGACTACGTCTGACCTCCAATTATATTATTACCATATGGTTATTTCTACGATAGCAAATATAGCCAACCGTGACCAAGTATCCACCTATATCTCGCAAGTGACAGGAAATCACCCGACTTCTACCAATCTAAGCATGGCTAAGCAGGTATTCGATCCTAGACCTACATAGGATTCAAGATATATTTCTAGACAAGGAAAGGCATATGCATCAAGTGTTTTTATCCAACTCCTATAACCCAATGCATCAAACATATATAACTCAATTTGATATTTATAAAAACATAGGAGGCTTAGAATACTTTGGGGCTTGGCTAGGATCTGACACAAAGTCAGTTCAGTTAGCTTGCACCGCCTTGGTGACATCTTTGGTCCTAGCACTTGCTTAGTCCTTCCATCTTCAGGATTGGTCCACCATACATCGTCTTCGGGTTTGGCTCCAACATCCCATCCTTCACGTGGGTCATCTAGCATACCTAGATGAGATGCAAGGTGCAAGTGTATGAATGCAAAGAATGGCAATAAGAGATGCATCATATAAAAGCATTCAAGACAAGCACAAGATTATGCAAGACATAGGCACCTAGAGTTATTTAACTAAACATCATCCAAGCACAATAGGTGGATATAGCCAGCATATCAAGCATGACATACCTGTTAACTTAAGTTTGGCTATTGCAAGCATTTATCAACCAAGAACTAACTAACAAGTTTAGCCAAACAAGAGTAGGCTAAAGCAATCAACTTAGCATATGCCCAGAATCTGGGCAGCAGCTTAGAAGACACTTGTTTCAACCATAACTGGAGTTATAGGCATCAAACAAAGGTGATTCTAGACTTTCTAGAAAGCTTAGGAAATTGTCTATAGCTTTGTTATTTACACCTAGAGCTGACTCTAAAGCTAACCAAGTCAAAACACACCAAGAAGCAGGTCTGCACAAACAAGGGATAGAAAACTGATATGAACTTCAGAGATGCATATCCAGAGTTCTATCCATCCAACAAATGTGGTTTTTAACTTTATGGAAATCTTAGTATCTATAACTTTATTATTATCATCTTAAGATGATTCTACAGCTAACAAGGTCAAACAACACAAAGAATGCAACTCTATCTAGATTTGGACAGAATCTGCCATTCTACTTTGAACAACAATAACTAGAGTTCTAGACCACCAAAAGCAGTGATCTTTAATAATTTGGAAAGCTTATGAAAAGAACTACAACTCTTCTAACATCACCAAAAGGTGATTCCAAGCTTAGCTAAGCCAAACAATACAATCATTCAGATCTGCATAGAGAGCATGCAAAATCTGACAATGAACTTGCTAGGAGCATAACTCCAAAACTATGAGACCTATGGTCATGAAATTCTAGGACAAGCAAGATATAGAAGTTAGCTACAACTTGGTATTCATCCCATCTATAGAAACATCATTATTATCACAAAAACGATTGCACAACAAAAAGTACACATGCAGCCTTTTTTAGAAAGTAGCACTTTGTTGTGTTCACTTGTTTGCTAACAAGGAACATATTCTAATGGCTTCAACTATCGCCAACATACTTAGCAACACTTTATTTAGTCACCAAGCACTCAAAGCATCATCACATTTGTTTACAAGCTTTATCTACTAGCAAATTTGCATCCTCCAAAGATATATAATTCACATATATAATAAACTTAAGTGATGTGGTAAACATCTTATTTGGAGCTGAGATTTTTATGAGTGGTAGATGTTATCAAAACATGGCTACTGCACAAATTTCACATGCTCAGGTTTTATAATTTAATTATTATGAAAAAGATAAATTGCTATTGTAAGAAATCATGTGAGAGTAAGATAAATCTAAAGATCATCATTTTCTATAAACATATAGCCATGTTAGGGTTTCTTAGGCCACAATATCATCACGCAAAGGCAAAGGAACCACATTTCACATTTTTGCATATATAAATTATTTATAAACCGTTTAAACCAATTATCAAGCAATAAAAAAATTAAATCAATAACTCAATCACATGGCATCCCATACACATGAGATTTTTACCACAACACACACATAACCTCACTAGTCTGTCATAAAAATTTCATAACAATTGAAGAACCACAACTCTAGATATGAATATAACAAGAAAAACAAGCTAAAATTGACTATTTAACAAGATTAAATCAAAACATTTTAAAAACAGTACACAACTAGCATGTTTAATATTTTTTTAGCTAGAGCATGTCATCACAAGATTAACACAACTAGAATCACAATTTTTGGACTTCTATAGCTCAAGCTATGCATCTGTCTAACTTAAAAGCATTTGTAAAAGCTTCTTTAAAGAATAATTTACATAGCACATAAACATGCATGAAGTAGCATATTTTATAGATCTATCATGTAGAGCATTTCATCACAAAGCTAACAAAAATTGTTTCACTATTTTTGGAGCTCCCTAGCATGAGATATCGATTTTCAAAGATTCAGTTGATTAATGCATAAAAGAAAAGGAAAAGGAAAAACGCATTTGCACCTAGGCCCCTGCAAGAAACTTTAATTTAATCAAGCAAACTAATCCTAATAATACTATTGAACTAAGTCTTAGGCTTTTCATTTAACCCCCTAGACTTGTTCCTATTCATGCGCGACATCCTTCCCTTCATTCGAAACAGAGGAGAGCACACTACTACAAACAACTGAACCGCGACCTTTTCAAAACCCCCTCGAAGGCTGGCACGATTTTGAACCACCTCGATTAATGCCTTGGATTAACCAAGGCAGTCAGTTTTTATTAACCGAGGCGGTTACAAACAACCGCCTCGCAAAATTGATTTACGGAGGCGGTTAAAAAATAACCACCTCCGAAAATCTATTAACCTTGGCGGGCCTTATAAGTGGCCCGCCACCAAAAATACCCTCATTTTCAGAGGTGGGCCACTTATAAGGCCCGCCTCGGTTAATATTGACCGAGCCCACTAGAAAGCCCACTCGGCCCGGTAAGTAGTCACACTATATATTCAGAAACCCTAGGTCTTCTCTCTCCCTCACTAGCCCACTCCCACTCCCAGCGCCTCCCTCACCTGCCCATTGTCTCACTTCCTCTCCCTCTGTCTCTCAGCCCACTGCCAGCGTCGAGCCCCTCCCTCTATCACTCCCTCTCCCTCTATCTCTCACACACTCTCTCTCAAGTGAGGCAGCTCCCCGGTGGGGTGGCACGCACGTGGGGCTATGGCGGTCACCGGTGCATGTGGTGGGAGTGGTGGGGCATGGTCGGGCGTGGGCCCGCAGGCAGCGCGGTGTTGAAGGGGATTCCGCGAGGTGGGCACCGTAGATCTGTCCTTACGCAATGCGACGGTGCTTCCTGCTCTCCAAGCGCGTGCCTCGGCCTCCTCCCCTCCCTCCCTCCTCCTTAGTGGCACAGATCTAGCAGGGAGGATGCCTCTGGTGGTGGATCCAGCTATGCCTCGGCCTCCTCGTCTCCCTCCTCCACGGCGGCACAGATCTGGCAGGGAGGACACCTCCAGCGACAGATCCGGTGGGATGGAGCTCACCGACAGCGGATCAGGCACGCGCCCCGGCCTCCTCCCCTCCCTCCTCCATGGAGGCGTAGATCTAGCGGCGGCGGCTCCTCCCGGTGGTTCATCCCCGTGGGCTGGGAACAGGCTCGTTGGTGGGCTCGGGAATGGGCTCACCAGTGGGCTCAGTTATTTTTTATTTTTTAATCAATTAACCGAGGTGGGCAAGAAACTACCTTGGTTAAGGCCACATTAACCATGACCTTCCCACCGAGGCGGATGGCTTGCCCGCCTCAGTTAACCCCTTTTGCCTACCTCGGTTAAACATAGTGTAGTAGTGGCAGAGGATCGACGGGGAGGAGCCGATCTCTGGCGAGGTGGTTGACGATGGCAGAGGAGGAGTGGCGGTGGAGCGCCAAGGGGCCCGCGCGCATACATGGAGGGGCTCAGTGTGGCCTAAGGCCTGTGGTGGCGCCCTGGCCACGTGCCCAGGCGGCAGCCTGACGATGACTCCGGTGGACAGGGGCACCGACGGAGCTTCAGCAGTGGTGAAGTGGCGGCGCAACATCCATGGGCCTACGTGCACCTGCACAAGGCTTCGACTCGGCCCAGGGCGGACCGTGGTGGTGTGGCCACGTGCGCACCCGAGGTCGTGGCGGTGTGGCCACAGCGGCAGCGGCCTTCGGCGGTGGAGACAACTTCGGAACCAGGCGTGTGGTGGAGGAAGGGTCCACAGGGACAGTGATGAGCTTGGCTCATCACGCAACTGGCTTAGAGGCGGTTAAGGGAGGTAGCAGGGTGCTCAGTGGCGGCCATGGTTCGTGCCCGTGCGGCTACGACTGGCAACTGGTTGTGGGAGCCGGCGGTCGGTGAGGGCACCTGCATGGTGGCTGAGGAGCACGGTGAGGAAGGTGTAGACGGACAAGAGGATGGGCAGTCAAAGATGGCAAGGAGCAGCGGTGGCAGGAGCTCTACTCAGTAGCCGGCCATGGTGGCAGCGCACTCTGCGAGCAGCAGTGAGGCGTGGGCGAGTGGGGAAGGCTGAGAGAGGGCACGGGCGCTCTACATCGAGACAACAGCATCGGCAAAAAAGGTGAGGCACGTGGCAGAGGAGGGGGTGCACTGCATTCATGCACATGGCCTCACGGTATTTCATCAAGCATGTGGTGCGCGTCGGAGGTGGGACACCATTTTGGACTGGCTCAGGTCTGAATTGGACTTTGGGCAAAAAACCAAAGTTGCTCATCTTGGAATGCTCTTCAAATTTCATTAGGGGCTCTTGGCCTTTAGATCACTGGACGAGGATATAATGAACTCTAAAGATGCCACTGTCAGTAAAATAACAAGGGTTAGGCCTTGATCCATCGGAGCTCCAATTACATGGTCAAACTTGGTCAAACTTAGTGCAACTTTTTCCTAGACCTTCACCAAGATGTAAACTTCAACTTTTATATTTGGCTCAACTTAAGTTGCTTAACAAAAATCCAAGAACGTGAGATGCCAATCAACATCGACATTGCAAATCTTAGAATTATTTTAAGTGCTGAAAACAGCAGTAGATTCAATCTTTGAGCCTCTGTTTTCCAAACTTCCAAGCTGATTTGGCTCTTGATCCAAAAACAAAGTTTGTAGCACACCAACTAAACTACAACTTTTATTTAAGGTCAAACCTTGTATCTTGAACAGAAATCATTCCTTTACTCTGGTCAAAGCAGTATCCTGATAAAGCTCAAACTAGGGTTTTAGGCCAATTGGTGTATTCTCTTGGCACTTGACCAACATGAACCTTTCATGACTTTTGTTGTAACATTCAATTAGAGTCATTTGGGCAAGGTTGCAAGGTTTATTTGGCATCCCATGCTTAAACTTCATGAAACTTTTCTAGTGATCAATATAGATGGAGATAGATGTGAGGCACATGCAAGGGGCACCTTCAACATTACTCATCCATACATTTGAAAAGGGTCACATGTAAGCAAAGGTGTATAGTACAAGTTTAAGTTGGGACTCATTCTTAGAGAGTTGATCTCAACACCTTTGTAATCTCTTACAAGTTTGAACTAGAGCTCTTGATTACCACCTAACATGTCATGTTTAAGCTCAAACCCACTGCTTAGCAAGTGGCTAATACCTGGGGTGTTACAAACACAAGCAAGAACAAGATAAAATACAACTCAAGTAAAGTGACAATTGCAGATGTATGATTAAGCTCTCGAATTCGGGGTTTCACAAACCAATAACGACGACTGTTCAAAGATAGATTGATCTAAAGCAAAACCCAAACCTTAATGAAGGTGGCAGCTGCTGATTATATAGCCTAAGGGGTATCCAAGGACCCCTATTCACGTCCCTAAGGAGTCCCGACACATTACAAGGCCCAAACAACGCAAAAGATGGAGACATAGCGTCCTGATTCTGGATGTCAACTTGTTTCAACGATTCCCATTGATTCTGAATGAATTTTGATGTGGGACCACTTCCATTGGTTGGATTACCAAATTATCTTTCCATCCTTATGTAAATAGTTGAAAAAAGAATCCGTTTGTGACTTGGGTGTCCATTTTACTACCGACGGCTCCTGGAGCCCGAGATGGACTTGAACTTGACACGTATTGGGCCTCCAACTTGGCTTGGACGCCCTTGCTTGCCTTCTAAGGAGGTGGCCAAGGAGGAGGATGTCCTTTGTCATATCTGAGGTATTATCCATCTCCTTGGGGCATGCTCCAACTTGGCCCAGGGTTCCAAGGGTGAATATCAAGCCCACAACGACAATACAGCTTTCGGTAGAAACAATGTCAACTTGTCATAATGGTTTGGAGGCATTGGTGACATGATCTTGAGGTAAAACCAGATCCATTAGATATCTTATGAAATAAGCTTTTCATCAAGACCTCATGGACCTCAAACTCATTCCAGATGGAGTTATGGCCTTCCCAATAAGGTACTGTCGTGTTGCCGGCAAACCGAATGTTCAACTTTGATGGACTTGCACTTTGAGATTGGTCTTGTTCATGGCATATCCATTCTCTATCATCATCCATGATGTTCTTATGCACATTTAAAATATAGATATTAGGTAGTAACAAATTCTTAGTTACGTCGTTGTGCAAACATAGGAACAAGCTCACCTTATCTTTCACTTTCATGGGCATATCTATAGGTGTCATGTCCTCCCCCTCGAGGCTGTTACTAACAAGGAACGGGTGTCAACACGCAACCTGTGGCTACCAATGATGATGTGTGTAGGAATACGTTAGCTAATGATACTGAGAATGACGATCGATGGCCTTTCTCAGCTGCTACGTGATGTAGAGCGCGGATTTCTTAGTGCTAGTCAATCAAAGAGAAGGGATCTTTCTAAGATAAGCACCTAGTTATAGTGCTAAATAAGTAAGTGAAGCTAGTAACATAATTTTCTAATCACATAGCACATTCTAATGTCATCGCCTTTCACACTTTATAATGTCACACAATGTCAAGGAAAATAGAGAGGGGGATAGGCTGAACCAATTCGAGGTTGATTATATGCAAATGGAAACCCTAGAACAGCCGATGGCCAACAACTAATGCGGGTTCCACATGATGTGTGTAATGCACTAGTACCTCGACGTGAGCACAAGCGAAGGAAATAAATTTGTGTTCATGCTTCACATTTCATGTATATTGGTTAATTCAACAAAACACACTAATGTTTTGTATAACACTTGTGCATTTCGATATCATCTTGCTTCATCCTCAATGCAAGAAACTTAAACACCGAACATTGTTAGACTGCGAGACTAGAGGATTACAGGATGAGCTAGCAGCCTTCATCCCAGAGGAGGTGTTGAGTAAAGTTGGATCTTTCTCCCTTGCATGGGCCAGGAATATAGGAAAGATTATGATAAATCCATGTTTGACATACTATTGTAATATATACATTTTCATTGTAACTTATACATTACCGTAACATATTTGTAATATAAATCTTGATGGATTTATGATATGTGAGTCTAGTAACAATAGGAAATAAAAAGTGTCACACAAAAATAATAAAATAAATTAATAAATAACAATATGGTAAAAAATTAGATCACTGCTAGGTCAACCAACAAACCGACAGTGATCATAGGTATATCACTGCCAGCCTAATTACTGAGGCGACAGTGTTGCTCAAATCAACACTGTTGGTTGAAGTATAGAACCGACAGTGATCATAGGTATATCACTGCCGGCTGGTGTAATGAGTTGACAGTGTTGCTCAAATCAAACACTGTCGGTTGGGGATATGAACCGGCAGTGAAGTTTGTTATCGCTGCTAGTTTTTTGAACCAACAATGATAGGAAAGACACATCATTGCTGCTTTCCTTTTCCTGGTTCAAATTCTGGCAGTGATAGGAGGGTTTGAACCTGCAGTGTTTTCCTGGTCCAGGGTAGTGGCTGCCGGCGAGCTTGGCCATCTCCAGTTTACAAGCAATTCAATAAAATCCATTTAGCATTTTTATATACAATAGAAAAAATTTCCCACAATTCAATATATAAAAATTAAATATATGCACAAATAATATTAAAGAGCAAAGTGTTTCTTCTATCCCACTTTTTACATCTAAAACTATCCTTATGCCCTCCGTGTCCTATATGTGACCTAGATTCATGACCCATGCTCATATAAGTTAGAACAACTAGCATCTACTATGATACAGAGTCTAATTCTAAGATGTATTAGGTTCCATGCAATGCATGGATACATTTGTTAGTAACATAATAAATCTGATTGGCTCTTTCAAATTAGCAAGAGAAAACCTTGCTTGCATAGTAAAAGAAACCGAACACCTTTCCTATTCCAGTTTCTTGTCCTACTTGTCAAGGCAAGTTTGAACAAGAGATCAAAAGGCTCCCTACATAGGGATGGCAACCAGGCGGATTCGGGATTGGATGGAGTTTCCGCAGATCTAAACCGAAACCCGAACTCAATACCCAAACACTATTTTGGGTGATAATCCAAACCCAAAACGAAATCCGATGGGTCCCAAAAACCCAAGACCTACCACTATATGGCAATAAAAAAACAATAAGGAATTTCTAGCAACAAATGCATGATATATATATTACATATTCACATGTATAAACCAAGAGGCAATAAACATCACACAATTTGATGACTCAACTTAGAACAAACTTAATAGCTTATATAAACAATTTATTAACAAAACTCAAGTTTTTTATTTAAAATGATCTATTCCGGACCTCCATTGGATATCCGCGGGTGGAAACCGAGACCCGAAACCGAATCTGATAAGTTTCGGGTCCCCAAACCCAAAAACCATGGGGAAAATATCAAACCCAAACCTGCCAGACCCAAAATCCGTAGAGCTCCACCCTGAAACCGCCCCCACTGCCATCCCTATCCCTACATGGCCTCATCTGCTACCTACAGTCCCGTTCTTGGGATCTTTGACCACTAACTACAGTTGATATTTTGGAGATTGTGGATACAAGTAAAGATTCCACCCCCAAGTTAGTAAAATTTATCGAGAAAATTTTAAAACCGGCGATCAAATTTTGATAAAACTTGTACCCTTGGCCCCCTAACAGTGGAAAATTCGCATTTCTGACTCCGACTTTGTTTATCACGTCTTCGTCGAGCATAGATAGTACATGACAATAATTTGGACCAGGAAGCGAATTGGATTGTTCAACATGACTTAAAACAATTAAAATGGGCTCTGAGTGCTACAGTGTCTATGAGAGCTGAGGTGAACGTTATTTGGCGCTCCCAAGAATAAAGGAATCCACAGTCACAACTCACTTCCTCCTAATTTTATGGGAAATTAAAATTGGGAAGGAAAAGAACCAACAGATCTTCCAACATCTCAGACTGTTTTAGTCTTGTACTGGTTTTTTTCCTACTTAGGGGCTGTTTTGCAAACTCTTCTATCTTCAAAGAAATTGATGACAGCTTCTTGTGTGGCCATGTGTTAAAAAAACACAGATGAGGAGTGGTATTAAGAGGGAGGAAGGAACGGACGATGCACTACTACAACAGCATACTACAGGTGCGGCTGGTGATGCTCTGTAAGGGCGGCTGGCCCAACCGCCCTTGTCTAAACGCTCTTACAGTCAAATCCACTATAAGGGCGGTTCAATGGGAGCCGCCCTTACAGTGGCCATTAGTAAGGGCGGCTGGTGTTCCAACCGCTCCTATTGTTTCCATTTGTAAGGGCGGTTCAATCTAGAACCGCTCCTACAGTTATTTTTCAGCAAAAATAAAATAAAAATTACAATAATCAAATTCACAGCATAGCACAGCACAACATATATATAATGAAATTCACAGCACAGGATATATATATAATCAAAGCTGACCATCCGCCGCTCTGTGGTGACAAAGGAGACAAATTAGTAATTGGTAGTAGTAGTAGAAACCCATGTGCCCTCAAATTAGCAGGTTCCTGCTTTATAGAGCCATCCGCCGCTCTGTGGTGATCATAGATCATAGACTTACATGACAATTAGTAATAGGTTAAGAGAAATCCCATTGGCACTACAAGCCCATAAACCTCTGGGGGAGGCTAGTATCCAATGGCACTTCATGTAGGTCACTCAGCTCTGTCATGCTAATCTTCTTCTGTGAGATCTTTGACCAGAAGTAGAACATGCGAGTGATAGCCATCTTCAAGAACTCTAGCTTGATAGCCCTGATTGCGATTGGTAGGAACACCGTCAGCATCATATGACAATCTTGAGCCTTGCAGTGTGGAAATGACAGGTCCTTCATCGACACTAGCTTCTTCGGGTTTGCCGAAAACCCAGTCGGGATTTTGATCCCCTTCACAGAAGTGCATAAACCTCTCCTCTCTTCTAGGTCTAGGTTGTAGCTAGCCGCGAGCAGAGTGTATTTTCCAGTTTTTGTCTCAAGTACCGGGTGAAGCTCTGGCATCACATGTAGCTGCTCCATGTCCCTCCGTGCTTTGAGACCATCCTTTGACTTTGCTGTGTCCATCAAGGTAGCGATGAGACTCTCAAAGACATTCTTCTGCACATGCATAGCATCAATGGCATGGGAGACCTCCAATTGTGGCCAATATGGAAGATACTGAAAGAAGATTGACTTTTTCTTAAAAGGTACGCCTTCGATAGGAGGTGTGCTTCTATCTCTGGTCATTCCATCCATTTTCTTCTTTCCATAGATGATGCGTATGTTTTCACCATCTGGTACACATATTGTCCATCATGACGTCTCTCCGGAGGTCGGTCTTCATCCTCTAGGATGTCGCCAAAGTACTTTAAGTATAGTTTGCTGCGGTACTTGTGACCTTCCTTTAAAAAGCCACAATTCCTAATGTAAACAACCTTTTTGGATCCATCTAGGAACACCCATTTAGTATCATCTAGACAGACTAAGCATCCCGTCTTTCCTTTGAACTGTCCAGACAAGGCAAACAGCGCGGGGTGATCGTTGATAGTCACAAATATTATTGCTCTTAATGTGAAGGCCTCCTTTCAGAACGCATCGTACATCGGCTCCCCAGACCTCCACAGTCTCTCGAATTCTTCCATCACAGGCTCGAGGAACACGTCCATATCAAAGCCTAGTTGTTGAGGGCCAGAAACAAGAACAGTGAGGAAAAGGTACTTTCTCTTCTAACACAACCATGTTGGGATGTTGTACATGGTCAAGATCATTGGCCAAGTGCTGTGGTCGCTCATCCTCTCATTGAAGGGATTCATTCCATCAGTGCTCAAGGCGAATCGTACATTACTTGGGTACGAGCTGATCAACGGGTTGTTCGTATCAAAGTCCTTCCACTGACTACCATCGGTCGGGTGTGCAATCACATTATCATCGACCTTGCGCTCATCGTCCCACCATGTCATGAGCGCAGCTTCCTTAGGGTTCAGGAAGATACGCCTCAAGCAGTCGGTCACTGGCAGGTACCACATTACCAAGGCAGGAATTTTTCTCTTCTTTGCATCGTTGCCTAATGGGGTGTCCTCTGGAGGTTGAGATTCTTGTACCGCCTTTTTGGAACCCTTCTTATTCCTCTTGTTCCCGGTGGAGGCTTCTCCGCCACTGTAAAGGTCATTGTCCTTGTACCGACTTGCCCCACAACGAGGACATTTGTCCAGACCTTCGAACGTTTTACCATGAAAAAGGATACAATGGTTGGGGCATGCATGGATCTTTTCAACACCCATTGTCAATGGACTTATAACCTTCTTCGCATGGTATGTGTTGGAGGGAACTAAGTTTGGCAGTGGCAGCACAGATGACAGAAGATGCAAATGGTCATCGAAACTGCAGTCCGACCAGCCGTACTTAGCCTTCAGGATGAGTAGCTCAAGCACAAAACGGAGTAGTGTCTAGTGTGTTGGACAGCCCTTCTCAACACCATACACAGTCTACTTCGATGCTGTTTTCACCCTCTCTAGATTTTCTAGACCCTTCTTCTATTGTAGTATTTCTGGTCCAATGGCCCGAAGCATTTCCTCTAAGTTGTCAAAGTTTTCTGCATCCCCCTCACGTGCTCCACCATCATTATTGTCGACACCACCAACATCACCATCATTATTGACGACACCACCGCCATCATAACCACGTGCTTGTTCATTGGTTGACTCATGTTGCATTTGTGCTTCAAACGTGTCTGAGAATTGGGACAAGTATTGGGCTTCGGCATCGTCTTCTTGATCATCATCGTTGTCGTCAACAACCATGACTTCACCATGACGAATCCATACTGTGTAGTCCGGAACAAATCCTCGCCTAATCAGATGTGATCTGATGATTTCCTCATCATACGTTGTCATGTGGTTCTTGCGATCTTTGCAGGGACAAATAACTGAACAATTAGTCCCTGACAACGTCTTTGCATGATTCACTACAGCTATATTAAATTTGTCCACCTCATCAACATAGGCTTGCGAGTACCTTGGCAAACCATACATCCAAGTAGCCCTGTCCTCCATCTTAAAAAAACAAATAAATAAAGTAATTACTTGAGAATAATTATAAAAAATTGAATTAGCCGCATACAAAAATATTTACAAAAATAAAATATATATTAGCAACATAGATGAAATAATTATTAGTAACACAATTATTAGCTACCATTATTAGCAACAATTATTATTAGCAACAATTATTAGCAATAATTGTGTTAGGAACAATTATTATTAGCAACAATTATTAGCAATAATTGTGTTAGGAACAATTATTAGCCACAATTATTAACCACAATTATTAGTAACAATTTTTAGCTACCATTATTATCAACGGTTATTATTAGCAACAATTATTAGTTTACCAACAACTTTTCATGCCAACCCGTTCCAATTTCATGAAACAAAAACTACAAAATAAAAAAATAAAAGGAAACCCTAGATCTAGAATAAGCTTTTCTCTCCATACATGAAACTATAATTAATCACCATTAAAATCAAGCTAGATCGACTAGTTGAGGGTGCAAGGTCATGTCTCTACCTAATCTACACTAATAGCATCAAAGCTAAACTCCAATTTGGTCCACACAAAGCTCAAGCTCCAAGGAAGAGAAAGAAAACAAAACTCTAAATTGCTCACTAACCGGCCAATAAAACTTGAATTCAAGGGGTTGGAATAGCATTTTCTTACCTTAAACAAGGTCCCCACCAAAGGATTTGAGTTCAAAACCTTCCCCTTAGTAGAGCAATTTTTGGAGGTGCCCAAGGCCTCCCAAGCCTTTTTTTTCGAGTGGGAGAGAGTGGCTCGGGGAGGAAGAAGAGATGGCAGCCACTTATACCTACAGACCACTGTAAGGGCGGTTCAATCACTAGCCGCCCCTACAGTGGTCCACTGTAAGGGCGGCTGTAGGGGTGGCTGGCGAGCTAGCTCCCGCCCCAGCCACTATAAGGGCGGCTCCAAAGCCAGCCACCCCTACAGTGGAGGGGGGGGGGCGTTCTCTTAGTAAATTTTTCACGTAGTGATGATAAATAGAGAAGGAATTGCAAATAGATCGAAGACGGCTAATTGAGCAAATCGGGTCGCTATTGGAAGGTTACAATAGTTTATAATATAGATGTAGAGAAATAAGTTTTGGAACACAGAGGAGCAGTAAACCTAGGCTTACCCTGTAGCAAACACGTACAAACCCATCCTATGAAGCCAACTGAGATTGAATTCTCCGGCTTCCAGTACACTATTGCTTTGACGAGGTTCAATGAAGATATTGCCGGCACTGTGTGAAGACTTGTTGTTACATAAGAGATTGCTGCTGCTTTGACGATTGCTTAGACAAGTAGAATTGTTACTAAAGAGATTAACCATCCAATTTTGATGGTGTTTGGAGCAAAGCAGTAAAAAGGGGAAAAGAAATTCATACAGAACTTTATATGATGCGCGACTGACATATGCATGCCTATCGATTCGATTACATACTTATTCTCTACAATAACCTAATAAGACTATAACCTAGCAACGAGAAGCAAATTAAAATGGATCCACTAGCTAGCTAGCTAGTGTATGTATCTGGTGTATCTTCTGAGGAAGTCGTCAATCATGATCTTGTACGCCCTCTCGGTGGGGTGGTAGCTGTCCCAGAACACGTACTTGGAGGGGTCCGGGCAGGTACGGCTGCCGACGTTGCACAGTGGGCCCACCGCCAGGCCGACGTAGCCGCAGCAGGCGTCCTTGCCGTCCTTGAACCCGAGAGCCTGGTAGCGCTGGACCACGTCGGCGACAATGGAGTAGAGGTCGACGTAGAAGATGTTGACGCCGCGATACTTTCCGGACAGCTTGGCCACCTCCAGGCTCAGCTTCCGGTTGAACAAGAGCGCCAGCTGGTTGCGGTCCGTGGCGCACTGCGTCCGGACCCCGCCGGCCATGCGCCGCTGCGAGGGCACGCAACCCACCGGCGGCGCCCCGGTCAGCGCGATCTGCCGCGCGCCCTGGCCGATCAGCGCCTGCATGCCATGAATGCATGTGTGTGTGTGATGATACTATATATACTTTAATTGCATGCATAAATTACTAGCAGGGGTCAGGGATCTGACCTCGACCAAGCCGATGGCCCTCCGGGCCATCATTTCGGCGTACTCCGGCGAGGTCATACTGTCGGCGAAGGTGAAGTGCTCCACGATGTCGTTGCTGCCGGAGCAGACCACGTAGAGGGCCTTCTCGGGGATGGTCCCCACCTTCGCCTTGTACTCGGCGAACAGCTGCAGCTGACGCTCGATCGTCATGGTGGACTGAAATGCATGCAAACAATATATATAGGACCACCACTTAATATAGTATATTGCAAACAAACAAACACGGATATCTATCCGTCGATCTCGATAGAGGTCTGCTAGCTAGCTCACCGACGTCCGGCACGTGGCGTTGTTGTAGCCGCTCCCCGCCGACGCGAAGCTGACGCCGGTCTTGAGGTCCTCCAGGGTGAGGTTCTTGTTCAGGTATGGGGGGAGCGTCTCCTTCAACCCAAACGCAGATGCTGAAGATAGAAATAAGGTATTATTATATACCCGTTAATTATATAAGTATATATACAGAGCCATGCATAAATGTCAGGAGTTATGCGTCATCCGAACTTAACGATTTTGAGGTAAAAAAACAAAAAAATAAACACATCCGCACCGTACCTAGAAAGTCCACGGTGATCTTGCCGTCCGAGAACCTGCCGGTGGCCTTGTGGCCTGGGTACTCCCTGCCGTACGGCGGGAAGTTGGCCTTCACAACAGTTGTCAGGTAGTTATTGTTGCCGGTGTCCACGATTGAATCTCCAAACGCAATCAGAGCTGGCACTTTGGGCCCACCCATAGGTGGTGGAGGAGGAGGAGCAGCCGCATATTGAGGAGGAGGTAGAAGAGGAGTTGGAAGGGGTGTCCCCAAACGTGGTGGAGGAAGTGGAGGGGTAGGAAAAAGAGGAGACGGAAGTGGTGCCCCTAACCGTGGTGGAGGACTAGAAGGTGGAGTGCGCTTTCGAGGGGGTGGAACAATAGGAGTGCGAGGGGGCTGAGGAAGAGGAGATGGAAGGGGTACCCCCAACCGTGGTGGAGGAATTGGAGTAGAAGGCGGAGTGCCCTTCCGAGGAGGAGGAATAACGGGAGATGGAATGGGTGCCTTAACACGTGGTGCAGGAGGTGGAGTGCGCTTCCTACAGGAAGGAGGTACAGGTGCCTTAAAATGTGGTGCGGGAGGTGGAGTGGCCTTCCGACGGGGAGGAAGTACAGGTGCCTTAAAACATGGTGCAGGAGGTGGAGTGCCCTTCCGGCGGGGAGGAAGCACAGGAGCATGAGCTGAAGGAAGAGGGGATGGGAGGGGTGCCCCTAATCGTGGTGTAGGAAGTGGGGGACTAGAAGGTGGAGCACCATTCCGAGGAGAAGGAAAAGCAGGACCGCGAGGGGAAGGAAGAGGAGGAGTTGGAAGGGGTACCCCCAACCGTGGTGCAGGAATTGGAGGTGAAGGTGGAGTGCGCTTCCGAGGGGGAGGAGTAACAGGAGACGGAACAGGTCCCCTAACCCGTGGTGCCGGAGGTGGAGCACGCTTCCGATGACGAGGAGGTACAGGAGCACGAGCTGGAGGAAGAGGAGGGGATGGGAGGGGTGCTCCTAATCGTGGTGTAGGAAGTGGAGGAGTGAAAGGTGGAGTGTCCTTCCGACGGGGAGGAAGTACAGGAGCACCAGCTGGAGGACAAGGACGGGATGGGAGGGGTGCCCCTAACCGTGGTGTTGGAAGTGGAGGAGTAGAAGGAAAAACACCCTTCCGAGGGGGAGGAACAATAGGACCGCGGGAGGGAGGGCCCAACAGAGGAATAGGAGGAACAGGGGTAGGAAGGGGCGCTCCCAATTGTGGGGGACGAATAGGAGGTGTAGGAGATGGAGCACCTACCTTAGGAGGAGGACGAATAGGAGTATGGGAGGGTGCTCCTAGCCGTGGAGGAACACGAGCTGGAGAAGGTGCCCCCAACCATGGACGAGGAAGAGGAGTGCGAGCCGAGGCACCAAGACCTGGAGGACGAGGAGTCGGAGAGGGTGCACGTAGCCGTGGAAGAGGTAGAGGAGTGGGAGGTGGAGCTATGACAACACCGGCTGTGATAATGTCGCGAGCAAGGACGAGCAATACAGTGATCAAGAGGTGGCCTAGTAATGAAAGGGTAGTGCACGCCATGCTTTTGGAATGAGAAGCTAGGCGTGTGTGGTGTGTAATGTTGGGCAGGCCCTACTATAAATATATAGTGTTGGTCACCTCATTTCCACCTAGTGACTTCGTCGTCTAAATGACAGTCAGATTCGTGCATGCAAGGCCAAACAAGAGACTCGGATTCATGTCCATGGAAATCTCACAATTGGACAGTGATGCGAAACATCCGGTCCTCACCATAGGTTGAGGCCAATGCTAGGTGCCGATATATACTCCAATTGTCTTAAAATAATTGTGCTAGTTTGAACGGCGTAATCTAAAAAAAGAACTTTTAGATTCTAGTATCTTAAAATATAATATTTTTTCTATATGACCAGATTACATCGTGTGGACAATAGGATGTTTCCAACAAACTTGAGATAGTATTTTTTTAACTAAACTAGTGGGCATGTACATGCGACATCTATATATAGTTATAGCTTCACATCTAAACACACGATGGAAACTTACTCTCTGTGACACCATGTGAAGAAGGATGATTACATATTTTATTTTATATACTGAAAAGATCAAATCATATAAAAAAAGTGCATGGCTGTATCAGTCTAGTGCGTGAACATAGTCTACATTTATTGTTAGCAATATGCATAAAAAGTGCTTGACGAAACATGCATTTGTGGTACCCATGTTTCTATAGGAATGAAAAATTATGTTAAAACTTTGAAGAAAGACTCATTGAATGAAAAAGTCATGAACACATCTATCCAAACTTTAGAAGCAACAATATAATCCTAAGTCAACGATGGATTTTTTTAAAAATTGAACATTTTTAAGATAATGGAGGAATATCCAGCTTCATCCCCATTGGAACCAGAACAAAGTTATTACATGACACAATCACTTATAAAATTTAACAGTCCCAGAGGCAAAAAAACTTAGTTTGTAATCATAAAGACATAAGGTCACACGTTGGACGCAGAGAAGCGTTCATCTGTTTGGGTGAAAGCCATCAATCAGGTTTTTCTGGAGCATCTTTGACGCGACACGACTGCTCAATACACAACTTTCTCTATTTCCCCAGCGATCCACCACTATGGCCAAGGCTCCATTGGTGATCAGCACTGTGACCTATTTCAAGCGGGATGACTACATCAACAAACACCATGTCGACTAGCAGAAACAGTTCTAGTGCCGCTAGATATGCTACTGTAGCCACCCGTCTTTAATTTTCTGTGATTAAAATCATGATCAATATCATGTTCATTAACTTGTTTGCAATTAGATCACACATGCACATTTTTGTCACAAATATGTCGTTAATCATTTTCTAGATTAAAGAATACCTAAATTTGCCTAAATTTCTAACAAAAAAATACCCACCTCTGTTAATAGCCTTGAGGTCCAGCATCCATCTAGTAGCCCACTATGGGCATGTTTGGTTAACCTCCAACCAGGCTCTAGAAAGCCACTTTCAGGCTGTTTGGTTGGATGTTTGGAGCCCAAGCCAGTCTCCAGGAAGCCACCGACTACCCCTAGCTTGGCTCCAGGAAAACACAGGGGCCGGCAATTCTTTGGGAGCCAGGCTTGGCTAAGTAGGCAACCAAAGCTTGCTCACCCCCGGAACCTCGCCCTCTGCTCCTCCGTGGCCGCGCTACCTCCGGCAGCCCTCCCCGCTCGCTCCACCATGCGCTCCACCCATGACTACTGTGGCATCGCGGGCTTGCCACCGGCCTCGGCACCGAGCAGTAGGGTCGAAGACATGCTGCTGTCGTCCGATGGACCAGAGGCGCTAGCCGGAGTGCCGGAGCTCGCCCTTTGCTCCCCAGCGGTGGCCCTCCCCGCACCGTCCCCGACGACCCTCCCTGATCACCTCTACTTCTCTGTGCTCCCTTCTTCGCATCACCCGATGGACCTCGTGCTCACGTCCGCGTTAGCTCCCCTCTTCCAGCTCGTGCTCATGTTTGCTCCCTCTTTTCGAAGGGCGAATTCGCACCGTCACTCGCAGTAGGAGTTGTTGGCGGTCACTATCGATCTAATCCGACCGCCAATTAAAGTACAAAAAGGGAGAAATAAACAAACTTATGACACATGCATATACTATTGACCTAGTTCCACTTGTATTGGAGAAAACATCTTTTGTAGGACACACATTTGAATACAAGTGGAAAACCAAGCAAAAGGCGCAATCAGGCAAAGCGTAAAGCAGATTTGCGCAACTAAATATCAAAGAAGGAGAAAGCCCACCTACACGCCAAACTTGGGCTGAGCACCGACATGGAAGGGGCCCAGGCCCACCCAGGAACTGACCACATGAAGGCGGTCATGAGGTGGGCCCACTAGGGTGTGGCCGCACCCCAGGGGTTGCCATCTAGGCCTGGCTTCCACCGATTGATGCATGGCGGCATGCAATGGCCGTTTTGGCTAGTTTCCTAATTTATCTACACCAAACCGACCATCAGCCACTATAAGAAGAGGGGTGGAGCTCTCTTTCAAACACACACCTCATTTGGAGCTACACAACTCACTACCACTTCTTGTATTTTTACTTTAGTAGTCTTTTGTGAGCTAGCAAAGCTATCAAGGAGGGCTTGGCTCCTTGGAAGAAGAGAGGAATCTTGGTATGAATACTATAAAGAGTTCTTCCTTAGTCATGCCCTCATATCTTCAATATAGTAGTGCATATGAACTAGAGTATAGTTGTCTCGTTATAATCATGATATATGAACTAGCATATAGTTTGTGTGTTATGATCTTAACATGTTCAACTTTATAACCGTTCATATGAATTGTAGAAGTAGAGCTAGGTTGAGGTGGCGGTTCATCGTTCCTTCGGGTTTGCCCATGTCCTATGCTTTTCGATCCATAGGGTCAGAGTCCTGGGGGGATATAGGTAGTTTCTTTGTACACGGGCGTAGTGCTCGGGTGCACGGGAACCTTTAGATATAACGATGCCTCCCGATTGAGGGGTAGGCGGCAGGTGGTGACAGCTCTGTCCGTCCCTTGTAATCCCCAAGGTTTGTGTACTGTGTAGGAGTTTTAAAGTATGTCATGCTTGCTGGTAGACCAGTGCTCAGAGATCTCTCCGTCCATCTTACACTTAATTCTAACTCTAATCATATAACTTGTATGATCATTAACTGTTCTTTGCATGGCTATATTTGACCATGCCGGCTCCACTTAGGAATATTTTTTTATTCTTTGTTTTCCTTTTACCTTGAGGTTGGCTCAGATGTGTGTCCACTATCCTTGAAATACCGTTTTTACCCCTGTCATGAACTATTGGTTTACTAATGCAAGTATGTAATCTTGTTCATAATCATGCTAGACTCTTTACACCTTGCTCTCCTTTGGGAAAATATAAATAACAATACCCTCAATAGTTTCGGATGAAATGCTACAACGATAGATCCATGCGCTTGTGGATATTTTCTGTAATCGTTAAGAACTATTGTAGTTGGTGTTTCTTGGCGGCGCGCTAAGGTTTACTCAATCTTGGTGATGGTGTTAAGAAATACCAACATGCATTTCTGGCGTCGTTGCTGAGGATGGACTTAAAACCTCCACACTTGGTGATTGCGCTAAGAAATGCCAACAAGCATTTCTAGTGCCGTTGCGGAGGGGCATAGGTTAAAAGAATCTAGTAGGACATGATCATGATCACATGAATATAATGGTAGCCATAGTTTATGCAGGCTAATTTTGCTTGTTTTTTTGCTGTTGTGGATGAAAACAGGATAGTGTATGAGTGGTTTCGACCTGCCAGATAACTAAAACCCAGAGGCACTCCTAAGGAAGAGCCGGCCTTATGCTGCTTCTTCTTCTTTTGCCACTCCATTAGCAAGTGAACCAGTCACCCCTGCGCCATCTGCTACTACCGCTATGGCCAAGACACTCCGCGACTACTCCACTCCCGCTGTTGCCAATGTGCTCATTATGTTGGCCTGCTATCAACATGGGAGCTAGAAACTTCAAGCTGCGCACTGGCCTGATCACGATGGTGCAAGCAAACCAATTCTGTGGTTTGCCTAGCGAGGATGTAAGTGCACTGAAATGACCTCAATTTTCCTCAAAGGGAAAATCCACAGATACGATTTATAATGTAGTAGATCACGAGAGCAATCCATCACATTATCAATTATCAGCTGATATTATAGTCATACATCGTAGAATTACAAGTTACAAGGCTTTACAACACTGGTTATCACACCTATTACATAGATTAATCTAGCGGAAACGCACACACATCTTCATCAGAGTCGTTGCATCAGCAGGTGAAGGCACCTCCTTCACGGCAGTCATCAGAGTTGGCGTAGAATGTCAGCGGGCGTAGACTCCATCTTCTCAACCACACTTGAGCGTAGGCACGAGACCATCTACTCCTAATCCCAGTCCTCGTGGTCATCGTAGATTTCATCCAAACCTGTCCAAAATCTATCAGTACGATTTGTACTGGCCACTATCTCCCACCCTATGCTTTTGCGTATGCTTTGTGGTAAGTGGAATGCAAAGGTAGAAGAAAAGGCCTATATATGGTTGTAGGTTTCCTATGCAAGTTCATCAATATTTTATAATAATAGTTCATCAGGTTTTAAACCATCACAACCACACATTCTCCCATCCCATCACACACATCTCACCACACTCTCACACTCTCTAGGCGGCAAGGACGACTCCCGCTCGTACCTTGCCTCAACGGCCAAAGCTGGATCCAACACCAAAACTAGGGGAAAGGTAGAAAGGACTCCTCTCTCTAATCAAGTGAAGTGTAGGTCATAGGAATTTCCATATCCACGGACGCGGCTATACGTATAGATTGATCAACTCTGCAGAGTGTGTACACCTAGAAATCCACAAGATCGCCATCCTCGACGGTGCCCCGCCTAGGCTGATGCCGACTGCCTCCCAACCGGTATGGTACCACCCTACCACTCAGCCCTGGGCCACCCCGGAGTCCACCGAAACGCTGAGACTGTGAGACGTAGTACCGGGCCCCCAAGGTCACTACGCTGTCTTAGGAGGGTGTGGGCCCCCATACCCGTACCTCCCTACACTATCACCTTCCAACCTAGTAGTAGTGGCACCGCCCTAGTCAGTCGGGTAATCATCTCCCGCCCATCGGGAGCGAGTGGTGTGCACGAAGGGTCCCATGGTTCCGGTTCTCAAGACATACCAGTCCTTAGGGGGACCGGATAGGATATCTTCTCAAGGGGATAACCAACACCCCGTGCCTCGAGGGCTCCTCCACCGGGGATAACCAACACCCCGTTTGCTCACACATGCACCCGCCACAGGTACCTCTCACGAGGGATGCCTAGGTCGCACCCCTCTAGCAAGACTTGCCCCAAAGACTCGTTGTAGGATCCTGTCCGATCGACTCAACCCTCACCACACACCCAAGATGCACGCCAAGACCTCCCCAAGTTCATTATCCAGTTTTACCAAGTTATCAGCACCACGTGCCTTATCCGCTCACGTTATCCCTTCACCAAGCATCACATCACAGGTATAATGCATAGTGAAAGTAAAGAAGTAAGTAGAATGCGAGCGTCTAGCCTAACAACGGGTGTGCAGGGGAATAGGTTGCGACAAGGTAAAGGCTTTCAAGTAATCTACCATGCAACCTATCACAGTTCAATTGCAAGAAAGTAAAGCACTAGCATCTACATGTAGCATGTCTAATAGGTTCTAGGAGGTTGGGTGGGACGTGGAACACATATTAAATGTCGTATTCGAGATCCTCGGTGCACTTGTAGTCGTACTCCTCCATGGTCCTTCCTCCGTCCGCATGTCCTTCCTCCAACGGTCCCGATCCGATCATCGCTATCCTGGACGCAACTACCTCGATACTACGACAAGCAAAAAAGCAATCAGACCACTAGACCTAGAAAGACTGCGAAAAGAGAGACAACAAGCCATAGAAAGAATAACTACACCGAAGGAATGCAAAAGGAAGGACGACTTAGCCCTCTCGGCGGATGTCTGATCCCTGGGCCAAAGAACAAGAGTGGTGATTTGCTAAGTACAAGCTTAAGCCTTAGCCTAGCCAGTACTTCCTGGGTCGATCGTGTCGACCTGTATGGCTTAAATAGAAATGGCATAGGCCTTAGCTCATCCTAAGCAAACACCACGGCTTGTGGCTTTCAATCCAATCGTCATAGAGACTGACAAGAACCAAAAGGACTACAAGCAAGAGAAGTTTTGTTCTCTCTCAATCTGTACGCCACTATATTTGACGAGAACCAAGAGAGGGTAGAACGGGGAGTGAAGAGAAGAGAGAAGAGAAGCGGTCTACTCCTCCCAATACACACATCATGGCAAAAGACGAGACATCGGAAAGAAGAGACACGCAAAAGAACACGAGTACCCAAATGACTTGTAGGGTACCACGACCTAGGTGCACTAAATGCACTAGGACATCCCTAAAGTTCTCAGCGATGCGGTTGTCACCGCAAGAACCAAAGAGACGCTACGGTCTACAAGGTACAAGCATACAAGGGCTTAGGCACGACAAAACCAAAAGACGGGAAGAGACACAGAATTCACCTTCCTTTGATCCACTCGCCATAGCAATGATGGGAATCAAAGAATGGAATCAAGAAAGCGACAAACGCCGAACAAGCGAAGAGCTCAACCCACATTTCACTAGATCGATGGGGTTGAGAACAAAAGAGGAGAGAAGAAACAATGGAATATGCACCCTTTCATCCAACTCGTCATGGGACGGGCGAAGGTTGGAAAAAGAGAGGCACGATTCCCCAATCCAAACCCACTAGTAGGGCACCATGACCGTGCAACTAAATAGCACAAGGCTATTCTTACGGCTCATAGCAATGCGGTTGTCACTGCTAGATCCGAAGAAATGCCAGGGTAGAAGTGGTGCAAACATACGAGGTGATTAGGACAAGAACGAGAGAAAGAGAGGTAGAGCCCGATGGTCATGGCAAGGTGAACTCGCGGCCACAAGCTGTACCTACACGAGTTGGCATCCGTCGACATACAAAGGTTGTCCCCTAATTCCTATCCCAATAGAGTTGGTCATGGAGGGCTCGAAACATGCGGGTAAGAACCGCGTCGATATTGACATCGAGTCTACGGTGACCGCATCCTAGGGATGTAGATAGGAGCTCAAGTTTGTAATCCAACGAAGACAACTAAAGCAAGAGACAAAACACATGCTTGGTGTTACGGCCATGGCAAGGCGAACTCGCGATCGCAATGGACAAGCACTGGCTCTCTCGACTGACTCAAAGGCATGGTCCACAGACAAAAAGGCACACACAACAACACACAAGAATTATGACACACGAACGACTCGGCACGGAGTAGCACATATCCATAGCGACACAAGAGATAGATCATGGTAAGTAGACTGGCGGCGAAGGCACGGCACAGGCACAGGATAGATAGCTCATGAACAAGAGTAGATAGTAAATATAGATATGTCATGTGTCAAGTATGAAAGATGATTTACATATGTATAAACAAATAGAAGAACAGAAAAGTGAGGCTTTGCCGACGTCGAGGACGGCATCGGCTAAGTTAAAAGAGTTGACCTTGCTATGAGGTTGTAGTGGAGCGCTTCAGCTGGCTATGGCTTGCTGCTGTCCGACACATGGCAGCAGGCTTCCGGTAGGCAGCGGAGCTCCAGTGGGGCGATACGTGGCAGCCATGCCAAGGAGAAAACGAGGCATACCCCTCCCTGCAAGCAAACATCCAAGGCACGAAGGCCGAACACAATGGGGACGAGGCGGTGCGGCTATCTGGGATGATCGGTGAGGTCCGGCAAATGGCTTGGCGAGGCCTCTATTTTCCTTCGACGGTAGTGGAGGAACGCGGCACAAAGGCCGGTTTTAGCATGAGCAGTGACAAAATCGATGAACGAAAAGAAGGGCAGAGCTTTTGGGCACATGCTCACCGACGGTAGAGAAGGATAGGTTGCCGGAGAAGGTAAGGTGCTGCTGCTGCTTTGCTGTGCGTGTCCAACGGCTTCGGCCCTGGGTTTGGCAGTAGGGGCACGTCGAAACGAGGATACCGAGGCGCTGCGGGGCCGTGCTGCTCTTGGTCAGGTGGAAGATGGCGAGGACGGTTGGTGGCGTTGCGGTTCCGCTGCGACGTCGCGTCACAGCCATGGCGACGAAGGTGGCACGGACGCGGCCATGTCGAGGAGGCAGAGGCGCAGCTCGTCGACAAGCTTGGACGAAGGCACGGTGAGGCGAGGATGTGGTTGGCCGTGGTGCGGACGCGGCGAGGGCGTGGTAGTGCACGGCTCGTCGTGGCGTGAAATCGTGGCCGTGGTCGACGGAGTGGACGCCGCGGGGTCCTCGGGTTCGGCCGGAGCAGAGGAGGCTCAGCCAGAGAGGAAGGTGCGGCCTTGGCTTCCTTGCAGTGTGGTGAGGCCGTGGCGGTCGCTCATGACGCCAAGGGCAGTGCGAACATGGAGACGAGGCGGTGCTCGGCTTCATGGACCCGACGCCGAAGTTGAGCGAGGGCACCGGGCGGCGATGCGACACGCTAGAGGGCACGGTGCGTGCGGTCGGTGTTGTGGCATGGACCACGATGGAGGTGCGGACTGGCTCCGGCGCGACTGACTGTGCCACCCGCGCGGTGCGGAGGAGCATCAAGGGAAGGGAGCCATGGCGGCGGTGAATGGGGAAAACAGAGGAGGGCTCGGCGGCTATGGCTTTTATAGGGCATGGCCGGCTAGGGTTTGTGCGATGGATGGGGATCCTCGGAGTCCGTACCAAGCTGGGGCACGCGGCAGGCATCCTCGGGCGGAGCTAGGCACAGATGCCCAAAAAGCAGCGTGGGGGCGCGACTTCGCTTCGAGCAAGCGGCGGCGGCACCTGGGGAGCAGCTGGTCCCTAGGGTTTGGACAGGGCTCCATCGGCTGGGCCTGGTGGGCTAGTGGAGCACTGGGCCGTGGCCACTTGCGTGGGCCTGCGGGGGCCAAGGCTGGGCTGGCGGGGCCGGGCGGTAGCTGGGCTGCGGCACTGCACGCGTAGTTGGGTCAGCGGGGGAGGAAAATTGGGCCTGTAGCTTGGAGCGTGAGCGGGGGCCTGCTGGGGCCGCTCGGTGGCTTGGCCAAGAGGGCGGGCTGGGCCAGGTGAGGCAGTGCGGGGTAGGCCAGCCTGCTGTGGCCATTTGGGCCAGTGAAAAGAGAAAGGGAAGGGAAGAAAGGATGGGCCAGGTGGGCTGTTTGGAAGGGGAAAAACGAAAAATGAGATTTTTCCCTTTTTCGAGTTTATGAATTTATGAGTTGAAAGAGATTTAAGAGGGGGATTCGGTGGAAAATCGAAAAAGGCATTCAGGGGATATTTGGAAAGATCTCAAAAGGGGAATTTGAGAAGGGACTTACTAATGAGATTGGAGGTGAATTCGAAAAGAATTCGTGGGGAGGTTTGCTACGGATATGTGTACTCCAAGATAAACTAGACTCAAACATCGATCAAACTCGAGAATACCGACACACTCCTACAATCAACTCTATATGTATGCAATGATTGTTAGTGAGTTAGACTCGGGTCGACCTAGACACTTCATGCTTCACACAATTACAGGAAATTTTTTAAAAAGTTCATATTTTTGGTTGCTAAAAAAACC
Organism: Saccharum hybrid cultivar R570; assembly: GCA_038087645.1. Classification (NCBI taxonomy): domain Eukaryota; kingdom Viridiplantae; phylum Streptophyta; class Magnoliopsida; order Poales; family Poaceae; genus Saccharum; species Saccharum hybrid cultivar. The sequence goes on along the minus strand of JAQSUU010000066.1, from coordinate 25,424,800 downwards.
GGGATGTTACATGCACACTTGCAACACTTCCTGGAGCTGTGAGACACCATCGTCATCAACGAATGGGGACTGGAATGAACTTTTCCCATGTCCCGTATCAGCTCTCTACCTAGGGCAATCCTCGACCTTGAGCAGCGCGAGAAGGAGTCTATAGGTATAGCCTGGGCTAGGTTTTCAATGTTACTTTATGCCAGCCCAGACTTGTCATTACCCAATGGCGTGATTTTGCATCTCTTTTGCATGGGTATTGACATTGATGCTGACCTATGCCTAGACATGATTGCCAGAGACTGTTTCACACACAAAACTATGATGGAACAAGTAGAATTCTGTAAGCATTTCATAGCCAAACACACTTCTTCCATCATAAGAATCAAACTCCTCCAGGTGAAAGTCATGTCGAGTGTGGAGGAGTCCTCATCAGTCAAAACCAAATACATACCATTCCTAGGACTGACTCGTGAGCCCCCACCCAAACCATGAACACTGAAGGAGAAACTACTTCATCCTTCAAAGTTCCCTATCAAATTCGAGGATTATGGCAATACCTCAAAGTGAAATTCATGAAACCGAGGTTTACTTGAACTTCCATAGAAGCCCTACACAACCTCACAGTTGGGCCTAATATCATGTCATAGTTTTTAGCAGAAATTCTTTTGGGTGACATGCTGCTAGTCCTGACCGACAAACTCTTCAAAAGTCCTTTAGGACTATTTTTCGAGTGTTGTGGGATTGCTAGGGCCGTGCCAATCATAATAAACGAAACTGAGGTTCACTTAGATTTCCACATCTATGCCATCCTTGAATTCGATATTCTCATAAGCTACCCTTTAGAAAAACTTTTTCAACAAAAACCTTTCCTTGGGAGCCGTGATTTGCTTCTGCCATTCCTATCTTGTCCCATGGTGAAGCACAATCCCAACCATGACCTGTTCGAGGAGGCGAAGTTCATTTCCTCGTTCATTTCACCTAGGGTTCCTAGTGAAACTAAACGATATTGTCACCCTCACTCATACCCAAGCCATGTCCCTCTGGCCATCCAAATGTTGTTTTCAATGGTCGAGATTCAACGTTGATCGTACATGATGTATCTTTCAAGAAAGAAAACTTTTGTGCCATGGACATCGTTTTAGTACCGCGTGCAACCACGAGCATCACAACCATATCTCAATCCTCATTTGAAACTTTTTAAGAGGATGGTTGTGGATGCTTTTGTTTATCATATATATTGCAAATCACGTAGTATCACTATGGTACTAACCTTACAGCTTGAGCTTTAATGCTAAATGCTTGGTGGTGAAGCTGGGAACTACACCACCACTGATAGCTGCAAAGAGAAAGTTCCCACGATCGAGCTTGTGACCATAAAACAAAACACTACCAGGAGGTACCCTGGATTATCATAAAAAACACATAATAATAATAATCATATTAAAAAACTTTTCTTATTAATAAAAGCAAGAACATGCTATCAAGTTCGCATGCACCTTCGGGTATTCTTGTCACTAACCATTATAGGTTGAGACTAAGAAGAACAAGGGGTATACGATACTAAAGAACATGGGAGCTACATCAGTCATACACGACGATGCTCTTTTGTAATGGAACATACTCAAAGGAAGACCCCCACATTGCACACTTCACTTTTACACAAAAGTCCAATGTGGGGGAGGAAGTTTCATCCACACAAAAAGGTCATCTTGGGCTAAAAAAATGAGATGATGTCAGCTCTACCATGCTTAAAAAAGAGAGAGAAAATATATAAAGAAAAAAAGAGAGAAAAAAGGAGAGAAGGAGCATTCTGCTCTCCTAGACCTTTGCTATCACTAAGGCCCATGGTCAACACACTAGTTGTGTGGAGCCTAGCCTCAGTGATAACCTAAGATGAATCGTATACAAGCCACCGTTGCTGCAGCTTCAAAAGCTCCATCCACATGCTGCTGGTAAGTAATGCTCAGGTATACAGAGGGAACTAAAAATATATATATATATATATATATATATATATATATATATATATATATATATATATATATATATATATAAAATATGTTCACCAACTTATTTACTCATATTTGCTTCCATGAGACCATACAAATTCATGCCTCTATTGGTTATGTCACATACTCTGGTTTGGGTGTATTTCATCAATACAACCATAGGCTTTTTAAATTAAGCATGGTGCTTAGGTTAAAATAGCCTCCTTTAATCAAATTTTAACATAGTGTTGAAATTTTGATTAATGAACTTCGAGTAATTGCTTTCATAAATAATGGTGGTGATTTAATATGGAGACAAATCAAGGCTAGAGTTACATTGCAAACTTTATCTTAGTCTTGTTTGAGTTTGGATAAAAAGTTGGGTGAACAAGTTTTTTATAATAATAAAATAAAATAAATAAAATAAAAAAATAATCATAATAAATTTTAGGCTCACCGGTGTTCAAGCCGGTAGAGCCCTTGCTTGTTTATTTTGTATTTGTTTTTCTTTATTAAAATAAAATTAGTACAAGAACAAGTGTGGGGGAGATCTCTCAAGCATAACTAACACACATTTGAGATCTCCCCAACACGTTGCACAACACCAGACAAATCCATAATGTAGAAGAACAAGACAAAAAGTTTTAGAATGGATTGACCGAACCCCTGGTTGGGTCAGGCCATCTCTGAATCCCCATCAACTCCTTCATCTTCAACGGTGGTTTGTGCAACTCTTTCCCTCAATCTTTCTACAACTTTGAGTTTAAACAAACAAAATCTTTATCACTAAAATTAAACTCAATGAACCAACCATGCTTCCATGCATATTTTGAACCACACTTCGCTTAAAATTTTGAAAGGTGACATGTTCATAACATTCTGAGATAGAAGCTTGCACAAAGTTTGTTCCATATACATGTATTTATGTAGTGGGAAAATATTCTAATAGGACAATCATATTGACTAAGTTGTTGATAGGTGTGATATAGTTCTGACTTATAAAAAGCTTAAAAGGTAAATCTTGCCTTCACCTCTTTTGTAGATATGATCTCTCTATAACTTATTATTTTAAAACATGGCTATCTTTCTTTCTTCTTCTTTTTTTCAATACATGAGCCTTCATGTGCTCATCATTTTTTTCTTTTGTACTTGGACCTTCATGTGTCCATATATTTTTTAAGCTTTTTGCATATCCCATGTCTCTTCTTTTAAACCTTATATTTAGATAGAGATCATTATCTTTTTAGAACATGGAGTATTTTCCTAACAAATATATTTTTGTCTACTCCTAGTGTAGAAGCAGAATTTTTTCTTTTTTAGTGGATCTGGATGGAAGCATGTTTTTGTGTACTCCTAAGGTAGGAACAACATGTGTACGTGGAGTGTACGTGATCTTGATCTTGGGAGCATGATAAATCTCTCGACAAGGGTCAACAAGACTTGACCAAACTTAACACAATAACAAGCAGCATATGTGTGAGACTTGAAACTTACAAGATATCATATTTGGCTTTGATAGGAATTGCTCATCAATTGAGGAGTATGTGAAACTATGATTTTATAACAATTTTTATCAAAACAAATTCTCCAAGTACCTTGAATAGAAATGGTAGGATTTCTAAGTCAGAACTATATCACACATCACAATAATTTAGTCAATATGATTGTCCTATTAGAATATTTTCCCATAAGTATAGTGTATGTATATGGAACAAACTTTATGCAAGCTTCTATCTTAAACATGTTATGATCATGTCACCTTTCAAGATTTTAAACAAAGTATGGTTTGTAAAATAGAGGCATTCTTCATCATTAGGAGCCTCTAGGGATAAATTGAGTTTAATTTTAGTGATTAGAATTATGTTAGTTTTAAACTCAAGATTGTAGGGAGTTGAGAGTTATATTGCACAAAACATCGTTGAACATAAAGGAGCTATGAGGAGTCAAAGACAGTTTAGCTAAACCAGAGGTTTAGCCAATCCTCTCTGGAGCCATCTGTTCCGTCCTTTTGCACGTTGGATCATTCGATGTTTGTGCAACGTGTTGGTGGGAGATCTCGAATGAGTGTTATTTATGCTTGAGAGATCTCCCCCACACTTGTTTTTGTACCTATTTTATTTAATAAAGAAAAAATGAAACAAACAAGGGCTTTACCAGTTTAAGCACTAGGGAGCCTAAATTTTATTATTATTATTATTATTTTATGACTATTATTTTTATCTATATATTTTTTATGCATTTAAAAATTATTTTATAATTTTTTATCATAAATATTTTCTAAAAAGGGAAATGATGATAGACAAGTTCTATTATTTAGATAATTATTTTTTAGGAATTTTTCCAAAAAAATGTTGGAAATGTTAATTTTGAAAAATCATTATCATTTTTTTAGAAAGGAAACTTAATAACCGGAAGGTAGATACTTTGAATTTTGAAAATCTTGGTGCATGTGCAAAAGTTTGAACATGCAATGTGAAAAATTTTAAATTTTATTTGAATTTTTTATTATTATTACTATTATCATCATTATTATTTTATTTTATTTTATTTATTCATTTTTAAGGTGTTCACTCAACTTCTCATTTTTATTATTATTTTTTCTCAAAATAACTCAGGCAAGGCTAAAGTAAAGTTTGCAAAATAAATCTAGCCTTGATTTACCTCTATCATGAAAATTACTTCCATTGTTTATAATAACTCAAGTTCATTAATCAAAATTCAACACCATGTCAAAATTTGATTAAAGAAGGCTATTTTAACCTAAGCACCATGCTTAATTTAAAAAGCCTATAGATGTGTCCTGCAGGAATACATCTATACCAGAGCATATGGCATAAACAAAGGAAACATGATTTTATATTTTATGGAGATAAATATGAGTAAAGGAGTTGGTGAACATCTATTACCTTTGCATACCTGAGTGTACTTACCGGCAGTATATGTGAATGAAGCTTTGAAGTTGTACTATAGTTGCTTGATTGCACATGGTCCAACTCAGGCAGACAACAAGGCTAGGCCACACACACTGTGTGGGCCTTAGGCCTTAGTCCTAGCAGGAAAGGTTTTAGAAGAGGAGAATTCTTGATGGATTTAGGCGCCACTTTGGTGTTTGTGGTGGTCATGTGGGCCTAACCTGCTCCTCTCTTGCTCTTATTTTTTTCTTTTTAGCTCTTTTTTAGTTTTCCTTCTTTTTTATCATAATACCTTTTTTAGTTTTTTTTAGCAAGGTAGAGCTAACATTATTTTTTTCTTTTTAACCAAGGTGGCTTGTGGTGAGACTCTCACCATTCTCCCCCACACTTGGACTTTCGTGAAAGTTAAGTGTGTAGTGTTGGGGGTCTCCTTTTGAGTGTGTTGCATCACCAAATATCACCAAGGTATGTAGTCGATGTAGCTCCTATGATTTCAGGCATTGTATGTCCCTTGTTCTTCTTGATCTTAACCTGTCAGGTTAGCAAACAAGAATACCCGAAGGTGCATACATGCTTGAAAACATGTTCTTACTTTTATTCATAAGAAAAATATTTTTATGATAATCTGGGGTATCACCCGGCAATGCTTAGTTTATGGTCATAAGCTTGACTGCCAAAGTCAGGACCAGTGTTTTCCTAAACGCTAAACGGTAAACAGTCAGTCACCTTCCGTTTCGCCATTATTCAAGCTAAATAGTCCATTAAACGGGCTAAACGGTCAATTAAATGGGCTAAACAGAGAATTAAACGAAAGCGGTGTACCACTGTGTAGCGTTTACACAGTGTTTAAACGGGCTGAACGGCCGTTTAGGCGAATAGTGGCTAGGACAGAGTTTATAACCAAAAGCTGTGATTGGCTTCGATGGGGGTGGTTCTAAACTCTTCCTTAGGAGCAGAAATATATATTTTTTGAATGAAAGGGTTTCACGGTGAGAAAGGATAGAAGGAATAACTTTTTTCTTTTTGAAAAGAAAGATAAAACATAAGGATACACAGGTGAATTACATTCAGAGACAATTACGACAACCATTCCCCGGAAACAGCGCCAAAAATGTTTGTTGGTGTTTCTTAACGCATACAGAAATAATCCACAAGCGCACGGATTTACTGTTGTAGCATTTCACCTAGGAGTATTCAAGGTATCGTATTTTCACGAGGAATGGAGGTGTAAGAGTCTCTTAAGCTAGTTCACCTAATGATAACAAGAAAAAGGATGGATCGGGTAGTGAGGTTTTCTAGGGATAGAGATCCTAATATAAGATAGCTTTGCCACTGTAGACTCGCTTCGAGCACCAGAGTGCACCTGATCTGCTAGCCGATACTGGCTTGTAGCCAGCGTCGAACTCGGACATGGGGGATTACACAGGACGGACAGGGCTATCACCACCTGCCACCTACCCCTCAACCATGGGGAACGAGGCAAACGAAGGTATACTCTAGCCTAGACACCTCGTCTACGCTATTGACTACTACTCTAGCGTCGAACAGGGTTATCCATCTTTGTCAGGGCCCTCTACTAGAGTATCCCCTACGAGAGCGGACGATGAACCTACAAGTAAATAATGAACAAGACTAACTTAAAGTAGAACTCACCACCAAAGATGCTACCTACGTGACAAGGAGGGTCACATGATAAAGATTATCCAAATTTGAAGACTATGAGAGGAGAATGCTCAATGGCAAGTGAGGATGAAAATGATGTACTTAACATCGGTCAACTAGGTAATACTCATGAGTGAATACTAGATTCAAGGAGTTTCTTCCATATATGTTTGGTGGCGAATGGAACTATTCACTTAGCAATTACAAGGAGTATGCAGTCACTAAGGTGGGAACAGTTACATTGGAGATGCATAATGGAACACATTGTACACCGACGAGAGTTTGGTATATCCTAGGCTTGAAAAAGAATCTAATATCTATGAGGTGGCTAGAACGCCAAGATTGTGGCTTATCAGTTCAAGGTGGAGTCATGCAACTTACATGCAAACAAGAGATAATTATGAAAAATATTTGGATTAATGTAGGATACCGAGTGATAAGAAATCTTAAGTGTGGTGCAACCATGGGGAGAAGGAAGTCATCTCATCAAAACCAAGCATTCAACACTACTACCTAAAAACTTTTATAAGGTGTTTTGAAGACAACCTCGGAGGCGAGCAGCCATCATTAACCGAGGCGGTCACAGGCAACCGCCTCATAAAATCGATTTACCGAGGCGGTCATCTTAAGCCAACCACCTCTAAAAATAGTTTATTTTTGGAGGCGGTCATCTTATAACAACCGCCTTCGTAAACCCATTTTCAGAGGTGGTTACACAATGAAACCCACCTTGGTAAATGATAGCCGAGCAGGCAGCCCATCTCGGCCCGATATCACGCCAATTGTATATATACTAGAGTTTTAGGGTTTCCTTGCCACCCCCACTCCCCAGCCGCGCACCCCGACTCCCCAGCTGCACCCCCTGACTCCCACACTGTCACACCCGATTTTAAGGATGAAACCAGGTATACACTATATGTGAAATAAAGAAATCAAATCTCACATATAGTCGCAGATAAGTGTAATACCAAGAGATAAATGCTTAATAAATAACGTACTTAGTAAATAAAACATAACCTCAGAGCGCAAACAACGGAATAACAACTCCGATCTTCGGGTGTAGACTTTACTCCGCAGGAACAAACTGACTGGTTGATCACAAGTCTAATAAGTCCAGAGACTATCCTGAGGTGTGGGAAATAGCAAGAGTGAGTCCATGTCGAACTCCGCAAGCATAGCAAGTATAGATCCCATAAACTCATGATCAATGTAACATAATCAATATAAAGTATAATCGATAAGTAAATGAGCATCTTAACAAACAAGAATCATCATCTTTAATGTAGATGTCTCCAAGGCCGCTCGTGTCCGTGAGCACGGCTAGTATACCGGTTCATTAAACTCTACGCAGAGGTGTACACTTTCACTGTGAGTCATGATTTACCCTTTCACCCGAGATAGCTAATCTCTTGACCCACTTCCAAGGAAGGTCAGCAGGGTTCACTATGAAGCCTTTCAAAGGTTCGTCTAACAAGTTAGGGCCGCTTGGTTTCCAAAGTCAGTCTGTGTGATACAACCAGTCCCAGGGATCCACAGTCTGCTTTTCCCCATTTGCGCCACAAGGGTAACCTCTAACAAGCTAGAAAAGGTCCTCATACCGAGCTAAAGCCAGAGCCATATAGCCCTCACAGTTGTACTGTAAATCCCGGAGGTTCACGTACAGACAAGATCTTATGTTGCTAAAAAGTCATTTCTCAACCATCATAGCTCTTACATTAATTAAGTCACAAGATCATGGTCACAGAAAGAATACCCAAACTATACTTGCCTTAGTTTGCACACTCCTGCTGGTCCTGCTGGTCTTCGAAGATCTCCTGGCTCCCAACGTACTCCTCACCGTCTGACTCGACCAACACGGCAACATACACATTTCAGGTGCATTCATGCATAGCAAACAACCTATAATTAGAACAGTACACCAGCAGTATAAAAACAAGATAAAAAGTTTATGAAAGTATTCTACACCTTGCTACGGTCACGTCAACGCGAAGATCACAAAAATCGGAGCTAAAACGCAAAAGTTACGCGCTAAACAAGGTTCCAAAACTAGCTATTAAACTAGACTTAATCGAGAAACTCAAAAGCTTCTAACAGGTCTATCAGTGGCACTAATGTGTAGATTACGAAATTACGAAACTAACGCAAGTTGAACGGGTCGAATCGGAGCTAAAACGACGATTTTATACACGTTTTACTGCAGTGGCAATTCTGTAAATAGATCAAACTATTTTCGGATTTAAAATAAATCAAAACTCAGATTTACACAAATAGCCGAGGACTGTGGGTTCAATTATATGAAAGTGGGGGGTCTCTTTAACAAAAAGACCCGCGAAGGGGTATCGGCCAACCAGGGCCGTTGATCTCGCGATGCACGGTCAAGAAAGAAAGGGGGGGAGGAGAGAGGGCCGGCCGCCGGAGCCGAAGAAGAACGCGGCGCCGCCGCCATTGCCGCGGCGCGGAGCTCGCCGGCGTTGCTCGCCCGGGCGCTACAGGGCACCATTTTCAAAAGAAAAAGGTCCGGAGCGAAGAGGGGAGGACGGCGAACGCATCTCGGGGCAAAACGCGGGCGGTGGTAGGCCCGAGGGGCACCCGCCATGGCCGGGCATAGCAAGGCTCGTCGGAGCTCGTGGACACGGCCCTAGAGGCCACAAATCAACGAATTGGAGGTGCAGGGAGAGGGAGGGGATCACGGGGAGTCTCACCACGGCTTCAAACGGGACGGGGACGGCTCGGGGCGAAGGCCGACGAGATGGCCGAGCGTGCTCCGGTGGCGCGCCGCTGCGGGACTTCGCGAGCTCAAACGAATGGGGGATTGGAGCGGGAATGCAGCCGGGAGAGAGGCGAAGGGGGTTGCGGCTCCCTTTTAAGGCCGGGCGCGGGGGGGGGGGGGAAAGGAGGGCGCTCCCACGTCTGCGGTAGTGGGCGCGGGCGGTCATGGCGGTTGCCGTGACCGAGGGGCGAGCGGCGGGAGGTTGGAGATGAGGGCGCCGACAGGTGGGCCCGGACGGTCAGCGACCGCGGGAGAGGAGAGGGGGCGCGGCAACGGCCGCCTGGCGAGATGGGCTGGGCCACGGCCCAAGAGGGAAGGCGCGGGCGAGATGGTGATGGGCCGGCCGGGAAACGGGCCAACAGGCCGATTCCGAGGAAAGAAAAGAAGGCGGGAAAGAATTCCTTTTCCTTTTTCAAATTTGATTTTCAAATCACATTTCCAAATGATTTTCAAATCCTTTCAAAAATTTATCAAAACCACTCATCACAAAAAAATGCAGCAGCATGAGTGCACCAAAGAGTTGCTAACCTTATGATTGATTTTAATTTTCCCAAAATTTATTATTCCCTAAATTTGAATGCACAAACAAATACATATTTAAATCAAATTTATCTATTTTTAATTAATACAAAAATTAGGGTGTCACAATTCTACCCCCTTAAGAGAATCTCGTCCTCGAGATTCGGATGACGGTGATCAAAGAGATAGTGACACTCTGTCTTTATTCGATCCTCATTTTCCAAATTACATCTTTCGTTGAGAGTCATGAGGCAGTTTCTCAGATCCTAACTGACTAATCTGCCTAAACATGATCATCTCTCCTGTTGAGCTCCTCCAAAGTCGCTTGTTCCTCTACTCTAACTTCTGTAAACTCATGGTCCACTTTGCTATCCACGGTGTACCTATCTTCTAATTGGTCATTCTCGTCTTCCTCAGGTGAGAGTCGACCACCTTGATACTCAATTCTTTTCCCTGACGGTGTTGTTAAGAGCATTGTGCACCGAGTACCATGAATCACTCCTTTCTGCGCACACAACCATCCATTACCAAGAACCACGGGGATATTAAGTGACTCTAACACAATGAGGGTTACGGTGAAGTTTTCCTTGTTTATGGCAAGACTGACGTTCGGGCATATCTGATCTGCCTGTATTTCTCCCACTGGAGTTTGAACTAGCAAAGGCCTCCTCGTTGGACGCTTCACCATCTTGCACGTCTCTACCATGTCGGCGGAAATGAAAGAATGCGAAGCACTAGGGTCAAATAGAGCAAAAACTTATACTGAGCTTACTTGAATATAACCACCCACTGCTTTGGTAGCTCCATGAATGTTATCCATATTCACGTTGCTCAGTCTTCCATTGACATAGTTTCGCTGCGCTTTGCTTCCTTGAGCAGGCTTCTTATGGGCTTTCCTTTTTCGCTTTCGTCGTTGTGGATTCTGACTCAGTTCACTCCCAACTCGCTCTTCAACATTGTTGTTTTGATAGTGCTCAGCTTCATCATACCCATAACATCCTTCAATGGCAGAAACATCAGCCTTTTCCCACATCTCAGTGCGAGACGTCATATAGGGCTCCTGAGTCATGGGATACTACACTTCCTGTTATCAAGTGACCAACATCAGCAACACGAGCAAGTATAGATGATCATAATCATGAGCTATCTAAAGGGACAATTCTTGCCTCCATGGATCCAAAATTATCAACCTTGTACACAGGACATTTTTGCTTGAGAGTGGCAACTCAATCTTGGAGACTAACCAATATTTCCAAATAAAGAATTAAAACTTAATAAACCTTCTCCACATTGGCTACCCCCTTAAAATAAGGGACACCAAATAAGGTAGCTTGAACATTTTTCTAGATGAGCTAACTAGCATCCATACATTCTAATATTCTAATGATTCTTTTGTGCATAGGTAGAAACAAGAAATCTGAAGTTCCTCGCGAGCAGAAAATCAGCAACGCGGTAAAACTATTACAACTCTCGTTTTGTAATTCCAATGAAGTTCCACCTTATACCATTGGAAAGCTTCTGAAATTTCCTGAAACTTTCTTATAGAACACTTTTCCAAATTCTGTAGATGACTTGGTCGAAAACAGCACATAGCAGATTCTGTTCCAACTTCCAGACAGCACAGTTGTATCATCTTGTGATTTTTGTATCTCCCAATCCAAAATAGCTATGAGGGTGATTCTTGTGGTCAGAGAAACATGTTGAAGTCTAATATTGTCCAGAAAATTCCCATAATTTTTGGTCATCCAAGAACAGAGGTATAAGCTGAAGAAGATAGACTGCTCCGAAAAGACAGGATAAGGAAGAAACAACAAAACCAACCTGATTATTTATTTCATTAATCCTTATATCTTAAGCCTATATCTAAATGAAATTGTGGGATCCACAAATTCATTGCAATCATTACAAAGATCCAAAACAAGCATAGGCATAAAGTTAATCCAACAAGGCAATATAGGAGCACAACTCAACATTGACTCAACTTACGATGCTATTGTTTTCTTCGTATAAAGGGAAAGATCCTAATGCTTCTCTTCCGATGTCGCAAGAAGATGGTAAGATGAGGTTCTAAAAGCATACCAAATCAAGGAGTGAAGATGAGAACAAAGACTTTTAAAATAAGCAACAAAGCGGAGATAATATCAAGGGCAAGGATACAGTATGGAAGAAAATACCAAGGTTTATAGAACAAGGATTGTTATAGCAGTTTCAAAACCTTAACACGACCAATTTCTAACTAGGCTTGTGTCCTACAGTCAGCATTGCTCTGATACCACTCTGTCACACCCGATTTTAAGGACGAAACCAGGTATACACTATATGTGAAATAAAGGAATCAAATCTCACATATAGTCGCAGATAAGTGTAATACCAAGAGATAAATGCTTAATAAATAACGTACTTAGTAAATAAAACATAACCTCAGAGCGCAAACAACGGAATAACAACTCCGATCTTCGGGTGTAGACTTTACTCCGCAGGAACAAACTGACTGGTTGATCACAAGTCTAATAAGTCCAGAGACTATCCTGAGGTGTGGGAAATAGCAAGAGTGAGTCCATGTCGAACTCCGCAAGCATAGCAAGTATAGATCCCATAAACTCATGATCAATGTAACATAATCAATATAAAGTATAATCGATAAGTAAATGAGCATCTTAACAAACAAGAATCATCATCTTTAATGTAGATGTCTCCAAGGCCGCTCGTGTCCGTGAGCACGGCTAGTATACCAGTTCATTAAACTCTGCGCAGAGGTGTACACTTTCACTGTGAGTCGTGATTTACCCTTTCGCCCGAGATAGCTAATCTCTTGACCCACTTCCAAGGAAGGTCGGCAGGGTTCACTATGAAGCCTTTCAAAGGTTCGTCTAACAAGTTAGGGCCGCTTGGTTTCCAAAGTCAGTCTGTGTGATACAACTAGTCCCAGGGATCCACAGTCTGCTTTTCCCCATTTGCGCCACAAGGGTAACCTCTAACAAGCTAGAAAAGGTCCTCATACCGAGCTAAAGCCAGAGCCATATAGCCCTCACAGTTGTACTGTAAATCCCGGAGGTTCACGTACAGACAAGATCTTATGTTGCTAAAAAGTCATTTCTCAACCATCATAGCTCTTACATTAATTAAGTCACAAGATCATGGTCACAGAAAGAATACCCAAACTATACTTGCCTTAGTTTGCACACTCCTGCTGGTCCTGCTGGTCTTCGAAGATCTCCTGGCTCCCAACGTACTCCTCACCGTCTGACTCGACCAACACGGCAACATACACATTTCAGGTGCATTCATGCATAGCAAACAACCTATAATTAGAACAGTACACCAGCAGTATAAAAACAAGATAAAAAGTTTATGAAAGTATTCTACACCTTGCTACGGTCACGTCAACGCGAAGATCACAAAAATCAGAGCTAAAACGCAAAAGTTACGCGCTAAACAAGGTTCCAAAACTAGCTATTAAACTAGACTTAATCGAGAAACTCAAAAGCTTCTAACAGGTCTATCAGTGGCACTAATGCGTAGATTACGAAATTACGAAACTAATGCAAGTTGAACGGGTCGAATCGGAGCTAAAACGACGATTTTATACACGTTTTACTGCAGTGGCAATTCTGTAAATAGATCAAACTATTTTCGGATTTAAAATAAATCAAAACTCAGATTTACACAAATAGTCGAGGACTGCGGGTTCAATTATATGAAAGTGGGGGGTCTCTTTAACAAAAAGACCCGCGAAGGGGTATCGGCCAACCAGGGCCGTTGATCTCGCGATGCACGGTCAAGAAAGAAAGGGGGGGAGGAGAGAGGGCTGGCCGCCGGAGCCGAAGAAGAACGCGGCGGCGCCGCCATTGCCGCGGCGCGGAGCTCGCCGGCGTTGCTCGCCCGGGCGCTACAGGGCACCATTTTCAAAAGAAAAAGGTCTGGAGCGAAGAGGGGAGGACGACGAACGCATCTCGGGGCAAAACGCGGGCGGTGGTAGGCCCGAGGGGCACCCGCCATGGCCGGGCATAGCAAGGCTCGTCGGAGCTCGCGGACACGGCCCTAGAGGCCACAAATCAACGAATTGGAGGTGCAGGGAGAGGGAGGGGATCACGGGGAGTCTCACCACGGCTTCAAACGGGACGGGGACGGCTCGGGGCGAAGGCCGACGAGATGGCCGAGCGTGCTCCGGTGGCGCGCCGCTGCGGGACTTCGCGAGCTCAAATGAATGGGGGATTGGAGCGGGAATGCAGCCGGGAGAGAGGCGAAGGGGGTTGCGGCTCCCTTTTAAGGCCGGGCGCGGGGGGGAAAGGAGGGCGCTCCCACGTCTGCGGTAGTGGGCGCGGGCGGTCATGGCGGTTGCCGTGACCGAGGGGCGAGCGGCGGGAGGTTGGAGATGAGGGCGCCGACAGGTGGGCCCGGACGGTCAGCGACCGCGGGAGAGGAGAGGGGGCGTGGCAACGGCCGCCTGGCGAGATGGGCTGGGCCACGGCCCAAGAGGGAAGGCGCGGGCGAGATGGTGATGGGCCGGCCGGGAAACGGGCCAACAGGCCGATTCCGAGGAAAGAAAAGAAGGCGGGAAAGAATTCCTTTTCCTTTTTCAAATTTGATTTTCAAATCACATTTCCAAATGATTTTCAAATCCTTTCAAAAATTTATCAAAACCACTCATCACAAAAAATGCAGCAGCATGAGTGCACCAAAGAGTTGCTAACCTTATGATTGATTTTAATTTTCCCAAAATTTATTATTCCCTAAATTTGAATGCACAAACAAATACATATTTAAATCAAATTTATCTATTTTTAATTAATACAAAAATTAGGGTGTCACACACACCCCAGCCCTTCTCTCTCCCTCACTTGCCTCTCCCTCTCCCTCTCCCTCAGCGGCTCGTCCCTCTCCCTCTCCTCTCCATCTGCCTCCTCTCCGGTGGTGGTCGCGGGCGGTGGCGTGCGGCGCAGTGGCGTGCTGCGCAACGGCATGGGACCGTGCGGCGCGAGGCACACAGTGGCGTGGGGCTAAGCAGCGCCCCTCCCTCTCCCTCTTCTCCCATAGGCGAGCAGCACCTGCGCCCCTCCTCTCCTCCCTCTATGGCACCACCATGGTGCAGATCCAGCGGGGAGGAGTCCTTCGACGGTGGATATAGTGGGAAGGTGTCCTTCGATGGCAGATCTGGTGGGGAGGAGCCTGTCGGTGGTGGATCTGGCAGGGAGGAGCCCATCGGTGGTGGATCCGGTGACGAGGAGTGCACCGGTGGTGGATCCGACGGTGAGGAGGGTGGATCCGGTAGGGAGGAGTGCACCAGCAGCGGATCCAGCGGCATGGCGTCGGCATGGAGGCCTAGATTCGGCATCGGGAGTAGCGGCGGCGTGAGGCCTAGATCCAGGTCCAGTTAGGGCTGGGTATTGTTGACACTTCTTAACGTCGCTACCAGGTTTGTATCCCCGGCAACGGCGCCAAAAATGCTTGTTGATATTTCTTATGCTCAAGTAGATAATTCCGCAAGCGCACATAATATCATTATAGCATTTCACCCAAGAGTATTCCAGGGTATCGTATTTATCCATAGGGAAGCTATGGTTAAAGATAGTGATAGTTAACCATCACGTATATACTAACTAGTATACCGACTAAACTAAAGTAGGGGTAAGTGATATATAGTGGGGTGACACATAGAAGATCCATTCATGAAAAGGTAAAGCAGAAGCATAACTAAATAGGAGGACAATAAGAAAGAGAGAGCATAAGAATCCTAAATTACTTCTATTCAATCACAACTCTAGCAACATATTATGATAATATAGGTAAACTGAGATTAGTAGTGCAAGGTAGGATGCAATCACACTTCGGAGTGTACTTGTCCTGAATTTAACCAGGCACAAAGCACAACGAGCCCTATGATTTAATAACTAGGCCTAACATGGGGGAATACATAGGATAGACAGGGCTGTCACCTCCTGCCAACTACCCCAATCCATCCGGGGGCCTAGCCACATTCCAAGGTACCCCATAGTATAAGCACCACACTTACACTATTTGATACTACCCTAGCGTGATCAAGACTAGAGCACCAGCTAGTGACAAAGAACCCATGCAATGAGAGCCTAATGCTAATCAAAGGTAATATAAACATCACCAAAGTATAACTAGAGAACAAGACTAGTACTTAAAGTAAAAGACTTGAAATATAACTTGCATAGAAAGTAATATATTGAAATAAATAAAGTATTACAAGAGAAAGACCAAGCTATACCAGACTCTTGAAGACAGCTCCAGACTCAGAGCAGAGCTCCCACCAAAACTAACTACTACTACTAGAGCTACATCTTGAGAGAGTAGAGAGAGCTTCTCTTTTGTGTGTGTTGGTGTGTGTTACAAGTGAGGGAGAGGGGTCCTATTTATAGCCTAAGGTGGAGTAGGGGCTACTCTATTTCCATGTCATCAATCCATGTGACATGCCCTCCTTGTCCTTGGATCAAACCGCCAATGAACCGCCTCAAACTGACGCACCGCGTTGCTCCATTTGGTGTCTTCTTGCACGTGAACAAAAATGAGTCGGTTTGGTGGAAGTTGACCGTCAGGCGACGGTGCACGGCGTCGGTCGACTGCCCATTGATGAGTGGGCACTTCCCCTTTGGTGTGGGGCCTCTGGAGGTGTAGTAGAGTGTGGGTATGAAGCCCCTTTGTCCATTTGAGCACCGACATAAACATGGTGGGTCCAACTATCCATGTGTAGCCTCTTTTGGACCCTTGATCATGCACCGACTTGAGATCAATGGTAGAGAGAGCTTGGGAGTGTGTTTCTTGGCCACTCCCACAGATTGTTGAGGTGGCACTGGTGGTGCCACGTCGGGCGGAGCCATGTGGGGTCGGCCGACCCCCACCAAGTGGCCCATGGTGGCCCTGCCTTGCTCCAATTGCTTCTAGTACTTGATATTTGGTATTTTTGTATAATTTTCCTGCATAGGCAAAGATCTCCAAGTACAAGTGGAACTAGGTCAATTTTAAACATAAATCACTACTTATGTTGTTGTTTACTCCCATTTTTAGTGCAATGTTGATGGTCAAAATTGATAGTTAAGGACCATTAACAGGTATGGACTTTTTTATTTTTTTAATTTTATTTACCGAGACGGGCATTTGAACCGCCTCGGTAAATATTTGATTAACTGTGACCAGACGTGATGTCCGCCTCGGTAAATATTTGATTAACTGTGACCAGACGTGATGTCCGCCTCGGTTAGTGCTTTTTGCTCGCCTCGGAAAATTTTTTCTGTAGTAGTGCAAATCTCAATCGTGGTCAAATGTGAGGCTAAAAAGATGGTTCCAAAAGCTAATAGTCATAGAGGCGAAGCTACAAGCTGTTGGAAGAAGTGCGACCTTGTTGTACTAGCGAGCATGTGGAGCTTGGAGGTGGTACAAACCTATGGCATGGAGGGGCATAGGAGAAGGTGGTGTGGTTAACCAAACTACAAAACGAAGGAGCTCTCATGTGAAGGTCTAGACACTCCAGCCTAGACATTGACACTCATATCATGGTGATGTGGATGAGCCCTTGTGGTAGGGGTGCTGTCAAGGTGGGAGTATAAATAAAAAGGGAGCTGACTTGGAGCGAATTCTTGGAGGAGAAATGTGACTTCAAAGGATTAATTTCAAGGTGGATATTGTGGTATGGTGACTAAAATCCTAATTGGACTAGGATTCAAGAGAGGTGTGCTATTAGGACTTCTATTTCCATTAGAACTTGAGTGTAGAATCCTACTAGGAGTAGGACTCCTACTTGCATGTATGAGGGCCTTGTAGAGGACTATATAAACAATGGGTAGAGGCCATAGGCATCAAACAAGTCAACACCGGAATCTTATCCAAGGATTATAAGAAATAGGCTAGAAAGTTCTATTGCACTAGATTATTGCATTAGGCAAGAATTTATAGATCACTTATACTCTTCTAGAGTTGTGCTTATATATATAAAATTGATGGTCGACTTCATCAAATTCTAATCTTTTGTCGTGGTTGCTTAAACATCGTCATCTATGATTTTCTATGGGAGTCGTCTACATCGTTCTTGATATGGTTCAAGATTGTGTCATACTCGCAATATCTTTTCAAATATCGAGCTACTGCACATAAGTAGGGGTATCAGGTTCTAACATACACCCCACAACATCAAGATTTATGAGAGCCCAGCTAGCAAGAGGGTGAATTGAGAAATACATGCATGGAAGTGGCGAGAATAGAATGTACAACTGGTACCCATGTTTACCCAGGCAATTGAAGACCAACGACAGCTGAATGGCTCCTAGCTTCTGATTTCTAGGGTGGTTCCCCCATGAAACTTTTTATACATATACCTCCTCTTTCTTTTATATAACTTGTTGGAAGCATGTCACATTCGATCCTTTTAGCTATTGGTATGGAGAAGATAC
Organism: Saccharum hybrid cultivar R570; assembly: GCA_038087645.1. Taxonomy (NCBI): domain Eukaryota; kingdom Viridiplantae; phylum Streptophyta; class Magnoliopsida; order Poales; family Poaceae; genus Saccharum; species Saccharum hybrid cultivar. The sequence continues at coordinate 25,406,547 of JAQSUU010000066.1, read as the reverse complement.
ATGTATCAGATAAAGAAAACTAACAATTTTGTTCAATCCCAGTCAATCCATCACAATCCACATCAAACCCTGAACAAGGCCTGAAAGGATACATATTCATCCTTTTGTACAATGATGTTTCATTTTCCTCTTTAATTTATAAACTAGGCTGTATATGTGTATATGCAATCTAGAATTTCAGCAAGAAGGTGCGTATCTCCATGGGTCCAAGTTCAACGACATGAGCTTGACTGTCAACTGGACCACCTTTTAGTGGGATGGGATCACTTTTACTGTTCTCGATTACCCTCCAGTTGAGCTTTTTCATCTCTGACTTCTTTTGATTGGCAGAAAGGTTAGTCTCAGCTAATTCCTTGATCTGCATATTGGAACAACATATAGTACTACTATATAATTATTTTGCAGAAGAAATATGCATCCAAAAGAATGAATTGCAACAATAATTTTACTTACGGTTCTCTTTCCGAACACCTTTCTTAGTTCAACTTTAGCTATCCCTGAATATTGAGGGTCCTCTATAGCCTGGAGACTCGATAAAGATTAATTATTGATTCATTATATAGTAGAAATAAAAAGAAAACACTATTTTATATATATAAAAACTAATACACCTGAAACAGATGGGCCAAGCGGAGTAATGTGGTGCCATCATCTAGATTCTGAAAAGTTCAATTGTCTCTGTTAATGTTTTTATGTCGTTAATATGATGTATGCCAAAACTTCTCTACGAGTTAAGAGTGAATGAAGAGCATTATGATACCTGCAAGGTAATAATTGCAACATTATCAGGAAGACTGTAATTCTCATTCATTGTGCTTACTTTGGCAACATTATAGGATTTCCAACTTGTCTCATCCTGTAATAACAAGAATGATTACCCGCGGAACAACATAAAAGCATCATATAGACATAGTAAAGGCCATATACCTCATGGGTAAAAGCAAGAAGATAGGGTGAATAGACTTGTTGGCCATATGTTCTTCGCCAGTGAGCTCCATGCCCTAGCTTGTCAACTTTGACATAGTATGTTCCCCTCACCTGTCATTTTTTGAGATCAGATAGTTTCAGTAACAATTATCAAATAAATAGTTTGGTGTTAGTGGAAAATACAAAGGCAACATCAATATCATCACTAAATTTATACTGTGAGCCCCTTGCAACTTCCATCCAAGCAAACAACTTCACCAAGTGGCTCATTAACACCTTTGCCATCATCTCTGAGTATACGCCTGATATATATTAAAAAACATGCATGATTAGAGAGTTTCAACATGTGCAAAAGAGATGTAAAACATAATACACAAATTTAAGATTGAATTCAAGAGGTCACAGCCAATATGTTTGTAACACAGTTATGCTTCAAAAAGCAGTTTCAAAATTTCTTGGTTAAGGACTGTAAACCTTTCATTAGTTCCTTTCTTAACCTTAACTTATGGCCTTCGCCTACAAAACATATAACATCATATTGAGATAGAAACAAAATGCAATTGTTAGGGTTGGGTGTGGACATTTAGAATGTGTTAAAAAACTTGGTTCTAGGTAAGAGTTAACACCAAGTCCTATACTTGGAGAATAATGGCTCCAAGAAAAAAACAATCCAAGAGATGACTCCATGCTAAAGATGCAATTAGGAAATAAAAAGTAATAGTCTATTTTGACCCTTCAACTCTTCTTCTCTAATGTCTACACACCATCTGCTAAAAAATGTTTATCCATCACCCCTGTCTAAATATAATACCTCATCTACCAATATTGCTCAATTTTGACCATCAACTTGTTTTCGTGGTTTTCAAGTGATGCGTGGGCTTTTCCTGCAAGAATGAACTGATTCCAGTGAAATTCTTATATAATTCCTACATTCCAAACACTGCCATCACTCTCTCTATTGCTCTTTCTTTATTCCATGGAAAAGCAAAGTGGCTAGCCATGGAAATATAGTAAAAATATAATACAAGGCCAGCCATATTGGCAAAAAAATCTAAAAACTTGGAGGAGAAAACACTGCCATTTCACTCCAAAACAACAAAACATGAGACCAATGGTCAAAATCAATTGTCACTAATTGTTGGAGTGCTAGATTTAGATGGTATTAGAGTTGAGGAATAAAAAATAGAATTATTTCAACAAAAGACTTAGTTCCTTCTCCTCTTTTTTCTCTCTCTTGGAAGACTAGACCCATTCTTAGAATCTCTCTAAAACCATGCCTGGTGTTAAACTTTTACAAGATCTAGCAGGGGTCTAGATCATGACAAAGATTGATCCTATATATGAACTATCCAGATTTTACAAGATCATGGAGCTATTTCTTTTAGAGGACCAATAAACCTAGAACTAACTCAGGTGACTCAGCTAGTACCTGTGTAGCATAATCTCTAGCTGACCATCCTGAATACTTGATGCTCCAACAGCACGGTCCACAAGTACAGATAGCTCATATTTTCCATCGGCTACATACGCGCCTAGATTTACCTAAAAAGTTGATGTGCAAGAAATATACTATAAAGTCATAATCTAGTAATAAAAGTAGAATTCTACTATATTAATATTTCTGATCAATCCCATTTTCATTTTGGATACATTGTTGCATGATACAAAAATACTTCTACACATGGAAAATAATCATATAGATAGCATGCTATAAATAGAAATTCCATATCGTGTCTAACAACCTGAATATGGTTCACTTAGAAAAATGTGAATGTTGTGATTACCGGGTAGTAATTTCCTGCAACTGGTTCTGTCACTTCAAGATCCCAGTCTTCCCTATAGTTCCTAACCTGAAAATGAAATTCAATCTAAATGTCTATGTAAAAGGAGACTATGCAAACTTTTAAAACTCTAGCATACTCAATTTAGAAAGGCTCACAGTTTTAAAAGAAAGTTGACCCATGGGGGAAAGCCCACCCCCACGGAATTACACTAATGGGACCGAGGGCTGGACCATCAAGGAACATGATAAAAGGAGATGTAATAATGAGAGACATTTCATTCTAGTGGCTTGGGATATATGGAAAGATTTGAATGATTGCGTCTTTAATGGCACAAGTCTGAGTATGGCTGCGCTGCAGGCTATCATAAATGAACCCATCTTAATTATGGTGCTCCACTAGAGCAAATGCACTCCAGGAGCTGCTGGTTAGGTCGTTTGCTGGGGGATAATACCTTGGACCTTATTAGATTGATGGTCTCCTGATTCTCGAATAGGGCCTTATGTTTCTAGCTTTTCTCTATTTGTAGTGCGGTGGGGTAGTGTGAGTTTTGGGTGTGTTTTGGGGAACTTAGTCCCTCTTGTATACTCTCTTATATTTTAATGAAATGATACACATCTCTCTTGTGTGTTAAGAAAAATAATTGGAGACATTTAACAATAAGAAGGTTCAGTAGTCATCCATTACATAACAGACAATCATTGTTGAACCATCATTGCCAGGTGTGATGGAGCTGGCATTGCTTTGCTTCACTGCCAGGTCATAATCCTAGGATCCATACAACATTGGGATCCTATTAGCCCAGTAGTGAAGCCCTCTAACACTACCAACTGGAGCTACAACCCGACAATGATATATCACCATTGGTAACCAATAGTGGAAATAAATGGATTATCACTGTCGGTTCAGCCCACCACCGAGTAGTGACATATGTTCATGGCTTGACCCAACAGTGATATGGGAACATCACTGTTGGGTTGTGGGATGAGCCAGCAGTGTTCGGTGCTGTTGGAGCCACCTCCATCATGATTGCTTGCTTCTCCACCGTCAGATCCACTTACCACCATTGCTACTGGTTGCAAAATATGCATCTGGACATAAAAGATCACACCTCCATGAACAGATGAGGTCCCCTACGACTTATATTCCCACACCAATCCAGCATGTTACACAAGCTAATTTGTATCACCACTTGTAGTCTCAACATGTGCTCTATGTGGGAGAAAACCCTCCACATAAACCTTCCATTCGTCGTCAAAATGGTGCACGAGGGATACTAGAAAAAGTTCATAAAGATGAAGCTAGCATTGCTCCCAGGGTGTCCAAGCTTTGGTGCGGCCTTGTCTTCACAAACTTTCTTCTAACACCTTCAAAATACACTTGCTCCTACACTATAGATGCATGGCTCCTTGCTAGGGATCATTAGGAGGAAGAATGAAAGAATGTCCATTCTACTCTCCATATCGTGCTTTACTACAGCCGGTGACAAGAAAAAACATAGGGATATGTTAAGTCCCAGGGTAAGAGATTCCCGACCGAAGGACCCCCCGACCGATCCCTCTAGGATCACTCAGGGGCTACACCCATCAGGTGCGCTTGCACGCACCTTCTGGCCAAGGATTGAGCGGAACCCGAGCATGCCCTCGGCCTCTCTACATGAGGCTCGAGGGCTCGCCCGACTCGATCAACGGTAGCCTAAGCCTGATCCTTGGCTCCGACTCCGGCGCAAGCCAAGGGCCAGGCTGGAACCCACCACCCCGAGCGCCCAAGGCTCAGGGGCTCCTCGGTGCTGCCCAACGGGCACAATGCTATCATTCACTCTTCCCGCAAAGTTACGCACGGGGCGTGACACAAGGGGACAAATCCCTCCACCGGCTTCAGGGGCTCAGGGGCTTCCAGGCCCCTCAAGATAGACGCCTTTGTCACCAAGGAAGCCTCCAGAAGGCGCACCTGGTGGAGGCCAGTCCAAGCCGACAAGGCCTGATGGTCAGAGTGTCAAAGCAGAGCAGCCGAACGACGCCTAGGGCTTTTTTGACTCCACGACAATGCCGAGGTCCATCCACGCCGCAGCAGTGCCCTCCTGGACTCCAGTGCATGTAGACCATAGACTAAACCCCCCAAACCACCATGTACCCGACTTACCTCAATATAGAAGGGGGTCAGATCCTATAGAGGGGGTAGGACGAACAAAGGGGGGTCAGATCCTACAGAGGGGGTAGGAGGAACAGAGGGCAAACAGCCCAATCGAACAGAGTCCTCATGACAATTCAGAGCTCTGCACCGAGAGCAGAGCCACCCTGAGAGGAGTACCGAGAGCTCCACCACACCATCGTCTCCTTCCTCTCTGTCGAGGAAGAAACCTCACCACCGATGAGCCTAGGATAGCACCGAGCGATCCCCTTCCAAATCTCTTACACTCTGTTATAGCCCCACGATTTCAGTGATCTCAAATACAAGGTACATCTACTGCTGGACGTAGGGTCCTGATAGCCCGATCTAGGATAAATTGTTGTGTTGTCTCTATGTTCTATGTGTTCATGAGTCCACCCGAGCCACCGAAGATCCACACTTAGTGACATCCGATGAACAACAATGCTTGTCGCGGTTTCTACCCCACGACAGCTGGTGCACCTCGCAGGGGAGCGCGTCAAGTGTGATTCAGGCTCTACGGTGGTCAGAGCCACCCGCCTCATTGCTGGAGGAGGCTGTGTCGCCCTAGACGGCGGCGCCCGCCTCCCCGGCGAGTTCTCCGTCATAACCAATGCCTTCGCCCTAGGCTGGGTCCTCCACTTCAGGAGCCTGGCCTACGTCACCGATGGCTACGGCAAGCATCACCCGCTCAAGGAGGTTGTGCTAGTGGACAACGAGTTCTTGGTGCCGTCTCCTCCACCTGGCCTCTTGGGAGCGGATCTCGAGGTCCTCGCAAGATAGATCTGGCATGGCCTGGGCCCGAACCCCACCGTGTCGGAGCAATGCCAGATGTTCTACATGTTGACCAATGTCCACTACCAAATTAACACCAGCAAGGTGCTCCCACCGCTCGAGCGCTTATGGTACTACCTCTTGGATCTGCTGTTCAGGATCCAAAACACTGCGGCATCCTTCTAGCTAGAGCTAGAGCACCTCCTCATCCAAGAGGCGCTGCGAGGCGCCATCCCTTTTGGCACAGCGGGGACTGACGTCCCCTCCCTGTGCACCTTCCTCGAGATCCTCTCGGGGAACAGCTCGGAGTACGACTCCGACGACATCGACTACTACTCTCTGTCCCGCAAGTGCTTCCACATCGATGGCGACAACCCCGCCGATGATGTCCCTGAGCTCACGCCGCCGAATCAAAGTCCCCGCAGCCGCGCGGAGTACCTTGGCGAGAAGGCGACAAGTTTTAGATAACGGTTGTGGTAGCCACTAGTGAAGGGATTGCTCAACACAACCAGAATGATATGGTATAGTGAAAGTGGTGCTCATAATGTTTATATATGTTATGTTTGTATTCATGGTTCACATATTCTATTTGTTGACACCACTTACAGATTTCGTATCATGATTCGACGTATGTTTTGTGTAGCTTCCATGTCTTTCAAAGTCAAGCAGTGGAGCAACTTGTTTAGTGATGGTACTGTGCAGGTTCAAGGTCAACCTCACATGGATTGCAAGGTCATATGCATTTTGCTTTGCATTCTAGTCCATTTGCAATGCCTCCAATTTATTTAATCTTTGTAGACCATATGTTTAGACATGTGAAGCAAAAGAGAGTGCTTAATTCATGCATTGATGTACTTAAATGACATGCTCGGTTATAGAATTGGGGATGTTCACTATACTGAATATGTCATGGCACATAATAACTAGCAGCAGCAGTAGCAGTAGCAGTAGCAGTAGCAGCAGCAGTAGGAGCAGTAGTAGCAGTAGTAGTAGTGGGTGTGCTCAATTGTTTTGTAGTAATAAGACTTTGGTTTGTAATAACTTCATCTCTACCTATTAAGTATGTATATATGGTCTTGTAATTATGATGTATTCATTATCGAATCTTGTGAGTAATATAGAATGTAAAAACTTTAGACAAAAACCTCTATTTAAATGTAATAATGTAGTATATAGAAAATGGGAAAATGAAGGTCACTGCCATTTGAAGCCACTGAAATAGTAGTGAATCCCATACATCAATGTCGGGTAAGGCAGACCCGACAGTGATCCCTTATTCTATTACTACTGGATCTATCCTTTGAACCGATAGTGATATGATACTATCTCTTTTGGGTCGAGAATCAAATCACTGCCCATTGTCCTCTGCCGGACCTATTTCTGGCAGTGATGCTGCGTTTCAAACAGACAATGATTGTTGGATTTAGAGTAGTGATCTATTAGGCCAGTCTCAGTGGGAATTTCATGTCTCACTTTACAAGAGTTCCATGGGTTGGAAACAGTATAGACGAAAAACGTCTCCATGAAACTCATTTCATCCCATAAAACTTTTATCATCTCTCTTCATCTATATTATGTCATGTCAGCTTATTTAATATCCATGAAAACTCTCATTAAACTCCCACTAAAACTGACCTTACAATATACTAATACACATGTATGATATTGAAAGAAGTAATAATGCTCAAACAAATTAATTATATCAAATATCCAATGGAAACCTAGATTGATTGTTACCCTTTTGAGAAAATCTCTTCCATTAGAGTCCGTATAAAATGTACTGTTTGTAACCATGTATGTTGTTAACCGGGTGATGATCTCCTTCCCGACATCATCATCAATAGGGATTGGCCCAATCTTTTGCAAATTTTGGAACAAAAATTATTAGTTCAGTGTTGGATAATAGTTTTCCTTATACATGCTAGCATAGTTGGAATAACATATTCTCCATAAACATAAATCTTATGGAAACATATTTTTCCAAAGTTGAAAGTAGTCACTAACCGTGTATTCAACTTCTGCATGCTCCTTGTTCTTGTAGAGTCGAGTAATCTATTTAATGAAGAGAGATCAATGAAATGCTCATATTTTAGGCTCCACTAATCACGTAATATTTATTATATTTAACTGTGATGGGTCCTAGAGTGGAGTAAATTTTAAATCTTACCTGATAAATCCAAGGGCCGAATTGTTGATGAACTTCATGAACCAGAGGTCCATTGATAACGCTGAGCAGCACCTAAAAGGAAATTAAAATGATCGACCCACTGAAAGAGAAACTGCACATGAAGTTCTTAATTACTAGCTAGTGCACAGTCCATAGTTATTTTTAAAACAGCCATGACACAGAAGAACTTGGGGGGCCCTCTCTTTGATCTACAAGAGCTATTTGAGAGTAAAGATACAACTACTTCTATGAATATAACCAGAATATTACACTATGTTAACCTATGCCCTCTTCTAAATATAACATTTATAGAATGCATGGAATGAGTATTCAAGTCAGAGTCTGAAAACACATTTCAAAGGATTTTTTGTTCAAAAACTAGAATATACCATTCTGATTCCAGTATTACAAAGTTATGAGATAGACAAAACTACATCTGCCAGACCATAAGGAATCAACTGCATTAAAGAATGACAATAGAGGGGAATATACCTTTTTGAATTCAAGTGATGAATTCAACATAGATGCCATAATTTCATAGAACAGTTGAAAAGGTTTTGAAAAAGAACACTATGCCATTTCAGTCCATATATTTTCAAGTCCTTGGTGTTAAAATGCAACCAAAAACTATTACACCAACAACTCTTGTTTGTGCAATATTATTATGGGGAAATACTAACAAATAAAGTTACCTTTAATACAAACATTACTGTTACAAAATATAAAAATTATCAAAAGTAAGAGATAATGGAGTTATGAATTAGAAATAAATAAAGACAAGCTGCGGGGTATTACCGAAGATGATACAACAGTTGGTGTAGTACCATTGGGTCTAAATATATATGCTCCAGATCCCTAGTACAAACCATTAAATAAACATATATATACACATCATAACCATCAAATATGTGCTGGCAAGATTTTATCTGATAGAGAAAAATCTCAGTTCCTTAGTCAAACCTGTGAATCCACGATGTCACCTTCATTTGAACTATACCAAAAAAAGCTTTGTTGAATTGGTAGATCCACCTGAAGCCAATTACGTACACAAATTTGGATATATCAGTATTACTACGTATTAGGGGTTAGGGCTCCAAAAAACTGCAACACTTTAGACACTTGGTGATCTCTAACCATGGTGATCTTTTGTCAAAAATTATTTCGTGAGAGCAATCATATACTTGACATGAAAAACAGTAGGTATGCATATTCTCTTCATGGAAACACTATTACTATGTGTACATCTAGTTTTTCAAGATGTAATATTATGTTAAACAGAATGTTAACAGCATGGTAATGACAAGATGGGAAATTATATACAGAATACCTACACGAGCATGACTCATATTGTGGAACTGTGCTTGGATGCACTTACGTCATGTGGATGACACACTAGTATATAAATCATGAGCAAAAAGATCGGAGTACAAGTATCATAATAAACATCATATTGTACTTTAAGCCAAGTGTTGTGTCAACTATTACGAATGCATAATCAATTCTAAGATATTGCAGATCATAATATGATAGGTCAAATATAAGCATGTATAAGTTGAAAAGGTAGTTTGTCCAATCCTATGTTACAGATATGTATTTTAAAATGACAATTTTCAATTTAATTATCTCAGATTTAATGTGAAATACATTTCTATCAACTCATTTTAACAAAAGAAAAAAAATTGTAGATCAACTCATTTGTAAAACAGATTTGTCATATATGACTCACTCCTGAGACAGAATTGAATATTCTCTTCAGTTGTCCAGATGCTGATGAAAAGGAAAGTTTTAGAGACCCTGGTCCAACTTCAACTGTGTCATTCCTTGGAGAAACCATGGTTGCAACATAGCCAGTGCTGTTGTATCCTAGATAGATTGTAGGAAAACTATCAAGTTAAACATAAGAAACTTGATGAAACTGATACATTAATAGGGTATTTTGGAATGGCCTACCAATGAATATTACTATTATTCCTAACCATACTGTATTTGCATGTGACTAAAGCAAATGTTGGTCAAAATAACTGCCATACAGTCTTTTGATATATCCCGTTGATGTTTAATATTCACTAGTGAAGCTAATTTTGAAACATATCATACGCCATTTCTTCACATCATAAAGAAAATAGTGAAGATATATGACCAGGCAAGCTGGCTTATTGTTTTCTTTTGTTCTATGATATTCTCCTATGCAGTTTAGCAACCCCCAAAGAAAAGAATGCTAGCTGCTCACCTTTTATGGAACAATATTATGACTTAAATGTGGAAACAACAATTAACTAGGAATGCAATCATGTTGTAGTTCAGTTTAGATTTTTAAATGAGATAATTATTTACATATGCCTGTGGATCTCGAAATGTAGTAAGAATTCCACCCCATTGGCGGCACAGAAGCTTGAAAAAGTAACCAATACATTGGTGGTAACTAGGAATGCAATCATGTTGTAGTTCAGTTTAGATTTTTAAATGAGATAATTGTTTACATATACCTGTGGATCTCGAAATGTAGTAAGAATTCCACCCCATTGGTGGCACAGAAGCTTGAAAAAGTAACCAATACATTGGTGGTTTGGTTGTTGTGATTCCAAGATAAGCTTTTACATAAACTTCCCTTAAATTTCTTGTCACACTATCAACCTCAACTAGTTGTGACTCAACGATAGTCCCATCAGAGTCTTTTACAACAAGGTTTTCATCATTGACCTGGAAATGTTAAAAGAAATCATGTAACGGTAGGGCTAAAAGAGGTACAGGACTCACCAACATATCTTCTATCTCCTATACCTAAATAGGAGATCCCCACTAGCAGATTTCTCTGCAATTCTATGAAGCCACGTCACCCACAATTCAATGGCCTGTCCTCCGCTCTCTCCACTACCGAGTCGACTTCCCAGGCTCCATGGATCTGGAAGGGACACCGACGCACAATTGATGCCACCCAGAATTTGATAGCCTGTCCTCCGCTCTCTCCACTACCGAGTCGACGAAGAGACACCGACGTAAAGTGATGCATCAAGAAACCACCGTCAGGTGACTGAGTGGTCGTCTGAGGGCTGAGGCAGTCAAGCGGTCACATGATGGTACTTTATAACACCTACAAAGATGAACCTGTCGCCGATCTCTCCTGCTATCCACGATAGCAAAATTGATTTGCTTCGTTCGATCGTGACTTCGACGTCCAGGAGTCCAGCAGGCCACCGTAATATGATCACCGTCTCTCGTCCCTTCTCGAACCATCTTCTGTCCATCCCAGCCTCTCTCCTTCTCTCGGTCCCTCCCTCTCTCCCGGTGTGCGCTGGCGCAGCGGGATGGTACGGCCGCGCCCAGCTCCCTGCGCTGCATGCGGCCGGCCCGAGGCGACGCGCCGGCGCCTCCGCCGCTCCCTCCCCCACCCCCTCCTGCTCTTCCTCTCTCTCCCGACGGCTGCGGCGGCGTGTGCTCCGAGGAAACCCTAGGTGCCTCTCCTCATCTCTTCCCCTCTCTCTCCCTCTCCCTCAGGCACAGACCCAGCCCCAGCACGGGCGGCGCGCTGCCACGGCCTCTCTCTCCCTCTCCTGATGTCGCGCGGCACCGACCGGGCCCCTGCGGTGGCGGCGCACCGGCGCGATCGGGCCCTGGTGGTGGGCGCAGCCGCGGCGCCGGTGGCCGCTATCCCCTCCCCCGGCCATCTCTCTCTGGATGTGGTCGCGCAGCGTGGGTTGCCCCGGCAGTGCCTCTCCTGGCACAGGGCAGACGCGCTGCCTGCAAGCCATCCTCGTCTCCTCCGTCGGGGTCCCAGCCATGGCAGCAGGGCACAGGCATGGCCTCGAGGTCGCTCCTCCTCATCTTCCCCCCTCTCTCTCCCACTATGCCCGTGCATGGTGGCCACACCCGGTGCAGGTGGCCCTGGACAGTAAAGATCAGTCGCTGGTGCTCCCGTTTCCTCTTATTTTGTGATTTTGCTTTCCTATACCTGATTTCTCCCTACGTTGACTACGAATCTTGTTCTATTGTTTCGCCTATAATGCCTGCAGCTCCATTGTTTGCCTTCTCTGTGTTCATCTCTGTGAGGACGGCATCGGTTCTCAGTTGCCACCTCACTATTGCTGTTACAGAGGTCCTGTAATCTCTCCAGTTAGTTCCATAGGAGTGTGTGGGTCTGCCATTTTTCCCCTTCTTGAGCCTATGATGAAGATTCCACACCCATTGCTGAACAATAGGATCTGATGTTCATCAACTTGTGAGGTACTAGGCATGACCTGCTACTTATATTATGCAATTTCTGAGAGTAACCCAGTTGTTAGCGTGCCTTGAAGCTCCAGGTTGATGAACAAATGATGATTGGTATGTTTCTGAGGCCTCTAAAAAATTATGTCTTCATTCTATACATCCATTTGTATGTGCCCCCAACTTGAGTTGTTGCAAATGATGGTATTCTCAGTACGGTGCCAGTTCTTTTATGTATATGAAGCTACTCTTGTTTGCTATATTATCCCCCTTTTCTTATTGTAGTGAATTCTTATATAGTTTTGGAATATAGAATGGTGATCTTGAAAGGAAAATATTTAGTATTTACACATTTTTATGCTATTCTGAAGATGTGGCTGGTTGCAGAGAGTCAATGGTTTTGCAGCTTCCTAGGCAAGGCCTCCCCTTTCTTCCCTGCCATTTCTTTCTTTTACTTTTTCTTCAAGAACAACAGGAGGGCAATGCATCAAAAAAAGGTAGAATGACCACTCTTGGTTAGGAAAAACTCTTGTAGTGTAAATGTTTTTGTTTAGTTTCTCTAAGTTCTACTGTGTACTCTGATTGACACATTCTATTTGTACAATTATTCAATAATAGCTGTTTACAAGGTCCATTTGCCCTTTTCTATACAGAATGTTTGTTTAAGATACTAAAAAGGGCATCCTACCTTATTGACTTATCTGAAAACCATTGTTGCCTTCTTTGCCAAATTAATTGTTCTTCTTTGAGTGATATGACAGAAATAGTATGGGTGGGTGAGGGCCAGTTGTAATCTTTGTCGGTCCAAATGTAGCACCTCCAAGTAATGTAAGAGAGGTGCTACACATAGGCGGACCTATCTCACATGAGGAGTTGAGCAATATGTCCATTGGTTGTTATACCGAGTGAAGTTGTCATCGGGTGTTCATTTTGTGAAGTTGTTACACTTACAGGAACCCTTATGAAGTCACTACGTTCCATTCCAAGAGGATTGTAAACAACTACAACCTGCAAAAGATCATGTCAGTATATAAAAATTTTAATTTGTATAAATATAGTTCAACAGACAATACTTACTAAATTCTTTGCCGCTGAAACTGTCTCCTCAGTTGAAGGGCAGTAGCTTATATTGAGAAGTGGGCACTTGAAATTGTCAATAAGAGAAACAGTTTGGTCAGGTAAATCTGTTCAAGAACCATAAGGACCATTTAAAAGTTTATATCAAGTTAATATATAGAGTATAAAACAATAATATTTCTATGCTCAAACATTGCCAAAACAATAAGCCTCCTTTTCTCATTTTGGTAAGAATATTTTAATACCCATGGGCGAGAATATAAATGGATCAAGTGAACTAGGCTGAGCACTACCACAGCAAGATTACATTTCGAGGAAATTACACCAAAAGTAATTATATAATTTCATAGTTTCTTACCTGATTAAATTTTAGTACTGAAGGCCCACATGTTCCATTGGAACTTAGTAAACAGGTCAGAGCAATATTAACACCTTTCTCAACCTGAAATATATAAAAATACTAGCACATCATAATTTCATAGGGAAAATGGAAGAAAATTGTAACACGGGCATTTTCAAAGGGAAAAACATGTACCTTAGATGCTCCAAGAGCAAGGCGTTTCGAGTAGTCATCTGTCGTGTGTTGTTTCGCTGTACCTGAGACTGCATCATGATGCTGGGCAATTCCCATTGGGTCTTCCAAGCTGGTCGTGAACAGTCCTAAGGAACTCCTACCCACTAAAAATTCTATTTGACGTGCAGCCTGTAAACAAATACCAGGTTCCCAATTTTTTCTAGGTTTCTTCATATATAATGTAATGTGTAGACATCACATGAATCATGTAGCTGTAGAGGGAATATCATACCAGGTAATAACCACTCTGCACTCGAACATATCGTTTGAAAGTTGGACGGCTTGTGTAATACCCAGTCCAGTATGAATTTTTTGAATCAGCATAGCTGCAATTTGCAGTAGAACAAAGGCATCCTTTTTTTAGCATAAAATTTTTCGTGCTGTTTAAATTAAATGAATTCAAGGACTCACGGGAAATAATCGTCATATTTTACTGGCCAAGATTCATTTGACAAATGTTTTGCATCCGTGTAAATGGATGGAGTAGAATACAGCGCATGCACTCGGCCATCCTGCAGCATTCTGGGCATCATTTTCTAATTTATTGGTTTCATGATGTCAATTAACCATGTCATATTACACATGACTAATGTGATTAGGCAGCCTCTTACAGAAAAATGTTGTACGTAGTAGTATCATTGCAGAAAGGTAAATTAAAATGATGGCAGAACATGAAAAATGTGTGTCAAAACTCGAGAGCTTCAAGTCATGCTTGTCATCTTCAGTTTAAATCAGCAATACCTTGTTCACGTGATAGATAAGTTTGTCCATATTCCGGAACCAAGATTCTGCATACTGATAACTAAAATCATCTCCCATGGTCCACATTATGTGGTTTGTACGCGTAACATTTGCCTGATTATCAGAAGTTAAATCCAAGTTTTTAGTTTGAACGAAGCATAATTAATTGCTCTAGTGAACTACGGCCTGTGGCAACAATATTGGAAGTTACCTGTGCTATGGCTGCAGCAACAAAATCATTAGCTCGTTCTTCCACATTATAGTCAAACATCAGCATGTCATCCTACAAATTTGAAACTAAGATATATGTAAGGTTCGAGGAGCAAGGAAATGGTTGTGTACGTGTACCTGGACAGGCAAGATATTTTCATCCAAAACTTCGAAGCCAAAGCCATCTGGAGGGCTATAATTGACAGGAAATACATTTGTAAATATCTGAAATTTAACCGTACAGTTAAATTCCCTTCACAAAATCAAAATTTGATCCATTGTGCTAATGAATGGAATAGGCAAAACTAAATGTAGGGAAAGAACAATAAGAACCTGTGAGGATGAACCGAAAGTTCTTGAGCCGCGCCATATAACCTCTAAGCCTTTATCAGCTTTACGCTTTTCCCTGTCTTGGTAATCGATTCTTGCAAAATGCAAAGAATCGAAGCCAAGCTGCAATTGCAATATAGTATGGAAATGTTATATTCATATGCTTTGCACAGTGACGTGTTGATTGTCAAGGAAAAAACGTATTGAGAATTAAACCCAGGAAAATCACTAAGGCCTATCATTTGCATCCACCGTACAAATATAACATTCATTGAATAACTTTAATTAGTATATCATGTGCCTGCAATGCCAGACTAAAAAATGACAATTTGTGCTTTATGAGAATTGTATCTTATGTTCAGAAAAATGTAGGAGGTTATCATACTGCTTTACTGGTTTTGGTAAAAATGGATTCATTGAAAATATGATGTTAATAGTAGTTACCTCTGCTCCAAGCAAATATGCTTGAACTGCAGAATGTCCAAAAGGATCAATTTGCCAGCCAGCTCTCGGAGTCTTGTTGAATTGTTTCTTGATCATCCGGTGACCAAGCGTGGTCTGATCAATCATGTCAATGTAATGGACAGCAGCTTCATCATGCATGCACCATCCACCATTTCTGAATCATGATATCCACCAGTAATTTTTGAAAGGAAAACAGTATGAAGACGAAGCAAAAGAGAATAAGGAAAATAAATCACATTCCATACATGAACTCTAGCTGACCCGAATCAACCAGCTTGCGGACTATTGCCTGGATGTTTGGGATTTTCTCTGCCCACCACCTTTGGAAGAAAGCCTGAAAGGTACGAAAAAGTCTGACTCCAAGGCTAATATGACTCATCATTACATAAAAAGCAACAAACAGAGAAAACCCTTTTCTATGCCTGAAATATTTGGCCTGAACATTGTGACTTCTTTGAGATCCATTTGAAGCCCTGAATTTGAGGTGCACATTCCAGGAGAAGTTGTTTTTTGGTCCACTAACTCTATGACTGACAAACAGTTTTGGTGCCATTTGGCCTTTGATCAGGTTATAGAACCCTTTGACCACAATAGTCCCAGTTTCTTTTAATTCATCTTTATTTCCATTTGTGGCTTTTTTCCTTATATCATAATTATATTTGTTAGATATGTATATACCTAGGGGCATAATTGTAAATGTACTGACGGTCTTGTGGCTATATATATGAAAAAAGTCACCCCTCCCTAATGGGCGTGAGGTGTTCTGCCATCTCTCTAACTTTCTACATGGTATCAGCCGCTCAGGTTCTCTTCCTACCTCTCCTCTAGCTCCTATCTCCTCCTTCCCTATGCTGCCGATCATCGGCCACGCCGCTGCTTCCCGCCCGTGTGTCAATGTCGCGATCCTCTGCACCCACCTCGCGGTGCCCCTGTGCCCCGCGTGCGATCTCCTTCTCCAGGCAACGGCGCTCCTCTGTTTCGCGCGCCTCTGCCAACCCACGCATGCGGCCCCTCTGACGCTCCGGCCCACGTGCACCTTCTCTCTTCGTGTTTTTCCTGCCGGCGTGCCTCCTCTATCCCGCTCCCCTGCCTCCGCCGCGTGCCTGCCCCGCGCTTGTGGCTGCTGCTCCTCTGCTCACACGCTTCTCTGTTCCCATCTGCTAGGTCCGTGTCGCCTCTGCTTCGCAGCCGTTCTCCCGTGTGCGCAACTCCCACGTTGTTGCGCCTCCGGCTGGTCCGGCCCCTCTCCACGTGACGTGCGTTTGTCCTCCTCTCCTCTCCCCATGTGTCCCACGCACCTCCGGCCCTGCCGACCCGCTCGCGATCCTTGGCGTGCGACCGGGTCCTCACGTGTCCTCCCTACCCGTGCGCGATCCTCCACGATTTCCTCCCTTCCTCACTTCCCTTTTTTCATGAGATGTCCTCCCTCCCTCTACTCCCCACGCAACGCGGCTCTTCCCCACGCGCCCCATGCTCGTCCTTCTCCTGTCACTCCTTCCCAGCCACTGGTCCCATGTGCACCCGCGATCCCACTCGTGCAACCTTCCCTCCTAGCTGCACTTCTTCCCACGGCCTCTCGCGACGCGCACAGCGCCACCCTCCACGCGAGCTACGCACCTCACCTGCTCCTTCGCGCGCGCCCCGTGCCGGTCCTCTGCTCTCGACCAACTCCTTCCCAGTCACTACTTCCACGCACGCTCGCAATCCTACATCCGCGATCTTCCCTCCCAGCCACACGACTTCTTCCCGCAGCCTTCCTCTGCTCCCTACACCAGCATCTCTCTAACCATGAGTGCACACCCTCTTCCCGCATAGCGCTACTCTGCTCGCGGTCGTCTGCTCGGCCCTGCAATGTCGACTACTACCTCTACTTCATGTCCTCTGCCTCTATGGCTGGCCTAGCGCGAACAAGGCGTTCTTGGTCCGGCTCCACAGGCTCATACCACCTTCATGTCGCACGGTGCACCGCCTCACAACTAAAACGCCTAGATCCTTGACACAGGCGCAACATCCCACATGTCGACTACTGATGGTATACTCCTCTCTCGCCTTCCTTCATCTCCTCATCACATAACCGTGGGAAATGGCAACAATCTCCCTATTTCGTCACGAGGCACTTCTACTCTACCCACACCACAGTCAAATTTCGTCTTGAATAATGTCCTTGTCGTATCTTCATTAATTCGTAACCTTCTTTTGGTTCATCAATTTACCTGTGACAACCGTTGTTCTGTCGAATTTGATGCTTTGGGTTTCTCCAAGTGACCCTTCGCTGCAACAGCGATGGTGATCTCTATACTTTCCCAACTATCCCGGGCACTGCCGCTGGCCATGCCAACCTTGCCTTGTCAACAGTCCTGTGGCATTGCCGCCTCAGCCATCCTGCTCCTAATGCTGTCCACACACTGCAAAATATGTCAGCCATCTCCTGTAATAAGCAGGATACCTCTTTGTGCCATGCATGTCAGCTAGGCAAACACACGTCTCCCCTTTGCTCGTTCCTCCCCCACCATGTCGACATCTTTCAAAATTATTCATTGCCATGTTTGGACTTCTCTGGTTTTGAGTACTTCTGTCTATAAATATTACTTAGTCATGCTAGATGATTTCACTCATTTTTGCTGGACCTTTCCACTGCATCAAAAATCTAAAGTCTATGGTCATCTAGTTGATTTTGTTGCTTACGTTTAGACGCAGTTTGGCTCTGTTCCCAAGTGCTTTCAGGCAGACAATGGCACTGAGTTTGTTAATAATGCCATGTCTGATTTCTTGTCCAGTCATGGCATTTTACTTCGTCTTTCTTGCCCATACACGTCTCAAGAGAATGGCAAAGCTGAGCATATGCTTCACACCATCAATAACACCATCCGCACCCTCCTCCTTCATGCTTCATGCTGCCAGCCTTGTGGGCTGAGGCCCTCACTACCGCCACTTATGTGCTTAATCGGCGCCCCTCCTCTGTAGGCAGCAAAATTCCATACCTGCTCCTTCATCGCTTTACCAGAGTACTCACACCTTCATGTGTTCAGCTATCTTTGCTATCCCAACCTCAGTGCCACAACTCCCCACAAACTAGTGCCTCGTTCCATGGCTTGTGTGTTTATCGGTACCCCTCTTCCCACAAGGGCTACCGCTGCCTCGACATCTCTACGCGGCGTGTGATCATCTCTCGCCATGTCGTGTTCGATGAGTCGGTATTTCTGTTCGCTGCCACGCCTTCTGGCACGTCTTCACTTAATTTTTTGTTACAGGACCCTTCTTCTACTGTGGTGGTCGCTCCATCCTTGGGTGTCGAGCAGCCGCCCTCTCCTTCAGCCACTGCCCTGTCTTCGGCAGCTCCGCAGCCATTCCTCGATAATGACCCAGTCATCATCATGGCCAGCCCTGCTGTTTAGCACACTTGACCTCTCGCCCCGGATGCTACCCCGGGTGGGTCTTGTCACTTCGGCATCGTCTACCAGCGCCGTCCACCGTGTCTCCTGTTGCACACCCCCTCCCGATCGTCACTACGGGACGATGTACTAGCATCGCCCGCCCCGCCGCCTTCTCCAACAGACACAGCCAGGGCTGGTCCTTCTTCAACCGCAGGCGAACCGATGCCACCGGCGGTCCCAGCCCCGAAGGAGCCGCTGGGGCTGCCGCCGCCACCGCCACCTGTGCCTTCTACAGCTCCGACGGCAAGACGAGCTACGACACGGCTATAGACGGGCGCCATCTACCGATTGACTATAGCAGCGCCTTCATCTCCACCTCCGTCGCCTCGCCACTGCACGCCAACTACCGCAGCCCTCTAGCTAACCCGCAGTGGCGTGCAGCCATGGCCAGTGAGTGGGCACTCATTGATAATCCCCTACCTCCTGTGCAAATGTCGTCACCAGCAAGTGGATCTACAAGCACAAGTACCACACCGACGGGTCGCTTGCCTACCATAAGGCTCGTTGGGTTGTCCACGGTTTCTCCTAGCAACATGGCATGGACTACGACGAGACCTTCGGCCCGGTTGTCAAACCGGCCATGATCTGCATCATCCTCAGCATGGTTGATCCACCAACTTGATGTCAAGAATGCCTTTCACCATGACAGTCTTAAGGAGACCGTCTACTGCCAGCAGCCACCTGGCTTCGTCGACCCATTTGCACCTGATCATGTATGTTTGTTGCAGAAGTCCCTCTACAGCGTGAAGCAAGCTCCCCACGCGTGGCACCAGCAGTTTGTCACATATCTTTGTCAGCTCGCCTTCACGCCCTCTGCTAGTAATGTGTGTCTCTTTATTTATAAAGATCGAGACAACGTCGCCTACTTGCTGCTCTACGTCGACGACATCATCTTGACGGCCTCCTCTTCGGACCTCCTATGTCGCATCACTGAGCGCCTCAGCTTGGAGTTCGCGATGACTGACCTTGGGGCACTCCACCACTTCCACAGCATCTCCGTCACGTGCTCCTCCGACGGGTTGTTCCTCTCGCAATGCCAGTATGCAGTTGAGCATCTCTAGCGTGCTGGCATGTTCGAGTGCCATCCCACCGCGACGCCGGTGGACTCCAAGTCCAAGCTATCACCTACAGATGGTGCCCCAATCGCCGACCCGTCCGAGTATCGTCTACGGTACCTTACTCTCACCTGCCCTGACCTGGCCTATGCGGTCCAATAGGTTTGCCCCTTCATGCACGACCCTCAGAAGCTGCACCTTGCCCTCGTCAAGCGCATTCTTCACTACCTCAATGACACTCTTTCTGCTGGTCTCCACATTGGCACCGGTCCTGTCCATTCTTTCATGGCATACTTAGATGCGGACTGGGCAGGGTGCCCCGACTCCCGCCGCTCCACCTCGGCAACAACTTGGTGCGTTGGTTGTCCAAGCATCAAAACACTGTCTCTTGCTCCAATGCTTCCCGCTGCTCCACCTCGATGACAACTTGGTTTGTTGGTCATCCAAGCATCAAAACATTGTCTCTTGCTCCAATGCTGAAAGCAGAGTAACATGCCATCGCCCACGCCGTCGCCGAGTGTTGCTGGTTGTGCCAGCTTCTTCAGGAGCTCCATCTACCACTACCCTCCACCACTGTTGTCTTCTATGACAACGTCAGTGCTATATACATGACAGCAAACCCCATTCATCACCGCCGGACCAAGCACATCGAGATCGACATTCACTTCGTCCATGAGAAGGTCGCCCTTGGTGAAGCTCATGTTCTCCATGTGCTGCCCTCGCATCAGTTTACGGTTATCATGACTAAGGGCCTGTCTGTACAGTTATTTACTGATTTTTTGGTCCAATCTATGCATCCGTGATCCTCCTACTACAACTGAGGGGGGATGTTAAATATGTATATATGTAGGGGTATAATTGTAAATGTACTGACGGCCTTGTGGCTATATATATGAAAGTCACCCCTCCCTAATGGGTGTAAGGTGTTCTGCTATCTCTCTCTATCTTTCTACAATATTAATGTGGATGGATTTGTGGCCTACTTGACATGAGTTTGGCCTTTGTATCTTGATCATTTTCCTCTTCATTAATACAATACTCAACTCTATTGAGTGTTTGAGAAAAAAGAAGTTGGAGTACCATTTTTGGCTGGTACTCAGCAGATGTTAGTGATTCAGAGGAATGTCCTTTGTGGTTAATATCTTTAATTTACTATCACAAAAGGGTATGAGCTCTAACAATAGCAATCTTCAAATGATAACTCTTAACATTTTGTATGATTAAAATATTGTATTCCTTCGACTTAAATGGTAAAATGAACAATTCCAAGACCCGTGTTTGATATATTTTGACGCTAAATAGACAAGGAACACGACATAGTTGCTGCCGAGAGAATCACATCACTGTACCTGCATCCTCTTCTTCACGGATGACAATGACAACCACTCACCGACTATATAACTTCATCTTGATGAGTGCCTTCATCCCACAAACAAAACTCTAGTTCATGTAGTCCCCTCATCGTTTTTCTTATGCAAACCTTGTCCATCACGTGCATGTACATGACCATGTGGATGTGTAGTGTTTGCAGCACGGCCATCACTTGATGCTAGCCACCTTCATCCTACTCTAATCCGATCAGGTCATTTTTTAGTTCAATGAACATTTTGAGGAGGACCCTCCACCGGCTGTGGTGAAGCAGTATCTGCACTAGGGGGGATGGGCCGCTGCCAGCTGAGAGTCCTCTTCATGAGGTCCTGCCGCTGGTCGCCAATGTCCAGTCACCGCAACATTGAACAGTAAGAACTTCATCGACAACCTCACTAAGAGAACGGAGGGGTTGATGGCACAACCTCCACCCATCCAGAAGCGGCAGCCAAGGGCACGTCCCCCGCCTACATCGGCACCACACAGGAGCAGACGAACTGCGGGGCTGGCTGCAGAATTCGCCGGCATCGATGAAATTGGAGCCTGCAAGACAGTCATTCTTTTGCTTGGTATCGTGATGGACCGGGAACATGTAGACCAGCGAATATTGAATGACTATGCTAAATTATTCAGTCACCAGCTCTCAGCGTCCCATGTTCAGGCCTTGGCGGCCCTCTTCAGTTGGGCTGTACCCGAGGGTGGCAGGAACCTGAATACAATGATCCAGTGTTGATCTGCATTTTTCTTGTGGTCACGTCATACAAGTTTCTTATGGATCCTTCAAAAATATTAATATGGAATGTGCATGGATTGAATTCGACGACACGTCAGGATGCAGTGCGTTCACTTGTCGTTTCTACTAAGGCTGACATTGTATGTATCCAGGAAACAAAGATGGAAAACATATCAAGAAGGGTTGTGTTCTCTGAGCTGGGATCTAACTTGAACCAATACGTGTTTGTCCCTTCCGTTGGTGCTAGTGGTGGCATTCTTGTTGTATGGAAACACAACCGTTGTCACATGGAACCAATACGTTGTTGTCCCTTCCGTTGTCGCATGGAAATATGTATTTGTCCCTTCTGTTGGGACCTGCTGTCTCGACTAGAATTGATGTGCATAGTAGTTCGGTTCAATTTCAGCCAACCGGCGCAGAACCTTGGTGGCTTACATGTGTTTATGGGCCACCAGGGAGTGACGAGAGCAAGAACTATGCGAGATTCGTGCAGCTTGCACTGGCCCTTGGGTTATAGCAGGAGATTTCAATCTTATTCACAGAGAGGACAAGAATAATTCAAACTTTAACCGGGCAATGATGGGTCGTTTACGGAGAGCATTAAATGATCTAGCACTAAAGGAATTGCCGCTTACTGGTCGCAAGTTCACCTGGAGTGGAGGAACATCCCCAACACTGAGCAAGTTGGATAGCGTATTCTGTTCAGTTGAATGGGAAAACGAATTTCCAAACTGCTTGTTGCAAAGTTCAGCATCTATGGACTCTGACCATTTCCCTCTCATCTTGGGGCTGGGCGATTTACTTCCTGGGAAGGGCAGGTTCCACGTTGAATCTTTTTGGCCTCAACTCAATGGATTTCAGGAGGTGGTCGCAAAAACTTGGCATTGTGCCGAGGTGAGATTCTGCCCACTAGAAAATCTGTCATAGAAGTTTAAGACCCTTACCAGAGCATTACAGAGTTGGAGTCAGAAGAAAATTGGGCACATCAGGACACAGCTCGCCCTAGTCAAGCAAATAATCCATCAGTTTGAGATTGCGCAGGATAACCGGCAATTGGCTGACAGTGAGATGTGGCTGTTACATTCTTTGAAGAAACACTCACTTGCCCTGAGTTCCTTGCAGCAGACAATGGCTTGTATTAGATCAAGGATTGGATGGATCAAGGATGGAGATGCCAACACAGCCCTCTTTCACGCCTATGCTCGCCACAGGAAGAGGAAAATTTTCATATCAAAAATTATTTCAGATGATCAGGTAAGGACAGGGCCACTGAACTTTTGATACTATGTGATAAGCTCTTGGGCACCTATGAACAGAGAGATGTTTCCATCAACTTGGACAATCTAGAACTCAGACAGCATGACCTGTCCGATCTTGAGTCGCCCTTCAGTGAAGAGGAAGTGTGGAACACTATAAAACACTTAGCCCCAGACAAGGCACCAGGACCAGACGGGTATAGTGGTCGCTTCTACAAGGCGTGTTGGTCTATCATCAAGTCTGATGTGTTGGCAGCCTTGGCTGAGGTACATCGTGTAAATTTCAGAAACCTAAAGCTCCTCAACACAGCCCTCCTGACTCTTTTGCCCAAAAAAGAGGATGCTGTACGGGTCAAGGATTTTAGACCAATTAGTCTCATTCACAGTTTTGCCAAATTGGTTACTAAACTGATAGCTAACTGGTTGGCAGGCAAGCTCAATGGTATGGTGTCCGCTAATCAGAGTGCATTTATCAAGGGACGTTGTATTCATAACAATTTCGTACTAGTCCAACAGACAGCCAAATTCCTAGATCAACAAAAGCAGCCCTGGATCCTACTGAAACTGGACATATCCAAGGCATTTGATTCTGTGTCATGGCCCTTTCAGTTGGAAATCCTGCAGAGAAGGGGTTTTGGCCCTAAGTGCTGGGATTTAATTAGCGGAATTCTTGGTTCCTCATCATCTCGGGTACTTCTTAATGGCATCCTGGGTGAGGTGCTGTTTCATCGACGAGGGTTGAGGCAAGGTGACCCCTTATCACCCATGCTCTTTATTTTAATAATGGATGTGCTAAACTGCATGGTTGTGAAGGCCAACAATGAAGGACTGTTACTACCACTAGCTACGTAGAATATACATCACGAGTCTCACTATATGCTGATGATGTTGTTATGTTCCTCCACCCGGTTGCCACAGACCTGCGTATGGTTGAAGATCTGTTGCAGCTTTTCGGCACAGCTACTGGTCTTAGGACAAACATACAGAAATGCAGTGTCATGCCCATCCAGAGCTATGAAGATGATTTGGCAATAGTGAATGCTCATCTCCCTTGCGAGGTCCAGGAGTTCCCTTGCAAATATCTCGGACTCCCTCTCTCCATCAGAAAGTTGACACGGGCTCAACTCCAGCCGCTCATTGACAAAATTGCAGAGAAACTCCCATGGTGGAAGGCAGACCTGAACCGGGCGCGTAGGGCTGTTTATGTGCAACATGGCTATGCTGATTTACACTGCTACTGCCATGGATCTGCCCCCTTGGTGTCTAAAGGCCATCGACAAAATTTGTCGAAACTTTCTATGGCGAGGAAGAAAAGAAGCTAACGGAGGGCTTGTTTGCTAGCATGGCCCAAAGTCAGCAGGCCTAAGGAACTGGGAGGCCTTGGCATCTTGGATTTACATCGTTTTGGCTGGGCTCCTAGGGTGAGATGGCTGTGGCTTGGCAAAACTGAACCAGAAAGACATGGAACGCTCTCCGAGTCCTAGTTCATAGTTGTGCTCAAGCCCTGTTTGCTATTGTTATACATTCGAAAGTTGGTAATGGTGCTTCCACAAAATTTTGGACTGACAGATGGTTAAACGGATGCTCTACATTCGCTGAGTGGAGAAGGGGGGAGATGTCACACATCTGATCCGGACCCCCTAGGTTGGATGCTCTACATTAGCCGAGTGGAGAAGGGGGGAGATCACATCTGATCTGGACCCCCCACATTGGGCCAAATGGGCTAGGAGAAGCCCGGGACTAAGCCCTGGCTGGCTTGAGGGCCACCCTGCATGCGGCAAGGGAGGCGCGCGGACAGGGGGGAGAGTACCACTGTTGCCCCCTCAATCTCCTGATATCTAAGAGGATTCAGAATAAAAGTAAGTTTAGGATAAAAATAGGAAAAATAAATAGAGAACTGTTTAGAAAATAAGATCAAGTTTGTTTAGGAAATAGGATGGTTTTTCTTAGAAAGAAGAAGTCCTAATCTATAAGGACTCTTCTTATAGTTTCATGGAGTGTAAGTGCCCTAGGGACTATAAACAAAGGGCAACATAACTATTTCAATCTAAGGAAGGAATAGAGCTATTGCTCTCTACCTCCTCCTCCCTCTCTCCCTCTAGCCGGTGCCCTCTCCTCTCCCTGCGCCACCCACCTGCCCTAGTCGCCGCCACTACCCTATGCCCCTGCAGCAAGCCACCGCCGCCCTCTCCCTCCTCCATGCCAGCCTCAGTTGCCCCCAGGCAAGGACCCTAACATTATGACTAACATGTTTGTTTACAATATGTTTAATACAACCTCCACTTAAAATTATAGTTCACTCCATTTTGACTGAAGTTAATTTCTTTAGCTTTGATCAAATTTATAGAAAAATCCACCAACATATACAACATCAAATTATTTTCATTAAATTTGCCATAAAATATATTTTGCAGGTGCATTTAATTAAATTTGTAGACGATAGTATATTTTCCTAGAAACTTGGTCAAATTTGGAGAAGTTTAACTTAGGACAAAGACAAAGTGGACTGTAATTTGGAATGGAGGAAGGGGATCTAAAGATGATGAGAAAAAGTATGCCACAAAGATTGGATGAAGATAGAAGTAAGTCATGCAAAAGCAAGATAATGAGTGAAGCACAAGAAGGTTCAGTGAATACAAGAATGCACACATTGGAGTATAAAACAATAGTAATGCACAACGATAGTAGAAGAAGAAATGAAGACCAAAAGATTGACGGAGCAGAAAAGAAGAGGACTTTGCTAGTCTAGATGTATATTTAGAGACTGATATTCTTGGTAAGCTTGTTATGATAATAGGAGGTGTGTCGGATTGTTTTGCTCTGGCAATATCCAGCAACGTAATTACGTAGACGGAATCGGATGGTAGCACACGGGACACAGAGATTTATACTAGTTCGGGGTATGGTGCACCTAATCCCTACTCCAATGGTGCGGCAGCTCTCGTATTCGTATGCTCAATTACAGGGGTTGTTGCTCCTAGCTACGAGGTAGATGGAATTGGTGGAAGATTGGATCCCGAGCCCAAGGTCCCTACGCTCCTTTATATATGCAGGAGAGGTAAGGTTACAGAGAGGGCGATCGGGCTAATAGATTGTTTCCTAGTTTGTTACAATAGATTGATCCTTGCTATCGTCCAGATACGCCCACCTAGGTTTGCCTTGATCTCCACATTAGTTGATAGCGTCAGCCCTTGTGGGCCTTCCCCTTGATAGCTACTGGGCCGATAGCTTGGTGGCTGTCATATATATGGGCGGTGCAGGTACCCCTGGCCCATATCTCTGACAGTAGCTCTCATAGGACTTAATGATAAGCTAGCATGTAGCTTTAAGCCCTCTAGACGTCGCAGTCTCCCCTGTAAATTCTGCATACTGTGAGTACATAATGAGCATCTTTGGGTGCCAAAGTATTCAACAATGCAATTAGATATTCCTAAGTATTGGGGAGCCAGTATGTTGTCGTTCGAGTACCAAAAGCATTTCTCGGGTGGCAAGAATCTTCTTCAAGCATCGAGTGCGGCGGTGGTACACCGTACATCAAGGAATGTTGTTCCCTGGCAACTAGAAGTGCCTGACTCGGGTGGTACACCCCATATCAGGAAACGTAGTTCCTAGGCGTAGCCCTTGGGACGTTGTCAATGCCATGTTCGGGTGTTGTTCCCGATAACCGAAAGCGTAGCCTCCAGGACATGCCGTGTTAGGGTCGAAATACCGCTATACTCGAGAAGTTGGTTCCCAACGTATTCCGGCGTGTATATAGTGGTTGTGTATCATTAAGTCCAAAACAATAATGAGGATGGGGTAGGCGCACCTCCATCACACGCGCGTCACTAAGCCAATTGATTTTTAGGGTGACTTGTAGCAGGTCGTTTGAGCACTAAGCGTGTCACGTTTTTCTTTGAGATCTGTCAAGCGATGTGATATGAATTTTTGTGAACCACATTAGTGAAAGAGTGAGGACGTTGTCCCAAAGCCCTAAGGCCAATATGACAGTGTCCCAGTGCAGGCATCACTGTGTGCGAGTAACGAACGTGTGAGCAGCTATCGACAGTTGCCTGTGTTACTCTTCTAGCTGATAACAGGTAAAACGAATGAACATCCACTTCACTGAAAGGAAGTGGCAGGACAAAGCCAGACCAACGGGGGCACGTCATAAAACTCTTTTTCCAGATTTCAGGTGCTCGTACTTTGGTTACAGCCATGGGCCAACCATTTTTCTGGTTTCCCCCAAAGGGGCACACATCCGCTGAAATAAGGTACTTCGAGCTCGTCCGGATATTGGGAGATTTACGTGACGCCGAGTGTCAGAGGTTTTATTGCCAGACTGGTGACCCTTCCAAATACCCCTTGACTCTAGAGGGGCAGGTCGATAGCGAATGAATCGCTACCGTTTACACCTGCTGAAAGGGGTGAGCCGGGCCGAGTACCCGGTGTCAGTGTTAGACCACTCGCCTGCACCGGCTCGGATGAGGGTGTATTAAAGATGGACCACCAGCATCCGAGGGTGAGTTTGCTTACTGAAAGCCAGAGCATCGGCGTTAATGGCTCATTTTCCCATGCGCATCCATGCGCGGTTGGGATGTCATCCGTGCATCGGTTCCTACTTATATAAAGAAGGGGGAGGCATAAATGGGCATAATTTTATCTATGCACTGTTGAGCTTACCACCCTTTCTTTAATTCTTCATCTTCCTCCGTCTCTATCCCCTTAGATCCAATCTGATGGAGAGCGTGGTGAGCTCAAGGACGGAGGTTGCCAGACAGGTGGTAGGCGAGCGCTATCCGCCCATCCATCCTACTTTCATCGGGTAAGTCGCTGAACCGACCCAAATTGGGTGATCTTGGGGCTTTGTACTTCTTCTCACTGGGTGTTCTTTTAGGCTTCCTATGCTTGACGACACGAGTCCTCCCAAATCACCGGGCGGTGTTGCGGCAATGGAAGCCGTAGCTCCACCGGCAGTCGCGTAGCCGAGGATGAAGCGAGCCATCTCCGAGTGCAGTTCGAGGCCGTACAAGGAGCAGGAAGCGGCCACCGTCATGGTGTCCCAGGCCGAAGCCCAGACGCACCTTCTTAGTAAGTCATTGGCGAGATTCCCTATTCACCCTTCTAAAGATGTCTTGATTTGATGGGCGGTTGCTCTGATCATGCTTCCCAGCCATCCAAGAGCAACTAGCCACCACCCAAGGCAAGGTGGCAAGGTTTCATGATCCCAACGCCGCTCTAACCGAGCAGGTGACGGAGGCGGAGCGCGACCGTGATACTAATGTGGCTGACTCTTCTACCACGACAGTCAAGGCGGGTCAATTTCGGGACCGCCATGCTGCCTTGCAGGAGGTGTGCGGCAGTGTTATTGACGTGCTCTTGCCAACGGGGGTGAGCATAGAGGAGCGCCTCAGCAATGTCCCGAGGCGGCACGTGGTTCGTTGTGGAGCCGCGCTGGCGTTGGTGGCCGCTACACTCCGGAGCGGCGAGGATCTTCGCAACATGGCGACCGGGTTTCCACCGGTGGAAGAACCCAACGATGTCGGTGCGCTGGCTGTGGAGTTCAGGGATGCGGTAGGCGCCATTGCCGAGTTTGAGAGAGAGTGGAGGATGTAATCCGCTCCGCTCCTCATGATGTATAAACTGCATTAGCCTTAGAATAAAGACTTTTGCACTTTATGTTTTGTGTTCCCCTGAGTAATGGCTTCATGGCTCGTGTAGTGTTGGTTGTAGCCCCCGAATCACCACAATAGGTTAGCATAATGTATCGTGGTGATTGACTGGAGACCTTAACGTGGCTCGCCCGAATGCGGTATACTCTTTTAAAACTTTTTCGATCAGGTAGCCCCTGAGTGCCTTGGCAGGTCAGCGTAACCTGCTAGGGTGCTTAGTTTAAGCCCAGGTGCATACTGATCATCTTATTGGTGGAGCCTACTGCATTTATTGTGGGTTGGTGGTACACCATCTGTAAACTAGGACCTAGTATAGGGCTGCTTTCTTACGCGTAGAACCGACGTAGCAAGTCGACGTTCCATGCATTCTTGTAGGCTTCACCTTTCATGTTTGTCAGCTTATACATTCCCAACCTTAGCACTTCGGGCACAATAAACAGTCCTTCCCAAGGAGGTGTGAACTTGTTTTTTGTAACACCTAAAAATTCTAAAATTTAGGATTAGAAGAAAAATTTGAGTTGGAAGGGTTTTGGTATGGGTTTAAATAATTTAGATAATAATTAATGGGGAAATTAAGATTTAAAATTTTAGATGAAATACTTGATGATGCATTCATGCTGTTGCATTTATTTTATTGGGTGGTGTGGTTTTTATTTTGTTTGATTTGGAATTTCAAATCTCTTTAAATGGTTTTGGAAATCAACAAATAAAAAAAAGGAAAAAAGAGAAGGGCATACCTGTGCTGAGGCGGCCTGGAGGCCCGCTCGGCTGGCCTGTGCCCGTTTCCCCGCTGTTGGGCCGAGCTGCTCTTCCACGCGCGCGCGTGGGCCGGCCCAGGCGAAACCGCGCGCTCTTCTTTCTCTCTGGTGCCGCTGACAAACAGGGCCCGCCTGTCAGCGCGTCTCTTCTTCCTCGCGCCGTGGCCGAGCCGGACACGAGCGCTGCAACCACCGAATCCCCACCGCGTAAATCGGGATTTCCTACCCGAATATGAGATTTTGGTGCTATAAGAGAGAAGCCGTGACCCTCTCTTCCCTTTTTCCATCTAAAAACCCAAGTTTGATCCCATGAAATCGAGCCTCGAAGCTTGGAACCCTAGGAGTGTTCGGTCGCAAGCCGTCGTAGCTTACGGGTGGATTTGCGCCGTTTTTCTTCCCTTGGGTGAGTTTGTCATCTTCTTCTCTCCCTCCCCATGCTCTTCTTTTAGATTTCGGTGCTTTGAACTGCGAGATTGAAGCTTTCCGTGAGCCAGCAATGGCACCGCCGTTCTTCCCGAGCCGCGTCTCGTTCTCAAGCCGTCGTAGCTCCCATAAATCGCGTAGATGGGTTTACGGTGACCTCCTCTTCCGATTGGGGTTGGAAGTGGGGTGAACCGTGGTCGGAATAGGGAGAGCCGGAGCTCTCCGGCGAGCCACGGAGGCCGGCCATGGCGGCTACCGGCCGGAGATGGAGGTGGAGGCCGCGCCTCTCTCTCTGTCAGCCGGAGTGATGACAGCCGTCCATCCTTAGATCGACGGTCGAGATTAGAACTTACCCTTTCGTTTTGACTTATTGCTAAAGAGACCCTGGATTTCTTTAAGGCTTAACCCACGGTCCTTGGCGTATTACTTGAAGTACGTTTCTTCGTTTTGAAAGCGTATTTCTTCTCGGTAATTCAAAAATACGTTTTCTGATATTTACAGTTTTGCCACTAAACTTGTTTTGGTCATAAAATCTTCGTTTTAACTCCGATTTGATCCGTTCAAGTTACGTTAGGGTCGTATTTGCGAGCTCTACAGGTTAGTATAGTCGTAAAGTAGGTTTGGGAAAAATTAATTTTCGAGTTTATATTTAAGTAATTATTTATCTATAGGAAATCTTAGAAAATTCATAACTTTCACGTTTTAACTCCAAATTTTGTGATTTTTACGTCTGTGTGATCGTAGGAACGTATAGAAGAGTTTTACAAACTTTTATTACTATTTTGTTACTGTTGGTGTACTATTCTAATTATATCTCTTTGTTTGCTTCGTGTATGTTTGCTCGAATGCATGTATGTTGTTGATTGGTGATCGAGTTTAGATGGTGAGCAGTTTCTGGACGATCAGGAATATTACTTTGAGCCAGACCAGCAGAGTCATCTGGAGTATCACTTTGATCAAGGCAAGTATAACTTGGGACTATCCTTGTTACCTATTCACTAAAATTATCATACATATGCATGTGTCTTCCTTGACAACCTTAGAGATTATAACTTAGTGATTGCTATCTTGATTCCTTGTCAACCTTGGGGATGCATTTAGGTAGCTATTGCTAGTGCTTAATTATGAACATTGATCTTGTAATTGGATTAATGGATTAAACAACCAACCATTAAGAGGAATTTATTACTGTTGAAAAGAGGGCTAGAGCAAGGAGTTATATTGTTGCTCTAGTTTCTCTCCAATCTGTATGTGATTATCCGGGACATACAGTATAGCTGTGAGGGCTATATAGCTCTGGCTCTAGTTGTTCAAGAGACATTTTCTAGCTTGTTAGTGGTTACCTTAAATGGCGTAAGAATGGCTTGCCACGTTGGGTGTAGGGTGAGCCCCTGTCCTTTGTGTGTATAGGCTGCGAGTTGTGTGCCACTGGAAAGGGGGTTCTATATCTGCCTGCCGAGTGAATCTAATGGCCCTAACTTGTTAGATGAACTTTTGAATGGCTTTATATGGTTCTCCGGTGTTTGGGTTTGATCTCCCCACGCATTTGGAAATCATGACTCACAGTGAAAGTGCACACCTCTGCGCAGTGTTTAGTAAACTGGTATACTAGCCGTGCCCACAGATACGGGCGGCCTTGGAACATCTACAGATAGATGATCATAATTGTTATATCATGCTTAATTATTGTTGTTATTATTATACTCATGTTAATGTTATTCATTATCCTTATTACAATTGATCATTGTTCATTAACGGGAAGTGGATTATCTTGATGCTACCTAATGGCTAAAATATGTGATGATTAAAAGCTAAACGCAGTTAAACAGTGTCTAGCCTTTTGTGCCACATGGACTCACCATTGCTATTTTCACCATAACAGATAAAGATTGTGAGGAAGATTATCGTAATGAGTACTAGACTTGGTGTCAACCAGTCAACCGTGTCCTTGTGTTTGGAGTTTCCGCTGAAGATCTACTACTAGTTACTATTATTTATTGTTCCAGACTATGTGTTAAATATTTATTCGCTATATAATAAGCACTGTGATGATACTATGTAATTTATCTACTTGTGTGTGTGATCATATCCTAGGGCGCACATGAGTCTTTTATGCATCCTATTTTTGTTCTTAAAAATGGGTGTGACAGATTGGTATTAGAGCCGTGTTGACTGTAGGACGCAAGCCTAGTTAGAATGGTTGTTATTAGCATCTTTGCTTCACTTAATTCATGCTTACCGCTTTCACCTTATTAATTGCTAAATTTTTTATGCTTCTTTTGTCTTATTCTATTGTGAAAATATATTGATTCCATCTAATCTATGTCAAATTCTTGTAGATGTCTCCTCATCCCAGTCTGTCCGCTGCACAGTACATTGCCCGTTTCAAACTCCAGGAGCCCTATATAGATGGTGACCAAGAGATATCCGATGCTGAATCAAGAGTCGGTGACACACCAATGGAAGATTCAGTCATGGGGTGGACCACGAAGCTTCAAATCATGGTTCCTAAAGCCGATGTTTTCTTTCATGACATGCTGACAAGAACCTTAGATAATTATTACTACGATTGGGAAGCTACGTTGGAGTATCGCTGCAAGGAGTACAGTCATCCATTGATGAACTCTTACTAGGAGACTGAGCTATGGGTCAAGACAAGGGATCCTACCACTAAGGAGCCTAAGGTGGAGTCAAAGTTCATCACCCAAGTGAGCCGGGCAACCGTAGAAACAAGCATGGAAGATGTCGCCTACAATACGTTTGTCTACTACCATGGTCTTCGCTCGGACAAGACGTTGCAGGGTGCACTCCGGCACTTTCCCTGTTTCTTACATGACAGGGGTGTTTGGACCGTGCCGCTTGCAGATGATACATCTTTGACTTTACAAGCTACAGTGGAACTGGTTCGTGAGTTGGCTCTCCATGAGGTCGATTTGAAGGATGAGTTGCTAAAGGAAAAGGAACTTAAAGAACAAGCTTATAAGGAGATCGATGAATTAAGGGCTGAGCTAGGCCGTCCCATGAGAAGCTTAATTAAGATAAGGAAATCCCTATGTAATAAGAACGATATTAGTTTGCGAGTCAATTTGAGTTTGGCATTGTCGAGTGTTAGTTTGGAGGCGGATGATTGGGTGCGTGCGGTGGAGAAACAATTGAACATTGCTCAATGTAATGATCTAGAAAATGTGTTATATGCATCTGGTCAGCTTCAGGGGATAGCTTAGACTTGGTGGGAGTCGTATCAAGCTGCACGTCCTAACAATGCTCCTCCTATCACTTGAAACGACTTTGTTAGAGATTTCAAGGCCCGCCATATTCCTGAGGGTGTAATTGAGCTAAAGCAGGAGGAATTCAGGAACCTTAGGATGGGATAGACGAGTGTCAGTGAGTATTATGATAAGTTCTCTCAGTTGGCTCGCTATGCTCCCAATGAAGTGAGAGAAGATGCTGACAAGCAGCGTCTCTTTCTTAAGGGAATATATTATGATCTCCGTCTGCAGCTGAAGGGCAATAATTATGCAAATTTCCAAGAGCTGGTAAATAAATCTATTGTGTTTGATAATGAGCGCAGGGAGATGGATAGGAAGAGAAAGATGAAAGGATAAGGTTCAGGAAGCAATAACCGCCAGCGTACTAATCCTCAGCATGGCTTTCATCAGAAGTTCTAAGGACCAGTTAGCCAGTGGAATCGCAATTCAAACCAGAAATGGTCTCAGAATTGGTAGAACAGTCAGTCTCAGCAACGTCCTTCCTACCAACAGCGTCAACAGTATCAGTAGAGTGGACAACAGACTTCTCGCACTGGAAATTCCAATGCTACCCCAATGAAGAACAGTGCTCCTAACACGCCTACTAGATGCTACATCTGCGATAAAGAGGGACATATGTCTTACCATTGTCCTGAGAAGCAGAACCAGCAGACTCCTCAGAGCCAGAAAAGTAACCAGAGGCAATCCGGCACTGGAAGGGTGAATCATGTGTCTTCAGATATTGCTCATGAGGCACCAGAAGTTATGATCGGTACGTTCAATGTACATTCTACTCCTGCAACCGTTCTTTTTGACTCTAGAGCTTCTCATACATTCATTTCCCACACTTTTGTTAAAATGCATAGTATACCCATGCTTGCCATGAAAGAACCCCTCTTAGTAAACTCACCTGGAAGTACTATGCAAACCAATAATCGTTGTCTTCAGTTAGCATGATTTTAAGGGGGGTAGAGTTTAAGATAACTCCTATAGTGTTGAGGATATTGGGTATTGATGTGATCTTGGGTATGGATTGGATGAAACAAAATCAGGCAGTGATTCAGTGTCAGCAGAAGATAGTGACTGTGAATGCACCTAATGGGGATAATATCAGTGTTGATGTAGCAGTGCAGAAGCAACAGATAGCTTCAGTGAACCAACTTGAGGATGGTGCTAGCAAGGAGAATCTAGTTGTTGATGAATTTTCTGATGTCTTTCCAGATGATTTGCCAGGTATGCCACCTGACCGAGATATCGAATTTCTTATTGAATTATTACCTGGGACTGCACCAATAGCTAAACGACCATATAGAATGGGAGTAGATGAATTAGAAGAACTTAAAAAACAAATTAAGGAATTACAAGATAAAGGTTTTATTCATCCTAGTTCTTCACCATGGGGTACGCCAGTTATTTTTGTTGATAAGAAAGATGGTGGTCAGAGGATGTGTGTTGATTACCGGTCACTTAATGAAGTAACTATCAAGAACAAGTATCCTTTGCCTAGAATTGATGACTTGTTTGATCAGTTGAGAGGTGCTTGTATGTTCTCTAAGATTGATTTGCGTTCTGGGTACCATCAACTGAAGATTCGTGCATCTGATATTCCAAAGACAGCTTTTACTACGAGGTATGGTTTGTATGAGTATACTGTTATATCATTTGGTTTGACCAATGCACCTGACTACTTTATGTACATGATGAATAAGGTGTTTATGGAATATCTTGATAAGTTTGTGGTGGTATTTATTGATGATATACTGGTATTCTCCAAGACTGAGGAAGAGCATGTTGAACATCTGAGGTTGGTATTGCAGAAACTTAGAGAGCATAAGTTATATGCTAAGCGAAGTAAGTGTGAGTTCTGGTTAAAGGAAGTCTCTTTTCTTGGTCATGTTGTTTCTAATGGTGGAATATCAGTGGATCCAGGCAAGGTGAAGGATGTATTGGATTGGAAACCACCTGTTGATGTTGGTCAGATTCGCAGTTTCTTGGGTTTAGCTGGGTACTATAGACGGTTTATTGAAGGGTTTTCTAAACTTGCTAAGCCTATGACAGCTCTATTAGAGAAGAATGCCAAGTTTGTATGGTCTGATAAATGTCAAGCTAGTTTTGAAGAATTGAAGAAGAGATTGACTACAGCACCTGTCTTGGTATTGCTAGATTTGAGTAAGAAGTTCTCTATTTATTGTGATGCTTCTCGTCAAGGTTTGGGGTGTGTTCTTATGCAAGAAGGCAGAGTTGTTGCTTATGCATCTAGGCAATTGAGGAAGCATGAGCTGAATTATCCTACCCATGATTTGGAGTTAGCAGCTGTGGTTCATGCTCTGAAGATTTGGAGACACTATTTGATTGGGCATAAGAGTGATATATACACCGATCATAAGAGTTTGAAGTATATTTTCACTCAGTCTGATCTAAACTTGAGGCAACGTAGATGGTTAGAATTGATCAAGGATTATGATATAGAGATATACTATCATCCTGGTAAGGCCAATGTTGTAGCGGATGCCCTTAGCAGGAAGAGTTATGCCAATGAGATGCAAATGTTGTCCATGACAAGTGAGTTGTGTGCTGAATTTGAATATTTGAATTTAGGAATTGTTACTAATACAATGGAAATGGTGATAGAACCTACACTAGAGAAAGAGATACGCAAGGGTCAGTTGAAAGATGAGAAATTGAAGGACATAGCAGAGAACGTAGTGATTGGTAAGTCACACGGTTTCCAAATTGATGATAATGGAACTCTTTGGTTTGGAAAAAGGTTGTGTGTACCTGAGGATCAGTCTATTCGGCAAGCAATTCTTCGTGAAGCTCATGAGTCAGCTTATTCTATTCATCCTGGTAGTACTAAGATGTATTTGGATCTCAAACAGAAGTATTGGTGGGTTGGATTAAAGCGTGATGTGGCTTAGTATGTAGCAGTGTGTGACACATGTCAAAGAGTGAAAGCTGAGCATCAAAGACCTGCTGGATTGTTGCAACCAATGAAGATTCCTGAATGGAAGTGGGAGGAAGTTGGTATGGACTTTATAGTGGGGTTACCTAGTACTCAGAGAGGTTATGATTCTATTTGGGTGATAGTAGATAGGTTGACTAAAGTTGCTCATTTCATACCGGTTAAAACTAAGTACACTGGGGAACAATTAGCTATATTATATATGGAGAAGATAGTGTGTTTACATGGAGTACCAAAGAAAATTGTATCTGATCGAGGTTCGCAATTTACATCACATTTTTGGAAGGTTGTACATGAATCTTTGGGGACAAAGCTGAATTTTAGTACAGCATATCATTCATAGACAGATGGGCAGACTAAAAGAACCAACCAGGTACTGGAAGATATGTTAAGAGCCTTTGCATTGCAATATGGAACTAGTTGGGACAAGAGTTTGCCTTATGCAGAGTTCTCTTACAACAACAGTTATCAACAGAGTCTTAAGATGGCACCGTTTGAAGCTTTGTATGGACGGAAGTGTAGAACTCCATTGTTTTGGGATCAGACAGGTGAGTCTCAGGTGTTTGGTACAGATGTTCTTAGAAAATGCAGAGGATCAAGTGCGAGTGATTCGTGAAAATTTGAGAGTAGCACAATCTCGTCAGAAAAGTTATGCTGACAACCGGAGAAGAGATCTAGTTTTTGAAGTCGGTGATTATGTCTATTTAAAGGTGTCACCAATGAGAAGTGTGAGGAGGTTTAACATGAAAGGCAAGTTAGCACCAAGGTATGTTGGGCCATTCAAAGTTATTGCTAGACGTGGTGAAGTTGCTTATCAATTAGAGTTGCCTGAGAATTCGTCTGGGGTACATGATGTGTTTCATGTTTCTCAACTTAAGAAGTGTTTACGTGTGCCTGAGGAGCAGATACCTTTGGATGAATTGACTGTTAAGGAGGATCTTACCTATGAAGAGTTTCCGATCAAGGTTTTAGAAACTGCTGAGAGAGTTACTCGAAGTCAGGTTATTAAAATGTGCAAGGTTCAGCGGAATAGATATTCAGAGGCAGGGGCAACTTGGGAAAGAGAGGATGAATTGAGGAAATCTTATCCGTAGTTATTTGCAATGTTAACCTAAACGGTAAACGGTGAACGGTCGGTCACCCATCGTTTAGCAAAAAGTCGGTATACACGGCCGTTTAAACGGCCTTTTAAACGGTCGAAACGGTTTTGCACGGCTTTACACGGCTAATCAGCCTACACGGTTACCCATCAAGTAGCGTTTACACGCCGTGTAAATGGCCTACACGGCCGTGTAGGCGAACAGTGGTTATTTGAGTAAGCAGTTCAATCTCGAGGACGAGATTCTTTTAAGGGGGTAGAATTTGTAACACCAAAAATTCTAAAATTTAGGATTAGAAGAAAATTTTGAGTTGGAAGGGTTTTGGTATGGGTTTAAATAATTTAGATAATAATTAATGGAAAAATTAAGATTTAAAATTTTAGATGAAATACTTGATGATGCATTCATGCTGTTGCATTTATTTTATTGGATGGTGTGGTTTTTATTTTGTTTGATTTGGATTTTCAAATCTCTTTAAATGGTTTTGGAAATCAACAAATAAAAAAAGGAAAAAAGAGAAGGGCATACCTGTGCTGAGGCGGCCTGGAGGCCCGCTCGGCCGGCCTGTGCCCGTTTCCCCGCTGTTGGGCGGAGCTGCTCTTCCCCGCGCACGCATGGGCCGGCCCAGGCGAAACCGCGTGCTCTTCTTTCTCTCTGGTGCCGCTGACGAACCAGGCCCGCCTGTCAGCGCGTCTCTTCTTCCTCGCGCTGTGGCCAAGCCGGACACGAGCGCTGCAACCACCGAATCCCCACCGCGTAAATCGGGATTTCCTACCCGAATATGAGATTTTGGTGCTATAAGAGAGAAACCGTGACCCTCTCTTCCTTTTTCCATCTAAAAACCCGAGTTTGATCCCGTGAAATCGAGCCTCGAAGCTTGGAACCCTAGGAGTGTTCGGTGGCAACCCCTCGTAGCTTACGGGTGGATTTGCGCCCTTTTTCTTTGCTTGGGTGAGTTTGTCATCTTCTTCTCTCCCTCCCCATGCTCTTCTTTTGGATTTCGGTGCTTTGAACTGTGAGATTGAAGCTTTCCGCGAGCCGGCAATGGCGCCGCCGTTCTTCCCGAGCCGCGTCTCGTTCTCAAGCCGTCGTAGCTCCCATAAATCGCGTAGATGGGTTTACGGTGACCTCCTCTTCCGATTGGGGTTGGATGCGGGGTGAACCGTGGTCAGAATAGGGAGAGCCGGAGCTCTCCGGTGAGCCACGGAGGCCGGCCATGGCGGCCACCGGCCGGAGATGGAGGTGGAGGCCGCGCCTCTCTCTCTCTTTCAGCCGGAGTGATGACAGCCGTCCATCCTTAGATCGACGATCGAGATTAGAACTTACCCTTTCGTTTTGACTTATTGCTAAAGAGACCCTGGATTTCTTTAAGGCTTAACCCGCGGTCCTTGGTGTATTACTTGAAGTACGTTTCTTCATTTTGAAAGCGTATTTCTTCTCGATAAATCAAAAATACGTTTTCTGATATTTACAGTTTTGCCACTAAACTTGTTTTGGTCATAAAATCTTCGTTTTAACTCCGATTTGATCCGTTCAAGTTGCGTTAGGGTTGTATTTGCGAGCTCTACAGGTTAGTATAGTTGTATAGTAGGTTTGGGAAAATTTAATTTTCGAGTTTATATTTAAGAAATTATTTATCTATAGGAAATCTTAGAAAATTCATAACTTTCACGTTTTAACTCCGAATTTTGTGATCTTTACGTCTGTGTGATCATAGGAACGTGTAGAAGAGTTTTACAAACTTTTATTACTGTTTTGTTACTATTGGTGTACTATTCTAATTATATCTCTTTGTTTGCTTCGTGTATATTTGCTCGAATGCATGTATGTTGTTGATTGGTGATCGAGTTTAGACGGTGAACAGTTTCTGGACGATCAGGAGTATTACTTTGAGCCAGACCAGCAGAGTCATTCGGAGTATCACTTTGATCAAGCCAAGTATAACATGGGACTATCTTTGTTACCTATTCACTAAAATTATCATACATATGCATGTGTCTTCCTTGGCAACCTTAGAGATTATAACTTAGTGATTGTTATCTTGATTCCTGGTCAACCTTGGGGATGCATTTGGGTAGCTATTGCTAGTGCTTAATTATGAACATTGATCTTGTAATTGGATTAATGGATTAAACAACCAACCATTAAGAGGAATTTATTACTGTTGAAAAGGGGGCTAGAGCAAGGAGTTATATTGTTGCTCTAGTTTCTCTCCATAAGGACTTATCTGTACGTGATTATCCGGGACATACAGTACAGCTGTGAGGGCTATATGGCTCTGGCTCTAGTTGTTCAAGAGACCTTTTTTAGCTTGTTAGTGGTTACCTTAAATGGCGTAAGAATGGCTTGCCACGTTGG
Organism: Saccharum hybrid cultivar R570; assembly: GCA_038087645.1. Classification (NCBI taxonomy): domain Eukaryota; kingdom Viridiplantae; phylum Streptophyta; class Magnoliopsida; order Poales; family Poaceae; genus Saccharum; species Saccharum hybrid cultivar. Next base: position 25,366,804 of record JAQSUU010000066.1, on the reverse strand, counting down.
GTGTAGGGCGAGCCCCTGTCCTTTGTGTGTATAGGCTGCGAGTTGTGTGCCACTAGGAAGGGGGGTTCTACATCTGCCTGCCGAGTGAATCTAATGGCCCTAACTTGTTAGACGAACTTTTGAATGGCTTTATATGGTTCTCCGGTGTTTGGGTTTGATCTCCCCACACATTTGGAAATCATGACTCACAGTGAAAGTGTATACCTCTGCGCAGAGTTTAGTAAACTGGTATACTAGCCGTGCCTATGGATACGGGCGGCCTTGGAACATCTACAGATAGATGATCATAATTGTTATATCATGCTTAATTATTGTTGTTATTATTATGCTCATGTTAATGTTATTCATTATCCTTATTACAATTGATCATTGGTTCATTAACGGGAAGTGAATTATCTTGATGCTACCTAATGGCTAAAATATATGATGATTAGAAGCTAAACGCAGTTAAATAGTGTCTAGCCTTTCGTGCCACATAAACCCTATGTTATACTTGTTGAGTTCGACATGGACTCACCCTTGCTATTTCCACCATAACAGATGAAGATTGTGAGGAAGATTATTGTAATGAGTACTAGACTTGGTGTCAACCAGTCAACCGTGTCCCTGTGTTTGGAGTTTCCGCTGAAGATCTACTACTAGTTACTATTATTTATTGTTCCAGACTATGTGTTAAATATTTATTTGCTATGTAATAAGCTCTGTAATGATACTATGTAATTTGTCTACTTGTGTGTGTGATCATATCCTGGGACACATGTGAGTCTTTTATGCATCCTATTTTTGTCCTTAAAAATGGGTGTGAAATTTTTCCCCTTGGTTGTCTGCACACGGCGCAGAACTAGGTCGCCTTTCATGAAGTTTAGTGGCTGAACGTGCTTGTTGTGGTACTTGCGCAGCTGTTGCTGATATCTTGCGGAGCGGACGAGTGCCGTTCCGCGGTGCTCGTTGAGCCTATCGAGGGAGTCCTGTAAGGCTTCCTCTGCTGTGTCCTCATCATAGGCGCGAACTAGAGAAGAGGCATAGCCGATCTCCTCGGGTAGTACCGCGCCTGCACTGTAAATAAGGAAAAAGGGAGTGAACCTCGTCAGTCTGGTAGGAGTGGTCCATAGGCCCCATAGGACTAGCTAGAGCTCCTAGACCCATCTGCCCTCAAACTTTTTTAGTTTCCTAAAAATTCTGGGTTTGAGGCCTTGAAGGATGCATCCATTCGCCCTTTCTACCTGACCGTTGGTCTTGGGATGAGCCACTGCAGCCCATATTATGTTGATATGTTGTTCATCACAAATGTTGACAAAAGCGCTCCTTGTGAACTGAGTGTCGTTGTCGGTGATGATCGTGTTCATGATCCTATACCGGTTTATAACCTCCTTTTGATGAACTCGACCGCCGCCTCTGAGCTAGTTGTAGCTACAAGTTTGGGCTTGATCCACTTGGTGAACTTGTCGATCATGATGAACAAGTGGTCCAAGCCCTCGAGGGCAGGTGGGAGTTTCCTGACGAGATCGAGTCCCCAGATGGCGAAGGGCCATGTGATCGGGATCGTTTGGAGTTCTTGAGAAGGGACGTGTTTTTGCTTAGCAAAGTACTGACATCCTTCGCAAGTCCTCATGATGTGTTGTGCGTCTTTGACCGCGGTGGGCCAATAAAACCCTTGTCAAAAAGCTTTACCCATGAAAGTATTTGGTGCTGCGTGGTGGCCACAAGCCCCTGAGTGTATATCTTGCAAGAGCTTTATCCCGTCTTCCGTGGGTATGCACTGTTGCAAGATAGCGCTCGTGCTTTTATGATGGATTTGATCATCCCTCATAACGTAGGATTTGGATCTTTGATGTACTTGATCGGCCTCATCCCTGTTAATAGGGAGGATGTCGTGACACAGATAGTCGATGAGTTCCTACGCCCAGTCTGGGTTAGAGCCTATAGCCTTTGTGATGGTGAGCATGCTCGGCTCGAGGGGAGGTTGAGTTTTGACTTCCCAACATGCTGACGGTCTCATGAGCTTATCGAGGAACACGCCGCCTAGAGGCATGTCTTGAGTCGAGCCAATTCTGGCGAGGTTGTCAGCCTCCTCATTGTCCCTTCGAGGGATGTGGCGTAGCTTGAGCACGTCGAACTTTGCCTCAAGTTTTCTGACCTCAGGGCAGTAGGCTTCCATCTTATGGTTGTGGCATGCTGAGGCTTTCATTACTTGCCCGATGACAAGTTCAGAGTCTCTTGAGGCGACAAGTCTTCTGACTCTAAGGGTGACTACGGTTCGCAGCCCATGGAGCAGGGCCTCATACTCTGCTATGTTATTGGTAGCACCCTCATCAAAATTTAAATAGAGTATGTACCTCATTCGATTCTCGTTGGGGGATACCAATACAACTCCCACTCCCACTCCTTGTAGCATCAAAGAGCCGTCGAAGTACATGCTCTAGTACTCCAGGCCAGCTGCAGCCAGTTCAACGTGTGCTTCTGTCTATTCGGCAACAAAGTCCGCTAGAGCCTAGGATTTTATGGACGTGCGTGGCACATACATGATGCCATACGCCATAAGTTCCAGGGCCCATTTAGCTATCCGTCCGGTCACATCCCGATTGTTGACGATCTCTCCTAATGGAAAGGAGGTGACCATGGTAGTCGGGTGTGCATCGAAGTAGTGAACCAGCTTCTTCTTTGCCAAGTACACCCCATAGAGTATCTTTTGGATGTGCGGGTAGCAAGCTTTGCTCTCGGCCATTATTTGACTAAGGAAGTATACCGGTTGCTGAATGGTCTGAATGTGGCCTTTTTCCTTTCTTTCTACAACTATAGCCACACTAACCACATAGGTGGTAGCTGCGACGTACAGGAGCAGAGGCTCTTCTTCGTGAGGAGCCACTAGAATAGGGGGTTTGGTGAGGAAGTCCTTGATATCGTCGAAAGCTTTTTGAGCCTGCGGGGTCCATCACCAGTCTGGCGTCTTGCGTAAGAGTTTGTAGATGGGGAAGTTTCTTGCCTAGTCTAGAGATAAATCGGCTTAAGGAAGCTAGACATCCCATGAGTTTTTGGGCGTCTGTCAACGCTTGTGAGGGTCCCATATCGAGGTTGGCTTTGACCTTCATTGGATTGGTCTCAATCCCGCGAGCTAATACGATGTAGCCGAGTAGTCTACCGGATGGTACCCCAAAGGTACACTTTTCTGGGTTGAGCTTGATCTTGAACTTTCAGAGATTATTGAAGGTCCCCAAGAGATCTTGAATAAGGTTCCCAGCTTTAGATGATTTTACAACGATGTCATCGACGTAAGCCTTAGAGTTTCTACCGATTTGCTCGTGGAGGCAGCGCTTCATGTAGCGATGGTAGGTAGTCCCCATGTTCTTTAGCCCGAACCGCATGGTGACGTAGTAGTATGCTTCGATCGGGGTGATGAATGAAGTAGCTAGTTGGCCAGACTCTTTCATCCGGATCTGGTGATAACCAGAGTAAGCGTCGAGAAAATAGAGTAATTCTGATCCTGCAATGGAGTCGGTGATCTGATCTATACGGGGTAAAGGGTAAGGATCCTTCAAGCACGTCTTGTTAAGGCTCGTATAGTCGACACACATTCTCCACTTGTTCTTTTTGGGCACCAAGACGGGGTTTGCAAGCCAGTCTGGATGCAGGACCTCCCTGATGAAGCTCGCATCGAGGAGCTTGGCTATTTCTTCTTCTATAGCCCTGTGCCTTTCATCGTCAAACCGTCTCAAGCGTTGCTTGACTGGTTTGGCATCAGCCTGGATTCTCAGGGAGTGCTCAATGCTTTCCCTAGGGATTCCCGGCATGTCTGAGGGTTTTCAGGCAAATATGTCCCGATTGTTAATCAGGAATTTGATGAGTTCGTCTTGTTGTGCATGGTTCAGGCTCCTCCCTATGTTCATGGTCTTACTTGGGTCAGTTTTCTCCAAGCGAACCTTCCTCGAATCTTCCCCGGGCGTGAATTATGGGGCCATAGTTGGCTCCGAGGCCATGAACTGGCTGGTGACAGCCTTTCTTCTTTGGGAGGTGGAGACTAGAAATTAAGACATAGCGGCGCAGTGTCTGAGCCCTTGAATCTTGTCCTTGCATGAGGACATAGTCAAGCTCACGCTGCGCCGAATCCAAGTTTTGGACCGCGTTCTCTATATCGAGTAGTTCGCATTGATAGGCGTTCTGAAGATCTCCGGAGAACGTGATGATACCGTTAGGACCCAGCATCTTCATCTTTAGGTACACATAGTGGGGCATAACCATGAATTTAACAAAACACGGTATACCGAGGACGGCGTGATAAGTGTCCTAGAAATCAACAACCTCAAAGGAGAGTATCTCCTGGCGAAAGTTCACTGCCTCACCGAACGTAACCCGTAGATCTATGATGCCAAGAGGCATCACCTGTCTCCCTAGTCCTATTCTGGTGATCGGGCCCCTCGGTGGGCACAGTTTGTCTGTGCTGATCTTTAGTCTTTCGAAAGTGTCCCAATATATAAGATTGGAGTCACTTCCTTTGTCCATGAAGATCTTAGTGGCACGGATAGTTTCGAGAACTGCACTAATGACTAGGGGGAACCTGCCGACGTCGACCGAGTGTTCAGGTTGGTCACTTTCATCGAAAGTAACCGGGTGCTCCGACCAGGGTAGCCAAGTCATTGCCGCGGCGTGAGCCTCCTGAACAGTAGGTGCATGTCCTGAATCTGACTGGGTCCCAGTATGGGCGCGAATGGTCATCACTCGTTTGAGGGTTTATTTCGAGTGTCCCTTACGCCACCGATTGTCCCCTCGAGGGGTGTTCCGTAAAGAAGTCACTTAACGCTTAGCCAGTTGGTTCTGCGATTTCTCTTCATTATCCAGGGTAACCTAGCCCTATTAGGGTTAATCGCGGGCGTCGGGAAGAGTTCCCAAGCGCGTGCCATCGTGGCACTCTTAAGCCTGTCAAAGAATCTAGGCAAAACAACGTCCAACGGTGGGGATGGTTGTGCATCATTTGAATGGTGTGATTCCCACCAGATCATGTGTGCGGTGTCGAGGAGGTACTCCTGACAGAATTGAGAAAAGGTAGACTCAGCGTAGCGACTTACATGACGTGCTAGCTAAAGCGGTCCTACGTCGATTGCGTATCCAAGCCTGGCGAGGTAGAGCTAGTTGGGAGATGATGATCTTGAAGCCTATGCACGAGTCCTGAGGTCGCCACACCGTGGAACCCTCGATCACTCAGAGGTGGTGGCGCCGTGGCCGTCCTTCTTTGACCGCCTCTTGATCACACCCTCACTCGACCTACAGAGAATAGTCATCCGAAGCACAAAAACGAATCTGAACGCGAAAGGCCATTACCTGCCGCAACAACTGCCGGATTGTTTTGCTCCAGCAATATCCAACAACGTAATCCCATAGGCGGAATCGGATGGTAGCACACGGGACACAGAGATTTATACTAGTTCAGGGCGTGGTGCACGCTAATCCCTACTCCAGTGGTGCGGCAGCTCTCGTATTCGTATACTCAATTACATGGGTCGTATCTCCTAGCTACGAGGTAGATGGAATTGGTGGAAGATTGGATCCCGAGCCCGACGTCCCTACCCTCCTTTATATAAGCAGGAGAGGTAGGGTTATAGAGAGGGTGATCGGGCTAATAGATTATTTCCTAGTTTTGTATAACGGATTGATCCTTGCAATCATCCAGATATGCCCACCTTGGTTTGCCTTAATATCCACGTTGGTTGATAGCGTCGGTCCCTGTGGGCCTCCCCTTGACGGCTGCTGGGCCGATAGCTTAGTGGCTGTCATATATATGGGCGGTGCAGGTACCCTTGGCCCATATATTTGATAAGGTGAAATTGAGAATCTAGACTGTTGTTTGTGAGAATACTGTTTATTCGCTAATTAATGTGAAAGAAACCGAAATTGAGAATCTAGACTGTTGTTTGTGAGAATACTGTTTACTCGCTAATTAATGTGAAAGAAACCTACAACCCCACTCCCATCATTCGATAAGTCAAGATAGATGGGTAACCATGAAGAGGAAATTGATGACGTGGAAGTGGGGTTGTAGGTTTATATATGGTCTCTCTTTTTTTTTTTGCGAAAGGGTTTATATGGTCTCTCTGACATTTTTGAGATTTTTTATGGTTTATTATCATTGTTTGAAGCGTCCGTGTTTCATGACAAGTATAACATATATTCTCAGTAGGAGCATCTAATTAGTAGATGGCATGGCACGTACAGAAGTACTTGCGATGACAATTCGAGTATACTTTTATAAGTAGCAATAACCACACTAGCATATTATTGTCAGCAAGTATTCACTCTAGCTCGGAAGACGACACGGCTGCTTTGGTTCTGATCAAGGTAGTACTAAATTTCAGTATAATCTATCAATCGCGTACGTTGACCTGGTTCCGCGTATGCGCTGGCGGATGGATAGCAAGAGACGCACGGCGAGCGCATACTTGGGTTCAATTTGTGTACCTGCTCGACGACGACGAACTTGCGGGCTGGGTCCCTGGCGAGCGCGTCCACCACGGAGTCGAGGGTGTTCATCACGCACGCGCCCTGCCACCCACCTCCACGACGTGAGAACCGAGAAGATCGAGGGCCGGAGCATGGCGGCGCAGGATGCCACGCCACGCCACGGCTAGCTATATGGTGTCGTGTTACATACCTGGATGGAGTTGTTGGATCCGACATAGTACTGGTCGACGGTCTTAAGCCACCCGACGTCGTCGTGCGAGTGCGGCACCAGATGCACGTTCAGCTTGTTCCCCGCCACCGTCGCCCCATGCGCCGTCGCGTTGGACGCCACGGCGAACGCCCTCGCCGCGGACGCCTCCCTTGCCGTCGCAATCACTGCCAGCAGCAGCAGCAGCAGAAGCGCCGGCGCCATGGTTGGCTGATCACCGGTGTGGCTTTGCCCGGCCCCGACGAGCGGATCGGTCGATCGGTCAGTGGATTGGGAATGCGGACCACCCAGGCGTTTTTGGTTAAAATTAAACTAATTGCTGGTTGGCGTTTTGTTTTCCGCCGGGGCCGGGCGTACTGGCGCTCGTGGCCTCCCGCATCAGGGTTGGCTCCGTCAAAATCAATGCATGGCTGTGGTTGACCAACCAGCGTAAAATGGGCCTACGGGGACGCAGGCTCAACCGCTGAAGCGAGGGCGAGTACTGGACGTGGTCAAAGACATCCAGGAGAGAGTTTTGGCGTCACGTCATCTCGTTGTATATATTATTACTCCATCCATTTGAATATACATGTCATTTTTTTCCTACGTACATAATTTTTACAATATATCTAGACATACACTCCCTCCAGGCAGCATTCTTGGGCGTTGCAAGACAAAAGCCGACTACCGAGGAAGAAGAGCAAACCATGCGTGTGCCTATTCGTTCGTGCATGCAAGCTGGACTATTCGAGTCTTGAGTGGCTGCACGCAAACAATTCCAGTCCCACACAGCATGCAATGCTTCGTTCCAATGGCAAACAATTGTAACTACAGCGCCTTACAAACCTACCAAAATGAAAAATGAGAGAATGCCTAAGAAAGTTGCCCGGAGAGAGTAGCATATTTAGTTACATAATAAAAACTATATACATAAAAAAGTCATCGGACCATGGGGTATGGTCCCATGGTTGTGGCCAGGGCAGCATCGGACCATAAGTGGTCACTATTCACTACGGGAATCAGGCGCTTTGCCGAGTGTCCAGGATACTCGGCAAAGCCATAAATACACTCCGCAAAGGCTTTGCCGAGTGCCGCACTCGGCAAAGAGTACACGGCAAAAAATTCGTCGGGAAAGACCTTTTTGCCGAGTGTTTTTTGTCGGGCAAAGAAAAAAAATTTAAAAAATTCTTTGCCGAGTGCCCTCCTCCCTGGCACTCGGCAAAGCTGAGAAATTTGCCAAAATTGGCTTGCTTTTCCCAGCTTTGCCGAGTGCTTTTGTGATTGCACTCGGCAAAGGCTTCCTTTACCGAGTGTTACACCCGGCAAAGTGACCATAACCGCCTTTTTTTTGAATTTTTACATTCCATCGCGATAAAAATAATATTTCACATATATATTAAATTCATCACATATATCTCACATACATCATAAATATCTCATAAATAGATCAGATGCATCACAACATATATAACATAAGTGCAAATGATATATGCGTCAGTAATTAAAAAATGGTCCTGCAAGTCCGAGCGCTCTAGGTGCCTCTTCCTGCTCAATGGAAACAGTCCAAATGGTATATGCGTCAGTAATTAAAAAATTAATAGCTGAAGGGGTAGATTATGCAAATGAAAAGAACACAACCTATCTAGTCTTACTACAGATTGCTCTGAACTCTCTACATGCAAGAGAAGAAAGTAACAAGGGCTAATTATAAATGCAAACTGCTAAGTGCAACACATTTTATAGCATGCCTTTGAGTTGTCAAGATAAATGCATGGTTCATAAATTCAGACATGTGATTACATGTATAATTACAAGAACCACTTTATCTCATTTAACCAAAGACATTAAAAAAGCAAAGAGATGCTCAGACTTTAACACGGAAGCTGATCCAGGTTACACTAAATATTAAATTGTTACAAAGTATCAGGCATCACCTGGTAATCTAGACACTCTGGTTTTGTTGACTTATTGCCTTGCAGCAAAGCGTGCCGGTCTAATATGCACTCTGGTCTCTGGAAGACATCCACTCATCCTTTAATAATTCATAAATAGGCCTGCTAATAAGAGATCATGTTAAACATGTGAAAATAATTATCAAGCTCACTAGACTAAAGCTAATGATTGCATGAAAAGTTCAAAGACTATTGCAACACTAGACATTCCACAGGAATTATTGGTGAGATGATGTACGGGCTTGAGGAATTAATACCTATGCACTACCTGAGATTCTCCATTAATCAATTACTGCTGCTGTGGTAGACGAGAAAGCAAAAACTCTGAATTGCAGCAGCTGCTGTCGATGACCAAACAGCCAGGGGAGAGTAGACACTTGATGCTGTTATTGCTGAAAATTTTCACAGTTGAAAATCTGAAAACAAGAGAAGAAAACTTCTAACCAAACAAAAAACAATCGAGCTGGACAGCCTGCACCAAGTTGCAGAAATAAACCAACAGCAGAACTGCTGCTGAAAAAGTGAACTACAGAACAAAAATAGCTAAGCTGCTCTTACAGAACTGAAACTCTAAAGAAATAAAGCAGTTGATTTTCTGCTGCTGCCGAGATGACCTGTTTTGTTCACTGAAGCAAGCAGAAGACACGAAAGTGAAAGTTACAGCAGCAAATCAAAAATTTATTAATTAAAAAACGGCATGCTGTCCAAGGTTTATTTGCAAGCTGCTGAAGCGGAACTGAATCTCTGAAAATTGATACAGTCGAGCTGCTGCTGCTTGTCAGCTGTACAGATGAATAGAATAACACAAGGTGTAGCAGCAGCAGCTGGAAGCACACAATGGAGAAGAGTCGATATGGACCAAGCTGATGAAGATTGAAATTAACAGAATAAGTTATATTGCGGGCGCGGCCGGCGCGGCGAGCGGCCGGCGCGGGCGGCGCGGCGAGCGACCGGCGTGGGGCGGCGCAGCGAGTGGCTGGCGCGCGGGCGAGCTGTGGCGCGCGCGGGTGGGCGAGTTGTGCAGCGGGCAAGCAGACATGTATATAATTTACCTGCTTTGCCGAGTGCCCGCGATTCGGCACTCGGCAAAGTTTTTATTTTTTTAAAAAAATTGCTTTGCCGAGTGCCGGCGATCTGGCACTCGGCAAAGCCTTTTATTTTTTAAAAAAGTCTTTGCCGAGTGCCAGATCGTCGGCACTCGGCAAAGTTTTTATTTTTTTTTTTAAAAAAAATCTTTGCCGAGTGCCGGCGATCTGGCACTCGGCAAAGACTTTTATTTTATTTAAAATTCTTTGCCGAGTGCTCGCGATCTGGCACTCGGCAAAGAATTTTCAGCGTTTTATTTTTTTTAATTACTTTGCCGAGTGCCCACGATCTGGCACTCGGCAAAGAATTTAATTTTTTTTTCTTTTTGCACCCAAATTTTTTTTAATTACTTTGCCGAGTGGCCACGACCTGACACTCGGCAAAGAATTTTCGTCATTTTTTTAATTTCTTTACCGAGTGCCACGAATTTGACACTCGGCAAAGAATTTTCAGCATTTTATTTTTTTTAAATTTCTTTGCACACTGCCAGGTAGCTGACACTCGGCAAAGAATTTCTTTGCCCAGCATCCTGGCACTCGGCAAAGAATTTAATTTTTTTTTGCACCCAAATTTTTTTTGCAGCCCTACTATAATATTAGGAGCTAGATTTTAAAATTTGGTACATTTTTTATGTTTTTGCTGCATTTGGTTAATTTGTATCATTTACTTGAATATTTTCGTAAAAAGCAAATTTGAACTGCAGGTGCATGGAATAATGGAATTTAGCCATTCAAAAGATGATATTCATGCTTTTGAGTATATTATGAGGCGCTATCTAGGAACACACCCGAAATTTCGAACATCGTGTTTATGAACCATGGGCACCGACTTGCGGGCGATTTGTTTTTAAATTCTATGAAATACAAACGAAGTTCGAAAATCACAAAAATTGCCAAGATGTCATGATATCGCATGTGGAGGCTATGATAAAAAAAATTAAGAATGTTTCGAGGAAGTTGTGACGTTCGTTGCTTGAAACCCAGACAAACCACATGTGATATTGTGATAACACATGTGGAAATGTCTGAGTTTTAAGCAGCGTACGTCACAACTTTCTCGAAACATTCTTAATTTTTTATCATAGCCTCCACATGCGATATCATGACATCTTGATAATTTTTATGATTTTCGGACTTCGTTTGTATTTAATAGAATTTTAAAACAAATCGCCCGCAAGTCGGTGCCCATGTTCCATGAACATGATGTTCGAAATTTCGGGTGCGTTCCTAGATAGCGCCTCATAATACACTCAAAGGCATGAATATCATTTTTTGAATGGCTAAATTCCATTATTCCATGCACCTGCAGTTCAAATTTGTTTTTTACGAAAAAATTCAAGTAAATGATACAAATTAACTAAATGCAACAAAAAAACATAAAAAATGTACCAAATTTTAAAATCTAACTCCTAATACTATTGTAGGGCTACACAAAAAATTTAGGTGCAAAAAGAAAAAAATTTAAATTCTTTGTCGAGTACTAAGATTCTGACACTCGACAAAGAAATTCTTTGCCGAGTGTCAGATTTCTGGCACTCGGCAAAGTAATTAAAAAAAACTTTGCCGAGTGCCTAACAGCAGGCACTCGGCAAAGGATCACCGTTCGGGCTCACCATTTGTGAGGTCGTCTTAGCCGAATGTAAATTTTTGTTTCTTTGCCGAGTGTATTTCTTTACCGAGTGCCGGGCACTCGGCAAAGCGATCTTTGCCGAGTGTCTTACTTTGCCGAGTGCCCGATATTTAGCACTCGGCAAAGCATATGACACTCGGCAAAGATACTGTTTCCGGTAGTGATTCACCCGAGAGGCCACGCCTGTCAGTACGGGGGAGAAGTTCAAAGGCACCCTCCGACCATGGTCGTTGGTCCGATGCTAAGCATTGGCCCAGTCCGATGATGGAAAACCGGTGCGCATCGATGGTCTGTTGTGCATTGGACCCCGGGGCTTGGGACCATACGTTCAATTGACAGTTGACGCGTTTCAACAACTAGTTTAATCTGTGCATGACACGTCAGCCAGCATACGGCATCAGACCATGGCCATTGGTCCGATGGGGGTGCATGGGCCGGTCCGATGCCCCCGACTAGAGTGCAGTAATATAAGGATCCCAACGGCTCTTTGGTTCATGGGGTGTTATAAATTGATGGTGGTCGGCTCATGGCCGGCTCTCTTGGCACTTCAACATGATATACACCCTTGTGAGCTTGTGCGAACACCTCCTGCTCATCTCTTTGCCTATTGCTCGATCCAAATTAAGACCGGGAGTGATTCTAGTGCATTTGCATTGAGTTCTTGCATCTAGTAGCACTAGAGATCCTGTGAGCCGTGGTTTCTTGTTACTCTTGGTGTTTGCCACCACCTAGACGGCTTGGAGCAACGGTGGATCGCTGAGCGACTAATAGTGATTGTTTGCGGCTCCGATCAAGCAATTGTGCTCATCAGCGCATGAGATCATGAAGAGCAACTCTAGTGAAATCATCGCTAATTGGAGTGCACCATTTGATTGGTTCTTGCGGCACCCTTTGGTGGGTCTAGCTTGTCACGCTAGTTAGCTCGTGAACCATCATGTGCGGACTCGCTACAATGAGGACGTAGGTTGCTGGCAAGCAACCGAACCTCAGGGATATATCTTGTGTCATCACTTGCCTCGTTTGGTTTGCCTACTATCACACTCTCGTATTTACATTCATAACATTGCTTGTGTGTTAGTTGTGTGCCTAGTCTAGAGCAGTGGTATTTGTTGTAGTAGCTAGATGTAACTAGTTGTAATTGGTTTTTTAGTACCTCTTACTAGTTCTTGCTAGTTGTATAGCTTGTGTGTTATTGTGATTTAGACAAGAGATCAAGCTACTAGTATTGTTTAGGGCGGCTTGCTTCGAGTGAATTAGAGCTAGTGCAAAGTAGAAGCTATTAGGGCCTCATATTATTCTAACCAAGTTTGCACTGGTATTGTGCTTTTGTAGAAAATTTTTATAGGCTATTCACTCCCCTCTAGCCATCTAGATCCTATCACATGAGTTTTATATGTGCAACATGTCTCTTGTCTTGTGGTGTGTAGGTGTTGAGCGTTGAGACAGTCGACGACATGGAGAAGGTCAGGTAAGCCCGTGAGTGATGAACTGGGTGATATGAAGGACGAACATGGAGGCTTGTATCGACGACTGAGGGCCGGAGGATGGGTTGTAGATGGCTAACACTTGGCAACGTCGATGAGCAAGTGTACATGTGAGGATGGAGGTGAAGACGGTGTTGACTGAAGTCAAGGTGATAATTGACCAAGTGAAGGCGGGCCCGCGAGCACTTGGTGATCAAGCGGTCGAGGACAAGCGGGACAAGTGATGACATCGTGGAGGAGGCATAGCAGATATGTGACTCCGAGTGCTTTGGCGGTTTCGGCCTCAAAATCATGGGCAACAGGTTTGCCAGGTTTGGGCCTCAAAACCCAAGGAGGATCTCAGGGCGACACGTGGCAACATCGGAGAACTTGCGTTGAGGCGAAGCGTCTTCATGAAGGGTACAAGGTCATCCGATGCAAGGAACTCAATTTGGACCATTTAGCCCCTGTGATTAAGTGGTTCAAAGAAAATATCTAGGGGTATTCTTGAAATGTGTAATAGCCTTATAAATTAGGATAGGGGCTGCCCAAGACAGTGATGTCTCTCCCACCTAGGTTTTAGTCCCATAGGCTAGCCAAGTTCATATCGGTGAGAGAAGATTTTTTTTGAATGGGTGGCTTTCAATTACCCATGGGCTAATTGTTCATCAATAACAATTACAATAATGCATTTCGGAAGTGAGCTCACGATAGGCTCATCTCCTTCTGCACACACACACCCAAGGGCTGCTAACTCATGAGCAACTCTATTACATTATCTAGGAATGGAAATACACACAAACGAATTGAAATTTGCAGACACCATACACTGCAGCTCGTCAAGTAGACTCCCCATCAACGGGTGAGTAAAGTCTCCTGCACAAATAGCCTGCTTCACCAGCGCCGCATCCGTCGCCAGAATAATCTCGGTGATCCCCAGGTTTATGGCCGCTTGCCTTCCTAGGACACAAGCTATTACCTCCGCCTAGAATGCATCAAGTAAGAAATCCACACGACCTCGTCCTGCAGTCAGCACATCACCGTCGGCGTCTCTGATCACAACCCCCAGCCACCAAAGTGAGTAGTAGGAGAGAAAGCTGCGTCGCAGTTCAGCTTCATCAGTTCAGCAACAGACATGCGCACAGCATGGGCAATCATGGCCGCAGGTCTTTGCTTCCTCCCTGTTCTTATGGTGTTTCTCTCTCCCCACCACATCTATATTGTCATAAGCAGGTATATATAGTCTCTTCTCATTCTTTGTTGACAGTATGAATTCCACAGTCTCCTTTGCTGAAATCATCCTAGCCAACATGTCTCGTTCCTCTTCCAAATCCAGTAGACGCCACACCTGTCAAATTATCTTGCACTTGAAGTAGAGATGGCCCCCATCCTCGTCATAACAACCACAGACCAGACAAGAGGGACCAATCTTCATCTTCCTTAGCAATAGATTTTTCCGCAGAGGATGGCTGTTTAGTGCAAATCTCCATAAAAAGTGTTTTACCTTGTTCGGACAGTTCAGACTCCACAAAGGTTTCCACATCTTTTCATCTGGCTGCCCACTGCTATTCTGTCCTTCGGAGCTACTCTGAGCACGCATCAAGTCTGATCGACAAACCTTATAGGCGCTCCGCACACTGAATCTGCCCTTGGAATCATAGTGCCAAGCAGGTAGTGCCAATATAATTTTGCATCCTCCTCCCAAAACAAGTCTTGCACAAGTTCCCTATCCCATCCGCCGGTGATTGGATCAACAAGCTCATCAACATGCATAATTAAGCTGCGTCCACGAGGTGTGATTGGCTTCCTAGACCATTCACGTAGAAGCCAAGGATCTGACAAGATTTTGAGGTCTCAGCCATCACCCACCCACCAAATCATCCCCTTCTTAACCAATTGTATACCTCTCATGATGCTTTGCCATGTGTATGATATCCCAACCTTCGGTTTGGCTTCTAAGCAAGTCTTCTCTCGATAGTACTTTGCCTGCAGGACTTTTGCACAGAGAGAGTCGGGATTCTGTAGCAGCCGCCAACCTTGTTTAGCTAACATTGCAAGATTGAAAACATGTACATCACGAAAACCCAAGCCTCCTTCCTTCTTTGGTTTCATCATCTTCTCCCAACTTATCCAATGCACCTTATGCTGTCCCTCTTGTTGATTCCACCAGTACCTACACACCATGGCACTAATTTTATCACAGCTCCTTTGTCAGATCTAAACACCCCATGGCAAAAGTTGGGATCGCCTGTGCAACAGCCTTAATCAAAATCTCCTTGCCAGCCCACGATAAGAATTTTTCCTTCCACCCTTGAATTCTTTTCCATACACGATCTTTTAAATATGCAAATGCTTCAATTTTTGACTGCCCAACATGTACTGGCAGGCCTAAGTACTTCTTATTCATAGTCTCTCTTGTGATGTTCAGAATACCCCGCACCTCAGCTCTATCCACCGCCCTGGCATTGGTACTGTACATGACCGCTGATTTGCTTCTATTTATCATTTGGCTAGAGCATCGCTCATATAGTTCCAAGATATTCTGCAGCTGCACAGCTTCCTCCCTTTTGCATGAACCAAAATCAAAGAGTCGTCAGCAAATAAAAGGTGA
The DNA here is from genome assembly GCA_038087645.1 of Saccharum hybrid cultivar R570. Taxonomy (NCBI): domain Eukaryota; kingdom Viridiplantae; phylum Streptophyta; class Magnoliopsida; order Poales; family Poaceae; genus Saccharum; species Saccharum hybrid cultivar. The sequence continues at coordinate 25,351,426 of JAQSUU010000066.1, read as the reverse complement.
GAAACACTGGGCGCCACATGACAAATTTTAACTCCAGAGATGCGACCCTCCTCTTCGGCTTTATTCACCCATTCTCCATCATTGCAGAGAAAATCCCTCTCCATCTCTTCTTCCACCCATTCTCCATTATCCTTCACCAGGTTGCCTATTCTATTCACCCTTCTTCTCTCCGAATAGCAATGATGGAAAAAGTTGTATTCTGCCCCCCTTTTGCAACCAATTTACATGTGTATGCTGCCTCCAATACATGTCTACTTGCTCCTCCAATCTGTCCAGCTTGAAGGACAGCACCGCCTCCCTGCCAACAGAGAAGTCACTTATCGGTAATCTCCTGCAGGCCTCCAAATCCTTCTTCATCACTTTCACTCTTTTCTCCAGATCCCCTAGAACATTCACACTCCAGTCCTGCAAGCTGGCCTCCACTCCACGCAAACTGTCACTGAGGTTGCGAGCTTGCAGCACACTAGAAGATTCCCATGCTTCCTCCACCACCCTCCTACAGTCCTCTTCCTAAATCCAATTTGCTTCAAATTTAAAATGCCGATCCCCACCGCCGTATCTCCTATTGTGCTGCACCTTCTCTTTGACCACCACCACTGGCCGATGGTCCGAGTGGTGCGTCACCATTTCTTACTTGCACAGTTAGGAGCATCGACCTCCAGCCTGTATCTGCTACCACTCTATCCAGTCTCTCCATGATATATTGGCTGGTCTTTGTTTTCTTGTTTCTCCACGTGAACACATCTCCAGTAAACCAAAGTCAGTGAGATCACACCATTCCAGAGCCTCCTTGAATCGGTCGAGACAAGCCTGGGAACGAGGAACACCTCCTTCTTTCTCATGATGGAACAAAATTTCGTTGAAATCACCAGCACACAACCACGGCAGCCCAGCGGCATTCTCCCGTGTAACTTTCTCAACACATCCCAAGTTTTATATTTAATATCGGCATGTGGCTCTCCATACACCCCCATAAATCTCCAAGCACTTTCTCCCGTCACCAAGACCTCCATATCAATGTAGTATTTGGATTTACCCCTCACCACTACATCGACACCTCTCCTCCACAACACTGCAAGCCCCCTCCTTTTCCTTCACAATCCACCACCTCCATATGCTCCATGTCAAGCTTATGTTTGAAGTCTGTCATCTGTTTCTCGTCTAATTTTGTTGATGAGGACATCCTCTACTATTACCCGCTGGCAAAGACGCAACAAAAAAAGGGCCAAGTGGCCTAGTTGTAGTCGGGCGGCGACCGTGTGAGCCTCTGAATAATTCCACCTTGCTTAGCTTGGGAGGAGGAAGCCACCTTAAAAGAGAGAGCCACCCTTCCCCTATCAGACTAGTCTTTTAGGGACATTGGGCCTTTCTCCGAGTGGATGTGCATAAGAACTATTGGGGTCCGGGCAACCTTAATTTATTGGGCCTCGGCCAACCCCACCTGGGCCGGATGTATCATTTGGTATCGGAGCTGGGCCCTTGTTTAAGGGGGTGGGAATGATGAGGACATCCTCTACTATTACCCGCTGGCAAAGACGCAACAAAAAAAGGGCCAAGTGTCCTAGTTGTAGTCGGGCGGCGACCGTGTGAGCCTCTGAATAATTCCACCTTGCTTAGCTTGGGAGGAGGAAGCCACCTTAAAAGAGAGAGCCACCCTTCCCCTATCAGACTAGTCTTTTAGGGACATTGGGCCTTTCCCCGAGTGGGTGTGCATAAGAACTGTTGGGGTCCGGGCAACCTTAATTTATTGGGCCTCGGCCAACCCCACCTGGGCCGGATGTATCATTTGTCTCGGACAAGAACAGGACATCGGGCTGCTCAGACTTCTAGAACTTCAGGAGCCCCCTAACCACCAGGGTGTTGCGCAAGCCCCGGCAGTTCCAGGCCGCTATCTTCATTGGTCTCTCACCACCCTGCCTGTTAACACTTTCGCCACCGCCTTGGGATCCTTTGACACATCGCCCTTCCCCCTTTGCCTCCGATCTGTATCCCCCTCCTCTCCACCTCCATCAGCTTCAGGCTTTCCAGGAGACCAGCGACGCCCTCCCTGGCAGCCCCGGCCCTAGTGGTACCCCGACTGCCACCCAATGTCTGTGATCTCAAGTAGACTAGGGCTAGCACGATTTAGGGTTTTGGCTCCAACAGGAGAATATGACATGGATGCAAACGACGAGATGGGGCGTGGACTCTGATCCCGGTCGCGGGCGGCGGCGCAGGATCACATATGAACGAAGTGGGGAGGGAAGGGACTAGGAGATCGAGACCACCAACGGAGGACCTAACTCGAGTCGTCGAAGGAGGTCCTAGACGCCAAGACTCACAACGGGTTTTTCTCTTTTTTAACGGTGAGAGAAGATTAGCAGTGGAGAGGCTGAGCACCTATTGCTTTTGGTTTTCCAAACTATAAGAGGGAGGATGAAGGGTGGAGGCTAGACCTGACCTTGTAAACTTGTTCTCATGCTTAATAGATCAATTTGTCATCTAAAATCTTGAGTTTGATCTTTGCCTCTCTCTTTCCTGGTGCAGTTTTTGATGATTTCTTCGTTTTATTTTATCTGAGCTTTTGGGGATCTTTGGTGTTGATATTCTTGTGCTATGACATCCTAAGAACATATCTACTTTCTAGTTTGAACAGATTTCCCATGAGCAACCAGAAATCAACTTTGGAGGATTTTGGAGAAAACCCCATTTTTGAAGAGCCTCTTTTAGATCTGTTTTGGTTCCTTGAGTTAATTAATGTGGCCAACATATCAGCTATAATGTTGAACAATAATAGAGATAATGGATTTTCTTATTGAATGCCTTTTTTGTTTGAAAATATGCCCAACATTATCGTTAACATTAATCACCACACTTCCTCCTAAGATGAAAGATTGGACCCAAGTTATCCACTTAGGTGAAAAAACTTTCATGCGAAGAGTTTGCAAAATGAATGGCCACTTAACTTCATCATATGCTTTCTCAAAATCTATTTTAAAGATGACCCCATTAAGTATTTTACGGTGCAATTCATTTATGGTTTCTTGCAAAATAACGACACCCTCTAGGATCTTACGTCATCGCATGAAAGTTGTTTGTGTCAAACTAAAAATATCATTGCCACCGAATCAATTCTAAAATTTTGAAATTGACATTGAGTAAGCATATTGGTTTGTATTGTTGGATCCAGTTTGCTTCTTTGATCTTTGGAATGAGAGTTATCACCCCAAAGTTATGGCTAACAAGTGGTAAATTTCTAGGATGGAAGTCCCAAAACATGCTCATCAAGTCTTGTTTGATAACATCCCAAAACTTTTGGTAGAATTCAGCCAGAAAACCATTGGGTCTAGGCGCTTTATTGTGTTCCATATCAAACATTGCATCCCGAACTTCCTTTTCTACGAAAGGTGGTGTTAACAAAACATTTTCCTCCTAGGTAACCTAGGGAAATATTATCATTCCTTGATTCATCCATAGTCCAAAGCAAAAAGGTGCATTGATCACTAAAGCCAGAAAGAGGGTCCCTAGAGAGTTGGAACTTGGAAGCAATAATGTAGAAACTTGTCATTCATGTACTGCCTTTCTTCCTCTTGGCAAACCCTGGTCTTTTCATCACCCCGTGGCCAGATCATTGCAACAAGACACACACTCTTACGCCTTAGGACCACTTGCTTCTTTCTTGGGCGGCGGAGCGGCACAAACCGTACTTGAGGCTGAAGGATTGGATGGCCTCAACATAGATGGCTAAGACAGCGCATGCCTCCTCAAGACACTCCATGCGCTTGTGTATGAAGTGGGAGTCGTCGTTTCCATGACATTCCACATGGTTGTAACAGTGGATGACTCAAGAGGCAGTTTTGGGAAGATCTTGATAGCATGATTAGTACCGTACCTATCAGCGAGAAACTCTTTATAGGAGGAGACCTCAACGGCCATGTTGGTGCGACTAATGTAGGTTTCGAGCGGGTGCACGGGGGGTTCGGGTATGGTAGTAGGAATCAAGAGAGGGAGGATGTTTTGAACTTCGCGTTGGCCTATGACTTGTTGTTAGCGAACACCATCTTTAGGAAGAGAGAATCTCATCTAGTAACCTTTCGTAGTGGACAACACTCGAGCCAGATCGACTTTATCCTTGCAAGGAGGGAGGATAGACGTGCTTGCTTTGATTGTAAGGTGTTACCTAGGGAGTGTGTTGTCCCTCAACATAAGCTTGTGGTGGCGGACTTTCGCTTTCGGGTACGTGTCTACCGGGACAAACGGGCCAAGATTGCGAGAACGAAGTGGTGGAAGCTTAGAGGGGAAGCAGCGCAAACGTTTAAGGACAGGATGCTAGATGAGGGGCCTTGGGAAGAAGGAGAAGATGCCGACGACATGTGGCTAAAGATGGCAACATGTGTCCGGAAGGTGGCTTCGGAAGTGTTTGGCATGAGTAGGGGAGGCAAACGGGAAGCGAAAGACAAATGGTGGTGGAGTGACGAGGTGCAAAGGGCTATTAGGGAGAAGGAGTGTTTCAAGCGTCTCCACCATGACAAGAGTGCAGCCAACATCGAGGGCTATAAAATAGCGAAGAGGGTTGCAAAGCGAGCTGTGAGTGTAGCAAAAGGTCAGGCGTATGATGGCCTTTATCAGCGGCTAGGCACGAAGGAAGGGAAGAAGGACATTTATAGGATGGCTAGAATCTGCGAGAGGAAGACAAGGGACATCAACCAAATAAAATGCATCAAGGATGGGACAGATCGACTTCTGGTAAAGGATGAGGAGATCAAGGACAGATGGAGAGAGTACTTCGACAAGCTATTTAATAGGGAGAATGAGGGTCCTACCCTTGAGTTGGACGACTCATTTGACGATACCTACAGACGCTTTGTGAGGAGAATTCAGGAGACAAAGATCGGAGAGGCTTTGAAGAGGATGAAGGGAGGTAAAGCGATGGGCCCTGATGGTATCCCCATTGAGGTGTATAGATACCTAGGCGTCAGAGCGATAGTATGGTTAACTAAGCTTTTTAACCTTATTTTTCGGTCTAACAAGATGCCTGAAGAATGGAGGAGAAGTATATTAGTAACCTATCTTCAAGAACAAGGGAGATGTTCAAAGTTGTACTAACTACCGTGGGATTAAGTTGATGAGCCATACGATGAAGCTCTGGGAGAGGGTTATCGAGCATCGCCTAAGGAGAGTGACACATGTGACCCAAAATCAGTTTGGGTTCATGCCTGGTAGGTCGACCATGGAGGCGATTTTCTTATTACGACAATTGATGGAGAGATATAGGGAGCAGAAGAAGGACTTGCACATGGTCTTTATTGACCTCGAGAAGGCATATGACAAAGTACCGAGAAATGTCATGTGGTGGGCCTTGGAAAAGCACAAAGTCCCAACTAAGTACGTTACCCTCATTAAGGATATGTACAGGGATGTGGTGACGTTTGTCCGAACATGTGATGGCGACACCAGTGACTTTCCAATTAAAATAGGACTGCATCAGGGGTCAGCTTTGAGCCCTTATTTATTTGCTTTGCTGATGGATGAGGTCACAAGGGATATACAAAGTGGTATCCCTTGGTGTATGCTCTTTGCTAATGATGTGGTGCTAGTTGACGACAGTAGGGCAGGGGTTAATAGGAAGTTAGAACTATGGAGGCACACGTTAGAGTCGAAAGGGTTTAGACTTAGTAGGACTAAGATCGAGTACATGAGGTCCGATTTCAGCATGACTAGGCATGAGGAGGGAGATGTTAGCCTCGATGGGCAAGTGGTGGACAAGAAGGATACTTTTCGGTATTTAGGGTCGATGCTATAAAAGGATGGAGACATTGATGAAGATGTTAGGCATAGAATTTCAGTCGGCTGGTTGAAATGGCGTCAAGCTTCTGGCGTCCTCTATGACAAAAGGATGCCTCAGAAGCTAAAAGGTAAGTTCTATAGGACGGCGATTTGTCCGGCGATGTTATACGGTGCTGAGTGTTGGCCTACAAAATGGTGACATGTCCAGCAATTGAGTGCAGCAGAGATGCGTATGTTGCGTTGGTGTTGTGGGCACACAAGGTGGGATAGAGTCCGGAACAACGATATTCAGGATAGGGTTGGGGTGGCACCAATTGAGGAGAAATTGATTCAACATCGGTTGAGATGGTTTGGACATGTCCAACGGAGGCCTCCTGAGGCGCCGGTGCGTAGTGGAGTTCTAAAGCGGGCCGATAATGTAAAGAGCGGTAGAGATCGACCTAAACTAACTTGGGACGAGTCCGTTAAGAGAGATCTTAAGGAGTGGAATATCTCCAAGGATTGAGCTATGGACAGGAGCGCTTGGAGATTGGCAATCAACGTGCCTGAACCGTGACCTCGTTTTGTCTTGTGCCCTTTATGTCCCTTTATATGTCTCCCTGTTTCTCGTCTCTTTTGGGTTTCATCTCTAGCCTACCCCAACTTGCTTGGGACAAAAGGCTATGTTGTTGTTGTTGTTGTTGTATATGAATGTATTAATTTAACAAGCCTTCATATACAATGTACTATGAGAAGGTGGTTCTAATATGATGTTTATTTACTTGTGCTACGATATGTTGAAATTGCAGGTTGCTGATCCTTTTATGGTGGCTAACTAAAAGCAAGTCGACTATCATATACAAGAAGTGGCTTGATGTCTATTGCAAGTAGGTTCTATTTCACTTGCCTTGCAAATCGTGCTGGATCTGGATGTCGTTTTATATTTTCCTGCAATGTGATAATCAATATGCATGTGTTAGAAACTAAGCAGATCATTTTCCTATGTTTGTTTGTGAACCACGATTAATTTTCTTGAAGTGTCCATATAAAAACTTGTTTGACATTTGATTTTGGATCCATAAACTTATGATTAGTAGGTAAGATTTGCACTTGTTTAATATTATGCTTATGAAATGAGTACTATTTGTTGTTAAACTAATTTTTGCGATGATTGAATGATGGGCTAAATTGGTGTATTAATGTAGTAGAGTAGCTGTTCTTTGTTTAGCACATGCTGTACTCAATAATATTTTGCATTTCAACATTTGCTTGGGGCCATTTTGGTCCCAGGATATGGGTTCATATTGTAGTCAAAGTAAAAAAAATGAATCTTTTGGAACTATGGTAGTTGCATTGAAACAAGATACAAAACATTTTGCATGTTGTTGCTTCGCTCTTGCAGATGTACAGGAAGTAAAGAACATGAAAGGGGAATGGTGGTCGGGTCGTCCGGATGCAAATGCATTGGAAAGTGTGTTTTGCCTCCCTCTTAATTTACTAATCTTTTCTATGACTAGAGAGAGGTCTCTCATTGTGGGATTACTATATTTCACGATTGTTGTATGTATATTATGGGTTGTAATGGATGAATTCTAGTACAAAGGGCTGTTGTAATGGATGAATTTTATGTTCATATATGGGTTGTAATCAATCTATTATGTATGGTGAAATATTTCATTTCTATGTCTACTTGATTCGTGACAAAATGAAGTTTATTTTCTGACAAAATGGTTATCGTGTACTAATAAAAAAACAGACACATGGCTCAACCAGAAAATAACACATGGACCAACAAAAATGAGTCGTGCCACGTCACCTGCTAGCATGGATGATGACACGTGGTGCCGGTACATGGCACACCACATCAGCTGACAATGTGGACGTTGCCATGTGACACTATCCACATCACCTGCAAGCATGGTCCTGTCCACATCATTGGCCACATGGCACCACCTACATGGTTCTGTCCATGTCACCTCTGACATGGACGTGGCACAGTCATATCAGCTGCCGGCGTGGCCGATACCACATGGACAAAGCTTGACAATTTGTGATGAAAATGGTGAAGATTTTCATTTTATCACAGGGGGAAATGGATGTATGACAAAAGTTTTTTCGTCATGGATAAAATCACTTCTATGATGCAAAATCCAGGTTTGTCATTGTGCAACAAATGTGACGCTCTGTTTAGCGAACCAAAATTCATCACAAAAAGATTCTTTATGACAAATTTTGCTTCTACTATGATGAAAGTGTTAAAGAATTAGGCAATTTCCAGATTAAAAGCATGATTAAATCTAGAACATAAATCATGACAAATATATGAACTAGATTAAACATATATGGCATACTAGTATAGCAGATCAGCATATTCCACAGCATCAACATGACAAGCATTGATAGTCCAGCAGATAGATTAGATTGTACGAACGTCAAAATTAGATCAAGAGAATTATAACTTACGGTTGTAGTAGTAGTAGATGGTGTTAAAGATGTAGCTGGCGGTGGTGATGGAGCGAGATCGCTGATGTCGATGTCGTCGATGTTGAAGTCGTCGTCAAAGTCGTCGATGAGAGGCGGAGGAGTATTCTTGATGACGACCCCGCGAGCTCTAGCACGACGAAGCCGACGCGCCGATGCACCCTTTGGAAGACGAGCCGTTGTGGAAGCTTTGGGAGCAGTCGCGCGAAGAACGCTTCCCAAAAACCTTATTCGTCTTCTCCCGGTGCAGGATCGCAAAGACGAGGGTTCCGGAGACCTGTTCACCCGGTCGCTGGTGCACGCAAGCGATCGGACTGGAGTAGCTACAGCGGCGGCGCAATAGCGAGTAGAGGCAAAAACCCTAGGATTAACTGGATACGTTTTGGCGTGGCCGGCAGGTTGCTTATATAGTCCTGTCCAACCAATCTCGTGTCGCGATCACGATCTAAATTGATTTAGGACTCTTAATTTGTAACCAATTTGGACTCATGCAACTTGAAGGCCAAGAAACCAAAAACGAAAATAGCAAAAGGAGATCGCGCTCCCGCAAGGCGAGGAGCCGGATTTCGGCGGACCATTCACGCAGGTGCCGCGCACCTGCGCCCTGCCCCGCCCGGCCCGGCGAGGCGAGGCGAGCGAGCGCGCGCGTGGACTTCTCTTACTCCTCACACTAGACTTGAGGAAGTGGGGAGGACTTCCATATTTAAGTATGACTACCTCCACTTCAACAAGCAAGGTGGTACTAAAGAGTTCACACATCTCCTCTTGCTCACATGAATAGGCCTTTGAGATTTATTAGGAATTTCACAATTGGTTATTGGGCCAAGCCCATATAAATTTCTACAATCCCCCACCAGATCTCAAATACCCATTTAGAGATTTGCCTGTTCTCACTACTGTTTGATATACCAGTGTTTCGGCAGAGACTGTGAAGTTGAACTTCCGCCTAGAACCTCAAGCTACACTCATCCACAACTTGAAGAATGGACTATGCCTTGAATTGCAAGTTTTGTGTGAATAAGCTTTGCTCAAAATCAAACTAGTACCTGGCTACCAATAGCCTTACTCCGTGGGTGGAGCATATACGTCGTACTCCCTGGTCTCTTCATGAACTTACTAGAGACCACCCAAGTCTCATAGACTGCGACGTTCTACAGTCGAACTCATATAGGCATGTTCTTTCAAGAATGCTCTGTAGGACAGCATCTTCGCTTGTTAAAGCCAATAAAACATGTTAAGGCATTAGCCAACCTACCATACAGTGCCTCAACGTTTTGAGAGTATTGCATCTTCATATAGAGAGGGTTATAATTATACTCTCCTCAGTTTACCAATAGTTTGTTCTTCCCAGATCCTAAGTCACGGGATCTCCGATCAAAAAGGTTGGGTTACTACTACTGTAAACTCATATGGGTCTCAAACCCATCTCCCTTGATGCTATTTCTATTACATTCTGTGATAGTCCTTTGGTAAAAGGATCTGCCAGGTTCTTGTCTGTTTGCACATAAGCCACAGTGATTACTCTGGAGTTTCTCAACTTCCTGACAGACTTCAAACATCTTTTAACGTGTCTTGTTGACTTCGCATTATCCTTAGCACTATTTACTTTAGTGATCACTGTTTGGTTATCACAGTTCATAAGGATAGCCGATATTGGTTTTTCAACCACCGGCAAGTCTGACAAAAGCTCACGCAGCCACTCTGCCTCTGCAGAAGCTGTATCCAAAGCAGTAAGTTCTGCTTCCATGGTAGATTTAGTCAAAATAGTCTGTTTACTAGACCTCCATGACACTACTCCACCTCCAAGAGTAAACACATACCCACTAGTGGCATAGATTTGATCAATATCAGAAATCCAGTTCGCATCACTATATCCCTCTAGCACAGCTGGGTGCCCAGAATAGTGAATTCCAAAACTCATTGTACCTTTGAGATAACGCAAGACCCTCTCAAGTGCATGCCAATGATTATCACCCGGATTGGACATGTACCTACTCAACTTGCACACGGCAAAAGAGATATCTGGTCTGGTTGCACTAGCTAGATACATGAGTGAACCAATTATCTGAGAATATCTCAATTGATCTCTAGCAGTCTTCTTATTCTTTCTCAATGTCACACTAGGATCATAAGGTGTTGGAGTAGGCTTGCTATCCATAAAGACAAAACGGCTCAAGACCTTCTCAACATAGTGAGATTATGACAAAGTAATCCCACTATCTTCCTTAATCAGCTTAATGTTTAGAATTACATCAGCTTCTCCTAGATCTTTCATGTCAAAACTCTTTGACAAAAAAGACTTGACCTCATTAATAATATCAATGTTTGTTCCAAAGATTAGAATATCATCAACATATAAACATAATATAACAGATTGGCCCCCACCATGTCGATAATACACACACCTATCAGCTTCATTAACAGCAAAGCCCGCACCAGTTAAAGTAGTGTCAAACTTCTCATGCCATTGTTTAGGTGCTTGTTTCAAGCCATACAAAGACTTCAGTAATTTACACACCTTCTGCTCTTCACCTTTTACTACAAATCCATCTGGCTGATCCATATAAATCTCCTCATCCAACTCTCCATTAAGGAAAGCTGTCTTCACGTCCATTTGATGAACGAGAAGACCATACGAGGCAGCCAGAGAAAGTAGCACTCGAATAGTGGTCATTCTAGCAACAGGTGATTAAGTATCAAAGAAATCCTCGCCTTCCTTCTGGGTATAACCCTTAGCCACAAGCCGAGCCTTGTACTTGTCAATAGTACCATCAGGCCTAAGCTTCTTTTTGAACACCCACTTACATCCAATTGGTTTACAACCAAAAGGTAGCTTAGATAACTCCCAAGTTCTATTAGAAAGAATTGAGTCCATCTCACTACGAACAGCTTCTTTCCAATCATCTGCATCTGGAGATGCGTATGCCTCTATAATAGAAGTAGGAATATCGTCCACAAGATACACAATGAAATCATCACCAAAGGATTTTGCAATCCTTCGTCTCTTGTTCCTCGCAGGAACTTCATTGTCATTCTCCTCAAAGACTTCTTCAGGTGGTTGCTCAAATGACTCAATAGAAGACTCAATAGGTACCGTAAAATCAGGAGCTATCTCAGAGGAAAATCTAGCATTGCTACACATATCTTTCATAGGGAATATATTTTCAAAAAATGTAGCATCACGAGATTCAAATATTGTATCAACATGCATATCAGAAACTTCAGATTTTACTACTAAAAATCTATAGGCAATGCTATGGTGAGCATATCCTAGAAAGACACAATCCACAGTCTTCGGTCCAAACTTACGCTTCTTAGAAATTGGAACATTGACTTTCACCAAACATCCCCACGTGCGCAAATATGAAAGTGATGGTTTCCTTCCAATTTAATTCTCATATGGAGTTCTCTTTATTTCTGTTTGGAATTCTATTCAGGACATGACTCGCAGTCAATAGAGCTTCCCCCCACCATGCCTTAGATAGACCAGCGGTGTCTAACATGGCGTTCACCAAGTCAGTCAGCGTGCGGTTTTTCCTCTCGGCAATCCCGTTTGATTCGGGCGAATAGGGAGCTGTCCTCTCATGAATAATACCATGTTCCGCACAGAACTCATCAAATAATATAGAAAAATATTCACCACCACGATCTGACCTTAGATGTTTAATTTTTCTCTCTAGTTGATTTTCAACTTCAGCCTTATAGATTTTAAAGTAGTCTAGCGTTTCATCTTTAGTTTTAAGCAAGTAAACATAGCAAAATCTAGTTGCATCATCAATTAAAGTCATGAAATATTTCTTTCCACCTTTTGTCAACACACCATTCATCTCGCAAAGATCAGAATGTATGAGTTCTAGAGGTGCCAAGTTTCTCTCCTCTGCTGCCCTATGAGGCTTTCGAGGTTGCTTAGATTGCACACAGCTATGACACTTAGAACCTTTGGCAATAGTGAGATCTGGAATTAAATTCAGGCTAGACAAACGTGACATCAATCCAAAGTTAACATGACATAAGCGAGAATGCCAAACACTCGAATTATTATTAATCGTGCCACAAATATGATTCACTGACTTATTACAAAAATCTGCCAAAGATAGGCGGAACAAGCCTCCGCAATCATAGCCTTTACCAATAAATTGTTCATGCTTAGACATGACTACTTTATTAGACTCTAACACTACCTTAAACCCATCTCTCAATAGAAGGGAGACGCTAACAAGGTTCTTGCGAATAGTAGGGACATGCTGTACGTTCTTCAGCTGCACGATCTTTTCCGAAGTAAACTTCAGATCTACCGTGCCAACACCACGAACAGAAGCATGTGACCCATTCCCCATCAGGACGGAGGAACCTTGGAGCCCCTGGTAAGAAGAAAACAAAGAGATATCAGCACACACGTGAATATTAGCACCTGTATCAACCCACCAACTTGGAGATTGAAACACTGAAAGTACAGTAGGAAAATTACCATACCCGTCATCAGCACTGCTAGCAGTCACGAGGTGAATTTTCTTTTTCTCTTTCTTGTCCGCTCGCTCCGGATAATCTTTAGCAAAATGACCAAGCTCTCCACATGCGAAGCAAGGTAGCTCTGCTTTGTCTTTCTTCTTCTTCTTTAAGGCAGTATTTTGTTTGGCATTGAAAGAGGTTGCTTAGGCTTTCCCTTGTTCTTGCCATGGTTTCTCTGGACAAAGTGGGCGCTAGATTTTTCCTCGTTCCCCTTCTCAATGTTATCTTTAGCCCGAGCTTTTTCCTCGACATCAAGAGATGCTATCAGGTTTTCAACTGATATTTTCTGTCTCTTGTGTTTGAGACTTGTGGCGAAATTCCTCCATGAAGAAGGCAATTTAGCAATAATGCACCCAGCCACAAACTCATCGGGTAAGACACATTTAAGGAGTTCAAGTTCCTTAGCCAGGCGCTGAATCTCATGAGCTTGCTCGACTACTGATTTGTTAGCAACCATCTTGTAGTCATTAAAGCTCTCCATGGTATACAGCTCTTTGCCTGCATCTGAAGCACCGTAAGTAGCATTCAGATGATCCCATAAAGCCTTTGCGTCTCTTAAGTGCATCATAGTATCAAATAGATAATCTGAAAGCACATTACGCACAGCTCCCACAAAGATATCATTAGCTTCCTGGAATTTTCTCTGATCTTCATCAGAGATGTTTCCCTCAGGCATGCCATCTTTGACCCAGAAAACTTTCATGGCAGTAAGCCAATCAGTAACCTTGACAGACCACCTTTTAAAATGCATACCAGAAAACTTTTTCGGCCTCAGCTCGTCAACAAAACTAGTCATAGATAATTCTGGAAACGGCCTATAGTAAGGTTTTTGGAATGTTAAAGAATTAGGCAATTTCCAGATTAAAAGCATGATTAAATCTAGAACATAAATCATAACAAATATATGAACTAGATTAAACATATATGGCATACTAGTATAGCAGATCAGCATATTCCACAGCATCAACATGACAAGCATTGATAGTCCAGCAGATAGATTAGATTGTACGAACGTCAAAATTAGATCAAGAGAATTATACCTTACGGTTGTAGTAGTAGTAGATGGTGTTGAAGATGTAGCTGGCGGTGGTGATGGAGCGAGATCGCTGATGTCGATGTCGTCGATGTTGAAGTCATCGTCAAAGTCGTCGATGAGAGGCGGAGGAGTATTCTTGATGACGACCCCGCGAGCTCTAGCACGACGAAGCCGACGCGCCGATGCACCCTTCGGAAGACGAGCCGTTGTGGAAGCTTTGGGAGCAATCGCGCGAAGAACGCTTCCCAAAAACCTTATTCATCTTCTCCCGGTGCAGGATCGCAAAGACGAGGGTTCCAGAGACCTGCTCACCCGGTCGCTGGTGCACTCAAGCGATCGGACTGGAGTAGCTACAGCGGCGGCGTAATAGCGAGTAGAGGCAAAAACCCTAGGATTAACTGGATACGTTTTGGCGTGGCCGGCATGTTGCTTATATAGTCCTGTCCAACCAATCTCGTGTCGCGATCACGATCTAAATTGATTTAGGACTCTTAATTTGTAACCGATTTGGACTCATACAACTTGAAGGCCAAGAAACCAAAAATGAAAACAGCAAAAGGAGATCGCGCTCCCGCAAGGCGAGGAGCCGGATTTCGGCGGACCATTCACGCAGGTGCCGCGCACCCGCGCCCTTCGCCCCGCCCCGCGGCGCCCGGCCCGGCCCGGTGAGCGAGCGCGCGCATGTGGACTTCTCTTACTCCTCCTCACACTAGACTTGAGGAAGTGGGGAGGACTTCCATATTTAAGTATGACTATCTCCACTTCAACAAGTAAGGTGATCCTAAAGAGTTCCCACATCCCCTCTTGCTCACATGAATAGGCCTTTAAGATTTATTAGGAATTTCACAATTGGTTATTGGGCCAAGCCCATATAAATTTCAACAGAAAGTTGTTCGTCTTGTATGTGTGCACATTCCTACCAGTGAAGGGAGCATCAAAAGTTGGTGGATTAATGGGATCGTACCCTGAACTCGTGATGGCATGTACGAAGACAGAAGATGGGAAACACCTCACACCCTTAGAGTTACATGACCTTTTTGATATATATAGCTAGACATGGCTCGGTGTACAAGTGAATTATACAAATCAAGTCATGTACAACAACTTTCTCTCTAATACCATATCATTTCTTCCTCTTTCTCATGGCAGCAAAGATGCAACAGGTTGTTTCAATTGTATTCAGTGTGAGCTCGGGCTAAAGCTTGTCTGCCTAGAGGTGCACATTTCACCATCGACAACAGGTGCGATAGGCAAACGACATTGTTGGGGCTCACAAGGATGAATGATGCTGCGGGATTTTAGGAGGCTCTTGCCACGGGAGGCGGTGAGGCCGTCGCGACGATGCTGGCTGACAACCACAAAGCATAGATGGTACGGTGGAGGTGGTGTCATTGTCGTGGAGGTGTTGTGGAGGTGAGGGGATTCCAACTACTGCACAAGCCAAGCTTGCAGTAGCTATCAGTATTGTTCAATGCAGCCAAGTGTGTGCTTTGACCTTTGAGGACTGTGCAAAATTGCATGGCATCCAACATAGCTTGCAGTATCCTGCATTTCGTAAGCATTGATGCAATCTAATGTGAACAACCAAACAAAAACTACATGAAGTATGGTGTGCATGGGTGTGTACCTCCATCAAGCAAATTTAACAACTATTTGAAATCAGATTTGGCTACTTTATCTTCTTCTTTTACATATGTAAATATTGGTACCAAGTTCTCCATTTATTATTGTTTTTCTTTACAAACACAGTAAATGCAATTAAAATTTCAGCAAGAAGGTGCGTATCTCCATGGGTCCCAGCGCAACGACTAGAGCTCGACAATCAACCGGCCCACCTTTTACTGGGGCAGGACCACTTTCAGTGTCCCCAATAACCCTCCAATCGAGCTTCTTCATCTCTGACTTCTTTTGATTTGCGGAAAGGTTAGTCTCGGTCAATTCCTTAATCTGCACGTACATTGGAACAGCATTAACATTTAATGGAATTGGGACGTCTAAGTTCTGATAAAAAAATGTTAGAAGACCTGAGCCTGAGCCCTGAACTGCAGCAAATTTTCTACTTACAGTTCTCTTTCCAAAGACCTTTTTAAGATCAACCTTTGCTACCTCTGAATATTTCGGGTCCTCACCAGCCTGCACATTAGCAAATATTGATCAGTATCAATGATTTTTTTTTTTGTAGAATATGAGGAGAGCTGCGTATCATTGCATTAAGAAGGATAAACCAAACAAAATAATTACAACTCACTCACACTCACACAAACACACTCTCTTACAAACTCGTACTGGAAACAAACCCGCCTTTCACAACAGGCCATGACCCAGTCAATGGTTAATTATCAAGGAGAAATTTTAAATAAACTACAAACATACTTGAAAAAGATGGGCCAAGCGGAGTAGTGTGGTACCATCATCAAGATTCTGAAATGTTAAGACATGCTCCATTACGGAAAATATATAGATAATCTGATGCATGGGTAATAGGTGGAGTGGGGAATACAGTGACACCTGTAAAGTGACAATTGCAACATTATCAGGAAGACTGTAATTCGCATCCATCATACTAGCTTTGGCCACATTGTAGGATTTCGAGCTGGTCGCGTCCTTTAACAAGAATAATTGTTAACTTTGGCAACACGAAAACACACAACAGAAAGGTTCAGAGGGTAAGCAAATGTACCTCATGAGTAAAAGCAAGGAGAAAGGGAGAATAGACTTGCTGGCCATATGTACGACGCCAGTGGGCTCCATGCCCTAGCTTTTCGACGTTGATATAGTAAGTGCCCCTGGCCTGTGATTTTTTTTTGAGGAAGAATTACAGTAGCTATTAGTAACTGGATAGCAGGATAATACTGGAGAATATAGAGGCGGCTTAAATATTGTAACTCAATGTGTACCGTAAGCCCTTCGCAATCTTGATCCACGCAAACCACTTCATCAAGTGGCTCAGCAACACCTCTACCATCATCTTTAAGTAAACGCCTGAAATTGATAACATTTGTGGTTAGAGAGAGTTTCAGTGTGCAAGGAATTCATAAAACGTGATATGCATATTTGTGGTGAACATCAAGAGGGTTGCTGAAAATTAATGTTCTCAAAAAGAAAAAGAGGCTACAAATTAAACTGGAAATGCTTGGAAAGTCTGAAAGAATCTGATAAATCACTGATTTTAATAGTATGCGTGGCTAGCCGCTAATGGGAGCCACAGTTACACAATATTGCTCTTCTAGATTGGAATCTGACAAGCACAGTTTCAATCACTGAGTAAATGAGCCTCCCTTATCAGATTTAGATACAGAAAACAAACTAGAACTACCATAGCGTGTGGCAGTGTGGGAATGGAGCTTTTTGTTAAGAGAACCATGGTCTTGGAATGAGCACAGGCCACTTTAGCTAATACCTGTGTAACATAATCTCTAGCTGACCATCCTGAATGCTTGATGCTCCGACAGCACGGTCCACAAGTACAGATAGTTCATATTTCTCATCTGCTATATACACTCCAAGATTGACCTGGAGAGTCAACATGTCAGAAATCTGCCAGGCTATAAGATTGCATATTATAATCTAAAAGTTAGAGTCATGATGATGTATAGGAACTAATTGTGTTTCATTATACAAAGGGACGGAATTAATTGGCCTAAAAGATGGAAACCTGCTCAAAAAAGTAGGCCCACAAAACTTTTTATACATGCATAATGATTAATGAGAGATAAGCAAGCCCACAAAAATTGCCCTGATGCTGAAACATTAAATTAAATCAACAGCCCAAGCATGACCCAAAACTAATCAGCCTTTCATTCAGCCTGGCCTAGCACTGCCCAAACAAGGCTCGGCTTCCACGAAAAGCAACGGAAATGCTATAATTGGTTCAGTTATTTTCAGCTACAGTACCAGATAGCCATCGCTAAAACCAACACTGCCAGATACACATGAACACTGTGTTATTCGCCAACAATTCTGCCCATTGTAAAAATATTTAACAAGGAGAACAAGTTGCTGTGATGTTACTGGCAATCTGCAAATGACGTCACTCTGTTAGTCTGTTTATGTGAACTTTCGCTTACCGGGTAGTAATTTCCTGCAACTGGTTGAGTCACTTGAAGATTCCAATCCTCCCGGTAGTTTCTCACCTGCAAATGAAAATCTCAGTGAATCTGCAGGTAAAAGGAAACTAGACAAATATTTCAGATGGGCTCCCACATTTGCCTAAAAGCTGGGAATGATCTAATCAATAGTATACCAATGGTGTTATTTTTAAACAAGTAATAATAGCAAATATCTAAAGTATATATTATATATCATTACCCTTTTGAGGAAATCCCTTCCATTGGAATCTGTATAAAATGTACTGTTTGTACTCATATTTGCAGTCAATTGTGTGATAACCTCCTTTCCTACATCATCATCAACAGGGATTGGCCCAATCTTTGTGACAAACCAGAGCAACAAAATAGTAAGTTTGATTTTGAATAATAGATGTCCCAAAATATGCTACATCACTGTATTATTATATTATCCAAAGCCGAATGTAATTACTAACCGTGTATTCAACTTCAGCATGCTCCTTGTTCTTGTAGAGTCGTGTAATCTATATAGAGAAATGTTAATCACAAGTTCACTGCTGATATAAGTCTTCCTGTAACTTTTTTAGTGCTGAGTGTAGTATAATTGGACCTATGAAAACTACTCTCTCCATCCCAAAATAAGCTTTCTAAGGTTTAAAATCTGTCCCAAACAAAATAACATTCTACAAGGTGCATGCAAATGATAACTGCCAAATCTAGGAGATATTCTCCGAGAAAGGAAAGGAGATGAGGGTACATACGTTTTTTACTAGTGTCCTTAAAATCTGTCTAAATGTTTCCAGAGAATTATTTACTTTGGGATGGAGTGGGTATATTCATGGAGCAAGTATATTAAAATGATGTATTGACAACCACTTGCCAAGAAATGATATCATGAGACCATACATACTCCAAATCTATAACTTAGTTGAAAGTCTGGATGATAGAAAATACAACATATTCTAGTACTCAGGTACAGAAGACAGAACCAAATCATGAGGGTGGTTGGTAACTAAACATATAATAATGAAGTGTTATTGAAATTGTAGGATTTACAAGTCTCGCAACAGGGTAGTACAATTTAATGCTTTAAATAAAATTCAAGAATCCCATGATTTCCTCCTCTGATTCCTATAAAAGAGATGTCTGTACTACTATAAATAAATAACTTTTAATGACCCCCCTTTTATGTATGTTAGAATATCAACAAAATGTTCTTAATTATGTTATGCTCCATGAATTATGTAAGATATATTACATTTAACTATGATTTGGTTCTGAACTGGAGTAAATTTTGGATCTGACCTGATAAATCCACGAGCTGAATTGTTGATGCACTTCATCAAAGAGAGGTCCACGGATAATTTTGAGAGTCACCTAAAAGGAATAAAATTGAATCAGTTCATTGTCATTGAAACACGACTTTTAAAGTTTTGCTTAGTTTAGTTATGCCCTCTGTTATTGTGTAATGATATTTGTAAAATAAAGAAGTCTATTTTTGGCCATCAAACTATTAACCGTGTCTGATTTTGGCCATAAAACTCTAAACCTGGATCTTTAGGCCATCAAACTATTAAAATCAAACAACATTGCAAAATAATAAATTTCCTAAAAATAATATGGTTAAATCTTTAAAAGTTCATAACTAATTCATTTTAAACCTTAGAACATGCTTTGAAAAAAATGCCCTAGGAGTTTCTCCCCTTTTTGTGGCTTGTCTAATTATGGCCAAGGATTTCATGTCATTCAGAGTATTGTAGCAGACCAATGAATTAAGTATATGACCAATACAACTCTGATTACTATTACTTCCGAAGAGGTTTCTGCTAGACAGTTGGAAAATGAATTCAAAGTGAAAGCTAGACCAACCTCAACCCTGGATGTGGTTTACCAAAAGGATAAGTGATAACATGTTTCAAATGAGGTTCCCCAATGCAAAAACCATAGCTTCACACAAATGAGAAAGAGATCTTTAACTTTTGTGCCCTAGATGTGGCATTGATTAGGATAAAAGGGATACCTTATGAGAATAGATTCTATCCTAATGTCTTCCTTTGTAGCTTCTAAGGTTGGGCTTCCTTTGGAAGTGAACAAAGAAAACATAACCAAGGATGATTTTGTCAAAGTTAAGATTTGTTGCAGGGATGTTACAAAAGTTCTTGCTGTGGTGGATGGATTGCTGGAACTTTCACTTTTATGATTATCATTTCTAGATGGAGGTGGCCCAAGACGGGTATACCAACCTGTTAGGGAATGATTTTCATTAATTTGGGCTAACCCTAGAAGGGTAGCTATATAGGTTCCATACATGGGCCACATGGGCCTAGCCTCATGGGCCTAATACATTCACACTCCAACACCCCCCCGCAGTCTGAACTACCGGCGCAGCGGAGTTCAAGGCTGAACAAGAAAGAAAACAAGTAAGTGCACACACAGGACCCCCCGCAGCCACAACTAGCCACTGGAGACGGTGAGGCTGGAGCGAAACTCGGAGAAGGTCGAGAAAGGGAGGCCTTCGGTGAAGATGTCCGCAAACTGGGAGGT
Organism: Saccharum hybrid cultivar R570; assembly: GCA_038087645.1. Classification (NCBI taxonomy): domain Eukaryota; kingdom Viridiplantae; phylum Streptophyta; class Magnoliopsida; order Poales; family Poaceae; genus Saccharum; species Saccharum hybrid cultivar. The sequence goes on along the minus strand of JAQSUU010000066.1, from coordinate 25,331,044 downwards.
GGTCGGGACGTGAAGTACTCGGACGTCTCCGATGGCCACACGGTCGCGGACGAAGTGTAGATCGATCTCCACATGCTTGGTCCTCTGGTGCTGCACAGGGTTGGAGGAGAGGTAGACCGCGCTGACGTTGTCGCAGTAGACGAGCGTGCTCCTGGCGAGTGGGCGGTGAAGCTCAGTCAGGAGCTGGCGTAGCCAGGCGGCCTTGGCCACGCCGTTAGCCACAGCACGGTACTCCGCCTCAGCACTGGAGCGTGAAACCACCGGCTGGCGCTTGGACGACCAAGAGACCAGGTTGCCGCCGAGGAAGACAGCGTAGCCGGAGGTGGACCTGCGGGTGTCCGGGCATCCCGCCCAGTCAGCGTCGGTGTAGACAACCAGTTCGACAGTGGAGGACCGGCCGAGGAGCAGCCCGTAGCCAAGTGTGCCACGGAGGTACCGGAGAAGCCGCTTCATAGCAGCTAGGTGGGGCTCCCGCGGAGCATGCATGTAGAGGCAGAGCTGCTGGACGGCATAAGTGATGTCCGGCCGTGTGAAAGTGAGGTACTGAAGCGGGCCAGCAAGACTCCGGTAGGCGGTGGAGTCCGCTGGCTCAAGCAGCGGACCCCCAGCCTCTGACAGCTTGCCCTGGGTGTCCACCGGTGTAGAGCAGGACTGGCAGGCGGTCATCCCTGCACGTTCCAGAATGTCACAAGTGAACTGCCGCTGGTGGAGGAACAGGCCTGAAGGTCGGGGTTCAACAGTGACGCCGAGGAAGTGGTGGAGCACCCCAAGATCCTTCATAGCAAATTTCTTCTGGAGTGAGGCAATGATGCAGTGGAGCAGAGACTCGCTGGAGGCGGTGAGAACAATGTCATCCACATAGAGGAGCAGGTAAGCAGTCTCACCCCCAAAGTGGTATATGAACAGGGAGGTGTCAGACTTGGCCTCCGTGAACCCAAGAGTCTGCAGAAAGGTAGCGAAACGAGAGTACCAAGCCCGGGGTGCCTGCTTGAGCCCGTAGAGAGATTTGTTGAGCCGGCAGACGAAGTCAGGACGAGAAGAATCTATGAAACCTGCCGGCTGACTGCAGTAGACCGTCTCAGTCAGAGTGCCATGGAGGAAGGCATTCTTGACATCCAGCTGATGCACAGGCCAGGAGCGCTCAAGAGCCAGGGAGAGGACGGTGCGGACTGTAGCTGGCTTCACCACGGGACTGAAGGTCTCAGCATAGTCAATGCCGGGCCGCTGAGTGAAGCCGCGGAGGACCCAGCGAGCCTTATAGCGCTCCAGGGAACCATCAGCCCGCATCTTGTGCGTCCAGATCCACTTGCCGGTGACAACGTTGGAGCCCGGCGGTCGAGGCACTAGGTCCCACGTCTGGTTGGCGAGGAGGGCCGCGTACTCCTCGTCCATCGCGCGGCGCCAGTGAGGATCCGCCAAGGCCGCGCGGACGGAAGAGGGTACCGGAGAGATCCCCGGCTCGCAGGCGGCGGCGGCGAGGGCCTGCGGACGAGACGCCTGCCTCGTCACCATCGGGTGAGTGTGACGAGGGTCCCGGTGAAGAAGAGGCGGGTGGTACACCGGCGGGTCGGCGCGAGAGCGTTGCGATGCCGGCGGAGCATGCACCGGCGACGATGGCGCTGGTGACGAGAGCGGCGGAGCCGGCTCACGCCGGCGCTCGTAGACGATGCCGAAGCGTCCGGGAGGAGGTGAGGGCGGACGTGGCTCCCGCCGGCGCTGGTAGACGAGTCCGAAGCGCCTGGGAGGAGGTGGGGTCGGTGTGCTCGGTCCCGCGATCGGAATGGCAGCATCAGGCACAACGGGAGGCAGCGAAGCCACAGGGAGCGAGGGTGGAAGCCCCGGGGCTGCCTCGACCGTGTCAGGCACCGGAAGGTCCTGGTGCGAGTCCGGCAGGGGCGAGGCGGGACCACCAGGAGAGTGCGCCGGAGTAGTACCTGCAGGGTAGAGGGAGAAGGGTGGCGGAATCGCCGGGTCAGTGGGAAAGAAGGAAGCCTCCGCAGGGTCAGCGGGAGGTGGAGGTGTAGAGGTGGTGGAGTAAGGAAATGCCGACTCATCAAACACGACATGGCGAGAGATGAGGACACGGCGAGAGGTAAGGTCAAAGCATCGGTAACCCTTGTCATCCGGAGAGTATCCGAGAAAGACACAGAGGGTCGATCGGGGAGCCAGCTTATGGGAAGCAGTGGCGGCGGTGTTAGGGTAACACGCACATAGTCACAAAGTTTCTGGGTCGATGGGGTCGAGGTACGGGGTCGTGGTACGTGGTACGCTACTTGCGAGAGACTTTTACACTTCAGGGCGAAAATGAACCCGTGAACCCGGGTCGGGGTCGACGAACCCGGGTCGAGGGTCGAAGGTGGTGAACCCGTTTTTTGTGACTATGAACACGCACACCCAAAGACTCGAAGGTGATCCTACCGAGGAGGGGTACCGAAGAGAGCGTGGTGAGACGTGGGAGCTGGGCAGGCAGTAGAAGGAAGGCGGTTAAGGAGATAGGTGGAGGTGTGCAGACACTCAGCCCAGAAGCGAGCGGGCAGAGATGCTTGGAGCAGCAGGGTGCGCATAATGTCATTGGTGGTGCGGATCATGCGCTCAGCCTTGCCGTTTTGAGAGGAGGTATACGGACAAGACATGCGTAGGTGGACACCGGAAGAAAGGAAGAAGGCACGTGAGGTTGAGTTGTCGAACTCACGGCCATTGTCGCACTGGACAGCCTTGATGGTGAGGCTGAACTGAGTGGACACCCAAGCAAAGAAGTGGCTAAGAGTGGGGAAAGCCTCGGACTTGGCACGCAGAGGAAAAGTCCAGGAGTAATGGGAGAAATCATCGACCACCACCAAGTAGTACTTATAGCAGACATGCTGAGAACAGGAGAAGTCCATAAGTCGCAGTGAATAAGATCAAAGACACGAGTGGCATGTGAGGAAGAGGACTGAAAGGGAAGGCGAACGTGACGGCCCAGCTGGCACGCATGACACAAGTGATCATCGTGAGCCCGAGAGCACCGAATGTCGGAACTATGCTCGAGCTGTATCAGGGCATCCCGGCCAGGATGGCCGAGACGACGGTGCCAAGTGGTGGAGGAAGGAGTGACGGCGAACGCGGCTGAGGAAGGCGAATGTGAAACAGAGGCCGGAAACCGAAGGGTGTAGAGAGGCCCAGTGCTGTTACATCGGAGCCGAGGAACCCGGGAGGCCAAATCCCGCACGGTGAGGCCAGAGGGGTCAAACTCAACCGAACAAGAGTTGTCAGTGGTGAAACGACGAATAGAGAGAAGGTTGTGAACCATACCGGGAGCCACAAGAACATCAGGGATATGAAAGGAGCCGTGGGAACTGGCAGTGCCCACAGAGGAGACAGGAAGGCAAGTGCCATTGGCGACCATGATGGAGGAGGGACGGGAAGGGTGGGGAGGACAAAGAGAAGAAAGGAGTTTCGCATCGGGCGTGGTGTGGAAAGTGGCGCCCGAGTTGGCGATCCAATCAGGGCTGACGGTGGTGCTGAAGGAGTAGGCCAAGGCGGGAGGTGTAGATGTGGGGTTAAACCCAGGATTGGCGGCGCCTGAGCCCCCGCGCCAGCGGCCGCGGCGCCTGCGGCCATGGTGGTGGCGGCGCCAGGAAGATGGGCCGGCTGCAGCGGCGGTGGGGACTGAGCCGAGGGCAGAGGGTAGGGAGCCGACGAGGCCCGGCGTGCGACACGGCGCCGGCGCGTGGCCCGAGTCGTCGGTGGTGGACGGGACAACGTCCACAGCGAAGTCCATGGTGGCGGTGGTGAGGCGGGACCAGATCCGGAAGTAGCCGGGTCGGCCGGGAAAGGCGCTGCCGCGGGTGAGGTGATGGCCTGCTGTGCCCAAGCCGCGTGGATGAGGGGCGCGGAGGTAGCACAGCCGGCAGCGCCGGAGGTGGTGGCTGCCCCTGGGGCCGCACCCGGGAGATGCAGCGGCCCAGTGGGAGTGTCGGGCAGCACAGCCGCTGGAGGAAGGGCGGCCGGGGCGGGTAGAGTGACCGGCGGCGCTGGGTCCAGAGCGAGTGGCGCAGAGGAGGAGCGGCGGCCACCACTGGAGCCCAGGGAGGATGAGGGAGCGGCTGGGGGGCTGCAGCCGTCCAGCGTCCAGGTGAGGGAGGATGAGGGAGCCAAGAGTCTGCAGCAGGCGCAAACCGCGTCCAGGTGGGCAGCGTTCCCGTGCAGCCGTCGAGGACGGGAGCGTTCCCGTGCAGCCGTCGAGGGAGGAAGAGGGCCCGGGCGGCCACGGCCCCCAGGGCGGCAACCGCAGCCCCCATGGCGGGCGGAGCAGCAGCCACGGCCCCCAGGGCGGCAGCCGCGCCAGGGACTGCGGCCGCGGCCTCCAGGGCGGACGGGGCACCGGCCACGGGAGCGCTGGGGGTTGTGGAGGCGACGGGGAAGAAGGTGTGGCCACCGGCGCCAGGAGGAGGGGAAGGGCGGGCGCCGGGGAAGGAAGGGGCGCCGGCGGCGGGTGCGCCCAGAGTTGGAGGAGTCCCGGCGGGAAGAGCAGCAGAGGCAGGTGCAGCCAGTGATTGAGCCCAGGAGGATGAAGATAGGGGTGGGAAGGTGGAGAGAGAAGGAGGAGGTGGAGGACCGCCGGCCATGGCGCCAGGGGCCGGCGGCGGTGCCTCCAGGGAGGGGCGGCGGGCAGCAAAGAGAGAGGGAAGAGGAAGACCTAACCCTAGGCTGCTGATACCATGTTAGGGAATGATTTTCATTAATTTGGGCTAACCCTAGAAGGGTAGCTATATAGGTTCCATACATGGGCCACATGGGCCTAGCCTCATGGGCCTAATACATTCACACTCCAACACAACCTAGCTGGTAACAAATGGATTAGGGTGGAAGTGGATAAATCAATAATAGAGGATAATCCTTAACCAAAAAAGTTGAAGCTCAGCAGCAACAGTCAAGGAAAAAATGATAATGTGGCTGGCACAAGCAAAGGAATGATCCGGGCAAAGGAAACAAGTGGCTGGAAGTAAAACTGGAGTTCAAGCTACTGAAATTGTTGGGAATATGGATGAAGACAATGAGGACGAAGTGTTGCCCATTGAGGACCTAATTAAACCTGAAAGGGAAAACCTATCTTTGGAAATTTAAGAGGGATGAGATCAAAAGGCTTAGTTGTAGGCAGTTCTCAAAAGATGCTGCCACTATAAATGAGTATGGCTCAAACTTCACCAAATCAAAACTTGACGCACGAGATGGCTCCCGACGTCTCGCCTCCCTCCCATCCCTCCCCCAATGTCTCACCTCCCTCCACAAGCCCCCCGCCGGTGTTTACTCCGAACCCGGCGGCCACCCCATCGGCGTTCGTGCCTCCCTCCCACACGTTGGTTTCCTACTCTGTTTCTTCCCTGGCGGCGCCGTTTGTCTCGCGCGGGTGCTCAATGGGAGCCCGAGTTCATCCTGCTCGGGAGGCTCCCTGCCCTCCTACCACGACGTGGTGCTCTCTTCCTCGGGCGCGTCCTGTGTGGGGTATTCGGTGGCAGGTGGAGGCGGACAAGTGGTTGCAGGCAAGGGTTCCTCCTCTGCGGCTCCTGTGGTGGCCACCGACCCTCCGGGCATGGGTTCTTCCTCTGTGGCTCCTATGGTGGCCGCCGACTCTCCGCCGACGTCCTCCAGGTGGGCGCCTAGGATCACTCTCCTCCATCGGGACCTCCCTGGGCGGGCAGTTTCCTCGTCTGGCACTGTGCATCCCGTTCCGGTTGGGTAGCAGAGGGCTGAGTCTCGCGGTGCACTGCGTCGGCATTTGCGTGCGACCCGGCCTCCACGCCATCCAACCCCGGCGGACCTCATCGGCAAGTGTTTCAACTGCTTCTCGCCAACGCACACAGCAGCCCAATGTCGCCTGAAGACTCGCTGTTTTCGCTGCCGGTCCTTGGGTCACCGCTCCTACGTGTGCCCTGGGGTGATCAGAGGCGGGAATGCTCATCCTCGACCTGCTCCTAGCCGCGTCTCCGTGTGGCGATGGATTTCTCTGCCTCATGATGATACCAGTGCTGCCCCCCGCAACGGTTGTCTCTAGCAGGTATGGCTGGTGGCGCTGGTGTGACGCGGAATGCTTATCCTCGACCTGTTCCGGCCCGCGTCTCTGTGTGGCGACGGATTTCTCCGGCCCATGGAGCTGCCAGTGCTTCTCCCCCGCAATGGTCTTCTCCGGCGGGCGTAGCTGGTGGCGCTGGTGTGACACGGGGAACTTTGGAGAGGCAAGCCCAGGATCAAGGGGTGCAGGCGGGACAACCGTCTCGGAAGCCGCCGTGAGGTGGCTGCACTCGCCTCAACGCTCCCCTGCGCCTGTCACCCCAGAGCTCAACTCGCCGGCCTTGAGGGCTAGCCTGCGAATGGCCCTGTGGGGGTGGTCGGGCTCTCCTCTCCCACCACCATCCCTGCTTCTGAAGACGGCGCCACCCCTGATCAGGCTGACTGCGTCCCCGCCCTGGGCATTCCGCGTACTCCTGCTCCTGGTCCTCGTTGGGGGCCAGAGGAGGATCCCGGGTGTGTTCTGCTGCCTTCTGGGTTGTTCACCGGCTTCCCTCAGGTGTACTCCCGCAAGCGTTTCCGCTCCCGTGTGGCCAGAACCAGATGCCAGCACTCCTGCTGCGTCTCCTTTGGCTTCCCCGCTGCACAAGGTCAACAAGGTTAGCAGACACATTGATGCTCTACTTCCTCAGCCAGTTATCAATGTGGCGCAAAAGAGGATTGCGTCTGCTTATGATAAGTTTGTTGCCTTACTGGCTCAAGGAACTCGGGGTGGTGTTTTGATTGCTTGGAAGAGCAGCATTTGTCAAGCAATTGCCTCCCGAGTCGACACATACTTGATTTCAGTTTTTTTCTCAGAACAGGAAGGCCGAAATTGGTGGTTCACTGGTGTTTATGGGCCACAGGAAGATGAAGAGAAAATGATGTTCCTGCAGGAGCTTCGGAACATCCATAGCTTGTGCAATGGACCATGGCTGGTAGCAGGCGATTTCAATCTGATTTATCAGGCAGCCAATAAGAATAATGCCAATCTTGACAGAGCAATGATGGGTCGATTTCAGCGTTTTTTTTGGATGATGCTGAGGTTATGGAAATTCCTCTTTTGGGTCGCAAATACACTTGGTCGAATGAGAGAAGATCTCCCACCCTTGTCAGATTGGATAGGGCTTTCTGTTGTATTGGTTGGGAAAATATCTTTCCCGACTCAGTGTTACAAAGTGCAGCGTCAACAGTCTCTGACCATTGCCCTCTCATCCTGGAGCTGAAAGCTCAAACAAGTAGTAAGAGACGTTTCCATTTTGAGAGTTTTTGGACAAAGGTGCCTGGTTTCATTGAGGCTGTCCAATTGAACTGGGATACTCCCATACAGTCCAACTATGCAGTTGAGCGCCTGTTCCTGAAATTGCAGCGCCTCAGTAGGGACCTACAGAAATGGGCCTAGAGAAAGGTTGGAAATATTAAGCTACAATTGTAGATGGCCAAAGAAATCTTGCATCAGTTGGAAATTGCAAGGGATTCTCGGGAACTTTCTGACAGTGAAGAATGGTTGAGGAAGAAACTTAAGCTTCATTGTCTGGGATTGGCTTCTCTGGAGCGAACCATTGCTAGGCTATAGTCAAGAATGCTATATCTGCGTGAAGGTGACGCGAATACGGCTTTTTTCCACCAACAGGCCAGATACAGGAAGAAGAATTTCATCGCCAAACTAGAAGTGGGAGATCAGCTGGCTGTCACACAGGAAGCTAAACATGATGCAGTCCTCAATTTCTTCGAGAATGTATTGGGAATGACCGAAGGTCGAGATTACACTATTGATCTTTCAGAGATTGGGGTACAGCAGCATGATCTTTCCTCCTTGGATGCTCCATTTTCAGAAGTTTGGATAACAATCAAGGATATGCCCTTGGACAAAGCCCCTGGGCCGGATGGTTTTACTGGCCGTGTTTATAAGTCATGCTAGAGCATCATAAAAGGGGATCTCATGTCGGCTTTATCAGCTATTCATCGGGGACAGGTGCTCAAATTTAGATTACTGAACACCGCCTTCATTTCCCTGCTCCCCAAGAAATTGGAGGCCACTCAAGTCAAGGATTTCCGGCCTATAAGTTTGATTCATAGTGCGGCTAAATTGGTAACCAAGGTGCTAGCCAATCGGCTAGCCCCTCTTCTACCTTCCTTGGTCGCCACAAATCAGAGCCCATTTGTCAAAGGAAGGAACATCCAAGACAATTTCCTTTTTGTCCAACAAATGGTGAAAACTTTACATAGAAAAAAGGAGGCTCATATCTTGCTCAAGTTGGACATTTCCAAAGCCTTTGACTCGGTCTCATGGTCTTTTCTTCTTGAAATTTTGCAACATGTGGGTTTTGGACAGCGGTGGTGTGACCTTCCTTGTCTGATTTTATCCACCTCCTCTACTCAAGTCTTGGTTAATGGAGAGCCGGGTGCGTCCATACATCATCGGCGTGGCCTCCGTCAGTGTGACCCCCTCTCCCCCATGCTTTTTATACTCGTCATGGATGTTCTGAACTCTTTGGTGGAATATGCAACTAGAGAGCAAATGCTCCAGTCACTTGCCGTCGCGGTTGTCTCCCTCCCCCGTCGCGGTCGTCTCCTATCAGGCCGCCGTCGCGGTCGTCTCATGTCAGGCCGCCGTCGCGTTTTCATCGTCGCGGTCTGTCGCTCCGCGCCGTCCGCGCGGCCCTACCCGTGCGGCGACCGTCGCCGCGCGCCCGTCCGCTTGCGACGTTCGCGCTCGTGCGTGGTGCGCCTGTGAAGTCCTGCGGTCGTCTGCCCGCGAAGTCCGCGCGGTCCGCACAGTCGTCCGCCTCTTCAGCGCGCTCGTCCGGGCCTGCACATCTGCACGGCTCTTCCTCAGCCCGCCTGATGCTGCACCGCCTGCTGCTGCACATCGTCCGATCTCCTCCGGATCGCACAGCAGAGGACTTCTGCTTCTGCAACGGTGGTAACAGATCCCTGCTTTAGTCTGCCTGTTGGTCCGCTGTCAGTCTCCCTGTTGGTTAGCGGTTAGTATCCTTTCCAACCATGTCAACATCACAGATCAATGCCATTGTTATCAACATCACTTTAGATGGTTAGAACTATCCAGAGTGGGCTTTTTGTGTTGAGACTGCATTAAGGGGTGTTGGTTTTTATTTTCATCTGACTGATGATCCGCCTGCTCGTAACCCTGATGGTAGTAATGCTGCTGCTATTAAAACCTGGGAAATCAATGATGGAAAAGTGATGGCAGCCATAGTCAATAGTGTTAAGCAAACTATGATCATGAGTCTTCGTAAGTTTAAAAGAGCGAAGCCCATGTGGTCTTATTTGAAGCAACGATATGTTCAAGATAGTGGTGCTCTTCAACATACTCTTATGCAACAACTTCATGTCATTGAACAGAAAGATATGTCCATTGATGAGTACTACTCCGCTTTTGATCGTTTGATGGGTTCTTTGATCTCCATGGTACCTCAATGCACAGCTACAGAGAATTGTACAGCCCTTAATTTCATTGAGCAGTTCCTTACATACAGATTTGTTATGGGAGTTCGGGCAGAATATGATTCCATTCGCACTCGATTGCTTCACAATTCCTCTAATCTCACTATGGCACAGGCCTTGGCTGATTTACTTGCAGAAGAAACACATCTTCAGTCCCTGTCTGCTTCTTCTGTGTCTGTGCCTCATAGTGTGTTGGCAGCCTCGCAGAGGTCTGGTGCACCAAAAGGCACCTCTTCAGAGCCTTGCAAGCATTGTGGCAGGACTGGTCATTCTCCAGAAAATTGTTTTGTCCAGCACCCACAGAAATTGGCTGAGTTTCGTGCCCGTCGTGCTGCCCGTGGTCGTGGTACGGGCTCCACTTCTAGAGGTTCAGTCTCTATTGCTGCAGCCTCACCTGTCAGTGCTCCCTCGACGTCTTGGGTTCTTGATTCAGGCGCTTCTTTCCATGTGACATCTGATCAGTCCCACTTGGTTGCTTGCAAGTCAGTCACGGATGGTGCTTCTGTTCAGACTGCCGATGGTACATCCTGTCACATCACTCACCAGGGTTCTCTTTGCAATTCTCATTTTTCTATACCTGATGTTTCTCTTGTACCTCAGTTGAACATGAATCTTCTATCAGTAGGCCAAATTACTGATCAAAATTGCTTTGTTGGATTTGATGACTCATCTTGTTTCATTCAGGATCATCGAAGCGGGACTGTGATTGGGACTGGCCATCGCCGTAAAGGTGCTCCTAGCCTCTACGTTTTGGACACCTTGCGCCTTCCTTCTTCAGTCACATCCACGTCTCGTGTGTCATCTGCTGCATCTTCATCCACCTCGTCCTTCGCCAAGTGGCATCACTGTCTTGGTCATTTATGTGGGTCCCGTTTGTCAACATTAATAAATAAAGGTTGTCTAGGTCATGCATCTGTCGAGTCTAGTTTCCATTGTAAAGGTTGCAAGCTTGGAAAGCAAATATAGCTTCCATATTCATCTAGTGTTTCACATTCTGCTAGGCCTTTTGATCTTATTCATTCAGATGTATGGGGTCCCGCACCTTTTGCTACAAAGGGTGGTCATAAATATTATGTTATTTTCATTGATGATCATTCTCGTTATACTTGGATTTATTTTATGAAACATCGTTCTCAACTGTGCTCTATTTATCAATCTTTTGCGCGCATGGTTCACACTCAGTTCTCTACTCCTATCAGAGTTTTTCGCTCTGACTCTGGTGGTGAGTATTTATCTGATATTTTCCGCCGTTTTTTGACCTCCGAGGGCACCCTTGCTCAGCTCTCTTGTTCTGGCGCACATGCTCAAAATGGTGTTGCTGAACGCAAACACCGCCATCTCATAGAAACTGCCAGAACACTTCTTATTTCCTCATTTGTTCCATCACATTCTGGGGCAAAGCTATTTCTACTGCGTCTATCTCATCAATAGACAGCCCTCATCCAAACTGTTTGGCAAATGTCCTGGTGAAGTACTTTTTGGTACTCCTCCAAACTATGATCATCTTCGAGTCTTCGGATGTACATGCTATGTTTTGCTTCCCCCTCGTGAGCGGACCAAGTTGACCGCTCAATCTGTTGAGTGTATCTTTCTGGGGTATAGTCCTGAGCATAAGGGTTATCGGTGTTATGATCCTACCTCTCGTCGTATACGTATCTCCCGTGATGTGAATTTTGTTGAGGATCGCCCTTTCTTTTACAACCCATCTACTAAACCTTCATATTCCCCCACTGAGTCCACCTCCTTTCTTTGTTTTCCAACTAATTCATCTGGAGGTGATGTTCCTGCACCATCCTCCATTCCACCTCATGTGATATCTACAGATGAGAGTCCTCCACCTCCACCTCCATCTAAACCACCCATTAAACATGTCTTCACTTGTCGTCCCAAAGGTCCCACTGCTCCTTCATCTACCTCTACCACCCTGGCCAGTCCTGACGATCCCGTTGCTGATGTTTCTAATGTTGCTAATGAGTCACAAGCTTTATCTGATGAGTTACGGGTTGGTCCAAGATATAATCTTCGGGACCGCAGTACTATTGGGCCTGCTGACAAGTATGGTTTTCCATCTGTGAATGCTGTTGTTGATGAACCCTCCACGTATCAAGAAGCTTCCAGCATCCCTGAATGACAGCTTGCAATGTGTGAGGAGCTTGCTGCCCTTGATCGTCAAGGGACCTGGGATCTTGTTCCATTACCATCACATGCAGTGCCAATCACATCTAAGTGGGTGTTCAAGATTAAGAGAAAATCTGATGGTTCTATAGAGAGATATAAAGCTAGACTTGTTGCAAGAGGTTTTCAGCAGGCTCAAGGCCGTGATTATGATGAGACATTTACACCCGTTGCTCATATGACTACCGTTCGTACTCTGATTGCAGTGGCTGCCACTTCAAACTGGGCTATCTCGCAGATGGATGTTAAGAATGCTTTTCTTCATGGTGACTTGAATGAAGAAGTTTACATGCGGCCACCTCCAGGTGTTGATGCTCCCTTAGGATATGTTTGTCGTCTTCGCCGTGCCCTATATGGTCTCAAACAGGCTCCTCGTGCTTGGTTTGAGAGATTTGTTTCTGTGATACGAGCTGCTGGTTTTTCGGCTAGTGCTCATGATCCTGCTCTATTTATTCACCTCACCCCGGGCTTGGTACTCTCGATTCGCTACCTTCCTGCAGACTCTTGGGTTCACGGAGGCCAAGTCTGACACCTCCCTATTCATATACCACTATGGGGGTGAGACTGCTTACCTGCTCCTCTATGTGGATAACATTGTTCTCACCGCCTCCGGCGAGTCTCTGCTCCACCGCATCATTGCCTCACTCCAGAAAGAATTTGCTATGAAGGATCTTGGGGTGCTCCACCACTTCCTCGGCGTCACTGTTGAGCCCCGACCTTCAGGCCTGTTCCTCCACCAGCGGCAGTTCACTTGTGACATTCTGGAGCGAGCAGGGATGACCGCCAGCCAGTCCTGCTCTACACCGGTGGACACCCAGGGCAAGCTGTCTGAGGCTGGGGGTCCGATGCTTGGGCCAGCGGACTCCACCACCTACCGGAGTCTTGCTGGCGCGCTTCAGTACCTCACTTTCACACGGCCGGACATCACTTATGTCGTCCAGCAGCTCTGCCTCTACATGCATGCTCCGCGGGAGCCCCACCTGGCTGCTATGAAGCGGCTTCTCCGGTACCTCCGTGGCACACTTGGCTACGGGCTGCTCCTCGGCCGGTCCTCCACTGCCGAGCTGGTTGTCTACACCGACGCTGACTGGGCGGGATGCCCGGACACCCGCAGGTCCACCTCCGGCTACGCTGTCTTCCTCGGCGGCAACCTGGTGTCTTGGTCGTCCAAGCGCCAGCCGGTGGTTTCACGCTCCAATGCCGAGGCAGAGTACTGTGCCGTGGCCAACGGTGTGGCCGAGGCCGCCTGGCTCCGCCAGCTCCTGGCTGAGCTTCACCGCCCACTCGCCAGGAGCACGCTCGTCTACTGCGACAACGTCAGCGCGGTCTACCTCTCCACCAACCCCGTGCAGCACCAGAGGACCAAGCATGTGGAGATCGATCTACACTTCATCCGCGACCGGGTGGCCATCGGCGACGTCCGGGTTCTTCACGTCCCGACCACCTCCCAGTTTGCGGACATCTTCACCAAAGGCCTCCCTTCCTCGACCTTCTCCGAGTTTCGCTCTAGCCTCAACGTCTCCAGTGGCTAGTTGTGGCTGCGGGGGGTCCTGTATGTGTTGTGCTCTTACTTGTTTTCTTTCTTGTTCAGCCTTGAACTCCGCTGCGCCAGTAGTTCAGACTGCGGGGGGGTGTTGGAGTGTGAAAGTATTAGGCCCATGAGGCTAGGCCCACGTGGCCCATGTATGGTACCTATATATCTATCCTTCTAGGGTTAGCCCAAATCAATTGAGAATCATCTTCTATCACTCCCTAAATGGGTAATCAAGGCAGTGGATAAAAGGAGGAGAGGTTTTTTATGGAAAGGGCAGGAACAGGCAAATGGAGGCAATTGTTTGGTTTCATGGGAAAGGGTACAGTGCCCTTGAGTATGGTGGCTTGGGGATCCATAATCTTGAAAAACTTGGCTGGGCTCTAAGGATCCGTTGGCTTTGGGCCCAAAAAACAGATCCCTCAAGACCTGGCTGGTTTTCAGGTTCAAATTCCTCAGCGCGCAGAAGCAATCTTTCGCTTGGCGGTTGACTGTATTGTTGGTAATGGGGAATCGATTTTATTCTGGAAGGACAGGTGGCTGAATGGAAGAACCATTAATGAACTAGGCCCAAATTCCCAAAAGGTCGCTCAATAGAAGGACAGTAGCTGAGGCTCTAAATAATCGGAGATGGGTGGCAGATATCAAAGGGGCGCGTACTGTCCAGGTCTTGGAAGATTATTTCTACATTTCCACACCACGCCCGATGCGAGTCTACTTTCTTCTCTCCGTCCTCCCCACCCTTCCTGTCCCTCTTCCATCATGGTCGCCAATGGCACCTGCATCCCTGTCTCCTCCGTGGGCACTGCCAGTTCCCATGGCTCCTTTCATATCCCTGATGTTCTTGTGGCTCCCGGTATGGTTCACAACCTTCTCTCTATTCGCCGTTTCACAACTGACAACTCTTGTTCGGTTGAGTTTGACCCCTCTGGCCTCACCGTGCGGGATTTGGTCTCCCGGGTTCCTCGGCTCCGGTGTAACAGCACTGGGCCTCTTTACACCCTTCAGTTTCCGGCGTCTGTTTCACCTTCTTCAACTTCCTCTGCCGCTTTCGCCGCCACTCCTTCCTCCACCACCTGGCATCGTCGCCTCGGCCACCCTGGCCGGGATGCCCTGCTGTAGCTCAGTCATAGTGCCGACATTCGGTGCTCTCGGGCTCCTGATGATCACTTGTGCCATGCGTGCCAGCTGGGCCGTCACGTTCGTCTTCCCTTTCAGTCCTCTTCCTCACATGCCACTCGCGTGTTTGATCTTATTCATTGCGACTTGTGGACTTCTCCTGTTCTCAGCATGTCTGGCTACAAGTACTACTTGGTGGTGGTCGATGATTTCTCCCATTATTTTTGGACTTTTCCCCTGCGTGCCAAGTCCGAGGCGTTCACCACTCTCAGCCACCTCTTTGCTTGGGTATCCACTCAGTTCGGCCTTACCATCAAGGCTGTCCAGTGCGACAATGGTCGTGAGTTCGATAACTCAACCTCACGTGCCTTCTTTCTTTCTTCCGGTGTCCACCTGCGCATGTCTTGTCCGTATACCTCCTCTCAAAACGGCAAGGCAGAGCGCATGATCCGCACAACCAATGACATCATGCGCACCCTTCTGCAACAGGCATCCCTACCCGCTCGCTTCTGGGCTGAGTGTCTGCACACCTCTACCTATCTCCTTAACCGACTTCCTTCTACTGCCTGCCCAGCTCCCACGCCTCACCACGCTCTTTTCGGTACCCCTCCTCGGTACGACCACCTTCAAGTCTTCGGGTGTGCGTGTTACCCTAACACCGCCGCCACCGCTCCCCATAAGCTGGCTCCCCGGTCGACCCTCTGTGTCTTTCTCGGATACTCTCCGGATCACAAGGGTTACCGATGCTTTGACCTTACCTCTCGCCGTGTCCTCATCTCTCGCCATGTCGTGTTTGATGAGTCGGCGTTCCCTTACTCCACCACCTCTCCACCCACACCTCCCGCTGACCCTGCGGAGGCTTCCTTCTTTCCCACTGACCCGGCAATTAAAATGAGATGCAGTCTACATGTCTCTAATCAGCAGCATTAAAATCATATCTTTTAGGAAATTAAAATATACCATTTTAGCAATACAGTTTGCAAAAATAACAAACACGAGTCTAGTACATGAAAACTATGCATCAAAACTTGGCATGGTTGAATAAAACTAGCAATACCTTGTTCACATATTGAATAAGTTTGTCCATATTCTGAAACCAGGATTCAGCATACTGGTAGTTAAAATCATCCCCCATGGTCCACATTATGTGGTTTGTACGTGTAACATTTGCCTGATTATCAAAACATCTCATCATAAGAGAGTTGCAGTTTTTAGTTGGAAACATAAATTCAAATTGCTCTAGCAGACCAAGAGCTATCGCAAGTTGGAGGTTTACCTGTGCTATGGCTGTAGCAACAAAATCATTTACACGTTCTTGGACATTATAGTCAAAGAGTGACATGTCATCCTAGAAATGGTTGTATTGATTGAAATAAATGTAAGGTTCCATAAGGAACATCAGTAAATTTCAGGAGCATGAAACTTGTTATGTATAAATATTTACCTGAACTGGTATGATATTTTCAGCCAAAACTTCGAAGCTGAAGCCATCTGGTGCATTATAATGGTCAGGAAATACATTCGTGAAGATCTGCAATTTAATTGTATAGTTAAATGGATTTTTATAAAATTCAAATTAGCCGCTCATGCTAATGAATATACTATATAGTGATGTACAAAAATATATGTTTTTTTAGATAATGCATGTACAAAAATATATGTAGGGTAAACAACCTGTGAAGATGAACCAAAAGTTCTTGAGCCACGCCATATAACCTCTAGGCCTTTATCTGCTTTTCGGGTTGCCCTATCTTGGTAATCGATTCTTGCGAAATGTACAGAGTCGAAACCAAGCTAAAATTGCATTAAAGCAAACACTGTTAAATGTAAAATGGTTCACCTTTTGTTTTATTAAATAAGAAGGCAAGAGCAGTTACAATGCTTTTGTAGATTTCTATCTTCTAGGTTGGTCTAAGTTTTTTTTTTACTTTAGTTCCTATAGGAACTTTTACGTCATCCCAAATGTGATTTTTACGGTACCTCTGCTCCAAACAAATAAGCTTGAACTGCAGAATGACCAAAAGGATCAATTTGCCAGCCAGCTCTTGGGATCTTTTCGAACTGTTTCTTGATCATCCGGTGACCAAGTGTGGTCTGATCAATCATGTCAATGTAATGCACAACAGCTTCATCATGCATACACCACCCACCATTTCTGAACAAAATATTCATAAGAAAAATTTGAGACGAGAAAAAAAAATCTGAAGCCAAGATCAGAAGGAAGGAGGACAACCAATAAATTCCATACATGAACTCTAGCTGACCAGAATCGACCAGTTTGTGGACTATGGCCTTGATTGTCAGGCTTTTCTGTGCCCACCACCTTTGGAAGAAAGCCTGACAGCAAAAGGACAAGTAAATTACCTGGAAAACAAGAGATACAGCAAAAGTTCCATTCCACATATGAAAATTTTGGGCGATATACTCCTACTCCCTCCGCCCCAAAAGGAAAGTCGCATAGGGTTTTGTGCTCATCAAACTTGTAAAAAGAAGAGATTTGTTACTGTGCTTGGAAGGAACCGCCCAGGGGCCAGGACTCGCCGCCGCCCGCTTGCAGCCTTGCAGGTGATTTCGCACGCCCTGCTGCAGGCTCTCGCCGCTAACGGGAGCAGCAGCGGCGATTTCCCATTGCCAATTGCATTGTTCCCATTCGGGAGAGTAGCCACGGCCTCAGTATGCTCCTGCACAATAACACCAAATCTGCTGTCTGCTACAAGAGCAGCACCTCCATGATCGCCCAGGTGCTCTTCTGTCCAACACCAGCACAAGCAGCAAAGAAAAGGTGAAGCATGGGAGGAAGACTAACGAAACTTAACATCTGGGGTGACGCAATTCTGCTGCTGCTGCTAGCAGGATTGGAGGACGGATGGGAAATCGAGAGAACAACGCCTGGTGGAGTGATGGTTGGGAACTTGGGATTGGACATTGGAGGAGACAGGGGGCGTTCGTCCGTGTCCGCGAGGCGACGCGCTATCGGGGTTCAGATGGATGGAGAGCACTGGCACGGACAGCAGGTGACCATGGAAGGCCGGTGTCCTGCCCAACATCAACGTGACTGTGGAAGAAACTAGAAGGAGAGGACCGGTAGTGAGGGAGACGGCCGGCCGCCGCCACCGAGAATACATCGATTCCATCGTCCCAGCAAATTCACCGGGATAGCTGTGCATTTACATTGGGGTTGGGCCAAATCAGAGCCATCAAAATACAATTATACGGAGTAACCTTTAATATGATTTTTCTGGTCAATAATTTTTGTTTTTTTTGGAATACACTAATTTTTTTTTGTTCTGACCCGCAACTTAAGTTCCTCTTAATAGGTTTTTCTTATTTTGTAACCATTAGATCTTGTTGACTGAATGGTTGTTATTTTTTCCATGGATCACAAAATTTCTCTTGTAAGATCTCCAAATAAGTTTGTTACAGAAATATATTGAATGATTAACCTAATGTTACTTATTATGCACCTCAAATATTAAAAATTTCTTGTATATATTTGGTTAAAGTTAAAAATATTTAACTTCTGGGAAGCGGGAATGAGACGCTTTGGAGATGGAGGGAATACTTTTCAACTTTTTTTTGGTACCACCTGTCTGCTGGTCACAGACATCAGTAACTTAGAATGCAATTTGACTTATGGTCCACGTATTAACTAAGGCCATTTCTAGTCTAGTACTACATTTTATTACACTGTTTCCAAGAGTGTAATAATTTCTGTGCCACACGTTGTCATCTAGATGAAACTCATATCCTCTGTCATAATTTCACACCTAGTTTCCAATACGTTGGAAATGACATGCACTAGTTTTCATCTAGATGAAGCTCATATCCTCTTTGTCATAATTTCTATGCCACACATTGTCATCTAGATGAAACTCATATCCTCTTTGTCATAATTTCACACCTAGTTTCCAATACGTTGGAAATGACATGCACTAGTTTTCATCTAGATGAAGCTCATATCCTCTTTGTCATAATTTCTATGCCACACATTGTCATCTAGATGAAACTCATATCCTCGTTATCATAATTTCATGCCTAGTTTCCAATACGTTGGAAATGACGTGCACTAGTTTTCATCTAGATGAAGCTCATATCCTCTTGTCATAATTTCTATGCCACACATTTTTGCCATTGTGTCATTATTAAATGGGCACGAAATTTACACTAAACCTAATAAGATCATTCTCAGTGAAGAGTTTCGTAGAGTTGTTTTCAATAACATATTTTAGAATTTAATGAAACGTGGAAACAAGTCACTTTCAATCCAAAGTTTCATTCTTTTGTTTCATATAGACATTTAATTCACAAACATGGAAACGGGTATATTGGGACATCCATATCTATGAGCATATTCATAGTCGTTAGTTACTGGTAGTTAATCAGGTCGTTTCCATTTCTATAAAATTTGCAGCAATGTTATCTACGAGCATAGGTTGTAGGGAAAGGATATTATATATATGAGGGGGAGACAGTCCGTTTGGCTATTAATTATTAATTATTTTCTCTAGTTAGTGTTCTCCTTTCTCTTATTTTGAGGTCAAACATGAGCTCAAATTGATGTTTTTTTTAAATTTGCTCAAATTGATGTTAGCAGAGACTGAAACTATTTCTTTTTTCTGAAATATCTATTACCATTTATGTCATTGTCATGTATAAGGAGTCCTTACTAGTAATTGGGCCAAGAGATGGCTAGGCAGTATGGGCTGGCCTTTGGGCTCGTACGGTGGAGACAGGTACATTGCCCTATTCGCTTGTCTTATAATCCGTACTTTTCAGCTTATTTTTTTAGGCAGAACAGTGTTTTCCTCCCACAACAAATCAACGAACAGTACTTTCAGCCATGTCTTTTCAGCGAAGCGAACGGGCTCAAAGCATCTAGGCTACAAGCCTACTTGTTTGTACTCCCTCCGTCCATTTGAGTCTGTCGTTGTAGCTTCTCAACAGGTTGATCAGTCATTCCATGAACGTGGACACACCGGAGGGTCAGATGCATGTCAGACCATATGAATCCAGACGTTCAAAATGCTACTCCCGATGACAGTCAATGCGGGACAGAGATAGTACAATAAAGAGGAGAAGGACAGGAGGAGAGGGGCATCAACGGACAGCACGACGAACAATCGGTGGTCTTGCCGTTCCTCCACCTCGGCTCCTTCCTTCCCTGGCTTCTCTCATCTCCCTATCCTGGGTCGTCGTCCTTGCTATCCTCAGAATCCTCCAATGCTTATCTAGATTATCTTGTGGGGTATCCTTGTGTCCAGTACTTGCAATTTGGGAGACAAGCTGTACCAGTTGTGTCAAGCTTTGAGTGATTATGACATGGTAGTTTTGCACTTGTGTCCTTGTTTTAGCACTAACTAGTACGAACGATAGGAATCCATGACCAAGGTAGGTAGATATGGGTGCGTTTTAAAATAAGGATTCATCAAATTAAGCCTCCTAAATTTTCATTATTTCATATATTTGCCCATATATATATTGTATGGTAACTATATATTGTAGGGCAAGTAATTATATGTGTGTTTGGTTTGAAGAATCAACTTACCTTAGATGGAGTGACGCATCATGAGTTCATTTCTCAAATTTGGTAGAAAGACCTCGTTCCTCGTACTTGTACTAATTATTAGTTTATAAGGAATGCGATAGTCATGAATCAACTCATTCTATTACACGAACCAAACAAAAAAACTAGAGAGTGAGATGATGAAGGTGCACATGCGGCCATGCTGGGCTTCTGTAACATCAAATTGGTGCGCAATAATAATGCATATCGTCTCATATGTAGTTAGTACGTACATTTCTGGAAACATAGACTGAAAGCTTTCAAACTTTTTTTTTTGGACCTGAGGTAGGTATAGTAGCCAGTAAAAATTATCAGTTGAGCCTATCAATCTTTTGTGGGTTCAGGTTTCAGGGTGAAGTGGCCCACGTGTTGAATCGGGGCCAAAACCAAAACCTGAGGGAGACATGGAATGGAACACAAATGTACAGTCAGCAGATAGCAGAGACAACGGGTGGTTAGGGTGCGTTTGGAAGTGCTCTATGAAACGGATTCTCGAAGAGAATTGCTCTCCGGTTGCTAAACGGTTTTTTCAGAGTGAAGTAATTCTCTGCTGATTTTAGGAAGCAATTCTCTGAAATGAACTAAGAGGCAAGTAACTTCTCCTGATTCTGTGAAGTGATTCTCCATAGTGATTTTAATAGTTTATACTAAAGAATCAAAGAGAGTCATTTTCAGCCTCAAAATCATTCACCAGAGAATCAGGAGCACAGCTGGAGAATCAGGGAGCTTTGCGAAACGGACCCTTAGTGGTGTACCCCATCTGTGTCTTTTTGTACCTGTCAGTATCCTGACATCCAATTGGCGTGCAATAATGTACACTGTTTCTCTGCTCTTACGACTACAGCAAAGACAAAACTTTGGAATTATTAGTGGCACACAATGACAAGAACGACAAGGACAGGGACGAGGAAAAGTCCAGGGCTGAAAGCAGACGAGGATGGGAGGCGATGATAATGGAACACGTACGAGCAGGAAGTGGTGTTTCTTACCTGCTCGACGATGATGAACTTGCGGGCAGGATCCTTGGCGAGCGCGTCCACCACGGAGTCGAGCGTGTTCATCACACACGCACCCTGCCAGGAGCTAGCCCCGGTGAGAATGAACTGACAAGCAAGGAAAAGGAGGAGCACGGCTAGGCCTAGATGGAGTTCATCACACACGCACCCTGCTGCATGGTGTTACAATATACCAGGATGGAGTTGTTGGATCCGACGTAGTACTGGTCGATGGTCTTGAGCCACCCGACGTCGTCGTGCGAGTGCGGCACCAGGTGCACGTTCAGCTTGTTCCCCACCACCGTGCCTCCACCACCTGGCGTGCTTCCGTTGTTGCACCCCACCGTGAACGCCGAGGCCTCCATCATCGTCGTCGATGCTGCCACCGCGAGCACTAGAACAGTGACCAGCACAAGCGCCGGCGCCATGGTCGATGGCTTCTTGTCAGATGGATGGATGGCGCAGCGTCCGGCCCCGACCACGACGAGCGCACAACGGTCAGTGGAGTGGGAGCTCTCGCCTACAACGCGGACGCGCCGTTGGGTGTTGGTTTCTTGGAGCTGGCGTTTGTTTTGTCCCTGCCCTGACGGTGGCCTCCAAAAGCAGCTGTGACCACCTGTTTGGTACTAGGCTGTTTATGAAAAAAATAAGGTAGAAATGATATACTGCGTAGCAGATTTTTTTGGCCAACGCTTCTTCCCACGGCCTTCATCTGTATCTAATAATAAAGAGGCAAAATTTCTCACCCCTTTTTTTGTCTGTCCATTTTCTTGGTCCGTATCCCTCTAACTAACGGACAATGGAGAGTT
Source organism: Saccharum hybrid cultivar R570 (assembly GCA_038087645.1). NCBI lineage: Eukaryota > Viridiplantae > Streptophyta > Magnoliopsida > Poales > Poaceae > Saccharum > Saccharum hybrid cultivar. The sequence goes on along the minus strand of JAQSUU010000066.1, from coordinate 25,309,357 downwards.
TCTTCCGTCCGGACTTATATATATAACCCGTGATACAGAGTCCGATTCCAAAACGTATTGGGTCGTGTATATGAAAAAAAGGCTAAAGAGTCCTTGTCCTGGTCGAATGTTTACGTGTGTGTTTGTTTTGAATTCCACGTGTTTGTTTTAAAAACTAGATGCCCGATGATGCCGTATCCTTACGTGATTGCCTCGTGTTGCTTTATATATTGAAAAAAAAATACGGAAAAAAACGTCTGCCTTTCTATATGCTCGGATTCGCTCCCCTATTTGGTTGTTGTCTCGCCGACTCGCCCCTCCTGTCATCGCAATGAGGTACCTCTGCATCCAGGGTGACGTTGCTCCCCGGCCGAGTGGATCGGAGATGAGCTGCAGGAGACGAACAAGCAGTTCAGGCTTGAGGTCATGTCAACTTACATCCACGAGCTCCGACATGGTTACGATCAGTCACGTTAAGGTGATTATACTAAATTTCTACAAGTTTGACTAATATAATCGGATAGATCTCTTATGAAATAATCAAATGTGCATTTTTTTGGCAGGGTGTGGTGGAGTTTCACCAATGTAAATATATTATAACTATATCTTTTATGGGTTCTCAAATAAAGCAATTGAACCCAATATTTAATTGTAGCAGCACATACATAGTATAAAAATTAAAGTTATAATATATGTATGTTTAAATAATTTTGTGTTTTGCAATAGAAGAAAAAAACTATCATGATTGTATTTTAATTCCATTACGTTTAGATTTTTTCCGTTGCAACGCACGGACATATTTGCTAGTTTGTACTAAAATGTAAAATTTAGGTCAGAGTAGTTTATCCTGATCATGTTTTCCCTCTATTTGTACATCTCCTTCAGAAAGCGCTTTAATAAGTGGGGCCCTTGTATCTGTAACACCCAAAAATTTTAAAATTTAGAATTAAAAGAAAAATTTGAGTTGGAAGAGTTTTAGTATGGGTTTAAATAATTTAGATAATAATTAATGGGAAATTAAGATTTAAAATTTTAGATGAAATATGTGATGATGCATTCATGCTGTTGCATTTATTTTATTGAGTGGTATGGCTTTTACTTTGTTTGATTTGGAATTTCAAATCTCTTTAAATAGTTTTGGAAATCAACAAATAAAAAAAAAGAAAAAAAGAGAAGGGCATACCTGTGCAAAGTCGGCCTGGAGGCCCGCTCGGCCGGCCTGAGGCCGTTTCTCCCGCTGATGGGCCGAGTCGTTCTTTCCCCGCGCGCGTGGGCCGGCCCAGGCGAAGCCGCGCGCGCCTCTCCCTTCATTGTTTCGCTAACGGATGGGGCCCGCTGTCAGCCGTCTTCTACCTTGCGTCGTGGCCGAGCCGGACACGAGTGTTACCACCGCCGTATCTCCACCGGGTAATTTGGGATCTTCTAACCAAATACGGGATTTTGGTGCTATAAGAACGACGTCGCGACCCCCCTCACCCCTTTTTCCATCTAAAAGCCGAGTTTAACCCCGTGAAATCGAGCCTTGCAAGCTTGGAACCCTAGGCGAGTTCGGTCGCAAGCCGTCGTCGCTTACGGGTGGTTTTGCGCCCTCTTTCTTCGCTTGGGTGAGTTTGTCGTCTTCTTCTCTCCCTCCCCAAGCTCTTCTTTTGAGTTTTGGTGCTTTGAATTGCGGGATTGAAAGCTTACCGCGGCCGGCAATGGCACCGCCGTTCATCCCGAGCCGTGTCTCGTTCTCTAGCCGTCGTAGCTTCTCGAGATTGCGTAGATGGGTTCGCGGTGACCTCCTCTTCCGATTGAGGTTGGATGCGGGGTGAATGGTGGTCGGAATAGTGAGAACCGGAGCTTTCCGGCGAACTGCGGAGGCCGGCCATGGCGGCCGCCGGCCGGAGATGGGGGTGGAGGTCGCGCCTCTCTCTCTCTTTCTGCCGGGTCGATGTCAGCCGTCCATCTTTATATCAATGGCTTAGAAAAGAAGATACCCCTTCGGCTTGATTTTTGCTAAAGAGACCCTGGAATTCTTTAAGGTTTAACCCGCGGTCCTTGGCGTATTATCCGAAATCCGTTTCTTCGTTTTGAAAGCGTATTTCTTCTTGGTAAATCAAAAATACGTTTTCTGATATTTACAGTTTTGCCACTAAACTTGTTTTGGTCATAAAATCTTCGTTTTAACTCTGATTTGATCCGTTCAAGTTGCGTTGGGTTCATATTTGCGAGCTCTACATGTTGGTATAGTTGTACAGTAGGTTTGGGAAGATTAATTTTCGAGTTTATATTTAAGTAATTATTTATCTATAGGAAAGCTTAGAAAATTCGTAACTTTCACGTTTTAACTCTGAATTTTGTGATCTTTACGTCTGTGTGATCGTAGAAACGTGTAGATTAGTTTTACAAACTTTTATTACTGTTTTGTTACTGTTGGTGTACTGTTCTAATCATATCTCTTTGTTTGCTTCGTGTATGTTTGCTCGAATGCATGTATGTTGTTGATTGGTGATCGAGTTTAGACGGTGATCAGTTTTTGGACGATTAGGAGTATTACTTTGAGCCAGACCAGCAGAGTCATCCGGAGTATCACTTTGATCAAGGCAAGTATAACATGGGACTATCCTTGTTACCTATTCACTATAATCAATATCATATGCATGTGTCTACCTTGACAACCTTAGAGATTATAACATAGTGATTGTTATCTTGATTCCTTGACAACCTTGGGGTATGCATTGCGTAGCTGTTGCTAGTGCTTAATTATGAACATAGATCTTGTAATTCAGTTAATGGATTAAACAACCAACCCTTAAGATGATTTAAATATTGTTAAAGGGTGCTAGAGCATTATGTTGTTTTATGTTGCTCTGGTTACTCTCCATAAGGACTTATCTGTACGTGATCATTCAGGACATACAGTACAGCAGTGAGGGCTATATGGCTCTGGCTTTAGTTGTTCAAGAGATCTTTTCTAGCTTGTTAGTGGTTACCTTAAATGGCGTAAGAATGGCTTGCCACGTTGGGTGTAGGGCGAGCCCCTGTCCTTAGTGTGTATATGCTGCGAGTTGTGTGCCACTGGGAAGGGGGTTCTACATCTGCCTGCCGAGTGAATGTAATGGCCCTAACTTGTTAGACGAACTTTTGAATGGCTTTATATGGTTCTCCAGTGTTTGGGTTTGATCTCCCCACGCATTTGGAAATCATGACTCACAGTGAAAGTGTATACCTCTGCGCAGAGTTTAATAAACTGGTATACTAGCCGTGCCCACGGATACGGGCGACCTTGGAACATCTACAGATAGATGATCATAATTGTTATATCATGCTTAATTATTGTTGTTATTATTATGCTCATGTTAATGTTATTCATTATCCTTATTACCATTGATCAATGGTTCATTAACGGGAAGTGGATTATCTTGATGCTACCTAATGGCTAAAATATATGATGATTAAAAGCTAAACACAGTTAAACAGTGTCTAGCCTTTTGTGCCACATAAACCCTGTGTTATACTTGTTGAGTTCGACATGGACTCACCCTTGCTATTTCCACCATAACAGATGAAGATTGTGAGGAAGATTATCATAATGAGTACTAGTCTTGGTGTCAACCAGTCAACCGTGTCCCTGTGTTTTGAGTTTCCGCTGGAGATCTACTACTAGTTACTATTATTTATTGTTCAAGACTATGTGTTAAATATTTATTCGCTATATAATAAGCACTATGATGATACTATGTAATTTGTCTACTTGTGTGTGCGATCATATCCTAGGGCGCACATGAGTCTTTTATGCATCCTATTTTTGTCCTTAAAAATAGGTGTGACAAATTGGTATCAGAGCCGTGTTGACTGTAGGACGCAAGCCTAGTTAGAATGGTCGTTAATAGCATCTTTGCTTCACTTAATTCATGCTTACCGCTTTCACCTTGTTAATTGCTAAATTTTTTATGCTTCTTCTGTCTTATTCTACTATGAAAATACATTGATTCCATCTAATCTATGTCTAATTCTTGTAGATGCCTCCTCATCCCCGTTTGTCCGCTACACAGTACATTGCCCGCTTCAAACCCCAGGAGCCCTATGTAGATGGTGACCAAGAGATATCCGATGCTGAATCAAGAGTCAGTGACACACCAATGGAAAATTCAGTCATGGGGTGGACCACGAAGCTTCAAATAATGGTTCCTAAAGCCGATGTTTTCTTCCATGACATGCTGACGAGAACCTTGGATAATTATTACTACGATTGGGAAGCTACGTTGGAGTATCGCTGCAAGGAGTACAGTCATCCATTGATGGACTCTTACTGGGAGACGGAGCTATGGGTCAAGACAAGGGATCCTACCACTAAGGAGCCTAAGGTGGAGTCAAAGTTCATCACCCGAGTGAGCCGGGCAACTGTAGAAACAAGCATGGAGGATGTCGCCTACAATGCGTTTGTTTACTACCATGGTCTTCGCTCGGACAAGACGTTGCAGGGTGCACTCCGGCACTTTCCCTGTTTCTTACATGATAGGGGTGTTTGGATCGTGCCGCTTGCAGGTGATTCATCTTTGACTTTACAAGCTACAGTGGGACTGGTTCGGGAATTGGCTCTCCATGAGGTGGATTTGAAGGATGAGTTGCTAAAGGAAAAGGAACTTAAAGAACAAGCTTATAAGGAGATCGATGAACTAAGGGCTGAGCTAGGCTGTCCTAAGATTTATGAGAAGCTTAATTAAGATTAGGAAATCCCTATGTAATAAGAACGATATTAGTTTGCGAGTCAATTTGAGTTTGGTATTGTTGAGTGTTAGTTTGTGGTGTGAACAATTGTGTGAATGATGAATTGTTATTATGATAATGTGTGATTTGGATCTTTGTAATGTGTGCTGGAGTTTTGTAGACATGTCTACAAGTTCCATGGTTAAGAATATCAAGTATAATCATGAATATATAAGTTGGGTCAGGGTAAACTTGGTTCTGCCTTTTGCTGATTTCAGGATCAGTCTGGGATGTTTTTGAAATAACTTAAAATCTGTTCAAGGGAAATTTATGAAATTTTTCTGGGAATAATTGGACTTCTTTATCTTTCCAACCCCGCAAGAATCATCTTATTATCTATTAAGAGCTAAGAGATATACCTGTACCAAGTTGGGGTCACCTGCGCAGTCTGGAATTCTGAAACAGTTTCGGTTAAGTTCAGTTTTTGACTAATTTGTTAACCGAATTTGGAAAAGTGTTGTGAATAAAAGTTGTAGATAATTTCGTAAGTTTTCCAGTCATGTAAGGATCACCTTAATTAGATGTCTGTATCTCAAGATATGGCAGTTTTACTAAGCCGCTGAAATTGGAATTCGCCCAGAGAATTCAGATTTACTTATCTGTAGTATATATCATCCTGGATAGTACTGAATTTCATTTTCTGTGGTTTGAAAATAGATGTCAGCCAGAGGCCGTGGTAGGGGTCGTGGAGGTGCTAACCCACCCATTACTATGGAAGAACTTATGAATACACAGAATCAGTTGATGCAGATGTTCATGCAACACATGCAAAACAATCCCCCTGCAGGAGGACCGCCACCTGTTCATGTGAGAGACAAACGTGATGAGTTTTTGAAAGGACGCCCTCCAGTGTTTTCTCATGCTACTGATCCATTGGAGGCGGATGATTGGGTGCGAGCGGTGGAGAAACAATTGAACATTGCTCAATGTAATGATTTGGAAAAGGTGTTATATGCATCTGGTCAGCTTCAGGGGACAGCTTAGACTTGGTGGGAGTCGTATCAAGCGGCACATCCTAACAATGCTCCTCCTATCACTTGGAACGATTTTGTCAGAGATTTTAAGGCCTGCCACATTCTTGAGGGTGTGATTGAGCTGAAGCAGGAGGAATTCAGGAACCTTAGGATGGGACAGATGAGTGTCAGTGAGTATTATGATAAGTTTTCTCAGTTGGCTCGCTATGCTCCCAATGAAGTGAGAGAAGATGCTGACAGGTAGCGTCTCTTTCTTAAGGGAATATATTATGATCTCCGTCTGCAGCTGAAGGGCAATAATTATGCAAATTTCTAAGAGCTGGTAAATAAAGCTATTGTGCTTGATAATGAGCGCAAGGAGATGGATAAGAAGAGAAAGATGAAAGGACAAGGTTCAGGAAGCAATAACCGCCAGCATACTAATCCTCAGCATGGCTTTCATCAGAAGTTCCAAGGACCAGTTAGCCAGTGGAATCGCAATTCAAACCAGAAATGGTCTCAGAATTGGCAGAATAGTCAGTCTCAGTAACGTCCTTCCTACCAGCAGCGTCAACAGTATCAGCAGAGTGGACAACAGATTTCTCGCACTGGAAATTCCAATGCTACTCCAATGAAGAACAGTGTTCCCAACACGCCTACTAGATGCTACATCTGCGGTAAAGAGGGACATATGTCTTACCATTGTCCTGAGAAGCAGAACCAGCAGACTCCTCAGAGCCACAAAAGCAACCAGAGGCAATCCGGCACTAGGAGCGTGAATCATGTGTCTTCAGATACTGCTCATGAGGCACCAGAAGTTATGCTCGGTATGTTCAATGTATATTCTACTCCTGCAACCGTTCTTTTTGACTCTGGAGCTTCTCATACATTCATTTCCCACACTTTTGTAAAAATGCATAGTATACCCATGCTTGCCATGAAGGAACCCCTCTTAGTAAACTCACCTGGAGGTACTATGCAAACCAATAATCGTTGTCTTCCAGTTAGCATGGTTTTAAGGGGGGTAGAGTTTAAGATAACTCCTATAGTGTTGAGAACATCATGTATTGATGTGATCTTGGGTATGGATTGGATGAAACAAAATCAGGCAGTGATTCAGTGTCAGTAGAAGGTAGTGATTGTGAATGCACCTAATGGGGATAAGATCAATGTTGATGTAGCAGTACAGAAGCAACAGACAGCTTCAGTGAACCAACTCGAGGATGGTGCTAGCAAGGAGAACCAGGTTGTTGATGAATTTCCTGATGTCTTTCTAGATGATTTGCCAGGTATGCCACCTGACCGAGATATTGAATTTCTTATTGAATTATTACCTGGGACTGCACCAATAGCTAAACGACCATATAGAATGGGAGTAGATGAATTAGAAGAACTTAAGAAACAAATTAAGGAATTATAAGATAAAGGTTTTATTCGTCCTAGTTCTTCACCGTGGGGTGCACCAGTTATTTTTGTTGATAAGAAAGATGGTGGTCAGAGGATGTGTGTTGATTATCGGTCACTTAATGAAGTAACTATCAAGAACAAGTATCCTTTGCCTAGAATTGATGACTTATTTGATCAGTTGAGAGGTGCTTGTGTGTTCTCTAAGATTGATTTGCGTTCTGGGTATCATCAACTGAAGATTCGTGCATCTGATATTCCAGAGACAGCTTTCACTATGAGGTATGGTCTGTATGAATATACTGTTATGTCATTTGGCTTGACCAATGCACCTGCCTACTTTATGTATATGATGAATAAGGTGTTTATGGAATATCTTGATAAGTTTGTGGTGGTATTTATTGATGATATACTGGTATTCTCCAAGACTGAGGAAGAGCATACTGAACATCTGAGGTTGGTATTGCAGAAACTTAGAGAGCATAAGTTGTATGCTAAGCGAAGTAAGTGTGAGTTCTGGTTAAAGGAAGTCTCTTTTCTTGGTCATGTTGTTTCTAATGGTGGAATATCAGTGGATCCAGGCAAGGTGAAGGATGTATTGGATTGGAAACCACCTGTTGATGTTGGTCAGATTCACAGTTTCTTGGGTTTAGTTGGATACTGTAGACGGTTTATTGAAGGGTTTTCTAAACTTGCTAAGCCTATGACAGCTCTGTTAGAGAAGAATGCCAAGTTTGTATGGTCTGATAAATGTCAAGCTAGTTTCAAAGAATTGAAAAAGAGATTGACTACAGCACCTGTTTTAGTATTGCCAGATTTAAGTAAGAAGTTTTCTATTTATTGTGATGCTTCTCGTCAAGGTTTGGGGTGTGTTCTTATGCAAGAAGGCAGAGTTGTTGCTTATGCGTCTAGGCAGTTGAGGAAGCATGAGTTGAATTATCCTACTCATGATCTGGAGTTGGCAGCTGTGGTTCATGCTCTGAAGATTTGGAGACACTATTTGGTTGGGCATAAGAGTGACATATACACCGATCATAAGAGTTTGAAGTATATTTTCACTCAGTCTGATCTGAACTTGAGGCAACGTAGATGGTTAGAATTGATCAAGGATTATGATATAGAGATACACTATCATCCTGGTAAGGCCAATGTTGTAGCTGATGCCCTTAGTAGGAAGAGTTATGCCAATGAGATGCAAATGTTGTCTATGACAAGTGAGTTGTGTGCTGAATTTAAATATTTGAATTTAGGAATTGTTACTAATACAATGGAATTGGTGATAGAACCTACATTAGAGCAAGAAATATACAAGGGTCAGTTGAAGGATGAGAAACTAAAGAAGATAGCGGAGGATATAGTGATTGGCAAGTCACCAGGGTTTCGAATGGATGATAATGGCATTTTGTGGTTTGGAAAGAGGCTGTGTGTACCTGAGGATCAGGCTATTAGGCAAGCAATCCTTCGTAAAGCTCATGAGTCAGCTTATTCTATTCATCCTGGTAGTACTAAGATGTATTTGGATCTCAAACAGAAGTATTGGTGGGTTGGATTAAAGCGTGATGTGGCTGAGTATGTAGCAGTGTGTGACACATGTCAAAGAGTGAAAGCTGAGCATCAAAGACCTGCTGGATTGTTGCAACCAATGAAGATTCTTGAATGGAAGTGGGAGGAAGTTGGTATGGACTTTATAGTGGGGTTACCTCGTACTCAGAGAGGTTATGATTCTATTTGGGTGATAGTAGATCGGTTGACTAAAGTTGCTCATTTCATACCGGTTAAAACTAAGTACACTGGGGAACAATTAGCTATATTATATATGGAGAAGATAGTGTGTTTACATGGAGTACCAAAGAAAATTGTATCTGATCGAGGTTCACAATTTACATCACATTTTTGGAAGGTTGTACATGAATCTTTGGGAACAAAACTGAATTTTAGTACCGCATATCATCCACAGACAGATGGGCAGACTGAAAGAACCAACCAGGTACTGGAAGATATGTTGAGAATCTGTGCATTGCAATATGGGACTAGTTGGGATAAGAGTTTGCCTTATGCAGAGTTCTCTTACAACAACAGTTATTAACAGAGTCTTAAGATGGCACCGTTTGAGGCTTTGTATGGACGTAAGTGTAGAACTCCATTGTTCTGGGATCAGACAGGAGAGTCTCAGGTGTTTGGTACAGATGTTCTTAGAAACGCAGAGGATCAAGTGCGTGTGATTCGTGAAAATTTGAGAGTAGCATAATCTCGTTAGAAAAGTTATGCTGATAACCGGAGAAGGGATCTAGTTTTTGAAGTAGGTGATTATGTCTATTTGAAGGTGTCACCAATGAGAAGTGTGAAGAGGTTTAACATGAAAGGCAAGTTAGCACCAAGGTATGTTGGGCCATTCAAAGTTATTGCTAGACGTGGTGAAGTTGCTTATCAATTAGAGTTGCCTAAGAATTTGTCTGGGGTACATGATGTGTTTCATGTTTCACAACTTGAGAAGTGTTTACGTGTGCCTGAAGAGCAGATATCTTTGGATGAATTGACTGTTAAAGAGGATCTTACCTATGAAGAGTTTCCAATCAAGGTTTTAGAAACTGCTGAGAGAGTTACTCGAAGTCGGGTTATTAAAATGTGCAAGGTTCAGTGGAATAGATATTCAGAGGCAGATGCAACTTGGGAAAGAGAGGATGAATTGAGGAAATCATATCCGCAGTTATTTGAGTAAGCAGTCCAATCTCGGGGACGAGATTCTTTTAAGGGGGTAGAATTTGTAACACCCAAAAATTTTAAAATTTAGAATTAAAAGAAAAATTTGAGTTGGAAGAGTTTTGGTATGGGTTTAAATAATTTAGATAATAATTAATGGGGAATTAAGATTTAAAATTTTAGATGAAATATGTGATGATGCATTCATGCTGTTGCATTTATTTTATTGAGTGGTATGGCTTTTACTTTGTTTGATTTGGAATTTCAAATCTCTTTAAATAGTTTTGGAAATCAACAAATAAAAAAAAAGAAAAAAAGAGAAGGGCATACCTGTGCAAAGTCGGCCTAGAGGCCCGCTCGGCCGGCCTGAGGCCGTTTCTCCCGCTGATGGGCCGAGTCGTTCTTTCCCCACGCGCGTGGGCCGGCCCAGGCGAAGCCGCGCGCGCCTCTCCCTTCATTATTTCGCTGACGGATGGGGCTCGCTGTCAGCCGTCTTCTACCTTACATTGTGGCCGAGCCGGACACGAGTGTTACCACCGCCGTATCTCCACCGGGTAGTTCGGGATCTTCTAACCGAATACGGGATTTTGGTGCTATAAGAACGACGCCGCGACCCCCCTGACCCCTTTTTCCATCTAAAAGCCGAGTTTAACCCCGTGAAATCGAGCCTTGCAAGCTTGGAACCCTAGGCGAGTTCGGTCGCAAGCCGTCGTCGCTTTACGGGTGGTTTTGCGCCCTCTTTCTTCGCTTGGGTGAGTTTGTCATCTTCTTCTCTCCCTCCCCAAGCTCTTCTTTTGAGTTTTGGTGCTTTGAATTGCGGGATTGAAAGCTTACCGCGGCCGGCAATGGCGCCGCCATTCATCCCGAGCCGTGTCTCGTTCTCTAGCCGTCGTAGCTTCTTGAGATTGCATAGATGGGTTCGCGGTGACCTCCTCTTCCGATTGAGGTTGGATGCGGGGTGAATGGTGGTTGGAATAGTGAGAACCGGAGCTTTCCGGCGAACTGCAGAGGCCGGCCATGGCGGCCTCCGGCCGGAGATGGGGGTGGAGGTCGCGCCTCTCTCTCTCTTTCCGCCGGGTCGATGTCAGCCGTCCATCTTTATATCAATGGCTTAGAAAAGAAGATACCCCTTCATCTTGATTTTTGCTAAAGAGACCCTGGAATTCTTTAAGGTTTAACCCGCGGTCCTTGGCGTATTATCCGAATTCCGTTTCTTCGTTTTGAAAGCGTATTTCTTCTCGGTAAATCAAAAATACGTTTTCTGATATTTACAGTTTTGCCACTAAACTTGTTTTGGTCATAAAATCTTCGTTTTAACTCTGATTTGATCCGTTCAAGTTGCATTGGGTTCATATTTGCGAGCTCTACATGTTGGTATAGTTGTACAGTAGGTTTGGGAAGATTAATTTTCAAGTTTATATTTAAGTAATTATTTATCTATAGGAAATCTTAGAAAATTCGTAACTTTCACGTTTTAACTCCGAATTTTATGATCTTTACGTTTGTGTGATCGTAGAAACGTGTAGAATAGTTTTACAAACTTTTATTACTGTTTTGTTACTATTGGTGTACTGTTCTAATCATATCTCTTTGTTTGCTTCGTGTATGTTTGCTCGAATGCATGTATGTTGTTGATTGGTGATCGAGTTTAGACGGTGATCAGTTTTTGGACGATTAGGAGTATTACTTTGAGCCAGACCAGCAGAGTCATCCGAAGTATCACTTTGATCAAGGCAAGTATAATATGGGACTATCCTTGTTACCTATTCACTATAATCAATATCATATGCATGTGTCTACCTTGACAACCTTAGAGATTATAACATAGTGATTGTTATCTTGATTCCTTGACAACCTTGGGGTATGCATTGCGTAGCTGTTGCTAGTGCTTAATTATGAACATTGATCTTGTAATTCGGTTAATGGATTAAACAACCAACCCTTAAGATGATTTAAATACTGTTAAAGGGTGCTAGAGCATTATGTTGTTTTATGTTGCTCTGGTTACTCTCCATAAGGACTTATCTGTACGTGATCATCCGGGACATACAGTACAGCAGTGAGGGCTATATGGCTCTGGCTTTAGTTGTTCAAGAGACCTTTTCTAGCTTGTTAGTGGTTACCTTAAATGGCGTAAGAATGGCTTGCCACGTTGGGTGTAGGGCGAGCCCCTGTCCTTAGTGTGTATAGGCTGCGAGTTGTGTGCCACTGGGAAGGGGGGTTCTACATCTTCCTGCCGAGTGAATGTAATGGCCCTAACTTGTTAGACAAACTTTTGAATGACTTTATATGGTTCTCCAGTGTTTGGGTTTGATCTCCCCACGCATTTGGAAATCATGACTCACAGTGAAAGTGTACACCTCTGCGCAGAGTTTAATAAACTGGTATACTAGCCGTGCCCACGGATACGGGCGGCCTTGGAACATCTACAGATAGATGATCATAATTGTTATATCATGCTTAATTATTGTTGTTATTATTATGCTCATGTTAATGTTATTCATTATCCTTATTACCATTGATCAATGGTTCATTAACGGGAAGTGGATTATCTTGATGCTACCTAATGGCTAAAATATATGATGATTAAAAGCTAAACGCAGTTAAACAGTGTCTAGCCTTTTGTGCCACATAAACCCTGTGTTATACTTGTTGAGTTCGACATGGACTCACCCTTGCTATTTCCACCATAACAGATGAAGATTGTGAGGAAGATTATCGTAATGAGTACTAGTCTTGGTGTCAACCAGTCAACCGTGTCCTTGTGTTTTGAGTTTCCACTGGAGATCTACTACTAGTTACTATTATTTATTGTTCAAGACTATGTGTTAAATATTTATTCGCTATGTAATAAGCACTGTGATGATACTATGTAATTTGTCTACTTGTGTGTGCGATCATATCCTGGGGCGCACATGAGTCTTTTATGCATCCTATTTTTGTCCTTAAAAATAGGTGTGACAGTATCTCCGCTAGACTAGAGGCTCCAACAAGGCTCCTAAAAATTATAACAAACTTACTATTATTAATTGGAAGTTGCACGTATATTCTCATGAGACGTAGTACAAAAGAAAAATATATATCCTCACAGAATAAAAAAATCATTATTGATAATAATAGCTATTGGATCTGTCTATTTTTTAAAAATTGCCCATCTCTACTATTATGAAAAACAACATTAATTAACCCCTAAGTTTACATTTAAATACCAATTATGCCTTTATGCTACATGATATAAAGTAATCCATAAATTTACATATAAATTATCCATCGTATCATTGTGATAAAAAATCTAAATCACCCCTTAAATTTGTATCTAAATTTGCTTCTTCCATTATATGTAACATAAAATAATATATCCTCTCAAATCTACATCTAAATTAACAACATTAACTGATATGGAAAATATGGAAATAGCCTACATTATGTCTATATATGTTTCCAAATTATCCACAACTATTACTATCAAAATACACACATATTTTTTATAGTAAAATTCAACATCTTGAGTAGTGGACATGATTAGTAGGCTAAATTTTCTAGGATATCTTATCTTGATCTTGATATCTTTTGTCTAGCTCTTGATACAAATGTTGTTGAGGAATTTATTTTTGTCAAATTGTCCTCCCAAGTTGTTAGATGGCTCTAGTATCTTTATGGATCTCTGCCATTCCTTCCATGCACTCAGTTTATCATACTCCTATCTATAGTTCAATTGGTATATAAATTAGTGAATACCATTCTCTTTCATTTCTCGATTTTCTTCAGGTTGACGGTAGTTATCATTCATCATAAACCGTTAACATAACTTGTGTAAGTGCATGAAAAGGATCATCAACATAAACTTAGGGGGTTTAAACTAACAATTTCTATGAGTTTTTGTGAATCTGTGTTTTTCAACAGGGTTATTCTAGAAAACCAGCAAGGGGATCAATATGTCAAATTAAATCACGCTAATTTGCGGCGGTAACAACTCTAGAAGGTTCCAGAGGACACTAGAGAGCAACCCATGCAAGATGACCTGCAGAGCATGACATGTGGGGCCGGCTGGCCCCACCTGCAGGCTGGCCGACCCTTGGGCTCCACCTGTCAACCTCCGTTTCGACATCGATTTCTCCACCGCCTGCTAGGATGCATCTACACCGTTACTTCAAGTCGGTTTGATCCGAGGGCTCAGGATTGACGCTCTGGTCTGTATAACCAACCCCTACCCCCCTCCAGAGGGATCTGTCATAAGTCAAGAGTAGACTAGAAATTAGGGTTTTCAAAGAGAAGAGAATAGAGCTCCAATTCTTCAAGGTTCTAGCATAGGCTAGCTAGCAAGGTTCAAGTAGAGTTTGGGCTATCGCTCAGGATTCTGGATCTGCCGTCTGGAGACTAGTATAGCCATTGTATCTATTATATTTATGACTTTGTGCTACTTCAACATTATGTTGCTATTTATTATGTTCCTAGTTTGCTCTAGTTGTATGCTTGATATAGTTATGATTAATGATGAATATATGCATATGTTCGTAAAGCGCTTAGCTCAGTTCTCGAGAGAGTTAAGTGGTCGACATTATGTATGCATGGTGCTTAGATATTGTTTGCCTGCGGATGCATTCTGCACTTTGGGTCATGTGATAGATCGCGGATGTGGCACTCTCGTTGAGTCCTTTGTAGTCCACTCCCTGTTTGTAGAGCACGTAGAATAATGTTGCGAAGGGAGACAAACTCTGTTCTTAATCTTTCTTAGTAACATTCCTTATGCATAGATCCAAAGTTAGTTATACTATAGATGAGAGTGTATATACTTAGGTGTATAAAAGACTTATTAAATATGTAATGACTTAGGAATCTTTTGCTCTTAATGAATCTTCTGCCTAGCCATACTACATTTATGAGTCTCTATTTCTATCTCTAGAATGCCATTATTACTTTATATTTATTATTTATTTATCACTTGACTTACCCCTGCTAAAGCAAAAGAGTGGTTTTTATCATAAGTATACATATTAGTCAATATCTCTATGCCAACTTAACTCCATTGCTCTTCCCTGTGGATTAAATATAAATAATGATACCTGGTATACTCCTGGGTGACATGCTACAATGGTATATTATCTGTGCACTTGCGGATACTTTAATATATATATATTTTTATCTGAGTTTACAAGTGTCATTAATAATTACCAACAACATATTTCTGGCATTATGCTAGGGATGACAACTTAGTAAAGAGTGATGCTAAGAAATCTCAACACTTCACTTACCTCCCCATACAAAATTACAATACTCTAGAATACTCTAGGATGAAATGTCACAATGGTGTTCCAAGCATAAAATACACCAACAAGTATTTTTGTTGTCGTTGCTAGGGAAGCAATTGGCTATAGATATCACTAAATAAAAATAAAGTTCCACTATATTTATTTACAACTAACTATAGTAGTTTTAACTTGCTTTGTTTTATTTTTTGTGGGAAAATAGAGTGGTGCATGACTGATTACCAACTATATACCAGAGAATTACCACAACAATTTGATGGCTCTTCTGAAGAGATTAGTCCCTTGGTCATTCCACCCTAAGGCAAGGTTCTGACAACTATTTTGGTCACCTATGAAACCGCAAGTGTCGACTGTACAGGTCTCGGTTATCCTCATCAGGGCCTATGCCAACATGCCAGCAGGGGCTGGGCTGGGCTAACCAATTGGAGGGGGAAACGACCTAGGATGCCTCATCTTACAAGGTGGACAAGGCATGCAAGATGTCATGACTTGGTCATGCCACATCTTGATCATCATAAACATTATGAGCATCATTGACCAGAGTCTAACACAGGGGTATGTTAAGTTCCTAGATTAAGGACACGATAGTCTGGCTAACCCCCCGACTAATTCTCCAAATCAGTTGAGGGGCTTGAGGGCTACACACATCGTGTATGCTCACGCGTACACTCTGGGCCATCTACGGATGGCTTGATGGGCCTCTAAGGGCCATCTTCTGAGAAGGCCTCGGCAGTCGAAGGGAAAGGCCTAGATGCCTAGTCCCTGTCCAAGGCGTCTCTTGCTTGGGAGCTCGGACACTTAGCCAAAGCACCGGGGATTCCTGACCTAGGGGAGCCTCGACCAAATCATGGCCCCCACAGTCATGTGTAGGGTCAAGATGGTGGACTAGAGGGGGGTGAATAGTCCTTTCTAAAAATTAATCGCACTAGCTAACTGAGATAAGTGCGGAATTAAAACTAACGGTCTAGCCAAGACTACACCCCTCTATCTAAGTTCTCAAGCATCTTATAAAAGATCCTAATTAAGCAACTAAGGTGTCAGGTTAGCTAGAGCTCACCTAAATAATTCTAGAAGCAAGGTCACACAAACCTATGCAATTAGTACTCAAGCAACCGGGGAGCTCCTACACATGCTAGTATGCAAAAGCACAAAGCTCCTAAGCTCACTAGCAATGCTCAATAACAAGGCTACACAAGCCAAATTAGAGAGCTCAAATTACTTAGCTACACAAACTATAAGCAAAGTGACTAACAAGGCTACTCAAGCCAATTAGTCATGACTAACAAGTCTACTCAAGCCAATTAGTCATGACTAACAAGGCTACTCAAGACAATTAGTCACGCAAGGGAGCTACTTCTATGCTACACTAGTAAGAAGATAATTAGCAAGCTACACAAGCTAACTACTTACAAGAGCAACTACCCAAGCACAATATATGAAAGGTAAATACAAGCTTGTGTAACGAGGATGTAAACCAATGGGAAGAACAAGGATGACATGATGATTTTTATCTTGAGGTTCACTTGGTTGCCACCAAGCTAGTCCCCATTGTGTTTTTTTAAAATGAATTTTACCTCTGCTTTTATAGAAAGCAATAGAATCCGGTACATGCTGGAGTTACAAACTACAAAAGTTCAGCAATAGAAACAAAGCCCTATTACACAGACTAAATTTCCATGATGTCTGACATAGAAAAGGTGCTTGGCTAGAAGTTCTTCATCCATCCTTAACTTGATCAAAGAGCTTCTTGCCTTCCTCCTTTAGCAATAGCCTCCACTTCTGCATTAAAGATATAGCACAATAGATGACATCAGAAGAGGCTTTAGAAAATTTTTTCTCTATTGCCATCTTGTTTCTTGTCATCCAGATAGCCCAAGCGAACCCTGCAAACATGAACATGATCATTCTACTAGGAAAGGGCCCCTTGCCATGAATCCAGAAATTAAGTTCCTCCAAAGACTTTGGAGGTCGTAGGTTGAATACTTCCTCAATCATACTCCAAACAAACTTAGCAATACGACATTTAAAGAAAATGTGTTCCACCGATTTAGACTTCCCACAAACACAACAATCCCTACTACCTTTCCACCCCCTTTTGATAAGGCTTTGAGCAACCTGCAACTTGTTATTAAAAAATTGCCATAGGAAAACCTTGATTTTCAAGGGCAATTTAGCTTTCCAAATGTAAACCGCCATTTTACTAGCTACCCCACAATCTGTTAGGAAACGATATAAAGACTTAGTTGAGAACCTTTTATTACTTTCCAGAGCCCAGATGACTGAATCTAGATTAGAATTTAACTCAACAGCTTGCAGCTCGCCTAATAGATCCAACCATCTGTTATATTCGTTTATAGATAAGGATCTCCTGAATTCTACCACCCATTGGCCATCATCTATGCAGTCTACAACATAACTATTAGGTTCTCTCACCGTCTTAAATAGGTCATCATATGAAATGCAGAGAGGAACATTTTGCAGCCAACAGTCATGCGAAAACTTGCAGTGATGCCCATCTCCAATTTTAAAGATAGCCCCACTTAAAAAGGTGTTTGACTTTGTGTAATCCTTGCCAAAATTGAGAGCTACCTTTTACATTGGAATAAAAAACTCCCCTCAGACATATATTTGGCCTTTACTGTAACACCCTAGGTGTTTGTCACTAGTTAAGCAATGGTTTTGAGTTCAAAAATGACATGTGAAGTGGTAATGAAGATGTCAAAGCCAAGCTGATGGAATTGAGCCCAACTTAAACTGGATATTGCACCATTGCTTACATATCGGCCCTTTTCAAAATGTATGCTTGGGAGATGTTAATGGAACTTATTTCATGTGTCTCACATCACTCTTTATCTATAGTGATCCCTAGAAAAGTTTCATGAAGTTTGGAATCAAAAGTCACATGAAATGATAAGTCATGTAGTTGTTGCAAATATCTTTACTATGTGTTGGAATTGCACCATTAAGTGAATGGAATTATAGATCATCAACCAAACCTTGCAACTTTGCCTAAATGGCTCTAGATGAACTCTACAACAAAAGTCATTAAGGGTTCATGTTGAGCAAATGCCAAGAAAATGCCCCAATTGGCCTAAAACCCTAGTTTAGGCTTTATTAAGTTGCTGCCTTGATCAAAGTGAAAGTTTGATTTTTGTACCAGCTATGAGGTTTGACCTTTAACAAAAGTTGTAGTTCATCTTGTGTAGAACAAACTTTGTTTAATGGTCAAGAGCTAGTTTGGCCTCTAACCTAGGAAAATAGGGCTCATAAGGTTCAATGCATTGCTGTTTTGGAACCCCAAATTTTGGCTAAGTCAAATGGTGTCTCAGTTTTGGGTACACTAGTTTGGAGCTGTGTAGTTTCCTAACCAGGCCGAACTAGTTGATGATTCTTTAATAAAAGTTGTAGTCCATGTTTTGTACAACAAACTTTGTTTTTGGAGCATACCCTAGTTCAGCTTGGAAATGAGTCAAACAGTGGCTCAAAGTTACAATCTGCTGCTGTTTTTGGACTTCGCAAATTTGGCCAAGTGTTGGAGCTGATTTCAGTTTTGATGTACCCTTCGTTAGGACAGTATATCTCTCAAACCAAGTCGAACCAAACCTAGATTCTTTAAGCAAAGTTGTAGTCCTCATATAGCTCTACAACACTGTGAAATCGGTTTAGCTTTTGTTTGCTTGGTTTGGGAGATGGAGATGGAAGAATATTGCAGTTTCAGTCGACTTGCTAAGTAAACTGTAGCAACCCGTTTTGAGGTGCCCACCGTTGAAGCTTTGTATCTTGCAAAGAAGGCCGAATCAAACTTTGACCCTTTAAGAAAAGTTGGAGACCTCGTGTAGCTCTACACTTTTATTTACTGGAGTTTTTGCTAGCTCAAATTGGATTAGGAGATAGAGGGGGACAAAAATCGAGTTTCAGTGGTACATTTGAGGTAGTATTAGCAGCTCATCAGTTTGTTTGAATCGGAGTCGTACAGGGAGGGTCATGGCCGACCGGCCTCAGCAGCGGTGCGCCGCGTGCCTCCCTCGCGCCCCTGCATGCCAGCCACCTCGCCTCGTTCGCCCTGTCTTGGACAGCCGAGCACCCCTCCCATCTCTCTTGTTCGCTTATTCTCTGGCTCCCTCTCGCTCTTCATCTCCCAGAGCCGAATGACGCTGCCGCCGCACCTTGCAGCCGCGTTTTCACCATCCGTGAAGCCTCGCTGCCTGATTCCTTCCATTCGCAGTAGCGCCATGGCATCCTCTCCACCTCTGGCATAGCCACGCCTCCACCGCTGAAGCATGCCGCCGCCAGCGAGGCCGCCATGGCCGCGCGGGCTCAGACCGCAGCAGCCTGTGGCCAGAGAGCCACCGACCACAATGAGCCGAGCCAAGTGCTCCCTCAACCACGCGCAAGCCAGGAGGTGCTCTGCTGCCGCCGCTCGCCACCGTTGCCGCTGCCTTCGCCGTCGCTGTAGGCCGCCGCCGTGGAATGCCACCTGTGCACGTGGCCAGGAGGCCACGGACTGCCTCTGGCCGAGCTGAGGCCACCAGCGGGTGCGCGCGAGGCCCCTGGTCCTCCCTCGCCCCTCAGCCGTCGCCAGCATGAGCTCCTCCGGCCGGCACCGCAAGCTCTGGCGACCTCCCTGTTTGTTTTCGTGTCAGGGACCTCGAGCTTGAATTCGACTAAAGCCAGGGGGTTATGTGAACAACCATAGACTCATGTGAATAGTACTCCAGGGACTGATTTGCTGTAGTTTTTGCTGATTTTTTAAAATGCATAGTAAATCATAGAAAATTCGTAAAATAGCAAATGATGACTTTTTGGAATCCTTGTGAAATTCTCTATGCAGTGGATCTATAATATGGAATGTTTTAGTTTAATGTTTTTGCTGTAAACATGGATTTTTCAGATTAGGTTTTCAATGTTAGTTGTATTTGTCATTTTCATAACTACAAATTTAGGGCTCCAAATGAAGTGAAATTTTTGTGTCATGCTACTCATATGATGTTTGATGTGTGGTAAAAATTTCATGAATTTTGGTTGTAGTATGAATGAGTTATTGATTCATCTTGCTCTCACATGAATTCTTGTAATAGCAATTTGTCTTTTTCATAGTGGTTGCTATGTATGTCCAAATGGCTTGAAATTTGGATAGTAGACTATTGTGGGTATATGAGAGCCACTGTAATTTTGGTAGAATTTATTGCACAATTTTGATATGTGTTCATAATTCCACCTAATTATCTAGATAAATTAAGAAATGTATTAAAATAAGTTATTTAGGAATGGACACTATGTTTTCTAGTGTTCATTAGTCTTGTGTGACATGTTGGTAAAGTTAGTTTTGTACAATTATATGTTTGCAACATAAGTTAGTATTTATTTCTTGCAAATGTGGTTTCTGGACAGATCTGGGAACTTAGCAAAGTTCTTCATGATAATTTGCTTTGTTGTAAAACTTTTTTATACAAAAGTTGTAGATAATTTATGTATCTAGCTGCTGTTAAAATTTGGTGACATTTAGCCATGTGGTTTAGGAGTTATAGCTGTTTAAAGTTAGGGTACAGAATTGCTTGCTCTCTGTTTGTCAGGAACAGATTCTAGAACTTTGTAATTTTGACTTGTTTAACTTATGAATCATGCTGTGATGATATTATATGAAATGTAGAGAATTTTATAAGCTTTCCATAATGTCTTCTTTCAAGTCATTTGGATTTATAAAACTCCAGATATGATTGATTTATGAAGCCACTGTTTGCAAGTCCAGAAATTGGCATATTCCAGTTATCGTTGTTGCTTCATCTTGACTTGCTTTGCATGTTGCTAAGTGTGATTCATGTCCTTGGTGATGAAGTTAGGACACTTGAGACTTTGTAAATCTTGTGTCATGTTTGGTATTGCTTTCCTTGCTATCTTAGCATGATGATTAGTGTGATGTTTAATTAAGCTATGTGATGTGCTTAAGTAGGTTTAGTGTAACCGTGTATTTGCCTTGATTAGGGTGTGATGCATCATCTATTGCATTTCTATGTGTTCATACACTTGCATCTTGCATCTCATTTAGGTATGTTAGATGAACCACGTGAAGAACTTGATGTGGAGCTGAACCCGAAGATGGTGTTGGTGGATCCATCCCGAGGATGGAAGGACCCTGGAGTGCATACCTGGAGTGGAGGCATCATCAAGACGACGCAAGCTAACTTGACTGATTCGTGTCGGATCCCAGGCAAGCCCCGGAGCATTATAAGCCTCCTACTTTCAAAGCAATTAATTATATATGTTATATGTATTGTTGCATTAAGTAGTAGGAGTTGATTGGAACCCTTGCTGCATTATATCATTCCTTGCCCAGATATATGAATCCATGAATCCTCTGTAGACAGGATCGTCTATATGCTTAGCCCTGCTTAATTAGAACGGTAATGTCAGGTGATCTCCTATCACCTGCAAAGTAGGAAGTATTTGGTCACGGTTGGCTATATTTGCTATCGTGGAAAAGAACCAAGTGTTAATAATGAACTTAGACCGGGCGGGATGTCGATAGTGAAGCAACAAGGCATGGAGGTCTTGGGTGTGGAACTATCCCCGTCTGTGTCGGTTAAGGACCGATTCGCTGTACTTCCTTTGTCATTTTGAACGCAGCCTAACACTTAGCTGGCCGGCCTGAGGTTGCCGACCGCTAAGCCGAGTAGCTCAACTCAGGCTGCGAAGCCGAAAAGTGTAAGTCGCCTCGGAGGGGAGCCAGGTGGGACCAAGGGCAGGTGAGTTAAAAGTCCTGAGCTTCCTGGCCACTGGAATCCCTGAGAGTGCGGTGCTGTTCGGGCCCATCCTGAGTTGTACCAAAGGTGACTATTGACGACTCTTGCAAAGTATGCCCGGTTGGTGTTAGGAATACCCCCTCAGCTGAGTTGGAATCGATTCGAATCACCGTCTCTCCCAGATAGTGAGAAACTTGACAGAGCAGAGGCAACGTAGATTTCACTAAATAACTTGATGGTTCAGGAATGATGATAATGATGATGGCCTTATTATACCTGCTATGGTTAATATTGTTTGCTCTTAATAAAGTGATTGCTATAGTATAGGTGCTAATCTAGATGATAGGTTCATGATGATTAACTTGATGCTTAAGCATTAAATGATTACTTATCTGTAGTAAGCTTTTATGCAAAATGTTGTCAAGCTAGCCCACTTATTTCAGCCTTGCATACTCCTTGGTGTCACTTTATTTCTGGTTTATGACGGGTAAGTCTAGCTGCGTACCTTCTCGTACTTAGGGTTTATTCCCACTTGTTGCAGGTTGTGATGTATCATGGCGACTGCAAGAGTTGGTTGGCTCCTGCCGTAGTGGCGGAGTGTGATCGTGGGCATGATCCTTCTGAGTTATCTTATCTCTAATGCTTTTGTTGGAAGTCGACCTTGGTACTGGCATGTATTTGAAATAAGAGTAATGTTAGTTTCAAATTACTTTACTTCCGCTACTTTTCAACTGAAGTTGTAATAACTATGTTGAACTCTGATGTATATTGAACTACTTGTGAAATGGATGTAACATGTGACTTGTTATGTTGAATCACTATGATCTTGGCTTGTATGTTGGTTGGTTTGAAATCCCTCATGATTTCATTGGACTACCGGAGTTATATGGGCTCAAGTGCGAGAATTTGATCACTTCGGTGATTGTTTTTGTACTTGTGCTCTTATAATTTGGACGGTTCCGTGACATTTACCAGTTTAAACCACAACTCAACTGGTTCCTGAAAGATCCTCTAGATCCACTTAACTAGCAGACAATCATTCATAGTTCTTGTATTTATGACACCTAGCCCCCCTTGGTCCTTAGGCCTAGTCACCATCTCCCATTTTGCCATATGGTACTTAAAGTTGCCATTAGCCCCTTGCCAAAGGAACTTTGCTCTAATACTATCCATTTGTTTATGGACACCATCCTGAAGATAATAAAACCCCATGCAGTAGATAGGGATGCTACTCAAACAAGAATTAGTCAGGATATGTTTACCCCCAGAAGTTAAATGCTTTCCTTTCCAAGGATCCAATCTCTTATAGATCTTCTGAACAATATGACTGAAGCCGGCTATAGTAATATGAGAATTACTTACAGGAATCCCCAAGTATTTCATAGGTAACTCTCCAAGAGCACAATTCAACTTGTTGGCCATGAGTTCTTTCTCCCCTTGAGAAACTCCAAAAACAAAGACTTCACTTTTATGGAAATTAATTTTTAGCCCTGATAACCATTCAAAGCAGTATAAGACCAATTTCAAATTAGCTAAAGATTGCTCAGACCCATTGACCATTAGAACAGTATCATCCGCATACTGTATGTGAGAGACCCCCCCAGGGATAAGATCATCCAAAATCCCCTTAATATGATTCTTTTGAACAGCCATCTTCACCCCTAGAGCACAGCTACAATGTTAAAGAGAAGAGGCGATAGAGGATCCCCCTGACGTAGCCCTCGTAGGTTCTAAAATATGAGCTTCTCTCTCCATTCACATTCACACATACTCTACCCCCTTTAACAGTGTCCATGACCCACTTGATCCACTAAGAAGGGAACCCTCTCCCTATTTTTATCTTTTCGAGAAAGTCCTACCTCACCCTGTCATATGCCTTCTCAAAATTGATCTTCAAGATCAAACCCCTCCTTTTAGATTTGCTCATCTCATGTAAGACCTCATGTAGCACCACCACACCTTCCAAGATATTTTTCCTTTAACAAAACTAGTTTGGTTCTTCCTAATGCGTTTTTGAGCAATAGGAACTAATCTATTAGTAAGAACTTTGGTAAACCATTTATATCCCACATTGAGAAGACAAATAGGCCTGAACTGCTTTATAGTATTAGCCTCCTTCAATTTTGGAACCAAGGTGATCACCCCATAATTGATTCTTTTAATATCCAACAAACCAGCCCAAAAATCCTGAAACATAGCAATCACATCCCCCTTGATTAACTCCCAAAAATTCTTATAGAAGTTGGCCCCAAAACCATCTGGACCAAGAGCAGAGCACTCCTTCATCTCCATCAAAACAGATTTAATTTCTTCCAATTCAAAAGTTTTAATCAAGTCAGCCTTATCTTCTTCATCCAAGGTTAAACTAGATGGCCAAAAAATTGTCCCCTAGCCTCAAAGAACAAGCCTCATTGTGACCAAACAACTTTTTATAGAATTCTACCACATGAGCTGTTATGTCCTTTTGTCCTCTGATTTCTCCATTGTTAGTCTCCAAATATGCAATATTATTCTTCCTCCTTCTACCATTCGCAAATTGATGGAAAAATTTAGTGTTCACATCACCTTTCAGGATCCAATTATCTCCAGCCCTTTGTTTCCAGTATATCTCTTCCAAATTATCCATATCCTCTAGTTGCTTCTCCAAATCAATCCTCTCTTCCCATTATGTGATGTCTAGAAGTCTACTTACAGCAAAAGTGTTAATTTCCTGAATCCTCTTAGTAATATTAATTTTATTCAACCTTTGTGAGCCCACCAGATTCAAATTCCACCCTTTTAAGACCTTTCTAAGAGCTTGTAGGCACCCATGCCACTTATCCAAAGAGTAGGTTTGATCACTAAACTTAGCCCTGATCTCACTCCATTTATTCGAAACTAATTTGTAGAAACCATCACTGTGTAACCACTGCTCTTGGAAATAGAAGTATTTTGGCCTAGGGTTCCCCTGTTCCCCCGAGTCCAAAATTAAAGGGCAATGGTTTGAGCCCACCCTAGCTTTTGACCAAGCAAAGCATTTAGGAAATCTGTCCTCCCAGTCATTTGTTGCTAGAATTCTATCTAATTTAACCATAACCTGATGCTTCTGTTTATTTGACCAAGTAAACTTGGCACCTGAAATGAATTGCTCCCTAAGATGAAATCTCCCAATGAAGTCATTAAATGAAGCCATCAATTTTCTGATCTCCTTGACCAACATTCCTCTCCTTATCACTCGTGATCAGATTAAAGTCGCCGCCCAACAAGATAGGTAAATTTTCTTTCCCACATAAATCAGACAACTCTTGTAAAAAGACCCCAGAATTTTCATGCTGAGTAGGACCATAAACGTTAACCACCCAGAATCTAAAATTTGTGTTCCTATTTCTAATTTGAGTAGCCAAAAAATAAGTAGCCGACTCCACCTGCTCTATTTCAAAGTCATCATTCCTGATACCCAAGATCATTCCCCCTGAGTGACCTCGAGCTGGAGACCATCTCCAACTAAAGTCCTTGTTACCAGCCATTTCTTTCAATTCCCAATCATCAAAATCTAGTTTGATAGTTTCCTGTAAAGCAACAATGTCTAACTCCTCTAATAAAATGCGATCCTTAACCAATTTCCTTCTGTTAGACTTTCCCAAGCCCGTGCCATTCCAAAATAAAGTCCTCATTGGAAACCTTGAATAGAAGAGGTCCCTTCTATAGCTTCCACAACTCTGTCCTCACTCTCACCCATGAGAGAGGACTGAGGCAAATCCCTTTGGTTATTTGTGATGACCTCCATGGTCAGGTCACTTAGCTGTTCCTCATTTTGGGGAGCATCTTTGCTTCTCTGTTTCTCTAGGAAACTTTTGTAATTGGCCTCGGCAATAGCAGCTCTAGCTACCTCCTCTGCTCTAAAAGCATTTAATTGTTCATCTATATCCTCTACTTCTATGTCTAGGTCATAAATAACTTTTTGTAAAGCATCACTAGAAGTGTTATTCAGGATAGTAAATGGATTTTGAGATGATTTACCTGAGCAGTCATTTAAAGCTTTCACCCTATTTGCAGCTTTAGTGGCAATGGGAATCCCATCCCTAGGCACTCGGCTGCTTGTTCTTGTAGCCACCACCACCTATTTCTTATTAGTCTTCCTCCTCTTCTTAGATTTATAAAGCTACCACCCTGCAGTTTCCCCCTCCAAGTCAGAGTCCTTACTAAAAACAGATTGAGAGTCCATGATATCTTTAGCATCAGGTATAAAAGTGTTATATTCATTACCATTACCGAAGACTGACATCTCCACATCAGCCCCCTTGCTGGAATCTAGGATCAGAGACTCCTCTTGGGTCAAAACCTCTATCAGGTCTGACACCATTGCTTCGGCAGGAATGGTAAGCTTGGGCCATTTGTTCTTGACCATGAGATAGCACCCATCTCTTTTGTGGACCACGATCTGCTGATCATCCCTAGGTACTAAGTTGATTTCCTTTTCAGTTACATTGTCAGATGATTCCATCACATCACCAGTTGTCACCATTAGATTTTGATTACTTGCAACCATCTGCTCTTTAGGACAATCAGATAGATTTGAAATTTTTGCACCCTGAACTAAAACAATTTCTAGGTGGAAAGCTACAATTGGGGTAACAAATACTCCTTGGTTCCTTTTGCTGCTTGATTCTCCACTTTCCTTCTTTTCCATTTGTTCCTCCATAGACCCATCTCGACTAGAGTCCATCTCCTTATCTATCTTTCCAATCCTATCAAATTTGGACAAAGGTTTCTTAGAATTATCCCCTCTGAAAGGCTTGTCCTTGTCTTTGTCAGATGACCCATCAGGTTTCCCTGGTCCAGGGGTCCTCCTTTCCCCCTTTAGATCCTCCATATTTACCTTCCACTTCAAAACTCAGCAACACCCTAGTCCCATTGAAAAAGAATTCCAAGTCCCCATTAATGGCCATCGGATTCCTGCACCTCCCTTGAAATATAACTGGTCCAGCTCTAATAAGATTGACCTCATCCACCACCAATGGTTCAGCAACCAAAGAACCAATTTCTTTCACAATATCCACCTCCCTAGCAGGCCCTGGAACATTAGAAATCCTGATCCACACTGTTTGCAGTACTAACGATATTTCAGGATCAACATTAGAATGCTCTAAGGTATGTTTCAAGCCAAACAGTGGCATCTCAGCATTTTAGGTTAGCAAAAATCTCCAAGGAACTCTTGTCAGGAAAGACAACCAGAAATTCCTGTTTATCCATTCTCTTAACTTTATAATCCCATTTACTCTGAACTAGGTTCTTAAGTTCCTGATCAAGTTTCTCCTCGGTGGCTTCTCCTTCCAGAATAGTAAGCAAGCCTGTAGCCTGATAAGTTTTAACCTCCACCTCTGGAATGTCAATGGAGTAAAAACCCTGCCCTAGAATACCAAGCCCATACATCTTCAATTTTTTGTTGCCCACACTCTTGCAATCGACACCCATGTGACCTGACTGCTTGCACTTGTAACAAACAGGATCATTCTTACACTCAAATTGTTGATGTCCCAACTGTAAGCAGCGGTAGCATTTGATATCAGCAGGGATTTTAGGACACATACCTTCCTTCTGAATTCCCCCTTTGTGATCATCCTTCCATGCCTCCTGGCCCTGTTGCCACCCGTGATGATTCTAGCCACTCTGTTGGCCCTGATTCTAGCCCCCTTGCTATCCTTGGGGTCGGGGAATGTCCAATCTCCCTTGATTGGGACCCCTTCCACCATACCGATTCTGCTCACGCTCCCCTTGGTTAAATCCTCTGCCCCCAAAGCAATCTTGATCCTGAACTCCCTGGACTCCATGAGCACTAGGACCTTCAGTTCTCCTCTCTTTGTAGCCCCCTCTTTCATCTTCACCTTGAAATCTAGGGTCACGCTGGAGCTGCATCCTGAAATCATGTTCTTTCGCAGATCTCCACCAAAGAGGTCGTCCTCATCCATCCAGTCCTCATACCTTCAATCTTCCTATCTTCGCTTCCCCAATAATCGCTGGTTCTCTCGATTCACCATGCCTCTCCCATGGACTGCTTGAGCAAAGGATTTAGTTTGAGGAGGCGGCTTTGGATGAACCCTGATTTTCCTAGCTGCATACCCAAATCTACGAATGTCCTCCAACTAGGCTGGGTAATATTCATCTAAAGAGACACAGCCCTTTGAAATCCATATCCAGTCTGGCCCAGGATTTTGAGCCCGCGGGGTCCAAGAATGGTCAAACCGTGCGTCCACCCACCCTTTTCCAGACTCGTCACCTACCTCCCGCACAACTGAAACCGAAACCTAGTCCCCGTTGTGTTGATCTCACACTTGGTGATTTGCGAGCTAATTGGCACCACGCCAAGCCCTTCACTAGGGCGCCACAAGAACCTACCCAAAGTGAGGGTAGCTCAATGACACGCTCAACTAGAGTTGCTCTTCGCGGCTCCCATGGGGTGAGCACAATACCCCTCACAATCTTCTCCATATCACTGCACAAGCTTCTTGCGCGCTTCGATGGAGATCACACCACCAAGCCATCTAGGAGGTGGCAACCTCTAAGTGTAACAAGCACCACCGGCTTGCAACTCAAACACCTAGTGCCACTCGATGCAATCTGACAATGCAATCGCACTAGAATCACTCACTCACAATCGATTCGCACTTTTGCAAGCACAAGTGAGATAGAGGGCTCCCAAGCACACCTACACAGGCCACCAAGGCTCAAGGGTGCTCAGCAACTAGCCTAAGGCCGGCCAAGGCTCCTATTTATAACCCCATGAACAAATAGAGCCGTTACCCCTTCACTAGTAAAAGTCGCATTGACCAAATGCGCCAACAGACATGGCCGAATGCGTCTGGTCCTACGTCCGGTCGCTGGTATGCCACCACGTGGCACTAGCCGTTTGAACTAGCCATTGCTGCCAACGGCTAACTCGCTCGTGCCCTGTTACTGCACAGACCGGACTCGACGCTTGTATGACCAGACACACCACGCCACTTCGTCCGATCATGTCCAGAGAGCTCCTAGAGCCACCAAAACGCGATCGGACACGCCCGGTCTTACACAACCAGACACGCCATCGTGTTTGCTCTCCACTGCCACGTGATGCCAACCGATGAACAGTGGTAGGGTGCGTCCGATCGTGCCCCCTGGCCAGCGTCTGATCTCTCATGACTCAACGCCTCCTCTGCTGCCTCCTGACCAGATACTACCAACCAGAGTCCGGTCGTGTCAGCGTTCGATAAAACCGGCTAGGCAGGCCGAGCCTAAGGTATAGTACCGGATGCGTCCAGTCCTCCTGAGGACAGCGTTCGGTCACCCCAGTGACCTTCTTCTCACCTCCTTTTCTTCACCAAATTGATCCAAATCAATTCCAACATCTTCTCCTTCACAAATGTGCCAATGTTGATGGTAGTTATTGTTTATCATAAACCGTCAACATAACTTGAATAAATGCTTGAAATGGTTCACCAATAGAAACTTAGGGGTTTAAACTGACAATTTCCATAAGTTTTGGTGAATCTGTATTTTCAGCAGGGTTATTCCAGAAAACTGGAAAGGGGGATCAAAACGTCAAATAGAACTAAACTTAACCACGACGAAAACTACTCCAGAAGGTTCCAGAGGACACCACGCCACGGTGGACCCCGAGGGGCTGCCATGTGGGGTTGGCCAGCCCCACCCCTATGTCGCTCGTCCTACCAGGTGGACCCCCACCTGTAAGCTTCTAGAAGCTTCCTCCACCGCCTCCTAGGATTGTATCTAGTCGTCCTTCAAGTTGTTTTGATCCAAGGGCTCACGTTGCACCCCCTAGGCTGTATAAATAGACCCTAGCCCCCCTAAGGCATTAAGTTATTTGAGATCAAGTCATCCAGAGCCAGAAACCCTAGTCTCCTCAGAGCTCCTCTAGTTTCTAGGGCATTAGCTAGTTAGGCTAGGTCTAAAGGGAGGCAAGCAGATCTTCTCTTGGATTCCCGACATCGTCTAGAGCTTGGTTTGGTATAATTTTTGTACCTCTCTCTCGTTATATCTCCATTATTTTTATATGCTTTGGTACAATTGTCAAGACATATGTTCTTGGTTTCAATGTTCATCGTTTACTTTGATTATATGCTTAGTATAGTTAGTTTACCATTGTGTTTATGTATAAGTTCTATAGCATTCACCCTATTAAGGATCCAAGGGTGGGTGGTAGAGATCATGTAAGCATGGTGTGTTGACATTTCCTACATCACTATGCACTAAGTTGTCATCCCTAGCATGATGCTCAAAATACTGGTAATTGAAACTACACTTGAAAACTCTAAATAATATTAAAACATAAGTATCCGCAAGCGCACAGATAAATCACCTATTGTAGCATTCTACCCAGAGTATTTCGAGTATCGTTTATTTATTTTAATCCCAAAGGAAGGACCGTGAGGCAAATGTTTATATGACTAAATAAATGTGCAGACCTATGATAAATCAACCACTCTTATACTTTAGCAGGGGTAAGTCAAATAAAAGATAAATAAATGATAAATAAGTTCAACATGATAATGGTATTCCAGAGATAGAAAGCAGACACTCATTAAAAGTAGTATAACTAATCTAGAGATTCGGCCAGAGTAAGAATTCCTAAGTTATTCCTAAACACTAAGTCTTGTTGCTCACTCTAGCATATATCTTCATCTACTAGTAAAACTGAATCAAGGCAAAATTATAAGGAACATCAATTAGGGAGAATCCGAAACATAGTCTTCATCTCCTTCGAGACCGGGCTCTACCAATTAATCTATATACGGGGGATGGATTGCAAAGGACTCAACGCAGCTATCACCTACGCGATCTACCACTTCCCGGCACATAGCGGGCTTTCACAGGGGAATTTCATATGGAAGCACCACGCTTACATAATCAAAGCTACTTAACTCTCGCGCGAACTGAATTCAGTACTCTACAAACATATGCAAATGCAAATCATCAAATAATACTATATCCAATATATAACTAGAGCAAACTAAGAACATAATAAAGAGGAACATAATATTGAAATAGAACAGATACAAAGGCAAACTACCAAATATCCAGACGAACAGATCCGGAATCCTGAGCAAATCACCCAACTCTACTCCAAACTCTCTAGAAAGCTTATACTAAGAAATTGAAGAACTAGAGCTCTCTCTATCTAATCTCTGGAAACCCTAATATCTAGACTACTCTCGACTTATGATCAGGTGATGCTGTCTTTCAGGAGGGGGGGTCTGGGTCTTTATTTATAGCCCTGAGGAAGAACCGTCAGCCCTTGGATCAAACCGACTTCACGAATGATGGAGATGCATCCTAGGAGGCGGTGGAGGAAGTCTTTGGAAGGGCGTAGAGGAATCCCTCTGTGGGGGGCCAAGCGGCACTAGGGTGGGGCTGGCCGGCCCCACCTGGCAGCTGTCGGCCCTCCGCTTTGGTCCCATGCCTTCTGGTGTCTTCTGGAGTCTTTTGGTGCATATTTCGTCGTGGCTAAGTTTTGCGGCCTTTTTGACAATTTAATCCTCTTTTCATTCTCTCTAGAATATCCCTGCTAAAAATAATAATTCACCAAAACTCTTGAAAATTGTCAGTAATAACCCCTAAGTTTGTATTGGTGACCATTTCTATGCATAAGGTTGGCGGTTTGTGATGGATGATAACTACCGTCAACAAGCTCCCCAAGCTAAGTCTTTGCTAGTCCCTTAGCAAAGGAACTTAAATGATACAAATTAAGAGTATAGGGTTTCACAAATTTTGTACAACTCCTCAAAAGTACACCTGCATTCAAACTAGAATTCTTCTCCGGATTAAAATTCATTGATCCATCTTTCAAACTTATATTTCTTTCAACCATGGAGCTTCTGAGCTTTTTACCTGATCTTGAGCAATTGAAAGATAGAACAATTAAGTGAGCACTATGTCTCATATTCTTCTTCAACCTTCATTCCAGAGTTTTTATAAGTTTTTAAAATAAAACTCAGAGATTCATTGCATGACACACTCAAGTCTCTCATCTATGTGGTATTTTTGGATCTCACTAAGGCAACAAATGTATTCCCTTCATTCCTGCACTAAAGCTTATGTGGAGTTCATAGGAATGGCATTCGTATGAGAAAACATACTTGCAAACATATATTGTAAAGTCAAACAATGGATCCAAAGAGAGTTGAGTCATACAATCAAATCAAGATGTGCAAGTGTACGGAATGAGGTGGATATTTATGGTGGTTAATCCTAATTCTACTATGCTCCTTGGAATTTTCTCTCTCTTGAACTTGGAAACAAATGTAAGAAAACATGGGCTATCTTTTATTCTTTTCTTTTCTCTTCTTTTTTTAATAGGCAGGCATCAAAGTATCCATTGTTTTGATACTTCGGACACTTGTCCATTTTTTTCTATAATTTCTTTTGCATAACCACATGCTTCTTTCATATAAAATATTTGAGAGATAATACAAAGGAATTGGAGCATTTATTTGAGGGAAACCTAAATGGAATGTTTTTGGTATTTCCTCCTAGTGTAGGAGAAAAACATTTTTGGTGGAACAAAATGAGGTGGTGAATGGGATGTGTGTAGTGCGATCTTGATTTTAAGAGTATGACAAACCTCTCATAAGGCATAGAACAAAGTTTGACTAAACTCAATGAAATACAAGTAGCATAAATGTGAAAGTTTTCCTAGTCTAGATATATTCATTTTGGCTCTGGTAGGAATTCAAACTTTGTCATGTAGAATCTCATCTTATAAATTTTTAGATTTTCAAAGATAAGTCTCTAGAAATCAAGTATCACTTAGAATAAGATAAATAGCAGCTCAAACTCTCTTATATCATATCCATCAATTACCTAGATTTAGTTCAGCATATGCTACCCACAGATTTTAGGTTTAGAGCAAATTCTCAAGTTAAATCAACTTGGTTTAACACGTAGGAGAATTCAAATCTGAAAACTAGGTACTTGAAAGGAATCATACTTGAACATTTTTCATCTTTTATTTGAGAGAGACTATCTTCAAATTCTACTTATTTATTTAACTCTTAAAATAAGAAAGCACACTCTGTTTTTGGTTTTTCTTCATTTTTAATCTGCCAAAATTAAACATAAATACTAGCAGAAAAATTCAAGGCAAAGTTTTATTTGGTTTTCTTGTTTTGCATTTTTTTAACAGCAATTTAAACTAATGAAAATAATTCTCGCAGAATTTTATAAGAAAGAAAGAAATACTTACCTTGACATGAGGGGGTCCTTCCCCAAGCTAGATCACTGCTATGGTGGTGGTGGTGGTGGGTACTAGAAACTCATCCTACTGAATAGGTACTCAAAGTTTGCTTGTTGTTGTTGCTCGTACTGCCATATCTCATCAAATCTCTGTGTTGCCTGCTACTGCCTTTCAACTTGCTGGTGAAGGGTGTTGCGCATCTCCTCTCGTCCCGCCTCGAGGGACGTGAGACAGTTGTCGATGCTCTGGTAGAAACCGGGCTCATCATAGCCCATCGGAGGTGGTGGATGATGATGGTGATGCTGAGGTTGATGATGATGTTGCGGAGGAGGCTGGTAGTGGTCCTGAGGAGCATGATACAAAAACGGTCCATGGAAGTTGTCGTGGATGCCCCTAGCGGAGAAAGACATACGCCCTCTCTGTACGCCACTTGTGGTCTCCTCATAATCCTACGGATGATAATGGTCAAAATTACCTGGCCCCCAGCGTGCACCTATAGATGTCTCTGGCTCATAGGGAGTGTGATCCTCCCAGGGCTAGTGATGTACATGAGACGGTCCCGGCTGATCAAATCCAAAGTAACTAGTGAAGGCTGGCTCTAGAGGAGTAGCATCTTCTCCTTTGTACCTCAGGATTTGGTTCCTGGTCATGTGAGTAGAGGGACTCCTTTCCACTCCCCGTCCTGGTTTCTGCAATTCAAGAACAAAATTCTCCATGACATACAGACCGAGGGTCCGGTCTGACAACTCAATTTCATTTATGTATCCTTTATACATCATGACTATTTTTTCTATTTCTTATTTTAAGGATGTGAGCATGATGAAAGAATGAATAGTCAATGACTCGTCATGGTGTGGTGATATATGTAATGTTTGCATTATCCAAAAGTCATCACCCATTGGCAATACGTGTTACCCATGATGTGCATGTTATTCCCCCTTTCTTTAACCTAGGAATGGTTAGCCAATAATGTGCCATCAATTTAATAGGTGAAACTTTTTCTTTCTTGACCATGGCATACATTAATGTAAGTTTCTCTACTCTTGCAATCCTAAAGTTCTCTCTAGGACAAAGAGTAACTCCTAACCATTTATGAATAAATCTTATAGTGGGGTTGTGTATTTCATCAGTACAAGGTCTATGACAAACTGTTTCATTAGATATATCTTGCCAGAAACGGGTTCTATCAAATTCTTCTAAAGCATTATCAACATCAACATTGCATGATTCATGAAATCCTAACATGTTGCTAAAATTTTTTCCAGCTAGGTGAAAATGATTTATTAAAAAGTCTAAATGAAATCTCATTTTCTCCTAATTGCAGCGTACATAAAAATTCTATTGTGAGTAATCTACAACCATTCTTAGTTATAGTCCAGGCATCTTCCCAGCCAATATTTCTAAAAATAAGTTGAAATTCAGAGTCCATACCTATGGTGTGCAGGAGGTCTGGGTCCATGACTAGAGTGGATGTGAACTCCTTATCTTTTAGCAGCTTGTAAACTTCTTTCTCTTGGTCGTCTTGGAATTTGATTTGGTTATCCCTAAGAAGGGTATAGACCTTAGCTTGCTGGCGCGAAGACGATCCTTAAACAACGGGAGATGGCAGATCAATTTCCATCTCAGAGTCAGCGCGAGAAGAGCCTGCCCGAGATGAAGTACAGCTTCTCGTCGAACGGAAAGAAAGCATCGAAGTGAGGGCTTTCTTCACCTTCTTGCTCATCCTTGCTGCACAAAGAAAATCACAAACAAAAACAAAGCTAGTGGAACAAAATGAGGGTTAGAAAACAAACATTAGAGAATTAGCCGTCTAGAAAATCAGTCGTTTAGGAGTCAGTCATTTAAGTTGGAATTTTTTTTCAACTTCTCCTAAATTCTTGATTAATTTGAGTAGAAACTACCCTCTAATATTTAATTTCTCCTCAAGATTTTCAACAGCACTTCTTCACTTCTCCACTAAGCACTTTGTACTAAATCTCTCTTGCAACTTCACTCAACTTTCACTCTCTCAAACTCTACTCAAATGAGGTGATTCTCAACTTTGAAATTTCAGAATGGATTCTCGAACTCAAGAGTGCAGAAAGGAGTGTGTGTGTGAGTTTAGCATCTAGGAGAAGGGATTTTTAAAGAGGAGGAAGAGGGAGGCCAAGCGGCATGGGTGTGGGGCCGGCCAGCCCCAACCCTTGTCCATTTGCCAAATTATTTGCACAACATGTTCCCTGGTTCATCTCCATTTCAGAATGCAGCTCGTGAGTGCTCCTTTCGGTGGACAACGTGACAGGATGAAATGGATGGTAGTGGAGGTGAATGGGAAATAATGGAGGATGATAAGGTGACTGGATGTGAGGTGGTGGGTTGTGGTTGAGTGAGCCCCACATGTCTCCCGTATTTATACCGTATAAACACACAAGTATGCAAAACAAAATTACTTTTATGAAACTACGAGAAATAAGAATTCTAATGAAGGTATTTTTGTATTTTTTCTGCCACCATGGTAAATACTACTTACAGGGGGTTTTACGCTCTGTAAATATTAATTACATGGGGCTTTAACTTTTACTATGCCATGATAGGAATTTTTATTTTATTTTCTAATGCACTCATTGAAAAAGTAAAAATATGTAAATGCAATATGAAAAATTAAATTACGGATAACTACCGAGTTACCTCCGATGAAGGGTTCAAGAATTTTAAGTCCACAGAACTAGACTTCTCCAGTTGAATTATTCTTTGGGTGTATTCTCTGGTCTCGGAGATGATGACCTTGATTTTTGTTCTTCATGACACTCCAAAATTGAGCATTGCTCTAGTCTTGGCTTGAATGCGAACCGCTCTTCTTTTCCATTAATGTTGAATTTAATTTCTCCAGCTCCGACATCGATGTGAGCATTTGTGGTACTCAGGAATGGTCTCCCAAGGATGAGAGGTGTCTTCATGTCTTCCTGCATGTCAAGTACTACAAAATCTACATGAATGAAAAAGTTTTAGATTTTTACCGTAATATTCTCAGCAATTCCTGCAGGTAGCAAACCGACTGGTCGTCTAGTTGTAGATACATTGAAGTTGGTGTTAGAGTAGAGTAGTTGAGCTTGTCGAAAACCTTCTTGGGCATGACATTGACGCTTGCTCCAAGATCACATAATGCATTCTCAAAATTCTGGCTTCCGATTGAACAATCAATAGTGGGGCGTCCTGGATCCTTCTTCCTGACAGGTGATGTGTTATGGATGGCCACACTACACTCCTCTATTAGCTTGATCATTTCCATAGAGGGCAAAGGTCTCTTGTTGTTGAGGATGACTTGAATATACTTCGCGTTTGTAGGTACCTGGATGGCATCTAGCAACGGAATATTGATATATAATTTCTAAATTACCTCTACAAACTTACCAAATTGGTCATCCATTTTGGCCTTTCTATTT
Organism: Saccharum hybrid cultivar R570; assembly: GCA_038087645.1. NCBI lineage: Eukaryota > Viridiplantae > Streptophyta > Magnoliopsida > Poales > Poaceae > Saccharum > Saccharum hybrid cultivar. The sequence goes on along the minus strand of JAQSUU010000066.1, from coordinate 25,272,931 downwards.
CTAAAACTGTAGGAAAGTGGTGTCATGAAAATCTTGTTGTAATTTATATTCTTGTGGTAAAAGTTCATCGTCTTCCTTCTCTTCTTCTGCCTGCACTATCACTGGTGTCTTACCTGCTCCTTTTGGGTATGGTGGATCATGAGTCGACTTACCACCTCTTGTGGTTATTGCTTTGACCTTCTCATGGTTAGTGGCAACAGACATAGCAGAAGCTAACTGGGCTAATTGCAATTCTATCTTTTTATTGAAAATCATTTGTTCTTTAACAACGGAAGAAAAACTATCCATTTTAGCACTTATACCTTCTAAGATATTATCTTTAAAAGCAAGCCTTTTTACAATGTTATCATTAATTCTAGCTTGTTCTAAGATTAAATCTCTCAAGGATGGTTGTTTGAAATTGAAAGAATTATAATAATTATTACCTTGGTACTTACCATGATTGGTTGATCGAGGTTGACTCCATCCTTGCTTCTTTTATTGTGGAGCGGAGTTGTTGATGATGGTGTTGATATCTTCTGGTGACTCAGCAAATTCAACCCCTAAATATTCTCCACATCTGCTCTGAGCATTGAATGCGTCTTGAATGGCTTGACGATCTCTCTTGTAATTGTCTCTCTGTTCTAGCCAATTCAACAGTACATCCATCTTGGTTGACAATGCACATACTTCTTCTGGAACTTCTTCAGTCTTATGGCATGATTGAGTATTACATGACGTCTAGCTCTGATTTGCTGCTATCTTCTCCATAAGAACTTCAGCTTTTCTAGGAGTGAGTGACATAAATGATCCTCCAGCAGTGGCATCCAGTTGTTCACGTGATTTCTAAATTAATCCATGATAGAACGTTTGCATGAGCAACCATTCTTCCATTTCATGATGAGGACAATCTAAGATATATTCTTGAAAACGCTCCCATGCTTCTGGAATAGGTTCACCTTTTTGCTGATGGAAATCTACAATCTTTCCTCTTAAGGCAGTGGTCTTGCCTACAGGGAAAAACTTTTCTAGGAAAGCTTTTGAACATCTTGCCCATGTATTGATTTGATCTTTATTGGTATAGAACCACTACTTTGCTCTTCCCTTCAATGAGAACGGAAACAAACGAAGTAGTATGACATCTTGAGCAATGTCCTTGATGATGACGTTGCTACAAATCTCTAGAAAATTCTGCAAATGAGCACTAGCATCTTCATGTGCCTTTCCACTGAATGTATTAGCTTGCACCATATTGATGAGGCTTGGCTTGAGCTCAAATTCATGATTGTTGGTGTCAAGTGTTGGTCCAACGCGAATGTTCTCGGGCTTAGAGTAGAGAATTCACGTAGAGTCTTCTTAGCCATGGCTCCCAAAAACTGATGTTAAGCTTCCTCTTAATTTGGTTGATTCTAATTGATAAAGAATTGTGGATCACAATCAGTCCTGCACTTACCCTATATAACTTACATAAACAAAAACAAACAAGGGTAAGCCTGCTAAAGCAAAGGTTATGGTTTATCTATAAGTATTTATTTCTATTGTCATATTACTCTCCCTTCCCCGGCAACGGCGCCAAGAATGCTTGTTGACATTTCTTACATCACTATGCACTAAGTTGTCATCCCTAGCATATTGCTCAAAATGCTGGTAATTGAAACTACACTTGAAAACTCTAAATAATATTAAAACATAAGTATCCGCAAGCGCACAGATAAATCACCTATTGTAGCATTCTACCCAGAGTATTTCGAGTATCGTTTATTTATTTTAATCCCAAAGGAAGGACCGTGAGGCAAATGTTTATATGACTAAATAAATGTGCAGACCTATGATAAACCAACCACTCTTATACTTTAGCAGGGGTAAGTCAAGTAAAAGATAAATAAATGATAAATAAGTTCAACATGATAATGGTATTCCAGAGATAGAAAGCAGAGACTCATTAAAAGTAGTATAACTAATCTAGAGATTCGGTTAGAGTAAGAATTTCTAAGTTATTCCTAAACACTAAGTCTTGTTGCTCACTCTAGCATATATATCTTCATCTACTAGTAAAACTGAATCAAGGCAAAATTATAAGGAACATCAACTAGGGAGAATCCGAAACATAGTCTTCATCTCCTTTGAGACCGGGCTTGTCACACCCGGTTTCCTAAAGAACAAAACCAGGCTAATCATATATGTGCCCAGGAAGTCCACACATATGTCAGAATGAAAAAGTATCAGAAACAATGTTATTATATAACGTATACATAGCTATATTAACACTTACATCAGAGTATCGCGGAACGGTGACTAAACTTCAGGCTCCATTCTTCTCAGGGACGGCTGACTGGTGGCTCCGTATGCCAAATACTTCTGAAAGACTTCTGGAAACTCCACTGCCTCTTTATCCTTCTTCTAAGCAGCACCTCACTACACACTGAGGTGTGGGGGAATAGCAAGAGTGAGTCCATGTCGAACTCAACAAGTATAACACAGGGTTTATGTGACACAAAAGGCTAGACATTGTTTAACTGCGTTTAGCTTTTAATCATCATATATTTTAGCTATTAGGTAGCATCAAGATAATCCACTTCCCGTTAATGAACCAATGATCAATTGTAATAAGGATAATGAATAACATTAACATGAGCATAATAATAACAACAAAAATTAAGCATGATATAACAATTATGATCATCTATCTATAGATGTTCCAAGGCCGCCCGTATCCGTGGGCACGGCTAGTATACCAGTTTTTAACTCTGCGCAGAGGTGTACACTTTTACTGTGAGTCATGATTTCCAAATGCATGGGGAGGCCATTCCCAAAACACCAAAAATCATATAAAGCCATTCAAGAGTTCGTCTAACAAGTTAGGGCCATTAGATTCACTCGGCAGGTAGATATAGAACCCCCCTTCCCAGTGGCACACAACTCGCAGCCTATACACACTAAGGACAGGGGCTCGCCCTACACCCAACGTGGCAAGCCGTTCTTACGCCATTTAAGGTAACCACTAACAAGCTAGAAAAGGTCTCTTGAGCAACTAAAACCAGAGCCATATAGCCCTCACAGCTGTACTGTATGTCCCGGATGATCACGTACAGATAAGTCCTTATGGAGAGTAACTAGAGCAACATAAAACAACATAGTGCTCTAGCACCCTTTAACAGTATTTAAATCATCTTAAGGGTTGGTTGTTTATTCCATTAACCAAATTACAAGATCAATGTTCATAATTAAGCACTAGCAACAGCTACCCAATGCATACCCCAAGGTTGTCAAGGAATCAGGATAACAATCACTATGTTATAATCTCTAAGGTTGTCAAAGTGGACACATGCGTATGATATTGATTATTGTGAATAGGTAACAAGGATAGTCCCATGTTATACTTGCCTTAGAACTTGCTTTATGCCCAAAGCAACTTGCTCTGAAAAACCTCAACTTAATCTTTCATTTGCAACTCCTGCCACTCAGCTTCTGGTCTTCACCTTCAGATCTTCGGCGCTCATGGATAGTCTTTCTTCTACTCGTAGATCATAGCAACCCAGCACACTAACAGGCATACAAGCAAACAAATAGGGACAACTAAGAACAATACACCAAACAAGAGAAAATAGCGTACTAAAAGAGAGCTACCGGCTACGGTCATGAGAACACAAGAAACGTCGATAATGGAAATATCGTTAAAAAGAAAAAGACTATCGGAATATTTATATTATAAAAGAAACAACTATAAACTTGATAAATTTTAATTTATCAAAACTATGAAAAGTTTACTAATTCAGATTTAATCATATCCTATAACATATTTAATTTCAAAAATCAAGTTAAAAAGCTAATCATATTTGGACTCAACACCGAGTTGAAAATAACCATAGTTTATATATTTTATAAATATTCCCACACAATATTTTATTAAACAAGTTATACTTTAACTTTGCAAAAAGAAATATATAGGAGAGCATCTGTATGAGTATATTACATGTAGCGTGTTTAAACTAATTAGATTATAATTGTAAACATATAAGTTAATATTAATCAAATTAATATTTAATTATGAAAGATCGACATTTACTTTCATTGCTTTTAATAATTTTAAAATTGGTCACATCTATATTAATCAATTTAATATTTAGCTTCACATAGAAAAACATGTGACATGAAAACCAACAGTAGCAAAACAGTATAAAAAGTTTGTAAAACTCTTCTACACGTTACTACGATCACACAGACGTAAAGATCACGAAATTCGGATTCAAAACGTGAAAGTTATGAATTTTCTAAGATTTCCTATAAATAAATAATTACTTAAATATAAACTCGAAAATTAATTTTCCCAAACCTACTGTACAGCTATACTAACATGTAGAGCTCGTAAATACGAACCTAACGAAACTTGAACGGGTCAAATCGGAGTTAAAACGAAGATTTTATGCTCAAAACAAGTTTAGTGGCAAAACTGTAAATAGTATCATCTTCTACCTTGAGCTTGGAGCAGCTCCGGTCAGCCATGGTGGAACCTCGCCGGAGAAAAGTAAGATGAGATGGGAACTCGATGAAACGGCGATGGATTCGCGCAAACGGATATACACGGTATAGAGAACGACGAGGGCTGCCTCTTGGTGGTGGTGGCTGGTGTCGGGACGCGACGGTTTGGCCGGAAAAGCTCGTCGGAAGTTCGCCAGAACGCAAGCTGTAGATGCAGAACTTCGGCGAGAGATGGAGGGAGCTACGAGCGGCGGCTCGCGATAAGGGTTGTACTTCTGAAACCGTCGAGGGCTACGCCGGCATATATATAGTCGTAGGGTTTGGAAACTTTTCGGAATTTCTTAATTTCGGGATTATTTTAATTCCGTGAATAAAAATAATTCCAGAAAATCTAGAATTACCTTTTTGGCCGCGAAAAATAGCCCGGAGCTCAGAAAAATCACGGGAAAAATCCTAGAGACTCTTGGGGAGATAAGGAACTCAACTAAATGAGTTTGAGCTCATGAAAAGATGGATGAAGAGATCAAGGAAAAAGATTAAGCTCACGGAAATTGAAAATTTAAATCTAGAAAATGCCAAAAAAATTTCTGATGAGAAGTAAACGTCATCCTATGGTATTTTAAAAAAAATAGCACTCACCAACACCAAAGACAAGCATCACACAAACACCACATTATCAAATTAATATGAAAAAGTTTAAAACCACAGTTTTCTATATTTAAATTAGCAGCAACTTAACTTATCTAATAAATTTATTCAAATATTGAAATCATTTATTTTATTTAGTATTTTCTAAGCATAACCCAAAATTGAAAATTTTGGGGTGTGACAATTCTACCCCACTTAACAGGAATCTCATCCTGAGATTTGGAGAGACTAGGGAGAAAGATAAAGTTGATTTGCAAATCTTCACGCTTCTCTGATCAACTCTTATCCAATGATGATGCCACAAGCTCAAAACCAACTTTGTAAATGTCTCCTTTAGACCCTTACGATTCTTGTAGATGGTTCTAACAAGTTACCAACCCTGAGAAAAGATATCTGCGCTAGATAATGTCTTTACAACCATGTAGATAGCTGATGCTTCCAGGTGACGAAATAGAGTGTATAAAACCTCCATCTTGTATCGTCTTTAGTTCGACAACCCATCTTAAGAAGAGATCAATTGGAGAACACCAATGGATAGATTGCATTTGTTTCTGAGTGATAACTACCATCATGTCCTTCTGGTATCCCAAAGAGATTCATGAGCATATGCAAGAACAAGTAATCCTGCACTTCCTCGCGAGTAGAAAAATAGCAGTGCAGAAATACAGTTATAACTCGAGCTCTGTGAATCTGATGATATTGTAGCTTATACCGTTGGAAAGCTTATCAAATTTACTACAACTTTTTTATAGAATACTTCTCCAGATTCTGCAGTTAAGGTAGTCGAAAACTGTGCACAACAGAAACTATTCTAGGTTGCTGACAGCACAGATGCGTCGCCTTATGATTTTCATAACTCCCAAACCATAATAGCTATCAGGGTAGTTCTTACGGTCAGAGAAAGATATTGAAGTCTACTATTGTCCAGAATTTATCCATGATTTTTGGGCATCCAAAAATAGAGGTATAAACTAAGGAAGACAGACTATTCTAAAAAAACAGGATAAGGCAGAAACAAGATCCAGAGAGACTAGAGAGATAGATGACACTAATCTTCAAGTCTTCATGCTTCTTTGCATTTGTATTGATGAGATACAAGACATGGATCAAGGATAGCCAAAAGATGATAAGAAAGATAAAGTTTGATCTTCAGTTCTTCGTACCTCATCGCTTGAGATTAATGATGGTAGCGGACGCCACCCCACTTAACAAAGATTTTGGTCCACTTGGCAATGTCATTGAAGGCAACACTTTCTCTAAGGCTTGCTGCTAATGATAAGTCCTTCAATTAAAACTTACTAAACATACTTGATATGGGGGGTGATGTCATCTAAGTTTTCATGAAACTAACTATAGACTTCCAACATCTCCTTCCTATGTCGTCCATGCTAACTTGTATAGAGTATGTTGAATTGAATGTTGAACTCCCAACTGATGATAGCTTGAAGTGAAGACCAGTCCTAACGAATACCCGAGCTTCTTGTAGACGATCCAACAAAGCACTGATCCCAAGCAAACAACACTAGCACATGAGTAAACTTCCAATCATAGAGATAACCACTTCTTCCAAGTGAAGCACTAGGACATACGAAACCTTCATCTTGCAACACTCACAACTTTGCTACCCCCTTAAGAAAAAGAAACTAGGGGACACCAAAGTAACTTGCATCTCCTTTTATACTAGATAACCATAATCATCTCTAATGTAAGATTCCAAGGCAAATCAATGAGATTCAAAGATATCCAATGATATATTCACTTATACAAGATAAGGAAGTAATGCAGAAAATTTCTGGGCGAATTCCAATTTTAGCAGTTCAGTAAATCTGGCATAACTCGAGCTACAAAGATCCAAATGAAGTGATCTTTACATGGTTGGAAAGCTTATGAAATTATCTACAACTTTTATTAATAACACTTTTCCAGGTTCTGTCATTAAATTAATCAAAAACAGAGCTTAGCCAAAACTATTCCAGAATTCCAGACTGTGTAGTAACCTCAACTTAGAACAGGTATATCTCTTAGCTCAAAATAGATAAAAAAAATAAGTCCAGTGGATTTGGAAAGATACAGAAGTCTAGTTATTCCTAGTAAAATTTTATAAATTTCTCATGTCCATATCTTGAGATATAACAGAAACATTGCAGACTGCTATAGAAATCAGCATGCGGAGTATTACGTAAAACCTACCCCACTTAACATAGATCGAGCTACTCCTCAAGACTTATACCTTCCGAGCCACCTTTGAAACATGAGAACAAGGCAATACACAAGCAACACATCAAGCAAAACAAGCACACATCACATCATCGGTACTACACACGCTTCTTCAACAATGGTGGTCATCCTAAATGGTAGATTATAGATGATGAAAATGCATCGAACTTTAGAACAAGATGAGATCAGAAAACTTTTAAAAATAACATAAAACAAAATCTAAGGGAGTAAGAAATATTAGCTCAAAGGAAGCTATCAAGGAGGGAATACAACAGGACAAGGAAAAGGAAATAGTCAAAATCAATGAGTCAAGGGATGACAAAATAGTTTTATAGTAAAATAAGTTTTAGAATACGTCCAGTGCTACTTGGTATACGTCCTACAGTCAACACCGCTCTGATACCACTCTGTCACACCCGGTTTCCTAAAGAACAAAACTAGGCTAATCATATATGTGCCCAGGAAGTCCACACATATGTCAGAATGAAAAAGTATCAGAAACAATGTTATTATATAACGTATACATAGCTATATTAACACTTACATCAGAGTATCGCGGAACGGTGACTAAACTTCAGGCTCCATTCTTCTCAGGGACGGCTGACTGGTGGCTCCGTATGCCAAACACTTCTGAAAGACTTCTGAAAACTCCACTACCTCTTTATCCTTCTTCTAAGCAGCACCTCACTACACACTGAGGTGTGGGGGAATAGCAAGAGTGAGTCCATGTCAAACTCAACAAGTATAACACAGGGTTTATGTGGCACAAAAGGCTAGACACTGTTTAACTGCATTTAGCTTTTAATCATCATATATTTTAGCTATTAGGTAGCATCAAGATAATCCACTTCCCGTTAATGAACCAATGATCAATTGTAATAAGGATAATGAATAACATTAACATGAGCATAATAATAACAACAATAATTAAGCATGATATAACAATTGTGATCATCTATCTGTAGATGTTCCAAGGCCGCCCGTATCCGTGGGCACGGCTAGTATACCAGTTTTTAACTCTGCGCAGAGGTGTACACTTTCACTGTGAGTTATTATTTCCAAATGCATGGGGAGGCCATTCCCAAAACACCGGAAATCATATAAAGCCATTCAAGAGTTCGTCTAACAAGTTAGGGCCATTAGATTCACTCGACAGGTAGATGTAGAACCCCCCTTCCCAGTGGCACACAACTCGCAGCCTATACACACTAAGGACAGGGGTTCGCCCTACACCCAACGTGGCAAGCCGTTCTTACGCTATTTAAGGTAACCACTAACAAGCTAGAAAAGGTCTCTTGAGCAACTAAAGCCAGAGCCATATAGCCCTCACAGCTGTACTGTATGTCCCAGATGATCACGTACAGATAAGTCCTTATGGAGAGTAACTAGAGCAACATAAAACAACATAGTGCTCTAGCACCCTTTAACAGTATTTAAATCATCTTAAGGGTTGGTTGTTTATTTCATTAACCAAATTACAAGATCAATGTTCATAATTAAGCACTAGCAACAGCTACCCAATGCATACCCCAAGGTTGTCAAGGAATCAGGATAACAATCACTATGTTATAATCTCTAAGGTTGTCAAAGTGGACACATGCGTATGATATTGATTATTGTGAATAGGTAACAAGGATAGTCCCATGTTATACTTGCCTTAGAACTTGCTTTATGCCCAAAGCAACTTGCTCTGAAAAACCTCAACTTAATCTTTCATTTGCAACTCCTGCCACTTAGCTTCTGGTCTTCACCTTCAGATCTTCGGCGCTCACGGATAGTCTTTCTTCTACTCGTAGATCATAGCAACCCAGCACACTAACAGGCATAAAAGCAAACAAATAGGGACAACTAAGAACAATACACCAAACAAGAGAAAATAGCGTACTAAAAGAGAGCTACCGGCTACGGTCATGAGAACACAAGAAACGTCGATAACGGAAATATCGTTAAAAAGAAAAAGACTATCGGAATATTTATATTATAAAAGAAACAACTACAAACTTGATAAATTTTAATTTATCAAAACTATGAAAATTTTACTAATTCAGATTTAATCATATCCTATAACATATTTAATTTCAAAAATCAAGTTAAAAAGCTAATCATATTTGGACTCAACACCGATTTGAAACTAACCATAGTTTATATATTTTATAAATATTCCCACACAATATTTTATTAAACGAGTTATACTTTAACTTTGCAAAAAGAAATATATAGGAGAGCATCTGTATGAGTATATTACATGTAGCGTGTTTAAACTAATTAGATTATAATTGTAAACATATAAGTTAATATTAATCAAATTAATATTTAATTATGAAAGATCGACATTTACTTTCATTGCTTTTAATAATTTTAAAATTGGTCACATCTATATTAATCAATTTAATATTTAGCTTCACATAGAAAAACATGTGACATGAAAACCAACAGTAGCAAAACAGTATAAAAAGTTTGTAAAACTCTTCTACACGTTACTACGATCACACAGACGTAAAGATCACGAAATTCGGATTCAAAACATGAAAGTAATGAATTTTCTAAGATTTCCTATAGATAAATAATTACTTATATATAAACTCGAAAATTAATTTTCCCAAACCTACTGTACAGCTATACTAACATGTAGAGCTCGCAAATACGAACCTAACGCAACTTGAACGGGTTAAATCGGAGTTAAAACGAAGATTTTATGCTGAAAACAAGTTTAGTGGCAAAACTATAAATAATATCGTCTTCTACCTTTAGTTTGGAGGAGCTCCGGTCAGTTATGGTGGAATCTCGCCGGAGAAAAGCAAGATGAGATGGGAACTCGATGAAACGGCGATGGATTCGCGCAAACGGATATACCACGGTGTAGAGAACGACGAGGGCTGCCTCTTGGTGGTGGTGGCTGGTGTCGGGACGCGACGGTTTGGCCGGAAAAGCTCGTCAGAAGTTCGCCGGAACGCGAGCTGTAGATGCAGAACTTCGGCGAGAGGTGGAGGGAGCTACGAGCGGCGGCTCGCGATATGGATTGTACTTCTGAAACCAGGGCGTCGAGGGCTACGCCGGGATATATATAGTCGTAGGGTTTGGAAACTTTTTGGAATTTCTTAATTTCAGGATTATTTTAATTCCGCGAATAAAAATAATTCCAGAAAATCTAGAATTACCTTTTTGGCCGTGAAAAATAGCCCGGAGCTCAGAAAAATCATGGAAAAAATCCTGGAGACTCTTGGGGAGATAAGGAACTCAACTAAATGAGTTTGAGCTCATGAAAAAATGGATGAAGGGATCAAGGAAAAAGATTAATCTCACGGAAATTGAAAATTTAAATCTAGAAAATGCCAAAAAAATTTCCGATGAGGAGTAAATGTCATCCTATGGTATTTTTTTAAAAAAATAGCACTCACCAACACCAAAGACAAGCATCACACAAACACCACATTATCAAATTAATATGAAAAAGTTTAAAACCACAATTTTCTATATTTAAATTAGCAGCAACTTAACTTATCTAATAAATTTATTCAAATATTGAAATCATTTATTTTATTTAGTGTTTTCTAAGCATAACCTAAAATTGAAAATTTTGGGGTGTGACAGGGCTCTACCAATTAATCTATATACGGGGATGGATTGCAAAGGACTCAACGCAGCTGTCACCTACGTGATCTACCACCTCCCGACACATAGCGGGCATTCGTAGGGGAATTTCATATCTAAGCACCATGCTTACATAATCAAAGCTACCTAACTCTCGCGCGAACTGAATTAAGTACTCTACGAACATATGCAAATGCAAATCATCCAATAATACTATATCCAATATATAACTAGAGCAAACTAAGAACATAATAAAGAGGAACATAATATTGAAATAGAATAGATACAAAGGCAAACTACCAAATATCCAGACGAACAGATCTGGAATCCTGAGCAAATCGCCCAACTCTACTCCAAACTCTCTAGAAAGCTTATACTAAGAAATTAAAGAAATAGAGCTCTCTCTATCTAATCTCTGGAAACCCTAATATCTAGACTACTCTCGACTTATGATCAGGTCATGTTGTCTTTCAGGAGGGGGGTCTGGGTCTTTATTTATAGCCCTGAGGAAGAACTGTCAACCATTGGATCAAACCGACTTCATGAACAGTGGAGATGCATCCTAGGAGACGGTGGAGGAAATCTCTGGAAGGGTGTAGAGGAATCCCTCTGTGGGGGGCCGGGCGGCACTATGGTGGGGCCAGCTAGCCCCACCTGGCAGCTGTCGGTCCTCCACTTCGGTCCCATGCCTTCTGATGTCTTCTGGAGTCTTCTGGTGCATATTTCATCACGGCTAAGTTTCACGGCCTTTTTGACAATTTAATCCTCTTTTCATTCTCTCTAGAATATCCCTGCTGAAAATAATAATTCACCAAAACTCATAAAAATTGTCAGTAATAACCCCTAAGTTTCTATTGTTGACCATTTCTATGCATAAGGTTGACGGTTTGTGATGGATGATAACTACCATCAACATGGTGCTTATATGCTATTTACCTGCAAATACACTCTATATTCTGGGTCATGTGGTAGATCGCAGTTGTGACATTATCGTTGAGTCCTTTGTATTCCACTCCCTGAGTATAGGTTGAGAAAGCTCTGTTCTCGAACTTTCCGAAGTAATGCCCCTTATGTGGAGATTCTATGGTGATCTTAGCAATGACTACTAGGTGTAATTGCACTAATCTTCGTGAATTCTCTGCTCCAACTACAGCCAACATCTGTACTGGACCTGAAGTCAATGTTGGAGAGAATGGATTTGAGCTCATGCCCGCGCTCATCAATATGGTGTAAGCCAGCCAATTTTCTGGGAAGGCACATGAAGATGCAAGTGCACACTTTTTGGAGATCTGCAGCACCTTCACTATGAAGGGAGTAACCATGGATGCTATTCTACTCTGCCTTTTCCCATTTTCACTCTTGGGGAAGGCAAAATAATGGTTCTACGCCAATAAAGAAAGAAACACCACATGGGACAACTGCTCCACTGCCTTCCTAGCCAAGTTCTTTCCCACAGGCAAGATCAATGCTCTGCGTGGGAGAATCTCAAGTTCTTAGCAACATCATGATGAATCTATCCCTAAGACATGGGAACACTTTCAAGACTACATAGAAAAATGTCCTCATCATGGGATAGAGAATTGGCTACTCATGCAGACCTTTTACCACGGGTTGACCACTAGCACCCGTGAGACAATGGATGCTGCTGCTGGAGGTGCTTTCCTATCACTTACCATTAGAGATGCAACAGCTCTTGTTGAGAATATGGCCTCCAACCAAAGCTGGAATGAAGAATGTACTCAGACTCATAAGAGAGGTGGAGGTATGCATCAACTCAAGGAGGTAGACATGTTGTCTGCCAAGATAGACCTGCTGATGAAGAAGCTTGAAGACCGAGTTAGTGAGAAGAAAGGAGTCATGCACATTCATGATTCTCGCATGCCGTGTGAAGTGTGTGGTGACACTGGGCATTAAGGGAGAAATTGCCCTGAAACCCAAGAGGATGTGAACTACATCAATAACAACAACTATCGTCCTCAACAGAATCAGGGATGGAATCAGCAACAGAGGCCAAACTACTAAGGTAACTACCAAGGTAACTTTCAAGGTAATAATTATAATAACTTCAATCAACCACCCTTGAGAAAATTAGTTGCTAGTCAATCTAGACTTATGGATCAGATGTCTAAGAAAATAGCTTCAAATGATAAAATCCTAGAGAACATAAGTACTAGAATGGATAATGTTGCTTCTGCCATTAAGAACCAGCATAAATTTAATAAAATGATAGAATCACAAATAGCTCAGCTGGCAGTTGCTATTCCTCCATCTGACAAAGGTAAGATTCTGAGGCAGCCGAAAGATTTAGAAACTGTAAATCTTGTCGATATTCACAATGCAGCTTTCTACTACACTCAACCATCAGAGGGAAGGTGATATACTACACCCTTCCCGACAAGAAAGGTGATCCAGGGAGACTTGTCATTCCCATCTCCATTGGACGTCACATCTTTCAAGAAGCCGTCTGTGACTTTAGAGCAAGTGTCAACATCATGCCAAAGGTAATTTATGATAATATTCTAGGAGATCCTTTGTTGTACATGAATATGCGTTTGCAGCCTGTATATCAGTCACTCTGCTACCCTAAAGGAATTCTAGAAGATGCTATCATTCGAGTGGGACAATCATATGTTCCTATAGACTTTGTGGTTCTAGAAACAGGTGGAGATGAGAGGGCACCCATCATTTTGGGCTGACCTTTCATGAGCACCATGAAGGCCATCATCTATGCGGACACCGCCAAGATCTGTTTCACCATCAAGGACAAGAAGGAGAAGTTCTCATTCAAGGACCGCATACTATACTCTCCTGCTCATCTACAGAAGGCATACCTGCCCGAAGAGACAACAGAAGTGACCAATAAGAAGGACAAGAGAAGGAGGAAGAACAAGACCAGCCAGTCACCTGAAGAGACAGTCAACATGATCAACACCATCTGATCAGAGAACGACCACCTCCCGCTCCACCATTCCTTAAGAAGAAGGATGATCTTAGCGTACCGACAATCGAGTGTACTATCGGTTAGAAGATCTTTGACAAGACTTTCTGCGACGTTGGATCGGGTATCAACATAATGTCCAAGGTAACATATGAACATTTATTTGGTAATGAACCCTTATATCCTACATATATGTAGCTGTAGATGGTGGACCAATCAATTTGATTCCCCGAGGGCATAACAAAGGACATAATGGTCAAAATTCAAGATCACTACACCCCCGTTGACTTCATGGTCCTAGACATGGAAGAAGAAGACGATTCACCCATCATCCTAAGAAGACCATTCCTCAACACTACAAATGCAGTCATCTACGTTGGATCTAGACAAATCCACTTCTAGTTCCCTAGAGAAAAGGTATGTTGTTACTTTAATAGTTATACTACTTATGAGCAGCTGAAGAAGACCCGCTCTAGGAGGAGACATCAATCATCCCACCGACAAAAGAATCAACTCCCTAAGAATGGATGGGGGGACTATGAAGTGAAGTGGTGAAGGACCAGTTTTAACCCCGATGGAACGAATGGGATGATGAAGAGCCTAAAGCACCCACCAAAGAAGAAGCTACTTCGCCAAAGTCAAGCCCACAGACTAAACAGGTATGGAAAGAGAAGGTAACATCATCACCATCACAAGAGGAGCAGTCATCTGAGTCTCCATCACCGAGACCAGATGATGCACCTAAAAAGTAAGTACTCTCTCCTACCTAGTCCTGTCTGGAGGACTTTAAAATCTAAACCCTTGCCGTGAGGTAACATCGATAGTTATCCATATTTACTTTCTAGCATTGCATTAATTATTTTCACTTTAGCATATTTACTTTTCTACATGAGCACTGCATTGGAGAAAAGAGAAAAATAAAAGTTAATTTATTGCATGTCACCATTGTTGCATATTAGAAAAGAAAATAAAAAGTTTTCATTACCGCATCTCAACATTGCATCATATAAATCCTACGCTCCATATGAGTAATTAGCGGTGTGTAAAAGCCCTTGGAATATTCACCGTGGTGGCATAATAAAAAAAATTATAAAAATAATAATAACATGCCTACATATTTTCTTTCTGCATTATACAAAAATAGAAAATCCAAAAATATATCAAATAGACATCCTGCTAAAGTTCTATAGTAAGAAAAAACTGTCTAAACTCACAAGGAGAACAACTCCTCGAATGGCTGACCACTAACCCTTTATCTTAATCCGAGCCTCGAGTTTTTGGTATTCTTGCTATAGTGTTTTTGCAGGATGGTACATATGGTCAAGAGCAAGTTCACCCGGTTGACCTCATCGCACTCCACCCAAAGTACAACTTCTTGAACCAACTCTCGGGTGGATAAGATTTGCGTCTATTTGCGAACCATGTTCTGAGAAGGATCACTCAACATTCAACAACCGACCACGTCAACATCCAACTTGGGGGAGGAGCATTCCCCATGTATCTAGCTAAGTATTTCTTTCCCTTTTTAGTTTTACTATTTTTGAGTTTGCTATATGTTTGCTAAAGAAATAAAAAGATGAATAACAAACTAAAACAAAATAAAAATTTATCTTAAGATAGTTACATATATAGTCAGGTGTGATTTTAAACTTTGAAAGCAAAATAAAAAGTAAGTGTGTCTAGTTTTCTGTTTTTATGAGCTGAATAAATAATAGAGTCTGAGATAAACTTTTGCAATGGAAATGATGAATAGTTGCTCTGTCGTAATTTCTTTCAAGTACCTAGTTTTCAGCCTTGAATTCTCCCGAGTTTTGGATATGACTGATTTGATATAAGAATTTACTCTGAACTTGAAACTTGTCTGTAGCATATGCTTGATCTAAGTCTAGGTAATTGATGGACATGATATAAGAAAGTCTGAGCTGCTATTTATCTTGTTCCTAGTGATACTAGAGTTCTGGAGATTTATCTTTTGAAAACATAAAATTCATGATGAGCTCCTGTATGACAAAGCTTGAATTCCTACTAGAGCCATATATGATGTTTTTAGGAAAACATCCACTCATATATGCTGCTTGCTTGCATTGAGTTCAGTCAAGCTTTGTTGATGCCTTATGAGAGGTTGGTCATACTCTTAAAATCAAGATTACGTACACACCATCCATATATGCACTACTCCTACATCGGGGGTAGGCACAAGTACATGCCATTCCATCTAAATCCACCCAAAAAATGTTTTACTCCTACACTAGAAGTGAACACCAAAAATATACCCTATAGGATATACCCCAAATAAATGCTTCAAGTTATTGTTATCTCTCAAAAGTTTTGTTGCAAAAAAGAGGCATGTAGCTATGCAAAAGTTATTCATAAAAAAAGAGAGAAAAAGAAAAGAATTGAAAAAATGGACAAGTGTCCGAGATATCTAAAAACAATGGGTACTCTGATGCCTGCCTGAAGAAGAAGAAGAAGAGATGAATAAGATAGCGCATGTTTTCTTGCAAAGTTGTTTTCAAATTTCAAAAGAGAGAGGTATGTTTTCAAGGAGCAAAGTAGAATTAGGTTAGCCACCATATATATATCCCCCATACATCCATACACATGTACATCTTGATTTGATTGTATGACTTAACTCTCTTTGGATCCATTGTTTGACTTTATAACATATGTGCTGCAAGTATGCTCTTTCATGTTTTTTCCCTACCTATGAACTCCACTATAAGCCTTAGTTGTAGGAAGAGAAAGGTATAGCAACACTATTGCCTTGGTGAGGGTCCACAATACCACATATATTGAGAGATCTAAGAGTATCATACAATAGAAGCTCTGAGTTTTATTTTGAAAATTTATAAAAACTCCAAAATAATGGTTGAGCAAAGAACTTGAGACATAGTGCTTGACTTGATTCTTCTATCTTTCAATCGCTCAAGACCTAGGTGAAGGCTAAGAAGCTTCATGGTTAAAGGTAATATGGGCAAGTTTGAAAGTCAGATCAATTTATTCTAATTTGGAGGAGAATTTTTATTTGAACGCTTGTGTACTTTTGAGCCGTGAAAGCATAGAAGCAATTCCTGATCTAAGTTTGCTAAGTTTAGCTTTGCTAAGGGACTAGCAAAGTGTCACACCCAGTTTTCCGAAGAATACCAAGCGCTAACTACATGTGTGCCCAAGATGTCCACACAACACATATAGTGACAAATATGGAGAATATCAAGAGCAATGCTTTATTATATATCGACCATAGTTACAACAGGACTTACAACTATTATAAAAGCATAGCAGAAACTATTCTTGATCTTCTCTTCGGGGCTTCATACTCCACAGGGACGGTTGACTGGGGGAAGCACTCGCCTAGTATTCATGGACTCCGCAAGAAACTCTTCACTTGATTCACCATCTGGTACCCATCCGGGATTTTTATTGGTGACAACGACAAGCGTCAGCTCACCATGCTCAGCAAGTATACCATGAGGTTATGCAAGGCTCAAGAAGGCTTGACTCGGTTGTACTGCGGTAAGCATTTTTAGTTGGTCATATTTTTATTTATTATGCCTATGTTTCTAAGTTATGCTTATGGCTCCCATGTGAATATAATTAGTTATCACCATCAAGATTAATCATATCCCAAACCATCCATAGAACCATCTATCTCGAAAAGGATCCAGGCCGCTCATGACCGTGAGCACGGCTGATATATCAGTTGGATCGAACTCTGCAAAGTGTGTACACTTTCACTTTGAGTCGTGAATACCCCTGTGCCCGAGGTGGCCAACCTCTTGACTCACTTCCAAGGTAAGTCGGCAGGGTTCACTACGAAGCCTTTCACTAATTACCCTAACAAGTTAGTAGCCGTGAGGTTTCAGCGTCTAGGCGAATGGAGCCCCCCTTCAAGAGTGGCACACCATGACCGCAGCCCAGTACTCACCTTGACAGACAAGAAGCCATTCTACAACCTAGTCCCCCCTCTTGCGCCAAAAACTTTCGGTAACTACTAACAAGCTAGAGAAAACTAGCTATACGACTAAGATCGTGCCCATTTTGATTCTCAAGGCTATACGGAAGTCCTGGGTTGCCGCTTTAAGATTCAGTCCTTACAGAGGGCAGACTAGAGCACCCAACAAGGCCCAATGCTCCAACTCCCTTTCTGCCCATGTTGCCGAAAAGCACCATTTTATCCAATGATTTCATAAGTCATTAATCAGGATTAACATTATAATATTTGGTGACTGCAAGCTAAGCAAAACTACCCATATGCATGAACCCAAGATAACAAGGAAGAGGGTACAAAAGTACTAGGTAAAGTCCTTAGCATCATATTAGACACATGCATATGAAGTGATTATAAGGTTATCAGGTAACAAGGGAACTCATGTTACACTTGCCTCAAATAGTGCTCAAACTTGTCCAACTCTCCTTCTGGATCATCCTTGTATAGCTTCATCTAACGATAGCTACAACCATCACAAGCATCATAGACAAACCTAGAAGCATTACATCAATCATTATATATAAAACAAGATATAAAGTTTATTAAACAAGTAGGGCTTGTTCTAAGACCGCGAGAGTGCAAAAACTAACCAAATCAGGAGCCACGATTAAAAGATGTGATAGTTGAAAGGTATAGATGGGAAGGATTGAATTCATATGAGAAGGTGAAGTTTGGACTTGAAGATACATATTCGGAACAAAAAGGGTTGGACATGTGTATAGGTTACTTGGGAACATATCATGATAAACCAGTGCACTAAGGTGGATGATAGATCAATGGGAAACACGATTATGGCGATTTGTGCATCGGTTGAGCGTACCCGGTGGCGGACAGCGGCAGGTAGCAGTGGCTGCGGCCATGAGAAGGTAGAGACGCATCGAACTTATTGGCATAGAACTTGGTAGGATCATGTGCAACTAGGAAACACACGTCATGGTAGAGGGCTCAGCGAATCATGTAGTGGTTTAGTGGGGAACGTGGCGAATTGCCGAGCTATCCAAAACATACACGTCGGCGGACAACGGTGGTTATGATGACTAATTGCATGGTTATAACAAAGACAAATGGTGATTCGTTGGATGGGGTTGCAAGGCACTACATGGAACATATTGTGACAAAAGGACATGATGTTTTGACCGTCGGTTAGGCGGGGAACAAGATTGCAAGGTGGCACTACGTGGCTGTTGACATGGCAGGAGCAGCGACATGGTGATGCTTATATCCTTAGTGTTGTGGTTCATATGACCAAGAAAACTCACGGAGATGTGTGCAAGTATATGATGCACATTGTGGTCGAAGGGCTTGACCACTGGAGCGGCGAAACATCAGGAACACGCATGCCAACCGGCATCAGCACTGCTGCGGGGCAGCAGGGACAGCGAGCACAAGATAGGAACATATATCTTTCATGTTTGGTCATATCGCCATGAAACTTTGCAGAGGCATGTGCAACTATATAGATGATGGTATAGCCAAAGAATGCATCCTGGGGTTCACTGGATCAACGGGAACGTCGTTGCCAAAAACAGGGTGACTGCTGTTTGGACAGCAGGCGTAGTAGGCACTTCAATCTCCATATCTCGGCCATCGGGGATCGCATAGCCGAACCAACTTGTGGGATCATGTGCAGGGATGTCATGAACATGTAGGTTCAAGGGCTCGATGATTTGGATAGTGGATTAGCGGGGAACGCCAAAACCACTCAGAGCTGCAATCTGACCAAACAGCAGGAACAGCGGGCGCGGTGATGACGATATCTCTAGTTCCTGAACTCCTATGGTAAAACCATCTTACAGAGGCATGTTCAAGGATGTTAGATACAATTTGACCAAAGGGTTTGATGATTGGAGTTACGAAACAGCGAGGAACGCCGATTCCGTCAGCAGCAGCAAAACTGGCCGCGAGGACAGCAACACATACATCGGGTAAACTTCGCCGGGGATCAACCATACATCATCTATGGTATTTGATATCCAGAGGTGAACATGAAAACATGATGGAGTTTTCTCACCAAGGGGAAGGGTGTGGTGGAGTGAGGAGATGCATCGACGATGGCTGGTGACGACGATATAGTAGAACGGGGCATCCTTCTCGCGTTGCGGTTGATCGGGGAAGCCATGGGGAAGGAGGAGCTGTAGGGGCGTCCCTCCCCTGTTCTTCACGTGAGAAATGAAGGGGGAGGCGTGAGGGGGAGATGGGGAAGGTATATATGAAGGGGAAGTGATGGGAGGTGAATGGGTAGAAAGGCAAAGGGTCATGGCTTGATATTCTTAGCCTTGGTTGATATTTTTGCAAGATTGGAGAGGGCTTCTAGGGAGGTGACGTGGGAGAGGGGAGAGGAAGAGATAGAGGGCTGGTTGGGCTTGATGTTGGACCCCAAAGGAGAGGAGGATGGTTGGGTTTTGACCCATGGCGAGAGCTAAGGCAAAGTTTGGATCGGGTTTGGCCCGAAGCGATGATAGTAATACGGGGCTGGTTGCTTGTGATCTTTCTTGGATTGTGGGCTTTGATCAAGAGGATAAAAGGTAGAGAGAAAAGAGTCCATGATGATGTTGCCCAAGGTGAGGAAAGGAGAGAAAAGAATAAGCCCATTAGAAAGAGAGAACAATGTTAGGGCTGCCATTGGGTTGATAAGAGGAAGAAATGAGATTAACTTGGGTATGTGACATGTGAGTGATTTTACTCGAACGTGATGGTAGAATTGTGTGAGAGTGATGACATACAATGATTGGCCATCAAGCATAGATTTAGTGCTTTGGAGGAAACTCGGTCGGAAATAATTAGAAGCTCTAAAATGAGGAGAAAAGAGAGAAAGAGAGACTGGGCTAGTTAGGGTTTTGACAAGATGAAAGTTGAAGACCCACCAAGGTTTTTGGAACAAGGATCAAGGTGAATAGTTTCCAAGGATTTGATCATGGTTCTGAGGTTATGGAAACTTGATCAAAGATCTTGAGAGATTTGATTTGAATCAAACCCTAAGCGTGTTTAAAAACATTTAAACTCATTTTTCATACAAAGACACTATGCAAAGACATGAAATGCAACAAACCATTTATTTAAATTCCAAAAAAAATTAGAAACTCACATTTTCCAACATCTAAATTGTGGACAACTTAAGTAAAGTTGGATATTTTAGAAAATAGCAAAAATCTTCTGTTATGTTTTCAGTGTTTTCTAGTCACATCCCAAAACTGAAATTTTTGGGGTGTGACACTAAGGTTAAGCTTGGGGGAGCTTGTTCACGGTAGTTATTGTTCATCATAAACCATCAACATAACTTGAATAAATGTTTGAAATGGATCACCAATAGAAACTTAGGGGTTTAAACTGACAATTTTCACAAGTTTTGGTGAATCTGTATTTTCAGCAGGTTTATTCCAAAAAATTGGAAAGGGGGATCAAAATGTCAAATAGAACTAAACTTAACCACAACAAAAACTACTCTAGAAGGTTCCAGAGGACACCATGCCACGGTGGACCCTGAGGGCCTGCCAGGTGGATCCCCGCCTGTCAGCTTCTAGAAGCTTCCTCCACCGCCTCCTAGGATTGCATCTATGCTGTCCTTCAAGTCGGTTTGATCCAAGGGCTCACGTTGCACCCCCTGGGCTATATAAATAGACCCCAGCCCCCAAGGCATTAAGTCATTTGAGATCAAGTCATCCAGAGCCAGAAACCCTAATCTCCTTAGAGCTCCTCTAGTTTCTAGGGTATTAGCTACTTAGGCTAGGTCTAGAGGGAGGCAAGCAGATCTTTGCTTGGATTCCCGACATCATCTGGAGCTTGGTTTGGTATAATTCTTGTACCCCTCTCTTGTTGTATCTCCATTATTTTTATATGGTTTGGTACAATTGTCAAGACATTATAGTATTCATCTTATCTATGTTCTTGGTTTCAATGTTCATCGTCTACTTTGATTATATGCTTAGTATAGTTAGTTTATCATTGTGTTTATGCATAAGTTCGTATAGCATTCACCCTATTAAGGATCCAAGGGTGGGTGGTAGAGATCATGTAAGCGTGGTGCTTATATGCTATTTACCTACGAATACACTCTATATTCTGGGTCATGTGGTACATCGCGGTTGTGACATTACCGTTGAGTCCTTTGTAGTCCACTCCCCGAGTATAGGTTGAAGAAGTAGGGCCCAGTTGCAAAGGAAGGGAAAGCTCCGTTCTCGAACTTTCCGAAGTAATGCCCCTTATGTGTAGATTCAATGGTGATCTTAGCAATGACTACTAGGTGTAATTGCACTAATCAACATATGCTTTGACTTGTAATTAATAATGCATTAGGAATTATTCCTCTAATATTCTAACCTGACCATGCTAATGCTATAGATAGGAGTGCTCTGAGAGATTTATTTATCATTATTATGAACTAGATTAATGCTTATCTTATATATATCTTTTATCTTGTGACTTACCCCTATTATGAGTAGAGAGATTGTCATGGTTTATTTCTCCATCAATGTTATAAGTTATCAAAACATGTCCAAAGCTACACCTTCCCTATGGTAAAATATAAATATGATACTTGGAATACTCTCAGGTGAAGTGCTACAATGGTATAATTATTTGTCCGCTTGTAGAATCCTTTCCATTCATATCTTTATATTCTTTCTAGTCACATGAAATGATAAACATCTATTTAGTATTATTCTTGTAGTAATGCTAGCTAGTACCAACAAACATTTCTAGCACCATCACTGGGGATGACAACCTAGTTCAAGTACTGCTAGAGATGTAGGTAATTAATGGGTGGCTACTAAAACAAGTGAGGAGTTAATAAATACTAACAGCCAACACCACCAAGTATAAACCACCATGTGAATGTGTGTTAGCATTTCACAAACATTTTTCAAAGGATTAGTCACTCAATTCACCACGCCACTCGATCCTAGCAATGATGGAAAGTTAGATCACTCGAGTGGAACTAGATGATCGATATGCAAACAAGTTTGCCTCTCTTGATAGTAAGACCATCTATCCTAAACCCAGTCATAAACTTCTCTACACACCTATGACTGGTGAAATGAAATGCCCTACAAATATGCCTTTGCCTTGCGCATTCCATTTCATCTCCTCTGGTGTTGATGCAACACATGCACCAACTATATCACAAATGATATGATCCACTTCATATCATCATGTGACCTTGTTGGTTCATTGATCTTGACCTCACTTGCTTTTTACCGTTGTCTTCATCCATTGGTGCCAAGTCTTGCTCAAGCTTCACTGCCACACGGTCCATCGCTCCAAAGCCTCCAACTTGCCCTTCACGCAGCAACCGGTCCATCAAGCTAAGCCTTGTCTTGATCTTCTCCACCTTAGTTACATGACTCCTTGTCATGTCTCATATGCAATGAGCTCCTTCATCACATGTGTGAGCCTTGCAACATATCCAAGACATTTCCACCTCCATGGCATGTGTTGCTCACACAAGTGTTCCTATGGACTAATCACCTGCGTATTTCACTTAAACACATATTATTCCACCTAGGTTATCACTCAATTACCAAAACCAAACAAGGACCTTTAATTTCATTGTACCAGCCTTTGCTCAAGGTGAACGATTGCCTGGGCGAAGCCGGAAGCCAGCTCCAAATTCGTCAGGCGCTTAGAGACTGATAGGAGTAGGAGCACCACACCATCGTCCCGGTCCATAGCTGTGATGCGTTGTCGATCACTCCCTCGGTAGGATCATGCTCAGGGCGTGACACATTAGGACAAGGAACTCCCTAAAACCATGGAATGGGGGGACTCTGGGCTCGCTTGGCAACCCCTCTAGGGAGGGGAGGAGCCTAGCGTGCCAAGGAAGCCAGGAGAAGGCTCACCCAAGGAAGTTACCGCTATGGTAGGCACACTACTAGAAATATCCACTTCTATGACAAAAATCTTAATGACAATTCCAGAACTGTCATAGAAGATCGCTTTTTATGATGAATATTTCTGTTTCATTATA
Organism: Saccharum hybrid cultivar R570; assembly: GCA_038087645.1. NCBI lineage: Eukaryota > Viridiplantae > Streptophyta > Magnoliopsida > Poales > Poaceae > Saccharum > Saccharum hybrid cultivar. The sequence goes on along the minus strand of JAQSUU010000066.1, from coordinate 25,249,129 downwards.
GATTAGTGGTGATGATCCTCAAACCCTCCCTATCTATGATGAAATCATATATCGTCACAAGAAGAAACATCATAGAAGAGCACATGGTTTCATCACAGATCACTCGCGTGACTCATCTGTGATGATCTTCTTTAATACTGTGACGAACAAGGCTTCGTCATTCAACTAATTACACATATGTGATGAACAATATTCGATCTGTAACGAATGGTGCTTCATCATAAATCTCTACATGGTCCTTTCTTCATCCGACGTATACATGTGGGACCTGCAGTTACTCATTCGTGACGCTTGCAATTCGTCATAAAAGTCTCCGCTCGATCCTTTCTCCATCCGATGTGTACCTGTGGGACCCTTCTTCATCCGACCTGTGGGACCCAATGGCTTACGTGGCACGTGTACCTGTGGGGGCTTTCTCCATCTCCATCTGACCTATGGGACCTGATGGCTTGCGTGTCACTTGTGCTTGTGGACCCTTCTCCATCCGACCTATGGGACCTGACGACACCTTTCTCCATCTCCATCCAACCTATGGGACCCGATCGCTTACGTGTCACGTGTACCTGTAGGACCTTTCTCCATCTCCATCTAACCTGTGGGACCTGACGGCTTGCGTGTCACTTGTGGACCCTTCTCCATCTGACCTATGGGACCCGACGACTTACGTGTCACGTGTACACGTGGGATCTTTCTCCATCTCCATCCGACCTGCGAGACCCGACAGCATGCGTGTCACTTGTACCTTATGTGCTGCTAGGGTTTAATAAAATCTAATAAAAAAACCATGAGACCTAGGAGTCGAACCCGGAACCCAGAGCAAGGAATGGGCCGTCTTCACCATTGCTCTAGACGCCTGGTTGTGTTGACTTGTCTTTGGAGTCCTTATAGTAGTATATATTCTCTGTGTGGATGCCCTATAGGTGGACCTATATATTGGATATCCCTTGCAAGTGGAAACAAATATGTGCCTGTTGCAGTTGCGGAGTGACGGCAATGGAGGATCCTAGGTGTGCTGTGGTGGCGCAGGCATCCTTTTGGAGGCTAGGCGGCGGGGCTTCCCAATGGAGCGCGACGGCATTGGCGTTCGTGTCTGTTGTGTGTCGTGGCAGAGGTGATAGATCTGATCTACAGGTCCCCTTTCTCACCTTTTCCTATTCGCTTCACTGTTTTGGTACCTGCTTGAACATGAGGTATACAAGAAACATTCTAGCGTTGGAGATCTGGTTAGGCCAATGATAATGAAAAGAACTAGGAGGTGGCACTGGTTGGTTTTCTGCTGATGTCTTGGTTTTCTGCATATGTTCAGTGTTCTTATAACTGTAAATGCCTGTGTGCAACTAGGCATGTTAATTGTCAAGTGCTTGCTTGATTATACCTATCTATCTAGGCAAACAAACAGTCCATTTGCTTCTGCCTTAAACTAATTTTTCTGTCTAGTGCTTGCTTGAATCTACATTTCTGTTCCATATGCTCTAGTGCCACCAGTGAGTCCTTATGGTATTTTTAACTTGTGAAAACTGAGGCAGCTTATTTGGGTTGTGTTGATTTGAGATGAGTCCTTGCTATGTTGTGTTCAATGGCCATCAGCCTGGAGTTTACTACAACTGGCCTGACTGCCAGGAACAAGTTCATAGGTTTCCTAGTGCTTCTTATAAAAAGTACAACTCCTATGAAGATGGAATTGCTGCCTTCAAGTCAAGAACCAACTCAAATCCACCCTTAGCTCATGATGATGACTTCTGTCTTCAAAACCCAACAGCTACTCCACCCTCTTTCTCCTTCAAAACTATTGTAATTGTAGTCCTCTTAATCTTTGTCTGTCTCCTACGGAAGAAGCTCTGAGCTCGTGTATTGATTGTAAGTGTGATGGTTAGACTTGATTTAGCTAAAATTGTAATGGTTACAGCATCATTAACTGCTACTCTAGTTTGAGTTATATACATCTATGTGGTACTACTCTAAATTTAGATGAGGTTGTACCCTGAAAATTGTTAATGGTGGTTAAAGTTGCACTTTGGTATGAGTTGTGGACTTCACTGATGGATCTTTGTTGAATTATTTTCCTCTTCAGTGATCTCATTACTAAGCAAGCTCTCATCCTACTGCACACTGATAAAATGGAGGAGGCCCCCAATAAGAGGAATGCACTGGCCAACCTCATGGATGATGTCTTTGTCGAGATCTTGCACCGCCTCCCCGCCCACTCCTTGTTCTGCTGCAAATGTGTCTATCACTCCTGGAAATGCCTCATCTCAAACAACCATAAGTTGATGCCCTAGACTATGACCAGCTTCTTCTACCATGGAATCTACGGCCAATGAAACTTCACCAGCATCACCGGTGTTTACCCCTCCTTGTCCTTCTTTCCCTTCACTATGAACAATGTAGCCATCTTAGATTGCTGCAAAGGCCTCATCCTATGCTGGTGCCTTGGGGCTGATGGATACCACTATGTCATCTGCAATCTGGCATCCTAGAAGTTGAAGGTACTGTCGCCTAGAATTCATTCTGTTGGTGAGGCTCGATTGGGGTTCGATCCGACATCCTCCTCGCACTTCCATGTGTTTGAATATATGGAGAAGGATGGTCAGTGCGTGGGTGTGGACATCTACTCATCTAAAACTATAGCATGGATCTTTAAGGAATCTAAATGGGACGAGGAGGCTAAGTTGACATTTTCAAAATTAGCAACTGTGTTTTTTAATGGTTGTCTGCACTATATTGGGTTTTGTGAGGGTTACCATCATATACTTGCTGTGGATATGGAGGGAAAGACATGGAAGAAAATTCCTAACAAGCCACGTGGTTTTTCACGCTCCATCCATCAAGCTCAAGGTCACTTGTTTCAATGTACTATTGGTGGTCACAATATGTCCAAGCTTTCAATCTAGATCCTTGAAGACTCTGGTCCTAATAATAAATGGACATTGAAGCATACTATCAGCCTACATAAGTTGTTTGGAAAGACTAAGAAACAATTGGGTTACTTTGATTTTGAGTCATGCTACACAGTGGTTATAGTTCACCCAGAATGGAATTTGATTTTCTTTGTTGGGGTTGGGGTGGAAAGAGCCGTGATCGCATATAACATGGATCATAGAAAAGTTCATGTTATCCCTACACATTACATTTTGTATAGTAGACGTGACATCCTGCCAGAAATCATGGGCAAACCCTACTATCTTCCCAATGTTCCCTTGTTCTCGGAGTTGGAGTCATTAGCAAAGTAATAAATAAAGCTGCATTTGATGTATCTCTCTGTCATGACATGTTTAAATGGATCAATGTTATTTGATTGTCTATGGACATGTTGATTTCCTCTTGGATGGATGTTGTCATTATTTTGCAGCAACTTTAACTTGTTTGTAATGTAAGCTAAGGTCTGTGCAATGTCAGATGCATTCAAACCTACAGAGGTCGGACTTTCTTGCGTGTGCAGTAACATTTCAACACCAATGGCTCCTCTTTGTTCCCAAAAAACACCAATGGCTCCTCTGTAGTAGTGATATATTAACCACCATGATCTCTTCCACAACTCCGCTTGTTTTCCTTCCTTCCCCGAGCCCTCCCATTCCCACTGCAGATCTAAAATTACTAAGAATGTGCAGTTGCCTTCTCCAAACCTACTTCATTCTTAGCCACTGCCATGGTGAAGGGCAAGCCTTCTGTGAAGCGTGCACGAGAGGGGGATGAAGCCATGCCCGTGGTGAAGGAGGATGACACTGTGCCCATGGTAAAGGAGGATGACGCTGTGCCCGTGGTGAATCAAGATGAAGCTCCGATGGATCCCTTTGGAGATAGATACGATTGGGCCATTGGCATCATGAGTAAGGCTTTCTGGAAGATCAAGAGTGTGGTAGAAAATACCAATCTAGGCACCCTCACCCTGCCTTAGGTTGAAAAGGTGAGCAGTTATGTCTTCTTTTTTCACCAACTCGTCGACGTCCTAGAAGAATTGCCAGCCTATTTGGACAAGAATCGCATGGACAACGTGGAGTACATCCTCGCCTACTACCAGAACCAGATAGATGGTTTCGACACTAGTGTCATGATGCAGGGAATCAGCACTGCCCACAAATCCGAGAAGCAATGGGGCAACCTAGTTCGTACCGATGCTGAGCAGGTGGCCAACGTATCACCGCTGATGAGCAAAAGAGCGCCATGGCTATAGAGGAGGAGAACGGCGACATTGATAACAACAATGAGGACGAGGATGAGGATAGTGATACCGACAACGAGTAGAGGAGTAAATAAAGTTCCATTTGATGTATCTCATGTTGCATTTGATGTATCTCACATTGTATTTGATGTATCTTTGTTATGTTAGGAGTATGGAGGGAGTACTTGTTGTTACTCTTCCTTGTGTATCTTCCCTTGTTGATGGCCTTCTCAACAAGTTGCTATTCTTCATACATCATCATACCGAACACTTTCTCAACAAGCTGCTATTCTTCATACATCATCATAGCTAGTACAAAACAGAGCATTCAAAATCTAATATGTTGATGACCTACTTCAATACAACATAATACATGATTCCAAATCCAACAACCAGAACATAACAAAGAAAAAATATGTTCAACTTCTGCTGTAGGTTTTGCATGCCGAGTTCCAATGGTTTCCTGTCAGCTCCACCATTCGAGTGGCCTTCGCTCTCTTCGTCCTCTAAGTCCATTGGCCTGACTTGGATCATGCCTGACTTTTTCAAATCATCAAGATACTATCACTGCCATTCATAGTAACCACAGAGTTTCAGATACTGCACAAATTTGTTTTAAAAAATGAAACCGAGCATTGCAATAGTTATTGCCGATGAAGTGACAAAGAGGCTCACCCCATTCCTCTGCCACTTGAAGTAGACATGGCCAAGGTTCGGGTTTTCTTTGATAGACTGTCGCTCAATCACTCTAGCAAGCTTGCAGCGGGGGCAAATCACCAATGGAAGACCAGTCTCTTCACCAACCAGATCTGACAACCGATCTATTGTCCAGGAGCTACTCTGTCCATGCAAACTGTTCGATGTGGTGCTACCGTGAGAGGATTGGATCCAATGGGACAGGGCACTGATAGAGCTGCACCGAGGGAAGGGGCTAGAGAGAGAGGGAGGGGAAGAGGGGGGTGACTGGTTTGTAACACAACGGCTACTCCTGCCAATTTATAAAAGAGAGGGGGAGCTGAGATAGAGAATAGGGAGCCGAGATAGAGAGGGACGTTGTCACATGTATGGTGTACCTTCAAATTCCTAAAAAAGGTAAAGTTTTGTCTTGTATAACTTGGGTCCGGGATTAATGTATGACGTGAGACCGAGATTAGTTTTACCTCCTATATAAACAAATCCACACAAATTGCTACAACACTCAAAACCATGGAGGATAAAGTATACTATTAGACGCGTTCAAACCTACAGAGGTCGGACTTTCTTGCGTGTGCAGTAACATTTCAACATCAATGGCTCCTCTGTTCTGCATTAGACTGAGACGAGACTTGGTCCTCACTGCAAGATTCTTGCAAGTTGAACAAAGTTTGACACAGAATCTTTAGATCTCCAATTTGGCTTATTATGAAAATATAATTTAAGATTAATGTAATGATACTTATTACGCATCATAATCATTAATACTTCTCTATATATATTTGGTCAAACTTTAGAATCTTTGAGGGAAGGGGGACGCTCCTCCCATATAGACCTTGCACGTTTATGGAGAGTGAAGTGAATGCATAGGAAAGCTAGACACAAGAAGTGCATCTTAGAAGAAGAGCATTTGATCACCATGACACGCTTGAGACTTGAAAGCCTGGTGCAGTTGTGAAGAGGACTCATAACATTCGAGGGGCACTCAGGCAGACTAAAGGCAATTTCTCTTGGTTGGAGGAGTAGAGCCAGTCAGCTAGCTTGAGATGGCTATACAATGGGAGTGAGGCCAGGCTTTGTACACACAGGGACACCAGGGCTAGAACAGGCTTCTAACATGACCGCACGATGTTCATCATTACTAGTATCCGAGTAGTGAATATTTTAGATGGTCGAACCTTCTGTCATTCGGTGAAGTATACAGTGCACTCCAATCCTAGCAGTCGCAGGCTCACAGTAGTCGAGGGGCAGCAGCTAGTTAGAGATGGCTATATGGTTTCATAGCTTCTGATCGATTGCACTCCATGGGCTATGGTTGATGCTGCCGCTAAAAGAATCCAACTACTAAAAAAGACATACCTTACTACTTCATGCATGAAGCCACAGCCAGTGCAGCTGCTGTTTGTAGCACAGCCGATCAGGAAAGTTCTACTCACATAAAAAATTAATGTTTTTATTGTATGATGTGGGGACAGGAGTACTTTTGTCAGCTATGAACAAATGCACTCAATTTGCTATGACTTTCAAATGTACAGACGACACTATATACTATCCTACGAGATGAAATATACAGCGGGCAGACTTTCTTATGTGTATAGTAAAAAATTCAACAGCTATGCCCCCTCCATTCTGCATTAGATGCAGGCGAGACTTGTCCAAATAAACTCATTGCTGCATTAGACCGAAGCCACTCATGACTACTGCTACTACTACTAAACTTGTTGCTGCATTAGACCAAAGCCACTCATGACTACTGCTACTACTACAGATACATGTCCGACGAGATTAGAAGACATCGTCCCTAGGCAATAATTCTACTCATAGCTGTCTGATGAGATCAAATGAACGGCGTTTGGACTTTCTTGCGTGTGCACTAAAATATGAACAAAAAGAAATGTGTAGATCAGAAAGAGAACCAGAAAACTCCACATTTCCCGGTAATCTAAACCATCTCGTCCACCCGGTCGCCCGCCCATTCAGTAATCACCGTGTCGTTGTTGCAAGTTCCCATGCCAGTTTGCAGAGGGTATTTAAGAACTCCAACTATAACTCCCATCGGCCGCCTCCCCCGCCTCCTCCACAATCAATGTAAGTCGATCACGCTGCTATGCCTCTCTAGCCCTCTGTCTCACCGCCATCCACGTGCCATAGCTTCATACACGCACACGCCGTAGCTCCATCCACATTGTCGCGTGAGCCCTCAGTTCGCCTCCTCACGCTATGCATCGCGCGACTTCGACGCCGGCAATCATGGCGGCGAGGCAGCGCCCCACGTCGCTGTTGCTGGCGCTCCCTACCGAGCTGGCCATTGAGATCACCGGCCACCTCATTGTGACATCGGAGTGGCCCATGGATGACCTCCATAGCTTACGGGCGATCTTCTTATCCTTGCGCTGCATCCACGGCAACCCCACCGTCGGTCGGCGCGTGGCACTAGACTGGTGTAGACACGGGCCGGGGTAGGACGAACTCAACAACTACTATGCCCTCCTTGCTAGCCTGACCCAAACTTGGCAACTCGGAGGCTTGCTTCCTCACCGGGATACCAATCATATTCAAGGAAAACCATAGGCCCTGGCCATGCCTCGACAATTTTGCCTGCGTCACTGATGGCAGGCACAATCTGGCGGCCTATTTGGTCACCATATTGCTCTATAGGCACAATGGCGATGGCCACGATGACAACACTGCAAGGCGGTACATGAGACAGGCCGAGGGCAAGGAAGAATTGCAGGTGGCGGTGGCGGGCGGCGGTGGCAGACCAATGAGTAGGTGGCTACGCAACAAGGGGTGTGTGCTGTGCTGCCACGAGGCGGCCAATGAGGTGATCCACGAAACGAGGTGGGGCTAGTTGTCGCTGCTGCCACCGGCACAGGTGCACGGTGATCTTTTGTGCGCAGGCAGTGCTTGCAATGATGTAGACAGATGGAAAGGAAGGGCTGTGTATTGCAGCAAGGACTGTAGGCTTCATCGCAAATTTGAGTTGTTCGCATGGGAACTTGGAATAAGAAACTAGTAATTCACTCTTTATATGCGAGAGTAAATTACTCTCTCCATCCTGAAATATAGTGTATTCTGGCATTTGAGACGTGTCCTCAAATATAGTGCATTCTGCAGCTTTTGAGTTTCTGTTGTTTTGTTTCAATTTTATTTGTTTCCTTTAGGGATTCAACAAAAGTACTCATACGAAACAGGTTTCCTTGTATAATGTGAGATGTGTCCGGCCCGGTCAGATTTATTATGCTCAGACTTTATTGCGTGTCTAGTAAAATTTAAATAGCTATGTGGCTCCTACTTTAGGCATTAGATCAATGCAAGACTTGATCAGATGAATTCCGTTATGCATGTTTACCATACTACAGATCAGAAAGAGAACCAGAAGGAAACCTGTAGGCAAAACTAACCAACAGGGGCTAGAAACTGGCTACCAAATGGCCAAAGGACCTGATCTACACTATGCTCAACAGAGTTTAACCCACCCAATACAAAGTTCAACAAAAGTAAACACAGACATGTAGAGGGCCAAAAAAATACACCCCTACCCCTCAATACTGCGGCAGCAGCAAAGATCCTGGGCAATTAATAGGGGCATTTTGGTCTTTTTTTAACTACTTTAGTCTCTTTTAGTCACCTAAACCAAACACCCTAGGATCTTTGCTGTTAAACTTTAGTCCTATGTTCCCTTGTTCTCGGAGTCATTAGCAGAGGAGTAAATAAAGTTCCATTTGATTTTATGTCACGCTGCATTTGATGTATCTTCCTTATATTGGGAGTTAGGAGTTGGGACATACATGTTGTTACTCTTTCCTTATGTTGTTACCCTTCATTTATGTATCTTCCCTTGCATTTTATGTCATAGATGTTGTTACTCTTTCCTATAAAATTAGTCAAACTTAAAATTGTAAATGACACAGTAACAAGCATCATAGGAAAACGAGGAAAAACTATGGAGGATACTGTCAGACACGTCCAAATGTACAGAGGTCAGACTTTCTTACGTGTGCAATAACATTTCAACACCAGAGGCGGGACTTGCTCCTCGCTGCAAGGTTCTTGCAAGTTCAACAAAGATTGATAAAGACACCAAGGCAACAAACAAACAAATAGAAACCAAACGACCTGAGCTACACCACGCTCAACAGAGTTCAACCCACCTAATACAACCCCACGACCAATGAGCAATGTGATGTTTGCATGGTTTGGCAGTGTGGCTTCGCCGCGTCATGCCAATGTGATGGGCAGCGAGGCAATGTCCCTATTACAACAGGCTGCTGACGCTACCCATGCACGTGTGTCTGCGTGGGAATGTAGGAGCACGCAAGCAGTCACGACAGTCGAGGGGCAGACTGAAGGCTGAAGACTGATGAGTTACAGATTGAAGACTGAAGAAGTCACAAAAATATGATGAGTTGGGTTCAACATAGATCAAAGCCACTCATGACTACTACTAAAACTGAACCAGGGATCATTTGGTAGCCGGTTTCTAGCCCCTGTTGGTTGGTTGTGTGTTGACGATCCCTAACGTCAAATATAAATAGTCAACATAACCTTCATATATACTTAATTCTATCACCAAACATATGTATAGGGGTTTAAACTAATGAATTCCATGAGCTTTGGTGAATATTTGTATGCAGGAGGATTTATCTAGAAAACAGCCCTGGGACCACTGTCATAGATTCCAAACAAGCAAACCGGCGACAACATGTGATTCTATCCACGAAAACTATGAAAGACAACTCTAGAAAGTTCTAGAAGACACTACAATGAAGCGTGGGCAAAGACCCCATAGTAACAGGCCGCTTAGCCCCCTGTGGCCCCACCTGTCAGCTAGTTTCCAGAAGGTTCCTCCACAGCCTCCTAGGATTACATCTATGCTGTCATTCAAGTTGGTTTGATCCAAGGGCTCACGTTGCACCCCTAGGGTTATAAATACAGGCCTGCACCCCCTCCCTAGAGTCATCCTGAAACCCTAATTTAATTGAGAGGGGTCCCATGAAAGGATCTACCTCTCAGAGCCAGCTATCAAGAGAAGATGAGTCCTCATTAGGATCTAGTCTTTAGAAATAGAGAGAGGAGAGAAGGGAAGAGTTTGGAGGAGGTGCCGGCCTATCGGTGCTCCCTCTATGGCTTGTACCTAGGTGAAAGTTAATCTACGTCTGTGATTTCTCTGGTAATCGACTTCTTATTCAAGTAAGCAACATGTTTATATTGTTCTCTAGTTTGCGAGTCTCTTTTGAGTGCTTTAATCTATGGCCATTAGGTTAAAGTATAATTCATAGTGTAGCGTGGTGCTTAGACTCGGGTTACTTGTAAATGCACCCTCATTTTCTAGATCGGTGGTAGCTCACGAAGGTGACTTTATAGCTTCGTTGAATCCTCTGTAGTCCACACCCCCATAAATAGGACTAGCAGGGCTTTTAGTTGCTTATAGGGAAGAAACTCTACATTTGTTCCTTATAAGACATCTCCCCAGATAGAACAGTAGAAGGCATAGCTTACCGAGATTAGAACTAGAAGACCTTAGCGATCTCCTCTACACTCTCGACCTTCTTAAGTCTTGTTGTTGCTTCGGGTTAAGTTGGACCGTAGTTAGCCTGACACGTTTCCCTATGGATACGATATTTGAATACCTCCGGATGAAAGCTACAATGGTATCCGTGCGTTTGCGGATTTATCTGTGTGCGTTAATTTATACTAACAAGCTTTCTGGCGCCGTTGCTGGGGAAACGGTTGCTGAGTTAACTTTGAACCTAGCTTAACCTTGTATCATATTATTTTATCTTTTTACTTCTTCATTCTTTTCTTTTCTTTTCTATTATGAATTCTAGTCCTATCCGCCTATATGCTGCACCCACTAGCGCAAGCCTAAGGCCACCAAAATCTATAGAGCCTATCTTAGCACCTAGCTATGAGCTGCGCCCGTGTCTAATAAAAATGATTCAAGATCAACCCTTCTTTGGAGAAGGCAACGAAAACCCATACTCTCACCTACAAGAGTTTGAACAAATCTGTGCATGCTTGCATATCGCTAGCATGTCTGACAAGATCTTAAGATGGAAGTTGTTTTCGTTCTCTTTGACAGGAATAGCTAAACAATGGTATGATCTAACCGTAGGAAGTATGCAAGGAGATTGGGAAACTCTGTGCTCAAAATTTTATTTACATTTCTTTCCCATCTCTAAAGTGGTTATCCTTCGAAAAGATGTTCTAAATTTTAGACAACTAGAAGAAGAATCTCTTGGTACATCATCGGATCATTTTAATGAAATCATCATAACTGGCCCGGACCCAGCTCTTCCAGACCCAATACTCCTTCAACATTTTTACACGGGTCTTAGCAAGGATTACAGGGAATCCCTTGATTTAGCCTCTGGAGGAGCTTTCCTTCATTTGTCTGCTAGTGAAGCAAGGTCTATGCTTAATAAGATTAGTGAAAAGACTCCTTGCACTAGCATTCATTATGAGCTCCCCGAGGAAGAGAAGGAATCATCTTCCGAACAAGAAGAGGAAGTTTTGATAGCCAAATCACAACCAAGGTTTAGCTATCAATCCCGAACCATCAATATCCCAGAATCCAAATCCCCCAAGAGAAGAAGAAAGTCAACCTTTTGAAATTTCTTGTGAGGAGGATCTATTTGATGCTGATTTTGGGAATAGTTTTAACTTCTGGTTTCGCGAGGGACCTTCGAGTGATTATAATTCAAATCCTCTCAAGAAGGGATCTCTTAGAAAGTGTCCTTATTTCCATATAGGACATTGGGAAGAATTCAAGGATGGCATGTCTAGTGATGCCATAGTAGGAGAGCCAAGCCCTTTAAAAGACACTTCTATCCTCTCCCCTTCTATGCCCACATTAGAAGTCTTATCTGAACCCTTCTTTCAACCCATCCTTGACCCTGATGATCCCTCTTATGCTTTTTCTTCTAAGTCTCATGATAACCCTAGAAACCCACTAAGACACCCAAAGCATAGGTGTCATGAAGACCATAAGGATGTCCAAGAAGAACAACAACAATGGCAGGAATGTATTAAGAATTGCCTGGAATATATGAAGAACACATATGCCGTTGTTAAAGAATGGATGGACAAGGATGAAGCCTTGTGGTTAGGATCCAAAATTGGCCTATATCTAAACGATGAGCTTAAATCAATCTCTTCAATAAACAAGACTCATCCAAGTTTGGAGGAAGCTTTAAATGAGACTAACCCAAGAGACACTAATCCATGGGAAATCTTAGACAATAAAATGTCCAATGAATGTCATAGGCATGGAATGATGAAGACAATGTTGGCACCTATAGACATTCATGAAGAAACACCCTTGGAGCTTGAAGATGACATCGATGAGCATGGAAGTTATTTCACTAACATCTCATCAAATCCATGCTCACATGAGAAATCTTCTAAATTAATTGGTCTCTCCAACATTGCCATACATGAGATCTTCAACCCCCTCTTTCTCCCTGTTCATAAAAATTTAAAACAGGTGATTGTACATGCATATGTTTATCATAAATATTATAGATCTCATTGTATGAATCTTGAGATAGGTACACGAAGGTTGGTGTTGGAGGGGAAACCACTTCACCAACTTGAGCGTAATTCAAAAGTTTCCCAAGGACGAGCTTGTGTCCTAAAGCAAGAAATTTTGAGAGATAACATGAGCTTTCACCTTTTTGCCCTTATAGAAATATAGTTGTAAAAATATTTCTTTGGGTATTTTTGTCACTAACCATTCTAGGTTTAAAGCAAAAAGAATGAAGGATGACAGCACCAGGTATGTCCAACCAATCATCATGCAACATTGAATCATATCCATCCAAGCTTAATTCTGCCTTGCAAAATTCAAGCTTGGGGGACGGCCTTCTCTAAAAAATCCTATGGCATGTTGCTAATTCATCTTGGTTGTTTCTACCTTCAAGCCATGCTCAATTTACTAAATAACAATCATGCTCTTTCATCACCAATTGAATAAATTTCTATAGTGCTTTTATGTTACCTTTATCTGCCATAGTAAGTTTTGGTTTGGAAGTACTGCACATACTTCCATAGGCATTTTAATTAAGCATGGTGCTTAGGTTAAATAGCCTCCCTTAATCAAATTAGACATGGAGTCTAGTTTGGTTATTGAACTAAAAGTTGCTTGTGTAGACACTGGATATTTTGTTGGACTAACCCCTGCAGGAAACTTTCAATTCAATTTGGGTAAGTCATGAGATGAATTCAAATCGGAGATGAAGCAAAGCACATGAAGAACTTCAATAACTTTGCACAAGAAGACACAGCTCATTCATCATAGATGTAAGAACTACATACCTCATTCATCATGGATGAAAGAACTGTAAGTACCAAAGTTCATTCACTCTGTCTTCTGCTGCAAGTTACCTTTGCCTTGAGCCATGCTTGTATAAAACATGATAAACACAATCTATGCTAAGGTAATCCTAAAATCATCTTTTCGTTAGCATAGATGTAATTCCCCAAAATTCTAGACAAACAACTCGTGTTTCAAAATTGTATATTCCTTTGGGTATGTGCTGTCCACTAATCCGTTACAGGCATACAACAAGGAGTGAGGCGGAAGGTCTGAAAGGGTGTCAAAATATCAAAGAGCAGAAAGATGGCATGACAAAAGGATGAGAGAAAAATGAGTACAACATGTGAGATAAGATGTCCATGAACAACTCAAGATGCAAGAAAGGAAAGGACTACCAAAAGTCATCTATCCTTCATCACATGGTGTCATCACACTCCAATGATGAAGGTAACATCATAAAGTAAGTGGTCATCATTTTCCTTGATTCTGGTAGACACATAAATAATAAACAAACATGTATGAGTTACAAACTTGGTTGACTAATGTAACACCCCAGGTGTTTGTCACCAGGTAAGTAGTAGGTTTGAGCTCAAACATGACATGTTAAGTGGTGATGAAGGTGTCAAGGTCAAATCTAGGAAAATGAGCCCCAACCTGGATTGGCACAACACACCTTTGCGTACATGTTGGCCCCCCTTCAGATATATACCTAAGTAATGTTGAAGGTGCTTCTTTCATGTGTCTCACATCACTCTCTATCTATAGTGATCACTGGAAAAGTTTCGTGGAATTTGGAATCAAAAAGTCACATGAAATGATAAGTTATGTCCTTGCTTGAATGGCTTTACTAAGTGAATGAAAATATCGGTCATCAACCAAACCTTGCAACCTTACCCAAATGACTCTAATTAAACTCTACAAAAAAGTTATGAAGGGTTCATGTTGAGAAAATGCCAAGAAAATGGTTAAAAAGGAGCCAAAACCCTAAATTCGGCTTTATCATGGTATTACTTTGACCAAAGTGGAACTATAGATTATATTCAAGATATGAAGGTTGACCTTCAAGCAAAGTTGAAGATTACGATGTGTACAACAAATGTTATTTTTGTACCAAGCCATGATTCAACTCCTAAGTGGCTCAAACAGTGGCCTCAATTTCGAATGCAGTGTTGTGTTGCCTCTCCAGAAATTGGCTTGAGTCTGGGAACTGAAATTTCAGTTTCAGGTTAGCTTATTTGGAGCTCTGTATCTCCCAAACTGGACTGAACTAGTTCATGAACCTTTAATAGAAGCTATAGTACTCACTTAGCTCTACAACTTGTATTGCTGAGGTTTTTACTGAAACTGGCTGGATTAGGGAGTAGAGAGGGGAGAAAAGTGCAGTTTCAGTCGGTCTGAAACTAAACTACAGAATTCTGTTCTGGGGTGACCTCCTTTGGAGCTCCATATCTTCCAATCTAGTCCGAGTTAGCTCTTGAGCCTTAAAGCAATATTGTTCACCTCACAAAGATCTACAACTTTGCCTCTTGCACCATGACCAAACGCCAGCCGAATCGGGAAATAAGGAAGCAAGAAAAGGAGGCTTTAGTGGTATGTTTGAGGTGGCATTAGATTTCTTTTCTTTTTGAATCGGTAGAAGTAGCAGCAATGGCCGACCACTGTTGATGGTTCTTAAGTATCAATTTTAATTATCCAATAAATAAGGAAAAGGACTTATATGCAAGCAACACCTAGAATTAGGGTTTGATCTGACAGAATTCCACGAGTTTTGTTGTTTATCTGTTTCTGCAGGGGGTTATCAGGAAATACAAAGGAAAGGCCCACACATCGGAATTACATAGAGATATTAACGTGTTCACCGATTTTCTATCATCTAGAAGACTCCAGAAGCCACGGGATCGAACGGGAGGCCGAACGGGCCCGGGACCAGGGCGCCCGCCCTGGACCCTGGGGCGCCCGCCCTAGGTCTGCAACCAATCAGGATGAGTCTCGCGGATTATGCCCCACCGACCTAAAGGATCAAGGAAAACCGTGCGATTAATGTCGGTTTGATCCGACGGCCCAGGTTCACTTGAAGGGACTATATAAGCAGGACCCCTGGCCCCTGGAGAGGAGAATCCAAGTCCATTATTTTCATATTTTCCAGAGAGGATTCAGAGAGAGAGGTTCCCTTAGGGTTCCCACCTCATTAGGGCTTAGCATCCAATGTGAGATTAGACTTAGTTCTTCTAGATTGAGAGAGATAGAGTGGAGGTATAGATCGAAGGAAGCCCGGCCTGTCGGTGACTACTTCGAGGTTGTACCTGCGGGATCAAGTTCTCCTAACCCGAGGCTTGCTCCTAGGATTCTTCAGTATTTCGACTTCTAAATTCTAGTAAGTTCTTTGTTTTATTGTTCTTTGGTTTATGAGTTTACTTTAATCTCTTCGCGTAGAGTTTAGAGTAATCATCTCTAGCGTAAACGTGGTGTTTGGGCTAGGATACTCATAGATATCCCCTGTCTAGCCGGACCGTGGTAGTAGCGAGGAACGTGACATTTCCGTAGCTACCTTTGTATTCCATATCCCGTTAGCAGGATCGATAGGGTTTATAGGTGCGGGTCGAACATCCTTTGAGGTGTCTAGATTCCGTGAGCCTCCCCAATAGAGCAGTAGATCATCCTTACCAAGGTTAGAACGAGAGTGCAGTTGCAGTCTTCTCTATACATCGCTCACATCAAATCACAGTGGTTGTAGCCTAAAGGTTAGTAGTAATAGATTTGGTTAGTCAGATGCACGCTTTCTCCTAGTGGTAAAAAAATAAATACGATACTCTGGATAACATCCCGGGTGAAGTGCTCACCGATATCCGTGCGCTTGCGGATCATTTCCTAATTGCGTTACCAAATATCAACAAGCATTTCTGGCGCCGTTGCCGGGGAGAAAGACGGTTTGCTGAGATAACCTTGAATCTTACTACTAGCTTGTACCTATACTTTTATCTTTCTTTATCTTTTTATTCCTTATCTTTTTATATTCTTTATTCTTACCTTATGGAGAACCAAGATTCTAAATCAATCTATCAATTTGCAACACCTTTGGAAACTGACCTTTTACCATGGGAGTCATCACAGCCTATCCAAACATCCCAGTATAGGTTAAGTTCAAGGTTAATTGCCATGATTGAGAACCTATCCTTTTCGGGAAAGGAAGACGAAAATCCTTACCTTCATATTAGAGATTTTGAGCAAACATGTGATTGTCTTCGCATTGAAGGCATTTCTGATAAGACTTTACGTTGGAAGCTTTTTCCTTTTTCCTTAAGAGGAGAAGCTAGACGATGGTATAGTCAGAAGGTAAGTCAACAACGAGGTGAATGGGGAGTCTTATGAGCCAACTTCTGTTTAGATTTTTATTCCCTCGATCGTATCGCCGACCTTAGACTCGAAGTTCTATCTTTTAAACAAAAAGAAAATGAAACTTTGGGAAAATCCTGGAAACGTTTTTCTGATCTTTTAGAATCTGGTCCAAAACTCAATATTGAAGACCCTATTCTCCTTTTTCATTTCTTTCGAGGTCTTCAGAAAGATCATAAACAAATGCTACATACAATGTCTAGAGGTTCTTTCTTTCGTATCCCTACTGATGAAGCTAGAGCGATCCTAGATAGAATCCTAGAAGCTGAGATGGATAATACCCTCCATGATGAAACCTACGAAGCCAAAGTAGACACTCTGCCGAATTCTTCACCTACTTCAGCTATCCCAAGTTTTGAGCCACAAAAGGAAGAAATTCCACCACCTGATTTTATGCTGGATATAGAATCCGATCTTTTTGCCGATTTTGGAAACATTTCAAACTACCATTCTATAGACAAACCCCAAAGCGGCCATTATAGCATTTGTTTACCAAGTGAATATCAATTGAGAGAGCTTATCTCAGTCATGAGTAGCGAATGGTTGGAGGAGTCAGAGCTTTCCTCTGAAGTGATCCGTTTGGATACACCTCCTATCACTATACGCTGTGCTTATGATTCTGATCAATTTGATGCTCTCTATAATCCTGTTGTGGGGATCAATATCATGTCTGAAGCTTTTGCACTTAAATTATTTGGAAAATTAATTTTAACCCCCACAACAAAGTTTATGAAGGAATCTTCAGGACGATTGGTCCCCAGTCTTGGAATTGTGAATGTCCTACCCTTTATGGTAGAAGGCTCCATGATTCATTTAAACTTTTATATCTTTGATACATGGGACTTCGACCTGTTGATAGGACAACCATTTAGAAGACTCCTTCATGAAGGTCAAACTGGAAAGCTACACATTTCTTTTGGAAAGGATTTTAAATTCCCTATGACAATTTCTCACTCCTTGAATAATAAGATCGAGTCATCTCTTTTGCCTGATCCTATGGAAGAGGTAAAAGCTGCGTCTCTAGAGCTTTTAAATGAATCAGACTTAGAAGAAGATGCCCCTTTCTTCATAGAAGAGGAAGCTGAACCTTCTGAACCTGAACCTTTAGATGAGTTTGCAGAAACACCCAGACCTCCTATAGAGCTTAAAACTTTACCACCCGGTCTTATCTATGCTTTCCTAAACAATAATCCAGAGTTTCCTGTGATCATTAGTAATAAACTCACTCAGGAACAAACTCTGCGATTAATGACCGTTTTAGAAAAACATCACTCAGTCTTTGGCTACTCACTCCAAGATCTTACAGGAATCAATCCTATGATTTGCACCCATCGCATTCCGACAGATCCTTCTGTTTCACCTTCTCGGGAACCCCAACATAGACTCAACAACGCGATGAGAGAAGTAGTTAAAAAGGAAGTTATAAAGTTGCTGCATGCAGGGATTATATATCCTGTGCCGCATAGTGAGTGGGTGAGCCCTGTTCAAGTTGTGCCTAAAAAGGGAGGCATGACTGTTGTTACAAATGAGAAGAACGAGCTAATTCCGCAACGCACCGTCACAGGGTGGCGGATGTGCATTGACTATAGAAAACTGAATAAAGCCACGAAAAAGGATCACTTTCCTTTACCTTTTATAGATGAGATGTTAGAGCGGTTAGCGAACCATTCGTTCTTCTGTTTCTTAGATGGATATTCAGGGTACCACCAGATCCCGATCCATCCTGATGATCAAAGCAAAACCACTTTTACCTGTCCATACGGAACTTATGCTTATCGTAGAATGTCTTTTGGGCTATGTAATGCACCAGCTTCTTTTCAAAGATGCATGATGTCTATATTTTCTGATATGATTGAAGAGATTATGGAAGTTTTCATGGATGATTTTTCTATTTATGGAAAAACTTTTGATAATTGTCTTGAAAACTTAGACAAGGTTTTGCAAAGATGCAAAGAAAAGCACTTAGTCCTTAACTGGGAAAAATGTCATTTTATGGTTAGGGAAGGAATAGTGCTAGGACACCTAGTGTCTGAAAGAGGTATTGAGGTAGATAAAGCTAAAATTGAAGTAATAGAACAACTACCTCCACCTGTGAATATAAAAGGAATTCGAAGCTTTCTTGGCCATGCTGGTTTTTATCGCAGATTCATAAAAGATTTTTCATTTATTGCTAGACCACTCACTCTTTTGCTAGCCAAGGATGCTCCTTTCGAATTTGATGATGCATGTTTAAAAGCTTTTGAATTATTAAAGAATGCACTCATCTCTGCACCAATCATTCAACCCCCTGATTGGTCGTTGCCTTTTGAAATTATGTGTGATGCTAGTGATTATGCTGTGGGGGCAGTTTTGGGGCAAACAAAAGACAAGAAGCATCATGCAATTGCTTACGCCAGTAAAACTTTGACAGGAGCTCAACTTAATTATGCAACCACTGAAAAAGAGCTTCTGGCTGTTGTCTTTGCCATTGATAAATTTAGATCTTACTTAGTAGGAGCTAAAATAATTGTTTACACTGATCATGCTGCACTAAAATATTTGCTCACTAAAAAAGATGCTAAACCTCGCCTAATTAGATGGATCTTGTTACTCCAAAAATTTGACTTAGAAATAAAAGATAAAAAGGGAGTAGAAAATTCTGTTGCTAGAATGCACTTTAAGGATCCACAGGAAACACCCATTAATGATTCACTCCGGGACGACATGCTCTATGGAATCAATAGGTCTGACCCCTGGTATGCAGATATTGTTAATTTTATGGTTTCAGGGTATGTACCACCAGGAGCGAACAAGAAGAAGGAGTTCTCACCCGGAGATAAGGTATTACTTTTTAATTCCAGGGTGAAGCTTTTTGGGCATGGAAAACTCCGGAGTAAATGGGAAGGACCATACAAGGTAGTCAATTCATCATCCCACAGAGCTATTACACTTCAAAACAACGAAGGTACGTTATTCAAGGTAAATGGTCAACGTCTTAAATTATTTTTAGAACCCAATAAAGAATTAGAAGAAATAGACGTGATCTATTTTTACCTTCCGATGGAGAATTAGAGCCCGACCTTTTTAATCTGACGTTTTTGGGCCACGTATATATTTTTTGGGATAAAAATACTTCTAGAAACACGCTCGAGCAAGCGGGCCCGCAGAGGAGGCAGGCCCAGGGCGAGCGCCCTGATGATGAGGGCGGGCACCCTGCCCTGGAGTCCCCTCTGCCCCGGCCTCTTTCGACGTGCTTTCCTCATCTATGGTTATCCAGAAAATTCCGCGAATGGGTTGTTACGCACGCCCGGCGGCGGGATGGATCTATGGAAACCCTAGAGGCACTTTTTGACCCCTATATAAACAGACCCCTGACGTCAGCTTTCAACACCAATTCATTCAATCCTTCTCTCCTCCTCAATTAGAGCTTGTCTAGTTCCTTGCTTCTCCAATGGCCGACAAGACCCACCGCAACTGGGAGATCGTCCCTTACGACCTCAACCGCAAGCCCAAGGATGACCCCGACGCCTACGTCCCAGCCAACACAGAGCGACAGCTAGCAGCCCCACCATCAAACTAGCGCAGCTCAATCTCATCTTACTACGCCCAACCAGTTCTTACTGCACCACCGCAGCCCCTTCTTCCCAAGGGACCGTCGTCCAAGCAAGAAGCCATCGTCAAGGTACCAGCCGGCACGAAGATCCTGCCACCTAAACCCAATGAGCGGGTTGTAGGCGTCAAGACCAACCGGAGCGGCGAGATCAGCAGCGTTCACTACACTACGGAGAAGGAGAGGCCCCGCTTCGAAGGAGTTAAGACAACAAAAGTTCGCTTCATCCCACCAAAGGAAGCTCCTAAGCACGCTCTCAATTCGTTTGAGACACCACCGAAGCGCCGCAGGACCATAGCGGATGTGGATGAAGACATCAGGACAGCAAATAGACATATTATGGAACTTCAGTCCACAGTTAGCTCCCTTAGTAGGCAGGTCTCCAACCTGAACATTACTGTGCTCGCGCTTAAACGTGACCTTTCTGATGCCCTTGCTAGGATCAGGGATTTAGAGCAACACTGAGCTATCTAGATTAGACCTTGAGGCAGTGTGTCTTAGTCTTCATCATTAGATTCAATTAGATTCGATTAAATTCAGTTTAGATTAGTTCGCTTCATTAGTCAGTGTAATAAATGCCTCAAGACAAATAAAGATTATTATTATTATTATGCCTCGTGTATCTCCACTTTATTTTTATGCAAGAAAGCAGGAAACAAGTATGGGGGAATCCCCCCGACATGGTAAATGCACTTCGATTGCACCACTCCACGATTCAGGTACATACTCTGCACGCTTTATTTACATATATACAAATACATATTGGGCTGTGTAGAATACTGTTCCTAACATGATAATTTAAAAAGACAAAAATATTTTTAATCATGATCAATCTCACTCTGTGATATTTCTGAAAACCTGCATTTATTGAAAATCATTAAAAAAACCATGTGTTACTCAAGTCATTGTGGAATGTGAGATGGTAGAATATGAGTATCTTATTCTTGAAATCTTTGTCGCTTGGAGATTTTCTTTTCAAAAAACTTCAAAAATATAGCTACCATCCTCAATATTCTATATGCCTGATAAACCTAAAAATATTAATTTGCTTTGTATTGAGTTTGTGCAAAACGAGTTAGACCCTTGTTGAGAGATTTATCATGCTCCCAAGATCAAGACATTTTTATTCAGAAAGATTCACTCTTCCGAAGTATTATTGCATTAGAGGCATGGGCCATGCAAAAATATATTTTGAGGAAATAAAAAGGAGCAAGTGCTCGACAACCTCGCAGAAAAAATGGACAAGTGTCCGGAAGTAGAATTAGGGGTACCTCAATATCCACCTGAAAAAATGAGATGATAAAAATATATATGGTAAAAAGAAAATGATAGCCCATGGTCCCTCTAATAAGCAATATGCCAGTAAGAGTTGACAAGTTTTAATTTTCAAAGTCTTTGATCTAAGAGTATGGCATTCCTCTTCTCGGATCCCGTTTTGACCCAGGCAATATATGCAAAGTAAGTATGCTTGAGAATTTCTGCAAATTAAAACAGCCTCAGTGAGATATACAAAAGATAAATGAGTGATCTGAGAGCCCCTATGAGGATAAAGGTATGCTAAGTTTTCTATTCAAAAATATATAAAAACTCCAAGTGACAGGGTTGATAAGAAGAAAGGATCTCTACTTCAACCATATATTTCCCTGACTACAGTGCACAGTGGACATTCACAACACCCTGCAGGTATAAAAAGAATGCTTTACAATGTTTCAACCCCAGTTATTTTTCTGAACCATCCTTTTCTCGAGGACGAGTAAAAGCCTAAGTATGGGGGTGTTTGTTGACGGTTCTTAAGTATCAATTTTAATTATCCAATAAATAAGGAAAATGACTTATATGCAAGCAACACCTAGAATTAGGGTTTGATCTGACAGAATTCCATGAGTTTTGTTGTTTATCTGTTTCTGCAGGGGGTTATCAGGAAATACAAAGGAAAGGCCCACACGTCGGAATTACATAGAGATATTAACGTGTTCACCGATTTTCTATCATCTAGAAGACTCCAGAAGCCACGGGATCGAACGGGAGGCCGAACGGGCCCGGGACCAGGGCGCCCGCCCTAGGTCTGCAACCAATCAGGATGAGTCTCGCGGATTATGCCCCACCGACCTAAAGGATCAAGGAAAACCGTGTGATTAATGTCGGTTTGATCCGACGGCCCAGGTTCACTTGAAGGGACTATATAAGCAGGACCCCTGGCCCCTGGAGAGGAGAATCCAAGTCCATTATTTTCATATTTTCTAGAGAGGATTCAGAGAGAGAGGTTCCCTTAGGGTTCCCACCTCATTAGGGCTTAGCATCCAATGTGAGATTAGACTTAGTTCTTCTAGATTGAGAGAGATAGAGTGGAGGTATAGATCGAAGGAAGCCCGGCCTGTCGGTGACTACTTCGAGGTTGTACCTGCGGGATCAAGTTCTCCTAACCCGAGGCTTGCTCCTAGGATTCTTCAGTATTTCGACTTCTAAATTCTAGTAAGTTCTTTGTTTTATTGTTCTTTGGTTTATGAGTTTACTTTAATCTCTTCGCGTAGAGTTTAGAGTAATCATCTCTAGCGTAAACGTGGTGTTTGGGCTAGGATACTCATAGATATCCCCTGTCTAGCCGGACCGTGGTAGTAGCGAGGAACGTGACATTTCCGTAGCTACCTTTGTATTCCATATCCCGTTAGCAGGATCGATAGGGTTTATAGGTGCGGGTCGAACATCCTTTGAGGTGTCTAGATTCCGTGAGCCTCCCCAATAGAGCAGTAGATCATCCTTACCAAGGTTAGAACGAGAGTGCAGTTGCAGTCTTCTCTATACATCGCTCACATCAAATCACAGTGGTTGTAGCCTAAAGGTTAGTAGTAATAGATTTGGTTAGTCAGATGCACGCTTTCTCCTAGTGGTAAAAGAATAAATACGATACTTTGGATAACATCCCGGGTGAAGTGCTCACCGATATCCGTGCGCTTGCGGATCATTTCCTAATTGCGTTACCAAATATCAACAACCACGCACAGGGTTTCGACGCCGCATGGCTCCCTCAGCTCGCCTCGCTCGACACCTTGCTTGTCCTCGCTCGTGCATGAGTGCCGCGTCGCCTAGCTCGTCGATTTGGAGACCCGAGCGCTCGCCCCTCTCCATTCTCCCCCTCCCTCTCACTCTGTCTCTCTGTCTCTCACTCGCCATGTCCACCGCGGCGGAGCCCGCTTCCACCGTTTGCCCTCGCTGCTCTGCACCCCTAGCCATCCGAGCACCAAAGCCAGCCCCACGCCCCTCTAGCGCCTCCCCGCACCTTTCTCCAGTCAGTGAGGCGCTAGATGCACCGTCGCCGCCATGGCTACCATTGCCGACAAGCCAAGCTCCATGGCCGCCGCTGTTCCTTCTCTGCCAAGCGCCTGCCAGCCCTGCACCGCCACCGACACCTTTCGCCTCGCGCTAGCTCTCCCGCTACCTACAGCCAGCCGCCTCTGGAGCTACTCCATGGCCACCGCATGCGCTCGCCGCTGAGCCATGGCCTCACAAGGCTGATCCACCTTAGGCCACCGCGTCGCCAAGGTCGGACAACCCCAAGCTTGTCTCCGGCCACATCGTTCTTGGCTCTGCCTCTGTGAAGAAGAAGAAGAAGGGCAAAAATTGGAGAGTGAAGCTTTTCGTTGGGTCCTAATGCAAAAGTTCCAGAGAGAGGAGATTTCTAGATCTGGGCTTAGTTAATTTGAGGATAGTCCAGTGTTCGCTTTGCAAAAAGCGTTTTCCCTTTTCTTTTTCTGTTTATTGCTTTTAATCGGCTGAATCTTTTGAAAATGCATAGTAAATCGTAGAAAACTCATAAAATAGAAAATGAGAACTTTTTGGAATCCTTGTAAAATTATCTATGCAATGGATCTATAATATGGCATGATTTAGTTTAAAGTTTTTGCTGTAAAAATAAATTTATGCAGTTAGGTTTTTAATACTAGTTATGTCTTGTCTTTTTCATAACTGCAGTTGTTGTACTCAAATAAATGTGAAATTTTTGTGGAATTCTACTCAGGTGATGGTTGACGTCTGTTAAATATTTTAGGATTTTAGGCTTGATGGTTTAAGAGCTATAAAAATAACAAATTGCCCTGCGTTGCTTTGCTCTTATTCTGAATAGGCCTGCATGTTTGTGTTAATTGGCTCAGCTAAGTTATGAATCATGCCTTGATGACAATAAGTGAGCTGTAGTACTTTTCTTAAGATTTTCAAAAAGCTAAAGAGCATAATTTTTGGTTAAGTAGATTTTTAGTTATAGTTGCTTAAATTTCTGTGGCTGTTTCAGCCCAAACCCAGACAGGGTTGCCTTGTTGGTAATGTGTGGCCTTATTAATAGTAGAATTAGCTCTAGGTGTTTATAACAAAGTTGTTTAAAATTTGCTAAGATTTCTAAATAGTCTAGAACCACATTTATGGGACATGTGGAACTCTAGTTATAGCTGTTTAAAGTTGCATATCAGATTCAGTCCATGTTTTGGACAGAGATGCATTTATTGGATTAATTGACCTTGTTAACTGTAGAATCATATTAAGATGAGAATAAGAAAGTTGTAGGTAACTTTAAAAGCTTTTCAAAAAGTTATGAGTTATGTTTGTTGGAGGTCTAGAACTCCAGTCATGCTTCTTTGAAGTTCTTATCAGTTTTCTATCTATAATTGTACCACTGCTGTTTGGGCTGCATATGCAGCTTTGCTTGTGCAATCATTTTCGTGGTGTAAATGATGTTTGCTGTGGTTATGGTGAATACCAAAGTTGTAGCTAATTTCATAATCTTACTTGTGTTCAAATTTCATGACCATAGGACAGATAGTTTAGGAGTTATGAGTATGACAAATGATCTGTCATGTTTGGTCTATGCTCTGTGCAGATTTGAAGGATTTCATTGTTTGACCTAGTTAAGTATGAAATCATGTCTTAGTGATAATATAAGAGTTATAGTTCTTTCCATAAGCTTTCCAAATTATCCTAGAATACCCCTTTTGGTGTTGTAGAGCTCCAGTTATAAGCTTGTGAAGTTGCATGGTAGAATCTGTCCAAGTCTGGACAGAGGTGCTCAATTGTGCTTGATTGGCCTTGTTAATTGTGGAATCACCTTGTGATGATAATAAACATGTTTTAGATAATTTATTAAGCTTTCTAGAAAGTTAAGGTTCAGGCTTGTTTCATGTCTGTAACTCCAGTTATGCATTTCTGAAATCACTACTACTTTTCTGTCCTAGTTCTGTGCAGATCTGAAACATTGGTATGTTTGACGTGGTTAGCTTTGGAATAAGCTTTTTGTGATTATAACAATGTTGTAGGCAATTTCATTAGCTTTCCAGAAAGTCTAGGATCACCTTCTTTGGATGTCTGGATCTCCAGTTATGGATAAAACAAATGTTAGCTGTGCTGCTGTCCAAATTCTGTGTTGTGCTTACAAGTTGATTGCTTTCACTTTGCATTGCCTTATGTGTTGCTAAGTGTGACTCATGCCTTTCATGGTGTTAAATTAAGTTACCTAAGATCTTAAATTGTGATACATGTTTTCGATGGAATAGCTTAACTCAAGTTATCTTGTGTACCATGCTTGATATGCTTACTATCTTTCTATAATAGATTATGTGATGCATCTCGTATTGCCGTTCTTTTTATTCATACAGTTACATCTATGCATCTCATCTAGGTACGTTAGGTGAGTATACGTGGACCTAGAGCATGGTGTGAAGCTAACCAAAAGATGGTGAATGGTGGTGGACTATCCAGAAGATAGAAGGACTAGACAAGTGCTAGGATGGGAGATACTCGCCAAGCGAGTGTCATCTAACAAACACTGACCTAGTATTGGATTTCAGGCAAGCCCCGGAGCATTCTAAGTCGCCTATGTTTTTATAAATATCAAATTGAGTTAATTATGTTTGATGCATTAAGTTATAGGAGTTTCTTATATATATATATATATATATATATATATATATATATATATATATATATATATATATATATATATATATATATATTCTCCTTGTCCAGATAATGTACCTTGAATCCTATTTAGGTCTAGGATTAAATAAATGCTTAGCCTTGCTTAGTCCGGTAGAAGTCGGGTGATTTCCTGTCACCTACGAGATATAGGTGAATATTTGGTCACGGTTGGCTATATGTGCTATCGTGGAGAATAACCATGTGTTAAGGAATGAAAGGAGACCAGATGGGATTGTGATAGAGAAGCAACAAGGCATGGAGTCTTGGGTGCCTATTTATCCCCGTCTGTGTCGATTAAGGATCGTACCATTGTTGGCACTTCTGTCGAGATTGAACGCATGCCTCTCACTTAGCTGGCCGGATAAGTCGTTCCGACCGCAAAGCTGAGTAGCTCAACTCAGGCCGGGAATCGTTCTGTCAAAGTGCGCACACTGGAGGAAGTAAGGATATGCAGGGAGCCAGTGGCATGAGTCCAAGGACAGGTTAGAGTCCTGAACTTCCTGGCAGACTGGTAGTATCCCTGAGGGTGCAGCGCTGGTCGGACCCACGAATGGACCTGAGTTGTACCAAAGGTGACCTAAGGCTGCCTTCACGAGGTATGCCTAGGTTATTGTTAGGAATAAATCTCCAGCTGGTTGGAATCGATTCGAATCGCCGTCTCTCCTGGATAGTGAGAAACTCGACTAGCTTCGATATCGTAGTAATACTTGATGGAACTTGATGGTTATGATGATGCTCCAATTACTACACCGGATATGGTTACTAATGCTTGTTTAGCTTAATCAAGTAATTGCTCTAGTACAGGTGCTAATCTAGAGATGCTTAATTGAATAGGTATAATTGGATGCTAAAGATATTATATATCCAAGTTATGTACTTAAGCTTTTTATGCAAAATATTGTCAAGCTAGCTCCATTGATAAAGCCTTGCATACTCCTTGGTGTCATATTATTTTTGGTTTATGACGGGTAAGTCTAGCTGAGTACCCCTCGTACTTAGGGTTTTTCCCACCATGTTACAGGTGCAGTTCTTGACCTGCTGAAGATGGTGGCTAACCGCCGGTGGGCTCGGTGACTCTATATAGTGTTCTCATCTATATGCTTTTGTCGGAGGTTGTCACTTAAGCTAACAATGTATTTGGAACTTATGTTATTATAATCATTTGAAAGCTATGTTGTTTTCACTAATCGGTTTTGAAACCCAAACTTGTACTATTATTTTTAAACTCATTTATGATATTATTTCCGCTGCAACTCCATGTATGTGATGTGTATTTTCTTAATCATGCGATCTTGGTTGTGAAGTTGATTTATCGAGGTCCTTCGTAACACTCGGTGGACTACCGGGTTTATATGAGGGCAAGTATGTGCGTGTCAACGTGTTAAATGGGACAGTCGTACTTGAACTTGTATAAATTGGGCGGTTCTGTCACAATTAAATCTGATTAACTCAACATGTCTTGTTCTTTAAGCTTGCTCCTAGCACCACTCTCTTGATCTCATAGTCTTAACCAAATGAGCTAAAAAGTTGCACACTTTATCTCTGGAAGATGATAGTCATAATCATGTAAAGATTGATACATTATGTAGAGATAGACAATCCTTCCATTGGTTAAGAAATTCAACCCTTTTTGCCAAATGTGCTTCAATGCTACATTCATACTCAATCTTCTGATCTTACCACCCATGTTATAATGGAACAAAACGCATAACATCAACTTTATCTTGTTCCATGTGCCCAAGGTTAGAGAAGAGTAAATAAAGTTTTGGTTCTGTTGGTGTTTTCCCACCAACAGAGCCCATGCACTTGATCTCTACCTTGTCTTTGCAAGCAGGACACACTTCGAGCAAAGTGAGGAGGGGTTTGTCAATTCCCCAAAATTCTACAAGTAAAAGTTCTGAACCCGTGAACGTGCATACTGAGCAAGATGCTACCAGCTTCCACTACTAATACTTCACTTCAACCGGCTAGACAAGTAAAGAACAAGGGTGGCACCACCATTAGAAGCATCACCACACTAAATTGCCAACACCTGTGAAAGATGAACCTACTCCGCCTATGTCCACAGACCAAGCAGATATGGAAGGAAAAGGTAACATCATCAGAGTCACCAACACAAGAGTTGCAACCATCAAGGTCTCCATGTCCGAGATCAACAGATGCACCCGAGGGATAACAAGATTGGAGAAAAATTCCTGTCCGAAGGACTTAAAAATTCGAACCCTCGCCGAAAGGTAACATCGGTAGTTATCCATATTTACTTTTAGCATTGCATGAATTATTTTCACTTTAGCATATTCACTTTTCTACATCAGCATTGCATTTAGAAAAGAAAAATAAAAAGTTTTATTACTGCATATCATCATTGTCTCATAAAAAATCCTACGCCCCATGTCAGTAGATCTATGGTGTGTAAACTTCCGTGGGAATATTCACCGTGGTGGCATAAAAATACCATGCATGCATATTTTCCTTCTACATTATAAAATAGAAAATCCAAAAATGCTAAGATAGTTATCCTACTAAAACTTTTGCCAACTTAGAAAATCTGTCTAAACTCACAAGAGGCAAATCCTCGAACGGCTGATCGCTAACCCCTTATCCTAATCCGAGCCATGAGTTTTGGTGTTCTTGTTGGAGTATTTTTACAGGATGATACATATGATCAAGAGCAAGTTCACTCGGCTACCTTCAACTCACTCCACCTAGATGAGAAGGACATACGCTGACAAACCCGCTCTAAGGAGGATCACTCAACTTCAACAACCGACCACGACAACATCTAGCTTGGGGGAGGAGCATTCCCCATGTATCTAGCTAAGTATTCCTTTCCCTTTTAGTTTTATTATTTTTAAGTTTGCTATATATTTTCTAAAGAAATAAAAAGATGCATAACATACAAAACAAAATAAAAACTTATCTTAGCTAGTTATATATATTAGTAAGGTGTGATCTTAAAAACAAAATAAAAGGTGTGTCTAGTTTGCTTTTAGGAGTTGAATAAATAAGAGGACTCAGAATAATCTCTTAATGGAAATGATGACTAGTTGCTCTGTCATAATTCCTTTCAAGTACCTAGTTTTCAGCCTTGAATTTTCCCGAGTTTTGCATAAGACTGTTTTGATATAAGGATTTACTCTGAACTTGAAACTCGTGGGTAGCATATGCTTGATCTAAGTCTAGGTAATTAACGGATATGATATGAGAAGGTCTGAGCTACTGTTTATCTTGTTCCTAGTGACGCTAACGTTCTAGAGATTTATCTTTTGAAAAAACATAAAAATACTACATGATGAGTTCCTATATGACAAAGCTTGAATTCCCACCAGAGTCATACATGTTATTTTGGCTAGAAAAACTTCCACATATATGCTGCTTGCTTTTGCATTGACTTTTGTCAAGCTTTGTTGATGCCTTATGAGAGGTTTGTCATGCTCTTAAAATCAAGATCATGTACACACCACCCACATATGTACAACTCCTACACTGGGGGTAGGTGCAAAAACATGCCTTCCAATCTAGATCCACCCAAAAAGTTCTACTCCTATTGTCGGGTATCAAAATACCTAGGGTACCCAACGAATGGTAAAATACGACACCCTGTACAACCATCGAAGCCCCACCGTAGGGGTCCCAGTAAGATTGACTCACCGAAAGCGCGAACAACATGTCAGTCGCTTGTGGTACGAACTACAAACTCCATCCTGCCCGAGCCTTGCGGAGAGGTCTCGGGCGAGATGGGCACCTCGTGCGACATCCCTCCGCCTCGCCCGACCCCTTGCGGCATCATCGAAAGCGCCCGACCCCCACAGCTCACTTTCGCCCCGCCCGAGGGACACGTGTAACCCTTTGGCAAGACGGTGAGCCACGGGGACCCCCCAGTCGCGACGCCCACTCCCACCGATGGGACGGACGTGACCGCGCACAGCAAACAGAAGCACGAGAACCACGCCCTGACTCAACATGACCCCGGTCATTCCACCATGACAACATCCATACCTCTACAGCGACGGGGGTAACGATCACTATACCACCTAACCCCCTCTCTACGCAAATCTGAGCATCCATGTCGCCCGTCCTGAATGGCACAGGGGCACACAGGACAAGGCATGGCCATAGCATGCAGCACTAGCAAATAGAGAGGCCAAAACATCAACGCCCAGTACGTCCCTATGCTACAGGGAAACTACTCCCACCGGATAAGGAGGAAGACGACCACGTCCGAAGCCACCTTTCCTATCTTTCTCTTTCATTCTTCTCATTTTTACCCCTTTACCACGAATGTAACCCGAGCCCTCCCCTTAGAAGCTATAAAAGGGGAGGCAGGGCCCACATCTAAAGGGGGCAATCAAGCAACAACAGATTGAGCCCACCTCAATTAGAATCACACATCATGCCTCCACGCACTACTCCTCATAAGAGACCTAGGATCCACTCCCTCTCTCGAAAGCTTGTAACCCCTACTACGAGCACTCCGGTGCAAGGTAACACGAGCCGCAGCAAAACCCACTAGATATAGGGCCGTTCATGCCCGAACCAGTATAGATCCTTGTGTCCGCTTTGCACACCATCTAGGCCTAGACGCACAGATACAAATTTACTAGTCACTTTGTTTAGACCCCCGGTTCTCTAGACACCAACAGTTGGTGCGCCAGGTAGGGGAACTTCTGCGCGTCACGATCCATCTCCTAGGTCTTGATGGCCAACCCCCACATCTGCTTCACCCTAGGCTCCCATGTCTGGTTTGGCAACCTAGATTTCATCTGCACGGGAGTGGACTACGACCTGGTCCTTCTTCCCCCTATCATCGACATCGACGCCATCTTTGAGGCCCTGTCCAACCTTCGCCTGGGCATGGATGAGGGGCGGGCCCTCGAGAATGACTGCCCAGGAGGTTCCCAGGGCAAAACGATGCAGGTTGATAAGCCACATGACCACAGGAGGGCCCGTGGCTAGTCTTCGACCACGTTTCATTTTGATCTATCTGCAGGGGAGATTCCCGCAGATCTACCGACTCACCATGCACAGGCTATCGCGAAGGTACTCGCGACCACCGAGACAGCTTCTAGTACCAGCTCTGATGAGGACGACAGCAGTTGGGTTGGCGTCGACTTCTCCGAGCTCGGTGACCCGGGGGCTCTACGTCGTTTCGTCGGCATCTGCGACTACCTCCTCGATGACGGTGACTCCGACGACGGTGGCTACGAGCTCACATGGCCATAACACCAGAGGGTGGAGATTGCGGGCGGTGTCGACATGCCATGATCGGTAGATCACCAAATCACCCCCTGCCCAAGATCTATTATTCTGTTCGGCTACAATCTTTTCATACCTGTGAAATTATTACACGTTATCTGCTACAATTTATTTCATCATTTACATGTTAAATCATGAGTTATATTATTAGCGATAATTGCGTAATACGTTTCCACCCTTTACGGTCCGTTACGGCACGAAGTTCAAAGGCTGGCCCACGAAGGGTTTGACAGCCGCTCCGAGCCACCCGAGTGAGGGATGGTATGAGAAGGGGCACACGAGTGGCCAGTACCCGGACGCGCGGAGCGTCATGGGCCTTCTCGAACCATGTTTAAGTCCAGTCCGGTTTACGGTTTGGGAGTTTTTTTCCGAAAAAGGCAACGAGCCCTCGGGGACGATCGAACGACCCTGGGAACTCCCAGAACCAACCGCCAGGAAATTTTGAAGCCGGTCACTAGCTTACCTCCGTCAGATCCCCGTGAACGGGAACTGGGGCTTCACTTGAACCGACTCGATTGCAACTCAACGGGCACCACGGCTCGACCCAGCGAGGGATGCCGTGGTGTTGCCCAAACCCTCCTCTTTGCGAAAAAGATGCGTGAAGGATACGCTAACAAAGCCACTTAATTTGGCCCACGCGCTAGTAAGGGTTTTCATAGGACCCAGGGACAGAAACGTCCGACCCGCGAACGAACTTTCCCGAGCGTCCCGATGGGCTTGCGGTCCTAAAACTTAGGCAAGAGAGTCCGACCCCTCTTCGGGGCATGGGACCTGGGGACGGAAACGTCCGACCTGTGAGCGAACTCTCCTGAGCATCTTGGCACGCCTAAGATCCTAGGTAATGGTAGAGGCTTCAATAAGAGCGCATCCGACCTCGCCTCGGGACGCGGGAAACTGCTACACTCAAACGTCCGATCGATCTATCAAAAACCACGAGAGCTACGCACACACGAGTTGGTTCCTCCCCAAAGAAAAACGTCAATAGGCAAGATCTCGGCGACCTCACCGACCGCCATTATCAATCAACGCAGGACGAAATAATAGGAATGGGGAAACAAAGCACGACAACGATTGGACAAACTAATTTTTTAGATAAACTATTTTACATTTATAGGGGAAAGGAGTCCTAGACTAGGCCTACAGGTCCTCATTGAGGACCTGGTCTGCAAAGACCAGGGCAGCGATGACGTTCGCTACTGGTTCGAAGCCCTCGTAGTCTCCCAACTCCTCCCCCATCGGGAAGCCTTTGATGTCCTGGAAATCCACGTCTGTGGCTGCTTGGGCCATCGTTAGCATAATGGCCGCCCCTCGATGGACACCGCGCTTGATTGCCGTTCGGATTAGCGCTCGTGCACTGAGGAGGCGCTCCTCCCGGTGCCCCGCAGGAGCATGCACGAAGTCCACCAAGACGTCAGCGACACTACGGAGGGACTCCACCTCCGCGAGCAGCTCTGCTCAAAACAAATACCAAACATCAGACATCACATCGGCTAAAGAACAAAATGAGGAGACGGAAGTTCGCTCACCTGCACACCGACAGTCGGATTCCGTTCGCTGTGAATGGGCGAGCACCGCCTCCTCCTCCAGAGAAGTCACCACCGCCTTCACTGTAGCCAACTCCTCCCGGGCCTCCTGGAGCGGGGTAGGAACACCCTAGGACGCCGCGTTCTAGGCTTGCCCGTACCCGGACATGGAGACGACGCCGAGATTAAGGCGACGGCGGCGGGAGGGTGCCCCATCCCCCTCTCCCGGCGTGCCCACACAGGAGCCCCTGGAAGAGTCACCGTGCTCTATGATGTTGGCTATGGTGGCAAGGAAAGAAAGAAAGCAGGGATGAAGGAGGGGAGATGCCAGGGTCGGGCACCATGGCTCGGGTTATAAAGGGCCCTAGGGAGGCCTCTCAACTCCCAGGCATTCAATACATCGCCCATCCGCCCAACTGCCCCACTTGTCCCCCAAGGGAGCCGCGATAGTCTCACACCATGCCTCAAGAAGGCAAACCGTTCTCGTAGACGGTTCACGGCCCATTTTAGTCACGACAACTGAACTATGTGCAGGGCAACCGACTGGGCGCCAGTCGCCCAACTCCCCACGAATGTGAAAAATGGGGCACCTCCCTACCTTCCCATGCGCTGGACACAAAGCGTCACAACAGCAACTGCCCGGCATAACTCCTTGTCTTCCCTAGGTGGACCCACTTGCTCGATTCAATGCCCTTGAAGGGATGACTCATCCATCCAAGGCCTCGGGGGCTACACCCGGCGGGTGCGCTCGAGCGCACCCACCGAATAGTCTTCTCCAAATCAAATAAACCGTGATAAGGCCCAAATGGGATGATGAGGACCCACGCATACCCCTCCGTTCTGCTAAAGAGTGCAAGGGAAATGATACGATAGAGGAGAGGCCATCAGGTCAGTCCCTTGCAGCACGCAGGGGCTCGGAGACTTCTACCGCGTCCTGACCGAGCGAATGGTCAAGGCCAAGGCCGCGGGCACTCCCCATCTGACCTGCGGTCATACAAGAAACACCATATTTGCTCAGTTAAAAGCCCTTGAAGGGATAGCTCATCCCTCCAAGGCCTCGGGGGCTACACCTGCCGGGTGCGCTCGCACGCACCCACCGGACAATCCTCCTCTAAAACAAAAACAAGCCAAAAACTGCCCACAGTCGTTCGTTCTCAAGCCTCTGAAGGAGTTCTCCACTCCTCCACAGGCTCAGGGGCTACTGTCGGGTATCAAAATACCCAGGGTACCCAACGAACGGTAAAATACGACACCCTGTACAACCGTCGAAGCCCCACCGTAGGGGCCCCAGTAAGATTGACTCACCGAAAGCGCGAACAGCATGTTGTCGCTTGTGGTACGAACGACAAACTCCATCCTGCCCGAGCCTTGCGGAGAGGTCTCGGGCAAGATGGGCACCTTGGGCGACATCCCTCCGCCTCGCCTAACCCCTCGCGGCATCATCGAAAGTGCCTAACCCCCACGGCTTACTTTCGCCCCGCTCCGACAGACACGTGTAACCCTCTGGCAAGACGGTGAGCCACGGGGACCCCCCAGTCGCGGCGCCCACTCTCGCCGATGGGATGGACGTGACCACGCATAGCAAACAGAAGCACGAGAACCACGCCCTGACTCAACGTGACCTCGGTCATTCCACCACGATGACATCCATACCTCTACAGCGACGGGGGTAACGATCACTATACCACCTAACCCCATCTCTACGCAAATCCCGGCGTCCATGTCGCCTGTCCTGAATGGCACAGGGGCACACAGGACAAGGCATGGCCACAGCACGCAGCACCAGCAGATAGAGAGGCCAAAAGATCAACACCAAGTACGTCCCCACGCTACAGGGAAACTACTCCCACCGGATAAGGAGGAAGATGACCACATCTGAAGCCACTTTTTCTATCTTTCTCTTTCATTCTTCTCATTTTTACCCCTTTACCACGAATGTAACCCGAGCCCTCCCCTTAGAAGCTATAAAAGGGGAGGCAGGGCCCACATCTAAAGGGGCAATCAAGCAACAACAGATTGAGCCCACGTCAATTAGAACCACACATCACGCCTCCATGCACCACCCCTCACAAGAGACCTAGGATCCGCTCCCTCTCTCGAAAGCCTTTAACCCCTACTACGAGCACTCCGGTGCAAGGCAACACGAGCCGCAGCGAAACCCACTAGACGTAGGGCCGTTCATGCCCGAACCAGTATAGATCCTTGAGTCCGCTTTGCACACCATCTAGGCCTAGATGCGTAGATACAAATTTACTAGTCGCTCTGTTTAGACCCCCGGTCTCTAGACACCAACACCTACACTAGGGGTGAACGCAAAAACATGCTAGGTTTTCCATCCACCAAATAAATGCTCCAAAGTTCTTGTTGCTATCTCTCAAAGTTTTGTTGCAGAAAAGAGGCATGGGCTATGCAAAAGTTATTCATGAAAAAAAGAGAGAGAAAGAAAGAAAAAAAGGTTGAGAAAAAATGGACAAGTGTCCAAGATCTAAAACAATGGGTACTTAGATGCCCACCTGAAAAAAAAGAGATGAATAAGATAGCCCCTGCTCTCTAGCAAGTGTTTCAAAAATTCAAAAGAGAGATATGTTCTCAAAGAGCAAAGTAGAATTAGGATTAGCCACCATATATCGACACAAGCATATCTTGATTTGATTGTATGACTCAACTCTCTTTAGATCCATTGTTTGACTTTACAATATATGCATTGCAAGTATGCTATAGCTTTCTCCCTACCTATGAACTCCACATAAGCCTCAGTGGTAGGAAGAAAAGGCATAACACTTTTATTACCTTGATGAGGATCCACAAATACCACATATATTGAGAGACTTGAGAGTGTCATACAATGGAATCTTTGAGTTTTATTTTGAAATTTTTTTTATAAAAACTCCGGAACAGTGGTTGAACAAAGAATTTGAGACATAGTGCTTGACTTGATCATTTTGTCTTTTAATTACTCAAGGCCCAAGTGAAGGCTAAGAAGCTCCATGGTTGAAGGTAATATGGGTAAGTTTGAAAATCAGATCAGTTTATAATAATTCGGAGGAGAATTTTTTATTGAACGCATGTGTACTTTTGAGGCGTAAAAACATTGTCGCAACTCCTGATCCATTTTTGCTAAGTTTAGCTTTGCTAAGGGACTAGCAAAGGTTAAGCTTGGGGGAGCTTGTTGACGGTCACTAATGTCAAATATAAACCGTCAACATAACCTGCATAAATACTTAATTCCATCACCAAACATATGTATAGGGGTTTAAACTAATGCATTCCACGAGCTTTGGTGAATATTTGTATGCAGGAGGATTTATCCAGAAAATGGCCCCGAGACCACTATCATAGATTATAAACAAGCAAAGCGACGATAACAAGTGATTCTATCCACGAAAACTGCAAAAGACAACTCTAGAAGGTTCCAGAAGACACCACGATGAAGCGTGGGCCGAGACCCCACAGTAGTAGGCTGCCTGGCCCAATATGGAGGCCACCCGGCCCCCTGTGGCCCCACCTGTTAGCCCGCTTCCAGAAGGTTCCTCCACCGCCTCCTAGGATTGCATCTACGCCATCCTTCAAGTTGGTTTGATCCAAGGGCTCACGTTGCATCCCCAGGGCTATAAATACAGGCCTGCACCCCCCTCCCTAGAGTCATCCTGAAACCCTAATTCATATTCTCTAGTCAGGATCAATTCAGAGGGGTCACATGAAAGGATCTATGTAACACCCTAGGTGTTTGCCTTTCATGTGCACCATCATTTCATGTGCATTGTCATTGAAACATAATATTGAAACATCTGCAACATTCATGTTGAGTGTATGGACTATGTGTATTCTTGCTTGTAGTAATAGCTCATGTATGCCTTAGACTTGTATTATTATGATGTGTGACACAACATCTTGAAACATGATCATGCAACACATGCAACATGTGTTTTTCATACCTTGAAACATGTCAATAATGTTAGTGTAACATGACAAGCTTAGGCCTTGCAACCAGGTCATGAAACATGTGAAACATGCTTTTGAAACAATTGAAACATTAGTTGTTTTCTAGGTGTTTCTTGTATGTGTTGCTAGGGTTTTTGTATAGATGACACATGTGATGCTCTAACATGATCTCTATTAGCTTAACTATGCTTAGGACACCTAATGGAGCACTGTTCATGTTGACCAAATTGACTAATTTGCCCTCTAGGTGAGGTTTGACCATGAGGTGACCTATAGAGTGTCTTACTTTGACTATTTAAAAAGTCTAACCTAGAGATCTTGCATGGAT
The DNA here is from genome assembly GCA_038087645.1 of Saccharum hybrid cultivar R570. Classification (NCBI taxonomy): domain Eukaryota; kingdom Viridiplantae; phylum Streptophyta; class Magnoliopsida; order Poales; family Poaceae; genus Saccharum; species Saccharum hybrid cultivar. The sequence continues at coordinate 25,211,965 of JAQSUU010000066.1, read as the reverse complement.
GTGCACCCTTTACCAAAGTTGTATAAAATTTATTAAGGAACAAAAGTCTCAATATGGCTATCTCATGAAAATGTCTTGAAAATGCTCAAATAGGGCCCACAAGTCAGTAAAAGTGCTGTTTTCTAACCTAGTTAGTGTAGTGCTGCTAACTGAACCCTCTAAATATCCAACTTAGAAGTAAAATCAGTTCATGTCCATATTAACAAAGTTTTAGTATATTTTATAAGATTCCACTTTGTCAATTGGCTCATTTCCTGGTTCAGCATCTAAGCCTGTCAAAATTCCACTTTTCTGTTGCTCTGAATTTCTGTTGTTTCACAGAAACAGATTCTGCTCTTTGACCTTTAACTCCCCAACCATGCTGTTCTAGGTTTATCTCATATTGACAAAGTTGTAGAGAATTTCATGTGCTACAATTTTGTCAATGGGCTCATCTCATGATTCGGCCTAGTTTGTGAACTACAGGGCTGGCAAGTTGCTGCTGTCCTGGAAGGGCAGTGTTACAGATGTTTCAGGTCAATGTTGCAGTTGTTTCACGATTTTGAAATTTCCGACCGGGTGGCTGACCACAGCAGGCCGTCGATGCCGCGTGGAGGCATCGTGGCAGCCGTACGCCGGCATGGGTCCCACCCGACCGGGCCGAGCGTCTTGCCAAGACACCACGCCGTCCCCTCCTGCTGCTCCCTCCCTCCATTTCCCTCCCTCGTCCTTGCCGCGCTCGCCGAGGCGGAGCACCGAGGCGCCCTCGCCATCTTGTACTTTCTCATGCTCGTACGCCGTCGTCATCGAGCTCCAGCTCGAGTCCTCCTGCCCAGAGCACCGCAGCGCCCTCCTCTAACTCCTCCGTCCCTCCCCTGAGGCAATCACGCAGAGGTGAGGGAGCATTGGGCATTTCCGCCGCCGCTGCCGCGAGCTCGACCTCGCCGGAGTTGCGGGCCGCCGTGGCCAAGCTAGCTAGAGTCCCTCTCCTCCTCCTTCTTTTAGCTAGGAAGCTCCACCATGCTCCCGTGATGCTCAAGCCGAGCTCGGACGGGCATTGGGGCACCGCCGCCGGTGACGCGCCGCCACTGCGCTCGCCGCCGGGTGGCTAGGGATAGGGTTTAGGGTCCCTTTTCTACCTCGTTGGAATCGCCTCGCTGAGCTGGTCACCTTGGTGACCTCGGCTTCGCTGGCCGGTGAGCCACCGGCGTTCCCCTGCCCTCCTCTATTTTCGGCGTCGGGCCGAAGTTGGCCGCAGGCCGAGCCGCCTTAGTGGGCCGGCCGGAGTTGGGTTAGAAAGTTTTGTTTTTATTTTGTTCAATATAATTGGTTTGTATTCAAACTTTAAAAATGCATATCTCTTGTTCTAGATCTCCAAATGAGATGGTTCAAATTTTGGGCATGCTCTATGTGTTGTCTAGTTTATTTAGAAAATATGAAATATAATATGTTCTGTTATGAAAATCTGAGTTATTATTTATGCCTTTTATTCATGCATGAAAAGAGGAAAATCATATCTCTTTGTACATAGCTCCAATTGGTATGAAATCTTTATGGTGTACTGTTCACTTCATGAATAGCTTATAGTTAAATTTTCATGCAATTTGGACACCATATGTAGGAGTTATATATTTCTCTGTTTTGCATGGATAGGTCTTGTGTGAATTTTCATAATTTTTCTATAGATCCAGTAAAGGTAAAATTTGGTGAGTGTTGTTCTTATGCTAGAAGGATACTAGGAAAAATATGAAATCTGTTGTTTGATACTTTTCAATAGGGTTTCCTATTTATGCTAGAAATAGACATGCCATCTGTTATTTTTGATACAACAAGTTTTGCTTATCCAATTGCTTTGAAATTTTTATGGTAGTCTATGGGAAGCATGAGGTAGCTACTATAACTTTTGTAGATTTTTCTATATAGTTTTGCTATATGTTGCTTTAATCACCTAATTAACTAAATAAATTAGAAAAGGATATTAAATAATTTATTTAGAAGTTGGCACTATACTTTATGATGTTCCTTTGTTATGCACAACAAGTTGGTAAACTTGGTTTGATCCAATTATGCTTTTTCATCATCACTAAATATTTACTTTAGAGAATCTGCCATTTCTAGATAGATTTTTGGAAGATTGTTAATTACCCTATGAAAATGATGATTTCATGTCTTGTGGTCTATAGAAAAGTTGTTGTAAATTTCATGATCTAACTGCTGTTAAATTTTGGTGACAATTGGTCACATAGTTTGGTAGTTATAGCTGTTCAAGGTTGGTTCTCAGTTTTAGGTGTTCTCTGTTTGCGTAGGATAGATTCTGTGTTTGCTTTAATTCGATTTAGTTAACTTAAGAATCATGCTTTGATGTTTATAAGTGATTTTTAGAGAATTTCATAAGATTTCCTGAATGTCCTCTTGCAAGTCATTTGGATTTGTAGAACTCCAGTTATGAAGTTTCTTAGCTACTGCTGTTAACTTGATGGAAAGACTCAATTTCTGAAATCTTGTTATGGGTGTGCTTAGTCTTAACTTTGTGGTACTTAGTGATTGCTTAAGGATGTTCAAACATGTTAATACCAGAGAGGAAATTTGCACCTAAGCTTGAAGTGATTTGAATAGAGCACCACATGACTTGTTTTGTGCTTATGATGTTGCAATATCATTACATTCATCTTCACATCATTCATACATGTTCATAAATCATCATATCATCCTTGGTGCATACATGAAATTCATTGGGTGCATATACATGCAATAGGTGTGCCAAGAATCATGTCGACCGTAAAGCTCCACAAGGCGTGAACCCCGAAGTTGGAGTCCGTTCGGGAGCCGGAGGTCCAGTCCGACGAAGCCGGAGAAGGCGTGGGAATCGTTCTTGAAGCCGAACCTTGATCTATCTTCTTTCGGTTAAGGCAAGCCCTGGAGCATTATAAGCCTCCTACTTCCAAAGCAATTCTCTATATATACATGTTATATGTATTGTTGCATTACGTGATAGGAGTTGGTTGGAAACCCTTGCTGCATTGATAACACTCCTTGTCCAGCAAATTTGAACCTTGAATCCTATATAGACAGGATCGTATCTATGCTTAGCCCTACTTAATTAGACCGGTAGAAGTCAGGTGATTTCCTATCACCTGCGAGATATAGGGCTTTATCAAGTCATGGTTGGCTATATTTGCTATCATGGAAAAGAACCATGTGTTAATATGAATGAAAGACCGGGCAGGGTCTTACAGTTGTAGTGATGCCGCCTGTGTCGATTAAGGACCGAGACCTAGAGCCTTCTATGTTATTTTGAATGCATGCCTGACATTTAGCTGGCTGGCCTGAGGTTGCCGACCGCGAAGCCTAGTAGCTCAACTCAGGCTGCGAAGTCGAAAAGTGGAAGTCACCTCATAAGGGAGCCAGAGGGTCCAAGGGCAGGTGAGTTAAAAGTCCTGAGCATCCTGGCCACTGGTATCCCTAAGAACGCGGCGCTGTTCGGGCCCACCTTGAGTTGTACCAAAGGTTATCTACGGCTGCCTTTAGCGGGGTTTGCCGGGTGAGTGTCAGGAATACCCCCTCAATTGAGTTGGAATCAATTCGAGTCGCCGTCTCTCCCGGATAGTGAGAAACTTGACTGGTTATCTCCAGCGTAGATACACTAATTATATGGATGGTTCAGAATTGATGATAAGGATGATAATGACAGCCATGATTAAACCGGATATGGTTATTATTGCTTGCTTAGCTTAATCAAGTGATTGCTATAGTGCAGGTGCTAATATAGTTTGCAGGTTAATGGTGATTAACTTGATACTTAAGCAAATAATGGTTACTTATCTGTATTAAGCTTTTCTACAAATGAGTCAGCTAGCCCACTTTACAAAGCCTTGCATACTCCTTGGTGTCACTTTGTTTCTGGTTTCTGTCGGGTAAGTCTAGCTGAGTACCTTCTCGTACTCAGGGTTTATTCCCACCTGTTGCAGGTAGCAGATTCGTACTTGTTGCTGCAAGTATTGTCTTCGCCATGTGGGCGTGAAGACTAGACCATATGGGCATGGTCTCTGTAGTATCTCTTCTGGTATGCTTTTGCAGGATGTGACATTGTACTGGCAGTATTTCACTTCAAATGGTTTCAGAAATTATGTTGCTTCCGCTAATCTTTACCTTGGTTTTGTAATAAATTATTTGTACTCCAATGTATGAGATTACTTATGAACTATTGTAACAAGTGTTGTGTTATGTTGAATCACTACGATCTTGGTTGCTCTCGGTTTGGTTTGACATCCCTCGTGATTTCGTGGACTACCGGAGTTGTATGGGCTCAAGTTTGAGAATTTGATCACTTCGGCGATTGTTTTTGGACTTGTGCTCTTATAATTTGGACGGTTCCATGACAATCTACCTCTCAGAGCTAGCTATCAAGAGAAGATTAGTCCTCATTAGGATCTAGTCTTTAGAAATAGAGAGGAGAGAAGGGAAGAGTTTAGAGGAGGTGTTGGCCTATTGGTGCTCCCTCTACGGCTTGAACCTAGGCGGAAGTTAATCTACAGCGATTTCTCTAGTAATTGACTTCTTATTCAAGTAAGCAATGTGTTTATATTGTTCTCTGGTTTGCAAATCTCTTTTGAGCACTTTAATCTATGGCCATTAGGTTAAAGTATAATTCGTAGTGTAAGCGTGGTGCTTAGACTCGGGTTACTCGTGAATGCACCCTCATTTTCTGGATCGGTGGTCGCTCACGAAGGTGACTTTTATAGCTTCGTTGAATCCTCTGTAGTCCACCTCCCATTAATAGGACTAGCAGGGCTTTTAGTTGCTTATAGGGAAGAAACTCTGCATTTGTTCCTTATAAGACACCTTCCCAGATAGAACAGTAGAAGGCATAGCTTACCAAGATTAGAACTAGAAGACCTTAGCTATCTCCTCTATACTCCCGACCTTCTTAAGTCTTGTTGCTGCTCCAGGTTAAGTTGGAACGTAGTTAGCCTAACACGTTTCCCTATGGATACGATATTTGAATACCTCCGGGTGAAAGCTACAGCAGTATCCATACGCTTGTGGATTTATCTGTGTGCATTAATTTATACCAACATTATGCCTGCTAGTTTCTTTTTGGTTCTCTTTCTGATATGTAGTGTGGTAAACATGCATAATGGAATTCATCCGATCCAGTCTCGCGTTACTGCACACGCAAGAAAGTCTGAGCATTGTAAATCTGACCGGGCCGGACACATCTCTCGTTATACAGGGAAACCTGTTTCGTACTAGTACTTTCGTTGATTCCCTAAAGGAAACAAACATAATTGAAATAAAACAATAGAAAAGCAAAAGCAACCAGAAATCAAAAGTTGTAGAATATACTATATTTGAGGACAAATTTCAAATGCTAGAATACACTACATTTCAGGACATAGGGAGTAATTCACTCTCGCACGTAAAGAGTGAGTTACTAGTCTCTTATTACAAATTCCCATTCAAAAAATGGATTTCTTAACGAAGCCTACAGTCCTTGCTGCAATACAGAGCCCTAAGTTCTCATCCATCTACAATATTGTTGTAGACGCCACCTGCACATGGAAGATCGCTGCGCACCTGTGTCGGCGGCGGCAGCGACTACGGTCCCCACGTCGTTTGGTAGATCACCTTGACAACCAGGCGATGACACAGCACACACCCCATGTTGCTTAGTCACCTACTTGTTGGTCCGCTGTCATCACCTGCCAGCACCGACCATGATTCTTCCTCGCCTTTGACCCGTCTTATGTACCTCCTTGCAGTTTCATCGTCATCGGCATCGCCATTGTGCCTATAGAGCAATAGGGCGACCAGATAGGCCTCCAGATTATGCTCGCCATCGGCGGCGCGGGCGAGATCATCGAGGCATGGCCTGGGGCTGTGCTTTTCCATGAATACTATTTGTATCCTAATGAGGAAGCAAGCCTCCGGGTTGTTGACTTGGGTCAATCTAGCAAGGAGGGTGTAGTAGTTGACGGGGTCATCCCACGTCCTCTGGTGTCTGAACCGAACCAGTGCCAGACGCTGACCGATGGCGGGGTCACCCCAGCTATGGTGCATGGATGAGCAGGTCACCCGTAGGCTACGGAGGTCATCCATGGGCTGATCTGAGGTCACAGCGAGGTGGTCGATGATCTCAATTTGCACGTCGGTAGGGAGCACCGTCAATGACATGATTGCCGGCGTGGATGGAGCTACGGCATGTGGACGGCGGCGAGTTGAAGGGCTGGAGAGGTGGAGTGGCGTGACGTACATTGATTGAGGAGGAGGGGGAGGCGGCCGAGCGTGGGTTACAGTAGGAATTCTTTAAATACCCTCTGTGAACTGGCGTGGGAACTCGCAAAGACGACACGGTTCAGATTACCTGGTGGGCAGGCAACCGGGTGGATTAAATGTACACTTTTCCAAACCCAGGAGTCAAAACATGAAATAGGGGATGCCAACCAACCGTGAGCCTCAATCATCGCGTCCTGTGGGAGAGCAACCGTTCGGCTCTCCTCTTTAAAATGACTAGTAGGCTATGGAGAACACCACCGACTGGGGTATTCTCTCATACATACTTACCAGTCCATCACATCAGCTCCTCCGATCCCTACTCACCGACGGTGACTATAGTGTAGAGCGAGCAATGGGACACTCTAGCAAGTATTCCATCAACTACGAAGATGAGGACGATGAGGAGGTGAATGAACTGACGCTGAGCCTCGAGCGCGAGGAGTATCCATTGTCGACAGAGGAGTCCGTCGAAGATGATGGGGAGCCCATCGATGAGGAGGAGGAGGTGGTGGAGAAGGAGGAGGAGGCGCTGGCGGAGGAGGTGGACAACATCACCGAGACCATTCCACCGGGGTTCACCCCCATGCTGTGCTAGAAGAAGCATAGGCTCAACCCTCCATCCTCCAATACGATCGTGGAGAACGAGGATGACTCCTCGTTGGAGTGGATGACGAGGAGGGAAGCGACAATGATGACGGCGGGGGCAGCGACATCGATTAGTAGGTGTAGTTAATTAGTACAGTAGCAGTAGGTCTAGTAGTAACTAGTAGTAGTACAATGGTGGGTGCATTGTATTGCACTTTTGGTCTATTTCGTATGGCCTCATGTACCTAGATAAATATTAGGAATCAATATAATGGTGGTTTTAACTATTTTTGAGTGTCTTTCATGTATTTTGGAATGTGCTTTTGATGAGGGTGCATAGGTAATGGCTTTCTTTGAACAGTGAACACCACTGCGATGAAATGAACAAACTGATATAAACACTGAACAAACACTAAATAAACAAGCACACTGCTAATTACAGATTGATATACATCAGCATTATTGACATCCAGATACATACCACAATTAACTAAGTTCAAACCATCGCCTAACTCATCTTGTTGCCCTTCCGCTTCTGCACTCTTTTTTGCATGTCTGGCCTGTGGCAAAACGAGGAGGGCAGACTATCCTTTGGTTGTTGATTTTGCATGTCCAAGATAAAAGAGCTGGCCTCATCTAATACATGGCTGGACTATGCTTTGGTGGCATAAACGATTAGGCATCTATTCCTGGGTCTTGGTTTTGCAGAGCTAGGCATGGCTACATGCATAATAAGAGGAGAGTTGTGCTATTAGAAAGATAACATAACATCAAACTAGACTTCATATATATATGTGTGTGTGTGTGTGTGTGTGTGTGTGTGTGTGTGTGGAGTACAACAACGATACGAGTTCAGACTACATAACCATGCCTTCACCGACCATAATAAAAGGAGAAACGTGACACACTACTCAAAGTCATACAACTACTAAATTGTCAAAAAAAAAGTCATACAACTACTACATAAACATACTAGTTCTAACTACAGATGATTAACATGACTTTATAGTAGTAATGAGCACCAGGCAGCATACTCGTCCTAACTACAAATGTTTACATCACTTGATACTACTAAATTAGCAAGTCATGCAACAAGGGTACCAACAGGTACGATCAAAATCCAACGCTTGCAAGGTAAACCTGCCTAGGTTGAAACCAGCAAACCCCTACGCCACATCGAAACGGAGGATCACTTCACCTGCTCCCGCCATGGGGCGCCGAGAGCGGATCCGCCAAAGGCGAGCTGGACCACGATGGGGCCACCGCCGAGCCCTCAGACATGTCCTCGGTGGATGACAAGCGAGACCACGACAATGCAGGAGACCCGCTCCCACTGTGGGGCAACGACGAGCTCGACCACGATGGGGCCACTAACGATGTCGAGGTGAACCGCATCGGGAGCGGCGGTGGCGAGCGAACCACCGGTGCTGGTGGTGTCAACGTCATCGTTGTGGGCGACGAGGAGACCAATGCCAGCCTAGGAGATGGTGTGCGAGAGCATGATAGGGCCTGCGACGATGGCGAAGGTGGACCGCACCAGGAGCGGCGATGGTGAGTGAACCAATGGTGCTGGTGGCGTCAACGCCATTGTCATGGGCGATGGGGAGACAAATGGCACCTAGGAGACGGTGGGCGGGAGCACGATGGGTACTAACAGTCAGCAAGAGTATGAATAGGCATCGAGGTGGGGTGCACCAACGCATTGGTGGAAGCGTGGACTGGAGCCTGGCCACGGTTCCTCGAGGAGGACCTGGAGTGCTTCATGGGGACGGCCTTCATGGGAACCGTTGGAGAAGCAGAGGCGGGGACTTTGCAAGGCAGTGTGAGGCGAGGGCTTTTGTGCAATGCAACAGGGAGTTAAACAATGGGAATGAGGCTAGGCTTTGTACACACAGGGATGCTAGGGCTGGAACAGGCTTCTGACGTGACCGCATGACATTCATCATTACTAGTAACCGAGTAGTAAATATTTTAGATGGTCAGACCTTCTATCATTCGGTGAAGTATACAGTGCACTCCAATCCAAGCAGTCATGCGGGCTTGCAGCAGCCGAGGGGCAGCAGCTAGCTAGAGATGGCTACATGGTTTCATAGGTTCTGATCATCTACACTCCCTCGGCTGTGTTTGAAGCTACCGCTTTAGGAATCCATCTACTCCGTACCTTACTTCATGCGTACAGCCACAGACGGTGCAGCTCTTATTTGTAGCACAACCGATTAGGCAAAAGTTCTATCGTAGATGAATACAAGAGTTACATGTCCGGCCCATTCAAATTTATGTTGTTTGGACTATCAGGCGAGCATACAGTTTACAAGAATTAGGTAGATGTCATTTCATCGAATATACTAGAGGGACGTGGTCGGGGGAAAGTTGTGATCATTTGTTGTAGAGTACGCATCCGCGTTATGGTAACTAGTTGCCATCTGTAAGCATGATTTTGGTTAGAATAAATGTCAATCGAGATCCTCAAACTAGCATGGAACGCAATAATAAGTTCATACAAATAGTACGGTTTGATATGAAGCACATTACCTTTATCTAGATCCTCAAACCAGCATGGAACGCGGTTGGGAAAATGCAAACGGGTGAGGGAAGGGGGGAGACAGAAGGTAGGCGATTGATGCAATGCTGTCAAATGTGGGAATAGGAGACGCTCCTTTCATATAGACCTTGCACGGCTAACGAGAGTGAAGCGAACGCGGCAAGAAAGCTGGACATAAGAAGTGAATTGAGAAAAAGAGCTTTTGACCACCATGACACGCTTGACACTTGAATGCCTAGTGCAGTTGTGATAGGTCTTTTCTATACTTATTTCACTCCAATCCAAGCAGTCACAATAGTCGAGGGCAGACTGATTGCTACAACACTTTATACTGTCCTACGCGATCAAATACTCAGCGGGCAGACTTTCTTGCGTTCACAGTAAAAGTCAACAGCTGTGTCTCTTGCGTTCTGCATTAGATCGAGGCAAGACTTGTTCAGATGAACTCCTTGCTACATGGTTCTTTCAAGTTCAACATATTTTATCGAAGACATGAGTTGGCTTCAACAGAGATTAAAGGCACTCATGAATGTTTAGCATATTATAGATTAGATCAAAGACAACCAGAAAGAAATCTGGAGTGAAAAGCAACCAATAGGGGCTAGAAACCAGCTACACCACGCTCAACAGAGTTTAACCCACCTAATACAAAGTTCAACAAAAGTTAACACCAACATGCAAATAAGAGTTCACATATTTGCAAGGGCGTTCCATAGATCAAACCTAGTCATGACCACAAATACTATTGATACATCCCATAGATGAAGGGTTGAGGCTGGCATGTACGATCAGCTCCACGTCCACCTTCTCTAAGACGGCGTTGGCGGCCAGCTCAAAACTCTCGACTAGATCATTGATGTCATTGTCCTTCGATACCGGCAGAAAACCCTGCTCCGCCACCCGGACGTTCACCACTGCGCCAATCTGAAGCTGGGCAGGTATAAGCTTTCGGATGGAATCAGGAGCTCTGGAGAGAGAAGGCAGCAGGTATGACCTTCCCTCTTGCCCCTTGTCTCTGCTGCTATAGTTTGCGGTCATCGACCACCCGATGACCGAGACGTTTGTGTGGGTGGGCAGCGGGGCTTTGCCCCATCATGTCAATGCGACAGGCCAGGAGGCAATGTCCCCTGCTATAATAGGCTATTGATTCTACCCACGTGTGCGTGCCTACGCGGTAATGTAGGAGCACATCATTCATCAATTACACTATTGGGGTAGTCAAGATTTTAGACGGCCGGACCTTCTGTGATCCTGTGAAGTATATAGTGCGGTCTAATCCAAGCAGTCACGATAGTTGAGGGGCAAACTGAAGACTTGCTTCAAATTATCTTGGTTTGCAAAGGCACACATTAGATTATAAAATCTGAATTCTGAATAAAATTATCTTTTGCAAGTTCAACAAATCTTATCAAATACACGAAAATAAGATGAGTTGGGTTCAACACAGACTAAAGCGACTCATGACTACTACTACTACAACTGATATAAATGTTGTGACCGAGTGCACTCCATAGGCAACAATTTTACTCACAGCTCTGTACTGTATAGTGTCTAACGAGATCAAATGTGCCGCATTCAAACTTTCTTTCGAGTGCAGTAGAATATGAACAGCTATCTGGCTGCTCCATTTCGGTGGTGCATTTTTTGATGCGTATTTCTTAGAAGGCGTGCTCCTTAGAGATCATGGAGATGTGGCCTCGCCTTACCTCCCGCTATCGCCCGGCATCTGCTGGAATTCCATCGACCGTGCGCGTCCCCTGCTATAAAAACAGAGGAAAAATAGGGGAGTCAGTACAGTCGCCTTGTAACCTTGCGAACTCACCTTTCATGCTCATTGAATCCTCCCTAGCACCTTGTTCTTTAAGTTTGAATCATGGCAGTGGAGAAGCATCCAAGGGAGGAGACAATGGGGGACCAGCCGAGGAGAGGGTGTTCGGGGGCCCTCCGTGCCTCCGTGTCAGACTGGTGGAAGCCTAGTGAGTACAGATCTCACCCTCGATCTTTTTGGGAAGATTTTGATGTTCTTTCTTGGTGCAGTGCCATGTCCATTGGTCATCTCCATGGCTTGCTTGGCGCCATGGCCTCTAATTGGTGGGGACAGACCCTCGTCATCCCAGCGGCCAATGGCCCAGTCCTCACAATCAGCGGGCTCCTCCTGTTCTAGCTCGTCAAGTGGCGAGGATGGGGGGACATCCGCACCATGATGCAGGACATGGAGGTGACCAGGCAGGCTCTCTGTGCGGAGAGCCAGAAGGCGAAGCACCTATTGACGCTTCCTAGCATCACTATTAGAATGACACTAAGAAGTGTACTTGGTATTTACTTGTGACTTAGAAAGAATATATAATTGAGAATGTTCTGCAAGCGCATAGATATACCATTGTAGCACTTCACCTAAGAGTATTTCAGGTACGTTATTTATATTTTTACCATAGGGAGGAGCGGTGGCTAGTGATATTGATAAATATGATACTTATGATGAGATCATTAACTAAACACTTACTCTAAACAAGGGTAAGCCAAATGATATATATGATAAGTATAGGGCAATAATGATAATTTAGAGATAGAAATAGATACTCATAAATGTAGTATAGCTAGACTAAGTGATTAATTAAGAGAAAGATTCCTCAGTCATTCCTACGTACTAAGTCTTATATACACCCCAAGTAAATATACTTTCATCTATAGCATAATTAACTCTTCATCTATGCATAAGGAACATTACTAAGGAAAATCAAGAATAGAGCTTGACTTCCTTCGCAATTAGGTCCTACTTGTTCTACGGATGGGGAGTGGACTACAAAGGACTCAACGAGAATGTCACACTCATGATCTACCACATGGCCCGGAATGTAGAGTACATCTTTAGGTAAACAACATATAAGCACCGCACTTACATAATGTCTACCACTTAACTCACTCAAGTACTAAGCTAAGCGCTTTGCGAACTTATGCATAAACTTAGTATCAACTATGACTATATCAAGCATACTACTGAAGCAAACTAAGAACATAATAGTTAGAAACATAATATAGATTAAACACAAAGTCATGAATAATAGATGATACAATGGCTATACTAGCCTCCAAATGACAAATCCAGAATCAAGAGCAATAGCCCAACTCTACTTGAATCTACTAGCTAGCTTATACTAAAACTTTGAGGAATTGGAGATCTATTCTATTCTCTCTAGTAGATCTTCTCGAATAATTGTGGTAGCTATGAAGACGGAGAAGATAATGATCTTGATTGATGCCTCAGGGGGGGGTCTGGGTGATATATATAGGGGGTAGTGTCAATTCTAGACCATCGAATCAAACCAACCTTGAGCAACGGTGTAGATTTGATCTTTAAGGCGGTGGAGAACAGACATAGCATGGAGGGGCTGCCAGGTGGGCCACACAGGCCGACCGGCCTACAGGTGGGGTCAGACGGTGTTGACGGTAGTTAACATTCACCAGAAACCATCAATATACCTTCCATAAATGTCTAAAATGGATCAACAACATAGACTTAGGGGTTTAAACTGATGATTTCCATGAGTTTTGGTGAATCTATGTTTTCAGCAGGATTTAATCAGAAAACCATCAAGGAGGACCTATTCGTCAAAGGAAATCACCTAAATCCGCGACAGTACTGACATGGGAAGACTCTAAAAGACTCCAGAAGGCAATCCACCGAAGCAGGCCACGTGTCTCTGACATGTGGGGCCGACCGGCCCCACCTGTAGGTCGGCCGGCCAGCGGGCTCCACATGTCAGCCCCTCCTTGCTACGTCGGTTCTCCACCGCCTCAAAGATCAGATCTACGCCATTCTTTTAAGTCAGTTTGATCCGAGGGTCTAGGATGCTTGAAGGCCCCAATATATACCTCCTTGTACCACCTCCTGGTAGGATGGTCCTGAGTTCTAAGAGCCAAAAACCCTAATTCATATCTTCACCTGGATCAGAGTTAATTAGCAATCAAGAGAAGATTAGTCCTCCAAGTTAGGATCTAGTCTTGTATTAGAAATAGAGAGATAGTGTGAGGGAAGAGTTTGGAGGAAGTGCCAGCCTATTGGTGCTCTCTGTACAGCTTGTACCCTGGTGGAATCAAGTTCTTCCTGAGCTTGCTTCTGAGATTGCTCTGGTAATCAACTTCTAATTCAAGTAAGTAACGTGTTTATAATGTTCTTTAGGTTTGCGACTCTTTTGAGTACTTTAATCCTTGTAGCTCCTAGGTTAAAGTAGTATTCGTAGTGTAAGTGTGGTGCTTAGACTCGGTTACTCATGGATGTACCCTATATTCCAGATCGGTGGTAGCTCGCGAGGGTGACTCTTATAGCCTCGTTGAATCCTTTGTCGTCCACCTCCTGTTTGTAGGCTAAGCAGGACCTATTTACTATAGGAAACACACTTTTCCTGTGTTTTCCTTAGTAATATCCCCAGAATTGAACAATAGAAGACATAGCTTACAGAAGTTAGAACTAGAAGAACTTAGTGATCTCCTTTATACTCATGTTATCTTAAGTCTTGTTGCTACTCCAGGTTAAGTTAGGCTTAGTTATTCTCACACACGTTTCCTTGAGTTTGATATTCTGGAATACTTTTTGGTGAAGTGCTACATCAGTATCTGTGTGCTTGCGGATTATTCTGTGTGCGTTAATATATACCAACAAGCATTTCTAGCGCCGTTGCCGTGAAAACAGTTGCTGAGTTAACTTTGAACCTAGCTTAACCTTGTATCATTATTCTTTTACTTTTTTATTCTTTTCACTATGGATTTGGAATCCACTCCTATCCATCAATACGCTGCACCTATGAGCGCACGCCTAGAACCACCAGAATCCTCAGCCTATCCTAACACCTGGCTATGAGTTGTGCCTGTGTTTAATCAACATGGTTCAGGATCAACCTTTTTGGGCGAAGATGATGAAAATCCATACTCCCACTTAAATGAGTTTGAGCAAACCTGTGCATGCCTACGCATTGCAGGCATGTCAGACGAAACCTTACGATGGAAGTTTTTTCCTTTCTCTTTGAAGGGAAGAGCTAAACATTGGTAGAAGCAAACCATAGGGAGTAGGCAAGGAGATTGGGAAGCCTTATTGTCACACCCGGTTTTAAGGACAAAACCAGACATACACTATATGTGAAATAAAGGAGTCAAATCTCACATATAGCCACAGATAAGTGTAATATCAAGAGACAAATGCTTAATATACATAACGCAATAGTATAAAATATACCTTAAAGAGCAACATAGCGGAAAGACAACTCCGAACACCGGGTGTAGACTTCACTTCAGGAACAAACTGACTGGTTGATCACAAGCCTAATAACTCCAGAGACTATCCTGAGGTGTGGGAAATAGCAAGAGTGAGTCCATGTCAAACTCAGCAAATATATCATGGGGTTCATGAGGCACAAAAGGCTAGACACTGTTTGACTGCGTTTAGCTTTTAGTCATCATTTGCTTAGCAATTGAGTAGCATCAAGGTATTCCAATTCCCATTAATGAACCAATGATCAATTGTAATAAGAATAATGAAATAGCATTAACATGGCATAATAATAACAACATCAGTATTAAGCATAATATATCAATGGTGATCATTTATTCTGTAAGAATCCCCAAGGCCGCCCGTGTCCGTGGGCACGGCTAGTATACCAGTTTTTAACTCTGCGCAGAGGTATACACTTTCACTGTGAGTCATGACTTCCAAATGCATGGGTTAGCTAGGCCCAAAACACCGGAAATCATATAAAGCCATTTAAAAGTTCGTCTAACAAGTTAGGGCCACTAAGGATTCTCAATTGGAAAGCATGAACCTCCCTCTAAGGGGTGACTTACAAAAGACTGCACCTACCTTGGCAGGCCAAGACCATACTAGACATGACCCCTCTTGCACCTTTCGGTAACCACTAACAAGCTAGAAAAGGTCTCTTAAACAACTAGAGCCAGAGCCATATAGCCCTCACAGCTGTACTATCAATCCCAGTTATCACTTACAGATAAGTCCTTACGGAGAGAAACTAGAGCAACATAAAAACAACATAATGCTCTAGCACCCTTTAACAGTAATAGAGTCATCTTAATGGGTGATTGCACAATTCATTAGTCATATTACAAGATCATGGTTTATTATTAAGCACTAGCAACAGCTACCCAATGCAAATCCCATAGGCAACAAGGAATCAGGGTATCAACAGCTAAGTTATAATGTCTACGGTTGTCAAGGAGGACACATGCATATGTATTATGATTATAGTGAATAGGATAACAAGGATGGCCCATGTTATACTTGCCTTAAATCAAGATCCTTTCTCTGATCCAAATCTTCAATTAATAGCTTCTTGAATCTCCACGTAAATCTCACCGACTGGACTTGATCAATAAATCACCACACACGCATCGAGCAATCATACACGAAGCAAACAATGAATAATAATTAGAACAGTACAACAAACAATTAAAGAAATTTGAAAACTAACCTACGCATTGCTACGAACACATAAACGCGGAAAACACACTAATCAGAGCTACGGTGAAAGAGATACATACACCGAAAGATTTTGTTGTATAAAACAGAAAATTATAGGTCTCATTTATTTTAACTATATAAAATCATATATATAAGATAAAATACTTTTTATAGATATTCAAAAGTGACTTAGGCTAAATTATATTTAAATTTAGAAAACTAAAGGAGAAATCAATAATATTTTATTTATGAATCTAGTGGCACAGTTATTAATCAAGTTAGATCTAAACTATGAAATTCCAGAAATCTTGATAAAGAAAACATTAATACTAATACGTAGTTCATGTTGTTATAAATCCATTGCAATTTGAACGGACTAATTCGGAATTAAAACAAATAAGTTATGAATTAAACGAGATTCTCTTTAGTAAAACAATAGATTAAATCTAACATCAAATCTTAAAGGTAGAAAACCTAACCAACAGTAGCACTAACAGTATAAAAAGTTTTGTAAAACTCTTCTACACGTTACTACGATCACGCAGACGTAAAAATCATGAAATTCGGATTTAAAACGTGAAAGTTATGAATTTTCTAAGATTTCCTATAAATAAATAATTACTTTAATATAAACTCGAAAATTAATTTTCCCAAACCTACTGTACAACTATACTAACATGTAGAGCTCGCAAATACGAACCTAACGCAACTTGAACGGGTCAAATCAGAGTTAAAACGAAGATTTTATGACCAAAACAAGTTTAGTGGCAAAACTGTAAATATCAGAAAACGTATTTTTGATTTACCAAGAAGAAATATGCTTTCAAAACAAAGAAACAGACTTCGGATAATACGCCAAGGACCACGGGTTCTATTTCATAAAAACGCAGGGGCTCTTTATGAATTTTACCCCACGAAGGGGTATCTTCTAATCTTGACCCTAGATCTACGATCGGACGGCTGATATCAATTTCAGTTGAAAGAGAGAGAGGGCGCGGTCACCTTCTCCGGCGCCGGCCGGTGGCCGCCATGGCCGGCCCCCATGGCTCGCCGGAGAACCTCGGCTCCACCGTTTCCGACCACCAATCGACCCGCAACCAACACCAATCGGTCGAGAAGGTCAACGCGAACGCATCTACGCGGTTTAGGAAAGCAATAACGGATCGAGGACGGGATGCGGCTCGGGAAGGCGGCGGCGCCATTGCCGGCTCACCGGAGCTTCTCAAACTCGCGATTCAAAGCACCACAAACCTAAAGAAGAGCATGGGGAGGGAGAGAAGGAGATGGCGAACTCACCAACGTGAAGAAAAAGAGCTCAAACCAACCCGCAAGCTCCGCCGACGATCAACCGAAAAATCCTAGGGTTTCGACCTCCTATGCTCGAATTCACGTGATTAAGCTCGGGTTTTAGATGGAAAAAGGGATGAGGGAACACGCGGCTACACTTTTATAGCTCCAATACAACGTTTTCGGGTAGGAAATCCCGGGATACGCGGTTGGATTCGGTTGAGGCGACTTCGGTCTCCGGCTCGGTCACGGCAAGAGGAAGAGGAAATGACTGACATGCGGGCCCTTCACGTCAGAGACTCCAGAGAGGGGAGCGCGCGCGGCGGTTCTCCCTGGGTCGGCCCACGCGGGTGCGGGGAAGAGAGGGACAAAGCGGGCGTGGCTTCGACGGCCCATCAGCAAGGGAGGAAAGGGCAGGCCTGCTCGGGCGGGCCTCCAAGCCGCCACACAGCAAGCAAGTTGTTTTTCTCTTTTTTTCATTTGTTTTCCAAACCATTTAATTAGATTTGCAATTCCAAATCAAATAAAAACAAAACCACACCACTCAACACATTAAAACCAATGCAGAGGCATGTATGCTCCAACAAGTTGCTACCTTAATATAAATTTTAATTTAATGAAAATTTTTATTTTCCTATGTTTTTATGAGCACAAAAATTTACAAATAAATCATTTTAGCTCTATTTCAAAAGAGACAAATTTTTAGGGTGTTACACTTATGCTCTAGCTTTTTCTTGCATTTCTTTCCCATCTCTAGAGTAGTCATCCTTCGTTCAGAGGTTCTATCTTTTAAACAAGAAGAAAAAGAATCTCTAGGCACGTCATGGGAACGGTTTAATGCTCTCATTAATACTGTCCTTGACCTTGCCATTCAAGACCCCCATTCTTCTTCAACACTTTTATATGGGTCTTGATAGGGAAACTTCGAAGTATCTTGATACAGCTTCAGGAGGATCGTTCTTGCGTGTCTCCACCAATTTGGGGAGAAGCATTCTTACTAAAGTCTTAGAGAGCACCCCTAAAGAAGTAGAAGAGAAGCCGCTAGAGAAGGAATCCCAGATAGCTAAAACAGAACTTCTACCTAACCCATCACCAACCTTAGCCGTCCCAAATCCTGAACCACCAGAAAGGGAGGAAACTCCAATTCAGATTTTATGCTTGAATTCAAGGATGAACTTTTTACCAAATACGAAAATACCTCGAATTATCATACGATGAGGAGACCCTAGAAGCCTAGGAACTCATCATTCTATGAAAAACTCTTGACCCTTCTGAGGAAGCTTTCCTTAAAAAGACTACAAAAGAGCTAGTATCCATTATAAGCAACGAATGGTTAGAAGAATCAGAGCTTTCCTCTGATGTGATTCGTCTAGATTCACCTTCTATTTCTATTCGTTATCAAATTAACAAGGCTCCTTTTGATGCTCTTTATAATCCAGTTGTGGGTGTTAATATCATGTCTGCGTCTTTTGCTCATGATTTATTGATACACATGTCATTAAACCCAACAACAAAGTTGTTGACAGGTCTTTCAGGACACATTTTTCCAAGTTTGGAGATATTGTATGTCCTCCCTATCTAGGTAAAAGGAACCATGGTTCATTTGAGCTTTTATATCTTTGATATCATGGAGCTTGACCTGTTAATAGGACAACCAATTGAAAAACTTATTCAAGAAGGACAAATAGGGAAATTGAAAATTAGCCTCAGGAAAAACTTTAAACTTTCTTTACCCATCACTCATTCTCTAAATGCTGACACTGAGCCGATTCCCAAGCAAGACCCAATGGACGAGGTTAAGGTTGCATCGCTTGATGATTTTATTGAACCCAATCTCGAAGATGATGCCCAGTTCTTCATCGAAGAGGTAGACGAAAGTTCCTTAGAAGCTGAACCCTTAGATGAATTGCTGGAACCACCTAAGCCCTCCATTGAGCTTAAACCCCTGCCTTCTGGTCTTAGCTATGCTTTTCTCAATAATGATCAGGATTCTCCTATGATCATAAGTGATAAACTTTCTCAGGAGGAATCCCTCCGCTTGCTAACTGTCTTAGAAAAGCATCGCTCTGCCTTTGGCTACTCACTCCAAGATCTTAAGGGAATTAGCCCTGCTCTTTGCACCCATCGCATCCCTATAGATTCTAACTCTATACCTTCTAGGGAGCCACAACATAGGCTTAATAATGCGATGAGAGAGGTTGTTAAGAAAGATATTTTGAAACTCTTGCACGCTGGGATCATCTACGATGTTCCGTATAATGAGTGGGTAAGCCCTCTTCAGGTTGTGCCTAAGAAGGGAGGCATGACTGTTGTTAAAAATGAAAAGAACAAACTAATCCCCCAAAGAACTATCACAGAATGACGGATGTTAAAAAGCAGTTAAAACTTGATCATGAGCATCATGAAGCATAATCACCAAGTATCATGTCATTTGTACATTTTAAGTTTCAATTGTTGCATTCATATGTTGCATATGTGGTGTTTCTTTTGTTACATGAAATGTTATTAATATTAGAGAATAAGAAACTTTGTGAATTTTATAGATGTGAATTTGTTTAAACAATTAAAATTTTGTTAATATAAACTTTGTTGTTCAAATTGAGCTCTATAATGTGGGATCAAAGGTTAGTAATGTTTCTAAGTCAAACATGTTGAAATTGGACTCCAAAGATTGAAACCAAATATTGTTTTCCCTACCTTGGCATTTTTGGCTAAGTCATGGAAATCAGGGCTAAGTTCAATTTTGGGAGAATTAATAAATCAATTTTCATAAATAAAAATTGTCCAACTTTTGATGCATTGCTTGGTAGTATGTTTGTGCTATATTAACGTGTAAATAGTTGAAATGATTGCTTATTGGTTGATCATAAATTAATTCCCCAAACTTGCTTAACCAAAACCTTTTTCCTAAACCCTAACTTTGAAATTTTGTTTTCAGTTGTAACAGTTTCAATGTACCTATGTTTGAGCTCAAAAATCTCCTAAACTAGTAACTTTTGATGATGATCGTTTAACCAAAGTTGTAGACCTCTGTACAGGGAACAAGTTAGCTTAAGGGTGCTTTTCATGTTTGGTACAGGAATCAAGAGATAGAGAGTGATGAACAGTGTTGTTTCAGTTGGGATCAGTCTCAGCACCAGCAGCAAGCAGCTAGCCAGCTCGTCGTCGACCGCCACCCTCTCACGCTACTTCCTCGCATGGAGACACACAGGTGTCTGCGTGCCGACCTTGAGCAGGAGCTATCGAAGCCTAGAGCACCCCTCCCTCTCTCTTAAGCGCCGACGACGCCATCCTTCCCTTCCTTTTTCCTTCTATGCTCGACGCCAGTGACCTCGCCATGACAGTGCAATTCGCCACCACCACTGCACCATCTCCCAATTACCCACACCCATGACTTCGCTAAGCTCCCGTGCATCTCCCTGACCCACTCACGCCGTCTCTTGCCAACGAGATCGGTCGTGCGCACCAATCCCGCCTTAGCGGCTCTCCATCGTCGCCGTGCGTGCCCTCTCCGTGCCAGCTCACTCCGGAGCCTCTTATGCCATGCCATTTGACGTTTTAGCATACTTGTGCACCGGTGTTGCTCATAAGGTTGATCCGTTCTTCCATAGGTCACGTCATAGCACTCTTGGCTGGTCCGGAGCTTTGTGCCCGCTCCATCTTAGTCATTACCAGCAGATCATCCCCAAAATCTAGCCAAGTGGCCTCTGATGGAGCTACTCGAGGGATGGATTCTGCTGGCCCATAGATCAACTCATCATCAAAATCTTGGCAGATGTCCAACAATACTTCCAATGATGCCACTTGAGCACCCTCCCATGGCCTTTGCCCATCTGACTCAGTACTCCAACCACACCATTGTGGCCTACCCTCGTGTGGCGGCACAATCACACGAACGTCATACCATCTCATTGATTCATTGGTTTCCACCTCAATCCAGGTATAACGGGGTGGCTCAGGATACCCCACTGACTGCAGCACCCTCCACAACAGAGTAGGAGTGCCAAAGGTGTGCAGAAAAATACTGCTCCTAGGCGGAAATGCTGGGGCAGCCATCTGTAGCAAAAGGATGCAACCCTTGTGAGAGGAATATTTATGAGAGAAGAATTTTAATAAATGGGATAAGCGATTATAAGGGAGGGAGTAATGTAAGAATGTAATGAATGAGTAAACATGATGCATGCACGTTCCGTACGTCCTCACAAATCTTAGGAAAAAGTTAAAATTCTAGAGGCATATACGGTGGCATACACACGTTCTCTCAATATACATATCCAGTCGGACTACACATTGCGCTATTAGTGTACCTGCAGAAAGATTCATTGCAGCCCATCCCCACAAGAGAAATATATAGCACACAATGAAAGTAGTAAACTAAATACTCTCCATATATACATCCCTAGATATATATACTTCGGTATCACAGCTATCCGACAGATATACCCACAATTAAGTACTTTCATAAATAGGTTGTAACATGTACATATGCCAGTAACCACAGCTAACTCTCCCCTAGACCGACGATTGCATAGTCATGCTCTCACAACTCACACTTACCTGAGTATAGAGGTATTTGATCCATACATTACTGTAACACCGTAGTTTTAAATTTTTGCAAGTTTATAAAACTTATTATAATTTAAATACATTATGGCAAAAAAATGGAGGAAAATAATGTTTATAAATAAACTAGTTATTTGTTGCATTCATGCCGCTTGCATTTGTTTTATTATTGAGTGAAAAATGGTTTTTTATTCTAGGTACGGATTGATATCGCTCTTTTTGGTAATAAAATTATAAACATTTAAGAGTTTATATGAAACAAGTCCATGCATCAATCTTTAAAAAAAATCAGGGAATATTTTTCTCTATATTATACAAGTTAACCTTTGCTTGAAATCTTTTGAATTTGATTCAAGGACGAAGCTACGAGATGAAATAAATAGAAAAGTAAATTTCTCTAACTCTCTGGCTTCTAGCCCGATCCAGCCAAGTGACCCAGGCCGCCCTTCACTTCCCCTTCCGCCCGTCGCACGGCTCGTTTCGCCACCACGGAGATGCCGCTCGCATCGCCGCGTGCCCGTGTGCAGCGCCATGCTTGCTCCACGAGCCGCGTGCACGCATGCGCCGCTGCTACCTCCGCAGAACGCGCACACACCGCACAGCATCAGGTGCCAGTTCATGGTAATTTCTTTATTAAGATCTTGCCCAAGTTAAGGATGGTTAGTTGCATGCATCACGGAGGCGAATATGGAGCACGGACCAAGCAGGAATCTTCCCTAGGTAAGAGGCGGTTAGCTGCATGCATCTTGGAGGCAAACACGCGGACCAAGCCACGTCCACACGCCCCAGTCTTGATCCGCTCCATGCGCACTGAGCATGGCCGGCGTTGGCGCAGCAGCCCCGGCCTCCACGCCCCTCGTCCGTCTCTCCTTCTCCCTATGTATTAGGAGAGCACCTGCACAGCGCCTGCACACGGACAACGCATCTCGCCGAACCACAGCGCAGGACCAAGCCTCCCCTCTCGTCTCACGCCATCGATCCGCCCCTCTCGTCCATGCGCAAGGCCGAGTTGGCCGCCATTGCCGGCATGCAGCGCAGGATAGCAGCGACCCAGCCCTTCCTCCCGTCTCTCTTCCTCTACAAAAGCCACCAGACCCTGCACAAGCGCGCCGCCATCACCTGTGCATGACTGCTCCGTTTCCCACACTGCAGTGCCGCCTACCGCCACCGCCGAAGCTTTTTCCCGGGCCCCAAATCCCATCGTCGATCTTCTCCGTTAGTTCGTCTCCGTGCAGAGCTCAAGCGACGATAACCCTGCCATCGGAATCGCGGTGAGTTCGCAATTCCAAATCATCTGATTCCTCTGTCTATCGTACACCATAGCATGAAACCAAATTGCACCAGCGGATTCATCGCTGCCAGCCATGGCGCCGCTAGCATAGTTCCCTGTTTCCAGTGAGCCTCGGGACCAAGCCAGCTCGCCGTGCAGGCAGCAGCCGCCGCTCCCTGGCCCCTCCCCTCTCTGCACGCTCGACACCACGCGCAGGCAGGAGGTGCAGCGCCGCACTCTCACAAGCAGGCAAAGCAAAGCGCAGCAGGCCATGGGTGCCATTCGTGGTATTTAGCTTGTTGACATCATCGCTGATGTCATACTAAATTTTGGCCGTTTTCCTTTAGAAAAAGAATTCTGAAAATACACTCTAAATACACCAACGTGGACATGGTTCATGGTGGACCTCACTCACAGTTCCTCCCCAGTTCATGGCCCATGGGCTCAGTCCACAGCATAGTGCACGCCTACTTTGCATTCTAGCCCCTCTGTTTTTCCCCAATCAAGCCACTATTAGCTGAGTCTTGCATAAATAGCGAGCTACCCCTCCCCATCTATAGTTAATAGCGCATACCTCCCTGACAGCAATGAACCTCCCAAATAAATCAGTTTTTCCACCTCCTACTTATACATATATGTTTATGGCCTTATGAATGTTTTCTTAAACAGCATAAATAACATTTTTTAGAAGTAAAATAATTCTGAGAAATATTTTGTAGTTTTTTTTAAATAAATATTTAATCTTTCAAACTTTAATAATCCATATCTTTTTATCTGTAACACCGTTTTTAGTCGTTTTTGCACTCACACGATCGTAGACATAAGCCCTTCGCGTTAGTAAACTTTATTTTATGCTTTGCAGCTGTCTGGTGTATTGTTCTTATTATGTTTTGTTTGGGCCATGTTTGCTGTATTGATGTAGACGGTGCGGATTTCGAGAACCTCCAGGATCAGGTGTTTGACTTACCGGACCAAACCCAGTTCGAAGGCAAGTGTCCTTGACCATACTTGCTCCTACATTTATTTATATTTTGAGTTAGTTTAGTTAGACCATTAGTTGCATACAGAGTCTTAATTCTGAATCCTATGTTAGGGTTTACTAGAATTGCAATATCATCCTTGTAACTGGGCTTTGGATGGGTAGTTGTCATGCTTAGTATCGTCATGGTTGGGATGGGATGGCTATAATTTAATATTGATTAATGATCTATGAAAACATGTGGGTTGGTAACCTTCTTAGCAACATGGTGACTAGAAATCTGGCAGGATGGAAAGTTTGGTGGAGGTTGGTTTTTGCCATGGAATGGCGGCTGATGTTGGTGGATTGGGTTTGTGCTCGTCCCTGTTGGATTCTAAGGACCGGTTCTCGAAGCATGTAACCTGGCTTAACAACGCATCCACGAGGTCTATATGGTACGACCTGGTTGAATAATTAGCTGCCCATTTCTGTGCATTGTGGAGAGTTAGGTGGCACAAGAGGGGGCCTAAATCGGCGAATCCTTAGTGAATGCACAGGGGTGGGAAACACAGCTTTGTAAAGACCTTGTAGTGTGACCCCGCTGAGCACCTAGGTAGTGTGAGGCGTGATGGGGAAAACATGACTCGTGGTGAAAGTGTGCAACCTCTGCAGAGCGTAAAACTGGTATACTAGCCGCGCTCGCGGTCATGAGCGGCTTGGACTTCTTCGGGATTAGATGGCTCTGGTTCGGTTGGGTTGGCCTGGATGGTATTCAGGTGTGGGTTTGCTTGGATGGAATCCAAGTGTTGGTGGGCTTGGATGGAATCCAAGTGTGGTTAGCTTGGATGGAATCCGAGTGTTGGTTCAGTTACTTGAGGAGATTGTGGTTTCACTTAGATAAATAGGTGCTTAAGGATTTAAGGTAATAGGTGTGTCGCTTTAGGTGCTGGTGTCAAACAAAGTTAGCCTATCCTTTGTTATAAGCCTCATGTCATATATTTTCCTACACTTGCGGAGTACATTTCGATGTACTCACCCTTCCTCTTTGTCCCCCTTGCTACCCCACCCAGACGCTGGAGACAACGTGCAGGAGTACGCTGACGACGACGATGCTTTCGATCCCGATGACATGTACTAGGCTGGTGCAACCCCGGTCAACTTTCCTATGAAGATGGCGTCCCTTTTCCGCTGAAGATTACTTAGATTTTTCTTTTAGACCCACGAGTTTTTTTTTGTAATAATATTTTGATTATGTAATAAACTTTGATTTTGATACTATGATGACGGAGATATATGTATGAGTTTTCATCCTGGCATACATATATCATGCATTCGATTTTGTCCTTAAAATCGGGTGTGACAATTACCACCCAAGCGGATGACATCCATACAATTGCACGCCATATGGACAACGAAATAGAAAGCAAGCAATCAACCCCCAAAGTTAGTACTTAAATAAGCCACCTAAGGGTCCTTATTTGGGCATAAAGGATATGACTACTGGCACACTTAGATAAAATTTTCAGATTTGAACACACCTATATATGTGACTATAAGTTGTCAAAATTGATTTTAGAAAACAAAACCTTTTGTTTTTAAATACACATATGACATGTTTGATGTTGAACCTTGCTCCGATACCAGCTGTAACGAAACCGCCCAAATTATAAGAACACAAGTACAAAAACAATCATCGTAGTGATCAAATTGTCATACTTGAGCCCATATAACTTCGATAGTCCAACGAAATCACGAGGGATTTCAAACAAACCAACATGTAAGCCATGATCGTACATGATTCAACATAACACATCACATGTTACAACATTGCACAAGTAGTTCCCAAGTAGCTCACATACATCGAAGTCACATAAGTTATTACAAACCATGTTTGAAAGTAGCAGAAGCAAATAGTTTAAAACACAACACACACACTTAGTTCAAATACAAGCCAGTTTCATGATTACAGCCAACAAAAGCACCTGGATGAGATAACAAAGGAGATCATGCCCATGATCTAGTCCTCGTCACCCGCCGGGTGGAGACAATATTTGCAGTAACCCTGGTAAAGCATGTCATCTGCAACAAGAGAGAATAAACCCTGAGTATGAGAATGTACTCAGCTAGACTTACCCGTCATAAACCAGAAATAAAGTGACACCAAGGAATATGCAAGGCTTGTATATAAGTGGAGCTCGCTTGACAACATTTTGCAGAAAACCTTATGTAATAGAGAAGTAGTCTTTCCTTTCTTAGCACAAGTTATGAATATTAACCTGTCATCAAGATTAGCACCTGTACTAGAGCAATCACTTGATTAAGATACAAACATTAATAACCATATCAGGTGTAACAAAGCCATCATCATCATCATCTTAACCATCAAGTTCATTTAGTCTTCTACGTTGCCGCTACTCTGTCAAGTTCTCACTATTTGGGAGAGACGGCGACTCGAATCGATTCCTACCCAGCTGGGGAATTATTCCTAACACAAACCCATACTTCCTCCGTCGGGGTTGCATCAGGTCACCTTTGCTACAACTCAGGAACCAACTTCGTGGGCCCGATCAGCACTGCACTTTCAGGGCCGCCACTCTGTCAGGACGTTCGAGACTGGTTACCCGCCCTTGGACTTATGCCAATAGCTCCCCGCACATCCTTACTTCCTCCAGAGTGCGCACTTTATACTTATCGACTTCCAGCCTGAGTTGAGCTACTCGGCTTCACGGTCGGAATGACTTATCCGGCCAACTAAATGTTAGGCATGCGTTCAACATGACAAGAGGACGTACAGCGAGTCGGTCCTTAAATGACACAGACGGTGATAGATCCACAACCAAGACCTCCTTGTCTTGTTGTTTCACTATCGTCATCCCACCCGGTCTTCATTCAGTTTATTAACACATGGTTATTTCTATGATAGCAAATATAGCCAACCATGACCCGATAGATCCTATCTTGCAGGTGACAGGGAATCACCTGACTCTACCGGTCTAAGCATGGCTAAGCAAGTATTCGATCCTAACCTAAATAGGATTCAAGTCATATTTACTAGACAAGGAGAAGGTATATATGTAGCAAGGTTTCCAACCAACTCCTATAACTTAATGCATCAAACATATAAGATACTCAAATTGTATTTCGCAAGCATAGGAGGCTTAGAATGCTCCGGGGCTTGCCTTTGATGAAAGAAGAGGGTTGGTGGTTAGGACACTCAGGCAATTCTTCATCGGGAGCTCCTCCTTCTGGTGCCGGGACCTCCTGCTCCTCTGCTGCTGGACGCTCCTCCGGGTTCGGCCCCTCGAATTCCAACAGAGTGACCCCCTCCGGAACACCAAGCTCTAGCAATCTAAGGTACAACTTTTCATCACCAGTTAAAGGTCTAGAACCTGCAGCTAGCAACTTGTTTACATTAGCCTAAGCATCTATAACATCCATACCAAGCTTAAGTAAAGCAACCAAGTGCATCATCCATTTCAGCAAACATAGACCACAGACAGCAGCTACAAGATTAAAGCATAACTGGAGTTACACAACTCCAAATGGCATGCAACAAGACATTTTGGAAAGCTTATGAAATTACCTACAATCCATGTTTAGATGTCTTAGCATGAATCTTAAGTTAACTAGGTCAAACAAGTTGACTTATCAAAACTGGTCCAGATATTCCAGAGAGCTGCAAGTTCTGGACCCTGATTTTGAACAGCTATAACTCAAAAACTGCATGGCCAAATGCCATGAAAATTTAACACAAGCTAGATGAGTAAGTTATCTACAACTTTGGTATAGACAAGTTTCCCAGCAAACACCATTTACTTAATGTAATTTACATAGTCCTAGAAACTGTCCAGAAAAGCACTATCATAGCATTAAAGAGAAAAGAATACTTCACATGTATTTCAAACTCATGCCAGACCAAAACCAAAGCTACCACTAGTTAGGATACATCCTAAAAACATTAGGAAACATGGTGTCCACCTCCAAATAAATTATTTTCATGCCTTTATTAATTTATTTAGATAATTAGGTGAAAAACTAATCACATAGCAAAAGTGCACAGTAAAATCTACAAATATTATAGTAGCTTCTACACAATACCAAAAGACTACTGTAAAATTTTCAAGTCATTTGAACCATAGAAACATGATCTACAAAAATGACAAGTTAGCATGTATTATATGAGCATAATTAAGAAAGCATATTGAAATGTGCCAAATAACAGATTTCATGTTTTTCCTTGATACTACAAATCAACACAAGACTGACCCAAGTGGAATCACCTTAAAACCATTTACCAAACTCAAGTTATGATTTTCCAAAGTTTATTAGGGAATAAACAAGATAATTCATAACTAATGATTTTACTTCAGAACATGGCATGTTTTACATTTTTAATAAAAACTAGACCACACTAGGAGCACAACCCAACTTGAACCACTCAATTTTGACTCCTAGAACTCTAGATATGATTTTTCAAAGTTTGCATCATTTTCTTGAAAAGAATAAAACAAAACCCTAAATTCTAGCGATTGACGTGTGGGCCCGGCGGTCAACCGGCCCCACTTGCCAGTCAGCGCGGAATAGAGGACACCGCTGACCGGCGATTCCTCACCGCCGGTGAGGTTTCCGGCGAAGGGGATGGCACTAACGTGCTCCCCGCGCCATCCCACATCGGTTAGAGGTGAAGATGGAGGCGCAGAGCTACCGGAGCTGGCCTGCCGGCGGCGATGGAGGCACGGCGGTGCTGCTCGACAGTGCGCCGGCCATCTCCGGCCGGTAGCGGTTCGGCTGGGCTCGGCTTGAGCACCTAGGCTATGCGAGGAACCCGCTACGCTAAGAAGAAGGGGGAGAAGGATGCCATAGGGGCTCGGCCACGACGAACGTGAACACGGCGGAGCTCCAGCGAGGCCTTCGTGGTGGCGGAGTGGCCAATGCGGCCTTACCTAGGCTCGATTGGCTCGGCGAGAGGGTCAACGAGATAGAGGGGACAACGGCGAGGCGATGGGTGAGGTGGCATGAGCCACGGTGCGGTGCTGAGCGCGCTACGCGGTGGCGGAGCTCCGGCGGCAATGGCACTCGGTCCTTTCTGCGGTGAGAGCAAGAGAGCAGAGAGAGAGCGAATGAAGGGATCGAAGAAGCAGCAACAGCGTACGTCTCTCTTCTCTCTACCTTGCCCTGACCAGCGGGCCCATCGATGGCGTACGGTCACCACGCAATGGCCACACGGCGGCCAAGCTCTGTGGCCGGTCGGCCACCGAGGCCAGCCCGTTCTCGACCGTCAGGCCTGATCACACGACTAACAGCGTGACTTTGGCCATCTATAGTTCCTAATCCAGCTTGATTTAGCGAAAACCGTAAGTACCAAAGTTGTCGAGCTAGGTGGTACTCCATTTTTGCTTAAAGGGTCAAGGTCTAATTCGGCTTGGTTTTGAAACTACAAGCTGCCAAAGTAGGGTACATGAAACTGAAACTGCAGTTTAAGACTTAGAAAAATTCTAAGTGTTCAAACAGCATCCAAAACTGACTTGTGGGCCCTTTTAGAACATGTTCTGCTCATTTTCATGGAAAGGTTATAAAATAACTTTTGTTCCTTATAAAGTTTCCTACAACTTTGCTTAAGGGTGCACAAACATGCAAACACTCTAAATTGCATTTTTTTAATTGGTCAAGCAAAAGTGTTCTAGTGGTCAAACTATGGTCAACCATTACTTGAAAGCTTAATTAGACCTAATGACCAACATGAACATAGTTCCATTAAATGTCCTAAGCATTGTTAAGGTGTTTTAGAGGCCAACTGATCACCACTTGCATTAACCACACATGATCATAACCATACACACATAGAAACATAAAGGAACAAGGCAATGTTTCACATGTTTCATATATGTGTTGCATATGCAAATGCTCATGAATGTATGAAGGATGCTTATGCTCATGTAATGCAAGTGCAAATATACAAAGATAACACCTGGGGTGTTACAGCTGCAGCACCACCCATTGTCATGGGAGATCTAACTAAGGACTCCCAGATCAAAGCTTTCCTCTACGATGTGCCACCGACCATCTGCTTCGGTAGATTGGTTTTCGAGCACACCGAAGATCTAAACTTCAGGCTCATTGGGGTCAAGAGCCCTGAATCTCTCAGGACTGTTAGAGAAGTCACAACCCTATCTAGGCAATCTCTCTAGATTAATCTTGAGGTTCAGCTTATGGCTCCCGATTACGAGGAACCTGACCAAGAGGTTGTCGAGAGCCCTCTAGTCTTTACTAAACGGGGTACTAGTGGATCCGAATCGCTTGCAGACCACATGCCTCGATGCCATCATCAAAGGACCGGTGATGTCATGATCATCGACACAGCAAAGCCAGACTACTATGTAGAGCATCCCATTGCCAGGTGGTGGGACGACTCCTGGCCCATCAAGAAGGAAGACCCTGGCCGTCCAATGATCCGGATCACCATTGGCCCTCACAAGCGGAAGGCTATCTGTGATATGGGCATGGGCATGAATGTCATACCTTTGTCAATCTATGATGACGTGTTACATCTCGGGGCCCTAACTAATCCAGATATACATGTGGTACTGCCAGATCAGACAACTCGATGAATCGAGGGGATTCTAGATGATATCTGCCTGACAGTTGGAGTTATGTGATGGCAGATTTCATGATCCTAAACACCGGTCATGATCCAAGAGCGCCCATTATTTTGGGTCGACCTTTCATACACACCGTAAAGGCTTCATTCTACGTTGCGTCAGCCAACATGCGTTTCAGTATCAATGGGAAAAAGAGGAGATTCACTTTCAAACCTCCATACCCATGAAGACACTCATCTCGAGTTAATTGGGCTAGTCTCGATGATGTTGACTCCATTGAGATAGTGAAAACAAAATTTTACCGCGAGCCGGTCATCAAGGGATGGCAAGACATCTCCTAGTCAGTCAAGAAAGGAGATCCTGGCCATCCCATTATCATAGTCTCGATCGGTTGCCATATTCTAGAAGCTGGTTGTGATCTCGGTGCAGCAGTCAACATTATCCCCATGTCTGTCTGCGATAATGTGTTGCGACTCGCACCATTGCTAAAGATGAATATGCGCATCAGATTTGCTGACCGATCGACTCACCGCATTGAAGGAATAGCCAACGACGTTGAAGTCCTAGTCGGTGACTCTCGGTGGCATCTGATTTTGTGATACTAAACACCAGGCGCGACGAAATGACACCCATTATTTTGGGTTGACCGTTCTTGCGAACGACCAGAGCCGCCATATACACCGAGACATCTAACATCCGTTTTGACATTGCAGGAAAGATCGAGGAGTTTTCCTTCAAGACTCACAGGCCTTTAAGCATGTCATGAGGGCTGATTTCCTGCAACAATCGTGGTGCTACTCAGGCTCTGGAGGATTCGAAGCCCTCGTGGCCAAAAGAACACTACTAATCTCTTCATTCGCCCGGATTGGTTACTGTCCAGGACACAACTGAGGCCAACACCCCTGCAACCACACCATGATCAAAGGAGGCATACGCAGGGACATCAGGGCAAGCCCGATGACACACCCTGATCTAAGGGAAAGTCACAACGGAGCACCCGACAATTGGACAACTCGATTCGGCCTCCAGTGGCCCAGCGAAACCGCGTCATTAGAACAGATCTGAACATTACTCGAGCTCATTGCTTTCCTCCAAGTAAACAAAGATGTGTTTGCTTGGGAACCGTCCAACATGCCTGGGATCCCCAGGGAGGTAATCGAGCATGAATTGGGTCTACCAGCTAGCGTTTGACCAGTCAGACAAAAACAAAGACGCTATACACCCGAGAAGTGAGCTGCCATACGAGATGAAATCAACTGGCTACTGAAGGCCAGTTTCGTGCGAGAGGTCCCCTTCCCAGAGTGGCTAGCAAACCCCATCATGGTCAAGAAGCCTAATGGCACGTGGCGGATGTGCGTAGACTACACCGACCTGAATAAAGCATGCCCTAAGGATGAATATCCCCTTTCGAGGATAGATCAAATTGTAGATTCAACCTTCTTATGCGAATTGCTATGTTTTTTAGATGCTTATTTAGGGTATCACCAAATTAGCATGTGCATAAGGGATGAGGAAAAAACTGCATTTGTAACTCGTTTTGGCTTGTATTGTTATATTAAGATGCCTTTTGGCCTTAAGAATGCTGGTTCTACGTATCAAAAATGTGTTCATATTGTTCTTGAAGGCCAGATCGGCCGCAATGTGGAAGCATATATTGATGATATTGTTGTTAAAAGCAAATTCACAGGCGATCTAATCACTGATCTAGAAGAAACTTTTAATGACTTACGTAAGAACAAGATGATGCTAAACCCCGACAAATGTTCTTTTGGCGTTTCCTCGGGTAAGCTACTCGGGTACTTGGTGTCTCATCAGGGCATCAAAGCTAACCCAAAGAAGGTCAAGGCTATCGACGACATGCAGTCTCCACGCAACAAAAAAGAAGTCCAGAAGCTAGCTGGCATGATGGCAGCCCTAAGTCAATTCATATCCAAGTCAGGTGAATGAGGTATGTCATTTTATAAATTATTAAAAAAGCATGATGGTTTTCTTTGAGTGAGCAGGCCGAAGAAGCGTTTTAGGTGTTCAAACAATACTTGAAACAATTACCTATACTTGTTCCTCCCAAAGATAGTGAAACCATGCTCCTTTATGTAGCTACAACTCCCACAGTTGTCAGCGTAGTTATAGTGGTCAAGCGTCATGCTGAGAAGTCAACAAAACATCACCCCGTGTATTTTGTGAGCGAAGTGCTACATGATGCCCGATCCAGGTACCCAAACATTCAAAAATTAATCTATGCCGTATTGATGTCTTCTCGAAAGCTTAAGCATTATTTCTTAAGTCACAAGATCAAAGTGGTTTCTTCATATCCACTCGGTACCATTATTCATAATCGAGATGTCGTTGGTAGAATTGCCAAATGGTCAGTCGAGTTAGGCCAATATGATATAGAGTTTGTACCTAGAACTGCGATAAAATCGCAGGCTTTAGTTGATTTTGTTACAGAATGGACAAATCCTGAACCCGAGGAGGAGACTCAAAACCCTGAGCACTGGCTGATGTTCTATGATGGAGCAAAATGCAAGAATGGCGCAGGGGCTAGTGTCATCTTGATCTCTCCACAAGGGGATGCCATGAGGTATGCAATTCAAATTGATTTTACTAATCCTACTCCAACTAACAATATTACAGAATATGAGGGCCTATTAACTGGTTTACGAATTGCCATATCCTTGGGTATTAAACAACTACTTGTGAAAGGGGATTCAGAGGTAGTCGCTAAACAAATCAGCAAGGATTATCGAGCAACAACGAGAACATGGCCACAAATTTACTGGCATATAGACGATTGGAATCTAAATTTGACGGACTCGAGGTCCAATACATCCCGAGAAAAATAAACTCGGATGCTGACACGCTCGCTAGCTGGGCAGCTAAACGACAGCACCTACCGAGAGACGTCCTGGTCGAAGTGCTAACAAAACCCTCTGTCTCGATGTCAAAGTCGGGTCCAAACTCCACGCTTGATCCGTCGAGCGACGAGGCAATACTTAGCGAATTCCTTGAGAAGTCTGTGCTAGGCGATACGACTCATGGTGCCGCTCTAGTTGGAAATGGGGTGAACTAGATGGATCCAATCTGTGCGTACCTCACAAACCAGGCTACTCTGGTCGATGATACGAATATAGAATGAACCAGCCGTAAAGGCATGAGCTATCAAATGGTAGACTGTACCCTCTATAAGCGAGGATGAAATGGGGTTCTTCTTAAGTGTATCACCCAGGCCGAGGGCATTAGTTTGCTCCATGACATCCACAGAGGAATCTGTGGGTCCCATGCCTCTCACAAAATGCTAGTCGGGAAAGCCTTTCGACAAGGGTTTTACTGGCCTACAGCGCTCGAAGACGCCACTGAGTTGGTTAGGACATGTGAAGCTTGTCAGTTTTTTAAACAGTAGATTCACCAGCCTGCTCAAGCGTTCAATAGGATCCCTTTGTCTTGGCCATTTGCCACATGGGGCATCGACATCCTGGGTCCTTTTCCAAGGGCCTAGGGTGGCTATAGATTTCTGATTGTAGCGATTGATACTTTCACAAAATGGGTTGAAGCCAAGCTTATAGGCCGGATAACCAAAGAAAATACAGTCAAATTTTTGTGGAGCATTGTACTGCATTTTGGCATACTGCACCGAATTCTCTCTGATAATGGTACACAATTTACCAGCAAAAAATTTGAGAATTTTTGTGGAAGACATGCCATTAAGCATTATCGGTCCTCAGTCTACCACCCAATGACCAATGGTCAAGTAAAGCGTGCTACTGGCATAATTCTACAAGGGATCAAGACCCATATTTTTTATAGGCCTAGTGCCTATGATAAAAAATGGATTGGAGAACTCCCCACAGTTTTATGGGCAGTGCGCAATACAGCTAACCGGGCCACGAGTGAAACGCCATTTTTCCTTGTGTACGGGGCTAAAGTTATCCTTCCCCCCGAAGTCCGACTAAACTCGCCCCGAGTAGCGATGTTCTCCAAAGAAGAGCAAGCTGACCATTGTTATATCGACCTAGAACTCCTCGAAGAGAAGCGTAATATAGCCGCATTCCAAGTCGAGAAATACCAGCAAGCCCTTTGGAAATATCATAGCCATCGTGTACGCGGCCGGGCGCTTAGTATCAGTGATCTGGTACTCAAATGAGACCATAGCACAAAGGATAAAACTAAATTGACACCCCCTTGGCTGGGTCCATACATTGTAGTTGATATAGCCCGACCAGGCACATACCGACTAGCAGAGATAGATGGGGATATGCTACCGAATACGTGGAACATGGATCAGCTACAACGCTTTTATGCATAATAAACTGCATTCCTGGTGTTATGTTTCTTAGCATACAACCCAGATAAGTGTTTCATTTATTATTTAATTTTATTCTCTGTTAACAGTAATTTTCCCAAGCACATACGCTCGGGGGCTGGGGCTGGGGCTGGGGCTGTTCAATTACAGCTATTTTTTCTTGACTACTCTTCTACTATTTATTCAGGTAAGCTACTCATACCCAAATAAATAGTCGGGGGCTATCATACTACTATTCACTAGTCTGTAAAAAATTCCCGCTCAAGCTAAACCTTGTTTAGCAAGCAGCATCATCATACCGCACACAAACCGCTCAAGTTTGGCTACGATAAGTCTAACTGTTTGCAGGATGACAAGTTTAATATAGCAAAAGAAAGAAGAATTATGTAAGACTAACGAAGTATCATAATATTTCACATGTCACAGTGTTGCAGGGACAGGGAAATGCTAAGCGATAGAATAAGCACAATGGTTACCACCAAAGCGAGGCGAGGGGTTAAATCGCCGTCTGTCATGCACGGTCCCCCCCAAAAAAAAAATCGCTCGGCATTCGTAACGTGCGCCTAGACTGCCGCGCCAACGATTATTCACAAGGAAAACTATCACTTCTTTATTCCCTGAATAAAGTTGGAAATTTAGTGCCCTGTGAATAATCGACGACCAAGATATTTTACACCCGAGTTGTGAGTAAAGCTCCAACCTGACTATGGCTTAGGCCCTGACTAAGTTATAGCTCGGGGCTAAGGGTAAATTCACTAATTGGGTCAATACAGCTACAAGGTCCTGACTTTTTGAACTGTGTCCACGTGCAAGGTATGATTGCGACTCTGCTCGTGGCGACTCGAATGCAGAAACTAATGAAAAGTGCGGATAAGACCAAAATAAGCACAACTTCGGGAACTAGATTTTTCATTGATAATTCATTAAGATGGATTTACAAACGGATAAACTAGAACCCCAATCCAAGGCGAATGGAGCAGGTGCCACCTCCGATTGTCACCGAGCTCCTTACAGGGCTTGATGACGAGATGGGAGCAGCCTAGCTCCCTGACGGTGACCTGCCACCTGTGGGCTTGTCCTTCGCCTCTTCTTCCTCCTCCTCGTCGACCTCCTCCTCCTCGGTGGCCACATCCTCATCGTCGCTGTTGAGGATCACAAGGCCACCATCCCCCGGGATGCCAATGGCCTCGTGATTTAGCTCGATAAAGAGCTTCCTCGCAATCTCCTCGTCATGGCTCATGTCTGACCAGCCGATGGCGCAAGGAGTCAAGGGCCTAGGGATGTCGAGGATGGCGGAGGCGATGGGGCGGCAGGGATGGTGGAGACGACCGGGGCGGCGGGGTAGCACCCACCGGTGGGGTTGAGCCTTCCGGCTCGTCCTCGTCGGAGAGCTCGATCACCACCTTCGGTGCGGACGGCGCCGGCTAGGTCGGTAGCCCGGCCGGAGATCCCAAAGCGACGACTTCATCGATCCCATCTTCCCCGCCTAGGACTGCTGGGGCTAGAGCCGCTGGGGCTGGGGCTCCAGAGGATGTCGGGGATAGAGACGTGGGTGCAGATGATGGAGGCGACGGTGTACTACTCGATGACGCCGCCGTGGCCAATTGGCCGGGCGACTACCCGAGCAGCAGACGTGGCACTTTGTGGGGACGTTTGCGGCCAGCGGTTTTCTTCCTCATCTTTGCTACGAGATTTGGGAACAGAGGTTTCAGATTCACCACAAGCGGGCCTGATTAAATAGGACCAAGCCGCCTTTCTTGGAATCTCAACCGATGTCTCAATTAAAAAGGAATTAAATCTCCAGCATGCGCACTCATGGGAAACCAAGCCGACGCAGCATTTTGACTGACAAACGACTGCGCGTCCTATCGCTTGCGTGTGAAACGGGATTGACAAGACAGGGCGACTAGGGGATGGCACTAGAACAAGCTCATCTCCCAAGAGCACACCTCTCTCCAATCTGCACAAGATCAGGTCTTAAGTCGTGACTGGCAGCTCGGGTGACATCTGTGCACGCTAGAGTACAGGCCACCTGACTAAGACAATCCCGATTACTCGTAGGCGGTCGAGTTGCCTTTGACAGACAAACTTGGGGGCTTATGTCGATGCCATACCCCTAGGTATCCCAACTTCCATATTGCTAACTACCTACTCCGGATCAGAGACGACCCGAAGGCCCACGACGACCCTATTTAAGGAAGGATATCTCTGGATTGCGCCAGGACTCTGACTAGGGCACGAATCCTTAGCTTGTAGGGCAAGCTGATCTCGGATATAAATAACTAGCAATATCCCCTGTTGTAATCATTGACTCTTTCATAGGCCTAGCCATATTGTAATCGCAATCTCGCCGAATACAAGCAATACAAACAAGTAGCAACTAGATGTACGGCTTTTACTTGCTTCCTGGGGGCCCGAACCAGTATAAATCTCATCTCCATCTATGATTGTTCTTCGCACCAAGCGGGGTTCCTCAAGAACCAAATATCTGTCGATAAAAAACACCGGCATTTAGCTTCTTAAAAATTCACACCCAAAGCAAACTTTATACACACTTTTTTTTATTTTGTTTTCATTTTTTAGAATATAAGTAAAACAAACTCAAAATAATAAAACAAAAGAAAAAGAAATACTGACATGGATACACGGGGAATACCCTTCCCCCAAGCTAGATGTTGACGTAGTCGATCAATATGGTGGCCGGATGTTGAAGTTCTAGAACAAAAGGTCCCAGTTCTGGTTCTGTTGCTGCTGATTCTGTTGGATGTCGGCAATCATGTTCCCCATCATCGCCTACCAATGTGAGTGTTGGTGTAGTGTACCTTGTATGGCAACATTTTGTTCCTCAATGGTTGTCAATCTGTTGTCGAAGCGTTGGTGGTCCATTTGTTGATCATGATACCCCCGGACAGAGTAGGACATGCATCCTCCCTGGTGGCCACTTGAGGTTTCTTCATAGGTATGCTATTGGTAGTTGTGGTAGTTCTCGTCTTGCCAGTGCTCACTTGGAGCTTGTTGTCAAGAGCCTTCAGATTGGTGAAGAGATGGCTGTTCCCAACCAGCATGTTCAGGCTAGAACCCACGGGAGGATCCCGCTTGGTCCCAGCCTGCATAGCCGGTATAGGCCGGTCCTTCAGGTATCGGGTCAGCGCCATAGTAGCGAGTCCAAGGTGCATGGGTCAGTCTCACGGATGCACTCATGTGAGGTATCGCATCTTTTGCCTGCAAATCAAAAGTGAAAGAGTCCGCAACATATAAACCGAGATTCCGGTTAGGTAACGGAATCTCACTTGAAAAACCATGATACATCATGACAATCTTTCCATCCTCTCTCTTTTTAAGCAGTTGGCCTAGACAGAAATACTCAAAATCAGTATATAAGCGCTCCTCATCAATATAAGAGACTGAAGCATTATTCAACAGACCGAAGTTTTGGGCAATTCGAGAGATCAAAGAGGTACACTCGACATCACCTGTGAGAGTAAAAACCTCCAACCATTGGTGAATCATAAATTTAACGAGCGAAACCTTTCTCCTTTTTACCATAGCATAAAGCAACTTGAGATCGTCTATCCTCACAAGGCGAGTATCAGGTCTAGGAAACATGGTAAATCGTAGCCATTTTGCATGAAATGAAGTGTGGGATGTTGAATGTCATTGGTACACGGACGATAAAATTCATTAAGCCCCAAAATTTCCTTCCAGAATTTTAATCTATCAAAGTCTTGCAAAGCATGGTCTACATCAACTACACATTGTGAATTAAACCCCATGAGTAAACTTAGGTCCTCCTAGGGAGAAGAATACTCTTTCCCAAAAAGTCCAAATTTGACCCCGGTGTCGGTGATTTGCAATGTGCATAAAAATTCCAACGTCAAAAGTTTAGACCCTTGCTCAGCAATATTCCAAAAACCATCCCAACCGACCACTTGGAAAATGAAAGCAAGCTCAGTGTTCATACCGGTTGCTTGTAGTAGGAGAGGATCATACACAGTGGTGTGTACAAACCTTTGAGTTTTTAGCTTCTTGAAAGCATCCTTCTCCACCTTGGATTGCCGGTGGATATGTGATTCCTCTAGCAGGACGTTGTTCGTAGATGATGACGTCTGTGGCGGTGCTCCGGCTCCAGGAGATGGATCATCTACCTGCATGTCGGAACTCACCTTAGAGGATGAACTCCTCAAAGAGCAGGACGACTACGAGCGAGTAAACTTGCCCTTGATTTTGTTCATCATCCTACAAAAATTAACACAAAAACAAATCTCGTGGAACGGGTTAGGAAATAAAATAGTCAACGGTTAGCTGTCCAAGAGTTAGTCGTCCAGGGGTTAGTCGTTCTGATTTCCAATAATTTTCTCTAAGCAAGATTTCAGCAGAACTTCTACCATTAATAGTTTTAGATTTTCCTATTTTCTGCAGCACTTCTACTAATGGAATTACTACACTTCTGGGAAGAATTTCGAAGTTTGGAAGCAAGAGGCTGGAAAGTGTTTGTGTGTGAGGCAGAGAGCAGCCAAGAGGTGGTAATTTATAGCCAGGCGCAGCAGCAGGCCAGCCGGCCAAGTGGTGGGGCTGGCCGGCCCCCCTTGGGCCCACTTGCATCAATTCTTCACCAGCTGAAGGTTTGCTTCGAGGTTAAGCGAATTTGGTGCTCCGTCAGTGCAGATGCACCAAAATTGATGGAGGAGAGAGCTTGAGGTGATGGTGGTAGGTCCCAGGTGTCTGCGGGTCCATATACCCATATTTCCTCCATATATACACATATATACAGTGTGCAGAAAATATTTATGATATGATGAAATATAACTATATGTATGCATGGTATTTTTTTAAAAGTTTTTTTATGCCTCCACGGTAAATATTCTTGTGGATTTTTACACACCGTAAAAATTATTCATATGGAGCTTAAAGTTTTTATAATGCAATGATGGAATTTTTATTTAATGCAACTATTGAGAACTAACAATGTCAAAGTGAAAATAATTTATGCGATGTAAAAAGTAAATATAGATAACTACCGATTTTACCTCCCGGCGAGGGTTCGGAGTTTTGAGTCCGTCGAACCGAACTTATCCAATCTTGATTATTCTTCATGTGCACCAATTGGTCCCAGAGATGAAGACCTTGATAGTTGCACTTGCTTCTCGCATCAGTGTCTCGCTCTTCCTTCCTGTTGATATGGAATCAGATTTCTCTAGCTCCAACATCAATGTGTGCATTTGTGGTGCTCAAAAAGGGTCTTCCAAGGATGAGGGGTGTCTTTATGTCCTACATGTCAAGCACCATGAAATCGACTAGTACAAATAAATTTATTATTTTTATGGGAATATTCTCAGTGATTCCTATAGGGTAGCGGACTAATTAGTTGGCTAGTTACAGGCACATTGATGTTAGCATGAGTGTTGAATAGTTGAGCTTGTCGAAGATGGCTTTAGGCATGACACTGACGCTTGTCCCAAGGTCACATAGTGCATTTTCAAAGTGTTGGTTTTCGATTGAATAGTCGATAGTGGGGCATCCTAGATCATTCTTCTTTACAGGCGATGTGTTCAGGATGGCCGCACTACACTCCTCCGTTAACTTAATTACTTTAGTGGTGAGCAGTGGTCTCTTGTTGTTCAGAATGTCTCTAAGATACTTCGCATAGGTAGGTACCTGTATGGCATCTAGCAGAGGGATATTGATATATAACTTTTGAATTACCTCCACAAACTTACCAAACTGCTCATCCACTTTGGCTTTTCGATTTCTTCGCGAAAATGGTAGGAGGTTGGTGTCATGAAAATCTTGTTGCATTTCTTCTTCTAGTGGCTCAACTTCTTCAACTTCATCGTTCTTCTTCTCTTGCTGCACTGCTGGTGTCTTTCCTATCCTTGTTGGATATGGAGGATCACGAGTAGACTTGCCACCTCTTGTGGTTATGACGTTGACCTTTTCTAGGTTAGTGGCAAAAAGGCAGAGCAGCGGCTAGCTGAGCTATTTGTAATTCTAACTTTTTATTATAGCTAAGTTGGCCCTTTATAGCAGAAGAAAAACTCTCCATTTTAGTATTTATATTTTCTAAAACTTTATCATTAGAAGCAAGCTTTTTGGAAATATTCTCATTAATCTTAGCAAGTTCTAAAATCAAATCTCTCAAGGATAGCTGATTAGGATTAGAAGAATTATAGTAATTGACTGGGTACTAACCTTGATAATTTGATCATTGTGGTTGACTCCATCCTAATTGTCTTTGTTGCTATGAACCAGAATTGTTGATGACAAAGTTTACATCCTATTGTGTTTTGGGACAGTTACTCTCTGAGTGCCCGATGGTTCCACAGATGTTGCAAAAGGTTTGCAAATTATAAATGCCCTAGATGGCTTGTTGATCTTTCTTGTAATTGGCTCGCTATTCGAGCCAATTTAGCAATACGTTCATCTTGGTTGATAGTGCACACACCTCTTCTTGTGCTTCTTCGCTCTTGTTGCATGATTGGATACTTCCTTGAGACCAACCTTGGTTAGAGGCTATCTTTTCCATGAGAGCTTCAGCTTTTCCAAGGGTGAGTGACATAAATGCTCCTCTAGCAGTAGCGTCGAGTTGTTAATGAGCTTTCTGGGTTAATCCATGGTAAAAAGCCTTGCATGTGCAACCAATCTTCCATCCCATGATGAGGACAGTCTGAAATATATTCTTGAAAATGTTCTCATGCCTCTGGAATGGTTTCACCTTTCTGTTGCTAGAAGTTGGACATTTTCCTCTTAAGGCATTGGTTTTGCCTATAGGGAAAAACCTTGCTAGAAAAGCCTTCGAACATCTTGCCCATGTATCGATGTCATCTTTGTTGGCGTAGAACCACTACTTCGCCCATCCCACTAGCGAGAATGGAAATAGGTGGAGTAGTATGATATCTTGAGCAACGTCCTTGATGACAACTGTGCTGCTAATCTCTAGAAAATTCTGGAGATGACCACTAGCATCTTCATGTGACTTTTCGCTGAATAGGGTAGCTTGCACCATGTTGATGAGGCTTGGCTTGAGTTCAAACTCAAGGTTGTTGGTTTTCAGTGTTGGTCCCGTGAGAATGTTATCAGTGCTTGGAGCAGAGAACTCGCATAGCATCTTGTTAGCCATAGCTTCAGAAACTGGTGTTGAGCTGCCTCTTGATTGGGTTGATTGTGATTGATGAAATTTGTTGATGAATCAAAACCAATCCTGCAATACCCTGTATAAGATATGAACAAATAAAAACAAGGGTAAGCCTGCTTGAGCAGTGATGCATAGTTATGATATCATCAATGAGTATTGTTGACGGTAATTAACTCCTATTATAAACCATCAATAAAACATGAAAAAGGGTATAAATGTAATCACCACCATAGAATAGGGACTTAACTAATAGAATTCCATGAGTTTTAGTGAATTATGATTTTTTAGGGATTAAACAGGAAAAACAAGAAATCTAGAGAAGGGTTGGGCCCAAGGAACCAGACCAAATCACGTCAAACGGATCAGACCCCGACACTAGAAAACTCCAGAAGACATGAGAAGGCACGGGACCGAGACGAGGACCGAGAGGACTCCAGAGGAGGCCGCCCGGCTGATGAGGACATCACTCTTTCAGATGCCCCCGTTGTTGCTCCAACCATTATGCAAGGAGGTCCAATGACCCGAGCCCGAAGATGACAACTTAATTTAGAGGTGAGCTCGTTCTTAAGTGATCCTTTTTATACTTTTGAGAATAAATTGCTACCTAACGATGTTATATTAATTAGGAATATTGGAGAGGGTCATGAGGAACTTAGAGGAAGTGGTGGAGGCGATGATGATCAGCCAAGACGTCCAATAGAAGTCGGAGGCCCGGTCCAAGATGATTTCGAGTCTGTTTCGGCTTCCAGGACCAGTCTGCCTTGAACTGGTCACCCAGGACGTGTCCGGACTCTGTTTCGATGATCCACATGTGGTTGGAAAGCTAATTTGATAAGGAAGCCAATCCAAGTGGTCTCACATCAAAAGCTCTTCGGAATCCACAGGAATTGTCGAAACAAGTCAGCGTCCAGATTCTGTCCAGGTGCTGCATCACCGTATTTGGTCCAATGGACCGTGTATCGTCTTTGAGCCCATTAGGGGGGCGCGTCCAGGGTAGGCGGCAACCCTAAGACCTTTATATTCATACGCCACCACCGTCATTAGGTTTTGGGTTTTGCTTAGATCAATCTGTCCATTGACAGTCACCGTTTCATCGGTTTGTGAGACCCCACTTTGAGAACTTAATCGTTCATCTGTAGTTTGTCCCAAAACTTGAGCTGTGTTCTTCTGAGTTCTTGCTTGTGTTCTTCATTTCGTAGGTAGGGATTAGCCTTCATGGCGAGGTCAACTGGTTGGAGACACGGTTGATAACCAGAGGTGTTGTGGTGCTAAGATTGCAGGGTTTGGTCTTTCGATCTAAAGCCGGATTGGTGTGTCACTCTCCGCCTAAAACGATAGTTACCATCTACCTGACGGAAGATCGGGA
This sequence comes from Saccharum hybrid cultivar R570, assembly GCA_038087645.1. NCBI lineage: Eukaryota > Viridiplantae > Streptophyta > Magnoliopsida > Poales > Poaceae > Saccharum > Saccharum hybrid cultivar. The sequence continues at coordinate 25,168,642 of JAQSUU010000066.1, read as the reverse complement.
TTCATGTTCCCATCAAGTGGTATTCAGAGCTAAGGCAAACCATCAGGTTCGCATTTATTCCCTAGTTTGAGTGTTTCGCATTTGTCCCATAGTCTACAGCCATAATTGTTTTCCTGTCCTATAACCTTTCCGCGCCATAGCCTTTGCATATTTCAGTTCCAGAGTCCGTCGTGTTGAGTTTGTGTCCTGATCGAGGTCTTGTTGCTAGTTAGGTTGTGTTAGAGTCCAGTTCATATGTTTTCCCCGTCATTTCCATCAAACCCTAGCCGCCGTAACCACTTTTGTGCGCATTGTTCCTGTTTTGTCCTCTAATTCGGAGTACAAACTTGAAATTGGTCCAGTTTTCACATACGAACTCGGATTTCGACGTTCCATATATCAAAATTGATCAAAAAAAAATTTTGGATCCGTCCATCCCCTGCTTTGTTGGGGTTTGAAAATTTTATTTTGGCAAAAAACTGGTCACAAGATCCTCTTTTCCTGGTCACAAGCTTTTCCTCAATTTTGGACCCATCTTCTGAATTTTCCACAGGCCACGTCTTTTCACTTGTTTAAGCTCAAATTTTCTGTGGTTACTTCTTGTGTGCTCCTAAGTGAAGAAAAAATATCAAAAAAATAAAAATAAAAAGTCAAAGAATCCCAAAAAAACAACGATAGCCCAAAAATAGAGAAAAAAGAGGGGCAAAAGTGGAACAATATCTAGAGGAGCACATAGAGAAGGCCTAAGTGAGCAGTGTTAGCGTGTGCTGTCTTGTGCTTTGTTCCTGTTGCTTTTGCTATCCATCATACTTGTTTCTCTACACTTGTTGTCTCACATAATTGGTACTTGGAACACGTAAAACCAGCAATGAGAACGAGTAATTGGGGGCCAAAACCAACCCATTCAGCGAAGGGATGTTCCTAGTATAAATAGCACCCCCACTCCTCCCTAAAACCCTAACCATGAATTGACTCAAAAAAAAGAGAAGCCAAGTGCTCTTGTCCTTAGGGTTGTGCCATAGCTGCCCCCTTGAGGCTTGGGAGTTTTCTCTTCAACTTGTTCTTGTGTATCCTTGTAACTTGCAAGAGCTTGTATCTACCTTTGTGTGGTTTAGGTAGACATCGATCCATTGTGTGTGGTTGGGCAAAATCATTTGTCACAGGTGGCTACCTAGAGTAGCTGATGGTGCCATCAGTTCATCAGGTTGCATGGGTCAAGTTATCCCCCCTTTCGATCCTACAACGAGAAGATTGGGAAACCCCCCGCATCATGAAGGTTCTACAAGGAAGAGAAGGCAACGAGAAGGAGAAGCACGAGCTCAGATGAGCCACCACCACATCAAGACTTGATCCATCTTCTTGTTGAGTTAAACCACCAATACTAGCACCTGGAGATCTTAGAGACCAAGTGTCGGTGTTTCGTAAATCAGACTACTAAATTTATATGATTGCCGCGCTGCTCTAGGAAGACGATGGTAGCATCCAGAAGACACAAGGATTTATACTGGTTCTAACCGGAGCCCTACGTCCAGTCTCAAAGATAATTGAGTACGTGTTCCTCGCTTGAATGCTCTGAAGTTCTTACAATGGGGGGCGCAAGAATGGTGGAAGAGGATGGAGAGCTAGAGCTAGAAGACGGGCTGCCTAAAGGGAAGCTTTAGGAGCCCTTCTAAGGTGTAAGAATGCGTGAATGAGTAGGGGATCATAATCCTATCGAGATGGGTGCCTTGGCTGCCCTTATATAGAGTTTGGGGCCAGGGCGTGTACAAAGAAGGAGGTTCTCCCAACCGAAGGGTCATGAGCCTGAGGGAGGTCCTAGCTAACTTAGCTTGCAAGCTACGCCATCTTGTGGTGCACGTCTAGGCATGGTTGTCGTCACGGTCCTATGGCCACATCGCGACATGGTGTGGCATGGTGCTACTGTGCCGGCCGTGGTGGCACTGTAGGCACGATGGTGGTTTGCCAGGTGTCCTGTGCGACGTGGTCTTCACCATGGTCTTTGTCATCGCCTTCTAGTTTCCTGGAGTGTCATACAGGAGTTGGTAGCCGCCTTCAGGCCGTCGATTGCCTCGTTGGCATGAGGAGTTGAGGGCCACGATCCGGATCATTAGGGTCGTGGCTCCCGTCAATCTGGTTGGTCTCTAAATCAAGGCCCTCCTTATGGATCCCATCCCATGGTGGGTAGGATGGTACATGCATCTTGTCAGGCCATGTTTGGACGATGGGCATTGTACTGGCCGTCACCGCCTTGGGCGGTGTTGTCTTGTTTGAGCTGCGTGACACAGGGGTGGCGTTTGACCAGACCAAGGTGACCGCTGTCCCTTCAGTCCTTGTGGGGTCAGTGTAGCATGCTTGTTCTTATCAGAGCAGGCATGCTTGGCCGTGCTCGACCTCTCACCGTTCCTTCTAGGGGTCGAGACTGTTGAGAGGTCATGCGCCTCTCATGCGTCGTGCAGCTAAGGCAGAAGGAAGGGTCGTGGCCGTCCCCGTCCTTGGCCTAGCTAGGCCTCGGTTGTTTGGGCCTTCGCTAATTTGATGTGTCGTGGGGCACTTGGCCTACTAACTAATCGGTGCCTTGAGATACCCTGGGTTATTACCCCCACAATAGCCCCTGAGCATTTTTGCGATCACGAAGTGATCGTGAAAGCACTAAGATGCGTGTACATTTGTGCACGGGTTCATAGTCATGGCTTGTTCGAGCTTCGTCGCTCAACCCCTTATGGGCTGGTGCATTCAATGCGGTAGGTGGCCGTTACGTTCAGCCATGTTAGGACGCCCTAACGACGTGGTACATGACTGCTGAGCCTTGCCATGTCTGTGTACCATGTTTCGGGGTTCGTGAACCAGGCGGGACTGAGTGGTCTCGTCGACGCTGTACCGGTCCTGCCTTTGGGAGGGTCTCGATTTCCCCGACCTCACACGGGCATCTAAATTTAGCTGTGACCTCCCGTGGTTCGCCACACGGCGCGGGGGTCTCAGGTTGCTCGGTCCGCCTTTGGGCCTATAAATATAGGTCCTTTATCATTTGAACCACCTATGGTTGCAGCTATAACTACAAATTGCTCTCTGCTTTCCTGCTGAGAGGGTGAGGGAATAGGAGAAAGAAGTTTGAGGAGAGCCGTGTGGCTCCCATCATACGCCCTTCTACGGGTCGTTTGTGAGCTTGAGGATACAGGCTTTGAGTGATTCATTGGCCTTTCACCGCGTAGGGCGGCGAGGTCATCGAGCGACCTTGGACCTCTCCTCCCGAGTGTCTGCGAGCTCATGGGTGTAGGCTTCGGGTAAGTCATTGGCCTCTCACCATGTAGAGTGGCGAGTTTGTCAAGCGACCATGGACTTCTCCTGAGTGTTGTTGAGCTTGAAGGTGCAGGCATCGAGTGAGTCATTGGCCTCTCCCTGCATAGGGTGATGAGGTCATCGAGCGACCTTAGACCTCTCCTCTTGAATGTCTACAAGTTCGGGATGCAGGCTTCGAGCAAGTCATCGCCCTCTCACCGCGTGAGGCGGCGAGGTCGTCGAGCGACCTTGGACCTCTTCTCCTGAATGTCTGTGAGATCGGGATGCAGGCTTTGAATGAGTCATTGGCCTCTCGCCACGCGAGGTGGCGAGGTTGTCGAGCAACCTTGGACCTCTCCTCCCGAATGTCTGCGAGTTTGAGAGTGCAGGCTTCGGGTGAGTCATTGGCCTCTCAACGCGCTAGGCGACGAGGCTATCGAGCGACCTTGGACCTCTCCTCCTGAATGTCTGCAAGTTTAAGAGTGTAGGCTTTGGGTCAGTCATTGGCCTCTCGCCGCACTGGGCGACGAGGTCATCGAGCGACCTTGGACCTCTCCTCCCGAATGTCTGTGAGTTCGAGATGCAGGCTTCGAGCGAGTCATCGGCCTCTCAACGCGTGAGGCGGTGAGGTCATCGAGCGACCTTAGACCTCTCCTCCTGAATGTCTCTGAGTTTAGGATGCATGCTTCAAGCGAGTCATCAGCCTCTCGCCACGCGAGGTGGCGAGGTTGATGAGCAACCTTGGACCTCTCCTCCCAAATGTCTACGGGTTCCAGCATTACTTGATGAGGAAGGTGTTGTAGTGCGACTTTTAACCACCCATGGCGATGATCCATCTTGAGGGGGTTGCTGGCCCTCGTGGGTGTGCGAGGCTGGCTTTAAGTCATGGTTTCAGGACATGGGGAGGAACTGGCCACGGCCTCATCCTGATTATTTGAATTGCTCAAGCCCGGCTCTAGCTTCTCTCCACTGTCCTTCCCGACCACAAGGCGTCGTACTACCTTGTTGGAGGCAGGTTTTAATTTTTGCCCCACGTGGGGAGTGGCTCATCCACCGTAACCACGTGGTCGGAGCGGTGCGCCTCTTCGAGGTCGATGGGTAATTCGAGTGGGACCCGATATCCTCCCAAATCGACGTGGAGTTCAGCTGTGTCTCATCAAGACGTCCCATAAATCATCGACCGTCAAGCCCGTTGGTCCTCGGCTACCTCCGTAGCGATCAGAGGGCAAGATGGCTCCCCCCAAAGGGGGTCAATCGGGGCGACTTCAAAGCGGACAACTCGAACACAGGGTGATATGGTCGTGTTGCTCTGCACCACCGATAAGAGCCGCAGGGGCCCATCTCATCTTGCCCCTATCCCTTTGTGGCCTCGGGCCCATCTAAGGGCCGGCCCAAGAGCAAATTTCCTAAGTGCGACTCGGGGTCATGTCCATGGCAGGTCGCTCTTATGCATAGATTTAGGGGTGTGTGGCCTCCTCGATCATGTTGCATTGATGGTGTCCCACTCATGAGCAGCGAGGCGTCTTCTGAACAAAGGCGCGTAAACCGAAACAATATGAAAAATGAAAACACGCATGGCCTACCTGGCCTGGGTTATCGCATGGGAGGCCGCCGCTTCACCTTCTACCCAGTGACCGCCCCTGCTCTGTGGGATTATCAAAGTGGTTAGTAATGGTCATGGGCCTAGTTTGCTTGATGAGGTTATCTTTGCGGCTATAAATCCATTGGGTGGTGCATAGTGGGAGGTACCGTTCTCCCATCCCATGCATTGCCTTCTTCTCCTTCCTACTCATGCGCTTGTAGTTGCTCCTCCAAGTGTTGGATCATGGGAAGCGCCTCTGTGAAGAGTCTCTTGAGGTCGATGGGCCGCCGCCACTCCTTCTGCCTTCTCTGCGAGAACAAGGGTAAGCGATTTTGCATTGTTCTTCGGATTTGACCGTGCTCGTGTTTATCGTGGGTGTGTTCAGGATCATTTCTCTGGTGATGGCGTCGGAGACCGGGGGTCCTTCTAGCACCACCCGTCCCCGGCCTATTCTGGCTCTAGAGCCAGTGAGCTCTCGTCCCCTATCCCTTACCATCGGGCGGCAAGGGATATGGAGCTTCGTGCTCAAAAGGGATGAGGCTCGTCGGCTGCACTCAAATTCTATCCACGAGGTGGCCCAGCTGAAGGCCTGCATGGACTATCTCTAGGCGGCCCTCTAGGTTGCGGAGGAAGAGGTCGCCGAGGCGTGGGCACTGGCTACCGCCGCGCAGGTGCGGGTGTACGGTGAGTTCTAATTATCACTAATTCCTATTCACTAGGTTTTTGTTCTCAGATTTTGCCAGGACTCACCGAATTGCAGTGCTAGAGGAGCAGCTCGTGACATCCCACCATGAGGCGGAGGGGGCTCATCCCCAGGAAGGTCCCTCGGGCGAGAACCACTACCAGGGCACGGCCCCCAGAGCCCGGCGGGGGTTTTGCTTTAATGGGTGACTTGGCCGCCACTGCGGTGATCATGAAGGCAAGGGGTAGTCTTCACTGATGTAGCTAGGCTTCCTAAGTGGTGCCAGGTACTCTCGGTTTGCCGGCCCATGTGCTTTGTCGGCGGGCAAAGTTGTAACACTTAAACTATCTATGTGATTTATCGACGGTTTTTACTTCTTGTTCGCTCATGCTATCGTGTCATCCCCATTGTTTTTACATTACTTTTGTCTTAGCTCGGTGAAAGCGGGCCTATGTTCTCTATTTATGGATTGATCACTCGTGGCGTGCGAATGCCAGTTAGGGGTTGCGCGTCGAGCTATGCCTCTATAGTGTTGCGTGGCATAGGCGACGAGAGTATGTGCTAGCGGGGGGGGGGGGGCTCACGTAAGCTCCCCCCGTGGGCCGTGATATTTGGCCGCTCGTGAGAAGCGGGTTAGGTCGTCTAGAAGGTGAAATGCCTCTGTGGCGAAACATGTGGGTTTTGTGTCCCTAAGTTTATTCTATGCTTCATTTTAGCTAATCTGGTTCGTTGTTGCATCTATGCGCGTATGTGAATGCGATCAAATAATGAAGAGAGGGATAGGATTGATATCACCGATGCTTGATCAGGGAACGGACGCTCGCCCTGCGGCTACTGCTCGTGCTGAGGTGAACTCCCGAGCACTCGCTTGTGCTGCGGCTGCTGCTCATGCTGAGGTGAACTCCTAGGCGCTCGCTTGTGGTGGAGTTGTCGTGGTCCCTGGGCTATGAGTTGGTGATGATGCTTCTTTATCACTCGAGGTGGTCGTAGCTGGTGCGAATCGTCCTCTCAGGCTACCTTGGGCCAGCCCCTACCGTCTCGTCATCCTTGGCGGGCTCACAAGCCCCCGGGGATGGCTTCTTCGTGTCTGGCTTGCCGTGGTTTCTGGTCGGGAGATGTAACAACCCAGTTTTTCCAGGAACCAAAAAAATCACAATTGAATTTTTTTTTCGAAAATAAACCCATGTTTGGTGAGTGACATGTAGGAAAAACACTCGGTAGTTGCACAAGTAGAGCCTACTTAGTAGTAGAGCATTTTGCATTTTAATTAAATACTTGTGAGTTGGATTTTTTTGTATTGCAAATAAAATCCCCAAACTTGTTTAAATTGGTAAATAAACTAACTTGCCTTAATTAATTGATTGTTAATTTATTAAACTCTTGTGTAAGTGCCTACCCTTGGAAAGGACCCCACCTACCCTAGACCCTAGAAGACAACCCCCTAAGGGTGTATATGTGCATGGCACACATATATACACACATAGAAGCCTTGGAGTAAATAGATCTAGATTTAGGAAAATAGAAAAGGTTTTGGAAAGGAGGGAAAATGGGAAAGCCAAAGCAGCCTATGACAGCAACCAACCCGGCCTGCCTTGCTCCGCCCGCACCCCCTTTGCGCCCGCCACGGCCCAGCAAGCAGGCCTCGCCCACATGGTCGAGTAGGCCGGCCCAGCAGCTGCTGACCTAGCACCGCGGCCTAGCCAGCCACGCACTCGCGCGGCCCACTACCACGCGCCCGCCCGCACGGTGTCACCACCGCGTGCCATCGCTTCTTCCCCTGCCACTGACACATGGACCCCGCCTGTCATCCCTCACCTACCTCTCTGCTTTTTCTTCGGTGAGGAGCAAAAGCAGAGCAACGCCGCCTGTGCCTTGCACGGTCCCCGCCTGCCCTCCACCGTCCGTGCTCGACACCAACCGCACCAGCACACGGATTCGCGCCACGTCCGCGATCCGTGGCACTCGAGCCACCCAGCCAGACGTGCCACGCTGACGCCACCATAGCGGACCCCCGCCGCTGACGCCATGGCGCCCCGCTCCCCTTGACCGCCATTTTCGAAATCGGGAGCGCCGACCGAGCCACAACCACCCCGCACCCCTAAAACCCTAGGCCAAGGGCCATATTGGCCCTACACGTGCCCTCTGTTCATCCCTCGCCATTGGTCGAGCTCCAAGCCATCGATGGTGAAACGTCCTTGATTTCCACGAAGGGAAATCCACAGAAACGAAGTGTAAAATGACGAAACATTCCGTCAATTTACCCAAATCTCAGTGATACATAAAGTCATGCACGTATATCAGAGTACAATAGAGAGTTTTACATAAATTATTCTCTTCGCCTCACAGGAAGGAACACACTCACACAAGCATCTGGAACAGCATCTGACGTAGATAGCAGCGGAAAACGATCTCCTAGAACCAGCTCGAGCGTAGAACAGACCCTCTAGTCCTCCCAAACATCGCCCTCGTAGTCGTACTTGGGCTCAGAACCTATCAAAAATCTATCAGTACACTTGGTACTGGCCAGGCATCGCCCACCCTATGCTTGCAATGCTTTGTGGAAAGTGGAATGCATTGAGGGAAGTAGAAAGAGACCTATTTAGGTTGTGGGTTTCCTATGCAAGTAGTTAATATTTAAATAATAAGATATTCATCAGTTTTTAACCCATCTTAGTCACACATTTTTCCCGAATCCCATCACACACAACACATCTCATCTCACTCTCTCTCTCTCTAGGCGACGAGATTGACTCCCGCTCAGATCTCGCCTCAACGGCCAAAGCTGGAATCCAACACAAAACCCAGGGGAAAGGTAGAAAGGACTCCTCTCTCTAATCAAGTGAAGCGTAGGTCATGGGAATGTCCATATCTGCGGACGCAGCTATACGTATAGATCGATCAACTCTGCAGAGCGTGTACACCTGGTAATCCACAAGATCGCCATCCTCGATGATTCGGCTCGTCTAGGCTGATTCTGACTGCCTCCCAACCGGTACGGTACCACCCTACCACTCAGCCCTGGGCCACCCCGGTGTCCACCGAAACATTGAGACTATGAGACGTAGTACCGGGCCCCCAAGGTCACTATGCTGTCTTAGGAGGGTGTGGGTCCCCATGCCCGTACCTCCCTACACTATCACCGTCTTCCCCGTGCCATGACAGCACCTCCACCAGGGATAACCAACACCCCAGTTCACCTCACAAAATACCCACCACAGGTAACTCTCGTGAGGGATGCCTAGGTCGCACCCCTCTAGCAAGACTTGCCCCAAAGACTCGTCGTAGGATCCTGTCCGATCGACTAAACCCTCACCACTCACCCAAGACGCATGCCAAGATCTCCCTAGTTCTTTTATCAGGTTTACCAAGTTCTCGCACTACGTACCTTATACATATATGCCTCTCACTCACCGGCATCACATCACAGATATTATGCGACTAAGAGTAAAAACAGTAATATGTAACATGCGAGCATCTAGCCTAACAGCAGGGTGAGCAGGAGTAAGGTTGCAACAAGGTAAAGGGCTCAAAGTAAAGCACCTACCATGCAGCCTATCATCATATTATTCACAAAAAGTAAAGTGCTAGCAATTCTATATTTGCATCCGTAATAGGTTCTACGGAAGTGGGTGGGGCGTGGCACCTGGCAGGTCGTCACCCAAGTCCTCGCTATAGTCGGGGTCGTACTCCTCAGTCGGCAGGTCCTCCGGCTCTGTTAAACGTAACGTAGAGTCGCATTAACGACTCCTATAGAGGTGCACAAAGAAGCAACAGAAATTCAAAAGATCCAAATGCACTCAAACACAAGCCTAAGACGTAAAGCTCATTTTTAGAAAAATTTCGAAACTGGTTTGGTATTTTTCTGAGTTAAAATGAATTAGTTATGAATTTCCAAAGATTAAATGATTTTCTAGAAAAGAAAAAGAAAAGGAAATTCCAGGCAGTGACACGTGGCAGCGTCTGATTGGCTGGAACAGAGTGAGTCACTGACATGTGGGTCCCGTTGACTGGTCAACGGTCAACGGTCAACTTTGACCGGGCTGAGACCGGGCCTCAGTGGGCCGGGTCAGGGCTGGATATGGGCCGGGTTGGGCCGCTCTGTGCCGGGCCGGCCCAGACATGTGTCAGCTCCTTGTGAAGCCACATTGCGCTGTGGATTTGAATGTGGGCTCCGGTCTTGGTAGGCGTGGCTCACAATGGGCATGACCGAGCGGTTCATGGGTGCACGTGGAATCTACGGTGGACCGCGTTCACCTTCTCTTTCTTTCCTCTTGGTCCGTGGTGCACTTGGTGCACGAACCAGCACCACAAGTGCCCTCCTCCCCTCTTCAGCTCTCTCTCCCTCGCACCGTGGCGCGCTCGCCGGTGGCGAAACGGCCAACCTCACGCTGTGGCTCCCCGACGACGTTCTAAGGCTCAACCGAGCCGCTAGTACATGGCGACTCCGATGGTGCCATGAACTCGGTGGTTTGGCGCCTCCAACGAGGTTTCCCATGGCGACGGGCAGTGCTTCGTCGCCTCCTTTGTTTTGGTGAAAACGAGCAAAGGGGCTCGAACATCATCTTCTTCTATGCTAGAACGTGTTCCACCATAAGGCGAAACGGAAGGGCTCCATCCCTTTACCTCTACTCATCTAGCACGGCTGGACCAAGGCTTCACCATGGCGGATCCCGGACACGGTGACTGCGTGTGGTGCGGTGCGTGTCGCGGTCGCTTTCGAGCCCCTGTGGCTCGGCAACGTCTCCACGTGTGTGTTTTGCGTGAGTGGGTGCGGGTGGAGTTGTGTGCTAGAGTCACGGCCTCTCTACGCTCGTTCCCGGTACGAGAACGGCGACGGTGGCGCCATGCCGGTGACCAAGAAGGTGACAGAGGAAGGGGTGTTGGGCGTACCGTGGGTGGCGAGGTGGGAGGCTAGCGGTGCAGGGCAACCCAAGGCAGTGTAGATTCGTTGTCGTGCAGTGCAGAGAAGCCCTTCGGTGAAGAAGAAGACGAGCAGCGCCGCCTTCGTCTCCGACGAGCTCGGATGGTGCCCCCGTGGTCCTGGTTCTTCCTTGTGGCTTCTCCCTTCCTTCCCTTCCCTTCTTCTCGAGAAGCAGTGTGTGCGGTGGTACCACCAGGGCGGCGGCGAAAAGATTGGAAGGGGCTTGGGCGCCAGCGCTCGGCTTTTATGGCCAAGCTCCAGGCATGGGGATGGCGGACGGTGATGGGAGTAGCTGGGCCACGTGGCATCCATCATGGGGGGTTGGCATAGGGTTTTGAGGTAGCCAGAGAGTGGTGAGCAGATTGGCGTTGCCAATTTGATTCCTAGGCGGTTACGCTGGACAGCGGTGGCAGGGCGCTCAGCGGGCCATGGCGACCTCGCGCGCGGTGCGTGGGGAGGAAAGTGGGGCGTGCGTGAGCAGTGGCGTGGCGCGCTTGCATAGCGGAGTGCGGGGCTTGGCGCGCACGGTAGCAGCAAGGAGCAGGGGGAATCTCTCCTCGCGCGTTGCGTGACCTTTTCCCCTGCTCCTCGCCGTTTTCGAGCGAACAGAGGGAACGAGAGGTTGGGGATGACCCTGCGGGTCCCGCTCGACAGTGGCGTGGAGATCAACGAAGACACCTTGGCGTCTTGCAGGTGCGGCGCGGCGGTGCGGTTGGCCATGGCCTTGCTGGGCCGGCCCACGCGCAGGCAGACACAGGGGCGCGTGAAGCGAAGGCACTGCCGCGAGTTGGGCCAGCTCGCTGAGCTAGGCCGGCTAGTGCTGGGGCACTGCTATGTGGCTTGGGCTAGCTTGGCAGGCCGGCTTGGTAGGCCTACCTGGTGAGGTTGGCTGGGCCAGATAGGTTTTTCTTTTTCTAATTTATTTAAAAAGCTTTTCTATTTTGTTTCCTCTCCTTTACAAATTCATTTGCTAAATTAATTACCTCTTGATACTATTTGCTTAGTCATGTGTTGCCGACATGAGTAAGCCCTAGTGGGGTCCACTAGAGGTCGTTTAGGGTTTCAACTATTTGCCAAGGTTATAATTACATATTTATTTAATTTAAGCAATTCATTAAATAAATGTGACTATTTTTAATTAACAATACAAAGAACATAGGAAGCAACTCATGAATATATAATTAAATGCAAAATGTAATTAACTAGACTAGGTGCTACTTGTGTAACTAGGGTAGGTTTCCTACATGACACCTCACCAAACATAGGTTATTTTAGAAAAAAATTTGTAGTTGTGATTTTTGTTTCCTGGAAATTTCTGGGTTGTTACAGTCCTCCCCCCTCACTGAAATCTCATCCCAAGATTTAAGGTGTGACATACCTTTCGAAGAGGTAGGGGTAAAGCATCCGGAGTTCGGACTCTTTCTCCCATGTAGCTTCCCATTCTGTGTGGTTACTCCACTGAACCTTGCACATGGGTATCACGGTGCTTCTAGTCTCCTTCTTAGCTCTGTCTAATATCCGGATCGGGTGCTCCTTGTACTCCAGGGTGTCCTGGATATCTAGTGCATCTGTGTGTACCTCTTGCTCTGGAAACTGCAAGCACTTGCGTAGCTGAGACATGTGAAACACTAGGTGTACTCCTGTCAACTCCTCAGGCAACTCTACCTTGTATGCCAACTTGCCAATCCTATAGCAAATCATGTAAGGTCCCACGTACCTAGGTGCCAACTTTCCTTTCACATGAAATCTGACGGTGCCTCGGAGTGGGGAGACCTTGAGATAGACATAGTCCCCAACCAGAAACTTGAGGTCTCTCCGACGGTTATCTACATAACTCTTCTATCGGCTTTGGGCAATCCTTAGGTTTTCTCGCACTTGGGCGACTCCTTCTTCGGCATCTTTGATCTTTGCGGGGCCAAAGAATGATCTCTCTCCTACCTCTGACCACATCAGAGGGGTTCTACACTTTCTGCCATACAAAGCCTCGAACGGTGACATCTTGAGACTAGCCTGGTAGCTGTTGTTGTATGAGAACTCTGCGTGGGACAAACTTTTCTCCCAATTGGACCCATACTTCAAGACACAAGCTCGGAGCATATCCTCCAAAATCTGATTAACCCTCTCTGTCTGACCATCTGTCTGTGGGTGGTATGCAGTGCTGTAGTCAAGTTGAGTCCCTATGGCCTTGTGGAGACTCTTCCAGAACTTGGACACGTATTGCGTACCACGATCAGACACTATGCTAGTGGGGGCTCCGTGGAGTCTGAGAATGTGCTCGATGTACAGATCTGCTAGCTTCTCAACTCTGTAGTCAGTCCTCACAGCTATGAAGTGAGCTACCTTGGTCAGTCGGTCAATGATCACCCAAATCGAGTCATGGCCTTTAGGGGTTCAAGGTAAACCCACTATAAAGTCCATGGATATGCTCTCCCATTTCCACATCGGAACGTCCAAGGGTTTAAGCAATCCAGCCAGTCTTTGATGTTCGGCCTTGATCCTATTGCAAATATCGCATCGCGTGACATGCCCGGCAATATCTGCCTTCATGTTCTTCCACCAGAACTGCTTCTTTAGATCAGCATACATTTTGGTGCTTCCTGGGTGGATACAATACTTGGAGTCATGACCCTCTTCCAAGATTTCTCGCCGCAAGGCGGGATCAGATGGTACACAGATTCTATCCTTGTACCAGTACACTCCTTGCACATCTTCACTGAACTCGGGGCACTTGCCCTTCTTCATGAGTTCTCGGATCTCCCAAATTTTTGGGCACTCTAGTTGAGCATTGCGGATCCAATCCTTGAGGTTGTATTGCACTCGAAGTTTGTTCAACATACCCTTTGGTAGGATCTCAAGACGAAGGCCACCCATTTCCTGACATAGCTCAGGTGGTACAGCTTCCATGGACAGATTGTGGCAATAACTCTTTCGGCTCAAAGCATCAGCGACTACATTAGCTTTTCTCGGATGATAGTGAATCTCCAGGTTGTAGTCCTTAATAAGCTCTAGCCATCTGCGCTGTCTCATGTTTAGATCCTCTTGAGTGAAGAAGTACTTCAGGCCCTTGTGATCGGTGTAGATATCACACTTATTTCTGATCAAGTAGTGCCTCCAAATCATTAGGGCATGCACAACAGCGGCAAGCTCTAGATCATGGGTTGGGTAGCGTTGCTCATGGTCCTTCAACTGTCGGGATGCATAGGCAATGACTCTTCCATTTTGCATCAGAACACAGCCGAGTCCCTGTCTGGATGCATCACAATAGACCACGAAGTCTTTCTGGATATCGGGCAAGGCAAGGATAGGTGTGGTGGTAAGCTTTTGTTTCAGAGTCTGGAAGCTGTGCTCGCACTCGGGCATCCATTCAAACTCATTAGTCTTCTTCAGTAGGTTAGTCATGGGCTTGGCTATCTTTGAGAAGTTCTCGATGAATCTACGATAGTACTCAGCTAATCCAATAAAACTGCGGATATCTGTCACATTGCGGGGTTGTTCCCACTCCTTCACAGCTTCAATCTTTGCGGGATCTATAGCGACTCCCTCAGCAGTGAGAACATGACCAAGGAAGGCAACTTCTTCGAGCCAAAAGTCACATTTGTTGAACTTGGCATAAAGCTGATTCTGCCTCAACTTCTCCAGGACCACTCTCAAGTGTTGCTCTTGCTCTTCGGCGGTAGCGGAGTATATAAGGATGTCATCAATGAACACCACTACGAACTTGTCTAGTTCATCCATGAATACCTTATTCATCATGTTCATGAAATAAGCCGGGGCATTAGTGAGTCCGAAGGACACCACTGTAAACTCATATTGCCCGTATCTGGTGACAAAAGCTGTCTTAGGAATGTCATCGGGTCTGATTTTCATCTGATGATATCCGGACCTGAGATCGATCTTGGAAAAGAACTTAGCATCTTTCAGCTGATCTAGGAGGTCATCGATCCTGGGCAGAGGATATTTGTTTTTTACTGTCACGACATTCAAGTTCTGATAGTCAATGCACATCCTCATGGATCCATCCTTCTTTTTCACGAACAAAATAGGGGAACCCCAGGGTGAAGCACTAGGTCTGATGTATCCCTTGTCTAACAACTCCTTGAGTTGCTTCTTCAACTCCTCTAGCTCATCTACTGACATGCGGTAGGGCCTCTTAGCAATAGGCCCGGTACCAGGCAGAAGGTCAATCACAAACTCTACATCTCGATCAGGTGGCATGCCTGGCAACTCCTCAGGGAACACGTCAGGGTACTCATTCACAACGGGTACCTCCTCGACTGTCTTGGCCTCTAAGGCACACAACATAGAGACTGTCTTTCCCTGATTTGGCTTACAGCGAATTATGTGGCCACTCGAGTGTGTGATCTCCACATACCTTGGTGAACAAGATATCACTCCTTTATGCTGTGTCAACCAATCCATCCACAGTATGACATCTAGCCCCTCAGATGGAAGTAAGGTGAGATCGGCTAGAAAAGGGTAGCCCTCAATGGTGATACTCACTCCCTGACATCTCTTGGTGCATATAATGCGACCCAAAGGCGAACTAGTGTCAATGGGCTCCTTACGGGGAGTCACAGGTATACTATGCTCTCATGCAAACTTGGTGGAAATGTAAGAACAAGTAGCTCCAGAGTCAAACAAGACTGAAGCTATAACTCCCTGTACCAAAAACATACCATACACCACGTCGGGAGCGTCCTGGGCGTCCTCTGTGGTCATGTGGTTGAGACGACTACGGACCGCCCCAGCAACGTTCTTGCACGGAGCAGCAGGTGTAGCAGTCTGTCTTGTCTGGGTCGAAGCAGGCGGTGTGCCGTTCTTGACGGGGCACTCAGCGATCTTGTGACCGGGCTGGCCACAACCAAAGCAGGTGAAGGGCGCGCTACCTGTGGAGGTAGGCGTAGCGGTCCTCCACGTGCCAGCTCCTTGAGTAGGGCAACTCGGAGTGGGACGGCTCTGAGCGGGGCGGTGGTAGTTGGTGGTGTAGGTACCACCTCCATGGCTCGGAGCGGTCACTGCCCCCTAGGTGTAGTGAGAGCGGGGCTGAGGAAGCACGTGAGCACGTGGCCTCTGCGGGGCCAGGCCATGAGAGGAACTCTCGAACCGGTGCTTCTTCTCCTTGTGGAGGGCGTCCGCCTCTAGACGATCCCTCTCCATCTCCAGCACCTTGTTGACCATCTCACGAAGGGTGCGACAAGCATGACCCGAGAGGGCCACCTTGAGACGAGAGTTCAGCCCCTTCTTGAAGTACATCTTCTTCTCGGTATCGGTCTCACCTGGAGCATACCTCATCATGCGGGTGAAACGAGTAGTGTACTCCTGAACCTTCTGGGAGCCCTGGGAGATGTTGTGAAACTCCTCCACCTTGGCATCCATGACGCCCTCAGGCACGTGTTCCTCACGAAAGGCCTCGGTGAACTCCTCCCAAGAGATACTCCCCGGGTCCTCGTGGGCGTCGCAGTAATTGTCCCACCATGCGCGTGCAGCGCCAGTGAGCTGGTGGGCGGCTACCCCCATGCACTCCTTGTCAGTGCAGGTGGTGAGGTCTAGCTTCTTTTCCATCTCATGGAGCCAGTCCTTAGCGGTGATGGGGTCAACGTCGGCGGTGTTGAAAGTAGGAGGCCTTAGCTTGAGGAAACCCTCCAACTTCTGTTGGAAGTCATTGGGAGGACCCCCGTGGCGGTGAAGCATTCCCTGAGCCAGTGTCTCCAAGAGGCGGGTTTGGCGGTCCATCACCTCCGCCAACTGTGGTGGTGGCGGCGGCGGTGGTGCTCCTCCTCCAAGATGCTGGGCGGCACCCGCCCCCAGTGCAGGCTCCTCTGGTGCGGGCTCCTCCCTAACACCGAAGGGAACTCTTCGGCCTCCTCCACGGCCACGGCCATGACCACGGGCCATAGGCGCGGGGAAAGCGAGCGGTTGTTCAGACGAGCGGATCGGCGGTAAGACATCTCTCTGCAGGGTCAGTTCATTGTTTAACATTTTCATTAGATGCATTGTTAAGCGATTTTATCAATTTAAAAAGAGATCACTATCCAACACTCATACAAAGATGCAAATAAGAACCATAAGATGCGATAAGATCCAAAACATCCATTACATTAATTTATTACATAGCGATATCTCCAGTAGCTACACTGACAGATTTGCGGGAATCGTGCTACTCGCAGGCAGCTCCAAAAGTGGGACATCCTACATTACTCCATAAGTGCATCATATCTCTGGCCACGTAGGGCTCAACATGTCTGCTATGACCTTATTACATGATTATGTGAAAAAGGTAACTACTCCTGTCCGGGAGTGGCGGGTGGTGCAGAAGAACCAGAAGTGGAAGCCTCAGGAGTGCCCTCCATGGCACGGAGCTCGTCATCGGAGTGGTGGATCCCCGCGACGTAGGTGAGAGCGTAGTCCAGCATCTCCATCCTCGGAACCTCTGAGTAACCCTCAGTCGGGCAAGCCTTGAAGTTGAGCTTGGTGGCCTCAACGTGGAAAGGCTGTCTGCGCGGTTTCTTGCGCATCCCAGGTAGGAGGACGTCCTGGACCTTCCCGATCTCCTGGACGCGCTTGCGATCAGCATCGATCCAAGCCTGGCTGATGCTGTTCACCTTGTCCTGAAGGTACTCGGTGCTCTTGATGTAGTGAACCAGGTGGTGCATGTTGTAGGTGGTGGTGACGGCAGCCTCCACAGCTAGCTTCTCCATCGTGTTGCATCGGGCCTCCAGGGAAAGCTTCCTGATGCCACGTTGCTTCTCCTTCTCATGGAACTCCCTTAGGATAAGCCTCTGACGCTCAATCCGATCCTCGCACTCAAGCTCAGCCTCCCCAACCTTGTCCTTGAGATTGGCGATCTCCTTTCGAAGTGACTGCTCATGGTTCTCGTAGAAGGTCTTCATCCTATCATAGCCCATGCGTTCTTCCTCGAGCTTGCCGACCATCTCCCCCTCCTTGCACTCCACCTTGAGGAACTCCTCGTCGCAACGGAACAGGAGGTCTCGGTAGCGGCAGTTCTGCATCTCTACATCCATGATGTAGCGATCCTGGGCGATGATGTACTGCGTGGAGGCCCTCAGACAGGGGTCGACCTCGTCACGCGCAGCACGGTTTGCAGCAGTGATCTATGGCTCCGAGAACCTATTAAGGTCCAGAGCGGCAGGCAGCAGGTGGTACGGTCCCATCTTGAGGTAGTCATGTGCGTCGCGCATCACACTGCGAAGATCTGTGCGTGAGACGGACTGTACGCATGAAGCAATGGAGTTCTCCACCTCCAGTGTCTCGAAGGCACGTAGCATGGGTACGAACTCGCTGGCGGGGACCTTGAGGTGGACCACGATGTGGCCCTTGAACCTGTTGGGTCCAGGCTCACCCCAACACACGTACTCGATCTGCTCTGTGGGGACGCCTAGTGAGTCCAGCACGTCGTACAGGATCATGGCGAACCCACAGTAGGCCAGTCCGTCCACAGGGAGCTCGACAACAGGGGCCATCTGCAAATTAACCATAAGACGGGGTCAGTACCTTGTTGTATATGTAGTAACTTGAGTATTACAGAGTGAAACTTGGTAAGACAAGGCGAAACAATGTAACTCAGAGTGATACTTGGTGAATCTTGAGTGAAATAGGGTGATTCAGGGTGGAATGGAGCGATGTGATAGGTAAGGTAGAATGAAATGTAGGTAAGAGAGTGTGAAATTGATATAAGCCATGCACGAAAATGCAGCACGGTCGGTAATATAACCAAAAGTGTCAAGATCTTTCCTAATTCTATTGTCCAATCCTACGGGTCCGTCCTAGGGTCAAGCATGGCTCTGATCCCAACCGAAACGTCCATGATTTCCACGAAGGGAAATCCACAGAAACGAAGTGTAAAATGACGAAACATTCCGTCAATTTACCCAAATCTCAGTGATACATAAAGTCATGCACGTATATCAGAGTATAATAGAGAGTTTTATATAAATTATTCTCTTCGCCTCGCAGGGCGAAACACACTCACACAAGCATCCGGAACAGCATCTGATGTAGATAGCAACGGAAAACGATCTCCTGGAACCAGCTCGAGCGTAGAACAGACCCTCTAGTCCTCCCAAACATTGCCCTCGTAGTCATACTCGGGCTCAGAACCTATCAAAAATCTATCAGTACACTTGGTACTAGCCACGCATCGCCCACCCTATGCTTGCAATGCTTTGTGGAAAGTGGAATGCATTGAGGGAAGTAGAAAGAGACCTATTTAGGCTGTGGGTTTCCTATGCAAGTAGTTAATATTTAAATAATAAGATATTCATCAGTTTTTAACCCATCTTAGTCACACATTTTTCCTGAATCCCATCACACACAACACATCTCATCTCACTCTCTCTCTAGGCGACGAGATTGACTCCCGCTCAGATCTCGCCTCAACGGCCAAAGCCGGAATCCAACACGAAACCCGGGGGAAAGGTAGAAAGGACTCCTCTCTCTAATCAAGTGAAGCGTAGGTCATGGGAATGTCCATATCCGTGGATGCGGCTATACGTATAGATCGATCAACTCTGTAGAGCGTGTACACCTGGTAATCCACAAGATCGCCATCCTCAATGAGCCGACTCGTCTAGGTTGATTCTGACTGCCTCCCAACCGGTACGGTACCACCCTACCACTCAGCCCTGGGCCACCCCGGTGTCCACCAAAATGCTGAGACTGTGAGACGTAGTACCGGGCCCCCAAGGTCACTACGCTGTCTTAGGAGGGTGTGGGTCCCCATGCCCGTACCTCCCTACACTATCACCTTCCAACCTAGTAGTAGTGGTACCACCCTAGTCGGTCGGGTAATCATCCCTCGCCCATCGGGAGCGAGTGGTGTGCACGAAAGTCCCATGGTTCCGGTTCTCAAGACATACCAGTCCTTAGGGGGACCAGACAGGATATCTTCTCAAAGGGGAAACACCGTCTTCCCCATGCCACGACAGCACCTCCACTAGGGATAACCAACACCCCAGTTCACCTCACAAAATACCCGCCACAGGTAACTCTCGTGAGGGATGCCCAGGTCGCACCCCTCCAGCAAGACTTGCCCCAAAGACTCGTCGTAGGATCCTATCCGACCGACTCAACCCTCACCACTCACCCAAGATGCACACCAAGATCTCCCTAGTTCTTTTATCAGGTTTACCAAGTTCTCGGCACTACGTGCCTTATACATATACGCCTCTCACTCACCGGCATCACATCATAGATATAATGCGAGTAAGAGTAAAAGCAGTAATATGTAACATGCGAGCATCTAGCCTAACAGCAGGGTGAGCAGGAGTAAGGTTGCAACAAGGTAAAGGGCTCAAAGTAAAGCATCTACCATGCAGCCTATCATCATATTATTGCACAAAAAGTAAAGTGCTAGCAATTCTATATTTGCATGCGTAATAGGTTCTATGGAAGTGGGTGGGGCGTGGCACCTAGCAGGTCGTCACCCAAGTCCTCGCTGTAGTCGGGGTCGTACTCCTCAGTTGGCAGGTCCTCCGGCTCTGTTAAACGTAACGTAGAGTCACATTAACGACTCCTATAGAGGTGCACAAAGAAGCAATAGAAATTCAAAAGATCCAAATGCACTCAAACACAAGCCTAAGACGTAGAACTCATTTTTAGAAAAATTTAGAAACTGGTTTGGTATTTTTCTGAGTTAAAATGAATTAGTTATGAATTTCCAAAGATTAAATGATTTTCTGGAAAAGAAAAAGAAAAGGAAATTCCAGGCAGTGACATGTGGCAGCGTCTGATTGGCTGGAACAGAGTGAGTCACTGACATGTGGGTCCCATTGACTGGTCAACGGTCAACTTTGACCGGGCCGAGACCGGGCCTCGGTGGGTCGGGTCAGGGCTGGATATGGGCTGGGTTGGGCCAATCTGGGCCGGGCCGGCCTAGACATGTGTCAGCTCCTTGTGAAGCCACATTGCGCTGTGGATTTGAATACGGGCTCCTGTCTTGGTAGGCGTGGCTCACAGTGGGCATGACCGAGCGGTTCATGGGTGCACGTGGAATCTACGGTGGACCGCGTTCACCTTCTCTTTCTTTCCTCTTGGTCCGTGGTGCACTTGGTGCACGAACCAGCACCGTAAGTGCCCTCCTCCCCTCTTCAGCTCTCTCTCTTTCTCACGGTGGCGCGCTCGCCGGCGGCGAAACGGCCAACCTCGCGCTACAATGCTCCCCGATGACGTTCTAAGGCTCAACCGAGCCGCTAGTACATGGCGACTCCGATGGTGCCATGAACTCGGTGGTTTGGCACCTCCAACGAGGTTTCCCATGGCGGCGGGCGGTGCTTCATCGCCTCCTTTGTTCCAGTGAAAATGAGCAAAGGGGCTCGAACGTCATCTTCTTCTATGCTAGAACGTGTTCCACCATAAGGTGAAACGGAAGGGCTCCATCCCTTTACCTCTACTCATCTAGCACGGCTGGACCAAGGCTTCACCGTGGCGGAGCCCGGACACGGTGACTGTGTGTGGTGCGGTGCGCGTCGCGGTCGCTTCCGAGCCCCTGTGGCTCGGCAACGTCTCCACGTGTGTGTTTCGCATGAGTGGGTGCGGGTGGAGTTGTGTGCTAGAGTCACAGCCTCTCTACGCTCGTTCCCGGTACGAGAACGGCGACGGTGGCGCCATGCCGGTGACCAAGAAGGTGACAGAGGAAGGGGTGTTGGGCATACCGTGGGTGGCGAGGTGGGAGGCTAGCGGTGCAGGGTGACCCGAGGCAGTGTAGATCTGTTGCCGTGCAGTGTAGAGAAGCCCCTCGGTGAAGAAGAAGACGAGCAGCACCGCCTTCGTCTCCGACGAGCTCGGATGGTGCCCCCGTGGTCCTGGTTCTTCCTTGCGGCTTCTCCCTTCCTTCCCTTCCCTTCTCGAGATGCAGTGTGTGCGGTGGTACCACCAGGGCGGCGGCGAAAAGATTGGAAGGGGCTTGGGCGCCAGCGCTCGGCTTTTATAGCCAAGCTCTAGGCATGGCGATGGCGGACGGTGATGGGGGTAGCTGGGCCACGTGGCATCCATCGTGGGGGTTGGCGTAGGGTTTTGAGGTAGCCAGAGAGTGGCGAGCGGATTGGCGTTGCCAATTTGATTCCCAGGCGGTTACGCTGGACAGTGGTGGCAGGGCGCTTGGCGGGCCATGGCGACCTCGCACGCGATGCGTGGGGAGGAAAGTGGGGCGCGCGTGAGCAGTGGCGTGGCGTGCTTGCATAGCGGAGTGCGGGCCTTGGCGCGCACGGTAGCAGCAGGGAGCAGGGGGAATCTCTCCTCGCGTGTTGCGTGACCCTGTCCCCTGCTCCTCGCCGTTTTCGGGCGAACAGAGGGAGCGAGAGGTTGGGGATGACCCTGCGGGTCCTGCTCGACAGTGGCGTGGAGATGAACGAAGATGCCTTGGCATCTTGTGGGTGCGGCGCGGCAGTGCGGTTGGCCATGGCCTTGCTGGGCCGGCCCACGCGCAGGCAGACGCGGGGGCGCGTGAAGCGAAGGCACTGCCGCGAGTTGGGCCAGCTCGCTGAGCTTGGGCGGCTAGTGCTGGGGCACTGCTGTGCGGCTTGGGCTGGCTTGGCAGGCCGGCTTGGTAGGCCTGCCTGGTGAGGTTGGCTGGGCCAAATAGGTTTTTCTTTTTCTAATTTATTTAAAAAGCTTTTCTATTTTGTTTCCTCTCCTTTACAAATTCATTTGCTAAATTAATTACCTCTTGATACTATTTGCTTAGTCATGTGTTGCCGACATGAGTAAGCCCTAGTGGGGTCCACTAGAGGTCGTTTAGGGTTTCAACTATTTGCCAAGGTTATAATTACATATTTATTTAATTTAAGCAATTCATTAAATAAATGTGACTATTTTTAATTAACAATACAAAGAACATAAGAAGCAACTCATGAATATATAATTAAATGCAAAATGTAATTAACTAGACTAGGTGCTACTTGCGCAACTAGGGTAAGTTTCCTACATGACACCTCACCAAACATAGGTTATTTTAGAAAAAATTTTGTAGTTGTGATTTTTGTTTCCTGGAAATTTCTGGGTTGTTACAGATGGCCGTCGCCCGCCTATAAAAGGGAACCTCAGGTGCCCTAGCCGCCCTTCCTAACTCGTGCCGCCACTTCGTGGCATCACCAACATCACCACACTAGAGGAGAAGGAAGGGGGAGAGAAGGAGAAGGAGGAGCTTGCCGCCGGAGCCGCCCGGGTCACCAGAGTTGGAGCTTGCCGGAGGAGGAGGCCATCCCGGAGCTGCTTGGCACGGCACTGCACCGACCCATCTCGGCATCGCCTCTTCACTACGCTGCTAGCCCCTCCTCACCGCCACCCACGGTGAGCCCCTAGGCCTTTCCCCCACGCATGTCGTTGATTGGCTGCCGTCGAGCACGCACCGGCCACCTAGGCGTTCCCGCACTGGGGACAGCCAAAGGCCAGGCCTTGTTGGAGCACATGACATGCTCGGGGCATGCGCACACATGCACGCACCCAGGCGCGGCCCTACCAAGCTGCAACCGCGCTGGAGCGCCGCCACGCACGAACGCAGAGCGCACTCACCATGGCCAGAGCACGGCCATGGTGAGGCGGTTCTGCCACCCACACCTTGGTAGAGGTAGAGATAGAGACACTACCTGCTTCACCTTGCCAAGGCATGAACCGTGCGCGCGCTAGGAGAGAGAGGGTGCCTCGGGAACCACCGATTGGAGAACACCGTGCCAGCGTGATCGTGCACCGGGGCGCCGCCACGACGCGCGCGTCCCCGCCTCAACCGATATCTTTGCGTACCGCAAAGGGGCTCCGCAGCATCAGCCTCGATCACCTGAGCTGCGCCATGGTCTCGGCTAGCTCTAGGGCCCAGCCTAGCACCCTCACCGCCGCACGCCGGCACATCGGCACCGCCAAGCACCACCACCGTGGGAGGTCCTGCTGGAGCCCCTAACCCACGGCTTTGACCTCGCCCTTGTGCTCCTCTCGCGGCCGTGAACCCGTAGAAGTCTTTAGCGATCGAGCGGAGCCGCCGTAGAGCACCACCAAGCAAGCACGCCGCCGGCGGACACGATCCGGTGAAAGCAGAGGAGGAGGGGGAAAGCCACACTGCGTTGGCTACGCCTGGTCTACGTGAGCCAGAGAGGGAGAAAGGAGGGGATGGACTCGGTCCATGGTAGCCCCAGTCTTGGGTCCATACGCCGCAACCGCGCACCCACGGTCAACCCGAATCGGGTGGACTAGGCCCAATGACAGCCCAACCTAGCCACTTGAGCACCGCCACCTTGCGACACGTGTCTGGGGCTGGGCCAGCCCAACCCAGCCCAGGACCAGCCCTGACCTAGGCCCATCCAAGCCCAGTCTCGGCCCGGTCAGCGTTGACCATTGACCGGTCAACGTTGACCTTTGACTGACCCCACCTGTCACCGACTGCATAGTCTCTGGCCAATCAGAAGCCGCCACGTGTCAAGCCCTGAGTAATTCTACTCTTTTTCTTTTTCTGAAAATGATTTAAACTTCAAAAACTCATAACTAATTCATACTAGCTTAGAAAAATGCCAAACTAGAGTCCATTTTTTTCTAAAATCAAGCTCTACGTCATAGGCTTATGTTTGAGTGCATTTGGGTCTTTCAATTTTTAGTTGCTTCTTTGTGCACCTCTATAGGGGCCGCTAACGCGGCTATATGTTATGTTTAACAGACCCGAAGGAGCCACCAACTGAGGAGTTCGACCCCGACTACACTGACAACTTAGGTGACGACCTGCCAGGTGCCACGCCCCACCCATTCGTAGATCCTATTACGCATCGCAAATACTTAGAATTACTAGTGCTTTACTTTTATGCTATAATAGTTTACTGCTTTTTGAGCCATTTACCTTGTTGCAACCTTACACCTGCTCACCCTGCTGTTAGACTAGATGCTGCTTTATCACTCGTTACTTACTGTTTTACTCTTACTCGCATTATATCTGTGATGTGATGCTGGTGAGTGAGAGACGTTTGAGGTAAGGCATGAGGTGTTGTTAACCTGATAATAACCTGATAATGAACCTGGGGAGATCTTGGCATGAGTCTTGGGTGTGTGGTGAGGGTCGAGTCGACCAAGCAGGATCTACGATGAGTTGGGAGGACAAGTCTTGCCAGAGGATGCTACCTAGGCGTTCGCCATGTGAGGTGCCTGTGGCGGGTACATGTGACAGGGAGAGGTTCCGGGGTGGAGTGTCTTCGTGGGATGAAGCCCCGGGATGGGAGGTGCTGTGATGGCACGGGGTGCCGGGTGTTCCGTTGAGCGGGAAACGGTTTCCCCTTGTGAAGATATCCTGCTTAGTCACCCTAAGGACTAATATGCCTGTGGACTGGGTCTTAGGAATCCTTGCACGCCCACTCACTCCAGGCGATCGTCGGACGTCGGGCACATACGTACTTACAGTTCCATCACAGAGTAAGCGGGCACGATGAAGTCTGTCAATCGAATCTCACAATGGGGCGTACTAACTATTGACTCTTGTCACCCTCAGGCTCATCTTCCTTCTTCTCGTGCTTCTTTTCTGGTTTCTTCTTCTGATGCCTTTTGTACTTCTTGTGCTGCTTCTTTGGCTGCACCTGTTGATGCAGCAGTGTTATCGCTCCATGGAGCATGCAAATTGTACAGAGAACAAATGTACTATGGAGGTCTCATGAATGGAGCTATGCAGAAGAAGCATATATTTTTAGTCAAGAAAAGGAAAAAGACACTAAGCAGTCCAAAATTAATAGAGTTAAGCAAGAGAACAAATATTTTTTTTTCATCGAGCAAGGCAAAACAAAAATCTTGTGGTCCCTCGACCATGGACTAGTGTTACTCAAAAACCTCAGTGCAATAGCTAAAATTTCATGACGGCTTAAAGATCAGTTCAACAAATTACTTACCACTACTAAGAAGCATGCAAAGTAGCTGATTTAGAGAGCTCATTCTAGGAGTGCAGCAAAAAAATTTCGAGATGTTTTCAGACAATTGATGTGCAAATGAAATACAAGAGCATGGTATCACTTGTTTTCCATCAAGGTTGCCAACAAACAGAGCCCCTTCTAAGAATAATAAAGCATACATCGCTTGGGCCAATCAATAGTTCCTTCCATTCCAGCGAACCCTTGTTAGATAGATCGTTAAGGAATTCAACATCAGGAAGCTGAATTTTTTTATTTGAAGTGTTAATTGGTATATGAATATAGAATAAGCGTAATGGTTACTTAAATAATATCAAGTTCCAGGCCTCACTGATTGCGCAACTGGTTGATCGCCAAAAACTTTACTCGCATCAGACTGAGTTCCAGTTACTTCTTCCTGAAAAGCCGTCTGAAGAGCTGCATGGCATAGAACATGAGAAAACACAAACTAATCACTATCACAAATGCAATATCTGTACATGTATTTCAAGGATAACCTTAACAAAGTACCTTGATTATTGATAGTAAATAATAATGGAATTCAATTCACCTTTCAGAGAATAATCAAAATAGTGGAATTCCCTTTTGCATAAGTCGGTTAACCACTAAAGGAGGGATAGGTGTTGAAATATAAAGTGAATTGTTCACCTTACCCATCAGGTTAAGCTATTGGGTTAAACTAGTCGGCGCATCCAACCTAATTAATAAAAGGGAAATCAACTGTTTTAACTCACTCTTTCCAAATATTTGTAAGCTCCAAATTATAAATTTTCACAAATACTTAGAAGTTTCTCAATCCCTATATGACGGCAAAATATGAATATATAGATGGATCTGTAGCAACCCAGTTACTGACCTGACATCGCCTCATCTGTGACACCCTCTAACAGTTCAGCACACCTAAAATCTTCTGTAGACATTTCATGAGCTTGTCGCAATAGCTGGTCCTCATCCTATATGACACCAATACTATTAATTTTTATAATGATCAACCATAAGAATAAACAGTATTCATTCAAATTTTGTCAAAACTAAAAGGGATGGACATCCTCGAATCTGGCCAGTCCAAAAGAAATACACAGTAACATGGGTACACAGTAACAATGGTATGAGTAAACAAATTACACAATTTGGATCAGATGTTTTAGACTGATAACGCAGCATGCTTTTATGGCATAAAAGTTTAATTGAGAACTGATATTAGCAATGCAAAGATCATTTACTAACTTTGTTGAGAACTATGACACATTATTGCAACATAGTTTTGACTTGTCACCTCTTATCTATGCTATCAGACTGCAAAGAATTCTTATCCAATTATCCCAAGGATGTTGAGCAAATATTTCAGATATCTGAAGTCATTGAACAACACTTGTCTTTCCTTCCTAATCTAATGGACATTGAAGCAACCACACATAGCAGGAAGTCTATTCTGGTGACCTGAACATTGACTAAAGGGGAGAATACCTTCCGGCTGAGGTGGTCTCAGTAAACCTTTTTTACGAGTAATCTCTAAATAACTGTTGGGACATGCAAAACGAAAGATAGAGATTGCATTAGCCGAATGGCACTAACATACCATATGCAGAAGTCTTTCATCTTCAGTATATGAATTTGATTCAGGTTCTGTGTCAGCCATAACAACGTCACCATTGGAGGTTGAAGATTGGCCTTCACTCTCAGTTTTGGACGATTCTTCTCTGGCTTTTTTTGCAGCAGCTTCTTGCCTTGCTCTCTCTTCTTCCATAGAGAGCTGGAGTGCTAGCGCCAGCTCTGGGTCCACATTTGGGTCCACAACAAATCCAAAACCCGATGCTCCACTAGCAGCAGCAGAATCACTTCCTGGGTCTTCTGATAATATTGGTGAACTACAGGGGGGAGAGTTATTAGAGATAATAAAGATGTTGCTGCATCATGTTAGAGTAATAATACATGTTTTACCTGAAGATGACATCAGAAAGGACACCTCCTGCAGGGATATGAATTATATGACTGTTACCTCCACTATTGACTGCAGCAACAAGAGCTTCTAGTTTCTCAGGCTTTTCATCATCAGATTCACTGAAGTCAACAACATCAAGAGCAACATTGTTCTTCTTCAGATTTTTCCCTATCACTTCTAGCAAGTTCTTCTCATCTTTCACTGGGCTGCAGGAGACAAATTTAGAACTCGAATGTAAAGTATGATCAATGAAACAGCACTGATGCAACCTCAGATCATACCTGCCAACAAAAACAATTATTCTCTGCTGCAGCTGCTTGTTCTGCCGATTCTTGAGTGCAAGTTGAGCGACCTGGATAGCAGTAGTCAAGTTGGCTTCACCACCAATTTGCAGCCCTGAATCCAAAAATGAATTGACTTCAATTCTTTAAAAACATGGTGGAAGCATGTTTCCCATAAGTAGCGTTTTGAACAATTTCTTATGCACAGACAACAAGATGCAACACATGATTTCTTAAAAGTTGTATTATCTAGTAACTACAGGGTGACAAGATGATCCCAGTATCTCATGATTATTTTTATGTTAAATACATAGCACTGAACAATGCATGCAACTAAAGTGTTAAATTGAAACAAACCTGACCACTGATATAGAGACAGGTATTAAATTGAATGAGTAGATTCCCACCGAGATATACGTTCATATTATTATACTACATTATTTTTCCTACAATATAACTGGAAAATTAATCACTGAAAGTGCATGTCAGAGGTCGTGTCGGTGTTCAAAACAAAAGACAGTGGAGGGGTTAACTTCTTCGCTACCACACACTCATCAAATAGACATTGACTGCTGCCACGTCAAATAACTAGAAAAGCAAGTCAACCAAAATCAGCAAGTGCAGTACCAGCCAAACAAAAGATACGTGCAAGTAGTAAGTCCTCTTACTCAAAGCAGGGTGTTCATGATGCTTAAATACTGCAGTGTACTAAAATGTAGACATATAGCTAATTAGCTAGGTAGTAGAAGAACATAGGCCGGATGCATTGCCACAATATTAATGTAGAAGCAGCATTGCAATGATATTGGTACCCATTACCCAGTACCATTTCATAGAGTTACAGCTGAAATCGTGAAGCGACCCCGTTGTGGCCTTGTGCAATTTTGATGGAATCAATGGGATGACAAGTTCACAACAATAAACAAACTCAGGAGGCGAGCGGGGGGTTCCGCGTACCGTTCATGCCTAATAGGACCTTGCTGAAGTCGTTGGTTGGCGTGACGAGCACGCTGACGCCCTTGCCCGCCATGGCCAGCACCCCCACCATGCTCTCCTTCGCCTGCGTGGTCCAAGTTCACCGATCGCCCAAAAGGAACCCGTCAGGCCGCCCGGACGCACCCCCAAAACCCCAAGTAGCGGCCCAGTAACAACCCCTAGAAGCGACGCGCGCGTGGGCAGTGGAGACAAACCAGACCTGCGTCTTGGCGGCGCAGAGGATGGCGAAGGCGTCGGCCTGCGCCTCGAAACGCGATGGCGGATAGTCCCCGTTCCTCATCCACTCCGAGTTGTCCACGCAGATCATCGTCGCCTGCGATTGGATTTGGACCGCCACCGCAAAACCGTCAGAGAATGGTCAGAAATCGCTGGCGTCATTAGGCAGGGGCAGCAACGATAGAAGGAAGGAAGAGGGAAGGGGGGAGGCATACGGACCTCGAGCACCATGGTGGTGGCGTGGCGGGCGGCGGCGGCGGCGACGGCGGAAGCAGAGGCGCGGCCGGCGAGGCGGTGAAGCGGGTGGTGGGTTCTCGGAGACGAGCCGCGAGCGGGCGTGTTGCTTCGGCAGACGGAAGCGTGAGGTGGCTTCTCGTCCTCGGGGACGGTTGTGGAATCGGGAGGGAGCCGAGAGCCCCGACAGGTGGTTTTGAACGATGTGCTCCGCTGCACCACCTGCGCGTGTGCAGGGCAGACCTGGGCAGAGGGTCCTGGCCCATGACCCCAGGTGCCCACTTTAGTTTTGGCCCATAAACATGGGCCCATATGGCAAATTCCACCGACTTAGGTCGTTGCCGATCTTGCCCATCCGTTCACTCACGTGGACACAAGCTCACAGCACACCGAATGCAAGGATCTGGGAGACAATTTTTTCCTGTTCAACTTTGGTCAGGCGGCAGGGAAGAGGAAAGCGCTGGAGGAGGGGCCGTGGATGATCTCGAAGGAGCTCCTGGTTGTTGCCGACTATGATGGTTCAAAAACCCTTGATGAGATTGATTTCTCGTATATTCCAATCTGGGTCAGGGTGGCCAACCTCCCGATGGGCTTGATGAATGGTGACACGGCTAGGGTGATTGGTGATGAAGTTGGTGAGTTCATGGAGGTGGAATCGGATGACATGGTGGCCGGGAGGTTCCTCCGTCTGAAGGTGAGACTTGATATCCGCAAACCCCTGATGCGCGGTGTCACGGTTTCGCCGGACGAGGGCAAAGAGGATCGCTGGTGTCCACTATCATACGAGTACCTTCCAGATTTTTGTTACTGTTGTGGAGTTATTGGACATACCAACAATTTATGCCACATCAAGTTGGGGAAGAATGAGAAGCCTCCTTTCAGTAGAGAGCTTAGGTACATTCCTCCTAAGCGGAGGTTTGGAGGAGAGGGCGGTCGGCAGGGCGAGGGGAGATCGTTCCAGGTGAATAGGAGTGGGAGTTCGGGTGCATGGAGTGGAGGCTATGGCTCGGGGAGTCATGGCAGTGGTGGTCGCTCTAGGAGCGATGCACCATCATGGAGGAAGTCGCCGGAGAGGCCGAAAGAGAAAGGGGAAGAAAAGAAGGTGACCAGTCCTCTTAAGCTACAGGATGCCCCTGGTGTTGCTCCCCTGGTGGATCCAGCTGCAAAAAAGAAGCTGGAGCTGGCGGGGTCATATGCCGAACAAGCTGTGGAGGAGGGCACTGCCGGGGGGAATGAAGCTGGGACGACGGGGGTGGTGCTGCCACAGCTACACGGATTGGAGCTGATCCAAAATAAGAAGAAGGCTGGCACATACAGGAAGCAGCCACGGGAGAAGGGGGTGGATGCCAAGTCTTCTGATCGTGCGGAGACCTTGGGGAAAAGGAGTGGAGAGGAGGCGATAGATATTGATCCAGAGGTCGAGGAGAGGAGGAAGAGGGGGAATATGGGAGAGAAGGATGAGTGTTTACTTGTGAGCGATTCTTTGAACGCGGGGCTGTCAGAACAGCTCCGCGAAACCCAATGAAGATCATAGCGTGGAACTGCCGCGGGTTGGGGAACAGCGCGGCAGTGAGTAGCCTTCTGAACCTTCAGAAGGAGGAGGACCCCGATATTTTGTTCTTGTCCGAAACGAAAATGGACGAGCGCAAAATTGATGGCTTTAGATGGAAGCTAGGAATGACACAAATGATGGTTAAAGACTGGGGAAAAGTGGTGGTCTTGCATTCTTTTGGAAAAAAGAGGTAAATGTCCATGTTAGCATGCTGTCAAAATTTTACATTGATGCGGACATAACAGAAGCGGATGGTTTTGTCTGGAGGTTCACAGGCTTTTATGGTGAACCTAGTTCGGACAAAAAGCCCCTATCGTGGAAAGCTTTACGGACACTTAATGCTGCTAGGAGGCATCCGTGGCTTTGCATGGGGGATTTCAATGAAATCCTTTTGGGATGTGAGAAGGAAGGGGGGCCTGTTCGGCCGCAGAGTTGTATGGACCGGTTTAGAGAAGCACTAGAGGAGTGTGGGCTATCTGATCTCGGGTTTATAGGCGATCCTTTTACCTGGAGAAATAATAGCCACACCTGTGAGCACTATATAAGAGAGAGGCTTGATCGGGCTGTAGCAGACGGGGACTGGAGGGCGAGATTTCCGACTTTCAAGGTCACTAATGGTGACCCGAGGCACTCGGATCATCGCCCGGTGATAGTGGAGACAGAGTGTGGCAGGGACACAGTGCCACATCGGAATCACTCGTACAATTTCCGTTTTGAGGCCGGGTGGGTCCAAGAGGAACAGTGCGAGATGATTGTGGAGAACGCTTGGAAATTATCCATGGGCGCTCGGTCTGGTCAGGTTTGTGATGCTGTGCAAAATATTGCACTTGACCTGCGGATTGGAGCAAAAATGTCCTTGGAGACCTGGAAAAACGAATTAAGACAGCAAAAAAGATGCTAGAGGCTTGCCGGCGGGGGCCGATATCGGCCTCATCGACGAGCAAGTTACAGCTTCTTAAATTCAAGCTGGAAAGATTGGAGGATCAGAAGAATATGTACTGGCGACAGAGAGCAAAGGTGCATTGGCTGGAAAAAGGTGACCGAAATACAAAAATTTTTCACCAATATGCATCGGAAAGGAAAAGAAAGAGTCACGTACGGAAAATTGTTCTGGACGATGGCAGGGTAGTGGAAAATGAGGGGGAGATGCTGGACGTAGTGTCAAATTTCTATAGAGACCTCTTTGCATCTCACGTAGGCAACAGAGATGATGAACTGTTGCGTCACGTGACGACAAAGGTCACGCCTGCAAGGCTGCAATGAACGAAGGACTGTTGAAGGAGTTCACGGATGAAGAAATTAAACAGGTGCTTGACGGAATAGGCGACCTGAAAGCACCGGGGCAAGACGGGATGCCAGCGCTATTTTATAAAAAGTTCTGGACAACAGTAGGCGAGGACGTCACTAGGGAGGTGAAACATTTCCTGAATGGTGGCCCTATGCCGGAGTCCTGGAACGATACTGTGGTGGTTCTCATTCCCAAGGTGCAAAATCCAGAGAAATTGACAGATCTACGTCCGATCAGCTTATGCAATGTTGTATATAAGATTGCCTCAAAGGTACTCTCAAACCGGTTGAAAATTATTCTTCCGGATATTATTTCCCAAAATCAGAGTGCTTTTGTCCCAGGCTGTCTTATAACTGATAATGTTTTGATCGCCTATGAGATGACACATTTCATGCAAACAAAGAGAGGGGGAGGGGATGGGTATGCAGCTCTAAAACTGGATATGAGCAAGGCATATGACCGAGTCGAGTGGTCTTTTGTGGAGAAAATAATGAGAAAACTCGGGTTTCATGATCGATGGATTGCCTTAATTATGCGCTGTATTAGAACTGTGAATTATAGAATAAAGGTGAACGGTGAGCTTACTGAACAAATTAGGCCCACCAGGGGCTTGCGGCAAGGTGATCCAATCTCACCGTATTTGTTCCTACTCTGTGCTGAAGGCTTCTCAGCTTTGCTGAATGCGGCGGAGTCTGAAGGCCGGCTGCAAGGGTTCTCTATATGTGCTAACGCCCCAAGCATTACTCATCTTTTGTTCGCGGATGATTCGTTGCTTCTCATGAAAGCTAATGAGGAGAATGCACGGCATCTACGGCAAGTGCTACATCTGTACGAGGTATGCTCGGGGCAAATGATTAATAAGGACAAATCGTCTATCATGTTCAGTAAGAATACAAGGACACAAGAAAGGAGAAAATTCATGGACGTATTGGAGCTAACTCAGGAATCGATGAATGCAAAATATTTGGGGCTTCCGGTTTACATGGGGAGATCAAAGGCTAGCCTGTTTACATATTTAAAGGAAAGAGTTTGGAAGAAAATTCAAGGATGGAAGGAGAAATTATTGTCAAAGGCCAGGAAGGAAACGCTGATCAAAGCTGTAGCACAGGCGATTCTCTCCTATGCTATGTCATGCTTTGATTTAACGAAGTCCTTGTGTGATGACATTGGCCGGATGATTTGTAGGTTTTGGTGGGCACAACAAGATAAAGATAATAAGATGCATTGGGTGTCTTGGGATACTATTTGCCAAAGAAAAGAAAAGGGAGGACTTGGGTTTAGAGACCTGCACCTCTTCAACTTGGCGATGTTGGCACGACAAGGATGGCGACTGGTGCAAAACCCAGACTCCTTGTGTGCACAAATTCTAAGAGCCAAATATGCTGTGGGTGGGTCTTTACTACAAGCCAAGGAAGGCCCAGGAATATCTTATACCTGGCGTAGTATTATTCGAGGTATTCAAGCGCTACATAAAGGATTGATATGGCGTATTGGGGACGGCAGCAACATCAGGATATGGGAGGACCCTTGGGTCGGTCATGGGATCACCAGACGTCCAATTACTCCATGTGGGCAAACTTTGCTAACTCGCGTGGAGGAACTCTTGGACCCCGAGACAGGATGGTGGGACGAACAGCTGTCTGGGATGTTTTTTGGGAGGAAGATGTTATGCGTATACTGGCAACGCCAACGAATCCAGGACACAAAGACTTTTTGGCCTGGCACTTCGATGGAAGAGGTTTGTTCTCGGTCAAGTCAGCATATCATGTCCTGGATGATGGCAAGGAGAAGGAGCAGGTTCGACAGGAGGGGCAGTGCAGCTCGGGCAGCCATGCTACTGAGAATGCAACCTCGTTCTGGCGAAGCTTATGGAAGTTATCATGTCCCCCAAAGCTGAAACATTTCCTGTGGCGATTAGCATGGAATAGTTTGGCACTAAAGCTAAATCTCCTGAGGCGTGGAATCAAGCTTGACACACGCTGTCCAGTTTGCAATCGGCTGGATGAGGATGGTGGTCACTGTTTCCTAAAGTGTAAATTTGTAAAACATTGCTGGGTTGATCTCCAACTAGAGCATGTTCGTCTGGAGCTGCTATCCAAGTGCTCGGCACGGGAGGTGGTTCAGGCGGTGCTACAACTAAAGGAGGCAGATCAGATGAAGACCATCATCCTGCTCTGGAAGTGGTGGAGCGTTCGAAACCAATTTGATCATGGCGAGCGTGGTCTGTCCAGGAGTGAGGTTGTGGGTGCAGTCCTTGGCCTTGTAAGCAATCTTACAGGCCAGGAGAAGTGCACATCGAATCGGACTCCAAGAGCTATGCAGCGCTGGAATGCTCCGCCTCCGGGAAAGCTAAAAATCAATAGCGATGGTGCTTTTATCCAGGAAACACATAATGGTGGTTGGGGTTTCATTGTTAGGGACCATCAGGGTGAAGCCATCATGGCTGGAGCAGGTCGACTAACAACAGTCCCAGATGTATTATCCGCGGAAGCAGCGGCATGTGCAAAAGCTTTGCAATCGGCAACGAACTTCGGGATCTCTCGGGTCCAAGTTGAGGTAGATTCGGCACTTCTACAGCAGGCGCTCCTCACGTCATCAATGGACCTGGCAGCCAGTGGTATGTTGATCAGGGACACACGTGTTCTCCTCCAAGAGCATTTCTTTTGCAATGATGTTCTCTTTGTTCCTAGGAACTGTAATTCAGCTGCGCATGCTCTAGCTAGCTTAGGAATGAGTTGGGATCCGGGTGAGTCTTGTGTCTGGACAAACCCCCTCCCAGAGTTTGTAAAAAGTTTGGTGACTCGCGATGTTGTCGAGTCTCTGGTTTCAATAACAAGGCCGTAGAGCCAGCTTTGAGTTTCAAAAAAAAATGCTCACAGTCACAGCACACTCGCTTCAATCCCGTTGCCACCAGCCGCCACCCGCTGCATCTCACGCTCATCCGCTCCTTCTAGATGCTTCCTCGCTGCACCGGTGCTGGAGGCTTGTGCAGAGCTCGAAGGCGAGATCCGTGGCCGATGGCAGGCGCTTGTTAGGCTTTTTCGGACTATGGTTCATCTTAATCCATATAAAACTAGAGTCGATTAGAAATTTAAAAGAAAAATTCAGAATTGCTAGCACCTGGACGTGTGATTCGGACGCTAGCGTCTGGATGCTCGCGCTAGCTGTGCCTGTCTACGCGTCTGCCCACACGCCTCCGGCAGCTTCACGTGGGGGTCCACGCTGCTCCATTTCCCGTGCATTCGCGAAAGGAGAGGGACAGATTGACGTCCTTAACACAACATTACTGATAAAAATTAGTTAATTTTTTATCCAATACACCTCAATACATCTATATGCTATAATCTATACTATAAAGGACCAATTCAAACAAAGATCGGTCCACTCCATATTTATATCCTCCACTGAGATAATCTACACACATTGTGCACCAAGGATCATGTACCTAGGAATACATAAAAATCAATGGCTTAAACCCTTCCTACAAGCTTCATCTCAATCCAATATCCACAATTCTTTGTATCATCCCGTAGATGGGCTTCAATGCACACCGCACCACCCAGCAGCTTGGTCCGCTGTGCTTGGCGTCATGCCGCTATCATTGAGGAAGGAAACGAGTTAAACTTGGATCTGCATGTGTGATGTGTTTGGAGTCGGGCCTGATCAAGTGGGGGCGCCACATCACGCCCTCGCCATGCCTTGTACTCTCTCTGTCCTAAATTAAATGCGCACTCATGATTCAAAATTTTTCCTAAATTAGCATGTCCATATAGTCTAGACAGCCATCCGTGCGTGACAGACTGCAGCCGCACAGCGCTAGCGTGTCGGATCAAAATAAAAAAAAACTCAAAAAAAGTAAACAAAAAAATCAAAGGAGGCTCCGTCGGCCCATCGAGAAGCTGCCAGTGGCCGCATGACCTGTCCTGACGTCATGTTTTTGGTTTTTTTTAATCGGCACTGCTTCAGTTGGTGCGACAAGTTAAAAATAAGCTATGAGATGTTAGTATTTTGTAGGGGTAGAACCGTCATTCCGCATCTATCTTGGTTTGCGTGCGTAAACCTAGAAATACAAATATTTTAGGGCGGAGGGAGTACATGGTCTGTGACGGTTGCTGTAACACCTGTAGCCAAGGCGACCTAGCTCAAAACTTCCCTCATGATCATCGATGTCGATGTGGGTGTTGCAGCCTACAATGTAATCATACCTAACCCTAGGCATTTGGTTAACCGAAACCGATCAGTTCAGTTCTTTGGGTATTGAGGAAATTCGGTTACCTGAGATGCAGGAACCGATCGGTTAATTGTTGTCGGTGTTCTAGAACGGGGGGTGTCTAGAGACGGTGACAAGTTAATGATGCTGCACGTCGGAGCCTCCGATGGTGTGCAAGGCGGACACAAGATGTATACTGGTTCGGGCTAAACGTCCCTACTTCCAGTGCTCGCTGCTGCTTGTGTTGCTTTGCACCGAAGTGCTTGTAGTAAGGGGATACAAGCTGGTCGAGAGAGGAATATCTCCCAGGTCTCTCTGTGTGGGTGTGTTTGAGTGTTTGAGTGTATGCTTAGTACATTGCCATTGTGTGGTGTCGTCCTTCCATCGTTTTGGTCGAGGGTCCCTCCCTCCCCTTTTATAGTATGCAAAAGGAGGGGTCGGGTTACAACATTTGGATGTACGAAAATAGAAAGAGAATGTCCTAAGGTGCTCCCTATTTCTAGCTTTCCTATGCGTAAAGCACAATCGTCGTCGCGGTGGTGGCAGGCCGTGGCTGTAGATGATGCAGCGAGGTCATACCCTGACACAGTGTCATGATGGAGAAGATTTCGTGGCCCTGAAACTGCGCCGACGAAAAGGTAGGGGGGCCTGAA
The DNA here is from genome assembly GCA_038087645.1 of Saccharum hybrid cultivar R570. NCBI lineage: Eukaryota > Viridiplantae > Streptophyta > Magnoliopsida > Poales > Poaceae > Saccharum > Saccharum hybrid cultivar. The sequence continues at coordinate 25,131,945 of JAQSUU010000066.1, read as the reverse complement.
CGGCTGTTGCTCCCCGTCCCATTGAGGTGGTAGGGTGCGGCATAGCGTAGCTTCTTCCTGTTACTGCCGTGGGGGACGAGAAAGAACCGTGTAAGCTTTGACCGGATTATGAATCAGGTGTTACAAGTTCCCAGGTAGTCCTACACGACGCGGCGAGCTCCTATTCCTTAACGGGAAAGGGTAGGGGCCGTGCGTACCCGTGACAGTGTGTTACAATGGAGGTCGAATAAAGCAGTAGCTGTGCAAAGGGGTCGAGCGTCTTGATGACGTCATAGGGCTCGGGCGCCTGGATGACGTCATGAGGGTCGGACGAGACGAAGAGGGGTTGGACGAAGCGGAGGAGCGTTGGGGGGCTCGGGCGCTTGTCCTTTGGCTTTGGTTTTGAGCAGAGTAAGGCCTAGGCCGGCTATGATGGGCCGTGGGCCGTAATTCTGCCTTGGTGAGTAGTTTTTGCAGTGAAAATGGGGTACCCTGTTTTGCTGGTACCCGACAATTGTGAAACATAGAACCGAGCAATTTCGATTTCGGGTAATTCGGTTCGGTTTCAGTTCTACCCGAGATAACTGAAATCTTTCAAGACAGAAAAAACAGCAGGTTAGCTCTCGCTTGCGACCTCATCGTGGTATGGCTAGCTGGGAGCCTGGGAGGTGGCTGTGGCAGGACGAGACGCCAGAGGCTGGGAGGCTGCCGCGATAGGACGAGATGGCCGCTGCAGCCCTGCACTCCTGCAGGCAGTCGGCCACCTAAGCTTTTCACCGAGGAAGAGGAGAGGAGGAGCACGGGCCACAGGAGTCGGGAGCAGTGATGGCAGTAGCCGGGGTTGGTGGCTAGGGTACGACAAGCACCGTGCGGGGCAGGGGGCGGCGAATCGGGGATTCGGGAGGCGTCCGCCTGTGCCGTGTGCATCTGCGGGAGTGCGGGCGGCGGCGCAGGTGGGGGTCGGGGCCATAGGGTTTGTGGCCTGTGGAGGTGGTATATCAGCTAGACAGCTTAGTGGGCTAGGCTGAAATTCGTAGATGCTGGGCTCCCCATGATATATTCGGTTCTTTTGGTTAACCGAGCCTAAGAACCAAATTGACCTGCTAAAATTTGGTTCTCTAGGAACAGGACCTAAACTTGGAACTGAATTCTTCGATTCCGGTTATTTCGGTTTCAGTTCCGGTTATTTCGGTTCGGTTTTTTGTTCTCTGTTAAAAATGGAGTTAATCATACCCTTGGTACATAGAGATAGTGAATGAAGAGAATGTTTCTCCATCACTGGAGTTATGTTAGTCAACTAGGTTTCTACCTGGGCTTAGACTATGTCCATCGCTACTGTTGAAAGGGTTGATAAGTTGCATCAGTCAACTAGAAGTGTGATTGGTTATTTGCATTAATCGTAAACCTTATGTATCACAACCTACTCTAGTATGATAAACATATAAAATGTCTGTGTGTTTTCTTGTCCTGCACAAGTAAGTTGTGTTTGGTTGTCTTGCAAAGATAAGATGTGTTTGGTAATATTAGGTGTGATTAGTTTCTTGCATTAGCATTAGCCTGCATTACACATTATGGAGGACAATCCAAGTCAGCATAAAATATATGCAATATCTTAGTGTTAGGTTATTTGCATAGGCATGCGTCATGCCACATTTAGTAAAGGAGTCCTTTTACCATGCTTGAAATTGCCTCCTATTGCCTCTCATTGCCTCCACATAATTCTAATTTTATTCCTGAAGGGTATCGACGTCATTGGCATGGCACTATCGCTGTCACCACTCCCGATCCGCCCCCGACCCCGACGGCCTGACACAGCCCTATCGCTCTCGCTCTCGCCCTCGCCCCTTGTTGAAGCCGCCGCCGGCCTGCCATCACCCGCGCTCGTCGCTGGGATCCTGTCGCTCCTCCCTCCTCCCCGGTGCCCTCGGCTGACGCGAGTGGCTCCTCCCTCAAACAGCGTCGCGCCGGCGGCCCTACCCTTCCGCTGCCTCGCCCTCGCCATTGCGCGGCGCCGCCACCGCTGGCCTGCCTTGGCTATCGCATTAAGTGTGAGATCCTCCCTCTCCCTGATTCAAGAATTTGCTTTTCGGATTACTTCTTTGGTCCGTGTGGACTTGGCTATACTGTCGAATTTGGTCTCTGTCCGCATCTAGTACTGTTGGCTTCTAGTATAAATTCAATTGACTTTTACTGGCTCGTGTGTGATCAGTTTTTGAGTAATCTCTACATGTTAGTAGCTGGAACTTCTTATACTGAGGTTGGAACTTGGATGTCTGAATATTTGTTCTCTGCATAGAAATGGAGATGAAAGGGCAGGGTACATGTAGAAAGCCAACCCACATGAAGAATATTCAAATCGATCTATCATTTGGTCATGAATTGTGTAACTTGTCTGCACTCTACTACAGCACAAAGCGATTTGTGATGGAACACTTGATGTTTAGTCCTAGCGAGATAGAGAGGAGATGACTGAATTTGTGAGGAATAATCCTACTGCCCTACAGAGTTCAGGGAGTACTATGTTCAGATGCAGGCTGCAAAAAGTGTCAGGATGCAAAAAGAAATCTGGTACCGTTACTTATCAATTGGCAGCTAACTAGCCTTGTCAGTCTCAAGAGTATGCTTGTATTCAGATAGTAATGATTGTTAACTCTATGAGGACTGGAGAAGCAACACACTGGCAGCTAACTAGCCTTCAGGCCTTCTAGCCAGGTTTTCAGGTTTGCTGAACTCCATGCTTGGATGGTACTTTTTATTGTTTGCTTAGTTCTATTTGCTAGGAGACGTAACTGTTGCAAATCTATCACACCGTGAGTTTTATAATATATGGCAAAGATTTGGTGTGCTACCTGAAAAGTTATACTGTTTTCTCTGCAGGATGAGATCCAACCAATTCGTGTGAGCGCATTATCGTCGCAAGTTTGTCCGGAGACAATTTCCTGATGCAGGACTGATGATGACTGTGGTAGGGAAGAGGCTGAAGAAGGAGCATTGTTATATAGCTCTTGATTATAAGGAGTTGCATATATTTAAAGCAAGAAACTTGTATATATTTTTCTGTTGATTTGGTGGAACCAATTTTGCCTTACCGCTTTGGTGTCTGCAATTTATTCTGGTGGATCATGACTATAGGCCATAGGCCGTAGACAGTTGTATCTGGTTTCCAGCAAGGAAACTACTTTTGGGCTGTTGTCAGGTGTATCTGGTTTCCAATGAGGAAACTACTTTTGGGTTCTTATGATTCGTTTCCTCACTAACAGTACATTACATTCATGTGATTCGTTTTGTTTTTTACGAATTTTATCTTGTTTTGGACGAATGTACACGGACAAATATAAAAACGATTCATCAGAATGCACAAATTTAAATTTGATATAAATTTAAATTTAAATTCATGTAGTTTTGTCAAAGGCAAAAGACTAGATCGCTCTGTGCCCCGTACGTGCCTACAACAGCCCTTCATCATCTTATAGTAGACCACATGACCCCCATGTCTAGCAGCTCCACGATATAGGGCACTAAAGTTGTTTAACTTGTGTCAATTAGGCTGTCCAACAATTAGGGTCCAGGCATGGCGCGGCTCCTCCAGATGCGCGTGACCGCCGCCGGAACCCTAGCCGCCGCCGGCCCAGAGCCCGCGCGCGGCCGCCCGCCCACGACCTCGTGGCCTGCTTCCGCGAGCCCGGCGAGCCGGGGACCTTCGTCCGTCCGCAAAAAAGGCAAACTGAACCATGAACGCGACCGATAAGGGCAGCGGGTGCAGGGCGCAGGTCAGGCCTGCCCGGCACGCCGCCAAAGGAGCAGCATCAGGCGTGCGGACGAACTTGGGCGGCGGCGGCTCCGTGCAGTAGCGGCGAGTGAAACCTAGAAGGCGGTGGCGGCGGCTCCATGCGACGATCGGTCGCTGTTTTTTTATTCATCTAATAACAATAGTAATAGCCTTAATTATTGTACTCAAAACATAAAGTTACCTTAATACCCTTGATTAGAAAAAACTACAAAAACGTAATTAGCCATCCTTTATTTGGCATCGCCTCCCCCCTCAGTTTTGGAGGCGATGGGAAGCGATTTAGCACATATGGCCCACCGGTCATAGACATAGCGATCGCCTCCCATCGCCTCCCATTGCCTTTGGCCTTTCTGGCCGTCGGATCGGTCGTTGTGAGCCGTCGAAATTCTCCACAAGTATTGTAAAAAATCTCTTAGTAAAATCATGTTTAGTTGATTACATTGCATTATGTCTCTAGTAGAGGTGTAGAAGGTGAGAATATTTCATTTTTGTTGCCCATACTAGCTAATAAAATCTAATTTTTGTGGACGCACGATAGGAGTTTGAGGTTGAAGCCCAGGTGAGACGAGGTAGACTGTCCAATACAACAATTATAATTTAGTGTCACTAAGCAAATCTTCACTAGTGCCGCACCACTCATATCATGACCTAACTTCACTACCCATAAGTTGAGCCTGTGCACGTCAAAATTTGGCATAGCCTTTTTAACCTTGTAATTGATGCACACAATGAAATCCAATTTAGATTGAGTCACTCTAACCAATTTTTTATGCAAGATTAATTTTTCATTGCACCAAGAATTTTTTATGGACCTTAAAATTTATTTGAGTCCAATTAAATCTAATAACTAACTCAACCGCACAACAAGCTATATTATGTTGTAACACAAAGGCAGTGAATACTCCCCCCATCGAAAGAATCTTGCTTCTCCATGTGTTAAACAATTGTAAGTTTTAACCAAATATATGAAAAAAATTACTAATATTTATGATGTATCATTAGGTTGTGTTTGGTTTAGTTTCAGAAAAATGCTTCTGCCGCAAAAAGAAAAACAAATACCAACCACGGGTAGATCCATAAGCTATTTTTTAGAAGTAATTGCTTTTACGTAGTATAACTTTGACATCACTTTAGACCCCTCTTGGCTTTAAGCATTCTGCTTTTCCAAATGGATGGAAATAGAGAAACGTTTTACAACTGTTTCAAGGGAGATAATGAGAGGGGGTTTCATAGTTATTTTAGCTAAACAACTTACGATTTTTTCACAACACATATCTTCAACAGTTTTTTTGTAGCTCACAGCTTACAATAATTTTTTCACATCTCATAGCTGGACCAAACAGGCCCTTACTGTCACTAACTAATCATAAAATATATTTTTATAAGAAACATATTTGAAGATACAAATATTGATATTATTTTTTATAAGTATAGTCATACCTAGAATTATTTGACTTCTCAAGAAGAGATATTACCATTCTTTTTTGGGACCGAAGAAGTACTAATTGAAGGGGAAAATATGAGTATATGACTAAGCACCTTTTTTTTGAAACCAAATGAATATCATGTTTGTGAGATGAACCAAATGAATAAATATCTTGGAATATATTTTACAAACTGAAAAGAAAAAGAAAAATGTTTATTCACATTTTATGGGCCTAGCCCAACCCACGTACGCATTGGAATGCTCAATTGGACTGTGCCCATCCGACTGTGTCAAAGCCCACCCTTGGTCTATCCTCACCGCTAGTCCTTGCTGACCTGCGGCGGCGCCCGGCGGCCGCCTCCAAAACAACCTCTCGCTCTACCATTCCGGTCGTGTAGCTCCCCCACCAGGCCACCACCGTCGCGCGCCCACCGCAGCTACATTCGCCGACCTCTTCTTCAAGCGCTCTGCCCACTCTTTCAACCCAGAAGGTCACTATTATCCTGCGCGTGCCCCCTCTCCTCCTTCCGGCGTGGCACGCACGTTAGGAGTTCGACCGATTGCCGGAACGTCTTCCGCCGCCTTCTGTGCCATCGAAAGAGCGATGAGGTTTGTGGTGACGAAAGTTTGCAGCGGCGGGGGGAAGGCGCGGACGGGTGCGCTCCATATAGGCGGTGGCGGCACTGGAATTGAGACGCCGGCGCTGCTGCTGTCCACTCGTAAGGGGCTGCCGGCATTCTTGTCCTGCGACCTCCTTGCCTCCTTGCCACTCCCGGACTCCCTCCTCCTCCATGTCTGCCCTACCCACTTGTAAGTCAGACCCCAAATCCTCCACCTGTTCCAGTTCCCCTCCACTCTTCTGACCGTATATGCTGTTGTTTAAAAACAAACCCTCAAAGAACTAGCCCCTCTTGGTCATGCTGTGAATTGTGGCCGTTTAATTGAACGAGTTTGATCACCTTTCTTCGCAGTATAGAGGGCCCTCCAGCGAAAACAATATCAGCTATTGGGGGTTTGCACGGTATGCTGGGTCTACCTGATCACATTCTTGTAGCGGCGGCAAGTGATTCTATTGAGAGTCTTCCATCAAGTGATGCCGCCAACAAATTTGGTGCCTCTTTTGAAACTCCTTCGGGCCGTAGACTGGTTGGTAACGTAGTCCTTTCATTTTCAGTTCTCACGGGTGCATGTTTTGGTGTACATCTAGATTTGTTTTTTTTTTGGTAAAATTCTTTCAGGTAAAACCATCAGACTATATGGAGTTGATTTCCTGCATGAAGCCTAATATATGGGCCACTTTGGCGGACGAGGTACCAGCTTGGGTGAATGAGAAACGAAACAAAGTCTCTGTTGACAGGACATTGCGGTGGCTTGATGCATGTATTGCTTTGGATGTGGTAGGATGTTAAACTATTTACGTCGAGCTGTGTTTCATGACTTTAATGTATACATCTTTCTTTACTTTTTAAAGAGTTATGACTATTTAAATGTCTGAAATAGAGCAAAAAATAATGACTAAGTGACATTTCTGATTTATTATATCTAGTGGTACTTGGCTACAAGTTTGGAGGCCTCTGGTGCAAGCTTCTTAAAACTGTGGCAACTTTTTTTTTTGACAAATGGAATCAACCTCAGTCAACTACCTTCTCTTATTGATCTTTTTTACAACTCTTCAGGCTTCTGGAACTAATAGTTTTGGTGTAATTGTGGGAGGATCTAGCTTAGAACAGCGAAAGCTATGTGCTACTGAAGTGTCGAAGCGGAATGTTTCAGGTTATTTTTATATTTCGTTCGATATTAGTAATTTTCAGTAGTTTTATTTCGTAAGTACCTATCTCCAGGGAAGAGGATGGCACCTTTGATTTATTTTTCTTAACTTTGCACTTAGCTGTTTAGGAATTGACTTGATGATGGCGTTTTAATTAATTTGGAAAAAAAATTACTGATCGTTTTGTTGCCAAATTTGGTGCAGGCTTTTGGATTGCAGGCTTTGGCCTTGGAGAGAGTATTGAAGAACGTTGCAGTTTGCTCAATGCCGTAACAGTGAGAAAAAAAGTCCTTTTTATATCAAATATCGAAGTGTATTGATGATGATCTGCTGGGCTATGCTTAAAATTCTGTTGCCGCATTTTTGTTAGGGCTGCATTTATGTTAAAATCATGTGCCAAATATGAACCTGTCAAAATGAGAGAATTTTATGAAATACCACTCGGGCAGATTAGCAATTCATTATTTGTCATCCTGGTGAAGTATCTGTGACACATGCGATCCCACATGTTAGTGAGATGGTGGCAAATTGTCAAATGCTTTCAAGTTGTTATTCTAAATGTGACCACACTCTGTACTAGAAAATGTAGATTGTCCACCCTGGAATAGAAGATTTCAACTGTAAATGACATTTCATATTAAAGTACCATATTCAGACTGTTTTATAGATTTTGATTTTTGATGTAGCATTGATTGGTCATATTCTGCATTTGTAATATTTGCTTGAAACAAGAATTTGCATGGTTTCAGATTACCATACAGAACCCCCCTGCCCCTGTGTAGCCTTCGATTGTGATTAAGCTGAAGCCACAGTTCATGCTTTTTTAGATGTAGTGTTTTGATGTGTTTAGAAGTGTTCTTTCTTTTTGCTCACATGTAACTGATCATTTGCTTTTCTTTCTTTCAGGATTGCTTGCCACCGGAAAAACCTCGGCTTGTGTCTAGGCTTGGTCTTCCAGGTGCCTGTGATGTATTTTTCCCAGTAGCTTTGGATTTTGTTATGTAGTTTCCACAGGGCAATGACTTAGGAAGATTCACTTTCTTTTCTTTCATCTCATCTCTGACTTCTTGCGCTTTAATCTTATCATCATAATTCACAAGCTAGAGCCTAGCTGTTAAACTTATCCAAAATTTTGCCTATCACTTGTCCGTAGTAGTATTTTGCATTGGATGGTGAGTAATTAATGAAGGTTTATAAATACATTGGATAGTATTTCTTGCTTTTCCCGTGAGAAGCTTTACGTACCTTTTTGACAATTCTCTGAAACTTACATCCTGAGATATATTTGTATTAAAAAACGATTTTTACAACTATCTCACATTGACAACTCAGTATTCTGTCTTCTAGAGGAGGTCTTGGAGGGTGTAGCTGCTGGTATCGACCTTTTTGACTCCACGTATGCACATAAATCTTTGCCCTATAGCATTTGTGATGAGCAAATTCCATCAATGCCATTAGAAATTATATCGGTTCCCTGAGTGAAATCAAAATTATGCGCTTCCCTTGTGTGCCACTATTTGAAATTTGTGTTTCCCTATCTGCCACTTCTGTCATTGAACTGTTAAGTTGCTGTTATGTTGATATGGAAATGATGATTTTGCCCCTCTGAACAGAATTTTGGCTCCTTTCCTTACATGCGATTACACAGGTCAATGATGTTGACCTGTTGAGAAAATTAAATCAAGGAGCACACCCAACCAGCAATATAACATATATTGCACAACCAACCAACATATATGGGTATGAGCTGTATATGTATAACATATGTAAAAAGTTACATTCAGTATTTCTATGACTTGTACAAATGAGAGTACATAGAATTAATGTGATTTGATTACCATTAGTGTTGCCCTTTCACTTTCAGTCTTCTACAAAGACCAAAAAACTTGATTCATAATATCATTTTAAAATATTTTAAAACGAATCCTTGCACATACTTGGAAGCCCTATCCAATAACAGGCAAGAGGAGACAGAGGTCACCATTCATCAGCATGTAGTCGAGCAGATGCTGGTGGAGTTTGTGGTCACACGGACGGACGGGTGAGAGAATTACCAGTTGATGACACAGGGGCAGATATACGGACGGCCAGATGACGCATTGATGAGGACACGAGTATGGACCTCTGGTGCCGCTGTGAGCTCAGGGAAGGTGGGCGGAGCAGTGGTGGCCCGATACCAGCTGATGGCCTGATTCCAGCCGATGATCGGCCATGCGGTGGCCCTCCGGCGGCGGACGAGGCCTCCTGTGTCCAGGTGGAGCTGCGCATGCGGGGAGCTTGCCTACGTCCAGAGTGGGTGCCCACGTCATGGCCTTGGGTTAGGTTGAATTGTGGCGCTCACCTATGCTAGCTCACGGGCTGTGCTCAACAGCCACGCATGCCTAGGCTCATGCACGTCCTCTGCCAGGCACGCGTGCACGTGCGTGGCCTGCCCACGTCCACCGCTAGGCGCACAATTGCCCAAGCACGGCAATGACCTCCCACCGCTGCTGATCTGCGGAAATCGGATCCTGGTGGTGCCGATTCTGCCAAGAATGGGGACGATTTGGATGGTGGTGAACAGATGGAGTTGGAATTGAGTGGATAAGTCACAGAGGAGGATAGCTGTGGGTCTCACTTGTCATAAGAGAGGCATTTTCTGCACTAGAAATAGACGGAATAGCTATACAGGTAATGGGGCCATCATGTCAGTGACATGTACTTTACGGAATTTGGTGGAAATGGCAACCAAGGAAACGCAAATTTCAAATAGTGGCAGTCAAGGAATGTGAACAATTTTGATGGTATACAGGCAATCCATATAATTTCTAATGGCATTGAGGGAATTCACTCTTGATTCATCAATGTGCTGAAAGAATTTGATTTTTCATAATTTGTTATGACAGGTACATTTACCAACTTACTATGGGTGGTTTCGCACTGGTCTTCCCTGTTGACATGGTTGAAAGAGAGATGCAGAATGGTATACTCAACACTAGTGGTGGAGATTCAACAAAGATTAATCTGCGTGCTACAACATATCGGTAGGTGATATGATTTATGGAAATATTGTCATTGTGCCAAAGTCTGTGCATTGTATTTGAGAAGACATGTGAATGGTTCTATGTTTGTGTACTGATGATTTTAAAAGAAGTTACAACTAAATTTCTCAGTTGTATATCGGGCATGTGAATTTTTGTTGGTAACAGTTTGGAAGTGTTTTAGTTTGGAGTAGACAAATGCCTCATTTCAGCGTTTTGATCAATGAGTGTCTTTAGTTCTCTCTGCAGATGCCTATTGGCTGCATTTAAGTTTGTGGGCAAATACATAAGCTATTAACCTATGAGAGATACCTAATGCACACAGAAAATAGCTATTGAATCCCCACCATGATGGCTGCTTTTTTTTTGTTCACACACCACGATGGCTGCTATTGGTGTTCATTTTTAAAATGGAGAAAGGTTGCATATCATATTGTTTATGATGCCTTTTCAAGTTTCATTTCAGTATATTGCCACTAAAAGTTGAATATAAATTGGAGTGTGCTGGGGAAGTGTAATAAGTGATAAATGCAACATGATGAAGTGTGATAATTAGAAGGATGTAGGATTTGTTAAATCCAAATATTGAATCCATTGACTATTGGTTATGGTTAAAATGGAGGTTTATCACTATACCAATTGAAGCTGTTGTTTCCCTGAAGACACTCCATATTGAAGAAATATTTACATAAAATGTTGGATATGTTGATTTTCTGTTATGTGACTCATGATTTTTGGGTGTGTTTGTTCCTTCAGGAAGGATACGTCACGGCTAGTTGATAGCTGTAACTGCTTCACGTGCCAGAATCACACCCGTGCTTACCTTAATCATTTGCTCAATGTCCACGAGATGTTGGCTCAGATTCTACTGGAGATGTAAGCAAAGTCAGATTCCCAATTATGGTTCAGTAGGGAATATATTGAGTGGATGATGTTTATCTTTTCTGTTTATCCTGCAGACATAATACACATCACTATCTTCGTTTCTTCCATTCCATACGGGAGGCAATCAAGGTTGGAGAGTTTGATCTTTTTCGGCAGGAGTTTGTTATGAAGAGACGCGCCCATTTAACTGCTGTTGCGATCTAGATGTGACCAAGGGTTCATCTGGCCGTCCTCACAAGATGAGCCAATCAGTTAATCAGACTTGTGTACACCTGAATCCTTACTAGTCAACTCTCATGTCTATGGTTGATTCTCTAGGAAACTTTCACCAAATGAACTCTAAAACATTTGGGACTTTCAAATTATCCCCTTCCAATACATGTGAATTGGAATGAAAAATGAAGTAGTTTCCCTAACGACCTCTCCCAATATGTATGGATTGGAGGGGATGATCCACTAACAAAGGCTTGATATTTCCCAAAAGGTCCCAAATATCTTCAGAATTAGTAATAATTTGAGGATCTCAGTAGCTGAGGTGTTTCATAACTCTAGAGTCCCTGACTTCTGTTAGAAGGAATAAATATGGGTGGTGGTAGAACAACTGGAGTTGGAAGAGATGATTGAAAAGTTAAACACACTGGAGTTTTGTGACGATCAAGATACAGTGGTGTGGAAATTGGAATCGTGTCGTAAATTCTCAGCCAGATCTCTGTACAGATTTATCTCATTAGGTGGAGTGGTCAAATCTTGGTTTGAAGGATATTTAGCAGACTAAGCTTCCCTTGAAAATTCAAATCTTCATTCATGTGGATGATTGCTCATGACAGATTAGAAACACTGGATCTGCTTAGGAGAAGGAATTGGGATGGTCCAAAGGAGTCTAAGCTCTGGTAAATTAGAAACAGTGGATCACCCTGCTGTTCAAATGCCCCCTTGCTATGGTGATCCGGTGCTGGATTAGGGACAGTTTGGGGTTTGGGGGTGGTCGTCCATTCCTGTTGATAGAAAAAACTGAGTCGAAATTCATGCCGCATCTGGACACAAAGGTAATTGGTGGACGGTGATGGTGTTTGCAGGGGTAGGGTGCGCGATCTAGAAGACAAGAAATGATTAAGTTTTCTCCAATATCTTAGCGAAACCCCCCAAATCGATGGCTTACAAGGCAATGGTGAATCTGGACTAGAACTGTAGAAGGAAAGCGTGGAGTCTGGACAGATTACTGGACAACCCGAGGACGGCTTCGTGTTTGGCGAATGTGTAACATGGCTGGGCTGCTATCGTGTTTTGTTTTTGATGCCTGTCGTACTTTCCTTTTTAATATGCGCAGTAGTCATCCTGAAATTAGAGTTTGATACGGCTTAGAGACTGTTTAATAGGTGGAGTGGGTATTTTACTATGTTGCTGGTGGCTGTATGGCATGTGCGTTCTGTAAACTGGTAACCCTGTGTAAAACCTGTTTAAGCTTTCAATAGAAGCAGGCCCAAATGACTTTGGTCTATATTTTCATAAAAAGGTGTTGCGGAGTTTCATTTGGCTTGTTTGGCCGCATTTTCTCAGGTTCACACTGATGCGGGAAGTTTTTCTGATGAACGCGAATGCCACACCACATATCGATTTACAATTACAAATCCGATACTACCTTAAAAGAAGAATCAGAGTGGTTGTTTAATGCATTCCGCATTGCATTACACTCCCTCCATCCTTGCAATATAAAAGATTCTGAGTAGTTCTAAGTCAATTTGTCTGATGTGTGATCAAGTTCATAGAAAAGCCAATAATAATTTTGACATTAAATTAGCATCATTAGATACGTTATGAAGCATATTTTTATAAAACCTCTTTGATATGGTATATATATTTTTTATATTAACTCTTATATCTGAATTTGATTAAATTTGGAATAGTTTATCAATTGGAACAAACGCGAGGATGAAGTATTGATTAGGTGAAGGACAGCACCTTTCACTAAGTCACATGCTTCTACTTCTAGAGAGGAAACGTGACTTGCTGTTTGTCAATCAGTGGGAATATAGTTGAATATTACCATATTGGCATAGTCACATGCTTCTAGTAGAGAGGAGAGGCGACTTGCTAGCTGTTTCAATCAGTGGGTTGTGTCACAATCAAGAAAGAATGGTATCCTTCTTGATTTTGGACCACAAATACCATCGCAATCGCCTTGACCCTTGAAGGAAAAACTCTAGGCCACGTCATACATGAAGGTGGTTAGGTGCACACCTCAGCTGACGACGCTAAGACTACCCGCACTCATGGACCTCTATATTCATCCTCTATACGTCCTAGTCAGCAAGATTCTCTCCTCTATACTCAATTCTTCCGCACCCATCCATCCTCTATATCATCCTCTATCCACTCTATCCACTGTGGGACCCACTTGTCACTTTATCTAAATATATCTATGTGTGATCTAGTTTTGAAGGATTTATTGAGACGAATTTAATGGTGCAATCAAAATTTAATTTTGATTTTTGGTTTGTGAGTTATAACATTTTTTCCCTTTGTTTAGCTAGTGGGGCCCGCCACTATAGAGTATAGAGTAAGTATTGTGCTACTCTAAATATAGAGTGAGAGAAAGGTTAGAGTATCGTTTTAAAGTACCTAGTGCAGCAGTTTTTACTCTATATTCATACTCTAAAGCTTCAGAGTATGTGAAAGGATCAAGATGCCCAAGAGGGGGGTGAATTGGGCTTTTCTAAAAAATAATTGCAAGAATTAAATCCTACAAGCCGGAATTTACCCCTAGTGTCTACTTGTGTTCCTAAAGATTCTACCGGTAAAAGTTTTGCACCCTAGTTTCCAAACCTAGTCTAGCATGGCAATTCTAGGAAAGTAAATCAAGCAATGAATGTAAATACGAGAAAGTAAATGCTTGAAAGTAAGGGCAAGGAACACGGCGATGTTTTTTCGAGGTATCGGAGAGTCGCCACTCCCCACTAGTCCTCGTTGGAGCACCCGCGCAAGGGTGTAGCTCCCCCTTGATCCGCGCAAGGATCAAGTGCTCTCTACGGGCTGATTCTTCGACACTCCGTCGCGGTGAATCACCCAAAACCGCTCACAAGATGAGTTGGGTCATCCACAAGCTCCGCCGGATGATCACCAAACTCCCAATCACCACCAAGCCGTCTAGGTGATGGCGATCACTAAGAGTAACAAGCTAGAACTCTCACTTGACCACAACGAGCCTAATGAGAAGGAGGATGCACACTTGCTACTCTCTATTCACTAGTGGAGGACTCTCAAGCTTTGATTCTCAAACCACGATCCTCACTAGAGCTCTTGCACTCCCTTGCACTCCAAAGGTGTTTCTCAGCTGAACAAATGAGCAAGAGACCTCTAAAAGAGGTGGTGGGGATGTATTTATACACCCCACAGTCAAACCCAACCGTTACCTGCCAACTCAGCAAAATACGAGGTGACCGGACGCGTCGGTCGCTCGTAACAGTCGAAATTCTGAAACTTCGGCTGAGTGACCAGACGCGTCGGTCAGGGGTGACCGGACGCGTCCGGTCGTGCAGGGAGCTTACTGTAAACAGACCTGACGCGCGACCGCATCGATCAGTGATGACCGGACGCGTCCGGTCGTCAGAGGACCTTACTGGAACGTGACCGGACGCGCCGATCACACTCTAGTCGCGTCCGGTTAGGTGGTTTCCCTCGAGTGACACGTGTCAGCCTGACCACCGCGTCCGGTCCTCGCAAGGACCGCGTCCGGTCGTCAGCGCTGAAACACAGTTAGCGGTTAGAACTGACCGGACGCGTCCGGTCGCACCAGACACCGCGTCCGGTCAAAGGAAAACCCCTCTAAACTCTCCGAAACGCGACGCAACTTGAACCAAGTTGCTTCCAACTGAACTTTGAGCTATTCTAGAGCTTCCTAGTGCTAAGTTTAACAAGTGTGCACCACACCTAAACATAAGACTCACCTAGGTCAAGCTACTCGCTCATGCCCCCTTTATAGTACGGCCAAAGGAAGAAACGAAGATCCTAACGACTATTCCGAATGTAACTCATCACCTTGACATCCTAAACTAACCGTCCTTAATCTTGACATCAATCCTTTGAAAACCGAAACGATTTCCATCAAGGGGCATGAATACCATGGTGCCCAAAGCAGTTATCACCTCCATGACCTAACTTACCAAAGTTTCTGCAAAACACACGTTAGTCATGGTAATAAAGCGTTGTCATCAATTACCGAAACCAACTCTCGGGGCCTAGATGCTTTCAATCTCCCCCTTTTTGGTGATTTATGACAACACTAAGATTCAAAAGATAGAAGTTGAGGTTTTCGAACATGCTTGGTTCACATAAGCAAAAAAACAATAAGCACAAAGGGTTAGGAATTGCTCATGTGCCCCAAGCCAACAGAGTGTACTCATAAGATAAGACATAAAGCATTAGTACACATAAAGATATAGCTCAAAAGAAATCGGAGTAAGGCACGGAAGCACAACCTTATGAGCTATAACCAAACAGGTGATATGATTTAAAAACGGTGACTAGATAAACCATATAGACTCAAAGTACCTCACACGACCACATATCACAAGAATGCAAGTACTGGAATGTAAACATGATGCATGAATGTAGCACACAAATAAGAACGAAAACCCTCTATCAAAACTCCCCCTGAATCTACTCTCTCTCCCCCTTTGGCATCAACCGTCAAAAAAAACTAATCTAAGGATCTGATGGGGGAACAGACGGAGTCGAGTCGGGTGCCGAGGAGCGCGGAGTGATCACAAACTGAGAAGAGTCTTCCTCAGACTCGGAGCTGTCAGGCTGACCCTCTGAAGAAGCACGCGGCTGTGAAGCGGTCTGGGTCTGAACAACAGGAGCAGGTGCTGACGAAGTAGCAACTAGTGGAGTAGTCTCTGTGACCTGAGCCTGAAGTGAGCCAACAGCTGGGGGATCGGTCGAGGCAACTGACGAAGGTATAGTCTCTGTAGTACCCGTCCCTATCACAGGAGGAACAGCTGCCTCTGAAGTGGACAACCCTGAAGAAGTAGCTAGAGTAGTGTGCGAGGGTGTCGGCTGACCAGTCAACTCGCTGTAGGTGGCACTAAAATCAGGAAACGGTGTGCCTGTCAGTAGGTGAGGGCGAGGCTAGTCTGAAGGAGTGAACCCCGTCTGAATAGGCGTGTAGCTCAGGGACTAGAACGACTGGGGCACCTGCTGCTATGGAGAGGTGAACTGAAAGCTCGGCTGTCCCTGACTCGAAGGTCCACTAGACTGTAAGGATGGAGTCAGGACAGATGCAGGTGGAGGAACCCCAACTGTGACCAAGTGACGCAGAAGCTCTAAGTACTGCTGCTGGCTTGCTACACTCTATCGCTGCATCTCGTACTGCTGACGCTGCATCTCGACCTGCTGACGCTGTATCTCAAGCTGCTGTCTC
Source organism: Saccharum hybrid cultivar R570 (assembly GCA_038087645.1). Taxonomy (NCBI): domain Eukaryota; kingdom Viridiplantae; phylum Streptophyta; class Magnoliopsida; order Poales; family Poaceae; genus Saccharum; species Saccharum hybrid cultivar. The sequence continues at coordinate 25,115,658 of JAQSUU010000066.1, read as the reverse complement.
TGGAACTCGTCCTGTTGAGCCTGTATCTAAGCAAAAGCGGCAGCTGTGTCCTGAGCCTGTCTCTGTAGCTGAAGCTCTTGTCGCTCCTGTGCCTGGGTCAGCCTCTCAAGAATAGCCACCATGGCTGGGTCTGAGCGGGAGGCTGAACCAGAGCCACCGGCCTCGTGGTCGTGAGGCCGAGGAGAGCGGTACCTGGGGATGGGCTGGTAGTCCTCATCAGTGCTGTCAGAGGCCTCATCCTCAGCTAGATCAGTAGGCTGAGCATCTAGATCTGCAAGCTCTGCCTCAGCAAGATCCTCAACGGTCGCGTCCTCCTCAGCTGCTGTCTCAGGCACCTCAGGTCTCTCTCGCTGTCCTGGCACAGGGGCCTGCTCTCTGGTAACCGAAGCCCATAGCTGACGGATATCATACTCTGGAAATGCAGTGATAGTATCAGATATCTCAGCTCTAATCTCTGAAGGCAGCTCAAGTGCAGATCTGATGATGAAGCAAATCCAATGAGCATAGGGCAGCTGACGGTGTCCCTTGAAGCCTTCTGCCAGGGTGTCCTCCATCTCACTAAGCATAAGATCCCATATATCAAACGGCGTCTGTGAGAGGAGGTGGTGTACAACCCACAACTGCATCCTGGTCAATCCCTCTCTGTAGCCCAGCCTGGGAAGAAGTGTACGCCTGACAATAGCATCCAGGACTCGAGCAAGCGGTGTCAATCTGGCAGGTGTGCGACGAGACCCTTCACCAAAAGGCTCACGAAAGCAGAGTCGGATCATATCTGTAGGAGGCACAGTCCCGCCATGAGGGTGTCTAGGTGGAGCTGTCTAACCAAAGCAAAGCTGATGAATCTTTGTGTCTGAAGCTGGGAGTCTGAGAATCTCCCGCACTCTGGTGCTGTAGAGTCTGCGGTCACGGCCTCGGAATGCAAAGTGTATGAACTCATGGGCCGGATCAATCCAAAGTGAAGCATAGAACTCCCTGACCCAAGTGGCGCAGTATGCACCTGTCCGTCCAAGAAAGTCAGATAAGCCCGGAAGAAAGGACAGGTGCGGACGAAGCTGCTCACCCACTACCTCAACAAGCGACTCAATGCGACAAACCCTCTGTGGTCGAAAAGCAATGCCACTGTCAACATAGGCTCTGTAGAAATCCTCCTGTAGAGGTGTATAGAATCCCTCTGATGCTCTGGAATCCCTCTGAGGTGGGAACCACCGGGTGACCTCAACAAATCTCAAGCCCTACACCTGTCGTGCTGTAGCACCCCTCAGGTCAAAGTGCTCGACTGGGGGTGAACCTCGAGCCCTGGGAGGTGGACGTCCTCCACGACGCTGGCCCTCTGGCCTAGGAGTCGCCTGAGCTCGTGTACGAGTGGAGCAGCGACGTGGTGGAGTCTGAGCTGGCTGCTCCTCTGTCTCCTCTGTAGCCTCTGCAGGTGGATCAACTGACATATCCTCAGTCCCCTCTATGGCCTCTGTGGCCTCTGTACCGAGTTGTCGACCTTCAAGATGAAAGCGATGCTCGCCAATGCGAATACCACTGCTCCTGCCTCCCCTCTCTGCCTGCTCAGCTGCATCGGCGACTGCCTGAGCGATCTCTGCATCAGTAAGGGTCTTCTTCTTCTTTCTGGCCATAACTTTAATGCGCTTACCACGCGCAACCTCAGACATACGGGGTGGACTCTCGTCCCCGTCACTCGGAGCACCCCCGGCGTTCTTGCAGCGAACCATACTCACAACTGTCGAGAACCCTCTGAAAGATGGTGAACTAACACTCAAGAGGCTTGGCCTCGGATTCAAGCACAGAACTGTAGTCACCCCGACACACCGACAAACTCGCTGAAAAGACAGAATAGATGGATCTACTATAAGCAACATATATAGTCTAAAAGGTACGAAACCCTAGAGATAGCAAGCATAAAAGATAAGAAGTGAATCGAAACGCGATGGCTACCTCGGATCGACGAGAAGACCGGTGAAGAGGTAAGATGACCTAGTTCGTGAGACTTCCCGAATACGCCGGACGAGCACTGAAAGGATTGAGTCAAGTAACGACGATGATAAGCGATGGAACGACGGTCAAGGTAAGCCCTAATCGATGGAATTGAATGAATGAAAACGAGAAGGAACAAGTTTTCACCTTCGAACAATGGGTTAGGGCAAACCCTAGGGCGGAGCTCGGTCACAGAGGTGAAGAAGAAGCTGTGGTGGCTCGGCAAAGCGCGAGGTGAGGCAAGTGCTGGCCGGAGGTGGTGCAGGTGATGGGGGCGCGGCTCAACGGCGGTGGAACGACGGCGGCGCGGCAAGGCGTGGTGGAGCAGCGGCGGCGCGACAGCAGGCGCGGCGGGTGTGGGCTCGGGTGGCGCTGCGGGGCAGAGGCGGCGCAGCGCGGCTCACCGGAGGAGGAGGAGGAGCAAGGCGCGGCGGTGAGTGGCGGTGGCGACGATTCCGGTGACCTAGGGCACAAAGACGGCGAGTACGGGCGCGGCGCGTGCGATGGATAAAGAAAAAAAAATGGATTGGAAACGAAAAGTTATATGGGGGATTAGATCCGCTCGGCACGCGTTGACCGGACGCGGTGGTCGAATGACCGGACGCGGTGGTGCAGCGTCCGGTCACACTCCAGTAAGCTCCTGGAGCGACCGGACGCGTCCGGTTAGGACTGACCGGACGCGGACAGAGTCCGGTCAAGGGTTATCCTGGAAAGTCATCGCGAATGACCGGACGCGGTGGTGGTTACCGGGACCGGACGCGGTGGTCAACATCTGCGCGTCCGGTGCAGCGTCCGGTCACAAGGTCAGGAGAAATTCTTCTGGATGACCGGACGCGCTGGTGGTCGCCGGGACCGGACGCGGTGGTGAAGCATCACAGCGTCCGGTGCAGCGTCCGGTCCGGCGTCCGGTCACTGTTTTTCGCCTTTCTTCAAACCGAACTTCGACGCGACTTCTCCCAATCAAGTTCTAATTCAAAGAGACTCAAATAAACACCAATTGGAACCTGATATGAATGACCTCACTCAAACCCTCAAGTTTTTCAAAATAATTTGCCTTAGGCTAATATTATTTTTAGGAAAATATGCAACAAACACTCGAGGAACAACGTATGGTCATGCAATAGAGTTTGTGAACCGTTAGGAGCGTCAAAAGCTCTCTCTATTCATGGACGAACACAGAGGTTGCTCAAAGCCAAACCGAAAAGAAACGATAAAGCAACAACCATGCATATGCAATGCAATACAAGTAAATAAAGCTAGGTTGCTTGTCAAGTTTGATCCACGATTAGGCTTCTTCACTCCTCCAAAGGAGGGTTATCGTAACCGTGTTAGACAAGCCCTAGATGCATTGCGGGAATTTAAACATGACAAATAATACAATGCAATGCAAGGGACAACACAAGCTCACTTTTTAAAGTTACTAGAGTCAAGCACATTAAGTTCACTTCTCAACCTACAAAAGGTGGCCTCATCTAAGGGTTTAGTGAAGATATCCGCTAATTGATTTTCACTTCTTACACCTTCTAGTGATATATCATTTTTAGCAACATGATCTCTTAGAAAGTGGTGGCGGATATCAATGTGCTTGATGCGAGAGTGTTGTACCGGATTATTAGCAATTTTAACGGCACTTTCATTATCACATAAAAGTGGCACCTTTTCAAGAACAATTCCATAGTCTAGGAGGGTTTGTTTCATGTATAAGATTTGTGCACAACAAGCCCCCGCGGCAATGTATTCCGCCTCGGCGGTGGACAAAGCCACACTATTTTGCTTTTTAGATGACCAAGATACTAAAGACCTCCCAAGCAAATGACACCCTCCGGATGTGCTTTTTCTATCAATTTTGCAACCGGCATAATCCGAATCGGAATAGCCAACTAGTTGGAATCTAGCTCCTTTGGGATACCAAAGACCAATGCTTGGGGTGTGCTTAAGATATCTTAAGATTCTTTTTACGGCACTTAAGTGAGGTTCTTTAGGGCACGCTTGAAAGCGAGCACACATGCACACACTAAACATGATATCGGGCCTAGATGCGGTAAAGTACAACAAGCTACCAATCATAGAACGGTAGAGAGTTTGATCAACCGGTTTACCTCCCTCATCTAGGTCGAGATGTACATTAGATGGCATTGGGGTCTTGATTGGTTTGCATTCTTCCATCTTGAATCTTTTGAGAAGATCCTTGATATACTTTTCTTGAAAGATGAAAATCCCTTCCCTTATTTGCTTGACTTGAAAACCAAGGAAGAATGTGAGCTCACCAATCATAGACATCTCGAACTCCTTCGACATCAATTCACCAAATTCCTTGCAATATTCTTCATTTGTTGACCCGAAGATGATATCATAAACATACACTTGACAAATGATGATCTCCCCATTAAGCTTCTTGGTGAATAGTGTGGTGTCGACCTTCCCAATGGTGAAGCCCTTCTCAATGAGGAAGTCCCGGAGGCGCTCATACCACGCTCTAGGGGCTTGCTTGAGCCCATATAGCGCCTTGGACAACCTATAAACATGATTAGGATATCTAGGGTCTTCAAACCCGAGAGGTTGATTAACATAGACTAGTTCATTTATGAAGCCATTTAAAAATGCACTTTTCACATCCATTTGATATAGTTTCATATCATGATGTGATGCATATGCAAGGAGGATACGTATGGCTTCAAGTCTTGCAACGGGTGCAAAAGTCTCTCCAAAATCAAGACCTTCAACTTGAGAGAACCCCTTTGCAACTAGTCTTGCCTTGTTCCTCACTACTATGCCTTGGTCATCTTGCTTGTTGCGGAACACCCACTTGGTTCCAATGACTCTTGCACCTTTAGGATGCTCTTCAAGTGTCCACACTTGATTGTGGGTGAAGTTGTTCAATTCTTCATGCATAGCATTCACCCAATCCGGATCTTGAAGAGCTTCTTCTACATTCTTAGGTTCAACACAAGAGACAAAAGAGTGATGTTCAACAAAAGAAGCAAGCTTTTGAGATCAAGTCATTACTCCCTTAGTTGGACTCCCTATGATGAGATCTTGTGGATGTGCTTGAAGTAGAGGTGAGTTTCTTCTATCAACCACTTGAGGAGGAGGATGGGGAGCATCAACATCTTGAGCTTGTGCCTCGGCTTGTTCATGAGAGACATGAGTGTCTTCATTTTCAACTCTCTCATTCTTGTCATCATCTTGAGGCACATGTGGTGAAGATGGTGGATCAACAATTTGTACATCGTCTTCATCATCTTTTGGCTTGATGTCTCCCACCGGCATGTTCTTCATTGCCTCCCTCAAGGGTTCATCACCTACATCATCACAATTCTCAATTGCTCCTTGGGAGCCGTTAGATTTATCAAATTCCACATCATATGTTTCTTCAACCAAACCGGTGGCATGGTTAAATACTCTATATGCTTTGGACTTTGATGAGTAACCAATAAGGAAACCAATATCACAACGTCTTTGAAACTTCCCTAGGTGTTGACGCTTCTTGTAGATGTAGCATTTGCAACCAAACACCCAGAAGAATGAGACGTCCGACTTCTTCCCATTTAACAACTCATAGGGGGTCTTGCTAAGAAACTTTTGTAGGAAGAGGCGATTTGAAGCATAGCATGCGGTGTTGATTGCCTCGGCCCACAACTTTTCCGGAGTGTTGTACTCATCTAACATTGTTCTTGCAAGGGTGATCAAAGTCCGGTTCTTTCTCTCAACTACACCATTTTGTTGAGGAGTGTAAGTTGAAGAAACTTCATGCTTGATTCCAATTTCATCACAATAAGCTTCAATGTTTGTGTTGTCAAACTCTTTGCCATTGTCACTTCTAATCTTCTTTATCTTGACTTTAAATTCATTTTGAGCTCTCTTTGCAAACTTCTTGAAGCAATTTGCCACTTCGGATTTGTCATGAAGGAAGAAGGTCCATGTGTACCTTGAGTAGTCATCCACTATCACAAGACAATAGAGATTTCCACCCAAGCTCTTGTAGGTTGTAGGCCCAAACAAATCCATGTGTAGGAGTTCTAGCACTCTTGAGGTTGACATGTAAGCTTTGGTTGGATGAGTGTTTGCAACTTGTTTGCCGGCTTGACATGCACTACAAGGTTTGTCCTTTTCAAACTTTACATCCTTCAATCCTCTCACTAGTTATTTCTTCAATAGCTTGTTGAGAGTGTTCATTCCAACATGAGCAAGCCTCCTATGCCAAAGCCATCCAAGTGAGGTCTTGGTGAACAAACATGTCATCAAGTTTGCATCTTCGGAGGTGAAGTCAACAAGATAAAGATTATTGTATCTAAAGCCTTTGAATATCACTTGCTTGTCATCTATCTTTGAACCAACCACTTCATTAGGTGTGAACAAGCATTGGAAACCAAGGTCACAAAGTTGCCCAACGGATAATAAGTTGAAACTCAAAGAAGCAACATAGAGCACATTTGAGAGTGAGTGATCATTTGATATTGCAATCTTTCCTATACCCTTGACTTTGCTCTTTGAATTATCCCCAAATGTGATCTTCTCTTGACATATTCCATTCTCTTCAATGGAGGTGAACATACGAGGATCACCGGTCATATGTTGAGTGCAACCACTATCAATAACCCAATGAGATCCACCGGTCTTGTAGTTCACCTACACATAAGAGGTCAAGCTTTTTGTTTAGGGACCCACACTTGAGAGGGACCCTTGACTTTCTCAACTAGTGACTTGGCAACCCATATTTTCTTAGGCCTATTCTTGTTTGGGGGACCCAAGAACATAACTTTCATCTTTCCATTTAAATTTTTTCTTAGCATGTAATGAGCATTGAAGGCAAAGGGTCTAGCATGCTTGGGCAAGGGTTGTGGTGGTGGAGTTTTGCACTCATGAGCAAAATGACCTTCTTGTCCACACTCAACACATCTCTTTGGCTTGGGTTTTGACTTGCTTTGTTGTTGTTGAGCTTTAGCCTTCTTCTCTTGATTTGCCAAGTACCCAATACCACTTCTATCCATCTTTATCACGGTGTTCATGAGTAGCTCACTTTGCAAATATTGGCCTCTTGTGAACTTGCTTAGGCCGGTCTTGAGATGCTCTTTCTCTTGCTTGAGCTTTTTGTTTTCTTCAATAAGTGACTCATTTGTTGTTTGCTTCTCAAGAGCCATCAAACCTTTTAGCTTCTTGTTCTCATTTGCAAGCTTCTCATTTTCACTCTTGATCTTGGCATAATCATCATAGTTGCTTGACTCAACCACACTCTTACCTTTGCTACTAGAACCTTGCTCAATGCTTTCAATGATCAAGTCATCACATGATGTAGCTATATCACACTAAACAACTTTGTTAGTAGCATCATGTGTCTCAAGAGAAAGTTCATTAGCAACCACAAGACTATCATAGTCAATTTTCAATGTTGTATATTTGTCTTTTAGAGAATTATGTCTAGTGATGAGTTCATCATGCTTCTTCTCAAGTTTATCATGTTGATCTCTAAGCTCTTTGTTAGAAGTTTTGAGCTCCTTGAGAGTGGAAGACATAATTTCATTTTGATCTTTGAGCTCACCACTAGCCTTTTGTGCACTTTCAAGCTTGGATGAGAATGATTCATTTTCATTTTGAAGTTTATCATTTTCATTTCTAGTCCTTCTTATGACTTTAGTGTATTTGTTCAACAATTTTACAAGTTCATCATAAGAAGGTGCGTCATATTCATCATCACTATCACTATCATCATCATCATCATCACTATCATTGTTTTGTACCTTTCGTTCACCCTTGGCCATGAGGCATAGGTGAGTAGTGGACGATGACGGTGAAGGTGGTGGTGAAGGTGGTGATGAAGATGTCGGTGAAGATGATGGCCCCATCACAAATGCGGCAACCTTCTCTTTCTCATCATCGCTCTCATCACCGGAGGACTCACAAGATGATTCAATGTCAGTGAGCCAATCACCAACAATGTATGCCTTTCCTCGCTTCTTCTTCTTGTGGAACTCCTTCTTCTTGACATCCTTCTTCTTGTATGGCTTGTTTTTCTTTTTCTCTTCTTCTTCATCACTTGAATCATTCTTTTTGCCCTTGTTCTTATTCTTGTTCTTGTACTTGTCTTTTGGAGGTCTAGGGTATTGATGAGCTAAGTGGCCAAGTTCACCACAATTGTAGCAATCCATCTCCGAGATTGGCTTCCTTTTGCTACTTGTGAAGAATTTCTTTTTCTTCCCATCGAACTTGATGCCACTCTTGTTGAGCCTCTTTAGCATCTTGGTGGTCTTCCTCACCATGAGTGCAAGTGATTCATCATCAATATCACTTTCACTTGAGCTCTCTTGCACCATCATGGCTTGGCCCTTCTTCTTCTTCTTGTCATGGCTAGCTTTGAAGGCCAAGTCTTTCTTCTTGGAAGATGATGAGCCCTCTTCCGGAGTGATGTGCATGTACATCTCATGAGCATTGATCTTCCCCAATACTTGTGTCGGTGTTGCGGTGGAGAGATCACTTTGGTGAAGCACGGTGACAATGTGACCATACTTCTCAATGGGAAGAACACTCAAGATCTTCCTTGCAACATCCGATTGGCTCATTTGGGTGAGCCCAAGAGCATTGAGGTCCTCTACAAGAACATTCAACCGAGTGTACATATCATTAGCACTTTCTTTGGGAAGCATCTCAAAAGAATTGATTTTCTTTAAAGCAATATGATAGCGTTCCTCACGCTCACTCTTAGTTCCCTCATGGAGAGCACAAAGGTTTTCCCACAATTCATGAGCGTTCTTTGCATTACGCACACGATTGAAGATATCCTTGCCTAAGCCCCGGTAGAGTGCATTTTTGGCCTTTGCATTCCACCGGTCGTACTTCTCCTCGTCACCACTTGGGTTGGCGGGATCCTTGATAGCGGGAAGCCCTTGGGTTACGGCTCTAAGACACCCAACATCTATGGCTTCGAGGTACGCCTCCATACGGATTTTCCAATATGGAAAATCATCCCCCTCAAAGGTTGGAGGTGGTCCTTCCCCGTTAGACATCTTGCTCTAGGCGGTAAAGCCTAAATTAGGAGCAACTCGGCTCCGATACCAATTAAAAGGATCAAGATGCCCAAGAGGGGGGGGATGAATTGGGCTTTTCTAAAAAATAATTGCAAGAATTAAATCCTACAAGCCGGAATTCACCCCTAGTGCCTACTTGTGTTCCTAGAGATTCTACCGGTAAAAGTTTTGCACCCTAGTTTTCCAAACCTAGTCTAGCATGGCAATTCTAGGAAAGTAAATCAAGCAATGAATATAAATACGAGAAAGTAAATGCTTGAAAGTAAGGGCAAAGAACACGGCGATGTTTTTCTGAGGTATCGGAGAGTCGCCACTCCCCACTAGTCCTCGTTGGAGCACCCGCGCAAGGGTGTAGCTCCCCCTTGATCCGCGCAAGGATCAAGTGCTCTCTATGGGCTGATTCTTCGACACTCCGTCGCGGTGAATCACCCAAAACCGCTCACAAGATGAGTTGAGTCATCCACAAGCTCCGCCGGATGATCACCAAACTCCCAATCACCACCAAGCCGTCTAGGTGATGGCGATCACCAAGAGTAACAAGCTAGAACTCTCACTTGACCACAACGAGCCTAATGAGAAGGAGGATGCACACTTGCTACTCTCTATTCACTAGTGGAGGACTCTCAAGCTTTGATTCTCAAACCATGATCCTCACTAGAGCTCTTGCACTCCCTTGCACTCCAAAGGTGTTTCTCAGCTGAACAAATGAGCAAGAGACCTCTAAAAGAGGTGGTGGGGATGTATTTATACACCCCACAGTCAAACCCAACCGTTACCTGCCAACTCAGCAAAATACGAGGTGATCGGACGCGTCGGTCGAAGTGACCGGACGCGCTGGTCGCTCGTAACGGTCGAAATTCTGAAACTTCGGCTGAGTGACCGGACACGCCGGTCAGGGGTGACCGGACGCGTCCGGTCATGCAGGGAGCTTACTGTAAACAGACCTGACGCGTGACCGTGTGCGATCAGTGATGACCGGACGCGTCCGGTCGTCAGAGGACCTTACTGGAACGTGACCGGACGCGCCGATCACACTCCAGTCGCGTCCGGTTAGGTGGTTTCCCTCGAGTGACACGTGTCAGCCTGACCACCGCGTCCGGTCGTCAGCGCTGAAACACAGTTAGCGGTTAGAACTGACCGGACGCGTCCGGTCGCACCAGACACCGCGTCCGGTCAAGGGAAAACCCCTCTAAACTCTCCGAAACGCGACGCAACTTGAACCAAGTTGCTTCCAACTGAACTTTGAGCTATTCTAGAGCTTCCTAGTGCTAAGTTTAACAAGTGTGCACCACACCTAAACATAAGACTCACCTAGGTCAAGCTACTCGCTCATGCCCCCCTTTATAGTACGGCTAAAGGAAGAAACGAAGATCCTAACGACTATTCCGAATGTAACTCAACACCTTGACATCCGGAACTAACCGTCCTTAATCTTGACGTCAATCCTTTGAAAACCGAAACGATTTCCATCAAGGGGCATGAATACCATGGTGCCCAAAGCAGTTATCACCTCCATGACCTAACTTACCAAAGTTTCTGCAAAACACACGTTAGTCATGGTAATAAAGCGTTGTCATCAATTGCCGAAACCAACTCTCGGGGCCTAGATGCTTTCAGTATGGTTTTAGAGTACCCACTGCGGGTAGTCTTAAACCATGGTACTGCAGTTTTTACTCTATATTCCACATTTTTACACGTATGGGCACCGCAGTACCATGGGTTTTCTCTTACGTACCAGGTGGCGCAGGGAGAATCAACAAGTAATTGATTAAGGGCAGCTCCAATGTCTATGTTCTTAGCAAGATTGTGACCTCACGTGGTGCTCTATATGTACTATAGCAAATAAAAGTTTCATTGTATAAACTTGATAGCACGTGCATATTAAACTAGGCTCCCTACATAATGAAAATATTCATATTCCATGCTTTCTCTAACAAGATGTTCATGTTTATGTCCTTTAGTTGTTTTTTTATTCTTTGTACATGGTGCTCAAATAAGCAACAGAATACAAAGCTAGCATCCTTCTCCATTCTATTGCATCTCTCGTGTTCCTTTCTCTCTCCTTTACACCTCCTTAATACAAACAATATTGGAGCTGTCTTAATGAGAAGGAATTAGATTGAATATTGTTGATGGTCACTAACATCAATTATAAACCGTTAACATATCCTACATATATACTTAATTCCATCACCAAACATAGGTATAGGGGTTTAAACTGACAAATTCCACAAGTTTTGGTGAATCTATGTTTTCAGCAGAGTTTATCTAGAAAACCGTCAAGGGGGACTTAATTGTCAGATTACATCACGTTTATCCGCGACGTAAACTACTTGGGAAAGATCTAGAACACATCACAGGGCAACCCACTGAAGGAGACCCCGAGGGGCTGCCATGTGGGGCCGGCCAAGCGGCCTGTGGGCCCCTCCCATCAGTCTCCGCTTCGAATGTCGGTTCTTCACTGCCTCCTAGATTACATCTACACTGTTCTTTTAAGTTGGTTCATCCAACGGTGATCGAGGAAGTTGACGCGGATCGATGACGTGACAATGTCTTGCCCCCTGCTCCATCTCCCCTATATAAGGCGCCCCTATCCCCTCTCTGGAGCCATCCCTGAAACCCTAATTCATATCTTCAGGATCGAGCCAGCAATCAAGAGAATATTAGTCCTCCATAGGATCTAGTCTTATAAATAATAGTAGACAGAGTGTGAGAGAAGAGTTTGGAAGAAGTGCCGGCCTGTCAGTGCTCTCTCTACGGCTTGTACCTTGGCGGATCCAAGTTCTATCTGAGCATGCCTCTGAGATTTCTCTGGTAATCAACTTCCGATTCAAGTAAGCATCTTGTCTATATTGTTCATCAGGATTACAACTCTTTTGAGTGCCTTTATTCTCTTCCTATGGGGAGTAAAGTATTAATCGTAAGTGTAAGCGTGGTGCTTAGACTTAGGTTAATCGTGGATGCATCCTATATTCCGGATTGGTGGTAACTCGCAAGGGTAACTCTTATAGCCTCGTTGAATCATTTGTAGTCCACCTCCTGTTTGTAGGCCAAGTAGGACCCGGTTACGAAGAAAAGCATCCTTTGCTGGTGTCTTTCCCTTAATAATGTCTCCAATTGCACAGTAGAAGACATAGCTTACCGAAGTCAGAACTAGAGAACCTTAGTTATCCTATCTACGCTCCTGTTTATCCTAACCTTGTTGCTACCCTAGTTAAGTTAGATTGTAGTTAATCTCACACGTTTCCCTGTGGATACGACACTTGGAATACTTTCGGGTGAAAGCTACAGCGGTATCCATGCGCTTGCGGATTTATCTGTGTGAGTTAATAAATACCAACAAATATCCATTTATATCTAAATATACATCGTGGCTTTGTGGAACTCTCATGGAACATGTAAAATAGTTGGTCCTTGTGTTGTTTTCTCAAGTCATACTTCCTCTATTCTAAATTGTAAGTTTGAAATTTGAGGTCGTTTGAAAAATTTAAAACTTTTTCATGTTAATATCCGAGGTAGTTTGAAAAATTCTAAACTTTGAACAAAGATCATGTTAATATCTAAGGTAGTTTGAAAAATTTAATATTTTTTCATGTTAATATCCGGGGTAGTTTGAGAAATTCTAAACTTTGAACAAAGACCATGTTATTATCCGAGGTAGTTTGAAAAATTTAAAACTTTGAATTTCAAAGTTTGATAACTTAAAATGAATATTTTCACATTTAAAAGATCTCAAATAAATAAGTTATCAATTATAAAGTTGTAGATTGTGTTGAGAGCTACATCATTGGATATACTAAGTCAACATTCAAAGCCATTTTAAAAAATGAATTTCAAAAATCTGATCATTTAAAATGAATATTTGGGCTATGTGAAATAAAAAGTAGTCAATTGTAAAGGTGTAGATCGCGTCAAGTTCTACAATTTTGATATAAAATTTGTTTTCATTTGATTTTATATGAAAAAGTTATGCATCTTTTTTATTTAAAAGAAAGATGATAGAGAGAGACCATCTGAAAGATGGCCCCCATTGCTACATTATCAAAACCACGTTAGAAACCACTTTTGAAGGTGTGTGTTGGGGGGGCTAATTTGAGTTGGAGATCGTATTATTTCTGGTACTAAAGTTGAGGGGGTTCTAGATACAATGATAAATTTAGAGGGGTTAAATGGACTTTACTCTTTTTTAAATATCAAAAGGAGTGTGTGTAGAAATTTAAATTTCACGTATTAAGAACTTGGTGTTGACTATGCAATCTCATATATGCATTTGATAATGTATTATTTTGTGCGTTGTGGATAGCATTGATGGTGTGATTCCAAGGACAGCAAGCTGAGTGAAGTTAAATTGAGATTGGTCAAAAGGATGACAAGTCAATTTAAGTTCATTCATTGGAAGGTCCTTGCAAACGTAGAGACACACAATTTATACAAATTTAGGACTTGAGTATGGGGAGTGAAACCCTACGTCGTGTTGTTTGTGGTGTACTTCAAATTGTCTAGCCTATTATAATGGGTTATCCATTGCAAGATCATAAGCATTAGTTGCTTGTAAAAAATCATATGCTTGCCTCAATCCTATATAAATTTATACCAGTCCATGACCACCTGTCAAGGTACAATCCTTTCAATTCCATGCTAATCCCCTTTGCTTTATATTGTCACCATATCATTTTTTTGCATGCATTGTAGGTTTAGGAATCACTTAGGATTCTAATTTGATTTTAGTGATTAATAAACACAAGTTATTTGACTAACATGTGTTTTTGCATGGGTCTACTTTTACAATTTATTAGCCCAGGTTATGAATTTTATTAGCCCAGGTTATTGAAATCAAGTATTGGTTGCAAAGGGTATCCACGAAGATTAATGATTCCATAGTTATGAAAGCTATTTGGTGTTGGGATGCACCAAGAAGTAGAATGTGTCTTTGTTTTTATTTTGGACATGCTGTAAAGGGGACTAAGATGAGTAACTTGACCTAGGCTTAGCTAAGAGTGTTAGAGTAATGTGCACTTATAAAATCTTGGACTAGGTAACTGAAGAGTAGCCTTGGAAGGATGAGAACTCGATTAAGATCCTAAAAATTTGAATTGGATGACTCCAAGTTGAAACAATTCAAAATCAGCCTTTTAATGTTCACCAAATTGTTTGATCAAGGCCAGCAGATCAACTAGTTTACTATGCATCAACTAACTCGGCATTGTGCAAGTTGTTGGTGTTTAGAGGATGATATAGTGAAGGGTATTATACATAAGTCGATAGTTTGGTGGAACATTTTGAGGATCAAATTGAACATGTGTTGTCCAATGGACGTAACAGAATGATCCTATGAAGACTTGGTGGCTTCAACACATATCACTTGATTACAACGTGCTGGTGAAGATGAAGTCCAAGTGCAAGTCTATGATGTCCACAGGATGTTCCAACGTTGATCTGTGCGACACATGATAAAGCGTCTGGTGGCATCGTAGTACAATTTATTATTGGAGTTTTCAGGTGTCGGTACTCATTGTATGATATAGTGAGGAACATGGGCACTCGTTAGATCATCTGGCAATGGACGCATTTGCTAGACATCAACCAATGGACAATTGCTTTCTTTGGGCTATTTATATTTTGTTCAACAACTCTATGGGGTTCCTTCGACCAGTGCAACGCATATACAAATTTTGGTGATCGAGAAACTATTGGAGGGCTATAACAAGTGATCAAGTTGAAAATTAAGGATTTGCTAGTGTTAAGTGAGTAACAATTGTGCATCACCTAGCAAGGATCTTGGTCAAGTGAAGGTCTTGCTTGTTACTCTTGATGTTTGCTAGCACCTAGATGACCTAACGTTGTTAATCTTTGGTGATCTTCCAATGGACACAATTGTTAGAAGGCTCAAGTGCTTTTTGTTCTTGGTTTGAAACCCACTAATATGGAGGTGGAGAATGATTATTGTTAGGATCTGTTTGGATGTAGATATTGAAGTATTGAAATTGGGCACTGTTTGTTTGGATGTGCATTGAATTAGATGTTGGAATTTGGGAGGGGCACCGGTGTGAGGCAGAAGGGGGCTAGACGTGTGGAGGAAGTGGTGGAGGAGCATAGGGGCCTAGGAGTATGGTTTCCCTGGAGCGTCAGAGCGGAGGAGTGTCGGGGCGAAGGGAGAGGGTCAGCGTCTAGCGACGGAGGAGTGTGGGGGAGCATCGGGGCGAAGGCTTGTTGTCGCCCATGAGCTTCAGGTCGGAGGGAGCATTAGGGAGGAGGAGCGTCGGGTGGAGGAAGGGGGTTGGTGGCCGACAACAAAGGAGGGTTGGGACAGAGGAGTTTTGGGCGGAGGCGATGGAGGCGTGTCGGGATGCTTGTTGCCAAACAATACAGAGGGAGATGGCTTGGTATTGAAGATAAGGGGTTGCAAGTATAGTGAAACTTCTAATTCCAAATTCTGAACCGTCCAAATAGCTCCATTTGGAGCTAGCCAATATTAATTCTAAATTCTGAGGTTGAATATCTACATCCAAACAAGGTGTTAATGAATCTAGAGCCCTAATGACTAAATGGAGTTTAACCCTTAATGGGTGATCCAACATGGAATACTGAAGAGGGGAGGGTGGCAACACCTGGATACCATGCAAGGAACATTGGGATTTCTCGTGTCCTCTTTAGTTTTTGCATTAACCTTGTGCAACCATTGTTCACATCTGTGTTCTTGAGTGTTTGAAGCAATTGAATAATAATCTATGGCCCTACGCAAGTGTTCTCTCTAGTTGATAAGTTTTCTTTCTTGCAAATTAAGAGCCTATTGATAGTGTGATCTTTTTTTAAGGACATGACTTTTAGATACCGATTCACTACCCTCTTGGATTAAATCCTTTTAGGCCTCTACGTGCTTGAAGAATCATCCTTTACAAGTATTTCCGTATATTTGTTGCACTAGTATTAGGTAAAAAATAATGTAAGTGCTTATCAATCAAAAAAATAATAGTACAACTAGGGATGAAACCAGATTAGATAGAGATGAATATCAGTGATCCCATATTCTATCCCATCATTTTTTCTCAGATCTCGGAACCGAATACAGATATGTCGGATATTCATATCATATATATATTAGAAATCCAATCTTGAGTATTCGGATTTGGAATAATAAACATTCGGATTTAGATATAAACTATCCATATAGGGGTTTGATCCTTTCGAGGAAATATCTACCCTAATTTTATCACAAACAATTGTTAGGGAAGACTAGTTAGGGACTGAATTTTTTGAATTTAATGTGGGCCTTGGCTTAATTCGATCTTCATTGTAAAAATTGTAGCAACCACTTCTAAGTTTTTGTGGACATAGAATCCACACTTACTCCCCCAGGTATGCATTGCGCATGTCCTTGATTACCATTGGTCTCAAGATCTATCCAATCTTCAATATGCATTTGTAGGGATAAGTGCACCTAGCGATTTTTCCTCCCGCACGAGGATTTTCCATGTCCATTGTTATTGTCCGTAGGACATGTTCTTTTTTATAAAAAAATATCACACGATTACTTTCAAGTTTCTACGTTATACCACGTGGCACTAGAAAAAGAATAGTTATTGCCTGAGTGTGGAAATGGAAACGTCATTTCGGAAACAAGGAAAAATGGGGCATAAAGTTTGGAGAGTGGTCTTTGGGAATTCTGTTCCGCAGAATCCGAGTCCACTAGCTCTCCTCCCCAGGGGCAGGGCTTTCAACTTCCCCCAAACCCCATCGCCTCGCCGCCGAGGCCGAGCGAGCGAGCAGAGCACCACGTCGGGCGGCCTTTCCCTGTCTCTCCGCCGGATACTACTACACCCGCCGCCGCAGCGCCGATCCTGTCCCAGTCAAGCGGAGCGGGGGATAGGATTGGTTGCTTCCTTCCTTTCCTCCATCTCATGTTGCTGGTAAGCAGCCCCAGCTAGCTCGGATGGATTCTTCTTTCCCCCCTAGTTCTAAGCGGTGGTGCTGTTCCCCTATCAATCCCAAACTCATCTTCGTCGCCGTTCGTCCAGTTGCTCCGTTCTGGAGTTGCGTGCTTCGTGCGGAGCTGGTAATCGTATGGCTCTTGCTGTTCTTGCTGCTGCTGCTGTTGACTGTGCAGGGTGGACTAGTTGCGACCTTAGGATCTCTCGCTACCTAATTCAGGTGCGGGTGCAGCTTAAGTCGCATAGATTTTAGGGGTTCAGCTGAAAACCACGTGCCCCATGCCAGTTGCGCCCGTGTGTGGCTTTTAGCACGGTACAATTGAGCCGGTTCAACAATACCTTGTGATTGTGCTCTGCTCGTTTCTTATACCTGCTGTTTTCTTTTTCTTGGCGCCTGTGTTTTCCGATTTCCGATTAGAGTTACTTTGTTACATATTCAGTTATTATACTTGATTATCCTGCGGACAACCTGATATTGTTTCCTTGTCTCTGACATCCCAACGTGCTGTTGATAAATGAAAGGAAATTTATCTTCTCTAGCATAGGACAAATCAAGTTGATTGACAATAGTTTTGGATTGTACTGGCTGCTTGTGCCATTCATTATATTTTATATCTATCTGTACTTCATGCAAAATTTTTGTTGACAATTTGGCAGAAATATAATAGTTAGTCCTAAAATTGGATTAGTCCTAAAGTTGGATTAGTCCTTTTTAATTATTAATGTTTATCTGTATCAGATAAATTTGAACCTATACTACTCATACCGACTTAGATGTGCGTGGATGGACACAAAATGTGGTGGTTTCTCAAATTTTTAGTTGGGGCATTTGCAGCACCAATCTGCTTGTTACTTAATATAATTTTTCCTTGCCCTGGTAATGTGATGAAAAAGTACTAGAAACAAATTTCAAAGGTGAAAATTTTGATGCTCTGTGCTATACTGAACTCCTTGTGAACTTTCTGAGGCCATCTGTCTTACAACTTCCACCCAATGCTTAGCAAATCCTAGGTGGTATGCATACTTTAAAGTTGTGGCATCGAATGTTACTTGCATCATTGCGTGCATGTAGAAGTTAAATTGATCACTTCTTTCAATATAGGACCATAAAGGAGCTAGTGTGCTCATGTATGTCCACTTTACCGAAGTGTGTCCAGGCTGGTTTTCTAGGTGGAAAATAGTGGCATAACCCAAAATGTGGCGGCCTCTGTAGTATGATTTTTCTTGCCTATGTGCTGCTTGTTGGGAGAGCTCAGCACATGATGCTGTGGTTCCTTCTGGTGCCAGGATATTGCCTAATGGTGTTATCTCTCTAGGTAGTCTCTAGTAAGTAATAACTGTATATTACCCACCTGATTAAGATGGACCTTCTGCTTCCCAGTCAAGTTTCTGCCTCTTGATGTTACTAGAAAAATGTCAAGTACTAATTGAAGCAGTTCTTTTTTGTTGCTAAATGATATATTTTTTTGAACAATAGCTGTTGAGTGCCATTAGAGTGAATTATCGAGAATAGTCTGGCAGCATTAAGTGCCCATAGTTGCAGTTTTCTAAGCCACACACAATCTTATGCTGGTGTAATGGTTGGTTGTTTACCTCATGCTGTATTTGCTATTTTGTTATATGATTCCCTCTTTCTTCTGTCAATATATTTTGTTTCTTTATAGGACTGTGAGAGATGGAGTTTTAATTTCGCATAGCATCTAGAGGACTGCCACTAAGATTTTAAGTTGGTATATAATGGGTGGCTGTTGTTGCTGTTCGTCGAGAACATCTGAAGCAGTTAGAGCACCAGTTGATATCTATGTACGTAAACTCTCTCTTTTTCTTTTCTACATCAACGTTACTATCTTTCCTTTTGTGACATAATCCATACCAAATAGCATAAAGATAATGTCAGTGAGTTTGTCTTACAACTGTCTTACTATACTGTCAAAGCTGAAATAGGCAATCTGTTATTGTACTCTTCATAACTGAAATCTGCAAGATGTTATTATATTTTTTATTCAGGACCAGTCAATTATTTTAGACATGTGACCAATAGATTTTTTTTTAATTTCTTATGAAGCTCCGCTTTTGTAATTTTCTGGCATGTCAATATCTATATCCCCTGATGCTGAAAATATATGAATGCTGATGTTCTGTACTCTTTTCTGTTTGCAATTTCAATGCAGGAGGATAAATAATTTTGCCTTGTACCGTCCATTTTTTTATTTCTTGACATTCCCTTATGATTACCATTGAAAATTATTTATACAGTGTGCATTTGTGCTGTTTATTGCAAAATTTTCCAGTGTCATAATTCATACTTAAGTTGACCTAGATATAGCTTCATGTATTTATTAGCCTTTCAAACTATTAATTACCTTGCTTGTTAATTTGTTATTTAAGTTTTTCTTAGATTTTCTTGTTCTATTATTCAGCGTCAACAAAATCTTGAGGAGCATGAGCCGTTGTCTTCAGCTTTTGATGGATCATCTCCAGCCTCTGCAATTGTTGCAGTAGACACAAATCTGGATACTTCCACACCTGACACATATCGAGCACCACCTGCACCCTTGCCTTATGATGTTGTTTTGGCAGTCCCAAATAACCCTGGTAAATAATTGACTAGCAGTTATATGAGCGATGCTTATTAACTTCTTGTTACTATCTTAATGGTTGATCTTAGGTTTTGGAAACTCTGTAGGTTTGGAGAAGCCAGACACTAAGAGCAAAACTGATGACCAACAAGAGTCCATAAATGATCAGGAGTCTTTAAAGGTGGATGAGTCATGTAAGAAAGGTGTCACTGAAGATAAGGCTGATGAGGAGGATGTTTGTCCTATCTGCCTTGAAGGTTGTGTTTCTCTTGATCACTGCAGAGTTTATTTGTTTAGGTTGATAGGTTATTTTTTTCCTCGAACACGCAGGAGAGCTGTGTATCTTATATTAAAGAGAGCAGAAGGAATTTGTCCCATCATGACCCTTACAAACAACCATTCTAACTCCACTAGGAGGTCAGAGGGGTTGTAACACTGAGAAAAAGATCTCCCATGCAAACCAGGATAACGACCCAATAAAGACTATACAACTAGCCCTCATCATAACCTAGGCCCAGGAATTGGAGCTTTTTGGCTCCAACAAGGCCCCAAAGTATCAACTCCCCCTTGAAGAATTGATGTGCAATCTTTAGGGAGGAGGAATTCCATAAGGTCCAGGCCCCCAAAGTCACAGTGTTATGAACCCTTCCTTTGAGCTTTGTTGATGCGACAACATGCTTTTCTCCACCTTTCAACAAAGCTTGGTTTAGATCGTCTGGGAGTAACACGCCCAAGTCTTGATTAAGTGAAGCTTGGTTGATAGGTTATTAACTTTATATTTGTTGTATCCATCTTTATTTGATTGTGTATGGAACTGAATGTGCATGCTGTCGCTACTCTTTTTTCAGGTCTGCTGTTTTCTTGCTATCGGCCCATGTTAGATTTCTTGGTATCATAGCTAGTTCTTCGCAAATTTGATGTTATAATTGTGTCGATGCAAGTAGATGTCACTAGTGTGCCCTTCTGTGTTATGGATTGCACCAAGATAGCCTTAAGCAATTCACTAGTCTGCAGACACACTGTTGGAGCCAATCTGAAATAGTGTATACATTAAAGGGATATTGAAATTCTATAGAAGCCCCCCCTCATGTAAATTGCTTGTTGCTATTTTAATGTTTCATAATTATTATGTTTTTTTGGGTATCTTGCTGACTTTAGTTGCTGATGTACATATGTACTCTGATTATCCTCAGTGGCTGCATTGAATGGTACCATCTAAGTTATATCTTATATTGTTGTGTTGAGCCAGAACACTCATGTAATATTGTTACCTGTTCACCAGAATACAATGAAGAAAATCCCCGCTCTGTAACTAAATGCGAGCACCATTTCCATCTTTGCTGCATTCTTGAATGGATGGAGCGAAAAGATACTTGCCCAGTTTGTGACCAGGTTAGTACTGAAATCAGTATTGGCTCTGATATATTGTATTAATTTATAAACATGGATGTTTTTTTTTCTTTTGTTGTCATTTTTTTTGATAGGTTCTTTTTTTGTCATTTACTGTATATACATGGGGATTCATTCTTTTTTTTTAAAAAAGGTAACCCATTCATCAAGCTTAATACCAAACTTAGTAAACTCATGTATAATGAGAACACACGGACCTCATCTATGTGGCTCTGTTCTGGGAGGTGTTTAATTTACTACATGTATATTGTTTTTTCAGTTCAAACCACTAGGTTAGATACTTTTGTTTTTGCGCGAATTATTGCTTGGAAGACATGGTTTCCCTTTTTTTGCTGTAAGCAGCCTGTATTATTGCAGATAACTTTGGTGGATGAGATGTTCGAATAGGCTTGGTAACCCTGGTGGATCATCTCTTGAAGCTGTTTGTTGCTGAGGAAGTGCAGGCAGCAACTACTTACTCTTGATTGTGGTCCATTCTGGGTGGCTTTCATGGTGATGAATTGAGGGGGCAAAAATTGGAAGGATGAATGACATGAAATGTATTTACACCACTTCCTTTGTCATGCGTTCTGTGTTATGCTTTCGCTGTTCATAGCAACAGGTGGATTAGGAAACTGCTTGGTTGAATATATATATATATGTCGGCTTGCAGGTTCATTCAGGTCAAAGTCCAAAACTCTACCCTTTTGCTTTTCTGAATTCAGAGTTTCAGACATCTGCTGGTTCTTCCATGATCCGGTCAGCTGTGTATATATCATACATTAGGTGGGTGACAAGTAAAAATGGTCTAGATGGAGATGCGGGTTGCTTTGTACAATCCATGCTAATTCAAGCTTCCTGTATATAATCTTCCTGTTTTCTTCGTTTTGTCTAGTCAGACAAGTTTCGGGGATATAATTTTCTGTTCTGCTGAGTTTTTGCAGATCCTTACTGTTCTGATAAAACCTACTGACCATCCCAAATCCGTGCCAGACAAAACATGTTTCAGGGATATGATACATCTGTCAGCTCTGAAAAACAGCTTTGGGGCCTGCTAAGGCTGTGTTTAGTTCCCCTGAAAAGGGTGAAAAATATACTGTAGTACGTTTTGGTTTTATTTGGTAAATAGTGTCCAACCGTTGACTAATTAGGTTCAAAACGTTCGTCTCGCAAAGTACAACCAAGCTGTACAAGTAGTTTTTGATTTCATCTACATTTAGTACTCTATGCATGTATCGCAAGTTTGATGTGACGGAGAATCTTTTTTTTGCATAGTGCATTTTTGGAGGAACTAAACACAGCCTAAACTAAAAATGTTCGCATTATGTGCCTTGTTGAATTTCATGTGATGGGTGAATATCCCAGCTCTGAAAACTTGCAGTTTTCTGCCGTTCTGCGTCAATCCTCCAGGGTTCCTACACAAGAGTTGCATACAATTAAATTAAAAAAAAAGAGTTGCATACAATTTCTGTTACTGTTATATCACTCAGATAAGATGGCATGTCAATTCAATTTACCAGTCAGACTTCTCGTGTGCTAATCGGTATGTCTTGGCTAGTTCGCCTGATGTTCTCGTGGGATGACCGGCTGTGGACCTGCGGTTCATGCTCTGATATTCTGTCTTTTAAGTACTTGCAAGGATGGCATTCTCGGAAAGAATAGATCTTTAGTTTAGGAACTTACTTTCGGATGTCAGTCACATTTTCTGACAGTAGGAATAAGACACGTAGTCTATTCAGTTTCTTAGCTGCAAGGAATTGGCTGAAATCGGTTTGACTTTCAGTAGGTTGTTTTGGTCTTGTGTTGTCCATGTTCTACATTACCAGGCTACCGTTCTTATGAAGGTATGTCTCCAGCAAGACATCGGCTAATAATATTATTGTATTCAAGATTGAACTTTAATGGTTGGTTCCATAACAAATACAAAGAACAAAACAATTGAGGCAAACAATACCAGTATATCAAAAGTATGACCACGTGTGAAAAGATACGCAATATAACAAACATCATACAAGGATATAATGGAGTTAAATAGTACTCATCCGTTTTAAGTCGTTTTAGGTGGTTGTGTTAAGAAAACTGTCCTCATTTCGCAACCAGTCTTGATAATTGTTTTCTAGAGATGATTTTCGTAACTCAACCACCCCTAAAAATCAATTTCTAGGGACAGTTTTCTTTACACAGCTGTTCCTAGAAATTGATTTACAAAGAAGATTTTCTTAATAAAACCATCCCTGAAAAGATAATTTTTAGAGGCGGATTTCTTAACAAAAACCGTCCCTACAAATGTGTTTGCGGGACAATTAATAGCTAGCCCAACACTACCAATGCCATATCTTTATAGGATGGTGTAGTGTTGGTTTTAGAATCGTCCCTAGAGCTGTTTTTTACTCTCCCCGAAACCGTTTCTTTAGTAGTGTCAATTTATCTTGTGCATTGTGCAGTTGTAAATTTCAATCAAATCATGCTAAGGCCATGTTATGATACATAATTAAAAGGCGCTATTACTTTTGTTTTTTGAGGAAACAGGTTGGGGCACCATTACTGTGTATGCTGCACACATTTTCAGTCTAGAGAGCAGCACCAATGCACAGCCGATCAACGCCTACACGCTGAATTGGCCACCATCATACCACGCACAGCGCATACGTGGGCAGTGAAGCATCCTGACTCGAGCTATTTCCTGACAAACTCAAGCAAAATAACACTTCTTTTTATTAACTTCATCATCTTAATCATGGCATACTTATCATTTGGTCATGTAATGCAAGTACTACCCTAGACTTATTCTCAACTTTAAAAATACGGTGTAGACTAGACGTACACGCATACTCATATAAGCACCTCACGTAGTAATTTTGCGTGATGCTTCCTCATAGAACTCATATTTTTCCAATTCATGCATATTCCTTTATCATGAAAATATGTACATATTAACCGCCACATCCGTGGCGGCACGCCACGAGTAAAAGGCTACTGATTGATTAGACTTTAGATGTGGTAGCCACATATTTTTATAGTTGAAAAACACGCCACACTACGCTTGCGCCGGTCCTTTCCTCCACCACGTTTGGCGGGGCCACAGCCTACTTGGCTAGCAGCAGCCAAGAACCAAACAGCCTCTGAACAACTGCAGTGCAGCACCTACTTCATCGCCAGGTAAGCTTTATATTTGGTGACTAGTTAATATTTACTTCCTGCATGCAGCAATCAATAAGGGGCCTGTCATATCTATTTGCTGGCACTAAACTCTCATAATCACCTGGGAGTAGTATACCCTCAAAACAGAATCGGAAATGCTCCCAAAAAAACTTCCACAACAAATGGTGGTAGTGCCTGGCGCAGGGTTGCACTTTCAATCCAAATGAACCAGCAATAATCAGAGAGCATTGCAGGACGACTCCGTAGGCGCCCGTTTCATTTTACCTATTTCTTGCCCTTGTTAGCGGCTAGCTAGCCTGGCTACCAACACAAGCCGAGTTAAAGTTGAAAGTCATTCAAAATCAGTTCATTTTGTTTTGAAAAAAACAAAGCCAACCGGAGCAATTTCTAAATAAGAGTCACCAAGGCAATTCAATGAGCTTTTTATCCAGCCTGACTAAGGGATATTTTGTTTTTTCCCTTTTTTATTTCTCAGTGATGCTAATAAATTAAACCACAAACAAAATTTATATTTCTATTAAAGTGCTAAGGAATACAGAAGTTTCCTTTGCCGTTTCTGCTGAATGGCCAAAGAAATTACACATTTCCTTAGGGGTTTACCTAAACCGCCTTGGACAGTCTACGTGTTTCTTGCGGTGCTCTATATAACCGCCAAGAAAATTAGTTAACCATCACACATCTCACACTAACCACGTAGATATAGTGGAATTTCACAGACTTCTGATGTTCATTTTTGAAAGGACTTGAATGATGCCTAGCTTGAGGTGGGGGAGGGTTGAATAGGCATTTTTACAAAATTAATCCTGCAAAACACACATTCAAATCTCACAACACTAAGGAAAACTAGCATAGTCGGTTCTTCTGCTTGCTGGGGTAGAACCGGCCTAGCCAATTCCTGGAATCGGCTTGGCCGATTTTCTCGGGGTGACCCACAAAAGCTTTGTGTGATGCTTCTTTTGCTCTCCTTTCTTCCCCTCTTCAATCCAAGGTGCTTTTGGGGGTGCTTTTGGTACCTAGGTAACTTGCTCAATTTATTCCTACACCTACAAACATGCACAACCTAGTAGCAACAAGTGGAGGCTCAAAATATAAATGCAATGTAAATGTAAAGGTGAGCCAAACTAACAAAGAAGATGCAACGATTTGTTTGACCAAGCTCAGGCCTCACCAAGTGAGGCATGTGTCTCCGTTGTGGAAGCCGTGAGTGACACAACAAAGGTCCACTCTAGCCAGGTCCAAATAAATTGACCTCCTTCCACTCTCCACTAAGTTGATCTTTTCCTTTTTCAGAGGCAAGATCAAGCCCTCACAAACTTCTGGTCGTGCACCCCACCTTGATGACTCACAAACAACCACTAAGCCGTCTAGGAGAAAAGCTCCAAGAGTTACAAATGATTCACACGAATGTCACCACAAAGTGCTCAAGGGATGCTCAACTCTCTTTTTGTTCACACACAATGTCGCTATGCTCATATCTTTCTCTCTAATTCAAAGAATATGGCTAAATGCACTCATGTCCCATAAAGGGTGAATCAGGAGCTCTCTCTAGGCTTTGCTGGTGTATATGGACATGGAAAAGTTTCAACAACCGCCCAAAGGCTGTGGGAGGGGGTATAAATAGGCAACTCCCAAAACTAGCCGTTGGCTGCTTGGTCAGTCAAAACCGGCCTAGCCATTTTTTTCAAAACATAGCCGTTGGGGCTCTGACATAGTGTGCAAAGAGCAAGAAAATCAGTTTGGCCAGTTTGGGAATCATCCAACCTGCATAGCCCCAATTTATCTCACAAGTGCTTATCTCAGTTTTCTCACTTGGGTTTGTTTTGAGCACTCCTAGATCACATCTAGTACATAGTCTTGCACCCCTCTTGATAATATGACATGCCTATACTCAAGAAATAGAAATTCACAATTAATACCACCTAAGCTTGTCATTCTTCAAATAATGCCAATTTTCTCAATTTGAGGGTTTTCAACACCTTCGTTGTCTTGAGATGAGATACCTTGAGCCGTGACTTTGAGTTTATACAGTTTGATCAAGATTCCGCTTATCAAGCAAAGTCACTTTTCCAATCATTTGATCCTCCACATCAACATGACCCTCATAGCTTGATGTTTGCGCAAGAGGTGGACAACCAGCTTAATCTTTCACTTGGCCCAAGCAAGAAATTAGGGCAGTATCACAAATCCTAGCATAAAAAATACCCCACACCCTATCACCACGCATCCCCGCCCCCTTCGTTCGTCAGCAGCCACCCACGTCACCCCCACATGCCGTAGCATCGCATGGCCCTTGCACACCCTCGCAAGCCGCCTACCGCCCTCTCCCCTCTTGCCATCGTGAACTGCCCTCACCATGCCCCTTGCCCCTCCCGCCATCGCCCGCCCGCCCGCCCCTCGTGCCATCATGACCTACCCTTCTTGCCATCGCACCCCAACAGATTCTTGGATTATGCCTTCTCCATACCTAATCTAGTTGAAGATGGCCCCATTAAATGTCCTAGCGCTAAATGTCCAAATGTTGTCAGGCATAGAATAGAGATGCACTTGTATATATTTGGATTAAAGATGACTACAAAGCATGCACCACTACACTCGAACCTTTCATAGCCGCGTCGTAACCCCATCACAGTCCAATTTTGGCCTCGACAGTAAGCTATCGACAGTGATAGTCATAGCCATCACTGTCGTCATCTTAGACCGACTGTGGTGTAGACTACACCGCCGTATTGGCTTATCATCCGTCCGTGATAAGGCCTTACTTCTGTCGCATTGTAGCAATACCCGTCTGTGGGTATACACTAACACCGTCACATTGGCAAATGATCCGCCTGTGTGGAGGCTATCATTACCGTCGTGTGAGCACATCAACTGCCTGTGTAGTGGTCATCAGCACCGCCACCTTGTACTTCAACCCGACTGTCTACGGTGCAGCTTCGTTGTCACTTCGACGGCTGAGACGTAACACCACCATTACTTCAGCGTATGAACCGCTAGTACAAAGTTCATGGTCACCGTTGCCTTGCACCACGATCCACCTTTGATGATCGTTTAGTCGATGTTGGGTTATTAAACGATTCGGCAGTGATACACTTTTGATCCATGCCGCATAATACATATAGCGACGGTGTTAGACGTTTGCACCACCAACGGCGGTGGTGATAACAAAATAATAAACGACCCTTAATAGCTTACTGAACACAAAGCATACATATATAATCATTGCATCTATAAACCATGTTCTTACAATAACAATGGACGTTTACTATAATATCTTTCTCAACTGATGTCTTAACACAAGTGGTACATAGATTGCAAACTAAAGGTACTGCTCTCTATAGACTTACATAACAAAACGATATAGCTGTGCTCCTCCCATGTGGCACTTTTGTTTGCTAGGCACAAATGAATATAATTAGTGCATCCTTCGGATCGGTAGCCCATGCACAATGGAACCCCTCTTCTTCATCTCTGATTCACAACTTGAACAAAGCAGTAGAATTAATAATATTGAACATATCATTCCTTTAGTTAACAAGATAAAATTGGCCTATACATACATAGAATGAAAACAACTCCATATCTGAACAAAGACTATCGTGACGATGAAATATAAAAAATGCACTTTTACTGCTCTGTTAATGACTCCATGAACAAGGGAACATAAGGAAAATAGTAAGGCATGTTCATATGGAAACACCCTCTTGATCTATAAAAGCGATGACACGGGCATAGATGACATGAACCTTTCTGTGCTCCATGTCATATGCAATTATTATTCTATCCTTCCCAACAAGAAAAATGAAATTACATTCCGGGTGAATTGTTATCACTCTGTAATCCTCGTCACAAAGCTCAGAACCAACTTTAATATTCATATGTCCAAACCGTTCCTCCGTGTCCACAACATGCTTTAATCTCTAGTTATTAGTATCATAGTCTTCAAGTATCCATACTAAAAGCCAAGGCATATTGTGAAAATCAGCACAACACACACAGGTGACCCTGAGCTTGATGGATTGACATTTCAGCACCACGTGGTTTACGAGTTATCCTCCATGTCTTTCCCTCCATATCCACAGCAACTATCACAGAGTACTCAAGCATGTGCATAAAACCATTAAGAAAAACACTTCTCGATTTTGAACGTAGAACAATACCCTTGCCCCATTTAGATTCCTTAAAGATCCATGCTGCAGTTTTAGATGAGTAGATCTCCACACCTACGCACGGGTTGCATATTATTGTGGCAGAATAGTTGAGGAGGCAACAAATCACCTCTCTCTTTTCTTTAGGCCTCAAGATAGATCAGTTAGAAAGAAGAATCATCGATATGATGATTGTGCCTCTACCTTTGAAAGTTCATGCAACCTTAAAATTTTCCAATTCCTTGGCCTTGGCATTAGCCCTCTAGTTATTCATGAGCTCTCTTTGGAAAGTTTGAGTCTGTTTTTTTTGTACATTTTGACAAACATACTTTGGATGAGGCAAACCTTGAGTGACTTGGGATGTCGGATCAATAAAACCCCTCTTTTGTATTGTTGATGGTCATTACATGATCAATCCAACCATCAACTTATCAAAATTTGAGATGAGTAATAACATAGCCCACACTTATAATGTTTCAAAAATGGCAAACATGTGTTTTTGGGAAGAGCTAACGTATAGGGACCCACTTGTCGAAAATGGACCGATTTGGGCCCTATAGGGGTCACCCGACCCACTAGGCACCACCCGATGTCCAAGCGGCTCCGTCTATAACTCTGACAAGGAAACATCGTATTTAGCCATAACTTTCGATGACATGCAATTCTTATTCCACCAGAAGAGACTCGATGTAAGTCAAGTTTCCTTGTGGTGCACGTAAGTAGTGCCTTATTATCTTTCCACATTTGGGATGTGCCGATGCAAATATTTTTAACCATACATGTGATATATACTATTCTACAGAAAGGAGAGGATGGATGCCACCAAGTTGCAAGAGAAGGCCGCGTTTCTTTACCCTTTTCTCATTAACCAAGCATCACACGAAGGCTCGCAGATGTGGAAAGATACATATCCTTCGTTGAAGGATGTACACTCAAACAAGAAGAGATTCAAATCAGGAAGGAGGACAATAAAGTAATAAGAGCAGAGGTTGCATTGAGTAGCTTTGCATGCTCATATTTTTGTTCCTTCAGGCTATGCCCATCTCGTCTACTCACCCAAAAGAGTATCCATCAAATGCAAGATGATTTTTGAAAGTTCCTGATGCGTGAGGTGATTAGAAGACTATTTCTGTGACTTCAAATTTGATTATGCACGTGACCTAAGTATGAGAGACTTCCTGCCGCGGGCAATACACCTTTCTTATCATTGTTATCATCATGAATTACATTGTTAACAGTTTGTAGATTGTCTGTATAAAGTGAATTTGAAAAAGTGAAATATTGGGCCACGATATGCGAAATTTGGTGGGCAAATAAGATTCTAAATATGGTGGGAAATATACAAAATTTTTAAAAATAAAAATCATGTTTAGGGGCAGTTTAGTTTAGAACAAACCAGCCTTGCAAATAGATTTTTAGTAGCGATTATGTTAAGACAACAGCCCCAGAAAATCAATTCCCCAGTAGCGTTCCGTTAAACAAATAGCCCATGAAAACTGATTTTTAGTAGCGAATCTGTTAAGTTAACAACCTCTAAAAAATAGATTTCCAGAGACGGTTGCTTAAGATAACCGCATCAGAAAATAAGTTTCTAGGATTGACTTGTTTACACCAACCGTCCGTGGAAATCTATTTTCAGCGGTTGCTGTGTTAAGAAAACTGCTCCTAGAAATTTGTTTTCAAGGATGGTTTTAATTTCACAACCGATCCTGACAATCGTTTTTTAGAGACAGTTTTCATAACTCAAGTGTCCATGGAAATCGATTTTTAAGAGCAGTTTTTTACACAACGTCCCTAAAAACTAATTTATAGAGATGATTTTCTTTTTATTTGAAAGAATATAGAGACAATTTTTTAACGCAACCGTCCTTGGAAAGATAATTTTTAGGGGTTGATTCCATAACAAAACTGCCACTAGAAATGCGTTTGCAGAATTGCAGGGGTGGTTGAAAGCCCGACGCTAAATCTTTACAATCGATGGTGTAGTATCGGTTTTAGAAACCACCACTAAAAAATGTTTTTGATCGTCTCTAGAAATTGTTTTTATTGCAGTGTCAATTTATCCTGCATTGTGCAGTTGCAAATTCCAATCAGATCAATTTTTGGTCAAGGCCACGTCAGGATACAAATGAGTATTTTTTTAGGAAATAAGTCCCTCTGTGTGTGTGGGGGGGGGGGGGGGGGGGGGGGGCTATGCACAAAGCAACACCAAGTCAGTAACCGACTGCCAATCAATGCAACGCCTACATACATGCTGAATCGGCCACCAGTACCACAGCGCATGCGCGGGCGCCGGGCAGTGAAGCTCTCACATCCTGACTAAAGTTTCATTTTTTTTTTCATTTTGACTTGTCCAAAACTTATTTCAGACTAATATTGGACATCTAAATAGTTTCAAATGCAAAAGTTATCCACTATAAAGGTATAGGTCTTTTTTATCATTACAATTTTGTAAAATAATTGCTCCTATTTCTTGTCAAACATGCAAAATAACACTTTGCGTGATGCATGTAAGCTAGTACTACCCTAGAGTTATTCTCAACCTTAAAAACATGGCATAGACACAGACGTACATGCATACTCATATGAAAAGGAGGAGGAGAAGGGGACATCCCCTGCCCATCCCCGCTCGGCCGACGCAGCCCGGCCGTCCCCTGCCCGCCGCTGCCCCTGCCTTGCCCACGGCTGCCTTGGAAGGTGAAGGAGGAGGAGGTTCTAGGAAGAAGAAGGAAGTAGTAGAAGGAAGAAAAAGGAGGAAGAAGGAGAAGAAAAAGGAAGAAGAAGGAGAAGGAAGAAGGAAAAGGAGGAGGAGAGAAAGGAGGAGGAGAAGGGGAGAGGGGGAGGAAGCTGAGGTGGTGGGGTGGAGGAGGTGCCTCGATCGTCTTCTCCATGTAGCCCTCCTGCCAACGCCCTGTCACCGAACCGGCTACGAGCACGAAGAAGGTATATCAACCCCTTCTCTGCTTGTCGGCCTTCATGCCGTTGTGCTTATCGGCCTTCGCGCCGTTGTGATGTGGGCCTTCATGCCATTGTGCTTATCGGCCTTCGTGCCGTTGTGATTGTCGGTCATCGTGTCGTTGTTTCTTGTAGGTTCTAGAAACCTCCCCGTGTAGGGGAGGTGCTGCCCAAATTTTGAACTTATAGTCTCGTGTTTCTTCTTTTGTAGAGCAGGACCTGCCGGAGGGGACTCGGAGTACCTAGGCGACCGATCGTCTTCGTCGGCGTCGTGGTTCTGCCTGCACTGCATCACCTCGCCACTGCGTCGACTCGCCACTGCCCCGCTAGCCTGACTTCACTGACACCCTAGGTATAACCCCTCTTTCCGTATCATGGTCTTAGGTCGCGTATCCTAGTTAGGCGTCTCCCGTCCGAAAGAGATACAGTTGGAGGTATGCAGGTCTTTGCATATCTGCGACCGTATCTGTTTTGGATTGTCCATGTTTTTTGGACAGCTCGCAGATGCGTAGATGGGTTAGTTTCCATGGTCTGCTCCGGTCCGAGATGGTGTTTCGGCATCACCCCCCTGTTGTTCTCTGAGTACACACTCTCCCTTGTCGGACGTGTATCGGGAGAACAACGGGGAGGTGCTACCAAAATTCCGTCTCGGATAGGAGCGGAGCATGGAAACTAACCTCATCTATGGATCCACGGGTGGGATTAGGACCTATCCTCACCTATTAGAGAGTAGGGACACCACGTAGATGCAATTGATGGTCACTCATATGTGCTGATACGTCTGTTAAAGGATAGAGGACCGTGAGTGGATGTACACGCTCCGGAGAGACAAGCATGATTACGAGTTGCTATTTATAGTCAAGGTCGAAGAATTCTTAAAGCATGCATTTGGTGAGAGTGTTGGAGGCCATTCTCTAGTGGTTTGTCCCTGCAGCAGTTGTGACAACAGAAGAAGGAAAGATAGGTTAACCATGGGTAAACATATTGTGAAGTTTGGATTTACTCCAGGTTACCACCGGTGGATCCACCATGGTGAAGCAGATCGTATCAGGGAGGAGGTGGTGAGACCATGGCTCGAGGCTTTCGATGATGATGCCGGGGGTAGCAGACATGTTGGATGACTATCACCAAGCTCAGTTCGCTGAATGCTGTGATAAGGAGGAGATGGAGGCTGCCTCAGATGCCTTCTACAAGATGTTGGACTCAGCACAGAGACCTCTTCACGATCGTACTAATGTTTCTCAGCTGGATGCTGTTGGTCGCGTAATGGGGCTGAAGGCCGAGTTAAACCTAAGTTAAAAAGGCTTCGACAAGATGTTGGTCGTGTGGAGCAACATGCTTCTAGAGGGACACATTATGCCGAAGAACTTGTACTAGCCAGAGAAGCTCCTTCTTGCACTTAAGATGCCGTATGACAAGATACATGTGTGTCCGAAGGGGTGCATCCTATTTAGGAAAGAACATGCGGATGCAAAGTACTGCCCAAAGTGTAAATCCTCTAGGTACATGGAGGTAGACTCAGGCGATGGCCAGAAGATGCAGCTTACGATCCCCATGAGAGTCCTACGACACCTTTCGTTCCTGCCGAGGCTCCAACGGCTATTCATGATTGAGGAATCTGTGAAACAGATGACATGGCACAAAAACGGCACGCGATACAATCCTGAGAAGATGGTACATCCATCTAATGCTGATGCATGGAAGTACTTCAATGCGCGACATCCTCTCAAAGTAGAGGAGGCTCGTAATGTACGTGTCACGCTGGCAACAGATGGGTTCAATCCATATGGTATGATGGCTGCACCATACACATGTTGGTCCGTGTTCGTCATCCCCCTCAATCTCCCCCCGGCGTCTCCTTTCAACGGCATACCGTGTTCTTGTCGTTGATAATTCCCAGACACCTGGGGAGTCATATGGGTGTCTTCATGGAGCCTGTGATAGATGAGTTGATCGATGCTTGGGTCAAAGGGGTGTGGACATACGACCGAGCTACGAAGATAAGCTTCAAAATGCACGTCTGGTACCACTACTCCCTACACGACTTCTTGGCGTACGGGTTAATGTGCACCTGGTGTGTTTAGGGGAAGTTCCCATGCCCAATATGCAAGGAAGCTGTGAGGTTCACATGGTTGAAGAAGGGTGGCAAGTATTCATCATTCAACAAACATCGTCAATTCCTCCCTCTTGACCATCCATTCAGAGAAGACGTCAAGAGCTTTTACGAAAGGTGTTAAAGTGACGGACCCTAGACCGCGCTTGAGGACTGGGGCTAAGATTTGTGCTCAGATAGATGCTCTCGTGCCTAACGAAGAAGGTGGTTTTGTGGGATATGGTGAGCAACATATGTGGACTCATAAGTCTGACTTGACGAGGCTCCCCTATTTCGATGACCTCCTACTGCCCCCATAACATTGATGTCATGCACACTGAAAAGAATATCACCAAGGCACTTTGAGCAACGCTTATGGACACTGACAAGTCTAAGGACAACCCTAAGGCTAGAGTGGACCTGGCGACGTTGTGCGATAGGCCAAACCTAGATATGCGGCCTCCTGCAACAGGAAAGCAGTGGAGAAGGCCTAGGGCCCCCTATGTCTTGAAAATCGATCAAAGGAGGGAAGTACTTTGATGGATCAAGAATTTAATGTACCCTGATGGGTATGTAGCGAATCTGAGCAGGGGTGTGAACTTAGAGACTCTGCGAGTCAATGGGATGAAGAGTCATGACTACCACATATGGATTGAGCGGATACTTCCATCGGTGGTTTGAGGCTATGTCCCTGAGCATGTCTGGCTAGTGTTGGCAAAGTTGAGCTACTTCTTCCGCCAGCTTTGTGCCAAGGAGCTATCTAAGACCGTCATTACAGAGTTGGAAAAAATGGCACCTGAGTTGGTCTATGAGCTGGAGAAGATCTTTCCACCTGGCTTCTTCTTGCCAATGCAGCATCTGATTGTGCACCTCCCGAACGAGGCACGGTTGGGGGGGGCCCGTGCAGGGCCGTTAGTGCTATCCAATCGAGAGATGTTTAAAGACTATTCACAAGAAATGTACAAATAAAGCTAGAATTGAGGCTTCCATTGCAGAGGCAAGCATTCGGGAGGAGGTTTCAAACTTCACGACATCCTACTACAAGTCGAACCTTCCTAGCAAGCATAATCCACCCCCTTGTTACAATGCTGGCGAAGTTGAATCAACCCTCAGCCTTTTCAAAGGCCAACTAGGCAGCACAAGTGGATCGACCCCCAAGAGATTCGATCCAGAAGAGTGGCGCAAAATCACGCTATATGTGTTCACCAACCTTGTCGAGGTTGTGCCATTCATTAAGTTCTCAACGAACTTGTTTCAATACGATGTCACTATTATGTATCGAACCCCATTGATTCTTTTTGGTACAGGGAATTTGTTCGTCAAGAGTGGCATCAATCAAGGGATCCAACCCCACGTGAACATGATACCCTTCTTTCAGAGGGTGCGGGAGCTGGGAGGCCTAATTTCATTTCTTGGTTCAAACAAAAGGTACTTTCCAATTTAGCTCGTACATTCGTCGATATTCCTTAGTAGCTCGTACGTTCCAATAGTATAACGATGTATCATGCTTGAGTTTGCAGACGCAGACCAATGCGTCCATGAGTGACGAGTTG
Source organism: Saccharum hybrid cultivar R570 (assembly GCA_038087645.1). Classification (NCBI taxonomy): domain Eukaryota; kingdom Viridiplantae; phylum Streptophyta; class Magnoliopsida; order Poales; family Poaceae; genus Saccharum; species Saccharum hybrid cultivar. The sequence goes on along the minus strand of JAQSUU010000066.1, from coordinate 25,080,850 downwards.
AGACAGGTTGCAAACGGTTTCAAGACTAGGGTGAAGTCATATCCGGTTATGACGTGAACAGATATTGCTTCCACACGTCAAGACACGAGCAGACCCGACCCAGTCGGAAAACCACCAACAGCCAAGTTTTCACGCCGGGCACTAATGGCATCGAATACTACGGAATAATTGAGGAGATCTATGAACTTGAATATGACGACCGAGTACCTCTTACTCTTGTCATATTCAAGTGCCACTGGTTTGATCCTGGATGAACGAGACGGACCCCTCATCTTAGGCTAGTCGAGATTAGACATGATTCTGTCTATAAAGAAAAAGATGTCTATATTGTGGCTCAACAGGCCGTGCAGGTGTATCATACGCCATACGCGTGCCAAGAGAAAGACCATCTTAAGGGTTGGTCTATTGTGCACCAGGTATCTTCGCACGGTAAACTACCTGTTCCAAACGATGAAGATTACACCTTCAACACAAACACATATGATGGAGAGTTCTATCAAGCAGATGGGCTACAAGGGAGCTTTGAGATAGTCTTACCCGGTGTGATGACCGCCATGGAAGTAGAAAATAAAACGGTTGATGACGAGGACCCTGGAGATGTAGTGCTAAATCTGAAGGACATTCAAATACTTGAGCGATTCCATTTAGGCAAAGACAATGAAGAAGACATAGAACCTTCGGATAGTGTTGCCCATTTGGATAATTTTGACAGTGATGACGAGACCTATGACCCCAATCATGAAGATTATTCCTAAACCATGTAATACTATGTTTTTTTATTAAATTTTGTTATGTTTATTCATTTTGAACTATTTGTAATATATGTACTAACGCTTGTTGTTCATTCTTTGTACATTGCAGGTGACAGAACAAAGATGGTGGGCAACCGTTCACTGAGGCAGGTGCTCTCGGTGTACCAGAGGCTACGCCCTCCTGAGGCGAGGGGATGTCTTCGCCCCCAGCGGCGAGAGCAGGCTCGGGTCACCCCAGCATGGGGAGGGGGAGGGGCCAGGGTCGCCCCAGGAGGGACCCGCCTCTTCCCCTAGCTCTCGACCAGCTAGAGGACCCGTCTCCTACCCCGGAGGACCACGTGACGGCCACGTGCATGACCACAGACACTCTATTGGGGGACGAGGGGACTGAGCAGACGGAGGACAGTTCTGCTCAGTCGGCTCCCTACCTGCGAGGTCCCACCAGCCTTCCTCCGGTTCCGCTTCCTGACCGACGCCCACTGGTTCATCCTGTGGAAGAAGGTAAGTAACTATAGATGTTATCACTAGTACTTCATATGATACGTTGAAAATCAAAAGGAGAAATTGATAATTTTTCTTAATCACTTATGTAGGGGCTGGCTAGTTCTGTCGGGTGCTCTTGACCCCCCACGCACCCCCGCTATCGTCCTGGGATGTCTATGCAGGAAACACTTCACCGACCTTGTGGACTTGAAAGAGGGGAGGTGGGAGCCAGCCTGGTCATGGGAGAGGTACAAGCTCGAATCAGATGACGAGCAGGACAACAAGTAGGAGCGGGTTTTGGCAGACTTTTGGGTAAGTGTCTCACAATGAAGCTCAAGACATCTCCATTGGTTAAGTCTTTTATTGAAATAATGGACGGATACATCGTGTTTATATGTAGAGGTACTTCAAGGCTGAAGAAGGTCGAGAGACCCTGGCAGATCAAACGGCACACAGAGCCTATAAGAAGTACGCCAGCGACATGATTCACGAGGCGCAACTCTAGGCCCACGTCAACTACTACAGGTCCATCAAGAAAGAGCCCCTCAACAAGGCCGGCGCAAGAAAGGTGGTGCTGACCAAGGAGCAGTACCTTCAGGTAGGTGAATAATATTGATTCATTTTGAGATTTAGTAGGTCCAGAATTGATCTTCTTATATGCCAAACACTTGATGATGTGTAGGTGCCGGCCTCGTGGTGCATGTCGCATAGATCGGCATGGTCGAGGATCATGGACAGGTACCTTGACCCAGCGTACATCGCAAAGCACGAGCAAGGCAAGCGAAAGCGGGCACTGAGGACCGGTCCAACTCACCACCAAGGCAGCCGCAACCTCCCCGCATTCAAGCGAGTACTTGTACGAGATGTCATTTATCTATTCTAACGCTCAATTTTGCCTGATTTCTAATCATCTTGCCGTCTTTCTCGCAGGAGGTGGCACACCCGGATGTGCCAGTGTCAGAGTTTGGGGCATGGGCTGTGTCTCACATGGGACCGGTGAAATCCGGTGTCATCTTCAACCCGGATGCCCCTGCCCCGGCTTACTTTGACCTAAGCGTCCACGCTAAGGTCAGAGACTACGCGGAGGCAGTTAGGGCGCTCCATGGCTCAGATCACAATCTGAGCACTGAGCCCCTTGAGACAGATGTGATCGTGAGGCTAGGGCATGGCAGGAAGCACGGGCGGTTGTGGATTGCAGATGACGCCGACTCCTCGAGCTCTGCACCCTCTCTCTCCGACGTGACGGCACGGAGCACGGCCAGAAGCCTTCCCATACGTGCACGGCCTACTCCAACACTGTCGCGGGTTGACGAACTTCAGGTAATTCCGGTTTCACTCGTCGTTCATTGAACGTTACACACATTGATCAGATTTGCAATACTGAAACATATGATTGAAACACTGCAGGCCGAGCTGGCAGAGACAAAGGAGACGCAAGCGCACCTGACCGCAGAGTTGGAGGCCACGAAGAAGCAGATGGCGGACATGTATCAGATCATCCAAAGCATCGGGCAAGCATCGGGTGTCTACGTGCAGTTGCCAGCTCCAGCTCCGGTTCGGCACTTCACTCCTGTGAGTATGAAAGTTGTCGGCCTTCGTGCTGTTGGGATTGTCGGCCTTCATGCCATTGTGATTTTCGGCCTTCGTGCCATTGGGATTGTCGGCCTTCGTGCCGTTGTGATTTTCGGCCTTCGTGTTGTTGTTTCTTGCAGGTTGAAAACCTCCCCGTGCAGAGGAGGTGCTGCTGAAATTTTCAATTTTGAGTCTAACACTTGCAATTTCTTCTCTTTTGTGCAGCCTCCATCGGCGAGTTCAAACAATCCCGCTACCGTGTCACCGGCGGCTGATCGCGTCAGCCCTACGCCAGAGTCCGGTCCTTCATCGGAGTCCGGGGGGCCACACTTGCAGTCTCCGCCGCCGCAGTAGGGATGTTGAACTGTTTGATTTTGAACTTGTAATAATAAACTTGTGATGTTGAACTTTGGTGGATTTGTAATAGATTTCCGATGGATTTATGAAATATGCGTGTGATTGTGATATATAATGCATGTTGGTGACATAGATGTGATCATTGATGTATGCGTGTGTGTATATATATATATACAATAGAATGTAAAAAATAAAAAAATTGCATTTCTCGGGGTCTTTGCCGAGTGCCATGGGCAAGGCACTCGGCAAAGATTTATTCTAAAAAACTAAAAAAATTCTTTGCCGAGTGCCTGACCACGGACACTCAGCAAAGTAATTTTTTAAAAAAATAAAAATTACTTTGTCGAGTGCCTGGGTAGGGGCACTCGGCAAAGTAATTTTTTTTTAAAAATACTTTGCCAAGTGCCTACGCAGGGGCACTCAGCAAAGTAATTTAAAAAAAATAAAAATTTTTTGCCGAGTGCTGGGTCGGGCACTCGGCAAAATACCCGTTAACAGCCGGCGCCGTAATAGCCGGAAATATTTTGCCGAGTGCCACCCAAGCACTCTGCCAAATTTTTTAATATTTTACCGAGTGTCCCGATAATAAGCCCTCGGCAAAGTCGTTTTGCCGAGAAAAGTTTTGCCGAGCAGACTTTGCCGAGTGTAAAAACATTCGGCAAAGCCACGGCCTCCGGTAGTGAACGCAACGCCTACATACATGCTGAATCGGCCACCAGTACCACGCACAGCTCATGCGCGGGTGCCGGGCGGTGAATCTCTCACATCCTGACTAAAGTTTCATTTTTTTTTTCATTTTGACTTGTCCAAAACTTATTTCAGACTAATATTGGACATCTAAATAGTTTCAAATGCAAAAGTTATCCACTATAAAGGTATAGGTCTTTTTTATCATTACAATTTTGTAAAATAATTGCTCCTATTTCTTGTCAAACATGCAAAATAACACTTTGCTTGATGCATGTAAGTACTACCCTAGAGTTATTCTCAACCTTAAAAACATGGCGTAGACACAGACGTACATGCATACTCATATGAGCACCTCACGTAGTAATTTTGTGTGATGGATGCCTGCTCGTCATCCCAGAACTTTTCTCCAGTACTTCAAAAATTTTCCAGATGAATCTTTTTTGCATATAATTCAGGTTATTTGAAATTCTGTTTCCATGTGATGTAGACAGGGCCTTCCAGCTGTCTCCTCTTATATTAGTGCCTGTAACAGTCTACTGTACAACAAGTCAACAACTCAATTTTTCCAATTCATTCATTTGATTATGGAAATGTATAAATATGTTTTCCTAGTAGAAAACAAAGCAAAAAACGATGGTTTAGGAGTCAACAACAGCAGTATAACACCTACTTACTTATCACCAGGAAATTAATATTTATATTTGGTGACGGTTAATATTTACTTCCTGGCTTTTGCATGCAGCAATTTATTAATTAATGAGTAGAGAAGCTGTCATGCCATGGATGCATATCTCTTTGCTGGCACTAAAACTCCCATATAATAATCATAATATAGGAGTAGTATATCCTTTTAGCAGAACCAGAAATGCCCCAGAAAAGATTTTCATAATAAATGGTAGTGCCCGGCACAGCAAGGGTTGCATTTTCAATTCAAATGAGCAGCAATAATCAAAGATCGAGCATCAGCAGGCGGCCGTTTCATTTTACCTGTTTCTTGCCGTTGTTAGCCAGCCGCATAGACGACGCATAGAGCCATAGAGCCAGCCTGGCCACCAACACAAGCATAGAGCCATAGACGACGCCGCATCCGCATTCCGCAGTATGGGTTCCTCCATGAGCACGGCGCATTCGATGGAGCACGTCCCGGACGACGCCCTCGGCGAGGTTCTCGTCCGCGTCCCACCTCACCCCGCCACCCTCGCGCGTGCCTCGCTCGCCTGCAAGGGCCTGCACCGCTTCATCGGCGGTGCCGAGTTCCACCGCACTTTCCAGGAGCACCACAAGAGCACGCCGCCTCCCCTGCTGGGCTTCTTCCATGACGACCGAAGCCTCCCCAACAGCTTCCTCCCCATCGGGGACTCGCCGGACCGCGTCTCTGCCGCGGCGTTTGATCCCAAGGACCACGACTGGCGCTTGGTGGACAGCCGCCACGGCCGGGTCCTCCTCCAAAGCCCCGACAGGGCACGCTTCCTCGTCTGGGACCCCGCGGCTGGACGCCGGCGGTACATCGACGCGCCGCCGGCGATGCAGCACGCGGACCACTTCCTGCTCAGGTTCAACAACGCCGCCGTGGTCTGCAGCTGCGACGCCCCGGGGCACGTGGACCACCACAGCCACTGCCACGACTGCCCGTTCAGCGTCGTGTTCGTCGCGGCCCCTGACGCGGGCACCACGTTGGCCTACCTCTACTCCTCGGAGCTGGGGCTCTGGAACGAGCTGGCCTCCGCTGACTTGTCGAGCAGCTTGTGGATACGCATCAGCGACAGACCGGTCGCTCTGGTGCGGAACGTGCTGTACTGGACACTGGTCCACAAAACCTCGTGGCTGCAGAGCAGCATCCTCGCCTTCGACCTGCAGACGCACAGGTTGTACCTGATCGAGCAGCCAGTTTACATTTTCGATGCCGAGCAAGAAAACGTGCAGGTGATGGAGACGGAGGACGGCCTGCTAGGACTGGTCGCCGCGTGCGGCTTCTCTCTCCAGCTCTGGGTGCTCCGTGAGTACAATGGCCGTGGCACGGAGCGGTGGAGCATGCCCAATCAGATTGACTTGTATGCCTTGGCTCTGGGTTCCATGGACTCCACAGATCAGTTCAACATGGTCTGGATCCTGAGTGTGGAAGGCAGCAGGGTCGTTTTCGTGCGCACTGAAGCTGGGATCTTTGAGGTGGATCTCTGGACTAGCGATGAAAACGGACGGAAACGGACGGAAAAACCCTATTTCTACTTCCGTTTCTATATTTTTTGGCGGAAACGGGATCGGGTTCGGAAAATACGGGTTCGAAAACGGAATCGGAATATGCGGACATACGGAAACGAACAAATACGGATGGAGAGCCGGAAAATTAAATTAAGATTACATAATATAATATTCTCAAAGTATACATATATAAAGTCATGTAATAATATATACAAAGTTTAATATTCATTTACATGCTATGTACGTGAACATAATAGGCATATTTGGTGATTCGTAGTTATATTAACATAACATAAGGACATGTAATTGTTGAACATATTGAGTATAGATTGAAAACGGAATAAAAACGGAATAAATACGGGTCTATTCCATATTAAAACGGGATTACTCGGAAACGGACGGAAAACACCATTTTCTACTTCCGCAAATACGAAAATGGGATCTCGCAAATACGGAAACGGACAGGAAAATATAGAAAACGGAACGGAACGGTACGGGAAAAATTCCGTCCGTTTTCATCACTACTCTGGACTGAGGTGCCCAACAGGAGGATCTGCGATGCCTACGACATTCAAGCTTTCTATCCATACAAAAGCTTTTACTATCGAGGTACCTAGTACTATCAATAATCCATGCATCACTCTCCATATATTCATTTCATTGTGTCATGAAATATATATATGCTGTTTCTAATATATATTTCATAACTGAGACCTTTCCTGCGATGTTGAATGAAATTGAATTTCTGAAATTGGTACAACAGTCAGGGAAAAACTAGTTCTCCTGCCTGTACAAGTTAGCATATGTTATTACAGGCAACTCCAACGGCCAACAAGTTTATCATAGAGTTTGTATAAATTTATGTTGGTTCTGTACTTCCATTCATAGTTCCGGTCACCAGCTTGACTTGCATCGCTGGTCTAACAACAAATTGATGTGCCTTTTAAACTTTAGGGACTCAGATGACACACTCTGTCAAGTTTAGAGGCTGCTCTAGCATCGCTAGTGCCAGTGTGGACCGCCACTTAGTAAATGGCTCTAGTTTGGACTCGTTTGGATCGGACCTGTCACTACTACAGAAATCTTATTGGAGACGGGCAAAAAGGGTTAATGGAGGCGGGCATTGCAACCCCTCCAACCAAAGGTCACGGTTTAATCTGTGACCTACGGAGGCGGTTGCTTTGCTCGCCTCCGTAAATCAAACACGAAAAACAAAAAAAAGAGAAACCCGCAGACAGGCCCGCTCGAGCCCATCCACGGGTGCCGTCATATTGTAGCTGCTCGCCGGAACCTGGACCGCGAGCACCGCTAGCATCCGGCCTCCCGTCGTCTGGATCTGGCCTCCTGCCGCCAGATCGAGCCTCCCGTGGCCGGATCTGGGGAGCCACCGCCGGGACCAGATCTGGGGAACCACCGGCCGGGGAGGAGGCCCTGTCCGCCACGCCCGTCGCTCACCCGCTTGGGAGGGGGACGGGCGCGCGGCCGCTGCCGAGAGGGCCGGATTGAGCAGCCCGTCGTCGGATCTTGGGAGCCGCCGCCAGGACCGGATCTGCGAGCCGCCGGGACCGGATCTGGGAGCCGCCGAGCCGGGGGAGGAGGCCCTGTCCGCCGCACCCCTTGCTCTCGCCCGTCTGGGAGGGGCCTCGCACACGCGGCCGCCACCAGGAGGGCCGGATCGAGCCACCGCTCCGCCGGAGGGACAAGAGAGTGGGAGAGGAGAGGGAGGGGCGCTGCGCTGTGAGGGAGAGGAGAGGGAGGCCGGAGCGTTGTGAGGGAGAGGAGCGTCGCGCTGTGTCAGGAGGGAAGTGGCGCCGCACTGTGTCGGGAGGGAAGGGGGGCCGCGCTGTGTTGGGTCGGGATCGGGAGGGAGGCGCTGGGAGGGAAGGGGCATCATGCTGTGTCGGGTCGAGAGGGAGGCGGGTCAGGAGGGAGGCACTGGGAGGCTAGGGTTAACAAGTGCTGCTTATATATGAGCCCAGTAGAAAGGCAGAGAGATGGGCTTTTTCTAGGCTGCAAGCTAGGGCACTATTTTTGGAGGCGGGCCTTATAGAGTGTCCGCCTCCGAAAATAGATTTATGGAGCCAGGCTTCTTAAAACGACCACCTTAAAAAATAGACTATATTTGGAGACGGTTGTTTTAAAATGCCCACCTCCGTAAATTGATTTTAGGAGGCAGGCAAAAGTGACCGCCTCCGTAAATCAAAATGCCTGCCTCCGTTAATCGTCTGGTATTTTTCAAGGCGGTTGGATTTTGTGGCCGCCTCCGTTAAAGTGCAACGCCATGCAAAATTAATTATGTAGTAGTGTGTAACGTACCTGTGCCAAGTTTAAGGATCTTGATGTACATTTTAAAAGTTTGGGTCATGAAAATATATGATGCTTTTATTTCGTAATCGGTCCTGTGTTCCTGCCCATGTTGAATGGAATTATATAGATTTCTGTAATTAGTTCACATGCGGGGGGGGGGGACTAGTTATCTTGCCTGTACAAGTTAACATGTTATTACATCAGGCGCCAACACCAGCGGGCAACAAGTTTATCATAGAGTTCGTATAAATTTATGTTGGCTCATCTGTACTTCCACTCATTGTTCCGATCACCAGCTTGACTTGCATCGCTGGTCTGGCAACAAATTGATATGCATTTTGAAACTTTAGGGATCTAGATGACACTCTCTGTCAAGTTTAGGGGATGGTCTGGCATTGATGGTGCCAGTGTGGACCGCTTGGGTCAAGTTTGGACCCGTTTGGATCGGACCTGTGACGTATTATGTGCCAAGTTTTAGGGTCTCGATGTACATTTTAAAAGTTTGGGACCTAGATGACACCTTCCGCCAATTTAAAGGCCGATGGTGCATTTTACTCTATATAAATCTTTGGGTCATGAAAATATATGATGCTTTTATTTCGTAATCGGTCCTGTGTTCCTCCCCGTGTTGAATGAAATTATATAGATTTCTTTAATTAGTCCAGATGCGGGGGAAATCTAGTTCTCCTGTAGGTGCATGAGCATATTTGAGACAATTCCAGAGGGCAAGAAGTTTATCATAGAGTTGGTATAATTTTATGTTGGTTCGCTACATCTGTTCATTGTTTCCCCAGTTTATCCAAGAGGAGCCCAAGAGTTTGTTTGTGGATGCACTGCTGAGTGTCGTTTATTCAATGCAGGGAAAGGGATACGTGTCAGCACTTTTTTAACACACTACTAATTTGGTAGCACGCTAATTATATTAGTGCATGACATAGCATTTGGTCAGTTAAAAAGGCACATATCATAGAATATTTCCTTTTATCAGAAATTATCAGATTACCTCAAGACCTATTTTTAATGCACTGGCAACTTGTGGGAAGAAATGTTGTTATATATCGTTCTGTTACTGGTGTTATAAATGATTTATGCCATATATTGAACTCTGTACTTCTTTAGCAGTACGTGGCAAATTATATATGTAGCGTGCTGGGCATCCATGGATTTCAGTTGATTTACTCCATCCCATGTTTAAGTTATTCTTATTTTGTATGTAGATCCTACTTTGTTTTCAGAATATGTCACATTACTCACCTGTTTAGTTTAATTTGTGTTGCTCGACACAAATAAAATTACGAGGCTATCATCAGTTGTCGATATCCAACTGATAAAATGTCATCGAATTTCATGCATGGATTTTAAGAAACTAACTGCATATGTATATAAATTATATGTGTGTCCATCTCTTAACTTTTGTGTTCTTGTGCTATCTGAGGTTTGAATCATCGAATGTGCACAAGCACAAGAGACAATCTTCATGTTTGTTCAGCATTCCCCATGATAATAAATGGATTCTGCATTTTATTCTCTTTCGCATAGTGCATGTGTGAATGATGTCATTTGTAAGATGTGTAAAGTTAGTTGAATTATCACATACTCCTGTTCGCATGTTTATAGTGTATATCCTTGTATAGTGATGAGTTTTCAGTGGTTCTATAGATCAGATGCATAAACTAAATTTCAGTGCTCTCTCTCAGTTTTTGAAATACATTCATACTGCTAATAATGTACACTTCAATATTGCAAATGTTGACAAGTAAGATGGATCATATCCATCTATCAAAATTCCAATTTATTAATTTATTATTTGATCGTCTTTCTGACTGCCCTTAATAAATGATAATTTTTTGCCATGGTAGGTACTGGCGGCGCCATAGATGGAGCAAATGGACAGAGCTAGATCGAAAGTTGTTGCAGCTCAGCTCATTTATTGGCCATATGGTGCAATTAAAAGATTCATATAACTTATCAGTTTCAATTTCAGCAGTATTGAAAGACTTCCTTTAGCTTCCAGTCAGATTTTCACTAGCTTGTTGGCAACATATGAGATCTAGTCTTTTAATTTTTGTGAACTGTATTCAGTATGTTCGGTTAATTTTATAATTTGATTTCCCCAATTCTGAAGAAAGGACACTGAATTCAAATTTACCTGGAATATTTGTGCAGTCGGCTCACTAGCTAGTTAAATTTCTTATATGCAACTGAAGAGTGCTGCTATCATTGATCTGCCTCCAAATACCTTTCGTCTTGAAAATCCTGTCTATCTCCTCCCTGTTGTCAGCTCTAACAGCTAGGAAACTCATATGTTGCCCAAAGCCCCAAACATTGTGTTAATGAACAAATTTGATACCTATATATCCACTATCACAAGCTGGAATATCCTTAGTGGTCAAGAATTTCCTTGTGATGGAATGAAAGGGAGCATGGATAACGAGGTAACTACACTTTTTTCGAGTTCTCTTCGAAATTGACATAATGTTGTTTATCAGTCTAATGAATTGTTAGAGAACCAATTTCAACCGCACTTAATGAGCCAAGCTGAGTCTAGAGTCATTAAAAATTAGCTTATTTTTAAAAGAAAAAAGGTCAATCAAAACAATTTTGAAATGATCCACCAACCCAGCTCAATGAGCTTTTTGTCCAGCCCAGATTATTTTATTTTTTCCCTTGTGGTGCGAATAAACCACAAAGAAATTGTATATTTCTGAGGTGTTGATGTAAATTGCTAAGGAATATAGAAGTTTCCTTGGTGGTTTCGCTGAATGGTCAAGGAAATTACACATTTCTTCAGGGCTTTGCGTAACTGCCATAGACAGTCTATGGGTTTCTTGGGGTGCTCAAAATAACTGCGAAGAAAATTAGTTAAGCATCTCACGTCTCTCACTACTGTGATCAAGCTAACCGTGGAAATTTCACACACTTTTGATGTTCCTTTTACACTTTCACCGCTAGAAACAGAGATTTCATGAGGGAAATAAGTTTTCTTGAGGTTTTGAACAAATTGTCGTGCAAAAATTTATTTTGTGAATGTGCTCCAAAAGATGGTCAGCCCGTGCAAGCTTTCACTTAGCCCAAGGAAGAAACCATGGCAGCACCACACATCCTCTCATAAAAATACCCCCAAACCTTATCACCCTGTGTTACCGCCCACTCCATTTGCCAACAGCCACACACGTCAACCCCACATGCCATAGTGCCGCACGGCCCTCGCATGCAGTCCGCCGACCTCACCCCTCTCGCCATCATAAGTTGCCCGTCCCTTGCCCCTCCCATTGGCGCCACCTGCCTCTCGCATTGTCATGACACACCCCTCTCACAACCCCCACCCCCTCCCCGCCTGCCCACCCCTCGGGCCTGCTCAACTCCATTTGCTTCTCGATCCTCGCCGCTGGTACCACACACCGTCACCTAACTTAAATTCACACATTGACGCCCCAAGCCACCCACTTTCTTGGGTTCTGTTGCCCTAAATATATTGCATCCATGAGACCAACTCCAAATGTTGGCGACCACTTACCTTGGAGGAACACACTCCACCAACACCAAGATGAGCTGGGAGGAGCACATTCCATTGACGTCGAAGGAGCAAGCTTCATATATTTTGGGCAAGGACCCACTGCATTGACTTCACAAAGGACCCACGTCATCAACTGATGACAATGGCCTTCCATTGCAGTGATCGAGGTAGCCACACCAACACTGATACGTGCTTCGTCCAATTCGACCGAGGTAATGAAGCACTATCATTTTATTCCCAATATTTATTCTGATGTGCTAGGTGCTTTATGTAGGCATGTTTGATTAGTATATATTCATGCCATGCCAAGCTATCAGATCTCTACTCCCCCCCCCCTCATCCAATTTTTTTCATGATATTGTTGTAGTCGTTCCGTCCCCAATCTCAGACTTACCACCACTTACATTGCATTCACTATATCAGAATGGGCGACACACTCAAAACTATACTATAGTAAATCAACTAAGCATTTTTTTCTAACAGGTATATGTTTCATAAAAATTCTAGTCATCCATATATTTGAATATCATGGTCTGTTGTTGGAATGTTTGGTACATGTGTACAAAATAATTGTTGTCGTGTCAATTATTTTGTATCTAAAATCATAAATATTTATTTTAAAATAGAACCCAACAATGGCAGAATGTGAGTGGATGTACAGGCTGGTCATGTACATAGGCTCCCTCTAGTGATTTGAATGACTGAAAGCCCTAAGATTGGTTTTGGTAATTGAATGACAACTAGTGGACTAATGCTTTCAATTAAGTTGTGATCATGCTAGGGTCCATGTTAAGATTGTGAGCAAGGCTAGGAGATGGATGAGAAGATGATCATGCCATATGGAGCAAGCCCACACTTGGAGAGGAGAAGAAGAGATGAAAACAAGCCCGAAGGCAAAGGTATAAGCTAGAGATTTTCAATTCCCCAGCCGAGATGCAACAGTGTGTGATGGGTTTAGGATAGATAGTCGTACTATTAAGAGGGGAACTGTAATGCAAAATGATTATCTAGTGCCACTAGATAGGTTCTAAACTAACTTTGCATATGAATTGTTGGACCTAGTGATGTAGTGAGATGCAAGTGAAAAATGTTTTTGAAAAGATAACTATATGTGCCTAAGGTGAAGGTGTTAAAATGTTGAAACATATTAGAGTCAGCAAATTTTAATCGCTTGCAACGTTTGTGACTTAGTGCAGTTTTTCTGCACTCACCAGAAATGTCCGGTGCCCCCTGGGGGAGGTCACTGGAGAATAGGGTGCACTGAGCTGAGTTAACAGAGACCTTGGGTACTCACTGGAAAACTTTGGTGGTACCCCCTAACCCTGCACCGGATAAAGCGCTAGGAAGAGGCAGTGCACGGGAAGTTTGAAGACTACACCAGAGTTCCGCTGGCTCATCACCAGAGATTTCTGGTGATCCCTGGATCTCTCAACATATCCACTTGAGAGGTTTGGAGTGGCACCAGATTTGTCCGGTGCCCCCTACCAAAGAGGCACCAGAGAAACTCTTAGTTAGTTGTCTGAATCTCAACAACTAGTTGCCTTGGACTGTGCAGCTGAGCAGCCACTAGAAATCTCCGGTAGGTGCACCAGACCGAGCAACAGAGAAAGCACCCATGGACAGTTTTCTAGTTCAAATTCTAGTTGTTAGATCTTTGTAAACTAAGCGCTGATGGGTGTTCTCCGGTGGCCACCGAAGATTTTTGATGACCTCTCTAGGGACCTCAAAAATAGCCAATCAACCAACAAGCTCACAATGGCTAGTTTTTGATGGGGCTTATAAATAGGGATGTGGTTGGCCCTTGGGTACTCTCTTGGCTTCCCAACTGAATACACACTCCCTTGAGATCTTGAGAACACCTCCCACTCACTCTCTTGCTTGATGAAGATTGATCCAAAGTGAGATAGGGAGAAACCTGTGTATTTGCTTAGATAGTTTGCATCTAGTGGCACTAGTCCATCAATGTTGTGGTTTTCTTGTTACTCTTGGTGGTTGCAGAAAGGATTGTGAGAACCATGATGGTGATTGTCTGGTGGCTAGCTAGAATCGGCTGATTTGTGAGGGATTTTGTGCTCACCCCACGGGAGATTATGAAGAGAAACTCTAGTGGAATGCTCGAGGATAGTTGGAGTGCTCTTTGTTGAGTTGATTCTTGCGGCACCCAAGTTGAGGGTCAGGCTCAAGAGGCTTGTTAGCTCGCAAATCAATCACTTAGAGACTCGCCTCAACGAGGATGTAGGTTGCTAGCAAGCAACCAAACCTCAGGGATAAATCTTGTGTCAACTCTTGCCCCGGTGGTTTTCTTACTACACTTGTGCATTTACTTTTTTATATTCCTTTTTGTGTAGTAATTGCTTGTAGTAGTAGCTCTCTAGTTGTAGTTGCAGCTGGTTAAGTAGAGTATCTAGTTTATTAGTTGCTTCACTTGTTTAGGACACCTAGGAGTAGTGCTTGTCTGCTTGCTTGTTCGAGTGCTCTAGTAGTAGATCTCCTTGCAACAAGAATTGTTTAGGAAGCTTATATTGGGTGTGTATTAGGCTAGGCAAAGTAGTTTCTATTAGAGCCATTTATTGTTCTAAGCACTTTGCTCTAGTGTTGTGCTATTTGTAGAGAAAATTTTTATAGGCTGTTAACCCCCCTCTAGCCATCTAGATCCTTTCAATGACAACACCAACAAATTCTTGGATCATGCCTTCTATATGCCTAATCTAGTTGAAGATGGAACCATTAATTAATTGTCTCTCAGCTAAATGTCGAAACTATGTTAGGCATAAAAGGTTTACAATAGACATGCACTAGTGTAGATTTGGATTTAAAGATGACTACAAAGCATGGACATCACAGGCCAAGGGACTAGTCAATAGCCATGTTGAAGGTGGATGTGATGAGGAATTTGGTGAACTTGACTGCCTGCATGAAAGGTTGATCCTAGGATTGAAATGATTCCTCCACTCCTACAAAGGGTTGCTGGTAGACCAAGAAAAAAAGAATCAATACTAGTGGAGAGCCAAAAAAAAGAGGACCATATCAATACAAAAGGTGCCTTCAGTTTGGACGTATAGACAAGGGTTGCATGCTAGTCAAGCTCAATTAGCCAAGGTAATGAAATATTTGATTTTTGTTTCACTTACGTACTGCAATACTAAGCCATCCACAGTTGATGCTTGTCCCTCACAGGAAAAGAAAATCTGAAGCAATTGAACCCTCCACAGCTGATCGAGCTATCCAAAACAATTGTTGAATCCTCTCCAATGCTTCATTCAAGCCAAGGGGTAACAACTAGAAGAATGGCTTCTCTTTCTCCATATCTAGCCCAAGAATAACAACCAGCAAAATTCCTACAATCTCGCTTGGAGGAATTAGTCATAGTCTCATCGTCATTTAATAAATGAACTACTATGTAGTACTTTGATGTGATCAGCCAAAGGGTCTCTAGCCTAGTGGTTAGAGCACCTGGGTAGCATACAGCAGGCCTGGGTTCAACTCCCAGTGGGAGTGAATTTAAATAGGTCTGGAATAAAAAAATAGTTTGGGGTTTCTCCTGCTGACTTTGGTCAAAAAAAACTTTGATGTGATCATGTATTATATGTGAACATATATCATGTTGTGAACAATTGGGTATGTATTTTATTATAAATGTATCGCTGAAATTTGTGTTAATGTGATGATTCCTGTTGTGTTATATATCTTGCTGAGAAGGTGTGCTATATCCTCCTAAAATCATGTTTTATATCCTTTCAAACTCTTGTGGTTACTTGTCATTTTATATTATATTATAGTGTTGATAATCCCGGACTTAAGATATGCTGAAATGGAGCATGGAAGTGTAGGCATATTCTTATCCAATTGTTTTTTAGCTCCAGTTAACGGTGACATAACAGATATAGTAGAAATTTGTAACAGAACAATCTTTAAATGCTATTTTTATAAAGCTGGATTTTTTATGCTATTTTTTAAAAACATTGGATTTTTTAGGGTGTGTTTGGTTCATAGGATGAGGTAGGATGGAGCCATTTCATCCTAGTTTCTATGGCATTTGGTTCCTGAACGTAGGAATATATGGAGCCATCCCCAACTAGAAATATTCCTTCGAGATGTTGCCCCCACTCACTCCAAAATTTCGGTTGAACGCATTGGTTCCACTCGAACAGCGTGAGTGCCGTCTCCTCGCACGTGCATGCATGGCTGGGCCAAGGCAAGGAAGGAGGTGGCATGGATGGGGTGGGCGGACTAGCGCCGTCAGTGAAGAAGACGCGGGCGATTAGGGCCGGGCAGAGCTAGCATGGCCAAAGGCAGACGGATCTCATGCCGGCGAGGAAGGATCCACAGGCGAGCAAAATTGGTGCAGTCATAGTGGGCGCAAACAGGGATGGTTTGCGTTGTGGGTAGGGCTACGTGGCTAGGGTAGGAAAGGTGCCGCATGGTCGATCGCAGAGAGCCATGGGAGGACACGTTGGCTCTCATGGAGAAAAGCAAAGAAAAAAGAGGAAGAAGCTCATGATCGTATGACACCTAAGTCGTATATCAAATAGGGTTAATAGATTTGTTATTTCATCTATTCATCTCTCAACCAAACACAAGAAATACAACCGCTCTGTTCTTCCAACCAAATGCTAGTATAGAACCATTCCATCTATTGAACTAGGGAAGTAGGGATGAAATCATTTCATTCCTCTCATAACTCTAGTTCTCCAACAAAATTCATCTTAAGGGCAATGTATTTGGACCAGGTGTTGGGAAGCTGTTCCCAGCGGGGAGTTAGCATGGTCGGATGGGACCTCCGTCAGGTTGCGGGCGGAGGATGAGGAATAGTGGGCTTAGGGGAAGCACAGGTGGAACCCAAGAAAGCTAGGGTTTTATTACTGTATTCACCTACCACTCTCTGGGACCATTTACAACCCCCTATTTTATAGGGCACCGACTGACACAAATCACAATTACATTCCTGCCCCATGATGGTGGTGGTATATTCTTCATAGATACCTTTCCTAGGCCAATCTCTCAAGGGTAGCTGGTCATTCTCCAGTGATGAATGCTGCTTCACGGTGGGCCGACACTTGCGGCCCATCAGGCCTCCGGGGGCCTAAGTGCTGATGCCGAAGGAGCGTGGTTCAGACCTCCTCCCTTGGATGGTGAAGGTTTCACCTTTGCCTCAGATCTTGAACACCGCCCACCTATTGGCCTTGCCCGACACATCCCCACGAGCGGCACTCCAGGGCGTCGAGCAACTCCTGGAACCTCCACCCATACAACGTAGGTCTAACCTTCGCCTGTCAGAGATGGAGGTAAGGTTTCTGCTCGGGCTCCACTCCCACGCATCCTACAGAGCGGCACAAACAAAAATATCCAAGTCAGGGTTAGCGGGCGGAACTCCTATTATATCTTTGCCTAATACCTTCGCCCAGGAATTGCCGAAGGTTCCATCGGCGATGGCGCCATAACTCGACCGTGGTCTTGAGTGCACACCCTGCTTTCGTGTTACCTCCATCGCTAGGAGTTAATCCCCCAACAGTTCCCCCTTTAGAGATCGCGGTCGGATTCGGTGGGCCGTGAATTCTAAACTGGTCTCCGCCACCTTGCGACGAAGGTTGCCATTCGTGCCGTTGTGCCCACGTGGTGCCTGGGATGCGGAGGTTGTGTCTCCCCCTGGCCCATCTAGATTTGACCATTGTGATGGTGATTGATGAGACATGTAGCCGTTGGTGCATTGGGGATCGCAACTGTTCCCTTTGGAAGGCGAACGGTTGGGGTGCACACTATATAAGGGGGTCCCCTCTCCGTGGGGTACCCTTATCGCATTTGCTGCCGTCGCTCTCAGCCTCCCCTGCTCGCTCTTGGCCCGTTGCGCACTCATATTTTCACCCCAAGCTTTTGGTCTTCGGCGGTGGCTTCCACCTCGACCTCCGCTCCTTGTCGTGCCACTTTCTTTGGCCCGTATCGCCACCTTCTTAGCGTGAGGGCATCTGGGTGGAGCACGTGCTTTGAGGAGTGCTTGACCAAGAGCTTGCTTGGTCACAAGTTGGAGGAGTTCGAAGGCCTGGAAACCTCCGACGACGAGCTTTGTTGTTTGGAAGACCTGGTACATTGGTCCTTCCTCTATTATTGAGGCAACCCTTGTGGAGATGCTTGAGGATGGATGGTTCATAGCTGGTCATGTCGTGCCTCCGCTCGATGGTGAGACTACTCTGAACCCTCTGAAAGGATACGCGGTGGTTTTCAGGGATTTCTTTTCCTGTGGCCATCGATCACCCTGCACTAGTTTTCTTTGTGAGGTTTTGGAGGCTTTTCATGTTCAGCTACATCATTTGACCCCCAACGCTTTTTTAACCTTGAGCAAGTTTTGTTGGGCGTGTGAGTCTTACAGGGCCGCCCCAAACATAGACACTTTCTGCACGTACTTTGAACTGCAGAAGCAACTGAAGAAGGTGACAGTGCATGGTGTGGTGATCAGGGTCACGAGGCTCTTGTTGCGGGGGTTGAGGAGGTCACACGGGCAATTGTTGGTGCCATGAGTGACAAGGAGTACCTTACCCGGAGCTCAGAGTCAGGCACTATGCCGTGGCTTAACCGGGTGTTTGAAGAGCAGGGGATTCATCATGAGGAACACGTTGTTCCTCCGAAGGTTCTGGCCTCAATTGAGAAGAAGAAGCAGAAGGCTACCACCAAGAATGCGACTATTGCAGCGGAATCCAAGAAGAGGAAAGACCAAGTTGGTTCGAAGGCTTTGTCCAAGAAGCAGAAGGTTGTGGCTACCTCTGCCGCATCTATGTCCCCCGCCACAAGTTCCGCCTCCGCCTCAGAAGAGGGCTCAGTAGAGGACACTGGTGGAGCTCAAGACGCATCTACTAGAGGGGAGGCTCCAATGGATTTGGCGTCTGGTGGAGGCAGTGGTGCAGAGGCTACAGAGGTCACTATAGAGGGTATTGAGTCCTTGGTGGAGGCTACCATGGTCTCCGTAGAGGCTGCGGGGGCCTCTATGGAGGATCCGTTCCCAGATGTGCTAGGCAGAGACTCAAGCCCTGATGCGTCGAAGGTGTCCTCTCAGGGTGGTCAATCTCTGATTCTCTTTGTGGAGGTTCCTAGGCCAGGCGCGCGTCGCATATGGCGCAGGTGCTAGAAGAAGAGGAAGATACGCCTGATGTTGCATGGCTTGCCGTGTCTGCGGCATTCACCCTTCACCTCAGTAAGGGTCTCATGCCTTTCGTTGTATTTGGTTTATGTTTTCTTCTTTCTAATGTTATTTTTGCCTGAGTTTGTTTTTTCGTAGGTTCTGTGACTAGGAGTCTTACGAGCGAAGAAGAGCTCGCCGCCGGCTCAAGGATTGGATATGCCGGACTAGGCATGCCTACACCCCCTCCTCCCGCGGTTGAAGCTTCACCGCAACCGACTGGGCTGAACTTGGAGGCTCTAACTTGTGAGTTGCGGGGTCTTTGAGTTTGTTTTTTTGTTCAAGCCTCTTTTGACTAGTTTTTTAATTCTTCAGCAGCCATCCCCGATAACGTTCTAGCCGGTTGGATCGAGTCTCTCGGCAAAGTCCACACCATTATCGGAGGTTATCTTACTTTCGTTTCTTTCGTCTCGTTGCTTGTTTACTCATGGGTCTCATGTTTTTGTGGTATTTTTAGATCATTTCCGAGAGGGCTTGAAGAAGGTGGATTACTGGAAGCTTCTTCATGTGCAGCTGGAGCACCAGAGCCTGGTGAGTGTACATCTTATTTATTTTTGCGGAGATTCCTTGGTTTGCTTTGCTGCTTCTTTGGTTCTTTTATCTGAAGAGGTGCTTATTTTTTAGGGTCACCATATGGCCTTGGCTATGGAAGAGCATACGACAACAGAGATGTTGGGTTAGAACAATGCTATCGAGATGCTGAAGCATGAGGTTGAAGTCTTGGGTGACTTAAACACCAAGCTTTCTACAGAGGTGACTAGGCTCTCCGCTAAGGCGTCGGAGGTTGTGGACCTTCGCTTGAAGGTGGCAAGCTTCTGTGATGATAAAGAGCGAGTAGAGGGTGAGGTAGCTCGTTTGAAGAGGCAAGTGGAAGAGGCCCAAACATAAGAGGTACTAGCTGTGGAGCGCGCAAGCAAAGCGAATGAGACTTGCGATAACCTCCAGAATGCGCTTGATAAAGAGAAGTAGTCGAGCGCAACTCTGCAGGAGCATGTTTCTCTGCTGAGGAAGCAGATGGAGGCGCTGGAAGGGCTTGCCCTAATTACTGCCGAGACCTACAAGGCAGCGGTGGAGAAGTTTGGTGGTCAAATCTCTGCCCTTCCAGAAGAGGCTAGTGCATTCAACCTGTTGACATGGTTGAAATCTCACATGGAGAAGGTGCCCTCCTTTATGGGTGGTGTAGTGGATTTTGCTGCTCTTGCTAGCGCCACCAACTTTGGCAAAATGCTAATGCGAAAAGGGTGCACCCACGCTACCGAGGTGGAACATGAAGCTTTAGCTGATGCTTCCTCGCTTGGTGAGGCGTCCGACGCGTTGTGGAAGCCCGTGCGCAACTTTATTGTGTCGTTTTGGACCCTTTTTGGTAGAGCATCTGCCAAGCAAATGGCGGAGGAGCGTCAAGCTAAGGTATTTTAGTTTGGTTGTACTTTCCCATGTGTACTCATTGGTTTTGATCTGCTCTTTTGATTATGTTTGTAGTTTTGTTTTTTAGGAATTCCAGAAGGCCGGAAAGGTTTTCTCTTGTTGGCCTCGGCTTATATCTTCGCTCACTCCTGCTCTGGCTCCTGGTGCTGCGCCTGCGGTTGTTGCGGCACCATTGCTCATCCTTGCCCGCATAGCGGAGGCTTCCAAGGAGAAGGAGGTTGCCAGAGGCTCGACTAGTGCTGTGAAGGCTTCTAAGGAGAAGGAGACTGCTAGAGGCTCGACTACTGCTGCCACGTCTGGAGATGATTCTTTTTTAGGCAGAGGTGGAGCCGTTCCAGGTGCCGGTACAACAACCTTAAGGTGTAGATTTAGGTTCGGATTTGTGTTGGTAGGAGAGATGTCTTTGTATAGTATCTTGCTACACTTTGTAACATAAACGCTAAGGTCTTTTGTGTATATTTGAATCATGCACAGGTTTCCAATCGAGGGCCTACGTAGGATGTTGCACCGTTCTATTTGAATGGTATTTTTGTGAGTGGTGAACTCTGGGGTACTGGTGGAGGTCTTTCCTAGGCTCCACTACTGCTGCTATGTTTGAGGATGTGGAGTGGGATGTTGACGATGAAAGGGCCGGGTTTACCCGCTCTTTAGCTTGGCGGGGACCTCCGCCTTCTTAGTTGCAATGTTGATTTGTTTAGGCTCTATTTTATTAGTTGATGTCAGAGGTCTATGCAATGTTACCGAATGCCTAAGAATGTTGAATGTTTGTTTTTTATTGATGATTTCGTTTTACAACTGTTTTTATGTTTTCGCAATATGTTCCTTCTTAGATGTCGTGGAGAGCTGGCTCATGTCTATTTTGGGAGTCGTTCCTCTGCCTTATTCTCCCTTTGTAGCATGTGACGATGAACCTATGTGTTGTGGCCAAGGAGGGTGGGTGTGTCTTGCTCTATGATAGGTTTGCCTGCATCGGTGGCCTCCACTTGTTCGTCCAAAGGTTCTTGGTCTTCCATATCTCACGTGTGAGGTTGATGTTAGTCAAGCCTCGTAGTTTGCTACAGAGGTTTGTTTATAGCTGCAACCTCCGTCTCTATGCTTTCTTGCAGCTATTGGTTTCTTTGTGGTGGTGTGTGGAGAAGTCGAGGCGGTGCTCATGTTCGATCTTGTAGTTGTTGCGAAGGCTTTGGTGCAACTTGAGCGATTGTCGGTTGCTTCTTGGAGGACCTCCGCACAGTCTGATCATTTATCGGAGGTTGAAGAAGTCTTTCTTGCACACGTCCGTCGCTTGTTGCTAAGCTCCTTCTTTTTCACGAGCGGAGGTTGACGGTTGTGCGCACACCCGTGGAACATGTGTGATGCTGGTCTACGCTCGCTTGCTAACTTTGTTTGTGGGGAATCTTACAAGTCTTCGTGCGATCCCCCCTAACGGCGGTTGTCTCATGGCTGCTGGTATCAGCTTGTGGAGGCAATCCGGATGCTTGTAGTATGTTCTGGGTTGTGGTTGCTCTCTGCTGAGCTCCTTCTTTTTTGCGAGCGGAGGTTGACGGTTGTGTGCACACCCGTGGAACATGTGTGATGCTGGTCTACGCTTGTTTGCTAACTTTGTTTGTGGGGAATCTTACAAGTCTTCGTGCGATCCCCCCTAACGGCGGTTGTCTCATGGCTGCTGGTATCAGCTTGTGGAGGCAATCCGGATGCTTGTAGTATGTTCCGAGTTGTGGTTGCTCTCTCTTTTACGAGTCTTCGCATGGTTCCTTTCATGCTTATGTTAGATAAGGATACCCCTACCTCCATGACCTTTGGGGCGATGTTTAGGTGTAGCTGGTGCTAGACTTTCTACTATTCCCCCTTTCCTTTTCTCACTGAGTGAAGATTGCGGGGGAGCTATCTGGTTTTATAGTGTAGGATGTGTCGTATTGTTAAATGCTCTACTAAATGGCTTCTGATTTGTCATTGATATGATATAAATTTTTGGTGATTTTGTAAATCTGTATTAATGTTATTCGTATCTCCAGCAATTAATACTCCTGGTGCTTGAATCATGTTAGGACTTCTTCCAGGTTTGTTGACCTCCAATGCCTCGTGCAGAGATATGTGCGTTTGCACTTTGTAGTTTGCGTGGCTTTTTTGCCAATTAGAATGTATCTCTGTGATGCCTACGGCTTGGTAGGTCTTTTTTCATGGGTAGGCCTTTTTTGGCCGCGGAGGTCATCCGTTATCAGGGACCCTCCGGCTCATGGTAACAGAGGTCCTCTTTTGTTGTGTTTTTCTTTTATCGAATTTTGTGGCTTTATTGCTGGCCACTTTTGACATGCATAAAATGAAAACATTTCTTTTAGGGGAGAACCTCTTCATAGATTTGGAGGGTTTTTACATGGGTTCTGCCTCATTAAAAACCTCACCTCCACAAGGAGTTCCCCTTGTGAGGAAAAGAGTGCAGGCCCAAAAAGTTGAAAGGAAAGAATCTTAAGGAAAACAAAGTCTAGACCTGGCTAAAAAAGTAAAAAGGAAGGGAGATGTGAGCTAAGCTTTGCTTATAACTTGCACGGAGGCTGCTCTTATAGTTCTTTTAGATGTAAAATCTACGAAGGTTGCTGATGTTCCACATGTGGAGCGTGGTTTTCCCTTCGTTGTCGGTTAGGAAGAATGACCCTAGTCTGCTTGCTGCTGTTGCTGAGTAGGGCCTCTCCCACTTTGGCTGCAGCTTTCCGGCTGTTGCTGCATTTGCTTTTCTTCGGAGGACCAAGTCTCCTTCTTTTATGTCCTTTCTTACTATTGATTTGTCCCTCCATTTCTTGGTTTGGTCTTGGTACTTGAGTATGTTGTCAACGGCCTCTAGCCTGATACCTTCGATCATTTCCTTTGAATATTCCTCATCCTCCGCCATGGTCTGCTACATTGCGTGGAGGCTTTCATGCTTGATCTCTTCTGGTAGCATGGCTTCTTCATAGAGTAGCTTGAAGGGGGTGAAGCCTGTTGTTCTAGAAGCCATGGTGTCGTGCGACCAGACAACCTTCGGCAATTCTTCCACCCACTTGCCTTTGCGGAGGTTAAACAGAGTTTTGGATATGGCGGAGAATACTGCCCTGTTTGCCCGCTCTATTGCTCCATTGGACTCTGGATGGTAGACTGAGGCAAAGGCTAGCTTGGTCCCAATGCTGGTGCAAAACTCTTTGAACTTGTCAGAATTGAACTACTTGCCATTGTCAACTGTTAGTGTTCTTGGCACTCTGAATCTGCATTTGCCAGAAAAATTTCTTCACTGAATTGGAGGTGATTGATGCTAGTGGTTTTGCCTCAATCCATCTTGTGAAGTATTCAACTGCAACGACTGCAAATTTATTCCCCCCTTGCGAAGGTGGCAGGGGGCCAACAAGGTCAATGCCCCATCTTTGGAGTGGCCATATCGGAGGTATCAGTTGTATTTCTACCGAAAGTTTTGCTTGGTGAGGTGAAAAGTTTTGACAGGCTTCACACGTCTTGGTAACATGCTTAGCGTCCCTGACATGTGTAGGCCAGTAGAATCCCTATCTTATGGCTTTCGATGACAATGCTCTTGGGCCTATGTGCGAACCACAGATGCCAGAATGGATCTCTGCCAATAATGTTTTGCCTTCTTCTTGAGATATGCATCAAAGGAGAGGCTGAACAACCCCTTTCTTGTAGAGCTGACCTCTGGCTATTGTGTAGCTTCTGGCCCTAGTGACCATTCTGGCTATGCTAGCTTCATCATCCGTAAGGTGAACGTTGTTTAGTGAGTTAATGATTGGCTGCCTCCAGTCTTCGAACTCTGTGAGTAGTACTTCTAGGAATGCCTTTGTCAGCCCTTTTGTCACTGGTGTGTGGAGGACTTGGTAGAAGGTGTCTGCTGGTAATGGTAAGTTGTTGGCTGTGGCCTTTGCCAGTTCATCTGCCTCTTTGTTCTCGACTCGGGGTATGTACTTTAGGGTAAAACCCTTGAACCTCCGCTCTAGTCCCCTGACCACCTCCAGTATTTGCTGAGCTCTGGCTTTCTTGCAGTGTATTATTTCTCTACTTACCCGACTACAATCCGGGAGTCTGTTTTAATGATGAGGTTTTTGGCCCCAAGAGCTTTTGCCTTGTTGAGCCCCAAAATGAGCCCCTCATATTCTGTAATATTGTTGGTTGCTTGGAACTCTAGTCTTGCTGCATACTTGGATCGAAGGCCTGAGGGTGCATGGATTACTGTAGAGGCGCCTACGCCAAGGTTACCCTAGGCTCCGTCGGTGTAGACTATTCAAGTCATGGTAGCGTGATCATGTTGTAGTACTGCTGGTGGTGTTACCGGAGGTGTCCAATCTGCCATGAAGTCCACTAGTGCTTGCGACTTGATTGCTGGTCTTGGGACGTAGGTAATGGTGAACTGAGATAACTCTGTGGCCCATTTGCCTATTCTGCCGGAGGCTTCTTTGTTTCTCAGGATGTCTCCCAATGGCTGGGAGGTTGGAGCAGTAATCTCATGGGCTTGAAAGTAATGCTTCAACTTCCTGGAGGAGATCAGGACTACATATGCAATTTTTTCCAACTCTAAGTAGTTTAGCTTGGCACCGGCTAAGGCTTCTGAAATATAGTAGACTGGCCTCTGGACAACCTCAGGACCTATTTGTTTTTCTTGGATCAAGGCGCTACTTACAGCGTGGTCGGAGGCTGCAACATACAGTAGGAGCGGGGCCTCTGGTTCTAGTGTTGATACCAACAATTTTTCTGCTAGATAATTCTTCAGTTTCTGGAAGGCCTCCGACTGCTCTTGGCCCCATTGCGCATTGCCTCCACCCTAGAGTACCTTGAAGAAGGGTAGGCTACGCTCTGCACATTTGGAGATGAACCTGTTGAGTGCTCCTATCCTACCTGTTAACCTCTAGACCTCTTTCTTGGTCGAAGGTTCTACCATCGACATGATTGCCTTTGTTTTGTCTGGGTTGGCCCGTATGCACTGAGCTAATGATGTAGCTGAGCAATTTGCCTTTACTAACTCTAAAGACACATTTGTTAGGGTTGAGTTTCAGCCTAGCTTGTTGAAGGTTAAGGAAGGTCTCCTTTAGATCCTCATTGTGGTCTTCCTCTTTCCTACTCATCACCACTGTGTCGTCTACATAGGCTATGATGTTCCTGAGGAACTATTTTCCTAATACTACTGCTGTCATCCTGGCAAAGGTTGAACCTGCATTCTTTAAACCTTCGGTCATCCTTATGTAGCAGTAGGTGCCGAAGGGTGTTGTGAAACTTATCTTCTCTTGATCTTCTTTCTTTAGCCAAATCTGATGGTTGCCAGAGAAACAGTCAAGCAGCGAAAATCTTCTGCAAGTTGCTGCCTTGTCGACTGAGGCATCTATCCTCGGTAGCAGAAAAGGGTCCTTTTTGCAAGCTTTGTTGAGATCTATGAAGTCTATACACATTCTCATTTTGCCATTTTTCTTGGGCACAAGGACAACGTTGGCTAGCTATTCTGAGTATTTTACTTCTCTAATAACGTTGGCGTCAAGGAGCCTTTGAACCTCCGCCTTGGCTGTGAGAATCCTATTCTCAGACATTTTCCTCTATCATTGCTTCTTCGGCCTCGTGTTCAGGTTGATGTCTAGGGCGTGCTCTATTATATCTTTGCTGACCCCTTGTAGGTCGAAGGCTGTCCAGGCAAAGATGTCTTTGTTTTTGGCAAGAGTGTCGATGAGTTCTGCCTCC
Organism: Saccharum hybrid cultivar R570; assembly: GCA_038087645.1. Classification (NCBI taxonomy): domain Eukaryota; kingdom Viridiplantae; phylum Streptophyta; class Magnoliopsida; order Poales; family Poaceae; genus Saccharum; species Saccharum hybrid cultivar. The sequence goes on along the minus strand of JAQSUU010000066.1, from coordinate 25,054,680 downwards.
TCTCTAGTCGACAAGTTTTCTCCTTTTATCACTTGCCTGTCTGGTACTACTTGCTCTAGCGGTACCATCTTGGTATCCTCCTGATCCTTAAGCTGGTTGTGCCTTTGGTCATGTCCGGAGGTTCCGTGTCTACGGAGTTAATGTTTCTCTGAGACCTGTAAATTGCTTTCTCAATGTTCCTTGCTTCCTTCTTACTACCATGTACCGTGATGATGCCATGAAGTGCAGGCATTTTCATGCATAGGTACCCCATATGGAGTGCCATGTTAAACTTGTTTACAAAACCTCTTCCAAAATTTGCATTGTAGGGGTAGTACAAGTCTGCAATATCGAAGGTGACATATTATGTTCTTGCATTCTCCTGATCACCGAAGGATATCGGCAAGGAGATTTTTCCCAGGGCATTGACTTGCTTGCCTCCGAATTCGATCAGTGCAGTGTCCAAAGGTTGTAGCTGGCCCCTGCTGAGCTTCATCTGGTCAAAGGTGCTAACAAATATTATGTCTGCGGAGCTCCCTGAATCAACTAGGACCCTGTTGATCCCCTAGCCTGCTATGTTTGCTTTGATTACCATTGCATATGCATGGTGGTAGCTTTCTAGCATGAGGTTGTCACACCCATTTAAAGACCAAATGGAATGCATACTCTTATGTGCGCCCAGAGATCAATCACACATAAGCTGACAAATTATAAAGGGAGTATCATCACACAATGTTATTACATCATGATTATTAACACATAGTATTTACACAAATGTAGCAGAAAGTAAAAAGGTAAATCTCTCGTGGTAGCTCCAAGCACAGGCACATTGACTGGTTGACTACAAGTCTAGTAATCTTCAGGGAAGTAGGAGTAGTAGTCACTATTTGCACCATCTGTTACCCATTCGGGATTTTTATCCAAGTAAGAAAAATAAACAAGCGTAAGTACATCTCGTACTCAACAAGTGTAACATGGGGTTCATGAGGCTCAAAGGCATGACATTGGTTTATCAGCATGTAGCTTTTAGTTGACATAATTTTAGCATATCAATAGCATCAAGAAGTCTCAATCTAAACAATAAACATATGATCCATGTGAAATGATTAATGAATAGCAAAAACATATTTATTATTAATGATGAACTATTCCATAAGGGTCCAAGACCACTCGTGACCGTGAGCACGGCTATTATAATAGTTTTACACTCTGCAGAGGTTGTACACTTTCACTGTGAGTCGTGTTGCCCATATGCCCGGGTTAATTACTCCCAAAACACTTCCAAGGTGAGCAGGCAGGGAAACACTATGAAGTCTTTCGAAGGTTCGTCTAACAAGTTAGGGCCATTAGATTCACTTGGCAAACACATGTAGAGCCCCCCTTCCAAATGGCACAATGACACGTAGCCTATACACATAAGGACAGAGGCCGCACTATACCTGATTCGTCAAGCCATTCTTACGCCAAAAAGGTTACCACTAACAAGCTAGAAAAGGTCCTTCTATATGACTAAATCCAGAGCCATATACACCTCACAGTTGTACTGTAAATCCCAGATGTTCGCTTACAGATAAGTCCTTAAGGAGAAAAACTAGAGCACCAAAAATAACCCCATGCTCTAGCCCTCTTTAAACAGTAATCAAAAGTCATCTTTTAATGTTTATTGCATATTCCATTAGTCAAATTACATGATCATAGTTCATGTTAAGCACTAGCAATGCTACTCAATGCAATATAATAGGTGCCAAGGTATGAGATCAAAACTAAGTCATCCTTATCAAGGGAATATATGCATAATGATTATATTTGCTTGTGGTGAATAGGACAACAAGGACAATCCCATGCTATACTTGCCTTGCTCAAACTGGTCCTGAAGATCTTTCTCAAAGAAAAACTCTTGGTCTCCAACGAATTGCTCACCGTCTATACTCGATTAACAATGGCAACAACATTCATCCAAAAACAATCATGCAAAAACAAACAAGACTATAATTAGAACAGTACACCAACAGTAATAAAATAAGATAAAAAGTATTTAAAATAAATCTACAACTCACTAGGATCACACAGACGCGAAGATCACGAAAAACGGAGCTAAAACGACGAAGTTAAGAATTTACTAAGATTTCCTATAGAAAAATAATTACTTTAATTCAAACTCGAAAATAAAATGTTACAAACCTACTGTACAGTAGTACTATCATGTAGAGCTCACAAATACGAACCTAACGCAATTTCAACGGGTCAAATCGGAGTTAAAACGAAAATTCTATGCATGAATTAATCTAGTGGCAAAACTGTAAATAAGTGAAAACGTATTTTTAAATTTACCGAGATCAAACTACGCTTTATGAAAAGGAAAACGTAATTTAGGATTACGCCATAGACTGCGGGTTTGATATATAAAAAGTACAGGGGCTCTTTAACAAAAGAGCCGGCCGAACCGGTATCCTCTAATTTGGACGGTCGATCCGAGATCGGACGGCCCACGGTTACTACTGGCGGCGACGGCGGGGAAAAACTGCCGGCGGCGAGCGAACACGGCGCTTGCGTTACCACGCTCCCGGGCATGATTCAAAGAAAGGAACACACGGGGAGGGAGAGCGGAGTACGACGAGCTCACCTCGTGCGAAAACGGAGCTGAGGACGAACCAAAGGAGGCGCGCGGCTCAGAGAGGCGGCGGCTAGGGCTCATGCTCGCGGTGACCGGTTTCTTGAGCACCACAGCAGCTTCGAGAGGGCGGGATGGAGGCGGTAGGGTGCGGCACCCGGCTTATATAGCCCTGGAGCGGTTCCAAGAAAGGAAGGGGGAGATTAGGGCGCGGATTCGGTCGGTGGGAATTTTGAAAACCAAATCCAATGCCGGCGTGGGGAGGAAGAAGGTCCTTACGTGTAGGCCTGTGGCGTCAGCGACAGGCAGGCGGATGCCGGTGCAACCGCGAATCGGGCCAGCAGCTGGGCTCGGCCCAAGAGAGCGAGGCGGGGAGAAAGCGAAAGCAGGCCGCGCGCGTGATGCTGGGCTGGCGCTGGGAAAAATGGGGAAAGAAACAGCAGCAGGCTGGGCCGACGGGCCAAATGCCAGGGAAGGAAGAATAAAACGTTCTCTTTTTCTTTTTCCAAATTTTCCAAGGAATTTCAAAAGATTTTGAATTCTCTTTTGAATTTGAATCAAACCACGCAATACAAAAATTCAAATGCAGCAGCATGAATGCTTTATCATGTTTCTACCCTTATATTTGATTTTAAATTAATAAAAATTATTACTTTTCTAAGTTTGTATGCTCACAAAAATACATAAAAATCATATTCACCTATTTTTAAATCATGCCTAAATTTTAGGGTGTTACAGAGGTCTTGCTCTGAGAAGGTGATGGAGGTTTTGGACCAGTCTGTGCAGCGTATTGGACCCTGCACTACAATATTGTTCACTAACCAGAGGTGATCTTTCTTTTGTCGCTTGGTCTGGAACTCCATGGATGAATCTTCATCTATTGGTAGAATTATGCCAATTGTTGGTAGGGGGTGTGAGGGTTCACTTGGTTTTCTTGGTTGGGTTCATTTTTGGGTGCTAGGGGCTGCTGTGGTAGTGCTGGTGGCGGTGGTAGCATTTCGTGCGGTCTATTAACGACCGGCGGAGGCTGGCTTCCCTCTATGTAAGTAAGCTACGGGGGACTTTGGTTGATGTATGTTAGGCCGGACTCCGCTGAAAGCATCTAGGCCCCGAGAGTTGGTTTCGGCAATTGATGACAACGCTTTATTACCATGACTAACGTGTGTTTTGCAGAAACTCTGGTAAGTTAGGTCATGGGGTTGATAACTGCTTTGGGCACTACGGTATTCATGCCCCTTGATGGAAATCGTTTCGGTTTTCAAAGGATTGACGTCAAGATTAAGGACGGTTAGTTCCGGATGTCAAGGTGTTGAGTTACATTCGGAATAGTCGTTAGGATCTTCGTTTCTTCTTTTGGCCGTACTATAAAGGGGGGCATGAGCAAGTAGCTTGACCTAGGTGAGTCTTTTGTTTAGGTGTGGTGCACACTTGTCAAACTTAGCACTAGGTAGCTCTAGAATAGCTCAAAGTTCAGTTGGAAGCAACTTGGTTCAAGTTGCGTCGCGTTTCGGAGTATTTAGAGATGTTTTCCCTTGACCGGACGCGGTGTCTGGCTTGACCGGACGCGTCCAGTCAGTACACAACTACTACTGCGTCTCAGCGCTGTTGACCGGACGCGGTCCTTGCGAGGACCGGACGCGGTGTTCAGGCTGACACGTGTCACAGAAGGGAAATCACCTAATCAGACGCGACTAGGAAGTGATCGGCGCGTCCGGACACGTTCCAGTAAGGTACTCTACCGATCGGACGCATCCGGTCATCACTGATCGGACGCGGTCGCGCGTCAGGTCAAAGTATAGTAAGCTCCCTGCACGACCGGACGCGTCCGGTCACCCTTGATCGGTGCGTCCGGTCACTCAGCCAGTGTTTCAGGTTTTTGACCGTTACGATCGACCGGCGCGTCCGGTCATCGTGTATTTTTGCTGAGTTGGCAGGTAACGGTTGGATTTGACTGTGGGGTGTATAAATACATCCCCTCCACCTCTTTTAGAGGTCTCTTGCTTATTTGTTCAGCTGAGAAACACCTTTGGAGTGCAAGGGAGTGCAAGAGCTCTAGTGAGGGTAGTGATTTGAGAATCAAAGCTTGAGAGTCCCTCACTAGTGACTAGGGAGTACCAAGTGTGCATCCATCTTCTCATTAGGCTCGTTGTGGTCAAATGAGAGTTCTAGCTTGTTACTCTTGGTGATCGCCATCACCTAGATGGCTTGGTGGTGATTGGAAGTTTGGTGATTGAAAGGATCAAGATGCCCAAGAGGGGGGTGAATTGGGCTTTTCTAAAAATTAATTGCAAGAATTAAATCTTACAAGCCGGAATTCACCCCTAGTGCCTACTTGTGTTCCTAGAGATTCTACCAGTAAAAGTTTAGCACCCTAAGTTCCAATCCTAGTCTAGCATGGCAATTCTAGGAAAGTAAATCAAGCAATGAAAGTAAATACGAGAAAGTAAATGATTAAAAGTAAGGGCAAGGAACACGGCGATGTTTTCCCGAGGTATCGGAGAGTCGCCACTCCCCACTAGTCCTCGTTGGAGCACCCGCGCAAGGGTATAGCTCCCCCTTGATCCGTGCAAGGATCAAGTGCTCTCTATGGGCTGATTCTTCGACACTTCGTCGCGGTGGATCGCCCAAAACCGCTCACAAGATGAGTTGGGTCATCCACAAGCTCCGCCGGATGATCACCAAACTCCCAATCACCACCAAGCCGTCTAGGTGATGGCGATCACCAAGAGTAACAAGCTAGAACTCTCACTTGACCACAACGAGGCTAATGAGAAGATGGATGCACACTTGCTACTCTCTATTCACTAGTGAGGGACTCTCAAGCTTTGATTCTCAAATCACAATCCTCACTAGAGCTCTTGCACTCCCTTGCACTCCAAAGGTGTTTCTCAGCTGAACAAATGAGCAAGAGAGCTCTAAAAGAGGTGGTGGGGATGTATTTATACACCCCACAGCCAAATCCAACAGTTACCTGCCAACTCAGCAAAACACGTGATGACCGGACGCGCCGGTCGACGTGACCGGACGCGCCGGTCGATCGTAACGGTCGAAAAACTAAAACACTGGCTGAGTGACCGGACGCACCGATCAGGGGTGACCGGACGCGTCCGGTCGTGCAGGGAGCTTACTATACTTGACCTGACACGCGATCGCGTCCGATCAGTGATGACCGAACGCGTCCGGTCGTCAGAGTACCTTACTGGAACGTGACTGGACGCGCCGATCACACCCCAGTCACGTCCGATTAGGTGATTTCCCTCAAGTGACACGTGTCAGCCTGAACACCGCGTCCGGTCCACGCAAGGGCCGCATCCGGTCAACAGAGCTGAGACACAGTAGCGGTTTAGAACTGACCGGGCGCGTCCGGTCAAGCCAGACACCACGTCCGGTCAAGGGAAAACGTCTCTAAACACTCCGAAACGCGACGCAACTTGAACCAAGTTGCTTCCAACTGAACTTTGAGCTATTCTATAGCTACCTAGTGCTAAGTTTGACAAGTGTGCACCCACACCTAAACACAAGACTCACCTAGGTCAAGCTACTCGCTCATGCCCCCCTTTATAGTACGACCAAAGGAAAAAGCGAAGATCCTAACGACTATTCCGAATGAAACTCAGCACCTTGACATCCGGAACTAACTGTCCTTAATCTTGACATCAATCCTTTGAAAACCAAAACGATTTCCATCAAGGGCATGAATACCATAGTGCCCAAAGCAGTTATCAACCCCATGACCTAACTTACCAAAGTTTCTGCAAAACACACGTTAGTCATGGTAATAAAGCGTTGTCATCAATTACCGAAACCAACTCTCGGGGCCTAGATGCTTTCAATCTCCCCCTTTTTGGTGATTGATGACAACACTAAGATTTAGAAGATAAGAGTTGAGGTTTTCGAACATGCTTGGTTCACATAAGCAAAAAAGCAATAAGCACATAGGGTTAGGAATTGCTTATGTGCCCCAAGCCAACAGTGTGTACTCATAAGATAAAACATAAAGCGTTAGTACACATAAAAACATAGCTCAAAAGAAATCGGAGTAAGGCAAGGAAGCACAACCTTATGAGCTATAACCAAACAAGTGAAATATTTTAAAAAGGTGACTAGATAGACCACATAGACTCAAAGTATCTCACACGACCACATATCACAAGAATGCAAGTACTGGAATGTAAACATGATGCATGAATGTAGCACACAAATAAGAATGAAAACCCTCTATCAAAACTCCCCCTGAATCTACTCTCTCTCCCCCTTTGGCATCAACCGCCAAAAAACTAAGCTAAGGATCTGACGGGGGAACAGACGGAGTCGAGTCGGGTGCCGAGGAGCACGGAGTGATCACAAACTGAGAAGTATCTTCCTCGGACTCAGAGCTATCAGGCTGACCCTCTGAAGAAGCACGTGGCTGTGAAGCGGTCTGGGTCCGAACAACAGGAGCAGGTACTGACGAAGTAGTAGCAACTAGTGGAGCAGTCTCTGTGACCTGAGCCTGAAGTGAGCCAACAGCTGGGGAATCGGTCGAGGCAACTAACGAAGGTATAGTCTCTGTAGTGCCCGTCCCTGTCATAGGAGGAACAGCTGCCTCGGAAGCGGACAACCCTAAAGAAGTAACTAGAGTAGTGTGCGAGGGCGTCGGCTGACCAGTCAACTCGCTGTAGGTGGCACTCAGATCAGCATACGGTGTGCCTGTCAGTAAGTGAGGGCGAGGCTGGTCTGAAGGAGTGAACCCCGTCTGAATAGGCGTGTAGCTCGGGGACTGGAACGACTGGGGGACCTGCTGCTGTGGAGAGGTGAACTGAAAGCTCGGCTGTCCCTAACTCTGAAGTCCACTGGACTGTAAAGCTGGAGTCAGGACAGATACAGGTGGAGGAACCCCAACTATAACCAAGTGACACAGGAGCTCTAAGTACTACTGCTAGTTTGCTGCCTGCTGTCGCTGCATCTCGACCTGCTAACGCTGTATCTCAAGCTGCTGCCTCTGGAACTCATCCTGTCTAGCCTGTATCTGAGCAAAAGCGGCGGCTGTGTCCTGAGCCTGTCTCTGTATCTGATGCTCCTGTCTCTCCTATGCCTGGGTCAGCCTCTCAAGTATAGCCACCATGGCTGGGTCTGAGCAGGAGGCTGAGCCAGAGCCACCGCCCTCATGGTCGTGAGGCCGAGGAGAGCGGTACGGGGGGATGGGCTGGTAATCCTCATCAGTGCTGTCAGAAGCCTCATCCTCAACTAGATCAGCAGGCTGAGCATCTAGATCAGCAAGCTCTGCCTCTGCAAGACCCTCAACGGTCGCGTCCTGCTCAGCCGCTGTCTCTGGCACCTCAGGTCTCTCTCGTTGTCCTGGCACTAGGGCCTGCTCTCTGGTGACAGAAGCCCATAGCTGACGGATATCATACTCTAGAAAAGCGGTGGTGGTGTCTGATATCTCAGCTCTAATCTCAGAAGGCAGGTCAAGTGAAGATCTGATAAGAAAGCATATCCAATGAGCATAGGGCAGCTGACGATGTCCCTTGAAGCCTTCTGCCAAAGTGTCCTCCATCTCACATAGCATAAGATCCCAGATATCAAACGGTGTCTGTGAGTGAAGGTGGTGCACTACCCATAACTGCATACGAGTCAGTCCCTCTCTGTAGCCCAACCTCGGAAGAAGTGTGCATTTGACAATGGCATCCAAGATTCTGGCAAGAGGTGTCAAGCTGGCGGGTGTGCGACGAGACCCTTCGCCAAAAGGCTCACGAAAGCAGGGTCGGATCAGATCAGTAGGTGGCACTGTCCCGCCGTGAGGGCATCTAGGTGGAGCAGTCTGACCAAAGCACAGCTGATGTATCTTCGTGTCTGACGCTGGAAGTCTAAGAATCTCCCGCACTCTGGTGCTGTATAGTCTGCGGTCATGGCCTCGGAATGCAAAGTGAATAAACTCATGTGCCGGGTCAATCCATAGTGAAGAATAGAACTCCCTGACCCAAGTGCCGCAGTATGCTCCTGTCCGGCCAAGAAAATCAGATAAGCCCGGAAGAAAGGACAGGTGCGGACGAAGCTGCCCACCCACTACCTCAACAAGAGCCTCAAGACGACAGACCCTCTGAGGTCGAAAAGCAATCCCATTGTCGACATATGCTCTGTAGAAATCCTCCTGTAGAGGTGTATAGAATCCCTCTGACGCTCTGGAATCCCTCACAGGTGGGAACCACCGGCTAACCTCAACGAACCTCAGGGCCTGCACCTGACGTGCTGTAGCTCCCCTCAAGTCAAAGTGCTCGACTGGGGGGTGTCCTCGAGCCCTGGGAGGTGGACGTCCTCCACGACGCTGGCCCTCTGGCCTAGGAGTCACCTGAGCTCACGCACGTGCGGAGCGACGACGCGATGGAGTCTGGACAGGCTACTCCTCTATCTCCTCTGGAGCCTCTGCAGGTGGATCAACTGACATATCCTCTGTCCCCTCTGTCCCCTCTGTGGCCTCAGTACCGAGCTGCCGACCTTCAAGATGAAAGCGACGCTCGCCAATGTGTATGCCACTGCTCCTGCCTCCCCTCTCTGCCTGCTCTGCTGCATCTGCGACTGCCTGAGCGATCTCTGCATCTGTAAGAGTCTTCTTCTTCTTTCTGGCCATAGTCTTCACGCGCTTACCACGCGCAACCTCTGACAGATGAGGAGGGCTCTCGTCCCCGTCACTAGGAGCACCCCTGGCGTTCTTGCAATGAACCATACTGACCAACTACCGAGAACCTCTGTAAGATGATGTACTATCACTCAAGAGGCTTGGCCTCAATCTGTATCCGCAGGCTTGGCCTCGGATTTAACCACTGAACTACTGTCACCCCAACACACCAACAAACTCGCTGAAAAGATGGAATAGAGGGATCTACTATAAGCAACATATATAATCTAAAAGATAAGAGATCCTAAGGATAACAAGCACATAAGATGAGATGTGAACGAACAGCGATGGCTACCTTGGATCGACGAGAAAACGGTGATGAGATGAGATGACCTAGTTCGCAAGAGTTCCCGAACACGCCGGATGAGTGCTGAAAAGGCCGAGTCAAGTAACGATGATAAGCGATGGAATGTGACTGTCAAGGTAAACCCTAATGATGGAATTCTAAGGATTGAAAACAAAAAAAACTCGATTTCACCTTGAATTCTCAGGAGCGAAGAGGGTTAGGGCAAACCCTAACAACAGAGGCTCGGCTTGATGGAGGTGCTGATGGGCCTAGGGTTCGAAGGCTTGGCACTGGGGGCGTGTGCGAGCTGCGGTGGAGACACGGCGATGGGCAGCAACGGCGCAAGCAGGCGAGGCAACAGCAAGGCGGCGGGCAGCGGCGGCGCACGCAGGCGAGACAGCAGTGGCGCGGCAAGGTGAGGTGGGCACAGTGTGGTGGCACGGCGGAGGAGGACGGCGAGGTGGAGAACGGCGCGGCTGTGAGAAGGACGGGCAGCGGTGGAGAGGCCGTAGGCGGCGATTCCGGCGAACTAGGGCACGGAGTCGGCGAGAAGAACGCGGCGTCGGATGGCGAATAGGAAAAACACATCGAAGACGAAGGGTTATATGAGGACTCAGATCCGCTCGCTGCGCACTGACCGGACGCGGTGGTCGAATGACCGGACGCGGTGGGGCAGCGTCCGGTCACACTCCAGTAAGCTCCTGGAGCGACCGGACGCGTCCGGTTAGGGCTGACCGGACGCGGACAGAGTCCGATCGAGGGTCATCCGGGAAATTCATCGCGCATGACCGGACACGGTGGTGGGTACCGGGACCGGACGCGGTGGTCAACAGCGACGCGTCCGGTCGAGCGTCCGGTCACAAGGTCAAGAGAAAGTCTTCGGGATGACCGGACGCGCTGGTGGTCGCCTGGACCGGACGCGGTGGTGAAGCATCACTGCGTCCGGTGCAGCGTCCGGTCCAGCGTCCGGTCACTGTTTTTTGCCGTTCTTCAATCCGATCTTCGACGCGACTTCTCCCAATCAAGTTCCAATTCAAAGAGACTTAAATAAACACCAATTGGAACCTGATATGAGTGACCTCACTCAAACCCTCAAGTTTTTCAAAATAATTTGCCTTAGGCTAGTATTGTTTTTAGGAAAATAAGCAATAAACACCCGAGGAGCAACGTATGGCCATGCAATAGAGTTTGTGAACCCTTAGGAGCATCAAATGCTCTCTCTATTCATGGACGAACACAGAGGTTGCTCAAAGCCAAACCGAAAAGAAACGACAAAGCAACAACCATGCATATGCAATGCAATACAAGTAAGTAAAACTAGGTTGCTTGTCAAGTTTGATCCACGGTTAGGCTTCTTCACTCCTCCAAAGGAGGGTTATCATAACCGTGTTAGACAAACCCTAAATGCATTGCAGGAAATTTAAACATGACATGTAATACAATGCAATGCAAGGGACAACACAAGCTCATTTTTTAAAGTTACTAGAGTCAAGCACATTAAGTTCACTTCTCAACCTACAAAAGGTAGCCTCATCTAAGGGTTTAGTGAAGATATCCGCTAATTGATTTTCACTTCTTACACCTTCTATTGATATATCATTTTTAGCAACATGATCTCTTAGAAAGTGGTGGCGGATATCAATGTGCTTGGTGCAAGAGTGTTGTACCGGATTATTAGCACTTTTAACGGTACTTTCATTGTCACATAAAAGTGGCACCTTTTCAAGAACAACTCCATAGTCTAGGAGGGTTTGTTTCATGTATAAGATTTGTGCACAACAAGCCCCCGCGGCAATGTATTCCGCCTTGGCGGTGGACAAAGCCACACTATTTTGCTTTTTAGATGACCAAGATACTAAAGACCTCCCAAGCAAATGGCACCCTCCGGATGTGCTTTTTCTATCAATTTTGCAACCGGCATAATCCGAATCGGAATAGCCAACGAGTTGGAATCTAGTTCCTTTGGGATACCAAAGCCCAATGCTTGGGGTGTGCTTAAGATATCTTAAAATTCTTTTTACGGCACTTAAGTGAGGTTCTTTAGGGCACGCTTGAAAGCGAGCACACATGCACACACTAAACATGATATAGGGCCTAGATGCGATAAGGTACAATAAACTACCAATCATAGAACGGTAGAGAGTTTGATCAACCGGTTTACCTCCCTCATCTAGGTCGAGATGTCCATTAGATGGCATTGGGGTCTTGATTGGCTTACATTCTTCCATCTTGAATCTTTTGAGAAGATCCTTGGTATACTTTTCTTGAGAGATGAAAATTCCTTCTCTCATTTACTTGACTTGAAAACCAAGGAAGAATGTGAGCTCACCAATCATAGACATCTCGAACTCCTTCAACATCAATTCACCAAATTCCTTGCAATACTCTTCATTTGTTGATCCGAAGATGATATCATCAACATAAACTTGACAAATGAAGATTTCCCCATTAAGCTTCTTGGTGAATAGTGTGGTGTCAACCTTCCTAATGGTGAAGCCCTTCTCAATGAGGAAGTCCCGGAGGCGCTCATACCATGCTCTAGGGGCTTGCTTGAGCCCATATAGCGCCTTGGACAACCTATAAACATGATTAGGATATCTAGGGTCTTCAAACCCGGGAGGTTGATTAACATAGACTAGTTCATTTATGAAGCCATTTAAGAATGCACTTTTCACATCCATTTGATATAGTTTCATATCATGATGTGATGCATATGCAAGGAGGATACGAATGGCTTCAAGTCTTGCAACGGGTGCAAAGGTCTCTCCAAAATCAAGACCTTCAACTTGAGAGAACCCCTTTGCAACTAGTATTGCCTTGTTCCTCACTACTATGCCTTGGTCATCTTGCTTGTTGCAGAACACCCACTTGGTTCCAATGACTCTTGCACCTTTTGGATGCTCTTCAAGTGTCCACACTTGATTGCAGGTGAAGTTGTTCAATTCTTCATGCATAGCATTCACCCAATCTGGATCTTGAAGAGCTTTTTCTACATTCTTAGGTTCAACACAAGAGACAAAAGAGTGATGTTCAACAAAAGAAGCAAGCTTTTGAGATCAAGTCATTACTCCCTTAGTAGGACTTCCTATGATGAGATCTTGTGGATGTGCTTGAAGTAGAGGTGAGTTTCTTCTATCAACCACTTGAGGAGGAGGATGGGGAGCATCAACATCTTGAGCTTGTGCCTCGGCTTGTTCATGAGAGACATGAGTGTCTTCATTTTCAACTCTCTCATTCTTGTCATCATCTTGAGGCACATGTGATGAAGATGGTGGATCGACAATTTGTACATCGTCTTCATCATCTTTTGGCTTGATGTCTCCCACCGGCACGTTCTTCATTGCCTCCCTCAAGGGTTCATCACCTACATCATCACAATTCTCAATTGCTCCTTGGGAGCCGTTAGATTCATCAAATTCCACATCATATGTTTCTTCAACCAAACCGGTGGCATGGTTAAATACTCTATATGCTTTGGACTTTGATGAGTAACCAACAAGAAAACCAATATCACAACGTCTTTGAAACTTCCCTAGGTGTTGACGCTTCTTGTAGATGTAGCATTTGCAACCAAACACCCGGAAGAATGAGACGTCCGACTTTTTCCCATTTAGCAACTCATAGGGGGTCTTGCCAAGAAACTTTTGTAGGAAGAGGCGATTTGAAGCATAGCATACGGTGTTGATTGCCTCGGCCCACAACTTCTCCGAAGTGTTGTACTCATCTAACATTGTTCTTGCAAGGGTGATCAAAGTCCGGTTCTTTCTCTCAACTACACCATTTTGTTGAGGAGTGTAGGTTGAAGAGACTTCATGCTTGATTCCAATTTCATCACAATAAGCTTCAATGTTTGTGTTGTCAAACTCTTTCCCATTGTCACTTCTAATCTTCTTTATCTTGACTTCAAATTCATTTTGAGCTCTCTTTGCAAACTTCTTGAAGCAATTGGCCACTTCGGATTTGTCATGAAGGAAGAAGGTCCATGTGTACCTTGAGTAATCATCCACTATCACAAGACAATAGAGATTTCCACCCAAGCTCTTGTAAGTTGTAGGCCCAAACAAATCTATGTGTAGAAGTTCTAGCACTCTTGAAGTTGACACGTAAGCTTTGGTTGGATGAGTGTTTGCTACTTGTTTGCCGGCTTGACATGCACTACAAGGTTTGTCCTTTTCAAAATTTACATCCTTCAATCCTCTCACTAGTTGTTTCTTCAATAGCTTGTTGAGAGTGTTCATTCCAACATGAGCAAGCCTCCTATGCCAAAGCCATCCAAGTGAGGTCTTGGTGAACAAGCATGTCATCAAGTTTGCATCTTCGGAGGTGAAGTCAACAAGATAAAGATTATTGTATCTAAAGCCTTTGAATATCTTGCTTGTCATCTATCTTTGAAACTACCACTTCATTAGGTGTGAACAAGCATTGGAAGCCAAGGTCACAAAGTTGCCCAATGGATAATAAGTTGAAACTCAATGAAGCAACATAGAGCACATTTGAGAGTGAGTGATCATTTGATATTGTAATCTTGCCTATACCCTTGACTTTGCTCTTTGAATTATCTCCAAATGTGATCTTCTCTTGACATACCCCATTCTCTTCAATGGAGGTGAACATACGAGGATCACCGGTCATGCAACCACCGCATCCGGTCAGTGCGCAGCGAGCGGATCTGAGTCCTCATATAACTCTTTGTCTTTTTCGATCCATCTTCTTCTCAACCCGCCGCCGCGCCCGAACTCGAGGTCTCCTGCCCTAGCTCGCCGAGCACGCCTCCTCCACCGCTCGCCCGCGCCTCCTCCGCCGCTGCCTGTGCCTCCTCCGCCGCCGCGCGCCGCCCTGCGCTCGCGCCGCCGCATTGCCGTGCTGCCTTTGCCCGTGTCTCACCCGTGCCTCGCCGCGCCACCGCATCACGCCTGCGTTTTTGCCGCCGAGTCACCGCCGTATCGCGCGCGCCACCACCGAGCCAAGCCACCGTGCTCTGCCCTTGCTCGCCCGCGCCAAAACCCTAGGCCAAGCCTCCTCCTCCATCACAGCCACCGTGACCACCTCCGGGCTTGCCCTAGCCCTAACCCTAACCCTCGCTCCCATTTTCAAAGGTGAAATCGAATTCTCGTTTTCAATCCTTTGATTCCCTCCTTAGGGTTTGCCGTGACAATTTCATTCAATTACTTACCTCCTTTACTTGTCTCGGCGTTTTCAGCGCTCATCCGGCGTTTTCGAGGAACTCTCGCGAGTCAAGGTCATCTCATCTTTTCACCGAGTTCTCGTCGATCCGAGGTAGCCATCGCTATTCGATTCATATCTTATCTCATATGCTTGCTACCTTTAGGGTTTCTTATCTTTTAGAATATATATGTTGCTTATAGTAGATCCATCTATTCCATCTTTTCAGCGAGTTCTGTCGGTGTGTTGGGTGACAGCTGGTCAGTGGTTGAATCTGAGGCCAAGCCTGCGGATACGGATTGAGGCCAAGCCTCTTGAGTGACAGTTCATCATCTTTAGGGTTTCTCAGCAGTTGGTCAGTATGGTTCGCTGCAACAACATTGGGGGTGCACCTAGTGACGGGGACGAGAGTCCTCCTCGACTGACAGAGGTTGCGCGTGGTAAGCACGTAAAGACCATGGCTAGAAAGAAGAAGAAGACACTCACAGATGTAGAGATTGCTCAGGGAGTTGCAGATGCAGCAGAGCTAGCAGAGAGGGGAGGCAGGAGCAGTGGGATTCACATTGGTGAGCGTCGCTTTGATCTTGAAGGTCGACAGCTCGATACTGAGGCCTCCGAGGGGACAAAGGCTATGTCAGTTGATCCACCTACTGAGGATCCATAGGAGACAGAGGAGCAGACAGTTCAGACTCCACCACGTCGTCGCTCAGGACGTACGCGAGCTCAGGTGACTCCTAGGCCAGAGGGCCAGCGTCGTGGAGGACGCCCACCACCCAGGGCTCGAGGACACCCCCCAGTCGAGCACTTTGACTTGAGGGGAGCTACAGCACGCCAGGTGCAGGCCCTGAGGTTCGTTGAGGTTGGTCAATGGTTCCCACTTGTGCGGGACCCCAGAGCGTCAGAGGGCTTCTACACACCCCTGCATGAGGACTTCTACAGAGCATACGTCGATAGTGGGATTACTTTTAGACCTCAGAGGGTCTATCGTCTTGAGGCTCTTTGTTGAGGTGGTTGGTGAGCAGCTTCGTCCGCACCTGTCCTTTCTTCCGGGCTTATCAGATTTTTTTGGACGGACAGGAGCATACTATGGCACTTGGGTCAGAGAGTTCTATTCTTCACTGTGGATTAACCCGGCACATGAGTTCATTCACTTTGCATTCCGAGGCCGTGACCGTAGACTTTACAGCACCAGAGTACGGGAGATTCCTAGACTCCCAGCTTCAGACACGAAGATACATCAGCTGTGCTTTAGTCAGACTGCTCCACTGAGACGCCCTCACAGCGGTACAGTGCCCCCTACTGATCTGATCCGACCCTGCTTTTGTGAGCCTTTTGGCGAAGGGTCTAGACGTACACCCGCCAGCTTGACACCTCTTGCCAGAGTCTTGGATGCTATTGTCAGACGCACACTTCTTCCTAGGCTGGGGTACAGAGAGGGATTGACCCGTATGCAATTGTGGGTAGTACATCACCTTCTCTCACAGACACCGTTTGATATCTGGGATCTTATGCTATGTGAGATGGAGGACACCTTGGCAGAAGGCTTCAAGGGACACCGTCAGCTGCCCTATGCTCATTGGATATGTTTTATCATCAGATCTTCATATGAGCTGCCTTCTGAGATTAGAGCTGAGATATCAGACACTACCACTACTTTTCCAGAGTATGATATCCGTCAGCTATGGGCTTCTGTTACCAGAGAGAAGGCACCTATGCCAAGACAGCGAGAGAGACCTGAGGTGCCCGAGACAGCAGCTGAGCAGGACGCGACCGTTCAGGGTCTTGCTGAGGCAGAGCTTGCTAATTTGGATGCTTAGCCTGCTGATCCAGTTGAGGATGAGGCCTCTGACAGCACTGATGAGGATTACCAGCCCATCCCCCGGTACCGCTCTCCTCGGCCTCACGATCATGAGGTTGGTGGTTCAGGCTCAGCCTCCCGCTCAGACCCAGCCATGGTGGCTATACTTGAGAGGCTGACCCAGGCATAGGAGAGACAGGAGCTTCAGATGCGGAGACAGGCTCAGGACACAGCCGCCGCTTTTGCTCAGATACAGGCTCGACAGGATGAGTTCCAGAGGCAGCAGCTTGAGCTACAGTGTCAGCAGTTCGAGATGTAGCGACAGCAGGCAGCAAACCAGCAGCAGTACCTAGAGCTCCTGCGTCACTTGGTTACAGTTGGGGTTCCTCCTCCTGCATCTGTCCTGACTCCAGCATTACAGTCCAGTGGACCTTCAAGTCAGGGACAGCAGAGCTTCCAGTTCACCTCTCCACAGCAGCAGGTTCCCCAGTTGTTCTAGTCCCCGAGCTACACGCCTATTTAGACGGGGTTCACTCCTTCAGACCAGCCTCGCCCTCACCTTCTGACAGGCACTCCGTTTGCTGACTTGAGTGCCTCCTACAACGAGTTACTGGTCAGCCGACGCCCTCGCACACCACTCTAGTGACTTCTTCAGGGTTGTCCGCTTTAGAGGCAGTTGTTCCTCCGGTGACAGGGACGGACACTACAGAGACTGTACCTTCGTCAGTTGCCTCAACCGATCCTCCAGCTGTTGGCTCACTTCAGGCTCAGGTCATAGAGACTGCTCCACTTGTTGCTACTTCTTCGTCAGTACCTGCTCCTGTTGTTCAGACCCAGACCGCTTCACAACCACGTGCTTCTTCAGAGGGTCAGCCTGACAGCTCAGAGTCTGAGGAGGATACCTCTCAGTTTGTGATCACTCCGCGCTCCTCGGCACCCGACATGACTCCGTCTATTCCCCCATCGGATCCTTAGATTAGTTTTTGGCGGTTGATGCCAAAGGGGGAGAGAGAGTAGATTCAGGGGGAGTTTTGATAGAGGGTTTTCATTTTTATTTGTGTGCTACATTCATGCATCATGTTTACATTCCCGTACTTGCATTTTGTGACATGTGGTCTTGTGAGATACTTTGAGTCATATATGGTCTATCTTGTCTCTATTTTATAGCATGTCACTTATTTGGTTATAGCTCTTAAGGTTGTGCTTCCGTGTCTTACTCTGATTTCTTTTGAGCTATGTCTTTATGTGTACTAACGCTTCATGTTTTATCTTATGAGTACACACTGTTGGCTTGGGGCACATAAGCAATTCCTAACCCCTTGTGCTTATTGCTTCTTGCTTATGTGAACCAAGCATGTTCGAAAACCTCAACTCTTATCTTCTGAATCTTAGTGTTGTCATCAATCACCAAAAAGGGAGAGATTGAAAGCATCTAGGCCCCGAGAGTTGGTTTCGGCAATTGATGACAACGCTTTATTACCATGACTAACGTGTGTTTTGCAGAAACTCTGGTAAGTTAGGTCATGGGGTTGATAACTGCTTTGGGCACTATGGTATTCATGCCCCCTTGATGGAAATCGTTTCGGTTTTCAAAGGATTGACGTCAAGATTAAGGACGGTTAGTTCCGGATGTCAAGGTGTTGAGTTACATTCAGAATAGTCGTTAGAATCTTCGTTTTTTCTTTTGGCCGTACTATAAAGGGGGGCATGAGCGAGTAGCTTGACCTAGGTGAGTCTTTTGTTTAGGTGTGGTGCACACTTGTCAAACTTAGCACTAGGTAGCTCTAGAATAGCTCAAAGTTCAGTTGGAAGCAACTTGGTTCAAGTTGCGTCGCGTTTCGGAGTGTTTAGAGACGTTTTCCCTTGACCGAACGCGGTGTCTAGCTTGACCGGACGCGTCCGGTCAGTACACAACTGCTACTGCGTCTCAGCGCTGTTGACCGAACGTGGTCCTTGCGAGGACCGGACGCAGTGTTCAGGCTGACACGTGTCACAGAAGGGAAATCACCTAATCGGACGTGACTGGGAAGTGATCGGCGCATCCGGTCACGTTCCAGTAAGGTACTCTGACGATCAGACGCGTCTGGTCATCACTGATCGGACGCGGTCGCGCATCAGGTCAAAGTACAGTAAGCTCCCTGCATGACCGGACGCGTTCGGTCACCCTTAATTGGTGCGTCCGGTCACGTTCCAGTAAGGTACTCTGACGATCAGACGCGTCCGGTCATCACTGATCGGACGCGGTCACGCGTCAGGTCAAAGTACAGTAAGCTCCCTGCATGACCGGACGCGTTCGGTCACCCTTGATCGGTGCGTCCGGTCACTCAGCCAGTGTTTCAGGTTTTTGACCGTTACGATCGACCGGCGCGTCTGGTCACGTCGACCGGCGCGTCCGGTCATCGCGTATTTTTGCTGAGTTGGCAGTTAACGGTTGGATTTGACTGTGGGGTGTATAAATACATCCCCTCCACCTCTTTTAGAGGTCTCTTGCTCATTTGTTCAGCTGAGAAACACCTTTGGAGTGCAAGGGAGTGCAAGAGCTCTAGTGAGGGTAGTGATTTGAGAATCAAAGCTTGAGAGTCCCTCACTAGTGACTAGGGAGTAGCAAGTGTGCATCCATCTTCTCATTAGGCTCGTTGTGGTCAAGTGAGAGTTCTAGCTTGTTACTCTTGGTGATCGCCATCACCTAGATGGCTTGGTGGTGATTGGAAGTTTGGTGATCATCTGGCGGAGCTTGTGGATGAACCAACTCATCTTGTGAGCGGTTTTGGGCGATTCACCGTGACGGAGTGTCGAAGAATCAGCCCGTAGAGAGCACTTGATCCTTGTGCGGATCAAGGGGGAGCTACACCCTTGCGCGGGTGCTCCAACGAGGACTAGTGGGGAGTGGCGACTCTCCGATACCTCGGGAAAACATCGCCGTGTTCCTTGCCTTTACTTTTAAGCATTTACTTTCTCGTATTACTTTCATTGCTTGGTTTACTTTCCTAGAATTACCATGCTAGACTAGGATTGGAACTTAGGGTGCAAAACTTTTACCGTAGAATCACAAGGAACATTTATAGGCACTAGGGGTGAACTTTGGCTTGTAGGATTTAATTCTTGCAATTAATTTTTAGAAAAGCCCAATTCACCCCCCCTCTTGGGCATCTTGATCCTTTCATCCGCCCTTTGTAGGTTTGGCTGAGCAGGTAGTTGGCTTGGTGACCTCCAAGCTAGTAGAAAGCTGGCGTAATAGGTGGAGGTTAAGTTGGGAGAATTTGCTTGGTTGGGGTTATAGGTTAGGTAAGATGGGTAGTATTGGTGTATGGGTGGAGCGAAGGTGTGGTTCACATGTCTTGCCAGAGGTTGCAACAGAGGCTGCGTTGTTCTATTCTTGATTCTTTCTTGGGTTTCTTTGGTGTCTGGACAGTCTTTGGTGACGTGCCCCTTCTCTTCTCTATGGAAAAATAGTACTGCTTCTGCTACCTTTGTCTTAGGTTCTTGTTCCAGGTTCTACCATGCTCATTGCTCTTGCCTTGGTACTATCTCTGAGATGAGGCTTGTCCTCCAGACTGTGGGGAAGGCTGGCTTTGCTGGTTGGTGACTTGGTGTTCGACATTGAACACTTGTTGGTCCTGCCCCAACCTCTGCTACTGCTGGCCTTGCCCATTGCCATTCCTCCGCCCATTTCTACCTTCGTGCTGTGTGCCTTGGTTTTGCTCCTCTAGCCTTTTGCGGTAATCAGCGTCTGATTTGCAGTATTTCTCGAATTCTGAGTATAGTTGCTGCATTGTTGCTGGTTTCTCTCTGGCTAGGTGGGCAGCAAAGGGTCCGATGCGTAGGCCTTTCATAGCTGCTTCTATGGCTACGTCGTCTGAGACATTGGGTGCTCGAGCCTTGAGTTGTACATACCTTTGGAAGTAATCTTTCAGAGGCTCTCCCTAGCTCTGCTTGCATTGAAACAAGTCTATGGAGGTCAAGGACTCCCTAGAGAAGCCTTTGAAGTTTTCTAGAATTTTGTCCCAGAGGTTCTCCCATGAGTATATTGTGCTTGGCTTGAGCATTGAATACCAAGCTAGGGCATCGCCCTCGGCAGCGATAATGAATGACTTGGCCAAAACACTATCATTGCCCCCGACTAATGTTATCGTCACCTCAAAACTCATGATGAACTGGCGAGGATCTGGCTTGCCATTGTATTTTGGCAAAGTGATGGGATTGTAGGTAACTAGCCAAGGTGAAGTTTGAATACCTTCGGATAATGGGGACTTTGGGTCTGCTATTTTTTATGTAACCGAGGTAAGAGCCGGAGGTATCGACATTGCTGGGGCTGGTGTAGCTGGGGTATTGTTTGCCACATTTTGGTATGTTGGAGGCATATGGTTTGGGTTAGTGACCGAAGCTTGCTGAGGCTGCATGCGATGAATCTCTACCTGTAGAATGGCAAGCTGCTACTTGATCTCCGCCGCCTGGGCGGATGTTTGCATTGCTTGCTGACTTGCAGCGTAGGCGGCGGCAACTTTGTCTCTCTCTTGCTGCATGGTTTGTAGTTGGGCTTCGACTGCTGTAGCTCTTGCTCAGGGGTGAGGCTAGTCACCTGTTGAACCTCCAACGTTGGCTGTTGGTGTAACAGAACCGACCAAATTATAAGAGCACAAGTACAAAAACAAGCACCGAAGCGCTCAAATTTTCGAACTTGAGCCCATATAATCCCGGTAGTCAATCGAAACCACGAAGGATTTCAAACCAAACTGCTTACAACCAGGATCGCATCATTCAACATACAACATCATACGTTACATTTCACAAGTAGTTCGGAAATAAGTTTACACCACGGAGTTGCAATTATTACAAACCAAGTTTGGAAAGTAGCGGAAGCATAACACACACACCAGTTGTTTAACTACTGCCAGTCTTGTTGATCAACAACCCACAAAAGCATGAGGAAAGTACATAAAAGATGATCACGCCCTAGTGATCTAGTCTTCGTCACCTGCAGGGTGGAGACACGTCTTGCAGAAGCCTTGATAGAGCATATCATCTGCAACAGGGGGGGATAAACCCTGAGTACTGGAATGTACTCAGCTAGACTTACCCGTCATAAACCAGAAATAAATGACACCAAGGATTATGCAAGGCTTACACAAGAGGCTAGCTGACACCACATTTTGCATAAAGGCATAAGTAGTTGAAACTCTTATAACCTGTACTAGCAGTTATTTTTAGCATTTACCTGTCATCTATCTTAGCACCTGTACTACACATACACTTCAGCATCATCAAACAATTATTAACATTTTATCCATAGCAGGTCTAAAATTGTGGCAACAATGTATCATTCACTTAACCATCTGTTCAATTAATGAGATCTACGTTGCCGCTGCTCAAGTCAAGTGCTCACTAACCGGGAGCGACGGCGATTCGAATCGAATTCCTATCCAGCTGGAGGGGTATTTCTAACACTCACCGCGCAGGCCCCTGCCAGGGTCGCACAAGCCACCTTTCGTATGGTTCAGGAATTGCGGGTCCGAATGATGTCGCGACCCCAAGGGCGACACTCTGCCAGGTGATAGGGACTCTAACCCCCCTTGGTCTCACGCCAATGTCCCCAAGCACATCCTTTCTCTTCTCCAAGAAGCAACCTACCATTCGATTCCCGGCCTGAACCACATTACTCGGCTTCGTGGTCGGAACGACTTATCCGGCCAACTAAGTATTAGACTGCGTTCAACATGACTCAAGGACGTACAGCGAATCGGTCCATAAACGACTCAGACGGGCATAGCTCCACACCCAAGACGTGAAGTGTCTTGCGGCTGTACTATCGAATTCCCACCCGGTCTCAATTTCATTTTAAGGCATGGTTCCATCCACGATAGCCATAAAGCCACTCGTGACTCCTTCCTACATCTCGCGGATGACCGGAAATCACCCGACTTCTACCGTACTAAGCAGGGCTAAGCATTGACACGTGTCTAAACCTAATATAGGATTAAGTACAATATCTGGACAAGGACAGGTATAGTGCAACAATTGTTTTCATACAATTCCTACAACTTAATGCATTAAACAATTAAAAGTACTCAAGATAGATTTATAAAATGATGGGTTCAACATGCACCGGGGCTTGCCTTTGAGAAAGGTCGAAGGCCGGTGGTCAGGGCACTCAGGAAGGTCTTCTACGGGAGCTTCTCCGCCGGTTGGTTCCTCTGCTTGCTCCGGCTGGTCCTGGACTTCCTCCGGTATCACTTGCTCGAACTCGAGGAGTGTTACCCCCTCCGGAACACCTATTGCATGAGTGCATAATAAATCTCATGGATGCATAATGAAAGATGCAGCATGCTCGGAATGAAATGCATTACGACATTCTTAAAGCTCTATTCAAATCACTTCAAATATTAGGTGCACATTTCCTCTCCTGTAGAGAAGTACTCACCTAATCTACTCAACCTAAGATAAAGCTGTTCCTCTTCGGTTAAGGCCCTAACACCTAACAATTACAAGAGTAGCATTACTTAGGTTACCACATCCAACACCAAAATACCACAGTAAAGCATTCTGGACAGCAGCTACTTGTTTCTAACATAACTGGAGATTCCCAACTCCAAAAGATATGATATAAGACAATCTGGAAAGCTTAAGAAATGCACTACAATTCATTTTCAGACCTCAACCCTAAATTCCTAAGTTTTCCATGTCGAATTTCATAAGTTCCAGAATCTGTCCTTTCTAAACAGAGAGTAGCCAATTCTGGACTGTCACTTAAAACAGCAATAACTCCCAAACTACTAAGCCAAATGCTCCCAAATTTTGACGCAAGCTAGTTTATCAAGTTTACTACAACTTTGGTATTTACAAGTTTTCCAGAAACCATATTTATCAAAGGTCAAACCTAGAAATACTACCAGCTGTCCAGAAAACCTAAAATTGCAAGGATTAAATATTTATTGATGTGGCAAAAGTCCCCTAAGACCAAACTAATGTTACCAAAAGTTCACATGGGTTACAAAAACACCAGAAAGTAAGGTGTGCCCACCTAGAATATTTATTTATACTCATTTCTTAATTTACTTACTTAATTAAGTGAAATTTTAAACATATATGTAAACTGCTCCTAAAATTCTACAAGAATTACAGGAGACTCTATAAACCAAAAAGAGGCTACTGTAAAAATTTAAACTAAATTTATTCACAGGAACTCCTTAAACAAAATTCACAAGCCCAAAAGGCTGATTTTTGTATAATTAACAAATCATATTGAAAAGTATCAAACAACAGATTTCATATTTTTCTTAGACATTCTAGGGTACCAAGACATTCTCCAAAAATTTATAAGAACATTGCACATGTAGAAAAATTACTAAGATTCATTCAAGCATTTCCTAAAATAACAAGATAGCATTATAACTGGGAAAGTACTTAAGCATTAATGCCCAAATGTTTACCAGAGCTAAAGCAAGTATAAAATAGCCTACCCACCAAATTTCATAATTTTTGGAATACTACAGCTCAAGTTATACATTTAACAAATTTGCATTCATTTCAAAACACATTTGAAAGATCTATTAAATTCTCCCAGAAACTAAACATCACATACCAGATATATATTTTTCTAAAATACTACACATCATGTAGATCCTAACAAAATTTATCTCAGGATTTTTGAGCAAGTAAAACCCAAGATCTACATTTTCCAAACAACCATAAAAATCTATGACAAATTGAAAAGGAAAAACATCACTGAACCCTAACTCCTACAGTGCTGGGCCGGCCCGACTTGACAGCGCGGCCCGGCCAGCGCGCGGCCCGTCCCGGGCTCCCGCCCGCGCGTGGCAACAGACAGGTGGGTCCCCGCGGTCGGTGACAGAGGGCAGGGGAGCGGCGAACCGCGAGCTCCGGCGAGCTCAAGCTCGTCGGAGGGGAGCTCGCTCGGGAAACCAAACACACCCACGCGTTCCCCGTCACACGGTGCTTCGATTCGTGCAAGCAGGAAGGCTTGGGTTGGAGTGGGAGGGGCTCGCCGTCGTGAGCGGCGGCCGGTGAGGGTCGGGTGACGGTGCGCCACCACCGGTGAGGCCGCACGGTCACATTTGAGCTCGGTACGAGCTTCACTGCAACTAGGCGGACTGATTGAGGTAGAAAGGGGAGATGGAGAAAGGCCCGAACTACCCCGGCCATGGAGCACCCAACTCCGGCAAGGAGGTCACCCATGGCGGCAGTGGCAGAAACGGCTCAAGGTCCTTACCACGGCTCGGCTCGCTAGACCAACTGGTGGAGAAGCTAGAGGGTTGGGTGTGGGAGCTCTGAGCGGAGGGGATTGGGCTCAACCGTGATGACACGGCTGGCCGAGCACATCGGCGGTCGCGGCAGCGAGGAGGAGCGGCGTTTTTCCGCCTCCGGTGCGCGCGGGAAGGAGAGAAATGGACGGGCGAGTTCGGCGAGGCAGCAGGGACGCCTTCCAAGCGTCGAACAGCTGGCCCCGATGCCAGGTTGCGCGCGGCGCGTGGAGGGACACGCGGCGGCGATGGCCTGCCCCTGTCGGACACCTCACACGGATGTCTGAACTTGACTGAATCGAAGCTGCAACGCGACATCGATGGCCGACTGACAGAGCAAGTTGAGCACTGATTATCTCCTCAACCGGTTCGAGTTAGGAGCAGATGATATCATCAAAACTGTAGGGCTTCGTGAGGGCTACAACTTTGCTAATTGGCTCAAGAACAGATTCGGCTTGGATTTGAAACTATAAAGCTCCAAAGTGATGCCCTTAGAAACTGAAATGTAGTTTCAGTGATTAAAGCCGACTGAAACCCTAACTTCTTGACCCTAGATCTCCTAAACCATTGAGAACCAGGTATGGTTGATGTTGGCAATGTTGTAGAGCTACATGAGGGCTACAAGTTTGTCAATATGAGTGGAAGCTTGTTTGGCCTGGTTTGCAAACTACAAGCTCCTAAAGTAGGCCACAGTAAAACTGGAGGGACACTTGGAGACTTAGAAAAATTCTAAGTGTTGAGGCAGCCCCTCTAGCTGACTTGTGGGCCATTTTTGAGCATGTTATGGTCAGTTTCATGAGATGGTCATATTGAGACTTTTGTTCCCCATAAAATTCCCTACAACTTTGCTTAAGGGTGCTCCTCCATGCAAGGTCTCTAAGCTAGACTTTTTAATTGGTCAAACTAGAGCATCCTAGGGCTAAATGGTGGTCAACCACCTCTTGGAGGGCATTTTGGTGATTTTGATCAACATGCACCTTGCTCCATGAGTAACCCTAAGTATAACTAAGATGTTGTGAGACATAATTGGCTACTCTATCCTTTAGTTACACCAACTACCAAGTATCACATGATGTGAGCCAAACAAAATTCTAAAAACAAATCACATTTGTTGCAACCACATAAAATAACATGAATGATGCATGCTTATGCTTATGCAAATGCAATGCAATTATGGAGCTAAACACTTGAGGTGTTACAGCCCTCCCCCCTTATAAAAATCTCGTCCCGAGATTTGGAAAGCATACCATTTTTCATAGAATTCCTTATAACCATCCCGCAAATAATCCTCCCGTTCCCACGTAGCATCACTTTCACTACCCTGATTACTCCACATCACTTTATACCACTTAACCACTTTGCTTCTAGTCACTCGTTCTTGAGTATCGATCACTCAAACTGGCTTTTCTTCGTAGGTTAGATCAGATTCGAGCCTGATATCTCCTAAAGGAACTCATTCCTCAGGAACTCGAAGACACTTTTTGAGCTGAGATACATGGAAAACGTTGAATATGGCGCTCATTTCAGGAGGTAATTGGATTTTGTACGCAACAGCTCCACTCTTGCCTATGATCTAGAAAGGACCCACGTATCTTGGTGCAAGTTTCCGCTTAACACCAAAACGTTGGACACTCTTCATTGGAGAAACTTTCAGATAAACGAAGTCTCCAACTTCAAACTCGAGCGGTTTTCTACGACGATCAGCATAACTTTTCTGTCTAGCTTGGGCTGCAGCCATATGTTTTTGGATGGTACGGACTTGTTCCTCAGCTTCCTGAACAAAATCAATACCATAATACCTTCTTTCACCAGCTTCTACCCAGTTTAGTGGAGTTCTACACTTACGACCGTACAAAGCTTCGAATGGGGCCATCTTAATACTCTCTTGGTAACTATTATTGTATGAAAATTCGGCTAGAGGCAACCATTTTTCCCAAGAACCCTTGGATGAAATGACGCATGCCCGCAACAGATCTTCCAAGATTTGGTTCACTCGTTCCGTCTAACCAGATGTCTGGGGGTGATAAGCAGAGCTTCTCACTAACTTGGTTCCCAGAAGGTGATGCAAGTGCTCCCAAAAGCGAGCAGTGAACTGGGGACCACGGTTAGAAATGATAGTACGAGGTACACCATGGAGCCGGACTATCTGATTGAAGTACAACTCAGTATAGTCCGTGGGACGATAGTCCACTCTAACTGGAATGAAGTGAGCTGATTTGGTCAAACGATCTATAATTACCCAGATGGAGTTATGATTTTTGACAGTAGGAGGAAGTCCGACAATGAAATCCATGCTTATCTCTTCCCATTTCCAGCCTGGGATAGAAAGTGGTTGAAGTAACCCAGCTTTCATGTGTACCGCTTTAACTCTGCAGCAAGTGTCACATCTAGCAACGTATGCCGCTATCTCTTTCCGCATCTTGGTCCACCAATAAAGTGGCTTCAAATCATAATACATCTTATTACTACCAGGATGGATGGACAACTTGGAAGAATGTGCTTCGGACAGGATCTGATCTCTAAGCTCTCGGTCCTTAGGTACCACTAATCTATCCTTAAACCACAGCACACCTTCATCATCTACCCTGAAATGCTTAGTTTCTTCCTCTTTCATCTTGCGTTTTATGTGGAATACACCAGGATCAGTCTTTTGGAGCTCAATAATTCTGCTTTTGAGAGTACAACTGACAGTGATGTTGTACAAGACTGTCGGATGTAGAAGGCGAGATCGATGAAAATCAGTCTCAACTAAAGAATGGCAATGAGACTTACGGCTTAAAGCATCCGCAACCACATTTGCCTTGCCAGGATGATAGTGTACTTGAAGGTTATAATTCTTAATCAACTCGAGCCATCTTCTCTGTCGCATATTTAACTCGGGTTGGGTGAAAATGTATTTGAGGCTTTTGTGGTCCATAAAGATATTGCAGACATTGCCCAACAGATAATGCCGCCATACTTTCAAAGCATGAACAACTGCAGCCAGTTCTAAGTCATGCGTTGGATAATTCACCTCATGTTTCCGAAGTTGTCGAGAGGTATATGCAATTACTCGGCCTTCCTGCATCAAAACACCTCCCAAACCTATGCCTGAGGCATCACAATAAACATCAAATGGTTTCTCGATATCCGGTTGTGCCAAAACCGGAGCCGAGGTTAGGAGGGTTCGCAGTTGGTGAAAAGCCGCATCACACTCAGGAGTCCAGACAAACCTGGTGTCTTTTTGCAGCAATCGAGTCATGGGTTTGGCTATTTTTGAGAAATCCGGGATGAAGCGACGATAATAGCCAGCCAACCCTAGAAAACTTCGGACCTCATGAACTGAAGTAGGAGCCTTCCAATTCAATACTTCCTATACCTTGGTGGGATCCACCATAATTCCCCCATCGGACAACACATGCCCAAGGAAAGGTACTTCACGAAGCCAGAATTCACACTTACTGAACTTCGCATACAGTTGATGTTCCCGCAGTCTGGTGAGGACAATACGTAGGTGTTCAGCGTGTTCTTCCTCATTTTCAGAATATATCAAGATGTCATCAATAAACACCACCACAAACTTGTCCAATTCGGGCATAAACACCGAATTCATCAAGCACATGAAGTGTGCGGGGGCATTTGTCAGGCCAAAAGACATAACAAGATACTCATAAAGGCCGTATCATGTCGAGAAGGCTGTTTTTGGAATATCTTCAGGCCGGATTTTAATCTGATGGTACCCAGACCTCAGATCAATCTTGGAAAAGACTTTAGCTTTGGACAACTGATCAAACAAGATATCGATACGTGGCAGAGGATACTTATTTTTGACAGTGACTGCATTCAGAGGTCTATAATCTACACACATCCGCAAGGTCTGATCCTTCTTCTTCACAAAGATAGCAGGGCATCCCCACGGAGACGAACTAGGACGAATCAACCCTTTCTTCAACAGTTCATTCAACTGCACCTTAAGTTCAGCTAGCTCATTCGGAGGCATCCTATACGGTCTCCTATATATGGGCGCCGTGCCAGGCAACAACTCAATTTTAAATTCCACATCCCGATCCGGAGGAAGTCCCGGCAAATCATCGGGAAAAACGTCCGAAAACTCATTTACTACGGGAATTTCAGCCAATGCCTTTGCTTGCACAGCATGAACCTTCCTAGACAATTCAACTTTTCTGGGAAGTTGTACTAGAAAACCCTTTTGATCTGTAGGATCTCTGAGCATAACTACCCGAGCGGATGTATCGATGAGTACCCCATTCTGACTCATCCAATTCATGCCCAAAATAACATCTATGTCTAAACCCGGCAAAACCAATAAAGCAAGCGAATAATTTCGCCCTTCTATCTCAAACTCAAGGTTCCCCACTACTTTATTCGTGGAAATATTCCCACTTGCAGCACTAATGCAATAACTCACACCTTCAACAGTATGTAACTTGTGTGCAAACTTTGATGCAAACTTAGGACTGATAAAGGAATGCAAAGCACCTGAATCAAAAAGTACCACTGCAGGGTGTTGGTCAACTAGGAACTTACCAGCAGTGACCACCTCACCAGATGGGATTTCCTCAATACTGTTATAATGAGCGTGCCCCTGACGGCCACCTTGGTTAACATTCTTCTTAGGGTAAGGGCAGTTCCGGGACCAATGGCCTGGCTTGTTGCAGTTCCAGCAAGGCATGTTGCTGGGAGGAACACTAGAGCTGCTCTGACCAGAATTTCCCTTTGGTAGAGCGACTGTATAAGCCTTGCGGAACCCAATTTTTGCAGCAAGCTTCTTCTGTGGCGGACGAAACTTGGTATTCTGAGCAGGTGGGCGAGGGGAAGACCTAGGTGCAGCTGAAGTCCGAGACTGCGAAGCACTCGCCTCAAGGGCCCTTTTACGGCTCTTAGAGGCAGAATAAATAGCATTATTGTTCTCCTGGGTCAAAGCATCACTGATAAAATCATTGAAGGTAGTACACTTGCTAGTGCCCATAGTCTTCATCAGCTTTGGGCCGAGGCCCCTCTTGAAGCTAGCAATTTTCTTGGCATCGGTATCCACAAACTCTGTGGCATACCTTGCCAGGTTGTTGAAAGATTGCAGATATTCAGTCAAGCTTTTATTTCCCTGCGATAGCCTCATGAATTCTATGTGCTTGATTGCCATAAGACCTGGAGGAATATAGTTCCCACGGAATGCTGCCTTGAACTGGTCCCAAGCAATCGGGACATTTGCAGGTAGTGTGGAACGATAGTGGCTCCACCAAATACCCGCTGGACCATGCAGCTGATGAGAAGCATATTCAGTTTTTAGCTCATCGGTCAAGCGAAGCAGACAAAACTTTTGTTCAATAGTGTTCAACCACTCATCGGCTTGCAGTGGTTCTTCCGCCTCCTTAAAGAGCGGGGGCTTAGTATCAAGAAAGTCCTTAAAATCAATGTACTGATTGGGTTCTAGACCCTGGCGGCCATGACGAGCCTCCCGGTTGGCAAGCTGGCGCATAGCATCAGCCAGCATGCGCTGCCCTTCGACCACGGTCTGCATCAGCTCAGCCAGGGTAGGTGGTGGTGGAGGGGGTGGCTGTTCCTCATCCTCATTGCCACGACCCCGACGGAGATTGTACGACATCTGCAAAATGTATAGCCAATGAGCACTGACGATGTGGGAAATTTGTAGATGAATTATTGCAAATATGTCAAACTGACTTCATGAAATGGACTTCTCAAATAATCAAGGCACAATAATTCATCACAACCGCACAATCCATTCAAGTGCATCAATTGACGCAATCATGCGAGGGAATCCAAAAAGATGTACTTTGATAAAGGCTCACTCACAAGGAGCACAGTAGTTACTGAACCGTTTACGTTAATATCTACGTGATTTTTGACCTTTCGCACGGTACTTGGATTCGATCTCAAAATTTTAGTTGACTGAGAGAGGCTACTTCAAACTGACCACAAAGAGACTTCTCAACGGTAGAGTTCCATGGTGGATCATGACTAGCCACCTCGATACCAGCGCGTGCCAAGCAGCACAGCCTTATGTCACGCGCCATAGGAGGCCCTCGGTTTCGTCGTGGCACCGAAGGGTGCTAATCGTGACACCATCATCGAACACAACACAATAAGACATCCAATCGTGATTGAAATTAACAGGTTCAAACTAAACATCCAGGAAACATAGGGTTCGGCCTTACATCCCAAGGTCAAATTATTACAAGCCTCACCCTCACACAAGGAGGGCACAAAAGACGATCCTAACATCATAGCTAGTGATGACTACTCTAAGCATCGTCCTCAGAGTCGGTGTCAAGGATCTCCCCACCATCCTCATCACTAACAGGCTCTAACTCCTCATCTTCTTCTTCTTCTGGCTCTTCTTCTGGTGCTTCTTCTGGTGCGGCATCTTGGGGCCCATTGACCTCCGCTTCATCCTCATCTTCAGCTATGAAGATTCCCGAACCCATGCCCTCATCGGCGTTGTTGTTTCGAGGCAGCAGGGGATTAAGCTCATTGTTTAGGCGGTGCACTTCTTCATGAAGGTTGTCATTGTATTCTTCAGCATTCTCCAACTGTTGCTCGAGCTCAAACTGACGAGCTCTCAGAACGTTCTCCTCGTGCCAGGCTTCATCCCTCTGATTCATGACATGGACCAGCATGCGTTGACAGTTGCGATGTGCTACTGTCAATCTCTGGACTGCAAGTGTTTCCTGATCACGATCACGGATCACTTGCTCCAGTTGTTGACGCGCTGCATTCCTGGCAGCAGTCACTTCGGCCAACTCCGCCTGCAGCCTTTCCACCTCAGTGGGCTCGGGGCGGGGCTCACGTGGAGCTAGCTGGTGGCGAGGAGCCCTTCCTCCGGTCGACTTACGGGCGGTCCTCTTAGTACGTGCCATCTGTATCAAAAAGGTACGACTTAAGGTGAGGATAATTTAGGGGATATGAGATTTAATTTAGTCGGGACTATTGAAATTTTTAAGGAGGGAGTAATGACATGTATGACATAATTAAACATGATGCATGCACGTTCCGTACGCCCTCTCACCTTAGTAGAAATCTAAAAGTTCTAACGCTAGGCGGTGGCATACATACGTTCTCTCATATAAGCGAAACTATCGGTCTACTCGTTACGCTGTTAGTGTACCTATAGAAAATCTCATTTCAGCCCAACAGTTTCCTAATATAAGCACACAAGAAAAGCAGTAATGTAAATACTTTCCATATACACATCCCCTGATGTATATACTTCAGTATCAAAGCTACCTGATATACATTCCCACAATTAAGTGCTTTCATAATTACATGGTTTGAACATGTAAGTATGTAAGTCACCAAAACTACTCTCCCCTAGACCGCCGGTTGGACGATCATGCTCTCACAACTCACACTTACCAGAGCGTCGAGGCAATTGATCCATACATTACCACCCAAATGGATGGCATCCATACAATATCACGCCGTATGGACGACGAAACAAAAACAAACAAGGCCCCCAAGTTAGTACTTATAATAAGCCACCTAAGAGTCCTTATTTGGGCTAAGGGATGTGATCACTGGCATACCTATAAAAATAATTTTTATAGTTTTAACCCTTTTCATAAACAAACACTTTTGTTTTTAATTACTCGTATGATGTGTTTAATGT
Source organism: Saccharum hybrid cultivar R570 (assembly GCA_038087645.1). Classification (NCBI taxonomy): domain Eukaryota; kingdom Viridiplantae; phylum Streptophyta; class Magnoliopsida; order Poales; family Poaceae; genus Saccharum; species Saccharum hybrid cultivar. The sequence goes on along the minus strand of JAQSUU010000066.1, from coordinate 25,022,306 downwards.
TGAATTATGCTCCGATACCAGCTGTAACAGAACCGACCAAATTATAAGAGCACAAGTACAAAAACAAGCACCGAAGCGCTCAAATTTTCGAACTTGAGCCCATATAATCCCGGTAGTCAATCGAAACCACGAAGGATTTCAAACCAAACTGCTTACAACCAGGATCGCATCATTCAACATACAACATCATACGTTATATTTCACAAGTAGTTCAAAAATAAGTTTACACCACGGAGTTGCAATTATTACAAACCAAGTTTGGAAAGTAGCGGAAGCATAACACACACACCAGTTGTTTAACTACTGCCAGTCTTGTTGATCAACAACCCACAAAAGCATGAGGAAAGTACATAAAAGATGATCACGCCCTAGTGATCTAGTCTTCGTCACCCGCAGGGTGGAGACACGTCTTGCAGAAGCCTTGATAGAGCATATCATCTGCAACAGGGGGGATAAACCCTGAGTACTGGAATGTACTCAGCTAGACTTATCCGTCATAAACCAGAAATAAATGACACCAAGGATTATGCAAGGCTTACACAAGAGGCTAGCTGACACCACATTTTGCATAAAGGCATAAGTAGTTGAAACTCTTATAACCTGTACTAGCAGTTATTTTTAGCATTTACCTGTCATCTATCTTAGCACCTGTACTACACATACACTTGAGCATCATCAAACAATTATTAACATTTTATCCATAGCAGGTATAAAATTGTGGCAACAATGTATCATTCACTTAACCATCTGTTCAATTAATGAGATCTACGTTGCCGCTGCTCAAGTCAAGTGCTCACTAACCGGGAGCGACGGCGATTCGAATCGAATTCCTATCCAGCTGGAGAGGTATTTCTAACACTCACCACGCAGGCCCCTGCCAGGGTCGCACAAGCCACCTTTCGTATGGTTCAGGAATCGCGGGTCCGAATGATGTCGCGACCCCAAGGGCGACACTCTGCCAGGTGATAGGGACTCTAACCCCCCCTGGTCTCACGCCAATGTCCCCAAGCACATCCTTTCTCTCCTCCAAGAAGCAACCTACCATTCGATTCCCGGCCTGAACCACATTACTCGGCTTCGCGGTCGGAACGACTTATTCGGCCAACTAAGTGTTAGACTGCGTTCAACATGACTCAAGAACGTACAGCGAATCGGTCCTTAAACGACTCAGACGGGCATAGCTCCACACCCAAGACGTGAAGTGTCTTGCGGCTGTACTATCGAATTCCCGTCCGGTCTCAATTTCATTTTAAGGCATGGTTCCATCCACGATAGCCATAAAGCCACTCGTGACTCCTTCCTACATCTCGCGGATGACCGGAAATCACCCGACTTCTACCGTACTAAGCAGGGCTAAGCATTGACACGTGCCTAAACCTAATATAGGATTAAGTACGATATCTGGACAAGGACAGGTATAGTGCAACAATTGTTTTCATACAATTCCTACAACTTAATGCATTAAACAATTAAAAGTACTCAAGATAGATTTATAAAATGATGGGTTCAATATGCACCGGGGCTTGCCTTTGAGAAAGGTCGAAGGCCGGTGGTCAGGGCACTCAGGAAGGTCTTCTGCGGGAGCTTCTCCGCCGGTTGATTCCTCTGCTTGCTCCGGCTGGTCCTGGACTTCCTCCGGTATCACTTGCTCGAACTCGAGGAGTGTTACCCCCTCTGGAACACCTATTGCATGAGTGCATAATAAATCTCATGGATGCATAATGAAAGATGCATCATGCTCGGAATGAAATGCATTACGACATTCTTAAAGCTCTATTCAAATCACTTCAAATATTAGGTGCACATTTCCTCTCTGGTAGAGAAGTACTCACCTAATCTACTCAACCTAAGATAAAGCTGTTCCTCTTCGGTTAAGGCCCTAACACCTAACAATTACAGGAGTAGCATTACTTAGGTTACCACATCCAACATCAAAATACCATCCAACATCAAAATACCACAGTAAAGCATTATGGACAGCAGCTACTTGTTTCTAACATAACTGGAGATTCCCAACTCCAAAATATATGATCTAAGACAATCTGGAAAGCTTAAGAAATGCACTACAATTCATTTTCAGACCTCAACCCTAAATTCCTAAGTTTTCCATGTCGAATTTCATAAGTTCCAGAATCTGTCCTCTCTAAACAGAGAGTAGCCAATTCTGGACTGTCACTTAAAACAGCAATAACTCCCAAACTACTAAGCCAAATGCTCCCAAATTTTGACGCAAGCTAGTTTATCAAGTTTACTACAACTTTGGTATTTACAAGTTTTCCAGCAACCACATTTATCAAAGGTCAAACCTAGAAATACTACCAGCTGTCCAGAAAACCTAAAATTGCAAGGATTAAATATTTATTGATGTGGCAAAAGTCCCCTAAGACCAAACTAATGTTACCAAAAGTTCACATGGGTTACAAAAACACCAGAAAGTAAGGTGTGTCCACCTAGAATATTTATTTATACTCATTTCTTAATTTACTTACTTAATTAAGTGAAATTTTAAACATATATGTAAACTGCTCCTAAAATTCTACAAAAATTATAGGAGACTCTATAAACCAAAAAGAGACTACTGTAAAAATTTGAACTAAATTTATTCAAAGGAACTCCTTAAACAAAATTCATAAGCCCAAAAGGCTGATTTTTGTATAATTAACAAATCATATTGAAAAGTATCAAACAACAGATTTCATATTTTTCTTAGACACTCTAGGGTACCAAGACATTCTCCAAAAATTTATAAGAACATTGCACATGTAGAAAAATTACTAAAATTCATTCAAGCATTTCCTAAAATAACAAGATAGCATTATAACTGGGAAAGTACTTAAGCATTAATGCCCAAATTTTTACCAGAGCTAAAGCAAGTATAAAATAGCCTACCCACCAAATTTCATAATTTTTGGAATACTACAGCTCAAGTTATACATTTAACAAATTTGCATTCATTTCAAAACACATTTGAAAGATCTATTAAATTCTCCCAGAAACTAAACATCACATACTAGATTTATATTTTTCTAAAATACTACACATCATGTAGATCCTAACAAAATTTATCTCATGATTTTTGATTAAGTAAAACCCTAGATCTACATTTTCCAAAGAACCACAAAAATCTGTGACAAATTGAAAAGGAAAAACATCACTGAACCCTAACTCCTACAGTGCTGGGCCGGCCCAACTTGACAGCGCGGCCCGGCCAGCGCGCGGCCCGTCCCAGGCTCCCGCCCGCGTGCGGCAACAGACAGGTGGGTCCCCGCGGTCGGTGACAGAGGGCAGGGGAGCGGCGAACCGCGAGCTCCGGTGAGCTCAAGCTCGTCGGAGGGGAGCTCGCTCGGGAAACCAAACACACCCACGCGTTCCCCGTCACACGGTGCTTCGATTCGTGCAAGCAGGAAGGCTTGGGTTGGAGTGGGAGGGGCTCGCCGTCGTGAGCGGCGGCCGGTGAGGGTCGGGTGACGGTGCGCCGCCACCGGTGAGGCCGCACGGTCACATCTGAGCTCGGTACAAGCTTCACTGCAACTAGGCGGACTGATTGAGGTAGAAAGGGGAGATGGAGAAAGGCCCGAACTACCCCGGCCATGGAGCACCCAACTCCGGCAAGGAGGTCGCCCATGGCGGCAGCGGCAGAAACGGCTCAAGGTCCTTACCGCGGCTCGGCTCGCTAGACCAACTGGTGGAGAAGCTAGAGGGTTGGGTGTGGGAGCTCCGAGCGGAGGGGATTGGGCTCAACCGTGACGACACGGCTGGCCGAGCACGTCGGCGGTCGCGGCAGCGAGGAGGAGCGGCATTTTTCCGCCTCCGGTGCGCGCGGGAAGGAGAGAAATGGCCGGGCGAGTTCGGCGAGGCAGCAGGGACGCCTTCCAAGCGTCGAACAGCTGGCCCCGACGCCAGGTCGCGCGCGGCGCGTGGAGGGACACGCGGCGGCGATGGCCTGCCCCTGTCGGACACCTCACACGGATGTCTGAACTTGACTGAATCGAAGCTGCAACGCGACATCGATGGCCGACTGATAGAGCAAGTTGAGCACTGATTATCTCCTCAACCGGTTCAAGTTAGGAGCAAATGATAACATCAAAACTGTAGGGCTTCGTGAGGGCTACAACTTTGCTAATTGGCTCAAGAACAGATTCGGCTTGGATTTGAAACTATAAAGCTCCAAAGTGGTGCCCTTAGAAACTGAAATGTAGTTTCAGTAATTAAAGCCGACTGAAACCCTAACTTCTTGACCCTAGATCTCCTAAACCATTGAGAACCAGGTATGGTTGATGTTGGCAATGTTGTAGAGCTACATGAGGGCTACAAGCTTGTCAATATGAGTGGAAGCTTGTTTGGCCTGGTTTGCAAACTACAAGCTCCTAAAGTAGGCCACAGTAAAACTGGAGGGACACTTGGAGACTTAGAAAAATTCTAAGTGTTGAGGCAGCCCCTCTAGCTGACTTGTGGGCCATTTTTGAGCATGTTATGGTCAGTTTCATGAGATGGTCATATTGAGACTTTTGTTTCCCATAAAATTCCCTACAACTTTGCTTAAGGGTGCTCCTCCATGCAAGGTCTCTAAGCTAGACTTTTTAATTGGTCAAACTAGAGCATCCTAGGGCTAAATGGTGGTCAACCACCTCTTGGAGGGCATTTTGGTGATTTTGATCAACATGCACCTTGCTCCATGAGTAACCCTAAGTATAACTAAGGTGTTGTGAGACATAATTGGCTACTCTATCCTTTAGTTACACCAACTACCAAGTATCACACGATGTGAGCCAAACAAAATTCTAAAAACAAATCACATTTGTTGCAACCACATAAAATAACATGAATGATGCATGCTTATGCTTATGCAAATGCAATGCAATTATGGAGCTAAACACTTGAGGTGTTACCGCTGGTCCCGAGTCTCAGTGTCGCCATCATCTTGTATTGGTGCGGCATAAGTGCTGTTGACATTGCGCCAGGCCTTGTGTTTTCGGCGGAGGCTGCTGGCCGCCTAGGTGGTGCCTTCCTTTTTCCTGCCATTGCGGGTTTGTGTCGGCTAAACCAGGTGGGCGCCAATGTTGGGAAACTGTTCCCAGCGGGGGGTTAGCATGGTTGGATGGGACCTCCGCCGGGTTGCGGGCGGAGGATAAGGAAGAGTGGGCTTAGGGGAAGCACAGGTGGGACCCAAGAAAGCTAGGGTTTCATTACTGTATTCACCTACCACTCTCTTGGAGTATTTACAACCCCCTATTTTATAGGGCACCAACTGACACAAATCATAATTATATTTCTGCCCCGTGACGGTGGTGGTATATTCTTCGTAGATACCTTCTCTAGGCCAATCTCTCAAGGGTAGCCGGTCATTCTCCAGTGATAAAGGCTGCTTCACGGTGGGCCGACACATGCGGCCATTAGGCCTCCGGGGGCCTAAGTGCTGATGCCGGAGGAGCGTGGTTCAGACCTCCTCCCTTGGATGGCGGAGGTTTCACCTCTGCCTCAGATCTTGAACACCGCCCGCCTGTTGTCCTTGCCCTGCACATCCCTGTGAGCAGCACTCCAGGGTGCCGAGCAGCTCCTGGAACCTCCACCCGTACAGTGCAGGTCTAACCTCCGCCCGTCAGAGGCAGAGGTAAGGTCTCTGCTCGGGCTCCACTCCCGCGCATCATGTACAGTGGCACAAACAAAAATATCCAAGTCAGGGTTAGCGGGCGAAACTCCTGCTGTATCTCCACCTGATACCTCCGCCCAGGAATTGCCGAAAGCTCCATCGGCGGTGGCGCCATAACTCGACTGCGGTCTTGAGCGCACACCCCGCTTTCGCGTTACCTCCGTCGCCGGGGGAGTTAATCCCCCAACACCAGGTAATTTATAGAGGTGGGTCCGGTGTCAGCTGACGATAATTATTTATTTTGCCATAATGTTGAGATACAACATACAGTCTGCTTGGTAGATAAAAAAAAGGAAATAAAAATCAAACGTCTCCTCCATAGGACTTCCTTTTCTTAAGCTGCAACCAAGAGAGTGAGAGGAAGGTGCATGAGCGGATCTACAGTGATGCCTGTGTATTCTCAGGAATACCCAACTTTTAGTGTACACCTTAAGTATATATGTATGTATACTTAAAATATACAATGCATATTTGAATTTTTCTTGTTTCTCACTGTATATCAGCCCACCGCCAATAAATCTGGCCTCTTGGCCTCGCTCCCACCTTCGAGGCCGGCCCACTAGGCCCGTAACGCCTCCAGGCAGGCGCGTTCGCAGTCCGTGCATACTCCTTCAGAGTCGTGGCCTCCCTGACCGTGACTAACACCGCTCCCCAGTCCACCGGCCACCGGTTCTCACGTACCTCTCCAATCTCCAATCCCCGATCTCTAATCCTAATAACCCGGTGACCAGCGTGGCGGCATCCAGGGCTCTCGGCACGCAGGCGGTGCTGCGGCGGCGCGGCGACACGGGCTGCAGCTGCACAACGCACGCTGTAGCTGCATGTGTATTGCTATTGATTTTTAGACTCTAATTAATCATAAATACTAAATAGTGTGGATATGTATTCCTGTAGATCTATTTTGGTTTGCAAAATGAAAGATCCTAAAGTTAAAGCAAAATTAGAGTATAAGTTCCCTTTATTAATTTGTTTCATGCATATTTTAGAGCTGAAAAATTAGTTATTTGACTACTTTTGTGATTTTGATTATCGGTATCATATCTTTGTGTGAACTATATTTTAAACCTTGAACATATGGTATGGATTGATTTCTTTTTTTTTGAACTTGGGAATACCCAAGTTTAGAATCCTGGATCTGCCCCTGGGAAGGTGTGAGAAAAATTAATATTTCTTATTTTTATAGATAGTCCATATGACTATGAATACCTTTAGTCATGGACTATTTTATAAACTAGTGTCACAATATTTCAGCTATCTAGTAGGTATTACTTTAATTTTTTTATAGACTATTTTAGTAACACTGTGACTGCCCTAAGGGCATTCGCAGCCCAAATAATGGAATCCCCAGCTGAGTTGGAGGAGAGATAAGAAAAAAATATTGTTATCTGGCTCTTGCTTTACAGTAGATGGGGTCTCATTTCCACTCTCAGCTCTTTTCGATCTACGTGAAATCCACTACCGATTACTTTGTCACTATCTAGTCTATCTAGTCTTCTCTCTCTTTGTTTGACGTAACCCTTTGTTGGAGACGTGCTAAGGGCAGCTCCAACAATGACTTATAAGCTAGCTCAAAACATTTTATTCTATATTTTAATAGAAAAGAAAGAAAAGCGAGCTCTTGATAAAGAGCTAATCCTATAATACACACATTTCAAGATCATGCACGTGAGCCTAATCATAATATGAGCCATTGTTAAGACTAGAGTTTTAACACTGACAATGAACCATTCGACTGCGTTCAAGTATTCAGGGCAGCGGACGGCAAGCTTGGCCTCGCCGCCGCGTTTGAGTCCAGCCTCTATCTGTTTGCCCCGGTTGCCACCGGGGATGAAGACACGGCGATGTGGGAGGAGTACAAAGAACTTGACCTTGACGCGCTCCTGCCACCACCAGCCCCAGTGGCTTCGTCTTCTTCTTCGGCACCCGCGGTAGGAGAGCAGATGCAGTGGGGTTCGATGAGGACGGAAACACCATCTTCCTGGACATGGGGGACGGCGTCTTCGCGTTGCACCTCCAAACCTTGAAAGTCCACAAGGTCCTTGAGACTGGCATACTACGGCCCTACATGGATGACAGCTTTACGATCCCTTACATGAGTTTTTTCGTTGCAGTTATCAATGCAAAAATCTCCTTATCTCCTATCCTGTTCCTACGAGGATCTCTGCATACATGAACTAAATTAATTACGCACGATGCTACTGATGATGTACGACGGTTTATGGCCACTACCAATTATTCTAGCACCATTCTCTTTAGAATACATTTGGGCGATGGACCTGATATTTTGTACTTAATCTTAACAACTGATTGTCCTCCAAAGATGTGGAGGCGCTCCAAAATAGTGACCGCTGAATGTTTTGTACATACAACTGACTATATTCTCATAATTTCAACAGCACCTCAGTTGCTGCGGTTAAAACTGCAAGGTCATCTCCGTTTTGCTTGTATCAATCATACTTTGCAATATCGTGCTCATCGTCTCCTATATCAGTTAACACTAACTATACATATCATTTGCATTTTCTTAGTTTATAGGAATACAGCAAAAAACTGAAAACGCACATCTTCACTAAAGTAGCACCTATTCATTGCTTGAATTTCATACTGTCTCTTGCAGTCACGTGTAACCTTGTTACATCTGATCGTTACCTCTCATTTGTGAAAATATAATCTCGATAGGGCAGGTGGCAGTGGTAGAGATGATGGAAGAAAAGACAGGAGTTGACAAAAGCAGTTTGCGAAGTGTTGTAAGGTTTTGCGTCTATTTTGTTGGAAACTACTGCTTAATTTTGTCCCAATTATGTGAATTAATGATCAGCTATCCATCTGGCATTGCTTTTGCTATGCACTGCCTGCAGACTGAAACTTGGTAGTATTTTTCACAAAGGTTCCAAGAATGAATATGTTGTTGTGGTGGTGTGTTTGGCACTGCTTTTACTAGAGTCTTAGAGGTTTCACACTTATTTAGTTGCTATCTTGTTAAAAGAAATATTAAGTGAAAATCGCATTTTCAATGGGATCATGAAAAATTATCCCATAAACATATCAATAAGTTTTGGAAAATCTTTAAGACGTCGTCACACATGTGATACAAATGTTCACAAGTGCCAAGATGATAATCAACTCAATTTGGAAACACGAGATCGAAAATACCCTGCATATTGAATCGTCAAGAAAAAATACAGTTTGTATTTTTCTTAATCATTGACTCGGATGTTGAGTTTGATTTTGATATTTTTGCATTAGTGTGTCTCATATCGATGATTGTTTTGAGAGTTCTAAAAGAAAGTCTTCTATATTACTATATAAGAGTTGGGTTCAATATTTCCCTATTTCTAATTGTGACTCGATACATTATAATGGCAACCCTATATTTAGATGTTGAACTTAATCATAAATAAAGGCATGTAGATCAAACACATATACATAGGATCTTTTTCCTGGTCTAACAAATGACCATTGTTTAATGCATAATGCAGATAACTTAAGTAGACGCTAGACTGGAGTTGGATGACGAAGCCATCAGTGCCTCTGGTGTTGACGTGGAAGCCGTCGTAGGTGATGTAGATGATATGGGTTCACCGGCTGAGGACTTAGAAGTCCTCTGTCGATAAACTGATGATGATGCTGGGTAGCAATGGCCTTCTGGATGCAACTGAGATTGGCCTTGATAGGATGACGACCTTCCTGAGCCCTCTAGTGCCTTAGCAATCTGGGGTTGTTTGGTTGGCCTCTAGCTGCAACCCCAGACGTCTGATTTCGACTACCTGGGGCCAGGATCGCTGCCCTGGGCAGCTGGCTGCCTAGGAGGCTCCAAAGCAAACACACCCTCAGTTTGGAATGATGTATCGTGGGTTGGTTTAGTCTGAGACGTCACCTTTTATTTGTACAACCCTGTGGACCAAGGGGCTGACTCCTAGTTGAGTTAGGGTAGCCGCCGATTAGGGCAATGCTTTCCTAGTTGGACTAAGTGATGTTTTAGTAGGTTATTTATATTACACTAGGAATTGAACTAAGTGATGTTTTAGTAGGTTATTTATATTACATTAACTATATGTTTTTCCTTCATGCTTAGGTGTAGGATGAACATATCTCTTTCTAGAACCATGTAACCAACTCAGCTAGAGACCCATTCGCGGGAGATTTTGACTTACATGGGATTTAATCCCCTTAAACCCTCTTCAATCCGCTCCATTCCCCATCAAAACGAATAAGGCCTGTTTTTTTTTCATGGGAGTAAGTTAGGGTAGTTATCAGAACTAGATGATGCCATTTAATTGTTATTTGAGTTTCGATTTTCCTCATGTGCAACCTGCTTTTTTTTCCTCGTGTACATGTAAGCCTGACTACATATTGCTTTCCCATAACTTGTTTGAAGCCTGACGTCAGGTGCTGATTATTCTAAATTTTCTCATGCCAGATCGGGTTGTTCTGTGTGAGATGGGGCTGCACCTCGATCAGCAGATGTGATTGGCAACAACACTGCAGGAAGTCTATCGGTTGTGGCTTACTTTCCTCCAATCGAGAGGTGTTCAAGGATGAATCATGGTGTGCTATGTGCATCTGACATTCCTTTTCGTAGCTGATTTCTTAGAACTTTCCCGTAGTTTTGTTTGTAACAATCAACATGCTATTGCTCTGCTATGCGGTTGGCACTACCTTAATTTGCTACTCCCTCCGTCTCAAATTAACTGTCGTTTTTTGTTTTCGTGCTAAAAGCTTGACTCGATTTATAGAAAATACGTGCAATATTTCTATTTCCAAATAAATTTGTTAAGAAACTAGACTCAAAGATCTTTCCGATGATACTAATTATGTAATATAAATATTAATATTTTTTTAATATATATTTAGTCAAAGTTATTTTTTGAAAGCGAAAATGATAGTTATTTTGGGACGGAGGGAGTACTCTCTTACTAAATCTTACCTAAATTTTTATGTTTGATGACCCGGTGCCCTACATTTTTTTTCATATGCTTATTTTCTGCAATGTGTGTGGTTGCTTGATAGCAAGGTTACAGATTTATCAGCTGCAGTCCTGAAGAACTATTGCCTGAAGTGCTACCACAACTCTTTTATCGTTTGAATTTGACTTGTGATATTAGGGTGCACGTTCTCACTAAGGAAATAAACTTGTAGCTACCTAATACTCCCTCCATTCTAAATTTTACTCCCTCCATTCTAAATTATAAGACATTTTGACATTTATAGATATAGAGTTTTTACTATACACTTAGATATATACTATATTTAGTTGCATTTTAAAAACAGTGTATCTAAAAAAGCCAAACGTCTTATAATTATAATTTGAAAGATATACAAATTCCCACATACAAACATGCATGCGTACTGATTTATCATTCTACTGCTAGTTAGCACAGCTTATATAGCTCTTCTGAAGATGGTCAGAATCTGCTTCTACATACGCTGATAGTTTTGTTCAACTCTTCATAGCGATAAGTTGGCATGCAAAACTGTGGAAAATCTGTGTATATCGAAAACTCTGCATACATTAGTATTCAACATAAAAGGAACACGAATCTTGAAAGGCACACAAAGTTTGGATTGAAGGAAGTATCAACACGGGAATTTTTCCTAGGGGCTTGAAAAGCAGCTATTGACGTGCCTGAACCATGACCAGGGGCTCATGTTGAGTTTCCACTCTAGTCTACCCTAACTTATTTGGGACTAAAAGGATTTGTTGTTGTTGTTGTTGTTGTAGTAGTAGTAGTAGTATCAACACAGGAATTTTTCCTGTGGGAAATTTCATGTGGAGTTCTTAAGAAATATCCTAACTCCAAACAAGCCCATAGCTTAGCTGGGAGATTTATGGTCACTCACATTTTTAGTAACTTCTCTAATGTCTAACTGACAAAAATCAAGGGTCGTAGTTCTAAGACAAATAACCAAGAAAAGATAAACAAATATGAGCAATGCTATATATATTAGAAGCCTAAAAACTCGGATCTTTAAGAAGACAAACATAAACCACTAGATCTTGATCGGACAGCTCAGTTACATTATGAGACGACTTGCAGATCCACAATGAGAACAAACCAGCAGAACAACTGCTGCCAAGCAGAAAATATCCAAAACATTTGACCAAGAGGGAGATAGCACTAGTCACTATTGTACTTCTTCCAATTCTGCAGCTAATAAATTAGTAGCCGTCTTATGAAACAACCAAGTAACAAACCAGACATACACCTAAAGAGTAATAAGTTCCTCCGTTTACTTAGATTTAGCTTCCTTACAGAAAAATAGCAACATTACTCGTCACCTCTCCTTGAGCCTATAGACAGCATCCCAGCAGATAAGTTCAATCGAGTAACCATAGTTAATTATATATGAGTTTCACTGTTTCCATAGTAACCTTCTCCACCATCAACTCCACCTACAATCGCAGGAAAAGGAATATTCCCAACATCAAAATCAAAATATAACCCAGTGGCCAACCATAGGGAAAAAAAGGAGGTGGGGTGGGGGGTTGGGGCGTAAATAGAAATAGCTACAACAGCCCATACACAAAAGAGTGCCCATAACTACTACAAAGACAAAACTACCTCCAAAATCAACAATAAATGAACTAAACCACATGCAGTACCAAACTCCAAAATATCATACAGGTATGACTTGGAAGCAATCCCTATTAATTCACAGTGGAAGGTTTGAAGAACAAGATCATTAACCTAATGTATTTTATTAGAAATTTTGTTTATTCACGTTTTATATAGTGAAGTTAATTCTAGCATGAGATGATAGAGTAACTTAAAAGGCCTGAATGTGTAGGTAAAGTTATGCAGAAGCAAATAGATACTTGAATTAACTGAGGAAGCAAATAGATACTTGAATAAACTGGTATTGAGTCCTCCACCTGCTCCATTTATGAACAAACCATACAAAATAAAGCACTATATTGTTTCTCCCTTATCTTGGATGAAGAAAATTCAATAAAATTAAGCAACTAAGGAATACCATCTCACACCTTGCATACTCATAATACGATAATACTCGGTAATCTGTACAGTGTACCATATAACTGACAAAATAACAAACAATACCAAGTTTTATTCCAAACATAAACTCCATACATTTCTGAAAAGTACTGAATACAATATAGAAAGGATTGAAATTCCAAAAATAGTCCGAGCACTCACTCACGAAGCTGTAAAAATAAAATGAATGATTTCCTGCACTTCTTAAATCTTCTTTCCCTTCTAAAACTCACAGACTAACAGATATCGAAACAACATCTAGCCTCAAGGCACTGCAGCCTGACTAAGCATGGGAGTTCCACTGACCCAGTCTGAATGAAGTGTGCTCCTTGAGACCTTGCTGCTCTCTGATGTGTCATTTATAGGTATGATTAAAATATTTACTTACCATGTCAAAAAAATATTTACTTACAGTTTTACTGCTGCCTATTTAATATTTCCATACTACAAATAGCATCAGTTAGTAATCGAAGAATTAACGTATGGACATTGTCAAAGATGCATAAGGGTACTATAGCACAAACTTTCCATTTCTATTAATTCAATCTTAACATTTCATCTAATCGACAAAGTTGATAGTTTGTTTTTATCTGCAATTATTTTTTTGTTTCAGAATAAACAAATGGGTGTTCAATGGCATTAATATATCAAACAGGTTAATACGATAAACAGCACTCATTTATCCTGGCAGTTCAGTAGCAGCAGACTTTGATTTCACTATCCTCAAGTTACTCCTGTCAGCAGGAAGATCAAGACAAAAGAACAAAGGAGCCTCAAAAGCCAAAGAGACATTAGCTGCCAATCCTGCTATGCTACTTCCATCACCTAATGCTGACCTTATTTTTCCTTGGCAGAATATTCAACTGCAAATGTGCGACGAGGTTTGCCATTTTGTACAAGAACACAAATCTTGATGCCACCCACATCCACTTGTGCTTAACTTGCAAATATTGTGCAGTGCACATACCCATTTAGAGACAAACCATGCTTGAAGGGAATGTAAATATATGTTAATTGTTCATACCTGCGACAAAAAAGCTTGAGTAGGGATGAACAAGCCCCATGAGTTCATCATCAGACACTTTCTCGAGCAGAGCGGTGTCGTCGAGGATGACCGTAAAGATTCCAAATATCGTCCTTAGAAACACAAAATTGCTGCCCTCGTCAACCCCAACTATCTTGATAGGCGGCATCAGCATGATCCAAGAAGTCACACCTGGCGGCGGAGCGAACACATTGAGGTTAATGATAGTGCGCAGCACCCAATTCGCAGTGCCATCACAATCGGCCTCCCGCGCCCACAGACGCAGGCTGTACTCCTTCACGGCAGCAAATCCCAGCACGCTGGCCTCGGCCTCCATGAGCTGGAGATTCCACTGGTAAAAGCTCTGCGCGCCTGGTGGCAGCTCGACCAAGGCCAAGCTCTCATTGCCCAAACGGAGCTCGAGGATGCCACCGTCGTCATCTTCGAGCAACCAGTACACCATGTCCCCCACCAACGCGCTGGGCTTCATGCAGACATTGTGGCAAAACGCGTCCGCGGTGATCAGCCTGCCCCAGGCGCCAGTCTCCGACGAGTAGAGACAGGCGGACGCACGGCCGTTGCCGGTGAACACGAAGGCCACGCGGAAGGAGCCCGCGCGGCGGCCCAGGCCCACCGGGTCGCCAACAACGGTGGCATTGCACGCCTGGACGTGCCCCCCGAGCCGGCCGAGGCGGACACAGTGGCGGTGGCCGGTGATGGGGTCCCAGACGAGGAGCTGGAGCCAACCGGGTCGGCTGCGGAGGAGCGCGCGGCCATGGCGGCAGCCGAGGAGGAGCCAGCTGGCGGGGTCGGGGAGGGCGAAGCCCACTGAGGGGACGCAGTCCGGGGCCTCTCCAACGGGGACGAAGCACCCACTACGCTGGGAGATGCGGAATAGGCCGAGCAGGGGAGGTGTTCGGTGGAATGCGTAGCAGCGGCGGAGGAAGCCCGGGTCGCGGAGCAGGCGGCGCCAGCGCGTGCAGACGAGGGTGGCGCGGAGGATGCAGGCGGGGTGCGGCGGGAGGCGGAGGAGGATCTCGGAGAGGAGGTCGTCGTCGTCCAGCGGCAGCGGTAGCGGCACCGGCGGCGACGGCGACGGCGAGTGACCTCGACGCCACCGCGGCGTGGGGATCATGCCGCCCATGGCGCGGCCGGATGGGGAATTGGGGATTGCTTTGGTAGTGTGTGGTGTGATAGTTCGAATTGGAGTTCGAAGTACCTAGTAGTGGCGTGTGGCTGCCGTATGGGCCAGAGCTTATTTTTCTATTTTTTGCAAATTTTCTAACACCCTGTTTGTGTTTGGACTGTTTTCCAGTTCCGTTGTTCGGATATCTTTGGCACTGAGAGATGGAATCCAGGCCGTTTCCGCGGTATTCGCCTACAACCAGATCAACCCATCTTCAATACCGAGCGGCGAGCGCAACTCCTCATTATTGAACTGAATCGTAAGAACAAGACCAGCCCTTCTATTCCTCCCCGCAGCCAGCGTCAACCGCCCCTTCTCTTCCTCCCCGTGGCCGGTGGTCCCACGCTCATTCTCTTCCTCCCCGCAGCCAATGGCCCCATGCCCCTTGCCTAAGCTGCTCCTCCTCCCTCTCTGCTAGAGCTGCTCGTAGCTCTGACCCGCCATGTCAGTCGCCGAGCTCCTCCCCGTCATGGCCACCGCCAAGGGGCCTAGCTCTTCCCCGCCATGGCCTCCGCCAAGGGGACTAGATCCGCCCCGCCATGGCCGCTGCCAAGTGGGGCCCCACTATGCCCGTCGCTACGATCCTCCCCGCCATGACCACCATCGCGCTCTACTCAAGCTTCGCCCCGCCATACCCTCCGTCGACCTCCGCCCGAGCGCACCTAGCTCCGATGCACCAGCTCCGACGCACCCGAGCTCGTCGTAGCAGAGGCTGGGGCTGCCTTCGCCTCTCCGTCCGAGCTCGAGCCAGTCGCAGCAAGGGCCGGGGCTAGCTCCGCGCACGAGCACATCGTGGCCGAGGCCGCCTCCGCCTCCGCGCCTAGGTGAATCGTGAGTGGGGTGGGGGAAGAAGACGAGTGAATTCCAGATGCGCACATCCAAACAAGAATTGATATTTGATGTGTCACTCGATACCAGATTGCGAATTCTTCTACATCCAAACAATAGATTTGGTATTTAGTCCATTTCCAATGCTAGTCTGATTTGGTATTGGTGCTCAATACAATTCCATTGCCTCAATATCTACATCCAAATGGATCCTAAAGGTTTTTTCATACTGTTCTGAGTTTTGGCTAGAGGTTTGACCATTTGACTGGAGAAATGTACAACATGTCTCTTTGTTGTATGTCCTCCAAAACTAGAACCGGAATAAACCCTATTCATCTACAAACCTACTCCATCCTTTTTTTATTCTCCTAATAAATAACCCGAAGCTCATTTTACATTAAATTGAATAACCTTTAGTTCTCTGCGTTCGTCTCTAGTTACTCCCTCCATTCCATAAAAAATGACATTCTCACTTTCGGAGAAATCAAACTTTTCAATTTTGACCAAATATATAATAAAATATTAATATTTATGGTGCATAATTAGTATCATCTAAGAACCACTGAATATATTTTAATAATAGACTTATTTGAAGATATAAATATTGCTAATATTTTCTTAAATCTAGTTAGACTTAAGAAAGTTTGACCAGCACACACCCATAGCGACACACTTTTTGGGATAAAGCATCATGAGAACTTCACCATGTGCAAATGAAAAAAAATAAAATAAATATTGTTTGGATATTTTCTGAAAACTTATTTATACAAATTTTTAGGTTTTAGGAGCATGATATTTTCATGACACAAAACAAATTTTCTATGACTTTTTAATATTAAATCAGATTTTATTATTTTTAAATGCATATTTATTCTAGAAAAATATTTGGATATTTATAAAAAAATTTATTTCTATAATGTTTTTATAAAGTTTGACCTCCTCATCTACCGTTAAAGTCCAATTTACATCCTTCGTGGCTAACTTGCGCCACGTAGGACGGCTGTCATAGCACCACGTTAGCTAAAACCTCTAAATCGGACAATTTCTATAGTTGGAGGAGTCTAAAAAACCAAATTTCTAATTAAAGGAGGTAAATCAGATTTATGCAATTGTTGAGGAAGGTCAAATAGATTATTTTTCCTTCTCATTATTGAGGGTGGAGTATAGGCCTAAGAAATTGCTTCCTCATCGAACACCCCACCAACCCTCGCTCTAACGACCTGCCATCACGTGTAAAAGTGTAAAACCCACTTGGAGAAGGCCACAACAACAAAAAAAAAAACTCCCAGAGACGCACCTCATCATTTTGTACTGCCGAAAATCATATCCATCTGGCCCTCAAAGGTATTTTCTTCTTCTTCATTTCTGTATTTTCAAATTTAATAGCAAATTGTTCGTTTTCTATTTATGTTGGACTTCAGTGCTATTTGTTCAACATTTTGAGAAACTAGATTGAACATTGTAAAAACTTAGATCAACAGTCTAAATGACTACACTGGACAGTTTTTAAACATAGGTCAGCGTTGTCTTTTGACATTTAAAAAAAAATATTTCAACATTTTGAAAGATTATATTCAACTTTTTTCAAAAACCATATTGTTCAGAATTTTTTTAAACCTGGCCCAACATTTTTAAAGATGAGATTAAACATGTTTTTCAAAAATTAGATCAATAATTTGGAACGACTTGACTCAACAGTTTCAAAAACTTAGACCAACAATTTGTTTGAAAATATCTAAATACTAAATTTAAACGTTGAAGTAGTATATGCAAATGTTGAACTTAAAATGTTTGAAATATTAAACTAATGCATTCAAATAGATTAGAATACCTTGAAAAAAATGAAAGTTTGTGTTGTTTCTCATTTTGCTGAATTAGATCGGACAGTTTGGAAAACAAAACAACATTTTGCTAGATTAATCTATAACTCTTATAAAGCAAAACCCCACTACCTATTTCTTTTGACATGTAAGGCGTCCACCTCAGCAGTCCACTATCATTTGCTACTAGCAATTTCTCTTGACATGCAAGATGTCCACCTTAGCAGTCCACTATCATTTGTAATTAAAGTTCACTAGCACAAGAATTATGATATCCACATCAGCGAGACACATCATCCACTATGGATACAATCTCCACGATTATGCTAATAAATCTATACATATAATATATCATGTTCCTGCATTACTAACACCATACATATACATCTCCTAATTCTTATTAGTTAACATTCTAACCTATTTATATTTCTCCTTCGTACCCACGGCAACGCGCGGGGAATCCTCCTAGTTAGATTAAAGTTTGGAATCCAAACAAAACTCTCTCACCAACCCATGTCGCCTCACTTTCCAATGATCTGTGGACACACATCCATTGTCTATTTAGTGTGTCTGGGGATGCTTGGATGGATGGTTACAGTGATCAATGCCATCGATGGTGCCCAAGTGTGGTGTTTAGATTCATGACGCAACTTAGTTGCCCCGGCTCTAGTGCCCATCCTAGTTTCGAACAGGACAGGCTGGTGGCAACACCAAGTCTAGCCACGTTCCCTCACGCGGGTCAATTCTAGGTGAGGTATATGGGGGTGTTTAGATCTCATGCTGACCTTGTCTAGCCTTGCATGGCAAGAAGTTGGAACAATGCTATGCTAGCTGTCTTGACTTTTGTGCAAGCAGTTTTTGCTATCATTTTTTTGCAAGCTAATTTAGTTGTCCTGGGTTGGCAAGGTTACCTAGGCGAGCCGAGGCGAGAAACATATACTCCCCAATCAGCCCAATACATATATATAGGGCGTGATTGGTTGCTCCAAGCTCGGTCATCCCGGACGGAGCCGCGGTCCTGGCTCTTCCCAGCCCAGATGCCACCGTTCACCCTTGTTTGATTGGTTGCACTTTAGTATTGCGTACTGGACGATTTTGATCGTGTTTGGTTGCCAGCATGTACCGTTTACTGGTACCTTGTTGTGCAACCAGGTTTGTTTGGTTGCAAGTTTGGCAAATGGTGTGGTCACAACTGTATGAGTTTGGTCATCTTAGCACCTGAAAGCCCTAGTTTGGTTTTGGATAATTGATGAAACCTAGGGACTAATCATTATGCTAAGTGTGAACATATGAAATAATAAGTCCTATGCCAAGTGATGGAGCTAGATGATGGTCATGGTGATTGAGGTGACCAAAAGGTGATCAAGTGCTTCACATTTGGACAAGAACAAAGAGAAAAACAAAACCCGATGAAAATCAAGGCAAAGGTATTGCTAGTATTTTAGTTTTGGTGATCAAGACACCATAGAGGGTGTGATCACGTTTATGATTGATAGTGGTACTATAAAGGGGGGAATCCTTTGTCTATTTGGTCTCATAAGTGCCACTAGGTGAATTCATACAAACATATGCATTAGGATCTAGTGAAGAGCTAACATAACCCTTAAAAATGTTTATGAAAATATGCTAACACATGTGCACACGGTGTTACACACGGTGGTTAGCACATTTGATCAAGGGTCCAAGAGGTGGCGAAGTTGCGGTGATGTTTCTCGCTGAGAAACATGCACCCGACATTGGTACCGTGAGCACTAGACGCAGACCTGCACGTCCGGTCAGTTCAGGCAGAGGCGCGCGCGAAGGGCTTGAGCGAGCAGACGCTGGCCGTGGTACACCGGCGCGTTCGATGCATTTTTGTGTGGCAGCGGACACAGGCGACCAGACGCAGTGCGTAAGCATCCGGTCAAGGTGACGTCAGTGCGTGGTGAGGGTCTGTGTTGACCCAACGCTGGGGAGCGTCCGATCACCCCCCAGCGGACGCGTTCGGTGGCGATTTTCTCGTTCTGGAACCTCTCTGTTCCACACCAGACGCCACATGTTGGTGAGTCCGGTGCTTACTCTATGTGCGTGAGCTCAAGTCTAGTGACCATTGGAGATCAACGGTCCTCATTCGAACGTGACACGTGACAGCAATCCAGCGGGCGACCGGCATGATGACTGGACACAGGGGCCGCGTCCGATGTGACTCCCTGGTGCGTCCAGTGCAGTCGAGCTGGTCTGATCAGTGAGTCTAACGGCTCTATTCTTTGGGGGCTCTTATAAATATATGTTGGTCGGCTCTAGAGGACCTCTCTTAGACTTTTGATCATCTTGACATTCTCTTGAGCTGAGCATGCTTTCTCCCACTCATCTTCCTTACTTGGTTGCGAATCCAAAGTGAGATTGAGTGATCCAGGTGCATTGTGCTTGTAAGTTTGCATCTTAGTGGCACTTGGGTGATCTTTGGCTGTGGGAATCTTGTATCTCTTGGTGGTTGCCGCCACCTAGACAGCTTGGAGTCAGTAGAGGAGTTGTGGCAAGAGTGTTGCTTTTTCTTGGCCACCTCCCGATGATTTGTGAAGGGTGTTGTGCCTTCCCCGGTGGAGCACCAAAGGCAACCCTAGTGGATTGTACGTGTCATTGAGCTACCTCACTTGTGGGTAGGTTCTTGCGGTGTCCACAGGTTGGACGAGGTTCGTGCTACACCTCTTTGCCGCCGAATCACCAAGTGTTGGTCGACACAATGGGGATTAGCGTGCCGGCAAGCACGTGAACCTCGGGAGAAAAATCTTATGTTCATCTTGTGTATGATTAGATTTCTCCCGGTGATTGGTCATCATATATTGTGATTGGCTCATCCTTTACGTGGCGGTATAAAGATCACATACCTCTCATTTACTTTTTGGCAAACTAGTTGCAACAAGCTCTTTAGTGTAATTAGTTTTGATAGCTTATATTATCTTTGCTAGTGTAGCTTCTCACCTAGTTGAGCTCTTTAGTGTAGCTAGCTTTTGAGAGCTTGTAGTGACTTAGCCATTGATTGTTATAGTGATTATAGTGACTAGAATTGTTGGATAGGTGGCTTGCAACCCTTATAGAGCTAGAGCAAAATTGCATTTCAACATTTATTATACTAACCTTTTGCTTTAGTGAGTTTGTAGAATTTTTAATAGGCTATTCACCATCCTCTAGCCATATTAGGACCTTTCAAGTAGTATCAGAGCCATGGTCACCGTTTATTGAAGGCTTAACAACCTCGGTGCACAAGATATGGCTTAAATTGTGTTCAATTATGTTGGGGGCAAACCACCTTTCTTTGATGGCACTAGTTCTTTTGACTATTGAAAGAGAAAGATGAAGATGTATCTTGGTTTAATCAATGAAAGAGTGTGGGATGTGACCGAGCATGATTTTGTGATTCTCAATCCCACTTACCTCACCAACAATGAGAGAGCAAACAAGCAATGCAATACAATGGCTCTTAACACTATTTATAATGGCATTGATTCAAAGGTGTTTGAGCAAGTCAAAGATCTTGAGAGGGTTAGTGAAGTGTGGACAAGATTGGAGGAAATATATGAGGGCACTACAACGGTAAAGAGTGCCAAGCTATACATGCTCAAGGATAAGCTATCCAACTTCAAGATGAAAGATGATGAGTCTATTCTCAAGATGTTCTATAGGCTCCAAGTCATTGTCAATGATCTCAAGAGTTTGGGTGAGAAGGTGAAGAATGAGGACTTCTCTAATAAGTTCTTGATGTGCTTGCCAAAGAAGTTCAAGACATTGATAACTATCATCTTTAGAGGAGGATTGACCGGTGTCTCTCCCAATGAGATACTTGGTGATGTTATGACCG
This sequence comes from Saccharum hybrid cultivar R570, assembly GCA_038087645.1. NCBI lineage: Eukaryota > Viridiplantae > Streptophyta > Magnoliopsida > Poales > Poaceae > Saccharum > Saccharum hybrid cultivar. Next base: position 25,000,965 of record JAQSUU010000066.1, on the reverse strand, counting down.
ATGTCCAATACAATGATAGTGAGAATGAGGATGAAGAGAAGAGGGAGAAGAAAGACAAGAAAGAAAAAAGTGTGGCATTCAAGGCTTCTTCATCATACAAGGGCAAGTCCAAGAAAGAAGTATCAAGTGAAGATGATGATGACATTGATGATGAGGCTATGGCTCTTCTAGTGCGCAAGATGGGCAAGTTTATGAAGAAGAGAGGCTATGGTCAAGAAAGAGAAGAGATCACATGAAGGACAATGTGAGGCTATGCTTTTAGTGCAAGAGTCTGGATCATGTGGTGGCCGCTTGTCCTTACAAGAGAGACGATGAGAACGATAAGAAGAAGAAGGACAAGAAGGACAAGAATGAAAAGAAGGAAAAGAAGATGACCTTTAGGAAGAAGAAGAAGGAAAGTTGCTATGTGGTCACTTGGGATAGTGATGGATCAAATGATAGTGATGATGATGACTCAAGTGATGATAACAAGAGGACCATCAAAAAGGCACTTGCAAGCATCACCATCCACAACAAGCCATCCCTTTTCGACACTCTTTCGACATGCTTTATGGCAAAGTCCACTAAGGTAAAATATGATGAAAGTGATGATGAATGTAAAAGTGATGATTGTAGGAGTGATGATGAGGAGGACTACTCCAAGGATGAGCTCATTGACATATGTGAGCAACTTAGCACAGGCTATGAAAAGAAGAGAAAGGAGTGCAAAGAATTACTCAAGAAGCTCAAAGCTCTTGAGAAATCCTTTTGGGAGCTTCAAGTGTCTCATGAGTGTCTAAAGAAAGACCATGAGGAGCTTGCCCTTGCTCACACAAAGCTTGAAAAAGCTCACTCTTCTCTACTTGAGCGTGCTAAGGAGAAGGAGGCCAAGATGGAGCAAGTGATCGTAACTTGTGATGTGAGACTAACTTGTGATTTTATTGATGAATTTTCTTATAGTCCTATTATTGTTGCTTCCACTAACTCTTCATGTAGCACTTCCACTTCTACCTCATCTACTAGTGATGGTTTCACTTGTGATGCCTCACTAATGATTGAGAATGAGACCCTCAAGAAGGAGGTCAATGAGCTCACTCATGCCCTAGACAAAACTATGGTGGTGAGACCCACTTGCTAAAGTGCTTGGGTAGCCAAAGATTTTCTCTCAACAAAGATAGATTGGGCTACACCCCCAAGAAAGGAAAGGCGGCCTTTGTAACTCACAAGCCTAGCTTTGTGAAGAGTAATGATCGGTTTTGCAATAGATGTAAGCAAGTTGGGTACCTAGAGCATAATTGCAATAAAATAAACAAGAACAAGAAAAATGCTAATGTATACATTCATTCTGATTCTTGTTACGTGCTTACCAAGGGTGAGAAGGGTGTGCATGCTAAGTTTATTGGTACACCAACTGTGGACCCAAAGAAGAATGCCATTTGGGTACCAAAGAGCTTAGTGACTAACCTCCAAGGACCCAAACAAGTATGGGTACCTAAGAAACATTAATTTGTTTTGTGGGTCAATTACAAAGCCGAAGGAAGACTTTGGGTGCTTGATAGTAGGTGCACACAACACATAACCGGTGATCCAAGAATGTTCAATTCAATCAAGTCAAATGATGGTGATGATATTCAAAGCATCACATTTGGTGACAATAGCAAAGGCAAGGTCAAGGGCTTGGTAAAATTGCCATATCCAATGATTTAAGCATTTCCAATGTGCTACTAGTAGAGAGTTTGAACTTTAACCTTTTGTCGGTAGCTCAACTTTGTGATATTGGTTTCAAGTGCATCTTTGGTGTTGATGATGTAGAGATCATAAGTGTAGACGGCTCTAACTTGATCTTCAAAGGCTTTAGATATGAGAATCTATACTTGGTTGATTTTGATGCTAATGAAGCTAAATTGTCAACATACTTGCTCACCAAATCTAGCATGGGTTGGCTATAGCACAAAAGACTTGGTCATGTTGGGATGAAGCAATTGAACAAGTTAGTGAAGTATGACTTAGAGGCTTGAAAGATGTCACATTTGAGAAAGATAAGCTATGTAGTGCATGTCAAGCTAAAAAGTAAGTGGGCAACACTCATCCAAAGAATAGTACAATGAGCACATCCACGGTATTTGAGTTATTGCATATGGATTTGTTTGGGCCAATAACTTATGCAAGCATTGGTGGCAACAAGTATGGCTATGTGATTGTGGATTGTTTCACTAGATACACTTGGATGGTATTTCTTGGTGACAAGAGTGATGTGTTTGATACATTCAAGAAGTTCATCAAGAGAGTATAAAATACGTTTGAAACTACAATCAAGAAACTGAGAAGTGACAATGGTAGTGAATTCAATAATACAAGAATTGATGAGCTTTATGATGAATATGGCATTAGGCATCAATTCTCGGCTAAGTACACACCACAATCCAATGGGCTAGTTGAAAGAAAGAATAGAACTTTGATTGACATGGCAAGATCAATATTGAGTGAATATAATGTTAGTCATTCCTTTTAGGCCGAAGCAATCAACACGGCTTGCTTCTATAGCAACAACCTCTATTGCCATCAATTCCTAGAAAAGACACCATATGAGATTTTGAATGGTAGAAAGCCCAATATTGCATACTTTAGGGTGTTTGGATGCAAATGCTGCATACTGAAGAAAGACACAAGATTGAGTAAGTTTGAGAAGAAATGTGATGAAGGTTTCTTACTTGGTTACTCCACTACTTGCAAAGCTTATAGAGTTTGGAATTTGGCTAGTGGTACTCTTGAAGAAGTTTGTGATGTGGAATTTGATGAAACCAATGGCTCTCAAGAGGAAGATGACAATCTAGATGATATGAGAGACACTCAATTGGCTGATGCAATGAAGAAGATGGATATTGGTGATATAAGGTCTAGAGAAGTGATAGAAGTTGATGATTGCAAAGATCAAGTGCTCTCTAACTCAAATGTGCAAGTTAGTGGTTCTTATGATCAAAATCAAGCTAGTACATCATCTCAAGGGTAAGATCAACAACAAGTGGCTAGTACATCACCTCTACCAAGTGATCATTCAAATGCAAGCAATCAAGTGCAAGTTCTCCAACCGACCAACATTGCAAGAGATTATCCATTGGACTCCATAATTGGTGATATATCAAGAGGTGTACATACAAGATCAAGATTGGCTTCATTTTATGAGCATTTTTCATTTGTGTCATCTATTGAACCAAAGATGATAGATGAGGCTTTGAAGGATGTTGATTGGGTAAATGCTTGTATAAAGAGTTAAACAACTTTAAGAGAAATCAAGTATGGGAGTTAGTTGAGAGACCTAAGGATCATAACGTGATTGGAACAAATTGGGTCTTTCACAACAAGCAAGATCAAGATAGGATAGTTGTAAGGAACAAAGCAAGATTAGTAGCTCAAGGTTACGCTCAAGTTGAAGGTCTTGACTTTGGTGAAACATATGCCCCAGTTGCAAGATTGGAAGCAATTAGGATCTTGTTAGCCTATGCTTGTACTCACAACATCAAGCTCTATCAAATGAATGTAAGAGTACATTTCTCAATGGTTATATCAATGAAGAAGTCTATGTAGAGCAACCTCCTGATTTGGAAGATCACAAGCAACCCAACCATGTGTACAAGTAAAAGAAGGCCTTGTATGGCTTGAAGCAAGCACTTAGCGCATGGTATGAGAGATTGAGAGACTTCTTGCTCTCTAAAGGGTTTATCATGGGAAAGGTTGACACCACTCTCTTCACCAAGAAGATTGGAAAGGACTTGTTTGTGTTGCAAATCTATGTTGATGATATCATATTTGGTTTAACCAATCAAGATTATTGTAATGAATTTAGCAAGATGATGGTTAATGAGTTTGAGATGTCTATGATTGGAGATAGTTACTTTCTTGGTCTTCAAATCAAGCAATTGAAGAATAACACCTTTGTAAGTTAAGGCAAGTACATCAAAGACATGCTTAAGAAGTTTGGCATGGAAGATGCAAAAGGTATTATTACACTAATGGGGACAAATGGAAGCCTAGATAGTGATGCAAGTGGTAATATGGTGCAATGTATCAGTCTATGATTGGAAGCCTACTCTATGTGACCGCATCAAGGCCAGATGTAAGTGTATGCATGTGTGCAAGATTTCAAGCCTCACCAAGAGAGTCATTTGAAGGCAACCAAGAGGATATTGAGGTGCTTGAAGCATACATAAAATATTGGTTTGTGGTATTCTAAAGGAACAAAGTTTGAGTCGATTGGATATTCAGACTCCGACTAGAAACAACGCGCGGCGTTGCCACACGGCCTCATGGGATGGAACCAGTTGTATAGTGTAACACCTCGGGTGTTATAGTGGCTAAATAACCTGCCATGTCATCATATTGCACTACAAAGCATCCATGATTAGGTTAACTTCGTTATGCATCAACTAAAACGAGTTTACCTTTTTAGGTTGGATGTGCTTCTAAGTGGTGTGACTGGAACCGAAAACCCTAATTTCGAATGTCACCGCAAATACTTAGTTTATGCCCTGTGTAATTTGAGGTGTGTGACTGTGTTATACACTAGTGCCAAGTGTAGGGTATGAACTTAAGTCCAACTTATAAAATGGAGCTTCAAGTTTGAGTTTAAATTTAGAATCCAAAACTTGTCGCGAGTTTTCTGATTCGAATTTGAATTCAAATTTGGGGAGCTATTAAAAGCTTTTCAGAAGTTAAATTGGTCAACCAAGAGTGACATTTGGTCAACCATGTGATGCTTGACCCAATGATGCCCTTGGATGATGGTTTGATCACTAATACTCACCAATTAAAATAGCAACAAGTTTCGATTTGAAATTCTTCCGAAAACCCAAAAATCCAAAACCCTGATTTTACCCCTTTTGAAATAATTCAAAATCTAAGCAAAATTTGGGAAAAAGTTTAAAACCAAGTTTGTAGATATTTTCAAGGGCTACAACTTTGGTGTTTTGAGTTTTCAAGGTTTTAGTGTAAAATGTGGAGCAATTTTGAAAAGAAGCAAATTTCAAATTTGACCCCTTTTCAACCCCAAACTAAAATTTTAAAATGGCGGCAGAATTTGAAAATGGTTTGAATATAAAAGTTGTAGGTCTTGGCTAGTTGTACAACTTTGGTGTTTGGAGTTTTTGAAGTTTCAATATAAAATTTAAAGTAATTTCTAAATTACCAAATTCTAGAAAAGTGTCCCCTTTTGATTTTAAATTCAAATTTCAAAATCCAGTTCGAATTTGAAAAAGTTTTCAACATGAAACTTGTAGAGCTTGAAATTCTGAAGATTTTATATTTTGAGAATTTTTCAAGTCACTACATGATTTTGGGAGTAATTTCAAAATTACAGTTTAGGGCTTTGTAGTTTGGGGGGATGCTACAGTGTTGGGCGAATGAGAGCAGGGCAGCGAGCAGCATGGGCACCGGTGAGCCGCCAACGTCGAGCTGGCTAGTTCCACGGCCTTCTAGTGAGCCACCGCGATCATCTCTAGCTTCTCGCGTTCTCCTGCCTCCTTTCTAGCTTCTCGGCCTCTATAAAGTGAGCCAGCGCCGTCCTCGACGCTCTTCCTCCCTGTTTCCGCCCGCCACCGTCACAGCTCCGCCGGCCGATTTTGTCCTCTCTGCTCCACCTTAGCCCTCTCCATCTCGCCATCAGCTCCGCCATCACCTCGCAAACCTTTTGCGCTTCCTAGTGCAGTTGCTACCGCTTGAAATTGCGTGTGCGCCATCATCTTCAACCTCGGTCCACCGGCATCCGGGGTGAGCTCCGCCACCGTGGGTAGCCCGGTACAGTCCGAGTTGATTCTTTTGACCTCGTGTTCCCGCATCGTGTTTATTCATGCTTGCTCACACGCTTGCCATCTTATCCAGCGCACAGGGAGACGCACCGGGACGTCAGAGTTTCCATCGGAGCGGGCAGTCGCCATAGCCGTAGGCATCGTGCCGCCTCACGTGGCCAACCATCTCCACCGCTTCTCCGTGTCTACCAGCTATACAGCTAAGCTCGTGGTGAGCCACTGGTGCTTCCCATGCTCTCAATTTAGTTGTTTATGGCTTGTACCGTCGGGGCGCCGGACACCGCGGCCACCGTGCCGCCATGGTCGGGTGTGACTTCTTCCATGGCGTCTGCGGGAAGATGGTGTATTCGTGGGAGTGCGGTAGGTGGTGTAGATCAAGGTACTCGGTGTAAAGTAGTTGGGGCTTCATCGTCGAGGTCGTGGCCACCAGCCGGCCGTCGTGCCGCCAAGGCCGGACGCGGGGGAAAGCAGAGAGTGAGAGGTGAACGGAGGAAGAAGGAGCAGTTGGGCCAAGCCGTCTGCTGGGTCGAGCGCGCGCAACGCGGGTGGGCGCGGGCATGTGCGAGCGGTTGGGCCGCGCGAGTGCGCAATGCTGGGCCGAGCCGAAGGGAAAGAGAGAAGTCGGCCTGTGCTGCGATTTTCGTTTTTCCTTTTTCAAAAATGTAAATAGTAATAGTATTTGTTTATTTCAATAGAATTTTGTAGAGCTCCAAAAATAGTGAAAATTTTTTAGTAAGCTTTTCAAGGTGTAAACTATTTAGGAAAAATATCAAGTGCCAATTTTGATTACTTTTTGTAAGTTATTTAATTAGCTCGGTTAAATGTTAAATGCAACTTCCAGAAATTTTAGTAATTAAAATATTAATCCAAAAATCATGAAATTTGTTTTGACACTGTTTTAGGCCATGATTAATCTATAGAAAAAGTTTAAGCTCAATTAGATGAAGTTTGATTTATTATTAATTATGCCTTAAATAATTAAGTGTTTAAATAAATGTTAAATTGATAACTTTAAGGGTTGTGTGCTCTTTTGATTGAGTGATGACCTTGGATCACTAATTCTTGGTGATCCTTGGTGCCTTAGTTACTTGGTTGAGCTCGTTAGTAGCATGTTCTTTAAGAAGCGTTAGTGTTGCTTAAGTAATCGTTGTTAGTTAGTAAGTTTTGTCGTTTTGCGACTGTACCACGAAGGAAAGTTGTACTCAAGTTGTCAACCGTGGCATGTCATCATTAAGCATCATGTTTATCACCAAATCATGTTGAAACATGTCATATGCTCGTGTAGTTCTCGCTTTTGAGGAACTCGGCTTGGTTGAGCAAGCCTTCGGAGAAGAGCCGTCGCCGGTGGGTTCTGGTTCAGACGTCAGAGTTGTTGAGCCCGAGTTGGTCATCTCGTCTGAGCAAGGCAAGCCCCGGTGAATTTAAACCCTTCCTTGAGTTTCATAAATCTTTATCACTGGTACTATGGTTTATTGCATTAATTAATTAGGAATTGAGTGATAACCCCATTTGCTGCATTATCATTCTTGATTATTGCAATATCACCTTTGGTACCTGTTTTACTAAAAATGCGTAGGATGCTTCACTATGCTTAATTAGTTAGGCTTTTAAATGAAATGCTTATATGGCAATGATGGCATACTTGATGAATAATGAGATATAAGAATGAACTTGAAAGATCGGGCAGGTGGTTTGGCCACTGCTAACTTACATTGGGAAAGGAGTCTCAATGTAGTGTTTTCGCCTTATCAGTTAAGGACCGTACGTTGTTGGCCCTCACGTCATGGAGTTTTTGTTAGTACTAGCCATGTACCCATGTTGGGTAAGCCTTACTTTGGCTATTCCATTACGAGAATGTCTAATCTCGCACTGGGAGTGGAGAGATGGCGAGAGTAGCGTGTACCCTCGGGGCTAGAATTGGGCCAGGTTCGAGGAGTATTGTGCTCTCAGGTGGTGATGGACACGTTCTGGTTTTGGGTTCCTCGGGTAAGAGTTGATATATGCAAGATTCGATTCTACATATGTCGTGTGGTTAGGAAGCCCCAGCTGGGTAAATCAAGCGGTTCGAATTGTCGTTACTCCGCGAGAATGGAGTCTTGGCCTTGCACCAACATCGTAGTTAAGAAATAGAATTGAAAGAAATAATAAGAAAGATCTTGATGAGAATTACTTTGATCTAGATTAGGATTACTTAGAATTGGTTAACGAACCATCAATGATAAAAATAAAATATTGAAGGTAAAGACTTACTTTAGTAAGCTTTTCTGCAAAAGAAATTTTGATTCTTGAATACCCGTACCTTGATTCCCTAAAGCTAGCATGCCCCTGAAGTCTTTTTCTTAGTCGGGTAAGTCTTGTTGAGTACTCTGCGTACTCAGGGTTTGTTAACCCCTTGTTGCAGGTGCGGTGCATGAGCAAGTCTGCTTTGAGCCTTGCTGCATGACCGTTGGCGTTGAAGAAAGTGACGACGAGTAGGCTGTGTGGCCTCTGGGCAAGCCATCTCATTTGGGTGTTGTAATAAAGTTACTACTGATACTTTCCTACTACTGGTTTATAATAATACTACTTAATGTTTGAAATTTGGAAATTGTGGTTTGTGAGCTTAAGTTTGTAAGACTTCCGCTACTTTACTCTGATGGTATTTTTAATAAACTGTTGTAATATTGCAATACTCCTGTAATTGGATCCTGTTCGGAGGAAAGCAGGCCTTTTAGGTTATGAGGAACATAAGTACGGCTGTTAGAGGTCATTATGACGATGACAGGTACATGTGGGCCATCATAATTAGAAGGTTCTGTGACATATAGGAGTTTAGATCAATTGTTGATTAATTTTTTAGTGGGTAAAGTGTCTAGCCTTTTGAGCCAGTTTGGTTATGCGTTTATGTTGCTATGGATCCTTTTTTGAAACGATGGTGTATAATTTGGAGATTTGGCTACCATTGATTTTAGCGATTATTTATAGGTGTAATAGAATAGGCAGTAGGTGTTATGGAATTTTTTTTATGACAAAGAAGAGGCAAAAAATATTTAGATACGTTCTAAATTGGTTTTAGTTTATTTATGAATTTTCTAGAAATTTTATGCAAATAAAAAGGGTCTACTTTGATAAAAGGTGAACGATAGGATTTTTTACGATAAAAAAGTCGAAAAAAATTTCTACAAAGAAAAATGGGCTACTTTGACAAAAGTTGAATGATTTTTTTTGACGACATAGAAGAGGCCAAAAAAATTGAGATATGTTTTAGATTGGTTCTAGTTTATTTACGAATTTTTTGGAAATTTTCTACCAAGGAGAAGGGTCTAATTTGATTTTCTAGGTACGTTTCTCGTGGGCGCGTAGCGAAGATGCATGAACAGTAATGTGATTTGAGCCGTCCGATCGAGATTTGATGGCCCAGGATTTACAGGTGACGTGGCCATCGCCACCTGCGCGAGCTTGGCTCGCGTTTAGATATATAGAGATTATGCAGGATGCAAAGTTGAGAGAAGAAGCAGTTTAGGCACATGTCAACTATTGAGAAGATCACTTGTCTCATGGTCATCCAAGAAGCAAAATAGTGTTGCACTTTCACCACTGAAGCCGAATATATAGCCGCAGGTAGTTATTGTGCACAAATACTTTGGATGAAGGCCACCTTGAATAATTTTGGAATTAAGTTCAAACAAGTGCCATTGTTATGTGACAATGAAAGTGCCGTGAAGCTCACCAACAATCCGGTTCAACATGCAAGAACAAAGCATATAGACGTCCGCTATTATTTCATAAGAGATCATCATCAACAAGGGGATATCTGCATTGAGAGTGCAGGCACCGATGTTCAACTTACCAATATCTTCACCAGGCCACTTGATGAGAAGAGGTTTTGCAACTAAGGAATGAATTGAACATACTTGACTTCTCAAATATGTGTTGATGCACCCCCATTATATGGCATGCCTCTCCTTCGAGCAAAGCAAGGTAAAATTGGTTGACATGTCATTCATTCTTTGATAAGGACTTGTTTAGTGCATCTAGTCATTTCTATCATGTCTTAGGCTCATTCATGAAAATCAAATAAATTTGATGCTTGTATGGTACCACTATTGCTTGTATGCTTGAATTGATCTAGTGGTAGCATATGACATGTTTGTAGGCTTGTGAACCTAGTGTTAGAAAATGAGCTATAAGTGTTTAATTCAACATGGTGCATGATAACCCTCACTTGGAGGTGTGAAGAAGCTTGCCCTTAGATCAAACCGAGTTCAATATCTTTTGCAAGTAATCTAGATTAAACCAAATTGGGAAAATATCCTCACTTCTCATGGTTTCATATAAGCTATCTAAAATTTAAGCTCACCTTTTGTGGTCATTGATGCCAAAGGGGGAGAAGTAATTCACAAAGATAATATGATAGGGGGAGCAAACCAATGAATTGACATTGTAAGGGGATCAATTAAAATTTAAAGCACACAAGTAGGGAAGCAAGCTCATAAACTTACTTGGTGTATTTGAATGTGCATTACATATGTTTGCTTGCGTAGCACAAGTTTCGTTTCTCCAATACTTGCTTGTATGGTATATGCTAGTTGTAGGATTGAATGATGAAATGAAGAACTAGCATGCATAGGATGTAAGTTAGATATGCCTTGTTTGCTTTACAAATGGTACTAGAGCCTTGCTTATAATATTGCTCTCACAAGGTATCTAGTGTTTTTGATGTTTTTCAAGTGATATCTAACAAACAATGGTGCTAAGGATGATGTATATTGGCAACTCCAATTGGTATCACGCTTCAAAGGTCGATTCTTTACACCTTAGCATTATTTGGTAGAAATTGTCTCATATGTTTCCTATCTAAGCATATATGCAAGCTTTTAAATCCAAACTCTTAGCACATATGTAGGGGGAGCAATTGCTACCAATTGGGTTTATGAAATTTGTCCATATCTTTTACACATGGTAAAATGATTGGGCAAGCAACATGAATCCAAAAGAATTTTATTGAAAATCTTTGTGAAAAAGGTTGTCATCAATTACCAAAAAGGGGAGATTGAAAGTCCTAGTTTGGTTTTGGATAATTAATGAAACCTAGAGACTAATCATTATGCTAAGTGTGTAGATATAAAATGATAAGTCTCATGCCAAGTGATGAAGCTAGATGATGGTCATGGTGATAGAGGTGACCAAAAGATGATCAAGTGCTTCACATTTGGACAAGAAGAAAGAGAAAAACAAAACCCGATGGAAATCAAGGCAAAGGTATTGCTAGTGTTTTGGTTTTGGTGATCAAGACACCATAGAAGATGTGATCACATTTAGGATCAATAGCTGTACTATAAAGGGGGAATCCTTTGGCTATTTGGTCTCATAAGTGCCACTTGGTGAATTCATACAAACATATGCATTAGGATCTAGTGGAGAGCTAACAGAACTCTTGAAAATGTTTGTGAAAATATGCTAACACACGTGCACACGATGTTACACAAGGTGGTTAGCACATTTGATCAAGGGTCCAAGAGGTGGCGAAGTTGCGGTAATGTTTCTTGCTGAGAAACATGCATCGGATACTGGTGCCATGAGCACTAGACGCAGACCTGCGCGTCCGGTCAATTCAGGTAGAGGCGCGTGCGAAGGGCTTGAGTGAGCAGATGCTGGCCACGGTACACCGGCGCGTTCGGTGCATTTTTGTGTGGCAGCGGACGTAGGCGACCAGGCGTAGTGGGTCAGCATCCGGTCGAGGTGACGTCAGCGTGTGGTGAGAATCTATGTTGACCGAACGCTGGGGTGCGTCCGATCACCCCCTAGCAGACGTGTCCGGTGGCGATTTTCTTGTTCTAGAACCTCTCTGTTCCACACCGGATGCCACATGTTGGTGAGTCCAGTGCTATGCACTACCACGCCCGGTGCTTACTCTATGCGCATGAGCTCAAGTCTAGTGACCATTGGAGATCAACAGTCCTCATTCAAACGTGACATGTTGCAGCAATCCAGTGGCCGAGCAGCGTGATGACCGGACGCAGGGGCCACGTCCGGTGCAGTCGAGATGGGCTGATCAGTGAGCCTAACGGCTCTATTCTTTGGGGGCTCTTATAAATATGTGTTGGCCGGCTCTAGAGGACCTCTCTTGGACTTTTGATCATCTTGACATCCTCTTGAGCTGAGCATACTCCCTCCCACTCATTTCCCTTGCTTGGTTGCTAATCCAAAGTGAGATTGAGTGATCCAAATGCATTGTGCTTGTGAGTTTGCATCTTAGTGGCACTTGGGTGATCTTTGGCTGCGGGATTCTTGTATCTCTTGGTGGTTGCCGCCACCTAGACAGCTTGGAGGCAGTGGAGGAGTTGTGGCAAGAGTGTTGCTTGTTCTTAGCCACCTCCTGGTGATTTATGAAGGGTGTTGTGCCTTCCCTGACGGAGCACCAAAGGAAACTCTTATGGATTGCTGTAAGGTCCTAAATGGCTAGAGGGGGGATGAATAGCATTTTTGAAAATTCTACAAACTTTACTCAACAACAAAGTTAATACAAAAGATGGCGAAGCTAATTCTAGCACTAGCTCAACTATGCTAAGCAAGCCACCTACACAATTCTAGTTAACAAGGCTATGATCTCTAATTCACACCACAAGCTAAGTCACTAAACTATTTACTCCTATGTGATACAAACTACTCTAAGCACACTAGACAAGATATGGTGAAGAATGTAAAAGAGGAGTGAATTGATTCTTATACCGATGGTGTAGAGATGAGATGTATCCAAAGAATCAATTACACACAATCACAATGAGAATCCTCGGCAATAGATGACATAAGAATTTTTATCGAGGTTCACTTGCTTCCCGGCAAGCTACTCCTCGTTGTGGCAATGCATCCACTTGATGGATCGCGAGCTAATCAACTATCAAGAGTTGAACCCTCAGCGGGTGCCGCACATCCACTCACAAGATGGGGATCCTCCAAGCCATGAGCTCTACTAGAGTATCCAATTCGCAAACTCCCACGGGGAAGGATCAAGAACCCCTCACAATCACTTAGTGAAGGCTCTAACAAGTCTCCAATCATGAGCTCAATCACCACCGCTGCTCCAAGCCATCTAGGGTGTCGGGAAACACCCAAGAGTAACAAGCAATCCGTAGCAAACTCGAAGATCAAGTGCCACTAGATGCAACTCTCAATGCAACGCACTTGAATCTCACTCAATCTCTCTAGAGTATGCAACCAAGCAAGGAGATGAGTGGAGGGGAAGTTCTCTAGCTCAAAGTATGTCTCAAGTGTTCAAAGAGTCAAGAGTCAACCTCCCAAACCCGGCCACCATCGATTTATAGCACCACGAACGAATATGGCCGTTACCCCATCACTGGGCAATTTTTTAGATCGACCGGACGCGTCGGTCGAACTGACCGGACGCGCTGCAACACGTCCGATCACCCCGCGCTGTCCACGTGGCCTCTCGGATTCAACCATGACCGCTCGATCCTCCAATGGTCACTGCGCGCCAATGATTAAACACGATGACCGGACGCACAGCTTCTCAGAGGAACCCAAACCCCTCTCTACTTCTCAAATTCCACCGCCTTCACAAATGTGCTAACACCACTGTAACAGAACCGACCAAATTATAAGAGCATAAGTACAAAAACAAGCACCGAAGCGCTCAAATTTTCGAACTTGAGCCCATATAATCCCGGTAGTCAATCGAAACCACAAAGGATTTCAAACCAAACTGCTTACAACCAGGATCGCATCATTCAACATACACATCATACGTTACATTTCACAAGTAGTTCCGAATAAGTTTACACCACGGAGTTGCAATTATTACAAACCAAGTTTGGAAAGTAGCGGAAGCATAACACACACACCAGTTGATTAACTACTGCCAGTCTTGTTGATCGACAACCCGCAAAAGCATGAGGAAAGTACATAAAGACGATCACGCCCTAGTGATCTAGTCATCATCATCCGCAGGGTGGAGACACGTCTTGCAGAAGCCTTGATAGAGCATATCATCTGCAACAGGGGGGGAATAAACCCTGAGTACTGGAATGTACTCAGCTAGACTTACCCGTCAAAAACCAGAAATAAAATGACACCAAGGATTATGCAAGGCTTACACAAGAGGCTAGCTGACACCACATTTTGCATAAAGGCATAAGTAGTTGAAACTCTTATAACCTGTACTAGCAGTTATTTTTAGCATTTACCTGTCATCTATCTTAGCACCTGTACTTAAACATGCACTTGATTATCATCAAACAATTATTAACATTATATCCATAGCAGGTATAAATTGTGGCAACATTGTATCATTCACTTAACCATCTGTTCAATTAATGAGATCTACGTTGCCGCTGCTCAAGTCAAGTGCTCACTAACCGGGAGCGACGGTGATTCGAATCGAATTCCTATCCAGCTGGAGGGGTATTTCTAACACTCACCGTGCAGACCCCTGCTAGGGTCGCACAGGCCACCTTTTCATATGATTCAGGAATCGCGGGTCCGAATGATGTCGCGACCCCAAGGGTGACACTCTGCCAGGTGATGGGGACTCTAACCCCCCTTGGTCTCACGCCAATGTCCCCAAGCACATCCTTTCTCTCCTCCAAGAAGCAACCTACCATTCGATTCCCGGCCTGAATCACATTACTCGGCTTCGCGGTCGGAACGACTTATCCGGCCAACTAAGTGTTAGACTGCGTTCAACATGACTCAAGGACGTACAGCGAATCGGTCCTTAAACGACTCAGACGGGCATAGCTCCACACCCAAGACGTGAAGTGTCTTGCGGCTGTACTATCGAACTCCCGCCCGGTCTCAATTTCATTTTAAAGCATGGTTCCATCCACGATAGCCACAAAGCCACTCGTGACTCCTTCCTACATCTCGCGGATGACCGGAAATCACCCGACTTCTACCGTACTAAGCAGGGCTAAGCATTGACACGTGCCTAAACCTAAATTAGGATTTAAGTACGATATCTGGACAAGGAGAATTTTTTTTATTTTTAGCCCAAATTTGAAACAAATTTTAAATTTAACCCGTGTTTGAAAATATTTTTAAATCTAACCCGTTTGGCCCCGCCACCATTCATGGCGGGGCAAATGCACTGAACCCCGCCATGCATGGTGGCGGGGTACAGTTCCCACGTGGCAGGCTGACGTGGCAGCCACCCGGGGCGTACCCCGCCATGATCGGTGGCGGGGTAGGCCAAACCCACCACCCATCATGGCGGGGTGTACCCCGCCACCCGTCATGGCGGGGCGCGGCGTAAATATAAGCCGCGCCCCGCCACGCCCGCTCGGCCTCCGCTCACTCCACCCGCCGCCTCCGCCGTCGCCCGCGCCGTCCCGCCGCCGTAGCCGCCGCCGGAGCCGCCGCGCTCGCCCGGAGGTCCTCCCCCGCACCCCGGCCGCCCCGGCCGCGCCCCGCCGCGCCCCGCATCGCCCGGCCTCTCCCCACCGCGCCCCGCCGCGACGCCGCCGCCGCGACGTCGCTTAGCCGCCGCCGCGGCCGCCGCGCTGCCGCAGCCGCCGTCCGCGCCGCCGCGCCGTCTCCCGCGCCCCCGGCGCCGCGGCCCCGGCGACCGCGCCCTCGGCCGCATCTCCGGCAGCCGTTCCCGCGCCGCCACCCCGGCCGCGGACCGTTGCACCCCGCCGCCCGGGCAACCTCGTCGCGCCGCAGCAACCCGATTTACGGTAATTTTTTTTACTTTGTCGTTTCAATTATTTATTTGTAGTAAATATTATTAAGTTTTTATTATTTATTTAGTTAATTATTTATTATTCATTGTATTAAATGATTATTTAGTTATTGAATTATTTATTTAGTTAATTATTTATAATTGAACAATAGTTATTTAGTTAGTTATTGAATTATTTAGTTAGTTATTTAGTTATTTAGTTAGTTAACGTTGATTTGTTATTGACGATATTATTGATAGTTAGTTAATATTGGTTCGTATTAGTTATTGATGATTATTTAGTTATTGATGATTATTGACGATATTATTAATGATTATTTGTTACTGACGATATTTTGTTATTGATGATTATTTAGTTAGTTAATGGGTTCGTATTAGTTGTTTAGTTATTAGTTAATTAGTTAACGATTATTAGTTATTCGGATTTTATTAGGTAATATTAGTTATTTAGTTACGTACCTATTAGTTATTTAGTTATTAGGTAATATTAGTTATTTAGTTATTTAGTTAGTTAACGATGATTTGTTATTGACGATATTATTGATAGTTAGTTAATATTGGTTTGTAGTTAATGGGTTCGTATTAGTTATTTAGTTATTAGTTAATTAGTTAACGATTATTAGTTATTCGGATTTTATTAGGTAATATTAGTTATTTAGTTAGTAATGTAGTAATTAGTGGTACCATAATGGTCAGTTGATAATCAGATGTCAAATCGTTTTGTAGATGGATTACGGTGTAAGAGTTTTTTACGGAGGAAGTGTTAGGAGAGAGGATTGCCAGTTTGAGGATATGTATGAAGAATTGGAATGGTTTGATGGCACCCCTAGTTTCCGCGATCTATGTGACCGTTTGAGTTTGAAGTTTGGCGAGGCTTTCACACTAAAGGGTAGGTTCGATGTTGGAAAGAATAGGGCACACTATGTGATGATGGACTTGTGCAACCAAGCAGAGTGGTCCCGATACAATAGGGTCATCCAAGGTTCGAATGTCGACATGGCTGAGTTGGTGCTGGAGAATGTTGAGAATGAGGAGCCGTCCTTTGACAGTGATACTCTAGGAGATTGTGGTGTGCAGATGCAACAAACTATGGAGAGTATGGACTTGGATGGTAATTTGACGCAGGAGCGGGTTTATTCTCCTCCAGTTGGTCATATAAGCAATGATTTTGATGTAGACGAGTTTGAACAGGAGGAGGAGGAGGCGGCAGCGGAGGAAATGATTGGTGATGATGTTAGCACTGATTCTGACGATTCAGGAAATGAGGAAGGAGGTCCACATGCCATGCGAGCATCGGTTGAAGTCATGCCCTCTGGAGGTGCACCTACCATGTGTACACCAGTTCATGGCATGCCCTTAGGAGTACCGCTTGAGGTACTTCATGGCATGCAGAGTCAGGGCACATTAGCCACCGGTTATCCAGATGATGGAGTGGAATATGAAGGATGGAGCAGGGTTAGGGAGCCACAACAATACGTTGCACCACCCTCTTATACATCGGCAGAGCTTACACAGCTGAGGGAGGCTAGCTTGCCTTTTACCGGGGTGCCAAATTATAACGATGTAAGTATGTCGCATATGGCAGTTTGTGACACGGGTTTGCAGATGTGTAAGGAATCATTGTACAACCATAAAAATTTAATACTGAGGAAGGGAATGCTTTTCAATACGATGTCGGAGATGAAGTTGTTCCTTCAGGACTATGCTGTGTATCATCATAGGCCTTACACGGTTCGACATTCTGACAAGGAGGTAAAATTTCACATATTATGTAAGGTTGGATTCCCGTGCTCGTGGAAGTTGAATGCACGAAAGAGGCGGAGTGATGGTAAGTGGAAGGTAACTTCGGTGGAATAGCCGCACAGATGCCAGACTAATGAGGGTAAAAGGTACCATCCCCAGTTAACGGCTCGGTATCTAGCCCGTCGTATATTGGGTCTTGTTGATAAGGACAACGACGTATCAGTGTCTTTCTTGTAGGAGACCATAGTCACATTTGTTGGGTATGAGGTCACGTATGGAAAGGCTTGGCGGGCAAAGCAAATTGCGCTGGCAATTCGTTGGGGTAGCTGGGAGGAAGCCTATAACAGGGTTCCACGCATTTTGTGTGCGATGGAACACTTCAACCCTGGCATGAGATCGTTCATATACATAGGAGGGTTCTATCTTCAGAACCCGTTGAGGCATATTCTGTACCGTGTGTTCTGGTATTTCGATCAGTGCAAACATGCATTTCAGTATTGTAGGCCAGTTGTTCTTGTTGATGGCACGTTCCTCACCGGCAAATACAGGGGCACATTGATGATGGCTGCTGCTGTAGACCCAGAGAACCAGATAGTACCAATGGCTTTTGCTTTGGCGGAGGGGGAAAACAATGATTCATGGTCATGGTTTATGCGTCTGCTCCGTGTTCATGTGCTTGGCCCTTCTCGCACCATTTGTCTGATTTCGGACCGTCACATTGGAATTCTAAATGCAGTCGATGAACACATTGATGGTCACCCGCCCCTAGTGCACCATTGGTGCATGCGACATTTTGCCGCCAATTTCTGGCGGCGTCAACGCAAGAAGGATGTGGCTGACAAGTTAAAGGAGCTTTGTAATAAACGTACGGAACGCGAGTTCAACGAGACTATGGTAGAACTAGAGAAGATGCTCAACCAAGCTGGCAAGGCATGGTTAGACCAGCAGATGGAAAATAAAGCCAAGTGGGCATTAGCATTTGATGAGGGCGGCTTCCAGTACGGCATCATGACAACAAACTCCTCTGAGTCTTTCAATCGTGTGTTCAAAGGCGTTCGATCTCTTCCAGTGTCTGGTATTGTCGAGTTCTCTTTTAGGAAGTGCAATGAGTATTTTGTTAAGCGGTATGGCCTAGCCCTGATGAATGAAGAGGAGCTTGGAAGATGGGGGAAGGCGGCACACGAATATTTGAAGGAGGCTGAGGAATTGGCCAAACAACAGGTTGCCGAGGCTTATGGACGGGACATGCTTGTTTTCTGCGTACGAGCTAGAGGGGGCACAAACCTGGGCGGCGAACGATTTGGTGGCCGAACGTACCGTGTCGATCTTGATAAAGTAGAATGCAGTTGCAACGTCCCTCAGATCATGCATGACCCTTGCTCACACATGATCACCTCTTGTTGGCTTAGAGGTTTTGACCACACAGTTGCACCATACATGTCACCCTTGTATCTCCGTGCCAACACCCTCAAAGTTTGGGAGAAAAGTTTTGAGCCATACCTTGACGAGTCACAGTGGCCTCCATACTATGGTGAGGACTACGCGCCTTATCCGGACCTGAAGAAGGTAGGGAAGGGAAGGAGGAAGAAGAAGCGATTGAAAGGCGATATGGACAATATGAAAGGTTACGGCGCCGACATGTATGGTGGCGGGGACTTTGACGAAGAACGTGCGCAGAACCTTTGCTCCATTTGCAAGAATCCTGGTCATAACGCTAGATTTCATAGGCGGGCGAGACAAGAGGTGGTACATATTGTAAACATGCATTTATGATATTATACTTGTCTTTGTTTTTTTATAACGTTATTAATTGTTCTAATGTTATTAATGTTTTCTTTGTTTTTTTCAAACAGGGAGGTTCAGGGTTGCAAGATGGAGGCGCGGGCTCCTCATCCACGCTTTAGCCTCATTGAGGTTGACTACGACAAGGACCACCGGGCCCAGGCCTTGTCGGAGCAGCAGAGGCCGTTGCGTCCGCTTCGTGTTCGTACGCACCGCGTACATAGCTGGGACGAGCGATACGCGCCCTACATACAGCGGGCGGGCTTCCTTGAGATCGTTCGGGTGTACAACAGTACACTCCCCACACTAGACCCTGCACTTCTTACTGCCTTTGTTGATAGGTAACATTGCTTTTTTCATTTATTGTATTTGTTTTGTAAAATTGGGCTGTCAACTTGCCTATAACCAGAAACTTGTAATGATGCAGGTGGAGACCGGAGACGCACACCTTCCACACACCATGTGGGGAAATGACTGTCATGATGCAGGATGTGAAGATGATATTGTGTCTCAGTTTGGCTGGTCATCCGGTGACTGGGGTCGTCGACGAGTCTAATTGGATACAATTGGTGGAGCAGTTCTGTGGTAGGAGGCCATCAGAGGCTGAAGTTAAAGGCACAAAGTAAGTTCATATTTGCGCCCCATTGAAATCACTGATACAACCATTTCAGCTACATCTATTTTTGTACAATAATACTTCAATTGTAATTGCAGGAAGACCTCAGGAGTGTCGACGTCATGGATAACCCAGCACTTTGGTGCAGGGCCTCCGGTCGGTGCTCCAGATCACGAGGTCGAGGTGTATGCAAAGGTGTGGTTGTGGCACTTCTTGGGCGCTTTCTTGTTCCCCGACTCCTCAGGCGACAGCATCAGTTGGATTTTCTTGAGGATCCTAATTCAGCCACTTGAGAATATTGCAACGTATAGCTGGGGTACCGCGGTCCTTGCTTGGACATACCATCAGCTTCGTACCGCCTGTCGTCGCCAGTCGAACAATGCTAACCTAGGTGGCTGCTCATACCTACTTCAAGTATGGATTTGGGAGCGGTTTCTGGTTGGGAGGCCTACTAAACCTCCGCATTTGCCTTTGAGTACATTGACTACTTTGATATCTTCATACGACTAAAGAGATTAGTGACACCGTGTTTGTGTAAACTTGCAGGAATGGCAGCATCAAGACGTTCGACCCACCGCCCTTTTCATCTGGAAAGATGCTAAGGTAGTGAGGGGCGAGTTGGAAAGGAGGTACAAGCAGTACACGGATGCGATAGACGTGTTGACACACAACTACGTAAGTTATATCCACATTTCCTACTAAAGGCACTATCAATGAGATTGATACTAAATTAAGTTTCTTTACTTTGCAGGTAACATGGACACCGTGGTCTAGGTGGGAGCTAGAGGACTACCTTAGTCCGCGCTGCGAGGACGAAGGGGACGAGTGGCTTTACGAAGGGCCACTTATCTTCTTCCATATCGTCGAGATGCACTACCCTTTCAGGGTTTACAGACAGTTCGGGAGGTTGCAAGGAATTCCACCGCTGTACTCCACCAACGCTCAGCTGCATGGGTACGATGCCAATATGTTTATTCTACTTAAGCGCCTCATTTCTAATGCAATATGGCAATGCAGGATCGATCGGAGGCTTCGGACCACGCAAAAGGATTGGGCGGTGACGCACGAACCACATTTGAACAGTTGGTATAATAGGCATCGTCGCCACATCAACGAAATTCCACCACACGACCCGGCAAGATGGATGGAGTACCTGCAATGGCTGCAGCGAAGTACGAGGACTCATCTCATGGTCCCGTACACCAACATGCCTGCAGATGCGGCCGATGAGGATGACATCGCCGATGCGTTCGACGATGCGCAAAGGGTGCAAACACAACTTCTTAGGGCCCCTCTTAATAGATACGTGGTAAGTACTTTGCACTTACATTCTCAAATGAGGTAAGGGTTTTAAAATTCAATTGAACTGATCGAGTTAACGTTGTGTGATGTTGTAGGCACAACAGTTGTCGAACTACTCCGAGGAAGCTTCCAGGCAACTTTTTCGGACTAGGGACGACAAGACCAACCCTCTTCGCGCCTTTGTCAAGGTACTTTTGATAGTAACATTCGTGACTACAACTCAGTTACCTTTAAAATTCACGCTTAATAATGCTTGTTGTCATCTAAACCTGTAGAGAATGAAAAAAGGCTGCAAAAAGTTGGCTCAAAAGCTGAGCTGTGCGGATACGACTTTGGACGTACCGTACAACCCCACGTGGTCCAGGAGCCAGATGATGTCCACCGCAGCTACTACTGCTAGCGACACCAGGGCTGCGTCCTCGTCTATTCGTACTCCGCAGGATAGAGGGAAGGGTCCAGCGGCTCCGGACGATTTGGATGAGGCACTTCAGTATGACACGACGAGTGGCGATGACGACGACGATGACGAGGACGTTCCCCACTGGGATTACACCGGTCACGAGGAGATGGGTGCCTCACAGCTGTACGGTGCTCCTTTTGGTACACAGGGGGTCGACTACACACAGCAGGAGAACTACACACCAGCCGAGCAACAGGTCTGTATGCTTTGCTGTCTCTTTAATTGTACTGTTCTGAGCTCAACATTTAGAGTAGCTCATCAGGTTGCTTGCTTGCAGGGGCCGTCGTCGACGCAGCAGTTCGATCGTGGACATAGGCGGCAACGCGAGAGGCAGCAACGGGACCGCACAGACGTTGGCTGGAGAAGCAACGTGGTCCCTACGAATCCGAGGAGGCGACGAAGACCGCGAGACCCCTACACCCCTGGCGATTAGTAGAGTAGTCATATTTAGCAGGCGCCGGACACATGTTATCATAGTTATGTAGTGGTAGAACAATTAAATTATGTGTAGGTGTAGCAGCAGTACTGTACTTGGTTATTTCGATTCGACTAATGTAGTTGGTAACACTCGTTTAATCTTTGTCGTAAACGCAATTATTTCTGCCATAGCTTCCGTAAACTTGCTGTAAATGACTCAACATGGCATGTCTGCATTTGTGACGATCAGTTGACGCAAAACGAAGGCATAGTTCCTGCGCGGCCGTAGTTTCAGGGCCACCTCGCCATGGGTGGGGGCGGGTTAGGGGTACCCCGCCATGGTACATGGCGGGGTACCCCTAACCCGCCCCCACCCATGGCGGGGTGGCCCTAAAACTACGACCACGCAGGAACTGCACTAAGAAACTGCATTTATAAACTACACGGATAAACCACACAACAATCTTAGTGAGTGGACCAACAAATGAAACGAATGAAGATGTGATAATGAAAATTATTACAATGACATGTTTCAAAGTACAACACTGACAAACTACACGACACAAAGTTTCTAAGCCACTACAAACGACAAACACTAACAACGACAACGTGAAGACGTGACAATGCAAATTATTACAATGACACTTGTACGTCAATCAAATTGCGTGCACCACTGCGTAAGCAACTCGTCTTCGGACTCTGAATCCTCCACTACCACCTCCTTACCCTTGCTGGCCTCGACTGTATTGGCTTGGGAGGCCTCACGCCGGTAGTAAGCCGCCTCCGCCTCGTCCGCGGCCTGAGAGTATAACTCGGCCTCTTCTTCGGTCATGTCTGTTGGCCCCCATGCGTCGAACAGCGGTGTCTTATGGCTGTGGTACGCTGCCTGACCCTCCTCTACTTCAACGTCCTGAGGGTAGCCCAATTCTTCGGCTAGACGAATGAGCTCGCCTATCCTCCCGGTGTCGTCGTCTTCCTCCGGCTCGGCCTCCTCTTCAACCACAATCGGACGGCTTGCGGTGGCACCAACTCCTGCGTCCCGCTTTACTGTCCTATTCTCCGTGTACCAAGCACGAGCCATATCTGCTTGCCAGCCGCCGGTGCATCCAATCTCTGCAAGTACAAAATGCAAACAATTAACAGGATCTTTGCAATGACTTTATTGACAGTCAAACAAAGAAGATTGAATTTCCAAAAACGCAATGACTCACTCGCACATAATGAGTCAATAGTATCATTCAAGCCTTGCATCTCTGCTCTCGTAGCCTCCTCTGCAGCCTTCCTTACATCCTCTTCAGCCTTCCGTGCCTGGTACTCCTCTACATCCTTCTTCTTTTGCTCGTACCACTTCTTCCACGCAATACTCTCTGGGTTACGAACACGTAGGTCTTGGGCCCGTCGTAGCATTTTCTTCTTATGGTTCTTAACGAAATCAGTGACGTAGCTTGTAGGATATCCTCTGGTATTGCGAAGTGCTACCATTGTCTTATACTCATTCTTGAAATTATACACATCATCATATGATTCCCAGTTGCATTTATGAGTGCTCTGTTGCAACAAATAGATGAATACAAAGTTAGCGTACCAAAGTTAACAAAATAAAACATTAGCACTAAGTGTCAACAGTCCTAGCAAACCTCGTCATAATCGATCATGTGGCCACAGAAGTGCCCAATACCAAGGCCTGAAGGGACAAGGCCGTAGCTAGCTTCAACACCACATTTGCACATCACAGGAGGCGCAATAGACCTCCTCTTCTTCTTCCAGTCTGGCACCTCCTCATTCTTCTTCGGCTCCGGCCAATGGCTCTTTGGACCATAGATCCATTCCTTGAAATGGCACTTTGGAAAATCATGATCCTACAAAATCAAAACAGTAAAACACACATATAGGACATGACATTCCAAGGTTCACTCAAACCTTACCTCATATCGTAGGGGACAAATGAACTCTTGTTCATTGCGTGGGTTTATCACGGCTTGCTCTCCGCAAAGGCACTTTGGAGGATCCTCGAGCCGCCGTGCCGATGCTACGGCCTTCTCTTCCTCCGTCATAGGAGGAGGGTTTGGAGGGGGCGGAACCCAGCGAGTAAACAGCTCACGCTTGCAATGATCAATGCCGGGGTAGAAAAGGAGAATCCTTGGATCAAACTTGTCCGGGCCGTCGATCCATTGGAAGAAAAAGCACCGGAAGTAGGGCTATACAAAAGTTTCAATTATCTCATCGCGAATACAACATCAAAAACCAATAAGAACAACAAAGGGCACAATTACTTACGCTACAACTATAACATGTGTAGAAGCAACGAGCCGCAGTATCCGGATGTCTCGACTGGCCCACGTGTGCCGGATGACCACAGTCACAGTTAGGTATAGGTTCCTCGGGAGGAACGGGCGCATCCTTGCAAGACACGTCGGGATACAACTCTCTAGGACGACCCTTTTTCCTCCAAATCGACTCACGATACGAGTCCTCCATCTAATAACACGAAACAATTTCAACACAAAACACTTTACTAACTACATTAACCAAACATACTGCAACGATGCACGCAGAGAAGGGGTGGCCAGAACAAGGTCCGACGATGGGCCGATACCTGACGGGGAGGAGCCCTAGGAGGGAGGGACGCCGTAGAAGGCCGCTGAGGGGAGGGGAGCTCGGTCCTGGGGCGGAGAGGGACGCTGCGGGAAATGGAATGGATGAATGGCCAAAAACAAGAAGTGCCCGGGCTTTTAAATGGCCGGGGTTGTACCCCGCCATGCATCATGGCGGGTTAGGGCCACCCCGCCATGCATCATGGCGGGGTACACCCCTGCCACGCTGGCGATGCGCGCTGACACCCCTGCCACGTGGGCCATGCACCCCGCCACCATGCATGGCAGGGTTCAGTGCATTTGCCCCGCCATGCATGGTGGCGGGGCCAAACGGGTTAGATTTAAAAATATTTTCAAACATGGGTTAAATTTAAAATTTGTTTCAAATTTGGGCTAAAAATAAAAAAAAATTGACAAGGACAGGTGTAATGCAACAATTGTTTTCATCCAACTCCTACTACTTAATGCAGTAAACAATTAAAAGTACTCAAGATATATTTATAAAATGATGGGTTCAGCATGCACCGGGGCTTACCTTTGAGAAAAGTTGAAGGTCGGTGGTCAGGACACTCGGGTAGATCTTCTGCAGGAGCTTCCCCGACGTTTGGTTCTTCTGCTGATTCCTCCGGCTGATTCTGGATCTCCTCCGGTATCACTTGTTCAAATTCGAGGAGTGTTACTCCCTCCGGAACACCTATTGCATGAGTGCATAATAAATCTCATGGATGCATAGTGAAAGATGCAGTATGCTCGGAATGAAATACATTACCACACTTTTAAAGCTCTGTTCAAATCACTTCAAAAGAGTAGGTGCAAATTTCCTCTCCGGTAGAGAAGTACTCACCTAATCTACTCAACCTAAGATAAAGCTGCTCTTCTTCAGTTAAGGCCCTAACACCTAATAATTATAAGAGTAGCATTTCTTAGGATACCACACCACACCCAATCAGCAAAATACCACAGTAAACATTCTGGACAGCAGCTACTTGTTTTTAACATAACTGGAGATTCCTAACTCCAAAAGATATAATCTAAGACAATCTAGAAAGCCTAAGAAATGCACTACAATTCATTTTCAGACCTCAACCCCAAATTCCTAAGTCTTCCATGTCGAATTTCATAAGTTCCAGAATCTGTCCTCTCTAGACAGAGAGTAGCCAATTCTGGACTGTCACTTTAAACAGCAATAACTCTCAAACTACTAAGCCAAATGCTTCCAAATTTTGACACAAGCTATTTTATCAAGTTTACTACAACTTTGGTATTTACAAGTTTTCCAGCAACCATTTTTATCAAAGGTCAAACTTAGAAATACTACCGGCTGTTCAGAAAACCTAAAACTGCAAAGATTAAATATTTATTGATGTGGCAAAAGTTTCCTAAGACCAAACTAATGCTACCAAAAGTTCACATGGGTTACAAAAACACCAGAAAGTAAGGTGTGCCCACCTAGAATATTTATTTATACTCATTTCTTAATTTACTTAATTAATTAGGTGGAATTTTAAACATATATGTAAACTGCTCCAAAATTTCTACAAAAATTACAGAGGACTCTCTGACCCAAAAAGAGACTACTGTAAAAATTTGAACTAATTTTATTCACAGGAACTCCCTATACAAATTCACAAGTCCAAAAAGACTGATTTTTGTATAATTAATAAATCATATTGAAAAGTATCAAACAACAGATTTCATAATTTTCTTGGACACTTTAGGGTACCAAGACATTCTCCAAAAAGTTACAAGAATATTGCACATGTAGAAAAATTACTAAAATTCATTCAATTATTTATTAGAATAACAAGATAGCCTTATAACTTGAAAAGTATTTAAGCACTAATGCCCAAATTTTTACCAGAGCTAGGGCAAGT
This sequence comes from Saccharum hybrid cultivar R570, assembly GCA_038087645.1. Lineage (NCBI taxonomy): Eukaryota > Viridiplantae > Streptophyta > Magnoliopsida > Poales > Poaceae > Saccharum > Saccharum hybrid cultivar. The sequence continues at coordinate 24,974,718 of JAQSUU010000066.1, read as the reverse complement.
ATAAAGTAACCTACCCACCAAATTTCATGATTTTTGGGATACTACAGCTCAAGTTATAAATTTAACAAACTTGCATGCATTTCAAAACACATTTAAAAGATCTATTAAATTCTCCCAGAATTTAAACATCACATACCATATCTATATTTTTCTAAGATACTACACATCATGTAGATCATAACAAAATTTATCTCATGAGTTTTGAGCAAGTACAACCCTAGATCTACATTTTCCAAACAACAACAAAATCTGTGATAAAATAATTAAATGAAATAAATTTCAATTAGAACTGGGCCGGCCCGGGAACAGGCGCGGCCCACGACGCGTGCGCGGCCCGCACGGACTCCTGCCCGCGCGTGGCACTGACATGCGGGCCCCTGTGGTCGGTGACAGAGAACAGGGAGGGCGGTGAACCGCGAGCTCCGGCGAGCTCAAGCTCGTCGGAGGGGAGCTCGCTCGGGAAATCAAACGCACCCACGCGTTCCCCATCACACGGTGCTTCAATTCGTGTAAGCAGGAGGGGTTGGGTTGGAGTGGAAGGGGCTCGTCACCACGAGCGGCGGCCGGTGAGGGTCGGGTGGCGGTGTACCGCCGCCGGTGAGGCCGCACGGTCCCATCTAAGCTCGGTACGAGCTTCACAGCAGCTAGGCGGAGCGATTGAGGTAGAAAGGGAAGACGGAGGGAGGCCCGAGCTACCACGGCCACGGTGAGCCTCCATGGCGGAGCTCCGGTGACCTCTCGGGAACGGGCGGAGGTAACAATGTGGCTCACCTCGGGCTCAATCAAAGCCGCCGGTGGGTCGAGGAGGTGTAGGGCGGTGAGGCGGAGGAACTGGCGTGATTTGGTGGCTGGTGGTGCGGTGGAAAACGCACGCGAGCTCGCCGGAGGTGGAGCGGCAATGGCGGCTCGGTTCTGGCGTTTTGAAACCAGAAGAGAGAGGGGGAAGGAATGGAGGCAGCCTCGACGCGTCGTGGCGGTCTTGAAGGCGCCGTGGTCTGACCGGTGGGGCCAGGGCCGGCGTACGGCCGCCACCGCGTGTCCACGCGTCGGCGAGGCCCTGTGGCCGGTCGGCCACTTCTCCCTCTGACGAAACTGAATCGCGGTGAATGGTGCCATCGAGATTGCCTGACAGAGCGACTTTGGAGGTGATTAACTCCTAAACCAGCTCGTTTCAGTGGAACCTCCAATTAACAAAGTTGTAGACCTATGTGAGCACTACAAGTTTGTAAAAGGCATCACGAGCTGGTTTGGTTTAGTTGGTGAGATACAGTGACATCAAGTGGTGCTCGGTGAAACTGAAATGTGATTTCAGTGGTTAAAACCGACTGAAACCCCAACTTCTTGACACTATAACTCATAAACTATTGAGAACCAGACTTGGGTGATGTTGGCAATGTTGTAGAGCTACATGATGACTACAAGTTTGTCAATATGAGTGGAAGCCGGTTTGGCCTGGTTTGCAAACTACAAGCTTCTAAAGTAGGCCTCAGTAAAACTGGAGGGTCAATTTAAAGACTTAGAAAAAATTCTAAGTGTTGAGGCAGCCCCTCTAGCTGACTTGTGGGCCACTTTTGAGCATGTTCTGGTCAGTTTCATGAGATGGTCATATTGAGACTTTTGTTCCCCATAAAATTCTCTACAACTTTGCTTAAGGGTGCTCTTCCATGCAAGGTCTCTAAGCTAGACTTTTTTAAATGGTCAAACTAGAGCATCCTAGGGCCAAATGGTGGTCAACCATCTCTTGGAGGGCATTTTTGTAATTTTGATCAACATGAACCTTGCTCCAAGAGTTACCCTAAGTATAACTAAGGTGTTGTAGGACATAATTGGCTACTCTACCCTTTTGTTACACCAACTATCAAGTATCCCATAACATGAGCCAAACAAAACTTCTAGAAACAATCACATGTGTTGCATCACATAAAATAACAAACATGAATGATGCATGCTTATGCTTATGCAAATGCAATGCAATTATGGAGCTAAACACTTGAGGTGTTACAACCACCATGTGTAAATCACCATGTGCATATGTGTTAGCATTTTCACAATCATTTTTCAAGGCGTTATGTTAGCTCTCTACTAGATCCTAATGCATATGCTCAAGATGATGACCTAGTAGCACTTGATTCACGAGCTAACCATGATTGCCCCTCTTGATAGTCGGCTATCAATCCTAAACCCGGTCAATCACTTCTCTACTCATCTTAGACCGGCAAAAGCAAACCCTATGATTATACCTTTGCCTTGATCACTTTGTTCCATGTCCATCTCCTCATGCTTGATCACCATGATCATCATTTCATGTGCATCTCCACCATGATCATCATTTCATGTCCACGCACCATCTCTTTGTGATCTTGTGGCCACCACTCCTTACCACATACACCTTCATCACATGTGTTGCTTATGCCTAATTCAAAACACTTAACACATGGCATTAGCAACTTGGTGCCATTAATTACCAAAACCAAACTTGGGCTTTCAATTGTGCGTGTCATTGAGCTACCTCATTTGTGGGTAGGTTCTTGCGTTGTCCACGGGTTGGACGAGGATCATGCTACACCTCTTTGCCGCAGAACCACCATGTGTTGGTCGACACAACGGGGATTAGCGTGCCGGCAAGCACGTGAACCTCGGAAGAAAAATCTTGTGTTGATCTTGTGTATGATTAGATTTCTCCCGGTGATTGGTCATCATATATTGTGATTGGTTCATCCTCTACGCGGCGGTATAAAGATCGCATAACTCTCATTTACTTTTCAGCAAACTAGTTGCAACACGCTCTTTAGTGTAATTAGTTTTGAGAGCTTGTATTATCTTTGCTAGTGTAGCCTCTCACCTAGTTGAGCTCTTTAGTATAGCTAGCTTTTGATGGCTCATAGTGACTTAGCCATTGATTGTTATAGTGATCATAGTGACTAGAATTGTTGGATATGTGGCTTGCAACCCTTATAGAGCTAGAGCAAAATTGCATTTCACCATTTATTATACTAACCTTTTGCTCTAGTGAGTTTGTAGAATTTTTAATAGGCTATTGACCCCCCTCTAGCCATATTAGGACCTTTCAGCACCCTTCTCAAGAAAACAAAGCAAGACAAGGAATTTTTTTGCCTCAGTTTAGTTTGGCTTTTTATTGGCAATGACCTTAGAGCATCTAATGACAAATTAGAACCATACAATAACCTTCCCATATACTACTAAACAGCATTACGATCACAGTACCTCACACGATCATTGTCATAACAAGTTTGCACGACAGTTTTGAACCATCAGAGGGATTTGTAGCAACGAGTAAGAACGAACTACATGAGCACCAGCAACACAAAAGACTGCACCATAGCAACAACAAATAACACTGGTGTCTTCCTAACACCCTTTGATGGAGGGTGGACTAGAACTTGTTCATCTTGACAACCCTTGAACTCCAGCAATGATGCTACTGCTTCTTCTTCGGTAGGGAACCTCTTGGAGCAGCTACTTGGAAAACCGTTTACCCTGGCATGACAAGTAGCCCAGGTTGCATACACCCCAGGCTCCCTACCACGGTACACAACATACCAAGCCATTTGCCCCTTAAAACAACAGATGAAAATAAGTAAGAGTTGTTGACAAAATGAATTATTGTTCAATCGATTTGCCTCAAATATATTTGCCTTTGCATCATGGTCTTGAGCTTGGAGCATAAGGAACAAAGATGGCAGGAAAATTCAAACCATGGCTGCAAAGAAACCTTTCAAATAGATTGTAGAAAACCAATATCATGACAGGCATGGAATCAAACAATATTAAAGCATCATGAGCTGATCCCTCCTAACTAGCAAGAACATAGGTGAACCTGAGATCAAAGTCCACTGCGGCCAACACATTCTATGTAATGGTTTGCTTCCTACCTCGAAAGGCAGGTTGCATCTTTAGAGGAACTCTAGCTAAAACATGTGTCCCATCAATACAATCCTATATGGACAAAAACAAAAGGAGTGTTGACAAATTTACACCCACAAATGGGTTAAGGAATTATGACCTCAAATGAATATTTGGGAACCAACCTTGAAATAAGGATACCACCTTCTGCTGCGAAGGATCCTAGGATGCACACTGGTAGCAGGAGGCACAATCATTTCATTCCTCAGCTCCCCTACTGCATACAACACCCTCTGGAAGAACCTACTGACAGTCTCACCTGACCTCCTAGATGTGAGGTCCACAACCATGAACCTCTCATTGTGACCAACAACATGCAAAAACATTGCAACTTGTTCTTCAACTGATGCATGAATGCTGTCAGTAACAAGTTCCCTACTACGAAATAGGTCACAGTTGGAAAAAGGGTGCCCTCTTCATCCTAAGTAGGTTTACACAATGCACATCATTTGATTCATAGATGTACCTAAGACTGTTAATCCTCTGTTGGTCCCTGTCTGCCATAGGCCTATAAGTGATAGACCGGGCTTCTTCAGTTCTCCTCCTAAAGCACATGAAAAACCATGCAGCCACTGCCACTACGACAGCCACAGCTGCCTGGCGCCTAGCCTATAAATCCATGTCTACCAACACGATGCAATGTAGATTAGAGAATGGATGATGCACTACGGGATGTACTCATAAGCAAGCAAAAGTTCAGCCATCACAAGATAAACAAAGCGCGACTGCCACACTCAAAGGTGCTCCTCCAGCGCCTACGGTTACACAGATTCACATCATCAACCTAGACACTTTGCTCAGTTTGTAATAAATTAAAGTAAGTATCATCATGTGCAAGCGCTAGAGCAGACCACATGTCCAAAGCTCAAAAAAGGTTTAATCGTCACATATCTGAATCGAAAACATGTGAAATCACAAGTTGACCGGTAGATCTACACAAGCACTGCACAGATCTAACCGGGTAACATCAAGAACCCTAGTTAGAAGGGGAGCAAAGCAAAAACAGCAATACAAAGCTACCATATCACTGGATAGAGAGGAAGAACAGTTGGGCGCAGATATCCGTCAGAGGAAGGCGAATCGGCTGCACAACAGAGCTTGAGGTAGAGGAAGAAAGAGAACGCGCACCAGTGTAATGGAAGGAGTGAAGAGGAAGTGAGGAGGTAACCCTAACCCTAGACCCGCGCATGCCTTTTATCGCCAGGACAAAGCCATCTCCCGCGCTCCGCCAAATCCTTCCCGCCAAGCATTGCGCCATCCCAACTGATATGGGAAGGTGAAATCGAGAAGACGGCGCGGTGCGGGATGGAGGGGGCGAGGAATGGAGCGAGGCAGGTAAAGGATGCGAGCAAGGGAACCAAACAAGGCCGAAATGCACCACATCATACTGGATGGGCCTTGGGACGGCCCGGTGAGGGGATTTTTTTATTTTTAATCTTTTTTATTTAATATTTTAATAATAATCGCTCCTAAAAAAATTTATGGACTTGACCCTTTTGGTCGCGCCAGCACTAGCGTGACCGAATAACGTTGTCGCGCCACATGCATTGGTGCGACAATATCCACCACGTTAGACGACATTTTCGACGTGGAAAATGTTGTCACGCCACTCCTGCTGGCGTGACAGTGTTTCTGTCGCGCCACCGGGAGTGGCGTGACAAGATAAAACCTTTGAAAAATCGTAACTCTTTGATACGATGTCGGATGAAGATAAAATTTATATGAAAATTGTAGTTCTCGATGAAATCTACAACTTTGTAGATTTGATTTTTTTTATTTGAAGACGTTAAGATTCTCAAAAAATTAATATATAATTTCAGGAACATAATAACCGCGTACAAGTGCTCGTCGTATTAGAAAAATAATATCATTTTTGTATGGTGTCAAATGAAGATATTTTTTTATATGAGAGTTGTAGCTCTCAATGATATCTACAACTTTGTAGTTTTGAGTTTTTACATTTGATATCATTAAAATGCATAAAAAATAATATAAAATTTCAGCAGCATAACAATCGCGTACTAGCGCTTGTCGCGTTAGAAAAATAATATTGTTTTCGTATGGTGTCAAATGAAGATATATTTTATTTCAAAGTTGTAGCCCTTAGTGAGATCTATATGTCTATAGTTTTGAGTTGTCATATTTGATATCGTTAACGTACTCTAAAGATTAATATAAAATTTTAGCAGCATACTCTAGTCGAGAAGGCGGCGCGATGCGGGACGGAGGGGGCGAGGAATGGAGCGAGGCAGGTAAAGAACGTGAGCAGGGAACAAACAAGGCCGAAATGGCCCGGTGAGGGCAACCAATCAGCCCCATATATACTAGTTCTAGTAGCAGTAGCAGTAGGAGTTGGAGCATGAATGCGCATGATGTTCCTTGGAGCAAAGAAAGCTCTGTGGTAGGAGGAGGAGGTACGGCTTTTGTGCTGGTCCCGCGGGGTCCTCCTGTTGGTGTAGCACATGTACTGCTCGTATAGTCAGGCAGTGGGGCAGCTCCAGCCTACCGGGTACCCGGGCCAACGGATCGCATTGCATCGCATGGGATGTTAGAAAAGAACGTCTTTATTTGTGGCAACTTGGCATGCAACTTCCCTTGTCTCTCGAGTTAATACTTAATAATCATCCATTCCGTTGCAAAATGGTGGTACATGTCGATCGAATCTTGGGCTTTGCACGCGTGCGTTCAGGGTCACCCCCATCGCGCTCTTGTTCCTTGGATCCACATCCACCTGGAGCTGCACGCTCAAGGTCACGGGTGCCTAGTCGCATCGCACGGCACTAAAGTAACAGTAGCGTAGCAAGTATGCATGGTACAGTACCAACCTTGGCACACGCGCGATGCATGCTGTTTTAGTAGTGTAGCCCTTGTTTAGATACCCAAAATCACTCCAAATTTCACTATGCAAAAAGAAGATTCCCCGTCACATCAAAATGTCGGCATATATATGGCGTACTAAATGTAGATGAAATAAAAAACTAATTACACAGTTTTGTGGTACTTTGCGAGACGAATATTTTAAGCCTAATTAATCAATATTTGGACAATTTTTACCAAATACAAACAAAATGCTACAGTGCGCTGATTTGACGCGGCACTGTGCAAAGTGCCGATTCGGCCGGCAACTAAACAAGGCCGTAATTGTGTTTGGCAGCCGAACCGGCGAGGCAGGTAGGCGCAGGCGGGCTGCACGGCTTGTTTAGATCGGTGAAGTTAGAAAAATTTAGAATCGTAGCATTTTGTTTGTATTTGATAATTATTATTTAATTATAGACTAACTAGGCTCAAAAGATTCGTCTCGTGATTTATAATCAAATTATACAATAAGTTATTTTTTATCTATATTTACTGCTCTATGTATGTGTCTAAAGATGGATGTGACAAAGATTTAGGGTAATCTAAGCGACCGACACCGACGGAAGCTGTACTTGCACTGTACTGGCATATGGCAGCATGTGTCAGTGCGATGCGTCCCTGCCGCCTGCGTTCCCCATCGGTGTACTCTAGTACATGTGTGCACTATGTAGCCTACAGAGCGGCCCGTTCGACTGTGCCGATAAGTCGGTTGAAAAACACTGTTACCTAATTTATTATGAGAGGAAAATACAGTTTCAATTAAAAAAAATAAGCTAAAAAGTATGGATTATAAGCCGGATGAACAAGATCATAGTACGTACTGTGCAGGGCTTGCTTACGTCTTCCTTGGCTATCCACTGTTCTACCGTGCCCAGCTGGCAATCACATTGAGAGGTGAACGTGTATTTAGATCCTGCACAATCTTATCCTGTAGACCGGTGCGGCGCGGACAAGATTTTTGGGTCGCCTGGGAGAGCCAATGCAAATCGGCCCGCCCTTGCTGGCAGTGGCAAAGCAAAAACGTGGTCGGCCAGTCGACAGGAATTGAGAACCAGCCCACAGATCAGGGTAGGATTTGCGTATATGGATACGGAATTGAGAAATCGGAAACGAAAGAAGACCACGTCCGTGGGCCTGCATGTCAGTATCAGCCAGCGTGGTCAAGATCTGCGTGATGACGGACGGACATGGACGTTGGCTCTTGGCTGGCCCGCCCGCTCCGGCAGCCGGCAGCACCAGCCCCCGCGCGATGGCCGACTCGGGTAAAGCAAAGCATGGCCGGCCGTAGGCCGAGGAAAGAAAGGCGTGAGTGAAAGAAAGATGCTGTCGGTCTGGCGCCAAATAATGATGATGGGCTCGTCGCCGCGCCTTCCACCTTGCGTTGCCGCGTTGATCTATCGAATGTACTGTACTACTAACAGCTCTTGTCATTATTATCTCCTACAACTAAAAAGAAAGAAAGTAAGACCACGGTATGGTGCGACAATCCATCGCTCCGCTCCTTCGTTCCGCCTCCCCTGCGATCGTGAATCCACGCCACGCGACCGTGGTTTCCCCGTGTGAGTCCACGCCGCACAAGGCAACACAATCACCGCATGTCAATCACCTCCAATTACTTCCCCGATCCTTCCTCATGCAACCGGGGTGCCCCCTTCCACCCTCGCCTGCGACCACGATTCCCAGCGGCGTTGATCACGGATCCTCCCAGAAGGAAACAACGCCGCGCGGCACCAAGTTGATCACAGCACAGCTCGCTTCCTCGTGCGATGCTTGCGGGGGAGGGGGAGCACGACGCCACACCCGCGGGATTCGTCGGTCCCGGCCGGCGTCGTGGGTGGCAAGGAGGAGGCGCGGGAGGCCGCCGCCGCGGCGCCCATCACCATGCCTGTGCCCGTGCCGCCCCCTAGGAGCAACAACGATGAGGGGCCGCGGAGCGTGCAGAAGTCCTACACCATCACCAAGTCGCGCGAGAGCTGGACCGATACCAAGCACGACAAATTTCTCAAGGCGCTGCAGCTGTGAGTTATCCCGCTCCCCCAGCACTATTCGTGCCCACCTCCGGCGGTGCTTCCCTCTGCTCCGGCGGCGAGTTAATTTGTCGTGCTTTTCTTCGATTTTTTTTCCTAAATGTTTTGATCTGATTTGCTGGCAGCCTTGCAGGGACGAGTAGTTTGTGGCGGGCATTATGGAATTTGTGCTCACACGAGGGCCGCCGATGCCAAGCAGAAGGCGATGTCATGCCAGGGCATTGATAAGCTGGCCAATCCCTCAAGTTTGGTGCGTGCACAAGCAAACATCCCTGGCAGTGGATGTAGTAATGAGTTTTACTTTGTTTTTTTTTCTGATTTCAATGATGTGCATTTGTGCGTGAATTGAGTAGAGCGAGGTACGTTCTAGAGATTAGAGAAGTACCTGGCTGAGAAGTATTTATTACAGATTAGCGAAATACTTAGATGTCTACTCTGATTGGAATACTACTAGAGATTAGAGAAGTACCTAGCTGAGAAGTACGTACTTGCCTGCACTGAGAAGTACATACTGCATGATCTGGGTTTTACCATAAGTACCTATTCTGAAGGCTTACTCCCTCTGTCCCCAATTGTTAGTCGTTTCCGGTTTTTGTGCCCACAAATTTGACTCGATTTATATAAAATGCGTGCAACATTTGTATCTCCAAATAAATTTATTAAAAAACTAAATTCAAAGACCTTTCCAATGATATTAATTATATACCGTAAATATTAATATTTTTTAATATATATTTAATTAAAGTTGTTTCTCGGGAAGCGTAAAACGACAGACATTTAGGGACGGAGGGAGTACTCCCTGCATTTGCTTTAATTAGATGCTCTCGTACTTCAGTTCAGGAATCAAATGCATCTCTTGTCACATTGGACTTTTCTTTCACATCTTTTTTTTGTGAACATATTGTTTGGCCTATTTGTATCCAACATTTAAATTGGTATTCATGTCTTATTATGTAGTTGGGAACCATTCTACTTGTATACTTTACCCTTAAACAAACTAATCATATTGGAATAATCTTTTGCCTGAACTGTAAAAATTTAGAACGTGTAACTGTTGTGTCCACTGCATGTCCTGTTTGCAATGCATAGTGGACAGGGATTTTGTTGGCCCTGCTGGAACCTTCAAATACTGGCCAACAGAAAAGTAAACTGTGAAGTCTCTCTGAGTGTTATTCTGAGCTATTTTAGTTCTTCGAGCGGATCAGACACAGGTACGCAGCCACACAGTAAGCGATTATGTTCTCTCAAGGTCTTGGCATCTTGGTTTCTTTTCTCGCCTTATGAATTGGTTGTTTGATGGTTTTTCTTTTAGGAGAAGAAGAAATTCTTTCACTTTTGTCTCGGCTAAGAGAGCAACACGCTTCCAGATAATATATCCTTGTTGGATTCCCATTTGCAAACTAAATGCCTTTTATTCAGAATACATGATCTGATTCCCAATTGCAAACTAAATATAATGTGTTTTATATCATCATAGCATTGTGGATTTGTGGCTGGATGGATCTGATTTGACAGATAGGGATTCTTAGATGTTTTCTTCAGAGTTGGACCAGCAACCACGACAAATTGGCTATCTTGCTATCACTTGCATCACAGTAGATGTCAGTTTTGTTGAATTAGCAGAATTGATATCACTTGCAAGTAGTAATAAACTGCCTAAAGTTTTATCTGAAATACAACCTCAGTTCATTTAAACACAGAGCACAATTTTTTTCGCCATCATGCCGTGTCACATTTTTTATTAAGCAGAAATAGAGTTTGTTACATGCTAAGGTAGCTACAGTAATCTAGAGATTACCGAGACCAACGACCGAACAACACACATGTGGTTGTGATTACAGAGCACATGAAAATGGATAATAACTCTCTAACTCATATTAGTTTCACTTCAAAGGTGTCATGAATTTGCCTTCATCTGAAAACCTCAACAGACACATGACACTGTTTGGCACACATTTGAGAATATTGCATCTGAGTTTTGACAAAATAAATATAGGTGAGTCACATACTAATACTTTGATAAACAGGTTAGTGCGCTCTTTCATTCCAAGACTTTGTTTGCCACATGTTTTCTACTAAAAAGCAACATGTTGATTTGGTTAATTCAATATTGGTGTTTCCATGTGAAATGCAGAATTAGGAACCAACAGTTAACTAACAGTTAAGATAGTTAATTGTTAACCATCCATGAGTTCTGTTCTAAGGCAAATTTTCATATTAAAATTTAGAAATTAAGAATCTCTGCAGCATTGAGGAAATATTCATTTATTTTTCAATGGAAAGGCAGGAGCTTTCCCATTCAGTTAAATGGGTGTGTTGACTACTTGGCAAGCGAAATGCACGATTGTCACACGAACATAGCAGTCATCATTGCTTAGTTACTAACAGAGGCAGCTAAAACAATATTTCAGTGCTTATATTGGCTAATAGTACATAGTGCTTTCATATCAAGAAGACATAATTTGAAATGTCCTTTCTAAACTGGCAGCCATGGTCTTGGATACGATAGCTTTGCAACCTGACAACAATGGCTTCTCCAACTTTCTGTTATTGGAATATTAATGAACATCAGATCTTTTTCAGCCCTCGCCCTCACCCTGCAGTCCGCGGACCATTGGCGCCGCCAGCACTGCCCTTGCCCTGCAGTACGCAGAGCCTGCAACATATTGACGATCGTGGCACACCCCACACCCACTGTACAATCGAGCAGCAATAGATCGACGATCCTCGCCACCTCTACTTCCTCCTCGCCACGCCGCCTGCCCTCAGGTAGTCAGGTCGGCTGTTGCTCAACAATGAAATCATAGTATAGATAATCATTGTTTTGAAGTAATTGGTTCTATTCTTTAAACATGAATTCAACATAGTTCAACATAGTTTGAAAGATACTATTTGTTTTCTCTTTAATTCTATTTGCTATTGATGAATTTGTACTGCATATGCAGCTGAGTAATGTGTGGCCTTGTTTATGCCCAGGTGACGATGCAAACTACACCTGATCCTTACTAGGAGCTCACACCGATTGCTGCGAGTGGAACGGAAATCTACCTCTCAAGGTACTTCTGATTTAGTTAGTAATTTTGTGAGATTAGCCAGAGTACAGCTTGACTATTTATGATGCATTTTCTGAATTTCTGATCATGTAACTACTACTATGGTTGTGCATTGGTTGATTCCATCCATCTATCACAAAAATAGTGTATGACTGCATTTGTATGCTCTGAATCAGAAGGTAGCAGCCTCCCTCTCCCCCTTCCCCCTCCCCCACTCATTTCTGCAAAAAAACACATATAGTAAAACATTGTTCCAATCCAAAATTAAGGTCCTCTCTGGTTTGCATAAAAACAGATGCTCTGAATTTTGAGCATTAGTTACTTATTGTTTTTTGTCCACTCATGTATTTGTGCTTTCATCAAAAATAGTTTTTGTTTAATCTCTATGGTTCTTTTACTGAATGAAAGGACCATGGTTATTCTATTGGTTTATAAACACCTTTTCTTCCGGACGATTAGCAACTGGAAGCCATTAACGACCTATTTAACTTTTTTTGGCAATAATGAGATCTGGTGGGCACATTATTTCAAAGGCACAATAATTCTAAAAGTGATAGGAAAGGTTGAAGATGCTACCGAGCTACAAACACTTTTATTCAGTGCTGCTTTTCCAGATTAGGTGAATAAAAACAATTCATAGGGCTTTCCATTTTTTAAAATATTTTTTTTTGGTACTAATGTGAATTTCCTTTGTAGTTTTGAATAATTATAGTCTATGAGCTTTCTGAAACTTGACTGGAAAACAGAATATCTTGTCAGTAATGAGAAACTGAAGGATGGTGCATCTGCTATCCATCTTTCTCTTCCCTGTAATATGGCAGCAAGGGCTCAAGTTCTTCCGATCAAATTATGATCCTATAGCCAGTATGTAATACCCATAGATGGTATTCGCTTCATATTGACCGAGGTTGATGGACTCAACTGCTAATCTTTCTCACCATTTGTCAATTTACTACTTCTCGATTAGGTATGTATGGTCAATTCCCAGTGACTATTCCCAGTGCATGACTTGTCTTTTTCGCAAGTGTTTTCAAGCTTAAGTATGGTCGCCTTACTTTGTTCTCTGTTTTTTTGTATTATATTCAATTCAGTAGCATGATGGTAGGGGAAATGGGGTGTATGACAATGCTTGGATAGGTAACCATGATTATGTTGTTAGCAATGCATCAGCAAACTGGCACATTCACTAGAGGTGGAGCATTGAGCCTCTTTCTTAAAAATTGAAGATGTTATGAGGGATGAGCAAGAGGAGCATGATGTCATTATCTTCGTGCAATAGCTTCTGAACAGGAACTTGCTACTCCCTACTGACAAGCATAATGACCATCACTCTTTGATGAGATTGGTTCCCTATGAAAATTGTATTATACTGAAAACTACTAAAACATGGATAGCTCTTGAAACATTTTTCTTGCAATGCAAAGCCTCTGAAAATTGCATTTCTGCTTTCTTGATAAATATCTTCAGGTTTATGAAGGCTTGGAAATTTGACATTGGGAACTGGGAAGGCGATCCAAATGGGGGCTATAAGATGTATGTATATGGGAGGCCACAGAGGGGAATGCATATCAGGTGATGCATAGAATGCACGAAGTAACAATATTTTTATTTTATTAGCTATTTCATACTACCTTGTAGAATGCATGCCACTTGCTTTCATGTCCCATTGAGTTGTCTCACCACACTTTTGACTGTTCTGGGCCTAAAAAGATCTCACTCTGCAATTGTTAATAGCAGGCGAGGGGAATATCGAAGAGATTGATACTCCATCGGCATGGCATAGGCTGGTGCATGTTGGAGTGGGATGTTGCAGTTGTGTACTCTGACATTGTGCGTGCCTCGAGTGCGACGAAAGCTCACCCTGGCTTGCCGGCTGAGTCTCCTTGTGAATGAATAATTGAATATAATTTGATTGTAGTTTAGAATTCTGATACTCTAACGGGTGAACTGAGGATACATATACTATTTAAATTTAAATTTTAAACTCTGCCCACTCTAGCTGAAACTTGCAGTCATGGCAGGCGAATTTCTGCACTTTACCACCTGTTCTTTTTCTTTGAACGGACACTTTTCTTGGTAAAGCCGTACGTATAATATAACTATATGTTTGCCTATGTCAGTAGTTAAAGAATAACTCTAAATGATATTGGGATATAGTTACGCATACATATAACACGATCATGAACGTAAGATTATTCTTAGGTCTAATTGGACATTGATGATATTGCAATGTGTAATATGGTTCTTCCCGGCATAGATGGGTATCTAACTCGCTTGCAATAATAATATCTATGATTTAATTATTTTTATATATTGTTGATAGTGAATCTTGCCACAAACACTCAAGTTGATACATTATTCTATAGTATATGTCTATGTGGAATAGTCTTAAAGTCACGCATATTTATATGGTGAGTATACCATACTTTGTTTTAAGGTTTTGTGAGAGATTTTTCATGACACGCAGTATTACCCATGCGACAGACACTAATATTTATATATATACTTGAATCTATATGTATGATGGTATGGAGATGCGGCGGAACTTATTTATGGATTTATTGGCGCACAAAAGAAATTGATATCGGAGATTTATTCCTGCCGATATAAAACATTATCTTAGCCATATCACGGAAAGCTCTAGAGCTTGTAAGCCTACAACGCCGCGCTCTCCGTGACCATTAATTTCACAAACTTTGTTTTTTGGATTAAATGTCACTTTAACGTTCATATTTGATTTTTACAGTATTGTTATCTTATCGTGCGATTAATGTGTTTTTAGTATAAAATGTTAGTTATCCCGTAGCAACGCACGGGCATGCTACCTAGTTATTCTTATAAGCTCTGGTTGACGATCTCTTGGACGCACAAGATTCTTAGTTATTAGGATTTGACAAGTGAATTACCATACCGCCGACATGACACAACCCTGACCCCCCTGATCCTGATGCATGAAATGAAACCGCTGATCCCAAGCAAATTCTTCACTCCCTCACGGAACCAGAATCCGAAATGAACCAAGGGTGTGTTTAGTCCGTGAAAAATTTTGGCTTTCACTACTGTAGCACTTTCGTTTGTATTTGTTAATTAGTGTCTAATCATGAACTAATTAGACTCAAAAGATTCGTCTCGTGTTTTTCTACCAAACTGTGTAATTAGTTTTTTTTGTCTACATTTAATGCTCCATGAATATATCAAACATTCGATGTGACGCGAAATCTTGAAAAATTTTGGGAACTAAACGCCCCCAAGGCAGCAGAGTAGCAGACTGCAGGCCACATGAAAACTGAGGCCCTGTTTAGTTTTCAAAAAATTTTGTAAAATTTTTCAAATTCCCCGTCACATCGAATCTTTAAACACATGCATAAAACATTAAATATAGATAAAAAAAATAAAACTAATTACACAGTTTAGACGAAATAGACGAGATGAATCTTTTAAACCTAATTAGACCATGATTGGACACTAATTACCAAATAACAACGAAATTTGCTACAGTATCATTTTGCAAAAAAAATTTGCAATTAAACAGGCCCTGATTTTCAAACCTTTGTACGTACATACTTGTACCTGGAGTGCCTACATCATTCTAGAGCGCTCTGCGTGTGCTTGTCTCTATGTAAGAATACACAGTAGGCATGTGAAATACTCCATTTTTCTTTCTCAGGAAGGTCGAGCTTTATTTAAAGTTTTCCGACGACAACCATAGTAAAAATTCTCAAATTTAAATACCAATTATAATTGTAATGATTAAACTCAACCTTCCCAAGCTTAGTTCCGAGCAATTTGACATCATTAGCTGCAGTGCCAACTTCCTCCACGCTACTGCATTCAAAGCAAACCATCTTTTTTCCTCCAAAAATAACCGGCGAGAATTTTATCAAGCAAATATTAAAAGACAAGGGGCAACATATACATACAACAAAAAATTGCAACATCACGACAACAACAAAACTCTCATAACTCTCACTGAAGGTAAACTAGGGCTAGAGCATACCCTTTTGAGTGTGGCGTCCAGGACTTTTCCCGGTTTCCTCTAACCCCCTTTGTCCTTTCCCGAACCGACTGTGCATCAGAATCTAATTTCGGTCTTGCTTTTAGCATCAGCTAGTTGTTGTCTGATTTTTGTCAGGGAAACCAAGAAACTCTCTAGGAACCTCACGGAGCCATGACCATAAGCTCCAAAGCAGCAAAACGATATAGTCTTTAACTTCCGCCGTATAGTTAATAAAGCATCAGCTAGTTGTTGTCTGATTTTCGTCAGGGAAACCAAGAAACTCTCTAGGAACCTCACGGAGCCATGACCATAAGCTCCAAAGCAGCAAAACGATATACTCTTTAACCTCCACCGTATAGTTAATAACAATATAATAACATAAGCTAATTGGGGCCGCCAGCAATAGAACCATGTCAAGTTAACCTACACCTACCTAAACTAAGTGTCATCCTTTTGACCAACCTGACTTAAGTAAATTGAGCCTGATAATTCCTGGAGCGGCCATCCGCCCACTCCACTAGCAGAATGATCTGGTTATGATTGTACATCACATTATTAAGCCATTCCAAGCAATATTTCTACCCGGGAGAAATATCTTGGAGGGTGCTGGTATTTTGCATGAAACCTTACATGAGCTACATATTAAGAAGCAAAAATGGGTTCTTTTAAGATATATTTTGCGAAAGCGTATGATAAGATAAAATAGATTTTTTTACACCAAGCGTTGTGAATTAGAGGCTTTGACCAGGTGTGGTGTGAGTGGATTAAGGCTTTCGCTCAAGATGGTAACATGGGTATTAAGGTAAATTAAACCAGCAGTTGGGCCCATTCTAACTTATCAAAAAAGGGCATAGGCAAGATGACCCTTTATCGCCAATTTTGTTCAATATTGTGATGGACATATTGGGCAATCGGCATTATTTTGGCTAGAGCTAAAGGGGAAAGCCAAGTTAAAGAGGTTTTTGCACCTTATAAAAAAGGGGGTTATTACACACCTAGTAGAAGATGGCTTGTCTATCTTTGCAGTATGGAAATGATATGGTTACTTTGATGGACTAGGATATTAAACAGGAGAAGAATATGAAACTACTATTTTGCACCTTTGAGCAATTATCAAGTTTGAAAAACAACTTTCATAGAAGTGAAATCTTCTTTGGTAAAGCGAAGGAATTTGAGTACCAATACTCACTTCTCTTTGGTTGCATAATAGAACATTAAACCTTTAATGTATTTGGGTATTCCAATGCGCTTTAGGAAGTTACAAAACAAAGACCGAAGGCAATTGAGGAACACATTGAGAAAAGCTAAGTGGTTGGATGGGAACACTTTTATCCTATAAGAGTAGTAGACCAGTGCAAATCAATAAAAAAGATAACATTAGCATTGATAGACTGGATCTTACCAATGTTCATGTTATTTTTTTAAGTCCCAATGGGAGGAGTACTTAAAAAGGTTGAACGCTTTATATCAAGGTTTTTCTGGCAAAATGATCAGCCTAACGAACAATATTTTCCTCTTAGAACAAATCAGGATAAGCCAAATTTTAGCGAAACGAACAGGGCCGCGAAACAGAACATGTTGTGCTAGCCGAAATAACAAAAACGTTTAGCCATTCAAAATCTAGGTGTGCGAAATAAATGTCTTCGAATCAAATGGCTTTCAAATTTTGTAAATGATAAGGAATATGGCAAGATCTCCTTAGGAACAACTGTTTATGTAACCAAACACTCAGTCAATTCGAACTAGGATTTCTCAATTCTGGACAGGGCTTATGGTATCAAAGACCAGTTCCTTAATTTGGGGAAAGCTCAAATTAAACAGTGATTCCAAGATTAGATTTTGTAAGGGTAAATAGTTAGGCCCTCAGTCAATTTGTTGTGCACTTCCACCACGGATAAGCCGGGGTGAGAGGAGGTAAAGCAGAGACATGGTGGGGGAGGCGACTGGGAAAAAAGGACCTGCCTGACCCAGCAGCAGCAGGCACCACCACTTCGCAGCAGGTCACAACAACAACCCCTTGTTTAGTTCACCTCAAAATTCCAAGTTTTTTCACTCTCTCTCCATCACATCAATTTTTAGCCGCTTGCATGGAGTATTAAATGTAGGTAAAAAAAAATCTAATTATACAGTTTAGTTGAAAATCACGAGATGAATCTTTTGAACCTAGTTGATCCACGATTGGACAATATTTGTCAAATAAGACGAAAGTGGTACTATTCATCAGGTTGAAAAAATTTTCAGTCTAAACAAGGGCCAAATCTCCTTTCGCCTCTCGAAAGCAGCAGTGGGCGGGTGGGCCTACGTGTTTGCGGCCTCGGCACCCGCGCCCGCACATCACATGTTCGGACCAACTACGCCGGTACGCCCTCCGCTGTCCGCTGGCCCTGCCATTACACAATGGCTGTGTTTGTTCCAGCAAAAAAACGCAATGTAAAAAAAGATTTCTCGTCACATCAAACTTGCGATACATGTATGAAGTACTAAATGTAGATGAAATCAAAAACTAATTATACAGTTTGGTTGTACTTTGCGAGACGAACGTTTTGAACCTAATTAGTCAACAGTTGGACACTATTTGCCAAATAAAGCTAAAACTTGCTACAGTATATTTTCACCCTTTTCAGAAGAACTAAACACGCCAATGCTGCGCTGCGTGAATACAGCACTGTACATACACACGTACGCTGTATGTATAAAACATGGTCATGTTTCGTAGCACTACTTCGGCAGTACTTTTAACGAACCAACGTTAAATTTTGGTTTATACTGATTTGTTGTGGTGAAACCAACGGTGAAATTTGGTTGAGTAAAAAATATTGTTCGTTCACTGAAAAGTACTGCTGAAATAGTGCTGCAGAATAGGACCGCTCAAAGTAGTGTTAGCACCGCAAACGGAGGCTAACACTTCAACAGGACCGCTCAAAGTAGTGTTAGCACCGCAAACGGAGGCTAACACTTCTAGCGGTTCTAGTATAAATAAAGTGATACACGTAGACTAGAAAATATTAAGACTATTATTTACACAATACAAATCATCACTACTTGTAATTTGTAAAAAAAATTCATTTCATCTTACATCACCTTTATTTTCTCTCTTTTTTAAATGCACCGCCGTCTCTCTCCGGCCAAGGGCGACTACCGGTGTGGTACACTGAACGCAGGACACCAGTACTTTTTTAGTCCAGACAGTCTCTCTGAGACCATGCCGTGTTCCCCGCCAGCCTCGAGCCACGCTACGCACGAACAACAGTGGCAACAACAAAGCGCAGCTAGCACGACAGCGATTAAGGGCCCGTTTGGTCAGAGATATTAAAATTTAACAAACATGGTAACATTTTCATCTTATTTGATAAAAAAAATTTCAATTTTAGATTAATTAGGCTTAATAGATTCATCTCGCAAATTACTCCTAATCTATGCCAACGTACATGCAATTAGTCTATATTTAGTACTTCATACATTTACCGCAACATTAATATGATAAGAGTTAAACTTTAACATTCATGAACCAAACAGAGCCTAACTTAATCAATGGCCACATGCATGGGCCTTGTTTAGATCCCAAATTTAGGAACCCAAATCTGCATAGTAAATGTCTCGTCACACTGTAGCAATTTTGTTTTTATTTAGTAATAATTGTCCAAATATTGATTAATTAGGCTTAAAATATTCGTCTCGCAAAGTATAACAAAACTGTGCAATTAGTTTTTAATTTTATCTACATTTAGTACTCCATATATGTGCCGATATTTTGATGTGATGGAGAATCTTCTTTTTGCATAATAGAATTTGGGAGTGAATTTAGGTATCTAAACAAGACCATGCATTAAATTTCTCCTCTAGAACTAGTACTAGCAGCCACAACACAAGTATCTTATCCTGGGATTACCTGAACATCACCAATTGATAGTAATCATCTACAGACACTGCTACAAGGTACGAAGGTACAGTACAGTCACGGCAGATCCAAAACCACCGTGCTACGAGCGCGAATCTCTCCATCACCACTACAGCAGAAGCTGCCGCAAATGGAGGCCGCAGAGCAATGTTGCTGCCAGTGGCGCCACCACTAACCGAGCCGAAGCCACCAGCGGGGCCGCCGCGGCGAACGCGTCGCCGGTGGCCATGTTGGCGAGCCAAGAGACGCCGCCTTCGCTGCTGCTGCTGCTGCCCAGGAGCACGCTGCCTTGGTTGTCCCCGCCCTCGATGCCCAGGCCGCCGCTACCCATCGGCATCGCGCTGTCCGGGGTGGCGTCCGTGAACGTCGTGCCCGGCATCATGGTCCCCGTCGGCATCGCCGGGGTCGCGCCCGGCATTGGCATCGTCCCCGGCACCGTTGTGGGCGTCGCCCCCGGCACTGTCGTCGTCGTCGTCGTCCCCGGCACCGTCGTCGTAGGCGTCGCGCCCGGCATGGTCGTCGACTTCTGGCTGCGCTCACGTGACGGGTACATGTCCATACAACAGCAGCGCAACCGATCAGTGTTCACATGCTCAGTAGTACGGACAAAAGCATTGCACGCAAATGGAAAATAACACCCAAAAAAGCTTGCCCATGCACTTCTCTGTTCATCATATGGGCCTGTTTAGTTTGCAAAAACATCACGGTGGCAGGCTGTAGTATTTTCATTGTTATTTGGTAATTAGTGTCTAATCATAGACTAACTAGATTTAAAAGATTTGTCTCATGATTTACAGCTAAACTGTATAATTAATTTTATTTTTTATCTACATTTAATGCTTCGTGCATGTGTTCAAAGATTGATATGACAGAAATCTAAAAATTTTTAGAAAAATTTTTGAGAACTAAACAGGCCCTATATCTGCTGCTAAACCAAAGATAAAAAAAGATTATGCCAAGATCTTGTAAGTTATAGCACCATGTTCCTACTACTTCCTAGTCTTTTCCCTTTCTAGGATCACAATACAGTATCAGTAGCTTGCATTACTAGATAATGCGTCTACGCCTGTGTTTAGATCCGAAATCGGAACACCCGATTCGGCACTGTGCGCCACAGTGTTCCGAACACTGTAGCGCGTTTTGTTTTTAGTGTAAAAAATTGTTCAAATATTAATTAATTAGACTCTAAATGTTCGTCTCGCAAAGTACAACAAAACTGTGCAATTAGTTTTTGATTTCATCTACATTTAGTACTTCAAGCATTTGTCGGTATTTTGATGTGATGGAGAATCTTCTTTTTCCATAGTAAATTTTGGGTAAGAATTTAGAATCTAAACAAGGACTACTTCAACTTCTCACAGAGAAGCCAGAAATATCTGACAAAATGTCAATCTTGTAACAACAGGAGCTGAAAAATCTTGCAGTACTGGTTCAGTAGGGCCTTGTTTTCTTCCCTTCTAAATTTTAAATTTTTTCACTCTCTTCGTCACATCAATTTTTGGACGCATGCATGGAGCATTAAATGTTGCATGCATGGAGCATTAAATGTTGATAAAATAAACAACTAATTGCATAGATTAATTGTAAATCACAAGACAAATCTTTTGATCCTAGTTAGTCCATGATTAAATAATATTTGTCAAATATAAACGAAAGTGCTACAGTTAGAAAAATTCTAACTTTCCACCATCTAAACAAGGCCTAGGTACTAATTAATAGTAGCTGAAAAATCTTGCAGTACTCCAACGCCTTGTTTAGTTCCCCTCAAAATTTCAAGTTTTTTCACTCTCTCCATCACATCAATTTTTAGCCGCTTACATGGAGTATTAAATGTAGGTAAAAAAATAACTAATTACACAGTTTAGTTGGAAATCACGAGATGAATCTTTTGAGCCTAGTTGGTCCACGATTGGACAATATTTGCCAAATAAGACGAAAGTGGTACTATTTATCGGGTTGAAATTTTTTTCGATCTAAGGCCTCGTTTAGATTGAAAAAGATTTCAACCTGATGAATAGTACTACTTTCGTCTTATTTGGTAAATATTGTCTAATCATGGACCAACTAGGCTCAAAAGATTCATATCGTGATTTCCAATAAACTGTGTAATTAGTTATTTTTTTTACGTACATTTACTACTTCATGCATGGGTCCAAAGATTGATGTGATGGAGAGAGTGAAAAAATTTCGATTTTTGGGGTGCATCTAAACAAGGGCCGCGTTCACTTGCCATGCATACCCAAAATATTTCCTCTTCCACCTGTCACATCGAATCTTTAGACGCATGCATGAAGTATTAAATGTAGGTAAAAAAATAACTAATTACATAGTTTGTCTGTAAAGTTCGAGACGAATCTTTTAAGTCTAATTAATTCATGGTTGAACAAATTTTACCAAATAACAACGAAAATGCTACAGTAACTTTTCACCCAAATTTTCTCAACTAAACACACCCAAGGTCTAAACAAAGCCCAAGTCAGAAACCTCTGACAGTTTTAGTGACAAGAGGAGCAAAGGACGACAGCAGGCTGTGTGCATAGTGTGGATAAACTAGCCGGCACAGGCAGAGATGGTAAAAGAGCTGCGGCAGATCAACCCCACCCATTCACAAGCCAAGAACTAGCCAAAGATCCAGACAATCTTGGCAGAAGCACGGTGCCAAATCTTGGTTCATCACTCTCTCTCTCTCTCTCCAGAAATTGCAACGTGAATGATGAGAATGAGAATGACCAAAAATAAATCATGCAATGGTGGGGAGAAGAGATGGGTGACCCGTGAATCAAAGGCCGGACCTTGGGGTGGCGCCGGGGCAGAAGGTGACGGTGTAGTCCGGGCCGCCGCCGCAGGTGAATGTGGAGGTGGGATCGTCGAAGGCGTAGCTGTAGGAGCGCGGGCACGCGGTCTTGAACACCTGCGAGTAGGCCGTCGGCCGGCACGCCGCCGGGGACGCGAATGCGCCGCTGCAGCAGTACTCGGGCCGCGCGAACGCGTCGCACGCGCTCCGGCACGCGGCGCCGCCCCCGGCTCGGAGCTCGGCGGGGCACATCGCGTTCAGGTCCGCCGCGCACCCGGCCGCGGCGCACGACGCCGGCCCGGTGGAGCCGCCGCCGCCGGAGGTCTCCACCAGCACGGGGAGGTTGTAGCCGTCCACAAGGCTGACGTCGTAGAAGTCCAGCCCACCGCTGCCGTCGAGCGTGAACTCGGCCAGCGTGGCCGGCGGCGCGGCGCCCGCGCCCGCGCACTCGGCGGAGCCGGAGCCGCAGTCGCCCGTGGCACAGACGAGCCGCCCCGTGGCGCCGTCCTGGGAGCAGCCCGTGCGCGCCCACATGCGGCCGGACCAGCCCGCCGGCGCTGGCACCGCGCGCGCCGCGCCCGGCGAGAGCTCGAACCCAGTGGGCTCCAGCCTTGGGCTGCCGGCGTTGGACAGGACGCCCGGCCACACCGTGTCCGTGCACCGGTTCACGAATGTGAACGTCGCCGCCTCCCCCACTGCGAGAAACGCGAATCCTTCAGCTTGCTTACCCGCCATTGCTGGTGACCTCGCAAGATCTGGCAAAAGAAGGAAGCATTCTGTCGATTTGCCGAGAGTTCGTTACCTCTGCACAAGACGAAGAACACGACCACAAGCACGGCCATGGATCTTGGCAACTCCATTGCTGCTTCTTGAGGTAATGCAGTGACTGAGACTGGCGGGGTAGTGTGGGTACAGCTGCACTGCAACAGTAAGCACGGGGAAGAAGCGTGTGCAGTGTCGCTATGCCAGTCACTACTACTGCGTGTGGGGTGGCAGCGTGACCGTCCGGTTGACGAGGGGGACTGAGAGACACCGGCGCACCCGCCAACCTTCCCTTCCCTAGATGGAGGGATGGGCATCCACTGGGACTGGGGGCGGGGACGAGGAGGAATATTTTGGGAGGCGCTAAGGCTGTACTTATAGCAGCAAATCACTTTACCTCGCTTTTTACCTCTGTTATGATATCTGTTTCCTGGGTAAAAGAGAAAGCTTGGGCATGGGTCTTCACTGTTTTTGTTATTGATAATTGATTGATTCATACCCCTAATAAAGTGTACTCTCACTAGAGAAAACTCCTATAAAAAATATTTATCCTTAATTGTTTTATAATATGTTCTCCTCCCTGAATAAATACATTCGTAGTGCAAAGAATTGCCATAATAAATAAGATGGCCAAACACCTGATTCTTGGTACCGGAGATTCTTTAGACCATAATTTATAAGAAAAATCTGATTAGATTATAATTAATAACTTTTATATAATTGGTTCCAAACAAAGTCTGATCACCTTTCGATAATATGGCACTTATTATGTTCCACGCCCCGTCAATCCACCCCCTCCCCTGCCCTAGACTGCCCATACATATTAATGTGGGGTTACACAATAGTGGCACGGTTGACTCCAGGTCTCCAGCTTAGCATGCCACAAACACACTCAAATGGGTTAAAACGGGTTACATATTTGAGCAATTTAGAGGCTTGCAGACTTGCATTTTGGGTGTTTAGGGTCTACAGGTGTTTTGGATATCATATTGAAAAGTCATGAAACTTTATTACCTATATATAAATCACTTTCAAAGCCACGGGGGAACATGATCTGCGCGGTATTAAACAGTTGAGAGAGTATGGATATCTGGTTTTATAGCTGAAGAAATAGATTTAAACTTGAACAATGATCGAAGATGTCAAATGGTGTTTTTCTTCTTCTGCTGCTCAACCAGTGACGCCAGCTTGGGCCACATCAGAGAACATGGGTATCAGATCAGGCCTAGATGACGGACGAGGGACGACTGCATTTAAGGACAAGCCCAACCCATTGGTTCCGGGTCATATGTTGGTAGCTTGTTGATGGTCTGGTATTTGTTCTCCTTCTACTCAAGAGCAAGTATTAGTGAGTCTGAGCAGCTTTTTCTTATCACTTTTTATTTACAAAACACAATGTAAATATAGGCAGACACTTATTTCTATGAACGTAGGTACACATCCTATTTTCATGAGCATCTATGAAAGACTGGATTGAACCAGCAAATCTCGAGATTGTTTAAGTCACCCCAGATGCCTCATAGTTGATGGACACGTCGTCCACGACTAAAAGAATATAGCACCGTTAAATTATAAAATAAAATCTAGAAAAATATGACCCCTACATCAAATCACGAACTTGAATCTAGATAAGTATGCTTCACCACAACAAGGAACGTTCTAGTCAGCTCAGCTATGACTAAACTTTACTAGGAGCGAGTAAGTCATCTAGATTTTGAATGGCAGGGCCACGATCGATCCAAATTACAAGCAGATGGGCTAAATCATATAAGTTGGCTCATAAGGCCCCATTTGAATTCATCCAACTACAATTAGATGTGTTAGCTAGAAAAAAACACACCTAATAGCCAATTGTTAGCTAGGTGGCACGTAAGATATTAGTTGGTTTATTATCTAAGAAACTAAATATATACTCCCTCCGTCCGGTTGATCGTGCAATTATGGGAAACGTGCCGTTCAAACTGTGTCAACTTTGACCAAATTTATAGCAAAAAGTATTAACATTTATGTCTCGAAATAAATTTATTATGAAAATATATCTCATAACCAATCTAACGGTACTTATTTTGTCTCATAAGAGTTAGTATTTTTTTTATATAATTTTAATCAAAATTTGCGATGGCTGATTTCTCGGGATGCGAGAATTGCATATTCATTGGGACGGAGGGAGTACTATCTTTGTTCTATTTTATCTAGTGCACACGCATATCAAGATTCAAACTTTAAAAACTTTGACCAATAATTAAGCTAATAATGTTTAACTATATTATAACATAAACTTTATATGATTAGATTTGTAAGGAATTATACTATCCAATGATTATAAGTTTACAAGCATAAATAATATAATATAAAGCAAATAAATGATCAAAGTGTAATCTAGGAGACCGTGTCATTCTAACTTGCGCCAGATAAAATAGAACAGAGGGAGTAGTATCTTAGCTAATTTTTAACAGCTAACTATTAGCTATATGGGATCTAAAACATTAGAGCAGGTGTGTTTATCGACCACTTCAGCTTATAGAATTTTGGGAGGGGTTCAAATAAATAGCCCCTAAATTTTTGGTACTGTAAGCTATGTTCATGTATGTCAGAGACCCTGGTGTTGAATTTTGGATAAACCTCACATCTGATAGCAGGTTGTTTTGACTCTACAGTATTCTTGTGAAATTCACGGTGCACCTTTACGTGCACGTAATTTATTTGAACCTCACATCTTACTTCAGCCGGGTTTGAACTAAACCAAACAACCAAACGTCCCCTTCTCTTGATCGCATAAGGGTGTGTTCACTTCCCATGCAAACCCAAAATATTTCCTCTTCCACATGTCGCATCGAATCTTTGAACGCATACATGAAGCATTAAACGTAGGTAAAAAAATAACTAATTGTATAGTTTGTCTGTAAATATCAAGACGAATCTTTTGAGCCTTAGTCCATGGTTAGACAAATTTTATCAAATAACAACGAAATGTGCTACAGTAATTTTTCACCCACTTTTCCCTAACTGAACGCACGGAAATTTCCACATAGCTGCAGGTACTCTGCTGGGTGGCCTACAGAAACTTCCACCTACTGCCTCTACAATTTTTGGGTACTCCCTCCATACTAGCATTAGAAGTCGTTCTGGGCCTCCGCGCGATGAGCACAAAAGAGGTCGTTCGTCGCCGCATGGGGTGCTTCTGGACGTTTTTGCCCCTGCGTAAATTGCGCTGCGCCCTTCCTAATTACGCCGCGCGCGCTTTATGCCGCAATGGAGCGCGTGCGTTTCGGCCAATCTGCCAGCGTTCGTTTCGTCTCCCGTCGGTCTTTAAGGCCTTGTCCGCGCTCGCCGCTCGTCATCGCCGCTCGCTGCTCGCTCTCGTCGGTAGCCCGCTCGCCGCGCCTCTCTTCGTCCATCGCCGGTCGCCATGTGCTCCGAGTCGCCGGACGCCGTCGCCAGACTCGTCCGCGCCGGAGTCCATGGCGTCGGATGTTCTCGTCGAGCTGCAGGACTCCGTCCCGCCGGACTCGGAGGTGGCGCCCAAGGACGACTCCTTCCCGCTGGACTCCTAGATGGTGCCTGAGTCGCTGGAGCTCGGCCATGGATGAACTAGAGAGGAACAAGAAAGCAAGTGAACGAGTGGAGTAAAAGTGGCGTGGAGCACAGAAGAAGCAAGCTAGTGAACGAGTGCATTTAAACTGCTCGGAGATGCGGCATGAGTAATCGAAGCGTCGGCCTTGATGAGCGCCAACGGCAAAATACGAAAACGCAAGCGCGAACGGCAAACAAACGCGGCCTACACGCGCGAACCAGCAAAAAAAAGCAAACCCATGCAAAACCAAAACAGCCGAAACCAGAAAAAAAAGCAAACCCATGCAAAACCAAAACAGCCGAAACCAGCAAAAAATTGTGAGGAAGCGGGGGATCGAACCTGCACCGCGATGGTCCCAGCGCCCAGCACGCTGGCCTAGCCAGTCCGCCGTTGGATTGTTTCTTATATGAAGTATACCGCAGTTGCATTTAATAGGGGTAGATAGGGAAAAATTACCACTAATTAATGACTCCTTGGTATGCACAATCATGTCCTAAACGACTTCTAATACCAGTACGCAGTACGGAGGGAGTACGTGGTGAGCACTGAGGCACTGAACACATCGACCCAGATCCATCGATCACGTAGAATAGAGTGGCCTTTATCCACTCGGCACTGCCTTTCGAGCTGATCAGCCTCCATCGAAAGCAGCGTATGCCCTGCACTCAGAGGCGAAACCGTGTGTGGGGGGGGGGGGGGGGGGGGCCGCCGTAGCACAATGATTCATTTAAATACCTATATAAATATTGGTATTTATAGCATAAAAAATATCAATTGCACCTATTTTTTATTAAAATATGATGATTTTGATAAGAAATAGTGTATTTTTTTAAAAAAATTCTTGAAACATATGATTATATATATTTAATCACACTAAAAATGCGATCATATTTGTCCGATCCCCTTAACCAAAATCACTGGTTCGTCTTTGCCTGCACTGCAGTCTCCATCCATGATCCTTGCCGACGTGACACATACCTATGCAAGCAGCTGCATGCATGCATCGGCTAGGGCTTGTTTATACCAAAGTTGGTGCACCAACTTCACAGTAAACACTGTGTAATACTGTAGCAATTTGTTTTTTTATTTCGTAATAATTCTCCAAACATTGATTAATTAGGTTTAAAATGTTCGTCTCGCAAAGTACAACAAAACTGTGTAATTAGTTTTTTATTTCATCTATATTTAATACTCCAAACATGTGCCGACATTTTGATGTGACGGAAAATCTTCTTTTTGTATAGTGAAATTTGGGGGTGAAATCTGGTATCTAAACGAGGCCTATGTATATTGGTTTCTGTTTGTTCCACTTGCATGATGCGCAACACCTGGTTGTGACATGGCAAGGCAAACACTATCCAAATTAGTCCTATCCATAGCTTTTGGTTTGACCAAAGTCTATATATATACATCTCCTTTCCCCCGGCCAGCTTTTCTGTTACATGAAGTCTTATCCTTTCAGTCACAAGGCGAATGCAGCGAACCAACAGCCAACTACACTTTCTAAAATGAGGTGGGTGGGGGTGGGGAGGGGATGACCACTTCAATAGTTCTAGACTGAAATTAAGCCTTCAAAAATAAAAACTGAAGTAGTTATTATTTTGAAAGTTTAAGGATAAAATTAAGCCTCGAATAATAGAGAGGGACCAAAATGCCCATTCCGCCTTTGTCCTATATATTTCCCACCGCTGGCTCTCATGATTGCTTAAGGATCCATTTCAATCGTAGGATTTTCATGAAAGAAAAAATTATAGGAAACATGTTACATATATACCGAAGGAGTAAGGACTAGAGAGTGGAAAAAACATAGTGTATCATGCATACAGTAGCTATTACAAACTACAAAAGCCTCACGTCCGATCCCAAACATGAATTCAATGGCCTTATACTTTGGTTTTGTTGAACATATGCTAATATACAAAGTATGTAGAATGGGACTAACAACTACTATCCAAGAATTTAGCATTATAGATGTAAGCAGATGGACTTGGGGTGAATGCACTCAAGTGGACATATAAAAGACACTATAAGATACTATCGATGCAGGACCCACAGGGTTTCCCATCAATGTGACTATAAGTCGTGGGCCCTGGCCTGGCCCACAAAACTGAAGCTAGGAGAGGTGAAGCATCCACTACACCTAATCCAAGTAGAACAGACTAGACTAGCCGGATTGCTTTGGAAAGTAACTTCTGTATCTAGTTTAAAACACCTTCTTTGGATCCGACTAGGATTGTAATCGCACCATAGCCTTCTCTACCGATATAAAGAGAGGCTATGGGCACCTCTGTAACAAGAGACGATACAAACACAATTAATCCGACGCAAAGGCTAACGTCGACTGAACGTAGGGTTATTACTCGATCACCGATCGGGGGCCCGAACCAGTATAAATTGACTGTCTCTGCGTTCACCGTTGAGTTCTAGCACGCACCGAAGCCCGAACAATTATCCCGGGTACCCCCGTGGCAGGCTATCGGTGGTCAAACACCGACAGTTGGCGCGCTAGGTAGGGGCTTTCGGCGCAATCGCGACCAAGAGCTCTACGGATTTCGACTACATGATTTTTTCGATGGGATCAATCTTCATCTTCAGATCATGGGTTTGCAAGGCGGACGACAAGGGCAGCCTCCATGGACATCTTGTCGAATCTCTCGAAACCCACGAGAATCTCACTCTTTCGACAAAGCTTGCCGAAGATCTCGCCGAAAAGCTTACAGTATCCGAATCGACTCGGGCCCCGATGACAGTCAACTTCGAGGGCAGGAACCTCGAATTGAGATCGAGTCATATCCCCCTCGGAGTATTGTCCAGGTCCTTTCAAGAACAACCCAAGTCCTTTTCCAATCGGATTCCAGAACATAGCATCAACTCTACAAGAGATCAATTCGAATCTACTTCAGGTTTCCTCCAAGATGTTGAGTTGCTTCCCAATCGAACTTAACAACATGGCAAAGACGTATCAAGGTTTACTCCGGAATATGGCTGGTCAAGCGCGGAGGCTACATCTTACCGGGGCATAGGAAGGTCTTGTATTAACCATAACATCTAAAGATTGCGTAGTCCACTGGCCGGGTATGTATCCTCATAACAGCAATGCCCGACTAGTTGAAGAAGCTATCACTCTACCCTACCAAGGAGGTGCGCTCCGCGATGCCAACACTCCAAAAGAAGTCGCCAGTAATTATAACAGGGCAAACCTGGTGCCAGGTCGAGAAGCCTTCATGATTCGACGGCCACTACCGATACCACCAACTGCACCCGATGTTAGGTCCTTAGATGAATCAGAATCAAACATATCGCCCGATGATCTTGGATATGATGGTGAATCTGAGGGCCAGGAACGAGCTAGAGAAAGAAGGAACAAACTGAAAGAAGGTCGCATACGCCGCGCCAGGCAATGAAAAGAAGCATAAGACGCGTACAAGATGGAGCTGGCCGAGTACTACAAGAAGAGATGAGAGAAAGAAGCCAAAGAATGACGCGCGGCCAGGGTACACGAAGCCCCTAACAACAAGATACGGGAGGCACTAGAAGAACTCGAAGCAATTTTGCATCCCAACGAAGAACAAGAGCAACTCCGAGAAATTCTTCGGTCAATAGCTCTAAGGACGCACGGTGGAAGGACTCATTCTAGGCTTCCCGCTAGGACAACATCACATGAACAAGACTCGCAAAGTCAAAGGAGATCCGCCTTCGAAAGATTGGGACCAAACGGGAGCTAGAATCAAGAAAGAAGGAGAGATAACACCCGAAGTAATCAGGTCAAACATCCAAGAGAAGAAAAGAGTAGATCATCTCGCCACCCGTCTTCACGATTTATCCCTAGACTAAATGACAGCTGGCAGGAAGAAGGAGCCGAGTCGGAACACAGAGAAGTCAGAACGCACGATAGGTTTCCATGTTTTTCAAGATGACTCGCTTTGGTACGGTTGTCGCACAAGTTCAAGCCGTTAAACCACTCCAAATATGACGGGAAGACTGAACCAAAACAATGGCTCAGAATCTACTCGCAATCAATCAAACTAGCCGGCGGAGATGACGATATCAAGGCATTATTCTTCCCCATGGCCCTAGAGAACATGCCCCTCCAATGGTTCGATAAATTGAACTCGGGTTCAATCAAAGGCTGGGTGGACTTGCAAAGAGCTTTCTGCGAAAACTTTGCAGGCATCATTACGCACCCCATCACACATGCAGAACTAAAAGGGCTCAAGCAAAAGGGAGGCGAGAGCCTCAGAGATTATTATCGATGTTTTGGCAAATTACGTGCCCAAGTACATGACATCACTAAACGAGAAGTAATTGAAGCCTTCTCACATGGGATCATGGCTAAGTGGTAGTTTCAAGATTTTTGCAAAGAAAACCCAAGGAATAATGAAGAATTCAGACACGCGGTAGAAAAAATAATAATGGCTGAAGAAAAGACGAAAGAAAGATTTTTGGACTAGAATAGCCGAGAAAACAACAGAGACAACTCAGACTGGAGAAAATTTTCAAACATGGGACATCCTAAAAGGAAGCGCGGACCAGACAACACCGTCGCCATAGCCGACAAGACAAAAAGATTCTCAAAATTTAGGAGGTTCGAAGACATTGAGAAAATGCACTGTATATGGTATCCGCAAGGAAACCACACAACGGGAGATTACCGAATCTTCATTGACCGATACACAAGAATAGGAAAAAAACAAGGATAAACAAGAATATAACAAGAAGAAAGACGAAGACAACACAGAAGAAAGGATTCCAGCAGCCAAAGGGGACAGTTGCAGTAATCTTCTCTGGAGTTCTAGGTTCTAGAAGCAAGCACCAAGACAAACTGGCTCTACGCAGCATCATGGCAGTCGAACCAGCCGTCCCAGGGTACCTAAATTGGTCACAATACCCAATCCAGTTCTCAAGAGAAGATCAATGGACTAGCGTTGGAAATGCTGGCCTATATTCGCTAGTCCTAGATCCAACTATAGCAGGGATGACAGTCACCAAAGTTTTGATCGATGGAGGAGCCGGACTTAATATCATATTTTTAGAAATGCTAAGGAAGATGGAGCTAGACTTTGTCGGGATGATCACCCTAACAGGAATACCCTTCTATGGAATAGTACCTAGCAAAGCCTCCATGCCGCTCGGGCAAATCACTCTACCAGTCACATTTGGGACACAAGCAAATTACCGAACCGAATTCATTC
This sequence comes from Saccharum hybrid cultivar R570, assembly GCA_038087645.1. NCBI lineage: Eukaryota > Viridiplantae > Streptophyta > Magnoliopsida > Poales > Poaceae > Saccharum > Saccharum hybrid cultivar. The sequence goes on along the minus strand of JAQSUU010000066.1, from coordinate 24,942,641 downwards.
AGTTTAAAGTTGTGGACTTTGAGACATCATATCATGCCATCCTTGGAAGACTAGAATTTGCAAAGTTTATAGCTATACCTCACTACCCAAACCTCCTACTCAAGATGCCAGGACCTCATGGAATACTCTCCCTCCGGGGAAACCTAAAGCGCGCCTTTGATTGTCACATTCAAGCAATCCAAATCGCAGCCAAAACGCAGGCAACCAACGACAGAGAAGAAATTACCACTGTCACTGCACAAATGAACCCAGAAGAACTAGAGATCCTAGCAAAGAAACCTTACATCCTTGCACCATAAAAAGAAGCCAACGTAAAGAAAATTGACTTGGGTACTAGTGATCCTGAGAAGACAGCAACCATCAGCGCTCACCTCTCGACTAAATAGGAACTCGCGCTCACCAACTTTCTTCGGGACAACAAAGATATCTTCGCTTGGAAGCCGGTCGACATGCCAGGTGTCCCAAGAGAGTTGGCTGAGCACAGAATCGATGTCAATGAAGGCTCCAAGCCAATCAAACAATGGCCGAGAAGATTTTCACCAGATAAAAAGAAAGCAATAAAGAAGGAGATTACAAAACTAATGGCAGTCAGATTTATAAGAGAAATTCTTCATCTAGATTGGCTAGCGAACCCTATTCTAGTACAGAAAAAGAACACGGTAGAATGGCGCATGTGCGTCGATTACACGGATCTCAACAAACATTGCCCAAAGGACCCGTTTGGGTTACCACGAATTGATCAAATTGTCGATTCAATGGCAGGATTCGCCCTGCTATCTTTCCTCGATTGCTATTCAGGATATCATCAGATTGGATTAAGAGAAGAAGATCAGAGCAAGACATCTTTCATCACTCCTTTCAGCATCTATTGCTATAAAACCATGTCCTTTTGACTCAAGAACGTGGGCACCACCTATCAAAGAGCTATTCAAACATGTCTCGGTGAACAGATTAGCGAAAACACGAAAACTTATGTCGATGATGTAGTGGTAAAAACAAAAAACCCAGACATGCTAATTGAATACTTGAAGCAGACTTTTGAAAATCTAAATAAGTGGAAATGGAAATTGAACCCAAATAAGTGTGTTTTTGGGGTACCGCTGTAACACCCCGGGTGTTATAGTTGCTAATTAATCTGCCATGTCATCATAATGCATTGCAAAGCATCCATGTTTAGATCAACCCTGTATGCATTAACTAAAATGAGTTTACTTATCTAGATTGAATGTGTTTCTCAGTGGTGTGATCCGAACCAAAAACCCTAATTTCGAATGCCACCGCAAATACTTAGTTCATGCCCTGCGTAATTTGAGGTGTGTGACTGTGTTACACACTAGTGTCAAGTGTAGGGTATGAGCTCAAGTACAACACTTAAAATGAAGCTCCAAGTTTGAGTTTGAATTGGAATACAAAAACTTGTCACGAGTTTTTCGATTCGAATTTAAATTCAAATTTGGGGAAATGTTAAAAGAATTTCAAAAGCTAAATTGGTCAACCAAGAGTGGCATTTGGTCAACCATGTCATGTTTGTCTAAATGATGCCCTTGGATGATGGTTTGATCATTAAGTAATCACCAAATAATGTAGCAACAAATTCCAATTGAAAATTCATCCGAAAACCCTAAATTTCAAAACCCTGTTTACCCCTTTTTAAATAATTCAAAATCTAAGCAAAATTTGGGAAAAAGTTTAAAACCAAGTTTGTAGAACTTTTCAAGGGCTACAACTTTGGTGTTTTGAGTTTTCAAAGTTTTAGTGTAAAATGTGGAGCAATTTTGAAAATAAACAAATTTCAGATTTGACCCCTTTTTGTCCCCAAACTCAAATTTCAAAATGGAGGCAGAATTTGAAAATGTTTTGAATAGAAAAGTTGTAGGTATTTCCTAGATGTACAACTTTGGTATTTGAAGTTTTTGAAGTTTCAATATAAAATCCAAAGTAATTTCTAAATTACCAAATTTCCAAAAAGTGTCCCCTTTTGAATTTAAACTCAAATTTCAAAATCTAGTTCGAATTTGAATAAGTGTTCAATACAAAACTTGTAGAGCTTGAAATTATGAAGATTTCATATCTTGGGAATTTTTCAAGTTGTTACATGAATTTGAGAGTAATTTGAAAAATATTGTTTGATTTGAAACAGTTTGGGGGGAACAACTACACCACGCGGTATGGGCGCCGGCGAGTCGCCGACGTCGCGCTGGCTGCTTCCACGGCCTTCCAGCCTGCCACCGCGACCACAGGGATCGCCTCGCGCTCTCCAGCCGCTTCTTTAGCTTCACAGCTCTATAAAAGCCCCCCCACCGCCACTGTCGCCGTCGGTTTCGCCATTGCCGCCGCCACCGTCCTCATTTTGCCGGCAAAATTCACCCTCTCTACTCCACCGCAGCCCTCTCCATCTTGCCAATCGCTCCGCCATAACCTTGCGAACCATTTACGCCTCTCCGTGTAGACGCTACCGCTCAGGATCACCGGGAAGCTGTCATCTTCCACCTCGGGTCACCGTCGTCCCGGGTGAGCTCCGCCACCGTGGCCAGCTGCCTCCCGTGCCTTTCTGCTTCAACCGATCACGGCTTTGTGATAGTGGTACGCCCCTGGTGCTCCCTGACCATTCAATTTGATCTTTACACCCTTGTTTTGCCGGGACGCCGGGCACCGTGGTTGCCGTGCCACCATCGTTGTCGGTAGTGGGTCACCAGAGCTCGAGCTGAGCTGTAGAATGGTGTAACGGTTTCGTGGGAAGGTGTAGATCGTTTTGGTAGGGTCAGTTAGTCGACCGACACTGTGCTCGCCGGCCGGCCACCGCGCGGGCTTAGCTGAGCACGCGGGAGAGAGCGGGAGAGCGAAGGAGAGGGATGACAGATGGGACCCGCTGAAAGTCCCTAGTTTGGTTTTGGCTAATTGATGAAACCTAGGACTAACCTTTGTATCTAAGTGGATGATTTAGATAAAGGTGGTCATTGAATATGAGACATGACATTGACTCATGTGACCAAGATGGTGAAGACCTAGATGAGGCTTGGCTCGATGGACCGGTTGTGAAGGTGAAGGGCAAGTCGAGGCTTCGAAGCGAAGGACCATGCGATGGTGAAGCTTGAGCAAGACTTGGCGCCGATGGACTGATGCAACGGTGAAGAGCAAGTGAAATCAAGGTCGATGGATCGAGACGGTCATGTGATGATATGAAGTGGATCATATCATTTGGAGAAACAAAATGGGCTCAAGGCAAAGGTATAACCATAGGGCCATTTTGTTTTACACTCAAGACACCATAGAGGGTGTGAGTGGTTTAGGGTCGATAGCCGAACTATTAAGAGGGGAAGTCTTATCGGTTATTCGACGCACGGGTGCCACTAGGTGAATTCATGAAGTGCATTGCATGTAGGGCCTAGTGAGCTAACTGGAAAACCTTTGAAAATGATTGAGAAAAAGCTAACACACAAGCACATGGAGATGTACACTTGATGGTGTTGGCACATTTGCAAAGGTGGCGTTGGTCGCGCTGTGGTTTGGGCGGTAGAGAGGGTTTGGTTCCTTTCTCCCTCCCGCCGAGCTTGCGAGCGCGGGATTCAGGCGATTTCGGGGAAATGAAATGCCTATTTTCCATTACGCCGGAAGTCGGAAAAGAAACGGAGGCGAACGGAGGTCACAGAGGTGACCGGACGCTGCACCGGACGCGGTCACGGAGTGACCGGACGCGTCCGGTCAGTACAGCGCAGCAGTCAGGCGCGCGAGTTAGGGTTTGCAACCGGCGCGTCCGGTCACTCGCGGGACCGGCGCGTCCGGTCATGCGCCCTGAGGGAACTGCAGATTCGCAAGGACGATCGGACGCGGTGCGCGTCCGGTCACACACGATCGGACGCGTCCGGTCGTTGTTGGAGCTTACTGGACTCCGACCGGACGCTGGCACTGTCGCGTCCGGTCGTTGCGAGGAGCGCGTCCGGTCGTTGATTCGCAGGCGCGGGTGTTGTGCGGATCGGCGCGTCCGGTCGTTGCGAGGTGCGCGTCCGGTCGTTGTTTCGTGGGCGCGGCACAGTGCGACCGGCGCGTCCGGTCGTTTGAAGCAGCGCGTCCGGTCATCACGTTTGACCGTTGGCGCGCAGTGACCGTTGGAGGATCTAACGGTCGTGTTTGAATTCGGGGGACACGTGGACGTCACAGGACGACCGGACGCGGTTGAGCGCGTCCGGTCAGTTTCGACCGGCGCGTCCGGTCGTCCCGAAAAAACTGTCAGTGGAGTAGCAACGGCTCTATTTGGATGGGATGCTTATAAATACTCGTTGGCCGGCCCTTGGGGAGGTCTCTTGGCATTTCTAACATTCTTGTGCATCCTTTGAGCTAAAGCAACTCCTCCCACTCATCTCTCTTGCTTGATTGCAAATCAAAAGTGAGATTGAGTGATCCCAAAGTGCATTGCATAGCTTGAGGGCATCTAGTGGCACTTGTGGGTGGTTGAGCCGGTGGATTTCTTGTTACTCTTGGAGAGTACCGCTCCTAGCCGGCTTGGAGATTGTTGGAGGCGTTGGCAAGAGAAGGTGATTGTTCTTGGCCACCTCCGGTTGATTGTAAGAGGTTCTTGTGCTTTCCTCGGCGGGACGCCAAAAGCAACTCTATTACATTGCGCGTGTCATTGAGTTACCTCACTTGAGAGTGGTGTCTTGCGGTGCCTTGCGGGGCGTGCCTTGAGGGGCAAGTGACTTGAGGGTCACACCGGGGAACCATCTAAGTGTTGGTCGACACAACCGGTGACGTAGCTTGTCGGTGCACAAGTGAACACCGGGTGAACAAAAATATTGTTTCTCTTGTCTCCCGGTGATTGGTCTTCATATTGTTTTGTTGTCAATATTGATTGATTGTATATCATTTTGGTGATTGGCAACATCTTCACTCCACCGTCGGTATAAGAATCACAATCCTATCTCTTGCTCTTATCTTTACTAGTTTATCTTGTGTAGCTCTAGTGGTAGCCTTTACTAGTAGTTGTTAGCTTGCTCAATAGTGTAAGTTAGTGACCTAGCACTTGTGTGAACTAGAGATCATAATCTACTAGACTTGTGGATAGGAGGCTTGCATCACAACCGTAGGCTAAGCAAAACTCGCTTTACGCCATTAGTTATTCTAACAAGTTTGCTTAGTGGTGCTTGTAGAATTTTTATAGGCTATTCACCCCCCCTCTAGCCATCTAGGACCTTTCAAGTGGTATCGGAGCCGTGGTCACCGTTTTAATCAAGGCTTAACATCCTTCGGTGTGAAAAATGGCTCAAATTGTGTTCAACAATGTTGGGGGCAAGCCACCGTTCTTTGATGGTGTTAGTTCTTTTGCTCATTGGAAGAGAAAGATGACAATGTACCTTGGTTCTATTCATGAGAGAGTATTGCAAGTCACCGAGAATGATTATGCTATCATTGATCCCGATCATCTCACCGATGAAGATAGAGCAAATAGAACATGCAATAGAATGGCTCTCAATACTTTTTACCATGGTATTGATACAAAAGTATTTGAGGGTATCAAGGATTTGGAATTTGCTAGTGAAGTGTGGACAAGATTGAGTGAAACTTATGAGGGCACTAAGGTTGTGAAGAGTGCCAAGCTATATGGGCTCAAGAGTGAGTTTGAGAACTTCAAGAAAAAGGATGATGAAACAATCATTGAAATGTTTCATAGATTGCAAGTGATAGTCAATGATCTCAAGAGCTTAGGGCACAAGACTCAAGATCAAGATTTTTGTCACAAGTTCTTGTTGAGCTTACCTAAAAGATTCAAGATGTTGATCATGATGCTACAAAGAGATGGGCTTAAAACAATGAAGCCCAATGATTTGCTTGGAGAGGTATTGACCTTTGACAAGTATGATCAAGATGTTGATGAGAAGGAGGAAGAAAAGAAGAAGAAGACCGTGGCATTCAAGGCCACCTCCTCCAAGGGCAAAGCTATCATCATAGAGGAAGAAGAAGAAGAAGATAATAATGAAGGTGAAGATTTTGAAATTGATGATGAGGCACTTGCTCTTGTAGTCAAGAAAGTGGGTCACATGTTCATTAAGAGAAGAGGCTTCAAAAAGAGAAATGACAATTTCAAGAGCAATGAGCAACAAAGAAAGTGCTTCAATTGTGATAGCACCGAACATCTTCAAGCCGAATGTCCCTATGACAAGAAAAAGAACAACAAGAGGGGCAAGTTTGAGAAGAAGAGGAGAGAGGCCAAGATGACAATCAAGAAAGGCAAGAATGGTGCCTATGTGATCACTTGGGAAAGTGATGATGAGGAAGAAGAAGAAGAATCATCCAACAAGGCCTTTGCTTCCATTGCTATCAACAAGAAGCCATCACTATTTGATTCATCCTCTTCATGCTTCATGGCTAAAGAAGCTAAGGTATTATATGATGAGAGTGATGATGAAAGTGAAATGGAATATGCTCATGATAGTGATAATGATAATGAAAGTGATGATGATGAACCAACTAAAGAACAACTATATGACTTGATGCAACAAACTAAAGACATAGCTATTGCCAAGAACAAGGAGTGTAAGAAGCTTTCAATGAAAGTAGCAATACTTGAGAAAGCTCTTTGTGAGCTTAAGACCACTCATGAGAGTCTAGTGGAAGACCATGAGGATCTTGATAAGGCTCATTCTAAGCTTGAAAAAGCTCACTCATTGCTACTTGAGCAACAAGCAAAGAAGGAGGTTGTTGTATCATGTGATATAGGTGTTACATGTGATATAATTGATGAATCCTTTAACGAACCTATCATCATGTCAAATGCTAACCCTTCTTGTAGCTCTTCATCCACCACCACCAACTCTACCTCCTCTACTAGTGATGGTTTCACTTGTGATGCCTCACTAACGGTTGAGAATGAGACTCTCAAGAGAAAGGTGGATGAGCTCACTCACGCCCTAGGCAAGGCCTATGGTGGTGAGGCCCGCTTGCTTAAGTGCTTGGATAGCCAAAGGTTCTCTCTTAACAAAGAGGGATTGGGCTACACCCCCAAGAAAGGCAAGTCGGCCTTTGCAACTCCAAAGCCTAGCTTTGTGAAGGGCAATGGTCGGTTTTGCAATAGATGCAAGCAAGTTGGGCACCTAGAGCATAATTGCAATAAAAAGAACCAAAGCAAGAACCTTGTTAATGCTATACCTTTTGATTCTTGCTATGTGCTTACCAAGGGTGTGAAGGGTGTGCAAGCTAAGTTTGTTGGTACACCAATTGTGGGCCCAAAGAAGAAGGCTATTTGGGTACCAAAGAGCTTAGTTACTAACCTACAAGGACCCAAGCAAAAATGGGTACCTAAGCTTCATTGATTTGCTTATAGGTCAATTACAAAGCCGGAGGAAGGCATTGGATTATTGATAGTGGGTGCACTCAACACATGACCGGTACATCAAGAATGTTTGATTCAATCAATGACAATGATAGTGGTGTTGATTCTATCACATTTGGCAATAACAAGAAAGGCAAGGTCATTGGCTTGGGAAAGATTGCAATATCAAATGACATGAGTATCTCCAATGTGTTGCTAGTTGAAAGCTTGGATTTCAATCTTCTATCCGTGGCACAAATATGTGATCTAGGCTACAAATGCATTTTTGGGGTTGACGATGTGGAAGTTATTAGTGTGGATGGTTTAAATATGGCATTCAAGGGCTTTAGATATGAGAATCTCTACCTAGTTGACTTCAATGCTAGAGAAACTTCTTTGACAACTTGCTTAGTCTCCAAATCAAGCATGGGTTGGCTTTGGCATAGAAGGCTTGGTCATGTTGGCATGAAACAATTGAAGAAGCTTACAACTCACAATCTTGTCAATGGTTTGAAAGATGTTGAATTTGAGAAGAACAAGCTTTGTAGTGCATGTCAAGCCGGGAAGCAAGTTGGAAGCTCACATCCAAAGAAGAGTACAATGAGCACATGCAAAGCATTTGAGTTGATGCACATGGATCTATTTGGACCAACAACATATACAAGCATAGGCGGCAACAAGTATGGCTTTGTCATAGTGGATGACTTCACAAGATTCACATGGGTATTCTTTCTTAGTGACAAAAGTGAAGTGTTTGACACCTTCAAGACATTTCTCACTAGAGTTCACAATGAGTTTGAGATTAGAATCAAGAAAGTGAGAAGTGACAATGGAAGTGAGTTCAAGAATAGAAGAATTGAAGAACTTTGTGATCATTATGGTATTGGACATCAATTCTCGGCCAAGTACACTCCACAATCAAATGGCCTAGTTGAGAGGAAGAATAGAACATTGCTTGATATGGCTAGATCAATGCTTCATGAGTACAATGTGAGTCAATCATTTTGGGATGAAGCAATCAATACCGCTTGCTACTACATCAATAGATTATATTGTCATCCATTGCTAGAGAAGACCCCATATGAGCTACTTCATGGAAGAAAGCCCAATATTTCTTATTTTAGGGTGTTTGGTTGCAAATGCTATATCTTGAAGAAGGGCACTAGATTGGGGAAGTTTGACAAGAGATGTGATGAGGGGTTCCTACTTGGTTATTCAACTACAAGCAAAGCTTATAGAGTTTGGAACAACTCAAGTGGCATTCTAGAAGAAGTCCATGATGTGCAATTTGATGAAACCAATGGGTCATAAGATGAAGAAGAGAATCTAGATGATGTTGGTGGAACTCTATTAGTGGAAGCAATGAAAAACATGGACATTGGTGACATTAGAACAAAGCAAGTAATTGATATTCAAGATGATGATAAAGATCAAGTGCAAAATTCTCCATTCAAGCTAGCTAGTGACTCTCAAGTGCAAGATCATGGTGCTAGTTCATCTCATCGAAATACATCAAGTGATCAACCAAGCTCAAGCAATCAAGTGCAAATACTCCAACCACAACATGTTGCAAGAGATCACCCCATTGATAGTGTTATTGGTGATATTAGAAGTGGTGTGCAAACAAGATCAAGATTGGGTATGTTTTGTGAGCATGCATCATTTGTGTCAACCATAGAACCAAAGAAGATAGAAGAAGCTTTGAAGGATGCCGATTGGATCATGGCTATGCAAGAAGAGCTTAACAATTTCACAAGAAATGATGTTTGGGAGTTGGTAGAAAGGCCAAATGACTACAATGTGATTGGAACCAAGTGGGTGTTCAAAAACAAGCAAGATCAAGATGGCATTGTAGTGAGAAACAAAGCAAGACTAGTTGCTCAAGGTTACACTCAAGTTGAAGGTCTTGACTATGATGAGACATATGCTCCCGTGGCAAGATTAGAGGCAATAAGGATACTATTGGCTTATGCTTGTGCACACAATATTAAACTATATCAAATGGATGTCAAAAGTGCATTTCTCAATGGGATCATCAATGAGTTAGTCTTTGTTGAGCAACCTCCCGGATTTGAAGATGACAAGAAACCCAACCATGTGTACAAGTTAAAGAAGACTTTATATGGCTTAAAGCAAGCACCTAGAGCATGGTATGAGAGGCTAAGGGATTTCCTTCTCTCTAAGGGATTCAAGATGGGCAAGGTTGATACAACTCTATTCACCAAGAAGATTGGAAATGATCTATTCATAGTGCAAATATATGTTGATGACATCATCTTTGGATCAACCGATCAAGATTATTGTGAAGAATTTGGTGCTATGATGGCCAAAGAGTTTGAAATGTCTATGATTGGTGAACTTAGCTACTTCCTTGGTCTCCAAGTCAAGCAATTGAAAAATGGTACATTTGTGAGTCAAGGGAAATACATAAGGGACATGTTGAAGAAGTTTGGAATGCAAGATGCAAAGCCAATTTCAACTCCAATGGGTACAAATAGCAATTTGGATAGTGATCTTAATGGCAAAATGGTGAATCAAAAGGAATATCGGTCTTTGATTGGAAGTCTACTCTATGTCACCGCATCAAGGCCGGATGTCATGTTTAGTGTTTGCATGTGTGCTAGATATCAAGCCTCACCTAGAGAGAGTCATCTCACGGCCGCAAAGAGAATATTGAGGTACTTAAAGCAAACAAGAGATGTTGGACTATGGTATCCCAAGGGGTCAAAGTTTGAATTGATTGGATATTCGGACTCCGACTATGGGGGTTGCAAGATCAATAGAAAGAGCACAAGTGGAACATGTCAATTACTTGGAAGATCACTTGTGTCATGGTCCTCAAAGAAACAAAATAGTGTGGCAATCTCTACCGCCGAAGCCGAATATGTGAGTGCGGGGAGTTGTTGTGCACAATTACTATGGATGAAATCAACTTTGAAGGATTATGGCCTCAACTTCAAGAATGTGCCATTGCTATGTGATAATGAGAGTGCAATCAAGATGATACAAAACCCGGTTCAATATGGAAGAACAAAGCATATTGACATAAGACATCATTTCATTAGAGATCATCAACAAAAGGGAGATATTGCCATTGAAAGTGTTGGCACCGATGATCAACTTGCCGATATTCTCACTAAGCCACTTGATGAAAAGAGGTTTTGCAAGCTAAGAAATGAGTTGAACATTCTTGATTTCTCAAACATGAGTTGAATGCACCCCACCCACTTATTGGCATGCCTCTCCTTCGACATTGCAAGGTAAAGTTGTTTGGCATGTCATTCATCCTATGCTAAGGACTTGCTAGAGCATGTAGACATAATAAGTGGTATATGTGAGCATTCATGATAAATCAAATGAATTGGATGGATATATGTTACCACTATTGCCTCTATGCTTGATTTGATCTAGTGGTGGCATATGACATGTTTGTGAGCTTGCAAACCTAGTGTTGAATCTAGAAAATTTGCTAAAGTGTTTAATTCAACATAGGCAAGATAACCCTTATTATGAGGTGTGAAGAAGCTTGTCTTTGGTTCAAATCGAATTAAATATCTTTGGCAAGTATTCTAGGTTGAACCAAAATTGATAAATCTTAACCTACTCCATCAAATATTTTTCTTCTCTCCACAATTTGATCCCATTTTTGGGTAAGTTGTTGACAAAGGGGGAGAGAAAAAGATGATTCAACATGATAAAGGGGTAAATAATTTTTTTTTGATGCACACAAGTAGGGGGAGCAAGCTCATAAACAAAGCTGTTGCATTTGTTTGTGCATTCTCATATGACTTGCTCATTGCACATGTATTTAAATTCAATATACATGCTTGTGTGGTGCAATGCTAGTATAGAACTTGGATGATGAAATGATCTACTAGCATGCATAGGAATAGTTTACTTGTGGTATCTAGACATGCCTAAAGTTTTTACAAGTGGTCCAAGAACCTTTACATATAATGTTGATCTCACGAGGTTCTTGAGTTTTTGATGGATGTCTAGTTACTTCATGGTGCTAAGGATGGTGTAAAAGGCAACTCCGATTGGTATCACGCTTCAAAGGTCCATTTCTTACACCTTAGCATCATTTTGGTAGAATTACTCTCTCAACACTTCTATCCATGCATATGTGCAAAGCTTTCAATCCAAACTCTATGCACATATGTAGGGGGAGCTAATGCTACCAAAACCGAGCTTGTGATAATTGTCCAAACTTTACTTATAAGCAAAATGATTGGACAAGTATGACAAGTTCAAAACTTTTATTATCAAAATCATCTTTGTGAGGGTTGTCATCAATTACCAAAAAGGGGGAGATTGAAAGTCCCTAGTTTGGTTTTGGCTAATTGATGAAACCTAGGACTAACCTTTGTATCTAAGTGGATGATTTAGATAAAGGTGGTCATTGAATATGAGACATGACATTGACTCATGTGACCAAGATGGTGAAGACCTAGATGAGGCTTGGCTCGATGGACCGGTTGTGAAGGTGAAGGGCAAGTCGAGGCTTCGAAGCGAAGGACCATGCGATGGTGAAGCTTGAGCAAGACTTGGCGCCGATGGACTGATGCAACGGTGAAGAGCAAGTGAAATCAAGGTCGATGGATCGAGACGGTCATGTGATGATATGAAGTGGATCATATCATTTGGAGAAACAAAATGGGCTCAAGGCAAAGGTATAACCATAGGGCCATTTTGTTTTACACTCAAGACACCATAGAGGGTGTGAGTGGTTTAGGGTCGATAGCCGAACTATTAAGAGGGGAAGTCTTATCGGTTATTCGACGCACGGGTGCCACTAGGTGAATTCATGAAGTGCATTGCATGTAGGGCCTAGTGAGCTAACTGGAAAACCTTTGAAAATGATTGAGAAAAAGCTAACACACAAGCACATGGAGATGTACACTTGATGGTGTTGGCACATTTGCAAAGGTGGCGTTGGTCGCGCTGTGGTTTGGGCGGTAGAGAGGGTTTGGTTCCTTTCTCCCTCCCGCCGAGCTTGCGAGCGCGGGATTCAGGCGATTTCGGGGAAATGAAATGCCTATTTTCCATTACGCCGGAAGTCGGAAAAGAAACGGAGGCGAACGGAGGTCACAGAGGTGACCGGACGCTGCACCGGACGCGGTCACGGAGTGACCGGACGCGTCCGGTCAGTACAGCGCAGCAGTCAGGCGCGCGAGTTAGGGTTTGCAACCGGCGCGTCCGGTCACTCGCGGGACCGGCGCGTCCGGTCATGCGCCCTGAGGGAACTGCAGATTCGCAAGGACGATCGGACGCGGTGCGCGTCCGGTCACACACGATCGGACGCGTCCGGTCGTTGTTGGAGCTTACTGGACTCCGACCGGACGCTGGCACTGTCGCGTCCGGTCGTTGCGAGGAGCGCGTCCGGTCGTTGATTCGCAGGCGCGGGTGTTGTGCGGATCGGCGCGTCCGGTCGTTGCGAGGTGCGCGTCCGGTCGTTGTTTCGTGGGCGCGGCACAGTGCGACCGGCGCGTCCGGTCGTTTGAAGCAGCGCGTCCGGTCATCACGTTTGACCGTTGGCGCGCAGTGACCGTTGGAGGATCTAACGGTCGTGTTTGAATTCGGGGGACACGTGGACGTCACAGGACGACCGGACGCGGTTGAGCGCGTCCGGTCAGTTTCGACCGGCGCGTCCGGTCGTCCCGAAAAAACTGTCAGTGGAGTAGCAACGGCTCTATTTGGATGGGATGCTTATAAATACTCGTTGGCCGGCCCTTGGGGAGGTCTCTTGGCATTTCTAACATTCTTGTGCATCCTTTGAGCTAAAGCAACTCCTCCCACTCATCTCTCTTGCTTGATTGCAAATCAAAAGTGAGATTGAGTGATCCCAAAGTGCATTGCATAGCTTGAGGGCATCTAGTGGCACTTGTGGGTGGTTGAGCCGGTGGATTTCTTGTTACTCTTGGAGAGTACCGCTCCTAGCCGGCTTGGAGATTGTTGGAGGCGTTGGCAAGAGAAGGTGATTGTTCTTGGCCACCTCCGGTTGATTGTAAGAGGTTCTTGTGCTTTCCTCGGCGGGACGCCAAAAGCAACTCTATTACATTGCGCGTGTCATTGAGTTACCTCACTTGAGAGTGGTGTCTTGCGGTGCCTTGCGGGGCGTGCCTTGAGGGGCAAGTGACTTGAGGGTCACACCGGGGAACCATCTAAGTGTTGGTCGACACAACCGGTGACGTAGCTTGTCGGTGCACAAGTGAACACCGGGTGAACAAAAATATTGTGTCTCTTGTCTCCCGGTGATTGGTCTTCATATTGTTTTGTTGTCAATATTGATTGATTGTATATCATTTTGGTGATTGGCAACATCTTCACTCCACCGTCGGTATAAGAATCACAATCCTATCTCTTGCTCTTATCTTTACTAGTTTATCTTGTGTAGCTCTAGTGGTAGCCTTTACTAGTAGTTGTTAGCTTGCTTAATAGTGTAAGTTAGTGACCTAGCACTTGTGTGAACTAGAGATCATAATCTACTAGACTTGTGGATAGGAGGCTTGCATCACAACCGTAGGCTAAGCAAAACTCGCTTTACGCCATTAGTTATTCTAACAAGTTTGCTTAGTGGTGCTGTAGAATTTTTATAGGCTATTCACCCCCCCTCTAGCCATCTAGGACCTTTCACCCGCGTGTCAGCGAGAGAAGAGGGGGAGAACGCGCGCGCGCGAGCGGGCCGCGGTGCTGGGCCGCGTGCGCGGTGCTGGGCCGAGCGTAGGCGGGCGAACGCAGGCGCGGGCGCGGTGTAACAGGCCGCTCGGGCTGGGCCGAGCCAGAGAGAGTAGAGAAGTCGGCCCGAGTTCGTTTTTGTTTTTCTTTTTCAAAATTATGAATAGTGCTGATGTTTATTTATTTCATTAAAAATTCTGTAGAGCTCCAAAAATCATGAAAAATTTTGTGTAAGCTTTTCAAGGTGTAAACTACCTAGGAAAAATATTGCATGCTAAATTTGATTACTTTGTGCAGGAGATTTAATTAGTTCCAATAAAGATTAAATGCAACTTCCATGAATTTTAATAATTAAATTATTAATCCAAAAATTATGAAATTTATTGTGACACTGTTTTAGGTCATATTTAGTCCATAGAAAAAGTTTAAGCTTGTTTAGATGAAGTATGATCAAAAATTAATTATGCCCTAATTAATTAAATAGTAAATAAAGGTTAAATTGATAACTTTGAGTGTTGTGTGCCCTTTTGATTGAGTGATGTCCTTAGGTCACTAATCTTTGGTGATCTTTGGCACCTTAAGTTCATGTTTGAGCTCGTTAGTATCATAATTGATAATAAAAGCTGGTATCGCTTAAGTTATCGCTATTAGTTAGTAGGGTTACTGTTTTGCGACCGTACCACGAAGGAAAGTTGTACTCAAGTCGTAAATCGTGGCATATCATCATCAATCATCATGTTTATCATCGAGCATCATGTTGAAGCAAGTTATATACTCGTGTAGTTCCCGCTTTCGAGGAAGTTGAAGTTGCCGAGCAAGCCTCTGGAGAAGAGTTGTCGTCGGTAGGTTCTGGACTAGAAGTCGGAGTCTTTGAGTCCGAGTCAGTCGTCTTGTCAGAGCAAGGCAAGCCCCAGTGCATTTAAACCCTACCTTGAGTTTTACAAATCTTTATTATTACTATAATTTACTGCATTAAGTAATTAGGAGTTGAGTGATAACCTAATTGCTGCATTGTCATCCTTGATTATTGTGATATCAACCTTGATACCTGTTTTACTAAAAATGCGTAGTATGCTTCGCTATGCTTATGAGTTAAGCTTTTTAAATGAAATGTTTACATAGCCATGACGGCATACTTGATGAATATTGAAATATGAGAATGAATTAGAAGATCGGGTGGGTGGTTTGGCCACTGCTAACATGCATTGAGAAAAGGAGTCTCAATGCAGTGTTTCTGCCTTGTCAGTTAAGGACCGTCCGTTGTATGGCCCGTTTGTGTTTCGAGACTTTGCAACTAGCCTCATGCCTTGGGTAAGCCCAAAATATTGGTGATTCCATTACGAGAACGTCTAACCTCGCACTGAGAGTGGAGAGATGGCGGGAGTAGCGTGTACCCTCGGGGCTAGAATCGGGCCGGGTTCGAGGAGTACTGTACTCTCGGGTGGCGATGGACACGTTCTAGTTTTGGGAGATCTAAATGAGGGTTTACATATGCAAGTTTTGGTTCTACATATGTCGTGAGATTAGAGATCCCCAGCTGGGTATAATCGGTTCGAATCGTCGTTGCTCCTCGGTTATGGAGACTCGATCACCTATCCTGCATCGTAGTAAAGAACTGGAATTGAAAGAAAGAATAAGAAAGGTCTTGATGATAATTACTTTGATCTAGATTAGGATCACTTAGAAGTGGTTAGTGAACCATCAATGGTAAAAGTAAAACATTGAAGGTAAGGACTCACTTTAGTAAGCTTTTCTGCAAAAGAAAATTTTGATTCTGGAATACCCATACCTTGATTCCCTAAAGCTAGCATGCCCTTGGAGTCTTTTCTTAGTCGGGTAAGTCTTGTTGAGTACTCTCGTACTCAGGGTTTGTTAAACCCCTTGTTGCAGGTGCGGTTCATGAACAAGTCTGCTTTGAGCCTTGTTGCATGACCGTTGTGGCTGAAGAAAGTGACGACGAGTAGACTGTGTGGCCTCTGGGCAAGGCATCTCGTTTGTGTGTTGTAATAAAGTTACTACTGATACTTCTCTACTACTGGTTTGTAATAATGTTACATAAGGTTTGAGGTTTGGAAACTGGTTTGTAAACTTAAGTTATTGTAAGACTTCCGCTACTTTACTCTGTTGAATATTTTGAATAAACTGTTGTAATATTGCAATACTCCTGTGATTGGATTCTGTTTGGAGGAAAGCAGGCCTTTTAAGTTATGAGGAACATAAGTACGGCTGTCAGAGGTCATTATGACAATGACAGGTACATGTGGGCCATCATAATTAGGAGGTTCTGTGACAGCCATCAGGACAACTACTCGGATTCCTGGTCAGTAATCAGGGAATAGAAGCAAGCACCAAGCAAATTCAAGCCATAACAGAAATGGCACCCCCACGCAGTATAAATGATGTGCAAAAATTGACAAGAAGCATGGTAGCCCTCAATCGCTTTATCTCATGACTCGACGAAAAAGGACTCTCTTTCTTCAAGCTACTAAAAAAGATAGGTAAGTTTGAGTGGACAGAGGAAACCAAGGAGGCTTTTGAAAACCTTAAAATGTACCTCACCTCATCACCCATACTTATGCCACCTAAGAAGAACGAAGACATAATGTTATATATATCAGCAACATCTACTGTGGTGAGTGCAACAATTGTGGTGGAAAGAGAAGAAGAAGGGAATGTATACAAAGTACAGCGACCGGTCTACTACATCAGCAAAGTTCTAACAGATTCAAAAATATGGTACCCGCATGTACAGAAACTACTGTACGCCCTCCTAATCACCTCCCGCAAGTTACGACACTACTTTGAAAGCCACAAGATTACAGTAGTAACTATTTCCCTCTCGGAGACATCCTGCGTAATAGAGATGCGACAGGACGCATATCAAAGTGGGCAGTTGAACTCGGAGCTCTAAATATCAATTTCTCTCCTTGGAAGGCAATAAAATCACAGGCGCTTGCAGACTTCGTCGCCGAATGTACAGAAATCCAACAACCCGCACCAGATACCTTCCTCGATCATTGGAAGATGTACTTTGATGGATCACTTAAGTTAGGTGAGGTGGGTGCAGGTGTTCTTTTCATATCCCCAGAAGGAAAACAACTTAAATATGTACTCCAGATACTATGGCAAGCCACAAATAATGAAGCAGAATATGAAGCACTTATCCATGGGCTAAGAATCGTGACTTTTCTTAGAATCAAGCGGTTACTTGTCTATGATGATTCAGCTGTGGTCATCAATCAGGTCAACAAAGACTGGGACTATACCAAAAACAGCATGGATGCCTATTGCGCTGAAGTACGAAAACTAGAGAAAAATCTTCAAGGACTAGAAATCCTGCATGTTCTACGAGACTCAAACATTGTAGCAGATGTCCTCGCCAAGCTGGGGTCGACAAAGCGAAGGTCCCGCCAGGGGTATTTGTAGAGGAGTTGCCATCACCCTCTATAAAACAACCCGGTGGAATAACCCCTGAGCCAACAGCACCAACAACCCAGATCATGGTAATCACCAGATCATGGACTCAAGACTTCATCGACTACATCAAAGAAAACAAACTACTAGATAATAGGGAAGAGGCCACCAGGATAATAAGAAGAAGCAAAAACTACATCCTTGTAGGTGACAACCTCTACAGAAGATCCACGTCATCAGGAGTACTTCTCAAATGTATCTCAAGAGAAGAAGGAAAAGAAATTATAGAAGAAATTCACTTAGGTTACTACGGCAACCACGCAACCTCAAGAACTCTGGTGGGCAAAACTTTCTGCACCGGTTTCTATTGGCTGACAACTTTGAAAGATGCAGAAGAATTAGTCAGGCAGTGCAAAGGGTGCCAAATGTTCGCAAGGCAAGTTCATGTATCAGCTCACGAACTAATTTGCATCCCTCCTGCCTGGCTGTTCGCATGATAGGGGCTGGACCAAGTAGGACCACTCAAAAAGGCCAAAGGTGGTTTTGAGTACATCTTCGTTGCAATCGACAAATTCATAAAGTGGATTGAATACAAGCTGCTCGTAAAATATAGCACAACAAAAGCAGTCGAGTTCATCTAAGACATTATGCATCACTTCAGAATACCCAACCGCATCATCACAGATTTGGGTTCCCCTTTTATAGCCATCGAATTCAGAAATTGGGCACAAGACTGTGGCATCAGTATAGATTATGCGTCAGTTGCACACCCTAAAGCCAACGGACAAGTAGAAAGAGCCAATAGACTTATACTAGCTGGATTGAAACCAAGATTATATGAAGAACTAGAAGACTATGACTCTAAATGGATTAAAGAATTATCCAAAGTAGTATGGGGCCTCCGCACTCAAGTAAGCAGAGCAACTGGATACTCATCTTTCTTTCTAGTATACGGATCAGAAGCCGTGCTACCAGCAGATTTGATCTGGACATCCCCAAAAATCAAGCAATACGAGGAGGGAGAAGCAGAACACACACGAAGATTAGAACTTGACAGTATAGAAGAGGTCAGGATAAATGCCTCCCTTCAATCAACTCGATACCTCCAAGGTCTAAGACGCCACTACAACAAAAGTACTAAACATCGCTCAGTACAAGTCGAAGACCTAGTACTACGAAGGATACAAAAAATTGACAGATGCCATAAACTACTCAGCCCTAGGGAAGGTCCTTTTACTGTCGCAAAAGTCTCTAGACCAGGCACATACAAGTTAATGACTGAAGATGGGGAAGAAGTAAGGAATATGTGTCATATCAGCCAGCTAAGAAGATTCTACACTTGAAGAACTCAAGACAAAATCTATGTAACACCAAAGCGATATGTAATTAGGATTCATGACCAATGGAATAAAGATAATATTCCTTGATAATATTTGTCTTATTATGATCAATCCTGAGTTGTTTTCACAACCGGATGAGAGCAAAAGAGCTGAAAAGATGCTTGAGCACGCAATCCCAAGTCTTTTCAGGCTTGGATGAGAGTAAGGCAGATAAAGTTGACACTCGAACCTATCCTAGGTTGTTTTCATGGCCCAGATGGGAGCCAGAGATGCTCGACCTATCCCGAGTTGTTTTCACAGCCGGATGAGCAAAAGAGCTGAAAAGATGCTTGAGCTCGTAATCCCAAGTCTTTTCAGGATTGGATGAGAGTAAGGCAGATAAAGCCGACACTCGAACCTATCCTGGGTTGTTTTCACGGCTCGGATGAGAGCTAGAGGTGCTCGACCTATCCCGAGTTGTTTTCACAGCCAGATGAGAGCAAAAGAGCTGAAAAGATGCTTAAGCTCGCAATCTCAAGTTTTTTCAGGCTTGAATGAGAGTAAGGCAGCCAAGCTGACACTCGAAACTATCCTGGGTTATTTTCATGGCCCGGATGAGAGCCAAAGGTGCTCAACCTATCCTGGTTTGTCTTCACAGCCGGATGAGACCAAAAGAACTGAAAAAACGCTTGAGCTTGTAACTCACAAAAACAAGAGCAAAATAGTTACAAATATACTTGAGCTTGTTTTATCTAGAACCATTCAGAATTGGATGCAAATTAAGAGACCACAATGAGCAAGAAAGTATAAAAGAAGCCTAAACCGATCAAGACTATTCTGGATATGAGCAGAAGTGCTGGTGTGCGCCAAGGTTCATGATCAACAAGCAATACAGAAAGAAGACACTAAAAGGAAGCTTTCTTACAAAACAATAAGGAGAAGGCCTAATTCTTAGAATCATCGTCAGAAGAAGAGAAAGACACATTTTTTTAGAATAGAGACAATCTTTGACAACAGAGGACGGGCTACATCATAAGAAACTACTCGGATTTAAGGAAGAACAAAATATTTACATGACAAACAGAACTACTGGGTGCATTGACAAACAAATCTACTACTAGACAGTCCACCCTTCGATCTCCTTTTTGCCAACATCAAAGCGAGGGCTAGTAGCAGCATGCCCAGGCCATCATCAGATCATCGACGGGGACCAGCTATCCACAGACTCGACGTTGTCATCTTCTACGGTAAGAACTTCCCAGTCGACTTCATCTTTAGCAATGAGCGCTACCCAGTCAACTTCGTCCTCACTACCGCTGCTAAGGGTGATCAAATTCACCACCATCAAGTTGGCATCAGCAGGGGGAACGAAGACAAGGTTGACCGCAGGAACGACCGCCAGATCCTCCTCCCTTAAAGACGGAACCGGTTTTGATGTCTCGAAAGGAGGAGCATCCACCACCACCGGAGCATCAGGAGCACTAAGAGCCGACAGCACCGGTGACGAAGATGCTAACGACGAAGAACCTTCGCTCGACACCGCCGCCATAGCCACAACTCTTGAAGAACGAGCGAGCGACGAATGCGGAACCTTACGGACGCAATGCCTTTGGATGAACTTTTTCTTCATCATTTTAGCTATGGTAAGACTAAAAAGATAAGAGTGCTAAAACAATCACGAAAGGGGGCAGTTAAATAGGGCCAAGCCGTCGCCTCAAGCAGTCCAATAGCCTCCTCAAGATAAAGACAGAGTTAATTTCTCCTCCAAAAATTAAAGGCAGAGTCAATCCCTTCACAAAAGCCAACATGGCGCTTCGGTTTCCAACATTAACAGCGAAACACAACCAACGTGAAAGTGGCGCACTTTTTCATGCAGAGCAGCCCGACGGACAGAACAACAAAGTTCTTATTACAAAGAAGAAGACAGAGCACTTGGACAATTTTTAGTCCTGGATGAAAGCAAGAAGGCTGATAGTCCAGCACTCGAGCCTATCCTAGGTTGTTTTCACAGTCTGGATGAGAGCCAGAGGTGCTCGCCCGATCCCGGGTTGTTTTCACAACTAGATGAGAGCAAAAGAGCTGAAAAGACGCTTGAGCTCGCAATTCACAAATCAAGAGCAAAAGAGTTGAAAAGATGCTTGAGCTCGCAATCCTAAGTCTTTTTAGGCTTGGATGAGAGTAAGGCAGATAAAGCTGACACTCGAACCTATCTTGGATTGTTTTCATGGCCCGGATGAGAGCTAGAGGTGCTCACCCGATCCTAGGTTGTTTTCACAATCAGATGAGAGTAAAAGAGCTGAAAAGACGCTTGAGCTCGCAATTCGCAAATCAAGAGCAAAAGAGCTAAAAAGATGCTTGAGCTCGCAATCCCAAGTCTTTTTAGGCTTGGATGAGAGTAAGACAGATAAAGCTGATACTCGAACCTATCATGGGTTGTTTTCACAGCTCGGATGAGAGCCAGAGGTGCTCGGCCTATCCTGAGTTGTTTTCACAGCCGAATGAGAGCAAAAGAGCTGAAAAGATGTTTGAGCCCGTAATTTACAAATCGAGAGCAAAAGTGCTAAAAAGATGCTTGAGCTCACCTTGTACCGAGTCTTTTCAGGCTTGAATAAGAGTAAGAAGGCTGAAAAGCCAACACTCGACCTATCCTAGGTTGATCTCACAAACTGGATGAGAGCCAGACATCGCTCGCCCTATCCTAAGTTGTTCTACATCGGATGAAACAACCTAACTGATCCAGCACCGATGCTCGACAAGACCCATGAAGATATAAAACAAAGAGCAAGGCAGTTGGAGACACACAACTCGAAGGAACCTGGATATGCCTACAAAGGCTAAGGTTTATATCCAGCACATATTTAAAGAATTCAAAAGTATGGGAAAACAACTCAGAAAGATTCACTCGAAAGGTTAAAGCAGGATAGTAAACATGTATCAAAAGAACCAGAATTCCTTTACAAAAAGCACAATACAAAATATATCTTTATAAAGAAAAGAGATGTGCCCAGATACTACAGAACCTAACTATCAACTTTGTCATCAGAAGGCGGGAGATGAATATCAAGCTTATCAGCAATGAAGTCGGCTAGGTCTTCAACCTCAAACTCTGCATTCTCGATGGACTCTAGATAGTTGTCATCATCAGTGTCCTCCCTAAGTTTTTCCAGAGAAACAGACGGTGCAAGAACACGTATGTGAGCCAAAACATTCTTGATACATGCCCGGGCCCCATCCTTCACAAAGCTCTAAAGATGCACAGGAATCAGAGGGATGAACTCACCCCAGGTCTTTTCATCATCTTTAGAAGTCCAAAAAAGCTTTGCAACGGTCTTGAAAGATTTCCACAATGTAGCAAACCGTTGGTCAGATGAAGCCAACTTCTTGGACAAATCCTCAATGGTCTTCATCCCCTGCACAAGATCCTAGTCAGCACAAAGTCTAATCAACTGGGCACGAGCAAGCTTCTCTTCGGCACGTGCCTTTACCTCTTCAGCCCTATTATGACTAGACCGGACCGATATCTTTATATCTTCAATATCAGTCAAAAGCGTTTTCTTATCTTTTCGAAGGGCTAAACAAGACAATAAAGGAAAATTAGGCAAAAAGGAGCAAGAAATAAAGAAAAAGAGAGAACTAGATATAAGAGAACTCAGAATACCATCACACTATTTCTTCATGGCTTCCACCTTTTCCAAGGCTTCTTGGACCGTAGCTTTCCTCCGCTCCTCCGCCTCGATCACCTGAGCATGGAGAGCTTTCTCCTCCTGCTGATGCGTCTGACGCTCAATCTCCATCTAGAACCGATAGAGGTCTAGATCTGTCTTCAGAACACTAATTTTGGAGGTCAACTTTTTCTCGATCTCAGTTGAGAAAAAGAAGTCGACATGGTCCCGAGAGAAAGACTGATCAAACAAGATGAATGAAAAGAAAAAAGGCATAAGAACCCAAGAGGAAGGGCAAAATAATAAATTAAGGAAAACCTACCTGGAGTTTCTCCCTAAAAGAAGCAGCACCAGCCGCCAGGATTCCCCAGTCCGTGGTCAGCTCTGACAAACGATGGGTAGCGTTGAACTCCCGCAACACATCGTCATCTAGTCGCTAACTACTAGAACCAAGGGCGGCATGAGGAGAAACTAACTGATGCGAAGACAAGACCAAGGTCGCAACTGGGGCAGTAGAAGCCCCGGCTACTTCCTCAGACGGAGCAGCCACCACGGTCACCACCATCTCCGGAGTAGGTGACTCTGCGACAGCATGTTCATCAGGGGCCACCATCTTCCTTACAGCCGCCTCGCTGACTGTGCGTTCCGAGTCCTAAGACTTAGTATGTACGGTCGCTCCACCGGAATTCAAAGAAGACGGTCGAGGGTTCAAAGAAGGCGTGGGTGAAGACCTGTAAGACGATGGATAACCTCAATGATACAAGAAAAAGGAAAAACAGGAGAAAACAACCTAAACAGGATTCACTTGGCCAACTTCTTTTTCAAACTAAAACCCCCAAGCTGAGCTGAAAGTTTCGGCGGAGGCATGGCGGCAGAAAAGACATCATCACCACCCCGTGCCAGGGACAGCGTGATCGATAACTGAGCCCCAGAAGAACTCAAGCTTGATGACCGATTGCTACGAAAGGACAAGGATAAGTTAAAAGAAGCGACCAAGAATAATAGTAAGAAAACAAAATTTCAACAACAACTCACCGATGAGTGTTGAGGGTCGCATCTTCTTCCTCATCCGCCTCGCCCTCAAGCAACTCAACCACAGTACCATCTGAGAAAAGAAAAAGTACTCAGTTATACATACAAACAAACAATGAGGGGGATAAAACAAACTAATGTGCTCACCTAGGAGCATGCTACCTACAATTTGAGTACCTGGAAGAGTACCCGGTTGATGAGGTTTCTTGGTGACAGATGCGCTGGCGGAAGCATCATCCGCCCACGCCCTCTTATTGATGGAACGAGGAGCTCGAGGAACTATGCGTGACACATATTCAACATATTGGACTGATTCATTGCAAGAAGCACCAGGAAGAACTGTGGATACTAGAGACTTACTAGCCAAAATTGCTACGGCTAGACTTCCTCCAGCCTCCTCACCAACAAGGTTATCATTAGCAGGAACCGGATCAACAAAATTATGCCCCAATTCCTACAAGATGACCAAAGGAGAAGGAATAAGAAGACATAAAGTACCAACAAAAAAGATACATAAAGGAAAGTACTCGCGAAAAGAAAAACAGCTCACAGCAGGGGGCAGATTATCTCCACAATATTCAGGAACTTCTTGGGGGATAATGGTCACCCCCTTTAGAACCTTCCTCAGGCGCTCGAGTACCTCCTCTTCGGTCAGTTCAAGGGCAGGAACCATCTGAGATGGGTCTTCAGCCCTAGAATACTCAAAACCGAGATGCTCCCTCTCCTTTAGGGGTTGAACTCGATGACGCATATAGCTGGCGATGATCCCAAAACCAGTCAAACCTTGCTGCTTCAAAGTCCGGATTCTCTCAAGAAGAGGCTTGATGGCCTAGAGCTCATCGTTTGTCAAAGGGTTCTTCTCCCAACGATCATTGACCAAGGGACCAGAACCGGAATGAACAGCAAGGGGAGGAATCATGTTTGCAGTATAAAACCACTCGGAACGCCAATCCTGAATAGAATCAACAAGATCATAATCAAAGAAGAGGGCTTTCTTCCCCTAACGGAATTGGATGCCACAACCACCCAACAGAGAAGTACTATCACTTCGAGGATGTGGCTTCAAACGAAAAAAGAAACGAAACAGAGAGATTGAAGGAATGATGAAATTGAAAGCTTCACAAAGATGGACGAACACTGATAGATGAATAACAACATTCGGAGTAAGGTGGTTCAGAGAAATACCAAAATAATAAAGAAAATGATGGAGAAAGGCAGAAGCAAGCAAGCAGAGGCCAGCTCGAACGAAAGAGATAAAAAGGACGATCTCACTGGGCCAGGAGTAGGAACCTGATGCTGACCGAGGACCTTCCAATCAGCAAAGTCCTTCTCCTGGATTAAGCCATCCTTAACCAAATCTTGCAACTGCTCCTCCGTTGTAGTCGAAACAGGCCAAAGCTTCACCATAGCCCTCATAGTGATGAATTTCTGATTCTCAATGACTGAGAGTGATGCCTCCTCGTCCACCAAGACCTCCTTCGACTTACTTGATGACTTCTTCTTGCCCATACAATGGAAATGATCTAAGGTCGGCAGCGAAATTTCAACGGTGGCAACGGCGGTGGTGGAACTCTAGAGGTTAGGGTTTTGCAAAGGCTGATTGCTAAAGGGCAAGGATAGGGTAAGAAAGAAGAAGAAGAAGGAGGGCCCTTAAATAGATTTACAATGGTAAAAATACGACCCATCGGGCCCGCTTAATGCTGTATGGAAATGCAACGGTCCATTTCTTGCCATAACTGACACGGCCGAAATGACGGACGACGCAACTTCCCACAACGACACAGTGCAACGGACTGATTTCAGACTTATCCATTTACACTGCGCCATTGCTAAATTACTGCAGATTGCACTACTCAAAAAAGAACTCGCCATCCACAAGATTCACAAAAGACAATACAGTACACCACAAGAGAACTCAGATACTCCAGAAACAACCCGGACAACACTCAAAAGCACTCATAGGATACAAAAAAGAGAAAGAAGAATTTTTTATTACAATATCGTCAAAGGGCATAAAGTTGCAGATCTTACAAGACCCAACGAACTTGGTACTATGACGGGCAAGGTAGCAACAAAGAGTCTAGACAGAACTCGGCTCTAGAAATGACTACGTGCTCTTAGTCATAATACGGTAGAAGACAACCAACTCGGATACATTGTTGTCTTCAAAGGAAGGACGCAGTGCATTCAAGACAGATATCAGCAGCACAACAGGACAACTCGGACCAGGCAAGGCTCACAGACATCAGTCTACCCAAGCCTGATGTGATCCTAGATTAGACATTGATCTGCACTGGACAGTCGCAAGGCAGTGTGGAAGGATCAACTCAAAGCTACTGGATGATGGAACGCATCCCATATCACAAGACTTCTTCCACCTGCCACCACGTACTAGCTGGTACAATGCTGCCGTGAGATTAGTCTACCTCTAATCTCAATCACAAGACTTCTTCCACTCGCTACAAGACTCACAAGACTCAAAACTCACGCCCAGAGGCTGCTCTACTTCATAAACTATCACAATCATGGCTACGGAGGCTTCGGACTAAACAATCAGACATTTGACGAATCAAAGCAGCACACCAGGAGGGTATTTAAAGACCAAAGAGCGGCGTACATAGACTAGGAGCACTAACAGAACAAGCCTCATTAAGGTCTCACTGAAAAGACAGAAAGCAGTAAGAAGAGGACATATGTGTGAAGGAACAATATTCAAGGACAAGCATATTCGAAAGAATATACCGACACTGTACACCTCGTGACTACAGAGAATTCAATTCAACTACCAACCACCATCAACACCGGATATAAATCTGGCTACCTAAGAAGGCAATATAAGACCCTCTATCCGAGTTCCTAACGGTCGAAAAGAACTCGGAAAGATGCTCAGGGGCTGCATGGTACATATCCTAGGAAAAGACTTTCAGTTTTTTCAACGGCCAAAGTTCAAGACCCTCCAACTTTTTGTTTCAAATAGCAAGAGGCTCGGGGCTACACTCAGTGAGTGCGTTTTAAAAAAATCACACGTCACTTGAGAGACTTCATCAAGATAAGACCACTTCAAGGCTTCACGTCGAAAGAACCCAGAATGAAGGAAGTCTTCGAGTTCAACCATGAAATATTCGGGGGCTTGTCAATGCGGGACCCACAGGGTTCCCCATCAATGTGAATACAAGTCGTGGGCCCTGGCCTGGCCCACAAAACTAAAGCTAGGAGAGGTGAAGCATCCACTACACCTAATCCAAGTAGAACAAGCCAGACTAGCCGGATTGCTATGGAAAGTAACTTCTGTATCTAGTTCAGAACACCTTCTTTGGATTCGACTAGGTTATAATCGCACCACAGCCTTCTCTACCGATATAAAGAGAGGCTATGGGCACCCCTGTAACAAGAGACGATACAACACAATCAATCCGACGTAAAGGCTAACGTCGACTGGACGTAGGGTTATTACTCGATCACCGATCAGGGGGCCCGAACCAGTATAAATCGACTGTCTCTGCGTTCACCGTCGAGTTCTAGCACGCACCAAAGCCCGAACAACTGTCTCAGGTACCCCCGTGGCAGGTTATCGGTGGTCAAACACCGACAGATATGTACATAACTAATTTATTAACTTAATACACATCACAGAAATGAAGCCTGGACATACGATGAAACAAAGAGAATCATGCAAAACAACGCGTCGGACAAGCGCTTGTAGTGCTCATGCATGATAATATAGTGGTTTATCCGATGAGTCTAGTATTGTGCAGGGCCAATACCTTGTGAACAAGAACAAGGTTCGTGGCTAATCTGGTGGAGTGGAGGTGATGTTGATCGCTGGACAAACCATATGGAGGGATGAGATTAAGTGGCACCAAGGTTTTCTAGTTTATCCATTGAAGAAAAGTGTGCCATCAGACTAATTCGATTCCAGATATGTCCAAGAGAAGGGACAAGAGACACTGGACTGGTTCATTTTTTTTGGAAACGCTCCACCGCGGATGTCCGTCCTGCGCCCGGACGAACGGACGCTATGTGGTCTCACGTGGTCCATGTTTTTTCTCACCACACAAATATCTACTCCCGTCAGGTGGCCAGATTTATCCTCTCCAATTCCATCTCCTCTCTCTCTCTCTCTTCGTCTCGCCATCGTGGAGCCTGTGATTCTCCTCCCCATTTCGAACTCGCATGCTTGCCAGCCAGGGGGTGCTCGCCAGCTACTAGCGCAGTAGGTGGTGCTTGTGCTCGCCAGACAGGAGGTGCTCATCGGCTGCTCGCCTCTCGCCAGTGGTGCTGCAGGGGGTGCTCGCTGAGTAGGCCGCCGTGCTCGCCAGTTTCTCCTCGCGCAAGTGCTCACCCAACGTTGCTCTCGTGACCTTGTGCAGGTGCTCACTCGACAACGCTGCCTCCGCTGGGGCACCAGCGAGCTCCATGCACCACCGCCGACCTCCGCACCGGCATCAAGCTTCGCAACAATGAGCCTCCATTCGTCAAGCAGCAAGGTGATATTGTGTTGGGAAGCGCATGTTGCAAGCCTATGTTTCAAGTGTTTCAGATGTTTCAGAGGTGTGTTGCAAGTGTTTCACATTGATGTTGCAAAAGTAGACCAGGATGTTGCACATGTTGCAATGGCTATACATGTATGTTTCAATGTTTTATCCGTTTCATACGTATGTTGCAAGTGTTTCATCTGGATGTTGCAAAAGTAGATCTGGATGTTGTATATATATGCAAGTGTTTCAAATTTTTCCATACGTATGTTGTAAATGGTTTCATCTAAATGTTTGCAATGTTGGCAATGGCTACACACGTGGTTTTCAAGTTTTTCTTGTGTAGCGCAAGTGTTTCAGACGTATGTTGCAAGTGTTTCAATTGTTTCGGACGTATGTTGCAAATGTTTTCTCTAGATGTTGCAAAAGTAAATATGGGTGTTGCACATGTTACAGTGGGTCCCATCTGCTGCAGCTGCTAGGCCTGCCTGCATGCGCGTGGGTGTGGAGGGGGCGCGAGCGGGATATCGTGCGAGCACAGATCGAGACGAAGCACCGCATGACACACAGAGTGGTGCGGGACATGGTGCGGGTGTGGGACACAGAGCGGCGCGGGCCCTCACCTGAAGCAGCGTAGGCGTACGGAAGCTAGCCCCCGTCTAGACGTCCGGGCGCTAGCCTTTCCGTTTTTTTACGTGCGCGCGATGCATCAGCGTCTGGCTTTATGCACATACTGCCTTTGGTTCTAGACATGTAGTGATGTGATGATTAAAAGGAGCTATTGATCTAAGCTTGATGCACTTTTGAATTGGCGGCGATCGATGCAGTTTGAGAGTTTTACCATCATAAGTGTGATCTTGAATATAAATACAATTAATATTAGGCTTAAAACATGATTAGTGCCAGTTTAGGCT
This sequence comes from Saccharum hybrid cultivar R570, assembly GCA_038087645.1. Lineage (NCBI taxonomy): Eukaryota > Viridiplantae > Streptophyta > Magnoliopsida > Poales > Poaceae > Saccharum > Saccharum hybrid cultivar. Next base: position 24,913,844 of record JAQSUU010000066.1, on the reverse strand, counting down.
CTTAGCTTATTGCTTTAGGTGTTAGCATATAGTTAGGTGATGTTTTGCATATCTCTTTGTTTGTCGGTGGTCATGTGCACTACGAGTTGTAATCCATGGTTTGCTAGTATTGTGGGACCCTCCAAACACGTTGTGGAGTAGTCATGGATGTTGTGTGAAGGAGGAGAGTTGATAAGGTCTTAGACTATCCATGGAGTTAGCTAACTAGAAACTTGGCTTTGCAAGGATCTACATCAAGGACTAGTGAATACTGCAAGCTCTTGAATAAATAAGTAAATAAAATGAGTTGTCGTGCGGTGTTCTATATTCTCTACCTATTCTTTACATTCTGCAGTTACTTGCAACTTGCATGCATGACTTTACCTTTCCTAGGATTGCACGCTAGTTGATAGAATTGGAACTAGAGTACAAAATTTTTGTTTGGTAGAGAAAGCAGCACTATAAAAACCTGGAACACATGTAGATAGAATTTGTATAAGTTTTTACATGGGTGAAGAAGTTGGCTATAGATTTAAGTAACCCTAGTTGAACCACCCCCTCTTAGGGCTTAGCGTAAAATACTAGAAGCCTTCATTTATAAATAGGTGTATAACTATAGCTTGAAGAATAATAAATTGTTTTGCTGCTTCCTATTTATTCTTTTTCCTGAAAAGAAGAAGCTTCCTGTTCCTGCGGAGTTGATGTACTGAATTTAATTATGTAGATCTGGAAACACGGATAAGATAAAACAGAATTCGCGGAAGCTTCTTTATGCTAATTTTAATTTGACTCAACGACCTTGTAATCTAAGCGGTGGCTACGTACGATTACGCACATGGTTTAACTGTTAACGTTGTTTTTGTGCAGGGTGTTAGTTGGGCAGGAAGTATGAGCAGAAGCTTGAGGCAGAAGGTGGCGACGAATATCAGTTAGGCTGTAAAACACCAATAAGTCAGAGTTCTCCATGCCCATGCATGCGCTGGCAAATAATCCAGCATGTGGCTAATTAACCTAGCTAGCTAGCTGATTCCCGGTTGGGTGTTGACTAACTAGAGGCAGCCAAGTTGGAACGTCAATAGACCACTGCGGTGAGTCGAGAGGTCGTAGTCGCAGACGTGGTTGCGGTGACCGGTGAGTAGGTATTTTTAGATGGGGAGACTACTTGGACATCGACGGAAGTGACTTCGTGTGTTACAATACGTTTTAAGTACGATTCATAGAGCTAATAATTAGATGTGTTAATAATTCGTTTCTTTATCTAAATGAATCCAACAAATAGTCTAGTTAATTGTTAGCTATACCTAACTAGTGGCCGGCCGAGCTCGTCAGTATAAACTTAAAAGAATATTCTCTTTATAGGTAATATTTTTGCGTAATAAAAATTGACCACGCTCTGAAAAGCTTCAGGCTCCTATTGTACCTAACTAACAAACTAGCGAATAGTTAGCTAGCCTAGTAGTATTAACTATAAACTACTATTAGCTAGCTAACTATTACTAGTAGTTAATGGATACAAAGATGACCTTAATTTTCTTTGTTTTAGGTGACTAGAACAATGGTGCGCTGTAGTACTATTAAGTGGTAGGTAGCTGTTTGGGACGCAGTTTGCCAAGTGCGTTCCTTCTCGGACTGAGCACTGCCGGTGCCGGCCGATAACCGAGCATGATCGTCAGAATTAAGATTTGTGACATCTGACGTGCATGCATATGGCCTGCATGCCGTCACGATCGAGCTAGACGCATAGTTTTTCGAACCGGACCGGAGATCGGTTCAATGGTTCAATGGTCCAACCGTTCAGAACCGGTTGAACCGCCGGTTCGTTAGTTTTGGACCGGTGAATCGAACCGGCCACAACTACTTTGAACCGGTGTATATATATATGATTTAATTAATAATCGACATTGATATGTAGGCTAATATATAAATACAATACCTAAAAATTAAAACTTGAAAGCTCAGGATGACAGGATCAGTAGCTCACCAGTTCCAGTTCTAGTAGCCATTTTCTTGTAGCCGTGGAGGGGAGGTGGAGCATAGTAGCAGGGTAGCAGTGTAGCACCAGAGCAGCAGCCTGCCCGCTCGGAGCAGAACCAGAGAAGCCTGCAGCCCCCGCCGAGCAGCACCAGAGAAGCCTGCAGCCCCCCGCTCGGCGCTCGCCCGTAGCAGCAGCCTGCAGCTGCAGCCCCCGCCGATGGCCGATGCCCACCCGGAGCAGCACCAGAGCAGTAGCCGCCGGCCGCCCAAGGGGCAGCCAAATGCAAATGCGCCCCAAAAAGGAGATGCCAGTTCCTTTCCTTCACGTGTACAGGCCCCTAAAGGGTACATTTTCACACTTTTCTAACAATACCCTCGAATGGATCAGCTTCTCATGAACCCACCGAGGTCATTTTTGGATAACTTAAAAAACCGCCCCGGTTCACATGGAACCGGCCGGTTCACCGGTTTCGTTAAAAACCGGCCGGTTCAACCGGTTTTTACCGGTCCGATTGCATGGCCGGTCTTTTAAGTGAACCGAACCGGTGTAGGCTCTGGTTCGATCTTTTAGCGGTCGAACCGCCGATCCGGTCCGGTTCGAAAAACTAGGGCTGGATGGACGGACGATATAGTATGATATAGACCGGGGCGGCCGGAAGATGCTAATGCTACGCTGCTCTGCTGACTTGCTGAGTGCTGATGGAGAGGCGAGCATGCAATTGGAACGGACGGACGGCCAGCGCGTGCCAGGCCGGCCGGCCGGCCGGCGCTGTGGATGATTTGCAAGCACAGCCAACGGGAGCCGCGCGGGAAGATTTGCCGGCGGGCCGGGATTCCTTCCTTGCCACCATCGACGGCTCACACTCACAGCGAGGAACGTAGTCTGTACCCACCAAGTTCCGTTGTTTTTTTGGCGAGGCGAGCCGGGTGAAGGCAGTGCCGGCATGGGTGGGGTTTGGATTGATGCAAAGAGGATTTGACTGGAACGATCATGCTACATTTAACCAGCCGGTGTGTACTGAATACTGATCCGGTCGACCGCCCGTTTCGACTACTTTGCAACTGCCTGCCTGCTAGCGCCTCCTTTGCAAGGACAAGGAGTGAACTGAACCCGTCCGGCCTGCAATACTTATCTTACATTTCTCAACCTACGTTTACGTTACTCTTTCCTTCCATCTCATACTATAGGTCAGCTTATCTTTTATTTTAAGTCAAAGTTGTCTAATTAGATTAACTAATATTATATGAATATCGATATCTATAGTACCAATTAAGTACACTGTTATGGAATATTGTATGATGGATTGAGGTCCTGATTGGATCAGTTTCGGATTCTTAAAAACTAGTTTTTGCCTCTAGTTTGTAAAATTTGGATCTGATAAAAAACTGGTGGGGTGTTTGAATCCTCAGATGATAAGAATTTGCCTTCATTTATTGCTCTATAGATCAAAAAAATAGGCAAAAGCTGGGTATCAACAGCTTCCTGTTTTTTAAGAATCTAGCCAAAACTGACAAAAAAAAACTGGCCTATTTGGATTCCACCCAGTTTCCAAAAGCCAGATTCGTAAGAACTGGCAAGAACTAGAGGGATTCAAACAGGGCCTGAATTAAACTAATTTGGTGATATAAATGGTGGTAAATTTATAATAGACTTGATCAAAGTTAGAATTAGAATAGTTTAATTTATTATTGTAAACACAAAGTGATTTATAATTTGGAAAGGAGCAAATATTATTTATACAATGGTCAAATAAAGTTGAAATTTGTTTTGCAAAATCTGAAATTAAAATACACTAGTGCGGAGTAAGGCCGTGTTTGGCTGGGCTCCGCCCGCGGTGCTCCGTCGCAGGAGCCGAAGCCGGAGCGGCGAAGCCATAAATCCGGGTTCTGCCTCCGTACGTTCAAATGGGCTTTGGCTCCTCGGGCGGACGGGCAGAAACGGCTCCTCCGGCCAGCGCGTTTGGTACGACTCATCCTCCGGAGCTGCCGCGGAGCCGGAGCCGGAGCGGCGAAGCCATAAATCCGGGCTCCGCCTCGGTACGTGCAAAAGGGCTTCGGCTCCTTTGGCGGACGGACATAAGCGGCTCCTTCAGCTAGCGCGTTTGGTACTGCTCATCTACAGGAGCTACCGCGGAGCTGGAGCTAGAGCCCGGCCAAACAGGCTAAGCATATACTAGTCCGATCAGCAAGAGGAGCGAGCATGAGTCTACGAAACTGCAAGTGCTTTTTTACAGTCAATTACTAGCTACTCCTACTAGTGACGTAACCCAAGCTGTTATTATTATAGTAGGTGCGGTTGCGGACGCGAAGCCACTGCTAATGGCTGCCGAAATAAGCTTTGACCACTTTGCCACCCTTGCTGCTCTTTTTAAATCCTCTATTTATTTATTTATTTAGTACTCGCTGCTAGGAGTAGGAGTGGTGGTCAGTTTCCAAGCGGCAGGCATGAGCAAGCGCGGCGAGAACATGAGTCAAAGGACAACCGGACAAGGTCCACCTCCACGTAAGACACAACGCACCAATGCACCTCTCCAGCCTGCTTCGCTTCGCAGCCAGCTCCTCTGCTCCTCCCCTGCTTCTTCTCCTGCGCTTCCCTTGTCGCCATCCTCCACCGGCTAGCTACCTTATAAATACCCCCATCCAACCATGGCTGTTAGCACCGTCATCCACCGCATCCATCCATCGACTGAATTCTCCAACCACACTGTTGCTAGCTGCAAGCGCGCATCGACATTCCACAAGCGAAATGGCGGCGGCGACGGCAGCCGTGCGTTCTTGGCGCCGGGCATTCGCGGCGTTGGCGCTGCTCCTGCAGCTGCGCGGCGCGCGGTCGGCGACGTTCACCATCGCCAACAGCTGCGGCTACACGGTGTGGCCGGGCCTGCTGTCCAGCGCGGGCACCGCGGCGCTGCCCAGCACGGGCTTCGCGCTGGCGCCGGGGGAGTCCCGCGCCGTGTCGGCGCCCGCGGGGTGGTCGGGCCGCCTCTGGGGCCGCACGCTCTGCGCCGCCGACGCCGCCACGGGGCGGTTCGCGTGCGCCACGGGGGACTGCGGCTCCGGCGACGTCCAGTGCAACGGCGGCGGCGCCGCCACGCCCGCCACGCTGGCCGAGTTCACGCTCGACGGCAGCGGCGGGCTCGACTTCTACGACGTCAGCCTCGTCGACGGGTACAACCTGCCCATGGTCGTCGCGCCCACCAGCAGCAGCAGCGCCTCCTCCGCCACGGCAGCAGCAACCGGCAAGTGCGCGCCGACGGGGTGCGCCGCGGAGCTGAACGCCGCGTGCCCGGCGGGCCTGCGGGTGGAGGCCGCGGCGGACGGCGGGCCCGTGGCGTGCCGGAGCGCGTGCGACGCCTTCGGGGACGCGCAGTACTGCTGCAGCGGCGCTTATGGGAATCCTAACACATGCCGGCCATCAACCTACTCCCAGTTCTTCAAGACCGCGTGCCCGCGCGCCTACAGCTACGCCTACGACGACGCCACCTCCACATTCACCTGCGCCGCCGGCAGCACCGACTACACCGTCACCTTCTGCCCCGCAGTGCCCACCAGGTACCAGCAAAGATACCGTATTCACCACTAATAGTTCTTCTCTACTACGTATTACAGTATAGTAGTTCTGTTTAATAATTTTAGTAAAGAATGACTAATCCGCACTGCCACTACACTAAGAACGACTAGTTTCATCCTTCATTCCTACCATTAGCAGTAGTATAGTAGTTAAAAATGACTAATAAGACACTATTAGCAGTGGCACACTATTCTGTCAGTACGTATTGTAGCAGTAGTTGTGGGAGTGACTAGTGACAAGTCACAGTTGGGTTGGGTTGGTGACGCATTTCGAGGAGGTAAAAGTTACCAACGGCTAGTGAGAAAACGGCTAGGAAGGCAGGCACGTGCGCCCAGGCACGCGCGGTTGTCCAGTCCACGTAGGACCAGGTTTGCTGCTGTTTAGCCGTTCGGGCTTTGGGCTCTCAGGCTATCCGCACTCATGGTCCTCTATATTCATCCTCTATACGTCCTAGTCAGTAAGATTCTCTCCTCTATACTCAATTCCCCCGCATCCATCCATCCTCTATATCATCCTCTATCCACTCTATCTACTATGGGACCCACTTGTCACTTTATCTAAATATATCCATGAGTGATCTAGTTTTGAAGGATTTATTGAGACGAATTTAATGGTGCAATCGAAATTTAATTTGGATTTTTGGTTTGTGAGTTATAGCATTTTTTTCCTTAGTTTAGCTAGTAGGGCCCGCCACTGCGCACTATAGAGTAAACACTGTACTACTCTAAATATAGAGTAAGAGAAAGGATAGAGTATCGTTTTAGAGTATCCAGTGCAGTAGTTTTTACTCTATATTCATACTCTAAAGCTTTAGAGTATCATTTAGAGTATGCCACTGCGGACAGTCTCACAGGTGGTCCTGGCAGTTGGCACGGCCCAGCAGGTCAAATACAGTACAGCATGAACACCAACAATAACCGAGCAAACATGTTAAGACCCGTTGGGCTGTGCTGATAAGCCGGCTAAAAAATATTGTTGGCTGATTTATTATGAGAGAAAAATACTGTTCTGATTAAAAAAACAAACTGAAAAATGAACAGTGTCTCATGGCACCGTGCCACCAATTCATCTACTCTCGAGTCGCTGTCAGTTACTGTACTAGCTGTGGCTCTGACCATTTGAACACTGTTGCATGCAACAGCGTGAAGTCGACGGGGCAGAACCCGCAGGCCGCCGGCTTGCCGCAGCAGCTGAACAACGGCACCACCATGGTCTTCTTCGGCGGCAACACGCAGACCAGCAGCGCCGCCGCCGCTTCCGCCAACCTTCTCTACGCCGTCACCATCACCGCGGCGGCCGTCGCGCTCGCGCTCTCGGGCTCGGCTCTCGTGTGAGCGCACCCGGGTCCGGTGCTACCGCAGCACTAGGTTGATCCGTCACCGTCGCTGCTAGGTGGGGCCACGCATGTCATGTGCTTTTGATCGGGTCAATGAAGACAAGACCAGATTGGTATGTTGCAGCCCCTAGCGACTGGGACGGAACAAGAGCATAGTACTGTACCGTATTGTAGGCTTGTAGCCTAGGTAGGACGAGTAGAAGTAGACTAGTTTTTTTTTGGCTCTGAAAATATTCTTTTCAACTGTTGGGCAGAGACAGGCGGGTAATTCTTTCACTATTTTTTCTCCTAATGCAGGACTAGATAGGTTGTATCCATCACAAGGATTTGATTAAGGACCTCAGAGTGATGATTGGTTGATTGATTCTATTGGGGCAAAATAATCAAATCTTAAGCTTCTCACACTGTATGTATCAATAATTGGTTTTCTTCTCTCACTTAGGCTCTCAACATTTTTGCAACAATCGATAGCAACAATGCCCGTGAAAGTTTGGGAGTGCTATGGGCTAAAAATCAACATGTTGACACTCAAATTTGAATTCGACTCATGTATTGACACTATTCCTGGAGTAAGCGAGCGGGCAACAGAGAACCAACAAGTGTCACATATGCATGTTGGTTGCTGGAGGTCCAATGTATCGTGTGCGTACATTTTTTTTGTTGCATGTAAACTTGCTAATGGGCCAAAATATGTACCACACCCACACCAAACCATTACTTCAAAGACCTATCAATTAACCCAATCCACCCCGCTGTAGCAGCTCTTTTACCCAAACTGATTCAACCCGTCAATCTCTTGGGCCCGAACTAAACCAATCCATTTTTAAACCATGGGATCTAACTCTCACAAAAGTACTCTATCTCAATCTTTCTTCTTCCTCAATCTTTAGCTCTCAAAACGGATTTAGGCAAGTACAGTACATCGGCACACGCAACAAAGAGGGTTGTCGCCGTTGTTGTTGTCGCCGCCGTGTTGTCGGCCTGCTGCGATGTCCAGCTCCCACGTGCGGCGTGGCGCTTCTCGAATGCAGCGCGGAGGCGGTCGATGAGTGTGTCATGGCTGTCCTACGCGATTTTTTTAACACTTTTTAAAAACTATTTTTAATTTTAGCACCGAAACTTTTTTTATACATAACACTTTTGGCTGCTCCCCACGCGAGGGAGCGGCATTTCAACTTTGCCGCTCCCCACATGGAGGAGCGGCAAGACTGCTGATGTGCCAGTGGGTGACACGCGGGCACGGGGCTGCCGCTCTCCCTGGAGGAGCAACAGGGCTGCCGCTCCCCAGATCAAGGAGCGGCAAGCGCGACTCGTTTCCTCCTCTTGTCTTCTCACCGTTCGTCGTTTCCGCGCCCGCACTTGAGAGCAGCGAGAGCAGCACCACCCCCCCACGCGCCCGGGCACCGCCGCCGCCCTCCGTGCCCGCGCTTGGCGCCGAGAGCAGCACCCCCCGTCCGCGCGGCCGGGCACCACCGCGTGCGCCCGAGCCAGGACGGCAGCAACACCCCCCCCGCTGTAAGGTCCAAATAGGCTAGAGGGGGGGGTGAATAGCCTAATTAACAACTTCTACAATAATTACTTAACCACAAGTTAGTACAAAAGGTGGCGGAGCAAAATGCACTAGCTCTAACTAATTAAGCAAGCCACCTACACAAGTCTAATACAAGGCTATCCACTAAACACAACAACAACTACAAGCTAGATATAAGAAGTAGTACGAGAGAAGAGCTTCGAGTGATTATACCGCCGTGTAGAGAAGAGAAGTACCAATCAATCAATCACACAAGAGAAATCCTCGGGAAGAGAATGACACAAGTATTTATCCCGAGGTTCACTTGCTTCCCGGCAAGCTACTCCCCGTTGTGGCGATACACCCACTTGTCGGTTCGCGAGCTAATCGACTATCAAGAGTCGAGCCCTCGGCGGGCGCCGCACAACCGCACACAAGATGGGGATCCTCCAAGCCACGAGCTCCACTAGAGTATCCAATTCGCGAACTCCCGCGGGGAAGGATCAAGAACCCCTTACAACACTTGGTGAAGGCTCCAACAATCTCCAATTGCGAGCTCAATCACCTCCGCTGCTCCAAGCCGTCTACCGTGTCGGGAAACACGGAAGAGTAACAAGAAATCCGCAGCAACTCGAAGATCAAGTGCCTCTAGAATGCAACTCTCAAGCAATGCACTTGAATCTCACTCAATCTCACTCAAGATGTGCAATCAATCGAAGAGATGAGTGGAGGGGTTGTTCTCTAGCTCAAAGTATGTCTCTATATCTCAAAATGTGCAAGAGTTGCCCTCAAAACCCGTCCACCATCTATTTATAACGAAGGGGTACGCAGCTAGTCGTTACCGTGCGAACCAGTTCAAATCGTACTGACCGGACGCTCCGGTCAGGGTGACCGGACGCGTCCGGTCACTATACGACAGACGAAAATCGCGCGAGTCAGAACTAGCCGTTGTGCTGACCGGACGCGCTCCTTCGATCGACCGGACGCGACAGTGCCAGCGTCCGGTCGCGTTCCAGTAAGCACCCGACGCGACCGGACGCGTCCGGTCGCACGTGACCGGACGCGCCAGCCGCGTCCGATCGCGCTTCCCTGCGCTCGGCTTCTCTGGACACTTGACCGGACGCTCCGGTCCCGTGAGGCACCGGACGCGCCGGTCGCGCGTTTAACTTTTACGCCCAGTTGAACTGACCGGACGCGCTGGTCAGGCCAGACCCGCGTCCGGTCACAAACCCTAGCACCCGCGCCGCGATGAACTGACCGGACGCGCTGGTCAAGCCAGACCCGCGTCCGGTGCAGCGTCCGGTGCAGCGTCCGGTGCTGCGTCCGGTGCTGCGTCCGGTCACTCCAGTGACCTCCGTTCGCCTCCGTTTCTTTTCCGACTTTCGGCGCAAAGAAAATAGGCATTTCACTTCTCCAAAAAGCGCCGAATCCCGCCTCGCAAGCTCGGCGGGAGGGAGAGAGGAACCCAAACCCCTCTCTACCGCATAAACTCCACCGCCTTCGCAAATGTGCTAACACCACCAAGTGTACACCACCATGTGCATGTGTGTTAGCATTTCACAAACATTTTCCAAGGCGTTATGTTAGCTCTCAACTAGATCCTAATGCATATGCTCAAGACATTGATCTAGTGGCACTTGACTTTCGAGCTAACCGTGATTGCCCCTCTTGATAGTCGGCTATGTATCCTAAACCCGGTCAATCACTTCTCTACTCAACTTAGACCGGCAAAAGGAAAACCCTATGATTATACCTTTGCCTTGCGCTCTTAGATCCTTTGTTCCATGTCCATCTCCTCATGCTTGATCATCATGATCATCATTTCATGTCCATGCACCTTTTCTTTGTGGTCTTGTGGCCACCACTCCTTGCCACGTACACCTTCATCACATGTGTTGCTTATGCCTAACTCAAAACACTTAACACATGGCATTAGCAACTTGGTGTCATTAATTACCAAAACCAAACTTGGGCTTTCAATCTCCCCCTTTTTGGTAATTGATGACAACCATCACAAAGATATGAAATGAAATCAATTTTCAATTTCGATAGTATTAGCTCCCCCTACATATGTGCTTCCATGAGTTTGGTTCAATTTTGCACATATGTATGGATTTGAATTTTGGGAGAGTTACTACTATCAAATTGATGCTAAGGTATATAGAATGGACCTTTGAAGCGTGATACCAATTGGAGTTGCCTTTATATACCATCTTTAGCATCGATGTAGCTAGACACCACTTGTAATACATCACTTGTAAAGATCACAAACACTAAAGTACCTCATGAGATCAACATTATAGGCAAAGGTGTCTAGATACCACTTATAAAGCTACTCTTAACAAATCATCATTCAAGTTCTATTTCTAGCAATCACCATACAATCATGAATATGAATTTAAGCTTTGCAATGCAACAATTCATCATGTAAATGCACATACAAATGCAACAAACAATTCATGAGCTTGCTCCCCCTACTTGTGTACTCAAATTTTAATTTCTCTCCCCTTACTATATCTTTCTCCCCCTTTGCAACTTAACTTTTTATCTTTTGTGACTTTTCTATCTTCTTAACTTTTTATCTTTTGTGACTTTTCTATCTTTGTGACTTTTCTCTCCCCCTTTGTCAACAATCACCAAAAAGGTGCCAATTTTAGTGAGAGACAAGTCAATCAATATGAGGGAGACCAAATTATGGTTCAATCTAGATTACTTGCCTAGAATATGTAATTCGGTTTGATCCAAGGACAAGCTTCTTCACACCTCATAAAGTATAAGGGTTATCTTGACCATGTTGAATTACACATCATGAGCTCATTTTCTAGATTCAACACTAGGTTTGCAAGCCCACAAACATGTCATATGCTACCACTAGATCAATCAAACATAGAAACAATAGTGGTACCATATATACATTAAAATCATTTGATTTTCATGAATGAGCCTATTTGACATGCAAATATGTCTATATGTTCTAAACATGTCCTTAGCAAAGTATGGATGATATTCCAAACAACTTTACCTTGCTATGTCGGAGGAGAGGCATGTTATATAAGAAAGTGGGGGTGCACTCATTTCAAGTTGGAGAAGTCAAGTATGTTCAATTCATTCTTCAACTTGTAAAATCTCTTCTCATCAAGTGGCTTTGTAAAGATATCGGCTAGTTGATCTTCGGTGCCAATGCTCTCAATGCTAATATCACCCTTTAGTTGATGGTCTCTTATGAAATGATGCCTAATATCAATGTGCTTGGTTCTTGAATGTTGAACCGGATTTTGTGTCATCTTGATAGCACTTTCATTGTCACAAAACAATGGCACATTCTTGAACTTTATTCCAAAGTCATTCAAGGTGGCCTTCATCCAAAGTAATTGTGCACAACAACTACCGGCACTAATGTATTCGGCCTCGGCGGTAGATAGTGCAACACTATTTTGTTTCTTCGATGACCATGAAACAAGAGACCTTCCAAGCAATTGACAAGTGCCACTTGTGCTCATTCTATCAATCTTGCAACCACCATAGTCGGAGTCCGAATATCCAATCAACTCAAAATTAGACCCCTTTGGAAACCATAATCCAACATCATGAGTGCCCTTAAGATATCTCAATATCCTCTTGGTTGCTTTCAAGTGACTCTCTCTAGGTGAAGCTTGATATCTTGCACATTTGCACACACTAAACATCACATCCGGCCTAGAAGCGGTGACATAGAGCAAACTTCCAATCATAGACCGGTATTGTTTTTGATCTACCATGTTGCCACTTGCATCAATACCCAATTGATCATTTGTGCCCATTGGTGTACTCATTGGCTTAGCATCTTGCAATCCAAACTTCTTGATCATGTCCTTTATGTACTTGCCTTGACTTACAAAAGTGCCATTCTTCATTTGCTTGATTTGAAGTCCAAGGAAGTAACTAAGCTCTCCAATCATAGACATCTCAAACTCTTTTGCCATCATATTTCCAAACTCTTCACAAAAGTCTTGATTGGTTGATCCAAAAATGATATCATCCACATAGATTTGCAACACAAACAAGTCATTTCCAAGCTTCTTGGTGAAGAGAGTGGTGTCAACCTTTCCCATCTTGAACCCTTTAGAGAGAAGAAAATCCCTCAATCTCTCATACCATGCTCTAGGTGCTTGCTTCAAACCATACAATGCCTTCTTGAGCTTGTAAACATGGTTGGGCTTCTTGTCATTTTCAAAACTGGGAGGTTGCTCAACATAAACTTCTTCATTGATGTAGCCATTGAGAAATGCACTCTTGACATCCATTTGATAGAGCTTGATATTGTGTGCACAAGCATATGCTAATAAGATTCTAATAGCCTCCAATCTTGCAACCGGTGCATATGTCTCTCCAAAGTCAAGTCCCTCAACTTGAGTGTATCCTTGTGCTACTAATCTTGCTTTGTTCCTCACAACCATGCCATCTTGATCTTGCTTGTTTCTAAAGACCCACTTAGTACCAATTACATTGTAGTGCTTTGGCCTTTCAACAAGTTCCCAAACTTGATTTCTAGTGAAGTTATTTAGCTCTTCATGCATGGCATTTACCCAATCGGAATCCTTCAATGCATCTTCTATTTTCTTAGGTTCTTCAAGTGACACAAATGAGTAGTGCTCACAAAAGGATGCTAGCCTTGATCTAGTTTGAACACCACTTTGAATTCCACCAATGATTTGGTCCAACGGATGATCTCTTGCAATGCTAGTAGGTTGGAGTATTGGGAGTTGATTGCTTCCACTAGCTTGACCTTGATCTTGCACTTCATCATGAGAACCACTAGAGCTTGCTTGATTTGTATCAATTTGCACACTTTGGTTGATCACATGAATATCATCATCATCAACTTGCCTTGGCCTAACATCACCAATGTCCATGTTCTTCATTGCATTTGACAATTGATCTCCTCTCACATCATCAAGGTTTTGAGTTTCATTTTGAGATCCTTGGGTTTCATCAAACTCAACATCATGAACTTCTTCCAAGGTGCCATTTGTGAGATTCCAAACTCTATATGCTTTGCTTGTGGTAGAATAACCAAGTAAGAACCCTTCATCACATTTCTTTTCAAACTTGCTCAATCTAGTGCCTTTCTTGAGAATATAACATTTGCAACCAAACACTCTAAAGTATGCAATGTTGGGCTTTCTTCCATTCAATAGCTCATATGGTGTCTTCCCAAGCTTTCCATGGCAATAAAGACGGTTACTACAATAGCAAGCCGTGTTGATAGCTTCACTCCAAAATGCATGACTCACATTGTATTCACTAAGCATTGATCTAGCCATGTCAATCAAAGTTCTATTTTTCCTTTCAACTACACCATTGGATTGAGGAGTGTATGTTGGTGAGAATTGATGTCCAATACCAAGATCATCACATAAATCTTCAATTCTTGTGTTCTTGAACTCACTACCATTGTCACTTCTAATCTTCTTGATGGTAGTCTCAAACTCATTTTGCACTCTCTTGACAAACGACTTGAATAGATCATAAACATCACTCTTGTCATAGAGAAAGAACACCCAAGTGTATCTAGTGTAGTCATCAACAATCACAAAACCATACTTGTTGCCACCAATGCTAGTATATGTTGTTGGCCCAAACAAGTCCATGTGCAATAGCTCAAATGCCTTTGATGTGCTCATTTCACTCTTACTAGGATGTGTATTTCCAACTTGTTTGCCGGCTTGACAAGCACTACATGGTTTATCCTTTTCAAAAGTCACATCTTTCAAGCCTCTAACTAAGTCATGCCTCAAAAGTTTGTTCAATTGTTTCATTCCAACATGACCAAGCCTTCTATGCCACAACCATCCCATACTAGATTTGCTAAGCAAGCATGATGTCAATTGTGTTTCACTATCATTGAAGTCAACCAAGTATAAGCTACCATGTCTAAAACCTTTGAATATCAAATTTGATCCATCAACACTAATGACTTCAACATCATCACTACCAAAAATGCACTTGAAGCCAAGATCACAAAGTTGTGCCACCGACAAAAGATTGAAATCCAAGCTCTCAACTAGCAACACATTAGATATGCTCATGTCATTTGAGATAGCAATTTTACCAAGCCCCTTGACCTTGCCTTTCTTGTTATTGCCGAAAGTGATAGCATCAAAACCACCATTTTGACTTGTATCAATTGATTTGAACATACAAGAATCCCCGGTCATATGTTGAGTGCACCCACTATCAAGCACCCAATGCCTTCCCCCGGCTTTGTAATTGACCTACAAGACAAGATCAATTCCTTTTAGGTACCCAAACTTGTTTGGGTCCTCCAAGGTTAGTGACCAAGCTCTTTGGTACCCAAATGGCTTTCTTCTTTGAGCCCATCCATGGTGTACCAATGAACTTAGCATGAACACCATTTGTACCCTTGGTAAGTATATAGAAAGAATCAAACTTAATTGAGGATACATTAGCATTGGATTTCTTGTTCATGCAATGTTGCTCTTTGTGACCAACTTGCTTGCAACTTTTGCAATAGCTACCATTGTTCTTCACAAAACGAGTCTTGTGAGGAGCAAAAGCGGCCTTGCCTTTCTTGGGGTTATAGCCCAATCCCTCTTTGTAGAGAGAAGCTCTTTGGCTACCCAAGCACATAAGCAAGCGGTCCTCACCACCATAAGCCTTAGCTAAGGTGTGATTGAGCTCTTTTACCTCCTTCTTGAGATTTTCATTCTCAACTATAAGTGTGGAGTCACAAGTGAAACCATCATTACTAGATGAGGATGATGTAGATGCGCTACATGAGGGGTTAGTAGGAGCAACAACAATAGGCTTATGAAAAGGTTCATCAATTATATCACATGATATGCCTATGTTGCAAGTTTTAGCTTTCTCAACATTAGTTGGCATGTTTTCACATTTTTCAACTAGAGAGGAATGAGCTTCTTCAAGCTTAGTGTGAGACTTTTGAAGCTTCTTATGGTCTACCTTTAGACTCTCATAAGATGCCCTAAGCTCATCAAGTTCTTGCATAAGATTTTTCTTTTCCTTAAGCAAGCCCTTGCACTCCTTTCTAGATTCTTTATAATGTTGAGTGCAATCTTCTAGCATAGTGATTAGTTCATCTTTAGTGAATTCTTCTTCATCACTATCACTATCACTAGCATTATCATGATCACTCTCATCATCGGATGATACCTTAGAGGCCTTAGCCATGAAGCATGATGGAGTGTCGAAGAGGGAGACCTTCTCTTGGATGGCAATGCTAGCATGTCCCTTCTTCTTGCTCTTGTAGTCATCCTCATCATCACTTGAGGAATCATCACTATCCCATGTAGCAACATGAGAATCATTCTTCTTTTTATGAGAACTCTCCTTCTTTTCTTGCTTCCTCTTTTGCTTCTTCCTCTCCTTCTTGATAGCATCTTCATCATCACTATCATAAGGACACTTTGCAATGAGATGATCTTTGCTATGGCATCTAAAGCATCTCATGGTATGCTCATTCTTCTTAGATGAGTTCTTCCTCCTCCTTGCACGATAGCCCTTCTTCTTCATGAATTTGCCAAATTGCTTGACAAAGAGAGCCATCTTCTCATCAATGTCGTCACTATCACAAGAGCTTGAGTCTTCTTCACTTGATGATTCAATCTTGGATTTGCCCTTGGATGTGGTGGCTTTGAATGCCACACTCTTCTTCTTTTCATCATCTTTCTTCTCATTCTCTTTCTTCTTCTTCTTGACCAACTCATCCTTCTCATCATCTTCTCTATATGAATCATCGGTCATCACCTCTTGAAATATTTGTTGAGGAGTTGAATCCTTCAATGTAGTCCTTACTAGCACGGTGATCAATGTATCAAACCTCTTGGGCAAGCTTCTCAAGAACTTCATAGAGAATTGGTTGTCCTTGACTTCCTCACCAAGTGCCTTGAGCTCATTGACAATGACTTGCAATCTATGAAACATCTCCGGTACACTCTCATCATCTTGCATCTTGAAGCTTGAAATTTTTTCTTGCAAGATATATGCTTTAGCGGTCTTTGTGCCTTCGGTGCCCTCAAATGTTTCTTCTAGCTTGGCCCAAGCATCATGTGCAACTTCTATATTCTTCACTTGCTCAAATGTCTTGTCATCTAATGCCTCATGAAGAGCACTAATGGCAATATCATTGCATTGGAGCTTCTTCTCTTCCACCGGTGTAGGTGCTTCCGGATTAGCAACCTCAAATTTTGTTTCGGTGACCTTCCACACTTCTCTATTGATTGACTTGAGGTGTGCGGTCATCTTAACCTTCCAATAAGCATAGTTTGTGCCATCAAAGTGAGGTGCCTTCTTGGTGTTGTTGATGTGCAAGCTTAATTGAGCCATTTCTTTTTCATCGTAGGTTGTTAAGCCTCAAATAAACGGTGCCTCGGCTCCGATACCACTTGTAAGGTCCAAATAGGCTAGAGGGGGGGGTGAATAGCCTAATTAACAACTTCTATAATAATTACTTAACCACAAGTTAGTACAAAAGGTGGCGGAGCAAAATGCACTAGCTCTAACTAATTAAGCAAGCCACCTACACAAGTCTAATACAAGGCTATCCACTAAACACAACAACAACTACAAGCTAGATATAAGAAGTAGTACGAGAGAAGAGCTTCGAGTGATTATACCGCCGTGTAGAGAAGAGAAGTACCAATCAATCAATCACACAAGAGAAATCCTCGGGAAGAGAATGACACAAGTATTTATCCCGAGGTTCACTTGCTTCCCGGCAAGCTACTCCCCGTTGTGGCGATACACCCACTTGTCGGTTCACGAGCTAATCGACTATCAAGAGTCGAGCCCTCGGCGGGCGCCGCACAACCGCACACAAGATGGGGATCCTCCAAGCCACGAGCTCCACTAGAGTATCCAATTCGCGAACTCCCGCGGGGAAGGATCAAGAACCCCTTACAACACTTGGTGAAGGCTCCAACAATCTCCAATTGCGAGCTCAATCACCTCCGCTGCTCCAAGCCGTCTACCGTGTCGGGAAACACGGAAGAGTAACAAGAAATCCGCAGCAACTCGAAGATCAAGTGCCTCTAGAATGCAACTCTCAAGCAATGCACTTGAATCTCACTCAATCTCACTCAAGATGTGCAATCAATCGAAGAGATGAGTGGAGGGGTTGTTCTCTAGCTCAAAGTATGTCTCTATATCTCAAAATGTGCAAGAGTTGCCCTCAAAACCCGTCCACCATCTATTTATAACGAAGGGGTACGCAGCTAGTCGTTACCGTGCGAACCAGTTCAAATCGTACTGACCGGACGCTCCGGTCAGGGTGACCGGACACGTCCGGTCACTATACGACAGACGAAAATCGCGCGAGTCAGAACTAGCCGTTGTGCTGACCGGACGCGCTCCTTCGATCGACCGGACGCGACAGTGCCAGCGTCCGGTCGCGTTCCAGTAAGCACCCGACGCGACCGGATGCGTCCGGTCGCACGTGACCGGACGCGCCAGCCGCGTCCGATCGCGCTTCCCTACGCTCGGCTTCTCTGGACACTTGACCGGACGCTCCGGTCCCGTGAGGCACCGGACGCGCCGGTCGCGCGTTTAACTTTTACGCCCAGTTGAACTGACCGGACGCGCTGGTCAGGCCAGACCCGCGTCTGGTCACAAACCCTAGCACCCGCGCCGCGATGAACTGACCGGACGCGCTGGTCAAGCCAGACCCGCGTCCGGTGCAGCGTCCGGTGCAGCGTCCAGTGCTGCGTCCGGTCACTCCAGTGACCTCCGTTCGCCTCCGTTTCTTTTCCGACTTTCGGCGCAAAGAAAATAGGCATTTCACTTCTCCAAAAAGCGCCGAATCCCGCCTCGCAAGCTCGGCGGGAGGGAGAGAGGAACCCAAACCCCTCTCTACCGCATAAACTCCACCGCCTTCGCAAATGTGCTAACACCACCAAGTGTACACCACCATGTGCATGTGTGTTAGCATTTCACAAATATTTTCCAAGGCGTTATGTTAGCTCTCAACTAGATCCTAATGCATATGCTCAAGACATTGATCTAGTGGCACTTGACTTTCGAGCTAACCGTGATTGCCCCTCTTGATAGTCGGCTATGTATCCTAAACCCGGTCAATCACTTCTCTACTCAACTTAGACCGGCAAAAGGAAAACCCTATGATTATACCTTTGCCTTGCGCTCTTAGATCCTTCGTTCCATGTCCATCTCCTCATGCTTGATCATCATGATCATCATTTCATGTCCATGCACCTTTTCTTTGTGGTCTTGTGGCCACCACTCCTTGCCACGTACACCTTCATCACATGTGTTGCTTATGCCTAACTCAAAACACTTAACACATGGCATTAGCAACTTGGTGTCATTAATTACCAAAACCAAACTTGGGCTTTCACCCGCGGCCGCCCTCCACGTGCGCCTGAGGCAGGGCGGTGCCGAGAGCAGCCCCCACCCCCACCCGGCGCGCGGCCGGGCACCGCCGCCGCCCTCCACGTGCGCCCGTGCCAGGGTGGCAGCAGCACCCCCCCTCGCGCTGCACGTCACACCGCCCCTTTCGGTCATCCCCAGGCGCCCTGCCTGTGCCGCCACCACTGCTAAGGTAATCCCGTTCCCCTATTTTTTTGAACTTTTGATGTATTTTGATTGTTAGTTAGATTAGTTTGTTTAGTTAGTATGATTACTAAAGTGAGTATAGTGAGTATGGTTAGTATTGTTAGTATAAATAGTTAGTTTAGTTGGTATCATTAGTAAAGTTAGCATAGTTAGTATAGATATTATAAATAGTTATTTTAGTTAGTATGATTAGTAAAGTTAGTATAGTTAGTATATGTATTATAAATAGTTAGAATAGTGAGTATGTTTAGTTTAGATTAGTGAAGTTAGTATAGGTGGTATAAGTAGTTACTTTAGTTAGTTTAGTTAGTATAGTATAGTTAATAAACTTAGTATAGTTAGTTTGCTTGGACGACTTGATGAAGTTTGCTCGAATGGTTTTCAGATGGATTGTTGTGTCTGAGTTTATTTCAGAGAAATTGTTAGGAAGGAAGATGGTGAGTTTGAGGATATGGAAGAGAAGTTGGAATGGTTTGATGAACCGCCGAGCTTCAATGACCTTTGTGTGCGTTTGAACGCAAAGTTTAGCGGTGATTTCACAATCAAGGGGAGATTTGACAATGGGAAGACTCGGACAAAATATGTCTTGATGCCTTTGCGCGACCCTGCTCATTGGTCCTGGTACACTAGGGTCCTCGCAGGCTCGAACTCACCCATTGCTGAGGTGGTTGTAGAGAATGGGTACAGGTTGGAGGATGATCATCATGACGATGTTGGAGGTGACGAAGAAGCAGTTCCATTCACATCCAGCCAGTTGTATATGGATGGTCAGTAGATGTAGGAGCAGTTGCATTCACATCCAGTCGGTTGTATAAGCAACGACTTCGATGTGAGGGAGTTCGAACGTGAAGAGCAGGAGCAGGCGGAAGAGAACTGGTTCGGTCATGACGATGATGACGACGATGATGATAGAGCTGCCCTAGCGACACCGGTTCATGCTACAACGTCCTATGTTTCAGCTTTGGTGCTTTATGCCATGCCGACTCAGGGCAGGCTGGTCCATGATTTGCCAGAGGGTGGTGCGCCGTATTTTGATCGGTGGGGTAGGATCAGCGAAGCACAACATTATGTTGCACGACCCCCTTACATAGAAGCAGAACTCATGCAACTGAGCCAGAGTGGTGTACCTTTAAGTGGTGGTCCAAACAATAGGGTTGTCAGCATGGTACATATGGCAGTTTGTGACACAGGTCTGCAGATGTGTGCAGAATCACTATATAACCATGAGCATGTAATCTTTCAAAAGGGCATGATATTCAATACAATGTCAGAGATGAAGCTCTTTCTTCAGAATTATGATGTGTACCATCATAGGTCATACTTCATGACTCATTCCGACAAGAAATTGAGGTACCACATTACCAGCAAAGTAGGTTTTCCATGCCAGTGGAGGCTTACTGTAAGGAAGAAAGCGAGTGATGGCAAGTGGAGGATAAGTAAATTGGTCCAATCCTATTTATGCTTGGATAACAAGGGGAAAGAATATCATCTATAGCTCACTGCACGTTACCTTGCCCATCGTATATTGGGGCTCGTTGACAAGGACAATGATGTTTCAGTGTCTTATTTACAGCAGTCCATATATGAGCTTGTAAAGTATCATGTGAAGTATGGCAAGGCTTGGCGTACAAAGCAAATTGCACTGGTGATCCGATGGGGTAGTTGGGAGGAGGCGTACAATCGGGTTCCCCGAATACTGTCTGCAATAAATTACTACAACCATGGTATGAAATGGTTTGTGGACACCGATGGGATGTCTTTGCAGAACCCGGTGAGGCATGTGCTACACCGTGTTTTCTGGTCGTTTTCTCAGACGGAGCATGCTTTCTAGTTCTGTAGGCCAGTGGTACTTGTTGATAGCACTTTCTTGATCGAAAAGTACATGGACACTTTGATGATGGCTGCAGCGGTTGATCCGGAGGACCAGATAGTACCAATGGCTTTTGCTTTGGCAGAGGGAGACAACAATTCGTCGTGGTCATGGTTCATGCGGCTTCTATGTCCCCAAGTGTTTAGGGCATCACGCACTATATGTTTGATCTCGGACCGGCACACAGAGATTCTCCACGCCGCCGATGAAGATATCGAAGGGTTCCCACCTTTGGTGCATAGATGGTGCATGCGTCATTTTACAGCTAATTTCTGACGGCGTCAAAGGAAGAAGGAGGTTAGTGACATGGTTAAGGCTCTATGTTGTGTGTGTACAGAATACCAGTTCAAGGAGAAAATGAGAGAACTAGACAAAGTGATGAACCAAGCCGCCAAGACATGGTTACAGGACAAGATGGAACAGAAGGAAAAGTGGGCACTAGCATACGACGAGGGTGGATTTAGGTACGGTATCATGACCACCAACTCGTCTGAGTCTTTCAACCGTGTGTTCACCGGAGTTCGCTCATTGCCAGTGTCTGGGATTGTTAAGTTCTCTTTCATGAAGTGCAACGAATATTTTGTAAAGAGGTGGGAGCTCGCACAGAGGAATATAAGGGAGGCTGGGGTGTAGGGAAAGGCAGCCGCTCAATTTATTAAGGAGGGAGAGGAATTGACCAAGCAGCAGATTGACGAGCCATATGGACCTCACAAGCATATCTATAGTGTACGGGGGTTGGGTGGAACAAGCATGGGCATGGAGTGTTACGGTGGGAGAAACTACCGTGTCGATTTAGACAAAGTTGAGTGCAGTTGCAACGTCCCTCAGATCATGCATGCCCCTTGCTCTCACATGATCTTGGCCTGCAGGATGCGCGGATATGACTACTTGGCTTTGCCAAATATGTCTTCTTTGTACCTCTGTTCGAACACCGTTCGGGTATGGGAGAAGAGCTTCGAGCCTTACCTCGACCCATCACAGTGGCCCTCATATCATGGACCTGACTACGCGCCCAATCCGACTCTGCAGAAGTTGGGCAAGGGCAAGAGAAAGAAGAAGCATCTCAAGGGGGATATGGATGCTATGAAAGGGTACGACGATGACATGTACGGAGGGGGAGACTTCAACGAGACACGTGGTAGGAATTTCTGCTCGGTTTGCAAGCAACCGGGTCACAAGGCTAGCAAGCATAGAAGACCTGGACAACAGGTCTTTCCATATTAGTTTGTTAAAATATCCTAGTATACATGTTCTAATTTGTACCGTCGATGCCATTATGTTTTGTTGTAACATATGTTGTTATTCCTGTTGTCTAAATGTATGTTGCAATGTTCAGTTATTAATATTATTTGCACTAACTTTTTTTTCCAATTTGAAACAGGATGGAGGAAGCTCATCCTCCGAGGTGGCACCTGCTCTACCCCCTCCTTGACTACGACTACGACAAGGAGCACCGGGTGGCTCACATGGAGTACGGGCCTATGGACGAGCAGTTGCCCCTTTTGAAGCCGCGCACACACACCCAGCAGCTCAAGTGGGACGAGCGTTACGCGCCGTACATACGGCGTGCCGTTTTCCTCGAGCTTGTCCGTGTGGTCCGTGAAGGTCTTCCGCCCCTGAACCCCGCACTTCTTAGTGCAGCTGTGGACATGTAACTTATTTTTCCCCTAATACAGGTGTTGTACAATGATATTTGAAGTATGTAACTTATTTTTCCCCTAACACAGGTGGAGGCCGGAGACCCACACTTTCCACCTTCCTTGCGGCGAGATGACCGTGACCCTGGAGGATGTGAAGACAATACTTTGCCTTTGCATTGTTGGCAGTTGTGTGACTGGCGTAGTGGACAGCGACGGTTGGAGGCAGAAGGTGTATGAGTTCTGTGGCCACTACCCAGAGGACAACGAGGAAACTAAGAAGCATAAGTAAGCTACTTAATTGCTTCTCGTTGCTTTCATTGCAGCCTTTGTTTTAAATCGATGGCCTCTAATTATCTTTGTAAATTTTAGGAAAATTTCTGGTGTCACGTCACAGTGGCTCATAGGGCGCTTCGATAACCTGAACAAACATGCTGGGCTGGGTACCATGGAGACATACGCTCGGGTGTGGCAACGTTCTTGTTCCCCGATGCATTGGGCAATGTCGTTAGCTGGATCTTCCTAGACATACTACGTCAGCCGTGGGAGAACATCACCCTGTTTAGTTGGGGCAGCGCGGTCCTAGCGTGGACTTACAGGCAGCTGTGCGCTGCTTGCTGTCGCGTCTCGGGCTACCCATCGCTTGGTGGTTGCTCGTACCTGCTGCAGATCTGGATCTGGTACCGGTGGCCTATCGGGCGGCCCAAAATGGCTGGTTTGCCCATAAGTAATTTACTACGAAACTAATTACATTAGCATTGCATACGAAACTTTATTTAAGAAATAACTAATTCATTTTTTGTACAATGCAGGTTTGGGAGCGCGAGGATATAATTCCTACAGCCTTGTTTGTTTGGAGCGGGGCAAAGCAGGTCACAGGGAATGCAGAGCGCAAGTACAGGGAGTACACCGACTTGATTGACGTCCTAACACACATGCAGGTACGTTGGAGTCTTTGATTTATATGGTATTAGTTTATCTTGTTAATGTTAAAGACTAATTGAATTGCCATTTGTTAGGTGTATTGGCAACCCTACGAGGATCCCCAGCTGCGGGGCCACTTGAGTCCGACGTGTTGGCAAGAGAACGACGAGTTTTGGTCCGATGTCCCGCTGGTTTTCTTCCACGTGGTTGAGATGCACTATCCCATCAGGGTTTGCAGGCAGTTTGGCAAACGTACGGGCGTGCCACCACCTCTTTACTCCATGGGCAAGGAGCTGCACAGGTTGGTTCACAAAATCATATTTATGTATCAACTAATTTGGTATAAGTACGCCATTGCATTTATGTGCACTAACACCATCTGTACTTGTTGCAGTGTGGACCGCAGGCTGAGGATGAAGCAGAAGGACTGGCGTGAGATACACGCACAATACATCGAGAGGTGGGAGAGAAGGGAGAAGCAGCCGCTACAGGATGGCCTGCCACATGACCCACACACTTTCAACGAGTACCTACGGTGGCTTCACAGGTCAACCCGTGTGCACGTGAGGCAGGCGTACAAGGGGGAGAACTTCCCGCCGACTCCGAGGACGACATCGTCGCTGACGAATACGAAGACGCAACTATGCGCGAGACGTAGCCACAGAGAGCCTCCCTTCAGAGATACGTGGTAAGATCCTGGGTCCATGCACTTTGGGTGGGTTGTATTCCAGTTTTAGTAAATTATAACATCAAGGTGAAACCTCGTTTGTGTACGCAGGCCAGACAATTGTCAATGATATCTAACGAAGAAGCGTTCCAACTACACGATTGCAGGAACAAAGGGTGAGGCGCGCTTGAGATATTTGTGCATATAAGCAACACGTTGAAAATATCCTATAATGTTGTACGAGTTAAAAGGTTGTCCTAAATATATTGAGTCCACACATGTGTTTGTAGAAAATGAGCAAGAGTTTGAGGAAGCTAGCCCAGAAGTTGAGCTGCATGGACACTCCGTGGGAGTCGCCAGCAAATCCTCTGCGTTCCCGGAGCACAGCTTCGCCTTCTCTGAGGACACCTGCGGGCTCTTCGGACCCCGTGACAGGGTCTACCTCCGGCGCGCGTACACCACCACACCGCCCCGACAAGGCCCTAGTTGAGGTAGAGGATGACGAGGACGATGACTCAGAGTCATCTGACGAGGACGAGGCACCGGGCTTCGGCATACACCAGCACAGGCACCCTACGCAGCAGGGCCCTTCCCACCTCGGTCCTTTCCAGTAAGGCTTCTTCCAGCATGGTCCTTTCCAGCAGGGCTTCTCCCAGCCAGGCCAGTACCCGTAGGGCTCTATCCACCTCAGTCCTTTCCAACAGGGCAACTTCTAGCACGTACCTTTCCAGCAAAGCCTCTACCAGCATAGCCCGTACCAGCCTAGCCCGTACCAGCATAGCCCGGTGGACCCTTCCCAGCACCAGGAGATTGGCATGTCACAGCTCTTTGATGCTCCGTTGGGAACCCAAGGAGACGAACAGGTAAAACTAAATAAGCAAATTTTCTTATTTACCTAGCCCATGTTATGTAAGAATGCCACAATCTAACACCGATTTATCTTTTATCTGAGCAGGGGCCGACCCATGTGCAGGGAACGAGCCATGCGCAGGGCTGAAAGCCCAAGTTTGGTTTTGGTAATTAATGACACCAAGTTGCTAATGCCATGTGTTAAGTGTTTTGAGTTAGGCATAAGCAACACATGTGATGAAGGTGTACGTGGCAAGGAGTGGTGGCCACAAGATCACAAAGAAATGGTGCATGGACATAAAATGTCGATCATGGTGGAGATGCACATAATATGATGGACATGATGATCAAGTGTAAGAGAAGGATCTAAGAGCACAAGGCAAAGGTATAACCATAGGGTTTTCCTTTCGCCGGTCTAAGATGAGTAGAGAAGTGATTGACCGGGTTTAGGATACATGGCCGACTATCAAGAGGGGCAATCATGGTTAGCTCAGAAATCAAGTGCCACTAGATCAATGTCTTGAGCATATGCATTATGACCTAGTAGAGAGCTAACATAACACCTTGAAAAATGCTTGTGAATTGCTAACACACATGCACATGGTGGTGTACACTTGGTGGTGTTAGCACATTTGCGAAGGCAGTGGAGTTTAAGCGGTAGAGAGGGGTTTGGGTTTCTCTCTCCCACCCGCCGAGCTTGCGAGGCGGGATTCGGCACTTTTTGGGGAAGTGAAACACCTATTTTCTACTGCGCCGGAAGTTGGAAAAGAAACGGAGGCGAACGGCGGTCACTGTGGTGACCGGACGATATACCGGACGCGGTCCCGGTTTGACCGGACGCGTCCGGTCAGTTCAACGCAGCGCGCCTAGGGTCTGTGACCGAACGCTGGTCTGGCCTGACTAGCGTGTCCGGTCAGTTCATGGAACTGAAGCGTCCGGTCAGGCACCCAGAGGGGCAGAGCCGGTCGTAGAGTCGACCGGACGCGCGGCGCGTCCGGTCACGTGCGATCGGACGCGTCCGGTCGCGGTGGGAGCTTACTGGACTCCGACCGGACGCCAGGTGCAGCGCGTCTGGTCAAACGCTGGAGCACGTCTGGTCACGGCAACGGTAACTTCTGACGCGCACTGTTCACGCTTGTCTTGTAGTGACCGGACGCGTCCGGTCACCCTGACCGGTGCGTCCGGTCAGCTCGTTTTTAACTGCGTCGCCCGATAACGGCTAGCTGCGTACCCCTTCGCTATAAATAGAAGTTGGCCGTGGTTTAGGGGTAACTCTTGCATATTTTGAGACCTAGAGACATCCTTTGAGCTAGAGAACAACCCCTCCACTCATCTCTTTGCTTGGTTGCACATTTTGAGTGAGATTGAGTGAGATTCAAGTGCATTGCTTTAGAGTTGCATTCTAGAGGCACTTGATCTTTGAGTTGCTGCGGATTTCTTGTTACTCTTCCGTGTTTCCCGACACGGTAGACGTCTTGGAGCAGTGGAGGTGATTGAGCTCGCAATTGGAGATTGTTGGAGCCCTCACCAAGTGTTGTAAGGGGTTCTTGATCCTTCCCCGCGGGAGTTCGCAAATTGGATACTCTAGTGGAGCTCGTGGCTTGGAGGATACCCATCTTGTGTGCGGTTGTGCGGCGCCCGCCAAGGGCTCGACTCTTGATAGTCGATTAGCTCGCGAACCGACAAGTGGGTGTATCGCCACAATGAGGAGTAGCTTGCCGGGAAGCAAGTGAACCTCGGGAAAAATCTTGTGTCATCTCTTTGCCGAGGATTTATCTTGTGGTTGATCATTGTGATTGATTCTTCGAGTGCATTACTTCTCCACATCGTTGGTATAAGAATCAAGTCACTTGCTCTTTACTTTCTTGTACTAATCTTAGTGTAGCTTTTATCACATAGGAGTAAGCAGCTTAGTGACTTAGTCTTGTTGGTGTGTATTAGAGATCATAGCCTTGCTTCACTAGAATTGTATAGGTGGCTTGTATAGTGTAGTTGAGCTAGTGCTAGAATTAGCTTAGCCATCTTTTATACTAACGTGGTTGTTTAGTGAAGCTTGTAGATTTTTGAATAGGCTATTCACCCCCCTCTAGCCATTTGGACCTTACAAGGGCCAAGGATGGCAACACCGTCATCGGGACCACACGAACGTTGGCTACACCCCCAACGTGTTGCCTACCAATCCGAAGAGACGGAGGCGGCCGAGGGAGCCTTACACTCCTAGGACATAGAGTGCATGTAAGCATAGCAAATATATAAGGATAACATTTTGACGTTCAAAAAAAATGATCTATGTGTTACTTACCAATGTCATATATACTGCAGGTTCACTTGGTCATTTTTATGGCAGGATAAAGTTGGAGACCCTTTGTTGCACTCTATGTCACCATTTATGTATCCAAGTCACGTGTCAAAGAACCTACTTAGTGTTGAACTTATGTGTCCTAGTAGTGTGTTGAAATAATTTGCAACTTCATGTATTTAGAAGTAATGTGTGTCGCACTTGCAACTTATTGAATTTGAACTAATAGATTTGAGCTTGTAATGTGATGTTTTATGTGTTCCAGTGAACTTGTAATGTGCAACTTCATGTGATGAGCATTTTGTTTCCATGAGCCTTATGTTCTCCTCATCAAACGGGACTTTGATGCAATACTAGTGATGTGGAACGTTCTCTCAGCTTACATTCTACTTTTCAAGCTCACTGGAGCGTTCGACGACGTGTAACAGTGTTTTATGGCTGCCGCTCCCTGGCTGGGGGAGCGACAACTCTGCCGCTCCCTACCTGGGGGCTGTGTTTCCTGCTGCTTTGTGCTTTGATCGGTAACCTCGACCACGTGTACTTTTTTTAATACTAGGACATGTTGGAAAATGACATGTTGGAAATAAAACACTTGCACGATCGAGAAAAACAATAGCCAAATGGTACACACTTATTACAAGGTTCAACAGTTCCACTACCACTTGCTCCAACATGAACATAGTTCAAACTCAAACACTGATATTAATGAACTAAACAATGGCATGTTGTAAACTAAACCTAGCATGCCTAATAATGGTCCCACATATTGAACTGAGTTACGCCTTCCCCATAGTAACCCCCCATTGACGGCGGCGGTGGCGGTGGCAGTGGAGAAGGAGGCCCGTGCTTCTTATGGTATGGGCACTAGCAGTATGGATTATTGCATAGTGGCTCCTTTGCATCGTTGATGCTGTCATCCTCCGACTTGTCTCTGTTACCACTTTCAGGGCCATACTCTAGGTCAAAGATGCATTCTTGTAGATATGTGATGTATTGTTGATGGGGATAGATAGGAGGAGGATCAACCCATCGAGTGAACCCACAGTTATCTAGGCAGCTTGAATCCTGAAAATACATCTACCAATAAGTACTTCTACAAACCAAATACAAATCTGAAAAAATGAGAGTTAAAATGAAATACAAATCCTTGCAGGCATCTGAAGAAACGACGGCCTCTACCGTCACAGTCGTTGTACATCTGCACGATGCAATCCTCACCGTGGTGGCATTTTAGCCAATTTTCCGTGCGGTTGTCGTATGATCTAAGAGGTCTCTCGCAGGTGAAGTCACTCTTGCTCTCCAAAGGAAATTGTTCTCTAGGTACCTCAAAAGAATCAGGACCCAGAGAACCCTCCCACATAATCGGAGGTCCCTTCCTCACTTCCTTTCCTCTACCTCTGCTCGACGAACCTTCGTCCGACATTTGAACTACAACTAAACAAGAAAACAAGTTATGTGATGTGGACGAAAACATGGAGCACTATATATATAGATGAAGACAGGTTCACCATGAATGCTACTTTAATAAAAACCTGTGTGTGTACTCATTTATTGAATCTGAAAAGGCTAGATGCTTCATATGAAAAGCCTACAAGTACCGTGTAGTCATTTCATCTGCAAAGGCTACATTGGTGTTTTATCGCTTTATGTGAAGGCAGTACATCATTCAGAAATGAATTCAATGCATATACTGATGCAATAGTAAACGAATCAAATGTTCCCATGTTCAAAAACAGTAGAATTTTTTGGGTTGTATAATAATTAATTGTAATTGGATGATTTGCTCATAAGACAACCAAATTATTGGATGATATGTTCAAAACACTTGCTGTAGTTTAAATGTTCGAATGATCACATGGTGGGGAGTCACTGAACTTATTACAAGGTTCAAATGTTGGACCGCCATTTGACCAACAACATCACAGTTCAAATTCAAACACAAACATTAACTACCGACATTCAATACCATGTTACAAGTACACTGCTCAACCATCCACTCCTCAGAACTGAGTGACATACTGAGTAAGCAACTCGTCGTCGTCGGAGTGCTAATACTCTACAACCACATTGCTGCTGTTGCTAGGCTCGCCTCCGTGGCCCTGATCGGCCTGTCGACTGAAGTAAGCGGCCTCTGCCTCATCTGCAGCCTGAGAAAACAACGCGAACTCCTCCGCCTCGGCCTTTTGCCTATGGTAAGCGGCCTCTGCCTCATCTACGGTAAGTGGTGGCGGTGGAGGGCTAGCTCGGACCGAAATGAGCGAATGGTGAGAAGACAAGAGGAGAAGAGAAAAAACGGTTCGCGAATCGGGCTTGGAACTGCCGCTCTTTGCCGCTCCCCAGAGCGGCTAGCCTTGCCGCTCTTTGCCGCTCCCCAGAGCGGCCAGCCTTGCCGCTCCTCCAGGGGGAGCGGCAGCCCCGTGCCCGCGTGACACCCATTGCCACGTCAGCAGCCTTGACGCTCCTCCACGTGGGGAGCGGCAACATTGAAATGCCGCTCCCTCGTGTGGGGAGCGTCCAAAAGTGTTAGGTATAAAAAAAATTTGGTGTTAAAATTAAAAATAGTTTTTAAAAAGTGTTAAAAATAAAAAAATCTCCTACGCTTGGTGCAGCTGGCACTGAAGTGGTCGAGCTCGCACAACTCGAGCACATGTGCACCGCTGTAGCAGCATAGCTCCAGTGACGCGTGGTGTGTACCTAGATGCCGCGTGAAGGTCTGCCAGTCCTACCGCTTCTGTGATTGGTACCAGTTTGGCCCTCGTAGCGGCGACCACAAGCATGCGCGGAACTCTACATAGGAAGCAGCAATGGTGACGGCACCGGGGCAGTGGGGTTTCAGACCTCCTCCTGCGTGCAGTAGAGCTGGGCCTTGAGGTTGAGGACAGAGATGCGAACGGGAGTCCTTTTCTGTTAGAAAAAAGTCTACTTTTTCTTTCTCAACTTCTGCGAAAGTCCGTTTTTCCTCCTTGAACTTAAAAACGGGCAAACCCTCAACTTTTGAAACCATGCGTTTTACCTCCCTGACCCGGTTATAAGCGGTTTTGTCTTTTTCTTTTTTATTTATTTATGTTGAATCTTTGAAAAATCATAGTAAATCACAGAAAAATCATAAAATATAAAATCAATTTTGTTGGACTCTACATGAGTAGATCTACACAGTGAACATATAATATAGTATGCTTTAGTACAAAATTTTTGCTGTAGATTTTAATCTATTCTTTTTTGTAATTAATTGGAATAATTTATAACTGCAGTTTCTATTGTTCAATTGTGGTAAAATTTTTATGGTGACCTAATTATTGTATGCTTGAACTATAGTAAAAATTTCATACTCATTAGATTATGTATACTTTAGTTAAAGATTAATTTAGATTTAACAAGCATAAACCCTAAATAAATCTATAACTAAGTTATACATGATCCAATGAGTATAAAATTTTTTGCTACAGTTCAAGCATACAATAATTAGGCTACCATAAAAATTTCACCATAATTAGACCATAGAAACTACAATTATGAATTATTCCAATTAATTACATAAAATAATAGATTAAAATCGACAGCAATAACTTTGTACTAAAGCATACCATATTATATGTTCACTGTGTAGATCTACTCATGTGGAGTCCAACAAAATTAGATTTTCCATTTTATGATTTTTCTGTGATTTACTATGATTTTTCAAAGATTCAGCTGAAATAAATAAAAAAGAAAAAGATAAAACCGCCTTCAAAACCGTTTATAGCCGGGCTAGGGAGATAAAATACATGGTTTCAAAAGTTGAGGGAGGTGGTTCCTCCGGTTTTAGAGTTCAGGGAGGAAAAATGGACTTTCATAAAAGTTGAGGAGGAAAAATAGACTTTTTCGTTTATGTTATTGCGACTATGGGCTTGGGCTTGAATCCATTAGCCAAGAACCGGTTTGAGCTGAGGATTGAACCCATTATGCACCTAAACTATTAAAGTCTAACCTAAACTGATTCAAACCTTTTTTTACTTCAAAACCAAATGGGATCAAACTGTTTGTGAATGATAACCCATTCCGACCAAACCAAAGCCTAACCACGACAAAACCATACCATAAAAACCGGTTGCACACCGAACTATTAGCAGATTTAATAGTTCAGTTGTGTTAATGGTTTTAGAAAGAATATGAAACTGTCTTTGTATTTTTTGAGTTAAAAAACAAAATTGCTATGAACTTTTGAATAGTAAATCAGATTTTAATATTTTTAATGCATATTTATTATATGAAAAATATTTGGATATTTTTT
Organism: Saccharum hybrid cultivar R570; assembly: GCA_038087645.1. Classification (NCBI taxonomy): domain Eukaryota; kingdom Viridiplantae; phylum Streptophyta; class Magnoliopsida; order Poales; family Poaceae; genus Saccharum; species Saccharum hybrid cultivar. Next base: position 24,882,371 of record JAQSUU010000066.1, on the reverse strand, counting down.
TTGAAAATTATTTATGAAACTTTTTATAAAGTCTATCATGAAAGTTTAATGCATCTTTCTTGTGGAGCCACGTAGGATGGTTGACATGGTTTTATGTTAGCTACAACTGTAGAGATAAATTAAACCCTTTTTTTTGGGAATGAGAAATTAAACCTTTTCAACCGTTGGAAAAGTCTAAAAATCTGATTTTCTCATTGAGGGAGATAAATCAAAAGTTGAGAGGGGGATCAAATGAATTTTTTCCACCAAACTAATATTCCGGGCCCAAAACAAGAGCTTTAGCACAAAAGCCCAACCAGGAAAAGAGTTAATGTCCACGTAAGTGCCACGCAGGATCCTACATAGCCAGTGGCCCACTACCACTGCTGACTCACCAACGGAGCCTTCTTCTTCGTTTTTATAAGCTGATAAAAAAAAACTCCACTTGCCTCCGTTTCCCTCGCCCACCTCCTCCCACTGCCGCCGCCGCAGCCGCCGCGCCAGATGCGCCTCCTCGCCGCGGCGGCGAGACAACCCAATACACCGCACCGTATTCTCGTTAACCTCCACTACCTTATATCCACAACGACGACGACGACGACGACCTCCTCCTCCTCCGCATACGATCCAACCGCGCAGTTCCTCCATCCCGACCACCATCGCCTTCTGTCACTGCCAGCATCTCTCCGCCGTGACGCCCTCCTCGCACTCGCGCGCCTTCTCAAGACCTCCCCGCAATGCCACCTCGCGCTCCATGCCGTCAGCCCACTCTCTGGCTCCCCCTCCTCCACCCCGCTCGCCGCCCGCTTCGCCGCCGCATCGCGCCTCGCCACGTCGGCTCACGCGCTTCGCCCCTTCGCAGCGCTCCTCCCGGTCGCCTCCTCGGACCTCCTTTCGTGGTCGTCTAGTGACAGTGCCAGCGGGAGCTCGCGCGCGCGGTACGGCGCCCTCCGGCTCGCGCTCCACGCATTCCTCGCCGCGGGCATGGCAGCCGAGGCACTCGATGTGCTCACGCGCGTCCGCTGCTCTGGGAACACGCCCAGCCTCTCCGCGTTGGCGGCATTACTGCGTCTTCTATTCCGAAGCGGGGAGGTCCGCGCTGCCTGGAAGGTGTTCGAGGAAATGGCCGCAAGGGGACCGCGGCCGAGCCTTGCCACCTTCAACGCCATGCTCCTCGGTTTCTGCCACAGGGGGCTGGTGCGCGTCGCCTCTGGGCTGCTTGGGATCATGGGAAAGTTTGGTATCGTCCCAGATGCGTGCAGCTATAACATCCTCGTCAAGGGGCACTGTGTGTTTGGGTGGTCACGGGACGCCTTCAAGCTGTTTGAAGAAATGCACAGGTCAGGGTGTGAGCCAACAGTTGTGACATATAACATACTAGTGGATGTTCTGTGCCATGAGGGGAGGATGCCAGAAGCAAGGAGGCTGTTCGATGAAATGGCCCAGGTGGGGATCCAAGCAAATACAATCACATTCAATGTTTTGATTGATGGATATGCAAAGACCGGACGGATGGATCAGGCCTGTGCAGCCTATGGGGAAATGAAAGCGAGGGGATTAGTGCCAGATTCCTGCACCTTCAACATTATTGCTGCTGGAGCTTACAAGTTCGGGCATGCTGCCCAGTTAGTCCATGATCATGACATGTTTGGTTCACATATGTTGGCTGATGGGTTGGATATGTTGGTCTGTAGGCTTTGTTGGGATCGTCGATTGGATGATGTCTGGGAGCTTCTGCGTGGTGCTATTGAGCAGGGTGTTCCATTGAGTGTTACTGGATTTAATGCATTGATCGCTGCTTATAGCAAGGAGGGACTCCATGAAGAAGCTTTTGAACTGTATAGAATTATGAACAAGTTAGGGCTCACACCGTCATCGTCTACTTTTAATTACTTGATAATGGGGCTGTGCAATCAAGGAAGGCTTGATGAAGCACAGCTTCTTTTAGAGCACATGGTTAGTAAAGGATATTGTCTGAGTACATCATTTACTATCTGCTTGGATGCATCTTTCAGAGAGGGTAATGCAGTCTGCGCATTGAAATGCTGGGATGATATGGGCAAAATTGGTTTACAGCCTGATTTTATTGCTTTCTCAGCATATATCAATGGCCTGTGCAGATTAGATTACGTGAATGAGGCTTATCTGGCATTTGCTGAGATGACAGCCAGAGGAATTGTACCGAACAATTTTACTTACAACTCCATCATATCTGCACTCTGTAGAGCAGGCAATATGATTGAAGCCTTGGAGTTACACCAGAATATGAGGCAGAGTGGCCTTGTTCCTGACATTTACACAAGCAACATTCTAATCGACGGTCTGTGCAGAGAAGGAAAGCTGGAGATGGTGGACAACCTTTTATTGAACATGTGCAGTAATGGTCTAACCCCAGACACAGTGACATATAATACGATAATCAATGCATATTGTAGGGCTAAGGATATGAACAGTGCCATGAATTTCATGAATAAGATGCTCGCAGCTGGTTGTGAACCAGATATTTTCACATATAATATTTGGATGCATAGTCTCTGCAGCAACCATATGTTGAACCAAGCAGGGAAGGTGCTAGATGAGCTTGTTGCTATGGGTTGTCCTCCAAATTCTGTTACATACAACACATTGATGGATGGCATTTGCAGCGATGTTCTTGATCGAGCTATGATATTGACTGGCAGGCTTATTAAGATGGCTTTTCAACCAAACACTATCACACTTAATGTTTTCCTTTCTCATTTCTGCAAGCAAGGATTTGGGAAGAGAGCCCTTATGTGGGCTGAGAAGCTCAGAGAAGATTCTTTTGTTTTTGATGATGCTACTAGAAATATAATTGACTGGGCACGAAGGGAAATGGAGGATGACCCCCCCGCTAACAACGAGGACATAGAAAGGTGCCTATTTCTTGAGTTCTTAATGTTCATGACATATGAGACTATGCATAACAGCAGATCCTCAAAGGCTACACATATGCCTACAGATAAAGGTTTTGATCCTGCTGGCAGAAGCATGATTAGAATTTTGGATACTGGTTGATAAACGAATTTTATAATCCTATAAAGTATTAGAAAACTTTTTGGTAGCTGATAGTGCCTCTGTGAGATACCATATCACTACCCTTGCTATTCAATATCCACTATGAATCACTCTGTTTGAGATGAAATTAGGCATGAACAATCGAGAACTGTCTAATCACTGATCTGCTGTTCCAGCATTTCCTTGCTATGAATTTTGGATGGTGATTGATGGTTGCATAGGCAGCGATGATTTCTCGTCTTCTGTGATTCAGTGGGGGTTGTGCTTGTTCATGCTGGTTCAAGGTGGTTTTGTGGCAGTTGCTGGGATGAGCTGTACAGATCATTGGCTTCTCACAGCATATCATTATTTGTTCCTGTTGCGCACTGCTATTTGTGTGGTTGGTTGATGGTGGCCTGGTATGCATCTGTTACTGTACAACCTCCTTTGGCTGAGAAGGCACCTGTCCCTGGGTGTGGCTGCTATAGCGATTGAGGTGGCAGAAACTGTTAGCTGGCTCCCAGGTGTTTGCCCATCACATATGCGCATGCGCTTCTCCCTGGGTAGGGAGAGGGAGAGGGAGCTGAACTGGAGGTGCAGCTAGCCTTATACCTTTCATATTTCATATATGCATGGCAAGCACCACATTGTGCCAACTACATGGACATACTGCCAATTCTACAACTATCAACTACTAGGCCACAAAGGCCACAACTACTACAGCATGACCTGTTGTATAGACAAGGAAGGGCATGGTCAAAAGAATGGAGCACTACATGCTCATGACATAAGCAACAACAACAAAAAAAAGGACAGGACAGCAAGGGCTAGTCAATCCAACAGAAACTGCAGCGCAGCTCACAGCATATAGATACTGATCAGCATCCATGGCATTCACTGGTAAGTGGTCTTAGTTGCTTTGCGCAGTTCAGTTTTGTCCTTGTGCTTATCAATTCGTGCATTTGTTGTCTTTCAGATGATGCCCCTGATGGCTGGAACAGAACCTGCTCCTTCGGTGGATGCAATGAATTTTAGTTTGGCTGATGTGTTGTGCCATGGGTTCATTGGATGGTAAACATCATAGTGCAAGGTTTCAATTTGTTTGTGCAGAAACAAGTAGTGGTTAGAAATATACAAGGTTCCCTCTAATTGTGCAATTTTGGTACCATTGATTTTCCTTATCAATAAGAAGTGCAAGATTATGTGCTGTTATGTTACTGATATACTAAATCATACTGTTACACCTTTTTCTAATTCTTGATTGGACATAAGCTGCAAAGTTGAAGTCCATAGCAGTATTCTTTCTCCTTGTCAACTGCCTTCTCTATCTTCATACTAGCTATTTTTCTTGTTCTTTTAAATGATTATTTTGTCTTGCCGCCAGAATGGGTTTATAATCAATAAATTCTAAAGATGGATGCTGTTGTCCAATCCATCCAAAGGATCATAGATTCATAGTATGTCCATAATCCATACTACTGTAAATGTGTAAGAAGCTCATCAAAGCATACCCTTTAACTGCAAACTTTAGTTAGGTGTAGTCAGGTGGGACTTCAAAGCAAATTCTTTTTCATAGAATAAGTCATTCCGCTACTGCATATAGTAAAATTTGTGAACAGATTGTTCTACGCCCTGTCAGCTTAGATTTGTTAGTCTAGTGTGACTGCACTTGTAAAATGTTCTGGTGATGTTGATTTTTTTGCTTGCTGTCTAATTTTCAGTTTTGAAGACACCTTGTTAACTGTAGGAGCTTGTTTTTAGTTTGGGCCCTACCAAAAACTGGTAATGCCTAACTTTTCAGCTAAGGTTTGGATGGCTTCCTACTTTCTAACTGTGGCTGGCCAAGCCCAAGTTTGGCATGCATTGTTCCCTTGCGGGGCTCAAAGTTGTGGTGCATCAACCGTGTGCTCCAAAAAGTTGGCAACGAGACGTTCCCGCCTCGTTGAGTAATGTTGTTCTCATCCAATTTGGAGCTTGTTTTCCTTTTCCTCTCAGCTCTAAGCTGCGGTACTAAAAATTGAGCACAAGATCTGACATAATCCCCAGCCGGCAGTGCTCTGGTAGTAGCCAGGACTGCACCCTCTCTCTCTGCACTAGTGAACCTGGTAGCAGAAGTTTTCTCCAACGACAGCATCTTAATCTCCTCAAATGTGTCACTGGTTTATGCATCAAGTGCTTTCTGGTGAAGATTTGCTGCATGCGGATTATTTATCAGGTTTGTGAAATTATGTTATTTTCTCAAAATTTTGGCAACTATTGTGGTACTATCCAAACATCCTCATTCCAAAATTTAGCCATGTGTTTGCTTTGATCGCGAACAAATTTTGGTTGGTCTAGATGGGCCTGAAACCAAAAAAGCTCTGATCGTTTGAAAATAGTTGCCTTAGTCAAAATAGTACTAGTAAAAATAGTATGAAAAATAAAAAGTAACATTCTCATCTTCATTTTAATACAAGGGGAGATCGTGCGCATTTGCTCAATTGGCATTGTCGTTTTCTTGTGATAGACCTCATTGGATATTGAAACAGAATGCTCTAGACCAATCTCTTTGCTAGTAATCTTTAATGGAACTGTTTAGCCTGGTTGTGCTAAAGACAGTCTAGTGTATTTAAATATAACTGCATTTTGACTTTCCTTAAGTTTTCATCTCCCGCACAGTATAATACTCGGTTTTTTCTTTTGCTTGCTGATATTCTTTTATCAGACGGGACAATGACAGAGCTATTGGCAACCTGAAGAGTGAAATGCGGTTAAGAATGTTGGTTGGTTTAGTATGAAGTTCTTATCGTGGAACATCATCTAGGTGTCAAGAGGATGGCTAATTGGGTATTGATTGATGAGTTGGGTGTTTCGACCGAGCTGCCTGGAAACACCAGGGATAACAGATGACAGTAAGCCTTCAAAAAGTCAGCAGCTCTCAAACTGAAATTTAAAGATGTCGGCTCAGCTTTCCTGCGCTGACAAGAAATGTACTCTTGTTTTGTTACTGATGTTTGCCATTATGTTTTGTATGCCAGAATGCCACAGCTACGTAAAACAGTTTGCACGTAATTTTCAGATGCCATTACTCATCGGTAAAAGGTATGTTTGTACTGTCTGTGCTCAGCATACCATTTCTTAATTTATGGGAAGAAACAATCTTGTAATCGTAATTTTCTTAGATGGACATGTTGAGTTATTAATCAAAATATATGCCAAGTTCTTCCTTGCAATTTATTTTTTTGGCGGCTCCCATTCAACCCCTTCTGGTTGCCATTTTGGCGCTTCACACAAATATATAGACAAACTAAGGGCTCACTGGAGTTCAGGGAAGAAACGTAATTTGAATACTTGAAGAAATGGAACTGCAACACAATTAATGAAGGAAAAGGTCATATGTACAAGTATAATCAATAGATGAATTAAAAAAGGAAACAGGTATTCGGGTATAGTAAATGGATCAAATGAATTCTCCAAGTGCACCTCTGCTGAATATTACCAGTGTCAACAAATGCATAGCGGAATGAAATGACAGCAAATCTAGGCATCAACGAATTTAAAACATGGACAGTTCACAGTTCTGAGAAATACGTAGAGCATATAGCAAAGACGCATGTTCTTCTATCACATTACCAAGAAAACAAAGACAGATAGTCTCACTTGAAAGGCATGCTTGCGAAGTACGAACAGAGTCATCACACGATTTCAACCAGACACTGACAAGGACAACTACTCTAGAAGCGGAAAAATATATTAAGTAGTAGAGCATCAAAATCAAAAGACGCCAAATTTCTCTAGCTAAGCATCGAGGTGCAGGGTAGACCCCATATGGACATTGCACTCAGCAAGTGTCTTCCCATCGTCAAGCTCGGTGCCATAAAAAATGAGACTCTGGTGGCCACTGATCTTTTCCTTGACAATGTCAATGGTGTTCGACGGCTCCACCTCTAAAGTGATCGTCTGGCCAGTAGTGGACGTCTTCACAAAAACCTGCATGGGACAGTCAAGGTGCAAGGTGGATTCTTTCTGGGCGTTGTAATCGGCGAGCATCTGCCCATCCACAAGCTGCTGTCCTTTAAAAAGGAGCCTCTGTTGGTCCTGAATCTTTGCCTTCAAATCGCCAATCTTGTCAGTAAACTGCACCTTGAACCTGATGGCCTCGCTGCCAGGGAGTGGGTGTGTCTTCACGGCAATCTGCATGCAGCCACGCGGACAGAGGTCAAGGTGCAGGGTCGAATGATTCTGAATCTTGTAAAAGCCAAGCTTGTGCTGGCCATCAAGTCGGCTGCCGTCAAAGATGATCCTCTGCTGGTCCAGTATCTTTGCCTTGACATCACCGACTGTATCAGATGGGTCTACCTCAAGGGTGATGGTCTTGCCGTTGAGCATCTTCACGAAAATCTGCGTGCCGAAGTCGAGATGCAGGGTAGCGTCGTTTTGGATTTGATAGTAGTATCCAAATGTTCGATCATCCTCGAGCTTGTTGCCAGCCAAGAAGAGGCTCTGGTGGCCACTAATCTTTTTCCTGACATCAGTGATCGTGTCTGATGGCTCCACTTGGAGCGCGATGGTGTTGCTTGTGCGTGTCTGTACGTAGACATACCTGTCAGTACAGGATGGACAACGACGACAATTAAGAAGACGCAAGACAAGATGCACGGTGGCAAACTCCTTGACTTTGTATTTGGAAAGTTTGTGCCCATCCTCAAGCTGCCGACCACCGATAAGAAGGCGCTGTTGCTTAGCAGGAACGCCCTCCAACTCCTCAACCTTTGCCTTGAGGCTGTCAACCGTGTCAGAGGACTCCACTTCGATGGTGTAGTGTCTGCCAGCGAAGCCCTTCACGAAGATCTGCATCTAAACACAACGCACAATAATCACATATAATAATCAGTTTAGTGCACCATATTCTGTTATACAGAACCAAACACAAACTCAAACGAACGATGGGTCGCGTCTTCACGCGCTCGCGCGACCCATCGATGCCCCGCCGGAGTGGAAGAACAAGAGTCGTTCGGGGCCAGGTTATGGTTTCGGTTTCTGAAGGGGTTTCAATCACCGGCGGTTTGGGGGCGGTGGTGACGGGAGAGAAGGCAGCGGGGCGGGGCGGCGAAAGATGGCAATTGGGCGGAGCTGACGGTTGGGGCGTCCTGTTGCTGGTTATTGGAGGGCGGGGTCGAGGAGCGGGTGCGGGAGTCGGGTGGCGCGGTGAGGTGGTGGGAGCTGCCGGCTGCGGATGGTGCAGGGCAGGAGTGAGAACGATGCTGGCGAAGTCGCGCGCTCCTCAAACGCACAACCTGTAGCGAATTAACTTGGTCCCAAACCACACTGTGAGTTAACTTTGTCACAAACCAAACGGCGGCAAGGGAGGTAGACGAAGACAATTAGCACGGTTCAATGCAAATACTCGCACACACGTCCAACACACGAATGCGCATATCCGGCCCGTACAAACGTCTCCATAACGGCCGGGATAGATATAGTTATATTTATTATTAAAAAGTAAAAGTATGCAAACCTTGGTCAATCGAACATGCAAATTAACCTATAACTACTAAGATATTTGCTAAGTGGATTTATCATGTCAAGAGAATAAAGCTGCGGCGAACACAAAGAAAGCAGATCAATGCGGAGACAGGGTCAAAAGGATCACCTCGTCTTGGTCGTCGTCAGCGGCGGCGGCGGCGGCTACCACGATGGCGTCGTGTCGTCTGTCGTGGGAGCTAGGTCGTCGCGATCAAACGGAGGTAGGAGTAGTCTTCATGATACCTAATTGATATATAACCAATGTACAGCTCGGCCCAACTCATAGTCAGTCTATCGCACAAGGCCCATGTCACCCTACTGCGCTTTCGTGGGCCGAACCAATTGCATGTGCGGACGTTCCTCGTCTTTCCCCTTCTACAGTGAAAAAGGCGATTCGGAGGCGACTCACTCTTCCCTCCGTCGATCCGCCGGCCCCCTCTCCTCCGACGTCCTTGCCGGTGGCGGGGATGAGAGGGGTGCCCGGCTCCTTGGCGGGAGGGCTTGTATAGCCGTAGTTTTTAGGATTAGTACCTCCTTTGTCCCGTCGGCGTCTTCTATATCGCCGGTTAGGGTTAGCTTACTTGTGCAGTTCTCCGGTGACGGTGGCTTCGATGGTGTTGTCTCCGACGAGATCTGCATGAGGGGTAAGTTTCCCGGTGGTGTGTGCTTGATGGAGGCGGCGCCGCTGCTATGGTTGAATAAGTTCCTCCTCGTTTTCTTCCACCTCGCCGTCACTCGTTCCGGTGTCGGCGGGAGGCCTGCGAGGTGGTGCCGGACCGGATCTGGAGTTATCTGCTTCTTCTGGATCTGGTCGAGTTCGTCTTTTGTTCCTCCCTCATCTTCTCCGGAGGTGGCGACTAATCTGGTGAAGATCTCGGGAGGTATGTTTACCGACTCGCCGAAACCGGGTTGGTTCTTATCTACCACCTTCTCTGGTGGTTCCATTCCCCTTTTGGGTGTGCTGTTGTCCGATGTGTGGGGATTGCTGGTTGCTTTTGGGGCGTCAGATTCCCTGTACTCCGGCGATGTGATGGCCGACGGCCATCTTCTTCGGCCTAGGCGTTCAGCAGTCATAACGTATGTTGATGTTTTCGACATACCGCTTTTGGTGCCATTTAAATCTTGTGTTCAATTGTCGGGAAGGGGTCGGCTTCAAGCTTCACGGTGCTCCGACCGCCGGCGGCGAGGACGACCGAGAGAATGACTGTGCAGAGACTATGCTGTAATTTCTTCTTTCTTTTAGGGTGTCTTTGCAAGTCTGGGAATGTAATCTCTATGAAATTTATATAAATACAAACCCGGTTTCTCAAAAAAAAAGTAGGCCCAGCCGCTGCTGCTTCTCATCCGTTTTGCCTCTCATAGTCTCCATAGCAGTTGCCTGATATTTTGCATAAGCTTCAGTCATCTTCAACCTCTTGCTCCACCGAGTGCCCCGTTGAAAGCTAGCCAGCCCTTGGTGCCGCGCTGCCTCGTGCCCTCGTCATGTAAGTGTGTGACTGCAGCCGCAACAGCATCGCTTGCTGACCCGCGCGCTGGGCCACCGGCCCTTCCTTCCTTGCTTGACCTGGCTATACCTACCTGCCTGTGCGCCTTGCACTGCACCGCACAGGAACCCCCGATGTGCAAGCGCACTGAGCTATCTAGCGGCGTCGGTGGGCTGGCTGGGAGAGATCGCCGGCCAGCCAGTGCCTGGCTGGGCATAGCGTCGGAGTTAGTCAACCGTTCATCTTCTTGTGAGCCCGTCGACTGAGCAGATTATCAGGCAATTGTGCTTGAGTATTTCTCTTTATCTTTTCGTTTTCGTTTCGTTTTCTCTCTTTTTCCTCTTTTTTTTTTCAAATCCTTATCAGTAGTCCAATAATTTTATGATTCTTATATATCCATGTTAATTTTCATGAAAAAAAATATTTTTTTCTTCTTTCTTTTCTTTCTTATATATATGGTATTTCTCGTTATTGTGAGAGTTCCTAATTTTTTCCCTAGCAAAGTCTAGAAAGGATTGACATATAAACTCAGATGGAAAATAGTAAAATTAAGATCTTGAGTCCATTATATTTTCTATGCGGGACTAAACCTTTAATACACCTAGCATTTCATGGGATTTGGGCTTTATTTCATTTAATTGAAATAGAACGTTATCACACCCAATTAAATCCAACATTACTAGATGGAAAACTAGCTATTCAGAAACCTTAATAGAAGAATACATCACCTATGAAACGACAAGTTAACTTATTAATTTTCTTAAAACACTCAACTTGACAACACCAAGCTACACTGCCACAAAAAATTTATCCTGCCTTATCTTTAAAAGTCTATTTTCCTCCCTCGGTTATAAACTTCCTGAAACTTTCAGCAAAAAGTAAAACTCATATGAATGAATCCTATTCTATGTCATAGATTTTGTGCACTTTTTTATATATAAACTTGTTTCACTTAGAACAAAACTAAAACCATTTATAATAGGGAACTGAGTGAGTAGCAAGCCAAGCGAGCTTGTTATTAAAGTAGTTCCTTAATGAGCTTAATCACTAGCCACCCCAGTCTTGGGTTTCGTATTATTACATACCAATATAGATGGCCATACAGCCCGCGGCCCAATAGCCCAGCCCGAGTACAGCACGCCCGGTGGCTAGTGTGCCCATGCTGGCCTGGCCCGATCGACCGTGCTCATGCTGGCTGGTCTGATGCAATGTGTCATGCCTGGGCCGCTCCCTAGACACGTCGGGCAGTTTAGCACCGCCCAATAAAACAAGGGAGGTCTGGCCCCATAGAACCGCTACCCACGTGCCCCCTTAGCCCCCGCTCATAACCCTAATTCATTTACCCTCCACCCTCGACCTCACCGCTGCTCTCGCAATCTCACCTCTCTCCACCTCTCGACGCCTCGACTCTGGCCTCTCCCGTCGTCCCCGACTTCAGTGACCTCAACATCGTTGGCTACATCTCCTGCGCTCCCCCATTTCTTCTAACATTATGTGTCCTCTCAGTATCACCTCACCTCTCCTGGTCTCCCCTCACTAAACCATGTGAGTTCGTGTCCTTGTCCGTCCATCCTCTGCCGCTCGCTGTCTTTTCTGATTCGTGCGTGTTCTCATTCCTCGGGGTCTCCCTCATCTTCTCTGGCATAGGGCTCTGGTTGCGCATGTATGAAATCAACTCCAAACCCTAATCTGAACCCTATCATCACAATTTTGTTGTGTTGTATAGAGTATACTTGTATAAAATGTGGATATATTGATATGCTGTACGAAATGTTGAATATAGTATCCTAAAAGGAGCATTTTGAGATGTTTGTCTGACTATGGTAGCCCCGGCCTACTGAGTTGGCCATGCTTCTCGGGCTGGCCCGGCCCAAAAAACATAGCCCGGCACTAGTGGGTTGTGCTTTTGCCAGGCTCGTGTCGTGGCATACTCAAACATGTCCCTTTTTAGTTGCACATGTATGTTTTCAAACTCATAGTACGGAGGAACTGTTCCTATATTTGGGATTAGTGTAACTATGTATATATTTTTATTTTCGATCTATGTAGACTATAGTACTGAGAAACTATTCCTATATTTGGGTTTAGAGTAACTATGTAGTGTATATTTTATTTTCGATCTATGTAGACTGTAGTACTTTACCATACGTTGACTGATGGGAAGACATTTGTTTTAAAATTAAAATAAAAACACGGAAGACATTAAAAGGAGCTCCGATCCTTTGGTAGTGGATCAGCGTATGCAAAGCATGCGTAAAGCAAGTGTCAATCAGGGTGGCAAAATGATGGTCTTGCAGAGGCGATGACGAACGCCCCCTCATACCTAATGATGCACGTTTGCGTTGCTGTGCTGCATCGGCGGCAAAGCCTGCTCGCTTTGCTAGCTGAGTACTAGCTGCATGCCAGAGACAGGCCTGCTACTGCTAGCGGTCCATCAGGTACAGCAGGTAGACAGGCCTGCTACTGCTACCTCTGTGCTGTGCATTCCCGTGTCTGTGTGTGCGCGCGCGCGCTTATACCGGCCGCTTCTTCAATTCCTGTGTGTGTGTGTTCCACAGTTTGAGAAAGAGAGACAGGGGACTGGACCAGCCATGATGCATGCATGAACGCGATCGATCGAGCATGCTGCTGCATGCAGAATTGGCCGGGATCACAGGCAGAGGCAGCGACGGACAGATCAATTCCGAGCCCATTGTTGCAATGCATCCAGCAGCAAGTGGATGGCGCTGCTGGTGCATGTGACATTCTGATCGATGTCGATGCATGCTGGCCTCTCTCCTGCTCCTGCTGTGCCCAGGCCCAGCAAAACTGAAGGCTACGCAGAGCTGCTGATCAATTGGTAAAGGTGTTTTTAGAGAGCAGTGTAACGTGGCAACAAACGGAGTCTGTGTCGATATATAGCTGCTTAATAAGCATTGAGTCGAATGTATTAACCAACCCCAAATAACAGCATCTGAACATAACATTTAATTTATTTTCTTGAGGGAATGATTAATAAACGACATATCACCATCAGTTGGAATAGCATATGCATCATCATCAGGGCGACCTGCTTGAGGATTTTGCAAACCAATGCATTGCAAATGACAGAAAAAGCAGGAGAGAAGAGAAGGATAGATACAAGGCATGATGCCTCATGACGCTCCATATCTTTGTGAGAGTCATGCGAGGACTGCATACATATATGTGAATGAGATCAGAGCAGGATTTCCCAAAGGTATAAAGTACACACACACACACACACACACACACACACACACAATGCAAGCAAGGGTCGTCGACAGGACTGGGTGCAGAAGCCAGCAGGTCTGTATGTATAATAATACTCGATGGATGGATTCCTCCTCACTCCTCAGGTACTACCACTACCATATGTACATATGTCAATGTCGTCCCTGATGAATCGATCGATACATTACGTTAGCAGCAAACAAATAATAGTCGATCGGGGCGCTTTTGGCAAAGGCGTTGTCTCATCTATACACTACTAGCTTAGACGTTCCAAAAGGCAAAAGCTAAGGCGGGGTGTTGTCACGAGCAGTGTGCGTGTGTGATGGATACACTCATTTCACACCCCTCGATCTCTCCGTCTGTTTGTCTGTCTTTCTCTCATGCATCATGCATGGTAGGAGTAGTAGTATGGTAGTACAGCACGCACATACATAGGAGTACGGAGTACCGTACCACACAGCACAGCGGTAGAGGCCAGCTTGCACGCAGTTGTGTGATGACAACATCGCTGTGTGCTCTACAGCCGGTCAGCCACCATAGGCAGCCCAGGGCCATGAGGATCGATCGGCGGACGGAGATTCCAGTTACAGCTGCCCCAACCCAAGTGGAGGGTGGAGGGTATGCCTTGCAATGCATGATTCGTGATGAGTAGAAACATACGGTAGTGGCATGTGCCATTTAGCCTGCAGCAGGCAGGCACAGAATACCCGCTTTGTCTCGAGTACGTAGGGATCGATCGGAGGATGTCGCGGCAGCCCACGAGACCCGGCGGGCATCATGTCCCCTTCCGACTCCTCCTCCTTCCTGCTCTCGTCTCATCCATCGTCGCAGCGTGCCGCGCCCGCGCAGCATGATGGAGCTGAGCAATGAGCATGCAGGGCCGGCCAGACCCGCTGTACGCCTGCCTCCTGTAGTGCTGCTGGCTAGCTGGATTTACGCCTTCAAATGGCACTACATGCATATGCTAAGTTGCTAACCATCAGAGATATCAGACAGCGTAGTGATGTGGGGCCGGTCCCAATTATATAGCTATACTAGCTAGTTCTGTTCGCAAAAAAATATATATTACGTGGTTAGCTTGATTATATAGCTACTAGTTCGATCAGTTTCTCCAAACCAACTCAAATTCAAAATAATGAACTACTGCTACTCTGCTACGGAACTGACCATGCATAGATTAGACAATGCATGTTTAATTTGCTAATAACAAGTTGAGCTGATAATGACTAACCTACTACCTTGCTGCTCATCAAAGTTTAATAAGGATCCAAATTGATTAATTAAATCCTACCAGATGTACTTTCTAACTACTACTAGAAACAGAGCGGCAGGAGACGGCCGGGGTGTCGGCCTGAACATGCGGCCATCATTGGCGGCGAGCCAAGCTAGAGGATTCCGGAAACGACATATAGTCTCATATCTCCATCACCTTGCACTCTTGTAGCCTGACCTCACTTTGACCGGTCATACAACATCAATAACATGCCTTGTCGTTAGCATATATAGCCAGGGGGACAGCCACGCAATGTAATAGCCAATATATAGGGCATGCGTGCCGCCGCTTCAACTTAAGATGCAGGTTGGGACTCTGTAGTAGAATAGTATATTTTCACGTCATTGTCCTTTTATTCCTAGGATGCTAGAATTAGGGGTACGAATGCCCAATTGATAGCTTGTTTAGGCTAAGTGCTGCCTAGATAGCGTCCACGGCCAACAATGATAATGATCTGAAATTTTGGTTTGACCGCTATCATCTGAATTGTACCCTCTATCATCAATCCTGTTTTAAGAATCCCAAATTGTTTAGGCCATTCTTCTATTTTCGCGCAGAAAGAAAGCTATATACTCCCTCCGTCCCGTTGATTCTGTCGTTTTAGCCCCCGGTGCTTGTACCAGCGAAGTGTCGTTTTAGGCTAGCAAGTAGGATACCAGAGGTATAGGACCCCACTCATGAAACAATATCTCACGTAATAAAAAAATGCATCCGGAAAAAATGCCTCTGCATGTGGATACGTGGTGTTCACCCATCCACACATCTCGTTGCAAATTCCCAGCATTGAGTCCTGGCTTCTAGCATGCGGACACGTGGTGCTCACCAGTCCACATATTTCGTTGCAAGTTCCCAGCATTATGTCCTGGCCTCTAGCACGGCAATGTCAGACTGTCGTTCATAGGCTACCTTGGTTTTGCCGCTCGGTGCTACAACGACAGAATCAATGGGACAGAGGGAGTATGTCTATTGCATACATGAGTACGTGACCTCAAGGTAGTAGATGCTTGTCTCTAACCAACACTATATTCCCCATATAGGAGAGAGAAACCTTAACTTCTGAAGGACTTCACTTAATTGGGCTCCAAACAAAATTCCAATTTTATTTTGACCGCTTATGAACATGACACATAAGAGCCTGTTTGGTAGAGCTCCATCAGCTCCAGAATCACAAAAATCAGATCTGGATCTAACTTTTGTAGCCAAACGGTTTTGAATCCATCAACTCCACCAATGTGTCTACTCTATCAAAATGGTGGATCTACCGCTAGATTCAACAAATTGGTGGAACACCTTAAGGGGTGCTCCATAGAATTCAAATTTAGTGGAATTGAGAAAAATTATTCACCACTACTACTGGTTACACAAAAATAATGGTTCCATCTCTAATTTCTCCTTCTTTCTCACGAGGTCGCGGCGCTACAAGGTAGGAGTTGGCGGAGTGCGCCGCCCCATCGCTGGCCATGAGCCCAGCTCCGCCGCCGCACGCCCCGTCCCACCCGCACCGCCGGCCGCGTGCTCCCGGCACGGCCAGCCCCTCCACCGCGCTCATGGAGCCGCTCCGACCATCGGCAGTTTGCAACGGGTCGACACGCACATGCTCGCGTCCCTCCACCCCATGCTCGGTCTTTACCGCGCCTGGCCCGTGCTCGACCGTGGCTGTATGCCGCATGGTTCCATGCAAATCGAGGAAGGAGAAGCAGTTTTTTTTCATTTCATCTCCTGATGCGTGGCCTAGGTTGGCAGTGAGATAGAAAAGTAGGTGGAGTTGTACCAAACACTTCTGTGAATCTTAGATCCACGATGGAGCTGCTCCACGGTGGATCTAGGTGAATCCCATATTCACATTCACTTTTTGCATTGGTGGGAAGAAAAATGGCACGTTGGTAGCTGGTTTAGCGCTTGTGTGTGTATGCCATCATCATCTTTGCATTCTAATCCTTATTATCCTCTGACAGTTCCGTACATTACATGACGTATTCTTCCCAAGCACCCTAAATCCCTAAACCAAGTGCCCAAATGCTCATGCCACTACTCTTCTTAGGATCGAGCATCCATGCTTACCTTCATGCCCAATGTGCCCACGCATGGTTTCCTTGAGGATGGAGTATTGCAGCGGGGGCACAGTCTTTCTTTCCCCTATTTACCAAAACCCTCGCATGTCTTGTCTAAGACAAGTTGTCTTGTATGTGAGGGCTAAATAATCAGGACATAAACAAAGGGGCTTACTTATTTCCCCTGTGAAAGCATCTAGGCCCCGAGAGTTGGTTTCGGCAATTGATGACAATGCTTTATTACCATGACTAACGTGTGTTTTGCAGAAACTTTGGTAAGTTAGGTCATGGAGGTGATAACTGCTTTGGGCACCATGGTATTCATGCCCCTTGATGGAAATCGTTTCGGTTTTCAAAAGAGTGACGTCAAGATTAAGGACGGTTAGTTCCGGATGTCGAGGTGTTGAGATACATTCGGAATAGTCGTTAGGATCTTCGTTTTTCTCTTTTGGCCGTACTATAAAGGGGAGCATGAGCGGGTAGCTTGACCTAGGTGAGTCCTATGTTTAGGTGTGGTGCACACTTGTTAAACTTAGCGCTAGGCAGCTCTAGAATAGCTCAAAGTTCAGTTGGAAGCAACTTGGTTCAAGTTGCGACGCGTTTTGGAAAGTTTAGGGTGTTTTTCCCTTGACCGAACGCGGTCCTCGGCACGACCGGACGCGTCCGGTTAGTTCAGTTCCGCGACTGCATTTCGGCGCTGACGACCGGATGTGGCCCTTGCGAGGACCGGACGCGGTGGTCAGGGCCGACACGTGTCACTTGAGGGAAAACATCCGTCGGACGCGACCTGGGTGTGATCGGCGCGTCCGGTCACGTTCTAGTAAGGTCCAGAGACGACCGGACGCGTCCGGTCATCATCGATCGGACACGGTCGCGCGTCCGGTCTCATTACAGTATGCTCCCTGCACGATCGGACGCGTTCGGTCACCCCTGACCGGCGCGTCCGGTCACTCAGCCGTTTTTCGGATTTCGACCGTTACGAGCGACCGGCGCGTCCGGTCACTTCGACCGGCGCGTCCGGTCAGCCCGTGTTTTGCTGAGTTGGCAGGTAACGGTTCGTTTCGTCTGTGGGGTGTATAAATACATCCCCACCACCTCTTTTAGAGGTCTCTTGCTCATTTGATCAGCTGATAAACACCTTTAGAGTGCAAGGAAGTGCAAGAGCTCTAGTGAGGATTGTGATTTGAGAATCAAAGCTTGAGAGTTCCTCACTAGCGATTAGAGAGTAGCAAGTGTGCATCCACCTTCTCATTAGGCTCGTTGTGGTCAAGTGAGAGTTCTAGCTTGTTACTCTTGGTGATCGCCATCACCTAGACAGCTTGGTGGTGATTGGGAGTTCGGTGATCATCCGGCGGAGCTTGTGGATGACCCAACTCATCTTTTGAGCGGTTTTGGGCGATTCACCGCGACGGAGTGTCGAAGAATCAGCCCGTAGAGAGCACTTGATCCTTGCGCGGATCAAGGGGGAGCTACACCCTTGCGCGGGTGCTCTAACAAGGACTAGTGGGGAGTGGCGACTCTCCGATACCTCGGAAAAACATCGCCGTGTTCCTTGCCCTTACTTTCAAGCATTTGCATTCTCGTATTTACATTCATTGCTTGATTTACTTTCCTAGAATTGCCATGCTAGACTAGGATTGGAAACTAGGGTGCAAAACTTTTATCGGTAGAATCTCTAGGAACACAAGTAGGCACTAGGGGTGAATTCCGGCTTATAGGATCTAATTCTTGCAATTAATTTTTAGAAAAGCCCAATTCACCCCCCTCTTGGGCATCTTGATCCTTTCAATTGGTATCGGAGCCGAGTTGCTCCTAATTTAGGCTTTACCGCCTAGAGCAAGATGTCTAACGGGGAAGGACCACCTCCCACCTTTGAGGGGGATGATTTTCCATATTGAAAAATCCGTATGGAGGCGTATCTCGAAGTCATAGATGTTGGGTGTCTTAGAGCCGCAACCCAAGGGCTTCCCGCTATCAAGGATCCCGCAAACCCCATTGGTGACGAGGAGAAGTACGACCGGTGGAATGCAAAGGCCAAAAACACACTCTACCGGGGCTTAGGCAAAGATATCTTCAATCGTGTGCGTAATGCAAAGAACGCTCATGAATTGTGGGAAAATCTTTGTGCTCTCCATGAGGGAACTAAGAGTGAGCGTGAGGAACGCTATCACATTGCTTTGAAGAAAATTAATTCTTTTGAGATGCTTCCCAAAGAAAGTGCTAATGATATGTACACTCGTTTGAATGTTCTTGTAGAGGACCTCAATGCTCTTGGGCTCACTCAAATGAGCCAATCGGATGTTGCAAGGAAGATCTTGAGTGTTCTTCCCGTTGAGAAGTATGGTCACATTGTCACCGTGCTTCACCAAAGTGATCTTTCCACCGCAACACCGACACAAGTATTGGGGGAGATCAATGCTCATGAGATGTACATGCACATCACTCCGGAAGAGGGCTCATCATCTTCCAAGAAGAAAGACTTGGCCTTCAAAGCTAGTTATGACAAGAAGAAGAAGAAGGGCCAAGCCATGATGGTGCAAGAGAGCTCAAGTGAAAGTGATGTTGATGATGAATCACTTGCACTCATGGTGAGGAAGACCACCAAAATGCTAAAGAAGCTCAACAAGAGTGGCATCAAGTTCGATGGCAAGAAAAAGAAATTCTTCACAAATAGCAAGAGAAAGCCAATCTCGAAGATGGATTGCTACAATTGTGGTGAACTTGGCCACTTAGCTCATCAATGCCCTAGACCACCAAAAGGCAAGTACAAGAACAAGAACAAGGGCAAGAAAAATGATTCAAGTGATGAAGAAGAAGAGAGAAAGAAAAACAAGCCATACAAGAAGAAGGATGGCAAGAAGAAGGAGTTCCACAAGAAGAAGAAGGGAGGAAAGGCATACATTGCTGGTGATTGGCTCACCGACATTGAATCATCTTGTGAGTCCTCCGAAGATGAAAGCAATGATGAGAAAGAGAAGGTTGCCGCTTTTGTGATGGGGCCATCATCTTCACCGACATCTTCATCACCACCTTCACCGCCTCCTTCACCATCATCGTCCACTACTCACCTATGCCTTATGGCCAAGGGTGAAAGAAAGGTACAAAACCATGATAGTGATGATGATGATGATAGTGATAGTGATGATGAATATGATGCACCTTCTTATGATGAACTTGTAAAATTGCTAAACAAATACACTAAAGTCATAAGAAGGACAAGAAATGAAAATGATGAACTTCAAAATGAAAATGAATCACTCTCATCTAAGCTTGAAAGTGCTCAAAAGGCTAGTGGTGAGCTTAGAGATCAAAATAAAGTTATGTCTTCCACTCTCAAGGAGCTCAAAACTTCTAATAAAGAGCTTAGAGATCAACATGATAAGCTTGAGAAGAAGCATGATGAGCTCATCACTAGACATAACTCTCTAAAAGACAAATACACCGCATTGAAAATTGACTATGATAGTCTTGTGGTTGCTAATGAACTTGCTCTTGAGACACATGATGCTACTAACAATATGGTTAAGTGTGATATAGCTACATTATGTGATGACTTGATCATTGAAAGCATTGAGCAAGGCTCTAGTAACAAAGGCAAGAGTGTGGTTGAGTCAAGCAACTATGATGATTATGCCAAGATCAAGAGTGAAAATGAGAAGCTTGCAAATGAGAACAAGAAGCTAAAAGGATTGATGGCTCTTGAGAAGCAAACAACAAATGAGTCACTCATTGAAGAAAACAAAAAGCTCAAGCAAGAAAAAGAACATCTCAAGACCGGCCTAAGCAAGTTCACAAGAGGTCAATATTTGCAAAGTGAGCTACTCATGAACACCGTAATGAAGATGGATAGAAGTGGCATTGGGTACTTGGCAAATCAAGAGAAGAAGGCAAAAGCTCAATAACAACAAAGCAAGTCAAAGCCCAAGCCAAAGAGATGTGTTGAGTGTGGACAAGAAGGTCATTTTGCTCATGAATGCAAAACTCCACCACCACAACCCTTGCCCAAGCATGCTAGACCCTTTGCCTTCAATGCTCATTACATGCTAAGAAAAGATTCTAATGGAAAGATGAAAGTTATGTTTTTGGGTCCCCCAAACAAGAATAGGCCAAAGAAAATATGGGTTGCCAAGTCACTAGTTGAGAAAGTCAAGGGTCCCTCTCAAGTTTGGGTCCCTAAACAAAAAGCTTGATCTCTTGTGTGTAGGTGAACTACAAGACCGGTGGATCTCATTGGGTTATTGATAGTGGTTGCACTCAACATATGACCGGTGATCCTCGTATGTTCACCTCCATTGAAGAGAATGGGATATGTCAAGAGAAGATCACATTTGGGGATAATTCAAAGAGCAAAGTCAAGGGTATAGGCAAGATTACAATATCAAATGATCACTCACTCTCAAATGTGCTCTATGTTGCTTCTTTGAGTTTCAACTTATTATCCGTTGGGCAACTTTATGACCTTGGCTTCCAATGCTTGTTCACACCAAATGAAGTGGTAGTTTCAAAGATAGATGACAAGTAAGTGATATTCAAAGGCTTTAGATACAACAATCTTTATCTTGTTGACTTCACCTCCGAAGATGCAAACTTGATGATATGTTTGTTCACCAAGACCTCACTTGGTTGGCTTTGGCATAGGAGGCTGCTCATGTTAGAATGAACACTCTCAACAAGCTATTGAAGAAAGAATTAGTGAGAGGATTGAAGGATGTAAAGTTTGAAAAGGACAAACCTTGTAGTGCATGTCAAGCGGGCAAACAAGTTGCAAACACTCATCCAACCAAAGCTTTCATGTCAACTTCAAGAGTGCTAGAACTTCTACACATGGATTTGTTTGGGCCTACAACATACAAGAGCTTGGGTGGTAATCTCTATTGTCTTGTGATAGTGGATGACTACTCAAGGTACACATGGACTTTCTTCCTTCATGACAAATCTGAAGTGGCTAATTGCTTCAAGAAGTTTGCAAAGAGAGCTCAAAATGAATTTGAAGTCAAGATAAAGAAGATTAGAAGTGACAATGGCAAAGAGTTTGACAACACAAATATTGAAGCTTATTGTGATGAAATTGGAATCAAGCATGAAGTCTCTTCAACCTATACTCCTCAACAAAATGGTGTAGTTGAGAGAAAGAACCGGACTTTGATCACCCTTGCAAGAACAATGCTAGATGAGTACAACACTCCGGAAAAGTTGTGGGCCGAGGCAATCAACACCGCATGCTATGCTTCAAATCGCCTCTTCCTACAAAAGTTTCTTGGCAAGACCCCCTATGAGTTGCTTAATGGGAAGAAGCCGGACGTCTCATTCTTCCGGGTGTTTGGTTGCAAATGCTACATCTACAAGAAGCGTCAACACCTAGGGAAGTTTCAAAGACGCTGTGATATTGGTTTTCTTGTTGGTTACTCATCAAAGTCCAAAGCATATAGAGTATTTAACCATGCCACCGGTTTGGTTGAAGAAACATATGATGTGGAATTTGATGAATCTAACGGCTCCCAAGGAGCAATTGAGAATTGTGATGATGTAGGTGATGAACCCTTGAGGGAGGCAATGAAGAACATGCCGGTGGGAGACATCAAGCCAAAAGATGATGAAGACGATGTACAAATTGTTGATCCACTATCTTCATCACGTGTGCCTCAAGATGATGACAAGAATGAGAGAGTTGAAAATGAAGACACTTATGTCTCTCATGAACAAGCCGAGGCACAAGCTCAAGATGTTGATGCTCCCCATCTACCTCCTCAAGTGGTTGATAGAAGAAATTCACCTCTACTTCAAGCACATCCACAAGATCTCATCATAGGGAGTCCTACTAAGGGAGTAATGACTCGATCCCAAAAGCTTGCTTCTTTTGTTGAACATCACTCTTTTATCTCTTGTGTTGAACCTAAGAATGTAGAAGAAGCTCTTCAAGATCCGGATTGGGTGAATGCTATGCATGAAGAATTGAACAACTTCACCCGCAATCAAGTGTGGACACTTGAAGAGCATCCTAGAGGTGCAAGAGTCATTGGAACCAAGTGGGTGTTCCGAAACAAGCAAGATGACCAAGGCATAGTAGTGAGGAACAAGGCAAGACTAGTTGCAAAGGGGTTCTCTCAAGTTGAAGGTCTTGATTTTGGAGAGACCTTTGCCCCCGTTGCAAGACTTGAAGCCATTCGTATCCTCCTTGCATATGCATCACATCATGATATGAAACTATATCAAATGGATGTGAAAAGTGCATTCTTAAATGGCTTCATAAATGAACTAGTCTATGTTAATCAACCTCCCGGGTTTAAAGACCCTAGATATCCTAATCATGTTTATAGGTTGTCCAAGGCGCTATATGGGCTCAAGCAAGCCCCTAGAGCGTGGTATGAGCGCCTCCGGGACTTCCTCATTGAGAAGGGCTTCACCATTGGGAAGGTCGACACCACACTATTCACCAAGAAGTTAAATGGGGAG
Source organism: Saccharum hybrid cultivar R570 (assembly GCA_038087645.1). Taxonomy (NCBI): domain Eukaryota; kingdom Viridiplantae; phylum Streptophyta; class Magnoliopsida; order Poales; family Poaceae; genus Saccharum; species Saccharum hybrid cultivar. The sequence continues at coordinate 24,859,380 of JAQSUU010000066.1, read as the reverse complement.
ATCTTCATTTGTCAAGTGTATGTTGATGATATCATCTTCGGATCAACAAATGAAGATTATTGCAAGGAATTTGGTGAATTGATGTCAAAGGAGTTCGAGATGTCAATGATTGGTGAGCTCACATTCTTCCTTGGGTTTCAAGTCAAGCAAATGAGAGAAGGGATTTTCATCTCTCAAGAAAAGTATACCAAGGATCTTCTCAAAAGATTCAAGATGGAAGAATGCAAACCAATCAAGACCCCAATGCCATCTAATGGACATCTCGACCTAGATGAGGGAGGTAAACCGGTTGATCAAACTCTCTACCGTTCTATGATTGGTAGTTTGTTGTACCTTACCGCATCTAGGCCCGATATCATGTTTAGTGTGTGCATGTGTGCTCGCTTTCAAGCGTGCCCTAAAGAACCTCACTTAAGTGCCGTAAAAAGAATCCTAAGATACCTTAAGCACACCCCAAGCATTGGTCTTTGGTATCCCAAAGGAGCTAGATTCCAACTAGTTGGCTATTCCGATTCGGATTATGCCGGTTGCAAAATTGATAGAAAAAGCACATCCGGAGGGTGCCATTTGCTTGGGAGATCTTTAGTATCTTGGCCATCTAAAAAGCAAAATAGTGTGGCTTTGTCCACCGCCGAAGCGGAATACATTGCCGCGGGGGCTTGTTGTGCACAAATCTTATATATGAAACAAACCCTCCTAGACTATGGAATTGTTCTTGAAAAGGTGCCACTTTTATGTGATAATGAAAGTGCCGTTAAAATTGCTAACAATCCGGTACAACACTCTCGCACCAAGCACATTGATATCCGCCATCACTTTCTAAGAGATCACGTTGCTAAAAATGACATATCACTAGAAGGTGTAAGAAGTGAAAATCAATTAGCGGATATCTTCACTAAACCTTTGGATGAGGCCACCTTTTATAGGTTAAGAAGTGAACTCAATGTGCTTGATTCTAGCAACTTTAAAAAATGAGCGTGTGTTGTCCCTTGTATTGTATTGTATTATATGCCATGTTTATCTCATCGCAATGCATTTAGGGCTTGGCTAACACGGTTACGATAACCCTCCTTTGGAGGAGTGAAGAAGCCTAACCGTGGATCAAACTTGACAAGCAACCTAGCTTTACTTTCTTGTATTGCATTGCATATGCATGGTTGTTAGCTTGTCGTTTCTTTTCGGTTTATCTTTGAGCAACCTCTGTGTTCGTCCATGGATAGAGAGAGCTTTTTGACGCTCCTAAAGGTTCAAAAACTCTATTGCATGGCCATACGTTGCTCCTCGGGTGTTTATCGCTTATTTTCTTAAAAATAATACTAGCCTAAGGCAATCTATTTTGAAAAACTTGAGGGTTTGAGTGAGGTCACTCATATCAGGTTCCAATTGGTGTTTATTTGTGTCTCTCTGAATTGGAACTTGATTGGGAGAAGTCGCGTCGAAGTTCGGAACGAAGAAGGGCGAAAAACAGTGACCGGACGCTGGACCGGACGCTGCACCGGACGCAGTGATGCTTCACCACCGCGTCCGGTCCCGGCGTCCACCAGCGCGTCCGGTCATCCAGAAGACCAACTCTAGATCTAGTGACCGGACGCTGCACCGGACGCGCTGCTGTTGACCACCGCGTCCGGTCCCGGTTACCACAACCGCGTCCGGTCATTCGCGATGATTTCCCGAGTACCCCTCGACCGGACTCTGACCGCGTCCGGTCAGTCCTAACCGGACGCGTCCGGTCGCTCCAGGAGCTTACTGGAGTGTGACCGGACGCTGCACCACCGCGTCCGGTCATATCGACCACCGCGTTCGGTCATCGCGTGACGAGCGGATCTAACCCCCTCATAAAACGGTTCGTCTTCGGCCGTCTTTTCCTCATCTCGCTCGCATTTTTCACTGTCGTGCCCTAATCCGCCGTGTCGCCGGAATCCGCCGCAGCCCGCCTTCTCCTTCGACTCCGGCGACCCCAGCCGACCCTGCCGCGCCACCCTGCTCGCCTCTCGCCCGCGCACGCGCCTCCTCGCCCGCGCACTCGCTACCCAGCCGCGCCTTGCCCGTGCCTGCCCGCAGCGCGCCACCGCCACCTGCTCGCCACTCGCCGCCGGTGAGCCGCCCCTTTGCCGCCGGTGAGCCATGCCCTAGCCTGCAAAGCACCTCCTCCAGCCGTTGACCGCCTCGTGCTCGCTCTCGATCGGATTTCGTCACGTGTTGACCTAACCCTAACCTAGGGTTTGCGTAACGCGTTTCGGCCGTTCGTCGTCGAGGTTTCGTCGCGCGTCGTTTCTTCGCGAGGTTGTTTCACGTCACCTTGACTTCCTCGCTAGGGTTTGCCGTAACTTATTCTTCATTAATCCTAATTGTCTCGTGTTTCGGCAAATCAGAGCTCGTCCGGCGATTTCGGGAAGTCTCGCGATCTAGATCGTCTTACCCCATCACCGTCTTCTCGTCGATCCGAGGTAGCTATCACGTTTCGATTCATATCTTATCTTACATGCTTGCTATCTCTAGGGTTTCACACCTTTTAGTTATATACGTTGCTTATAGTAGATCCATCTATTCCGTCTTTTCAGCGAGTTTGTCGGTGTGTCAGGGTGATATCAGTTTGCTGAATCCGAGGCCAAGCCTACGGATACGGATTGAGGCCAAGCCTCTCGAGTGACAGTTCACCATCTTTCAGAGGTTTTCCGTCAGTTTGTCAGCATGGTGCGTTGCAAGAACGCCGGTGGTGCTCCTGGTGACGGGGACGACAGTCCTCCTCGTCTGTCTGAGGTTGCGCGTGGAAAGCGCATCAAGATTATGGCTAGAAAGAAGAAGAAGACTCTTACTGATGCAGAGATTGCTCAGGCCGTTGCAGATGCAGCAGAGCAGGCCGAGAGGGGAGGCAGGAGCAGTGGCATACGCATAGGCGAGCGTCGCTTTCATCTTGAAGGTCGACAGCTTGGTACAGAGGCCACTGAGGGCACAGAGGACATTGGAGCTACAGATGCTATGTCAGTTGATCCACCTACATAGGCTCCAGAGGCTCCAGAGGCTACAGAGGGCATAGAGGAGCAGCTAGCTCAGACTCCACCGCGTCGCCGCTCCACACGCACATGAGCTCAGGTGACTCCTAGGCCAGAGGGCCAGCGTCGTGGAGCACGTCCTCCTCCCAGGGCTAGAGGTTCACCCCCGGTCGAGCACTTTGACTTGAGGGGTGCTACAGCACGTCAGGTGCAAGGGTTGAGGTTCGTTGAGGTCAGTCGGTGGTTCCCACCTCAGAGGGATCCCAGAGCTTCAGAGGGTTTCTATACTCCTCTACAGGAGGATTTCTACAGAGCTCTTGTTGACAGCGGCATTGCTTTTCGACCACAGAGGGTCTGTCGACTTGAGTCACTTGTTGAGGTTGTGGGAGAGCAGCTTCGTCCGCACCTGTCCTTTCTGCCAGGCTTGTCAGATTTTCTTGGACGGACAGGTGCATACTGTGGCACATGGGTCAGAGAGTTCTATGCTTCACTTTGGATTGATCCTGCCCATGAGTTCATTCACTTTGCATTCCGAGGCCGTGATCACAGACTATACAGCACTAGAGTGCGGGAGATTCTCAGACTCCCAGCTTCCGACACGAAGATACATCAGTTGTGCTTTGGTCAGACTCCTCCACCCAGACGCCCTCACGGCGGGACAGTGCCACCGATAGACTTGGTTCGACCCTGCTTCCGTGAGCCTTTTGGCGAAGGGTCTCGTCGCACGTCTGCCAGCTTGACACCACTAGCCAGAGTTCTGGATGCTATAGTCAGACGCACTCTTCTTCCCAGACTTGGCTACAGAGAGGGACTGACTCGGATGCAGCTATGGGTTGTTCACCACCTCCTCTCACAGACATAGTTTGACATTTGGGATCTCATGCTTAGTGAGATGGAGGACACCATAGCTGAGGGCTTCAAGGGAAATCGTCAGCTGCCCTATGCTCACTGGATCTGCTTCATCATTAGATCAGCCATTCAGCTTTCAGCAGAGATCAGAGCTGAGATATCAGATACTACCACTGCTTTTCCTAAGTATGATATCCGTCAGCTTTGGGCTTCAGTCACTAGAGATCAGGCCCCAGTGCCAGGACAGCGCGAGAGACCTGAGGTTCCTAAGACAGCAGCTGAGCAGGACGCCACAGTTGAGGGACTTGCTGAGGCAGAGCTTGCCGATCTTGATGCTCAACCTGCTGATCTCCCTGAGGATGAGGCCTCTGACAGCACTGATGAGGACTACCAGCCCATCCCCAGGTATCGGTCTCCTCGGCCTCACGACCACGAGGCCGGTGGCTCTGGTTCAGCCTCCCGCTCAGATCCAGCCATGGTGGCTGTCCTTGAGAGGCTGACCCAGGCACAGGAGCGACAGGAGCAGCAGATACAGCGATAGGCTCAGGACACAGCTGCAGCGCTTGCACAGATACAAGCTCGACAGGATGAGTTCCAGAGACAGCAGCTAGAGATCCAGCGTCAGCAAGTCGAGATGCAGCGACAGCAGTTTGAGATACAGCGACAGAGTGCAGCTAGCCAGCAGCAGTATTTAGATCTTCTGCGCCACCTAGTCACTGTTGGGGTTCCTCCACCTGCTTCTGTCCTGACTCCAGCTTTACAGTCCAGTGGTCCGTCGAGTCAGGGACAGCCGAGCTTTCAGTTCACCTCTCCACAGCAGCAGGTTCCCCAGTCGTTCCAGTCCCTGAGCTACACGCCTATTCACACGGGGTTTACTCCTTCAGACCAGCCTCGCCCTCACCTCCTGACAGGCACACCTTTCCGTGATTTCAGTGCCACATACAGTGAGTTGACTGGTCAGCCGACGCCCTCGCATACTACCTTTGCTACTTCTTCAGGGTTGTCAGCTTCAGAGGCAGCTGTCCCTCCTGTGACAGGGACGGGCACTACAGAGACAGTTCCTTCGTCAGTTGCCTCGACCGATCCCCCAGCTTTTGGCTCACTACAGGCTCAGGTCACAGAGACTGCTCCACTTGTTACTACTACGTCAGTACCTGTTCCTGTTGCTCAGACCCAGACCGCTTCACAGTCGCGTGCTTCTTCAGAGGGTCAGCCAGATAGCTCCGAGTCCGAGGAAGACACTCTGCACTTCGTGATTACTCCGCGCACCTCGGCACCAGACACGACTCCGTCTGTTCCCCCGTCAGATCCTTAGACTAGTTTTTGGCGGTTGATGCCAAAGGGGGAGAGAGAGTAGTTTCAGGGGGAGTTTTGATAGAGGATTTTCTTTTTTATTTGTGTGCTACATTCATGCATCATGTTTACTTTACAGTCATTGTATTCATGTGACATGTGGTCGTGTGAGATACTTTGAGTCTAATGTTTTATCTAGTCACTTGTTTTTAAATCATGTCACTTGTGTGCTTATAGCTCTAAGGTTGTGCTTCCGTGCCTTACTCTGATTTCTTATGAGCTATATCTTTATGTGTACTAACGTTTTATGTCTTATCTTATGAGTACACTCTTTTGGCTTGGGGCACATAAGCAATTCCTAACCCTTTGTGCTTATTGCTTTTTGCTTATGTGAACCAAGCATGCTCGAAAACCTCAACTCCAATCTTTTGAATCTAAGTGTTGTCATCAATCACCAAAAAGGGGGAGATTGAAAGCATCTAGGCCCCGAGAGTTGGTTTCGGCAATTGATGACAATGCTTTATTACCATGACTAACGTGTGTTTTGCAGAAACTTTGGTAAGTTAGGTCATGGAGGTGATAACTGCTTTGGGCACCATGGTATTCATGCCCCTTGATGGAAATCATTTCGGTTTTCAAAAGAGTGATGTCAAGATTAAGGACGGTTAGTTCCGAACGTCGAGGTGTTGAGATACATTCGGAATAGTCGTTAGGATCTTCGTTTTTCTCTTTTGGTCGTACTATAAAGGGGAGCATGAGCGGGTAGCTTGACCTAGGTGAGTCCTATGTTTAGGTGTGGTGCACACTTGTTAAACTTAGCGCTAGGCAGCTCTAGAATAGCTCAAAGTTCAGTTGGAAGCAACTTGGTTCAAGTTGTGACGCGTTTTGGAAAGTTTAGGGTGTTTTTCCCTTGACCGAACGCGGTCCTCGGCACGACCGGACACGTCCGGTTAGTTCAGTTCCGCGACTGCATTTCGGCGCTGACGACCGGACGCGGCCCTTGCGAGGACTGGACGTGATGGTCAGGGCCGACACGTGTCACTTGAGGGAAAACATCCGTCGGACGCGACCTGGGTGTGATCGGCGTGTCCGGTCACGTTCCAGTAAGGTCCAGAGACGACCGGACGCGTCCGGTCATCACCGATCGGATGCGGTCGGGCGTCCGGTCTCATTACAGTTTGCTCCCTGCACGATCGGACGCGTCCGGTCACCCCTGACCGGCGCGTCCGGTCACTCAGCCGTTTTTCGGATTTCGACCGTTACGAGCGACCGGCGCGTCCGGTCACTTCGACCGGCGCGTCCGGTCAGCCCGTGTTTTGCTGAGTTGGCAGGTAACGGTTCGTTTCATCTGTGGGGTGTATAAATACATCCCCACCACCTCTTTTAGAGGTCTCTTGCTCATTTGATCAGCTGATAAACACCTTTAGAGTGCAAGGGAGTGCAAGAGCTCTAGTGAGGATTGTGATTTGAGAATCAAAGCTTGAGAGTTCCTCACTAGCGATTAGAGAGTAGCAAGTGTGCATCCACCTTCTCATTAGGCTCGTTGTGGTCAAGTGAGAGTTCTAGCTTGTTACTCTTGGTGATCGCCATCACCTAGACGGCTTGGTGGTGATTGGGAGTTCGGTGATCATCCGGCGGAGCTTGTGGATGACCCAACTCATCTTGTGAGCGGTTTTGGGCGATTCACCGTGACGGAGTGTCGAAGAATCAGCCCGTAGAGAGCACTTGATCCTTGCGCGGATCAAGGGGGAGCTACACCCTTGCGCGGGTGCTCCAACGAGGACTAGTGGGGAGTGGCGACTCTCCGATACCTCGGAAAAACATTGCCGTATTCCTTGCCCTTACTTTCAAGCATTTGCATTCTCGTATTTACATTCATTGCTTGATTTACTTTCCTAGAATTGCCATGCTAGACTAGGATTGGAAACTAGGGTGCAAAACTTTTATCGGTAGAATCTCTAGGAACACAAGTAGGCACTAGGGGTGAATTCCGGCTTATAGGATCTAATTCTTGCAATTAATTTTTAGAAAAGCCCAATTCACCCCCCCCTCTTGGGCATCTTGATCCTTTCACCCTGGCTCACTCTAACCCCCTTGTCCTTGACTAGTATATGCACATCACCTACACTGTTAGCTGCCAGATCAAATTACCTACCGCATCATGTTAGTTGTGTGTCAATTTTTGCTCACATGCCACCTTTATGATGAATTGTACATCCACATGCAAGATTGTGATCCAGATGACGACCATTTTACAAGTGATGCATCCCAGTACAACCACCTGCCAAGTTCGTGTGCTAATTACACATTTAACTCTTTGAGATTTCACTTGTGTTCTCCCAGTCTTTCTACCCCCACAAGACACTACACTAGCTAGCAAAGTAGTGCGACACTTGGTGGTGGAAGATGTTGCAACAACATAATCCATAGCTGCTCACAACTAGGGTCAAGTCATAATCCTAGAATATGTGTCTTGCTCTAAAAGGTTCTAAACGATGTCCAGGAGTCCTCAAATTAGGGCCCCTACATTTGATTTAAGGGCTCCTAGCCTCCCCGTACTCTTGAGTTTTTTTTGCATATATTCCAACAAGAGCGCACAATCCATTCTAGTAGACACTGACATATGAGACCCACTCATCATTCAACTACACCCACTGTCACTCCAATTTACTGAGCTATAGGGCACGGGAGAAGGATGAAGAGGAGCAATAGAAATGGCACTGGGAGGTCTAATGGATGACACAGGGAAGGGACATGTGGCACAGTCGAGTGCCTCGCAGTAAGGAGGGGAGCCACATTGCATGAGCCTCGCCAGGACACGCCGAGCGTTGGTGAGCTGGGGATGGACATCAGCAAGCCAGGATAGGCACTTGGGAGGGGAGCCATGCCATGCTGAGGGCTTCAACAGGGGAGGGGAATAGGGCAGCGATGCAGGGAGAGTCAGGACAAAAAAGAGACGTGTTGGAGTGAGTTGTTGCAGGAAAGTATATATATTCAAAAAAAAGTAGGAAGCTCTCTATGCACCTTAGGAGATGGAGTTGACCGGGGGGAGGGGGTGTTTGAGGATCTGTGGGCCTCTATAAAGTATGGACTTCAGTTGGGACCTTGACGGATTAAGTTTTTTCTCTATCACAAAAAAGTAAAGTAAGGGCCTTGTTTATAGGGTCCCTATTGGAGATACTCTAAGGTATTTATCTCACTAGCATCCTATGTTAATTCAGAAAGGTCATAAACACAGGTGTCTAGTTGCCTTTGTAAAAGTTTCTTTATGGTTTCCATATGCATTTATCTCACTGACATCTACATTCTAAAAGGTTAATCACAAATGGTGTCCATATGATACATGCTCTCCTCCCATTTTGCAAATGCTTGATTTTGGACAATAACACAATCTGCATATGATTTCTTAGCGACAGGGAATTTATGCATATGATGAACATCCTTATAAATTTGTACTTTTTTGAAAATACCTTTCATGACAAATTTATGCATATGATTTCTTAGCGACAGGGAATGTGGAACGATTCCACAGATCTCATCTTGGAAACATTGTCATGGAACAATTGCATTTCTCGTCCTAGGACAACTATGTTTCTGCATTGTATAAAATCCTTCTACATGTATCATATCACATTCCTCGATCAAAGTTTCTCGAACCCATCATTATGAGAACTTGGTAACTAAGTATTTGTAGTAAAACATTAAGAGTTTGACACAACGTCCAGAACGTTAAGTATCAAATTATACTACACCGCAAATGATTTTTAAATGCGGCCAAAATCAATTTTCAAGGATGTTTCTGAAACCGCTACTATGCCACCAATTCTAAGAATGAGGCATTATATAGGTGGTTTTAAAACTAACATTGAAAATCACAAAAAGTTATTATCCAATGCCAAAAAATAGTTTTTTTTCTTTTACTTGAGTGGTTACCGCACAATCACGGCATCGTAACTACCTCAAGTCCCTCACATTTTTTCACATGAGTCCTCTACACCTTGAGCATTATGTGAACCCATGACCTCTTTACCTTGCTCAAGTCACTCTACCACCACAATACAATAGTCATTTGTGAGTCTATGACCAAGTATAGAATGCTACCCTTTTATATATTAACTCCTATGAATCTTTTATTAAATATTTCATCCTCCTAAATGATCTAAAACATTTTCAACTACAAACTTTTAGATCTTGTTGAGTTTATAAGGCGTGTTTTCATAAAAGGTCATTTGAAAACGTTAAAAATTTAAAATTCAAATTATAAGAACTTAAAACGTATATCTAGGCCCTAAATGATCTCAAATAAAAGGGTGATCAACTACAAACAAAGTTTATCTTGTCAAGCTTTACAACTTCATATAAAGTTTGTCTTCATTAAACTTTATTTGAAGAACTTATGAATTTATGTGCTCAACAGGTATTTAAAAAATCGATTCTCAAGGCCGCTCCTAGAAATCTATCTATATGTCACACCTGGTTTTAAGGACAAAACCAGACATACACCATATGTGAAATAAAGAAGTCAAATCTCACATATAGCCGCAGATAAGTGTAATATCAAGAGACAAATGCTTAATAAACATAATGCAATAGTATAAGATATAACCTTAGAGAGCAACACAGCGGAAAGACAACTCCGAACACCGGGTGTAGACTTCACTCCAGGAACAAACTGACTGGTTGATCACAAGCCTAAAAACTCCAGACACTATCCTGAGGTGTGGAAAATAGCAAGAGTGAGTCCATGTCGATCTCAGCAAATATATCATGGGGTTTATGAGGCTCAAAAGATTTGACACGGGTTTACTGCAATAGCTTTTAGTGAGTCATCTTTTAGCAATTGAGTAGCAACAAGTTTAACATAAGCCCAAATAACCTCATGATCATGTAAACGAGAATAATGTATAGCAAGAAACAATAATCATTAGTGAGCATCAATATCATCAGTATTATCATTATCATCAGTGTCATCATTTATTTTGTAAGGGTCCAAGGCCACTCGTGACTGTGAGCACGGCTGTTATAATAGTTTTACACTCTGCAGAGATTGTACACTTTCACTGTGAGTCGTGATTTACCCTTTCGCCCGAGGTAGCTAATCTCTTGACCCACTTCCAAGGAAGGTCGGCAGGGTTCACTATGAAGTCTTTCAAAGGTTCGTCTAACAAGTTAGGGCCATTAGATTCACTCGGCAAACAGATGTAGGGCCCCCCTTCCAAATGGCACAATGACGCGTAGCCTATACACATAAGGACAGAGGCTGCACTATACCGATTCGTCAAGCCATTCTTACGCCAAAAAGGTTACCACTAACAAGCTAGAAAAGGTCCTCATACTTGACTAAAGCCAGAGCCATATAGCCCTCACAGTTGTACTGTAAGTCCCGGATGTTCGCTTACAGATGAGTCCTTATAGAGAGAAACTAGAGCACCATAAAAACAACCCAACATGCTCTAGCCCTCTTGAGACATGTTGCTTTAAAGCATCTTTTAAATGTTTATTGAATATACCATTAGTCAAGTTACATATCATGGTTATTTATCTTGAGCACTAACGTAAATACTATCCAATGTAATGTCCCATGGGTGTCAAGGTATAAGATACAAAAGCTAGGATATCCTTAGTGGTAACAAGGTAGACACATGCATATGAATTAAGTGTATTAAAGGTGAATAGGAAATAAAGATGATCCCATGCTATACTTGCCTTAAATTGAGATCCTTATTTCTGTAGATTTGTAACCTCCAAAGAACTGCTTCTTGATCACCACGTAAAGCTCACCGACTAGACAAGATCATAAAGCACCACACAAGCGTCCATGCATTCATACACGAGGCAAACAATGTAACTAAATTAAAACAGTACACCAAGCAATAAAAAGATTTGAAAACTAATCTACGCATTACTACGAACACATAGACGCGAAAAGCACGCTAATCAGAACTATGGTGCAAAAGAAACGCTACTGTAAAATTTAATTCATAGAGAAAGAGAGAGCCTTGAAACAGCATGCTAAGAGAGAATCCGTTGCTACGATCGAAGGAACGTAAGAAACGTTAATAATGGAACTATCGTTAAAAAGAAACGACTATCGAGAGTTTTTATATTATCTAAAAAACACTGCAAGCTTGATTTATTTTAGTTAAACAAAATCATGGAAAAAATATTAATTCAAATTAGACAAATTATATTTTAATTCAAAAGCTGAATTAAGACTAGTCATATTTTATTAACATATATTATCGTATAATTCAAGTTAGACTTTATCTTTGCCAAAATAAAAGGACATGTGAGAACAACTACTCGAACTGCATGTGGCTTGGATTTAAGCTAAACAAATTATAATATAAAAACACATTGGTGATAGTAATTAATTAAACCATATGAATTTTAACATATAAAATGTCGAAGTATGACACCTATATTGTTTTTAAATTAGAAAACTAGTTGCGCATAAACATCAATGACGACAATATTTTAGATTATAAGACTCAGAACATTTAAATCACACCGGCTAAAACTAGCGTCACCAAAACAGACTAAACCAGAGCTACGATAGTGAAACTACCGGGTTTTATATTATATTATAAAAGATAACGAAGACTATGCACATGTTTTATTTTTAATTGAACAAAATCATGCAAAGGATATTAACTTAGTCAAATTATATTTTTAATTAAAATACCATGTTAAATCTAGTCATATATTATTTTTGAATGTTTAGAGAATCGTCTATAAGCAAATACATTTCTTCTATGAAAAGAAAGTAAACAAGTGATCACCTAGACTAGTTTTATATTTGAAAAGTGTTTAGACTAAGCAGATTACAAATTTAAAACTAATTACAAGCATATTAATTAATCTAATATTTAGCTGTATATGAAAAAAAAATATCTGACATGAAAACATTAACACTACTCCGTAGAGCGCAACTATACGAAACTAACGCAACTGAAACGGAGTAAAACAGAATTAAAACGAAGAAACGACAAAGATATTACGAACCAGTGGCAGAACCGTAAATACTTCATCTTCTATCTCCATCCATCTGAAGGGCCTCAGCCTGGGGCGACACGAGAAGGAGGAAAAATATTTAATTTACTACATGAGAGATTTCTCAAACTATGGGCTCCTCCACGGTAGTTTTGGTGTGCTTTATCCAAGGGGTAGGTACGTATATATAGGGAGAAAAACTCTCCACCTCCATGTTAACTAGCGATATGGTGCTAATTGACGTTGCACCCTCCATCTTTACTAATAGGCCTAATTAATTATTAAAGTCCATTAGTAAATAAATGAATGGGCATTTAGGATTATTGCACACGGGCTTTGAGCGTCGGAAAAATGAGAGATTTATTATTTTTGGAATTAATTATTTTCATGGATAAAATAATTCCAGAAAAGTCCAGAATTATTATTTAAGCCGCGAAAAATACTCCGAAAGCTCCGAAAATTCAGGAAAATTTTCCAAAGACATTATGGAACATGAGGAACCCAATAAAGTATTTGGAGCTCACTAAAAGGTATTTTTGGAGCATCTAAAAATTAGATTATGATCACAGATAAGTGGAAACAAGCTACAGAAAAAGTCAGAAAAATCATTCCCGAGAAGTTTGTAGAGATTGATTGATGGACGAGAAACTGAAAGGAGTGATTCGGGTTACAAAGAAAAGATTTTGATAGGCTCCAAACGAAAATTTGAGCTGAGAAACATGGAATTTGATTGCAGAAAACGATAAAGGCTTGCTAGAGAAGGAAGATCGACCTACTAAACGCAGTTTAAAGACTTTGCTCACCCTGTAAGGTCCTAGATGGCTAGAGGGGGGGTGAATAGCCTATAAAAAATTCTACAAGCACCACTAAGCAAACTTGTTAGAATAACAAACGGCGTAAAGCGAGTTTTGCTTAGCCTACGGTTGTGATGCAAGCCTCCTATCCACAAGTCTAGTAGATTATGATCTCTAGTTCACACTAGTGCTAAGTCACTAACTTACACTAGTGAGCAAGCTAATCAACTACTAGCAAAGACTACCACTAGAGCTACACAAGATAAACTAGTGAATGTAAATGCAAGAGAGAGGATTGTGATTCTTATACCGACGGTGAAGTGAAGATGTTGCCAATCACCAAGATGATATACAATCAATCAATATTGACAACAATACAATATGGAGACCAATCACCGGGAGACAAGAGACACAATATTTGTTCACCCGGTGTTCACTTGTGCACCGACAAGCTACGTCACCGGTTGTGTCGACCAACACCTAGATGGTTCCCCGGTGTGACCCTCAAGTCACTTGCCCCTCAAGGCACGCCCCGCAAGGCACCGCAAGACACCACTCTCAAGTGAGGTAACTCAATGACACGCGCAATGTAATAGAGTTGCTTTTGGCGTCCCGCCGAGGAAAGCACAAGAACCTCTCACAATCAACCGGAGGTGGCCAAGAACAATCACCTTTTCTTGCCAACGCCTCCAACAATCTCCAAGCCGGCTAGGAGCGGTACTCTCCAAGAGTAACAAGAAATCCACCGGCTAAACCACCCACAAGTGCCACTAGATGCCCTCAAGCTATGCAATGCACTTTGGGATCACTCAATCTCACTTTTGATTTGCAATCAAGCAAGGGAGATGAGTGGGAGGAGTTGTTCTAGCTCAAAGGATGCACAAGTATGTTAGAAATACCAAGTTACCTCCCCAAGGGCCGGCCAACAAGTATTTATAAGCACCCCATCCAAATAGAGCCGTTACAACTCCACTTGTCCGTTTTTCGCGGGAGCACCGGACGCGCCGGTGGTAACTCACCGGACGCGCTCAACCGCGTCCGGTGCCCCTCCGACGTCCACGTGTTCTCCGAATTCAAATTCGTCCGTTAGATCCACCAACGGTCACTGCGCTCCAACGGTCAAACGACCCACCGGACGCGCTGTTGCGAAACACCGGACGCGCCGGTGCGCACAGTCACTGCGCGCGCGGAGACATCACCGGACGCGCTCCTCGCAACCACCGGACGCCACAGTACCCGCGTCCGGTGCGAGTCCAGTAAGCTCCCGAGACCACCGGACGCGTCCGATGGTGTGACACCGGACGCGCACCGCGTCCGATGACTACGTGACTCGCTGTTCGCCAGACCGGACGCGCCGGTCCCGTGGGTCACCGGACGCGCCGGTGTCAGACCCTGGCTCGCGCGCCTGACGCCCGCGCTGCACAGACCGGACGCGCCGGTCCACAGTGACCGCGTCCGGTGCAGCGTCCGGTGCGGCGTCCGGTGCTCCGTCCAGTCACTTCCGTGACCGCGTTCGCCTCCGTTTCTTTTCCGACTTCCGGCGCAATGGAAAATAGGCATTTCATTTCCCCGAAATCGCCTGAATCCCGCGCTCGCACGCTCGGAGGGAGAGAGAAAGGAACCAAACCCCTCTCTACCCGCAAACCATAGCGCGACCAACGCCACCTTTGCAAATGTGCCAACACCATCAAGTGTACATCTCCATGTGCTTGTGTGTTAGCTTTTTCTCAATCATTTTCAAAGGTTTTCCAGTTAGCTCACTAGGCCCTACATGCAATGCACTTCATGAATTCACCTAGTGGCACCCGTGCGTCGAATAACCGATAAGACTTCCCCTCTTAATAGTTCGGCTATCGACCCTAAACCACTCACACCCTCTATGGTGTCTTGAGTGTAAAACAAAATGGCCCTATGGTTATACCTTTGCCTTGAGCCCATTTTGTTTCTCCAAATGATATGATCCACTTCATATCATCACATGACCGTCTCGATCCATCGACCTTGACTTCACTTGCTCTTCACCGTTGCATCGGTCCGTCGGCGCCAAGTCTTGCTCAAGCTTCACCATCGCATGGTCCTTCGCTTCGAAGCCTCGACTTGCCCTTCACCTTTACAACCGGTCCATCGAGCCAAGCCTCATCTTGGTCTTCATCATCTTGGTCATATGAGTCAATGTCATGTCTCATATTCAATGACCACCTTTATCTAAATCATCCACTTTAGATACAAAGGTTAGTCCTAGGTTTCATCAATTAGCCAAAACCAAACTAGGGACTTTCACACCCTCAACACATAAAGAAACAATAAGCAAATGTCACATCAAATCATATGCACCAGTATGTATACACACAATGTTGCTAAACCCTATGATAAATTTTAATGTAATAAAAAATATTATTTTCCTATGTTTTCATGAGCACTAGAATGCAAAATTAAATCACTTTGCATCTATTTTGAAAGAAGCAAATTTTAGGGTGTTACACTATATTGAAGGATGGTTGGCATATTAAACCGTCCCTAAAATATGTTTTCAGGAACGGTTGTTTTCTTTGGCAATCACCTCTAAAAACTATAAAAATTAATTTTTGGAGACAGTTCAAAAGGTACATTATTATAGGAGAACATTTTTAGAGACATATAGTTTACTCTATGAGCTACACCTGATAAGAATAGAAGGCAGACGATCATAAAAATCATCTGTGTAGCAGTGTTATATAGCAAGTGATAAATCTTTGGGATAGTATAGAAAAGCTAAAACCCCTTGCGAGAAGCAACCTAATAATAATCTGTTTGTGCCAGTAATAATAATAATATAAGAAGTTGGGCAAGTTGCAGTGCGTTTGTGTGGTTGTGGCCGCTAAATATTCTGCGGAATCTAAACGGTGTAGGCTCGAGGAACAACAAATTCTACTTGCGCTAAGCACATTTGCATCGAAAGTGCCAAAAGAGAGCAGGGAAAGCGGAGACACTGTGGCGAGCGCAGCGAAGGAATGTCCCCCGCCCTAGGTGGCTAGGCCAGGAGGATGCGATCGATGCCGCCGTGCCCGGGGTCCTGGCTCGTCGTCCTCCCTTGCTGACGCCTGGGCCCCACCCCCTCATGGCCAGCAAGAGGGCCCACAGACATGCCTCCGGGCCCGGTGCCAGTGACGAGGTGTTGCGCAACGGGTGCCAGCCATGATGAGTACTCCTACGTGATTTCCGTGCGGCTAGCTAGTGTGCTGCATCGTCGTGTCACTGGTCTCCATGTGTGCAAATAAAGTGCCTTTGGAGTTTGGAGCGTGGCAATGGCATGGATCATTGGATGGATGCGGAGGATACGGTGGGTGGGTGCAAGTCGACTCGACTCCGGAGAGTTGAGGCGGACAAGTCCAAGAAAGATAAACAAGGAGGAAAATGAATGGCATTGCACTTCTCTCAAAAGCTGATAACACGCTCGCCACAGAACGCAATGATGCGGTTCTCTGCTCTCAATGCCCTCCGGTCCTCGCTCCAATGCACTGCTCTCTCTCTTTCTCCTTGGCCTTGTTTAGTTACCGGATTTGGGGCACCCGAATCACTGTAGAGGCACTGTTGTGTACTGTAGCATTTTGTTTTTTATTTGTTAATAATTATCCAAACATTGATTAATTATGCTCAAAATATTCGTCTCGCAAAATACAACAAAACTGTGCAATTAGTTTTTGATTTCATCTACATTTAGTACTCCATACATATGCCGACATTTTAATGTGACGGGAAATCTTCTTTTTGCATAGCGAAATTTAGGGGTAAATTTGGGGAATTAAACATGGCGTTGTTTGGATAGTCCGGCAACCAAAGCTGCTTAGCAACAGCAGTATTGATGTATATGCCCCATATTCACTAGTACTACATCTACAATCTTCAGGGTTTGCAAATGACAGGAAACTAAGATAGCGTAGTTTGGAGCATGGCAATGCAAACCTGTCGTCGTTGCGTAACAACAAACAGGAGTGGCCGGGGAGGACAAGAACACGTTCCAAGTTCCCTTGAGATCGATGTGCTAGCGAGCATGCCTGGAATAGGGTTTTCATTCGCTAACGTGGAGCTGAGCTGATGAGGGGCCTAGATTCTTTTAGCTCTGCTGCCGCCCTTGCTTCCCATCATGAGGATGTGTGGGTACCTGTGTCTCCTCTAGGTTAGCATCCAGACTGCACGCCGTGAAACTGATGAGATCCAAGTCATCGGCAAAAAAGAGCCTTGTCTCACGGCGGCGTGCCAGGCCGGCCGGCTTCACCGATGCCCCACTACTGCTACTGCGTAGTAGTAATGTGCAGCACGGACACACCAGAGACATTTGTTCAGCACTTCAGCTGGACACGCCAGCCAGCCAGATGATCAGCTGCCGCGTACTACTCTGTATCAAGTCGGCCTTCTTCAGCCAAACTACGGTCCGTTTCGTGATACGGAATCGGATAAATATATTGATGGGGGAATGATATATAGGCCCTGTTTGCTCAATTGCAGGCTTGTTCGAGTATATACATAATACATCATCTTCAGGGTAGTGCCCACAGTACTGTATATATATACAATACAAAGGCATACGGCCTGTCCATGGTTTGTGAAGCATACCATCATTTTTATTGTCAGTGGTAATACCGAAGGCATGTAGTTTTTTTTTCAACTACGCTATCTATTCTAAATTATAGTTTATATATCAGCTTCATCCAAAGTCAAACGTCTCTAATTCAGATCAAATTTATAGAAAATATATTAAAATCTATAGTTCAGATAAATGCACTATTGGAAGTACCTTGTATTAGGTTTTGGTGGATTAATGATAAGCAATCAAAGAGGTAACACTTGTACTAATAAGTGCCTCGAAAGGCTATACAACTATATGAAATAAGTATATTGATGATTATGAGATGAGATATATATGACATATGAATGAAGATTGAAGTTCACACTTCTTTTAGGTGTATCCATGTTTAGAGAGGATCTCAAACATAATTTTATAGGATACGAACTCATTCTGGGTCTTTAGAATGTTGATTTTATAAGAGAGGATCTTGCATGGAGCAAAGGTCCGGCGGGAAAAATGTTTTAGGTGGGAGGTCGTCCAATTTGGGTTTTTTTGTCTAGTTCATCAGGCATATGGCCCTGGCTAGAGGTCTAGTTTGGTGTTCATTGTGTGCATGTTTTTGTCTCTAGGACCGAACATCTAGTCACCTAACCAGAGGTATAATAATGCACGCACACGCACAATAATGGCTAGTTTTTGGAGGCCCGATAATCCCATTTCCCTCCCTTACAATTTTTAGCCACTTTGAGACAATTTATCCATAGCATTCATTCCTCCCTCTCGTCCACCCCCTTGAGCCCAACTCTTGTAGGATTTGAGATTTGGAGTGTGGATTTGAGTGGGAAAAGCTTGGGGTTAAGATACTTCAGTGCAGGAAGATCATTTCCATCATATTGAACATTCAAACACTCCTTCAAGGTGTGAGTTTCAGTCTATTACTCTTGGATTTGTGGAATATAATCTGTCAAGGAGTTGCCCATTGAAGCAACCCAACCTTTTTAGAGTGCTCCAGGAAGTTTGTATCACTCCAACTATTGTAGTAAGAATGCTCAAGCTTGATCTTGGTGTATCATTTGAGAAGAGGATAGGGTTGGAAGAGAACAAGGCCTTGGTGGCTTCCTCAACAACAAGGATGTGTAGGCATTCCTTTGTGGATTGCTTGAACCTCGGGTTGGATCTTATGTCTCCTCATGTTCTTTTTTCCAATGCGTCCTTATGCTTGTGAGTGGTTGACATTTGGAAAGAATCCCCGATCTACTTGTCCAAGCATTTGTGGTTGTAGGTTACAAATGGAAATATCTCATTACTTCACATACATAGAGGCCTTGGTAATGATGGATGTTCGGTTAAAACTAGACCTTCGGTCCATAATTTAATTTCATAGTTTGTTTTGAATTTTTAGGAACTAACCTATTCACCCCACCCCCTCTAGGCGTACGTAGCTTATCCTTTCAATTGATATTGGAGAATAATCCTTGTGGTTAGCACTCTATCACATAAGGCTAAATGACGGACTTGGAAAGACAGGTGATAAAGAAAATGAACTAGTCGTGGTTGAAGAAGTAGGTGAAGACGAAGAAGATAGGATAAACCCAACAACAAGCCTTTGTTCAAAAAGTGAAGTGTCACTAACAATTCCAATAAGAAGTGTGGGTCAAATAGAAAAAACAAGAAGCTAGCAGAGAGTTTTCACACTGAAAGGGTGATGATGAGGATGAGTACTGTGGCAAAAGGATTTCCAAAAGAAGTCTCGTAAAGCCCACATCCAAGAAATCATATTCAAAAGTCACTTTTAATTATGAGTCTCTTGCTAATGCTTATCCTAACCACTTCATCTTGTTGTCTTTGGGAAAATTGCCACCATTTGATGGTGTGCATTTTTCCAAGTGGAAGCATTTGATGAATAAGGTGCATCTAATCGGTCTCCACCTCATCAATTCTGGAATGTTATGACCATAGGTATTGACTTTCTTGAGAATGGCTGAGAATTATCACCTCGTCAACTCTGACAAATTCACATTAATGCTGAAGCCACCAGCGTTTTACTTGGTGCTTGAGCTAAAAGGAGTACAACAAAGTCATTTAGCTTTAGTTGCCAAAGGAGATTTGTGATGAATTGCACATAACACATGAAGGTGTGTTGACAAGGTGAGGAAATCAAAGGTTGATCTCTTGATGACCAAGATAACTCGGTTTGTCATCAATGGTGGTGAAGGTCCAAACGAGGTGTTTTATAGGATGATGACACTTATTGCTAATATTCGTGTTTTTGGAGGTAATGACTTAGATGACCATATCATTGTGATGATCATGTTCAATCCAGTTTTGTCTCTCAATGGCCTCACTCTTCCTAAGCTTAGATGATCTTGTAGTCCTTAGCTCTTCCTAAGCTTTGATCCTTCTCTAGCGAATGGATTCAATCTAGTTCTGTCTCTCGATGACCTCAACTTTACGCTTTTTCTCAACCAACTCCTCGTGCAACCTATTCAGAGCCTTGCGAGGTCCTCCTCCTCGTCCTGGGTTTCGTCGTCTTCAGGTTTCTCGGGTGCTTTACGTGTACCTTTGGGCAAGTCATCATCTTGAGGTCACCCTCTAGTGGCTACAGTGGACTCGAGTCTCCACCCCCCCTGAGAGATCGCTTCTAGTCCAAGCGAAGGTGGTGCGGCCAAGCTAGGAACCGACTGCGCATCCTGAACTCTTGCGGAGGTTGAGTGGGAGGCCACGTACCCGGTGGGAGGTTGTGTGGTTAGTGGTCTTCTAGCAATGGGTGATGCGATGGGTGGCACAATGGCCTCCCCACGGATGGTGCCAACTGTGGGGGTCGATGGGCTCCATAGGAAGAAAAACAGAGGTGGCATGGGACACGAGGAGTGATAATTTGGGGAGTAATTGACAATTAAGCCTCTGTCTCTACACTCATGCTGGCACGGTATTTATATCCCATACTAAAACATTAGACATGTGGCAAAATTACATACGCAGAGATGTGCAGGGGAATATTCCTAGAATAACTGAGGGTAATTTGGACTTAAGATACTTTGACTCCAATGACTTACTTAACGTCGTGGGGGCCTCTGTTTGTGGGGACCACTTCCGGCCGCCTCCCTAAGGTGGCTGCGCCTGGGTGTGGCTTCGGAGCGGCGAAGGTGCTCGTTGAGGTGATAACAGGGTAAAGTTAAATGTGCCCTTAAGGGCATGTGCTCTCACCCTCTCCACCATTGGATTCACGTTCAGAAGTGTGCACACACACGGTGAAGTATGGTTTAAAATAAATGTGATGAATTTTTCGTAGTAGTGAGTCAAAACTTAGAAAGAGATTGACCACTTGGTATATATGTATAGAAAATGAAAGCGATTAAGTGTCTATATAATAACATTCTCAAAATAGTCTAAATAGTACTCAACATCAATCAAAAAAGAAAAAGATACTGAAGATGGTACGCGAGCGTATGTCAGGTTAGGGAAAACATACAAATCTGATGACCCAAACCGACCGTTGGCGGCCTCATCACGTGCGAGTAAAGGTAAATGAGACGACATAATCAGCTGCCTTTTCCTACCTGATCTCTGCCATAATTCCCCAACTAAAGCCGTCAGCCACAGAGAGAGTGATGAAGGGCAAACAGACAAGCAGCAGATGCGATTAAGTGATTGTTTATTACTTACTAGCACTAATACCCCAAGCAGAGTAATTAATTAGCCCCGAGTGGACAGCAACATCCGCTGTAATCAACACGCTAATCGCGGGCCACGAGGCCGGCTTGCCGGTGCGGGCGCGGAGCCGCGGCCGCGGGACCCGAGTGGCGCCGAGTGCACGCGGGCGCGACCGGCCAGAGCGCTCCCGGCTAAGGATTTTTATTTCGTTATCGCAAAAATTTCAGTCACCACCGAAATTACCGAATTTCACGAAATTCGGCTGAAATTTCGTCGAAATTTTTTTTAGAGGTTAGGACATGAAGTATGCTGTTTCTAAAAAAAAGTTTAGATCTAAATAAATATTAGTATAATTTATGACTACACATCTATTGAATAGAAGAATATACAATATAATCAATAGAAAAATACAAGTTTAGAGTTATACATTGCATATATTAAAGTATTACAAAATTTCAGTGTTTTTTTAGGCTACCACCGAAATTACCGAATTTCGCCAAAATTTTGAACCCTGCTCCCGGCCACCCACTCGTGCAGCGTCGTAGACCACGCCGGGCGGGCTCACCGTTGTACGCGTATGGGTATGGGACGCACGCACCCGCGGCAATATTTTTTGTACGGTCTCCAAGGGCCATGCTCGACCGAGCCCGCATGCATGGTAATGGTATGGCGCGGATGGCCAAGCCTCGGAGACCCGGCCTACCATTACAATACAATATACGAAGTGGACACAACATCAGAAGCAATAACCCTTTTCTCTGAAAGAAAATCTCTACCACATACCATCATCGATCGCTGCTTCATCAGGATGTTCTTATTGGTACCAGGACACATTCTGAAGAGAATGTTTCATGTCTTATGCTTTTTGCGTTTTTTAAATTTGTTATAAATGGTGTATTAGAAAGTTATGGAATGATCTCTCACACGAATTTTGACTACACTGCGGATCAAAAACGGTGACTCTTCCGTCCTAATGGTTTATAGATATATTATCATACATGAATTTTGGGAGCCGAGATTTGATTGGTAGACCCAGAAATAGTGAGTTGCCAAAGACAAGAGAGGATGGGAGACGCCGATGAGAAGATGGGTTGCGTTGGAGGTGAGCAGATTTTTAGGCTGGCGCGGCTTACATCCATTTTTTGACAAAAGAAAAAGGAAGGAAGCTTGCATGCATGTTCTGGTACGGTGTAGAATAATGCAATGCAAGAATTATTTGTACCAAACTATATAATTATACATAGAGAAAAGAAACATTTTTCAATATAATATATTCTTATATATTCTAAGTAATTCTTGCATCCTAATTATGTAATAATAGTAATAAAACAAGTAACACTACCCCAAAATCACTAGGAGAACTTGCATATTCTGGTCGTGTAAGGATGATGTGGTGAGAAGATCTAAGGTACCAAACATGCATCCAACGGACAACACGTTAAGTTGGATCTTTTTAGGGACATCACTCAAGTGATGCACATACTTTCCGTGCCCCAAAAAAGTGATGTCCATGCATACATGCATTGCCCCCGGCCCACTCATAATGTGTGCAGGCAGAACACTTTCTTCATTCGTATATGCTCGCAAGTCGCAATGCAAGCTCCTCCTCCCTACTTTCCGCAAGATTTTTCACCCCGTCTTTTGATCACTCGCTCCTTTCGTTTTCTTTTTCTTCTGGTGTGCAAGCTGTGAACCCAAACAACAACGACAATAAAATAGTAAAGAAAAGGGTAGGAGCCACGTAGTACAGCCCCAGAGGCCCCCGGCATGAAAAGAAAGGGCGCTGGGTTTCTTTATGCCCCAGCTGCTGGAGTGCTGTCTCCCCGCGGGCCGTCGCCTCTCCGTCGTCGCGCGTCGCGATCTCTCCATATATACGACACCACCCCTCCCCTGCAATGCACACAACACTAGCTAGTGCTCCAGCCAAGCAACCAAGCAAGCAAGCCAGCACCACCACCACCACCACCACACACACAAGCTAGATAATGGCGGTGGGAGGCGGCGGCGGCGGCATTGCCGAAGAGAAGCAGGCCCCTGCCGAGGCGTTCGGCGGGCACCTGCAGGAGGCGGCTGAGATGATGGAGGAGGAGGAGGAACAGCACAGCGGCCAGTCCAGCGGCGGCGTCAAGTCCCGGCTGTCGGGCCTGCTGTGGCACGGCGGCTCCGCGTACGACGCGTGGTTCAGCTGCGCGTCCAACCAGGTTGCCCAGGTGCTGCTGACGCTGCCCTACTCGTTCGCGCAGCTGGGCATGCTGAGCGGCATCCTGTTCCAGCTCTTCTACGGCCTGCTGGGCAGCTGGACGGCGTACCTGATCAGCATCCTGTACCTGGAGTACCGCACCCGGCGGGAGCGCGACAAGGTGGACTTCCGGAACCACGTGATCCAGTGGTTCGAGGTGCTGGACGGCCTGCTGGGCCGCCACTGGCGCAACGCCGGGCTCGCCTTCAACTGCACCTTCCTCCTCTTCGGCTCCGTCATCCAGCTCATCGGCTGCGCCAGCAACATCTACTACGTCAACGACCGGCTGGACAAGCGGACGTGGACCTACGTCTTCGGCGCCTGCTGCGCCACCACGGTGTTCATCCCGTCCTTCCACAACTACCGCGTCTGGTCCTTCCTGGGCCTCGTCATGACCACCTACACCGCCTGGTACATCGCCGTCGCCTCGCTCGTCCACGGCCAGGTCGAGGGCGTCCAGCACTCGGGACCCACCAGGATCGTGCTCTACTTCACCGGGGCCACCAACATACTCTACACCTTCGGGGGACACGCAGTCACAGTGTGAGTAGCTAGTACTTTAGCTATATCTCCATCTCTTGCATAGTTGCATTGCTAGCTGCCGCTTAATTAATCACATCATTAGTAGTAGTTTAGTATTAATCTGTATCTTGATTACCCCTAATTAATCCTAGCAGTAGCACTAGTACAGGAGTTAACAGAAAAGTATATGCAACGGTCACTGATGGTCGCCGGCCGGCCGCGCGTGCGACGTGCGTGCGCCGTGCGCGCACGCTGCACGCTCTGCCCTTGCGGCTCGGCACATCCGCACATCGATCGGCACATGCATGCATGCTGCTGGGAATGAAGCGGGCCCCATGTGTTTCTGGGGGACCACTGACATGCATGCATGCATATGGGCTAGCATGCATGGGGATTAATTGGCCAGGACAAAGATAAAAGCGATCGATGGTGCTGCTCAAAATGACAAACATCAAGTTTTATACTCCGATTAGCTAGCCGATCGATTCACCTTGGAGCCGACCAAACCACATCAGTCCAAATCAACTGGTGTACTAGCTAGTTGAGTACTTGTCTCAACATTATCCATGCGTGCATATTACGTCTTCAGCTAGTACTAGTAGCTAATAATGTCATTAGTCACCACTACGTACTCATATAGGAGTAGGAGTAGGAGTAGGATCATCAGACGCAGATATATGTACGGTGCTAACGTAACACGTACTAGTTCCTTTTGTAACATCAATCAAGGACTGAACACGTTCACAACAAAGAAATGTACCTGCCTTGTTTGTTCCCTCTAGCTAGCTTATCTAGCTATTACAAACAATGCACAGAGCACAGAGCACAGAGCAGTGACTGAGCAAGTGTGTGGCCCATGCTGCTGCTCTCGGTTCTCACTTAGTGCTAGCTTAAGAACGTACAGACCCCCAACAAGGACAAGACCGTTGCATGCATAATTGCATCATCCGCGTGCGGTTGCGGCTAGCAGGCCAACCAGCGGCTCCTTCCTTCCACAGTTGACCTGACGGGTCAATAATCCATCGTATGGACACCCATGCACAGCACAGATGCATGCATGCCACCGACACATGGGTCCCACCCTGCCACAAGGCACGATGACTCCTTGCTTCCGTGCCATTGCCTGCTTCTCGTTCTCGAGACGACGACCCATGCAGCATATGCCTGCCATTGCTTCCTTTTGACTCCTACTACTATTGCTTTTGCTAAATAGAGTAATTACTAATAATAACTGCATGCATCCCAGGGAGATCATGCACGCGATGTGGCGTCCTCAGAAGTTCAAGGCCATCTACCTGCTGGCGACGCTGTACGTGATGACGCTGACGCTCCCCTCCGCCGCCGCCGCCTACTGGGCGTTCGGCGACGAGCTGCTGACGCACTCGAACGCGCTGGCGCTGCTCCCGCGGACGCGCTTCCGCGACGCCGCCGTGGTGCTCATGCTCATCCACCAGTTCATCACCTTCGGCTTCGCCTGCACCCCGCTCTACTTCGTGTGGGAGAAGCTCATCGGCCTCCACGACTGCCGCAGCCTCTGCAAGCGCGCCGCCGCCAGGCTCCCCGTCGTCGTGCCCATCTGGTTCCTCGCCATCATCTTCCCCTTCTTCGGGCCCATCAACTCCGCCGTCGGATCGCTCCTCGTCAGCTTCACCGTCTACATCATCCCGGCGCTCGCGCACATGGTCACATTCAGGTCGCCACAGTCGCGGGAGGTACGTACGGAGTACTTGTTTATTGGCTTATTGATTCGCTCATTCATACTTAGTACTCTACTACTACTGCTGCTGCTACTACTACCATACTACTCTACTCCAACACATGATGTACAACAGTAGTACATGCACTGTGCCGCTTTAATTCCTGTCCATTTCGATACGTATATATAACTGCATGCATCCATGCTGCTGTCTTGATCGGCCATCAACTTGACGAGACGGTTTCTTGGATGTGCATGGCTACACGGGGGTCCATGCAAAGAGTCCATTGTCGCATGCATGCAGTCGCCAACTAGTTAACGTTACGATGGACATGTCGTCCATGTAGGACAGCTAAGCAGTTTGCTACTAGAAAACACGTACGGCCCACCCTGTCCATCACCTGCGTGCAGTGCGTGCTACCTAGCCGCTGCTGACTGCTGTATGCGCAACCCGGCCAATCGATGAGCTAGCCTGCTGATGCTGCATGGTGAGGCGCGTCGGTGGCCATGGCTTGTCTTAATACTTGTACAGCACACTGATTGGAGTCCATGCAAACCTGTAGCGAGATCTCGTAACATCCATCATCCACAGACCGATCTAGCTATACATTCATACATACATACATACAAATAAGCCATGGGTACCATATCATATATGAGTAGTATGTAACAAGTACTAGTAGTAGTATATACATATGCATTTGTATAGTACTGGTGCAGTCATCGTCGTGTCACTGAAGGCAAGACAAAACTGCAGCGACGACAGCACGCAATTCCTTTTTCAGCACACAAGTGGTGGTGATAATAATAAAACCAGCTAGCGTACTGGAAAGCCGCGCGCGCACAAGGGTGCAGAGACGAGCATGAGCCTTTGTACGTTGTGGTGTCCGCGAGCTCTTGGCATGGATGGAGCAGGCGGAGGAAGGGCATACACCATGCAATGATGCAGCCCACCATGTCTGAGAAACAACAAAAAGAAGCAGTGGTGGTGGAAGTAACACTTGAGAGAGCCTGCTGAGCTCTCAGCAGTCACATCCAATGCACTAGACACAGCCCACTTTGACATCAGTAGGATGGATAGCTCATTATATATGTCCTTTCATTTTCCCCATTATATATATATATATATATATATATATATATATATATATATATATATATATATATATATATATATATATATATATATATATAATTGGTGATTACATAGTACTAACAATGGCTTACGCGACTGCAGAACGCCGTGGAGCGGCCGCCGAGGTTCGCCGGCGGGTGGACGGGCGCTTACGTGATCAACTCCTTCGTGGTGGCGTGGGTGCTGGTGGTCGGCTTCGGCTTCGGCGGCTGGGCCAGCATAACCAACTTCGTGCAGCAGGTCAACACCTTCGGCCTCTTCGCAAAGTGCTACCAGTGCCCGCCGCACCTCACTGCTCCGCCGGCGGCTCCGGCCTTCACGCCGCCACCATTGGCCCCGCCGGCAGCCTCCATGCCACCGGCGACGGCGTTCAATGCCACCGGGTTCTTCCCTCCGGTGCCAGCCCCGGCTCCGGCTCCGTCACCGATGCTCAACTTCTTCCTCCGCCACCACCACCACAGGCACCATGGACGCCACGGCCTGTGACCACGCGCTATATATGGCTCTGGCCGTGCGTGCCGCCACGTACGGCAGATTAGTGTACTCGATCGATCCAGTTTGCAGTAGTAGTTTTAGCTAGTTATATTGGTCAGCGCGCAGTAAGCTAAGGTGCAAGTTAGCCTGATTAGTAAAAGTTGTATGTCGTCAAATGCCCTCTTGTACGTTCAGGTTCAGATAAAAGATCGAGATCGAGATTGATGAAAGTCTGGCCGGTGACAAGGCTAGGTAGCTCTAGCTATGTCATCATATGAGATGATACGTTTGGAGTCGCTTGTCCTGTACCGTGTCCTTGTGTGGAGCTGCTTTCGAGAAAGAAGCTAAGCAGAAAAAGAAAAAGAAAAAGAAAAAGCGAAGTGGAATGTTGTTATATTCTCCTCTCACGCAGTCATATGCCGGCCTAACTAGCGCTATGTTTTCTTGTCACTGCTTCACTGTGAACTAGTATAAAGGAGCTTTGTTGAGCACTGTCCATGCTGAAAAACAAGTTAGAAATACTGTTTCGGCTGATTTTTTTAGAGAAAAATACTGTTCCGATTGAAAAAATAAACTGAAAAATACAGATTATAAGCTGGCTGAACAGAGCCTTAGAACGGAGTGGTGTGTGTACCTCAAACATGGTGACAACCTTGTCCATATGTACAGGGTAAGTGGGGAACAGTATCATGAATTCCAATGCCAAGTGCTCTCCACTCTTTTCTTTTTTTGAGAATCGAGTGCTCTCCACTCTAAACTAGAGTTCTGCGCACTGTTGTTGGACGGGGGTGCCGAATACACGGTGTACGAGAGTAAATCGGAGAAAGGAGCTTGGCCTCCTTTTGATTGAAAATGAACCCCGGCCGTTTGTTAAAATATAGATTGCGCTGCTGGGCCTGCCGGTCTACAAACTTTTAGAGACGAAGAAGACTATACACATTCCAGCAGTGTAAATTGTAACATCCTTTAATACGATATATATGTACACAGTACACACATGCATACATTTTTTTTAATGTCATCATGTTGAGAAACAGAACACTCATACATTTTTTTAATTTCATCATATTGACAAACAAAACATAATAAGATTGTAAGACCTCAGTTCACCTCAGCTCATCATAGGTGAAGTGCTTTGCGTTTTTCCACCAAATCTCTCTTGGCGCAGGGATCTTACATGTCCTAAGTTAGTAGCTTGGAACAATTTGTTACCACGCATTACTAACATATAATTGTCCCAGGAGCCAGATATTTTTCATTGGAATACAATTCTCGGTAAAATCACAATACCAAGCATTAATAAATGTTGATGTCCCCGATTTTTAATAAAAGTTTATGAAAACTGAAAGCCCCATTAAAAATCAAAATCTTTCTAGGGCACTTAGGCCAGTCTCAGTGGGAGTTTCACTAGAGTTTCATTTGCATTTAATAGTCTGCCACATATGCATTTTTGATGACATATCAATGTTTTAATGAAGAGAGAGAAGAATCGAGTTTCATGGGGATGAAACTCTCTTGGCACAGATACCAACTCTCTATGAGTCGTAGAATTAAATGTCTATGAAACTATGGAATGAAACTTTCCATTGAGAGTGGGTGTTTCATCCGAGTTTCATTTCATTCTATATGACATGGCAGTCTTGGAAACAACGAAATGAAACTCTCCACTGAGACTGGCCTTATGAAGAGGAGTTGTATTGACCAAGGATAATCTTGCTAAGCAAATTGGTATGGTAGTAAAACATGTTGCCTTGTCATAAAGATGAGACAATTAATAGGCACCTGTTTTTTGAATGCCACTTTGCTTGTTCTAGCAGTGTTTCTCACTTGTTTGGTGGATGGTTAGAAGGATTCTAGTAAAGAATTAAAACCACTGCTTCTTCTTGGAGCGGCTGCTACTTGCTGGTCACTTTGCCTTAGTAGAAATAATATTGTTTTTGAAAAGAAAAAACATATTCTCTCTGTGTAAGTTATCTATGGGATCCACTGGCTATGTACTTTGGCTATTCTATAGAAGGTGGCTTCTCAAGACTTGGTTGTGGTGGTCTCGCATCAGTTGGCACAGGTGGCCAAGGATATTTTCTCCCGGGCACATGGGTGGTGATCTAATCTACGAATTGATAGTCACTAGAATGTGTCGATCTCCTTTTATTTTTGTGGTTGTGTGCCTCTTTGTTAGGCAGAGGCCAGAAGTACATTTTCAAGGCATTATGTATCATCTTTATGAAATGCTTTGAGAATTTAATAAAATCTCCCTTTTATAAAAAAAATCTATAGTTAATATTAAAGAACTAAAATTTCTTTCTTATTTTTTGTCCACCTTACTTTACTTGGCCGCCAGCTCTATTTCTGTGTCCATTTCTAGGTTGCTCTATGTGTTTTTATTTATTTATTGTTTTTTCCTTATTTTTCTACCAATGCAATCCATATGTTTCTATTTTTTCACTCATAAAAGTTAAAACAAATAACATTATGGGTATTTGAGCCCTTGACCTTGCTCTAAGAAAAAAACTACCACTAGGTTGTTAATGTAGTTTTGATTAAAAACAAAACTTAGTTTTTTTGTGAATCACAGTACAACATGAACACTTATACATGTCCATACACTCGTCCCTAACCCGAATTGATTGATGGTCCAACTAATCAGACCGTTAACTGAAATCTTGGACAGTTTGTTGTCTGATCTAGTCTAAATAAATGTATATTTGCAAACCCCAATGAGGGATGTCGTGTGGAAAATCGAGAGATGTCTCTCGTCATACTGATGATTATGACTACCACAACCAAGTCTTGAGAAGCCATATTCTGTAAATAGACATATACTATTCTCATCGTTGTTCCCAATAGATTATATATTTTCAATTTTATAGAAAGCATAAAAAAATGTAAATAGACATATACTATTCTCATCGTTGTTCCCATGAGCCTTTGACAGTTTTTTTTCATGTTGCAAAGCATAGGCATGTTTGCTAGTCAAGACATATTTCTGGTGTACTTACAAAACTAATTTGATATTGTAGAGGTGTTGTGTATTTTTCTAGGAACTTGTTCAAAGTTAATAAAGAAATTTGGTTTAGGACAAAACTAATATATCTTACATTTTGAAACGGAGGTGTGGCTGCTAATCCAAGTACGTAGATCTCGGGATCGTTCTTGGCATCAGACTACTTTCACCAAAATTTCTTTCACTGAAAAGCAAGACCCACACCACATTAGTTCATCTCCTTTTTCTGATCCTTGTACTACAAAAGTGTCAACCCTTGAGAAACCGCCGGCCGGCGCACACACGCTTGTCATTTTTGTAGGTTTGGGTTTCACTGACTTCAGGGCCGGCGCCAACAAGCAAGCCAATGCCCCAGTTTCGTGGATCACACCCTTGGCATCTCCGCATCTCCATGGGCACTAGCTAGCTTGACAGCACTATGAATGCTAACAACATATACCTCTATATAAGCACCGGACACTATAAAATACCAAAATGCATCTTCACACCATCATACCACAACATAAGCAGCAGCAGCAAGACCCATAGTGTATAGTGATAACGAGAGTTTCACAATCCACCAAAGCTCAGGTCCGTCCACCAAGATGGCGCAGCTGGTTTATGCTAGCAGCACCCTGCTGGCTACTGCAACGCTCCTCCTGCTCCTTTCTGCAGCTGGTGCGGCAGCAGCAGCAGCCGCGCCCACACCTCCTCAAGCTCAGGCGGCGGCGGGGGCAGCCTGCCATAACGACATCGTGGCCCTGCGAACCACCTGCTATGACTACGTCCAGGAGGGTGGTCGGACGCTGGCGCCGTCGTCCAATTGCTGCGCCACATTGATCAGCCTCACGAACGTTCCATGCGTCTGCGACTACCTAGGCTCCGACCTAGACATAGACCTGGACAAAGTGTTCTATGGCCTTGTTTGGATCCCAAATTGGGGTACCCCGAATTACTGTTTAACATTGTAGCAATTTTGTTTTTATTTGGTAATAATTGTCCAAATATTGATTAATTAGACTCAAAATGTTCGTCTCGCAAAGTACAACAAAACTGTGCAATTAGTTTTTTTATTTTATCTACATTTAGTACTCCATACATCTGCCGGTATTTTGATGTGATGGGAATCTTCTTTTTGCATAGTGGAATTTGGGGGTGAATTTGGGAAACTAAACGTGGCCTATGTCTGCAGGAGCTGTGGAGTCGCCATCCCCAGGGGATGTGGAGGTGAGTACCTTCGCTTCCGCATGTGGCGTGTACTAGGAACATACGCTGACATGTTGTGTCCACAAAAAACTGCTATTTACTAGTTGCCACTAGGATGTCAAATCAAATGAAATGTTCAACTTATTGGAATGTTGAAAACTGATGGTAGTTTCCTTCTTGCAGATTTAAAGCAGGTCTGAGACAGAGGACAGGCTGAATGGAGAAGTTGGCTAAGGCCTTGTTTAGTTGGGCTAAATTGGTGGCTGCGGAATTACTGTACGTCACTATAGCGCACTGTAGCATTTTGTTTTTATTTTGTAAAAATTGTCCAAACATTGACTAATTAGGCTCAAAACGTTCGTCTCGCAAAGTACAACAAAACTGTGCAATTAGTTTTTGATTTCATCTACATTTAGTACTCCATGCATGTGTCGGCATTTTGATGTGATGGGAAATCTTCTTTTTTATAGTGGAATTTGGAGAAAAATTTGGCATCTAAACAGGGACAACATAGGCAGCGGCTACTGATGTGCTCAGATTAATGATGAATGAATAAAGTTGGTCAACATTTAACTGGACGATGTTAGAGCAATATATATAAGAACTGTATGGATGTTCATCTCTCTATATATATATGCAAATGCAATTTGTCACATAATGTGGTTCTGCATCAATGGGCAATGCTGTTAATAACCTATGGCTCATGAGACAACCGAACTGTTTCAAAAAGTCTTAGTTCGAGTTCTTCTCCGGTCCACCAGCACAAATGCTTACAGCATGAAAGCACTACCCAAATACACAGTGAAATACTAAAAACATTCTCAACAAAGTAAATTCATAGGAGTAAATTCATAGGAGAAAACGCAGTGAGCTTTGTGAAACAGGATGGCACATTTCACAGTGCACAAATGGCCTAAATCCTTAACACTGAGTTTAAGCACATATTCACACTGAAAAAGTATAAACAGAATAAGCTGTTCCAGCACTGGTTATAAAAACAAACAGAGCTTAGCCAGTAACACGTACCACTTTCGGTGGTCTTGTCATATAAACGCAGTAAAAAATATCCAAACACTACTCTTAATAACTTACACTCGTATAGATATGCAAACAACAAATTAAAAGTGTAGGGAAGTTTTACTTTAATTTGCATATCTTACCTAAATTTGAATTCTCAAAGTTGAAGGCAAAACCCTTTCTTGCATACATTTCTGCTTCTCGCCTAAACTTCAAACCTTTTGTTTTAAAAATGCATTTTTGCTTGTCTCAAGAGGATATGACATTATGAGCTATGTTAACGCCCTTCGGATGTCATGGTCCGTCAAAGCCAATTGTACGTTTGTACATTAGGATATGGAGAAGCAGGGAAAGACATTATGTATACATGTAGCAATTAACTGACAGATTTAGTGGAATTATTGTATATTTAGATATCTATTTCACTCTGAGAAAACTATATCTTCCCATAAACTCTGATATGACGAACTATATTCTATTTCATGACCATTTGATTATAGGTTGCCCAAAAGAAGCACTGAAATATAACCTAGGCTATAACCCTACATTTGAACTGTTCAAGAAATTAAAATTAGCTTGCAGTTGGAATCATGGAGGAGTTTTCAGAATATATGGATAACTTGTATATCAACTGCTTGTGTATGAAGTTAGTGATGTTATTTATTGAGATGGTGTGTAAGATAGTGTTAGGAGATGGGTTCTCCCATCCTAGCTTTGTTTTACAAATGTGTGCCTATTTGAATAAAATAAAATTTTAAGAATTGAATTCCATTTTTGTTCGAGGTGAATCATTGGCATGACTCATATGGAGGCCAACTTAAAATATTATGCATAGGAAGAACAGTTAGACAATAGCATACATGGGAATGGGGGCAACAGGCAGCATTTATGGAGAACTGGCTTCCTACAAATGTTCTCACATGTGAAATTTGATTGTGGTATAGGAATGGTCCCATGATCTATGAAACTTGGAGATTTGGGGAAATACGAAATACAATTTTGCATTGAAATTTTACAGCGACAAACTTTGAAGTTGCATTTTTTTTGTATTTTTATCATGTATCAGTACTTCAAACAGCATCCCCCATAGCAGAGGCTTAAGGCAAGGGGACCCCTCTCCCTGCTATTGTTCATTCTTGCTCTCGACCCGTTCAGCGTTTGCTTCAATGTGCCACAAATGGTGGCTTAATTCAACACCTGGAGGGAGGCTTTTGCAAAGCAACGTACTTCCAAGTATGCAGATGACGCTGTGGTCTTCTTCAGGCCAATCAAGGAGGAGATGAATGTGTTTACTCAATTTATGCATCTCTTCGGGAAGTTACTGGTTTGCAAGCAAACTTGCAAAAAACCTCAATAGTGCCCATCAGATGTGAAGACATCGATCTTGATACGTCCTCTTTGGTTTCCCAACACCAAGAAAAACTTTTCATATAAATACCTTGGCTTACCAGTTACCACTGCTACACAAACTGAAAATCGTTTATTTCCAACCACTCTTGAACAAAGCATCAGAAACTTATCAGGCTGGAATGGAAGGAATATCGCACAAGCTGGAAGGGGAATCCTTGTCAAAACTGCACTGACGTCACTATTGGTGTACTTTTTAACTGCACTACGCCCCCCCCCCCCCCCCCCCCCCCCCCCCCCAAAGAGGTCATGGATACCCTAGATAGAAATAGGAAGAAATTTTTCTGGGCAAGTGAGAGGGAGCTCCACAGGAGGTAACTGCAAAGTAAATTGGCCTAGATCCTGTCGGCAACCGAAACTTGGGGGCATCGGTCTCCTGGATCTTGACAAATTTGCGAGAGCTCTTTGTCTATGTTGGCTTTGGCAGGAATGGAAATCTCCCAATAAGATGTGGGTCAGTTCAGGAAACCCATGCACAGAAGTGGATAAGTTACTCTTTGCTGTTTCGACACCAGTAACACTAGGGGATGGAAGCAGTGGCGGACCCAGCCGGGTTTTGGGTAGGCCCAGGACTACTCCAGATTTCCGGTGACCAAGGTAACGAAGCACTGTAGCGAGAACTGTAGCGTACTGTGGAGCACTGTTTCTATACTGTGTGCCTACCCAAACAAATGATTCTGGGTCCGCCACTGGATGGAAGGAAGGCAAAATTCTGGCTTTCAGCCAGGTGGCACGGGCAAAGGCTTCAAGACATTGCACCAACCGTTTTTAAGGCATCACGAAAGAAAAATCGCTCGGTTCAAGCAGCTTTGCAAAAATAATACCTGGCTGCAAGACTTAGACATCCATTGACATATCACAATGCAATTGATAAAAGAACTTGTGTGACCTTCAAAAAAAATAAAAGAACTTGTGGCCCTCTGTTTGGAACTTCAGGAGGTACAACTCACGCCGGGAGTCAACGACGAAATCACTTGGAATTGGATGATAGATGGTGTGTGTTCACTACAGCTTCAGCATACAAGGCACAGTTCCTTGGTTCATCACGAGTCACGTTTAAAACACTATTTTGGAAGTCCTGGGGACCGCCAAAATGCAAACTTTTTGCATAGCTTATTTTTCAGAACAGGGTTTGGACATTTGAAAGACTTGCACAATGGGAATGGACTCATAGCCCATCTTGCCCTTTGTGTCACTACACCATGGAAACAGCGCACCGCCTCCTGGTGGCTTGCAGGTAGTCAAGACACATTTGATTGATGGTTGTGGAATGGAGGACTTGGCCGCAAGCCCGTAAGTACGCCCAAATGCTTGGTCTCCCTTCGACACTGTGCTTGAATTGTGGACATCGCTGACACCTTTGGGATCCCCAAGAAAGGAATTCGTTCTCTAATCGTGCTTGTTGTGTGGGAACTGTGGAATGAGAGGAATGCAAGAGTATCTAGGCACAGGGAAGCTTCCAACATTTCACTTATAAACGAGATCAAGGGAGAGGCAGAAGCTTGGTTCATGGCGGTGCGTGGTGCCTTACACCTCTCCTTGGTAGAATAGTTTTTCACCCTTCTTTTGGCTTGACTGGTTTTTGATCTTTCCAGATTAGCAAACCATGTAACTCCCCTTCTTTTATAAATTGGCACTGTGCCACTGTCTCATGCCTTTGGTTAAAAAAAAAGTACTTCAAACAGCATAAAAAAGAAACCTCAAGAGGTGAATAATCATTCATGCTCTCCTTAGACACAGATACACACAGTGCGGTTGAAAGTTCTCTTAAATTATTTACTTGACTTGAAAATTTTACCCCAAACATTTTGGAAGCTGAATGTGACGCCTAACGAAGAACCACAGGCTGGGGCCAAGCATGCTTTGTGTTGTGGTAGTGGTAGTGGTAGCAGCGAGGGTAGGAATGACATAATTTTAGGGTTCAAACCTACGTCATTTGCATGAACACTAACTTGACCAGACTCTCAGCCTGAAAACTTGCTCATAAAATTCGCATTGCGACAGTTCTTAGAAACTCAAAATTGCGAATCGGGCAAATAAATACCAAGTGTAAGTCCACAATATAAAACAGCAGCGCAGGAGTAATAACAAGTAACAAGTGAGGTTCTCGTGAGAGTTTGAGCCATCGAAGCTAGGCTAACCAAGATGTACCACCAGCTGAGCTCTTGTAGCCGCGGTCTGGCCGCAACGCTCCTCCTGCTCCTTGCCGCCGCCGCCGCGGCTGCCACACCTGAAGCTCCAGCGGCGGGAGCAGCCTGCTACAACGACATCGTCGCCCTGCGGAGCACCTGCTACCGCTACGTCCAGGATGAGGGTCCCATGGTGCAGCCGTCGCCGCATTGCTGTGCCACCGTGAGGAGTATCGCCAACGCTACCTGCGTCTGCGACTACTTGAGCTCCCTCGACTACATAAACCTGGACAAGGTGTTCTACGTCGCCGGGCAGTGCGCCGTTGCCATCCCCTGGTTCTGCGGAGGTGAGTAGCTTGTGATTTTGGTCAAATGCCGTGTAGCCGTGTAGGAACTACGCTGGCTTGCTGGTTCACAATCACAATTGCAAGTCACAGAGGGTCCGCATATTGGTGTCGGTTTGCTGCTGCTAATCATGCTCAGATTATCTGAGATCGGTTAGAGAAGTAGAAGTAATGATATGCTAGAATAAAACAACACTACAACTTGCTACTAGGAATATAGGATATCATGTGGAAATTTCGTGTCAATGACTGATCTCAAGATCAGGAACTGTCCAATTGGGATAAAAAAGAGTGGGGGTATTGTTGGGTCATTCAAGGCATAGGGAATTATTACTACGGGCTATATATAGGTGAATTAATGTAATCTTATTTTGTGGCCGCAAAATTAAGGTGCTACTTCGATGTTATTTTCATTTTTTTTGTTACAGATTAAAAGCAGGTTTGAGAAAGAACAGACTTGGTGGATTGGAGGCGTCGGCTAACGACATACGCGAGGCAGCTCCTAATAATGAATAAAGTTTATCAAACTGTAGTTAGGTCTTAGGAGATATTGGAGCAAGGATTGTAATTGTATTGGTGTTCACCTATGTAAACTTACTTCCATTTTCACAAGAAATTGCCTGGTATACATGTCAATGTCTGAAAGTATTCCGACAAATAATTGAGTAAATGCGATAGACCTAACTCCAAGCCATCAAGCAGTGGCACAGCAGGCGAAACTCCAAGCCTAAGATTTTTCATAATGAGCACACATATCTGATAGTTTACATGAACAACACAAGTTAGAAGATATTTCAATTCCACAAACATTTCGCATTTGTACATCAAACATGATATCAATCGAACCTCAATCTATATGAAGGTGAATGTAGCATCAAGCGATAGTCTGCAGTACAAGGATTAGACAATAATACGCAGGCCATTTTCTGTTGATATTCAAGCAGCTCAGAACCTTCCACAGGAACCAATTTCTCAGAAGAAATGACTGGAATGTTCGCCTAGAGTGTTTGGACTGTCGTCTGAACTGTCTGCCATTCAAATGTATTGAATATGGTATTTGTCTTATGGTTGCATGATACACAGTACAAAAGTAGAAACCTCTTTCATGACATCTTGAGAATCTGGCACCTACGTATATCGTCGGTCATTCAGGCTAGTCTTAGCGGGAAATTTCATGTTTTATTAGTTTTTTCAAGACGTGATAGCCTTGCAAACCGAGAATAAATGAAATAGAAATAGATTCTCTCAATACATAGCGTCAAGGCTGCAGCACTTGATTCATGCATTATGTTATAATCACATATGTCATTTGAACTATGTAACCATTTGATACTGTAATAAATATTACCATATTAGACTATGGTAATATTGGTAAATAAATATGTTTTATCATACATGACCATATCTTATATTTAAAATTTCACATCAACAAATAAACATTGTAAATGAAATTTGCGCTTATATTTTTGTCCTAGCTGGAGCACGACGTTGGAAGAGATGAAACAATCAGTCTGAGTGTAGGTTTTATTTTCTTTCCAAGGCTTTAGAAACAACGCCGACAAGT
Organism: Saccharum hybrid cultivar R570; assembly: GCA_038087645.1. Taxonomy (NCBI): domain Eukaryota; kingdom Viridiplantae; phylum Streptophyta; class Magnoliopsida; order Poales; family Poaceae; genus Saccharum; species Saccharum hybrid cultivar. The sequence continues at coordinate 24,821,542 of JAQSUU010000066.1, read as the reverse complement.
TTCATATTCATGAAACCATGTTTCTTCCCCTCTTTATTAAAACTTTGCTAAGTCACCATTTTGTTGAGTTATTATTCCTATTTAATACCCATATAAACTCTAATGGTATGAGACTGAACTAAGGAATCGTCGGACGTATTTACTCACGGCCGTGATAAAAAGAGAGGATAACGATGCCTAGCCTAGGCCCTGTTTGGATCAGTTTCGGATTCTTAAAAACAAGTTTTTGTCTCTAGTACCTAAAATCTGGATTCTGAGCAAAAACTGGTGGGGTGTTTGGATCCTCCGAATTTTTAAGAATCTGACTTCATTTATTGCTTACCGGGTCACAAGATACTGATAAAAGCCAGCAATTTCTTGGTTTTTAAGAATATGGCAGAAAACTAGCAACAAAAACTAGCTTGGTTGGATTCCGCCCAGTTTTCAAAAGCTAGATTCTTAAAAATTGGAGGGATCCAAACAGGCTTTGGTTACTCAAAGTGCAAGGTTTATTTTTAAGTCACAAAAAAAAAGAGTGCAAGGGATGAGGTGGGGCCGCTTGGTCTCGGTGCCAACGGAGGCTAGACATGCCGGCCCGCTCGCATCATGTGGGAACGACGCTGACATGCCATCCGGTGCCTGCTGCCGCTGGCGTGGCTACGATCCGGTGCCTGCTGGAGTTGCAGCGGCGAGTGGTAACTGCTGCTCGACTCCCATGAATTAAGAGGGTCACACTTATGGCATTTGCAAATGCGACACGCACCCTGAAAACAGTTCACACAAAATTCGCATTGCAATGGTTCCCAGGAACCTCAAAAATCGCCATCTACCAAATCAACATTCAGAGGGAACCCTAAACCAGGTCTAAGCAATGCAACAGATACTATAAATACCAGCTGCCATCCAAGGTCTTAGATGCACAAAATTTATTACTTACAACAGGAATACTCCTACTCATCAATAGGGAAAGTCCCAGTCCACCAAAAGAGCACGCGGAGATGTCCCAGCTGAGGAGCCCTGCTGGCCGCCTGGCCGCGAAGTTTCTCCTCATCCTCCTTGCCGCCGCCGCCGCCGCCGCAGCAGCAGTCTCAGCTCAACTATCTCCTCATGACCCACAAGCCCCAGGCTCAGGCTGCCAGAATGACATCGACGCACTGTGGAGCAGCTGCAAGAAGTTCGTCCAGAAGGAGGGGCCCAAGCAGCCTCCGTCCGAGGAGTGCTGCAAAACCGTCAAGGCCACAGATGCCGATGCGTCCTGCATCTGCGACTATCTGGGCTCCCCGGACGCCAGGAACAAACTAAGCCTGGAGAAGGTGTTCTACGTTACCAAACAGTGCGGCGTCACCATCCCCAAGGGCTGCGGTGAGTAGCTTGGTCAATGGTCTCATGTGGGAAGAGATGCTGACAATGACATGCTGGCCAGCTAACAGTAGCAACCAGAGCAGGTCCCGCATGTCAACGTCAGTCACCTTCGTTTCCCACGTGGCATGATCATGGGCAGATAATATTCTATCACCAATCAGACAAGTAAACAGGGGTTTTTACAAGGATAGCGCAACTTGCCACTAGGGTAACATAGCAAAACAATCTACTCACCAACTGGTGTCAAGGGCGAGAATTGCTCAACTCAACTGCATAAAAAATAAATTGTTAGATTTTCAAACCTCTGGTAGTTATGGGCTATATTATACATTGATTAAGCATTACAAATCTCGTCTGTTATCATTGCTTCTACTGGCCTAATTTTGTGTCCTTTTGCACTATAGGATCAAAGCAGGCGGCCTGAAGAACGAACTGGCCGAATCTGAATGGAGCAAGTTGGCTAACATACGCAATGCAGCTACAAATATTTAAAGCAATAAATAAAGTTGGTCAACTATTGGTTTGATGATGTTGGAGTACAAGAACTGTACTATTATTCACATATATAAACTCTAGTTCATCACATAATATAAATCGATAGATGGCTCATGGGACTGCTGGAGAGGCTTATTTTGTTCCTACCATCCAGTTTCTGATTCAACATAAACAAAAGCAAAAAGGAACAAGTACAAATATCCATATTCAAAACCAGCATACTTACAATTTGGATTTTATTCCACAGAGAATGATTGCTCAAGTTTATTTCAGTCAACAGTTTGGTCTTCTTGCATAATATTTTCTCAAACTAGTTAAAGACTGTAATTTTGACAGCAACATGTGGGCTCTAGTATGCGTAATTGTTTTGAACAAATGCTGCAAATGTGAAGACATATTATGCCTACCAGGACACCACTTAATTGCTGATTTTCCTTACTGAATTAGAATGTTGTTCTAAATATAACTGTTATAAGCAAAGTCTGTTTCTATAATAACTTCAGACAGGGTTACAAAGGGAGAACAAGCACAATCATGATGGGAACATTTTTGGGAACAAACATAATTTTTGAAAATTGGACAAATCAAATTCTGATGAACAAGTAGAAGATCTCTGAAATACTTCCAGAACATTTATTTATCAATATTTGTCCAATCTTGACTAGTAAAATATACTGCTAATATTTAAAACAAGCACACTTAGAGATTCAGCAAACTAAATACATTCACAGATGTAGGGCAACCAGCAATCGTGTCTATATTTGGCAAACAGGGACTGGCAGCCTGGTTTTGGTTACAAATAATTTTCTAGGAATTATGCAGCGTTATAATTCTATAATTTCTGGTTGACTTTGCTCAACACACTGACAAACATAACAAAGATGAAATTTCTGAAGAGAGTAGAATTCATTTCACAATACTGTAAACTCGGTGGAATAAGATATAGAATTAATTTACAAAACTACAATTATCTTGACCATTGTAACAAGGAACCACAACCACAACTACGGTACCCATCATGAAATGATGAAACCACAGCTACTTGTGCCCTTGGTAACATGATACTGCTAGAAAACTGTAACAGAACAGGAGCATGGACCCTCCTGTCAGCCTAATAGTAAAGTAGCAACCCCATTAGGGTTGACACACTGTTTCATTACAGTTTTAAGTTTTTATTAAAAGCTGTAGTTCCTTCGCACTGAGTGCACAAGTGGCTGTGATTTTGTGAAATGGACACCAGGAATTATAGTTCCTTGATGCTATAGTCAGAACAGTTGTTTTGTATTAACTCTAAGATACAAACGACAAAAAAAATCATGGCCAATATGTTCTGTTTCAATGTCTCATGAATTTATAATTCAATAACCCCAACCAATTTCATAGACAAATAGATGACTTCATATGTACAGCCTAAAATGTAACATACCTCACAAGAGCAATCACGGATGATGGAAATAATTCTACTCTAATTACACATTGCAGCAAAGAACTACTAACCCATGCCAATGATCCTGTCTCCAACATCACCTGGAGGCCCTGGACTGGAACAGCTCGAGCCTCCCTTTGGCCTCTGGAAGCAGCGCCTCAACACGCATGTCCTGCACCATTTGAGCCTGCTTTGATGCCCAAAGCAGCACGGCCAGCACACCAGCTTGTGCGAGTTCCTCGCTCTCAGGCACATACAATGCAATGTAACAGAGTAGTATGAGCGCCTCAATCTGCACCTCGTCGCCAAGGTAGACAAGCTGGACAAGGTGGCGTGCACCACCATCATCAACAATGGCCTTGCAGTGGTTCACATGTAGGTGGTTCTCAGTGCACGCAAACTTGGTGAGCGCAACAACAGCCTCCTTTATGACTGGAGGCTCACGCTCATCGAGAAGCTGCACAAGAGGGGCCACTATCCTGGTCTCACTTGCTGTGAAGGTACGGGCAAGGCAGCCAAGGGCAGTGATGCATGGGCGAAGTAATGCATCGTCTTCACCCTTGCGGACAACACGAAGCAGCTGATCAACAACAGCCTTGGCTGCTGGGGAGCTGGGTTTGAATGCTGATTGCCGCAGCACGAGGCTGTGTTCAGCGACACGGGCAATCTCCATGATGGCCATTGCTGAGAAGTACTGCACATCAGTGCCCATATCGCCATCACCCTTCTCAAGGAGCACAGCAAAGCACAGTAGCGCACGTGACTCTGTAATGCTCTTGCACACACCCAAATGGTTATGAGCAAGCTTCCACAAAGCTTTTGCCGCCATAGCCTTCAAATGTGCCTTGGTTTCAGGATCCTCCACCTCACGAGCACCACGGCCACTGGAGCCACTGGTGCCCAGCTGAGGCCTGAACGGCGGAACTAATGAGCCATTTGTGTTTGTCTTGGCAGCCATAGCCGAGTGTACCACCGACTGCATTTGGGGGTTCCTTTTTGTGTCTTGATCGCCTCCTGGTGTTCCATTGGACATCCTTGGCGGCTCATCAGCGCCACCGTTGGAGATGTCACGGTCACCGCTGTGGCGGATGCTCAGCGTCTTGGCAAGCACCACCGAGTGGAGTGACTTCATGGGCTGCTGTGTTGTGGCAGCAGCGGCTGCGCTGTTCTTGGAGCTGCTGGAGCCGACGGAGTACCGGCTGTGCTCCTGGATAGTCCCGGAAGCGAGGTGTCCAACAAGGTACCGGACAGCATTGTTCTGCGCGAAAAGGTCCTGGCAGGTGGAGCTCCGGTCAGCCAGGGACGCGATGGCCTCCGCCACTGCAGCCTGCACGCGCATGGGCGGCTCCTTGAGCGCGGCGGCGAAGGAGGAGCAAACCCCGGCCTGCATGAGCTTGTCGACGCTCTCGGCGTCGCAGCCCAGGAGGCCCAGGGCGCGTGCCGCGGCCTCCTGGCCGTCGTCGGTGCCGTCCTTGAGCAGCTTGAGAAGCGGCAGCACGCCGTCCTCCTCGATGATGAGCTTGGCGAAGTGCTGGTTGTCGCGGGCGAGCGAGGCGAGGTTGGCCGCCGAGTCAGCGCGGGCGGCCGGTGAGCCCGTGTGCAGGCGCGCGACATGGTCCCAGATGAAGAAGAGGATGGGCTCGTTCTGCGCGATGTTGGGGAGGCCGAGGAGCGAGTCGTCGTCCCCGTCGCCGGTGGCGCCAGGCGAGGAGATGCGGAGCAGCCACGCGACGTCCTCGAGCGCCGTGTCGAGCGCCGCCACGGCCCGGGGGAACCCGGCGGCGGGACCGAGCGTGAAGAGGCTGCGCAGGCGCGGGTGGCCCCGAGCGCAGCGGGCGGCGAGGGCGGAGGCTCTGGACAGCGCCTGGGTGGCCCCGGCCAAGATGCGGGCGGCGGGGCGGTCGTAGAGCTCCGGGGCCCGCGCCGCCTGCCGCAGCAGCGCCGCCAGCTTGTCGGCGCGCGCCTTGAGCTCGGCGCACTCGGCGCGGAAGCTCCGCGCGGCAGCGCACTGCTTGGAGACCTCGTCGGCCAGCTGGATCGGCGGAGCCAGCATCTCCTTCACCCCTTCCCCCATCGAGTCTCCCCTCCCCAATCAGAGAAGCGAAGAAACCGGCGCCTCGGCTTGGGTGGTCGGGGCCTGCGGGTGGAATTGGATGGAAACGCGCGCGGATGGTGCGATCTGCGAGGGGGCAGGGCGAATTTGGGGGATTCCTCGTGGGGTTTTGGGGATGGTTGGTAGTGGTGGTGGGTTTGGTTTGGTTGGGGAAGAGGAGCTGCGGCTGCGGCTGCGGCTGCGGCTGCGGTTGGAGGCTTGGAGCTGGAGGAGTGGTGGCTGGAGTGCTGGACCGGGCAGCGGCTGGGTCGACTGTGCGGTCAGCGCGTGGGGCCGGACAGGGGTAGGTGGGGCCGGCGGACCGTGTCGTGCGCTGCCTGGCCGTGGACTAGGGCCTCCTGTTCATCGCGGTCTCTGTGGAGATTCCAAGAAGGGAGAGTGGAGCGACAAGCAAAAGGTGAGACTTCCGATAAAAAAGGAATGATCAGGGGCCGGCGTTGTGGTCTACTATGGACAATGGGCGCATCATGGTCGTTCGTTGCAAAAGCATAGATAGTTTAGGCCTCTTTGGCAGAGCTCTTGAGGCTCCGGCTCCTCCTTTAAACTGCTGTAGCGATACGGTAGCGAGAGCTGTTTTGATTTCCGAGGCAGAAAATGAACAGCAAGAGCCGGAGCCGGGAAGCCCCGGTGCCTGCCTCAACCAGCTTCTTGCTACAGTAACATGCCAGTAGTGAAGCCGGGGCACCCAAGAGCCGTGCCAAATGGGCTCTTACGAGGAATGAGTCCTTGTTAGCCACCGATGAATGAATGAATTGAATTTACACTTAGGATACGTTAATAGCTGAGACTTTTTAAATTCTTTCTAAACGATAGGAATAGAGATTTTGGTGAAAACTACCCTCCAACAACTTAGCTAAATGGTTATCTAAATATAGTCATCATCTATTCCGGATTTTTCTCTAGCCAAATATAAACAACGAAAATGGCTCTCTAGAGTGTGCACGAGATATAGAAAAGTTGTTGGAGAGTAGAAAGATATAGAAAACGATTTTTATGCAGATGGCTCTCCAAATGATGATTTAGAGAGCCAATTTTAGAAAGACTCTTGGAGATGCTCTAATAGCTGCTACGTTTTAGCAGTTGGCTATTTAAATCCACATGCTAATGGAACTAATAGCTAGCAACCCTCCAGCTAATAATTAACAGATCTATTTAGATCCACTAGTACTATAGCTATTAATTTTTAGTGCTAATAGATCTCTTAATTAGCCCCTGCACGTCTCGAGTTCGTAGTGGTAAACATTCCCATTTGTATTTGCATTCGACAGTCGTAAGGGTGAAAGCACGAATGTAATAGGAAATCGTTTATTCTAAACATATTGTTTCCAAAAGTTGTCATCCCTAACATATATGGCCTCCAATCCATGGAGAAGCATAATAATTATTATGGTTAAGTTAGAATGAATGACGAACAAAATATGATCTGTTTCACCTTTAAATAATTGACATGTGGTTTAGAGGTGTGCGTCATATAGCACCTAAAGTAGTTCATAACAATAAGATGAGTTTTTTAAAACCCAAAAGAAAGGCAATCCTCACGTCCTTAGACGGACATTTGGCCAAAAGACTAACAGAAGCCAAGTTCGAAGAAAACTCCTCAACCCCGTCCTAGGAGCGACCCACAATGCCATGAAGAGCTCGGGGCTCGTGAAGGGTACGCCGTAATCCCTCCATGTTGGTAAAAGAAGTCGTTTTGGACAAGGTTTGGGTCAAACATTGGGAATATAAATCATGAATAACTTTTAAGTTGTTGAGTTTAGAAATGTGAAAACAATATGAATAGATTTGTCTTGAAATATACTTTCATAAAAGTATACATATATCACTTTTAAATAAATATTTTTATAGAAAAATGAAGTCAAAGTTATGCTTTGGAGACCGTGTCGTTGTCTAAAACGACTTCTTTTACCAACATGGAGGGAATACGTTAAGTCCCTGGATGGAGAATGTGACAGTCCGACTAACCTTCAATTGACTCTCCAAATTATCTGGGGGCACGGGACCAATGAAGACTAGTTTGACATGAGCCAAGCCAACCAAAATAAATTAGTCTTAATAAATCTATTATAACTTAAACACAACTACGTAACCTGATCAGATTAGCACTCAAACTTGCATGTAACCGAGATGAATTAATGTTCCGTAGCTTTTCTCTGCCTCAACAAAACATTCGATCACTGTGCTAACTATATGCTTCACGCTAATTAATTTACTTACAATCTGAATATAGCTCAATATGCATGGAACCAATTTGAGTTGTCCCATACTTATTTTCTTGCTTCTTTTGCTTGTGCAAATTATTTCCTCAAAAAATAAGCTTGGTCTACAAAGTTGCAGTATTAGCTAGCATATCTTCCTTCAAGTTGCATTTTTATGCATCAAATAAAAATGAGCCAAGCTGAATAATTTGGGGAGCCATCTCATCGTCTTCCTTCCCTTGGAACAAAGCCGTCCTCGGCTTTGATACAAATTCATGCCCTTCATTCTCAGGATAATCCTCGGTGCCGTGACTTACATGCTTGCAGTGGAAAGCATCAACCAAATTGTTCTTATCAGCCTTTTTAGCGGCACAAGAACCAAACTGGTTACCATGGCTAGCGGCAAAAATATATGGATTATTATACAAGTCTCCCGACGCCGTATTTAGAGAGCCGATGTCCACAGCATCGAAGCCTCCATGAAGCATGCCAACGGTTGCCACTAAGATGCTACTAGATGACCAATTTAGTTTAACACCAAATTCACATGTGCTGTTTGCTTCATGTACACACTCTCTTGCAAAAAAAATGCTTTAGAGAAATAGAGAAAGAACCAAATTGGATAGTAAATATTAGCTGCCATTTTAGGCTCATTGCATGAATTCTTAGGAGCAATAATTTGAGAACCTACAGGCACATCACACATTGTGCCACTCTTTTGCATAGGGCAAGGGATACGCCGTCGGACAACTGAAAGGTCCCTAGTTTGGTTTTGGTAATTGAGTAACAATCTTGGTGGAGTAATATGTTTAAATGTGAGATACACAGGTGATTAGTCCGCAGGTACACTTGTGTGAGCAACTCAGCCATGACGGTGAAGATGGCTTGGATTTTTTGCAAAGCTCACACATGTGATGAAGGAGCTCATTACATATAAGACATGACATTAAGTCATGTGACTAAGGTGGAGAATATCAAGACAAGACTTGGCTTGATAGACCGGTTGCAAGCATGAAGGACAAGTTGGAGGCTTTAGAGCGATGGACCACGTGGCGGTGAAGCTTGAGCAAGACTTGGCACTACTACACAACTGACCTTTCGTCGATCGCCCAAAATGCCTTTAGTCTCGGTGATTTCGGCGCCCGGGACTAAATAGGGCTTTAGTCCCGGTTGGTGTTACCAACCGGGACTAAAGATCCCTCGCCAACGGCTCTGTTGTCAGGCGCTGTCGGGAGGGACCTTTAGTCCCGGTTGGTAACACCAACCGAGATTAAAGCGTTGCCTTTAGTCCCGATTGGTGCCACCGACCGGGACTACAGCTTTTGTCCCGGTCCGTGGCACCGACCGGGACTATAGGACTGGCTTTAGTCCCGGTTGGTGTTACCAACTGGGATTAAAACCTCCTATAAATTGAATCTCCCTCTTCTTCCTCCCTGCCCGAGCTCGAGCTTCCTTGTTCATGTTCTTGTTGCTTGTTCTTCTATTGTTCTTGTTTGTCTCATCTCCGACGATCAATCCACTTCAAACGCTTCTACGCCATCGTCAATTTGCTTGAAAGGTTGCTAGCTTCATCCTCCTATGTTTTAGCAGCACCATATGTAAATCCATGTTGTATATGGCTATTTTATTTTATATTGCTAGCTCCAATCACTTTTCATGTTTGAATTTTTATGAACGATGCTAATTATAGTACCTAGAAAGTAGTATACACATATAATGTTTAGTTCTATTATAAACTTTTTAGGATACTTTTTACTTTAATTTGTTCATGTTCTCATTTTAAAATATTAAATAATGTTGATTCTTTGTAATTTTGAAACAAATTAATTTTAACTTTAAAAGTTCTTCAAATTAATTTTATTTAGAGATAAAATTACACCTTTTAATAGAAAAATACAAATTTTATGATTTTGCTATCTTGTTATTAATGTCCACAAATTAATTTTATGAAATGATGAACCACTTATAAAATTTTGAACTCAATTAGACAAGGTTGTGCCGCGCTCTTTTCTCATGCTGGGCTTTTAATTATGTGATGCCATATAATGCAGATAATGACACGCCATTCGATGTACAATGTCGATCGCCGCTCCAACGAGTTCATTGAGGGCGTGCGAGAATTCTGCAGAGTGACAGAGGAAAACAAGCGGGATGGTTTTATGTGCTGCCCATGTGCCGTGTGTATGAATTTGAAAGAATTTTGTAGCTCAAGAAGTATTCACTTGCACTTGTTCAAGTCGGGTTTCATGCCAAACTACATTTGTTGGACCAAGCACGGAGAGACCGGGGTTATGATGGAAGAAGGTGAATAAGAACAAGCGGACCCTGACGATGTTTTTGCTCAATACTGTGACTTCGCGATGGAGGAAGGTGAATAAGAGGCGGATGCAGAAAACAGTATCGCTGAAGATGACGATGCTCTTGGTGATGTCATTCGCGACGCACAGAGAGATTGTGAAAGTGAAAAGGAGAAGGCTAAGTTTGACCAAATGCCAGAGGATCACAAGAAGTTACTCTACCCGTCGGCCGAAGATGGGCAGAAAAAGCTAGGCACGACACTGGAGTTGTTACAGTGGAAGGCAGAGAATGATATATCTGACAAGGCATTTGGAAAATTACTGAAGATCCAAAAAAAGATGCTTCCGAAGCCTAATGAATTGCCCACCACTACATACGAAGTAAAAAAATCGTCTGCCCTTTAGGATTACAAATCGAGAAGATACATGCATGTCCTAATGACAGCATCCTGTACCGTGGCGAGCACGAGAATTTAGATGAATGCCCTGTTTGCCATGCGTCACGGTACAAGATCTTGCGAGATGATCCTGGCGATGTTGAGGATGAAGAACGTCCGAAGAAAAGAATCCCTGCTAAGGTTATGTGGTATGCTCCAATAATTCCACGCCTAAAACGACTGTTCAGAAACAAAGAGCACGCAAAGTTGTTGCAATGGCACAAAGAAGACCGTAAGGTGGACAACATGTTGAGACACCTTGCAGATGGGTCCCAGTGGAGAGAAATAGATAGAGAATTCCCGGACTTTGCAGACGACGCAAGAAACCTAAGGTTCGCATTGAGTACGGATGGATTTAATCCTTTTGGGGACCAGAGCTCTAGTCATAGCACTTGGCTCGTTACTCTATGTATCTACAACCTTCCTCCGTGGTTATGCATGAAGCGGAAGTTCATTATGATGCCGGTGCTCATCCAAGGGCCGAAGCAACCTGGCAATGACATCGATGCCTACCTGAGGCCATTAGTTGAGGAACTCCAGCTGCTATGGAGCAAACCAGGTGTGCATGTGTGGGATGAGTACAAATAGGAAGAATTCGACCTGCGAGCATTGTTGTTCGTGACAATCAATGATTAGCCAGCTCTAAGTAATCTTTCAGGATAGACAAATAAGGGATATAATGCATGCACCTATTGTTTTGGTGACCTTGAGGCTGTCTATTTAAAAAAATGTTGAAAGGTCATGTACCTTGGCTATCGTCGATTTCTTGCTAAGAACCACCAGTTGAGAAAGAAAGGCAAACATTTTAAAGGTACGACAGAACACCGGTCCAAGCCAGGCAACCGAGATGGGGCAGAGGTATTCAAGATGGTTAAGGATTTGAAAGTAGTGTTTGGAAAGGGACAAGGCAGTGAACCTGTTCCGAAAGACGCTTCGGGGAGCGCCCCAATGTGAAAAAAGAAGTCAATATTTTGGGAGCTACCATATTAGAAAGACCTTGAGGTCCGCCACTCGATCGACGTGATGCACCTGACAAAGAATCTTTGTGTCAATCTCCTAGGGTTCATGAGTGTGTTTGGAAAGCTTAAGGATACCCTTGAGGCACGAGAGGACTTGAAGCGCATGAAAGAACGAGACAACCTGCATTCAGAGAAGACAGATGATGGACGCCATTACTTAAGACCTGCTAGCTACACTCTTAGCAATGAGGAGAAGAAAAGCATGTTTGAGTGCCTAAGCAGCATCAAAGTCTCATCTGGGTTCTCTTCCAATATAAAGCGTATAATAAATGTGCCGGAGAAGAAATTTGTCAACTTAAAATCGCACGACTGCCACGTGATTATGACGCAACTGCTTCCGGTTGCCTTAAGAGGAATTCTACCTCCACATGTACGTCTAGCCACCGTGGAGCTTTGTGCATTCCTCAATGCAATTTCTCAGAAGGCAATCAATCCTTTTGATCTAGCTACTCTACAGAATGATGTGGTTCAATGTCTTGTCAGCTTTGAGTTGGTGTTCCCTCCATCCTTCTTTGATATCATGACACATCTCCTAGTTCATCTGGTCAAAGAGATTAATATCCTAGGTCCTGTGTTCCTACACAACATGTTTTCCTTAGAGAGATTTATGGGTGTACTGAAAAATATGTTCACCAGCGGGGTCGGCCAGAAGGAAGCATCGCCAAGGGATATGGGACAGAGGAGGTCATTGAGTTCTGTGTGGACTTCATTCCTGACCTTGACCCGATTGGTCTTCCTGAATCACGGTATGAGGGGAGACTTGGTGGAAAGGGTACACTAGGAAAGAAAACATCTATCAGCCAGGGTGATGATTCTTTCAATAAAGCGCACTACACAGTTCTTCGAAACTCCACTATGGTGGAACCGTATGTTGAGAAACACATGAATTTTGTACGATCTGAGAATCCTGGGAAGAATGAGGCTTGGATTACGCGTCATCACATGGAAACATTCGGTGATTGGTTGCGAAAAAAATGTCAGGATGATAAAACTATTGGAGATGAACTGTATTTGTTGGCTAGGCAACCAGCGTGGCACGTCCTCACGTACAAAGGGTACGAGATAAATAGAAATACATTTTACACCGTATCCCAAGATAAAAAGAGTACCTACCAAAATAGTGGTGTCCACGTGGATGCTACGGAACCGAATAGGAACATACACACATATTATGGTCGCATAGAGGAGATTTGGGAACTAGACTATGCACATAATTTTAAAGTCTCTCTATTCCGATGCCAATGGGTGAAGATGAACGGAGGGGTATCAGTCGATAAGGAGTATGGAATGACAATAGTGGACCTCAACAATATTGGGTATAGAAACAATCCATTCGTTCTTGCTGCTGATATGAATCAGGTGTTTTATGTGAAAGACATGTCTACAAAACCCAAGAGAGGGAAACACGATGAGAAAAAACCAACGAGCCAAAGCGCCACATAGTTCTTACAGGAAAACAAAACATCGTGGGAATTGAAGACAAGTCAGACGTGTCAGAGAATTATGAAAAGGATGAACGAATCCCACCCTTCTGTGTGGCCAAAGACCCAAGCATCCTGCTTGCTGCTGAGGACACTCCATGGTTACGGAATGATCATAACCAAGAGCATTACGTCAAGAAAAAGTTTACCACTGTGCCCGCTTGATATAGGTAGTGAACTCAAATTAATAATGTGTATTTGACATCTTGTATAATATAATTATAACATTATGTGTTGAAAATTCAAATTTGAGTGGTTCAAACTTTGCTATATGTGGGAATTGTAGATTTTCAACTACACTTTGCCAACACTTTGTCAAATGCAAAAATGGTCTATATATGAAATGTAGATCTTGATGAGTGGAACAATATTGGTATTCATGACTTTTCCAGTCGAGACCATCCAGGGTTCCAAAAACCAGCGTTTGACTATGAATTCTTTCAAAATTCAAAATTGAGTGGTTCAAACTTTTGCAAATGAAAAGTTGACTATTAGACCAAATGTAGGTCTTGATGAGTAGAACAAACTTTGTATTCATAAGTTTTCCATTCAAGACCATCCAGGGTTCGGTCAAAGTGTGTGTTTTTAAAAACCAATGTTTTGACTTTGGTCAAACTTGATCAAATAACCCATTTGATGACTTCAAATAAAAAACTTTTGAATGCCAAGTTGTTAGAGCTCATCAAGATCTACATTTGATACATGGACCATGTTTTCAAAATCGAAGATGGGTTTTGGTTAAGCGACAGACTAAATGACTTGAAATGAAAAACTTTAGAATACCAAGTTGTTAGAGCTCATCAAGATCCAAACTTTTTATATAGACCATTTTTCTATTTGAAAAAGTTTAAATAAAAAATACTCACCAAATCTTGAATCTCACACAAACTATATGAAACTATATGTGAGAATTGTGGATTTTCAACTACACTTTGCCAACACTTTATCAAATGCAAAAATGGTTTATATATGAAATGTAGATCTTGATGAGTGGAACAATATTGGTATTCATGACTTTTCCAGTCGAGACCATCCAGGGTTCCGAAAACCAGCGTTTGACTATGAATTCTTTCAAAATTCAAAATTGAGTGGTTCAAACTTTTGCAAATGAAAAGTTGACCATTAGACCAAATGTAGGTCTTGATGAGTGGAACAAACTTTGTATTCATGAGTTTTCCATTCGAGACCATCTAGGGTTTCAAAAACCGACATGTATCTCTGAAAATTTTAAATTTTAAAATTTAGACAATCAATGACGCGTATTTGGATAATTATTATTGAAGAAACAAAAGTTTAACATCCAAATGACCCAAAAACAAAGTTTCTGTCGAAAGCCAACAATTTTATATATTTTAATTGCCCATTATATTTTTGCATTAACACAATATTCATTATAAATAACATTTATTTTGAATAATATGAAATATTTGAAAAAAATTATGTTTAGAATTTTTGTAATGCACAATAGAGTCAAACTAAACTAATGTGTATTTTTGAAAAAATTTATGATAAATATTTAATTTACTATGCATTTAGAAAGATGAAAGGAAAAAAGGTGAAAAATAAAATTCACCAAATTCTGGCGCCTAAACAGACGCCAGAATTTGGTGGAATGACCTTTAGTCCTGTGCCTGGCCACCGCCCGGGACTAAAGGGCTTTAGTTCTGGTTCCAGCCAGGAACTGGGACTAAAGTACCTTTAGTCTCGGTTCCTGGCTGGAACCGTAGTCCCGGGCGGTGGCTAGGCCCGGGACTAAAGGTCCCCTACCCTATAAAGACAGGGGGCTTCTTCCTCCTCCTCCCCCACCTGCACGCGGCCCTATAATCGCTGAACCCTAACCACCGCCGCCGTCTTCGTCGCCGCGTCGTCCTCGCCGCCCTCTTCCTCGCCGCCGTCAACGCCCCGCGCCGCCCCGAGGACCGCCCCGAGCACCGCCGCCGCCGTACGTCGTCGCACACGCATGCTCGAGCTCCCCGGCGCCTCTCTCTATCTTCTTCTCGCCGATGAGCCGCGCGTCCTCCGGCCCCGCACATCCTCCGGCGAGCCGCGCGCGGCGCCCTTGTCCTTACGGGGCCGACCGGGCCGCCCGCCGCCGCCGCCGCCCCCGCGCGCGCGCGTACACTTGCTCGTTGTCCGGGCCGCCGCGCCGGGTCGTCTCATCGTCCGCGCGTCGTCTCGTCGTCCGCGCGCGCGTCGACTCGTCGTCCGGGCCGCGCGGGTGTGGCCACCGCCGGCGCGTGCGCGTGGCCCACCACCGGCCCCAGCGCGGCCACCCCGCGCCACTCCACGCCGACGACGACGCTGAGAGAAAAAAAATGCAAATGAACACTCCAAAATTTATGAAAAAAATGCAAATTAACGCTCCAAAAAAATGCAAATGAACACTTCAATTTTTTTTTTGCAATGCATATAATAACTAAAACACTTATTTCGGATCACGGCGCGCTGTGGCGCGCGCCCTCCTCCTTCTCCGCGCCCTCCTCCTTCTCCGCACCCTCCTCCACCGGTCTCGCCTCGCGCGCGCGGCGCCACCGGCGTTTGCGTCCGCCGCCCTGCCGCCGTCTCCGCCGCCGTCGAAGACAGAGAGAGGGAACGTAGGGAGAAGAGAGAGGAGGGAGAGGATGACGCGTGGGACCCACATGAAAAACATGGAAAAATATACATTACTAAAAAAATGATGTAAAAAAAGAAAAAAAATTTGAAAAATGCATTAGTATATAATAATTATATGTTAATTAGTATACATATAAATAGTGATGTAATAATTAATATTTAGGGATAATTAGGGATACACACACACTAACACACACACGCATATATTAATAATCTGATATATATAAATGTGATATAATATTTCATATGTATTAACACACACTCTTATAGTACATTTGTTCCCTCTTTCTTCCTTCTTTCAGATCGACGTCTCTCTGCCGCCGTCACCGAAGTCCCCGTCGTCTCCGCACCGACCGCCGTCTCTCCGACGTCGTCTCTCCGCCGTCTCACCGGCTTCAAAATACAGGTATTGTTTAAATAAGTGCTATAGTTAGTGGTACAATTAGTGGTATAAATTAGTGGTATATTTGTTAGCAAATGATGTTCATAATCAAATGACATACACTAAACCCTAAACCCTAAACCCTTAACCCTAAACCCTAGGCCGTAAGCCCTAAGCCCTAAACCCTAAGCCGTAAACCCTAAGCCCTAATTGACGTCACGCGTACACACATATTTTTGCAGAAATGGCCGACCCGAGAGAAGACGAAGAAATATTGTTGAACATGATCCGCGGTAGCGCTGAAGAAGGTCGTTATGACGATCGCGAAGGCGATGAGAACCCTGAGGGCATCGATGATGATTCTCAGTACTTGGTCGACCCGAATGACCAAGACAATGTTGGCGAGGTCTGCAATATATGCAACCTCCTATGTTTATATACATGAAATTCAAAAAAATTTCCTTTATTAATTATCTTGTTTTTGCCTACATAGCCCTCTAGCTCGACGACAACCACGGGGACCAGCAGAAAAGTACGAGGCCCAAAGAAGCCGATAGAGGGCCGGTTGGTTATCACGGATTTCGACGAGGGAACAGGCTAGCCACGTGGACCCCATGCAAGGGCCTTTGTCAACCACTTAGGGTACCTTGCCCGGGTAGGATCCCGATCAATGTTTGTGAATGGAAGAAAAATAAGCAACACCTAAAAATCAGTTATGTCTCCGACCGTGACAAGGAACTAGTTTGGGGTGACGTGTTGCAACATTTCACGCTAGACACAAATGATGAACAGTTGAAGGAAAGAGTTTGGGATTGGTCTATGAAGAAGATGGCCACACAATTCTAGTGCTTTAAGAAGAAGCTATATAACGACTATATCAAGAAGAACAAGACTCCGGATTTCAACTGTAAGCACTTTGTTAAGCTGTGGCCGTTTTGGGACGAGTTTGTACAGTTCAAGACGTCGAAAGAGGGTCAGCAATGGGCGAGAAGGAACCAAGAGAATGCCCGACATAAGACCTACCACCATACGATGGGATCAGGTGGCTACCCTACTGCCATTCCTAAGTGGGAAAAAGCCAAGCAAGAGATAATTGACAGGGGGTTGGTGCCAGAATCCCTCGATTGGCCTGAGCGCGCCAAGCACTGGTTTTTCGCTCACGGAGGCCGCCTGGACCCAGAGACCGGAAAGGTCATGTATGGGGAATGCATCCAAGCTGTAGCAGAAAGATTTTATCAAGCCCGCTCCATCGCTCAAAGTGGAGAGTGGCAACAGAACAGAGATAAAGAGAGCTGACATACGCCCTGGGGAACCCTAAGCATGGTGGACGGACGAGAGGCTATGGCTCCATGTCATGGGAGCATGCCTTCCCTCAGGACAGAGAAACTTATAGAAGTCGCCAGAGAAAGAAGGAAGAGGACAGCGAACGGCTATGCAAGTTGGAGGAGGCTGTTATGAAGACCAGTGAAGTGGCTCGTAAGGCACTAGAGCGGGAGGAAGCGCTTAAGGCCACTATGAATGAGCAAATCAGAAAGGCCATGGAGGAAGTTGTAAGTTCCCACCTCCAGAGCTTGTCACAGCCGGCCGCCAACATCAGCCCCGGCTCAGCTCAGTTGAAAAGCAGTTGTGCTTCTACGGAGGTGCCTGTGAGGCAAGATGATGATGCAGGGATGCGCTTCCCGGTGGATGACATCACCGCTCCGTTGACGTCCTGTGAGCTGCATATTCTGGAGGGGAATGCCACAGTCAAGGTGGCTACCGGTGTTGTATCTCCTATCGACCCCACCAAGACACCAAGGATCCACTCGATCGCAATACCACCTAGATATGCTAGTGTCTCAGTGGATAGAGTGGTCAAATGCCATGAAAATGTGGCTCTGGGTATCGAAGGTGGTGATGGGGAGAAGACCCTAGGTGAAGCGGAGAAGATATTCATATGTTGGAAGAAACGGTACATCATTATTCCTGGGGCGCCGCCACCACAACCGAACCCTAGGTGTGGATGATTGTGAACGCAATTGCTTTTCAATAATTATGTACTGTATCTAATTACGGTTCACTCATGTATATACCTTGTTCATTTTTTTCAAATCCAAGACCTCCCCAAGTCCGTCTATCCATTCACCACATGACCACAGTGCCGTGGGACACGACGACGACGACGATTTCATACAAGACAAGGCTGCATCCCCACCGTCGGCCGTATCTCCTCCACGATGTACTCCAACGCCGCCAGTGGCCCAATCTCCTCCACAACAGCAAGCTCCAACCACATCATCGCCGCCTCCGCCAATGCCGACAATGGCCACCTCATCGGCACCGGCTAGTCCATCGAGGAACAAGAGGCCCGCTGGCCCACAGAGATCGGTCCCACAACCTCCGCCGAAGAAACAAGCTGTGGTCACGAAGATCCCGAAGATGACCAAGCTTTCATACGAGAAGACTGATGAAGAACTTAATGCTTCAGTCAAGGCAGAAGTGAAAGCGTTCTTCGAAAAGACCAAAGCTGACGCACGAGCAAAGCAAGAGAAGCCATACCTAATGTATCCTCATGTAAAGCTACGTCAAGTGGTGCAGGCTATGCAAGACGAGAAGCGTGACACTAGTAAAAAAACCAGCGCCACCACTATCAGACTTTGAGCGTACTATCACAAAGAAAATCAAGGAGGACAAAAGGAAACAGAAGGCGGCCGGGAAAGATGTTGCACAGCTCGGCCAACAAGCATAGCAATCAGTGCCGCCACTAGTGGTTGAGAATCAATATGGTTCCAACATGAACTTTATGCAAATGTCAGTATCTGATGATGTGGACTTAGATGAACTCGCCAAGTGGATGAATGTGACTGGGCTTTCCTTAGAACAACTTCTCGGTCGGGAGGAACTAAGAACTGGTAAAGAGTCCGAAGTTGTTGATGAATAGCGGAGGAAGTACGTATGTGGCAGGAGTCTATGCGACCCTGCAAAGGTAAAAAATCTTGGTACACAAATGTACAAGCTGCACGAGTACTACTTGAGATTCTGTGCACAACATCAAATTGAACAATATCTGGGCGTCCAAGTCAGAGACCGTCATTACTTCCGTGGAGATGACGTCATCTGGATAGAGTTTAGTGAAGTACACCAGCTTCTCTATATGGATGCTCTCGACAAATCTCTCATAAGCTGCTACTGTCTGTAAGTGATTCTTCCTTTTAATCAATAATCCCACTCTAGCATATGTACGTATTCGTAATAACTATGCTCACGATGTGCAGACACATGATGAGAGAACTCAAATTGAAACAAGACGATCGAATTGGTTTTATCGATCCGTATGTCGTGTACAAGGACACAAAGACTAAAGATCCATTCAATCTGAAGATCAAGGAAATGGAGAAAAACCTCCGGAGGTTCTTTTATAACCAAAGGCATAAGGAGTTGATACTCTTCCCTTACAATATGGGGTAAAGTATTGTGTTATATCATGTTTTAGTCAATCCAACATTAATATATATATATATATATATATATATATATATATATATATATATATATATATATATATATATATATATATATATATATATATATTACCCTACAGGTGGCTACAAAATAACTTATTCTGTAGCCACTTTGAGTTACGATAATTGCTATGCTAATTTACGAGATTATAGTAACTCCTTACTATGTGATTTACTATAACATTATGGTAAATATCCCCATGTACTATAGTAATTCAACTATCGTAAATATATACTGACATTGTCGTAAATTAGTATATAAAATTATCGTAAATAGAGGTGGCTACAAAATAACTTATTTTGTAGCTAGCTATAGAGTATACTCTCCCTATATATATATATATATATATATATATATATATATATATATATATATATATATATATATATATATATATATATATATATATATATATATATATATATATATATATATATATATATATATATATATATAAGTTGACTCTATAAACAAATGCAGGGATCACTAGATACTCATTGAGATTAAGATCAAGGAACAAACTATAAATGTGTGGGACTCAATGAGAAAAGAGCTGGCAATGTACCAAGACATGATAGACATGATCTAGAGGTAAGTTCCATCATTTTTTAAATATCGATGCCTGCTCCTTTACTTTACTGTGCTATACCTAATCAACGACCGACTTATTGGGCAGGGCTTGGGCTTGGCTACAACAAAGATATCGTACGGATCTGAAAGTGCTACTTCCCCCTCCTATTCTACATAAGTGGGTGCCCAGACAACCGTACGGAACCAATTTATGTGGATACTACGTTTGCGAGTACATGCGGTGTAGCAAATTTATACCTGCTAAAGAGATGCTAAAAGTAAGTAACATGTGTATACAGTAAATTCATATCTTATTTATTTGTTGAAACTAAATAAATCTTATGTATATTAATATCTTTTTCCTTTAATTAATGCAAATGGAAGGAGTGGGAATTGAAAGAACAAGTGTTCAAGCACACAATACTCGTCGCAATCCAGGAGACGATCGCAGGTTTCATCAACGATCATGTCATCCCGGAAGACGGCGAGTTCTACCACAACCCTAGGTTGGATTTGAAGAGTCCAAACAAGGACGAACACTTGTATGAGCTTTGAGTGGCGGGCAAACATTTGTGTAACTCATTAACCGGCGGCCGAACATTTGATTACTTGTATATTATTGTAAATGTAATGTGTATGTACGTATATGTATAGCTCTATAATATATATATATATATATATATATATATATATATATATATATATATATATATATATAGTTTCATACTTTATTTGTGTGCAATAATAACGCTCTCGTATAGGTGCAACATATACGGATAATAGCAGTGAAGAATAAATTGGAAAACAATATAACTAAAAACCAAAATCAATAATGAATTGGAAAGAAAAAGAAAAAAGAACCTTTAGTCCCGGTTGGTAATACCAACCGAGACTAAAAGGTGCTGCGCCACGTCGATGCCTGGCAGCACCTTTAGTCCCGGTTGGTATTACCAACCGGGACTAAAGGTCTCCCTTTAGTCCTGGGCTTGCGAAGCGGGACTAAAGGTGGGACATTTAGTCCCGAAACCTTAGTCCCGGCTCGTAGCCTAGGACTAGAGGTCCTTTTGGACCGGGACTAAAGCCCCGTTGTGCAGCAGTGTGGTGCCGATGGACGAAGGCAACAGTGGAAAGCAAGTGAGGTCAAGATCGATGAACTAACAAGGTCATGTGATGATATGAAGTGGATCATATCATTTGTTGATCAAGGTTGGTGCATGTGTTGCATCAACATTAGAGGAGATGGAATGGAATGCGTAAGGCAAATGTATAACCTATAGGGCATTTCATTTCACCGGTCATAGGTGTGTAGAAAAGTTTATGACCAGGTTTAGGATAGACGGACGTACTATCAAGACGGGCAAACTTATTTGCATATCGGTCATCTAATGCCACTTGAGCGATATAACTTTGCATATGTGTTAGGATCGAGTGGCATGGTGAAATGAGTGACTAATCCTTTAAAAAATAGTTGTGAAAATGCTAACACACTTGCACATGATGGTGTACACTTGGTGGTGTTGGTACATTTGCAAAGAAAAAGTAGTTAGAGAAGTTTTGGAGAAACTTGGGTTGAAAAAGAGGAGTGATGGTTCTTGATTTGGAATACTGCTTTGATCCATTGTGATTTGGATCAAGTATACATGTGGGATGTGTAGCCCTCTGCATAAGCTTTCCAAAATGTCTAAGATTATCAAAATCGGAGTTCGAAGCTAAGAGATATGGTCGATTTAGCGCTGAACAGTCAGTGACCGGACGCTGGACCGGACGCGTAGGTGCAGAGTCCAGTCACAGAGTCTAGTTAGTGTTCCTAAGAGGGCTTTTTAGGGGCTGCAATCGGACGCTGGCTATGGGGCGCGACCGGACGTGCTTGTGCCACTGTTTCGGGCCTAGAAACGCTGAGGGAAAGCGACCGGACGCTGCGGTGAGTCCGGCCAGTGTTGACAGGACGCGTCCGGTCGATGAAAAACCTCTCTGGTGCCTCTCTGTTCACGATCGGACACTAGGTGTTATGAGTCCGGTCGATCGATCAGATGCGGAGTTTGTTTGTGTATGATGGGAGTCGTTGGTGCCCAACGGTAACATTCAAACGGCTAGTACATGTGGTGAGCACAGCACGACCAAACTCTGGACCGGACTCTAGACCGGACTCACCCCGGAGTCTGGTTAGTGAGTCCGGTCAGTGCGCAGAATTCAGCATGAAGGGGATAACGGCTATTTTAGCCCTTGGGGCTATAAAAGGAGTGTGTGGCTGGCCTTGGCATAGGCTTAGCACATTTGGGACTTAGTGTCCATGCTTGGGGAGTGCTAGGAGAGCCTTTAACTCACTTGTGCACATAGTGATTGTATCCGATTACGAATGAGTGTGATTCTAGTGCGATTGTATCATGAGGTTGCATAGAGTGGCACTAGGTGATCGAGTTGCAAGCTGGTGGTGTTTGTTACTCTTGGAGGTTGCCACCTCCTAGACGGCTTGGTGATGGTCTTCGTCGAAGCATGCAAAGAAGATTGTGCGGTGCTGCGGAGAAGTGTGCGGTGCTCCAGAGAAGTGATTGTGAGGGGTATTGTGCTCACCCCGCGGGAGCCGTGAAGAGCAACACTAGTAGAACGTGTCATTGAGCTACCCTCACTTTTGGGATAGGTTCTTGCAGTGCCAGACGTGTGGGCTTAGCGGGTGATGCCAATTAGTCATCGAACGACCAAGTGAGCGGTCGACACAACGAAGACTAGCGTATTGGCAAATACATGAACCTTGGGAGAAAAATCATCGTGTCAACCTTGTTCTTCCTGTTGGTTTGCAATCCCCCAACACAAGCTTGTATTTACTTTTATATATATCTTGTGCTTGTGTTGTTGTAGTTGCTCTTGTAACTAGTTGTGCTTGTGTAGCTTGCTAGCTACATTCTTGCTAGGTACATTCTTGCTTGTGTAGCATAGAAGTAGCTCCCTTGTGTGACTAATTTAGTTTGAGTAACCTTGTTAGTCACTTTGCTTAGTT
This sequence comes from Saccharum hybrid cultivar R570, assembly GCA_038087645.1. Classification (NCBI taxonomy): domain Eukaryota; kingdom Viridiplantae; phylum Streptophyta; class Magnoliopsida; order Poales; family Poaceae; genus Saccharum; species Saccharum hybrid cultivar. Next base: position 24,798,674 of record JAQSUU010000066.1, on the reverse strand, counting down.
TGTGTAGCTAAGTATTTTGTGCTCTCTAATTTGGCTTGTGTAGCCTTGTTATTGAGTATTGCTAGTGAGCTTAGGCTTTGTGCGATTTTCATCACTAGATTGTGTAGGTGCTCCCCAATTTGCTCGAAGTACTAGTTGCATAGGTTTGTGTGACCTTGCAAGCTAAGATTGGATAGGTGAGCACTAGCTATCCTGACACTTTTGTTGTCTAATTAGGATCTTAATAAGGTGCTTGTGAACTTAGATAGAGGGGTGTAGTCTTGGCTTGACCGACAGTTTTAATTCCGTATTTATTTCAGTTGGCCGCGCATATTAATTTTTTTGAAAGGACTATTCACCCTCCCTCTAGTTCGCCATCTCGACCCTACAAAACCGAGCGATATTAACGTGAGGGTCTATCATATTCGACCGACATGCGGGCCCTTGCACCTCTTCTAACCCTTGTCTCCCAGCTATATAAGGCAAGGTAGGGGACCTCTCTCTCTGTTATGCTCCACACACCCACGCAAACACTCTAGGCATTCTCTGACACCTCTCTCCAACCTCATGTACCCTAATTCCTCCTCTATCTCACCTGTTTGTAACCCCTACCATAAACATTGAGCTCTTGGTGCTTAGGAACACAATCTAACCTCACTAGACATAGGGCACTTTGTAGTTGAGTCTTTGAGTATGTGCTAAGCCATCTAAACACACGAGTGATACAAATTTACTAGTTGGTCACATGAAACACCGACAATGCCCTTTTCGTGTGTGCAGATCGATCGTGAGGTCGCACACCATAGCCATGCTCGCTTGTCCATGCATGCGTCGTCTAGGAATATGAGCTGCCTCACCGGTCATTCAATCCATCTCTTTGCTGATTCATGTCATCTCATCATCAATCTACACTTGCTTATCACTGATTCATGGCACTTCATTGTTGATCCTCTCCAATCAAACCTTGTGCCACCTCACCATATGGCCATAGAGGCATGAACATTTGTAGCAGAGGATTAAGGGGATGTGAATGTGAAAGGACCATGATGTCACCTAGAGGGGAGGGGTGAATAGGCCTGTTTAAAACAAAACTCAAGCAGAAGTTAAATTCCATGTGCGGCATTGCCGCTCCATAGGAGGAGCACTGCCGCACTACAGCACTGCTGCACACAAACAGCGTCACTGCCGCACCTGCAGACAAGCTCGAGTGCACAGTTCAAAATCTATCCAAGAAAATTTAGATCAGGTAAATTTCTAAGCTTTCTGGGGTAGAGTAGAGCTAGTTTCACCACCTGAATGTAGCGGAAGCTTATGCACAAGTAGATCAAGCCAAAACCCTAGAATCACCAACAAATAAGTATAGCACAAGACAAAGCAAGAACTAAGAGAGATAAGGTGTTTATCCCATGGTTCAGCACACCACTAAGGCTTGCCTATATCCACGTTGTTGAGGAAGCCACAGAGGCTTTGGTCTCTTTCAACCTTATCCTCGTTCTCAAGTCAAGAGAGCAAGTCTCTTGAGATGAAGGGTTCTTACTAGCTATAGAGGGTGATCACAAATATCCCGGAGCTGCCACAATCGATTGGAAGCTTTCGGACGACACCTAGCCGGCTAGGAGCAAAGCTCCAAGAGTAACAAACACAATCCACCAGCTAAAACGCAAACCAAGTGCTTTGGCAGTTGAAGATCAATTGCGGCTGCTCTCTAATGCAGTTTAGAAGCTTAATCTCACAAGGATTTGATTGGAAATCAAGAGGAGAAGCTTAGGAGCCTTCCAATGGAGAGAGAGGAGCAAGAGAGAGAGCTCTGATCGCACTAGGAGTGGGAATGATCGATCTAGAATAGGTAACTGTTGTGGGAGAGAAGAGAAGGTATAAATACCCCCTGCTCCCAACGGTCAGTTAAGTTGCGGCAGTGCCATGGCTCAACTGTGGCAGTGCCTTGCCTCCAGCGCGGCAGTGCCTCAGTGCGGCCGTGCCTTGCCTTCCGCACGACAGTGCCTCACCTGCCAGGTAGCACAAAAGATAGGATTGCAAAGTCTTGGCTAAGGCTTTGAAGGATATTTGGTGGGTAAATGAGCACTTGGTTGCACATTAAAGCTTATGCATTGTATTCCCCTTTATAGCATGGTTTTTTCTAAACTCAAATTCAAAATATCAAAGAATTTAAACACCTTTGAGTTGGTCACTCCATCTTTTTATAATTTGGGGGCTCCACCATCACATGTATTATCCTCTTTCTGAATATCACTTCATAAAGGCTTTGTAATCATCTTTGTCTCATCTCTTCGAGCAAACATACCTTGAGCATGTGACTTGAACCATTTCCATACATATGAGTTCACCTTATGGCTTCAAGTCACTTTCACCAATGATTTGATCCTCAACACAATATGACTCCTCATAGCTTGATTAGTTCCTCGACTCAATGCAAGTACTCTCTTGTTCACCTTAGCTATGGTACCTCGGTCCTCAAGCCATCGCTTGCCTTCACCTCTGCTTAGTCTCTCGAAGCCCTTTTCTTGCTATCTTCACCTTATCAAGCCATACTCAAGTCACATCATATTACGCATCCATTAAAAATTATTTCTTCAATATCATGATCCTTGCTTGAATATCTTCTTGATAGGAATGTTGAGATCAATCAAGCTTCAATTTGATTCACATAGAGACAAATATGGATTAATCATCAATATGGTCAAGCCAATTCATGATTCCTTATATCCTCTTTGTTTTGGCTTGACATCTTAACACTCACTTCAATATCTATCTTCATATACTTCTAGCTTGATCAAATTAATGCAAAGTGATTTTCCAAATCTTTATCCATACAAGCAAACCAATATAGACACCGACTTATATCCAATATGAGTTGTGTCCTTTGTCATTAAACCTTTGCTTGGTATTTCTTCACTTATGCATTCTTGACTCATTCATCAATCCTTGATCAAAGCTAATCCACTATCAAACTCTTCTCGTTCATGCAAAGCAAGCCACTATAGAGACCAATCCAAAATCATCAACTCATGTCTCATTTTTCATTTGCCAAATATGCTTGCTCTCACATGATGCTATGATATCCTACTATAGAAGCCATTTCATTGATTTCATTTGCATTGTTGTCTTTTACTTGAACTAGATTGTTTCCATGATCTTTCAATACAACAATATATAATTTTGGCCATTATTTCAACATTATTAGAATATCATCAAGTTTGCCTTCTTGTTGAACCTATATACAACCTATATACACTTCTCATTCCACAATCCACAAGTGTATGCAATCAACTTAATTTCCTATTCAACACTTAGTAAACTTGTTAGACCTTTAATGGTGTTGTCATTCAATTCACCAAAACCCACTAAAGGGCTAGATGCACTTACAGAATGGCAGCATAGGGGGGTATAGGCCGGTGCCACAAGCTGATGGCTAATCTCGTGATGACTTGGCTAGACGGATCAAGGGAGGAGTTGATGGCGCCGGGTCTTACGGACACAAGGGAGGAGTGGATGCAGTTGACGGAGAAAACAACGTCCAAGTGGGATAAGTCGGCCCATATATTTTTGAGGAAACAATACATTCTTGATCCACAAAGAATATTCTCTAAGTGCGATGATTATGTCCTAGTAGTCCTGTAACTAAACCATAGTTATTAAGACCAGACTGAACATTGAACCGGTGAGGCTGTCAGTTCACTGGTTCACTGGTCCAATCGTTAAGAACCAGTTGAACCGTCGGTTCGATAGTTTTGGACCGAATGAATTGAACCGATCATAAATCATTCAAACCGGTGCAATATAATGATATACAACAGATAATTAGCAACATATAGTTGATCACATATATACCATAAGATGATCAAAACACAATTATATAACCAACTTCCAACTAATCTAGCCACAAGTCCACAAGTTTTTCGGTATTGTAGAGTTGTTTTTACTGGATATGTCAAAATATACGCATAAAAATATAATATACGGAGCACTTATTAATTCGTAAAATAAGATCTAAATAGTAATTCAAATATCCACTATTGTAAAACAATCTCAAATGTTAAAATAGAGTTTATTATTGCGAAGAGCTCGTTAAGATATTCAAAATAGATATATCATTTGCTTGATTTAGAGATCGTATAAAAAAGTTATGAAATTTTGAAATTAAAAAGCCAACACTCATGAGGTGACGTTGGCAATACAAAAGGTCAAGATGCAGGCAAGGTACACGTACTGTACACACAATGACGCACGCACAGCCTCAGCTCCACCCCTACCCCTACGCACACAACCACAGTAGCAACTCATGTGGGCCCAGCGGCAGGTGCACAGGCGGCACCAGTAGGCAACACTGTAGCAACACGCACGCCATCAACTAAAGAGTCGGATGGTTCGACCGGCTAGTTCGCCGGTTCAGGAAAAAACCGGCTGATTCAACCGGTTTTTACCGGTCCGATTGCATGAATGGTCTTTTAAGTGAACCGGACTGTCATAGTCTCTGGTTTGGTCTTTTACCGGTCGGACCGCCGGTCTGATCCGGTCCTAATAACTATGAACCAAACACCATAATTAGGTGAGATATTTCACTTCCTTCTAAATACTATGTAAAACATTACCAATGCATGTGACCTAATCTATCATTTTTTTTGCGAGACAACCTAATATGTCAATTATGTGTTATTTTCATTCATGATTATGACTTAAGGGAGCCATAGCATAATTTAATTTGCTAAAAAGAGGCGTAAGTTTAAGCCCTTAATTAATATGATTCGTCTAGTCATTTATGTATATGTCAAAGTCAGATACGGCGTGGATGACATACAAACCAACATCCCTATCAATCCATACGGACCTGCTCACAATATATATACGTCAATAAAATAAAAATAAAAGCAATACCTCACAAGATTGATTGTTTATTTATTTTTGGCAAGGGGAAACCATACATTATAGAGGGTCATTACGCGCTTTAGCCCGGCAATAGCACGTGAAGAGCATATATACCATTTTTCTGTAGAAGTAATTAATGAATTAGAAATCTTGGAGATGATTAACAAGTGTCAAGTGGCATGCATGCTTTTGCTGCTAGAGCTGGAAAGGCGATGCTCCCAGCTGCTGTGCAGTGTGCCAGCGTGGAGCCACGTAGTCCAAAAGGAAACGAAAATTTTCCGCCGCCACTAAAGCCATCGGTTTTCATCAGAATTTGCGTATGCTATTGCTGGCTGCCCCACCTCAAATAAACAATTCAATTCTTCCGTGAAAAAATTTACAAATTGAGTGTGCAAGAAAAGTTCCTTTTAGGAACTACAGCCCAGGCAGATCCCTGATCTTTTTTTTAGACTAGGGAGTGTGTTCGTGCATTGCTACGGGATAGCTAACATTTTATACTAAAACACACGGATCGTACGATAAGATAACAATATTGTAAATATTAAATATCGACTTGTAGTTTTGTAGGTCCATAGAATGGTTGTTGATGAATTTGATGTGAATGGTGATGGCAAAGGAAAAAAAATGTCACCAACTCAAAAAAAGTCACAACATGAATTTGCAAAAAAAAAAGCTTATTAGTTTCAGAAAAAAACATATTCCCATTAAATCTGAATAAACCATACAAATTTCTATCTAGATTATATATATGAAAACTGAAACTACTCTGAAAGGATGCGCCCCTTTTACCCACTTTGAAATATCAAACTACATTAACTATGTAATTTGATGCAACTGGAAAAGAACTGTGGTAAGGGATCAGCCCCTTCTTCCCACTCTGAAAATTGCATAGGTAACGTTCAGTTATAACTATGACCAAGATGGGGTAGAACTGATGTGTTTGATAAAAGATAGTAAATTGATAGGAGCTATGGTCCTTAAATTTTGCAAGTTCAATTAGTCAAACCAAATGTACTGACACACGTAGACTTCCAAAACATATAGTCACATATATAAAACATATGTATAAAATCAATCAATTAAATAGAAGGGGCAGTCCATTGATTAAATAGATAGATTGTGTTAAGATACCTCCATACGCATCAACAATAGTAAAGTACAAAACTAATGCATCCATAATTAATTAAATAGAATGGACCGGTGCAAGGCGACTTTAGCGGAGGACGAGAATCAGCGCCAGACCTTGACAAATTAGTGGCCTATTAGCATGGTTCACCATCTGAAGAAAAAACAACAAAAAATCATCCATTAGATGGTGGAGTATTCCAATTATCTGGCTATTAAATGAATCCTCTATTGTACTATCAAACAGAAATGAATTTAAAAAGAAAGACATTTAGATATACGAAAAAATATGTAGATTAGAGACTGAATGCTACAGTTCTCAAATTGCAAGGCAAACTTTTTCACAGTCCTTTTATCAGCTATGCTTGCTTTATACTTCGGTAGAAGTACCAAAGTGTGGACGGAACAGGTAATGCCTAACCAAACTATAACTATGTTGATCTAACTTAATCCTTTTGTAGTTCATAGATGAATTTCAGAAGCCCTAATTTTATTGTGTATGGCTCAACCTCATCAAGCTGTAAATAGTTCACCAAGTCACATTTTATCAGTAGAAAAGTTCAGCTTGCCTCACTTCACTACCTTATCTCATTTCCTGCAACAGTAAGATGCAGTCTAGAGAAAGCCTTAAAGGTATACCATTTTTCCATTAACTTACAAGTATGCACCCCTTTCTCTAAAGAATCCTAAATATGAGTACTTGTCAGACTCCTATATGCTTATATTTGGTGCTCAAAACAGCAATTGTATTGGTTGGATCACAATACCTGATTTTAGAGCAGATCTGAACACATACAAGTAGGAATTTGGAGCAGCACAGTTGAACATTGGTGAGATGTAAATGTATTATTTGCCCCAAGTGCATGCCAGAATCCACAAATCAATAGATGAAACCTTGTTTTTTTTTTGCAAACATGAATATATGTTGAGATTGGCTCTGATATAATTGACATGATGCTTAATCTGAATTGAAACAACTGTCCAGAAAATTGTCTCTTTCATGTTATAGATACATGCACATATGATTTAGGCAACGTGTTCCAAAATTGCAGAAAATATGACTTTTTCATCACTTTGATCCTGTCAAAGTACCAGTATCACATCAGTCATATACATTTATCAAAATTCTTGTCATGTGTCTAAAGAAGCATATACAAATTATAGCACGAGTCCATGTGCTAATTGAATTTGATAGTTGGTTCTGTAGTTCACTAAAACAAATATTTTAAAAATCATGTCCTTTTTCCATTTTGGGTGTATGGTTCGGTACATTAGCAGATTTACTCACAAACACAAAACCTTCCAAAGAATAAAAGCTTTGAACACAATTTGCAATATAAAAAAGCTTGCAGTGATCCATATGTGAGTTATTAGTAGTTGATTCTGGTTGCCCTTTTTCTCTTTCTTCATAAGCTGGGCAACCATCGCATTTTGTTAGCGTTTATAACACCAAGGACCAACTATTGTTGTTTTTCCTATCTCTATTCTTATCTTGTGAGGCCGAATAAATGAAATAAATATACTCCGTTCTAATCTTCATGACGACGGTTCATACACAAAAGAAAGACTATCAAAGAAGCAAGCTAGTCAATGTTTTTTTACCTACATGCTTGTGAACAGGGCTTCGAGAATAGAGAAGTGACATATATTAGAGGGGACTTCATCCTTTAGCACATTTCGGTCCTCTAGCAGTAGAAAACACACATCAACAGCAACCTATTTTCCATTAAACCTTCATTGAATTATGTTGCACTACAACTTAAGGAAGCTCAACCTTAACTGCAAAATCAGATTGCAGCAGGAGCAAGAAATTTACACTTTTACTGTATTTTGTATGTGTGATTTTTGTGCTGGCACCCAAGTTTTTTGTCATTGGCTTCAACTTTCAGATCTGTGTTACCTTAGCTGTTGTTGCTTGATATTTGGGATTCATTTGAGCCATTCTTGACCTGTGGAGTTGAGCCGCTCATTTACTTAAGCTCTCCCCTAATTTCGCCTCCCCTTCAGCATTTTGTGATTTCATCGCCACCTCTTCTTTCTGGTGAATTAGCTCTAATCTCTCTATTTGTTGTTACCATAGATTGGATCACTCCTGTCTCTCCAATTCATCTTAGTTTATTTTGTGCCTTTAGTAATGTTTTATTTGATAAGACAACAATACGACCAAAATAAACACGTGGAGACAACATTTAAGTATGACAAAACCAATGTGAACAAAAATGATAAACACTTTAGTTATATATAGGATCATGCCCGTGTGGTAAGGCAGGGAAAAAATAATGTCACGATAAGTAAAAAGCGGCACTTTGAGTGAAATTGAGAAAGTCTTTTTATAAGCTATAGATGTTAAACTCACAGCTACTCTTAGGTGCTTCTATTGCAAAGTTCGAAGATTTATTTGGGTGGGATGAGTTGTCAGAACTATTTTAACCTCTTGTGGCAAAAGAAAAATGCTACAACAATTAAAAGCTCAATTGTTAACACATTTTACTCTGAAGCGATGTAGAAGACTACCTGCTTGTAGACAGTGTCCTATAGTTGTTCTGAAAATCTAAAGCGCAAACCAACGCCAGTGCAATCCCACATGGCATTTTCAAGAGGTATAACCGTAAGGAAAGATAACCGTGTCCCTGGAAGCACATGCAGTAACTAATGGCAACTTGCTTAGAAGAACCTATAGGATCACGACAAACTGGATCAGTAAGAGTCCTGCTATAACTGGTGTGACTGTGTTCATAACTGCTATAGACATTCAAAGTCACAAAGAACTATATATGAGCCAAGTGACAAAGCAGATTACCTCACATAAAGTGACACTGGCACCACAGCCCTCTGAACTAATCAGGCAACACCTGCAGTAAGGAGCGGACCTTGAAGCGAAGTATTATTCTTCAAAAATACATGTACATCTAGTATTACCAAATCCTATTACACCTGGACACAACGACAAAACATCTTACCTCACATAAAATGGCACTGGGCCCTATGAACTAATTGAGGTGCCAACTGAAATAAGGCGTGAACCAAAGAGCGTAAGTATTCGTCCAGAACACATGTATCTCTAATATTAACTAATTGCACTACATCTATCGCAGAAGAAATTCATACAAGAAAAGGGGAAAAAAGCAGTTGAAGGGATCAGAGTATAAACAAAGCAAACATGATCGATGCTTACAGGATGCGCCAATACAGAAGAGCCATCCTTGTGTGGCATTTGGTCGAACATTATCTGGGCGACGCTTTGCAGCCATGTGTGATCATGTGACTTGTGAGGCATGACCCCGTCGCCCGTGAGCAGTGAGTATGACGTATGGCAACCTGGTGGTGGGTCGGCGTGTCTCCAATGCAACGCGAATCCGACGGAGGGAGCTGTGTCCGGGCGGATTGGAGTAGTGGAGAACTGAGCGCCGAGGTTGACGATCAGTCCGGCGGCGTCAGTGGCGCAAGTCGTGGAGGCTTGGCGGCCCCGGTTGCTGCTGTCAAGTAGGGCGGGGCCCACGTCGATGTACCCGCCGTCGTCGCTGTCATAGGAACAGGAGGAGGTGGAGCGGCGGGTGCTGTTTCCCGCGTCCACGTTCGCATCGGAGCCGCTTGGCGGTGGCAGCGGCGTCAGGGGCACGAGGCGACGTCGGCGTTGGGGGCAAGGCGAAGGGAGCACCTAGCGGTGGCATCGGGGACGCACGGCTGTGGGCGACGCACGCTTCGGCCTCCGGGGAGAGGGCGAGGGGCGAGGGGCGGTCTCCGGGGAGAGGGCGAGGGGCGGTAGGCGGGGCACAGGTTTGGGAGACGCAAGGAGTCGGCTGGGAGCATGAGACGCACGATGGTGATTGCGCGTGATTGCCGGTGATTGCGATCCCACCTTCCTTCTGGGGCTGGATGATTTCCTTTCCATCTGGGGCTGCAGTAACTGTGCAATGATCGCACGCGATGGGGAGAGGGATGGCAGGTGGGATCGCACGGGCGGATGGACGGTAACACCAAAAGAAATTACCGCACCAAATAATTGTCTTTCTTTTGTTCTTTTTAGTTGTGGGAGATGCAGACCCTTGATTTGGCAAAGCCAGCTGGTTCGACAAGGAACACATCTTACCTATGTTTTATTATTACTAGGTAAATGCCCGTGAGTTATAATGGGAGCAAAATATTCTAATACACCTGGAACACACATAGACAATAGTGATGCAAATCAAATCAATCATGACCGAAAGGAGCCTTATGAAGCATACAAATGGTGAAATTTGAATACCATACTAAGTCATTACACAAAAATCTTCAAAGTCCAATAATTCATCTTTACAAGTAATCCAACATAGGGTAAACCCAATTTTCGTATAATCTGAACAAGTAATCCTGCCAGTCGAGCTCTCCAGTGGCTAGGATGCTCTGTCGTGCTAGGATGCTCTGTCGTGCTGAATATCACAGGATAGTGTATACACCAAGACACTGATCACCAAGCACTTGCATCATACAATACAAAAGAGACATTCAATCCTTTCAGTGCATAAGGTCGAGTGCCTTGCCGTGTGACTTCTTTTCTCTTCTAAACTCTCTTCTCAGGCATCACAAATAAGCATCTCAAGAAACAATAGCAAACAGGTAGGTTAAAATGACAGCGCCAGCGGTCTGCAAGGTTATATACCAACTCTGCATTATATGGGACCTAGTTCACCCCAACAGCATTATGAAGCCCAAAGTGCACCACATGATCACAATCCATGCTCAAACAAGCAGGCAGCAACGGGACACACAATGCCTCACTAAAATTTCAGATTCCAAAAGTGTGAACCATTAATTTAGAGCCTTGGTAGCATCTATTTTCAGTTTTGCTATTCAAGAAGTAGAGGTAGCAGTAGCATGTATTTTCAGTTTTGCTAGAGAACAAGTCAAGCTAGCAGTAGCTACTGTTTAGTAGTTTTGCTATAAAGTAAGTGCAGGTTATAGAGTTTTTATCGAGTACCAATTTGTTCTGCTTGTGCTATTGTCACAATGCAGGAGTTTGTCAGTTGCAGGATTATGTTTTCAGAGATTGAAAGATTTGAGCAAGTGTATGTACTACAGACTACATATCAATGCTAGTGCCAGTGTCGCAGGGAGAAAATAGCCATAAGACATCTTAGATATTGTGCATGCCTGATAAGAAAAAAAATCTTGTAAGTGCTAGATATGTAAGCTCGGCTGGCTAATGTGAAAATAAAAGGATACTTACGCGAAGGAGCACAAGCAATGCATAAACTAAGGTCTTGAACTGAGTCATTGCAAATAAACTAATAGTGTTGGCATCTCTATGGCTGTTTAATCCAACACCAGCCTGATGAATGGGAGAACACATGGATGGGCGTATAGCTTAATGTCAATGAAGTGAAGTGATAAAGAAACTGAATTAGACTCATATGAAGCAAAGTTGCCAGGAGCCAAAACCATTACCTACATATTGCCAGGAAATTGCACTTTGCAATGAACCCAAAAAAACTATCCACAGAAGGATTGAAAAGAACCATTCTATTGTGGTGAAACCTAAAACTCGTGATGTATGTATGTGTGATAGCGTCCAGTAATCCCCTAAAGGCCTAAACCAAATAAAAGCTGAATCATTGCTTACGTGATTTTCACTTCCTACCAAAGATGCGCATTTATAACAATCGCAGGAAAGAAAAGACTATACACACTCTGTTTATCTTGAAAAGGAATTGTGTAGGCCACACAGTAAAGAACATCAAGGCCAATCAGTCTAGCAAAGCAGCACTGGATCAAAATATTCATATATATTTTTTTGCAATCATGTCTTAGCACGTTTTCCATTAAGATGAAGAAAATTCACACATATATGGTCCATGCAGGTTTTTCGTAGCAGCAGGAGCATTGGTTCAGGGTTCTAGACAAGAAAAATAATAGTCTACATAACAATTGAAAAGGAGCCTTCTATTGTGGTGAAGCCTACAACTGGTGATGTATGTATATGCGGCAGCATTCAGTAATCCTCTAAATCAAACAAAAGCAGGATGGAACAATCCAGTAATCTACGGTTGCAGGCCACCACAACAAGATCAACGCCACAGTTCACCAACCAACAATCAACAACCAACAACCAAGCCTGTCAGTCCCAAACAAGTTGGGGTAGGCTAGAGTTGAAACCCAACAAGTACCCTCAGTCACAGTTCAGGCATGTCGATAGCTGTTTTCCAAGCACTCCTATTCAGACACAGATCTCTAGGTATATCTCATTCTCTTAAATCTCTTTTTATTGCCTCCCCCCATGTCAACTTTGGTCTTCCTCTGTCTCTCCTCACATTATTATCTTGACTTAGAACTCCACAATGCACTGGTGCCTCTGATGGTCTCCTTTGAACATGGCTAAACCACCTCAACCGATGTTGGACAAGCCAACGCCATAGTTCACCAAGAAGAAAAAAAGAAATTTTAGCGAGAAGTTAATATCCTAACTGGTAGAAAAAAATATCTGAAAGAATGCAAATGAGCTCAACAAATTTGTTTCTGTAATAGTGAACTAAATGAAACTTTTCTAATCAATTCACCCACTGAAAATAGATACCATTCATCCACTAATTATGTGCAGGATGAGATTAATGGAGACAATAATATGGACGAAAGGGACGACGATGACAGGATAGGACCAACTTTGCAAGTACCATCCAAACCTCCTAGCTACAGCAATGTCTTCCCTTCCACACAGCACTCAGGGCCTCAAGCAATCCCGCAGCCATGGCGTCCCCCCTCCTCCGGTGGCCCAGTCCAACCGCGTCACGCTCTTGAAGTTGACGAGGCCTGAACGGGCGTCCGCGACTCCGTCAAGTTCAGCAATTCCTCCATTCCCCCTCTTCGTCCATCCAGATCCCTACGCCTCCTCGTCCCTCGTGCCCCGGGCGTCCCTATCCCCGTCGTCGGTCTCTCCCTCCATGCGCCCCTCGCCGCCGTCGTTGAGGCCGTCTGCAGTTGGGGCTTCTTCCACCTTGTGAACCACCGGGGTCCGGGTAAGGGCAGGACAGCGGAGGTCGAACGCCCTCGCAGATGGGGCTGGGGCCAAGGCCGGGGCAGGCGTCGGCCGGACGTCCTCCGCAGATGGTGCCGGGACCGAGGCTGGGGCAGGCAGCGGCCAGACGCCCTCCGCAGACGTGGCCGGGTCCGAGGACGGGGCAGGCATCGGCGACCGGACGCCGCCTCCGCAGACGAGTGAGCGAGGGGATCAGGGGATAGGGCGCTATCGTTTGTGTGGGCGTGATTTGAAGGGAGCGTGATTGGAGGAGGAGATTGCGTGGACTGCGATCCTGATTGGAGCGTGGACTGCAAGCGAGCGGGCATGGAGACCGCCGACAGTCTGGGAGCGAGAGTGCGTGAGGAATTGCCGGTCGGGGCTGGGAGCGAGCGACACCAGATCACCAGGTGACGGAATAGTTTTAGATTTTTTTTATCAGAGCTTTCTTACTGAACAGATGCAGCTGAATCGTTGGTCACCAGTTCCTCAACAAAGTGGGGTACAAATTGCCAAGTGATTTGCTCGTCACTTGGATTATTACAACCATATAAGAGGCTAGAGCATCAGCTACTCTATTACAGGTTGTAGGACATACTTGCACACGAGACACTGCAAAATCCGACAGAACTAGCTTGAGTTCAGTGATTATTCCCCCCATCGACGATAGCAGATAATCCTCGCCATCTAGCGCAGACTTTAGAAGTGTTGGGTCTATTTCAAAAACAACTCTGTGCAGTCCCAACTGAGCTGCTGCTTTTGCACCCGCAAGACAGCCATGCAGTTCCGCATGAAAAGCATTCATCAAGAATTTTTCGTTTCCTGTCCCAGCCAACACCACTTCACCTTGGTCATCCTGAACAATGAAGCCCCAGCCCCCCATTCTTGTTTTAGGGTCATAAGCTCCATCTGAGTTGACCTTGAACTCGCCCTGCTATGGTTTAGCCCATCGCCGCCTATCCTGTCTGAAATCCGACAATAGCCTGGGAGGTGTGTTTGTCTGAAAATGATCTGCCAAGGCTGCTGCTACAAACGCCAGCTCAACAGCAGTTCGCTTCCTTCTTCTCTCGATGTATTCCTTTCTCCCCACCATAGTGATAGCAGCAGTACCACTGTAAGCTGCAGCTTTGTTTTAGTTGTAGAGATAAAAGAATTTTTTTAAACATATACATTTATGTACTAATATACCACACATGTGCATTTATTCCTATAAATATAGGAATACAAACAAATACCCCTTCTGTTCTAAATTATAAGTCGTTTTGATTTTTTTTGTATATCGAATTTGCTATGTATCTAGACATATGTTATCTATGTCTATGAACACCTCCAAAAAATGAATATGTATATCTTAAGAGATCAACAAACAATCAACACCTCTTTTTTTTTTTTGCGGACAACCATCTATCATTGAAAGAATCACACATTGTGTCTCCAAAAAATCTAGAAAAATACAAATACAAATACCTATACCTTATGCGACGTATTGGACTTAAACTTCGGTGCACAGTATCCACCATATGGATCTAACCAACCAACTAAGCTTCACTCGACTTGCTTATTATTGTTAATAGGAAATTTAATTTTACAGAATGAGTGTATTTTTCTTTTCTAGATTTGATTTGATGATAGAGTCTACATATTTTTCAAGTATCTTTTGGTGAAGAGACAAAGAAATGTTACATGTACCAGAATTTTAGATGAAAATGGGAATCTTTTTTTTAGATTAGATGAAAATGGGAATCTAAGATAGGCAATTAAAGCATCAATCCAGCATAACCATTGTTTTTTTTGCGACGTAGTATAAACATTATTCTATTGGAGAGAGATAAAAAAAAAAGTTAAAAATCATAAGGAACTATTCATGATAATGTCTAGATGGGGCTGTCACCACCCACTAGTTACCACACATCTGAGGACCAAGCCACAAGCATAGGTAAACTCTAGTATAAGCATTACGCTTACACTATCGAATACTACTCTAGTTCCTGATGGGAGATCAAACTAGAGCATGCAATTAAGAGTGGTGAACCCGTGCAAATGTGTGAACACTACTAAAACTATACTTAAAGGTAAACAAATAAGTCTAAGATAGCACATTTTATTCCTTGTCGCTCTATAAATTCAACGAGTTACTTAGCTCCAATCTAAATGCAAGAGATCGTGAGGCTACATGGTGTGCCCAAAACCATTGTTTTTGATAGAGATGCTAAATTTACTTCCATGTTCTTGAGAGGTTGTAGATTGCCTTGGGTACAGATTTGATAATTAGCATGACTTTTCACCCTCAAACATTATGGTCAATCCGAGCTTACAATTCAGACTTTGGAGGATATGCTAAGTCATGTGTTTTGTCATGGAAAGGCAGTTGGAGGACCATATGTCTCTTGTGAAGTTTGCTTACAATAATAGTTATCATGCTAGCATAGGGTGTGCACCTTTTGAAGCCCTTTATGGAAGGAAGTGCATTCCACCACTTTGTTGGGATACAGTGGGTGAAAACGCCGTGCTAGGACTAGATTGGGTCCAAAGGTCGATCGATCGTATGGGTGAAATTCGCCAACAAATGCTAGTTGCATAGAGCAGGCATAAAAGCAATGTTGATATTAGGAGACAAGATCTAGAGTTTTAGGTTGGGGACAATGTACTTCTAAAGGTATACCCTAATAATAAAGGTGTTGTGAGGTTTGGAATTAATGGAAAGCTTAGCCCAATGTATATTGGTCCTTTCCCAGTAGTGACACGTGTTGGAAAATTAGCTTATAGGTTGGACCTACCTAACTCTATGAATGGAATGCATAATGTGCTCCATGGTTTCATGCTAAGAAAGTATTTGCGAGCTCTAGAAAACCACTTTACTTTGGAGCCTAAAACTATTTAGCAAGACTTGACCTTTAAGAACCGTCCTGTGAGAATTTTGGAGGGATTTGATAGTGTTACGATGGAGGAGTCTCAAGTATGTGAAGGTTCTTCGGACAAATCAGATAGAACATGAAGTGACTTCAGAGCTCGAGTCATGAATGAGGGAGGAGTACCTAGAGTTGTTCACATTAGGTGAGTACTTTAATTTCTTATTTCAGTAATATGTAAGTTTCTTTTCCATGAGTAGGTAACAATAAATATATGAGGATGAATTCTATTGAAGGGGGAGAATGTAATACCTAGAATTTTATAAATTTTATAAAATTAGTGTGTTGACTGGATGAACCAATGAGGAGAGAAATTTTGATTTTTTGAATCATAATTCGTATGGATGATCGGAGACTATGGTTGCCTAGAGCTAAGGATTGCAAGTAAGTGCAAAAGCGTAAATGAGTTACATAATGCAAACTCCTATGATAGTGATTTTTCTTGATGTATCGAGAAGCTCACGCTTCTTCCAAGTCCATGTTAGAGCCCCTCTCAAGGATGCCCTCGTAAGGGCCAAGCTGATAACTCCATGGATAGTCCAAGGGCCTTCTCCACGTGCAAATGGATCTTAGTGTGGCCTCCCTCGGACTGCTCCCCAATGTGTTCACTATTGAGCTTCCGGCCAAAATGCGGCAGCCCTCGTTTCCTCTAGTACACCATTGGTGGCCACACCACAAACACGGTTGGTGTGATCTTGCAAGATTATAGGCCCCTCCGGGTAGAACAATGGTGCGCACAAGCACCGTATAGCAAGAGTAACGCAAACCTCACCAAACACTATTGAAAACTCTAGTTTGGTTTTGGTGAATTGATGAAACCCTAGCTACTAACCTATGTGCTCTAAGTGTATGTGAGATAGGTTGGTAGATATTCCAAGTGTGGAGCAAATGGATGAATATCATAGTGGTGATGGTCAGGATGATCAAGTGCTCGGTTTGGAAAGAAGAAAGAGAAAAACAAAAAGCTCAAGGCAAAGGTATAAGTGGTAGGAGCTTTTTGGTTTGGTGATCGAGACACTTAGCGAGTGTGATCATATTTAGAATTGATAGCCGTACTATTAAGAGGGGTGAAACTCGTATCGAAATGCAGTTGTCAAAGTGCCACTAGATGCTCTAACTCATTGCATATGCATTTAGGATCTAGTGGAATGCTAACACCCTTGAAAACATTTGTGAAAATATGCTAACACACGTGCACAAGGTGATACACTTGATGGTTGGCACATTTGAGCAAGGGTGAAGAAGTTGGGGAAGTGAAGGAGGTGATCATCACTGAAAAACAGTGACCAGACGCTGGCTACGAGTGGACCTGCGTTTTCGGTCACATTGAAACGCGAACGGACTCAGTGAAAGCGAGTGACCGAACACTGGAGGTTTACTGTTCATCATCAGGTCACTGACACATGGCGTCGTTCTGGCGCGTGGAGTGGTGTGACTGAGTGACCGGACACTGGCCGCGTCAGGTCGATGATGACCAGACGCGTTAGGTCGATGATGACCGGACGCGTCAGGTCACGGTTTTGCCGCTCTAGATCCTTTCTAGATCTGATTGGACGCTAAGGAGGTGCAGCCAGTGGCACATTAGGTCGAGGCGTGGTGGCACAGGTGTAGGTGCGTGATCGGTGCGTCCGGTCTTGCACTGTGGCGCGTCCAATCGCTCATTAACCTTGCGCGGGAGTTTTTTGAACGTTGGAGATCAATGATCGACATTGAATCTCGGTGACATATGGACGTCATCGGATCACCGGACGCTGAGGTGTGCGTCCGGTCATTTTCGACCAGCGCGTCTGGTCACCCCGCGCAGACAGGCAGTCAGGGGGCCAACAGCTGTATTTCGTGGGGCCTTCTATTTAAGCCCCATGGCCGGCTCTAGCTCACTCTCTTGGTCATTTTGCATTGACATAGCAATCTTGTGAGCTTAGCCAAAGCCCTCCCACTCCTCTCCATCATTGATTCATCATCTTTGTGAGATTGGGAGAGAATCCAAGTGCATTGCTTGAGTGTTTGCATCTAGAGACACTTGATGATTGTGTTTCGCTGTGGGATTCACTTGTTACTCTTGGTGGTTACCACCACCTAGACAGCTTGGAGTAGTGAGGATTGTCGAGCGGGGGTTGGTGATTGTCTCTGGCTCCGATCGTGGTGGTTGTGAGGGGTTCTTGACCTTTCCCCGGCGAAGAGCCAAAAGGTACTCTAGTGGATTGCTCGTGGCTTGTGTGATCCTCATCTTGTGTTGGTTGTGTGGCATCCTATCAAGGGTTTGGCGTGTGATGCCAATTAGCGCGTGAACCTCCAGGTGAGTGAATTGCCATAACGAGGACTAGCTTGCCAGCAAGCAAGTGAACCTCGGTAAAAAAATCATTGTGTCATCTTTGTCCGAGGATTTCATTGGTTTTCTTGTGATTGATTGATTGGCTCCATCTTGTGATTGGCTCATACCTCGACACGTCGGTATAATCATCGCCATCCTCTCTTGTATTACATTCCTAGTGTGTAAGCTAAGCTCTTTAGTGTAATTAGTTTTGAGAGCTAGCTTTCGTCGAGTCTAGTGGTTAGTTAGGCTCTTTAGTTAGTCTTTGAGAGCTCACTAACTTAGTGTAGTGACTTAGCAAAATATGTGCTTAGTGATCATAGTCACTAGAATTGTGGTAGGTGGCTTGCTCTTTTAGTCGGCTAGCGCAACACTCGCTTCGCCGTTTAATTGTCTAACATATTTGCTAAGTGTTGTTGTAGAAATTTTAAATAGGCTATTCACCCCCTCTAGCCATTAGGACCTTTCAAGTGGTATCAAAGCCGTGGTCACCATGATTTGAGGCTTAACAACCTTCGGTGTCAAAATGGCTTAAATCAACAACACCAATAAGCCACCCCAATTTGATGGCACAAATTATCCATATTGAAAATCAAAGATGATCACTCATATCAAGTCAATCAATAGAAGGGTGTGGAAGGTGGTGGAGACCAAAATTGAGATAGCCGATCCGGAGAATCCCACCACCGTCGAAGAAGTACTTCTCCAAAATAATGATATTGCTATTAGTGCCACTCATGATGCTATTGATGAGAGAACATTTGAGCAAATCAAGAACATTGAGATGGCTCATGAGGCATGAAAGAAGTTGGAGGAATCATTTGAGGGCAATAAGGCAATCAAGGGTGCAAAGGCATACATTCTCAAGGAGAAATCTGCTAGCTTCAAGATAAAGGAAGATGAGAGTATGCCGGACATGTTCCATAGGATGGAGGTGCTTGTCAATGATCTCAAAGCACTTGGTGAGAAAGTGGAGGACAAGGACTTCTCTCATAAGTTCTTGAGATGCTAACCCACAAGATTTGGCATGTTGGTCACCTTGCTAGTGAGGACCGGTTTGGACACAATGACACCAAACTAAATCTTAGGAGATATCATGACCGATGATGCATATAGAGATGATGAGAAGAAAGAAAAGAAGGAGAAGAAAGATGAGAAGAAGGATGAGAAGAAGAAGAGTGTGGCATTCAAGGCCACATCATCCAAGGGCAAGGCAAAGCAAGATACATCAAGTGAAGATGAAGATTAAGCTTTGATGACATGGATGATGAGAAGGTGGCTCTCTTTGTCAAGAGATTTGATAAGTTCATGATGAAGAAGGGCCACCGTGCTAGAAGAAAAAAGTCTTCATCCAAAAACAAGGAAGAGTCAAGAAGATGCTTCAAGTGTGGAAGCAAGGATCATCTTGTTGCTCAATGCCCATACAATAGCGACAAGGATGATGATGATAAGAAAATCGAGAAGAGGGACAAGAAGGAAAAGAAAGAGACGGACAAGATGACCATCAAGAAGAAGAAGAAGGATGGTTCATATGTGGTTACTTAGGATAGTGATGCTTCCTCTAGTGATGATGATGATAGTGATAATGACAAGACCACCAAGAAGAAGGGTCATGCAAGCATTGCCATATAAGAGAAGCCTTCTCTCTTCAACACTCCATCATGCTTCATGACTAAGGCCACTAGTGATGATAGATGTGATAATGAACATGATAATGAAAGTGAAAGTGAAAGTGATGATGATGAACCAACTAAAAATGAACTAATTGACATGTTAGAAGATGCTAAAGAACATTTTGATATTAAGAAAAGGGAATGCAAAGACTTACTTAAGGAACTAAAAGCCCTTAAGCAAGCCTTTGATGAGCTCAATGCATCTCATGAGAGGCTAGAGGAAGCCCATGAGAAGCTTGGCAAGGCTCACAAGAAGCTTGAAAAAGCTCATTCCTCTTTGCTTAATGAGCAAAATGAGAAGGAGCATGTTGTAACATGTGACAAAGGCTTAACATGTGATATAATTCATGAATCATTCCATAAGCCTATCATTGTTGCTTCCTCTACCCTTCTTGTAGCACATTCACTTCTACCTCATCTAGTGGTGATGGTTTCACTTGTGATGCCTCACTAATGGTCGAGAATGAGACACTCAAGAAGGAGGTAAAAGAGCTCAATCACACCTTGGCTAAGGCCTATGGTGGTGAGGATCGCTTGCTTATGTGCTTGGGTAGCCAAAGGGCATCTCTCTACAAAGAGGGATTAGGCTATATCCCCAGGAAAGGCAAGGCCTCCTTTGCTAATTACAAAACTAGTTCTGTGAGGAACAATGGCCGGTATTGTAAGAGTTGCAAGCAAGTTGGTCACATAGAGCAACAATGCATGAAGGCTAATGGTGTGAAGGCTAATGGTGTGAAGGCTAAGTTTATTGGTGTGAAGGCTAAGTTCATATTTAGGCCAAAGTATCCTCAATTAAGCTTGATTCTCTCTATGTGGTTACAAGAGTGCCAATGGTGTGAAGGCTAAGTTTATTGGTGCACCATGGATGGGCTCAAAGAAGAAAGCCATATGGGTGCTAAAGAGCTTAGTTACTAACCTCCAAGGACCCAAGTAAGTGTGGGTACCTAAAAAGAATTGATCTTCTTTTGTAGGTCAGTTATAAAGCCGGAGGAAGACATTAGGATCTTGATAGTGGGTGCACTCAACACATGACCGATGATGCAAGAATGTCCAACTCAATCAACACCAATGATAGTAATGGCTATGATAGTATCACATTTGGTGACAATGGCAAAGGCAAGGTCAAAGGGCTTGGTAAGATTACAATATCCAATGACTTAAGCATATTTAATGTGTTGCTAGTTGAGTGCTTGAACTTTAATTTACTATCCGTAGCTTAATTGTGCGATCTTGGATTCAAATACATATTTTTAGTAGATGATGTAGAGATCATAAGTGTAGATGGCTCTAACTTGATCTTCAAAGGCTTTAGATATGAGAATCTATACTTGGTTAATTTCAGTGCTAGTGATGCTCAATTGTCAACATGCTTGTTCACTAACTCTAGTATGGGTTGGTTATGGCAGACTTGGTCATGTTGGAATGAAACAATTGAATAGATTAATTAAGCATGACTTGGTTAGAGGCTTGAAAGATGTTGTGTTTGAGAAGGATAAACTTTGTAGCTTTTGTCAAGCCAACAAACAAGTTGGAAACACCGATCCTAAGAAAAGCATGATGAGCACTAGTAAAGCATTTGAGCTATTGCACATGGACTTGTTTGGGCCAACACAATACACTAGCATTGGTGGAAACAAATATGACTTTTGTGATAGTGGATGACTATACAAGATACACTTGGGTATTCTTTCTAGTGAACAAGAGTGATGTATTTGCAACTTTCAAATCATTTATCAAAGGCATTCACAATGAGTTTGAAACAACCATCAAGAGAGTTAGAAGTGACAATGGTAGTGAGTTCAAGAATACTAGAATTGATGAGTTGTGTGATGACTTTGGAATTAGACATCAATTCTCGGCCAAGTACACTCCACAATCAAATAGCCTTGTTGAGAGAAATAATAGAACACTCATTGATATGGCAATGTCTATGCTTAGTAGGTACAATGTAAGTATCTTTTTGGGCCAAAGCAATCAACACCACTTGCTACTACATCAATCGATTGTATTGTCACCCAATGAAAGAAAAGACACCATATGAGCTCTTGAATGGTAGAAAGCCCAACATTGCATATTTTCGGGTCTTTGGTTGCAAATGCTATATCTTGAAGAAATGCACTAGATTGAGCAAGTTTGAGAAGAAGTGTGATGAAAGATTCTTACTTGGATACTCAACCACAAGCAAAGCATATAGAGTTTGGAATTTGGCAAGTGGTACTCTTGAGAAAGTTTATGATGTTGAATTTGATGAAACCATGGGTTCCCAAGATGAGAATGAGAATCTTGATGATGTGAGAGGCATTCAACTTTCAAATGCCATGAAGAACATGGATGCTGGTGAATTGAGGCCTAGGCAAGTAAATGATGAAGAAGATGATCAAGTGCAAGTGCTCTCTAACTCAAATGTGCAAGATGATACAAATCAAGCAAGTTCAAGTGGTTATCATGACAATGTGCAAGATCAACAAGTAGCTAGTATATCATCTCAACCCAATGATCAAGCAAGTGCAAGCAATCAAGTTCCAATACTCCAACCAACCAATATTGGAAGAGGTCATCCATTGGACACTATAATTGGAGATATTTCTAGAGGTGTACAAACAAGATTAAGATTGGCTTTATTTTGTGAACATTTCTTAATTGTATCATTCATTGAACCAAATAAGATAGAAGAAGCATTGAGAGATGTTGATTGGGTGAATGCTATGTATGAAGAATTAAACAACTTCACAAGAAATCAAGTATGGGAATTAGTTGAAAGGCCAAAGAACCACAATGTGATTGGAACTAAATGGATCTTTAGAAAACAAGCAAGATCAAGATGGGATAGTAGTAAGGAACAAAGCAAGATTGGTAGCACAAGGTTACACTCAAGTTGAAGGTCTTGACTTTAGAGAAACATATGCCCTGGTTGCTAGATTAGAAGCAATTAGAATCTTGCTAGCCTATGTTTGTGCCCACAACATCAAACTCTATCAAATGGATGTCAAAAGTGCATTTCTCAATGGCTACATCAATGAAGAAGTGTATGTTGAGAGGGTGAGCTAACTCCAAAAACCCGTCCTCAGTTTGAATTGTAGGCTGCAACTCGCCTGCATGAAGCAAGCATCGCTAGTAATCGCCGGTCAGCCATATGGCAGTGAATCTGTTCTCGAAGTCCAATCATGTGTACAAGTTGAAGAAAGCATTGTATGGCTTGAAGCAAGAACCTAGAGCATGGTATGAGAAATTGAGAGATTTCTTGCTCTCTAAAGGGTTCAAAATGGGCAAGGTTGACACAACTCTTTTCACTAAGAAGATTGCCCAAGACTTGTTTATATTGCAAATCTATGTTGATGATATTATATTTAGATCAACCAATCAAGACTATTGCGAAGAGTTTGGGAAGATGATGGCAAGTGAGTTTGAGATGTCCATGATTAGAGAGTTGAGTTACTTCCTTAGTCTTCAAATCAAGCAATTGAAGAATGTTACATTTGTGAGTCAAGGAAAGTATATCAAAGACATGCTCAAGAAGTTTGGCATGATTGATAGCAAGGCCATTAGTAAACCAATGGGAATAAATGGCAATTTAGATAGTGATGCAAGTGGCAACATGATGGATCAAAAGTTGTATCGGTCTATGATTGGAAGACTATTCTATGTGACCGCATCAAGGCCGGATGTCATGTTTAGTGTGTGCAAGATTTTAAGCATCACCAAAAGAAAGTCATTTGAAGGCTACAAAGAGAATATTGAGGTACTTGAAGCATACACAAAATGTTGGTTTGTGGTATCCTAAAGGAGCAAAGTTTGAGCTAATTAGATATTCTGATTCGGATTATACGAGATGCAAAGTTGAGAGAAGAAGCACATCGGGCACATGCCAACTATTGGGAAGATCACTTGTTCCATGGTCATCAAAGAAGCAAAATAGTGTTGCATTATCAATCGCCGAAGCTGAATGCATAGCCGCTGGTAGTTGTTGTGCACAAATACTTTGGATGAAGGCCACATTGTATGACTTTGGAATCAAGTTCAAGAATGTGCCATTGCTATGTGACAATGAAAGTGCTATCAAGCTCATCAACAATCCGGTTCAACATACAAGAACAAAGCACATTGATGTCCGCCACCATTTCATAAGAGATCATCAACAAAAAGGGGATATTTGCATTGAGAGTGTGGGCATCGAAGATCAACTTGCCAATATATTCACCAAGCCATTGGATGAGAAAAGGTTTTGCAAGTTAATGAATGAGTTGAACATATTGGATTTCTCAAATATGTGTTGATGCACCCCCACTAATATGACATGTCTCTCCTTCGAGCTACCAAGGTAAAAGTTATTTGGCACAGCATACATCCTTTGCTAAGGATATGTTTAGTGCATCTAGTCATTCCTCATGTCTTATAGGCTCATTCATGAAAATCTAATGTTATTTGATGCTTGTATGGTACCATTATTTCTTCTATGCTTGACTTGATCTAGTGGTAGCATATGACATGTTTGTGGGCTTGTGAACCTAGTGTTTGATCTAGAAAATGAGCTATAAGTGTTTAACTCAACATGGTACAAGATAACCCTTGAAATGAGGTGTGAAGAAGCTTGTCCTTGGATCAAACCGAGTTAAATATCTTTGGCAAGTGATCTAGATTGAACCAAATTTGGGAAAATGATCCTTACCCCATTGATTGACATTGGTAATCTTAAACTATATAAAATTGAACCTTTGTGGTCATTGATGACAAAGGGGGAGAAATTGCACAAAGATAGTAAAAAGATGACAAAAGGGGAGACTTTGACATAGGGGGAGAAATATGACAAGAGATTAATTAAAATTTAAGCACACAAGTAGGGGGAGCAAGCTCATGAACTTGTATGATGCATTTGAATGTGCATTCTCATATTCTTGTTTGCATTTGTCAAGTTAAAATTCAATTGACATGTTTGTGTGGTGTATGCTAGTTGTAGGCCTAAATGATGAAATGAAGAACTAGTATGCATAGGTGATAGTTAGATATGTCCTGCTTTGTTTTCACAAGTGGTACTAGAACCTTGCTTATAATGTTGATCTCACGAGGTATCTAGTTCTTGTTGTTGCAAGTGATATCTAACTAGCAATGGTGCTAAGGATGGTATATTTGGTGCACTCCAATTAGTATCACGCTTCAAAAGTTTGTCTTATACCTTAGCATCATTTGGTAGACATTGCATCATATATTTCCTATCTAAGCATATGTGCAAGCTTCAATCCAAACTCTTAGCACATATGTAGGGGGAGCAATGCTACCAATTTAGGTTCATGAAACTTGTCCATATCCTTTTACAAATGGTAAATATGCTTGGGCAAGCAACATGGATTCAAAATGATTTCAATTCATATCTTTGTGAAAGGGTCGTTATCAATTACCAAAAAAGGGGAGATTGAAAGCACTAGTTTGGTTTTGGTGAATTGATGAAACCCTAGCTACTAACCTATGTGCTCTAAGTGTTTGTGAGATAGGTTGGTAGATATTCCAAGTGTGGAGCAAATGGATGAAAATCATAGTGGTGATGGTCATGATGATCAAGTGCTCGGCTTGGAAAGAAGAAAGAGAAAACAAAAAGCTCAAGGCAAAGGTATAAGTGGTAGGAGCTTTTTGGTTTGGTGATCGAGACACTTAGCAAGTATGATCACATTTAAATTGATAGCCATACTATTAAGAGGGGTGAAACTTGTATCGAAATGCGGTTGTCAAAGTGCCACTAGATGTTTTAACTCATTGCATATGCATTTAGGATCTAATGGAGTGCTAACACTCTTGAAAACATTTGTGAAAATATGCCAACACACGTGCACAAGGTGATACACTTGGTGATTGGCATATTTGAGCAAGGATGAAGAAGTTAGGGAAGTGAAGGAGGTGATCGTCAATGAAAAACAGTGACCGGACGCTGGCTACGAGTGGACCTGCGCGTCTGGTCACTTTGAAATGCGAACGGACTCAGTGAAAGCGAGTGACCAGACGCTGGATGCTTACTGTTCATCATCAGGTCGCTGACATGTGGCGTTGTTCTAGCGCGCGGAGTGGAGTGACTAAGTGACCGGACGCTGACCGCGTCAGGTCGATGACGACCAGACACTTCAGGTCATGGTTTTGCCACTCTGGATCCTCTTTGGATCTGATCGGACGCCGAGGTGGTGCAGCCAGTGGCGCGTCAGGTCGAGGCGTGGTGGCTCAGGTGCAGGAGTGTGATCAGCGCGTCCGGTCTTGCACTGTGGCGCGTCTGATCGCTCATTAACCTTGCGCGGGAGTTTTTCGAACGTTGGAGATCAACGATCGACGTTGAATGTCGGTGGCACGTGGACGTCATCGGATCATCGGACGCTGAGATGTGCGTCCGGCCACGCAGACAGGCAGTCAGGGGGCCAATGGCTGTATTTCGTGGGGCCTTCTATTTAAGCCCCATGGCCGGCTCTAGCTCACTCTCTTGGCCATTTTGCATTGACATAGCAATCTTGTGAGCTTAGCCAAAGCCCTCCCACTCCTCTCCATCATTGATTCATCATCTTTGTGAGATTGGGAGAGAATCCAAGTGCATTGCTTGAGTGTTTGCATCTAGAGGCACTTGATGATTGTGTTTCGCTGCGGGATTCGCTTGTTACTCTAGGTGGTTGCCACCACCTAGGCAGCTTGGAGCAGTGAGGATTGTCGACTAGGGGTTGGTGATTGTCTCCGGCTCCGATCGTGGTGGTTGTGAGGGGTTCTTGACCTTTCCCCGGCGAAGAGCCAAAAGGTACTCTAGTGAATTGCTCGTGGCTTGTGTGGTCCTCATCTTGTGTTGGTTGTGCGGCACCCTATCGAGGGTTTGGCATGTGATGCCAATTAGCGCGTGAATCTCTAGGTGAGTGAATCGCCACAACGAGGACTAGCTTGCCGTCAAGTAAGTGAACCTCGGTAAAAAAGTCATTGTCATCTTTGACCGAGGATTTCATTGGTTTTCTTCTAATTGATTGATTGGCTCCATCTTGTGATTGGCTCATACCTCGACACGTCGGTATAATCATCGTCATCCTCTCTTGTATTACATTCCTAGTGTGTAAGCTAAGCTCTTTAGTGTAATTAGTTTTGAGAGCTAGCTTTCGTCAAGTCTAGTGGTTAGTGAGGCTCTTTAGGTAGTCTTTGAGAGCTCACTAAGTGTGGTGACTTAGCAAATTGTGTGCTTAGTGATCATAGTCACTAGAATTGTGGTAGGTGGCTTGCTTTTTTAGTAGGCTAGCGCAACACTCGCTTCGCCGTTTAATTGTCTAACTTATTTGCTAAGTGTTGTTGTAGAAATTTTAAATAGGCTATTCACCCCGCTCTAGTCATTAGGACCTTTCAACTATACCATTGGAAAGATATGTAAGTCTAGTTTCTAACACAACAAATGATGTATCTTTTGGATTTCCAAGCTAGGAGTTTTGGCTATTTTTTGTTAAGGCTGCACAAGTTGTTTGTGGCTGTGTGAGAATGGAAGAAAACTCCTCAAATGTTCCACTAAGATAACCTTTCATATACTTTCATTTATATTTATGTTCACACCCAAATATGAGGGATGTTCCTAGTATAAATAAGCCATGTAATCCATCTTTTGAAACAGAGTTGAGATTTGAGTTTTGTGAGAATTGAGATTGGCTCTTCTTTTAGAAACCGCCGTAGAGTAACGTCCGGTGCTCTATCGAGTGATCTCCGAGTTATCCTAGTTCAGAAACCCGTAGAGTAACCTCCGGTGCTAGTTGATCTTACTGAGTGATCTTCGAGTGATTCTAGATTTCTCCAACTCACCCACTAGGCCACTACCTCAAGCATACTTCTGAGAGTTCATCCTTATCAGAAGGCAAAGAAAAGCCATTAATTCATTGCTTTGTGGTATTTTTTTCCCTTTTATGAGTTGTTTATGTTTATCTCTGTGGTGGTTTGTTAGCATATCTTTTAGATGTTGCTTGGCTTGCTATTCTGAACTGTTGGAACATAGGGTACTACCAGTGGAAGTTGTACATTAGTCAGGGACGTGAAAAATTTGCTTGTTTAGAGATAAGTTGTTGATTTTTAGATTATTAACTCTACTAATTATACTAGTCAAGTGTTGTTTTATGTTCAATTTAATAGCGAATTTCATTTGTACTCTCTGTATGATACGATGACACTCCTTTTTACCAAAGATTTTGGTTCCACATGACAACTTACAAATGCGTTGTACCTTGGTATATTGAAGACCAAGCAATGCCCCCTTGTAGGTTCCGCCAATACCAACATGTTGCGTAATATGGCAGAGTGCTGTCTCATTTCGATCTCTACTATGACACTTTGTGAAATCTCACCAAATCTTCTCGCCATACTACTACAAAGGCATGCTGCATGCAGAGGCCTTCGCAAGTACAGTCTAAATAACATGTGTACTACATTAAAAAAAATGTCTGTGAGACAGATCGACCATATAAGTCATGCCTAACCCAGTAACCCTACACCAAAATCCCATTCATGTTTCATCGAGGTTTACGTGCTCAGAACAAAAGTTTTATTTGTATTAGCGGGAGGCCAGCTGGCCAATGAGAGCTAACACACACTGTCAAGAAACAAAAAGAGGTAATGATAATCCATGCAAGCAGACACTACATAACAGTAGATGCAGACGAACGGAGTACATTTCGTCTCTCACCCATTTTTCTACGCCTTGATCTCCTCCTTCCCCGGAGGGAACTTGGGGAACTTGGGAAAGAAGAAGGGGTTCTTCTTGATGAAGGGGAGGAGCTTCTTGAACTTCTCAGGGTCCGTCTCAGGGTTCTGGGTCTTGTCCTCAGCTGTAGGATGGTAGATCGGAGTCGGCGTGGGGTGGGGCGGCTTGTACTCCGGCACGGGCGAGTGGTACACCGGCACAGGCGTCGTCGTTGTCGGGGGCTTGTACTCTGGCACCGGCTTCTTGTGGATGTGAGGGATCATCACGATGGGCTTCTTGTGCAAGAGGTGCTTCTTGAAGAAATGGTAGCAGAGGAACGCAGAGGCGCACTCCTTGGATGGGTAGTGCACCTTGCCGGCGACTGCGACGAAGGTCTTCTTCATCTTGTCGTCGTCGTACTGGCTGTCGCTGGTTGGCCCGACGATCCAAGACGGGTCCTGTCCGGGGCATGGCTGGTTGGCTGCGCTGTGGAGCTGCGCGAAGCAGTCCTGCTTCAGCTCGCCGTCCTCGCGGAGGAGGTCAGCTGCGAGGGGGATGCTGAAGGCGCCGGACTTGTCAACCTCGCCCAAGGCCTTGGTCACGAACACGCCGTCGGCGTTCTTGCACTTGACAGCCACTTGAAGGCCTGAACAAGGAACCAAACAATATATAAGTTTGCCCAGAAAAATGCAAAACTGAAAATGGTAGGAGGCCAGTAGCATATATATAAATTATATCAGCGCACCGTTGAATACCGCCTCAGCTTTCATGTTCTTCCTGGAGCAGTCGGCACACTTGGCCAAGCCGACGACCGTTGACGCCGTCTCGTGCTCCGCGCCATGGGCGACTGCCGCTAACAGGACGGCAGCGCAGATGCCAGCAAGCAGGCAGCGAGGCAGAGGCCCCATGACAAATGGAAGCTTGGCTTGTTCTTCTTCCGGCGAGCTCACAAGAATTAACTAGGTACAAGCGGATTGATGGAGATGTAGGAGGAGCCGTCCTGGGTTTATATAGGATCGAGCTGCTGAATCCAAGCATTCGGATGCGGCAGAAGTTAAGTGCCGCTGTTAGCTAGTAGTGATGAAGGAGCTACCAAAATCTGGCACCGGCTTTGCAGTCTTAAAGAGTTAATGCCGTTCCAAGTTGATCACCCTTTGCAGCTGCCCATATCTACCTGCGGACTACAAATAACTCCATCGGATCCACTTTGTTGACAACGTACGTCCATGGGTGCATGCATGCAGCACCAACAAATTTGTGCATTTATTATGGAACAAACATTGTTTACTTTCGATGATCCTTTGCCGGATCACAACTGTCATTAATTTTAAATTATATACTGGTGGTTGAAATAGATGTACTCCTCCGTACTGGTAAAAAAAGTCGTTTAGGACATGATTTAGCATATCAAGAAGTGATTAATTAGAGAATATTTTTTTCATGTTTCCCTTATTAAATAGGGCTGCGGATATTCTCCAGTTCAACAAAGTTTGTTAGCCGGAGTGGTAAAAGCTCCGCGGCCCAAGGCTGGATGGGAGCTTGGTTCGTGGGCGCATTATTTTTTAAGAGCTCGTGAAATTTGCATGCTATTGTGCTGCATTGTACTGTGCGGCTGCGTTTGGGCACCTTTTTTTTTTGCCTTTCGATCGCGTTTGGGCGCGTTTTTTTGCTGTTCACTCGTGTTTGGGCGCCTTTTTTTTTGCCTTCACGCTCGGATCGCTGGAGGCCGGCCTGGCGCTCAGTTGGGTTACTTGCAACGACGACGTTTGGGTTACTTGCGTGCCTATCTAAGCGCCACCACTGCTGTTGTTCATGTACAGAGCCACCTCTTCTAGCTCTTTCATCTACCATGCAACACATGGCTGATTTATTTGCTGACTTTGATTTCAACGAGCCTGTACTGGAAGATGACAACGGTAATGCATCTCTTATTAGTTTCATTTTTCATAGGATTTGATTTGATTCATTTCTTATTAGCTTCCTTTTTCATATTCAATCGTCTCTCATATCATTGTTTTCTTTTTATATTCAATCGTTCCTTATTAGTTTCCTTTTGGATACGATTTGATTTCAACTTGCCACCAGAAGATGAGGATTGGTGTTCTTGTGTTCTTACTAGAATAATGACCTTAGGTTCTTCCGAGAGCAACATTCCTAAAATAAAGTTTTTATGTGTGACTGCTCGGCCAAGATTTGATGTGGAAGGTGTAGTTATTTTTAACGGAAAGATAGGATGCTTTCCTCTAGTTACTTTTGAGCATGCTAAGAGGAATAGTGTTAACCAGCCAGCTGGGACAATGGAAGCGAAGCCGATAGCAACAATTACAAGAGATGTAATTAGAGAATTCATGATTTCTAGTGTTCTTCCTGCTATTCGAGCTAGATGGCCAATAGAAGATGTCAAACAACCCTATCTATCCTACAAGATAATGCACATTCTCATATTAGAGTAGAACCGGATGATCCACACTTCCTTGAAGCTGGTAAAGAAGATGGTTTCGACATTAGGGTCATTTTGCAACCAGCAAATTCACCGAATCTTGATATAGTAGATCTGGGCATATCTCGTGCTATCCAAGCTATTGAAAATAAGAAAGTTGCAAAAACCGTTCATGGCATTATTCTGAGCGTTCAACAAGTACACTCTCTACAAGTACATTTTCTTTTCTAATTTTAAATCAATCTAGTATCATTATAACCGAATTTGCTTTCATGAACAGTGATGTGAACCCATTAGGGTTTTTGCCCGATCTTTCGATGAGAGGCGTGGAATAACTTGATTGGTGGATGGGGATGACGTTCATGGCCCGACTACAGCCTGCCAAGACCGCGCCTTAGCAACCGATACACCACCCCCAATGGCTGTCACGAACTTGTGGAGCGCGACACCCGGCCACTAAGGCACTTGTCCTGCAAGCAATCGAAGAACTAGCAAGAACAAGTAGAACAAGTACTGAATTACTAGATGTAAATGAAGGTTTCAAACTCAATCTCCAATAAAGTGGGGTTTCGAAGACAAGAAGACGGGCGGCTAATTCAGCACGCGCGCTTACAAGCAAGTAGCGAAAGCTAAATTTGATCTAAACAAAATCCAAGTGTTCCTAGCGGCGGCCAAGGAGTATATGATGTGGGGAGGACCACCACAAGGGTATTTGGGTCGTGCTCCAACCCTAGGACACGTCCCTAATGGACCCTAAAACGATACATAGCCCATTGGGCTAAATTAAGGTGGCGCAGCACCCTAGACAAAAAATCTATTTGTGATATTTGGATCATTGCCGCCGCTTCCGAGAAGATATGGACATGAGACCGGATTCATATGAAAATAGACTTGAGATTTCCATCAAGTCCTGAAATGCCCAAATTCCATCAAGTCCGGATTCATATGAAAATAGACTTGAGATTGCAGACGCAGTTTGTAGTTTTAAAAATAGTGTACTCAAATAGGAGAAAATCATAAGCAAAGTCTATTATTACTTTGTCATTCATTCTTGGCAAACACATCTAGAGCGATAACCTCCAATGCTTTGCTTGCACATCGAAATGTCTCCCTGTTATCTTCACGCTGCGGGAGCGTCCAAATCGTAACCAATATGCTCCTCTAAAAATAACCTGCATAAAAGAAATATTTTGTTTTTTTATCAAAAACAATGTCATTACGAGTACACCAAATTGCCCAAATAATAGCAGCAGCTCCCACAAAAATCTGTTTTTTTATCCTCCCTCCACATGCCCATGAGCCAGCCTCCAAGCATGTGAGTAGTAGATCTAGGTGGGGTTAACCCAGCAGCAATGTGAACAATATTCCAAATAGTTTTCCCATGGCAGCAATAAAAAAAGGTGCTTTATTGTTTCATTGTGATCACAAAAACAATACTTTTGGCTACCAGTCCAGTTCCTTTTAGCTAAATTGTCCTTTGTTAAGATAACACCTCTTTGGAGGTACCAAAGGAAGATTTTTTTTATCTTAAGAGGAAGCTTCAATTTCATTTATTATAAAAAGGGTACCTTGGTTTATCATGTACGCATACATTGACCATACAGAGAAGTGACCATGATTATGTACGCCCCAGTTAAAAACATCCCTCTCATTGGAAAGTTGAACAGTGGCTATTTTAGCTACCAGGTTAAGCCACCGTCCATTTATCCTCAGTTAGTGCTCTACGAAAAGAGACATTAATAGACACTTGATTCATGTTCGTCTTCACGGTTACATGAGGACAATTGGCTATGCTGTACAGGCTAGGAAATTGCTCTTTCAGGGGTGAAGAGTCTACCCATGTGTCTTCCCAAAATCTAGTTTGGGAGCCATCTCTTATTTTGAAAGACCCACACCTCAGAAAAGCCTCCCTGACCTTTAGCGAACCTTTCCAAAACTGCGGGTCCCTAGGTTTAAAATTGAACCTGGTTAAGGCATTTTGAGCTCAAATATTTGTTTGTGAGCAAGGTTTGCCATGTTCCATCTTCATTCAATAATTTGAAAATCCATTTGCTTAGAAGACATTTATTTTTGATCCAAAGGTTAGGTATTCCCAATCCACCTTGATCTTTAGGATGGCAAAGTATGTTCCATTTAACAAGGCGATATTTTTGTTTATCATTATTGCCTTGCCAAAAAAATCTTGACCGATAGAAATCAAGTCTTTTAAGAACACCTTTTGGGATTTCAAAGAAAGACATCATGAACATAGGTAGGCCACTTAGAACTGAATTCAAAAACACCAGTCTACCCCCATATGATAAATGCTTAGCCTTCCAAGTACTTAGTTTCCATTTAAATCTTTCTTCTATAGCACCCCACTCCAAATTTCGTAGTTTTTGGTGGTGTATCGGAGTTTCTAAGTACCTAAAAGGGAACATGCCTATGTCACAGCCGAACTGGTTAGTATAGGGTCCCTTTAGTTTGGATTTTGGGGCAGCTTCTTTGTTCTTCCTACAAGTCCAAAGCCAACCAAAGACACCCCCCCCGCGCGCCAAATAGACCAATAGCTTTCTCCAAAAGCCAGCTTCCGCACAATGAAAATGCACAGCTCCTCCGAACCTGCTTTCACCGGCTTTGGGAGGAGAAAGTTTTGAAATATTAGCAGCCTGCCACTCCTAAGTGAAAAAATACTGGTTCATCTTTCTTCCCCATCCGACTCCCACTGACAGATAAGGTCATGTGCCCGCTCGTCCCCCAATGTCATGACTCGGTCTCCCCCACTATTGCCACCTGCTCACTGCGGTTCCAGGGCACTTGCCGGCCAGGCCCCCTCCCTCACCCTAGATCCGTCGATCCCCGGCCACAGGAGCTCCGCCCGCGCCTCCCTTCGCCTGCCACGCGTCCGTTCGGTCGGGCGGAGCTCCTGCTAGGGTTGCAGGGCCGGCGGCTAGGAACCGTCTCCTCTCCTGGTGCCGCAGAGCAACAAAGGCGCGGCTCCCCTCATCTCTTCCCTGATCTACAACACTGACAACCAGATCCACAAGATAGGTATCTGGACCTCCCCTATTTTCCCTCTTTAATCTGTCCAAAATCGCAGCATGCTTGATTAGTAGAAAAAAGGGATCTCTGAGATACTGTTGCTTGCATGTTTTGTACTGGGAGTATGCTGTGCACATGGTGAAATTGATGATACATTGTTATGGCCTGAGTAACTATTGATGATACCTATACCTAGATTGCCTAAGGAGTTTTTTGCTGTAAAATCTTTTCAATGTTCATTGTTCTCAGCACCTGGTAACTTTCACAGTTTTGATAGGATCTGATTTAATATTTTTTCTATTTAATTCCAAAGATGCAATAATATTGAGAAAGGAATCAAATGCAGCCATGCCAAGTTTATGAAACAAGGACCAAAGTACAGCCACCTTGTTGATTGTGAACCCTGAATTTAGGGAGATCTTTAGCTCCTTGGAAACAAATGAAGGACAATTTGATTTTCTTCAGAGGGAGCACGATAAAAGGGAGCATGACGCTTTGTTTAGTACAAGAGGTTGATAATTATGTATCAGAGGAAATCATTATATT
The DNA here is from genome assembly GCA_038087645.1 of Saccharum hybrid cultivar R570. NCBI lineage: Eukaryota > Viridiplantae > Streptophyta > Magnoliopsida > Poales > Poaceae > Saccharum > Saccharum hybrid cultivar. The sequence continues at coordinate 24,764,136 of JAQSUU010000066.1, read as the reverse complement.
AACCATGTATTTTTTGTAAATTTGTATGGACCTACTTATGTGAATCATTGAAGCATAGCATTTTACAATCATTTTTACATATAATCAACGTAGCAGACAGGGGCATTACAGACTTTTTACACAGCTCACAGCAGCTTGTTTACCGCAGTTTCAGCCAAACTGTTTTCATCTTTCTCACAGCTGACATCCCACAACAGCTTTTCACAGCCCACCGCCACAGCTTAACCAAACAGACCGATAATCTTGTCCGTACTGTTTGGCCTCTCGAAAAAAAATCTCTCTTTTGTGAAAGATAATTTTTAGATCTAATAATTGTTCAAAAACACAGGGCAATAACTTCATATTCTTAGCCTGCTCAAAGTCATGGTCCATAAAAAGGATTTTATCATCTGCATATTGCATGATAGACAATCCATCATCCACAAGGTGAGGAATGGCTCCTCTGATTTGTCCACTTTGCCTTCTTAATTAATATTGAGAGCATGTCAGCTACGATATTGAAAAGTATATGTGACAAAGGATCTCCTTATCTAAGTTTTTTTTGTTTGGATGTAGTGTCCTATATCATCATTTATCTTGATGCCTACACTTCCTCCCGATACATACCTTTCAACCCACCTGCACCATTTAGGGCTAAAACCCTTCGTACGATGGGTTTGCTAGAGTTTTTAAATATTGATTGCAATATTCACTAAAGTTAATACTACCTCCGTTCAGAAAACATGCAATTCTACTTGGCCGGTGGGGTACAGACCGCTCCCACGGTATTAGGCGCCTGCCGGACCTGGGCCGTGCGGCACTCAAGGCGCGCACACACGGTCCACAGGCCGGACTAGATTTGACAGGAGAAGATTCCAGTCCCCGACCGAGAAAACCCCCGAACCCTGACTTCTGCAGCGAGGGTTTTTTTTTTGACCCCAGCCTGAAATTCGCCCTAGCCAGGGTTTGAACTCAGGACCTGGGGGTGCATCTGGAGTGACTAGACTAACTGGACTAGCATCCTTTTGCAAACATGCAATTCTAGCACAGTGTCATGGTTTAGTATCTCAAATTTAATTAATTATATCAATATTTATGATATATCAAATAAATACCATTAGATTAATTACGAAATATATTTTCTCAATAAATTAATTTGGAGTCATAAATGTGAATTGTATTCATTAGAAATTTGGTCAAACATAACTTTTTTTGCCAGCACATAACCTGTACCTGTATGTTTTCTTGGACAGAGAGAGTACAAAACAAATTTATTAGTCACTTTGAGGCATAGTGGTAAGGAAGCAAGGGACGAGACTTAGGTCGTGAGTTCAATCTCCCGCGGCCATGCAAGGCTGTATTCCTCATGAAAAAACGCTTATCTCTAGAGACGAGCAGGTGAGGTTCATTTTTTTTTTTCAAATAGCCCGCCTATACGATAACGGTGATGCCAAAACTTTTAGCCTAGGAATACAAGATAAGATGGACTCGGTGAGCTGAAAGCTGTCATTTTAATACTCCGGTAATATATAGGATTATGATAATTGTCACATAGTATGTGTTGAAACCAGAATTTCAAAAAAAAATAAAAAGAGTAGAAACTAGAACGGGAAGTTGCAAACCTGCATAGCTAAATTAACGAGCCCACTTGGGTCTCTATCTTAGGGGGCTGCTCGACAACTAGCTCTGGTGGCCACCGGCGAGGTGGCGGCCGCTAATGCCATTGCCGTCGAGATGGATCTCAGCTCGATCGCCGATCTTGTTTGTAGCCGCCAGGAGGCGAGGCGAGCCATGGCCATCAGCCATGGGACTGGAGCATCGAGCATGCAAGGATTATTGGTTGGAGCGTTTGCTGGCTGGACATACCGACCTAGCAGACCGAAACGTCCACCGTCCATACCCATCGGTTCAGCAAGCCGGCGAGATCGACGTGGAGAAGGAAGTGGCGGTGGCGATCCATCAGATTGAGAGCGGCGCGTAGGAGCGTTTGAGAACGACGGTGGAAGTAGAGTAGAACAGGTTTTGCACATGGGCAACATCGATTACTAACTGGCAATAGAAATTGCCCCTAACAAGCCTGTCGCGGAGTAGCCGTGATCTTTCTTAGCTTATCCTTATTGCAGAGATGGATACTCGTACTCGAGGAGTTGACAATGGTGGGAGTGGCGATCAAGCACTGAAGGACATGATCTCGTGGCTAAGTGATAGTAGTCCAAGCATGGCGAATGAGTCTCGATGTGGGTCAAATCTCGAGTGTTGTTAGCAACTCCAACGGTTTTGCATTTTTTGTTTGGCAAAAGATGGAGTTTGCCAACTCTCAAATCAATATGGGGAGGAGAAAAAAAGGTTATCTCCAACGGTTTGGCAAAATTGACTTGCCAAAATCCAAAAAAGAAAACCCAACGGCGCGGGAGGAAAGAGCGCACGCGGGAGTAGTGCGTGAGACAGAATGCCAAGCCGATTGCGAGCTTGCATATATGCCAATCCATCCCAGGATTTTGCCAAGTTAATAAAAATGCAAAGCCCATTTGCCAAACCGTTGGATATGAGTTTTGTAGACTTTTTTGTAAAAACAGGAATGCAAAGCTCATTTGCAAAACTGTTGGAGTTGCTCTGCTCTTATTTTGTTCTAATCTTGTAATTCTGTCTACCTAGCATTGAATACTTCAGCAGGCTATTATTCACTACTATAAAAATGATTAGAGGAGCCTCGCTTGCATCACGGACAGCCCATATATGATATAAGTAGTTTTAGAGATGACTGCCACTAGAAGGAAAACCATCCTTTTTTTTTAAAAAAAAGGCAAGAGCTCTGCAATTCAACTAAAATAGGAAGCACAGAAATTAAACATGCGTACAAAAAACAACACAGGCTGACGACAGGATACCATAAACAAAGGGCTAAAAAAAAAGAACAGAGGCATAAGAAAAGAAAAGACCCCATGGCAAGTAGCAGCACCACTGCTTAATTAATTACATAGGAAAGCACGTCTTCCTCGTTGGATATCTTCTAAGAGTAGGCACAATAACGAGTGAATCGACTGCATTGTCAGCACCATGCATACCATGGAGGTATAGATGTCCAAACGGGCTAGGCACAATGGGTCGGCACAGGCAGTAGCGGACCCAGGATTTTAGAGCAGGTATGCCCATGGCAAGAAAATACATTGATTTCAGATCAATCGACTTTGACTTATTTGACTTCTTCATTTTTTTTTGAAACGAAATTACTGCCACTGCCTAGTGCCTACAGAGAACCAAATGCGCATCTATGAATTTTGCAATTGGAAATGACATTTCACAGAACATATCAAAGGACACAGGGATTTGAATTTTGATACCTCTGAGTTGAACTTCGGAGCAAAGAACCCAGTCGAGTCGCGTCGAGCGACAACAAGCAACGCCGCAGGCCGCAGCTGCCGGGGGAGCAGATGCCGCCGGCCGCCGGCTGCGGCAGGGAGCGGGGCGGCGTGCGGCAAGGGGTGCAGCGGCGCCGCGAGCGGCCGCGTGGGTGGAGGCACGGGCGAGCGGCCTGGCGCCTGGCGGCAGGCGGCAGCACGGCGATTCTGCGTCCGTCAAATCGCCGAATCGGTCAAAGCTGCCCTACCCCTTCGGTGACTGATGGGTTGGGGGAGCGGGGAATTGAGGATTAGGGAGTGGCCTGTGGGCTAGATGGGCCATTGGGCCGTCCGGCTAGGTGTGGCCTGTGGGCTGCTTTCAGTTGGACGCGAGTTACAGCCAGAAAATAGCAAAGAATCACAATTTTGAGAGCTTAACTATATTGTACATGTATATACCTCTAAGAACTATTAAACATTTTCCTAAAAATGTTGGGTATGCCCGGGAATAGCCGGGCACAACTGTAGGTCCGCCCATGGGCACAGGCCTGTCCCAAAAAAGCATGACACTAGCACAACCCAGGGACAGGGCTCATAGTGACACAGTGTCGGCATGGGCACAGTCTAGGGCTGTGCCTGGGCCACAGGTTCGGCCCGCAATGCCGGCACGGGCATGGCATGGTAAATAGGCCAGCACAATGTCCAACCAATCTTTTTCTAGCCCTTGGATGGCCTCGGAGAATTTAGAACCATTAGATCAAGTATATAAATGTGCTAAACCCTAGCCCAAACACTAGCTTCTTATCTCCACCATCTTCTCTCGAATCGAAGCCGCCTCCCTCTTGCAACGCGAGTGCGTGATGGCTTCTCAGCCCTCTCCCTCCCATGGCCTCTCGACCCTCTCCCTCTCGGCCTCAGCGCGACGTGAGAGGCGCTCTCCCTCCTGGGCCTCGGCATGACAGCATCGCCGTAGGGAGCTGGGGCTCCCTCTCGCATGGCGGCGTGGCGGCCTGTGCACGAGGAGCGGGGGGGGGGGCTCCCTCGCGTGCAGAGGCCTTTTAGGTGACATGCATTAATTTCATCCTGGTTCTATTCTTGCCCGACTTGTTAACTGCATCTTTTTACTTAACAACTGTATCTATTCATGACTATTACAAATTATGGTCTTAGTGGCTTTGCATTCCATTCTACCTTGCTTTTGACTACTAGAGAAACTAAAATCACTTTTCAATTCTGATGATTCTTTATCAAACTTCACACCTTTATTCTAGATGGGAGCAGATAACTCAAAGACGATCACTGGCGAAAGCCGTGGTGCCCATGAAAAAGGTACCTCACTCTGTTAGCCGCAGAGAAACGTAAGAGGACAAAGATCCGCTTTTTGTTGTCATTTGCAGCCTTGGATTTGTTGACTATGGTAGCTCTGATAGAGTTCCTAGGTCACTATCATCAATGTGAGGCCACCATGCCATGCGCCCAGCATTCGGCGGTGTGTATTTCTAGTGCTGGCTGCAGTGATCCCAGCAGTGGAAGTGCCATTGCAGTCTGTCGTCCACGTGACATGTGCCCTCGGAATTATGGTACTGGTGTAGGTACTTGGTCAGAGGCTGTACATGGTCAACAAATCAAGGGATGCTAATGCCGAGGATATTAGGTCGTCACCTACAATAGTCAAGTGCTGGTCTCGCATGGCGACTGCAAAGAACTCCACATAATACATGTGCACTGATCCATGTCCTCCTTCACATTGTTGGTGATCCTAGAGTTTTCCAGCAGACATTGGCGCACGTCATGGTGCCCTTTTAGGATAGTGTATTCTTCTTCAGGTGCACTTCTTTGCTAGCATATAGTACTACTAAAAGTTTATGAGTATGACAATTACCAAGTATGAATGTCTCTCTACTGGAATTGTACAAAAAATGGGGAAATGAATGCAATGTCAACAATCTAGCTATGTGCTTCGATGGTCTTTCCAAAAGCATCTTATTCTGTGTTGAAGACATAACATATTACAAATTTTTACTTTGACTTCAAGAAAATCCACCTTTCAGGTGACATGCATTAATTTCATCCTGATTCTATTCTCGCCCGACTTGCCAACTGCATCTTCTTTACTTAACAGTTGCATCTATTCATGACTATTACAAATTATGGTCTTAATGGCTTTGCATTCCATTCTACCTTGCTTTTGACTACGAGAGAAACAAAGATCAGTTTCTAATTCTGATGAGTTCTATATCAAACTCTTAAAACCTCTCATTTATATGGGAGCAAATAACTCAAAGACGATCACCGGCAAAAGCCATGGAGCCCATGAAAAGGAAACTTGCTCAATCAGCCGTGGAGAAACATAGGGGGGCAAAGATCTGCTTTTTTGTCATCATTTGCAGCCTTGGATTTGTTGACTATGGTAGCTCTGATTGAGTTCCTAGGTCACTATCATCAATCCGAGGCCACCATGCCATGCGGCCAGCGTTCAGTGGTGTGTATTTTCAGCACTAGCTACAGTGATCTGAGCATTGGATGTGCCATCACAGTCTGTCGGGCACGTGACATGTGCCCTCGAAATTATGGTAGAGGTGTAGGTACTCGGTTAGAGGTTATACATAGTCTGCCAATCCAAGGCTGCTAATGCCGAGGATATTAGGTCATCTATGCAATAATCAAGTGCTGGTCTTGCATGGCGGCCGCAAAGAACTCCGCGTGAAGCACTTTCACTGGTCCATGTCCTCCTTCATGTTGCCGGTGATTCTGGAGTTTTCCGGCATAGACTGGCGCATGATGCATGTCATGGTGGCCTTTTAGGTTTGTGTATTCTTCATCAGGTGCGCTTCTTTGCTAGCATATAGGACTACTAGTACTAAAAGTTTATGAGTATAATTACCAATGAATATCTCTCTACTGGCTGTCAACAATCTGGCTATATGCTTGGATGGTCTTTCCAAAAATATCTTATTCTGTGTTGAAGACATAACATATTTCAATTTTTTACTTTGATTTTAAGAAAATCCACCTTTCACGTGACATGCATTAATTTCATCCTGATTCTATTCTCGTCTGACTCGCCAACTGCATCTTGTTTACTTAACAATTGCATCTATTCATGACTATTACAAATTATGGTCTTAGTGGCTTTGTATCCCATTCTACCATGCTTTTGACTACCAATGAAACAAAGATCACACTACTAATTCTGATGATTTCTATATCAGACTTCAAACCTCTAATCTAGATGGGAGCAGATAAACAGATCGTGCATGCTAGCAAACAGACAATACTCCAACCAAAGTAGTGTTGTATTGGACCTGTGGCTTTCTTAATCTAACTTGCCATTTTGTCAATATCCTTCATTCTCGAATAATTATTTCTCAATATCATCTTGAAAGCGGTTGTGGTATTTTCAAATAATTATTTTGTTGGAAGCCCTTGTGGTCTTCTCAAATATTTTTTTAAAAAGAATTCTCAACCTATGCCATTCTTTTGTGTAGCCCTTTATATTGCCCAATCTAACTACCCATGATGTATTGTTTAGTTTTGGAATCTCCAGCACTATTGATGGTATTCCTCATCCTCCTAATATATAATGATAGGAAAACTTACCTTCGGCGTTATCATGGTGATTGTTTGCTTGAGCTCCAGACATGTTGTTGATGTGTTTGTTATTGTCAATGAGCAGAATTTTTTTTATTTATAACCATCTAATCTAATAAAGAAAAAGAACTTATATGTGTTATATAAGTATTTGCATGTGTATGACTTTATATATAGTGGACAAGGAAACGCCACATGTCCACGGTCCGCCACGGCACCTCAATCCCTTGGTCCGAGCCTCCACATCGGTTTTTCACCGCCCCTGGTCTATCGGCACGAACTCACATGACCTTCTTCATTGACGTCGACTGTCTCAAAGCTCAACACATGCACCCATCACAAGTCAACAAACATGTTGCACAACAACCATACTCCCACCATGGTTAGTAACAAACACTCAACCAAACTTTGATCATCTCTCGACAATCACTTAGCACTCATCACACACGAGCACATCTGACCCATGTGTTCGTACAAAAGACTATTGTAATCACTACAAGAAATGTGCCGGTTTAAGACGTTTATGGCATGACAATAGGTCCAAAAGTCACTAAATCAACTAGTTTATGACGATTTTTCTAGAGGAATCCGAACTTAGTGACATAAGTAAATATATGTCACAAAAAATGTCTTAAAGATAGTCCAACAGTATATTATGACAATATTTGCCATGTCATAAAGATGAATTTGAAATTTCATGAATATATATGACAAGGATGATGTGTTACAAAAATATTTTGTTGAATCTTTTGAATATTGTTATCCAAGGTGGTATGTGCAACACCTCGGGTGTCATGTATGAGTTGAGCATTGTAGTTTAAAACTGGATAAAAACACATATCTCAATTGTCTCTGGTACAATGCATCCGTTGCAGGAGGTCCTAAACATGAGTTTAAAATTTATTCCTGTTAACTTAACTTAAACTAGGTTCCTAGAAAAATTTCTTTTTTATATAATTAATTTATGCAGGGAAATTATTCATTCCTAAAGGTTTCAAAATATTCCGAATGTGGTGTTTTTGTAACGAGTAAAAAATGAAAAGATATACGCATGTACTCTTGGCTGTTTTATACAAATAACAAATAAGTAAAATAAGAAAAGAAAACAAAAAAGAAGAAAAAGAAAATGAAAATCAACTCAAGCACGCATCCACCAGGTTAAAAAAAGGAAAACACAACACATATACCAAGAAAAAATAGAAACACACACATCCACCAGGAAGCCGTGCCCAGACTTCCGTTGCTCGCCCTCTCTCCCCAAATCTCCCAGAAGCCCGACATTGCTCTCGCTCTCTCCCTCGGTCTTCTCCCCAGCATGCGCTCTCCCTCGGCTCTCTCTCGCTCCTCCGGAAGCGCCACCGCCGGCTCCCTCCGCATCCTCCTTCCTTGCGCAGACCTCTGCTCCTCCCTGCAGCTCCGCTGTGGTAGGGCCGCGTGCTCCGGGATGGGCGGCCGAGAACCATGCCTAGCATGCCGCCGCCACCACCACGCCATGGCGGACCGGCCGGCTGGGCAGCGCCACTGCCCCCAGTCCGGGCGAGCTGGCTGAAGGCCGAGCGCCGCTGTGCGGGTCGACTGCTGCAGCAGCTCAACACCGTGCTCGTCCCGGGCCAAGATGGGCCTAGATGCGGGCTCGATCCATGTCGTCTCCGTCCGATCTACGCCGTCCAGTCATTCTAGTTGCTCCTCCATCCTGTACGGTCCACAGATCTGATATTCATGTCCATGGTGAGCTGTTTTCTGCCTCAGATGTGTGATGACTTTTGTGTATGTATGGATGTTTAGGTGTAGTGGTTAGAAGATCTCGGGTTAGAGTTATGTGTATGTATATATGTTCCGATCTACGCTGAAAATTTTGTGTTATTTAGCAATACAGTGTGATAAGGAATAATGGTCACATTGCTATTCTCTAGAATTAGTAAATTGGCAATACAGTGTGCTTCAAATCAAACAGCTTAGATGTTTTCAGAACTGTGAACAATATTGATGAATTTAAATGAAAAAATAGTGAATTAATGTCTAAAGTATTGTCCAGAAACCTTTGTTATCTAAGTAATTGCATTCCAAGATTGGTCTTATTTGTGTCCTTTGGTGATGCTTGTGAGTGCAGGGCTATAAATTTCTTGCATCCACGGGTGGATAATTTTTTCAAGAACACAAAGAATGCTAGACACAGTAGAATAGAGATAAATTACTTTTACAAAGAGCTATTGGCTTCTCTATTCTTTCTCACAGTTCAGAGGTCGCATCTTTAATTGATCCAAGAGGAATTTTTTAGCAACCTATTTTCCGTATAAAAGATTGATCCCTTTATTGCTTGGTTCAATGCTTATCGGTTATGCTCTCCTGTGACCTGCTGACCTGCTGTCATTATGTTTGCAGGTGGTGAAACTTTGTTTATGTCCACCGATTGCCAATTGGTTCTATGTCCATAATGTATGTCCACCAACAGCCCTCAAATTGTTTGACATTTCGGTTTAATTCTATTTCATGGTTTTTCTGCTTCAGGTACAGCTCTCAATTAGTTTTAATCAGAATTATTTCACAGCAACTAGGTGCTGTGTTTTTTCAGTTGTTCAGTTTCAGACTTACAAAAGCAGTCAGGTATAGCAGCTTGCTCATTCCGTCAGTATTTTGATTTACAGTGGACAACAATGCTTCTCTAATACATCTATGTAGGCTTTTTGTACGTTACTGCAGTAGCAAAAATGAATTCTATTTTTTTTTCTTTTTGCAGACCCATGAGTATATCTGATGGGCAAACAGAATCAAACAAGACAATGTAAGCAAAACTGATTGTGTCTACTGCATTTTTTTTTGTCTTCACTGATTCCTACGAGTATAATGTAATGATTGAACCTTTTAATTTTCTCCTCCGAAACACTTACTATTAGGATAATGATTTTGATTTTTAATGTATGTACATCATGAAATGGCTGTAAAACCAAGCGTACAGCTAACTATAGGATGAAATGATTTTAATTGTCTTTTCTGTGAACTTTGTTGCACATTGTCATATAGCCTAGCCCTTCTGCACTTGCCTGGTTGCCGCTTGCTGCAGCACAGTGAGCCATATAGTGAGTAATTTTTCTACTTAATGATTTCAATTGATGTGAAAGATGTGCCCTATTTCCTTTAAAATGTCCTATTTCCTGTTAGCTGCTATTGCCTTCTACATTTCCTTCAACTAGAAAAAAAATGCAATGTAATGTAATGCTATTGCCCTCCAGCTCATTTATTTACAACTTGAATTGCTCTAAGCATAGTATAATGTTTTATTTGTGGCAGTGTGCTTATCTACTTGTTAATCTTTACATGTTCCTTAATTAATTTCTATTTTGCTGGTGCCATATTCCCTGTGAGTGTGACTAATTGGTGATAACATGTTTGATGCTTGCAGGACTGCAGATAGCTATGTTGGCTGCTAGCTGGTAATAAAACAGTAAGCGGTACCAAATTCTACTATTTTAGCAACCACTAGTGAGTGTGACTAATTGGTGATTAATTAAGCAGTAAGCTGCTCATCACACTCTACTATTTTAGCAACCACTATTGCGTAGTTGGCTGTCTACTTGTGTGCATGCATAATATGAACTTTTTTTAAATTTATGTAAAACTGTACTAAACTCTTATCTCTTACATGTTCACTGTGAGCTTCCATGTCCGAATACTTGCATGAATTCTACTGCAGTTGTTTTCTTGTTTATGACTTGTGCACCTTTGGAATGTACTGAGTGAACCATGAGATTAAATTTCTTATTAAACTGTTGCAGCCTGATGGCTACCTCATGACTACCAAATTATGTAGTTGTGATTTGTGATCAGTTCAGATATGTACCATTCTTACAACTGATTGGTTGATTCTTTTCACATTAAGTACAAGTGACCTGTACCATTCCTATGCTCAGATCTTGGGATGACTTTTAGATGTTTTGGTATGATTCAGATCTAAATTTTTCCTATGCTCATATCCAAATTTCCTTCAACTAGAAAAAAATGCAATGTAATGTATGTTGATATATGCTGAACAAGAGCTTGAAGTTGTCCAATACATATGCATGAACCTAGAGCTGACTCTAATCTTTATATCTTTGAGTAATGTTTGTAGTTTTGTGGTTGCAGGGTGCTGCCTTAGAGGTTAATAGTATGGCCTGGAGGGTATCTTAGTGAAGTGAAAAGCTTCAGTAAAATGTATGTTAGGTGTAGCTACAACTCTTTTTTTTAGTTTAATGAATGTTCAAGAAGAAATGGCTATGTTGTTGGTGTCATTTTGGACTTGTGACTTAGATGTAGCGTGATGTATGATGTATATTACTACCTGGGTTGTGAATTTGATATTATAATTTTTTGCTACGTGGGATTTTCTCAAGATTGTGTAATTTGAATAAAAATGAGATATGCAAAATAAAAATTTGGGCTAAAAAATGTAATGCAAATTGGAATAATCTCGCCAGTGGTATGGTGTAAGTTGTGACCAAATCAATTGTCATAAAGCTTTGTGACTTCAAAACCAATGTCATAGATATATGACGTGAACATATAAACGTCACAAAACACGGTTTAAGGCGCATGGTTTTTGACATCTGTTTTTTCGTCATGCTCGTGTCACAAATGTTGATATGTGACAAAAATTCCATACATTATGACTTAAATTGATTGTCATAAACCGGCACATTTCTTGTAGTGAATCCATTGACATTTAAAACAGAACAGACGACCTAGGACTGAGCGCACAAGCTGCTTACATTGACGAAAAGACAAGATGTACAATCCGCTTTTTATAAGAAAATTAAAGCTAAACAACGATCTCCAAAGTACAACCTCCCAACTAATTCACAACATTTTATTCTCCATGGGCGCACTAGTAGTAACACATGCAGTACTAAAATTATTAATAAGAACTAACGCAAGCCTGATGCATGCCGTTGGAGTTGTGGCGTCCGTGGCAAAATATGCTGAATTCACAGGAATTCAATGACGCATTCAGTGTTCAGCGGGAGGATGGTAGATCGGAGTTGGCTTTGCCGCTTTGGCTGCCCGTACACCGGAGTGGGAGGGTGGTACTCCGGCGTGGGAGGGTGGTACTCGGGTGTGGGGTGGTACTCCGGCACTGGCTTTGGCTTGTGCTCCGGCACGGGTGCCTTGTGGAAGTGGTCTAAGAAGTGCTTCTTGATCGGGGAGCAGAGAAACGCGGACGCGCACTCCGCGGACGGGTAGTGCGTCTTGCCGGGGATGGCGACGAAGGTGCCGCCAGACATGGGAGCGATCCTGGACGGCTCCTGCCCGGGGCAAGGCGCGTTCGCGGCGCTGTGGAGCTGCGCGTGGCAGTCGGCGCCGTTGAGGTCGGCAGCGACTGGGACGCTGAAGGCTCCGGTGCTTTGGAGCTCACTCACGGCCTTGGTTTCGTACTCGCCGTTGGTGTTCTTGCACTTGATCGCCACCTGAAGACCTATGCACCATGGAATTAATTAAATACAGTTAGGTTTTCTCAAGATGGAATGGAAAGAGGGTTCTCAAAATTTAGGTTAGACAGATATCTAATTTATTTAGGCTTGTGCCTGTTACTGCTAAGTGCATTAGACGAAACCGTGGTCTCAACAACTTGGCCAATGAAAATGTATCGCATAGCATGCATGCATGCATGCATGCAAAGCACACGCATGGGCATGGCGCATGCGGCATGCTTACCCTTGAAAGCCGCCTCAGCCTTCATGTTCTTCCTCGTGCAGTCAGCGCACCTCGTCAGGCCCACGACGACCGAAGCCACCTGGCCCTCTGCCGCGTACGCGACGGTGACCGCCATCAGCACAGCACAGACGCCGAGGAGCATCCTTCCTGATGCCATGGTCCTGCTAGCTAGCTTGTGTGTGAGGAGATCGGCCCTGCGCCATGGCTTTTATAGGCACGAACGAACCGCTCACATATGCTCGGCATGCATCTCCCTCGAAGATGGGGCGCCGGTTTTGTAGTTGGGAAATTACTCGAATCCATGCTGTCCGTCCGGACGGATCGGATCGGATCAAGCTGAATTTAATTTTTGATCGTCTTGATTGGCGATCTACATTTATTTCCGGGCAACGCGTAGTAGGCATGCATCTCGATCAGTAGATACGTATGTACTACGAGTACGTGCTAGCGTGCTCGAGCACATATGGATGCCAGATTGCATGCTGCAACTACTGCTATATATGCGCTTTTGCTGCAAGAATGAATGATACAGCGATATATATGCGCTGGATACAATACATGCATGCATGGTCCACTCGTCGTAAACTCTTTCATCCCCTCTGTTAATTTGGAATATTGGAATTCTACTTTTCAAAGTAAAAACAATATCAATGCTTTCATCTTTCTTCCAAAAAGAAATATATCAAAGGTTTCATCGTATATATAGAACTCTGTTTTTTATTTTAATTATTTATCTAGCAGATATGTAACTTGTTCGTACTTTAATTTAGTAGTTTATGTAGTAGTATGTTCGTGTGGATCTTTACTTGTACTTTGCTAGAAAGCGGTGTAGAGATTTGAATCCTCATCTTGAAAGCACGTGAACTGGCGGCGAATTTGGTACAGCAAGGACGACAGGCTTCATCATCATAAAGAACGAAGTACTGCAGAACCAGAAATCCACTGCGGATAACCGTAGAAAATAATATACCTTTTGCCCGTAAGAATCAGATCTAGCTAGAATGTGGACCTAGAGTATACACACATTAGCTTTTAGCTGTACTACTGATTCTAATGTACAGGGTGGAGAAATTATTGGTCCCCGTAACCATTATTGGTATTGGCCGGACTAATGGAGCAAGTGGTTTCTGAAGTTAAATTTCACAGTATATCTTGCTCAGTAACTAGATTATCCTATATCTTTTGATTTTGCTAAATCAATTGCATAGTGCTTCTATGAACATTTAAGGTACAATAGTTGTACTACGAAAATTGGCAGCGTACCATTAAAACACTATACCACAGCCTATCTATAGCGACCTGCCGACGGTCGCTATAAGTCGCTATAGCGACCTACGGACGGTCGCTATAAATATATAGCGTCCGACTTGGCCTATAAGTGGCGTCGCTATAAGTTTTAGCATCCGACCATACTTATAGCGACTGACCGTTGGACAGTATGTTGGAGATATAGCGACCGACCGTTCGACGCCTTTTAGAAACTTATAGCGACCATTAGTCAGACGCTATCCATACTAGAAAATAACAGCATAATTATTCATTAACCACAGGATCAGTACTAATCATACAATCAAACATACAATCAATGAGCCATAAAATCACCAATTCCATTTTGGACAATGCACAATCATGACAATGAAGCTCATCATAGCTCACAATTATATTATATCCATAAACATTTGTCTTGTGTCATTTTTCAGAACTTGCACAAATAGTTTACATGGCATATGGTTTGGCCATCAAGATATATGCATAGCTCAGAGATGCTTGCACTAGTTGCACAGCTCACATCTCATGGTTTGCTTGCACTCATTACAAAATGATTCATCACTTAAGTCTTAACAAAAGCATTTATCTCTAGTTAAGATGTCCAAAATAATGCTGGCCATGTTCACTTCCATCCAACTGCTACCTCGACATTACCTCCCACCTGCAAAAAAAAATTACATCAATCAGTGGTACAACCAAAAACTTGACTGGTACAAAAGTTCAGAGCACACAGCATGGCTGATGTGTCCTGATACTGAGAACAAGTCTTGTAGTAGCGGCATCACAATTCACATGCCTGTGTGTTGGTATAAAACTATGTTATGTGCACAAAATCCTTTCATTTGGGTTTATTCTTCATCTCACGTCCTGATTGCATAATGCATATGAACAGGGTACATGTGCCGACGTGCATGCTCCGTTCAAATGAAAATGAAGCAAAATACCAAAATGATTTGCAGCCACCATGGTTTAGGGGTTCGAGAGTGTGCGTGTCCTATCACCCCACAAAAAGAAAAAAAGGGCAAATAAATATGATGCTAAATTTGATTGACCATAGAACAAAGCTTAACAGGCTCACTCAATGTGGTCTGCTCTAAAAGATACTTTAACTAGAACATGGCTAGACTCGACTCACATGTAGTGTTCTCGAAAGCAGTACATCAGAGACAAGGCAAGGACCCCAAATTCTCGCAGCAAAGTCAGAAAGGCAAGCTACAATGGTCCGAAACTTCCTACAGCTTTGCCGTCACATATCAAAAAGTAGTGTTTCCGTTACACTGGGAACAGAGTACTCAGTTGGTTCCTCACATTCAAATTAAAGCTCAAGACCTAATTTCTCGAGTATTCAAGTTCTAACCATTTGGTTAGCTTGGTAAGCTTGTTTTGCACCACTTTACCAGGCCATTCCAGCCCCCTCAGCTAATATCACTCTAGAAGTAATGCAACTCTTATCTGATTTAGCGCTCAGCTTTAATGATATAGAACCAATTCGGTTCCATCAACTAGATTATTTTGTATTGCATACCTCCAAGTTTTCCAGAGCATAATGATCATCATAGTATCATTAACAACAACTAAAGGAAGACAAAAAGTGTAAGACAATGATGGTTTTGAGTTGTGATGATGAAGAAATTGCACTGAGCTAACTCTTTAAGTCTATAATAATTTGGGTTGATACAACTTACTGCGTGGCTCACTTCTGAAGAGATGGTTCTCCAGGCTGCCCTTGGCCATGTACTCGTACACCAGCAGGAGCTCCTTGTCCTCCCAGCAGTACCCCAGCAGCCTCACCTCAGACTACATATAACAGTCATCACCAATTACATTATTAGCAGAAAAAAACAGAGAGAGCTTGGGCTAAAAATGTAGAAGAACATCCAGAGACAGAAAGAGCAAGCTGCCTGCACTTGCACAAGATGTAAAGATCAAGGCTACTACAATAATGAGCTTGGGATAAAGTACTAATTGCATACCTGTATCATGGGATGATTTTGATGTCTTGCAAAGCTTCAGCTGTTAGAGAGATCAGTAATTAGAAAATCTCATTATTCATCACATATGGAAATAAGAAACAAGAAGAGGAGTTGCTTATTACCCAATTGACACACTTTCTACATGGGCACAGTATCTTTCTACCAACAGCTGAGTTACTAAATGCAAAAGCTAAGAAACTGTCCACTCCTTGCAAATATGCCTTTTCGTGCCTACATGAAACTTTTGTGTTAAAAGCCATTTTATATAGCTACATATAGCGCTTTCACTATTTATGAAGCTATTATTTTTTACCTAGCATCATCATCAATCCAAGACTTATCCATCAATCTCTACAGAGGGGAGAACAACAAGCTTCCAAATTATATAATCCATCTATCAAACTTGGGGCACCACAAATTAATGGCTCTTAAAATAAGCACACGTGCAGACAAGAGAGCGGGACAGAGCATCACCTTAAATCCACAAGCTCGATGACAACTCCTGCTTGTTCGTAGGACACCGGATCTTAACTCGAGAACACCTTGCAGATCTTGACTCTTGGCTTCGGCACAACGACACTTCACAACTCCTACTACTCCCTCCTGTAACGTCCTGTTCTTTTCAGATCATATCCAGAAATCCCAACTGTTACAAAAGAGACTCCAAAGCATTAGACACTCCAACACAACAAAAAAATATTGTCAGTTAGGGAAATTCTATAAATCTTGAGCTACAGAGAGAAAAAAATTAGTTGGTCAACAAGGAACATATAACATGCATGTGGTCAGCAATAACATTCAACACTTCTCATGGTGTTTGTATTATTTTGCAAGGAATTATATTGTTTTTGTTAAACTATATGAAATGTACAAAATTTTTTTAATATATCAATATTAGTAGAAATGTGTATTGTAGAAACATGTATGTACTTAACAGTTACTTAAAAATTTTTTGTAATACAAGATGTCTGTATTAGCTGTTGTTGAGACCCAAGAAATCCGTCAACCGACAGAAGCAAGCACACAATCAAATCCGGCCAAATCATCAACAGGACCAAACATGTGTGTGTGTGTCCTCGTCCAGGTAGGAGCAGCATCCAGTACCAAATTGAGCAATGACGAAATGGCAACTGATATTTACCTTTGAATTTGATTAAAGAAGAAATCGAAGTGTTGCCTGCTCGATGGGGAACAGATCTGCCCCTGGGTGCTGCCTGCTCGATACAAACGTCGTGCTGGGGATGTGGGGCGCCAGGGATGGGGAGCGGGGGCACTCGATGGGAAACCGCCGTGGTGGTGGGGGCAGGGTCGCCGGAGAGCCGCCGACCTGGGCAGCGAGCGGAAGGGCCGCCGGCCTGGGCGGCGAGCGGAAGAGCCCCCGGCCTGGTCGTCGGGCCGGGGAGACACGGGCCTGGGCGGCGCGCCGGGAAGACGCCGGCCTGGGGGGCGCCGGGGAGACGCCTGCCTGGGGGCGACGGGACGGCACGATGAGGACGGGAGGTCACGAACAGGAGGGTGGCGGTGGACTGGGGTGTTGGCGGCTGGAAATTAGGTTGGAGTGACTAGGTTTTAGTCCTTTCATCTGACAAGTGGGCCTCTTCAAAAAAAATTTAGGCGCCAATTAAGACAGAGAAGGGTGCCATGACATTTTAGTCCTCCAAATTGTATACGCGAAATCAAGGGAAGTTGGGCGCGCAGGCCCAATCCAATATGGCGACCGACCGGCGGACCCAGATAATAAGATATAGCGTCCGACCGTCCAACGGTAAACCTAAATAAAAATAGCGTCCGACCGTCGGACGACAAAGCAAGATATAGCGTCCGATAGTTAGTCACGAAGTTATATCGACCGACCGTCCAATGCTATATCAGTATTTTTAGCGACCCTTGGTTGGACGCTAGCTTGGGCTATGGTATAGTGAAAGTTCACATCTTTGGAGATATAGCAGCAATAAAAGATTGAGTCTTTGCTACATATACCATAAAAGATCGCAACGTCACACCTTTCCACCACTCCGTCCATTTCCATTACAAAATCTGAAATCATCTTTTTTTCTTTTGCCAATATCGGATTTATGAAAAGATAGTTTTACCCCTGGCCTAAATTCACCAACCATGTTGGTCTTCATCCTTCAGCAGGCATGCAAAGCCCAGAACACGAACCACCTACGTATATGAGATGAGCGGACCTTGTTTAGCGGTAGACCTTCCTGGCGGCGCATCTTCCCCTACGGATCCAGTACCTCCAACCTCTGGTGTGCACATTTCCCTTTTTCTTTCTCCCTTTGTTTTGTGAGCTCATGGTC
This sequence comes from Saccharum hybrid cultivar R570, assembly GCA_038087645.1. Classification (NCBI taxonomy): domain Eukaryota; kingdom Viridiplantae; phylum Streptophyta; class Magnoliopsida; order Poales; family Poaceae; genus Saccharum; species Saccharum hybrid cultivar. Next base: position 24,745,992 of record JAQSUU010000066.1, on the reverse strand, counting down.
TTAACCTAGTATTTTGGGGATCACGTAGTGATGATTGATTGTAAAATAAGACATTTACCTACGAGCCATTATTAAAGTTTCTAATTCTTTATATAGCATGGAAATTTTGGTTGGTCCACATCAGTCCCTCGCACAAAGTTCTCTAGCCCTGTGTGTCATTTCCGCTACCTCCATCATGTTGAAAAATCAGTTCACCGGTCGAGAAGCAAAACTGGAAGAGACTAGAATGTGAAAAGACTCGTGTGCCCCTATGTCTTGTGCTGACCCCCATGATACCCACCGGCTCCCGAATCGGACTGTAGCCCCAACTCCTCACTTCTCCTCTCTCTAGAAACCCTAGCAGAAGGAACCCAGATGTCGGCGAGAAGAGAGGCGGCTTTGACTAGACGAAGCAAGCAAATCAGCGCAAGTGAGGAGGGGCTGATGGGGTAGGGACCAAAGTGGAATCACTGCATCCAAAGCCATGTGCACTAGGGTTCCTTGGTTGAGAGTGATCGTGAGATGTAGGGAATCACAATGACAGAGTTGGTTGTGCGATCAACGTGGCTTCCATGCGGATGAGTTGTTCTCTTACTCTTGTCCTCCTCCATTGTGATGCATTTAGCCCGGTGGCAGATGCTTAGTTTGTTCTCATAGAACTACCTTAATGGAGAAATGTTTGTTGGTATTTATTAACATGTCACTTGTTTAAGTAGCCACCTAATGTTGTTGACATTTCTTAACATCACTTTTGCTAAGTTGTCATCCCTAGCTATGATGCCAGAAATGCTTGTTGGTACTTTCTAGCGTCACTTCTAGAATGGCACTAAGAAGTACTTAAGTATTTTATTGTGATTAGAAATAATGCAAATATGTATATGAAGGGATCTGCAAGTGCACAAATAATTTACCATTGTAGCATTTCACCCGGGAATATTCTAGGTATCATTATCTATATTTTTACCACAGGGAAGGACTAGTAGATGGAATATATTGATAGCTTATACATATGATGGAGAGATAAACCATAACCAAGCTTCCACTCATAACAGGGGTAAGTCACAGAGTAGGATAAATATAAGATAAATGATTATTGATAATTAATAGTTGAACACTCAGAGTACTTTCTATGGCATTAGCATGACTAAATAGATACAATAGAGAAATAATTCCTAAGTCATTCTTAATTATAAGTCAAAGCATATTATGATTAGTGTAATTATACTTAATAATCATGGCTAAGATCAACTTCATATGTACACATAAGGGATATTACTAAGTAAGATCAAGAACAGAGCATGACTTCCTTCGTAACTAGATCCTACTTGACCTATATTCGGGGAGTGGACTACAAAGGACTCAACGAGAGTGTCACACTCGTGATCTACCACATGGTCTGGAATATAGGGTGCATTTGCAGGTAAACAACGTATAAGCACCACGCTTACACAATGTCGACCACTCACCCCGTGTACTTTAGAGCGAGCGCTATACGAATTTATGCTTGAACATAAAGATAATCTAGCTATACTAAGCATATAATCAAAGTAGACGATGAACATGATAAGTAGGAACATGAATAATTTTAAGAACAATGCCGAATCAATTGTAGCAAATATATGAATAATGAAAGATACAAAAGAGGATATAAGTGGCTATACCAAACCACGCTCTTGACAAGATCAGGAATCCAAGCGAAGCTTGCCTCCCTCTAGATCTAACCTAGCTAGTATGCCCTAGAATATATTGGAACTCTGAGCTTCTTCTCTTCTGATTAGGGTTTCTCAATGATGATATGACTTGATGCCTCCGAGGGGTGGCAGGGGCTGGTATATATAGGGAGAACCATCAATCCTGAGCATTCGGATCAAACCGACTTAAAGCAACGGCGTAGATGCAATCCTTAAGGCAGTGGAGAACTGACGTAGAGAAGGGGGATGACAGGTGGACCCAGGGGGCTGACCGGCCTATAGCACCTAGCAGCGTCCTCCTCTCTGCTTTGATGGTTTGCCTTCTGCTGTCTTCTAGAGTCTTCTGAAGTTGATTTCGTTGCGGATAAGCGTGATTAATTCTGACATTTAGGTCCACCTTGACGGTTTTCTGAATAAACCCTGCTGAAAACACAAATTCACCTAAACTCGTGGAATTTGTTAGTTTAAACCCCTAAAATTATGTTAGTGATCATATTCATACATTTATTCAAGTTATATTGATGGTTTATGATGGGTGTTAATTACCGTCAACAATGGGTGTTCGAATGTACGTAGGATGGACCCTGAATTGAGCTATAGTTTAGAAATAAGGGTAGTTATGACCAATTGTTGATGTCGTTAAAGATCTTATCAAAGACATTGTGGATAAGTACCCATGTGGCTACATTGACCTTGTCACTCTAGAAATCTGCACATACAAGACGAACGACTTTCACTGAAGAAGCGAAATTCATCATAATTTAAGTTTTATGACGAAAAATCGTTTGTCAAAAACCGACGCGACACATTGGAACATGCATGACGAATCCAAGCAACTCGTCATAGAAGTGGCTTGATCTGTGATGAAAAACTGACCATCATAGAACTGTTTTGGCATGTGTGCAGGGGGCAACCACACTGGCAGGTGCTTCCGTTGGAGATGCTTCCACGTGTACATGCTATAGCCAGTTATGTAGGAGATGCTATAGGTCACGTGTCACCTTCTTATTAGACAACCTAGCCCTCTCTGGTTCTTGCACATTTTAGGATCTTACTATACCATGTGTTAGGTCCCTGTTTTTTCACTTGTTAGTTTTTACTGGCACACGTTTCGTGCTGTCATTAGCCCACGTGTCAATTCTACATTGGATCATGTGTCGTATTTTTATTAGTCCACGTGGCCATTTCTTATTTGACCACACATCATGGTGTTATCCATCCATGTTTTGTTTTTTAATTTGGCCACGTGGCTTGATGACTTCCTTCCATGTATCGGATTTTTAATAGCCCACATGTCATGTCCTGGTTATTTCACGTATCATGTACTAGTTCGTCCACGTGTCGTATTTTATTTGATCATATGGCCTGTCCTGGTTCTACCATGTGCAAAATAGTCATTTCATCTAAAAAATAATTCGAGATCATCACTGCTGCACAGAATGAGTACATAATTATTCAAATAATAACTTACATATTATTCAACCTAGCAATCAAATTTGTAGTTCACACATCACCAACAAGCCAATAATAGAGTTTCACCACATCGAACCGGCACATGAGTCCACACATCAAACCAGAAATGTTCACTTCATCATGCAAGCCCACATGAGTTGAAGAGTCAAAGCGCATGATATCCTCACCGAGCTTATTGTACTCCTCTTGTTGTTGCTTCTTGATGTAAGTGCATTCGCCTCCGATGTGGGTTTTGGATAATTAATGACAATCAAATTAGGGACTAACATATTTATCAAGTGTAATCTATAGGTGTTAGTCCATTGATGGAATTGAAAAAGAATATCTGGTGAATAATAGCACCCTAAATTTTGATGGACAAAAGGCGCTTTGACTCAAGGGCTTCAACACCATTTATTTTGATTTGAGTCGTAGGCAACGCCGTACTATCAAGAGGGATACAAATTTAGTTGGCAAAATGGGGATAAAAAGTGCTCTTGTCGAAGCTTAGTAGGCTGGAGAGCTGGACCGGAAGTTCTGGTGGGCTGGACCAGAAGTTCTGGTGAGCTGGACCGGAAGTTCTGGTGGGCTGCACCGAAAGTTTCGGTCGCTGGCGCCCGCGCGCGTCCGCGTGCGAGTATTTTGTTCCGGTCTCCGTCCGGAAGTTCCGGTCAGGCACCGGAAGTTCCGGTTAGTGCAGTTTGCGCGCGCGCCCGCGTTCGAGAAAACTGTTCCGGGCTGCGTCCGGAAGTTCCGGTACGGACCGGAAGTTCTGGTCATGGCACCGGAAGTTCCGGTGAACCCGAGTTGACTGACAAGCCCAACGGTCTGATCTCGTTTGACCGAAAGTTCCGGTGGCTTCCACCAGAACTTCCGGTGGCTCGTCCGAGCTCGAGTATATAAGCCACTCACTTCATTTCTAACCGTTGCCCGAGCTTTGCACATTCATTTCTGCTCTCCCAACTCTCTCCAAGTTGTGACTCGCCCACTCTCTCTCCCCCTTTGTCTCCAAGCTTTAATCTTCGATTGTTTGAGCTAGGGACGTGAGATTTGAGAGCGGGAGCATCGATCTTCGATTTGAGCACTTGAGTTCCTCATTTTGCCGGCTTGATTTGTGTTTGTTTCTCTTGGGTTCTTGGAACCCTAGCCGGCTAGGCGTTCTTCGTGGTTGCCCGTGTTGATTCATTTGTGAGGGCACCCCGAAGTGTTTGTATCACTCTTTGATCCTTAGTGGAAATCTCAAGCTAGCCTTCGTGGTTGCTTGAGGGAGGAGACCTTAGTGGTCAGACCTTCGTGGTCACCTCAACAACGAGGAAGTAGGAACTCCTTAGTGGGGATTGCCGAACCTCGGTAAAAATAGCTTGTCTTGTTGTGGCGGTAGCATCGACTACCCTTTGTTTTTGTGTTCTTGTTGTTCTTCCTCTCTACCCCCAACTTCTTAGGTGGGAGGTCCCGATCTATGGTTTGGTGTGGTGCCAAGCCTTGAGGAGGTCAACATTATCATCATCAACCTCTAGGAGGGTGTGGTAACACTTGGATCTGAAATCCCAACTCGATTCACTTTGATTTCATAGCTCATTTAGGGCACCAGAAGTTCTGAAGGCCTGCACCGGAAGTTCTGGTCCCCCTGACCGGAACTTCCGATCTAGACCACCGGAACTTCTGGTCTGGTATTTGACTTCCGCAAATTCGAGTTTGTGAGTTTCAGGTTTTGCAAAAAGGCCTATTCACCCCCCTCTAGGCCAATTATGTCCTTTCAATTGGTATCAAAGCGTTGGTCCCTCAGATAAACGCTTCACCGCGTGAGGAGTAACATTGGCCAAGATGGATCCGGAAGCACAAAAGCAAATTGTTGATCAAATCGCAGCTCAAATCACCGCATCCCTGCAGCTGCAACAACAAGAGCAAATGACCAAGATGCAAGAGCAACTAGACAAGATGCAACAACTTCTAGATAAGAAAAGTCAAGAATCGTCAAGTGATGGTGGTGATGCAAGCAAGACACCGAAGAGTTACAATAGAGCCAGTTTTGATTATGGTGGATCAAGCAAGAACAACAATCCTACCTTGCCCATGATCAATCCTGGAAAGCCACCTTTATTTGATGGTATAAGGTACACCGATTGGGCTCATAGGATGAAGTTGCATCTTATAGCCGCAAGATGTTGGGAAGTAGTGGATGTTGGAGTCAATCCGCCACCTCAAAATCCTAGTGAGTGGTCACCCGAAGATGAGAGAGACTTTCATCTCAATGCAACGGCGGTTACCTTGATTTTGCAATGCCTCACACCGGAAGACAACAACAAGGTTAATGGAATGGTCAATGCAAAGCAAATTTAGGATACTTTGAAGGTATCATTTGAAGGAGACAAGAGTGTAAGAATTGGAAACATTGAGCTCTTGCAAGGAAAGATTGAGAACTTTACCTTGATTGAAGGAGAAACTACTCAAGCAATGTTTGATAGGTTCATGACCTTGATCAACAAAATTAGAGCACTTGGGGAAACAAGATGGGATGACAACTCCGCCGCAAGGAAGATATGTAGAGTGTATAGACAAAAGAACAACATGCTTGCTTTGGTCATAATGGAGAGAGACAACTATACCACAATGACACCACAAGAGATGCTCGCCAAGTTGATGCATCATGAGGTACTTGATGATGAAGCCAAGGAAGCAAGTGTGCTAAAGAAGAGCATTGCCCTCACGGTATCACATGGAAGTGAGTCAAGTCATTGCAACAAAGGGTGTTGTGAGCATAGGCATAACAATGATGATGATGACCTTGATGAAAAGCAAGCTTTGCTAGTGGGAAATTACAAGAAGTATTTAAGAATAAAGAAAGAAAATATGATGAGATATGGAGGGAACAAGCCATACAAGAAGAGGTTTTGCTATGAGTGTGGTGACACCGGCCATCTTGCGGCCGATTGTCCTAACAAGGTGAAGAAGTCAAGATATAACAAGCAAGATGACAAGAAGTACAAGGACAAGAAGAGAGGTGAAGCACATCTAGGTCAAGAATGGCAATCGGATAGTGATAGTGATGATGACAATGACAATGAGAATAAGAGTGTGGCCGCAATTGCTATACAAGAAACTTCTTCCTCAACAAAGGTCTTCACCGACAATGCTTCTCAACATCTCTCTTCACCAACACTTCTTCATCATCTAGACTCTTCGCCAACCTCTCCGACAACGATGACGATGCTCCTTCTTGCCTTATGGCATTAGGAGATAAGGTACAACTTGATCCTCCTACACATACCACTAGTGAATGTGATAGTGATGATGAAAATGATGAAAACTATGCTTATAATCTCATCAAAAGATATGGTAACACTGCTGCAACTAAAATCTTGAAGCTAATATATGCGAAAGATAAGCTTGAGTCATGCATTGAGTCACAAGGGGAATTGCTCCTAGAGGAAAGGGAGAAACCCCAAGGACTTGAGGCATGTCTCTCCAAGGAGAAGGAGAAGGTTGAGAAGTTGAGTGTAGAATTGTCTTTAGCCAAGGATGCTAATGAGCGCTTGGCTAAGGAACATTCTTCACTCAATGACTCTTTGGCAAGTCTAAAGAATGATCATAGTTTGGCTCAAGAAAGCCTTACAAGCTTGACAAATAAATATCATGAGCTTGAACTAAACTATGACAAACTTTGGACTAGCACTTCTACCGTTTCCAAGGATGCCAAAGCCACAACTAGTAAAGGTTGTGAAAGATGCTCTAATATTGATATACATGCTTGTGCTACAAACCTTGATGAGCTAGCTAAGAAGGATAAGGAGATCCAAAGGTTGAACACAATTGTCAAGAATGGTTGCAAGTGCAAGGATAAGCAACCGGCAAATGTGTTCAAGGCATCAAGGCACCCCATGATTAAGGATGACATTGGTTACAATAGGTATGATGGCAAAGCCAATGGAAGAAAAATGATTAATGGGATGGCTTGTGTGAAGTTCAACAAGAGTGTGCCGCTTGTTGACCTTATCAATAAGGTGAACAATGTTGCTACACCTACAACTCCACTTGTCAACAACAAGAACAACAAGAAGAAGCAAGTGGAGGTGTCTAAGCAACAAGTGCCTATTTCTCGCAATCACATTTATGATTATATGTGTTGTTGGGACAAGGATGGCAAGATTGTTGTGAAGTATGTGGGCGCCCTCAAGAAGAGACAAATCTTGAGGAGTGTTTGGGTGCCTAAGTCTTATGTGTCTAATCCCCTAGGTCCCATCTCGGGACCTAAACCAAAAGCTTAATCTTGTTTTGTAGGAATATTCCTCTGGCGGACCAAAATGGGTGCTTGATAGTGGATGCACCAATCATATGACCGAAGAGAAGAACATGTTCACCTCCTTTCAACCAAATCAAGTTGCATGTGAAAGGATTGTCTTTGGTGACAATAGTAAAGGAGACATTTTCAGTTTGGGTAAAATTGCTATCTCAAATGATAATTCTATTTTCAATGTATTACTTGTGGATTCGTTGAGATACAATTTGTTGTCCATCTCACAACTTTGTGAGAAGGGTTACAATTGTCTCTTTATGGATAAGGGTGTGGAAGTCTCTAGAAGATCAGATTCCTCTATTGCTTTTACGGGTCAATTAAAGGGCAAGCTCTACCTAGTTGATTTCTCATCTAGTAGAGTGGGGTCCGAGACTTGTTTAGTGGCAAAATCTAGCATGGGCTGGTTATGGCATCGCCGACTAGCACATGTTGGCATGAGGAACTTGGCCGATCTTCAAAGAGGCGAACACATCCTTGGACTAACAAATGTTTCTTTTGAGAAAGATAGAATTTGCAGTGCATGTCAAGCGGGTAAGCAAGTTGGAGCCAAACATCCCGCTAAGAACATCATCACTACAACAAGGCCGCTTGAGTTACTTCACATGGACCTATTCGGACCCAATGCTTATATAAGCATTGGAGGTAACAAATATGGTTTTGTAATTATTGACGATTTTTCTCGCTTCACTTGGGTGTTCTTTTTGAAAGATAAAAGTGAAACCCAAGGGATCTTCAAGAAATTTGCAAGGAGAGCTCAAAATGAGTTTGAAGTGAAGATCAAGAAAATGAGAAGTGACAACGGGACGGAGTTTAGGAACACCAACATTGAAGCATTCCTTGATGAAGAAGGCATCAAGCATGAGTTTTTGGTTCCATACACTCCACAACAAAATGGTGTTGTGGAGAGGAAGAACCGAACGCTCATTGAAGCCGCAAGAGCAATGTTGGATGAGTACAAGATTTTGGAGAAAGATTATTGGGCGGAAGCGGTTAACACGGCATGTCATGCAATCAACTGCTTGTACCTCCACAAGATAAGGAACAAGACCGCCTACGAGCTTCTAACTGGTAAAAAGCCTAAGGTGGATTACTTTAGAGTTTTGGATGCAAGTGTTTCATACTTAATAAGAAATCCAAAAGCTCTAAGTTTGCACCAAAGGTTAATGAGGGGTTCTTACTTGGTTATGCTACTAACGAACATGGCTACCGTGTTTTCAATGAGGCCACCGGCCAAATTGAAATAGCGGTAGACGTGACTTTTGATGAAAGCGACGGCTCTCAAAAGGAGCAAGTCAATGCTGAAATTTTAGGTAAAGAAGAACCATCTCATCAAGTGATCAAGAAGCTTGCCACCGGTGAAGTGAAACCCGTTGAAGATGAAGATGATGATGTGCATGTGCAAATTCCTCATGATCCAAACATGCATCATGGGTCAACCAATGCCCATGGTGATGCTTCCATCTCAAGAAGGGGTCATGACTCAAGAGAACAAGCTAGTCAAGATCCACCACAAGTGTAACGGATCAACATGATTATACGAGATTAAGTAAGAAAATCTTCCACCGAAGCAGATAATTTATCAAACTTAAGCCCGTATAACCCGAGATTCCGTGAAATCACGAGGGATTTCAAACCAACCAACATACAACCAAGATCATACTGATTTAGCAGCCATAGTCACATGCTACATAAAGTTCGCAACGAAAGTTGAATACATCGGAGTCCAGAATAAAAATTATTACAACACAGTTCAAATTAACATAGCGGAAGCAAGTAGTTTTTAGGCCACACACACTTAGTTCAAATACAGTGCCAGAAGATAGCCATGGTCCACAAAAGCATTAGATAAGACGAACGGAGTGACCATTGCCCATGGTCCTAGTTGTCGCCCATCGCCGGATACAGACAGTTGACACAGTAACCATAGTACATCTGGCCATCTGCAACAACAATGGGAACAACGCCCTGAGTACGAGGAGGTACTCAGCTAGACTTACCCGTCATAAACTAGAAATAAAGACACCAAGGAGTATGCAAGGCCTTTATAAAGTGGACTGGCTTGACTCATTTGCGAAAAGCACAAGTTATCATGAATCACTAATTTTAAATACTTTTGCATCATTTTTATTATAGCTTATTCAATCTAGGTAAGCACCTATACTAGAGCAATCACTTTATTGACCATTAACATCAAAGTTACCATATCAGGTTTAGCATTTCCAACATCATTCACTTAACCATCCGTGTTCCATTATTGTTACTACGATGCCGTAGCTCGAGTCAAGTGCTCACTATCCAGGAGCGATGGCGATTCGAATCAATTCCTAACCAGCTGGTGATTTATTCCTCACACAAACCATGCTTCCCCCGTCAGGGTCGCTTAGATCACCAATGACACTTTTCAAGAAGCCGTGGGATAACAATCATGGACCGCACTACCCAGGGACCGCCCGACTGCTAGGACGCACCTTGGGCTCACGCTTCGCGTCCCCGTCATACCCCCTTCAGCACCAATCTGCCAATCCGAGTTTATCCCAGCTCGAAATAGTGTCACTAGCTTCGCGGTCGAAAGGTACTTTATTCGGCCAGCTAAATTTGAGGCATGCCTTCAACATGACAAGAGGGACGAGCAACGATCGGTCCTTAATCGACACAGACGAAATCACTATAGTCCAAAACCCTATAAGACTCCGCCCGGTCTTCCTTTATCTACCAACACTTGGTTACTTTCCATGATCACAATATAGCTAACCATAACCAGGTATTCACCTATAGCTCGCAGGTGACAGGAAATCACCTGACTTCTATCGGTCTAAGCATGGCTAAGAAATTTATTCGATCCTGACCTAACAGGGCAAAAAGGTAATCAGGTGGACAAGGATAATAATGCAACAACAGTTTTACTCAACTCCTAAAACTTAATGCAACAATATATATAACTCATATCATAAGAATTGCTTTTATAAAGTAGGAGACTTAAAATGCTCTAGGGCTTGCCTCTTTCGAACGAGCTAGGCTGATGGTCTACGCACTCGGGCAGCTCCTCGCCTTGCTCCTCTTCCTCGGGCACCTCCTATGCCTGGGGCTCCTGCTGATCGGTCCAAGCCTGCTCTTCCGGTACTGCTACCTGCGACTCCTCCTGCGATCTTGTATGATGCAAGTGCATAAGTAAACATGTAAATGGTGCATCGAATGCGGTGGAATGCTATGATGACATGATATGCAGATGAGCACATTGAACGGACAGTATGGATTACAACAACATCTTCTACAAGGTAGTCCACATCATCCAAGAACATGTACCACAAACATGCCACCTATTCTTCTATTAATTAGCACATATTATACACACAAGTGCTGTCACAATTTGTCAAACCTTACTATCTTAACTCATCGAGTAACATCAACAAGGCATTTTGATGCTTCAAAGATACACCAAACACTTTTTATTACTTTTAATTTCTCATAAAGAATAACCTTTTATTTTCTATTTAACTAGGTTACACATCAACACCTATTTCTGTTGCAGGTAAAAATCCACAAAAATTATAGTAGCACACTATTACTCTAAATAACCTACTACAAAATTTTCATAGAATTTGGATAAGTAAAACTATCTACACAAAATAAACAAGCTATAGCATAATAATGAGCATGAAAATACTTTGTACTAGAAAAAGTATCAAACAAAAGATTTCACATTTTTCCTATGTTACCCACAGTAAACAAGCATATTACAAAAATTATCACATGCATGTGTTATACAACTTTAGCTCTCTACCAAAAATAACAAAAATCATCAATTAAAGGCATTTGAACTACACTTCAATAATTTTTCACAGGACAGGCTTCACAAACATTTTTCGTAGTAAGTAAATCACTAAGAAAGACTAATGCAACAAGAATCACATTTTTCCCATTATTATTTTATTTACTACACATTTTCTAAGATATCAACATTTATACTAATTAAATAAATCTACATAGAAAAGTATCACAAAACTAACATGCAACATTTTTAAACTGTAGATCTACTCATAAGAAACACTACAAAATTCGTTTCATAATTTTTGGAGCTATAAATCTTGAGATATGATTTTTGAAAGCCTTTTAAAAATTTCTGGAAAATCCTTTTCTTTAAAAAACTGAAAATCTAACCGACCTTTAACGCTACGCGCACCCCAGATCTGCACACCGCGAACACACACGAGACAGACAGGCGGGACCCCGTGGTCAAACGGACCCACCCATCAGCCGAGCCGGCCAGAGGCGGCGCTGACCGCCGGGATCTCGCCGTCGGCGGATCCTCTGGCGACGGGGAGGGCACCACTGTGTTCCCCGCAGCGAGGCGAAGCCAGGAGTGCCTAGTAGGTGGCCAGACGAGCTCGGCATCGAGCTCGCCGGCGTGCATGGCAGCTCGGTGGCGCGGACCGCCATCGGCCGACCAACACCGACCGAGAGGGGCCGCGCGGTGTGGTCAGCGAGCTTCACGGTGCAAATGCGGTGCTCGTGCACAAAATTGTACCACTCTTTAGCACTCAAATATACAATTAGGGTTTAATTAATTGCTCTTCAACTTTAAATTTTAAAGGGGCTTAGCTTGCATGTGATGATAAACATGTATGTGGTGATAATGCTCATACCTTGGATGATAATGCATGCTTAACACCCAGGGGTGTTACAGCCCTCCCCCCTTATAAGAATCTCGTCCCGAGATTTTGAGTTACGAACCACTTATTGTAAAAATCTTTATAAGCGTTTTGCAGATATTCTCCTGTTTCCCACGTAGCATCACTCTCATCATGATGGCTCCACTGAATCTTGTAAGTTGTCACCACTTTATTCCGAGTGACTCGGTCCTTAGTATCCAAAACTCGAACCGGTTGCTCATGATATTCCAAGTCTGCCTTGATTCGAATGCCTTGAGGTTCTATTCTCTCTTCCGGAACACGCAAACACTTCTTCAACTGTGATACGTGGAAGATGGGAAAAATTGAACTCATCTCTTCTGGTAACTGCAGCTTATAAGCCACGGGACCCTTTTTCTCTATGATCCGGTATGGTCCTACATATCTGGCAGCCAATTTCTTCTTGATTCCAAACCGTTTCTTCTTCATTGGGGTAACCTTCAAATAGACATAGTCACCCACTTGGAAATCTAACGGTCTCCTTCTCTTATCTACATAACTCTTCTGACGGGACTGTGCAGCTTGCATGTTTTGTTCGATAATACGGACCTTTTTCTCTGCCTCATCCACAAAATCAATTCCGTAAAACCTTCTTTCTCCAAGTTCCACCCAATTTAACGGTGTTCTACATTTCCTGCCATACAAAGCTTCAAAAGGTGCCATCTTGATACTCTCTTGGTAACTGTTGTTGTAAGCGAATTCTACCAAAGGTAACCATGATTCCCATGAACCTCTGGATGATAGCACACAAGCTCCAAGCATATCTTCAAGAACAGCGTTAACTCGCTCTGTCTGCCCATCTGTCTGCGGATGGTAAGCTGTACTGCGAATCAAACTGGTACCCAATCCTTTATGAAGATGCTCCCAAAAATGAGAGGTAAACTATGAGCCACAATCAGACACGATCGTCTTTGGTATACCATGTAATCGGACAATCTCAGCAATATACTTTTCCGCATATTGAGGTGGTCAGAAAGTTGTCTTAACTGGCAGAAAGTGAGCTGATTTGGTAAGGCAATCTACTATTACCCAAATCGAATCATGCCCTTTTTGTGTGGTGGGAAGACCAGTAATAAAATCCATACTTATATCATCCCATTTCCAATCGGGTATAGATATGGGTTGCAAAAGTCCTGCGGGTCTCATGTGAAGAGCTTTCACTCTACAACATATGTCGCAACGAGCAACATACGCTGCAATCTCCTTTTTCATCTTAGTCCACCAATAATGGGGTTTCAACTCCTGGTACATTTTACTACTTCCAGGATGGATAGACAGCTTAGAATGATGAGCCTCATCCATCAACTTATTCTTGAGCTCTTGATCCTTGGGTACTACTAGGCGATCCTTGAACCATAACACTCCTTGGTCATCTACTCTAAAGTGTTTGGTTGGTTCCCTCTTCATTTTCTTCTTGATATGAAATATTCCCTTATCTGTTTTCTAACCTACAATGATCTTGCTCTCCAAGGTACAACTGATCTGAATATTATGCAACATAGCAGGATGCAATAAATTGAACCCCTCTTCAAACAACGGTTGCACAACAATAGAATGTGATTTCCTACTTAGGGCATCTGCTACTACATTAGCCTTTCTGAGATGATAGTGCACATTCAGGTTATAGTCCTTTATCAGCTCTAACCACCTTCTCTGTCGCATGTTCAACTCGGACTGAGTAAAAATATATTTGAGACTCTTATGATCTGTAAAAATATTACAAACATTCCCCAGCAAGTAGTGTCTCCAAAGCTTTAGAGCATGCACAACTGCTGCAAGCTCCAAGTCATGTGTAGGATAGTTAACCTCATGCTTCCTCAATTGACGTGAGGCATAAGCAATGACCCTTCCATCTTGCATTAGCACACATCCTAACCCATTCTTAGATGCATCACAAAACACATCAAACGGCTTTTCTATATCTGGTTGTGCCAAAACACGAGCAGTGGTTAACAGCTTCCGCAAGGTGCAGAAAGCTGCCTCACACTCCTCTGTCCAGACAAACTTATGGTCCTTCTGTAACAGACTTGTCATTGGCTTGGCAATCTTCGAGAAATCCGGTATGAAGCGACGATAGTACCCGGTTAAACCAAGAAAACTTCGGACCTCATGAATTGTGGTTGGTGACTTCCAGTCCATGACTTCTTGTACCTTACTAGGGTCTATTGAAATTCCACTTTCAGACAAGACGTGACCAAGAAAAGGAACTGTCTTAAGCCAGAACTCACACTTACTAAACTTAGCATACAGCCGATGTTCTCTAAGTCTAGTCAAGACAATCCTAAGATGTTCTGCGTGAGCTTCATCATTCTCAGAGTATACTAGTATGTCATCAATGAACACAATCACAAACTTATCCAACTCTGGCATAAAGATGGAATTCATCAGATACATAAAGTATGCAGGAGCATTTGTCAATCCGAAGGACATGACATGATACTCGTACAACCCATATCTGGTAGAAAACGCGGTCTTAGGTACATCTTGCGGCCTAATCTTGATCTGATGATACCCTGATCTCAAATCTACCTTGGAGAACACTTTGGCTTTAGACAATTGGTCAAACAAGATATCAATCCGAGGAAGAGGATACTTGTTTTTAATTGTCACAGCATTCAGTGGCCGATAGTCCACGCACATACGTAAGGAGTTATCATTTTTCTTCTTCACGAACAGTGCGGGGCATCCCCATTCGAATGAGCTGGGACGAATCAAACCTTTCTTTAGCAGATCCTGGAGTTGTTTCTTCAATTCTGCTAACTCATTCGGAGGCATTCGATAAGGCCTTCTTGAGATCGGCGCGGTTCTAGGAATTAACTCAATGGCAAACTCAACATCTCGGTCTAGGGGAAGTCCAGGTAACTCATCTGAAAACACATCTGGAAACTCACATACTACTGGAATCTTGGCTAGCAGAGTAGTTTGGATGGCACAAGTCGTGCCGGCTAGGTCTACTTTCCGAGGTAGGACCACCTGAAAGGTGCCTTCCCCACTTGGTTCCTTAAGAGAAATACTTCTTCCTCCAACATTAATTACCACTCCCATCTTATTCATCCAGTTCATCCCCATTATCACATCCAAAACTAATCCTGGCATGACTATCAAATTAAGCTTATATCGTCTGTTTGATATGTTTAGGGTTACTCCCTGAACTTTCTGATTAGTCAACAGATCAGCCCCGGCTGAACTGATCCGATAAGCACATTCCAATTCAATTATCTTTTGCTCATACCTCTTAACAAAAGCTTGACTTACAAATGAATGAGATGATCTGGAATCAAACAAGACAACTGCAGGATGATTGTTGATAGAAAACATACCAGCTATCATAGGTTCTCCTTCCGGGATGTCATCCATAGTGGTGTGGTGCGCACGAGCTTGATACTGCGTCTGCTGCTTCTTGGGGTAGGGGCAAAACTTCGCAAAGTGCCCGGGTTGGTTGCAGTTGAAACACAGTCCCTTCACTTGGGTCACAGCTCCAGACGAACTGCCTTGTCCTGGCTTCGCTTGTGGCAATGCCATCTTGAATGGTTTCTAGTTCCTCTGAGTTTGCTGGGCATTCTGACCCTTCTTCTGCGGTGGCCTGAACCTTGCACCAGGGGCAAGCGAACGATACGCGGGACGATTTGCCATCGGGGCCCTAGGCTAGGACGGACCCGACTCGAAAGCTCTTTTATGAGTCTTGGACGTAGCATACACATTGTTGTTCTTCTCTTGCTTCAAACAGTCACTAACAAAGTCATTGAAACCAGTTCTCATGTTGGTACCCACATGTTTCATCATCTTGGGATTCAGACCTCTCTTGAAGCTAGCGATCTTTTTGGCATCAGTATTCACCATATCAGTGGCATAGCGGCTCAGGTTATTGAATGCATCCAGATACTGGGTCACAGTCTTCGTGCCTTGATTCAGTGCCAGGAATTCTCCGAGCTTCATCTCCGTCAGACCAGGTGGAATGTATACTCCACGAAATGCTTCCGTAAACTCCCTCCAAGTGATGTGGGCATGGGGAGGAAAAGTGGTACGATGGTGCTTCCACCACATTCCTACCGGACCTTGAAGCTGATGAGCTGCATACTCGGTCTTCAACACTTTGGTCATCCTCAAGACACGAAACTTGTCTTCCATGGTGTTAATCCACTCTTCTGCATCCAAGGGTTCTGCGGCTTCCTTAAAAATCGGTGGACAGGTGTCCATGAAATCCTTGAAACTACTGTACTGATTCGCTTCATGCCCACCCGAGTTTATCCCATGACAGGTGTTATCCGCAATATTGCGCAATGCAGCTTCCATATTCTGTTGTATGCTCTCCATGTTGCGTTGGCTTCCGAGGAACTGGGCGAAGAACTGTTCTGCGGTGTATGGCAGATGAGGAGGCGGTGGTGGATCACGGTCATCATTTCCAGCTGCACTACCACCAGCCTCAGTGGCGTCATACACGGTACGGCGAGTGTTCGGCATCTGCATATTTTAGCAACAGTAATTATTAGGTGATGTTGTAGAAATTGCGAGCGAATGAAAAATTATGCCTTACTGAATTCACTGGAGAGAATAAATTCATACAATAAAATAGGGGCACAATAAGTCATTCCAATTAACACAACATCACTAATTAGATTACTTAAAGCGCACACATCGCGTCCATTACAACCAAATTGCCAGCATACATACACTGGACTTTTGACGTCTGGATACCGCCACAAACACATCCAAGATTTCCAACATTACATCAAAGCCTTAGTCTTTCTACTCATTATTACATGCCCAACGTGCCAACAAAGCAAAAGATCATGCAACGGAACCCTAGTAGCTAGCGCAACAACTACTAGCCTATTCATCGTGGTCACTGTCTAAGTCGGAGACGTTGGCGTTGTCGCCATCTAAAGCGTCGTCGTCATCCTCAGCGGGTGCCTCGGGCTCTTTGGGATCTTCGTCTTCATCCAAATCCATCTCTGCCACACCAGGAGGAACATAGGGGTTGAGTTGGTTGTTCAGCCGATGAACCTCCTCATGCAGGTTGTCATTGTACTCCTCTGCATTGGTCAGCTGCTGCTCTAGGTCAAACTGTCGAGCCCTCAGAACATCCTCTGCAGACCAGGCTTCATTCCTCTGATGGAGCACATGGGTCAACATGCGCTCAGCGTTCCTGTTGGCGGTGGTCAGACGTCCAACCTGCTCTCTCAGTGCACGTACGTCTCCCTCAAAGACCACAGTCCTCTGGGTAGCCTGATCCCTCTGATGAGTCAACTGAGCCATCTCTGCAGTGAGCCTCTCAATCTCGGCATTGTGATCCCTCTGAAGCTGACGTCGGTCGTCACGAGCCTGACTAAGAGCACCAGACACACGTCGCAGGCTACCTTCCACACCATCGAAGGCCTTCATCACTGCGAACATGGCACTCATGGCGGGGTTGTCACTGTTCTATGCTTCTGCTGCACTAATCTCCAGGGATCTTCCCCTTGCCTGCTGCCATGAGTCAGTGGAGGGGTTGCCCCTCGGAAAGACTCCCACTATAGCTACTGCCAACTCCTGAGGAAAGCGATCCATGATATCCCTCAGGATCCCAAAGGCTGCCCTCTCAGTGGCTTCTTCAGCGGTCCTGCCAGTTGACTCAAAACGCTAACCAGTCCATTTAGAACCATCACCTCGGGGACGAACCACTGCTTCCACAGTCACCAAAAGTCCTTCTCCTAACTGCTCATTTGCCCAAAAGTAGCGGGGCTCCATTCCATCAGGATAGCCTACATAGCTGAGCACCCTCCACAAGAGTGTAGGCATCCCAAACTCTCCAAGAAAAGTGTGACGTTGACGAGTGCGTGGAGCAAGCTGATGACGGGGAGCTCTGCCTGTGGACTTGCGGGCTGTCTGCTTGGTGCGTGCCATCTGTAGCAAAATTTTATTACTGTGGTGAGAACAAATTTTAAGTTGGCATTTTTATCGAAATGAGATAATCAACTTATAAGGGGAGGAACAATGCCATGAATGAAATGCACAAACATGATGCATGCACGTTCCGTACGTCCTCACAAACTTAGAAAATTAATAATTACTAACGGGATAAATGGTGGCATACAACGATCTCTTGTAAACGTAACTAATACGTACTACTCGATAGCGCTGTTATGTACCTGTAGAAAGTCACTTCAGCCCAAACCTCACAGTATGAAAAATATGCAAGAAAGCAGTAAAGTAAGCTACTCGCTCTACACGCATCCCCAGATACGAGTATAACGGTAGCAACTACCTGAATCCTCGTCCTATTGACGACATCGTCACCACATGACGGAATTCCCACATATTGGATACCTTCATACGAACATGCGCATGGCACATAAGTGTTTCGGCATCACATAAGCACTTCCCTAGATCGGTAGTGTATCCGACCATACTCTCACAACTCTCACTTACCAAGGCGTAGAGGTAATTGATCCATACATTACCACTCAAGTGAATGGCACTCATATAATAGCACGCCGTATGAGCGACGAATTTGAAATATGATGCAAACCCCCAAGTTAGTACTTAAATAAGCCACCTAGAGTCCTTACTGGGCATAAAGGATATGACCACTAGCACACTCTTAAGTTTTAAAATTTAATTGAAAACACAGTTTTGTTTTTAAATACCCATGTGAACAGTACATGCTAAACCATGCTCCGATGCCAGCTGTAACGGATCAACATGATTATACGAGATTAAGTAAGAAAATCTTCCACCGAAGCAGATAATTTATCAAACTTAAGCCCGTATAACCCAAGATTCCGTGAAATCACGAGGGATTTTGAACCAACCAACATATAACCAAGATCGTACTGATTTAGCAGCCACAGTCACATGCTACATAAAGTTCGCAACAAAAGTTGAATACATCGGAGTTCAGAATAAAAATTATTACAACACAGTTCAAATTAACATAGCGGAAGCAAGTAGTTTTTAGGCCACACACACTTAGTTCAAATACAGTGCCAGAAGATAGCCATGGTCCACAAAAGCATTAGATAAGACGAACGGAGTGACCATTGCCCATGGTCCTAATTGTCGCCCATCGCCGGATACAGACAGTTGACGAAGTAACCATAGTACATCTGGCCATCTGCAACAACAATGGGAACAACGCTCTGAGTACGAGGAGGTACTCAGCTAGACTTACCCGTCATAAACCAGAAATAAAGACACCAAGGAGTATGCAAGGCCTTTATAAAGTGGACTGGCTTGACTCAATTGCGAAAAGCACAAGTTATCATGAATCACTAATTTTAAATACTTTTGCATCATTTTTATTATAGCCTATTCAATCTAGGTAAGCACCTATACTAGAGCAATCACTTTATTGACCATTAACATCAAAGTTACCATATCAGGTTTAGCATTTCCAACATCATTCACTTAACCATCCGTGTTCCATTATTGTTACTATGATGCCGTAGCTCGAGTCAAGTGCTCACTATCCAAGAGCGATGGCGATTCGAATCGATTCCTAACCAGCTGGTGATTTATTCCTCACACAAACCATGCTTCCCCCGTCAGGGTCGCTTAGATCACCAATGACACTTTCCAAGAAGCCGCGGGATAACAATCATGGACCGCACTACCCAGGGACCGCCCGACTGCCAGGACGCACCTTGGGCTCACCCTTCGCGTCCCCGTCATACCCCCTTCAGCACCAGTCTGCCAATCCGAGTTTATCCCGGCTCAAAATAGTGTCACTAGCTTCACGGTCGAAAGGTACTTTATTCGGCCAGCTAAATGTGAGGCATGCGTTCAACATGACAAGAGGGACGAGCAACGATCGGTCTTTAATCGACACAGATGGAATCACTATAGTCCAAAACCCTATAAGACTCCGCCCGGTCTTCCTTTATCTCCCAACACTTGGTTACTTTCCATGATCACAATATAGCTAACCATAACTAGATATTCACCTATAGCTCGCAGGTGATAGGAAATCACCCGACTTCTACCGGTCTAAGCATGGCTAAGCAATTTATTCGATCCTGATCTAACAAGGTAAAAAGGTAATCAGGTGGACAAGGATAATAATGCAACAACGGTTTCACTCAACTTCTAAAACTTAATGCAACAATATATATATAACTCATATCATAAGAATTGCTTTTATAAAGTAGGAGACTTAAAATGCTCAGGGGCTTGCCTCTTTCGAACGAGCTAGGCTGATGGTCTACGCACTCGGGCAGCTCCTCGCCTTACTCCTCTTCCTCGGGCACCTCCTGTGCCTAGGGCTCCTGCTGATCGGTCCAAGCCTGCTCTTCCGGTACTGCTACCTACGACTCCTCCTGCGATCCTGTATGATGCAAGTGCATAAGTAACATGTAAACGGTGCATCGAATGCGGTGGAATGCTATGATGACATGATATGTAGATGAGCACATTGAACGGATAGTATGGATTACAACAACATGTTCTACGAGGTAGTCCACATCATCCAAGAACATGTACCACAAACATGCCACCTATTCTTCTATTAATTAGCACATATTATACACACAAGTGCTGTCACAATTTGTCAAACCTTACTATCTTAACTCATCGAGTAACATCAGCAAGGCATTTTGATGCTTCAAAGATACACCAAACACTTTTTATTACTTTTAATTTCTCATAAAGAATAACCTTTTATTTTCTATTTAACTAGGGTTACACATCGACACCTATTTCTGTTGTAGGTAAAAATCCACAAAAATTACAGTAGCACACTCTTACTCTAAATGACCTACTACAAAATTTTAATTGAATTTGGATAAGTAAAACTATCTATACAAAATAAACAAGCTATAGCATAATAATGAGCATGAAAATACTTTGTACTAGAAAAAGTATCAAACAATAGATTTCACATTTTTCCTATGTTACCCACAGTAAACAAGCATATTACAAAAATTATCACATGCATGTGTTATACAACTTTAGCTCTCTACCAAAAATAATAAAAATCATCAATTAAAGGCATTTGAACTACACTTCAATAATTTTTCACAGGACAGGCTTCACAAACATTTTTCCTAGTAAGTACATCACTAAGAAAGACTAATGCAACAAGAATCACATTTTTTCCATTATTATTTTATTTACTACACATTTTCTAAGATATCAGCATTTATACTAATTAAATAAATCTACACAGAAAAGTATCACAAAACTAACTTGCAACATTTTTAAACTATAGATATACTCATAAGAAACACTACAAAATTCGTTTCATAATTTTTGGAGCTATAAATCTTGAGATATGATTTTTGAAAGCCTTTTCAAAATTTCTGGAAAATCCTTTTCTTTAAAAAACCGAAAATCTAACCGGCCTTTAACGCTACGCGCACCCCAGATCTGCACACCGCGAACACACACGAGACAGACAGGCGGGACCCCGCGGTCAAACGGGCCCACCCGTCAGCCAAGCCGGCCAGAGGCGGCGCTGACCGCCGGGATCTCGCCGTCGACGGATCCTCTAGCGATAGGGAGGGCACCACCGTGTTCCCCGCAGCGAGGCGAAGCCAGGAGTGCTTAGTAGGTGGCCAGACGAGCTCGACATCGAGCTGGCCAGCGTGCATGGCGGCTCGGTGGCGTGGACCACCGTCGGCCGGCCAACACCGACCGAGAGGGGCCACGCGGTGTGGTCAGCGAGCTTCACGGTGCAAATGCGGTGCTCGTGCGCTCGAGAAGCAGACGAGAAGGAGGATGGAGGGGTGAAGTCCACGGAGCGGCTCACTCCAGTGAGCTCGGCCGGAACTCCGGCGAGCTATTACCGTGGCTAGGGGCCGAATCCTCGCGGGCCGTGGCGAGCACTGGATGCGCAACGAAAAGACGCAGCGAGGACGAATACGGAGGTGGTGGCGTTGAGCCGGAGCGGCGGCTAAGGCGGTGGCGGAGCTCGGGAGCCGGCAATGGCACGGTGGGGCGCGGCTGCTGCTGGCGCGCTGCTATGGAGCGAGAGGAGGGAAATGGAGGCAGCAGTTGCGGCGGGCGAGCGCGCGGAGGGAGTAGGCGGGCGCGGGGGACGCAGGGGCCACCGAAGGGCGCGTGTCGCGCGGCGTCGCCGACGTATGGCCACGCGGCGGCCAACTCCTGCCGCGGCGCCACGGCGTCGCGCGCGCGCGCACGCGCGGGCGGGAGGAGCGGGCGCAGGCGCGGGCCGGGCCGCTTGCGCGAGCAGGCCAAACCGGAGGCGGCGGTCCGCTAAGGCTGGAAAAAGCTTTTCTTTTTCTAAATAAATTTACAGATTTTCTAATTTGATTCAAATTCAAATTTGAAGATGAAAAAGATGTTTTCACAATTTTTGCCCAAAATAAAAGTTGTTCAAAATTTAATTCTCTACAACTTTCATGTAGGGCAGTTTTCAAAATTCTGAATATATTTTGAATTAAAGAATTAAAGCCAAATTTTAAGAAAAAATTCACTTTTCTAGGATATTTTTAAAAGCAAAATTTGAGGAAATTTTGAATACAAAAGTTGCTCCAAAAATCATGTTAATTTATTCTATTTTATCTAAAATTGTAGATGCACAAAATTTTACCACTCTTTAGCACTCAAATGTACAATTAGGGTTTAATTAATTGCTCTTCAACTTTAAATTTTAAAGGGGCTTAGCTTGCATGTGATGATAAACATGTATGTGATGATAATGCTCATGCCTTGGATGATAATGCATGCTTAACACCCAGGGGTGTTACAACAAGCTCAAGGAGACAACCAAGGTGGTGATCAAGACAATCAAGATCTTGATCCTCCAATCAATCAAGACAATGAAGACGAAGATGATGGTCCAATCCAAACAAGAACAATCATCCCTCACCCAAGAGTTCATCAATTCATTCAACGTGACCATCCCGTTGATAGCATATTGGGAGACATACAACGAGGGGTAACAACACGCTCTCGTTTAGTAGCTTTTTGTGAGCATTACTCTTTTGTCTCTTCCAAATTGCCAGAAAAGGTGGAGGATGCTTTGAAGGACCCGGATTGGGTGATGGCTATGCAAGAGGAGTTGAACAACTTCACTAGGAATAAAGTCTGGTCCTTGGTGGAAAGGCCCAATCAAAATATGATAGGTACCAAGTGGGTCTTCCGCAACAAAGAAGATGAGTATGGTGTGGTCACAAGGAATAAGGCACGGTTGGTAGCCAAAGGTTTCACTTAAATTGAAGGTTTGGATTTTGGGGAGACCTATGCACCTGTAGCTAGGCTTGAATCTATTCGCATATTACTTGCCTTTGCTGCTCACCATGATTTCAAGTTGTTTCAAATGGACGTGAAAAGTGCATTCCTCAACAGCCCCCTCTCCGAAACCGTGTTTGTGGAGCAACCACCGGGTTTTGAAGATCCACATCATCCCGACCACGTCTACAAGCTTGACAAAGCGCTCTATGGGCTTAAGCAAGTCCCTAGAGCTTGGTATGATTGTCTCAAGGATTTCCTACTCAAACAAGGGTTTGAGATTGGAAAGACCGATCCCACTTTATTTACTCACAAAGTCAATAATGATATATTTATTTGCCAAATATATGTCGATGACATTATATTTGGTAGTACTAATGCAGATGGTTGTGAGCAATTTAGTAGGATCATGACAAAAAGATTTGAGATGTCCATGATGGGGGAGTTGACATACTTTCTTGGGTTTCAAATCAAGCAACTCAAGGATGGCATGTTCATAAGTCACCACCGACATGCTAAAGAAGTTTGACATGGACAAGGCCAAGCTCATTAAGACCCCAATGCCCACAACCGGACATCTTGACCTTGATGGAGACGGCAAGGCCGTAGATCAAAAGGTATATCGCTCCATGATTGGATCCTTGCTTTACCTTTGTGCATCTAGGCCTGATATTATGCTTAGCGTGTGCATGTATGCAAGATTTCAAGCCAATTCGTAAGAATGTCATCTCATGGCTGTTAAGAGAATTTTTCGATATCTTGTGCTCACTCCTAGTCTTGGCTTGTGGTATCCTAAGGGCTCCACTTTCACTCTACTTGGCTATTCCGATTCGGATTATGCCAGTTGCAGGGTAGAGCGAAAGAGTACATCCGGGACATGCCAATTTCTTGGTAAGTCTTTGGTGTCATGGAATTCTAAAAAGCAAAACTCTATTGCCTTGTCCACCGCTGAGGCCGAGTATGTGGCGGCCGGCGCTTGCTGTGCCCAACTGCTTTGGATGAAGCAAACCTTGAGAGACTTTGGTTGTGAGCAAAGTAAGATTCCTCTCTTATGTGACAATGAGGGAGCAATCAAGCTAGCTGACAATCCCGTAAACCACTCAAGAACAAAGCACATAGACATTCGCCATCACTTCTTGAGAGACCACCAAGCCAAAGGAGATATCGATGTGCAACATGTGAGAACCGAATTTCAGCTAGCCGATATCTTCACAAAGCCTCTAGATGAGTCAAGATTTTGTGCTTTGAGGCGTGAGCTAAATATCATTGATTCTCGTAACATGGCTTGATATCTTGTGCATACTTGTATGATTTAGAATTGGATAAAATTCTTGTGAAAAGTTGTGTGAAACTTTCAAAACCTATTTTTCACAGCTCCAATGTGTCCATAGTTATGTACTGATTTCATGAAATCTAGACATATTTGAGTTGGTTTGAGTATATCATATTATTCACCACTTCTAGGACTGTCTCTCGCCGGTTGTGGCATGGGTGGTATTGATCCCACCTTTGGAGGCGGGCTTTGCCCCTTGGAGCCTCTCGGAGCCTACCCTTTTTGGCATTTGATGCCAAAGGGGGAGTGTTAGGCTTTTATCTTGATGTAATAGGGGTAGTTAAAAATTTTGTTGTGTAGTAACTTTATCTCGTGTGGTGGACCATGTGGTAAACTTGAACTATGTGTGTGTGATGGTTGATTGTAGGCTAAAATATTTATGCTTAATGTCTATCTTAGCTTGTTTAGCCTTTTGTGTTGATGCTTATGGTGGTTGTTTATTTAAGAATGGTTATATTGAGTTTAAGTCTTTTTCTTTCTTGCATAACCATTCAAGTTCTCTTGATTTATTCTTGTGATATAACCTGTCATATGCATCACCGTTTTATTGTTCCACACACACTTAGGCACCCCATGGATTACAAAATTTAGGGGGAGCTTATTCTTAATTTATGCAATCTTGACTTGAATCAAGATTTGAAATTTCAAATCCTATGCATACATTAAGGGGGAGCTCAACTTGAATTTTGAAATTCAAAAGCTTCAATTCTTTCTATCTATTGTAAGCCTAAATTGGTTGTCATCAATTACCAAAAAGGGGGAGTTTGTAAGTGTATTCGCCCCCGATGTGGGTTTTGGATAATTAATGACAATCAAATTAAGGACTAACAATTTATCAAGTGTAATTTACAGGTGTTAGTCCATTGATGGAATTGAAAAAGAATATCTGGTGAATAATAGCACCCTAAATTTTGATGGATAAAAGGCGCTTTGACTCAAGGGCTTCAACACCATTTATTTTGATTTGAGTCATAGGCAACGCCGCACTATCAAGAGGGATACAAATTTAGTTGACAAAATGGGGATAAAAAGTGCTCTTGTCAAAGCTTAGTAGGCTAGAGAGCTGGACCGGAAGTTCTGGTGGGCTAGACCGGAAGTTCTGGTGAGCTGGACCAGAAGTTCCGATGGGCTGCACCGGAAGTTCCGGTCGCTGGCGCCCGCGCGCGTTCGCGTGCGAGTATTTTGTTCCGGTCTTCGTTCGGAAGTTTCGGTACTCACCGGAAGTTCCGGTCAGGCACCGGAAGTTCTGGTTAGTGCAGTTTGCGCGCGCGCCCGCGTTCGAGAAAACTGTTCCGGGCTCCGTCCGGAAGTTCTGGTACGGACCGGAAGTTCTGGTCATGGCACCGGAAGTTCTAATGAACCCGAGTTGACTGACAAGCCCAACGGTCTGATCTCGTTTGACCGGAAGTTCCGGTGGCTTCCACCAGAACTTCCGGTGGCTCGTCCGAGCTCGAGTATATAAGCCACTCACTTCATTTCTAACCGTTGCCCGAGCTTTGCACATTCATTTCTACTATCCCAACTCTCTCCAAGCTGTGACTCGCCCACTCTCTCCCCCCCTTTGCCTCCAAGCTTCAATAGTCGATTGTTTGAGCTAGGGACGTGAGATTTGAGAGCGGGAGCATCGATCTTCGACTTGAGCACTTGGGTTCCTCATTTTGCCGGCTTGATTTGTGTTTGTTTCTCTTGGGTTCTTGGAACCCTAGCCGGCTAGGCGTTCTTCGTGGTTGCCCGTGTTGATTCATTTGTGAGGGCACCCCGAAGTGTTTGTATCACTCTTTGATCCTTAGTGGAAATCTCAAGCTAGCCTTCGTGGTTGCTTGAGGGAGGAGACCTTAGTGGTCAGACCTTCGTGGTCACCTCAACAACGAGGAAGTAGGAACTTCTTAGTGGGGATTGCCGAACCTCAGTAAAAATAGCTTGTCTTGCTGTGGCAGTAGCATCGACTACCCTTTGTTTTTGTGTTCTTGTTGTTCTTCCTCTCTACCTCCAACTTCTTAGGTGGGAGGTCTCGATCTATGGTTTGGTGTGGTGCCAAGCCTTGAGGAGGTCAACATTATCATCATCAACCTCTAGGAAGGTGTGGTAACACTTGGATCTAAAATCCCAACTCGATTCACTTTGATTTCGTAGCTCATTTAGGGCACCAGAAGTTCTGAAGGCCTGCACTGGAAGTTCTGGTCCCCCTGACCGGAACTTCCAATCCAGACTACCAGAACTTCCGATCTAGTATTTGACTTCCGCAAATTCGAGTTTGTGAGTTTTAGGTTTTGCAAAAAGGCCTATTCACCCCCCTCTAGGCCAATTAGGTCCTTTCACTTGAACTCCTCAAATTCCCTTTCAGTCTTTTTTATCTTTATCTTCAGTTCATCCACTTGTTCGACTATAGCACAAGTAGACCATAGCAAGACTAGACAGGAAATCGATGAGTTCACACACACCTTGTTCTTAGCACTAGACCACTTTTCGACAATGCACATTATCAGGAACAACGCCCTCTTAAGCGAGTACCCAAGATGATAGTCCACTAGGGGCTATTAAATTGGACACATCTCTTAATCAGTCATCTCGGTACACCTCCCACAAGATGTACTAATACCAGCCTTCATCCAAGATCAGCGAGAGAGAGAATACATCACAACCACGCATAGGTTACATTACAAGTTCAAAGTACTTAAGTTTACAATACCATGGTTCACATACTTAGTCATAACATAAGTTCACACATTACATGCTACCATCAGAGTTCTAGCAGAAGTCTTTCAACATAACATAGTTTCATGATAACTGGTGTATGGGTGTGACACCTCCACACTCTAGCAACATGAGTCTCTTCACCACTCCTGATCTGGGTGGGACTCAGGAGCGTAAAAGAAACCATGGACTAGGGGAACACTACCTGCAAAACTCAAGATCATACAGGGTGAGTACTCAATTGTACTCCGTAGGACAACCCAATATAATAAACAAGGATCATGGGTAGTAGCAAGGAATACATTGGTTTTGCATAAAAGCATTTAAATAGGAATAATAAATGTGATCTATGCACTTAGCAGTTGCAAGTCAAGCATAGGTAAATGAATTAAGCATTTAGCAAGTTGGAGCTCGATCTTCCATGAGTCCTGTATTCCAAAACAACTCTAGTCTGTATCTAGAAGTTTAGAACTTATAGCCTTCAAAAGAAACACTCTGCAGAGGGGTCCACATTAACCCCACCAGAAACAATGGATATTACCCTTATGTCCCGTCGGTACATAAGGGATATCTCGATGTCTCAACCTTTCCCTAATCCAGCCAAGATTGTTCACAAAAGGGTTGATAAGTTCCCAGGTAATGCTACCAACATCTACCCGGTGCCACCCTCATGCCAGTTTCATGAACAAGCCAGTCGCAATTAGTTACTTGGCTTGTCACCCCACTTGTGACAAGTGCTTTGTACAATTTTATGTTCATAAGTCACTATTATGGATGCACAGTCCTTAACCGGTTAGCGAGCTATGTCATTCAAGATCACCACCATCTTGCCATGACCCAACCCCTCGCCGACCATTCAATATCCTTTGTTCATCATTGATTAAGTTTTTGGTCATTCTCCATGAAAGTTGCTTAGTGGACAAACATGCCTAATATCATGCGAGTAATGAGAAACCCATCATTAGCTCGACTCTAGGATCTAAGCATACTAAGCATGAATTAATAGAAGAAATCAAGCAATGGTTGGGTGATGTGGCATCATCAAGGTGTGATAGCTCGAATAGATAACTCATGGTTGATCTAGTCATATAGTAAAATATCAATGCAATAGATAACCATTGTTTATTATAGCAAAGCATAGGGATGCATAGGGGTCTGCCTTGAGCTACGTCGATTGGTTCATTGTCAGGTTCCAGTGCTTGAGGTTCTTCCTCAACCACTGCCTCCTCGTGAACTTCATCATCTATACATGCATGATGCTTGATGAGTACAATGCATAAAGTAAATGGCATGTTTTGCTATGCAATGATGTTACTTGATTAGCATTAGGTCGTAGGCATTAACTGTTTGAGTGTTGTATAATTGGGCTATCGGTTTGAGTTATCAAACAATCCAGTATAGGTGTCGGACAGTCCGCTGACTCAGGGCCAATGAAATCAGTACATTGGAATCATCGAACTCTCCGTGGTAACTCATGGACTCTCCGGTACTGAAGTCTATAGTCTCGGGATGAATTGTGCTTTCTATATAAATCAATGGAACATTCCATCGCGGTGATGGACCATCCATTAGAACCGGTCCATAGGGTACTTGTTTTCTAAGTGTTCAGGTTTTAGCGGAATGTTCCACCAAAAGTGACGGAGCCTCTGCCAAGAACTTTCTACTCTTGGGTTTCTCTAAAATTCATGGCTATAAATCAGCAGACACTCTGGTGCAACTGACGGACATTCTGTTGGCTCTCTATCTCTTAAATCTCTAAAATATAATTCCATGGACCCTCCACCAAATTCGATGGACTCTCCATTGAATAATAAAGTACTCTGCTTAAGTGTAAACAGTCAGGTTTCAGTAGTGATGGACCCTCCGTCAGCTGACTAATAGTGAACAATTCTAACAACTCGAATTTCAAAACTTCACCTATGATTCTTGCATGTGTAAACCATCACTAGCTAGGGTATGTTTCTAGTGTACTAAGGAGCATTTCTAGCTAGGTGGCTCTAGCTACATTATGTGCAAACTAAACCTGTGTCAAAAATGATATTTTCTATGTTTTGTGCTCATGTGAGTGAAAACTAGAGTTTAGCTCATTTCAATCCATACCAAGGGCTGCAAAGAAGATTGTGAGATCTCCAAAGTGATGGAGAAGCTAGATCTCCCCCGTAGTGACTCAAAATCTTCTTGCTCCTTGCCTTCTTCTCCTCCTAGCTCCTTGTGGTGAGGGTGAGAGGGCTCCTCCCCCTTGTAACCCCTACCTCTTGTGGATAGCAGCCTGTAGGTGATCTCCAAGGCCATCATCTGCTACAACAAGTTCCAATCCCCCCTTCTTCCTTCTCCTTTCTTCATCTTTCTTCTTCTTTCAGTGGGAGAGAGTGTAGAGAGAGATGAACTAGAGAGAGGGTAAGAGTGTGAGAGTGAGTGGGTGAGCTGGTTACTCCCTCTGGTTTGGTCTCTCATGAGCTGGATAGCTGTGCTTAGGTGTGGGACCCAAAGAACTAACAAAGTGACACATCACAATTTCTGCATGGGATGGACTAACGGACCATCCGCTGGATGTGGCGGACTCTCCATTGAGTGTCGAATTTACACTGATAGAGATTGAATTCTGTCAGATCATGCAGATAGGTTGACGGACCGTCCGATGTGATTAGCGGACCCTTCGTCAAACTAACAGTGAGTAGTCTGAATGCAGATTTCAGCACAAGTCATTTTCTTAATTTGAGTTTTGAATGCAAATGCTGATCATGATGCTTATGCTCACAGACGTGTCATGATCGAGTCATGACACACACCACTGTGCATTAGTCATGGATGAGACAGAAGAGATCGTAGGGATCTGATAAATAGGGATGCCATTGAAGTGGGCTTGCTTCAACCTGTAGCGTGCCTATCATATCACAGACTATAATACATTCCAGCAAGCTTCTTTTGTTGATGGGTGATTCTGGTTAATGCCCAACCTTCCCTGTAGTAGCGTGAATGCAAATTAAATCCGTTACTAAGTTGCTCAAGGCAGAGTTGAATGTCAAGAGAGGTTACCCATACATACAGTTAGCCTGTTCACAAATTGATCGTAATGGACGATGACGGTGTCATTCTTGTACTCTTGCCAATTAGTCAAAGTTGGTACTTGACACCTGACTACTACACTTGCCTCTAAGGCAAACTTGGCAACTTGCATTGGATCCTATGGCCTTCTATTCCCCTCGGCAACAGAGATGGATATCCTCACTCCTCCTAGTGATCTGCTCATTTTGTCAAGCAAAATTCCTGTAGATCGAGGCCTCGGCTTCCTCGTTCTTCTCTACAATGGTACTAGACAGTTTTCATACATTCAGATTGTTAGAAAAGTAACATGGATATCAAATAGCTGCAAGGTAATACCAACCATCGCAACTTTCATTGTTCTATGGATGTGGGAGCAGTAGTTCACTCAGGGGACTCCTATTCGACATGGCTATCATCATTTGGCCATGAGTAGTCCCTCATAGGGCTATGTAGGGCGCCATCCAGACCAATGTCTCCGGTCAATGAACTTGGAATTCACTCCTGGGTACGGTTGCCGCTAGTGATGGAGAATTTTGTTCACCTTCTGCTAATGATACTTCTAGCCTTTTGTTAGCGGTGGACTGAGTACAAACTCCATGAGTCAACTCTCCTGGCAGGAGCCGTCCAAGCTATGGTGGCGACGCCGTGGGCAAGGCGACGTGGGATGCCATGCTGACGCGGTGCTCACTTAGGTGTAATGTGGTAAGGTAGTCATTGAGTTTTGTCCTCACTACATGTAGTTTAATCAATGTCTTCATTTATGTTGTAACAATTAAATTATTAATTTAACAAGACTTGTAATGTATTGTTTTCGCTGAATTATGTACTGCAGCTATCATGGTATGATACTAAACCGGGATCCAGTGTAGTGGAGATATGGATGGCATCTCTAGAGGATCATCGAGGTTGATTTGCTTAGATTGGGTTGGTCAAGCGGATGACACCTGATTTAGGTAAATTGACGTGGCGGGTCCTTACATGCGAGTTTAGAGAGAAATGATGAGTAGCTTGTGTAGTAGATGGGCACAACTGGATGTATCCA
The DNA here is from genome assembly GCA_038087645.1 of Saccharum hybrid cultivar R570. Lineage (NCBI taxonomy): Eukaryota > Viridiplantae > Streptophyta > Magnoliopsida > Poales > Poaceae > Saccharum > Saccharum hybrid cultivar. Next base: position 24,714,605 of record JAQSUU010000066.1, on the reverse strand, counting down.
GTTAGAGTAGGAGTCATAGATTCAGAAACAAATGAGAATTGGATATGGTTCATGGAGAGGTTTTGAGAGGCAATAGGCTAGGGACTCCACCTAGTTTGACCTTCTATAGTCATTGTGGTCAAGGAGTTATGGCTAGTGTGACTGAGGTATTTCCTAATGTAGAGCATAGAGAGTGTATGTGGCATCACTACAAGAAATCTGCCTTTTTTGATGTTTTACTTATGTCATAATATAGACAATTTATGTCATATGTTGCATTTTATGACACCTAGTTGATAAAAAAGAAAACATCGAAAAATGCGCATCACAAAATACATTTTCTGACGTTTGCATTTTTGATGCCATTAACCTTATGATGTTGATTTTTACGGCATAGAGATTAATGACATTAGTTTTTACGTCACAACCGCATAGACCCCTACCATGTGTACAAGCGCCACGTGGGATGCCATGTTGACGTGGCGCTCACTTAGCAAGTGGCAAAAACGTCATAATTCTAAAATTAGGCCTGTTAAGGCCCATATGAGAGGCAGACTTCTAAAAGGCCACAAATGTCATAAAACTAAAATTTGACCTGTTAAGGCGCTAACTTGGGTTGATTCTTTTCATCTTGGCCCATTTAGTTTTTAGTGTTTCTGGCCCATTTTCTTGTCCCAAATCATCCCATTTTTTTCCTTAAATCAACAAGACCATTTTTTGGCAAATCAACCCAAGCCTAGCTATACACAGTCCTGCCCACAGTACATTCAGCCCACGCCCAGCTTTACACGGTACAGCCCACATAATTTTCCACCATTAGCAATTGCATTATAAAACAGAAAACATATTTAAATCATCCAACAACATATAGATATAGCTCAACCATACAACATCACATACATGCTCAATACATGTTTACATTCATTACAGAATCAACATTTATGATATTCCCTGATCATCTGCAAGCTGCGAATGCAGACTGTGCTCATTTGAGCTTTGGTAGTTTTGAATCCGGTGCCTTCTCTCAGTTCTCTGTCCAGCTTTCATCAAAGGTCCGCAAAGGCAGTTTGGAGGACGACGAGGTGCATATACATCAGGTGAAAGCTTTTTCATGCAGTTTTCCAATTCAAAACATGAGATGTACCTCCTCTGATGAGATTGATTGCAGGAATCAAGATTACAATGACAACGATGCTCTAAACTCTTGAGCAATTGAGATGCTGAGACAAGAATTGGTATTAACTTGGATAACGTCGATGGACCTTCAGTTTCAGAGTCTGATGTACTGAAGTAGGGTTCCATAGATGTGCCTAGTCTCAGGTCATGCATATTCAAACACAACACAGCTAAGTACAGTGGAAGACCCACAATGAAACACACAAGCACACCAGCAGATGAAACCACCACAGCTACGCGGCTACCGAACTGTTACGGCTACCACTCGCCTAGTGTGATGCTCCACTCGCACACAATCAGACTTGTGTTAGCACAAACACACTGCCGCGAGTTGTGTTTTGCTGAAATTCTGGATATACACTTTACATGATACTGCATTCATGTCACAATTGAAACATGTTTACTGAACTAAAAACAACTAAGAACACGCTCAAATTACCAGAAAAATGTGTTTGTGTATGTAGATTTTGTAAGGGTGCTCAAAAGACCAGAAATATGCTCAAAAGACTGTAAAATCCAATTATATAGACTCCAACACATAACGACTTAAACAACTTATTTGCTTGTAATACATGAAATTTCCTACTGATGTGCCTCACTTTTAGAGAACATCCAAATAATTAATTCCAGTTAGTAAACTGTATAGGAGTAAAAAAATCAGACCAAGTTCCTATAACTACTGCTGAGCCCTTACAGAACCTTTTGCTGACAAAGGTGCAGAGGCAAGCTGCAACAACGTTCAGGATGTACAACGACCCAAAAACAGTTGAGCTGACAGTGGTGCTGCAAAATCTAAATTTGAGCAACGGGCCAGGGAGTGAAAGGGCAGCAGCAGAAATTTAGACTAATTTAGAGTTCATGTACACTATTTTGCAGGCAAGCATGTGTGGTGGTGATTTGGTCGAGGAAGAATCAGCAAGAACAGAGTCAGAGCAGAGTTCAGACAGAGACGATAGGGACGATTCGGAGTTTGTATTCCTTATTGCATAACCGATTCAGTTACAATCTTCGCCTTTTATACGCTACGCGGCCACCCGGCCCTGGCAAACCGTTACGGCTGGCCCACTACGACACAACGCCTCGCCAACACACACGCGTTGCCGACAATAGCATGACAGCTAGACCGCAGACATCCGCATTCAGCAATCACCCCACCTTCGCCGTTCTCTTCTTGTATCTGACAGTCTGCTACTAAACAGCAAAGCACTAGTTAGGGCCTGAGGCTCGGGAGGCAAAAAAGAAAGCAAAACACAAATAGCTACCTTGAGACTGCCTCTGCTGCCTCGCCAGCTCCTGTTGATCCTGCTCCCACAGCCTCTTCTCAGTCACAGTAAGCTGCGGCAGCGGCTTGCAGCGCGGCTTTCTCTTGATCGACATTCAGCACAATGTCGGCAGCGGCTGAGGAACAAATCAAACCATTAAGGGCTCAGTAGGAAGGTAAGACCTGAAGTGCTGAGTCACCAGCCGAAGAAACAATATCTTGGGTCTCCGATCGGTGACGCCTAAGGCCTTTGTTCTATTCCTCCAGCTCGGCTGGGTGAAATGGCTCCGGTCGTAATCGGACTTCGCTTCTGAATTCTTCTGGGCCGCCTGGTATCACAACAATTCAACAAATAAACAGGCTAAGTCTTCGTTCGACTATGGCCAAGTCCACCAAAGACTTGGTATCTCAACAAATAAACAGGTTGTCTGTATGTTAGATTTGAGGATCTTGCAGACGATCCCTATTTATGGGTTGTACATGCCCTTAAGTTGTCTAGATGTGAAGTAGAAAGAACTAGCAGACAACAAGTTGTCTTGTGCAATCAGTGTACAATGTTCACTGAAGGGTCGTTCTATAAAAGCAGGAACGGGGTACCAAATGATCTTGTCATTTTATTTAGGGTGGTTTTATGAATGTCAAGGACTTAGGTACTTTTACTTATGTACTAAGCCTTAATCTCACTTCTTTTCTGGTAGCTCACAGTTACAGTACTGCAAGGTCTATCTGTGTTGCTCTTTGGGCTTGTAGTTGTAGCGAGCAGTGGAAGGCAAGTTAAAAAAAAAGCTTCTGCTAAACATAACATTATTCAGCTTCAGCACTCATTTAGAACACAGTAGTTTCATACCATTTTTATTAGGGTATTTCTTTTTTAGAAAGGCGGCAAGAGTTTTGCCGAATTTTTATTAGACGATAAAAAGGAAAGAACAGAAATAGTTTACAACCGAGCTACCAAGATCACTACTAAAAACACGACTAGCCTTTCTACTAGCATCACAAACCCAGACCCAAGTAAAAACTACTACAGCCCACAGGCCATCGTTCCAGCAGTCAACCAAAAGAGGGGCACTGAAGCCGAAAACCGCCATCAGGTGAATGCTGATCCACCAATGTCCGACATTGGTAGGCCTACTCTTCTCATCTTGCAGTGGTCGTTGTATGCTCGAATTGAAGTATGTCATCCTTGCAGATTTGTGCTACATGATCCATTGTTAGTGATTTTTGTTGGAATGTTCTCCTGTTCCTTTCTTTCCAAATATTCCACCACATATAGATCATGATTCCATCTATTCTTTTTTTCTCTGTTTTGTCGAATTTTGCGCGGCATTTGCGCCAATAGCTGTGAATTGAGCCAGTCGTGTCCACTGAATCCAGAACATTCAGATTTAACCATCTTCTTAGTTGTGTCCAAACCTATTGCGTGTAGGGACAGTCTTTGCAAAGGTGAGTCGGTGTTTCCGGCTCATTGTTGCATAGCTTGCAGAGTGGGTCGCTAGGCCAATTGCGTTTGGCCAAGTTGTTGGCGGTGAGGATTTTCTTGTGCATTAAGGTCCAAGCAAAGAAACGGCACTTGGCCTCAGCTCTTGCTTTCCAAATCGGAGAAAGTTTTAGCTTGCTATAGCAGCCTTCGAACTGAATGCGATATGCGCTCTTGGTTGTATATTCTCCATTCGCGGTCCAGCGCCAGCGAATTGTATCCTCTCGATTTTCTACCAATTGGACATCCCTCAACAGTTCCCACAGTTTTACATATTCATGTATCTCCTGGGGGGACTGCAATGGTAGTATATGTGCTATCCATCTATTTTGCTCCAGAGCCTTGTGCACAGTCAGTTTCTTCCTCTTTGCTTTCCTATACAGCCCCGGTGCCAAAGATTTGAAGGTAGTACCATTCATCCAGGAGGAAAACCAAAAGCGAGTCGTCTTCCCGTTACCAACCGAGACTACCGTCGAGGCCGCGAAGAGCTCGCGATCGCGATCGTCACACGGGAGCTCCAGCTCCGTCCATGGACGCTCCTTGTGATTCCACTGGAACCACATCCATCTCAGTCTCAGCGCCCTGGCAAATCGTTCTAAGTCCAAAATTCCTAGGCCTCCTTTTATTTTTGGGCGGCAGGCCGTAGGCCAATTAACCAGAGAGTGTCCCCCATACACTTTATCCGGCGTTTCTCCCCTCCAAAGAAAACTCCTCATTCTGTCTATCTTTCGTATTAGCCACTTTTGTTCCGAAAAAGCCGTCATATGGTAAATAGGTTGTGAGGATAGAACCGTCTTGACCATTGTCTCTCTTCCCGCCGTGGACAGTAATCTACCCTTCCAACCAGGTAGCCATGCGCCAATCTTGTCAATAAGCGGTTGGACGTCAATCTTTCTCAGCTTCCGGATATGTAGAGGAAGTCCCAGATATTTCCCAGGAAATCTGCTGATCTTCCCCGGGAAATTTTGTTACAGTTGAGGTACCACTGTGTTATCAATTCGGATTGGGAAGATTTCTGTTTTTGACATATTAATCTTGAGGCCCGAACAATTTCCGAAAAATGTTAATATCTTAAGCAGCCGTTCTAGCTCCCTTGGGGATGGATCGGAGAAAATGGCAGCGGCGTCAGCATACAGTGAGCACCGTAACCTTGCTGCTTTTGGGAGTATCGGTTTTAGGATTCCTTTCTGAGCCGCTACTTCTATGATACGTTGGAGTGGGTCAATGGCCAGAATGAACAGAAGCGGGGAGAGTGGATCACCCTGTCGTAGCCCTCTTGCATGCCTGATTCCCTCCGTTGGTATTCCATTCACTAGCACTTTTGAAGATGCGGTACCAAGGAGTGTCGCTATCCAGTCACGCCATTTCGTGCTAAACCCCAGCGCTTGCATGACTTCAAGTAGGAACTGCCAACTAATAGAATCGAATGCTTTAGAAATATCCAGTTTGATAAATAAGGCCGATTTCTTCTTCCGGTGGAGCAATTGTATAACTCTCTGCGAGTATATGAAATTGTCGTGAATGCATCTTTTTTTGATGAAGGCATTCTGTGCCCCTGATACTAGTTCATTCATCTTCGAGGCGAGCCTGTTGGCCAAAATTTTAGTGATTATTTTGGCCACGCTGTTGATCAAGCTTATCGGTCTATAATCTGATATTGTGGCTGCTACCTGGTTCTTGGGCAGGAGGACAATGTTTGCTTCATTTACAAGGTTTAGTTTAGCTGTTCGGTGCAAATAGAAGCTAAAAATTGCCTGGGTCAGGTCTTCCTTTATGATTGGCCAACACTTCTTGTAGAAAATACCAATGTAGCCATCCGGCCCCGGTGATTTCTCGGGAGGCATATCCTTGATTACCGCTGCGATCTCTTCGTGTGTAAAAGGTGCGTCCAACTCTTCTAAATTATGCTGCACATACCCAAGCTCGTCCCAATTAATAGCATTTGTTCTTGTATTTGGAGTACCCAATACGTGAGAGAAATGCGAGTGTATTAGGTTAGATTTTTCCTCCTGCAGAACCACGGTCCCCGATTGGGTCATTAGGGATGGGATATAGACCTTCTTTCTCCTTGCATTGGCATGCAGATGAAAGAATCTTGTATTCGTATCCCCCTTCCTTATCCATGTTAATCGTGAGTGTTGTCTCGCTCTTGATTTCTGAATTGCTGCGTGTCCCAGCGCCTTGGTTTTGAGATATCGTTTAAAGGCCATTTCTTCTTGCGTTAAAGGTCTGGCTTCCTGCGCCCTTTCTAAGTTTGCTAGGGTGATGTTCAGAATCGCCCACTGCACTTTCCAGCCACTGAAGTTCTTTCTTCTCCACAACTTCAATGCCTTCGCGGTCCTCAGTAGTTTGACGTGCATTCTCAGGATGGCGTCCTGGGTGTCCACCGGTTTGTCCCACGCCTCCTTCACCGTCTCCAGGAACCCCGGCCAGCTCGGCCAGTAAGACTCAAATCTGAAGCCCCTATAGAATTCCATGGTCACATCCCCCTGCAAGAATAGAGGGCAGTGGTCGGATCCAAGGGAGGCCATGGCTTGCAGATGTGTCCGTGGGAAGGATGCTAACCATTCAGATGTTGCAAAAAAATGATCGATCTTTGTCATTGTGGGCGCTTGTTGGTCATTGCACCATGTGAACTTCTTCCCGTGCAGTTCTATGGGTGCTAGCAACAGATTGTCTATTGTGGACTTGAATCCATTAAGCAAGGTCAGGTTCAGTCTGCCATTGTTCTTATCTTGTGCCTGATATATCAAGTTGTAATCGCCCAGTATTAGCCATTCCGGAAGCATGTGTTGCTTGAGATCAGTTATCTCCTGCATGAAGAGCACCTTCTCCTGGTCCGATTGTGGCCCATAGACTCCTGTGAGTGACCACTTCCTATTGTCCACTAGCATCGTCAGTGTCACCGAAATCGTGTTGGTGGTCAGATGGGGATTGTCTAAAAGGAAAAACCGAGAAGAGGCCGCTAACAAGATCCCACCTGAGGCTCCTAAAGAGGGTAGAAAAAAGCAATTTTGTGCCATGTCTGTACCCACAGTTTTTGCTAGCAACGTGGTTGTCCAGTTAGCAATTTTTGTTTCCTGTAGACAGACCACTGTTGCCCTTGAAGAGATGATCTGGTTTCGTACACTAGCTCTTTTGGCTCCATCATTCAGTCCCCTAACGTTCCAACACAGGATATTACAGTCTTTGTTTGACATTGATCAACAATAACACTACTTGTGAGTCGCTAATCAACTGGGAAAACCAGTAGGCATTCATGATTCTTAGTCTGACTGCATTCTTACATCCCCCATGCCAAAGGCTACTAGGCCAGCAGGCATCAAGTTTGTCACTCATGATCCGCCGAAGGCTCCATGTCCAGCAGGCCCCAACTCTCTCACACACGTCTTGCCGAAGGCTCCACGGCCAGCAGGCACAAAGTTTCTTACATATGTCTTGCCGAAGGCTCCATGGCCAGCAGGCATCACAACCAACAGTCCTAAAAAGCGACAAGGGTCCGAACCACCATTGACACATTGGGAACACTGCCCACCCCTCTAACTGCAGAGGGTCTAACATGTAGTACTTGATCTACTTTGTGCTGGAGGCCTGACTAGGCATCCAGACCCACCTCGGTAGCCATCGTCCCCCTGATGTTGCTCTTCTGCATCCTCTTGTTTCCTTGCTCGATCAGTGTCTTGATCGCCTGCATCTTGCTGAGCTCAATGGGTCTCTCGAAGTGCTGTGCATAAAATTCATAATCAGGTTCATCAGGGTTGCTTTCATCTCCTGCTAATTCCCCTAATTTTCTTATCAGCAGGTCATGTGCGACCTGTTCAGCATCTTTGCCTACATTGACTTCAGCTTTCTTTGCAAGCCTAGTACTTTTCCTTTGTGTTGAGTACTCGGCTTCCCTCTGGTTCTTTTTACTAATTTTTTTGTTAACAACTCGAGGGTTTTGGGGGGTCTCTTGAAATATAGGTTGCTGAATAGATAATGAGATTGACTCTAAAAATTCATCAATGTCTTGCGGCTGTGGGAGGGCTTCATTTGTTGAGGCGAGGTTATCTACAACTTGGTGGTCTATGTTGTCGCTGTTAACAGTGCTATAGCCGTGTCCACACTCAGTTGATGGGCCGGGGTTTGACGCCCCCTCCCCTGTAGTGGCCTGATGGTCGTTGCCAATATCTATGGGGATTGTATTATGTGCATCAACCGACACCTCTCTAAGATAATTTTCTTGTGTTTTTTCTACAGTGTCCGCGGTCGCTATTTGAACTTCCTGACTATCCTGACTACCCCTTAGAGCATCTGTGACATTAACTATATCAGGTTCATGTGTCACAGTGTTGTGTCCTAGACTCTGTTCTATCAAAGTTGGACCATGTTCGACTGCTAGCTCATTTATGACGTTTCTTACTTGTATTTATGACTGCTAGCTCATTTAGGGTATTTCCAGCATATTGATTTTCGAGGGTGCGGAGGCAGATGATTAGTCGAATATAACCATGATGTTATTTTAAGCAGCGCAGTTCAATATTCCATAAACATCAACCACGGTAAACTGTGGCCTGTACATCCAAATATATACTTGGACAATCAAATATTCAAATTCTATGGTGCATGGGACACAGCTTAGATGTGTTAAGACTTAAGCTTAATAAGGATCGAGATTAGCATAACCTGTGAATACCTGATCCACCTCTTAGCACTTAATCGTCGCTAACCTTTAGACGAAGATGCCCAGAGCAGGCATGGTGTGGACGTGTGGTTCGGTGTTGAGGTGATGGTCGACAACATGGGACGGTGGCCGGCGGATGGCTCAGGTCTTCAGAATCACACCCGAGTTAACCTTGATCGGTAGGTACTAGGGATTCGGACTAATTCACATCACCCACCCGTGAGATGGGAGTACCCTTACCCTGTCAATCCAACTTAGTCGTCTGTTACTTGGGTTGTTAGGCTCCTAACTCAGTCAATTCTTGAGAAAGCAGAGATCAATCCTAACAAGACTTACGTGAAAATTAATACAGTAATAAAACACACATCTAGGCATAACTTCCACTCATTCAGATAATATTACATTTCCCCATGCCTCATAGTTCACAATAAATTAAAACACACATTTGCAGCTGAAAGATATGGATAACCATGACTCTGGTCCCACACTTGTGTCTTGGGAAAAAGAAAAAGAGTCTCTCACACTTGTATCACAACCATTATTCTTCAGAAACTAATAGATAGTAGTGCAATATCATGCAAGATTATCAAGTACGCACCATTTCAAGGCAACAAAACGAACTCAATGCTTGGCTGGAGGGTGGTAGAGTGGAGGAGGCGAGCCAAACGTTGGCACGGGAGGGTTGTACTCTGGTTGTGGCTTGGGCTCTGGCTTAGGCTCCGGTGGCACAGGCTTCTTGTGGAAGTAGTCGAAGAAGTGGTGGTGATGGTGACCCTTGTAGAAGTGATCGAACATGTGCGGAGCATGGTTGCTCACAGGAGTTGGGGACCCGTTTGTGGGCGTTGCTGACCCGTACGTCGGTGTAGCAGGAGGCTTGTGGTCTGACTGTGGTTTCGGCTGTGGCTCAGGCTTCGGTGGTACAACAGGCTTCTTGTGGAAGTGGTCGAAGAAGTGCTCGAGCTCGTGGTCTTTGTGGAAGTGATCGGTCAAGCGCATGTGCATTGCAGGAGGATGGTAGATTGGAGTCGTTGGCGATGGCGACCCGTACGTCGGCGTTGGGGGCTGGTGTTCTGGCTGTGGCTTAGGCTCTGGTTCGGGCTTTGACGGCTCCGGCTTCTCTTCCTTCTTGTGGTAGTGCTCGTGGAAATATTTCATGATCGGGCCGCAGATTGTCACCGACGCACACACCGCAGACGACGCTTGTTGCGTCTTCCCGGGGACGGCAACGAAGGTGCCATCGGACAGCGGCGTGATCCTCGACGGCTCCTGCCCCGGGCATGGCGTGCCTGCTGCACTGTGGAGTTGCGCGACGCAGTCGGCAAGGTTGGCGGAGACAGGGACGCTGAAGGCGCCGGAGCTTTGGAGCTCGCCGACAGCCTTGCTCTCGTACTCACCGTTGCTGTTCTTGCATTTGATCTCCACCTTAAGACCTGAGATGGATGTAGGCGCCAAAAAGACATGAAAATACGGCCCGGAGGGATCATACAAATAAAAGTAGCGCAATTAATTACTCTATATAACTTTTTACCATTGAAAGCCGCCTCAGCATTCACGTTCTTCCTCGTGCAGTCCGCGCACTTGGCTAAGGCAGATGACCGACGCCGCCTCGCCGGACCCAGCATTTGCGATGGCGATCGCCATCAACACGGCCACCACGCAAGCGCCGAGGAGGAGTCTGCGTGGTGCAGCCTCCATGCTTGCGAAACACGTCCAACACATGAGCTAGCTACCCGTTACACTACTGGAGACGGCATCTTTGCCGAGGGCCGGTTGCTTTGCCGAGGGGCAAATATCGGGCGCTCAGCAACAATCTTCTTTGCCGAGAGCCAGCCCTCGGCAAAATCAACCGTCGGCGAAGAATTCGTTGCCGAGAGCTGCGCTCTCGGCAAAGAGCAGCCCTCGACAAAGAACAAATATGCCGAGCCCGACCCTCGGCAAAATTGACGATCCGGAGATGGCTCAACTACGCCGTCATTCTTTGTCGAGAGCCAGCTGTTAGGCTCTCGACAAAGATTTTTTGTTTTTTTTGAATTTCTTTGCCGAGAGCCCCAGCCCTGGCTCTCGGTTTGCCGAGGGCTTTAGGAGGCTCTCGGCAAACAATTTCGGCAAAACAAAATAAAAATCTTTGCCGAGTGCCCTGGATCTGGGCACTCAGCAAAAGGCACCGTCCTAGTTTTAAAACACCCACCCCCTGGAGATTCGCCGGCTCCTCCCCCCTCACCCCCCCTGCGCGCCCTCCGGCCAGCTCCCCCGCCGCCGTGCGCCGCCTCGCCCCTCCCCGGCGGAGGTCGGCCCCCAGGGAGATCTGCCCCCCACCCCCGAGATCCATCGCCGCGGCCAACTCCCCCCGCCGCCGCGCGCGCCCACACCCCCCCGCCCCGGGACAGCCCCCCTGCGACGCCCCTGCCGGCTCCCCCCGCGGAAGCCCCTACCGGCGCCACTCGGCCTCGCCGGAGAAGGGAAGGAGGAGGAGGAGGAGAAGGACAGCGCCCTGCCTGCCCCGTGGCCGCCTGTCGCGCCCCCGCGTCCGTCCTCGCCGTCGTCTCCGCCCCGCGCTCCTGCCGTTCCGCCCGGCCGTCGTCGCCGTCATCGTCCTCGCCCATCAAGGTAATTGCAGCATCAATCCTCATTTGCTCCTGCAAGATAAATGGACATTCCTATTTGCAGCATACTTTGGCTTACTAGAATATCAACCTGACACAACCCCTAGCCTGGCTGCAAGTGATTGAATAATAAGAGTAGCACAGGATGCAACAAGTATGATCCAAAGAAGCTGCAATTGAAGAATGCGATCATAATTCTTAGTTAGAGATAAGCATAACATAACTGAATGGAAGAAACTCAATCTAAAGGGGAGATAGGATAGGCATATGGAACCAAAAAAGGGGGAAAATAACAGACAAGTGGAAATAAGAGATAGAAGAAGCAGCCACCTCATATTTGTACTGTGCTCCAGCCTGTAGATTGAGACGAGAAATCCAGGCCCTATGTATGAGAATAAGTTCTTCCAACTGTATTTCTGTCCAAAAGTCGCAAATCAGGCAAATCAGGCAATAAGTTCTTCCAACCTGCTCAGCTGCTACTATTCTGTTGTTCGCTACTCGGCGTTCCGGCCTCCTTGATAGGACGGTGGCTCGGTGCCGCACTGCAGCATACCATGTGGATTCCTTGTTAGTCTGTGCTTAGAAAAAACATCAAAACTGAAACACTACAGCACCTTCATCTTCTCGTGATCTTGTTCCTCCTTCTGTGTCCAAAATGCAACCAAACCAAGCACAATATTTAGTACTCGCACAGAGAAGAAAATAGAGCACGACGACAAAAAAAAACTGTTGAAATTTTGGAGAAACGGCCATGGTTGTGCATCTCCGCAGCGTGGCTTCGCTTTGCTGCCGTCCTCCAAAATACAAAAAATCATCTCCTCTCAAAGCATCCATTTCTATCTGACAACAAAATACAAAAAAAATCCAGATCATCTCTCATTATCGATTTTACAAATATAGTATTAAAGAGCAGCAGCTACTATTTTGAGTGCCTGAATATGCAATCCATTATACTAAGAAATCATCAGATTGAAATGGTTCCACGATATTAACAAACCATAGCTTAAGATGCAAGAGGAAGACTTGGTTGTGCCCAACTATTCTTTTGGAAAGCTTCATAGTCTTGTTTTTCGTGTTTTGACAGAGTTGCCTCCAAACTCTATCTGAACAGCAAGAGGTGATATTAGGCACTGTTGTAGATCTTTCTAATTACTAACATAGAGCTTTGATTAAATATTTCCAAATGTATAGATGTATGCTCACTACCATAAAAAATTGCAAATAGCTGAAATGCAGACAAAAATTAGAAGTATAGACCTGCACCAACAATAATATGGATCTCATCAACGAACAAGATGATTTTCCCATAAGATGTAGTGACCTACTTCTCCTTTAGAACAACCTTTAGTCTCTCCTCAAATTCACCACAGAATTTAGCTGCATCAAGTAGGAACGCACTACAGTTTGCAAATGAAAGCTTTTCTCAGTGGTTGTGGGTCAGTAGTAAAATGGATAATACGTGCTGTTTCCTTTGGACTAAGAAGATTCAAGTAATTCCTCCTAACGGTTGTGACTCAAAAGCACATAATAATCATATACGGGTACAGCCTTGTAGTCATGAGCATCATATACATAACAATGTGAACATTATATTAATTAATTATAGTTGATTCGACCTGATCTACGAGGCAAGAATCGAGGCCATCATCACCTACAATGCCACGGTCGAAGGACGGAAGGTGAGAAAGGACGAGGCGAGACGCATGTCTCTGAGCCGGGCCCAGTACATTCAGGTAAGTGATTCCTTTTGAGATTAAGTTATGCTCATTTGATCTTCTGCTTATATGTGAAATACTTGATGACGTGCAGATGATTCCCACTTGGTGCCAATCATATCCTGAGTGCTGGGAAAAGATCGTGGACCGGTGGCTATCCGAGGAGTGGGCCGCCCAGCACTCCGAAGCCCGGGAGTGGCGTCTGCAGATGCCAGGTGTAGCACACCATCAGGGCAACCGCAACCTCATCGAGTTCGCGCAAGCTTGGGTACTTGAATTCATTTATGTATTCTAACCCTCAAATGTTGCCTGATTACTAATCATCTTGTTGTCTTTCTTGTATACAGCATCACACGGTGGCCAGCCTTGCAACACCTTCATGGCATACGCCATGTCCCACAAGGGCAAGGCCACTACACCCGAGACCTCCTACAACCCCGATGACCCCCCCGAGGCGTACACCAACACGAGCGTCCACACCCGCCTCACTGACTACACGAAGGCGGCAAGGTCGGTCCATGGGCCCAACTTTGATCCGGCCACCCAGGACCTGGACGGAAGCCTCCTGATGAGGGTGGGAGGAGGCAAGAAGCACGGGCGGTACTAGCTTGGCGATGGCGTCATCGACGCGTCCTCCACTCCCTCTCTGTCCTAGCTCCGAGCACAGAGCACGAGCGGGAGCGTCCCCATACGCCCACGCCTATCACCTACGCAGCACCGGGTCGCCGAGCTCGAGGTTATTACATTTGTATTTGTCGTACATTGATCTTTACACATTGCATTGTTCTAACATTCCCTTTGTATTATTGTAGGCCCGGCTAGAAGCAGAAAAGCACGAGCGCCTGCAGATGGAGGCCCGGATGCAGGCACAAATGGAGGCTGAGCAGGCAGCCTCAGAGAAGAGGATGGCAGACCTCATCGCGTTCGTGTCCAGGATGGGGGCGAACCAGGGCTTTAAGTTGCCCGCGACGCTCATGGCTCCACCACCGCCGCCTCATTCCGCTGCAGCTACTCCTGTGAGTATGAATAACTCAGCCTTTCTTTTCTGCATTTGCTTGTCTGACACAAATGTCTATCTTTTGCAGCCTCCGTTGGCGGGATCGAACAACCCGCATGCGTCTAGATGGAATACGCCCGGGGGTCAAGGCAGCTCTCCTTCACCGTCTCCGGGGTGGCCAGGGCCAGGTTGGCAGTGAGGGTGGTTTAGAGTGTCGCCTCTAGTATCATTGGAACTTTAGATTGTGAACTAATCATGTTTCGACGACTATTGTGATGGTTTCATATCGTTTGAATGATACATTGTGGTCTATGTGATATATGTGTGCTATTGTGTTGGATTTGATATATATGTGGTGTTTGATGTGATATATTTGGTTCATGTGATGCTATATGTGATGATTTATATGTTTTTCGTGGTGGAATGAAAAAATAAAAAGAAAAAAACAATTCTGGGTCACTTTGCCGAGAGTGGCCTTTGCCGAGCGTTATGGCCATAGCTCTCGGCAAAGCTGGGAAAATGGCAACAGAACAGCCATGTTCCCAGATTTGTCGAGAGTAATGGCCATAGCACTCGGCAAAGGTGTCTTCTTTGCCGAGAGCCTTCCGGGCAGGATCTTGGGAAATATTTTCTAAAAAAAACATAAAACTTTGCCGAGAGCCCTCCAAACAGGCTCTCGGCGAAGATTTTCTGAAAAAAATTTTAAAAATCTTTGCCGAGAGCCCACCAGACAGGCTCTCGGCAAAGAGGCCATCAACTGCAGCCGGCCATTAACGACTACTTTTTTTTCCGAGTGTGGGGCCGGGCTCTCGACAAAGCCTTTGCCAAGTGCCCGAGATAGGGCTCTCGGCAAAGACTTCTTTGCCGTGAGGACTTTTGCTGAGAATTCTTTGCCGAGAGCTGCGCTTGGCAAAGCCTTTGCCGAGTGCTACTGAGTCTTTGCCGAGCGCTCCAGGCACTTAACAAAGAAGGCGTCTCCAGTAGTGTTACGTATGAAATGGTAGAAGATGGGTGAAGAGCTAGGAGTCAGTGCTTGGTATATATAGAAGGTCTCTGCACTGCATGCATGTCGATCGATCTGTGGGTACGTGGAGTGGTTACTGACGTGATCCTTCTAACTTTTGGCGCCGAATTTGCTGGTTGGTAATCAATGCCTCTGCAGCACAAATGAGCCTGCTCAAGTACTGGTGGCACAATAATCACTAGTTCCCTTTTGAACAAAAGAAGCTAATACGTATATAACAAGGTCTAGTAGTCTACACTTGAACTATGTGTTAGAAAATACTCGTTCCAAATTATAAATCGCTTTGACTTTTTTTGGTACATCCATTTTGCTATGCATCTAGATGTAATATATGTCTAAATACATAGCAAAATAAGTGTACCAAAAAAGTCAAAACGACTTATAATTTGGAACGGAGAGAGTATTAGCCTTGGACAGGATCTGAGCTCGCCTAGCTCAATCCATTACAACACCTAGCACTTAGGGATTAGGATTTCTTACATCGTACCTTTATACGAAGATGCCTAGAGAGCTGCTGCAGTCCCCATGCCTGCGTATGCAGGCGTAGTGTCGATCTCCTTCGCATCGTTAATTAGACACCGTGACCCCTCTTCTTATAGCTCGGGCACCCTAGGACAAGGCCAGTGACCGTTGGGTCTGTTAAGTCCATCGGTCATGGACTATTAGCGGGACTTTAAGCCCTTAATGACTTAGTTTGTCATTGACTAAGCCAAGATCATTCCAACATTCCCCCCTTGATGGAATGACTTAGAAATTTTATTATTAGTCCCATTCTCAAAAGAACAGTATACTAAGATGAAAAATCATAACGGCCAGTTATAAGTACCATTAAATCAAGCATCACCACTCTACATTAAATAGAACAATTACTTATACATTTCAGAGAGAACTTATGGGGAGATAACACTATGTATCTTAATTCTTCAATAAAATAATACACTAAGATGAAATGATTGCCACAGTTAATTAATAAGCACTGATGAGCCCAATCACTATAGTGCACCATCCATTTCTCAGAATAGTTCACGCTTAGTCTTAGGATGGCCTCTTTATGGTCCTATTGTGCAGTTTGTTTTCACTTATGCTTTTGTGAACATACACAGAATTATCTGTACTTCCAAAATCACAATTTTGAGATCTCAATCTTATCCCATATGGTAGGCTACCATTAAACTTTACGCCGGCAACTTAAGATAGGCCTATGGTGGGAATAACTAAACTGAATATGTGATCAACAATTAAAACTTAAAACTTAAAACTTACATAATGTGTACCAACATCTTAAACTTATATGATTAACTTTGATTCTGGGTTTGTCCTTCACATTGTCTTTGGTTTGGCAAAACCACTTGATGTGTTACTTGAACCAAAAACTGCACTTCTTATATAACATATTTTGGGATGAATATCTTATGCTAAAGAGTAACTCATAATAATAATACTTTATTCTTAAGACAAAGTAAAAATTAACTTATATTAATTAAACATGCTATAGCTTAGTTTGTATCACTAACCATACTTTTGAGCTAGCATGCAGCCATTCCACAATATGCAGATTTCTTAATATCAACACTTCTTGCAAAGGGAGATTAATGCCATAGCAACCTATAACTTAGTGGTTACTAGACTTCTTATTCTAGATCAGAGCATGTAATACTCTATATACATAAAAGCAAGATAGCTTCATAACATTCTAGGGGCCTATTCCTGGACTATGTTTGCCAAGAATCCCAGTTATAAGATTTAAAGGCGTGTAATAACTTTGTCATCATTCTTATAGCTTAATTATAATGCTTATGGCTTAGCTATAGTACTTATATAAAATGCTTATGTTAGCATATATCATTACGAAAGCTTGTCGCCCTTAGATTGCAGTATGACTAATCTTTCAACTTATGAAATAATTTCAAATACCCCCTTTTCTGGATCTATCTTAGTCAATCTTAGTATTCAAATAAGTATAAGAAGTATCATCAAGATAAAATTTAATGGAAATATTGTGTTCCTGCCCCTGTCTAGCAGTCTAAATATGATTCTGCCCTTGTTTTCTAACGTTGTGATTTTGCCCTCGCTATTTTGAAATGAATCCTCCATTTGCCCCTTGTTTGGATGTCCATCAAATGGGCCTACAACAAATAAATTAAAAAAATATAAAATCTCATGGGTGACAACTGAGCGAGGGCACATCCAGTGGCGGGGTCCAATGGTGACAGTGGTAGAAGCTCGCGGCGTGCAGGCTGCGTGTGGCAGAACCGCCCGAAATAACTCACTTCCAGAGGTATTTATCTTCCTCTAGGCACTAAGTACTCTAAAAGGTAGCTAACTCAAACAGTTCCGTCGAGCACACCCAACGGGAGAACTCAAAACAATCCATATTTTACATCTAGGATCCAATAACGAGTACAAGCTTACAATACTTAGTCCATTTCATATAACATAAAGTCTCATAAATTATTTATTACAATATCAGAGTTCATAATGCGATAATTAAATAGGAGAATAAAACAAAACATCTAGCGTAATGTACAAGGATCTGTCTGTACCCACCAGAAAAATCCTCCACACAAGGACTAACTTCTCAATGTGCACCCACAACAAGAGTAAAATAAACCCTGAGTACACAATGTACTTGTAAGACTTACCCGACTAGGGAATATATTTCTCGACTCTCAAGGGATATGATAGGCTTTATGACTTGTGGGTTCCTGGTTTGCGGGAAACAGTACTAAGAGTGGGTCCTTATTTCCTTAGATTATTAGCAGTCATGATTAATCCATTATCCACACATTCTAGGTAAACACCTGTTCTATTTTCAAGAAAGGGTTGAGCAATCAGAACCATTTTCTCATTGTTCTTATTCCAGTTCTTACTATGGTGCCAGACCGTAGTCAAGTCGTACCGTCATATAGAAACGGCGATTCACGAATCAATGTGCCCAGCTGGGTACCCTAAAAAACACATGCCTCGCTCGTACCCCAGGCACAAATAAGACCAACCCATTCCACTCCTGTGAGAGGTCCAGGGTCTGTCCAAACTTAGACTCCAAGCCCCCACTCTTGAGACCCGGTCTCAGCGCAGTGCTTAGACCTCCAGCTATCCCCGCCTCCAATCAGTCGGTCCAAAAAGAACTGGAACCCATGACAAGAGAGTAACAAGGCTTCCCGCTCCCATAAGCAAGTATGTCCTCGGGATAATAAGTCTATGACTTGACTAGTGTCCAATGCAACGGACGGTCCCCAATCGACACGGACAGGGAAAACAGTGCAACCAAGTCAAACCCCGTGGCCGCAGGACATAACCTATTACACCCACCGATCCCCATACCATATCCCTGTTCGGTTACCATTTTCTTTCTACCACTTTATCATGAGATTTATAATAATAATAATAATAACCACCTATTATAAGTAATGACATGTTACTCACACTACCGATAACCTAAGCAAGGCAGCTACGCGATCTTGCACTAGTAAGACTCATAGGTGTATGTATGTATATATATATGGGTATCATAAAATTCCTGCAACGTAAATGCACAACATTTATGTATATCATGATTATTCGAAAATATGGGTTATGCACCGGGGCTTGCCTTGGGCAGGTGCAGTGTCAGTAGTGTCAGTCATGGGCGGCTCCGGAAACTCCTCCTGTACGAGCACCTCCTCCTCGTACTCTTCGATCACCTCGTCGTACTCCTGCTCCCCGGCGGTCACGAACTCCACCAGGTTGTTCTCTACATGCATGCGATAATGATGCAACCACTTAGTATCTAGGCAACATCAACTCTTAAAATACACATACACATGGAAGCTACTAAGCTAGCTCTAATGATTAAGACAACAAGCTATCTACCATCTTCATGAAGCAAGATATCAAACTCATCTTACAAGTGCTTCATTTTACAAATCAATATAATGCTTTTATTCTTACTAGTTTTGGTGGATATTAAGTTACTCTAGTCAACAGTCTATTTTGAAGCTACAAAAATTACAGCAATCACACAAATATACCATGACACTACTATTAATTTTTTAGGGTTAAAGCTATCACAGATTCACCATAAAAATTCCTACAAATATGGACCTAATAATATTAAGCATTTTCAAACGATTTAATAGATCTCAACATCATCATAGATGCATATTAACTAACTACACCAACTGATAGAGCATGAATTTAGGAATCTAACAAAATTGGATTCACCATTTTTGGGCTTCTACATGATTTTATATTAATTACCAAAGATCAACTCCAAAATAAAATTATAAAGCTATTTCTAATTCCAAATAAAAGGAAAATGATCCACCCGCGCAGCCCACCAATGCACAGCCTGCGCGACGCGGCCCAAGCGCGCAAAATGACCCACGAAGGGGAAACCTGCCCGCGCGCTGGCGCATTTGCAGAAAGGTCCTCGCAAAACCCAGCATTACCACAACGACCAAGCGCGTTGTTCCGACAGTCAACGCTTAGGCCCTTCTAATCACTCGCCTTCGCAACGGGGAGGTCCCCGACGCCTCCCTGCCCACTAGTGCGGCAAGCAGCGGCACAAGGCGACTACACCGGCCAACTAGGACTCCCTACTACGTATCTAAGGAGCCGACGCTCACCTGCGGGTCCTTGCGCATGGATGGGTGGCGGTAGAACGAACGGCAACGCAACCAGATGATACCTCCACGGCGACGAACAACCTGCAGCGGCGGCAACCGCGTTTCGATGAGCCATGACAAGGAAGAGGGAACATAGGTAGTGGGTGAGCATCAGTAACTCACCACGCACCTACCGGTGATGATGGATTGGCCGGAGATTGCCCGAGGAGGGCTGGCCACGTGCGCCCTAGGGGGTGCGGCGGCGTACCGTTACGACACGGTGACGTCAACGATGCCCAGGGAGCGGTAGGAGTTCGGCAATGGTGCGCAAGTTGCAGAGTAGGTTGAGGCAAAGCTGTTAGTGCACCCAATTAGGCTCGAGGTGAACGGCTTGGGGGCTACCGCGGGTCACGACCGAGCTCGGCCTTAATGGCATGGCAGAGGGAAGACTCCAAAATTGGAGCTCGGTGGGGCATAGCCCGAGGTGGGGCGGGGTCGGCCGGTTGGCTGACTTCACTGCGAAGTCAAAGGCATAGTGAATTGGGCGCTGGGGTCCCTCTCTGCTGAACTACAGGAAGTGGCTTAGGCGATCATGGCGGCAGGGGAAAAGGGAAAGCTAGGTCAGCGCTCGGGTCACGTCCGACTCAGTCTGTCCTTGCCCCGGGCAGAACGCAGTCGTCGTGACCCACGCTGGATCCAACACCAAGACGTGCGCGATTGGGCAATGGGGTAGTGTGGCGTGTGCGGTCGCGATGTCACTTCGATGTGACAGTGCCACAGTGGTCAATGGCCGGCCAAGCCCACGCACACGCGATGGCAAGCAGCAGTAGCACAACGCATTCGTAGGCAGGAGATAGTGGCACAGCGCAGAGCAGAGTGGGCGGTAGCGGCATACGGCACGCGGACCTAGCTGCGCGACGTGGCAGAGCAGCCGCGTGTGAGGGTCTAGGCGTAGCGGGGCACCACAGCCAGCTGCCGGCCGGCAGGTGGCCAGTGGCTCATTGGGGCCGGCCACTGCAAGGCCAGGGCAGCCCAACCAGCCCAACACAGCAGCACGAGACATAGCCAGACGCGTGGCACTGGATGGCCACGCGCGGTGGCCGTGCACACAGAGGCAGGTAGCCGAGGCATGTGGTTGCGCACGATTTTTAAAGCGCTCGCCAAAGCTAACTCAATGCCGTTGAGGTTCAGCTACCTCCACCATGCCACACGTGATATATCAGGGTATCGACGAGAGCTAAAACATGACACTACTTCCTAACTCGACTTTGCAGAAATAATTCACCAAAGTAGCACTGTCATGCTGTTTTTTAACTTGAAAATTTTTCAAAGTCTTAGGATGATTTTTTATTCCAAGTTCAATTTCCAAGCTAATAAACATACCAGCCAACAATAATATTTTTTCCAATGTAAGGGTTCCATTCTCATCTATACATTTTGCACTTCAAACATTATTTAGGTGCCTTAGATAAGTTCTATAGCATTTTGTTCAATAAAAATTCGTTTTGAACCCTAAGTGGTATAACATGACTAATGCGTCAACTTTCATTTAACATTTTATATTAATTATTTTAAGTTGCTAGAATTGTTCTACACACTTCAACACATGCAACAACACATAAACATGATGCTTATGATATGCTTTAGTGAGTCATTTTACGCAGTAACACCGAGGGTGTTACAGCTCTACCCCCTAAAAGAAAATCTCGACCCGAGATTTCTTGTGCCTGGTGTGGAAAAAGGAGGGAAGATAAATTCCGATTGAAATAATTACCTTGACAAACTAGGAAGAAGATGAGGATAATGCTTCAAAATATAGCTCTCTAGTTCCCAAGTTGCCTCATCCTCCGAATGATTCTGTCATTGGACTTTGTAAAATTTCACCACGTTGTTTCTTGTCACTCTTTCTTTTTCATCCAAAATTTTGACATGGTGCTCAATATAAGAAAGATCAGGTTGAAGAGGAAGCCCTTCAATTTCCACTGCTTCATCAGAACTCGCAAACACTTTTTCAACTGGGAGACATAGAAAACATTATGGACCACTGACAAAATATCTAGGAGCTAGATGCGATAAGCCACAGAACCACACCGGGCCAAAATCTTGTAAGGTCCAACATAGCGAGGAGCTAATTTTCCACAAACACCAAATCGATGCACACCTTTCATGGGAGACACCTTAAGATACACATAGTCACCGACTTCAAATTGCAAAGGCCTTCTTCTCTTGTCTGCATAAATTTTCTGGTGGTTTTGAGCTGCTTTCAAATGACTCTGAATAACACCGACTTTTTATCTTGCTTCTAGGATAAAGTCAGGCCCGAAGTAACCATGGTCTTCTACTTTAACCCAGTTGTGTGGTGTCCTACATTTCTTACCATATAAAGCCTCAAAAGGTGCCATTCGAATGCTTTCTTGATAGCTATTATTGTAAGAAAATTTAGCCAATTTCAAGCATTCATCCCACTTCTCAGGAAAAGAGATGACACAAGCTTTCAACATATCCTCAAGCACTTGATTTATCCCTTCTGTCGGACCATCGATCTACAAATGATAAGCTGAACTTCTGAGAAGACTAGTACCAAGGCATTTCTGGAGTTGCGTCAAAAAACGCAACATAAAAACTGACCCACAATCAGAAACAATAGTAAGAGAAACTCCATGGAGGGTTACAATGCAATCAAAATACAGCTTAGCATACTGATTGACTGCATATCTTGCGTCCACTGAAAGAAAATGGGCAGACTTTGTGAGACGTTCCACAATGACCCAAATAGAATCATACCCTTTGGCTGTGTGGGGGCAAACCCGTGATAAAATCCATGGAAATATCCTCCCATTTCCAAACTAGAACAGGCAAAGGCTGCAGAAAGCCTGGTGTACGCAGATGATCTACCTTAACTCTTCCACAAATGTCACACTCAACAATATACTTAGTTATGTCCTGCTTCATATTTGGTCACCAACACAATTGGCGCAAATCATGATACATCTTGTTGCTTCCAGGGTGAATGGATAGCTTGGAGTTGTGAGCTTCATCCAAAATTTTTCTTCTAAGCTCATCACTTTTGGGGACCACTAACCGGTTCTTGAACTTCACCACACCTTGTCCATCAATCCTGAAATGAGGACCACACCCTCCGGCCATCAACTTCTTGATATGGGGAATCTCCAATTCATCCTACCTTTGCTCAGTAACAATTTGCTCAAGTAACTCCGAGACTAGAGCAATATGTGCTAAAACTGCAGAGTGAGCGAGGGGCTAAGGCTCTTCATCAGACTGATGTGACTTTCGGCTCAATGCATCAGCCACCACATTGGCTTTTCTAGGTTGGTAATGGACTTCCAAGTTATAATCCTTGATCAACTCAAGCCATCTCCTTTGTCTCAGATTTAACTCAGGTTGAGTAAAAATATATCTGAGGCTCTTGTGATCCATAAAAATATGCACTCTGTTTCCCAACAGATAATGCCTCCAAATTTTTAGAGCGTGCACAACTATAGTTAGCTCTAAATCATGTGTCGGATAATTCACCTCGTGCTTTTTTAGTTGGCGTGAAGCATAAGCTATCATACTCACATCCTACACAAGCACACAACCAAGTCTAGTCCTAGAGGCATCACAATATACATTAAATGGTTTCTCAATATCCGGTTGAGCGAGAATAGGAGCAGAGGTGAGAAGCTCCTTCAGAGCTTGAAAAGCTTCTTCACAGGCCGGACTCCATACAAACTTGGCATCCTTCTAAAGCAACTTGGTCATCAGATGAGATATCTTGGAAAAATCAGGAATGAAGTGACGATAGTAACCGGCAATACCAAGAAACTAATGAATCTAATGCACTAATTCTAGAGATTTCCAACTTAGCACATCCTGTACCTTGCTAGGATCTATAGATACACCTTCGGGAGTCACAACATGTCCCAAAAACTACACTTGATCCAACCAAAACTCACACTTGCTAAACTTGGCATACACCTTGTGTTCTCGCAGTCGGGTCAGGATGATGTGAATATGCTATGCATGCTCTTCTTCATTTTTAGAATATGTCAAAATATCATCAATGAACACCACTACAAACATGTCCAACTCCGGCATAAAGACTGAGTCCATGAGATACATGAAAAATGCAGGAGCATTGGTGAGACTAAAAGACATGACTAGGTATTCATACAGCCCATACCTAGTAGAGAAAATTGTTTTTAGTATATCTTGTGGCCAGATTTTAATTTGATGATAACCCAATCGAAGGTCAATCTTGGAGAACACTTTTGCACCAGCCAACTAATCAAACAGAGCATCAATGTGAGGCAAGGGATACTTGTTCTTGATGGCTACTGCATTGAGAGGGCGATAATCTACACACATACGAAGAGTACCATCCTTCTTCACAAAAATGGCTAGACAACCCTATAGCGAAGAGTTGGGACAGATGAATCCTTTCTCCAATAATTCTTCTAACTGTTTCTTCATTTCTGCTAATTCTTTTGGAGCCATGTGGTAAGGATGCCACGAAATAGGAGCAGTGCCAGACTACAGCTCAATGGTAAATTCCACATCCCTATCTGGTGGCAACCTAGGCAGGTCTTCAGGAAAGACATCCAGAAACTCACATACCACGGGAATAGAATCAAGATTAGGAGAAGCTTCAGCATTAGCAACAACTGGGGAAGCGGAATTGGAGGGCATAAGGAGAGACATTCTATCCTTAGAAGAAGGAAGTCGTAACTCAACAACTCTCCGCTTAAGGTCCAAGACTACCCCATAAACCTTTAACCAGTTCATGCCCAGAATTGCATCAGTGCCATGCCTAGGCAACACCGTGAACCTGAGACGGTAAGTGTGAGTGGCTAGCACTAAACTGACTATGTTCGTCCAGGTATTAATGCACATCTACGCAACCGGAGTGTTGATTCTATAGGCAATAGGAATAGCCATAATAGATATATTGTGCCCATCTGCAAACCCCATGTTCATGAACGAATGTGATGCTCCAGAATCAAACAACACAAATGCGGGGTGGGAGTCAATGGTAAACATACTAGCCATCACCGGCACATTCTGTAGGATCTCCTCAACCTTGGTGTAGTTAACCTGTCCAGAGCAGCTTACTGGCACCTTCTTAATAACAGTCCTCTTGATCAAGCGAGAGTTGTTTGATGGCTAAAAAGACTGAGCAGGCCGGTTCTCAGGGCACTCCTGAGCATAGTGGCCCTCCTTGCCACACCTAAAACAAGCATTAGGCTTGACCGCATGCCCCTGACGGGGTGGAACCTGCTGTCCCTGAGACTACTACACCTGCTAAGTAGGTGCACAGTACTTAGTAGGCTGTGCCTAGTGAGTCTGTTGAGGCTACCGAGACAGCTGTCCACCTAGGGAGTGGTAGGACATTCTCTTGACAACCTGCACCTTCTGAGCCTGCGGGTGACTAGACGAGCCAGAGATCCCCCGCTTGCACTTCCACTCAGCCTGAGTGTCACGCTGAAGTTCCTCCATAGCAATGGCAGCATTCATCAATGTACCATAAGTCTGATAGTTCCCAGTATACAGCTCCTTCTGCAAAACGTAAGAGAGACCACGGTAGAAATGATCCCTCTTCTTCTCATCCGTGTCTACATGAGTCCAAGCATACTGTGCAAGATGGTTGAATTGATTGGCATACTCCATCACAGACATACTCCCCTGCTTCAGGTCCAGGAACTCAGACAACTTTCTGTTCAACATGCCAGCAGGAATGTAGTACTCTTGAAAGACAGTGGTAAACTCTTGCCAAGTCACAGGATGATCCACCGGCTGCATGGCGTCGAAAGTATCCCACCATGCAGTAGCAGATCCCAAAAGCTGCTGTGCGGCAAAGCGCACCCTCTGCTCATCGGTCACTATGAGCAGCAGAAACTTCTGCTCTAGAATACGAAGCCAATGTTCTACGTCCAGAGGCTCAGTAGTCAGCGTGAACGTGGGCGGGTTGGTCTTCAAGAAGTCCTGATGAGAACATGGCCTCTCTAGACCACGGGCATCACCCCTGTTCCCACCATTGCCACCGTGGCCTCCATGGGTGAAGCCACCAATAGCCTGTGCCATCATCTCCAAGGCACGGGCTGTCTCGCAACGTGCAGCCAACATCTCCGCCATCATCTCTGCAGGAGTCATCGGAGGTGGCGGTGGTAGAGGGGGACCCAAGAGTGGGGCCCATGGCTCTCCCTGTTGGCATTTTCGTGACCATTATTACCATGGTCCTCAAGGTCACGGCTCACTCTAGCACTAGTGCTCCCGTGATCGGACCCAATGCCCCTGCGACCGGAGCACAGGTCTATCTGTAACGGATAGGAACCAACCATTAGGGACAACATCTCTAGATTAGGAACAAGAGACTTAGAAAATGATAAGCCTTTTAGTAAAAATTGAAGCATTTCTATTTATTTATTTATTATCCTATCTAAAGGACTACTAGAAATTATTTGTGAAGGGGTTTTTAGCTTAAACAGATTTTCTTTTCATGATACATGCATCGGCCTACGCGTTCACTCAAGCCAGAATATAGCGTCATTCGCTTGAATTTTGGCACAACGTACACTCATTTCCGAACACTGTTTTACGCAGCGTAAGTTAGTGTACCTGCAGAAAATGGTTAGATAAACCAGTGCCACTATCCTAGATAGACCATATTGATAGGGCTTATACATATTTACATAAATGTTACCGTATCTTATTTTCACAAAGCTTTTGTTGGTCAAATTTCTAAGTTTTTTGAAAAGGGTGATTAAGCTCGTAACTCATTATTGGCTCTGGTACCAACTGTGGCAGAACCGCCTGAAATAACTCACTTTCAGAGATACTTGTCTTCCTCTATACACTAAGTACTCTAAAAGGGAGCTAACTCAAACAGTTTCGTCGAGCACACCCAACGAGAGAACTTGAAATAATCCACATTTTACATCCAAGATCTAATAATAAGTACAAGCTTATAATATTTAGTCCATTTCATACAATATAGAGTCTCAGAAATTATTTATTACAATACTAGAGTTCAGAGTGTGATAATTAAACAGCTGAATAAAACAAACATCTAGCGGTAAGGTACAAGGATCCGTCTATGCCCACTAGAAGAATTCTCCACACAAGGACTAACTTCTCGAGGTGCATCTGCAACAAGGCTAAAATAAACTCTGAGTACACAATGTACTCGCAAGACTTACCCGACTTGAAAATATTTTTTCTGACTCTCAAGGGATATGATAGGCTTTATGGCTTATGGGTTCCTGGTTTGCAGGAAGCAATAATAAGAGTGGGTCCTTATTTTCTTAGATTATTAGCAGTCATGATTAATCCATTATCCACACATTCTAGGTAAGCACCTGTTCTATTTTTAAGCAAGGGTTGAGTAATCAGAACTATTTTCCCATTGCTCATATTTCAGTTATTACTACGGTGCCAAACCGTAGTCAAGTCGTACCGTCATGTAGAAACGGTGATTCGTGAACCAATATGCCTAGTTCGGTACCCTAAAAAACACACACCTCGATTGTACCCCAGGCACAAACAAGATCAACCTGTTCCACTCCTATCGAGGGGTCTAGGTCCCCGTCCAAACTTGGACTCCAAGCCCCCATGCTTGAGACCCGATCTCAGCGTGGTGCTTAGACCTCCGGCTATTCCCACCTCCGATCAGTCGATCAAGAAAGAGTCAGAACCCACGACAATAGAGTAACAAGCCTTCCCGCTCCCATAAGCAAGTATATGCTCAGGATAATATATCTGTAACTTGACTAGTGTCCAATGCAACGGATGGTCCTAAATCGACACGGATAGTGAAAGCAGTGCAACCAAGTCAAGCCCCGTGGCCACGTGACATAACCTGTTACACCCACCAATACCCATACCATATCTTTGTCCGGTTACCATTTTCCTTTTTATCATTTTATCAGGAGAGTTATAATAATAATAAAAACCTATTGTGAGTAAGCACAGGTTACTCACACTACCAATAACCTAAGCAAAGCAGCTACACGATCCAGCACTAGTAAAACTCATAGGTAGATATATATATGCATGTGGGTATCATAAAATTCCTACAACGTAAATGCACAACATTTATATATATCATGATTATTCAAAAATACGGGTTATGCACCGGGGCTTGCCTTGGGCAGGTGCAGTGTCAGTGGTGTCAATCACGGGCGGCTCCGAAAACTCCTCCTGTACAAGCACCTCCTCCTCATACTCTTTGATCACCTCGTCACACGCCTGCTCCCCGACGGTAACGAACTCCACTAGATCGTTCTCTACATGCATGCAATAATGATGCAACCACTTAGTATCTAGGCAACATCAACTCTCAAAATACACATACACATACTAAGCTACTAAGCTAGCTCTAATGACTAAGACAGCAAGCTATCTACCATCTTCATCAAGCAAGATATCGAACTCATCTTACAAGTGCTTCATTTTACAAATCAATATAATGCTTTTATTCCTACTAGTTTTGGTGGATATTAAGTTACTCTAGCCAACAGTCTATTTTGAAGCTACAAAAATTACAGCAATCACACAAATATACCATGACACTACTATAAAATTTTCAGGGTTAAAGCTATCACAGATTCACCACAAAAATTCCAACCAAAATGGACCTAATAATATTAAGCATTTTCAAACGATTTAATAGATCTCAACATCATCACAGATGCATATTAGCTAACTATACTAACTGATAGAGCATGAATTTAGGAACCTAACAAAATTAGTTTCACCATTTTTGGGCTTCTACATGATTTTATATTAATTGCCAAAGATCAACTCCAAAATGAAATTATAAAGCTATTTCTAATTCCAAATAAAAGGAAAACGATCCACCCGCGTGGCCCACCAATGCGCTGCTGAAAGCCCAAGTTTTGTTTTGGTAATTAATGACACTAAGTTGCTAATGCCATGTGTTAAGTGTTTTGAGTTAGGCATAAGCAACACATGTGATGAAGGTGTGTGTGGCAAGGAGTGTGGCCACAAGATCACAAAGAAATGGTGCATGGACATGAAATGACGATCATGAAGGAATGCACATAAAATGATCGACATGATGTTCAAGTGGAGGAGAAGGATCTAGGAGTACAAGGCGAAGGTATAACCATAGGGTTTTCCTTTTGCCGGTCTAAGATGAGTAGAGAAGTGATTGACCGGGTTTAGGATACATAGCCGACTATCAAGAGGGGCAATCATGGTTAGCTCGGGAATCAAGTGCCACTAGATCAATGTCTTGAGCATATGCATTAGGATCTAGTAGAGAGCTAACATATCATCTTAAAAATGTTTGTGAAATGCTAACACACATGCACATGATGGTGTACACTTGGTGGTGTTAGCACTTTTGCGAAGTTGGAGAAGAAATGGAGGCGAACGGTGGTCACAGTGGTGACCAGACGCTGCACCGGACGCAGTCACGGTTTGACCGGACGCATCCGGTCAGTTCTTCGCTGTAGTTAGGCGCGCGGGTGCTAGGGTTTGCAACCAGCGCGTCCAGTCCCTCACGGCACTGGAGCGTCCGGTCAGGCACCTAGAGGGGCAGAGCCGATCGTAGAGCCGACCGGACGCACGGCGCGTCCGGTCATGTGCGATCGGACGCGTCCGGTCACAGTGGGAGCTCTCTGGACTCCGACCGGACGCTGGGTGCAGCGCTTCTGGTCAAACGCTGAAGCGCGTCCGGTCACGGCAACGACTACTTCTGACGTGCACTGTTCACGCTTGTCCTGTAGTGACCAGACGCGTCCGGTCACCCTGACTGGTGTGTCCGATCAGTATGTTTTCACTGCGTCGTCCGGGAACGGCTAGCTGTGTACCCCTTCGCTATAAATAGATGTTGGCCGGAGTTTGAGGGTAACTCTTCCACATTTTGAGACCTAGAGATATCCTTTGAGCTAGAGAACAACCCCTCCACTCATCTCTTTGCTTAGTTGCACATCTTGAGTGAGATTGAGTGAGATTCAAGTGCATTGCTTGAGAGTTGCATTCTAGAGGC
This sequence comes from Saccharum hybrid cultivar R570, assembly GCA_038087645.1. Lineage (NCBI taxonomy): Eukaryota > Viridiplantae > Streptophyta > Magnoliopsida > Poales > Poaceae > Saccharum > Saccharum hybrid cultivar. The sequence goes on along the minus strand of JAQSUU010000066.1, from coordinate 24,685,112 downwards.
ACTTGATCTTCGAGTTGCTGCGGATTTCTTGTTACTCTTCTGTGTTTCCCGACATGGTAGACGGCTTGGAGCACCAGAGGTGATTGAGCTCACAATTGAAGATTGTTGGAGCCCTCACCAAGTGTTGTAAGGGGTTCTTGATCCTTCCCCGTGGGAGTTCGCAAATTGGATATTCTAGTGGAGCTCGTGGCTTGGAGGATCCCCATCTTGTGTGTGGTTGTGCGGCGCCCGCCGAGGGCTCGACTCTTGATAGTCGATTAGCTCGCGAACCGACAAGTGGGTGTGTCGCCACAACGAGGAGTAGCTTGCCGGGAAGCAAGTGAACCTCGATAAAAATCTTGTCTCATCTCTTTGCCGAGGATTTCTCTTGTGGTTGATCATTGTAATTGATTCTTCGAGTGCATTACTTCTCTACATCATTGGTATAAGAATCAAGTCACTTGCTCTTTACTTTCTTGTACTAATCCTAGCATAGTTTGCTTAGTGTAGCTTTTATCACATAGGAGTAAGTAGCTTGGTGACTTAGTCTTGTTGGTGTGTATTAGAGATCATAGCCTTGCTTCACTAGAATTGTATAGGTAGCTTGCATAGTATAGTTGAGCTAGTGCTAGAATTAGCTTAGCCATCTTTTATACTAACGTGATTGTTTAGTGAAGCTTGTAGATTTTTAAATACGCTATTCACCCCCCTCTAGCCATTTGGACCTTACAAGTGGTATCAGAGCCGAGGCGCCATTTTTTTAGGCTTAACAACCTATGGTGAAAAAGAAATGGCTCAATTAAGCTTGCACATCAACAACACCAAGAAGGCACCTCACTTTGATGGCACAAATTATGCATATTGGAAGGTTAAGATGACCGCACACCTCAAGTCAATTAATAGAGAAGTGTGGAAGGTCACCGAAACCAAATTTGAGGTTGCTAATCCGGAAGCACCTACACCGGTGGAAGAGAAGAAGCTCCAATGCAATGATATTGCCATTAGTGCTCTTCATGAGGCATTAGATGACAAGACATTTGAGCAAGTGAAAAACATAGAAGTTGCACATGATGCTTGGGCCAAGCTAGAAGAAACATTTGAGGGCATCGAAGGCACAAAGACCGCTAAAGCATATATCTTGCAAGAAAAATTTTCAAGCTTCAAGATGCAAGATAATGAAAGTGTACCAGAAATGTTTCATCGGTTGCAAGTCATTGTCAATGAGCTCAAGGCACTTGGTGAGGAGGTCAAGGACAACCAATTCTCTATGAAGTTTTTAAGAAGCTTGCCCAAAAGGTTTGATAAATTGATCACCGTGCTAGTGAGGACTACATTAAAGGATTCAACTCCTCAACAAGTATTCCAAGAAGTAATGACCGATGATTCATATAGAGAAGATGATGAGAAAGAGGAGTTGGTCAAAAAGAAGAAGAAGGAAAGTGAGAAGAAGGATGATGAGAAGAAGAAGAGCGTGGCGTTCAAAGCCACCACATCCAAGGCCAAATCCAAGATTGAATCATCAAGTGATGAAGACTCAAGCTCTTGTGATAGTGATGACATTGATGAGAAGATGGCTCTCTTTGTCAAGCAATTTGGCAAATTCATGAAGAAAAAAGGCTTTCGTGCAAGGAGGAAGAACTCATCCAAGAAGAATGAGCATACCATGAGATGCTTTAGATGCCATAGCAAGGACCATCTCATTGCAAAGTGTCCTTATGATAGCGATGATGAAGATGCTATCAAGAAGGAGAGGAAAAAGCAAAAGAAGAAGCAAGAAAAGAAGGAGAGCTCTCATAAGAGGAAGAATGATTCTCATGTTGCTACATGGGATAGTGATGATTCCTCAAGTGATGATGAGGATGACAACAAGAGCAAGAAGAAGGGACATGCTAGCATTGCCATTCAAGAGAAGGTCTCCCTCTTCGACACTCCATCGTGCTTCATGGCTAAGGCCGCTAAGGTATCATCTGACGATGAGAGTGATCATGATAATGCTAGTGATAGTGATAGTGATAGTGATGAAGAAGAATTCACTAAAGATGAACTAATCACTATGCTAGAAGATTGCACTCAACACTTTAAAGAATCTAGAAAGGAGTGCAAGGGCTTGCTTAAGGAAAAGAAAAACCTTATGAAAGAACTTGATGAGCTTAGGGCATCTTATGAGAGTCTAAAGGTAGACCATAAGAAGCTTCAAAAGTCTCACACTAAGCTTGAAGAAGCTCATTCCTCTCTTGTTGAAAAATGTGAAAACATGCCAACTAATGTTGAGAAAGCTAAAACTTACAACATAGGCATAATGTGATATAATTGATGAATCCTTTTATAAGCCTATTGTTGTTGCTCCCACTAACCCTTCATGTAGCACATCTACATCATCCTCATCTAGTAGTGATGGTTTCACTTGTGACTCCACACTAATAGTTGAGAATGAAAATCTCAAGGAGGTAAAAGAGCTCAATCACACCTTAGCTAAGGCTTATGGTGGTGAGGATCGCTTGCTTATGTGCTTGGGTAGCCAAAGGGCTTCTCTCTATAAAGAGGGATTGGGCTATAACCCCAAGAAAGGCAATGCCGCTTTTTCTCCTCACAAGACTCGTTTTGTGAAGAACAATGGTAGCTATTGCAAAAGTTGCAAGCAAGTTGGTAACATAGAGCAACATTGTATGAACAAGAAATCCAATGCTAATGTATCCTCAATTAAGTTTGATTCCTTCTATATACTTACCAAGGGTACAAATGGTGTTCATGCTAAGTTTATTGGTGCACCATGGATGGGCTCAAAGAAGAAAGTCATTTGGGTACCAAAGAGCTTGGTCACTAACCTTGGAGGACCCAAACAAGTTTGGGTACCTAAAAGGAATTGATCTTATCTTGTAGGTCAATTACAAAGCCGAAGGAAGGCATTAGGTGCTTGATAGTGGGTGCACTCAGCATATGACCGGGGATTCATGTATGTTCAAATCAATTGATACAAGTCAAAATAGTGGTTTTGATGCTATCACTTTTGGCAACAACAAGAAAGGCAAAGTCAAGGGGCTTGGTAAAATTGCTATTTCAAATGACATGAGCATATCTAATTTGTTGCTAGTTGAGAGCTTGGATTTCAATCTTTTGTCGGTGGCACAACTTTGTGATCTTGGCTTCAAGTGCATATTTGGTAGTGATGATGTTGAAGTCATAAGTGTTGATGGATCAAACTAGATATTCAAAAGATTTAGACATGGTAGCTTGTACTTGGTTGACTTCAATGATAGTGAGACATAATTGACATCATGCTTGCTTAGCAAATCTAGTATGGGTTGGTTATGGCATAGAAGGCTTGGTCATGTTGGAATGAAACAATTGAACAAACTTTTGAGGCATGACTTAGTTATGGCATAGGGTTTTCCTTTTGCCGGTCTAAGATGAGTAGAGAAGTGATTGACTGGGTTTAGGATACATAGCCGACTATCAAGAGGGGCAATCACGGTTAGCTCGGGAATCAAGTGCCACTAGATCAATGTCTTGAGCATATGCATTAGGATCTAGTAGAGAGCTAACATATCGTCTTGAAAATGTTTGTGAAATGCTAACACACATGCACATGATGGTGTACACTTGGTGGTGCTAGCACTTTTGCGAAGTCGGAGAAGAAACAGAGGCGAACAGTGGTCACAGTGGTGACAGGACGCTGCACCGGACGCGGTCACGGTTTGACTAGACGCGTCCGGTCAGTTCTTCGCTGCAGTCAGGCGCGCGGGTGCTAGGGTTTGCAACCAGCGCGTCTGGTCCTTCACGGAACCGGAGCGTCCGGTCAGGCACCCAGAGGGGTAGAGCCTGTGGTAGAGCCGACCGGACGCACGACGCGTCTAGTCACGTGCAATCGGACGTGTCCGGTCACAGTGGGAGCTCTCTGGACTCCGACCGGACGCTGGGTGCAGCGCGTCCGATCAAACACTGAAGCGCGTCCGGTCATGGCAATGGCTACTTCTGACACGCACTGTTCACGCTTGTCCTGTAGTGACCGGACGCGTCCGGTCACCCTGACCAGTGCGTCCGGCCAGTACATTTTTCACTGCGTCGTCCGGGAACGGTTAGCTGCGTACCCCTTCGCTATAAATAGATGTTGGTCGGGGTTTGAGGGTAACTCTTGCACATTTTGAGACCTAGAGATATCCTTTGAGCTAGAGAACAACCCCTCCACTCATCTCTATGCTTAGTTGCACATCTTGAGTGAGATTGAGTGAGATTCAAGTGCATTGCTTGAGAGTTGCATTCTAGAGGCACTTGATCTTCGAGTTGCTGCGGATTTCTTGTTACTCTTTCGTGTTTCCCGACACAGTAGACAGCTTGGAGCAGCGGAGGTGATTGAGCTCACAATTGAAGATTGTTGGAGCCCTCACCAAGTGTTGTAAGGGGTTCTTGATCCTTCCCCATGGGAGTTCGTAAATTGGATACTCTAGTGGAGCTCGTGGCTTAGAGGATCCCCATCTTGTGTGCGGTTGTGTGGCGCCCACCGAGGGCTCGACTCTTGATAGTCGATTAGCTCGCGAACCGACAAGTGGGTGTGTCGCCACAACGAGGAGTAGCTTGCCGGGAAGCAAGTCAACCTCAGTAAAAATCTTGTGTCATCTCTTTGCCAAGGATTTCTCTTGTGGTTGATCATTGTGATTGATTCTTCGAGTGCATTACTTCTCTACATCGTTGGTATAAGAATCAAGTCACTTGCTCTTTACTTTCTTGTACTAATCCTAATGTAGTTTGCTTAGTGTAGCTTTTATCACATAGGAGTAAGTAGCTAGGTGACTTAATCTTGTTGGTGTGTATTAGAGATCATAGCCTTGCTTCACTAGAATTGTATAGGTGGCTTGCATAGTGTAGTTGAGCTAGTGCTAGAATTAGCTTAGCCATCTTTTATACTAACGTGATTGTTTAGTGAAGCTTGTAGATTTTTAAATAGGCTATTCACCCCCCTCTAGCCATTTGGACCTTACAATTGCCCACGCACGCAAGACGGCCCACGAAGGGGAAACCCGCCCCCACGCTGGTGCATTTGCGGAAAGGTCCTCGCAAAAACCCAGCATTACTGCGACGACCAAGTGCGCTGTTCTGATAGTCAGCACTTTAGTAAATAGGCCCTTCTAATCACTCGCCTTCGCAACGGGAGGTCCCCAACACCTCCCTGCCCGCCGGCGTGGCAAGGAGCGGCACAAGGCGACTACGCCGGCCAACTAGGACTCCCTACTGCGTATCTAAGGAGTCGTCGCTCACCTGCGGGTCCTTGCGCATGGATGGGTGGCGGTAGAACGAACGGCAACACGACCAAATGATCCCTCCATGGCGACGGACAACCTACGGCGGCGGCAACCGCGTTCCATTGAGCCGTGACAAGGAAGAGGGAACAGAGGCAGTGATGAGCATAAGTTACTCACCACGCACCTACCGGTGATGATGGCTTGGCCGGAGACTACTCGAGGAGGGCCGGCCACGTGCACCCATGGGGGTGCGGCGGCGTACCGTGACGACACGGTGGCGTCAACGGTGCCTAGGGAGCGGTAGAAGTTCGGCAACGGAGCGCAGGGTGCAAAGTAGGTTGAGGCGAAGCTGTCAGTGCACCCAATTAGGCTCGAGGTGAACGGCTTGGGGGCTACCGCGGGTCACGGCCGAGCTCGGCCTTAATGGCATGGCGGAGGGAAGACTCCAAAATTGGAGCTTGGTGGGGCATAGCCTGAGGCGGGGCAGGGTCGGCCGGTAGGCCGACTTCACTGCGAAGTCGAAGGCATGGTGAATTGGGCGTTGGCGGTCCCTCTCTGACGAACGACAGGAAGTGGCTCAGGCAGCCATGGCGGCAGGGGAAGAGGGAAAGGCTAGGTTAGCACTCGGGTCACCTCCGGCTCAGTCTTTCCTCGCCCCGGGCAGAACACGGTTGGCGCGACCCGTGCTAGAGCCAGCACCAAGATGGGCGTGATTGGGCGATGGGGTAGCATGGCGTGTGCGGTCGCGACGCAACTTCGATGTGACGGCACTGTAGTGCCGATGGCCAGCCAAGCCCACGCACGTGCGATGGTGAGCAGCAGCAGCATAGGGCATTCACAGGCAGGAGACAGCGGCACAACGCAAAGCAGAGCGAACGGCAGCGGCACGCGGCGCACGGACCTAGCTGCGTGACTCGGTAGAGCAGCCGCGCGCGAGGGGTAGGGCGCAGCGGGGCACCCAGGCCAGCTGCCGGCCGGCAAGCGGCCAGTGGCTCACTGGGGCCGGCCAGTGCCAGGCCAGGGCGGCCCGACCAACCTAGCACGACAGCACGGGACGCGGCTAGACGCGCGGCACAGGATGGCCACGTGCGGTGACCGCGCACATAGAGGCAGGCAACCGAGGCATGTGGTTGCACACGATTTTTAAAGCGCTTGCCAAAACTAACTCGATGCCATTGAGGTTTAGCTACCTCCACCATGCCACACGTGATATATCAGGCTATCGATGAGAGCTAAAACACGCCACTACTTCCTAACTCGACTTCGCAGAAATAATTCACCAAAGTAGCACTGTCATGCTGTTTTTCAACTTGAAAATTTTTCTTAGGATGATTTTTATTCCTAGTTCAATTTCCAAGCTAATAAACACACCAGCCAACAATAATATTTTTTCCAATGTAAGAGTTTCATTCTCATCTATACATTTTGCACTTCGAACTTTATTTAGGTGCCTCATATAATTTCTATAGCATTTTGTTCAATAAATATTCGTTTTGAACCCTAAGTGGTATAACACGACTAATGCGTCAACTTTCATTAAACATTTTCTATTAATTATTTTAAGTTGCTAGAATTGTTCTACACACTTCAACACATGCAACAACACATAAACATGATGCTCATGGCATGCTTTAGTGAGTCGTTTTACGCAGTAACACCGAGGGTGTTACACTGTGGCACCAGTGCACGACATGCGGGGCAGCGATAGGGCGCGGCGCGGGCTGTGGTGGTAGTGGATGGCGCGTGGGGATGCGGTGCTCGCTGGCATGTGGCGCTCAGGCTATGGCGGTAGTAGGCGGCGCATGGGGATGCTGCAGGCCGCGGTGCCTTGTGCATGGGCCATGGAGCTCGGCGTGCGGGGCGCAGGAGGCAGCCGCGGGTTGTCTGCTACTCGCAGGGACGCGGCGCGCGGGTCATATGCAGCTCATGGGAAGGCGGTACCACATCTCCACGTCTGCATGCACCTATATCTCGCGAGGAGGCTAGTCATATCCATTCCATTCCCTTCCTCTGTGCAAAACAGAGGACCCAAATTTCTAACAGAACTACAGAAGTCATTTGGGACCCAAATCCCTAACCTAAGCTATTGCTAAGATGCAGCCAAAATGTTGCCAAAATTTAATTTTTCAATATTAAATCTGATTTTAAATAATTGCAAATTGCAAATTGTGCCAGATATATTTGGCAATTATTGTCAAAATATAATATGAATGCCTTATTCCAAATCAGGGTAAAATCACAAATAGCCATAAAAACCAGAGGCAAAATCACATGGGCATTTTTGTCCTTCCGTACAAAAGTTAACACCGTTAGGGGAGGTAACGGAATAGGGGCAAAGTGATGCTTTGTTTTGAAAACACAGGGGGTATATTCACAAAGTTAAAAAAAATAGGGGCAAAATCACAATTTCAATACAAAACAAGGGTAGAAATACAAGAGCCCAAAATTTAAAACAATGCAGACAAAAAATTTTAGCTCTTATATGCAATATATCTATTGCTTTTCTTATATTTGACAAAACAAGATCATTAATTAACTATAGTGGTTCTATTACTTATGCTGTATAATTGTGTCATGAATAGGAGAAATGTGCTAAAAACCAGCTAAGTTTTGAAAAAAATTAGTTTCAACTGCGTACAGGATCTTTCTTACATTGCCAAAGCCTATATCATTGTAAGAAAAAACTATGATGTCATCAAGTTGAAGGAGATCATGCTTGTGCTGGGGAACATGTTTTGTATGTTATTTATTTACTGCATCATGTTTCTCTCAACATTACAGAAGCATGAAAAATACAAAGATACTGGGCCCACTGCAATTGATCTATTCAAGGAGATACATTGTAGCAAAACTAAAGGTTTTAGTGAACCTGTGAAGAAAACCATAGTAAGTACTAGATTCTTACCTCTTCTTTTCCTTCTTTTACTAGGTACCTTATGCAATGAACCTTTATTTGTATAATAAATCAAAACTGAAACGTTGTTTTGATTGCTAGGATGATATGAAGCCTCGAAGCCCTCACTACAAGATGGGCAACAACAAAAGACTTCTACAGAAGCTGTTTCCCAAGTCCTGCCGTAGCCAAATACATTTCTTCACAATGTTGGAATTCAGCAGCTTGGTGCCAAGACAAACAATGTTTCAACAGAGATGCGAGCCTGTAGGACTTCAATAGGAGGTTGAAAGATTGGAGTAGACACTAGAATATGATGCAAAAATTGACAAATAAGCTTAGGAGATTTAGAGCCTAAAGAAGATGACAACAGATACTCAAAGCCTCATTCAACAAATGATAACATTCGGACAAGGTCATATCACTCCTCCCCGAGCTTGCTATATGCTCTCAAGACTACGGAAATGTATTTTGGTGGCTGAAATTTTGGTGCATGGTACTATATGTGTATGGTTGAACAGGAAGTTGGCTTGCCTATTCTGTAGCTGAACTTGTAATTTGGTGGCTGGGAACGTGGAATTTGGTGGCTGTTACTGTTAGTGTAGTTAAACTTAGAGGTTGTGATCGCTCCAGCTACTTGGGCTATGCTGTATATATTCCAACTATTTATACTATTGTTCAGCAGCTTGAACGTGCAACAACAAAGTCCAAGTAGCACAGCCGATCAGGCTGAGAATTTTGGTTTCTGGTACTAGAAAATTTGGTGGCTGGAATTTATGTTTTGATTGCTGGAACTTCTGTTTTCATGGCTAGAGAACTTATGCTTTGGTGGCTGGACTATTACAACCATTTTGTATTCATGTTTCTGTATGGGCAGCATCATATATGGTTTTGTATGTACTGTTATATGGCTATGGTAGGAACTTGTATTTTGTTGTAGATGAAAATTTTGTATGGTCATTATTTTATTATGCAATTGGTCATGTGGTCTATAATTTGTGATGATTTTTAAATGGGCCAGCACAATATGAGCTTGGACTATAATAATTTGTGATCATTTTTAAAATGGACTAGCCCATGCGCCAATTTCTAGCTGGGTCAAAAAAGGCTTTAAACAACATGTGGGCCAACTAGGTTGACCCTAATTAAAAAATAAAAAAAACCATGTTATATGGGCCAAATGTCATCTGCCACATCATCTGTCATGTCATATGTACCATGTCACCATACACATGTCATTATTTTGTTCAATATGTTGTGACATGTTTAGTGACAGATATTGTTGTCACAAGTTACACTACCGGACTCAGGAGCTTTGCGGCAAAGCCTTTGCCAAGTGCCACACTCGACGTACCTCACACGGTAAAATTTTAGTCGGCAAAGAGGACTTTGCCGAGTGTTTTATCTCGGGCCGAGTGCTAAAAAAATACTCGGCAAAAATGAACACTCGGCAAAGAATAAACCGAAAAAACCTAGAAAAATAAGTCGCGGCATTTTTCGTGCAAAATTCACGTGCTACGCGACCGGCGGGATTCGAACCCGCGACCTTTCCCTCGCGCGTACCGCCCTCAACCATTGCACCACACTGTCACTTGTGTCTATATTCCGTTTTGGTTTCCCACATATTATACTAAACCGAGTGTAAATTACTTGTTTGAGGCTCTAAACGAATTCAAATTAAAAAGTTGTCAACTACAAAGTTTCATAACTTTTCGAAATCTACAACTTTCATTTTGATAGTTTCTCCATCCGAGGTCATTTACAAAATTTAAATTTCAAATTTAAGAAATTCAAATGTAGTTTTCATTGACAAGATGATTTCAAATTAAAAAGTTGTCAACTACAAAGTTTCATAACTTTTTGAGATCTACAACTTTCATTTTGGCCGTTTCTCCATCCAAGGTCGTTTGAAAAATTCAAATTTCAAATTTGAGAAATTTAGATGTACTTTTCGTTGGCAAAATTAATTCAAATAAAAAAGTGTTCAACTACAAAGTTGTATAACTTTTTAAGATCTACAACTTTTATTTTGGTCATGTCCATCCGACATAGTGGTAGTAACATTGTTTACAAAACTCAGAGATCTCTCTTCTAGTTTTCATGAAACTATATGAGAGATGTAGATTTTGTGAACAACGTTACTATCGTTTTGTCGAATGAAGAAATGACCAAAACAAAAGTCGTAGATCTTGAGAAGTTATACAACTTCGTAGTTGAAAACTTTTTTATTTGAATTAATTTACTACTTCAAAATGTGCTTTGTAGATCTTGTTTGCCGAGTGTAAAACAAAAACACTCGGTAAAGACCTTCTTTGCCGAGTGCAAAAAAACACTCGGCAAAGACCTTCTTTGCCGAGTGCCAAAAAAACAGTCGGCAAAGAGCTTATTTGCTGAGTGTTTTTTTTTCACTCAGCAAAGAGCTTTTTTGCCGAGTGCCCAAAAAATTGCAATCGGCAAACCATCTAGTACTCGGCAAAGAGCCGGTTTCCGGTAGTGTTAGTGACAGAAGAACTATTGTCATTGGATCAATGACAGTGTTGTCTGTTGGTTATAGAAGTGGTAAGTGAACCACCTTCTGTGACGACAGCCACTTTATCACTGCAATATCATAGAATGCAGCCTGTGACATGAAAAAGGTTGTCATCGTCATAATCTAATTGTCATAGAAGCCCATTTCTCCTGTAATGATTTCACCACAGTTCTCTAGCTCATCAACATTGCCCACTTTCACCGCTGGTGAGCAAAACCAGCGGTGATGGTGTGTTTTAGCCCCGTGATGATGAAGTTATTGTAGTAGTGACTGTATATATTTTGACATTATATTGTCGGCATTGTTACAATATTTTACCTACTATTTGATACATAACAATAACTTCCAAAATGGCTCTGATATTATTGATTTTTGTGATCAGTTGGTATCAAACCAATAACTCAAATACCTGCTCCAATATTATATTTGTTGTATCCAAACACACACGGTCAAAAAGAACTTATTTGATTTGTATCCACATACTGAAAGTACCATCCCTTTTCTGAAACAAACTATATACTACTGTGCTGAAATTTATTGTCCAGCAGATGAGCACACCGGACACGCGCTTTACATCAACTTTGCTTTTACGATGTCACCAATGAAAGGATGCATTACATAGTGCATGTACTGACGCTGCATGCATGCAAATGCAAAGTGCCAGAACTGACGTAACCCACACAACTTCAACTACTACCAACCGTCTGGACATGATGAATGGACGGACAGAGATTGATCAACTCAAATGGACGGCATTAATTCCCGGCCGGTCTGCAATTTCGGCGCCAAAATTATGTGTGTCCTGGCGCCTCACCTCATGATCATGCGTGCATGCATGTAAGATCGAGCTGTGTTTGATCAATGCATAGGCCTATATAAGGCAGGCATTGCATTGCCTCTTCTTCATCTCATCGAGTCATCCATCTATCCATCCTCCAAACATGGCTGCGGCACTTGGGGGCCTTCTCCCCGGCGTCTGCGCCGTGCTGATGGTAATCGCCGTCGCAAGCGCTGCCTCCAGCGAGACGTCCTCGTTGGTCGTCGGCCTCGCCAAATGCGCTGACTGCACCAGGAAGAACATGAAGGCCGAGGCGGCATTCAAGGGTATATGTACTAGGAGTACATGCATTTAATTATGCTATATAACATTAGTGCATACACTGAATGCTTTACGCTGATCAGTGACTAGGTCAGAAGAAGCTAGCGCTGCTGGTACTGACAGTGCTTTTCGATCCATGCATTTCAGGTCTTGAGGTGGCGATCAAGTGCAAGAACAGCAAAGGCGAGTACGAGACCAAGGCCATGGGCAAGCTAGATGGCTCCGGCGCCTTCAGCATCCCACTGAGCACGGACCTGCACGCCGCTGACTGCGTTGCGCGGCTCCACAGCGCCGCTGGCACCCCGTGCCCCGGTCAGGAACCTTCCAGGATTGTGCCACAGTCGTCCGAGGGCAACTTCGTCGTGGTCCCTGGCAAGACAGACTACCCATCGGCAGAATGCGCGTCGGCAACCCTGTTGGGGCCGATCAAGAAGCACCTGTTGGACCATTTCCACAAGAAGACTGTGCCACCGAAGCCAAAGCCAGAACCTAAGCCGCAGCCAGAGTACCACCACCCTACACCAACATATGGATCTCCAACTCCGATCTACCATCCTCCAGCCAGACAGTTGTTTGACAAGAAGCACATTCTTGATCACTTCCACAAGGACCACGACTACCATCACTTCTTCGACCATTTCCACAAGAAGCCAGTTCCGCCGAAGCCAAAGCCAGAGCCCAAGCCCAAGCCAGAACCCAAGCCACAGCCGGAGTACCACTCTCCGACGCCAACATACGGCTCTCCAACTCCAATCTACCACCCTCCGGCCATGCATTTGTTCGACAAGAAGCCCTTGCTCGATCACTTCCACAAGGACCATGACTACCACCACTTCTTCGACCACTTCCACAAGAAGCCCGTGCCACCGAAGCCAAAGCCGGAGCCCAAGCCGCAGCCTGAGCCTGATCACTTCCACAAGGGCCATGACTACCACCACTTCTTTGACCACTTCCACAAGAAGCCCGTGCCACCCAAGCCCAAGCCTGAGCCCAAACCGCAGCCTGAGCCTGAGTACCACTCTCCGCCAACGTATGGGTCACCTACACCAATCTACCACCCTCCGGCCAGGCATTTGTTCGACAAGAAGCCCTTACTCGATCACTTACACAAGGACCATGACTACCACCACTTCTTTGACCACTTCCACAAGAAGCCCATGCCACCGAAGCCAAAGCCAGAACCCAAGCCACAGCCTGAGCCTGAGTACCACCACCCGACGCCCACATACGGGTCTCCGACTCCAATCTACCACCCTCCGTCGTTGGACAAGAAGCCCTTGCTCGATCACTTCCACAAGGACCATGACTATCACCACTTCTTTGACACCTTCCACAAGAAGCCTGTGCCACCGAAGCCCAAGCCAGAGCCCAAACCACAGCCGCAGCCAGAGTATCACCCCCCAACGCCAACATACGGGTCACCGACTCCCATCTACCACCCTCCGGTCAAGCACTGATCGATGGAGCTTACGATGGTCAGTGATCAACGTTGCTAGCTACGAGTTGCATCATGCGAGGTCTAGCTAGCGTGGTTTGCAGTCCTGTTTTTTTGTTTCTACAGAATAAAGTACAGCTGGGTGTGTACACTTATTTGTAATATGCGTGTTCTACGATGTATTTTATTTCTTTTTAAATTGTTATATATATATATATATATATATATATATATATATATATATATATATATATATATATATATATATATATATAACTTATTAAAAGGGTACAGTGTGCTTTGCATCTTTTGCATCCAGAAGATCTACCTGAGAAGGATGTGGACGATCGATCAATGTGCTGAAATGAACAGGATACTGTGTGCACCTCGCGACATGGGTGATGTGATGTTATTCTGGATTAGGGACAAGGCTGTCCTGGATATATTGTTTTATCTGTGCGAAGAAAACCATCTCTAAGCATGCATGGACGAAATAAACCGAATCCAAGGCAGGCCATGCTGCTAGTACAGACAAGCTGTATAAATAATGCAAACCATTTTTTCCTGGCCACAATCTTAAAGACAGGTCGGAATTGAACTTGATAAACTATTGTGACGACTGCCTGTTATTAGTGACACATAATTAAAGACATAAGGTTCTAGATCGAGGTCTTCAATGTTGACCCCAGCTCAGCTAGTGTGACAAGAGGATATACAATTTGAATCAAGCAAGATAATGGAAGTTAATTCAGACATTTACCTGCATTATTGATGCACACAGACAACGACCTAGTACATTACTCCATCAATTCGAAATTACAACCTCCATTCCCAAATACTTGATGTTTTAGGATTTTTGGGACATAGTGTTCAACAGAAATTACACATGTACTCCTATTTATATAAGGTGATCCATATAATTAAGAAATAAGGTGCTAATTAATTAAAAGTCATGCATGGAGCCAAGCAGGCCGCAATCTGAAGCTAATATGGGCCCAATATAGTGCCGAGAGCTAAAACATCAAGTTTTCTAGGACAACATGTTCATCCTCATGAGATTTTCTGGGACCAAATGGGTATTAGCTATATTCTAAGTCAAACTTATCTAACTTTGACCATATTTATTGAAAAAATGCATCAATATCTACAACATTAAATTTCTTTCATTAAATTCTCTATGAAATATATGTTTTGACAATGCACTTACTCGAACTGTGTAAATGTTAATATACATTTATAATAATTTAATTGGTCAAGGTAAGATAAGTATGACTTGTGACAAAAACAAAGTGAACTATATATCTTGATGAAAATTAGATAAGTAATAAACTTATTACCATACTAATAAGCAAAATGTGTTGGACAACATTATTTTCTTTAGTTCGTTGTGTTTAAATTATATTGTAGGTGAGTATGTTTATTTTACTAATCATTTTTTTACATCATATTTGCTAATTTACACTACTATCAACCATGTAAGAAATATGGACTGCAGTAAGTGTTTAATTATTTTGGTGGTTGATTGGCAAACATGGACTGAGGGTGCCTATTGGGTTTCAACTCTAGCCTACTCCAACTTGCTTGGGACTGACAGGCTTGATTGTTGTTGTTGTTGTTGTTGTTGTTGTTGTTGTTGTTGATTGGCAAACATAACCATTTGACTAACAATATTTGCTAGTATATAAGGTGCATTAGTTCATACGTTGTAGAGATGGACATGACCTAGGCTAGGGTGAAGATCAACACCTCAATGAAAGATCAATGACGAGAAGACCCTAGAAGGAAAGCAAAAATCTCAAGATATCATACAAGTGAAGCCCGGACACAAAAAGGATGTGAAGATTTCAACTCATAATTGACTACATGCAATGAATAGTCTGGCCATGAAGAAAACACACACACACAATGGACAATCGAGGTGGAGTCTGGCCAGAGAGTGCATGAGAAGAAACTATGCAAATACAAGCATGGTACAGTCCAACCACGGGTACATGAGAGCATCAGACAATGAACGAACATTCAACAGAAACTAGGGTTTTGTGGCTCAGTGAAAATAAATGGATTGAACTGTCCGGCGGGTAGAAAATGTGAGCACCAGACATTCATGTCAGAAGCGGTTGAAGTTGAGGCTGATTGTGCATTTGAGCACAATGGACTATACAATGGTGGAAAAAATTAAGAACACCAGACTTTCTGATAGATGATGTTATATCTCCATTGGAAGTGTCAGATATAGCCAAGGCTGGCTCGGGGAGATAAATATGTGAGGTGTTGGGCCGGACCGAGGGTCCAGCCCAAGGTGAAAGGTTGATAACTCCATGTATAAAACTATGTGTAAGCCTAGGAGTGGAGACGTCGTGGGGTATCTTTATATTTGGGAATATGCTACAGCTGGTGAGGGGTATTTTTGATACACGGAAATGTTAAATGTACATTTTATCCCTCCTACAAAATGGTGCAAAAGGGGGATTGCCAGAGAAAGAGTCCATTTGTTAATCTTTGTCACCTCATTTTTTTGTTTATGGAGGTAAGCCCTTCGGGAAATACCTTCGCCAACCCTTTTTGCATGTGCTTATTACATACCGTTTGCACATCCCAGGGGTTATTATATATGTGTGTGTTTGATTGAACTGCTTCTTCTAATTTGAGGTTTTCCGCTGCATACCACTAGTAGAAAGATGATTTTTCCCGGCGCCTGCTTTTATTTACTGGCGGTTTTAGTTATCACGCGCTAGTAGAAATGAAACGGTGGAAATAGATTTCTACAGGCGGTTTCTTAAGACAACCGCCTGTGAAAACATTTCTACAGGCGGTTGTCTTAAGAAACCGCCTGTAGAAATCAATTTCTACAGGCAGTTCGTTAAGAAATCCGCCACTAGAAATACCTGTGTTTTTTAAAATTCGATTTTTTTCAAACGATCTCGGATGAGAAAACATCCAAAATAAAAGTTGTTCGTCTCGAAAAGTTATAAAAATTTGTAAATTATAACTTTTTAATTTGAAATCATCTTGTCAACAAAAACTACGTTTGAATGGTCTCAAATTTTAAATTCAAATTTTATAAACGACCTCGGATGGAGAAATGACCAATACGAAAGTTGTTCGTCTCGAAAAGTTATGAAACTTTGTAGTTGACTACTTTTTTATTTAAAATCGTTTAGGACCTCAAATAAGCAAATTATACACAGATTTATATAATATGTGGGGAACCGAAAGGGTATATGGACACATGTGAGTGTGTGGTGCAGTGGTAGAGGAGGCTTCGCGCGAGGCCGAGGTCGTGGGTTCGAATCCCACCCGGAGCACGTATCGCGCAATTTTTTGCGCGACGGAGACGGGCTGGCGGGCGCTAGGCGGTGGGGTCCTCCCCCTAATTAAAATCTTTTTTTGCTATTTATTTTTGGGTTTTTTCGGAAATTTTTTGCACAAGCGGTTCGCTCGGTGAACCGCATGTGGAAATCCATTTCCACAGGCGGTTCATAAGCAACCCCTGTGGAATTGGCCCATTTCTACCGGCCTCCAGCACAGGCGGTGCTGGAAAACGCTAGTAGAAATAGGTTACCAACCGCCTATATAATATGCCCGTGTACTCGTGTACATATGTTTTTTCTTTCGGTAGCTTATTATCTTGTTCAATTACTTTTATATTCCAAAGCACCATCGTCTCCTTAAATAAAGAAACTAATGCTAGTCGAACTACTAATGATGTAGGAGTATATTTTTATGTTCCACAAGGACACTTTACAGCCACTTTTGATGGGTGTGCCACAACAGACGTGCATTATTGATCGATACAAAATGTAATGGACGACGCAGCATTTATGTTTGCATCTGCAAATTCGGCACCAAATTAAGGTCATGTGCGGCACTGCAGGCCACACGTACGTACACGTCTCGGTCGTGGTCGTGGAAAATCGATCTGTATAAGCAATCAGCTGATGATCACAAGACAAGCAACGCATGCATTATACTGCACGGTCCTCGCTACTCGCTCCTTCTCGTACTCACCGTCCATTCTTTCAGAGACGACGAAAGAGATCGGCTGGCAGCTCTTCTCAGGTTCGCATAGTCTTGCGCATGCATGCATTATGACACCCGAGAATCTAAATACTGTACGTACCAGTGGGAAGCTAAAGTTTTGCCACCTTTGCCATTAGACTATCCGCACTCTTCATCCTCTATATTCATCCTCTAAAAGGAATATTCTATCCTAATCATCATAAAATATACAGTTTTCCTGCACTCATTCATCCTCTATATCATCCTCCATCCACTGTGGGGCCCACTCGTCACTCTATCTAAATATATCCATGTGGGATCTAGTTTTGAAGGATTTATTGAAACGAATTTAATGGTGTAATTGAAATTTGATTTGGGTTTTTGGTTGGTGAGTTATCGCATTTTTTAGCTAATAGTAGCAGTGGGGCCCGCGAAGATTCTCTCTTGTGCTTCCTCCGCGCGCGCAGGCGCTGGCCTGGCCGTACCGTCCGCTACGCTCGCGCCCGTCCGCTATTCCTAGCGTACCGCACGCCCGAACGCTTGCATGCCGTGCGGCATAGCGTACGCGCTGCAGCGTTTTTCTACGCTAAATGCTCCTCCAGTACCGCATAGCGCACGCCAGTGCGGATAGTCTTAGTGATCTCCAAGGTGAAGTGACGAGAGCATTTATGTCACTGCACGGTGCACACCAGCCACGACTTCAATTGTCATGACTGCACTACTGTTTGCTTTAGCTCTGATCCTAACCAGCGATTATAAATGTAATCGAGCAACAATTCAAGAGAACGAGCCAAATAAATTCCCAAATCTTTTATCTTCTCTTTCCAAAGTGTGAGCGGTAACCGTATATTTTACTTAGGTTTTTTTGGTGTGTGTGTGGCCATCTACTGGATGCCCCGCTCCTGACCTCCTGTAAAGTACTTCCTCTGTTCCAAATTATAAGTCATTTCAATTTTTTAGAGGGTCAAAGTATCTCAAGTTTGACCAAAATTACACTACTACTAAAAAAACTTTTCCGATGCGGGCAAATAAATTTACCGAGGCGGGCATCACAACCGCCTCGGACTAAAGGCCACGGTAAATCAAACCTTTACCAAGGTGGTTCAGATGCCCGCCTCGGTTAATCAAATAAAAAAAACGAAAAACCCATGGACAGGCCCACTAAGCCCATCCACGTGCCACTACCGCCGTAGCTGCTCGCTGGTGCCTGCATCCTCGCCGGACCGTGCGCAGCACTAGGATTCGGCCGCCCGCAGCCGGATCTGGCCTCCCGCCGATGGATCCGCAACGCCGAAGCAAGATCTGCCGCCACGCTGGAAGAGGGGACTAGGCCCCGCACACCGCTGGCGCTGGAGGAGGGGGTGGGCCCGCCTCGCTGTCACCGCCACCGAGGCCGCGCCCGCATCCACACCAGAGGATCCGAGGCTTGTGGAGGAGACGCCCGCGCCCGCGCCTATGGAGTGAGAGAGACAGAGGGAGAGGGAGTGAGAGAGAGAGAGGGTTGCGGCTGTGGAGAAGCCACCTGCGCTGCAGGCCTGCTCGCTGCTAGGAGGGGCACCGAGAAGGGAGGGGAGTCAGAGGGGGGAGTGGGAGGGGCACCGGGAGGGGAGGGGAGTCGGAGGGGCCCGAGCTCTGGGAGCAAATGCGTCGGATCTGAGGGGAAGGGAGGAGGGAGGAGGCGTCGGATCCAAGAGGGGAGGGAGGAGGCGCCGGGCTAGTGAGGGAGTGGGAGTGGGCTGGGAGAGTGACGACTGGTGAGGGAGGGAGGGAGACTAGGGTTTCTATTTATATAGCGTGACTACTTACCAGGCCGAGTGGGCTTCCTAGTGGGCTCAGGCATATTAACTGAGACGGGCCTTATAAGAGGCCCGCCTCTGAAAACAGGGGTATTTTTGGAGGCGGGACTCTTATAATGCCCGCCTCGGTTAATAGATTTTAGGAGGCGGTTGTTTCTTAACCACCTCCGTAAATTGATTTTGTGAGGTGGTTGATTGTGACCACCTCGGTTAATAAAAATGACCGCCTCGGTTAATGCCAGGCATTAACTGAGGTGGTTCAAATGCTCACCCGCCTCCGATGCTATTTTCAAAATGCCTCACATAATGTTTTCTGTAGTAGTGTTATATAGAGAATTACAAAGATTTACGACATAAAATAGGTATAGTATGAAAATATAATTAATGAAGAATATAATAATACTTAGTTGGTACGAGATCCTAACATATAGGTATGTTAAGCCTCGGTCCAATGGTTTTCGAACAAAGAAGACGCCCCGACTGACCCCTTTAGGATCGGCCGAGGGGCTCGGGGGCTATGCCCATTGGGCACGCTCGCGCGCACCCTCTGGCAAAGAGATCCGGCCGAGCCTAACTTGACTGCAGCTTTCGCCTGGGGCTCGGTGGCTTTCCCAAGCCTTGGTCTCCTGATCTACGGCACCTCCGGGCCCGGCCCTTGGCTCCTGCCTGGCTATTGATGCCAGCCAAGGCCCGGGCACAAAAAGACAAGCCCCGGGCCATGGATGCCCGGGGGCTCCCTGGCGCCGCTCCCTAGGCATGCCCTGCCAACTGCTCCTTCGATAGGGTCATGTCCGGGGCGTGACACAAGAAGACAAAGCTTCCCACAGCCTCCGGGGGCTCGGGGGCTTCTGGGCCCGCATGTCAGCCCCTGGAGCTGACCTCCTTCGCCACCAAAAAGACTTCAGAAGGTCCCACCTGGGGAAGGCCGGTCCAAGCCAACACTGTCTGACATGCAGAATGTCAAAATAGAGCAGCTGGACAACGCCCAGGCTTCTTCGGCTCCAAGACACCTCGACGGTCCATGACGCACTGCTGCAAGACCCTCCTAGACTCCGGCACAAGTAGACCATAGACTAGATCCCCCAAACTACCATGTACCCGACCTATCTCGTTATATAAGGGATAAGGCCAAACCTAGGAGGGGGAGGATCCCGATTCAATCACCAGACACTCCATTCCATTCCATCGGCCTCCGCTCTGCACCGAGAGCAA
Organism: Saccharum hybrid cultivar R570; assembly: GCA_038087645.1. Classification (NCBI taxonomy): domain Eukaryota; kingdom Viridiplantae; phylum Streptophyta; class Magnoliopsida; order Poales; family Poaceae; genus Saccharum; species Saccharum hybrid cultivar. The sequence goes on along the minus strand of JAQSUU010000066.1, from coordinate 24,664,932 downwards.
GGCAACCCGGAGAGGGGCACCGAGAGCTCCTCCTCCACGATATCCCATCGTCTCCTTCCTCTTCGACGAGGAGGAGACTCCACCGGTGGTGAGGCAACCTTAGGATTAACACCGAGCTAACCCCCTACCAAATCTTCTTCCTTTACACTCTGTTGTAACCCTCTAGATTTTGGGTGCTCTTGAGTATAAGGATCATTAACTGTTGGACGTAGGGACCGAATTGACCCGAACCAAGATAAACTGTTGCGTCTTTTCTGCGTGATTCTTGTGTTCCTGAGTCCACCCGAGCCACCGGAGACCCAGTACTCTGATACTGACTCGAAAAACATGCTTGCCGTGGTTTTGACCCTGCGACATCTGGTATAACTAATGTTACTATTTTATTATATAAATTTGGTCAAACATGAGATGCTTTCACTCTCCAAAAAATTAGAATGACTTATAATTTGGGATGGAGAGATTACTTCTCTAACAACTAGCAGCATCAATTTTTTAATAGAAAACAACATCTGATGTCTTAGCTTCTTCCCTGCTGGCCCATAAGTTGTGGGCTACTATTAATTCTTGGCCGGCCTATAGTAGTCATGAATGATGAATGATTTTTTGGCATGAACTTTAAAGCCCAATGTCTAACCCCATCAATCATGTTTCTTTGCCAGTTTGCAGCCATTTTGGCCCATCTTCAGTGGGTGTCTGCATATGTCAATTTTCCAAAATGTTTATGTTTGATTTTATTTGAAAGATACATGCATGTATGAAAAATGTTATAATCCATTTTTATTTCAAAGATACTCACAGTCGGGTATGATCTCGTAATGACTGTGAACGAGCTCCCCCTAGCTTAAACCCTTGCTCGTCCCAAGCAAAGATTAAGACTTAGGCTCGGTGGATCAAGAGTTACTACTATGTTATACATCCTACAAGTACATTGCATGCAACTCAACATTTTCTTTTGAATTGAATATGTTGGCACTCTATACCAAACTCACCCATATTTCCTTTGTCTTGGACTCTTGGTGGGGTTTATGGTCTTCTCCTTGTCATGGGTGGTTGAAAAACAGAACAACTTGACAGAGAGAAATACTTCTGTCATTCTATGTGTAACCATCATTCTGAAGGTCTTAAAATCTTTTTGCAACAAATTTAAGTTCCTCGAGTGATACTCTCAGATCACTCATTAATGTATATGAATCCTTACCAAGGCATTGATGCTTTGCCTTCTTTTGTACTTATAATTGGCTTATGTGGAGCTTTGGTTATGAAGAATGAAGCATATATGCATTGCATATACTGCTAAATCAAAACATGGATCCGAGGAGAAAATACCATACACTTAGATCAAAATGTGTGTGTACAGTACATGATGATCATAATTATTTTACTCCTTAACACAAATGATCTCCATCTCTTATGTTGATGGCATGGGTATCTTTTCTTTTCTCATCTTTCTTTCTCATTTTTTTCATTTTTATCTTCCTTTTCTCATCATACTTTTTCTCTTTGTTTTAGCCATATTTTTCCCCCACATGTCTATGTAAATGAATATTGTGTTAACCCAATATATATAATACTGAAGAGTAGATTATTGAAAGGCCACTTAAGATGTCCTAAGTTCAGGAATTGTTTGTGACGAGGGTCAGATATAAACAACAAGAAGCCTCCTAAGGTAGCCTAGCAGATGGTTTGTACTCCTAAAGAGAGTGGTGGTTTAGGGGTCCTCAATTTACATACTCATAATTAGAGCTTACTTCTAAGAATTTTCATAAGTTCTTCAATTGGCTAGGCATGTCCCTAGGTGCACCTTATATGGACTGTTCAATATCCTAATGGTAGACCTGCACCTTTAACTAGCAAAGGCTCCTTCTGGTGGCGTGGTATTCAAAAACATTTGCCCACTTCCAAAGGCATGGTAGCTGCTTTAGTTAATAATGGCTCTTCTTGCTTCTTCTAGTTAGATAATTGGAATGGCTTTTCTTAAAGTACGTATATGCCAGAACTTTTTTCCTTTGTGAAAGACAAGTTTACTTCAGTTCAGCAAGTCTGCCGGTCACCAGCTTTTCATGACCTCTTTCATCTGCCACTTTCAGTGGAGCCCTATCAGCAGTTTATTGACCTCTCAAATATTGTTGATTATTTACATTTTTTCGATAAGGAAAGCTTTATTAATTTCAAGATCGTTACATTGAGATGATACAAAGACCTTGAAACACTTTCGGCCTCTGTATAACAAGGATACACACAACCTTACAAAAGATCTTAAAACAAAAGGACACTAATAACACTAAATCTAAAGACTAGACTGCCACCTATGTGCCCAGGTAAAAAACTACTTGGCCACCCACGCCAATTGTTGAGATGCCGCTACAACCAAATCTTGTGAAGTTGACGTCTGTAGGACAGCCCATGTACGGAGCCAATGTATAATCAAGTAGATAACTTGTAAAGGAAAAAATACATTTTTTTTTCAAAAACCAGGTCATTCCTACATAACCAAAGAGACAAACATGTAGCTGCTGCTCCTAGCAAGGCTAACGATTTTAGTTCTTTACTTAGACCGTAGAGCCAAGAACCAAGCATGCTTGATACACTATGCGGTTGAGACAAGCCTGAAGCCGCCTGGATAACAGACCAGACAGCACGAGCGAAACGACACTCAAAAAACAAGTGCTTAATTGTCTCATCTTTGTCACAAAAGCAACACTGTTTGCTGACATAGCAATTATGTTTAACTAAGTTGTCATTGGTTAACACTACGCCTCTACATAGGTACCACAGAAATATCTTGATCTTTAACGGAGCTTTAAGTTTGCACAAGCCTTTATTAATATTAGGGACATCATTGTGGATCATTGCTAGGTAATGAGATTTGACTAAGAACTGCCCATTAGGATGCAAGTTCCAACAAAATTCATCTTCTTGTTGGCTTAACACAATATTCGTGATGCGTAGAAGTAAGTTGTTCCAAGCCACTAATTTGTGTCCAATTAGATCTCTTCGCCGGGATAGAGTAGGTGGAGACGTGCTTAGCACTTCTGCTATAGTAGCCTGTTTATGGCAGGCTATGTTATAAAGGCAAGGACATTGTTGGCACAGAGTTGACTGTCCTAATCACCTATCTTCCTAGAATCTTATTTGTGATCCATCCTGAATTATGAAGGTCCCAAAACGGAGAAAATCTCGTTTAACCTTCATTAGCCTAGCCTAGAAATGTGAGTCCTCATTCTTCCATTGAACTTGAGAAAGAGGCTTAGATCCTAAATATTTTTTGCGTAGCATTTGTTGCCAAGTACCCTCAGTTGTGAGCAATTTAAAAAGCCACTTACTCAGAAGGGCATTGTTCTTGATGTCTAAATTGTGAATTCTAAGCTCACCTTGGTTTTTGGGTTGGCATAATATGTCCCATTTGGCTAATTTGTATTTTCCTTTTTGTTCATCACTTTGCTAAAAAAATCTTGACCTGAAGTAGTCTAATTTCTTGAGAACTCCTTTTAGGATCGCAAAAAAGGACATCATATACATTGGTAAGCTGCTAAGCACTGAGTTAATCAGTGTCAAGCGGCCACCAGTTGACAGATGTTTTCCTTTCCAGCTGTTGAGTCTTTTTTTAAAACGTTCTTCTACTCTTTTCCAATCTGCATTTGAGAGCCTCCTATAATGTATAGGTATGCCCAAATACCTCATCGAAAAAGCTCCTTGATTACAACCAAAAAGCTCTGTATATTGGGGCAAAGATTCTTGTGCTACTCCAAAGCAGAATATTTCACTCTTGTGGAAGTTTATTTTAAGCCCTAAAAGTTGCTCGAATGCACAAAGTAATAACTTCATGTTGCAAGCCTTTTCGAGGTCATGATCCATAAAGAGTATCGTATCGTCAGCAAACTATGAGTAGATAAACCTTCATCAATTAGATGTGGCACTATTCCACTTATCTGATTATCTGCTTTGGCTCTTTTAATTAGTATAGCTAGCATATCAGCTACAATGTTAAACAGAATGGGGGATAGTGGATCCCCCCGTTGAAGGCCTTTTTTCATTTGAAAGTAAGGTCCAACCTCATCATAAATATTGACTGCCATGCTTCCACCTAATATAAAAGCTTGCACCCAAGAGATCCACTTAGGAGAGAAACCTTTCATCCACATTGTTTGCAGTAAGAAAGGCCATCTAACTTTGTCGTAAGCCTTTTCGAAGATTTTAAAAATAATCCCATTTGCCTTTTACAATGCAACTCATGAATTATCTCATGCAGAGTGATGACTCTCTCGAGGATGTTGCATCCTTGCATAAAGGTAGTCTGAGTTGGACCAACTATATGATCTACTATTGAGTTAATTCTAATGGTTGCCGCTTTAGTGAAAATTTTGAAGCTAACATTTAGTAAGCAAATTGGTCGATACTGTTGAATTCTATTGGCTTCTTGGACCTTCGGAATCAGAGTTATGACATCAAAGTTGAGGTTAAAGAGCGGCGAGGTTTCCGAGTGAAGATCATGGAACATTTGCATCAGGTCCACTTTGATGACATCCCAAAACTTTTGATAAGACTCAGCTGGGAAGCCATCTAGCCTTGGTGCTTTATTGCGTTCCATCGCAAAAACTGTATCCCAAATCTCCTTTTCCATAAAAGAAGCCGTTAGGAATTTGTTTTCAGCTTGGCTGACCTGAGGAATATCAACTGTTTGTGACTCATCTAAGGTCATGGTATTATCTTGTGATTGTCCAAACAAGTCCTTGTAGAAACGTGTGATATAGTTCTTAACGTTATCCTGACCTTCTATTTTTTCCATCTTCATGGTCTAGAGAGAAAATTCTTTTCTTCCTATGTTTACCATTGGCAACCATTTGGAAGTAACGGGTGTTATTATCCCCAAGTAGAACATCAGTGACCTTTGCTCGCTGATAGAATTTTAATTCTTCCTCTCGAAGTAGTTTAGTCATATCGCTTTCTATCTTGATCAAGCTGACTTCTCTCATCCTCAGATAAGTCCCAATTTACGGCGGCAATATCAAGGTTATTGATGGTCGACTGAAGGGTTGTTTTCTGTTGCTTATATACACCATTCGTGTGTGAGACCCATTCTCAGAGATATTTGCGTAGCGCTCCTATTTTTTTATCCATCTTTGGATAGAATTTTGCCCCCTCACCAGCTTATTCCATATTTCTACAACTCGATCATAAAAATCCTCATGATAGAACCAGCTAAGTTCCATTTTAAATGGTTTTGATATTCCTGTGAAGGCTGGTGTTCCGGTGTCAAGTAGTAACGGCGTATGGTCTGAAACACCTCTTACCAAGAGCATGTACAGTCACCAAAGGATATTTAAATTCCCATTCAGTCGTCATTAAGACCCTATCAAGCTTTTCATAAGTGGGATGAGATAGAGAATTAGCCCAAGTGAATTGTCTACCTGTCAAATCAACTTCCCTAAGATCAAAGCTGTCAATGACAGCATTGAACAGGAAAGGCCAGTGGTCACCAAATCTATCATTATTCTTCTCTCTGCTATTTCTCATAATATTAAAATCCCCACCGATTAGAGTAGGAAGCTGGTTTTGTTGTCAAGCACATACGAGTTCAATCAAGAAAGGCGTTTTAAACTCCTCTTGAGCTGGACCGTAAACTGCCATGAGTATCCAATTAAAATTATCCGATTTATTGCAAAAATGAAATTTGATGTAAAATTCCCCTTCTAAAATTAATGATAGATCAAGAAACGAAGCATTTATGCCAAGGAGGATTCCCCTAGACCTGCCCCGAGGTGGTAGACAGTGTCAAATGAAATCTGCCCCTCCAGATAGTCGGGAGAGATTTGATTTTGACATGTCCTGCTTTCTTGTTTCCATGACAGCCACAAAATCAAGGTTATGATCTCGGATTGCTTCAGCTATGTAGTGGTATTTAGCCAAGTCCGATAGACCTCTGCTATTCCAATAGAAGCCTTTTATGGGGAAACTTTTTGTTGAGAACCTTTCTTGTGGCTTTTAAGCTTTTTTGCTGCTATCTTATATTTTCAACCGGTAACCATAAGGTCACAAATTTTTGTGTCCAGGTACAGATCATCCAAGCCTACATCAGTTATTTCCTTCACTAAGTGTTTGAAAAGGGTACCGTCATTTTTAGTATCCTCGTCGTCACTTGCCGCAAAGGGATTTTCACCTACTCCTAACCTTTTAGTCTCTTTTTGATTTGGTGTTACAGTTGTTCTATCGACTTCAACCCTCTTAAGCGCATTGATGGACAAATTAATTGTATTACTATTGCTACCCAAAACCAAGCCTACATTGATCAGGTTTGAAATGCATCTTTTTTGAGGTATAGACACAATAGAAATAGAAGATGGCTGCAACTTGGGCATACCTGGGATCATGTTGGCTGAAGACATAGCCGAAAGTGGTGAGATCTCTCCCATTGGCTTGTCCTTTTTTGGGCCATCCGTGTTCCTTGATGCTGCTCTTTTCATCGCCTTTGTTAATGTGTCCTCATCAGCTTGGCATTTGTTCAATGGTGTATGTGTAGTAGCAGTTTTGTAGCCTAAGGTTGCTGTTGCAGATAGCGAAGCTGTCTGGCACGGTGAGCCCATGAGAGGCGTGGTGGTTTGTGACTCATCCACGTCTAATGACAGCTGAGAATTATTGACAGCCCCAGTTTTCTCCTGCAGTGACATAGGAATCTGCATCATTTCCCTTCCCCACTTTGAATTGCTCTGTGTTCTAGCCGTTGAATGTCGAGTGACAGTTGGTACCGTTTCTGCTGTCCTAGCCAAAGAGCATCCCATTTTGCCGTCCGGCATAGGTGGAGTGGCTGACAATGGAATGTCAACTACAGCCTTGGTTCCCAAAGTTGATCTAATCAGATCACTCGTAGAAGCAGGCAAATTCTTCTTGCACGTGTTATAATTCCTATTTAATCCAGGAGTACCATTTGGACTTGGAAGAGTTGTAGCAGCCATAGATGTCATAGCAACAGGAGGTAGCTTGGCTAAATCTTCCCACTGTAAAGGCTGCATTAGAGACCTCAATCGCTGAATACCGGTGGGTAAAACTGCAAGTTGGGCTTGCATAGGCGTTGGCCCATTGTTTTCAGTTCCGGTTGCAGATTTGGATCCACTTGCACCTTGGGTATTCTTGAACTTCTTGAGCATATTTTCTAGATCCTTTTCTACAGGCTTACCTTTGTTCGCATCATTACCATCACGATCCATTGGATCCAGATCCCTCGGAGTCAGTGAAGTTGGTACAAAATTTGTATCTTCTAATATGTAAGTTATGCCATATCCTTCTGTCCCAAAAACTAAATCAGTGGTGAAAGGAAGCTGATCTTTATTCAGCACCCCAACCCGAACTCGGATGACCCCTTTTTTCTATAAGTGGACATATCTACCTCCTGCGTGGTGCCAATCACTGTACCCAGAGCCCAAAAAACAAGATAGTGCCTCAAGCATGAGGGACACCTGTGATGTGCACCCAAATTTCTTCTAACTGATAAGTGGGTTTCACGTCATTAGAGCTTTGCCATGCTGAAATAGTTAGCGTGACACCATGATTCTTTAGATGATAATCAATGGATGCCATCCGCTGCATCTCCTCATCTGATGGAAAGGCCACAAGGAATGAGTCTTCCTCATGGGGTAAGGCTTCCCATGTCCAATCCGCCCATGAGATTTTGGCCAATTCAGACTCAACCACATCTACTGAGAGTTTACTACCGGTCACCTTGACCAGTGTTGTAGGGGCTAGATCAGGTGTCTCTAATTTGTAATCAATATTAGGGATCCGCAAGAAACCAAATTCCTTCTTACCAGAGCCAAAAAAATAGCATTTGGTTTTGGCATCTTCAAAATTGGACATTTACATGATAGATGCGAGTTCTTCTTATTACATATGATGCAATCAAGGTCAGCTTTGCAATCATCATTAGAATGTCCACTACATTTGCACCTCCAGCAGTAAGGTCTTTTCCTTTTTGCCATACCAGATTCTGTAGGCTGAGGTTGTTGTTGCTGGTTTCGAGTTGCACCCTGCATACTGGATTCAGCGGCGTCAGCTCCGACATTTTGACGTTGTGGCCCGGCGACCGGCTGATATTGCCGTTGTGTCTCCTGTTGAGGTGCGCTGGGGCCATACCACGGCCCGCCCCTTCAGCCCTTCCACTGCCTCGACCATGAATGTGCCCATCTCCGCGTCCTCGACCTGGTCCTCCGTGGTCACCACGACCTCTGCTCGGGCCTAGACCTCGCCCATCATGGCGAAAGCGGTCATTGATCCTGCCCCTCGGAGGCTCGTGATTGAACCCACTGGAGTTGTGGTGATTGGTGGGTGGTTGTCGTCTAGCCATGTCGGTGTATGAGGTGTGGCGGCGGCGGCAGTTGGATCAAGTCGCGAGGCGGCGTGCAAGAGAGGTCTCGATGCGATATTGCCGATGGGAGGGAAGGTCGCATCGTATTTAGTAGCCTTACGATTCCTTTGATCGCTGGGCCCACGAGGCAACAGGTCCCACCAGGACTGGCCATATCGTTTTGCACGCTCCAGGTCCCACCAGGACTGGCCATATCGTTTTGCACGCTCGATTAAGACTGATTTACTCTGACATTCAGAGATAGCTTTTGAATTTTGAAATGTCCGTTGATCATGCTGTAAATTAGCTTGTGATCTGTCGATCCGCTCACCGTCGCTGGCGAGCGCGGCCTCGGCAAAGGACCCTTCCATGGACGGATCGCGATTCCACGTTTTGGAACCGTTTGTCCAAGAGGTCATGCTGAAGTTTGATTCTTGGGTTCACCGTTCACGTTGAGCTGGCATAGCCAAGTCCTCAATACCAGAAGTGTTTCCTCAATACCACCATCTTGTTTCTTTAGGAAAACCAATATCATTCCAGAATTTTTCGCGAATATCGTTGTCTGTGTGCTAGGACTCTTCACCGTCGATAACAGAGCGGCTTTGCCAAGCCTCTGTTCGAGGACGAAATCACTAGCCTCTTATGTGGAAAAACCTGCTAGGATTGCTTCGTGGTATTTCCTCAGCAAGATGGTATGCCTCATGAGCGGTAAGCCCGGCAAGGATTGCTGATTCTACACAATCGGCATATCCTGAAGGGGAATTTGAAATCAAAACAGTCTCACCGTTTTCAGGCCCTTTCCCTGGATTCATGTTGATGTTGTAGTTGCTTGGCGCATTATTGATTTCTTTAATCCCTGCAACGCTGTCGGCCTCAATCTTCAGTACGTCGGCGTCGTCGATCATCCTTATTGTCTCCTCGGCGTCTGACCTGGGCGCGATCGCAAACGTCGCCGTTCCCATCCGCGTCCGCTTCGTCATCGGCCCCGCCTGAACCTGTATCACCATCGTCACGTACCTGATGCCTTGTCTCGCTGTCGGTCGCCTCAGCGAAGGAGGACACTATTGCCCGACGTGGAGCGAGGGTAAGGCAGCGCCGGCGTAGATCGCCATCCGGCCGCCTCAGAGGGCCCCTCGCCTCAAAAGACGCCTCCTCCTGAGAATGGATGATGACAGGATCCTTCAAAGCAGGCGGTGAAGGACTACCGGAGTTGAAGTCGATGTCCTGCATCTCGGAGACGGGAGCCTGATGCGCGTCGGACGTCACGGCAGCCGTCGGAGGTGCAGGCTTTGCCGCATCCGGCACCGAGGAGGAGCGACATCCACCTTCCAGACCCTGTAACCCATCCCCTGAACGATGGCCCCCTGCCCCATCCCGTCGCTCAGCCTGCACCGAGATCGGACCTGCAGCTGGCGCCGAGCAGAAAAACGCCGGACTAGAGAGGTCCGCCGGAACTGCAGTGGGCGCCGAGCAGGTCACCGGACCGGCGAAGGAGGTCGCCGGTGGGGAATCGACGGGATCGACGGGATCTGGGGGCTTCGCTGGGGTGCCCGGTGAGTCGCCCCCAACGGTCATTTTGCATCTCAGATTCGGTAGACCACTATTCTTTCATCTACGTCTGATTATTTACATTTACAAGAGGGTTTTGATCTCCGGTCATACATTTTGAACTCCCCTAAATTTACCTCAAAGCAGGCGTATGTGCACCTCATTGGTAGGAGACAGGTACATCAAGCACTTTCCTAGCTTTGGAAATATATTAGAGAAAATTTTTCTTTCGGCTTCTTCATAAAGACCGTCTCAGTACCACAGAGCTTCTAAGAAGGAAAACAATGGAGCTTGATGACTGCAATTGTGTTCTTTTGTGACCTTGCACTACTACACAAATGATTTTATAAGGCGGTGTCCTTTTAGTAACTGAGGCGGTCACGCCAGGCGGCCGCCTCCGTTAATCGATGGCTGGGTCACCGGCCTAGCTCCCGTCTTAGTTTACAATTAACGGAGACGGACACCTTAAGCGGCCCGCTTCCGTTAATGCTCAATTAACTGAGGCAGGCGGGTATCTTCAGACGACCGCCTCCATTAATCAATGATTTTCGGAGGCGGACGTTCTAAGAGTCCATGCCTAAAATCGATTTGCGGAGGTGGACTTCTCAAGACGTCCGCCTCCGTAAATAATTGCATCAAAAAATAATTCATATTTTTTCATATGAATTTGGACGAAGACAAACTTTATATCAAAATTGTAGCACCCATCGTCATCTATAACTTTATAGTTAAAATGTTTTTGAATTGAAACTGTTTGTGGTCCTAAAATTTTGTTGAAAGATTACATATTTTAAAATTTGAAATTTAAAATTATCAAACAATCTCAAATGTTGACATGGTCTATATGAAAGTTATAGTTCTCGATACAATCTACAACTTTGTAGTTGAAAAGATTTTTATTTGAAGTCACTTACCAAATATGTGTTCAAAGTTTATAAATTTTGAAATTCAAAATTTAGAATTCCTAAACAATTTTAAATGTTCACATAGTTAATATCAAAATTGTAGTAGCCGACCTGAGCTACGTTTTTGTTGTTGACAAGTTTTTTATTTGAAGTCATTTAGAGTCTCAAATATGTGTTTTAAATTCACATATTTTTAGATTCAATTTTTTGAATTTTTCAAACAATCTCGGATGGAGATACATCCAATACCAAAGTTGTACTACCTGATAAGATTTAAAACCTTGTAGTTCAAAGTTTTTTCATTTGAGTTCATTTAGTAGCAAAAATATCCAATATAAGATTACGAAATATTGATATAAAACAGTACAATATTATATATAGACATGAATGAGTGTACGGTGTAGTGGTAGAGACACGGTAGTGTTGAGCGACGAGTGGTGTGTTTGACTCTCCAAAATCATAGTTTTTTGAATTTTTGGGTACGTCTTAACATGCTCGCCTCTGTTAATAGATTAACCGAGACAGACAAAGCAACCGCCTCTGTTAATCCGCAATAACGGTGACCTTTGGATGGAGGCGGTTGCAATGTCCGTCTCTATTAACCGATTCCTTGTCCACCTCTTCCTAGCTTGTCCTTTTGCAAGATCATCTTGGGCAACTCTTGGCTTGGTTATCCACCAACCTTCTGATCCATTTTGGACCATTCTTCATGGAGATCATTGTCACGATGTCCTAGTTCTTTATGTATGTAATGATGCCGTTTTTCAGCAAGTTCAGCCATCAATTGATCACTGCAAAGGCAGTCTTTCGAAGAGAATTTCCGTAATGTTTTTAGGGATGGAAACGGGAGGGGCACGCCCCTACTGTGCTTTTATTAAACAAGGGGAAAAAAATTAGGGCTGCAGGCTTGCGGTTTTGAGAAGTGGAGACAACATGTGTGGTTGCCGAGGAGTGGGACTGCTCAAGATGCCAAACTTTAGAAAAACACAGTAATTGTCCGTAAAAGATTTTATATGGTGTTGATTCACAGCTTTTTGCACCAATCAACACCGTAGAAGCACAAAATCCGGTAGATGCCGCCGCCATACATATTTGAAGCAATTGTGTACGTTCACATAATTAATGCCATAGCAGCGATGCAACGATCTCGCCCATGTGGTAAACACAATACACACCTAGTATTTCAAGAGAAACTGGTTTCCTGAAGAGTTGGTTCCTATTTTCCTTCGATAGCAACCTCCTTGGTGAACGAAGGATTAACCTTGGGGACGGTGACAACCAGCGCCCGGAGCTGCAGTTGGGCGCGGACACTCTCTTTATCGTACCCCTTGGGCACGAGCAGCCGGACATGGAACGAGACGCTGTCGACGGGGGGCTCCCTTTGCCTTTGGTCCTCTGCTGCTGCCGGCTTGGGCTTCTTCGTCCTGATGATGAGCACATCGTCCTCCACGGCAACCTGGAAGTCGTCCGTTGTAGCACCCTCCGGCAAGTTGAAGAATGTCAGCTTGACGTTCTTGCCATCTTCCTTGATCTCCCACCGTGGCGTCGACGTGGGCGGCATGTCCGGATGCACAAGGGCTTCCTCGCCAAGACAGGTGGTAAACAGATCAGAGTTGCAACTCGAACACGTAGAATACTCATCAGGGAGAAAGAAACTATTAGTAAAATTTGCTTGCTAGTACGTCTCATCATCACCAATACAATTAAGGAGGTAGCATACCAACGGGAGAGATGTTAAAGGGATGGTCGGTGGCCTTGGCACCCAGAGAGTAACAGATGGAACGAAGCCACTTCTTCGCTACAGGAGCGCAAGGGAGATCCACCACTGCTGGTTTTAGAAACCCGAAGGACGACGCACCAGCTGAAGATCTTGCCGGCCGGCTTATTAGCAGGCCGAGAGAAGTCGAAATCGTCGACATTGTTTGCAGTTCAGTAGTAATATCACTATAGTGATCGAGTAGCTAGCTCGTTAGGTGCAATGCAAGCGTCTCTTATCTGTGTACCTGAACTGTATATATAGAGACTTAGAGAGAGACCAAAAGCCTGAACCAGTTAACTGCTGCTGCGTACTTTGCGTGCTCGGGAGTGGGAGTATATATGGATCTGACCTTTCGTAAAGTAGCCGTGCTGCAGCAATGATTCTAAACTTGTGGTATGCGCATTCCCCATCACACTAGCTTATGTGCAACTGGGACCTTTAGGCATGTTCGATTATATCGGAAGGGACACATAGAACGATTTCCAGCTGAAACGATTGTCAAATTTGTATAACATTGATCAGTGAAAATAATTCCTGGCCTCAATCCGCATAACTGAACAGGCCCTAAGTGTGCAAGAGATAAGCACACAACAACAGTCAGATTGTAGGACTAATATAATAAAAAGTGACAACAACTTGATGCAAATTTACCACGCAAAAGCTAGGAGAATGTTAGCAACCCACTGGTAGAACACAATCACTGAACTGACTAACACGATCTCAGTTACGAGATACAATAAGAGATGGAGTTCAGGGAAGTAGCAAGCAGGGGAGAATCGGAGAGAGGAAGAGGATCAGGGGGCTGGGTAAGGAAGAGAGAGTTGGGGAAGAGGAACAGTAACTAGGGAATGGGGATGATTTTGTATTCTGAATATTCGATGCCTTGCGGGAGGTACTCCTGGTTCCTTTTGTAGCTAACGCCTCAGTTGACAGCCTGGGCATGGGCCCACATGACATCGTCCTGACAGGAACTGATAGTTTTGGAGGTACTCGTACTTCAGCATCCAACACACGTAGTAGCACCCTACCATATGATCTTTCACCGCTGCAAAATACGGAGTACACAACAATCTCTACCGACACACTAGTGTCGTGTGTGCTGTAGCTGACAGTGACTCTGCTTCACACTGTTAGATCATAACACTAGGATCTGGTTAATGATTAGAATTCTATTCACCCAGCAACGAAGCCGCCGGGTTGAGTTTCCCAAAAATATCAAAGACAATATTTGGGATAAGGTTATAGAAAAGTTCACTTTCCCACCAGACCGTGACGTGAAATAGTCAAGAAACACGCACGAAATAGTCAAGAAACACGCACTATATGACCACTTCTTTCAAGATTTTTAAACGGTGCATTGAATAAGTATTACGTCTAGAATGAGACACAGACAAATTGACTTACACGAACCAGCAGCGGTAGTGAGAGGAATTCAAGGAATACATGCTCTGGAGGGAGGCACAGGAAACGTGCCCAAGGAATAAGACCAACTTTGAGAAGAGCCGACGTCCTCATAGCCTCATATAGGATCATCCCATGTGGGTACACGGTCATAAATGGACAAGCGGTTGAGGGGCAACACCCCCTGCACCCCCGCCACCCCGCATTGCCCTCACGCAGCGACTCAGATGGCCAGGCAAAACCTAGCTGCTGCCCCCCCACCCCTCTTCTTCCCTTCTCTAGGTGCGCTGCCAACCCGTCACCGGAGCATGCCGCCGGCAAGGCCGTGGAGTTTGTAGGGATGGCGGCGGTGGCGGGGCTCTTCCTCACGTTGGCGGCATCAGTGGCGTGGGAGGGTCCTGCGTGAGCCGCATGGGGCTCTGCGGGGCTGCCGGCAATGGTCAAGACATGCATAGGCGCAAGGTGGCGGTAGTGGAGCATCTCCTCTCCTTCGATTGCCTCCTTCCTCCACGCCCTTGACAGTGGTGGCGACGCCGACTGAGGCCGCTCCGGGGACCGAGCGGCCAGATCCTGGGCTCTGGTGGCCAAACAAGCGCCCTTAGATGGGGGACGGTGCCCTCGGCGGCGGCAGTGGCGGAGACACGGCGCAGGCTCGGGGCATCGGGTCTAGTGCCTTGCGGCTAGATCTGGCACGCCCAGGGCAAGGGCGGTGCCCCTGTGAAAGTCCCTAGTTTGATTTTCGACAATTAATGAAACCCAAGTACTAACCTCTATATTGAGTGTATGGATTAGATGAGGTTGGTACTTGCCATGTGATGGAGCCTAGAGAAGGATCATGGTGATGATGGTGTTGACCACAAGATGATCAAGGGCTCAACTTGGAAAAGAAGAAAGAGCATAACAAAAACAAGTTGATCATGGCAAAGGTATCAATAGGTTTTTGTTTTGCATTCAAGAAACCATAGAGGGTGTGAGTGACTTACGATCGATAGCCGTACTATGAAGAGGAAAATTTTACGGTTAAAACGGTTATCAAGTGCCACTAGGTGAATTCATATGAGCATATGCATTAGGACCAATTGTGAGCTAATAAGTGACCCTTGTAAAATGCTTTGAAAAATGCTAACACACATGTACAAGGAGATACACTTGGTGGTTAGCACAATTGAGTAAGGGTTGAGAAGGTAGCGAAGTCGCGGTAGTGTTTTTCGCTAAAAAACACTGACCGGACGCTGGTTAGAGAACAACCGGACGCTGCCATCAGCGTCTGGTTAGTGCTAGATTGGCGCGGCGCAGAGAAGACGAGGGCGAGGGCTTCACACCGGGTGCTACCTGGTCTCTGACTGACTCGTCCAGTCATCTTTTGAAGGCACGCGGACACAGCAAATCTGACGTGTAGGGCCCGCATCTGTCAGGCTCTGACGCATGGTGACGTTAGCTTCACGAGTGAGAGAGAACAGCGAAGCTCTGATCGGACGCTGGGGCGTGTTAGGTCGATGTTGACCTGATGCGTCCGATCGTCATTTTCGCGCTGTGGAACCTCATTGGAAATGACTAGACTCCACGCGGTTCAACGTCAGGTGGAACGGAGTGGCGTGTCCGGTCATCCTTTGACCATGACCTTGACTATTTAGCGACCGTTGGAGATAAACGAACGATATTCAAAAAGGGACATGTGGCAAGCATTAGCGCGTTTGGATGGCAGTGACCGGTCGCTGGGTCTGTGTCCTGTCAGCTTGATCGGCACGTCCGGTCAGGTCATGCCGAACCCCTTTGTGACCCTAACAGCTCTATTTGTTTGGGGGCATATAAATAGTTGTTGGCCGGCTCTTGGGGAACTCTCTTGGCATTTTGATATACTTAACATCCTCTTGAGCTGAGCATACTCCCTCCTACTTATCTCCCTTGCTTGGTTGTGAATCCAAAGTAAGATTGAGTGATTCCAAGTGCATTTGTTTGTGAGTTTGTATCTAGTGGCACTTGGGGATCGTTTGAGCTGCGGGATTCTTGTTACTTTTGGTGGTTGCCGCCACCTAGATGGCTTGGAGCAGCAGAGGAGTTGTGGCAAGAGTTGGTGATTATTCTTGGCTACCTCCCGGTGATTGTGGGAGGTCTTGTGCCTTCTCCGGTGGAGCGCCAAAAGCAATTCTAGTGGATTACGCGTGTCATTGAGACACCTCACTTGTGAGTAGGGTCTTGCAGTGTCCACGGGTTGGACAAGGTTTGTGCTACATCTCTTAGCCACCGAACCACCAAGTGTTGGTTGACACAACAGGGACGTAGCATGTCGGCAAGCACGTGAACCTCAGGAGAAAAATACTTGAGTCTCTTGCTATTTGGTATTCTCCCGGTGTATTGATTGGTTATCATCTTGGTGATTGGTTCATCCTCTACGCGACGGTATAACAATCTTGACCTCTCATTTATTTTTCCGCAAAGTAGAGTATTTAGCTCTCTTGTGTAGATTGTTAGTGTAGCTATTCTTGCTAGCCTTGTTCACCTAGAGTAGCGAGTAGTGACATAGCTAATTGTGTGCCTAGAGATCATTGTGACTAGAATTGATTGGGTAGGTGGCTTGCAACCCTTGTAGTGCTAGAGCAAAACTTGTAGTTCACCATTTGTCTTACTAATCAAGTTACTCTAGTGTTTTGTAGAATTTTAATAGGCTATTCACCCCCTCCTCTAGCTATAGTAGGACCTTTCAAGTGGTATCAGAGCCTTGGTCACCATTTATTGAAGGCTTAACAACCTCGGTGCTTGAATTATGGCTCAAATTGTGTTTAACCATGTTGGGGGCAAACCACCTTTCTTTGATGGCACTAGTTCCTTTGACTATTGGAAGAGAAATATGAAGATGTACCTTGGTTCAATCAATGATAGAGTGTGCGATGTAATCATGCATGACTTTGTGATTCTTGATCCCACCAACCTCACCGATAATGAGAGAGCAAACAAGCAATGCAATATAATGGCTCTCAACACTATTTACAATGGCATTGATTTAAAGGTGTTTGAGCAAGTCAAGGATCTTGAGAGGGCTAGTGAAGTGTGAACAAGATTGGAGAAAACATATGAGGGCACTACAATGGTAAAGAGTGCCAAGCTATACATGCTCAAGGACAAGCTATCCAACTTCAAGATGAAGGATGATGAGTCCATTTCGGAGATATTCTATAGGCTCCAAATCATTGTCAATGATCTCAAGAGTTTGGGTGATAAAGTGAAGGATGAGGACTTCTCTCATAAGTTCTTCATGTGCTTGCCAAAGAAATTCAAGACATTAAGAACTATCATCTTTAGAGGAGAATTGACCGGTGTATCTCTCAATAAGATACTTGGAGATGTCATGACCGATGCTTAATACAACGATAGTGACAATGAAGATGAAGAGAAGAAAGACAAGAAACAAAAGAAAGAAAAGAGTGTGGCATTCAAGGAATCCACCTCATCTAAGAGCAAAGGCAAGGCAAAGAAAGAAGCATCAAGTGGAGATGAAGTTGCTAGTGACATTGATGATGAGGCCATGGCTCTTCTAGTGCGCAAGATGGGCAAATTCATGAAGAAGAGAGGCTATGGTGCAAGGAAGAGAAGAGATCACATGAAGGAGCATGTGAGGCTATGCTTTGAGTGCAAGAGCCTGGGTTATATTGCGACAAATTATCCCTACAAGAGTGACAATGAGGAGGATAAGAAGAAGAAGAAGAAGAAGAAGAAAAAGAAGGAGAAGAAGAAAAAGAAGATGACCTTCAAAAAGAAGAAGAAGGGAAGTGGCTATGTGGTCACTTGGGATAGTGGTTGCACTGATGATAGTGATGATGATGGTTCAAGTGATGATGACAAGAGGTCCATCAAGAAGGCACTTGCAAGCATCACCATCCACAACAAGCCATCTCTCTTTGACACTCCTTCGACATGCCTTATGGCAAAACCCACTAAGGTAAAATATGATGAAAGTGATGATTGTAGAAGTGATGAAGAGGAGGACTAATCCAAGGATGAGCTCATAGAGATATGTGAGCAACTTAGCATCGGCTATGAAAAGAAGAGAAAGGAGTGCAAAGCATTGCAAAAGGAGCTCAAAGCTCTTAAGCAATCCTTTGATGAGCTCCAAGCATCTCATGAGTGTCTAAAGGAAGACCATGAGGAGCTTAGCCTTGCTCACACTAAGCTTGAAAAACTCACTCCTCTCTACTTGAGCAAGCTAAGGAGAAGGAGACCAAGATGGAGCAAGTGATCGTGACTTGTGATGTGGGACTAACATATGACCTTATTGATAAATCTTCTTATAGCCCTATTATTGTTTCTCCCACTAACCGTTCTTGTAGCACTTCTACTTCTACCTCATCTACTATTGATGATTTCATTTATGATGCCTCACTAATGGTTGAGAATGAGACCCTCAAGAAGGAGGTCATTGAGCTCACTCGTACCTTAGGCAATGCCTATGGTGGAGATGCCCGCTTGCTAAAGTGCTTGGATAGCCAAAGGTTTTCTCTCAACAAGGAGAGATTGGGCTATACACCGCAAGAAAGGCAAGGCGACCTTTGTAACTCACAAAGTTAGCTTTATAAAGAGCAATGGTCAGTTTTGCAATAGATGCAAGCAAGTTAGGCATATAGAGCAAGATTGCAAGACTAACAAGAACAAGAAACTTAATATATCCTCAATTAAATTTGATTCTTATTATATGCTTGTTAAGGGTGCCAATGGTGTGAAGGCTAAGTTCATTGGTACACCAATTGTGGGCCCAAAGAAGAAGTTCATTTAGGTCATTGGTGACTAACCTTCAAGGACCCAAGCAAGTTTGGGTACCTAAAAAGAATTGATCTTCTTTTGTAGGTCAATTATAAAGCCAGAGGAAGGCATTGGGTGCTTGATAGTGGGTGCACACAACACATGACTGGTGATTCAAGAATGTTTAATTCAATCAAGTCAAATGATGGTGATGGTGTTCAAAGTATCACATTTGGTGATAATAGCAATGGCAAGGTCAAGGGGCTTGGTAAAATTGTTATATGCAATGATTTGAGCATTTCTAATATGCTACTTGTAGAGAGCTTGAACTTCAACCTTTTGTTGGTAGCTCAACTTTATGATCTTGGTTTCAAGTGCATCTTTGGTGTTGATGATGTAGATATCATAAGTGTAGATGGTTCTAATTTGATCTTCAAAGGCTTTAGATATGAGAATCTATACTTGGTTGATTTTGATGCTGGTGAAGCTAAATTGTCAACGTGCTTGCTCACTAAATCTAGCATGGGTTGGCTATGGCATAGAAGACTTGGTCATATTGAGATGAAACAATTGAACAAGTTAGTGAAGCATGACTTGGTCAGAGGCTTGAAGGATGTCACATTTGAGAAGGACAAGCTATGTAGTGCATGTCAAGCTGGAAAGCAAGTGGGCAACACTCATCCAAAGAAGAGTACAATGAGCACATCTAAGGCATTTGAGCTTTTGCATATGGATTTATTTGGACCAACAACATATATAAGCATTGGTGGCAACAAGTATGGCTTTGTGATTGTGGATGATTTCACTAAATACACTTGGGTGGCATTTCTTATTGACAAGAGTGATGTGTTTGATACATTCAAGACATTCATCAAGAGAGTGCAAAATGAGTTTGACACCACAATCAAGAAAGTAAGAAGTGACAATGGTAGTGAGTTCAAGAATACAAGAGTTGATGAGCTTTGTGATGAGTATGGCATTAGACATCAATTCTCGTCCAAGTACACACCATAATTCAATGGGCTAGTTGAAAGAAAGAATAGAACCTTGATTGACATGGCAAGATCAAAGTTGAGTGAATACAATGTTAGTCATTTCTTTTGGGCCGAAGCTATCAATACGGCTTGTTTCTATAGTAACCGCCTCTATTGCCATCAATTTCTAGAGAAGACACCATATGAGATCTTGAATGGTAGTGTATATTTTTGGGTATTTGGTTGTAAATACTACATTTTGAAGAAAGACACTAGATTAAGCAAGTTTGAGAAGAAATGTGATAAAGGCTTCTTGCTTGGTGACTCCACTACTAGCAAAGCCTATAGAGTTTGGAATTTGGCTAGTGGTACTCTTGAGGAGTTTCATGATGTGGAATTTAATGAAACCAATAGCTCCCAAGAGGAAGATGAGAATCTAGATGATGTAAGAGGCACTCAATTGGCCAATGCAATGAAGAAGACGGATATTGGTGACATAAGGCCTAGAGAAGTGATTGAAGTTGAAGAAGACAAAGATCAAGTGCAAGTTAGTGGTTCTCATGATCAAAATCAAGCTAGTTTATCATCTCAAGTGCAAGATCAACAACAAGTGGCTAGTACATCATCTCTACCAAATGACCAACCAAGTGCAAGATATCAAGTTCAAGTGCTTCAACCATCTAATGTTGCAAGAGATCATCCCCTAGATTCAATCATTGGTGATATCACAAGAGGTGTACAAACAAGATCAAGATTAGCATCATTTTATGAACACTTCTCATTTGTGTCATTCATTGAATCTAAGAAGATAGATGAAGCTTTGAAGGATGTTGATTGGGTCAATGCTATGCATGAAGAGTTAAACAACTTTATAAGAAATCAAGTATGAGAGTTAGTTGAGAGGGCTAAGGGACACAATTTGATTGGAACCAAATGGGTCTTTTGCAACAAGCAAGATTAAGATGGGATAGTTGTAAGAAATAAAGCAAGATTAGTGGCTCAAGGTTACAACAAGTAGAGGGTCTTAACTTTGGTGAAATATATGCCCCGATTGCAAGATTGAAAGCAATTAGGATCTTGTTAGACTATGCTTTTGCCCACAACATCAAGCTCTATCAAATGGATGTGAAGAGTGCATTTCTCAATGGCTATATCAATGAAGAAGTTTATGTTGAGCAACCTCCTGGTTTTGAAGATTACAAGAAGCCTAACCATGTGTACAAGTTAAAAAAGACATTGTATGGTTTGAAGCAAGCAGCTAGAGCATGGTATGAGAGATTGAGAGATTTCTTGCTCTCTAAAGGGTTCATCATGAGAAAGGTTGACACCACTCTCTTCACCAAAAAGAATGGCAAAGACTTATTTGTGTTGCAAATATATGTAGATGACATCATATTTGGTTCAACCAATCAAGATTATTATGATGAGTTCGAAAAGATGATGGCTAATGAATTTGAGATGTCCATGATTAGAGAGCTGAGTTACTTTCTTGGTCTTCAAATCAAGCAATTGAAGAATAAAACATTTATGAGTCAAGAAAAGTACATCAAAGACATGCTCAAAAAGTTTGGCATAAAAAATGTGAAAGGCATTAGTACACCAATGGGAACATATGGAAGCCTAGATAGTGATGCAAGTGGCAATATGGTGGATCAAACAATGTATCGGTCTATGATTGGAAGCCTACTCTATGTGACCGCATCAAGGCCGGATATGATGTTTAGTGTATGCATGTGTGCTAGATTTCAAGCCTCACCAAGAGAAATTCATTTGAAGGAAACCAAGAGAATATTGAGGTACTTGAAGCATACACAAAATGTTAGTTTGTGGTACCCCAAAGGAGCTAAGTTTGAGTTTATTGGATATTCTGATTCGGATTATGCAGGATGCAAAGTTGAGAAGAAGCACTTCGGGCACATGTCAACTATTGAGAAGATCACTTGTCTCATGGTCATCCAAGAAGTAAAATAGTATTGCACTTTAAATCACCGAGGCCAAATACATAGCTGCCGGTAGTTGTTGTGCACACATTCTTTGGATGAAGGCCACATTGAATGACTTTGGAATCAAGTTCAAGAATGTGCCATTGTTATGTGATAATGAGAGTGTCGTGAAGCTCACCAACAATCCGGTTCAACATTTAAGAACAAAGCACATAGATATCCGTCATCATTTCATTAGAGATCACCAACAAAAAGAGGACATTTGCCTAGAGAATGTGGGCACCGATGATCAACTTGCCAAAATATCTTCATCAAGCCACTTGATGAGAAGAGATTTTGCAAGCTAAGGAATGAATTGAACATACTTGACTTCTCAAATATGTGTTGATGCACCCCCATTATATGACATGCCTCTCCTTCGAGCTAAGCAAGGTAAAGTTGATTGACATGTCATTCATCCATTGCTAAGGATTTGTTTAGTGCATCTAGTCATTCCCATAATGTCTTAGGCTCATTCATAAAAATCAAATGAATCTGATGCTTGTATGGTACCGCTATTGCTTGTATGCTTGAAATGATCTATTGGTAGCATATGACATGTTTGTGGGCTTGTAAACCTAGTGTTTAATCTACAATATGAGCTAAAAGTGTTTAACTCAACATGGTGCATGATAATCCTTATTTGGAGGTGTGAAGAAGCTTGCCCTTAGATCAAACCGGGTTAAATATCTTTTGCAAATGATCTAGATTGAACCAAATTTAGAAAAATGATCCTCATATGTAATGGTTTCACACAACTTTTCTAAAATTTGTGCTCACCTTTTGTGGTCATTAATGACAAAGGGGGAGAGATAATTTCCAAAGATATGAAGATATGATCAAAGGCGGAGAGAAATCAAAACATGATAAGAAGGGGATCAATTAAAATTTTGAAGCACACAAGTAGGGGGAGCAAGCTCATAAACTTGTATGTTGCATTTGAATGTGCATTACATATGGTTGCTTGCATATGTACCTTGCTTGTGTGGTGTATGCTAGTTGTTGGTTTGAATGGTGAAATGAAGAACTAGCATGTATAGGATAGCTAGACACTTGAATTGTTTTCACAAGAGGTACTAGAACCTTGATTATAATGTTGATCTCACGAGGTATCTAGTGTCTTTGTTGTTTTTCAAGTGGTATAAAAAATTGGTGCTAAGGATGGTGTATATTAGCAACTCCAATTGGTATCACGCTTCAAAGGTCCATTCTTTACACCTTAGCATCATTTGGTAGAAATTGACTCCTATCTTTCCTATCTAAGCATATGTGCAAGCTTTCAAATCCAAACTCTTAGTACATATGTAGGGGGAGCAACTGCTACCAATTCGGGTTCATGAAACTTGTCCATATCCTTTACACATGGTAAAATGCTTGGGCAAGCAACATGGATCCAAAAGATCTTTATCATAATATCTTTGTAATTGGGTTGTCATCAATTACCAAAAAGGGGAGATTGAAAGTCCCTAGTTTAGTTTTGGACAATTGATGAAACCCTAGTACTAACCTCTATGTTGAGTGTATGGATTAGATGAGGTTGATACTTGCCAAGTGGTAGAGCCTAGAGAATGGTCATGGTGATGATGGTGTTGACCACAAGATGATCAAGGGCTCAACATGGAAAAGAAGAAAGAGAAAAACAAAAACAAGTTGATCAAGGCAAAGGTATCAATAGGTTTTTATTTTACACTCAAGACACCATAGAGGGTGTGAGTGACTTAGGATCGATAGTTGTACTATGAAGAGGGGAATTTCACAGTTAAAATGGTTATCAAGTGCAACTAGGTGAATTCATATGAGCATAGGCATTAGGACCTGGTGTGAGCTAATAAGTGACCCTTGTAAAATGCTTTGAAAAATGCTAACACACATGCATAAGGTGATACACTTGGTGGTTAGCACATTTGAGCAAGGATTGAGAAGGTGGCGAAGTCGTGGTAGTGTTTCTCGCTGAGAAACACTGACCGGGCGCTGGTTAGAGAACAACCGAACGCTGTCGTCAGCGTTCAGTTAGTGCTGGATTGGCGCGGCACAGAGAAGCCGAGGGCGAGGGCTTCACACCGGGCGCTGCCTGGTCTCTAACCGACGCATCCTATCATCTTTTGAAGGTGCACGGACGAAGCAAATCTGACGCGCAGGGCCCACGTGCATCGGGCTCTGACGCATGGCGACGTCAGCTTCGCGAGTGAGAGAGAATAGCGAAGTTCTGACCGGACGCTAAGGCGCGTCAGGTTGACATTGACCTGACGCGTCCGGTCATCATCTTTGCACCGTGGAACCTCACTGGAAATGACCAGACTCCGCGTAGTTCAGCATCAAGTGGAACGGAGCGGCGCATCCGGTCATCCTTTAATTATGACCTTGACTGTTCAGCGACTGTTGGAGATCAATGAATGATATTCAAAAAGGGACATGTGGCAGGCATCGGCGCGTTTGGATGGCAATGACCGGACGTTGAGGCAGTGTCCGATCAGCCTGATCAGCGTGTCTGGTCAGGTCATGCTAAACTCCTTTGTGGCCCAAACGGCTCTATTTATTTGGTGGCCCATAAATAGTTGGTGGCTGACTCTTGGGGAACTCTCTTAGCATCTTGAAATACTGGACATCCTCTTGAGCTGAGCATACTGCATCCCACTCATCAACCTTGCTTGGTTGTGAATCCAAAGTGAGATTGAGTGATTCCAAGTGCATTTGCTTGTGAGTTTACATCTAGTGGCACTTGGGCATCGTTTGAGCTGTGGGATTCTTGTTACTCTTCGTGGTTGCCACCACCTAGACGGCTTGGAGCAGCGGAAGAGTTGTGGCAAGAGTTTGTGATTGTTCTTGGCCACCTCCTAGTGACTGTGAGGGGTTCTTGTGCCTTCTCCGGCAGAGCACCAAAGGCAACTCTAGTGGATTATGTGTGTTATTGAGCCACCTCACTTGTGGAAAGGTTCTTGTGATGTCCACGGGTTGGATGAGGTTCGTGCTACACCTCTTAGTCGCCAAACCACCAAGTGTTGGTCGACACAACGGGGAGTAGTGTGCCAGCATGCACGTGAACCTCAGGAGAAAAATACTTGTGTCTCTTGCTATTTGGTATTCTCCCGATGTGTTGATTGGTTGTCATCTTAGTGATTGGTTCATCCCCTACGCGGCAGTATAACAATCTTGACCTCTCATTTAATTTCCCACAAAGTAGAGTATTTAGCTCTCTTGTGTAGATTGTTAGTGTAGCCATTCTTGCTAGCCTTGTTCACCTAGAGTAGCGAGTAGTAACATAGCTAATTGTGTGCCTAGAGATCATTGTGACTAGAATTGATTGGGTAGGTGGCTTGCAACCCTTGTAGAGCTAGAGCAAAACTTGCATTTCATCATTTTTCATACTAATCAAATTGCTCTAGTGTTTTGTAGAATTTTAATAGGCTATTCACCCCCTCTATCCATAGTAGGACCTTTCACCATGGTGGTGGGGCACGCTCCCACTGGAGGCTGGTGGAAGCTGGCGCCATCGGCAATGGGTGCCAGAGCCAACGACATGGGTTGGCAATGGCTTCACGTGCAGCAATGTTACATGCACGGTAGGGGAAGTCTGGTTCATGTGTTGCCCGGTCGAATGGTGTGGTTCCCAACGCAATTATGTGGCTACTGCGTGCACCCAGTGCGTTGATGCTTCTTTGAAGGGGCTTTTGTGGGATGGCTGGGCAACAACGACAATGGTGGCAACAGGCTAAGGTCTGGCATCTTGGCCTGACTTTGTGCTAGGGGACACCTTGGGTGAAAGCCTTGGTGACGGTGAAGCCCGGGGGCGCCGCTTTCCCTGTTGGGGGCATTGTGTTCCCCTCTAGCGCGTCTTCCATGGGTGAAAACCCAGTCCATTTCTTGGACGAGCGACAGTGGTGTTGCTGATGTCACGCC
Organism: Saccharum hybrid cultivar R570; assembly: GCA_038087645.1. NCBI lineage: Eukaryota > Viridiplantae > Streptophyta > Magnoliopsida > Poales > Poaceae > Saccharum > Saccharum hybrid cultivar. The sequence goes on along the minus strand of JAQSUU010000066.1, from coordinate 24,639,397 downwards.
CTTCCTAAAGGCGTAGCTGTGGAAATTGGTCTCGGCCATGATGTCACCTTCTGAGGATGCTATTCGCTTCTCAACACCTGGTCTACATGTGGAGGTAGGGCTTGCAGTGTGAAGTCAGAGTTGCCGCGTCAAGGGATGACGCTCAGTAATGATGGCACAAGGCGAACCCCCCTTCTTCGTCAACTAGTGGGTTTCTGCTTTGGAGGTCTAGTAATCACCGGGGGCGAGGGGATCAAGATAGAAGTTGGAGCTACTCTTCGAGGTGCGTTTGAGCTCGGCAAAGATGACCTATTGTGATCTCTTGCTTTAGACCCATCTGTTTGACTTCGTTAGGATCGTCTAGGATCTACTATGGGAAGTCAGAGCTACTGGCTGCTATGCAACCATGCTCGGCAACAATGACTCATGGCAGGTATTGTACTATGTCACGTCGTGTGGGTGGGTCAGCCCTTCGTGTGTCCTGTTTTGGCACCTCAATTGGCTACCCTTCTTGTAATTCATTCATCTTAATTTGAAAGGCAGAGCTCCTGCCATTGCTTCAAAAAATAAATGGTACAAGCAAGAGGAGGAGATGGTCTAGCGCGGCATTAGGCCTCATGTAGCTAATTGGGAGCTGCAATCCAAGAGATTATTGCTTTTAAAAGAGGGCATCATGCAACCCTAACCGGATCACTAAGAAAAATGAAAAATCCAAAACCTCTAGGAGCTCACCTAGAATGTTGTTGTGGCACACGAGGAATTAAAGAGCATCCCCGTCGACAAGAGGGGATCAGATTTGTTCTTAGAAGATTACATTGTAGGATGACCAAGACATATGGAAGCTGCTCATGGAAGGTTGCTGAATGAGCGATCGAGGACGAGAGAAAGATGAGAGAACCTAAAGAGCAACTAGAGATTGTTATTTCATTACCCTCATCTAGAGTCGAAAGATTGTTTGTAACTTAGTCATTGCAAATTATATCATTCCATCATCTTAGTCATACGCTTTCTCTGAGGATATAAATATGATACTTGGAATACTCCTGGGTGAAGTGCTACATCGATATTTTGTACGCTTGTGGAATCATCCAATTGATCATAAGAACTATCAACGAGCATTTCTGACATCGTTGCCGGGGAAAGCATTGGCCTAAGATATTGATTCATCTATTTCCATGTGATTATGTTATCACTTAATTAACTATTCTTTGGCAGGCTTATCTTTGCTCCATTTTACTCTCATGGAACAGGATATTGTGTGACTAGTTTCACTACGTAAAGCTTCCTGAGGCTATATTAAGAAGGGTTCCATTTCATTTTGTCCCTCCTCAACATACCCTCTCTGCAATCAATCCAGCTTTGTGGACAGCTTATCTGTTGTGCCATGGCCAACAAGATTATTTGTGAGTTCTCCGCTCCATCTGTTGCTAACATGGCCATAGGTCCCGTTGTCAACAATTGAGATGCAAACTTCGAGCTCAAGTCGACATTGATCACGATGGTACAAGCTAGTCCCTTTTGGGGAAAGCTCACGAGGAAACCAATGCGCATCTACAACACTTCCTGGAGATTTGTGGTATGTTCACCATCAAGGGAGTCACTCAAGAAGCTATCTGACTCTGCCCCTTTCTGTTCTCAATTCTTGAGAAAGCAAAGCATTGAGAAGGAGAAGCAATGGTTCTACTACAACCATGAAGCCGTGAACACATGGGAGAAGTGTTCCAACTCGTTCCTTGTCAAGTTCTTCCCGATGGGCTAAAGATCACCTGCCAACCACCCTAGAGAAGAGTTGTGGAGCGTTAGATAGGATGGTGGCACAACCAAGGGTCGCCTGACAACCTTGATGTTCGGTCGACCCCACCAGGGGCGCCACCACCTCCCGACTTCACTACAAATCCCTCCTGCTCATTTGTACTATAAATAGGGTGTTGGCGCCATCTATAAATCATCTCTCTATCAATAGAAGAAGATCCAAGAAGAAGCTAGTAGTCCACTCTTTAGTAGTTAGCCTAATAGTGGGAGTTAGAGTTGAGTCGAGCTCTGCTCCATATCCAAGAGAGTCTCCGAAGTCTGGTATAGCTCTTGTACCTTTCCTCTTTTGTAAGACTTCTCTTATCTGAATATATTGGCTTCTACTTTATTTAAGTACTTTATTCAAGCCTTACTTAGTTATAGTAATAGTCTTGATCTCTAGTTAGAATATAGTGTTATAATTAACCGCCTTGATCAGTATAATTGGTTATCTAATAGCATGGGTTCTTTGTTAGTGGATGCTCTAGTCTGATCATTCGTGTAGGATTAGAGTAGTATCATATAGTGTAAGCATGGTGCTTAGAATATTGGGTACCTTAGTTTGCGGCTAGCCCCACGGATAGTTTGTGGTAGTTGGAAGGTGGTGATGGCCCAACCTATCCTATGTATTCCACCACGTTCGAGCTAGTTCTTAAAGAATAAGATTTAATTGCAGTTTATTTCAATCAATCCTTCTCATCCCTTTCTATTGGTGTCTGGATCGTACTCCAAATCCTACCTTAGTATTTCTTGGCTTAGTTATATTAATATAATCTATACTAGAGTTGTTCTTAGAAGTAGAAGTAAATTGGGATTTCTTGGCTTAGTTATATTACTATAATCTATACTAGAGTTGTGCTTAGAAGTAAAAGTAAATTGGGGTTCTTGTACTCACTCAGTGATCTCCCGCTAGCTACGCCCTTTTATCTAGAGTTTTGTTCTTGTTCCTATACTGCACACCTTTGTTATTTCGTTATCCCCATCTAGAGTTGGATGAATGTTTGTAACTTAGTCACTGTTATATCGGTCCATTATCTTAGCCATACGCTTTTCCTTGAGGATATAAATACGATACTCAGAATACTGGGGACAGTGCTACATCAATATAATATGCACTTGCGGAATCGTCCAATATTGAGCATAAGAGCTATCAACGTTGAAGACCATCGGCATAACTTAACCAAAGGTATTCCGTGGCCTAGCGCCGTAGATGAATTAATTGGGAGCCTCTCGAGGCCATAGGAACTAGAGGCCACACAATACTTTGATTGTCAAATAGAACTTGGTGCAAATTATTATAAAGCGTGGGAGATTGTACTTTGTAGTTCTCCGATGAGTGAATAAGTGATATTTTCGTGTGCTTCTATTATTTGTGTATTTTGCACATGTACTTTATTTTGCATATGGATTATACTACCACATCTACGTATATTAGTATCTAAGTAGCATACGTATATTAGTACTAAGTAGTATGATTCCTTGGGAGAGCGTCTCCTCTCCGGCTCTCCAGGAAATAAGGGTTCACTGGTCTACATTTGGGTTTTATGATTGCGAACAAACATCTTACACAATTTTACACACTAATTAGTGGCTCACTAGAAATAAAAAAAATTCTCATGTGTGGTTGTACCTAGTTATGTAGTACAAGTATTTTATAAAAATTTACTCCTGTGTGGCTCGCTGAAATAAAAAAAATAATGGGTCTCGCTTGTTTGCCACCATTAATGATTTAGTCCATTTACATTCACACACCCATTAGTTAACTAACATTACTACTGCTGGAACATTTTTGAAATAAATACTACTGCTGGAACATAACTAAGTAAAAATATATGTTTTACAACTGTGGTCTGTGCTCACGCTAAATAAAACAACTGGTAGACTCACACCGTCGTCGGCACAATGAATAAAATTCTGTACGCAGTGCGCCTTAGGACCTGTCTCCTTCAGTTACTAATAGAACTAGGCAACTAGCAAGGAGGTATGTGCAAGTAGTGTGGGTGTCTGGATCTTTTTTCATTACATAACATTTGTATTTTTCTTGAAAATAATTTTGGCAAATGGTTTTCATTCTTTTTTATTTTACTATTCCACTGTCCATTCACTCCATTGTATTCATTAGCATGAACTTTTAAAGCTATTGTTATCTGTGTTTGATTTTACTGTCTCGCTCCTATCCTATGGTTGTGTAATTTTTATGAATTACTTTTTTTTTGAGTGGCCGCCCTTTTTCATGGTACCAACATTAATCAATGTCTAAAGCCCTCCCAAAGAAACTACCAAACCATGTCCCATCATACTGGCCGTATGTGGCACCATGTTTCATATTTATGGTGCTTGGACATGGTAAGGTTTTTTCTGCCAGTGTAATACATTTTTTGATGAAACGCGAGTGTAATACATGGACATATTTACTAGTAATTATAAAATTCAATTCAATGGTGTTCGTTTACTCCTTTTCCTGATTAATCTAAGTATTTTCTAGAGACTCGTGACGTGGCTTCTTTCGATTCGCTGAAAAGTCATGCTGAAAAGTATTATTCGCTGATTTGTTATGAGAGAAAAACATTAGAAATAGATGATAAACCGTGCTGATAAGTTCAAGCGTAACATAACAGATTTTTTTCTCTGTAATATGAGACCCAATTCCCAGCTGCAATGACCGGTGACCGTAATGTTCGGGGCACTTTGTGAAGGCTGTGCAAACTTTCCGAACTATACAACTCCACTATCAGAACACTATCCATGTCACAAGACTGGTAGACTTTTCTGGATACTTACTTTTCTATCTTCAACAACATCTTCACTGCCTCCCTCATGGAGGGCCTAGACTGGCAAGCCACCTGCGTGCATGAAACTGCAAGGTCCAGCAAGCTCAGAGCCTTTTCTTGTTCATCTTCAGGCCAATACGTCATCTCCTCATCCATAAGGCTTATGATGCTGCAGCGATCTTCATGCTCCAGGTTAGTTCTCATCCATGTTACAATGTCAATACCATCTCCGAATGATGAATCCACAGGCGTCTTCCTGCATAGGAGCTCAAGTAGCACTACTCCATAGCTGTAGACATCACTCTTCTCAGTTAATCTTGTAGAGTATCCATGCTCTGGGTACACATAATACAGAACGTGTCAATCCTGAAGTTCAAGTCGCTATGGTGATGTGATCAAACAAATATAGTACAAATTTTGAAAGAACCTACCTGGAGCAATGTATCCAAGGGTACCAATGATGGCAGACACTGTTGCATCGGCATTCTCATCACAGACAATTTTCCCCATGCCGAAGTCTGTGAGCTTGGGTACTAACTCTGCATCCATCAGTATGTTGCTTGACTTGACATCCCTATGAACAATCATGGGTACACAGTCATGGTGCAAATAGGATAGGGCTTGTGCTACACCAAGGGCAATCTGCCACCGCGCCATGCAGCCAAGAGGCACTCGAGGCTTCCTTTCATGCAACAGGTCGAAGAGCGTTCCCTCGGGCATGTACTCATACAGGATTAGGCCGACACTACCACGAATGCAGTAGCCGTCCATCCTAACGATGTTCCGGTGCCTCACTGTGTTTAAAATTTTCATTTCAATGGGGAATTTGCACTGGGACAGATCAACTGTCTTGACTGCCCAGTCTTTACCAAGTTTGCATTCTGTCCGGTAGACTGTACCATGCCGGCCTCTTCCAATGACATATTTCTCACTCCAGTTGTCTGTTGCCCGAAGGATATCTTCATAGGTCAGGTCTTCAGGCAATTCCTCTGTTGTGTCCAGGCTACGGACAGAGGCATGACTTGCTGACAAGTGATGTGACCTCTTCACAATGTAGTAAACAGCACACAAACCAGCAACAATGATAGCAAGAGTTGACACTAGCAATGCCACAATAATTCTTGTCGTGCTGTAGTGTAGTTTCCCAGCAGGTTGATTGTTGGAGCGATGAGCACAAGCCAACTCTACACATAACTGAGGATTGCCCACAAAACCATCAGGTGACTTTGCTGCAAGCTTAGCCCAGCTTCCAGGCAGCTGACCAGATAGCTCATTGAACGAAATGTTCACAACCAAAAGTGAGACCATGTTGCTCAGTTGCGACGGGATTGGGCCGGACAATGAATTCATTGACAAGTCAAGCAGTTCCAGATCTTGAAGGTTGGCAAGGCTACTTGGAATTTGGCCGCTCAATCTGTTGTGGCTAATGTTAAGAGCTTTGGACAGGTACTGAAGGTTGCCTAGGCTGTGAGGAATTGCTCCTTCCAAACAATTGTCACCAAGCTGCAGCTCAATTAAATCCTGTGCTGCAGTGAAGGAGTCCGGTATTGTTCCCGTGAGGTTGTTTGCGCCAAGTAGAAGACTTTGCAGGCTACCAAGTGTTGTGATTTCTGCAGGTATACTTCCATTGAGAAGGTTCTTTCCAAGATCCAAACGGAGAAGATCCGTACAATTTCCTAATTCATGTGGTATAGGTCCAGTAAGCCTGTTTGACGACATGCACAGAGTCTCAAGCTTGGTTAAAGCACCGAGCTCACGGGGTATTGGTCCTGAGAAGAGGTTATTGGAAATATCAAGCATTGTTAGATTGTGCCATGAACCAAGGACAGCTGGTATCACACCATGGAGCAGATTACCACTAATGTCCATGAAAGACATGTTTGTGCCCAAATTTGCAGGTATGTTTCCAGTGATAAGATTGTTATTCAGAATTAACCTCTGGAGAGACTCACATCTCAAAATTCCAATAGGTAAGCTTCCATTGAATTGGTTGTATCCAAGATCAAGAACGCTGAGCTGGCCTCCAGTACAAAGACCAGGTGGAATCTCCCCGTGAAAGTGGTTGCCGGTGAGGTCGACCTGAACAAGTCCAGGTGTAGTGTTCAACCCCAGGGCCTGCGGCAACACTCCAGTGAAGTTATTGCCGAACAGGGAGATCTCTCTTAGCTTCCTCATTTGAGTGATCTCTGCAGGTAGCTCGCCGATAAGGCTATTACTGTGGAGGTAAAAGTTCTGCAGTTGGCTAAGCTTGCAAATCTCTGGTGGTATCATCCCGGACAGGCTGTTGTTCTGGAGCTGTAGCTCAACCAGCTGCTGGCACTTCCCAATTTCAGGTGGAATTCTTCCAGAAATGCTATTGTGAGCCATAGAGAACTTCTGTAGCTTGCTAAAATTGCTGACGAACACCGGAATTGAGCCGGTGAAGTTGTTGCGATCCAAGTAGAGCATTGTCAGTGACTGACACTTCCCAATTGCATCTGGCACAGTACCGGTAAACCCGTTATTGGACACCACCAATTGTTCCAGACTCATAAGCCTACCGATGCTCTGTGGCAGCTCCCCGACGAACTTGTTGTGGTCAAGGTAAAGCACCTGCAAATTCGGTATGGATGCAAAGAAATCTGGCACCTTTCCGCCAATGCCGTTGTAGGACAGGTACAAGGTGGTGAGGTTGCCGCAGTTGGCGAGGCTCCGGGGAATCGCGCCCGAGAGCTGGTTGGTGTAGAGGCTCAGGTAGACGAGCCTGCACCGTGCGGGGAACTCCGGCACTGGTCCAGACAGATTGTTGCTGCTCAGGTCTAAGTAGCTGAGCGACGGGAGCGCGGCGAGCTCCGGCGGGATTGTCCCGGAGAGCATGTTGACGCTGAGGTCGAGGTACTCGAGGAACGGCGAGCCCGAGCCGGAGATCTCACCGGCGAGTGTGTTGTAGCTGAGGTCCACCTTCTGGAGCTGGCGCGAGGAGAGGAGCTCCGGGGGAACAGCACCGGTGAGGAGATTTTCGCCGAGGAGGAGCGTAGCGACCACGGAGCACGCCGTGAGAGCGGCGGGGACGGCGCCCGTGAAGCGGTTCCGGCTGAGGTCGAGCGCGGCGAGCGCCGGTAGAGCACAGAGCCGAGGCGCGGACGCCGCGAGCGCGCCGGACAACCCCACTCCGGAGAGGTTAACTGCCGCGACCGCGCCCGTGGTGGTGCACTGGACGCCCAGGAACGCGCAGTGGCTCGGCCTGCCGCCACTGGCGGTGGCGTTCGTCGCCCTCCACGACGGGCGGAGGACGCGCCGGGAAGCTGGCGGCAGGGACGCGATGAAGGCGCGCAGGACGGCCGCTTCACCGGCGCCTTGAGACGGCGCCGGCGTAACGGAGAAGGCGAGGGTGACAAGGAGCAAGAATGCGGCGGCACAAGACATGGGAGGGAGGTGCAGCATGCTGCCTTGAACCTTGAGCCTTGAGGAGGAGGAGGCCGCTGCTGTTTTCTTGGGCGTGCCGCGTGCGGCGCTTTGAAGGGAGGAACGGGAACAAACAGAGATGGCTGGGCCATGGCGGCTGCGGTTGTGGCGGGTGGGCTAGTGGCGGCAGCATCAGGGAATGGAAGTGGAAATGGGCCCCGCCGGATCGGTGCGGCTGAAAAGGAAGCCGTTGGTGTACGGTCGTGGCCACCGAGACAGGTGGCGGCGCACAGCAAATTTTGCGTGATTTGATGAGCGGCGGGCGAATCCGGTCTGGTGGTGCGGATGGAAGATGATGGCGTAGACGGCGTGGTGGGTACCATTGGAGCTATCACGCTGCACTGCTTGCGGGGTTGCGCGGCGGGCGGTCTTGGAGGCGACGCTCTGACCGGCCTAGGTGGCGGCGTGGCGAGCCATGCCCCGGCTGACCTGGGTGCTGGCGCGGCCACACTCAGGTCCGGCGTCGCCACGTTGAGCAGAGCGGCGGCGAGCCCGTAGGCAGGCAAGGTAGCTGTCCGTCTTGCGGATGCTTAGGAATTCTCTATAGCCCGATGTGCAAGGAGGCGCATGACTGATGATGCTGGCCAAGTGTTTGATGTAATGCCGTAGCAAAATACCATTTCTGCTATATAATCTGTATCCACTCTTTCAAGCCTCGGACAATTTGTATAGTTTTGTTATCTAGGTATTAAGATAAAAATTGCTGCTTCAAGCTAATCTATTATAGTCCCTCTAATATTTCTTTGTTTTGGTACATGTTTAGGGATGAAAACTGGGTCGAATACGAATGGATATTACGGCTACTAAATATGGCTAGTTGTTTCTTTCCGGGATTCAAAGTTAAATACAAATAGTGTTGGATGCAGGTATTGATATATGTATAATATATGTATCAGAAATCAAATTTTAAGTATTCAGGTACAAATCAGATACAAATGTTAAATGTTCTGATCCATATAAAAATTATCCAAGTAGGGTTTTAACTCTTTCGGGACAGACGGATATCAAAAAATATCCGTTTCTTTTCATTCCTATAAGTGTTGATGGAACAGAGGAGCATGTTTGTATGTTTAAAATGGCCATAAAGTAGCTTATTGAATCCTAGCCAATGTTTTCAAGTCGTCCGATTAATCGCGATTAATTGTCCTGGTCGGTCTCAGGTGACCGATCAGGGGTACTGTCAACCTGTACAAGTCGTCCGATTAATCGCGATTAATCGTGATTAATCGTCCTGGTCGGTCCCAGGTCGACCAGGTCCGACCAGACGATTTGAAAACATTGATCCTAGCTGATGATTTACACATACAAACAATAAACACTCAAAGATTCCTTATAGCCAATCTAAATAGCCAGTTCATTATATAATAAGTGTTTGCTAATTGTGGCTTTAAGTGACATGGCATGAGTACGTAACCGGCTGAGCCTTGGTCTTAAAAAGTGGCAATAGAAAAAATTGAACCTTTACCAGCTGTCAAGTTCATATTTAAACCCACGTTATTATAACCCTGTTTGGATATAGATATTCATCCTCCACAGTCCAAATAGAGTTGTTATTGGCTAGCACCAAATGCCGTTGTTTGGATGATTAAGAATTTGGAATTAGAATTTGACCCAATATCAAGAACTATCACTTCACCCCCTCATCTTCAATATTAAGCCAGGCCCCTCCGTCTCTACATTTACACGCTTTGATTTGTCTAGATACATAGTTTCTACTATACACTTAGATATACACTCTATCTTTACGCAAAAAAAAGGATATACACTATATCTACATACATAGTAAAAACAATGTATCTAAAAAATAAAAAAATCTTATAATTTAGAACGAATGGAGTGTTTTCCTACACCTCATTTTCCCTCAAACGATCGCACCACTGGCAGAGGGCAGTGGAGGCGAACCTGGGCTATGCCCCCCCTGCCCCCCCCCCCCCCTGCCCTGGTCCTCCTCACATGGGTTGATGTCCTCCTGATGCATAAGTTTTATCCTATTGCAAAAACTAGAAGATAGAATGCATACTGTGTTTGTTTGTGTGCTGAAAGAGATCAGTGCTAGCAGCCAACACTGCTGCAGCAAATGGCAGGCAGCAATACCAACCGGAATCAACTAACCTCATTATTCACACAATTTCATTCCTTTTAGTGCTCAACGAGGCTATCAGCAATTTCGTCCCAAAATCATAAGCTATCCCTGGCTTCCCCTATCAAGGCAGCATGGGGCAGGCTCAAGTATTGGAGTGAAGAGGATAACTTACTGCTAGTACGTGCATGGTTGATAAATTCCAATGATCGAGCTAAAGGCAATAAACAACAAATTTGATCGCTATTGGAAGGAAGTCACTAGAGAATACAACTAGTATTGTCCTAAGAGGTCAGTGACGCTATGCCATTGGAATAAGTATCCACCCTGACTTGCGAAGTTCAATTCATGTTGGAATATAGTGAAAAGTGCACATGGCAGTGGTGAATCAGATGGGCAAATACTGGAAAGAGCTAGCCCATACAGTTTTCAAAGAAGAACACTGACAAAAGTCATTCGTATATGAGGTTCGGTGTAGAGTTATTAAGATCAGTCTAACTAGACTACATACATTAGAGAATGAGATACAGAACTTAAAATGCATCCGGTGATTACACTTCTTCTAATCAAGATACTGATGGGCTCACACCGTACTGACCACGGTAGAAGACCTAAGGGAACTCAATTAGGTCTAGTTTGTGTCGTAATAATCCCTCCATCCCACAAAAAGTGCACATCTTCTATCATAAGGATCCAACAAATTTAAATCCATCTATATTTATAGAAAATAGTATAAATGTTTATAAATATATTGCATAACTAATCTAACAGTACTTATTTGGTATCATAAACATTATTATTTTTTATGTACTGGCAAAAGTGTCCGTGCGTTGCAACGGAACCAATACGGTAATACATATAGGAATGGATTATGTATCATCGCTAGATGCTAATTGTTCTAACTCGTATGAGAACAGACCATATGTATCGGTCACACAAATGCGACACGGAGGGCATGATTGCGGTTTGGAAAGTGAAAAAACGGGACAGAAGAAAGTGAAAAAACGGGACAGAAGAAACTCTCCACTTTCCAAAACGTTAGGGGGAGATGGACGAAAAAAAATGAGTGAAGAGAAATTTTACCTCTTTAATATTAGTTATATAGATTTAGTCAAATTTGAGTTTGGTTGACTCGTTGAAAAGTGAGATGTGCACTCTTTTCAGGATGGAGAGAGTATATTTTAGCTTGGGTCTGTTTGATCAACCAAGGTTAATTATTACCAAGGTTAATTATTAGCAAGAGATAAGAGAGAGTAGTTAGCTAAGTAGTCAACTAATTATTAGTGATTGTGTGTTTAGGTCATAGCTAATAGGGGCATACATCCAGCAATAAACTATTAGCTCTTGTTAGCTAGTTATACTTGGCTAATAGGCTAACAACAAGCTAAAAGCTTTGGCTAATTTTAGTCTACATATTAACCCTCTGTTTAGATCACTTGGACTATTTTACATATTAGCCGTCCTGTTTGGATCGGTTAGGACTATTTTAGCCGTTAACAATTAGTCCTTGTTATCAAACAGAGATCTTTTCTAGATATCTTTTTCATGAACTAACAAAATGGTCTTTTTTTCAAGATAAGCTCGCTCATTTTTATGTTTTTCCATCAAACTCCTATTTCCTTGGACAATCCTCAGCTACCTTTCACAGTGATTTGTCAGGGGTGGGAGGATTTCAACAGCATCTAAAGATGTAGCCAGAAAGGTGTGTGTGGAAGCATCTGGCTTATTAAAGACCCTAGAGTTTCAATAATAATGTATTTAACATGCTGTTGGGTCACAGGACAAGAGTGAATCCCATGGACTCTTTCATATTAGGTAGAGTAAAAAGATATGCTTTAATTCAACTAACCCACAGGTGACTCTAGGGCTAAGTAAAGCAGAGTTCTTAAATTAATGTAGGCCTAGTTAAGTAGGTCAAAACACAAACATACACGGCCAAGGCATTTCAAATTACAAGATAATCTTTTAGTGGAGCACAATAGAAACTTTTTTGAAAGTTCTCACAGAATCGCCTCAGATAGCCATCATTTGTATTTTTCACCTTTTCGTGTAGGCACAAATGAAACGTGTAAGATTCTCCATAGTTTATTTTGTCCACAAAGAAGATATCTAATACCGTTTAATTGTTGCATGTGGTGAAGCAGCTTCAACAATTATCTGTTCACGATGGTTACATGTGCGGCTATGCCTTCAGTAGAGCACTTGCAATAATTCTATATGGTGAATTTTTTTTTCAGTAAAGCAATGGCCACCATCTTACTTAAAGGTAGTTGACAATTTACTGGTCCTCGGTGGATGATGGTATGAGTTGGCTTTAGAAAATTTCAGCTTTACGCTTTTTATTAACTTAATCCAAATAATTCAGATCCAAATCCCATAATAAAAGCACTGTATTTCGTTCTGCCATACGTATAAGATATCATGGGCTGAAACTGTGTCATAAAGGATTCAAGGATGGAAACGAAAAGGTTTTTACAAAAACTCAAGCAAAAAAAACGTAGTGGTCCAAGAAAGGAAGGGAAAACTAGGTATTTATTGTAATAAATTGCAAGAAGATAAGAACAGCTATAACAACATCTGAATGTTTTCTAAAAATTTTTACAATAAAATTGACTTTTTTTTAATGTCTTCGGCTTCTCCACTTCAAAGAAAAATCCTACTCTAGCACAACCAAGAAACAAAAGACTCTGAGCTTACCATTTTTAAACAATTATTAATCCTAATAGAAAAATATCATCCATATGATGCAAAGAGTTGCAATGCCATCATCTCAACCACACTGCAACCTCGAATCAGTTTCTTTTTTTGGTCCTCACTACGAGGCAACAACATCTAGAATCGGAGCTACTGTGTGCCTTAAATAATATATGCAAAAATGTTTTTGTTAGATTTTGTTAACTACAATATTAATCCGCTAGTACATAAATGATTTTTACTGGCAGGTACTTTTTGCATTTTACAGACTGTTTCATGAAATGCGAGCGTGAAAGGCCAGAAAAAATGCATTCGGGTGGCACAATACCAATTCCTGAATTCTATGCCTATTTCATACATCCAAACGGGGTGTTAGAGCCCTTTGCTGCCATCTTCAAGAGCTCCATACCTTTTGCAAAGAACATTGATGCCTCCAATTAATGTTGCAACAGTACCGCGAAAGAATTCCGCTTTAATCATTTTCGTCGACATGGTAATCATCACCTTCACCTTTGCCACCAAAGGAATCATCAGCAACGTCCAGCATAACAAGATCTATTTGGGGGTAGTGGTGTTGTTTCTCGACAACCATATTTGGTCCCTTAATAGCCATATTGGGGTCCCTTGGCATGCATATATTAGATCCTTCGAAATTGGTGTTGGCTGGGTTGCCAATTTCATAGATGTCGGAACTACCCTCTCCATGCATGTTTGGTCCAATCATGTCTTCATGAAACTTCGGCAACCAAATGAGAAATAATATGTTCTATGTCAGTGTTGGCAAATACAACAACATTTTTGTGGTCGATGCACGAATAATAATATATGCGCATTGTCTTCTGCACGTATGCCACTTCCCGGCATCAATAAACCTATGAACCTCCAACCGGTGATGATCAAGTTTTGATAAATTATACATCCATGACTTTTTCATCTTGAAGTGTAAAAGCATATTGGTATGAGTATTTAATTAAATCAAACAAAAATGACAATAATGTATATGTATGAATTTTTTAAACTATTTTTCTTAGAAATATGCATGTCAATTTCTTATTGTAATCACTTGAATAGACTTCTCTTGCTTATTGCTATGAATAACTAAATCACCATCTATTTAAATAAACAAAATATCACTTAAATCTAGATTTAGAGAATGTTATTTCAGACAATTAAGCAATTATTTTTTTCCTAGAAATATGCATGCCAATCTACTTATTTTAATAATTTGAACAAACATTACAATCATTAATGCATAATTTAAATAGGTATGAATAACTAAATAATATACTTTAATGAACAAATTCACCATCTAGATCCAGATGACACTATTTCCCATTATATTATTTATGCATGTATGGATCCATAAATTATGAAATTAATGATTAATGATATGGCCACTTTGAGTTACAATAACTACTATACTAATTTATGAGATTACTGTAACTCTATCCTAAGTGATTTACTATAACATTATGGCAAGTATCATCATTAACTATAGTAATACATGTATCGTAAATCAATATAAACATTATCGTAAAATCAAGGTGGCTATATATATAATGGAAGAAACATGTTGACCCACCTAAACAAAAGTTTTAGGACATAGACTTTGTTTAATATAGTGGTAGCTAGAATAACCAATGCTTTCTCTCTCCATACACAAACCATGAAAACCTAAATCTAATTAGGCCACAAAGGAGTGAAGGATTCATCCAAAAAGATGTAGGATATGTATTAACTAACCTTCTTGAGCAACCTACTTCAAAGAAATAAAAATCAAAACCTCTCCCCTTGTATTTGGCAACTTTTAGACCTCCAAGGACGCCAACAATGAAAGGTAGCTCGGTCTATACAGTTCTGGTCGGGGGAGAAAAAAGGGTATTTATAGAGAGAAAACGATCAGTATAACATTTATACATTGGCGATACACTAAAAACCCACCAATGTAAATATAGGATTTATATTGGTGGTCAATTAAGATAATAGTTTGTGCAAAATCAATTTACACTAACACAGTGTAAATCCTATATTTGCACATGCAGTTTTCTTTAGGATACCGTCAATGTAAAGTGTATCTACACTGGCGGTTGTAAGGTCCAAATGGCTAGAGGGGGGGTGAATAGCCTATTTAAAAATCTACGAGCTTCACTAAACAAACACGTTAGTATAAAAGATGGCTAAGCTAAATCTAGCACTAGCTCAACTACACTATGCAAGCCACCTATACAAATCTAGTGAAGCAAGGCTATGATCTCTAATACACACCAACAAGACTAAGTTACTAAGCTACTTACTCCTATGTGATAAAAGCTACACTAGCAAACTACACTAGGACTAGTACAAGAAAGTAAAGAGCAAGTGATTTGATTCTTATACCAACAATGTAGAGAAGTAATGCACTCGAAGAATCAATCACAATGATCAACCACAAGAGAAATCCTCGGCAAAGAGATGACACAAGATTTTTACCGAGGTTCACTTGCTTCCCGGCAAGCTACTCCTCGTTGTGGCGATGCACCCACTTGTCGGTTCGCGAGCTAATCGACTATCAAGAGTCGAGCCCTCGGTAGGCGCCGCACAACCGCACACAAGATGGGGATCCTCCAAGCCACGAGCTCCACTAGAGTATCCAATTTGCAAACTCCTGCGGGGAAGGATCAAGAACCCCTTACAACACTTGGTGAGGGCTCCAACAATCTTCAATTGTGAGCTCAATCACCTCCGCTGCTCTAAGCCGTCTACCGTGTCGGGAAACACGGAAGAGTAACAAGAAATCCGCAGCAACTCTAAGATCAAGTGCCTCTAGAATGCAACTCTCAAGCAATGCACTTGAATCTCACTCAATCTCACTCAAGATGTGCAACTAAGCAAAGAGATGAGTGGAGGGGTTGTTCTGTAGCTCAAAGGATGTCTCTAGGTCTCAAAATGTGCAAGAGTTGCTCTCAAACCCCGGCCAACTTCTATTTATAGGAAGGGGTACGCAGCTAGCCGTTACCGAACGACGCAATGCAAATCGTGCTGACCGGACGCGTCCGGTCACTACAGGACAAGCATGAACAGTGCGCGTCAGAAGTTACCATTGCCGTGACCGTACGCGCTCCAGCGTTTGACCGGACGCGCTGCACCTAGCGTCCGGTCGGAGTCCAGTAAGCTCCCACCGCGACCGAACGCGTCCGATCGCACGTGACCGGATGTGCCGCGCGTCCGGTCGGCACTACGACTGGCTCTGCTCCTCTAGGTGCCTGACCGGACGCTCCGGTTCCGTGAGGGACCGGACGCACTGGTTGGAAACCCTAACACTCGCGCGCCTGACAACTGCTGAGAACTGACCGGACACGTCCGGTGCAGCGTCCGGTCACCACAATGACCGTCGTTCGCCTCTGTTTTTTTTCCGACTTCCGACGCAGTAGAAAATAGGCGATTCACTTCCCTAAAAAGCGCTGAATCCCACCTCGCAAGCTCGGCGTTATGTTAGCTCTCTACTAGATCCTAATGCATATGCTCAAGACATTGATCTAGTGGCACTTGATTCCCGAGCTAACCGTGATTGCCCCTCTTGATAGTCGGCTATGTATCCTAAATCCAGTCAATCACTTCTCTACTCATCTTAGACCGGCAAAAGGAAAACCCTATGGTTATACCTTTGCCTTGCGCTCTTAGATCCTTCTCCTTCACTTGATCATCATGTCCATCATTTTATGTGCATTTCTTCATGATCTTGCTCATCATTTCATGCACCAAAACATGTGGTCTTGTGGCCATCTCTCCATGCCATTTCCACCTCCATCACATGTTGCTTATGCCTAGCTTAATCACACTTGATAAAATAGCATTAGCAACTTGGTGTCATTAATTACCAAAACCAAACTTGGGCTTTCACCGGTTCATAGCAGTGGCCCCACACATCCTTTTCTACTTGTGCCAGCTCTTTATGAACCGCTTGTGAAAAAATCCAAGCGCCAGCAAAAACCATTTTCTGTACTAGTTTATTGGCGTGCATCTGTGTGTCTATGTATCTATCTATTTGTCCATCTACCCCACTAGTCAGTGCCTTGTCTGGTCATCTTCCTTACCATGAGCATTCAAGCTCAAGCTCACCTACGATGCTTGCCCTCTTTATACTCTACCACCCAAAAAAAATCAATTCACCATCATGGAATGCATTCACCTCACCCACACGACTACACCATCTTTCTCCACCTTTTAAGGCTGTAACCCTCTATAAATGGGCTTAGAGGAAGAGCTGAGGGAACTATGTGGATGAACTGACTAGATGGTCCAACAATGAATACAACTGAGTACCATAAAATCTAGGTAGCCTGGCAATTGACAAAAACTGCTGAGCTTGGACCCAAATCAAGTTGAAAGGATTGGACAATCCAATGGTGAAGATAAGCTAAGCACCTGACGATTGGCAGGGGCATTGTAATAGCTAGTTCTAGAAGTAAGATGGACCGGATGGTCCGATTATTGATGATCATTAATGCAACATTTCATATCATCAACAATGTTCCAATTAGAGATTAAATTGATAACAACTATAGTCATAGGGATTAACACACTGTTGGTATTTCTTAACGCAAACATAAATAATCCGCAAGCGCATGAAAGTACCGTTGTAGCACTTCACCCGGAAGTATTCAGGGTATCGTATTTTCCACAGGGAATGGAGGTACTCTTCTAGCTAATTCGTCCAAGGACAACACAAGGGTAGAGTTAGAAAGGGTAGAGAAGGATTCCTATGGTAATAGGGTCTAAGGACAGATAAACTCTACTTCTACTTGCTTACTTCAGGCACCGGATCACACCTGGTCTGCCAAGCGAGGCCAGCCTGTAGCTCTACGTCAAACCCAGACGTGGGGGATTACAAGGGACAGACAGGGATGTCACCACCTGCCGCCTATCCCTCAACCGTGGGGAATGAGACAAACGAAGGTAACCTCTAGCCTAGACACCATGTCTATGCTATCAATTACTACTCTAGTGCACTAGCAAGGGTTATCCGTCTTTATTAGGGCCCTTCTACTAGAGTATCCACCATGGGGACGGATGATGAATCCGCAAACAAGTATGAGTAAATATTAACTAATCAAAAGACTTGTAGCCAAAGGAACAACGAACACTCACTTAGCGGGAGAACCCGTTGAAGTAAAGATGCTCATCGAGGTACAAGTTGGGAAGACACCGATAAGTCCGGCGCTTCCCCGAGCTCTCCCTCACATCTCTCCCTTACTACTCTACTAGCTATCTAGGGCCTAAGCCCTTGGAGTGAAGCTCAAAGATGGAGTGCTCTTCTCTTGTGTGTTGTTGTGAATGAGAGGGAGTGAGGGGGTATTTATAGGTTGAGAGGAGGAATGGAGGCCTCTTGATGTGCCATGTCAGCGATTTGTGTGCCTCTTCACCTCAGCTTTTGGATCAAACCGTCATAAGATGGATGGTGGAGATGGAGTGGAGTTGTGCTTCCTTGCATGTCCATGTCTTTTCTATCTTGAGCAAACCGTCATCCTCCGGACGAATCCTTCATGAACACACATGCAACTGACGTTGGTGAGGCGGTGGGAACCAACCAACCAAAGTTTGGGCCGATCAGAGCTAGTGGTGGGTCGGCCACCCCCTGGGGTCGACCGCCCCCAACTAGGGCCAAATTGGCCCATCTTCGGTGGGTGACTTCCTTTAGGCTTCTAGAGTGGGCCTATGTAGTGCTTTCGCTGAGAAGGAGTGATTTGATTTGGGTTTGTCCTTGTTCTCCTCTCTTTTAGGCCCTGATTCTGCTGGTAAGTGGGCCTTCTCCCTTTGGGCTCTTTTGCTTTTGCGCAATACCGTGTTACGCTTTGTTTCTTTGCGCATTTTAAATGTATTTTCCATTTATTCCATGAATGCCCTCCTGCAAATGGCCAAACACCAAAACTTGTGGAAATTGTGAGTTCTAAAGCCCTATGTCTAAGCTTGGTGTTTATTTTTAGCAGTTGTTATATGATATTTGGCGGTTAAAAATGTGAGTTAAGCACCGCCAACACACAATAACTATTTCCACAACTTTCGACCCATTTGTGACTATAGGGAGATAAGAGGTACAGATGAGCCAAGATGGAAGACCAGGGGTCCAATAGGGGGGCCGCCCAACCCCTCCCTGGGTCGCCAACCTAGTCTAGAGCACCTGGCCTTTTCAACCTCGACAGATATAGATAAAACCACTTTTGATCATTGTTGCACGTTGATCAATGTCGTTTGGATACAGTGCTCACCATGATCTCACCCATGGATTCAAGAGCCCATTGTCATACACTTGAAAGAGTAACTGGCTTCAAATCGTCTCAAGTAACCCCCAATCACCATTTGGAGATCACCAGAGCCGTTGAACGACGTGGCAGTAGTATTGGTGGGTCGACTGGCCCTATATGGGGTTGCCTGACCCCAAGTGCCAGTCCCCCTCCATTCCTAAGACCTATAAATATGGGTACTTGGTGCCACTTTTAAGCATAGTGTTGATGGTAAAAATGATATGTTTTTACACCATTAAAACATCATCAACATGTCTCGTAATAAAAAAGAAATGATCATGTCATGAGCATATTTTGTCTCAAAAACAAAGTTTCACTTGTATTGGAGTTGCATCTCTGCAGGAAGCAAATTGGAGCAAGGTAGGCCCACCCATAGGGTCAAGTGACCCTAGGTGGGGTCAGCCAACCCCATTGGTGGGCCCCATTGCCCTCTATCCTAGTGAATATGACTTCTAAATTGTTCCCAACCCTTAGATGAGTGTTGTGCTTTCTCTGGACGACTCGCACCCATCTCTCACGGATTGACATCCAAGTGACCGATGCACACCTACAAATGTATGGGGGATGACCCAAGCCCTTTCACTAGGGAGGGGGTCCCACTTGTTTGGGGTTGACTGAGCCCCCAATGGCTGTGTTCGGCTGGTAGAATTTCAGCTGATTTCGGCTGATTGAACAGTATTATGTGAGAAAGAAACAAGCCGAAACCAGCTGAAACCAGCTGAAATATGACCAGCAGAACCAGCCAAATGTCGGGAGACTCGCTGTCAGTCCATCGACCTCCCCACATGCAAACAAATACAGGCCCTCTGTACCTGGTTTGGCATGGAATGGTTGTGGGCTGCCCATGGATATAGACGGAAGGGAAAAACCGAAGGAAAAAATGCATTCAAAAGTTCAAGTAGTACAATTATTTTGTAGGGAAGTGAAAATTATATAGTAACAAATATTTACTTGAACTCATTTAAGAGGGAAAGATGTCAGGCGTCTACAGAAATTGAGATAAAAAATAACTTGCTTTTGTAAGGAGCTAGAAAAGTTCAAGTAGCACAGTCATTTTCTAGGGAGGTGTAAATTGCCGACTCCCTTATTAACATAGTTTTTGTTTCATATAAAAATTTGAAGATACAGAAGAAAAGCAAACATAGTCTATTTTGATTTGATGAAATGTTTCAAGAAAACCCTGTCTTTTTAGATGGGCAAACACATATACAGAACAAAAGCTTCATTTCGAATTGATGAAATGTGTCGAGAAAAACCTATATATTTTTTAGATGGGCAAACATATATATACAGAACAAAAGCAACAGACATAGTTTACTATCTGTTTGGATTGAATTCTAAAATCTAGATTCTGGATAAAAATAATCTCTAATGTTTTATGGATTTTTTTGTCTATATCTGGAATCCTCTATAATCCTAGAGTGTTTGGATTAGATTTTAAGATTTTGAGAATTTTTTTTTCTATCCGGATTGTTAGAATCCTGTGGATCCAAACGGTACCGAACACCAAGAGATATTGTTCACGGAACAGTGTAACACTAACCGAAGGCCGTACATCCTACAGCTGTATTTGTTCACAGAACACTGCAACAGTAACTGAAGACCGTCACCGTCTAGATTCCACGCCTAGGAGGGCTCATCATAAAACCTGGAAGTGTGTGCGTTTGGATTAGACAAAGAGAAGAGCGGCAGCACAACAGAAGGCCGTTTAACTACTGTATAGCACTACAATCCCGCAACCGCAAGCAAGCGAATCGAGCTCAGAGCCGAATCTCTCCCTAACGGGCGTTAATGGCGGCCGAGCCCAAGATCCTAGAGCTCTCCAACGGCAAGATCACCGCGAGGATCTCGAACTGGGGCGCCACCATCACCTCCCTCCTCGTCCCCGACGCCCAAGGTCCGCATCGCTCCCTTTTCTCTTTGTTTCGCACCCTCTGGGTTCTTCGATTCCCCGGTAACCCATCCTGTTGGCTAAAATCGGCGCAGGGAGTATCGCGGATGTGGTGCTCGGATTCGATGACCTGGACCCGTACGTGGTGAGAGACTCCACTCGAATAATCCTCTCCATTCTCTACTCTAATCTTGGTTTGCTCGTCAGGTGTTGTTGACTTTTGACTCCTGAGTGAGTTGAGCCGATGTTCCCTGACTAAATTGAAGCAATTTGTGATTTGTATTTAGAAGCCTTTAAGGACAATTGGAACTTTATCAGCTTCTCTGATATTGCGCCAAATTGTTCCCAAAAATATTTTTCAGTACAGCTTGATACAATGACAAGGGGGGAACTCTTCCAATGGAAAATTGGTAGCTTCCTGCGACACCTTAGGCCTTGTTTGGATGTTGTTGAACTCACTTCAATCCACATGGGTTGGGGTGGATTAGGGTAGAATTTAGTTCAAGTTGCACTCCGATCCACCCCAACACATGTGGATTGATGCGAATCTGACCACATCCAAACAAGGCCTTAGGTGGCTATCTAGACTATGAATTCCACATCGTTAGAGTCCTCAAAGATGGGAAATTAACCAAGTTCGCCTTTGAACTGAGGGAATTTCCTCCAGAAAAAGCTGAGTGACCGTGTTTTAGTTTGTTCGGGCCTGTTTGTTTGGCTGCATTAGCCTATATCCAGGCTAATGCAGTGCAGCTTTACACATGTTTGGTTGCCTGCAGAGCTTCTTATGCAGGCTTACACACGTGGGCGGAGCTCCTTAGTCACCCCCACAAAAAATTAAAAAACAGTGATTAGGACTAAAATTCACCATAGATGCACCACGTATGACATACCTTTATGCACCCACAAGGCAAGCGCACCCCTCTCCTAGTCTTCAATTTGCTCTGGCTTCGCCAATGCTTACACAATGCTCAAAGCAGGTCTAACGCTGCATTACCAAGTATGTTAGGTTTGATCATATTAGATCATGCAGATTTGGATAAGCTGAAGGTGCACACAAAAAATGGAATCTCCTCACCTCCCCCACCTCTTCTAGAACATAAGTTATCTACTAGCACATGGAGGTGACTACATGCAGCTTAATATGAGCAATCGAAACAACCAAAACACCAAGACATTGCATATGTTCATGTTGGCTTGGATTGTGTTGTATGGGAAAATATTTAGTGCAAACCTCATCTTTGGTGGAATTGTGAAAACCCGTAGAAAATCATATTTGGGAGTTGTCAAAAATATTGAAAGGATGCACATCCATAGTGCATCTATAGATGTACATTGTCACAAAATTTGGGATTCAGACTAAATCCAGAAAAATTCAAACGAAAATAACAAATTTCATATATATATGTAATTTAAGATAAAATTCCTAGGAATTTCTCTTTCGAGGAAACTTATTGTTTTTGTATGAATTTTTAAATAAGAGCTTGAATCTCAAATTTTGTAGAAATGTACATCTATAGATGAACTATGGATGTACAACATTTCAAATTTTTGGAAACTCTTAAGTATGTTTTTCTAAGAGGTTTAGTGTAGTTTGCCCTGAATATTTTCCTATGATGCATAAGGTCTAATTCTAATTGAAGCAACGAATCATACCTTAAATAAATAAGTTGCAGATCTGTATGTTTCTGTTATTAGTTTTGGTGTTTGTTAACAACCTCAATGGTAGTTTTGGTCTTTGTTACCAAAGCAACCTGAAAGATATTTGGGTGTTTGTTACCACCCCTAAAGATGCTCATCCAAAGGTATCTGTACAGAACCTGTTCAGTTCATGTCTATTGATTCGAAACAGATCTAGAGCTGTGTCTGTACTCTGTAAACCACAGCTGAGTATCATTCCATAACCCAAAATCAAAGCATGGTTATCATTGAGATATTTACTGAACAATATGTTATGTTAATTTTCATTTATATTGTTTTGAACTTCGAATGGTATTCAAATGACTAATGTTGATAGTTTATTTTTTTCTACTTTTTTTTTCAGAAAGGCATGTCACCTTATTTTGGCTGCATAGTTGGCCGAGTTGCGAATAGGATCAAGGATGGGAAGTTTAGACTAAACGAAGTTGAGTATTCATTGCCTGTCAACAATGGACCTAACAGCCTTCATGGTATGGTTTCAGTCAGAGTGTGTGTGACTTTATTAGATCAGTGACTGATTTTAATGGAACACCATTGTCTATATGTAACAATTTCATTGTTTGCATGCATATCTTTATCATCAGCACTCTTTGTAGAAAATTTTAACACGGAAAAAGTCTACATAACCCCCCCCCCCCCATTGCAACTTGACTACTTCACCCTCCAAACTTTAAAACCAGGTATTTAACCCCCTTACCTTTGCAAAACCGTTCAAATAACCCCCTATGGTGGTTTTGCATAGTGGTTTTGCCACGTGGGTGCGCTGAGGTGGACTTTGATGCTTACGTGGACGACTGACAAGTGGGCCCCACTTGAACGGTTTTGCAAAGGTGAGGGGGTTAAATAACTGGTTTTATAGGTTGGGGGGTGAAGTAGTCGAGTTGCAATAGGTGAGGGGGTTGTGTAGACTTTTGTAAATGACTAGATGAACGAATTCTATGGTCAATTCTCAATTGATGTGTCTGGAGAAAAAGAATAAAACCACCTTCAAGTCATCAGTGCTCAACATTAATGTTTGCATTGTGGTTTGTGTTTATGTGATATACTTATAACTTTTCATCGTGTTGCTCAATTGTGAATGCCAGGTGGGTTGAAGGGATTTGATAAGGTTGTGTGGGATGTCATAGAGCACAAGGATGGTGAATGCCCATCAATAACTTTTCAGCATCACAGCAAGGATGGTGAAGAAGGTATAGCATTGTTGTTTTGATTGCAGGTTCCATGCTTAACCGTAAATAACTCGGCCAATTCAACATCCCTCAGGCTATCCAGGGGATGTAACCATTCGGGCAACATACTCACTTCCTGAAGCTACTACACTAAGACTTGACATGGAAGCTACACCAGAAAACAAAGCAACTCCTATAAGCCTGGCGCAGCACACCTATTGGAACCTTGCAGGCCATGCCTCTGGTGACATCTTAAATCATTCAATACAGATATGGGGGAAGCACATCACTCCAGTTGATGAAAACACAATTCCCACTGGTGAGGTAATGCCCATCAACGGCACTCCTTTTGATTTCACAACAGAGCACAAGATTGGAGAGCGCATCAATGATGTTCCTGGAGGGTATGATCATAACTACGTGCTGGACTGTGGCGATGAGAAGAATGGCCTGAAGCATGCGGCCAAGCTGAGAGATCCATCAAGCTTGCGGACCCTAGATCTCTGGACTGATGCACCTGGCATGCAGTTCTACACTGCCAACTATGTGAATGGCATCAGTGGAAAAGGGGGTGCTATCTATGAGAAGCATGCTGGAGTATGCTTGGAAACCCAGGGGTTCCCTAATGCCATCAACCAACCTAATTTTCCCTCTGTAGTTGTTCGGCCTGGTGAGAAGTATAAGCACACTATGCTGTTTGAGTTCTCAAACTGAATAGTGACTGGACAGCACAAATGGCTCTAAAACATGTTGAGTGAATAAACAAGCAGAAGAATAAGATGTGATAATGACTGTAAATCTTGCTTGTCATGGAACCAGAGAATGATCGAGGTAAATTTATAAATTTCTTAATGAGTGGCTGTGAAACTAATGATTTTGATCACTTGATATAGAATCACGTTGCAGTAATACTCCATCTTGTCCTTTATCACAAACATCAGATGCATACCTAATAAAGAAAAAACCATTCTGCCTGGGTATCCTTGACGCCCAGACTTCTATTCATGCAGATCTCAGGATATAGGACACTTGAATCCATCTTTCTTTTGAACTACTTGTTTCCCGAAAAGACTGTATTTCATAAATCGTAAAGTACATACATGCCAGGAACGATCAAGGTACAAAATGCTTGAGTTCAAAGAGTTTGGTTAAAGGTACTGCATCAAAAGTGTTTTAGCATTCAATACATGCGTGTTTCCCTAAATGACATGATTCATCTCCGTAGTTACATTCAAACAACAACAACATAGCTAAGCAAGTTGGGGTAGGCTCGTAGTTACATTCAAAGTTAAACAAAAATACTGCCAAACAAAAATAAATGTTTCCTCAAAGTTAAACAAAAATACTGCCAAAAAAATTACATGATTCATCTCCGTAGTTACATTCAAATGACAGAATGCTGCAGTGACGGAGGTTTCCTTACTTTCGTTGCCTGCTCAAATGAATATGATATCTCAATAAGCTTCGGCTCCGATCCTTTCAACCCTCCGAAGCAGATGGCAAAAGGGACGCCATTTGCAGCATACCCAGCCGGAACAGTTATTGCCGGATAACCGCCAATGGCAAGCAGGCTGTGAGCAGATGCTCCTGGGGCTACAATTGCGTCCAATTGGTTATCTTGCATTATTTTCTCAAGGCCTCTTTTACACAGTTTGTTCAGTTTCAAAATGGCATGCTCCTCAGTTGGACCAATGCCACTGGTTGCTTCAGATTGTAGAAGGTAATCTTGTCCAAATTCAGCCATCCTTTCCTGTGACCAATAATACAATATAATCGTATGTTTATATGTGCAAGTGGAAATACATAGGAAATTAGTGACAGAAATAAGTCTGTGTGTTGGCTGGTTTTTGTGGAACTGCAACACATGATCCTTGTGTCCTTGTAAACAGCATGCAGCATCCTTAACTACTTTTAGGACAGCAGTTAGCATCTTAGGACAGGCATCTTAGGACATCATCGGCATCTTAGGACAACATCTTGACTAGCATCTAGGACAGCATCTTAGTAGCATCTTAGCATATGCTTGGCTAGTTAGCAGCCTATAAATTTGTATCCCCAACCCCTCAGGTTGGCATGGCATTTTGTGAGAAATAAACCCAGAAAATTGTCCTAACTCCTAGTGTCATCCTCTTCTTCGACGAGAGTAAGGATTCTACTGCTACCAAGAGTTAGAATCCAGCGACTAACAAGTGGTATCGGAGCCGTATTATCCTGTAGCCTGAGCATCTCCTGCTCATCTCCTTCCCCAGTCTCGCAGCAGCCCCAGCCGGTACCAACAGCAGCTCTGGCTGCCCCTGCTCTCCATGCAGCAGCCCCCTCGATAGCGCGCCATGTCCGTAGGACAGTCTCAGGGCTCGGTCGCCTCGAGCATGCGGCGTCGGCAGGAGGCCGACCTCGCCGCGGCAAATAAGCGCGAGCGAGCGGCGGTAGACGCCGCAGTAGCAGCGGCAAGGGCATCGAGGCTGGCAGCAGTGGAGCTGGCAGCAGCTAGAGCGGAGGTGGAAGCAGCAGCAGCAGATGCAGCGCGTGCAGCAGCAGCAGAGGTCGGGGTTCTACGCGGCAGCAACAGCAACTCCATCGCTGCTGATGACAGCGCCGACGCGGACCTCGAGCTGCTAGAGAGGGAGGCATCGTGAGGGCGAGCAGCGCAGTGGGCAGCTGCGCACGCCCACGAGCGCGGTGGCAGCCCAGACAGGCGCACACACGCCGGCGGCGCTCCTGAAGGAGGCGCGCACGGCGGTGGCGCTCCTAGAGGAGGCGCGCATGGCGGTGGCGGACAGGTCGACGGAGAGCGCGGCCTTCACAGGCAGCGCGGCTCTCTCTCCCCGGTTCGGTACTGTGGTCACCAAGAGTACCAGGCTGTCGTCAGGGACGTCGGCCCCGTGTAGGGTCGAGATGGCGGACTAGAGGGGGGGTGAATAGTCCTTTCTAAAACTTAAACGTGTTGGCTAACCAAAACAAATGCGGAATTAAACTTATCGGTCTAGCCAAGACTACACCCCTCAATCTAAGTTCACAAGCACCTCACAAAGATCCTAATTAAGCAACTAAGGTGTTTTCCTTAGCAAGAGCTCTCCTATTTAATTCTAGAGCAAGGTCACACAAACATATGCACTAGTACTTTACAAGCAAGAGGGAGCTCCTACACAATTCTAGTAAGCAAAGCGCACAAAGCCTAAGCTCACTAGCAATGCTCAATAACAAGGCTACACAAGCCAAATTAGAGAGCGCAAACTACTTAGCTACACAAACTAAACAATGTGACTAACAAGGTTACACAAACCGAATTAGCCACGCAAAGGGGAAGCTTCTAGCTACACAAGCAAGAAGACAACTAGCAAGCTACACAAGCAAACTAGTTACGAAAGCAACTACACAAGCACAAGTATATATGAAAGTAAATACAAGCTTGTGTTGCACGAAGGCAAACCACCGAGAAGAGTAGACAATGTTGACACGGTGATTTTTCTCCCGAGGTTCACTTGGGTGCCACCAAGCTACGTCCCCGTTGTGTCGACCAACACTTAGATGGTTCCTCGGTGTGACCCTCAAGTCACTTACCCCTCAAGGCACGCCCCGCAAGGCACCGCAAGACACCACTCTCAAGTGAGGTAGCTCAATGACACGCACAACTAGAGTTGCTCTTCGCGATCCCCGCGGGGTGAGCACAATCCCCCTCACAAAGCTTCTCCGGAGCCTCGCACAATCTTCTTGCGAGCTTCGACGGAGCCACAAGCCACCAAGCCGTCTAGGAGGTGGCAACCTCCAAGAGTAACAAGCACCACCGGCTTGCAACACGATCACCTAGTGCCACTCGATGTAACCTCACGATGCAATCGCACTAGAATCGCTCTCTCACTCGATCCGATGAACACTATCAAGTATGAGTGAGTTAGAGGGCTCCCAAGCACTACCACATAAGCCACCAAGGCCAAAGTGTGCTCAGCTGCCGGCCAAGGCCGGCCAAGGCATCTATTTATAACCCCACGGTCAAATAGAGCCGTTACCCCTTCACTGGGCAAAAACTCGGGATGACCGGACGCGCCGGTCGAAACTGACCGGACGCGGTGGTCAGTAGCGTGCTCCAACGGCTAGTTTTCGCGCGTACAAACTTGTTTTGACCGGACGCGGTGGTCACTAACGGGAATGGACGCGGTGGTCGCAGCGAAACAGCGAACAGAGAGGTTCCAGCAAGCTCCCGAAGTGACCGGACGCGGTGGTCAGTAGCGTGCTCCAACGGCTAGTTTTCGCGCGTACAAACTTGTTTTGACCGGACGCGGTGGTCACTAACGGGACCGGACGCGGTGGTCACAGCGAAACAGCGAACAGAGAGGTTCCAGCAAGCTCCCGAAGTGACCGGACGCGTTCGGTCATCACTGACCGGACTCGCTGCAGCGTCCGGTCACTTTCGCCCACGAAAAACACTGACCGGACGCGGTGGTCACGAGTCCGGTCACAGACCACCCTTCGGTAAAACGGCGATATCTCTTAGCTCCGAACTCCGATTTCGATGATCTTGGACATTTTGGAAAGCTTACTCAGAGGGCTACACAACCCACTAAAGCACTTGATCCAGTTCACAATGGATCAAAGCAGTGTTCCACTCCAAGAGCCATCCTAGTGTCCGGACAACACCAAAAAACCTTTCTCTCTTCACCAAGTTGATCAAAATCAACTCCAACACCTCCTCCTTTGCAAATGTGCCAACACCATCAAGTGTACATCTCTATGTGCTTGTGTGTTAGCATTTTCACAAACATTTTCTTCGAAGGAATTAGGCACTCAACTTGCCTCGCCACTCGATCCCAACACGTATGCAAAGTTAGATCGCTCAAGTGGCACTAGATGACCGATATGCAAACAAGTTTGCCCCTCTTAATAGTACGGCCATCTATCCTAAAACCCGGTCATAAACTTCTCTACACACCTATGACCGGTGAAATGGAAATGCCCTAGGTTATACCTTTGCCTTGCGCATTCCACTCCATCTCCTCCGACGTTGATGCAACACATGCACCAACCATATCACAAATGATATGATCCACTTCATATCATCACATGACCGTCTCGATCCATCGACCTTGACTTCACTTGCTCTTCACCGTTGCATCGGTCCGTCGGTGCCAAGTCTTGCTCAAGCTTCACCATCGCATGGTCCTTCGCTTCGAAGCCTCGACTTGCCCTTCACCTTCACAACCGGTCCATCGAGCCAAGCATCATCTTGGTCTTCATCATCTTGGTCACATGAGTCAATGTCATGTCTCATATGCAATGAGCTCCTCCATGACACCATTACCTGTGGACTAATCCCCTGTGTATCTCACATAACCACATATTAGTCCACTTAAGTTGTCACTCAATTACCAAAACCAAACAAGGACCTTTCAATCTCCCCCTTTTTGGTAATTGATGACAACTCTACAAAGATATGGAAAATAAGCTTTTTCAAGCTAGCACTTCACACAAGTGTAAATTGCTAACTTGTTTTGGATTTAATGTTACTTATCCAACTTTTAAGCTCTATGTCAAGATTTGGATAAGCACCATAAAATCCGACTTGGTAGTGATAACTCCCCCTACATATGTGCTTAAATGGTTTGGTTTCAAGCTTGCACATATGCATAAACATGAAATTTGTGGGAGGGTTACCACTACTAAGTGATGCTAAGGTGTATAGAATAAACCTTTGTAGCTTGATACCAATTAGTAGCTTGATACCATTTGAAAATCACAAGTTTGCCATCATCCTTAGCATCATGAGTAGCTAGACATCAAAAACACTAGAAACCC
The DNA here is from genome assembly GCA_038087645.1 of Saccharum hybrid cultivar R570. Classification (NCBI taxonomy): domain Eukaryota; kingdom Viridiplantae; phylum Streptophyta; class Magnoliopsida; order Poales; family Poaceae; genus Saccharum; species Saccharum hybrid cultivar. The sequence goes on along the minus strand of JAQSUU010000066.1, from coordinate 24,609,809 downwards.
CGTGAGATCAACATTATAAGCATGGTTCTAGTTTTTGCATGATAATCACAAGTCTAGCTAACATCCTATGCATGCTAGTTATCAAATTATCATTCAAGTTCTATAACTAGCATACACCACACAAGCATACATATTGAATTTAAGAACTTATGCAATGCAAGCAAGCACATGAATTATGCACATATCAAATGCAATCAATCAATGTTCATGAGCTTGCTCCCCCTACTTGTGTGCTTTCTTTGTCCAAGAATGTTTGATCCCCTTACATTCTTCAATGTTGCTCCCTCTTTGTCCATGTCCATGTCCAATCTTTTCAATCTCTCCCAAAAGCTCAAAAAGCTTTCATATCTTTGTACAACTTCTCCCCCTTTGTCATCAATTTCCATAAAAGATGTTCTTCTCAATTGATACAAAGGCTTGCATTGGGGTAGATGGTTGAAACTTGAATATTGCATTTTTGATGGACATTACCACATATGTTGGAATGACAAACTTTATGGTTGCTCTTGAGATACCACATAGGATCTTTGACCTTGATACCAATCGGTGGGGCTCCTCCCCCTATGTCATAGCATGTGTCATTCACTTGAGATACCACTTGAAGATGAGGGTATCATTTCTTGATTTGATCACTTAAAGTTGAGGATCACTTGTGAAACCATCGTCTTGCATGAATGATACCATGTGAAGATACCATGAGTAGGAATGTGATACCATTTGAAAGAATTTTCTAGTATGGATCCACTTTGAAGGATTTGACAATAATATTCACTTCTTGAACATTTGCTATCTTCATGAGTACCACTTGTAAGATATCACTTGTAGATCATGATCTAGACACCACTAGTGAATACCACTTGGAAGATCAATTTGAGTCTAGATACCACTTGAAACAAACTAGATATCCATTTTCATTGTTGTCTTATGCTTGTACTCTTATCATTGTCATGAGCTTCTTGTATGACTTGAACTATGTTGATTTGCCTAAGATTTCAAGTCCGGTTTGATCCAATGACAAGCTTCTTCACACCTCATGCTAAGGGTTATCTTGCCAATGTTGTACTTGTCATTTGTTAGTAAACCAAACTAGATCAAGTACTTGGGTTCACTAGCTCATGAACAAACTCATATCCATACCACTAGATCAATTAATCAATCAAGCAATAATGGTAGGCTATGAATTTAAAATACTTATTTGTTATGCATGATCCTAATAAACATATACTATATGCACTAACCGCATACTAGTAAGGGATGAAATGATCATGCACATTACAATAATACCTTTGCTATGTTGGAGTAGTGGATAGTCACATAGATTCCAATTCATTACTCTAATAGCAATGTGAAGTCCAATTTATAAGCTTGGTGAAGATCAATCATCATAGATAAATCCATTCTTCACCCATATAAAATGAAAACCACTTATGATCAAGTGCACTATCTCTTGAGTTGTGGTTGGCTTGCTTCATCTTTTTGATTAATGTTTGCATGAGAGAACTACTTAGAATACCACTTAAAATACATGACTAGCTCTCTTTTGGGTGTTGCTTGCTTTTCTTGATCAACCATTTTGATTGCTTCAACTAAGCATCACAAGTTCCTCAGATCACCACTTCCATGTTAGCCTTCCAAGTCCCAAACTTGGTTTTACTTGAAATGATATAGTTTGATTGATCCAAATGATGAACTCAATCTTGATGAATAATCCTTGAATCTACATTTGAGTCCAACTCTTTCTACTTGTTTAAGTCCTTTTCTTTCTATCAAATGATCTCCAATTATCACTAGAACTTAAACATCATCTTTATCTTAAGTTTGATCTTGACCTTCAAATTTGAGTACTAAACATGTACACCAAGTACATTCCACAATCAAATGTCCTTGTACTCATTGCTCTTCATGCTTCTAGATCAATCCAAAACCAAACTTAGGTACCTCAACCACTTATAAACATATTTCCAACTTGAGGACCTTTCAATCAAAGTGACTCTAGATTAATCCAATGATTGTCACTTTTCTGGCAGATTCTGTACCCTTCAAAGAATAATTCATATCTCCCAATGTACGAATCCAGATGTCATAAAATTTGGTGGAGATGTGCATTACAAAGTCATCTAGCAGCTGTAAAAATTTGAGCTTCACTTGACTTTTAGATTGCTACCATATTTCAATTCTTCCACCACTGCTACATGCTGAAAACTGCTGCACTATAGCTTATAAGATGCACTCCAAAACCGAAGCATCTCTTATCCAATTCTCATGAAATTTCTACAGCATCTTCTTTCATAAGTGTAGAGCATGTATACCAAATTTCAAGCCAATCCAAATAGATTTGATCACTCAAACATGGCTAAGATCACTGCTAGCTCAGTTTTTCAATATAGGACAGATTTTAATACTTGAGCTATTCTTCATCAAATATGAATCAAACTTGAAACTAACTTATTTGAATACTTTCATAAGACATATATCCATTCAATCCACTTACTAAAAAGTCATCTCATGAATTTATCCAACCCAAATCAATCCAACCTTGATTGCTAAGCATTTAATCCATTCAATCATCTCATAGCAAGCAACATTGCACATTTATCCAATTCAATCAACTCATATGCACCCAAATGAAATAATCAACAAGAGATATACCTTGGTTAGCTCATGATCATCCAATAGCAAGCTTTAACTCAAATAATTTGCAAGCCATCAAATGATTCCAATAAATCATCCACAACTTGATCATGACACTTGTATGTTGTAGCACTTGGACTTCACTTATTTTGATTTGGCATTGGGATTGGATATGCATTGCGCTTCATAACTTGACTCAATATATGATGAACAAGATGAAACCAATTGAATCAAGCCTACAATGCCGATGGTACCTACAATCATTCATCCACTTTTTGATGGTACCCAAACTAGTTTGGGTCCTCTCAAATTAGGTGCAACATACTTAGGCATAGCCTTAGTATGAGTAGCGGGATGTTTTGCAATTCCAACCAATGAGGTACCATTGCCATCCTTTCTAAGCATATTAGTATCATCAATTGACTTAGGCTTAGAATTCTCACCTAGGGGACATGAATGTGCATTGTGTCCCCTTTCCCGGCATGAATAGCATCTTCTCTTTTGTTGAGCCTTTTCTTCCTTGCTCATGTTGTGCTTCCCATTGCCTAACCTCTCATGAGTTGCTTGAGCCTTCTTCTCAAGCTTGGTAGGACACCCCGAGGCGAAGTGTCCCATATCTTCACATTTGAAGCACTTAATGTGAGTCAAATTTCTTTTCTTATTTTGATTCTTGCTCATCATCTTGGCATCTTGAATTTGCATTGAGTGCCTTGCTCTACCACCCCTTCTTGTTTTCTTTTTCTTCTTCTTCATCAAAGCACCATCATCTCCATGGTTGATCTTGATTTGCTCTTGGGGTGTCTTCTCTAGCTCAACTAGTGGCTTTGGTTGAGGCTTTACTTGTTGCTTCACCAATTGCTTGGTTGGGCACATTGAGGTGAGATGACCCCAAGTGCGGCACTTGAAGCACTTGACATGCTTTAGCCTCTCTTCTTCTTTTATCTTCTTGAGCTTCTCAATGTTTGGGCAACCATTAGCAAGATGTCCCGCTTCATGGCATCGATAGCACATGGAATGCGAGAGCTTCTTTTGGAGTAGCCTCTTCATCCTCTTTTCTTGCTTTCTTTCGCCCCTTGTCATTTTCTTCTTGAAGCCAAGGCCACTTTTGTCACCAAGGTTTCTTTGAGTCTTCATTATGTTCTCAAAGGTGACTTTTGAGTTGTAGCACCTCTCTAACTTGTTGCTCAAATTCTTCACTTCACTTTTAAGCTCATTGTTCTCCTTTAAAAGGTTAGTCTCACAAGACATAGAAGTAGAACAAGCCTTTAATTGTGAAGAACATGGCATATCTAATAAATCATCACAAGAGGTGGATACATGCTTCTTGCCTACAACATAAGGGTTAGTAATATGTGATTGATCATTTGACCCAAATGATGAGCTCTCACTAGATTTGGTTTCTTCATTAGAAAGCTTCTTAGTGAGTAAAGCATGTTCTTGTACCAAGTTATCATGAGCAACACTAAGTTCCTCATGAGCCAATTTTAGCTCCTCATGTGAACAAGTAGTTACATAAAGTAGATGCTTTTGTTGTTCACATGTGGTTTTTAGAAATGAGTTTTCATTTTTCAATTTACTTGTTTTTGCCATCTCATTTCTTAGGGCCTTTGAGAGTTTATAAAGAAGCTCAAAATTTGGACCATCACAATCAACAACAAAACCACCAATAGATACCTTAGTGTCACCATGTGACATGGAACAATGTGGTGATGTTGAAGAGCTTGTTGAAGCATCACTCTCATAGCCATCATCTTCACCATCAAGTATGCATGTAGTAGAATCATTGCTTGCATCACTTGTGGTATTATCATCATTCTTGTCAAGTGATCTTGTGCTATGATCATCTTTGTCATCACTTGACCGTGAGGTGGAGCAATCCTCCACAACCACCTTGTTGTGGTCATGCTCAACATCCTCATGCGCCTCCTCCTTGGGCTCATCATCATTGGAGATCGCCCCATATTTCTCATTTAGAAACACCCAAATCTCATGGGCGGAATTAAAGTCCATGATCTCACAAAGTATGCTACTATCCATAGATCGATAGAAAACATTAGTAGCTTGGCTATCGAGATGTAGGCATTTACTTTGCGCTTGAGTTGCATTCTTTTTATCAATTGCAAAGGAAAAGCCCACATCTACGATCCACCACAATTGAGGAGAAATAAACTTAAAATTACATGTCATCCAATTTCTCCACTGTGCAAAGTGTGTGCCATAAAAAATGTGTGGACACTCAACATCTAGCCCATAAGCCGCCATCCTCTCGGGTCGGTGAAGACCACAAATGAGAGACCCGGCTCCGATACCACTTGTAGGGTCGAGATGGCGGACTAGAGGGGGGGTGAATAGTCCTTTCTAAAACTTAAACGTGTTGGCTAACCAAAACAAATGCGGAATTAAACTTATCGGTCTAGCCAAGACTACACCCCTCAATCTAAGTTCACAAGCACCTCACAAAGATCCTAATTAAGCAACTAAGGTGCTTTCCTTAGCAAGAGCTCTCCTATTTAATTCTAGAGCAAGGTCACACAAACCTATGCACTAGTACTTTACAAGCAAGAGGGAGCTCCTACACAATTCTAGTAAGCAAAGCGCACAAAGCCTAAGCTCACTAGCAATGCTCAATAACAAGGCTACACAAGCCAAATTAGAGAGCGCAAACTACTTAGCTACACAAACTAAACAATGTGACTAACAAGGTTACACAAACCGAATTAGCCACGCAAAGGGGAAGCTTCTAGCTACACAAGCAAGAAGACAACTAGCAAGCTACACAAGCAAACTAGTTACGAAAGCAACTACACAAGCACAAGTATATATGAAAGTAAATACAAGCTTGTGTTGCACGAAGGCAAACCACCGAGAAGAGTAGACAATGTTGACACGGTGATTTTTCTCCCGAGGTTCACTTGGGTGCCACCAAGCTACGTCCCCGTTGTGTCGACCAACACTTAGATGGTTCCTCGGTGTGACCCTCAAGTCACTTACCCCTCAAGGCACGCCCCGCAAGGCACCGCAAGACACCACTCTCAAGTGAGGTAGCTCAATGACACGCACAACTAGAGTTGCTCTTCGCGATCCCCGCGGGGTGAGCACAATCCCCCTCACAAAGCTTCTCCGGAGCCTCGCACAATCTTCTTGCGAGCTTCGACGGAGCCACAAGCCACCAAGCCGTCTAGGAGGTGGCAACCTCCAAGAGTAACAAGCACCACCGGCTTGCAACACGATCATCTAGTGCCACTCGATGCAACCTCACGATGCAATCGCACTAGAATCGCTCTCTCACTCGATCCGATGAACACTATCAAGTATGAGTGAGTTAGAGGGCTCCCAAGCACTACCACATAAGCCACCAAGGCCAAAGTGTGCTCAGCTGCCGGCCAAGGCCGGCCAAGGCATCTATTTATAACCCCACGGTCAAATAGAGCCGTTACCCCTTCACTGGGCAAAAACTCGGGATGACCGGACGCGCCGGTCGAAACTGACCGGACGCGGTGGTCAGTAGCGTGCTCCAACGGCTAGTTTTCGCGCGTACAAACTTGTTTTGACCGGACGCGGTGGTCACTAACGGGACCGGATGCTGTGGTCGCAGCGAAACAGCGAACAGAGAGGTTCCAGCAAGCTCCCGAAGTGACCGGACGCGGTGGTCAGTAGCGTGCTCCAACGGCTAGTTTTCGCGCGTACAAACTTGTTTTGACCGGACGCGGTGGTCGCAGCGAAACAGCGAACAGAGAGGTTCCAGCAAGCTCCCGAAGTGACCGGACGCGTCCGGTCATCACTGACCAGACTCGCTGCAGCGTCCGGTCACTTTCGCCCACGAAAAACACTGACCGGACGCGGTGGTCACGAGTCCGGTCACAGACCACCCTTCGGTAAAACGGCGATATCTCTTAGCTCCGAACTCCGATTTCGATGATCTTGGACATTTTGGAAAGCTTACTCAGAGGGCTACACAACCCACTAAAGCACTTGATCCAGTTCACAATGGATCAAAGCAGTATTCCACTCCAAGAGCCATCCTAGTGTCCGGACAACACCGAAAAACCTTTCTCTCTTCACCAAGTTGATCAAAATCAACTCCAACACCTCCTCCTTTGCAAATGTGCCAACACCATCAAGTGTACATCTCTATGTGCTTGTGTGTTAGCATTTTCACAAACATTTTCTTCGAAGGAATTAGGCACTCAACTTGCCTCGCCACTCGATCCCAACACGTATGCAAAGTTAGATCGCTCAAGTGGCACTAGGTGACCGATATGCAAACAAGTTTGCCCCTCTTAATAGTATGGCCATCTATCCTAAAACCCGGTCATAAACTTCTCTACACACCTATGACCGGTGAAATGGAAATGCCCTAGGTTATACCTTTGCCTTGCGCATTCCACTCCATCTCCTCCGACGTTGATGCAACACATGCACCAACCATATCACAAATGATATGATCCACTTCATATCATCACATGACCGTCTCGATCCATCGACCTTGACTTCACTTGCTCTTCACCGTTGCATCGGTCCGTCGGCGCCAAGTCTTGCTCAAGCTTCACCATCGCATGGTCCTTCGCTTCGAAGCCTCGACTTGCCCTTCACCTTCACAACCGGTCCATCGAGCCAAGCATCATCTTGGTCTTCATCATCTTGGTCACATGAGTCAATGTCATGTCTCATATTCAATGACCACCTTTATCTAAATCATTCACTTAGATACAAATGTTAGTCCTAGGTTTCATCAATTAGCTAAAACCAAACTAGGGACTTTCAGCCTCTCGGGACCCGTCACCATTGGCGGGAACCTCCTCCTCACTCGGGAGCAGTGGGCTGTTAGCCAAGGTGACAGGAAGAAGGGGGAGCCTTCTTCCACAACAGGCGGCCGCAAGCGTGGCAAGCCGCGCAAAGACGCCCAGGCAGGGGCGCGAGGACGTGCCGAGGGTGATGACCGTGGAGGCGCCCAGGGCGGCGCCGCTGGCAAGCAAAAGCCGGCACGAGACAACCCTTGCTACAACTGCGGCAAGCTTGGTCATTGGGCCAAGGATTGTCGATAGCCATGACGCGGCCAGGCCCACATCGCGTAGGCGGAGGAGGAGCAGCCTGCTCTGTTCATTGCTCATGCGAGCATCGAACTACCTCCAGCGGCACCGGCCGCAGCGGCTCTCCTCCACCTTGACGAGCCAAAAGCACACGCCCTCCTCGACGACAGCTCCGGCAACGACAAGACCGACTGGTGTGCCTTGACACCGGCGTTACCCACCACATGACCGGACGGCGGGAGTTCTTCTCCGAGCTCGACTCAGGCGTTCGAGGCACCGTCAAGTTCGGTGACGCCTCCGCTGTGGAGATCAAGGGCGTCGGCTCTGTCGTCTTCGTCACCAAGACTAGCGAGCACAGGTTGCTCACCGGTGTCTACTACATCCCTGCGTTGAGGAACTCCATCATCAGCTTGGGACAGCTAGATGAGAACATATCGCGCGTGGAAATCGAGCACCGGGTGCTGCGCATCTGGGATCATCGACATCGGCTCCTGGTCAAGGTCAACAAGAGCAACCGCCTCTACATCTTTCACGTGCAGGTGGCGCAACCTCTTTGTCTTGCAGCCCGCCGTGACGACGACGCTTGGAGGTGGCACGAGCGCTTTGGGCACCTCAACGTTGAGGCCCTGAGGCAGCTCGGCAGCAAGGAGATGGTGCGGGGCATGCCGCACGTCGACCACGTGGAGCAGTTCTGCGACACCTGCGTCCTCACCAAGCTGCGGCGGCTCCCCTTCCCTCGCCAAGCGAGCTTCCACGCCAAGGAGAAGCTGGAGCTCGTACACGGTGACCTCTGTGGCCCCGTGACACCGGCTACACCTAGAGGCCGGCGCTACTTCCTTCTCCTCGTCGACGACGTGTCCCGCTACATGTGGGTTGTCCTGCTCGACACCAAGGCAGCCGCGGCGGACGCCATCAAGCTGCTGCGGAGGCGGAGTGCGACCGCAAGCTTCGGGTCCTACGCACGGACAACGGCGGCGAGTTCACGGCGGCTGAGTTCGCGGCGTACTACGCCAATGAGGGGATCCACCGCCACTTCTCCACGCCGTACACTCCGCAGCAGAACGGCATCGTCGAGCGCCGTAACCAGACGGTGGTGGCCACCGCCCGTGCACTCCTCAAGTAGAGAGGGATGCCGACGATCTACTGGGGTGAGACGGTGATGACTGCCGTCCACTTGCTCAACCGCTCCCCCACCAAGGCCCTCGACGGCAAGACGCCATACGAGGCCTGGCACGGGCGCCAATGTTTTAAAAAACGCAATTAAACTTCATTTAATCTCGATTAAACGCTAAACGGAGGCCCAACGTCTCGTTTAGGGCCTAGGCGCCCAATTAAACTTTGGGCGTGCCAAGATGCTGCGTCTACGCGCTAGGCGGCGTGTAGGCGGCGCGGACGCGTGAAAAATCGGCGCTAGGCGTCGCTGGTCGGGTGGGCGGCGGCCGCGCGTGCGTGGAGAACGCGAGCGGGAGAGGGCACGCTCGCGCGGGAAAAAAGCGCAGGCTGTGGGCGGGCTGCACGCGGAAACAGAGCAGGCGGGAGGGATCAGATAGGTATGGAAATTACTCCTTTTCTTTCCTCACGCACGCGAGGCCGTGACTTGCCGCCACTCTTGCCGTTGGTAGCGAGCGGAGCCCCTGCTCGAGAAATCGCACAACCTGGAGGGGGATCGAGGCAGCACATCCAGGTGTTATTACTTAGTACTTACTACTAATCTTGCTCCTAGCAAGAGGTATGATCACTGTTATTACTTCTAGTTATGTTATTAGTACTGATTTTGCTCTCAGCATCACAAAAATAAAAAAACCAAAAATGTTTAATCAGGTTTAATCTACGTTTAAACTTCCTAAACTCTAAACCTTAGGCTAGCGCACGCCTAGCGTCTAGCGTTTTTTAAAACATTGACGGGCGCAAGCCCGCGGTGAGCCACCTTCGCGTCTTCGGCTGCCTGGCCTTCGTCAAGGAGCTTAACCACGTCGGCAAGCTCGACGACCGGAGCACGCCAGGGGTCTTCATCGGCTACGCGGAGGGCGCCAAGGCCTACCGTGTCCTCGACCCTGCGACACGGCGCGTGCGCATCACGCGTGACGTTATGTTCGATGAGGAGCGAAGCTGGACGTGGGGCAAGATGGTGAATGACGGCTCGACTCCGACGATCAGCGATTTTGTCGTCGACTACGTACACTTCAAGGAGGCGGGGGGAGCTAGCAGCTCGTCCTCACCGAGCTCGCCTACCCCACCACCTCGTTCGCCACCGCCACCACCAGCTCCGACAAGTCCACAGGCTCCGACGAGTCCACCACCAGCACCGCCGGCCACGCCTCGCTCTCCTACACCGGACCCTACCCCTTCAGGCTCGGCACCGGCAGCTTCGGCCCATGACGAGCAGCGCACAGTGGAGTTCGCCACTCCGCTGTCCAACGACGAGGATCACATCGACGCTACCACGGCGGCGAGCCTCTGCGTTACCGTACCATGGACAACCTCCTCGGCGAGCAGCCGGTCCCTAGACTGGCGCAGCACAACTTTGAGGCGGAGGTGCACCTCGCACAGGACGATGGCGAGCCTCGTTTCTTCGCCGAGGTGGAGAGGGACGCGGCATGGTGTGCCGTGATGCAGATGGAGATGGACGCCGTCGAGCGGAACAAGACGTGGGAGCTGGCCGATCTTCCAGCTAGCCACCACGCCATCTCTCTCAAGTGGGTCTTCAAGCTCAAGAAGGATGAGACCGGAGAGGTGATCAAGCACAAGGCGCGTCTGGTGGCGCGCGGCTTCGTCCAGCAAGAAGGAATCGACTTTGACGACGCCTTCGCACCCGTTGCACGGATGGAGTCCGTGCGACTCCTCCTTGCGCTAGCTGCCCAGGAGGGCTGGCGTGTCCATCACATGGATGTCAAGTCGGCGTTCCTTAACGGCGACTTGAAGGAGGAGGTCTACGTGCATCAACCGCCGAAATTTGCGATTCCCGGTAAGGAGGGCAAGGTGCTCCGCCTGCACAAGGCCCTCTATGGCTTGCGGCAGGCAACGAGGGCGTGGAATGCCAAACTGGATTCCACGCTAAAGGGGATGGGCTTCGAGCAAAGCCCGCACGAGGCGGCCATCTACCGGTGGGGCAGCGGAGGAAAGGCCCTGCTGGTGGGTGTCTACGTCGACGACTTGGTGATCACCGGCACCAAGGATGCGGAGGTGGCGGCATTCAAGGAAGAGATGAAGGCCACCTTCCAGATGAGTGATCTGGGGCCTCTCTCTTTCTACTTAGGGATCGAGGTGCACCAGGATAACTCCGGGATCACGCTTCGACAGACCACCTACGCCAAGCACGTCGTTGAGCTAGCTAGGCTCACCGACTGCAACCCAGCCCTCACTCCGATGGAGGAGAGGCTGAAGCTGAGCCGCGACAGCACGACGGAGGAGGTGGACGCTATGCAGTACCGGCGTCTTGTGGGGAGCCTTCGCTACCTCGCCCACACACGACCGGACTTGGCATTCTCCGTCGGCTACGTTAGCCGGTTCATGCAACGACCGACGACGGAGCACCAGCAGGCTGTGAAGAGGATCATCCGCTACGTTACGGGGACTCTCGACCACGGTCTCTACTACCCGAGGTGTCCTGGTGCGACATACTTTGTCGGGTACAACGACAATGACCACGCGGGCGACATCGACACCAGCAAGAGCACAAGTGGGGTCCTCTTCTTCCTCGGCAAGTGCCTCGTTAGCTGGCAGTCGGTCAAGCAGCAGGTGGTGGCCCTGTCCAGCTGCGAGGCCGAGTACATAGCGGCTTCCACCGCTTTGACTCAGGCACTCTGGCTCACTCGACTGCTTGGTGATCTCCTCGGTAGAGACACTGAAGCGGTGGAGCTTAGGGTGGACAGCAAGTCCGCCTTGGCCTTAGCAAAGAACCCCGTCTTCCATGAGCGCAGCAAGCACATCCGCATCAAGTACCACTTCATTCGGAGCTGCTTGGACGAGGGGAGCATCAAGGCCGGCTACATCAACACCCAGGATCAGCTGGCAGACCTTCTTACCAAGTCCCTTGGGCGAGTGAAGTTCTAGGAGCTTTGCGCCAGGATTGGGATGGTCCGAGTTCCCTAGACGGCGCCACACAAGACTTAGGGGGAGAATGACAGAAATAAGTATGTGTGTTGGCTGGTCTTTGTGGGATTGCAACACATGGTCCTTGTGTCCTTGTAAACAACATCCAACATCCTTGACTGCTTTTAGGACAACAGTTAGCATCTTAGGACAACATCTTAGGACAGACATCTTAGGACAGCATCGGCATCTTAGGACAGCATCTTAGACTAGCATCTTAGCAGCATCTTAGCATATGCTTGGCTGATTAGCAGCCTATAAATTTGTATCCCCAACCCCTCAGGTTGGCATGGCATTATGTGAGAAATAAACCCAGAAAATTGTCCCAACTCCTAGCGTCATCCTCTCCTTCGATGAGAGTAAGGATTCTACTGCTACCGAGAGTTAGAATCCAGCGACTAACAATTAGATGCGCATGATAATTATGTATGAAAATGAAATCCTGCCTGTGACCAATATTTACCTCAACGGGGTGCTTCTTGTTGAACTCAATTATGTCTGATAATGATCTAACAGGTGAAGTGGCCAGCTCAGATAAGTAGGAGTTCAGTGACAGCTTGAATTCAGCAAGCATAAGAGCATGCTCGCCACTTTGCATTGCATCATTAATGACATTCATGCTTGGTATCTCAAGGTTGTCTACCAAGATGGCACCCATTTTACTGTCAGTTTTGTCACATCATTCAAGGTAAGCAAAAGCTCCTATATGATAGTAAAGGATCATCAATAGCAATGAATAAATACCATATATCTATCTATACAGTAATTTCTCCTTCAAGTAATTCATTAATTGGTCAATTCCAGATTAACAAAGTCTTAAATTCTTAATAATAGTCTTCACCCTGGATCCCATTAATCCAATAAGAAGCTGAAATAAGCTAACACAACGGACCAAACCCACTGTATTCTGTTTTCCTATTGCTAACCCACCTTTACTCAAACATCATTTATACAATTACTCAATATACTGAAGAAAGTGTCACCAAAGGATGGTTGACCTAATCTCAGGGCAGAAGTTTTGCTAATCGGAACCCTGAATTGATTGCAGCCTTGTGATAACTAAACATTGTTCCAGAAAACAATAATTTACTTGCAGACGGAACATAGGGATCCCTAAAACATATGCTAACTATATAGGATCAAGATGTGGCAAAGTACCTCATAATTTTAAAATGATCACTGAAGACCTGTTCTTGGACAGAACCAGAGGGAAAACGGAAGAAATCCTTCCTAAGAATTCCCAACCTCTTCCCTCTTAGTCCGTCTATGGTCAAGAATTGCCTGTATCCACCTTCTGGTATATATTGTGAAGCCACGCGAGTTGCCTCTGCATCTCAAGGGTCATAACCAACGATTGCTTCCAACACATGCACAGCATCTGAAACTGTCCTAGTGATGGGGCTGTATCACCAAAAATTTAAGAAAAAAACTTGGTCAGTGGTCAATCCGGATAGTGACACATATATTTTGAGGGGGAAACTGAAAGAATAGAAACAGCAAAAATCCCTTGACACAAGTAGGTAAAAACATGCCTCGATCTGGTGATTTTTAGATTAAATTCGGCAGCATTGTCAAGTGTATGAGAAACAACAAACATCCTTGGCTTAAAAGGTACGAATCAAAATCAGTTGATTATAGGTTACTCACCCAATTGTGTCCATCCTTTGTGAAATGATGATAACGCCGGCGCGGCTGGTGAGACCCACGGTCGGCTTGATCCCGACGACGGAGTTGTAGCTGGAAGGACACATGATGGAGCCATCCGTTTCAGTCCCAATCGTCACCGCCGCCATGTTCGCAGCCGCCGCAATCGCTGAGCCGCTGCTGGAGGAGCACGGCGTCGCCGACGGCACGTACGGGTTCTGCATCAGCAATCCAAAATCAATCGACGTCGCATTGCAGCAATGGTTCTTGGGTCTGCAAGAAAACCAATTTGCTATGCTATGTGAGTATCCAAGAAACTGAGGAAAAGGAGGGGACAGCGACGGACCCTGCCCTGGCCGCCGCGGGGGCTCCAGCCGGCGGGGATGCCGGGGCCGCGGAAGTTAAACCACTCGCTGAGGCTCGCGGTGCCGAGCAGCACCGCGCCGGCGCGCCTGAGCCGCTCGACCACGCCGGCGTCGCGCGCGGGGCGTGACCCGACCATGGCGAGCGACCCGGCCGTAGCATTCAGCACCCCACCGTCGCCGGCCGCGGCGATGTTGTCCTTGAGCAGCACAGGGACGCCGTGCAGCGGCGGAAGTGCGCCGGAGCTAGACCGGGCGGCGGCGTCGGCGCGGTCGGCGGCGGCGAGCGCGCCGTCCGGGTCGAGCTCGATGATGGCGTGGAGAGTGGGATCGAGGGACGCGATGCGGCGCAGGTAGAGCTCGACGAGACCGCGGGAGGTAAGCTCCCCGGTTGCGAAGGCGCGATGGATCGATTCGATGGTGGCCTCCTCCAGCTCAAACGCGGCGACCTCGCCCCTGCCGTCACCGGCGAGGACGAGGAGGAGGAGGCAGCATAGCGACAGTGTCATTGACATGGTGACTGTGCGTGGGCTGAAGGCGGGCATATGAGAAAATTTGAGATGGAGAGTTATGTTGTTCCATCGATGGGATCTGGCGATATGGTGGTCTTTGTTTCGCTTTGCCTCTTTTTCTCCTACACACATGCTACATCCCTGTTTGGAACTGCTCTGTTTCATTAAATCTCTGTTTCCACAAAACTCAACTGTGAAGTTGATTCATCGTCTAAGTTGTTTATTTACTTTGGTGGAGGTTACATGTTTGACTTGTAGCCTAGTTTGAGCTTAAGAACAAGAGGTTCCCTAGAAATGATCTAATTTGGATTGATATATTATAGTTTTGACATATTACTAATTGAAATGATCAATTAGTTTTCCTTTTTCTCACACAACAATCTACTTATTTTAATTCAAAAAAATATTGCGTGCGATAGATGACGTCTATTTTATTCATATCATAACTATCTTTGTCATATTTGAAAACAATTTCTATGTACTTTCTTCACAGTTCATTATTTAGTTTATGTATAGTATTTTGACAGCTCAATTATTTCATTATTTGAAGAGTATGACTGTTCTGGACATGCGCAATCAGTAGAGGTTCCTCCATTTGTGTTGGCATTATTTTAAGCTCTCTATCATACATCAATATTTCCACATCTAGCTCACAAGTAGTACCACAGTTCAGCCATATACACATTTGCCTCAGTTCATGACATTGGTGATAACATATCTCTTCACAAATAAAACTGAAAAGATGAACTCCGATCCTGCTGAATCTCTGAACTGAAGCGCTGAAACTTGCTCCAGAAGAGCTGTTGCTGGTTTGAAAACTGACATTTCGGAAGTACTTAAGGAAGCAAGCAATGGTGTAGATTTCACACAATTTTGATGAAATCAGACTAATAGGATCACTATATTAATCAAGTTTGTGTAATATTAGCCCAGCTTCCATGATCCTTGTAAAATCAATTACACAATGTCAATTCAAGTACTTCTTGATGGCACTCAAGAGCAGTACAACAAATACAGGTTATTAATAAATTTAAAAAGCTAGAATCGTCTAATCATGGCAGTTATTTGGACCAACTCAATTCTTGTATAAATGAGTTATGATAGCCTGCTAATTTGCCTAATCCAAAAGGAGCACCAGGCAGGCAACAAGAAGACTAAACAGCCAATGGAAAACAAAAGCCATAACTGTTGCAAAATAATATGTAGAAATAGACAATTTGAACATGGCATTTTAGAGCTTCTTGGGCTGCTTTCAGTTTTAGAGCTTTCCTACTTTTCAGTTTTAGTGGTTCAGTTTCTAAGCTTCATATTGTTCTTAATTAAAATCTCTCTCCTAACGAGAACAAGCGTTCATCTCAAAAGAGGTTGGAAATATGTGTTTTTTTTTTGCACTCCTTGAGAGTAAGCACTCCTAACGAAATGGAGGTGAACACCAATTTTGCTTTTTTTTCACTGCTACAGAAATCATTTTTAGAGGAGCCTCTTTTAGTGAAGAGAGCTCTATCAAGAATCGTCTTTAAAAATGATTTATGAGCCAGACCGTCTTTATAAATGGATTTTTAGATGTGATTGGAAAGCCCAACTATCCCTAGAAATGCCTATATTTTTTAGAGGTAGCTAGAGAGCCGAACCACCTCCAAAGATGCTATTTTTAGAGGTGCCTAAGTTTTCCAGTTGAGGCGGCTGTCAATTTTGGCCTGCTTAAAAATAGGTGCAGCATAGTAAAATTTATAACTTTTCCAAATCAACTTGGATAAAGATGAACTTTATATCAAAGTTGTGTACTCGAAGAGATTTGCATCTTTGTAGTTGATGACTTTTTCATTTGAACTCATTCAAGGCCCAAATTTTTTGTTTAAAGCTATCATAATTTGAAAGTCATATTTTTTTTAAATTTTACAAATAACCTCGGATGGAGAAAAAACATAAACCATAGTTGTCGAACTTGAAGAGATCTGCAGCTTTGTAGTTGAATATTTTTCGTTTGAAATCATTTAGTACCCAGAAGTTCTGTTTTAAGTTTTAAATTTTGAAATTCATTTTTTTAATTCTCAAATGACCTTAGATGGAGAATGACATAAACCAAAATTGTAGTACTCAAGAGATCTGCAACTTTTGTAGTTGATAACATTTTCATTTGAAACGATTTTAGACCCAGAAATTCTATTTAAAACGTTCAAATCTTGAAATATATTTTTTGAATTTTTCAAATGATCTCGGATGTCGAGAAGATCTAAGGCCCTGTTCGCTTCGCTGAAAAGCATGGCTAAAAGTACTATTTGTTGATTTGTTGTGAGAGAAAAACACTGTTTAAATAGTACGGCTCATAAGACAAGCGAACAAAGCCTAAATCAAAGTTGCAATACTTAGATAAAAAAATTTATTTCAAATTTCTTATATTTGAATTTATTTAAGATTTCAAATATTCATTACAATATTTGTTAAAGTAAATACAAAAGATTGTATATCGACTTCTTAGTCACCAGTAACTCTGAGGTGGAGTGGTAAGAAAAAAATGCATGAAACCTAAGGTCATGAGTTCAACCCCCGCAACCATGAGTCTTGAGTTTGGGCTGCCTCATTGGCATCTCCCGGGTTAATTTTTTTGCTATTCTTTGGCTCAATTTGCAAATTATGTAAAACGATTTGTAAATTGATTTCTAGAGACACACAAGTAAAGG
The DNA here is from genome assembly GCA_038087645.1 of Saccharum hybrid cultivar R570. Lineage (NCBI taxonomy): Eukaryota > Viridiplantae > Streptophyta > Magnoliopsida > Poales > Poaceae > Saccharum > Saccharum hybrid cultivar. The sequence goes on along the minus strand of JAQSUU010000066.1, from coordinate 24,592,857 downwards.
CAGGCTAAGAAGCCGCTTTTACAAACCTATTTTAGCCACCTCAAAAAATGTTTTTGCATAGTAGTGTTTTTCTTAGAGCTAAGTGCCTGATCTCTCCCAGAGGAGAGTGAATCGGTGTTTCTAAAATTTAACAACAAACAAAACTTTGCAACTGGTTAGCAAAGTGTGGAACTTTCGCACAACATGGAATAAAACAAAGTTCACTATGCAAATTGAGTTCAAACTCAAACTGAACTTGTAGATATCTTTGGAGATGTCCAGTAGCAAGTCCATAAAAGTACCTACTCTCATAAACACACAACCAAATAGAGTGTGTGGAAAGCAAATATTGCAATTCAAAACACAAGGGAGACAAGCGATTTGTTTCATCAAAGTTCAGGTTTCCACTTGTACCCTAAGTCTCCATTGAGGTGGCGGTGGGCAACTCACAAAGCTTGTGCTCGTGCCGGGGCTCCCTCAACCACTATCCTCGTCTTACTAGATTATCTTTTACCCTACGGGAGCAAGATTGCAATCCTCACAAACTTTTTCGTGGCTCACCACAAACATGGAAGCTCGCTAGGCGATGCCTAGCTATCTAGGAGGCTTCCCTTCAAGAGTAACAAATGCTTTACAGAAGATTGATGAAGCCCAAAAAGTGCTCAAAGTTGGGTTGCTCTCAATTGCTCTCTAACTCCAAATCTCTCACCCCAACACTTAATCACTCACTTTCACAAAGAGAGGGCTTGAGGAGAGCTCTCACAAGGCTTGGTATGTGTTTCGCAGAACTTCCGCAGCTCTAAAAGACAACATAGGCCACCTCACGAAAAATGCCATAATTTTTTGGACTTTTCAAAAAAGTTTATTCCAAGGGCTATCCATCCCAGTCAAGAAAAAGCCGAAAGGTCAACAAGTGAAATTGTTGTGCCATGTGTTTGTCTCATGTTAGCACTCAGGGTTTGGTTAGTTTTATGACCTGAGACTTGTCTATGATTCGTGTTGCATCCCCCTTGATAGTATGACATTCCTATACTCAAGATCAAAAGGATATGTCTATTCGACCACTTGGAAGTTAATGCCTCTAATGTTCCAAACTAGAATTTTTTGATGATATGTTGTTATCCATAAGCAGGAGGGAGCAGGACAGTGAACCGATTGATCATCCATGGAGCAAACAAAATAATGCACTTCATGATCAGGGTAGAAAGATAACAAAATGGGGAAAAAAAGAAGAGTAATACAATAACAGAAGGGTAAATTGAAATAGCTAACACATAGGACAAATTAAGGGGAAACATTATTATCTAATAAAAAGCTCCAGAGAGTGCTATGCCAGTAGCACTAATACAAAAGTTTATTACCCCAGCACACATATTGGACATGGGAGAGTAGCTGACATCTAAACATAGAGTAAGCACTCCCTCAAGGGAAAGTGCATGAAGGCCTACTATTCTAGATCTTATCATCTATGTTATCCTTCACTAAGAGAGCAGCAGAAACAGCCTTAGGCTAGATCTGAAGAAACCCCTTGGCAATTCCTTCATGATCTCCTCTGAGAGGTGGGGGCTGCTATAGTGCCAAATGCAGGAATGATGGTTAGTGGCATAGGCTCTGTGCTAGCTTTAATTTATTGGTGCTCTATGGGTCTTTGAAGCCATCTAGCTTGCTTGAGATCCTCTTACTGCACGTGAGGGAGCTATCATCAAGTTTATCCTTGGAGTTTCACTGCCCTTCTCTTGCATGATGTCATGAAGATTAGGGGGGATCTCAAGCACCTCATCATCCTGCTGCTCTTCAAGGTAGTCCATGGCAATCTTCTCAAGGAAGGGCTCACCATAATCTGTGAAGGTAACAAAAAGGCCAAATGCACTAGGGCAATATGATCGTCAAAGTAAGAAGGGATAATAGTGCTATAATCAATAGCCAACAGTGATAAACATGAGAATGTGCGAAAAGAGGGGTTGATGGATAGGAAATTAGTACCTTGGCAAAGATCTCAGGTAGAGAAGGACTCAGCAGTAGGATCAGCCTTGATGATTGATTTGAGGGTAGGAGTAGGCGCTTATGTAGGGACAACACTAGTATTGAGCTCTATCACATTATGCACAACTGAGGTAAACACGTGTTTTGTGGAAGCAGCAAACTCCTTTTCCCTTTCTCAGTAGGATCATCAACCAAATCTACCACATGAAAGGTCTTGATGGTTAGAGGGGGGTGAATAGCCTAATAAAACTTTCTACAAAGATCACTCAAACAATTTAATTAGTAACACAAATGGCGAGATGCGAGTTTTGCCTAGCCTAGTGGGGTGATGCAAGCCACCTATCCAATTGACAATTCTAGTTTGGTTCACACAACCGCCACAAGACAAACCGCAAGCTAGCAAAGCTACAAAGCTACTACAACTAGAACTACACAAGCTAGCAACAAAAAGGAACAATAACAAGCTAAACAAGAAGATAATAAAGTAAGTGCAAGAGGAGATTTGGAATGTTATACCGAGGGGCGATGATTGAGCCAACCAACGTGAATACCAAGATAGTCAATGAAGTAACCAATCACCGGGATGAAATCCAATTGATCAATCATAATTGAGACACAAGATTTATCCCGAGGTTCACGTGCTTGCCGGCACGCTAGTCCCCGTTGTGTCCCCCTACATCACGTGGTTCGGTGGCTAATTGGTATCACACACCGAGCCTCTCAAAAGGCGCCACAAGAACCTACCAAATGGTGAGAAGTTCCGACACGAGCAATCCACTAGAGTTGGAATTTGGCGCTCCGCTGGGGAACCACAACAACCCCTCACAACAAGCTCACCGGAGCCGGCCACGAATAATCACCAACACATGCCGGACCTCCACCGCTGCTCCAAGCCGTCTAGGTGGCGGCAACCACCAAGAGAAACAAGAATCCCGCAGCGAAAGAACACTCAAGTGCCAACTAGATGTAAACTCACAAGCAAATGCACTTGAGATCACTCAATCTCATTTTAATTAGGTAATCAAGCAAGGTAGATGAGTGGGAGGGGATGCACTCAGCTCAAGAGAATGTTAGCGAGTCAAAATGTCGAAGAGAGATCTCTAGGAGCCGGCCAACAAGTATTTATAGGAACCCCCGAAAGAATAGAGTCGTTGGCTCACGAAACAGCCACACTCGGGGTGACCGGACGTGCTGGTCCGGCCTGATCGGATGCGCACAGCGTCCGGTCTCTCCACCGCGACCTCCCTGATGAACGCCACGTGTCTCACTTTGAATTTTGTTCGTTCGATCGTAACGATCACTTAAATATACTCGTTCACGCACTAGAGTGACTAGATGCGCCGATCAAAATTGATCGGACGTGCCATGGTGTCCGGTCACCACTGATTCGCGTTGCTGACTACGTGACCGGACGCGCTGCTTGAACTGACCGGACACCACAGTGCCAGCGTCCGATCGATTCCAGTAAGCTCCACCACACGACTGGACGCGCCGCGGCATCCGCACAAAACTTTGCCACACTCTGCTCCTCTTGGTGCCTGACCGGACGCTCTGGTTCCCCGAGGGACCGGACGCGCCAGTTGCACACCCTAGAGTCCCACGCCGCGCACAGCAGCTGCCACTGACCGGACGCGTCCGGTCATGCCGAGACCGCGTCCAGTTCAGCGTCTGGTCACCCAAGTGACCCCGTTTCACCTCCATTTCTTCACCTCCGGCGCAATGGAAAATAGGCGTTTTATTTTTCGAAAAGCACCAAATCCAGAGAGGAACCCAAACCTCTCTCTACTGTTCAAACTCCACCGCCTTCGCAAAAGTGCTAACATCACCAAGTGTACATCACCATGTGCATGTGTGTTAGCATTTTCACAATTATTTTCGAGACGTTAAGTTAGCTCACCACTAGATCTAAATGCATATGCAAATGAATCTTCATCTAGTGGCACTTAAGTGATCAATAGCCTTGGAAATTCCCCTCTTTATAGTACGGCTATCGATCCTAAGCCATCCACACCCTCTATGGTGTCTTGGATGCAAAATAAAATCCCTATCATATACCTTTGCCTTGAGCTCCATGATTTGGCTTTGCACCTTCATCCAACTCCATCATGGCAAGCACTTGATCACATCATCATTGCTTGATCCTTGCTTCACCATGTCATTGCACTAACCACATCATAGCTACACACATGTCTTTGCTATGTGGTTAGTACTAGGTATTGTCACTAATTACCAACACCAAACATAGGACTTTCACCACAATGTCCTCCAATTCTCGGTCTATAGTTTGATTGTCCCCACTACGTGAAGCCCCTCCAACAATGTTCATGTATGGCCAAGCCAAGGCCAGCATTAGGGCCTGCTAGAGTGGTGTCAAAGCTTGCTAGTGGAACCAGGCCCAGTCCAACATAGAGGCTGGGAGGCGAGGGTGGAAATGGCCTTGAGTGATGAAGACTTCTTCGTCAGATAGCTAAGCAACGCTCTACTTCTTCAAGACAAAGACTAAAACTGTCCAAGAACGGCCTTTCTGAGGCAAACCAACATTTACCTTGATTGAATTAGGAATTCCAGCATCATCATTGAGATAGACGTTGACAATGGCTGTGGCAAGGTTTTGGACTCATGCCAGTGCACTAAGATACCAAATCCAGAGACTGCCTTTGCTATAACTGCGACATTGCGGAGGTCTTCCGAGAAACCAACCAACATGACCCAAGCCTCGTGATACAAATCAAACAACCTAGTGTTCTCAGCTTCATCTGTTTGATTATACCATAGAATAGGTGCCAAAATTAAAAGGTAAATTTTTCTGGTGGGCAATGTTCTTTGATGGAATTGGCTCTTCAACACCGCTATTTCGTGTATTTGTCGAATACCATTACAAAAACCGGTTATTCTGCTTGGCACTGCATGCATTATTTTTATTCATTTCCTCATATTTCAAGAGAGAGAAAGTAGGGAAATGTCACTTGTACCCTTGTTTTCGACCTCCAGCTGCTCACTAAGTATTTGCTGTAAGACACCGACCGGACATGGAGAAGAAGCACACGGCGGAGCTCCTGACAGCGCGGCCAACCCTAGGGATGGCCCCTCCCCGCGGGCATGGCGGCAGCTGGTGGTCGCGCACCTAGGCCCACGCGTGGTGCGCACGGTGGCCCTTGGCGGCAGGGGGGCCCCTCCCTGCGGGCACCTGGTGGCCGTGCTCTCCCCTTTCCTCCCTCTAGTGATGGCGGTGGCAAGGGGGTCCTGCATCCAGCGACAACACAGCTCGCCCTATGCATACGACGGCCCGACGATGCTCGTCACCTTCTCCTCTACTTCCTCCGTGAAACCCCTGCTGCGGCAGGCGACCAAGAGGGGGCTGGAGAAGGCCGAGCTGGCTGGGATAGGCACGGTGGTAGCCACGCTGCTGCTGCTTTGTGCCGCCTCGCTCCAATGCTCAACTGCCGCGCTGCTGCTGCTCTGGGCCAGCGGGGTCTCCATCGCCGTGGCAATGGAGGCGGCAGTGGATGTGGACAAGCGATCCGTCTCTGCGCCGGCTACTACGACCAGTTTGATGGGGGTCGGTTTGCGCCACCAGGGAGCATGCCTCTATGCTGGTCGCTGGCGCTAGCACTAGCGCCAGCGACTTGTTCTCCATGTCCGGCCGGTGTCTTAGGCAAATACTCGGTGAATAGCTGGAGGTTGAAGACAAAGGAACAAACGACATTTTCCCACCTTCTCTCTCTTAAGATGTGAGGAAATGAATAAAATAATGCATGTGGTGTCAGAGGCAAAATAATCCTTTTTGTACGTAATGGTACTTGGCAAATACACGAAATAGTGGTGTTGAACAACCAATTCCATCAAAGAACGGTCTCCACCACCTAAATTTCCTCTAAAAGCAATGCCCCAAGAATTTTTCCCTCTATAGGACTCCTGAAGCGGACAAAAGCATCTCCCATGGGGCAAGGCTAAATCTTGGTAACACGCACCTGATGGACATCCATAAATCGTCCTATTCGCTTGACTGATAAGTCATGACTGAAAGTACTGTTGACTGATTTATTGTGAGAGAAAACATTGTACTATGGTTAATAAGTTCAAGCGAACAGGCTGAAAGAACCTTTGGGGTTCTTTGTTGCTTAGAGTGTAGCACTCGGAGATGAAGACTTCACGGCGAAAAGAGGTGTGTTCATCGCATGGTCCTCTGGGGTGAAGCCGAGGGGCAAATGCGGGTGGAGATCCACAGCAAAGTTGGCCATTTGAGGCGACATACAAGTTGGGGTTTTCTACTGTTTGAGGATGATCCGGAGGAACCGTGCAAGCGGAGGCTTTAAGGGGGACTGTGGAACCAGCGTTTATAGGGTAAATTGCATGCGCCCCTTCAACTTCCAAAATGGACACAGGCCGATAAATGCGGGATTTGCGGGAGAACACAGATCGATTCATGGCTGGCAGGGCCGGCCCTGAGATTTCAGGGGCCCAGGGCGAGACTAAAAATCGAGGCCCCTTAGAACATTTAGTTTGGATGCTGGATTTGCTAAAATTCGGTGCCTGAACTTTAGTTTTCTTTCAGGTGATAGTTATTGCACATACTTTATATTAAAATTGCAGATTCCGTTCAATACAATTTCTGTAGGCGCAATCCGCAATTTTTGGTACTGAGAGTAAAAAACCGCTAGACAAAACTACAAATCCGATAAAATATGATTTGTGCTGGCACAAAGATAATTAACAATTTACAATTATTTTTATAGGAACTTAGGAAGATAAGGACAAAAATTTAATGTGTTATGACACACAGACAAATAAAGAATAAGAGTATTTGTAGTATAAGAGTGTTGCCTGAAATCAACTTAAAATTCAGACACCTGAAATATAGGAGAAGTGGCTAAAAATAGTTACCTGGCATGTATTACATATTCTCCTTCACTTTTTAAAAAAATTATCTTGTCACATAATGCTTATCCTCCTCCTAGATGTCCAAATTCTTATCTACGGCAAGGCCTTGCTATCAGGATTAGTAGTACTCCCTCTGTTCCAAATTATAAGTCGCTTTGACTTTTTAGTTTATCAATTTTGCTATATATCTAGACATATTATTATATTTAGATGCATAGCAAAATAGATGTACCAAAAAAGTCAAAGCGACTTATAATTTAGAACGAAGGGAGTATTTGTTTGCTGTAGCGCAATAATTATTGATTCATCTATATATTTTCTTGTGTTCATATTATTTTTTTAAAAAAAATATATCGGATGTGTCGTCTGCGTGATCACTCGTTTTTCCTTTTTTCATTTTCTACTAACTACTAACAGTAGAAGACATGTGCCAGTATTTTTAAAATACATTTATTAATTAAAAACTAGCACAAAGCATACTGATACTAGGGAGTAGGATGCCTCGTTTCTCTCCGGCTTTATTCTAAAAATACATGCATGCATACAGTTGCTTTTATTCCAAATCCTGTGAGCGTGCAAAAGTTGACGCGGGACGCGTAGGGGTACGGGCATGCATGCAGTCATAACGGACAACGAATGCAGGCATCGCAAATACGCAGATTTTTGTGGCTGCGAGCGTGGAAGAGTACTATACGTATATGTATACATACAGCCATACAGGGGGGCCCTGGCAGCTCGGGGGCCAGGGCGGCCGCCCCGCTCGCCCGCCCCCAGGGCCGGGCCTGCTCCCCTCGCCGGTGAGCCCTGCCTCAAGTTCCTCGACGCCCCACTGCCGTATGAGATGCTCGAGGATGCCGCGGTAGTCGGAAACCGTGTACGTGCCGGCCTGCTGCGCGATGGCGATGAAGCGAGCGTAGAAGTCGCCGCCGCTGTGGCGGCCGTAGTTGATGAAGGCGGTGGGCATGTCGATCCGGCGCCGCATCATGTACGCCATGGCACGCATGGCCGCGTCCGGGTCCGCATCGAAGAGCTTACCCACGACGCGGGTGTACGCCGCCTCGTGCCGCTTCTCGTCGGCGGCGACAGTGCCGCAAATGCGCGCGAGCGCGGCGCCGCGCGCGCCCACGAGGCGCGCCGTGTTGCCGTGCGCGATGGCGGTGGCGCGCTCCTGGAAGGCGACGTAGATGAAGCCGTGGAACGGGCTCGCCGGCGCGTGCACCACCATCCCGTCGCGGATGAGGCGCTGCACGGTGCGCTCCACTTCACGCATGTCGAAGCGGCCGGAGAGGTGCATGTAGCGGTTGAGCACGTCGCCGTGGCGGTTCTCCTCGGCGGACCAGCCGCGGATCCAGCGCGCCCACGCCGTGGCGTCGGCGCCCGTGGCGTCCCGCACGACCTCGAGGCGGTTCAGCCCGCTCGGGTACGTGGGCAGCGCCTCCTCCGTCACCGCGTTGGCGACGAGGCAGACGAGGAGGTCGTCCGGCACCCCCGCCGCCGCCGCGCGGAGCTCGAGGCACGCGGCGTGGAAGCCGTCGCTGCCCAGAGCCGCCGGGTCCGGCAGCAGGTCGGACGGCTGCCACGACGCCTCCACCGGCTTGAGCAACGGTAGCACGTGCTCCTCCACCCACGGCTCCAGCTGGCGCAGCACCTCCAGCCTCTCCGGCGCCAGGTAGCTCCGCCATTCCTCCTCCGCCTCGACCACGTCCTTCTTCTCTCGTCGGCGTCCGGCTGCGGCCAGAGTCGTGCATCCACTCGCTGTAGCCATATTCCTGCACCTCCTGCAGCATGGACAACTCAGCGTTGCATACGTACGTCAATCATCACTCAACACATGTCGTCTGAATTGAAAAAAGAAGGTAGTTTGTGGCGGTTGCTTTGCTATGCTGCACCTTATTTTGTTATACGTACTTACTACTTCGTTAGATCGAGCAAAATGATACTGCGTCTCATGCACGTACATACCAGTTGCTGCAAGTAATCGCTAGGGCATGAATACCATTGCCGCCTCCAGCAGCAGCAGCAGCTGTAGGTGGTTTGCATGTACCTGGAGCACTTGGTTTACACAACAGGCTGTAAAAGGCAGATGCCATGATCATTGTGTTGAAGCAGCTTGCAGAGGAGATCACTCGAGCCTACTCCCTCTGTCCCTAAATGTCTGTCTCTAGAAAACTGTGTTTCCCTCACAGACACGCTTTTCGGACGACACACAAATAGGGACGGAGGGAGTACACTGCACCAGTGGTAAACCGGATGAGTTGGTTGTTGCTTCTGCTAGCTGCACGGCTGCACCACACCACCAGGTCCTCGGGGCGTTCTTTATAGAACGAGGTGCTAGCTTTTGGCGCAGTTATTTGCTGTTACTACCGCGCAGTTGTTTGGTGGGAGTAAATGGCAAGAGTTATTCAGTGTCTCAGAGGCGAGCAGTGGCATTGGCACATCTATGCCACTACTCTCCTAGTGCAGTTACGAGTCGTCAGCCATCGATACGGTATAGTACCTCATCGCTGTCCTTTCCTACCAGATTCCGACCATGACCTTGTTTAGTTGGCCTAAATTGGGGCCAGCCAAATTACTATTTGTCACTGTAGTGCATTGTAGCATTTTGTTTTTATTTGGTAAAAATTGTCCAAACATTGACTAATTAGGCTCAAAACGTTCGTCTCGCAAAGTACAACAAAATTGTGCAATTAGTTTTTAATTTCATCTACATTTAATACTCCATGCATGTGCTGGCATTTTGATGTGATGGAGAATCTTCTTTTTGCATAGTGGAATTTGGGAGAAAATTTGGCATCTAAACAGGGCCCATCTTTCACATATGGGCCTTGTTTAGATTGAAAAAAATTTCAACCCGATGAATAGTACCACTTTCGTCTTATTTGACAAATATTGTCCAATCGTGGACCAACTAGGCTCAAAAGATTCATCTCGTGATTTCCAACTAAACCGTGTAATTAGTTATTTTTTTACCTACATTTAATACTCCATGCAAGCGGCTAAAAATTGATGTGATGGAGAGAGAGAGTGAAAAAACTTGGAATTTTGAGGGGAACTAAACAAGGCCATGGTTCTGCTCAAGTTCAACGAGTGCAAGTGAAGTTCCTCCCGGGCCCCGGCAGGTAGTTTTGGCCTGACCACGTAAAAAGGACACATATAACGTGCGACGAGTCCTCTCCCTCCCTGCAACCCTTCTCCTCAGCCCCCTCCACGCCCTCCGTGCAGCCGACGGCTCTCGCTGCCTCACGGCACCGCCCCCACCTCCTGCCCCCGCCTGTCGACCCTGCCCTCCCCTAACCTCTGTCGCGACGCGCCTCTGCCATCCTCATCCTCGCCCCTACCCCCACCACTGGCAGCTCCCACCGCCTTGCCGTGCCACCCACCTCCCGCCTGCGCCCTTTGAACCTGCCCCCACCCTAATCCCAGGGCAGGGCGCCGGCAATCTCCGCCGCGACGCCCCTACCACCATCCCCTCCCAACCACCTTCTCCCGCCGCCCTAGCGGAGAAGAGGCAGCAGGGTGCGCTGTTTTTAAGAGTTTGGAATTCGTGGAGAATTCTTGTATGGATGCTTGTGTGGTGCATCTTGTGAACACATCTATGCAATAAAGATCAAGGTTTGATAATTGATGGTGTTGGCAATCTTGTTCCTTTGCTCAGCTCTTTGATTTAGATGCCTAGCTTTCAGTTTTAGATTGATTTTGTTGGTTGCAAGTTTAGACTTGATTTAATCTATCTAAAACAGTGCTAGGGAATCAAGCGTGTGATTTGAGAAGTTTCGTTGATTAATCTTTTATAGATTTTGTTTAATCACGAATTTAGGGCTTGATTAATTCTCGTCACCATCTGACACAGTGACTTGTTTATTTTATATCTCGAGTTCTAGATCTCCAAATCTTGTGATTCTAGTTGGGTTAGTTCAAGAATTTCATATACTTTTATCGGTAAAAGTTTGAGATCAATTGGACATACAGGTTTTGGTCGACATTATTTTTAGTAGAGGCGCAACGTTCTGTCCAGAATAGAAAACGAGACAAGTTTTGTGTTTAGGGGAAACTTTTAAAATTAGTTTTTGGCTTTCGCAATTATTCAACCCTCCCTCTGATTGCCTATCTGAGTGTGAATCGATCCTACACAACTACATAGAAGAATACCGAGGTATAACATATGTGGGGGCTTTGCTTGGCCTCCTACCCGCTAGAGGACAACGCGAGGCCGAGCGTGTCCCACAGGAATGAATGAGCGAGGGGTTAGAAGGAACGAAACAGAACATAGTGACAATAAATTATAGGGTAAATGACCATCAATTCATCGTCTATTATTGTGCCACCCACCGGATCTACTACAAAACAACTTAACCGCGACCTTTTGAAATGAGGCTCGGAGGCGGTTGGGCCGGCGGCCGCCTCGGTTAATTGAGGCCGGGCTGCCAGCCTAGCAACCGCCTCGGTTAACCTATTAACCAAGGCGGGCCATGTAAGAAAACAGCATCGGTTAATCATCCATTAACCGAGGCGGTTGCCGTAATCCAATCATCTCTGTTAAAATATTAACCGAGGCTGTTGGCCTTACGTAACCGCCTCGGTTACTCGTTATTAACTGAGGCAGTTGCATTATGCCGCCCGCCACGGTTAAACGATTAATCGAGGCATTTGACATAAAGCAACCGCCTCGGTTAATACACGATTAACCGAGGCGGTTACTTTATGTCGCCCGCCTCGGTTAAGTCTATCCATATAAGTAGCAGCCGCTACCCCTTCTTCCCCGCGGCTCCTCCATATTTTAGGGTTTTGAGCCCAAAACCCTAAAATTGGCCATTTTAGAGGGGGGAGGTTTTGCCCTTGGATTTGGTGAAGGGGGCACTGCAAGAGGTTGATTTCTTACTCTTCAACTCTCATCTTCTCTCTTTTACATGATTTAGGTGGTTTTTCTCTAGATCTAGATCTAGATGGAGGAGAGAGAAAACAGGATCTAGAGCTACTGGGATGCTTTTTTTCTTATACTGCTCTGTTTATATGACTTTCTCGCTGCGTGTGCAAGGTCGCGGTCATGGACAGGGAAGGGTGGATGTACAAGACACCGAGGCTAGGCAACGATCTGTCTTTCCTAGGTCATGTGAAAAAGTTTGTTGCCACTGCGAAAAAGCATCGTTTGAGTCTGGGTTGGGAGCGCACCATTTGTCCGTGCAATAGCTGCAAGAACAAGCTTCTCCAGGAAGATAACGTGGTGCAATCTCACTCGATCCGGTATGGTTTCATCAAGGATTACATCGTCTGGAAGTATCACAGCGAAGGAGGTCCGAGTGCCACCGGTGCATCTAGAGGAAACTCGTCGACGACCTCGACGGTGGCGGCGGTGAATGACAGAGGACAACAACCCTCATCATCAACAGCAGCAGCGGGCAGCGACAGTGCGAATCGTGATTACATCAGCATTAACGATCTTCTCCAAGACATGACAGACAACGACTGCATGCACCTGGAGAAGAAAGTCTTTGAAAGCACCATTGGGGTCCTGCTAGACATCAATACTAAGACAAAGGATGGTCTGAAGTCACGTTAGGATCTTGTGAACCAGAACATTAGGACCAAAATTCATCCGACACCGGCGGCGCAGAGCGGGAAAGTGGACCTTCCGGGCGCAAGCTACAACCTCACGAGAGATGAGAAGGGGGCCGTGTGCCAGTGGCTTAGGGCTGTGAAGGTGTCGACCGGTTTCTCTTCCAACATCAAGAGACTGGTCTCGATGAAGGACCTCACACTAACCAGCTTCAACGCACATGACTGCCACATCATGCTCATGGTGTTCCTTCCAATTGTGATCAGGGCTATCGGTCCAAAGTACATGAAGATGGTCATCACATGCCTCGGTTACTTCTTCAACTTTATCACACAAAAGGTCATCGATTAAGCTAAGCTGCCAGGCCTGAAATAGTTCATCGCAGAGAGTCTTTGCTAGCTCGAGATGTGCTTCCCACCATCTTTCTTTGATATTATGCCACACCTGATGATGCACATGGAACTTGGGCCTGTCTACCTGCACCAGATGTGGACGTACAAGAGGTTCATGTTGACCCTAGACAGATATGTCCATAACCTGCTTACCCGGAGGGCTCTATGATCGAGGCATACACAATGGAGGAGGCCATTAACTGCTGCGCCAAATACATCCAGGATGGAAATGCGATTGGGTTGCCCGTCCCTCTGCATGAAGGCAGAACCTCCAGGATGAGGTGCACGGGGAGGAAAGTATGCACCGATGTACAAGACAAAATGGTGCAAGAAACTTATCACAATGCCCTTAATTAGTTAGTGGTCATGGACAAGTGGGTTGATGTAACATCCAGGCTCGGCGCACGGCTCAGGCCCACTTCTACCGAGAAGTGGTCCCACCTACGTAGCGACCCGCTTGAGCTTTCGTCCTTGCTTCGCTCAAAACGGTTAACCGAATGTTACCACGCGTCCCTAGCCCTGGTATTTAAGCTAGCTGGGCGAACTCAAGATTCACGGTATGGGACAAAGTTTCTGGGCACACAGTAACTCGTGATGCTACAGTAACTGGTGAACAGTAACTATGACAGATAGAAGAGATATGGGAACTTGACTATGGCGGTGAACTATAGATACCCATCATCCGGTGCCAGTGATCAAGCCGAAGGCGTTTGTCGTGGACGAGTATGGGCTAACCACCGTGGAGCTCGAAAGTGTCGGCTACAAAGATGATCAGTGGGTACTAGCAAACCTTTTCGCGCAGGTAGCCTACTACGCGAAGCCCAGAGACTCCAAGAGGCATGTGGTTGTGTCAGGAAAGCAGAGGATCGTGGGAGCTGATGGAGTGCAGAATCCCAAAGAATACAACCACTACGCAGAGTTCTTGCTCTTTATCGATCACCCATGCAAGATCAAGCAAGTCGAGAACTGCGTCAACAAGACCAAGATGAAGCCTTGGTTCCGCTCCGATGGTGAGAAGAAGACCGTCATAGGATCACTTGCAGCAAAATAATATGTATGCCACACATATATGTAATAATGTACGCACTTATTGATTAAGGAGAACTTTTATGTAACTAACTTTTATGTAATTGAACCAAATGTATGCCTTCACATTTATGTACTCCTACTACTACTACCACCCTACTACTACTACCCTACTAGTACTCGTACTACTACTACCCTACTACTGCTGCTCCTACTACTCCTACTACCCTACTACTACTACTACTACTACTGCTGCTGCTACTGCTGCTGCTGCTACTGCTACTGCTGCTGCTACTGCTACTGCTACTGCTACTGCTACTGGTACTGCTACTGGTACTGGTATTGGTACTGGTACTGCTACTGCTACTGCTACTGCTGCTGCTACTGCTGCTGCTGCTGCTGCTACTGCTACTACTGCTACTACTGGTACTACTGCTGCTGCTGCTGCTACCACTACCACTACCACTACCACTACCACTACCACTACCACTACCACTACCACTACCACTACCACTACTACAACTCTACTACTCTACTACTACTTCTGCACTACTACCCTACTAGTACTACTACTACTACCCTACTACTACAACTCTACTACCACTAGTACTCCTTCAACACTCCTACTACTAGAACTCTTACTACTCTACTACTACAACTCTGAATTTAACAAAAATCCAAAATGTTAACCGAGGTGGGCACCCTAATCCGCCCGCCTCGGTTAATAGATTAACCATGGTGGGCATTGTAACCGCCCGCCTTGGTAAATATTAACCGTGGCAGGTAGCTTAAGGTGCCCGCCTCGGTTAAGGATCACCTATATATACCCCATCCCCTCCCCAATTTTTTCTAAAGTTCTTCGGCGGGCGAATTTTGACCCCAGAGGGCTGCTGAAATTTGGACTCGCACCACCGCCATCGCCGGTGCCCGCTCCCATGCCCCCGCGCCGTGCCCATAGCTACTCTGAGTTCTCCCCCACTCTCGCACTTTGTCCTTCGTGCCTTGGAGCTCCGCTGGGGTCCTGCTAACCCTAGCGCTGCCGCCGAGAACCGCAGTGGGGGTGAGAAGCTCCGCCGTCGTGCCTTTCTTCCTTGGTTCGACTGTCTTCCCTGGTGCCACCACTCTGACCTCCCTCCATGTCTACGAGCTCCATTGGGGGGCCACGGAACCCTAGTGCCGCCGCCTTGAACCGCGGTGAACCCTAAGCCGCCGCCGCCGTGCTGAGGAGATCCGCCACTGGGCCCCCGTTCGTCGTCCCCGACACCGACCTCGTCTGTGGACCCGTGCTTTCGAGGACCTCGGACGTGTGCTCCCTCCTCCGCACCCCGCCTCCTCCGCAAGCACCCTACCTCTTCCATCCCCCACGCCATGGAGATCCACCACCATCGTCTGCCATCTTTGTAACAAATACCGAGGAGATCCACTTCCACCACCACACGCTGGTGAACCCTAGCTGCCTGCCCTGTTCCCCACCATTGAGATGCTTGTGATGCATTTTTTGTTTCAATTTGCCAGTGACATGATTAAATTGCTGCCTGTGATGCTTTTTTTACACTATGCAAATTCCACTGCCTGGTTAACTGAGCAAATGCCACTATATGCCATGCCTATGGGTCTGTGTTCTGCTGATGAGTGATCTACTTTGCTTACTTGAAATTACTTAATGACTTGGTGATGTTGTCTATTTTGTGTGATTGCTAATGAGTTATCAGGCTACCAGTAACTTTATTTCTGGTGGTTTGTCATCCTCCCATAAGCTCTGGTTCAGTTTGGTTGTGCTGGTGGTTTGTCAGAGCTCTATTTCATTCTTGCAAGCAAATTTACTGATTTGTGAGATGTGAACTGCTCATTTGTGTGAAGTGAGATGCCAATCTAACAATTCTGTGCTATCTGAAACCTACTCTTCTCTACTATATAAAATCAGTAGCTGGTATTTGTTGGGATTGGCTGGGTTACCCTTCTGATAGCGATTATATGTGGTAAATAGGTAGCAGACTTTCTTTTAAAATGGGTCTAGCAGCAATGCAACCTATGCAGTTTTTTCTTGCTGCTTTGAGTGTACAAATTTTGAGTCCAGAAGACTTGTGGATTCGTGCATAAATGAGCTAAAATGGTTTTGAGCTTGGTGGGATTAACCTATGCAGTTGCAAGGTTGTAGCTCCTCAAATTACTTGTGCTGTGTTGCCATCTCCACAGTCCATGTTCTCGGTGCGTGTTTTAGTTTTGCCATGGTTTTGAAACATCGATCGAGATCTGTGGGCTTCTCGGTCTTAATGCTTTGGTAGTTATTTAGCTTAAGTGATCATATTTCTTAAGGGATCATATTTACTAATTTGTGCAATGATCTGTGGGCTTCTCGGTCTTAATGCTTTGGCCTTTCAGGGTACTGTGTTTTCCTTAAGGGATCATATCTTAAAATATCTATACTCTGTTAGGCATTTGATATTTGATTTAAGTGATGCCAAATCATTATAAACTTCTCCTACAACTGTATACTACTGCTACTGGTATATACTACTACTACTACCCTAGTGGCTGTTGCTTACTACTACTCTACTACTTACTACTTACTCCTACTACTACTCTACTACTTACTACTTACTCCTACTACTACTCTACCTACTATTTGTGTTGGCTAGCTGCTGCTTACTACTACTGTACTACTTACTACTTACTCCTACTACTACTCTACCAAGTATTGTGGTTGTTGGCTTGTTCTCAAACTTTGTGGCATTTGCAATGATGAATTTTTTCAAACTTCTAAACAAAATGTACTGAGGCAGTGGCATATGCAATGATGTGAAACTTTTTATGCTGAGGTAGCAGCTATGATGACGAAATGTCCCCATACTTGTGAGCCGCTAAACTAGGATGGCTTGTATATTATATACAAGCAACCAGTTTAGAAGCGATGTGATTACAATGGGGCAAATCTAAGCCAAATATGTAAATGAATTTTTTGATTCTACAATTTTGTACTTTTCTTAAAATCTTGTATACCTACTCCTAATGTAAATGAAAAAGGATGTAATCTTGTTTTCAGATGAATATAATTCATATAATTGTGAAATGTCCATATAACTCTCTCTTCTTCATAGCTTCCAATGGCGGCCAAGCCTACTAAACAATGGCGTGAGCTGACTCCGGTTACGAGTGATGATGAAGGCTCGTCATCAGATGAGAGCACCTCGTACGAGGAGGAGGTGCTAACACCGAGGCCGGACAAGAAACGTCGTACAGAGGAAGAAGAAGACCCGACCTATAGTCCGATGGGGCCTTCAACATGAGCTTCTCGCACCCCAGCACGAGAACAAGCAGATGACGAGGGCTGCGTAAGTATATAACTAACACAACGTCAGGAGATGATGTCGAGCTTCTCGCTTAAGTATGAAACTAATGCGAGTTCTTGTCCTCGACAGCTGCCGGTGGTGCCTATGTGTTTGGAGTACCCCGAGGAGGAGAAGAGGAGGGGCATGCATCCGGTCCCACCCCGAGCTCTTCAACCAAAACAGCCAGTGGCAAGAGTGGCAAGAAGTCAGACTTGAAGAGGGGCCAACACGGGAGGCACAAGGTGCACAAGAAGGTGCATGCCATATACAAGATAGGGCCACATGGAGAGCCCTTGGAGCCAGAAACTGTCATCGGCGTCTTCAGCAACCAGTGCTCCTGTATAGTCAGGGAGCACGTGTCGATCACATATCTGAATTGGAGGAAAGTCCCAGATGACCTCAAGGGTGCCATGTGGGGAGACATGCTAAGGCGGTTCGAGTATCCACTGGACCAGTATAATGAAGATCTGTGCAAGGGGCATGCGCCATATATTGTAGGCAAAGCGCTTCGCAACTTGAGGTCAAAACTCAATAAGAACTACGTGCAGAAAGGGAAGACACCCTACGAAGACTATAGCTTCATCAAGCGTCATGTCTGGGAAGAGTTCGTTGAACAAATGAGTAGCCAAGAAGCAAAGGTCAAGGGCGAGAAGTTCTCCGAGCTCGTAAAGAGGAACAAGTTCCACCACCACCTAGGCATGACAGGGTACGCCGCTAAGAGGCAGAAGTGGCGGCAAGAGGAAAGGGAGGCAGCTACGGCTGGGCAGGAGAATCCGTTGGAAGGCGTCGACGAGAGGTCACGTGACTTCTTCTATGCCCGTCGACCGAAGAAGCTAAAGGAGTGAAGGACCAAGTACAATGAGCCGCAGACCGAGGAGGCGGAGAAGGCTTTGCTCGTGATCAATGCGGCCAAGGAACGCGGGGTGTTTGAACCTCACAGGGATCATGATGTGCTGACGAGACGCTGGGAAACCCCGAGCACCGCGGCCACGTCCGGGGCGTATCCTTGAGGCAGAGCTGGAAGAATGTGGACTCATGGCAATCCGACGCCACCTCTTACCACACGAGGCAGAGATACAAGGAAGGGCTCATCCAGAAAGGCAAAGATGAGGCAGTGAAAGAAATGATCATGGGAAAAATACAAGATGCTTTCACGAGCACCGACCCCTAGATGGTGGAACTGAGGACGTAGATGTTCCTCTAGGCTAGCGTGCTGCCACAACAGGGTCAAGCCACCGTACAAGGGCAGATGGTGCCGGGTACCTCACAACTCCGAAGGTACCCGGTCGATGAGATCGTGAAGCCAACACTCGGCAACAGCACTTACAGGAAGTACGCAGATGACCCCGACTGCTATGATCCAAGGTCCGAGAAGAAGAAGCAGAAGTATGGCACAAAACTATGTGTGAGGGAACAATTCCCGGTACTACTACTACTTACACCTCCTACCCCTACTACTTATTCCTCCTACTCCTCCTCTTACTCCTCCTCCTCTATTACTACTTCTGCACTACTACCAGTCCTAATGATTATGTGTTACATGTATCATGCATGTAGTGTGCCAAGCAACCTGAAGGCTCAGTCTTGTGTGGATACTATGCTTGTGAGTAGCTCAGGGCTTGCAGGAGTTACAGCCACAGCTGGTGGCAGCTCAAGAAATCCCTAAAGTGGTGGCAAAAGGAAAAGGTGAACAGTACGAACATCACTTAAACAGTAACCGACATTTGTAAGTTTGTCACGGACAAATGTTGCCATGTTGGGAGAAGTTTCTTCTATGCCGACAATGAGCTAGGGACGGAGAAGTTCGAGAAGCTACGCAACTGGAGAACTAGCGATCTAGACATGAATGACTACAAGTTGCCGGACATCTTCGAGTAGGTGATCTTAGCTTCTCATGTGAACATGTGATGTGCTTTTGTGAACTATGTGAACATTAATGTAATGTGAACTTAGTGTGTGACATGCATGGATCGTGGAACGATAAGGACGACACATGAATGGATGTAATGTATGTGTTTATCCTTCATACGTGTGTTTTCTGCTTTGTATGTGTTTTAACCTGACAAAATTCGGTTTCAAATTCAAATTAAAATTCAAAACCAAATTTAGAAAAAACTTTTTTATTCTGTAAATAATTAACGGAGGCGGGCGAGTAATAACAAACCGCCTCGGTTAAACTGTTAATGGAGGCGGTTGCCTTTATCAAACCGCCTCGGTTAAATGATTAAAGGAGGCGGGCGACTTAGGCCAACCACCTCCGTTAATCAGTATTAACC
Organism: Saccharum hybrid cultivar R570; assembly: GCA_038087645.1. Classification (NCBI taxonomy): domain Eukaryota; kingdom Viridiplantae; phylum Streptophyta; class Magnoliopsida; order Poales; family Poaceae; genus Saccharum; species Saccharum hybrid cultivar. The sequence continues at coordinate 24,573,437 of JAQSUU010000066.1, read as the reverse complement.
GAGGCAGTTACCGTAATACGCCCGCCTCGGTTAAACTATTAACTGAGGTGGTTGGCCACCCGCCTCGGTAAAGGCCACGATTAACCATGACCTGTGCTCTAAGACGGTTGGCCTGCCCGCCTTCGTTAAGCCATTTTGCCTGCCTTCGTTAAGTTTAATGTAGTAGTGAATATTGGAAAGAATTTCATTCTCAAGCGGCGGAACAGGCAAAATGAGGCTTTAGCTTGCTAGAGCATCTCCAAGAGTACCCAATAATGCTTCTCAATCCTTATTTTTGAAAAAGAATGGAAAAAAAATCTATCTCCAACAACTTCCAAACTCACCTCCCAATCTTTTGGCACTTGGGAAACCCTCCCTGCGTGTAAAAATGCGTAGACTCCAGTCGCGCGTACTCCCTCCGTCCCAAAAAAGAGTCCTTCTCGCTTCCCAAAAAGTCAACAGCTTTTAACTTTGACCAAATATATTTAACAAAATATTAATATTTATGGTACATAATTAGTATCATTAGGTAGATCTTTGAATATACTTTCATAATAAACTTATTTAAAGATATAAATGTTGCACGTATTTTCTACAAACGTAGTCAAAGTTGAGAAAGTTTGACTAGCACGCTTCCCACGACGACTCTTTTTATGGGACGAAGTAGTATATTCTTTACCCCACGCAGTCTCCTCCATCTAGAGGCGGAACCAGGGGGCTAGCAGGTGCCGTGGCCTCCCAAGCACAGTAGATTTATTTAAATACCTATATAAATATTTGTATTTATAGCACAAAAAATATTAATTTCACCTATTTTTTTTATTAAAATATGATGATTTTGGTTAGAAATAGTGTAGATTTTTTTGAAAATTTGTTGAAACATATAATTATGTATATTTTATCACATTAAAAAATACGATCATATTTGTCCGACTCCTTTAATCAAAATCGCTGGTTCCGCTTCTGCCTCCATCGCGCGCTGTGACTTTATGCTGCAGTTCTTCTTCCTCGCACCAACGCACGCTGACCAGGGGAAATATTGGGGGGCTGCATGGTACTGTGGTGATGGCCGGCTGCTGCTACCTGCATCGTGGCTGATGGAAAAGCCTGGTGCTACCGCGAGCACGGGTGCCGGCTCGGGTAGGCTACGGAACGGCCCTGTCTATTTCATCAGCCACGATGGCCTGCTACTACCTGACCCTGGTGCTGGGCCGGTTGCTGCCGCGAGCACGGGTGCCGGCTCGGGTAGGCTACGGATCGGCGGAGGCGTGGAGGGAACGGCCCTGTCTGTTTAGCTGAAATTTGGTTACGTGGATGTTTACGTTAATTTATTGTGATCGAAAAATACCGTTCGTTTGCTGAAAAGTACTGCTAAAGTAGTGCTGAAGAATATGACAGTAGATACGAGTTTTGCGATCTCGTGCGAAAAAAAAACTGTCACCAACAAAAAAAAATATGTGTGGGACTAAAATTTTGATTTTTTTTTTAAGTGAATTATTAGAAACTCTAGGAGAAGATCTTATTTATTTCGGTAAATCTAACCATCCCTCGAGTGATTCTACCGCTCGTGTCACTCGATTCGTAGCCGTCGGATGCGTGCCATGCGTGCATGTGATCTGCATTTGACCGAGAGAATCTTGCATGCAGACCACATCTGCCCGGGACCACACATGCCACGCCCACTCGGAACTGCCGGACGGCCAGACCACATGGTCCCCCACCTCGACCCTGTGCATGTTGCCTTCAAGTAGAATAGGCTCACACCTCGGCCCAGTGTCTGTAGAAACAGCAGCCTCTAGGCCCTGATGTCCACGTATGTATGCATGTATGCAAATTTAATCCTTAAATAGAGATAGATTACATCTTATTGGACCATATTTTACTATTTCTGTTTTGGCGTAAGTCTTGTGTTCAATGGGCGTAAATTGATTATTCGTAAAAAAGAACATTAGCAGCTGGCAATGTCTCCTGGGATGGAGCTGCTGGTCCGGGGTTCGAACCCCGGCTCCCCACTTTAAGCCTCCAAAGTAGGCTGGGTCAAGTGACCTCTTTCTAAAAAAAAATAATAATTACTCGAACAATTATCTGATATTTTTTTTTGGCTTTTTTTAAAAATATGTATGCTTTATTTGATTTCCCTTTGAAATCTTCCAATTTGGCTTCTATAGAAATAATCTGACTATTTTTTTGTTTTTTTTAATTTTATTTTTGTATTTATTTGATATATTTTATTTGCATTGTTAGATCTGGATCGAGTGGTTATAGGAATCGAGTGTTTGGTTGGGATATGACACTCGATTATATTTGTTTGATGCAATCAAGTGATTTTAGAGGATGTGTCACTCGGGTTGTCATATGCCCCCTGAGTGTTCTGTAGACACACCCATTTATTTCTCCCAATAGTTTTTTTTGGAGTTGGAAGATACAATGTTTTTGGAAGAAAATATTAGGTACTCTTAGAGATGCTCTTAGGTTCTCTGTAGTGGTATGTCCATTTAAGTTCAAAGTCTTGATTTATATGTGGGTGTTTGTATTTTCCAATATTTATTTCATGATTTAACGGTGATATTCTTTCACTATGAGACGCTTTGTTCGTCGACAGCAAAGGTGTCTATGATGACTTCATCGATATTAATATATGTTTTTGCAGTCTTTCAGATGTGACGCCTACGATGATTTTATCAATCTCGAGATATACTGGCTCGGTTTTTCGGAGGTCCTCGTAAGAGCAGAATGTGTGTGCATATATGTATACGAGTGTCTACATGCTTATTTTCTTCCAAAGAAAAACATTGGGTAGAAGTACAACAAAATGGGCTGTTGTTCCAAGAACGTGCATTGCGCAGTGACACTGACACGTTGAAGGGGGAGAAGTATTATGCAAAGAATTGTGCTCTTGGGACCGCCACTTTAATGTGCTGATCGATGCAAACAATGAGCGCCTCCATGGTTTCCATCGACAGAGAGCATCGCGTGGCTGCACCAACAGTTCCATAAATTCCGAGGCGCCTCTTATCAGCTTGCAGCAGTGTGTATATGCGTGTAGAGATCGACGACGGCGCAGCCAATGGCCAAATACACCGCCGCCGCCGCCGAAGACTTCATCCTGCTGAGGTGCTTCGACGGCGACGAGTTTCACGTGCCGTCTGCACTGGCGCGGCGTTCCGGGGTTGTCGCGGCCGGCATGGACACCGGAGAGCACGCGGCGACAGGGGCGGTGCCGGTGCCCGCTGGCGTCACTGGCCAGGTCCTCGCCGCAGTGATCGCCTACTGGATCGGCCGCGATGCCGTCGGCACTGGGGATCTCGGCAGGTATGACGAAGAGTACGTCGCCGGCCTCAGCCACGACGTTCGCGTGGACATCATCAACGCGGCGTTCCACCTGGGCGAGCGGGGGCTCTTCGAACTCTTTGGGCCACCGGCTGCCCCATGTGCCTCAGATGGCAAGTCGACGCAAACTGGCTACGGATTTCGTGTGTAGACCTCGGTGACCGTATACTATGTAGTAATACTAGTATTTTTGTATAATTGTCCATGAAAAGTCTAATGTTCATTTGGTGACATGTGATAGACGTAAATTGGTGTTCCTTCTCGTTGCTTATAGTTGAACTATACTACGGTGAAGAAATTGGAAGGGGCAAGAAGCAACAATGAATGACAAGTGATACATGATACATTTGGATAGAGTCCTAAATCCTAATGCATAGTTTCTATAGATATTTTTCTAGTGAAAATAGATTGTAACTAAGATTCAACCCTCCTAATGTAGAGTTTATATATAGAAATATTTATGAAGAAACGAATTTAATGAGCCCGTATGTGCACCACAAACAGAAATCAATCATCTGTGACAAAGTAGTCTCGTGTGGCCTAATCTGCTGCCACATCTCACTTGTATTAATTTAGGGCCTGTTTAGTTCCCAAAATTTTTCCAAAAAACTACAGTAACGAATCTTTGGACATATGCATGGAGCATTAAATATAAATAAAAAAATATTAAATATAGATAAAAAAATAAAACTAATTACATAGTTTAGCTGTAAATCACGAGATAAATCTTTTAAGTCTAGTTAGTCCATGATTGGACACTAATTACCAAATAACAACGAAAATGCTATAATGATTTTTTGCAAAATTTTTTGAGAACTAAACATGTCCTTAATGGAAATCACGTTGAAAAATAAAACAAAAAATATAGTATATTTTGGCAACCACGATAATCTGTACCCCTCTATATAATACACAAAAATAATTCTTTACTAAATCCACCCCGCTCAACCCCATCCCACCGTCATGCCTAATCTAAATCCACCCAATTTAACTTCATACAAATGAATGGCTTCGATCTCTCAAGTCTTCTTCTCTTATATACTCATTAAAGATCCTAAGGCCAAAATAATCCGGATTGTGCTCATCATTAAAGCCTATTGGGGAAGATGAAATTTCCCTATATTTGAGGGAAATATTGATGGCCACAAAAAAAAGTGAGAGATATTAGGGAATTACTAGAGCAAGAAAAAAGCATGGTTTACCCTTAATATGATAGTTTTAGAGCATCTCCAAAAGTCTTTCTGAAATTTACTCTCTATATTGCGTTCAAAAAAATACTCCCTATATAAATCATCATTTGAGAGTCATTTAAGTAAAAATCACTTTGTATATCTTTTTATCCTCCAACAGCTTTTTTATATCTTGTGCGCAATATAGAGACTCATCCTGGCTCCCTATCTTTGGTTAAAAAGAAATCCGAAATGGAGGGTGTATATATTTAGATATCCAAATAAAGAGGCTTTTGGAGGATATTTTTTACCATAATCTTTATTCATATAAATTAGGAAAGATATAAACAGTCATTTGAAGTTGCTCTTACGAAGATAGAAGTATGGAGAGGCTTCTCCTCTCTGTTTACTTGTTTAGTCACCTCCACCAAAATAATTGTAAAAAAAACCAGTTTAGGGCATGTTTGGAATATGAGAAATAAAATCACGTATAGGCTTCTTTCTATCAAATTGAACTAATTCATATGAAATTCGTATATTATTTATGTGAAATTCCAGCATTACAAACAAAGCCCTTAAATGCGTTCTAGTTCATGGGTGGCAAATATTGAGTACGAATAATTCTATTCTGTGTAATTTACTTTAAAGATAAAATAATCTGGAATTAAATTTGCATGGACACATTTGCAAAGAAATATTTAGGGGGGCACGACAGCAGCGGGCAGCATAGATTACGATACTCAAATCAAAACTTGTGCTCCTTGGAAAATACACTACGATCGACAAGACAAAAATACAAACGGGAAAGTGATCCACATGGTTGAAACGGCGGCATTAACTGGAGAACGGGATCTTGATCCGACAGTGGGAGCTTTGCTCGGTCATGCCCGGAACCTGAAGAGGTCGAAGAGCGCGGCGTCGCCCAGGTGGTGCGCGGCGTGGATGAGGTCCACCAGTGCGTCGTGCTGCAGCCCCGCCATGAACGCGGCGTCGAACGCCGCCCCAGCCTCGTCCGCCGCCTGCGTCGCCGCGGCGCGACCCTCCCAGTACGCGGCCACCATGGCGACCACGGGCCCGTACACATAGCCCGGCACGTCGACGACGCGGTCCGCGGCCGCCGCCGCGGCGACCAGCCCCGACCGCTCTCGCGCAAGCGCCACCGGCACGGTGACCTTCACGCCGTCAAAGGATCGAAGCACCACGACGCCGTCTTCCGCCGCATGTCGAGATGTCGCCGCCATGTTTCTCTCCGCCGTTTGCAGCAAGTTTCTTTCTTGCGAGACACGAGCAGGCGGCGGCGGGCGCGCACATTTATGCGTGGGCGGGTTCGAGTCCGACGCGCGCGGCGTGGGGGCGTGGCGCTTGTCGTGTCCGGGTCGGAGCTGGAAAGTGTTGGTGCGTTGCGTTCCGTTGCGTCTTTGCGTGTCCACGAGTGGATGCGTGCGCGCCTGATCGGGCTCGCAAACGGACGGCTCGGGGCGAGCGCTTTTCGGACGAGACCATGCGGAATCGTTACGGAATTGGGATGGGCCGGCCGTGGGCTCAAGCAGGTTTTGCGTTTCTGCCATTGCTTTTCCATGTGAGGTTGCTTTGAAAGTTTAAATTTGAAAATTTGAAAACTTCAACAAAAAATTAGGATCATAAATGATTTTTAATAAAAAACCATTAACTACAAAGTTGTCTTACTAAGATCTACTCCCTCTGTCCCAAAATAGAAGTCATTATCGCTTTCTGAGAAGTCAGCTTTTATAAACTTTGACCAATTATATATAAAAGAATATTAATATTTATAATACATAATTAGTATCATTAGATAGATTGTTGAATATACTTTCATAATAAACTTATTTAGAGATATAAATGTTGCACGTATTTTCTACAAACCTAGTCAAATTAAAGTTGAGAAAGTTTGACCTACACGCATCCCATAACGTCATCTATTCTGGGACGGAGGGAGTACAACTTTAATTTTGATCTTTTTCCATCTGAGGTTGTTTGAAAATTTTTGAATTTCAAATTATAATGACTTCAAATAGAATTTTATGATCATAAATGATTTTAAATGAAAGGTGCTAATATGCGAAGTTGTTAATCTCATCAGATGTACAACTTTGGTTTTGGTCATCTCCATCCAAGTTCGTTTTAGACAAAAATTCTCGTTTTAAGATGGATTGAACTAGTTGCAACTGATATTGTAACGAATATTTGAGGCTCTAAATGATTCAAATTAAAAAAGGTTCAACTAAACTTTGTAGTTTTAACTTTGGTTTTGGTCGTTTCTTCATCTGACTTTATTGGACAATTCGAAAATTTTGAATTTCAAAATATGACAAGTTCACGTAGAAATTTTGGACTATAAATGATTTCAAATTTCAAATGAAAACTAGTTCAATTATAAAGTTGCATCTCATCTAGACCTACACTTTAATATAAAATTCATCTTTATCTGACTTGATTTGGAAAAGCTATTAGTTTTACTGTGCTACACCATCACCATCGGTTCATATTACAAACCGTTGGTGAAAATGATTTTCATCAACGGTTGGTAATGCGAACCAGTGGAGAAAATGGGGAGTTTATCACCATCGATTCATGTCACCAACTAGCGGTTTTCCTCATGATTATGAAGAAGCACATTAGTGTTGAACTTAGGGGAGAAATCCCTGAGACTGATAATGCCAAGTAGTTCTTAGCTTCATTAAAAGAGCGACATAAAGGTTAGCGAAAGAATCATGAAAATACCATCGCCCTAAGACGTAAGAGTCAGCTCGATTTAGAAAATTGAGAAATAAAATGATCTAGAGATGAGTATAGTTCTAAGAGACCAAGGTATCGCTTCTGCAAAACTATTGGACATATGCAGATGGATTATGATGGCTTTAAGGTCTGGCTCGCCAAAAAACAGGTAAATCTCATAAGTTATGAATAATTTTAATTATGAACCTCTTATGTTGATACTTGGAGGATTAACTTAGGTACCACGTGCACATTACTAATTCTTCATAGGATATCCTTACTATCCAGAGGTTGGAATGGGAGAGCACATGATTAGAGTACTGAATGGCATAAGTTTCAAGATGAAGCCATTGCACTCTCCACTGCCATTAGTTTATGTTTTCTCAAAATAATGTAATCTATGTCCCTGCTTGAAAGGAACATCAGTTGAGTTCTTCAGTAGTTGATTATATATAGAACAATAGATGTTTTGATTAAATGTAATGATCACATTATTTCTTATTCATTAAGCAAGTCATTATTTACATATATTGTCTTTGAGTGATTATTCTGTGATGATTATGTGTTATGTTAATGATGAAGAGAAGTATGACCAATGAGACTCTCATCGAAATTATGGCATTTGTTTAATTAGACATATTTCGAAGGGGAGAAATGGAGCGTCTCATTAGAACTAGATACTATGCCATTCAGTAATGGAGCGTCCCAATAAATTTGTTCCATAAGCTTGCACTAATTTGTATAAGTAGGAGCTTAGAAGCTGAGACATTGATCTTGAGGAAATCTGGGCTTATGAATTATTACCAAAAACCCGGAAGAGCTTTAATCCTACATCTTAGGCATAAACTCTAACTAAGAAATATGGGACTACAGCTGCTAATTAAAGTTCTAAAGCTGACCACTCGATTATGAGTAACTGGATCGATACTACAGTGCCCAATAGTGAGGCAACTATGATATAAAGCTCCATAGTGTGTATGAACCCCTGTGATGACTAATGTCTTATGATGATTACAACGACATAGAAATCTACCGTTAATGATGATCATGCAATTTACATTAATTAGTTAGACGTTTATGACATGAAAAGGTAGATGTTCCTGTACTATTTAAGGAGCCATAATGATTATACTCACCTAAATGTTTGAGTCCATTAAGTGTGAGACGAAGCCTATGAAGATCTCTAATGAACTCTGGACTTAGTAGAAATTCCTGATGATCCACATAATAGTCTTAAGCCAAATTTAAGTTGCTACTATATTCATTTTCATGAGAGCAATGGAGTACAATCACCCCTCTTACACACAATATTTGATACAAAGCGAATAATTAAAATTGAAAGAAGAAAATTAAAGAAAACATACTTAACCATCACCCATTTTGCAAACACCAAACATGACCCACCCCACCCACAGCACGGCCAACCAAATGACCAATTGCAGCACGAGCAGCAGCAGTAGCATTAATTAGAGACCCGTGCCCATGGCGCCAAGCACAGCGGATACGCAAAGAGCGACGCCTATGGCAGTGATATGGGCCCCACGGCCCTCCTTTGAGGCCCCGCTGTCATAGGGACTGTTGTCCACTAACGGCTGGGCACCGAACCCGGCCGCCGTGGCGTGCTCTCCCTGGCCGAGCCCAGGCCCAACCACCCCTGCGGCGCCACCGAAGGCCGCTGCTCCGCTGCCGACATCGGCCGCCTGGGGCAGCTCGGCCGAGTGGCCGTTGCCGTTCGGTTCCTGGCCGAAGGGGAGGTTGCTGCTGTGCGCGCCGAGCGGCTCGGCGAAGGGCGGGAGCGCGGCGGCGAGCCCCGGCGAGCCCGGCGCGCCGCAGTGCTGCGCGTGGCGCGGCTCGTCGCTGGCGCGCCACGCAAGCTCGCCGTCCTTGTCGCGGATGCGCATGTCGCCGTCGTCCACGAGCTCGAGCGTCTCCAGGAAGTTGGTGCCCTCGGTGTTGGTCTCGCCGTGCCACACCTCCTCGCCGCCGTCGAACACCTCCAGCCCATGCCACGAGAAGAGCAGCGCGCACGTGTTGACGGTGCTGATGGGACGGCACTCCGACTCCCACACGCTCGTTCCACCGCCGGCGGCTGCACCGGCAGCGACACCGGCCTCATCCTCGCCCTCCACGGTGCCGCCATATGCGCCGGCGGCCGTCGTCGTCGTGGTGTCGATGATCTCGACGTAGCAGAAGTCAGCGCCGAGGCCGCCGGCGCCCGGCATGGTGTGCGTGCGCACGAAGTAGGCCGCGTACTTGCCGGACGGCGACGTGAGGAAGAGCACGGGCGGACCCCCGCCCGGCGGGATGCTTGCCAGGATTTGCTGCTTAGTTACGCGCTCGATTGTCCCCGGAGGCGACGTCGTCGCAGCGGCCAGAGAGAAAGAGAGGAGGATGAGGAGCGTGGCGATGCAAGGAAGGAGCTCCATGATGGCCAGGTTAACCTGCTTCTGTTGTGTGCTTGCTAGCTAGATAGTTTGTTTCTTGCTAATTGGGTTGTGTATGTATAGCTGCGTACATGCATGCATATATATAGTCAAATGGAGACAGTGGAGTTGGAGAGTGCAGAATGATAGATTATTAGGATTTGATTGAAGGTCAAAGATGGATACATGGGGAGTGGTTGGAATTGGATCACGGACACGGACACGGAGTACCTGCTCCATCGGTCTTATATATCCAATACAACATCGATAGGGGATTGGGTGAGACAAAACCTGGGTACTCGATCTTGGTGTATCGGCAGCTTGGTTGGTCCTCATCTTGGAGATTTCAGTCTGTCTAAGGGTGTGTTTAGTTCCCCATTTGACCCAAAAAATTTTGGGTTTTGACCCATCATTTTATAAAATGGAACTAAACACCATGTAAATTTTTTGGCAAAAAGGTATTCATTATCCATTTTGAATTTTGGCCTCAAGAGGCCAAAAAAAACCAAAAAGCCAAAAAACTCTCACCCACCCCATGAAAAATTTGGCATTTTGGATGGAACTAAACACACTCATGAAAATTTTGACATTTTGCATTTCATCATTCCAAAGTAGTTGTCATTTTGCATTACATAGGGAACTAAACACAACCTAAGTACTCCTGGTGCAGAATTATATGTTACTCCTACTTTTGTGTTGATTTTGCTTAAAAATAGTAGGATTGTGCTGGCCCTCTGGAAGTGGAAGGGCCATCTGCCTACCACTTCCACTTTCTTCCTCTATACTATTTTTTTGTAATATTGACTTTGAGGCGATGTTCTTAGCACAGCTAGACTATCATCCACTTCATTCCACACAGGGGTGGCCCTAGGGTTATTCTTAGGTATTCATTTTGGAATAAATACCCATGTTTTCTGTAACACAGTGAATATCTATTGCGTGTACTAAGATGTCTAGTTCAACAAGTGCTCTTACTTCTTTTGAAACCTCAAGGCTAGCTCAACTCAACTCTATCTCCCAATTACAATGACTAAACTACCAACTGAGCATGCACAATAAATTGCGTGCTCACAAGGTCATCGGAAATCTCCGATGGGTCACTGGACACCAGCACCAGAGTTTAGGCCATCCAATAGTCGACAATGGCTAGTCCACGTGATACCCATCAGAACTCTCCAGTGCTCACTACTACTATGGAATCCGAAATCAATGGCTACTTTGGACATTTGGGGCTACATATAACCCTTTGGCCAGCCAATTCAGGGGTATTAGAGTGTACTGAAGTTGCTAGTGACTTGAGAATCTATCCAAGTGATCTAGCCACCTAAAGTGCTTAAGGAACGATTAGGTGATTAGCGATTGAGCTTTGTGAAGTGTTTAGCATAGTTAGAACACCGACTATGTTTGCTCAGCTTAAGCATGGTGTTTAGTGATTTTTGTATACCTCTTGCTACTCGATGCTTGCTCGCACCAAACTTGTACTATGAGGGACCTGGAATCTTGTGAGATCACACCAACCACACTTGTGGGCTGGCCTCCGGTGGTGCATAAAGGGAACAACAAGGCCCACAACATTTTGGTCAGAAGCTCGATAGTGAAGACAGTGGGGAGCAGTCTAGGAGAGTTTGCATGGAAACTCACTTGAGCATGGGGAAGGCCCATAGGCTACCCACCGCGTTACTCGATCGGGATCTCGGTTCTTGCGAGGGGCTCCAATGAGGACTATAAGGGAGTGTGAGCTTCTCGATACCTCAGGAAAATCATCATCACGAGAGTTGGCATACCTCCAACTCATCTATATTTCTATAGTTACTTTGTATTCTACGTTGTGTGCTTTACCTTTGGTAGTCTTTCTTGATAGGTCAGTTGATAGGACTAGAACACCGGGTGCAAAAATTTTCCTGTGTTAGAGATAGAAACACTTAGCGCAAACATAGTGCACATTTAGATATTATCTTGCATAGGTTTTGGTGTTGGTCATCTTGTTCCCAGTAGAGGTTCTAGCCACAAGGATGTTGGTATCATGGCTAACCAAGAAATCTTGGTTAGACATTCTTGTGAGTAGGTGAGAATTGACTTCTCATATGTGCACTCCACCCTCAGACATGAGGGTGGATATCATCAAGCTTCAAGTCAAGCACCATTGTGTGTAATGAAGAAGAAGACTATGACTACCAAGGAAATTAGCAGGAAAGGCTTGACACCTGCAGGATCAATGCCATGTGTAGCATGTTTGTTTTCCATCTTTTATCTTGCCTCTGCGACCCTATTGCTAGTGAATAAACTTTGTGTGCATTGCATGTAATCCCGTTACCCAAAAGGGTAATTGTGAAAAACAAACATGCATGAATATAAGGGAAAGAAGGTGGGCAAAGAAACATTTTTCTCTGCCGATGTCTCTATTCTGGTGGAGCTTATCGGTATACCAGCATTCTTCAAAAAAAGGGTGTTGCCGCTTGCCTAGGAGGGGACATTGCCCTATGAGAGGCAGAGGACCTTGGAAACAACATCAGCACTAGTCATTGGTTCCTGCCCATTAGCAGTAGGTTCTGCTTGTATAGTTTCCATAGCTTCCTGCGAAATTCAAGTAGTAAAACTTAGATTACAGATAGTGGAAGAGAACTTCAATTGAAACCCCAAGAGATTAATTCATAACAAGAAATGCATAAGCCTTCCTCAGTCTACTACTGATAGAGATTACATAAGCACAATGCATAGGTCTTTCGTAGTCTATTGCCGATAGAGATTACATAAGCACAATGTACATGTACCTACTGATTGATGCAAAATTGCAACTTCAAAATTAAATGATGTTGCCACATTAGGCTCTTGTTGTGTTTCCTTCTTTTATGGCAATGGCCCTAGTAGATTTTAAGGAAAGCAAATGAAGGTACTTACAACTATTGCTCTTGCAGCATCACTCGGGCCCTTTTTCCTACTGGTATGAAAGTCCTTAAAGACTTCCACAACATTAACATCTTTATCACATCGACTATGTTGTTCTTCAAGTCCTTGATCATCATGTTATTCATCAAGTCCTTGATCATGTTCTGCGGCCTTCCTCTTGTTCTCCTTCTATTCACATTGCATATAAGTTTCTATTTATATTTATACAAAGGCAAGAGTAACAATAAAACACAACTATCACTTATAAATGTTTGCAGCTGGACAACATAGGAGCAAAGATCCTGTAGCCTGGTGGTATTTCACTTTTACATGGCTTCACTTGTTCTTCTCAGATATTTCCTATAACTACAGTTGTGTTAGACTGCGGCACAAGTAGACATAGCAAGACTAGACAAGAAATCAATGAGTGCACACACACACACACCTTGTTCTTAGTACTAGACCAAATCTCGACAAGTGCACACCACTGTGCATCGGTAATGGATAAGACAAGAGAGGTCGTAGGAATCTAATCAGTAGGGACGCCATTGAAGTAGGTTTGCTTCAACCCGTAGCGTGCCTACCGTACCCTAGACTGTAATACATTTCAGCAAGCTTCTTCTGTTGGTGGGTGATGCTTGTCAACGCCTAGCTTTGACTGCACACAGTAGTGTGAATGAAAATTAAATCCATTAAAGTTGCTCAAAGCAGAGTTGAATGTCAAGAGGGGATACCCATACATATAGTTAGCCTATCCACAAATTTATTGTAATGGATGACGATGGAGCCCCTCTTGTAATGTTTCCATTGCGTCAAAATTGGTACTTCACGCCTGACTACTACACCTGCCTCTGAGGCAAACTTGGCAGTTTGCACTGGATTATTTTTTAGTCCGCATCACAATCCATGAAACCAAATTGAATATAGTCTTTCCAAACACCTTTAGTGTGTAGACAATACACTTCAATGTCCATTTATTAGTACCATAGTCTTCGAGGATCTAGATTGAAAGCTGGGACATATTGCGACCACCAACAGTACATACACACAAGTGACCCTGAGCTTGATGGATGGAGGGTAGAGCACCACTAGGCTTATGAATTTTCCTCTATGTATTTCCCTCCATATCCATAGCAAGTATCAGAGAGTACCCCATAATGTGCAAACAACTGTTAAGAAACACACTTGCTGATTTTGAACATATCACATCAATACCCTGATCCCATTCGGATTTCTTATAGATCCATGCTGCAGTTTCAGATGAGTAGATGTCCACACCCATGCACTCACCCTCCTCCATATATTCAATTACAGGAAGTGCGAGGAGACTATCAGATTGAACCTCAATCGAGCCTCACCAACAGAATGGATGCTAGGCGGCAGTACCTTCCAATTTTGGGTTTTCGGATTGTAGATGACATAGCGGTATTCAGCGGCCCCAATGCACCAACATAGGATGAGGCCCTTGTAGCTATCTAAGATAGTTACATTATCCATGGGGAAGGGCAAGAAGGACAAGGAGGGGCGTTCACCAGTGACGCTGGTGAAGTGTTGCTTGCCATTCCTACTATCGTAGCAGAAGCTAGCCACAGTCTGGGGCAGCACCTTACGATTGTTGGAGTCTGAGATGAGGCGGTTCCAGGAGCGACAGACACATTTGCAGCAACACAAGGAGTGGGCGGGGAGGCAGTGGAGGATCTCGATAACAACATGGTCTGTGAGGCTGGCCACCGTGTTCCTCTTGTTGGGCTCTCCTCCATTTCATCAGTGTGCAGTAGGATGAGAGTTTCCTTAGTAATGAGATCACTGAAGAGGAAAATAATCCAACAAAGATCCATCACTGAAGTCCACAACTCATATCAAAATGCAATTTTAACAACCATTAACAATTTTCATGGTACGACCTCATCTAAATTTAGAGTAGCAGCACATAGATATATATAACTCAAACTAGAGTAGTAGTTAATGGAGTTGTAACCATTATAATTTCAGCTAAATCAAGTCTAACCATCACACTTACAATCAATACACAAGCTTAGCTGCTTCCATAGGAGATAGACAAAGATTAAGAGGACGACAACTACAATAGTTTTCAATGAGAAAGAGGGTGGAGCAGTGAAAGGTCCTAAATGGCTAGGGGGTGAATAGCCTATAAAAATCTCTACAAAATACTAGAGCAACCGGTTAGACAACTAAATGGCAATAATGTGTTTTGCTCTAGCTTTAATCAAATAGCAAGCCACCTATCAACAATTCTAGTAATTAAGATTACTAAGGCACACAAAGGCTATGTCACTACTTGCCTAAGCTAGTGAGCTAGCTAAATAACTAAACAACTAGTTAACTAACTACAACTAAGCTACAATAGCTACTCAAGCTACCTCTACACAAGATATATGAAAGTAAATACAAGGAGAGGTAGAGAGTGTTATACCGAACGTGGCAGGTGACAATATATGAATACCAAGTGAAAACCAAAGAGCCAATTGACACACAATTTATCCCGAGGTTCACTTTCTTGCTAGCAAGCTATGTCCTCGTTGTGACGGCCGATTCACTTGGTGGTTTGCTAGCTAATAGGCGTACACAAGCCTAGCACTACACAAGGGCGCTGCAATAACCTACACAAGAGAGGGCGCTCAGTGTCACAAGCAATCCACTAGAGTGGCTTTTGGTGCTCCGCCAGGAATAAGCCCAAGAACCCCTCACAAATCACTGGGAGTGGCCACGAACAATCTCCAACTCATGCCAAGACTCCTCCGTCGCTGCAAGCCATCTAGGTGGCGGCAACCACCAAGAGTAACAAGACACATCTACAGCGAAACACAATCACCAAGTGCCACTAGATGCAATCACTCAAGCAATGCACTTGGAATCTCTCAAATCTCACTAGAATGATGAACAAATCAAAGTGAGTGAGAGAGAATGGCTAGGCTCACATGGTTGTATCAACTATGAAAATGGCTAAGGGAATGAGCCCAAGCCGGCCAACATGTTTAAATAGAGGGGCAAGCCACGAAATTGCCGTTGCCCCCTTAATGGGCAACTGGACTGAGCTCCAAATCGGCATCTTGAAGGGTCCGGACCTGTCAGATATATGGGCCATGGGTACCTGCATCACCCGCATATTCGGCCACATCCATTCATCAGGCTAGAGGCCATGACGGGAGAAGCCCATGAAGGCTAGGTGAATCCACTAGCTTGGAGATCAAGTCATCCCTAAGGATATCCAGCGCAGTCATATCTAGGCGATAGGATATAATCAATCTGTTGTGATTTGCTTGTAACAAACGAGGAAACCAATCTATTAGCCAATCGCTCTCATTGTAACCCTACCTCCTCAGCCTATATAAAGGAGGGTAGGGGCCTTGCGATCGGGAGGCATGAAGATCCAACCCACCTCATTCCAATCTACTACGTAGCTAGGAGCAATAGCCCCTATAATTGAGCATATGAATACAAGAAGAGCAACAGCACCACTGGACTAGGGTTTTACGTGCCATCACGGTCTGAACCAGTATAAATCCTTGTGTCTCGTGTGCTACCATCTGATTCTATCTACACAATCATGTTGCTAGACATTGCTGAAGCTAAATCATTTGATAGGACCAAAGGCTCCGGGTTTGGTTCCCAACCCCATTTAATCTTGTGCCACCACGTGTCCACATAGCCATTGGATCAACTAACAGATACTGACATCATCCGAACTGGATGCACACAGTGCCAGTTTGAACCAACGCTGCCTAGGGTCCGGATAAGTCCAGAGAGCTCCCAGAGCCCTCAACTCACTCCGGACCAAGGGTTCGGACCAAGCTCCACCGTGTCCAAAGCATTTTGGTCAGTCTTTGTTTGGGTGAAATAATTCTTCGGACTTCTCACATGGTCCGGATCGACTTTATGATTGAGTCTAGAGCTTGTTCGTCATCCACAATGCGCCATGTGGCCAATCGGACCCTCGTCGCTAAAAGGTCCTAATGGGTAGGGAGGTGAATAGCCTATTAAAAAATTCTACAACAACACTTAGCAAATATGTTAGACAATTAAACGGCGAAGCGAGTGTTGCGCTAGCCTACTAAAAAGCAAGCCACCTACCACAATTCTAGTGACTATGATCACTGAGCACACAAAAGCTATGTCACTAAACTAAGTTAGTGAGCTCTCAAAGACTAACTAAAGAGCCTCATTAACCACTAGACTTGACTCTTGCTTGCCCTTAAAACTAGCTACACTAAAGGGCCAAGCTACACTAACAAATGTAAATACACGGGAAGGATGGATTGTTATACCACCGTGTAGAGAAATGAGCCAATCACCAATGGAGTCAATCAATCATAAGAATGAATACCAATGAAGACCAATCACCTCGGAATCAAATGAGTGACACAATGATTTTTTACTGAGGTTCACTTGCTCGTCGGCAAGCTAGTCCTCGTTGTGGTGATTCACCCACTTAGAGGTTCACATGCTAATTGGCATCACACGCCAAACCCGCAACCGGGTGCCGCAAAACCAACATAAGATGGGGATCACACAAGCCACGAGCAATCCACTAGAGTACCTTTTGGCTCTCTGTTGGGGAAAGGTCAAGAACCCCTCACAATCACCACGATCAGAGCCGGAGACAATCACCTTCCTCTGCTCGACGATCCTCGCTGCTCCAAGCTGTCTAGGTGGCGGCAACCACCAAGAGTAACAAGTGAATCCCACAGCGAAACACGAACACCAAGTGCCTCTAGATGTAAACACCCAAGCAATGCACTTGGATTCTCTCCCAATCTCACAAAGATGATAGATCAATGATGGAGATGAGTAGGAGGGCTTTGGCTAAGCTCATAAGGTTGCTATGTCAATGCAAATGGCTAAAAAAGTGAGCTAGAGCCGGCCATAAGGCTTAAATAGAAGCCCCCATGAAATCCAACCGTTATGCCCCTTCACTGGGCTATCTGCGCACTAACCGGACACGTCTGGTATGGTGACTGGACGCGTCCGATCGCTGTGTATGGTCCGCATCAAGATGCCACGTGTCTCTTTCAAACGAGAGGAGCCCTTGGCGCCTAATGGCTGAGTCTAACACGTGCTGACACACTGATCGGATGTGCAGTTGCAAAGTTGACCGGATGTGGGAGAGGCTGCGTCAGGTCGAGTCCAGAGAGCTCCCAAAGCTGCTCTAGGCCGACCGAACACATCCGGTCTTACCTGACCGGACGCCCCCAGCGTCAGGTCGCACTAACCCTTGCACGCAACTCCCTCTGACCGGACATGACGCCCAGCGCCAGGTCACACGATGTACACAGTGTCCAGTCGTTCCTGACTTAGTCGCTCACCTTGGGTCCGAATACTGGACGGACGTGTCCGGTCACCTCGTCAACACTTGCCCAAGCTGGAATAAAATACCGGATGCGTCCGGTCCCAATTCTGGACACGTCCGGTCACCTTGTGATCAACACGACTAACTCCTTTTCAACTCCAACTCCTTCACCCTTGCTCAAATGTGCCAACCACCAAGTGTAACACCTTGTGCACGTGTGTTAGCATATTTTCACAAATATTTTCAAGGGTGTTAGCACTCCACTAGATCCTAAAGAAATAGACAATGAGTTAGAGCATCTAGTGGCACTTTGATAATCATATTTCGATATGAGTTTCACCCCTCTTAATAGTACGGTTATCTATCCTAAATGTGATCACACTCGCTAAGTGTCTTGATCACCAAACTAAAAGCTCCTACCATTTATACCTTTGCCTTGAGCTTTTTGTTTTTCTCTTTCTTCTTTTCTATGTTGGAGCACTTCATTCATCTTTAGGCCACCTCCATCACCATGAGCGCCATCATCTAGCTCCACACTTGATGTGTACCAACCTATCTCATTTGACACTTAGTGCAAAGGTTAGCACATTGAGGTTTCATCAATTATCCAAAACCAAACTAGGGCTTTCAAGCAGCTGTTGGTTTTTGAAGACAGAAGTCATCATCATCAGCTAGGAGTGGATTTGAGTTGGTTCTTGAATTGTAGGCAGCAATCCCATCTTCTTAGGAGTTGTACTTTTTATAAGAAGCACTAGGAAACTTATGAACTTGGTCCTGGCAGTCAAGCCAGCTGTAGTAAACTCCTAGCCGACGGCCATTGAACACAATATAGCAGGGATTCATCTCAAATCTGCACAACGCAAACAAGCTGCCTCACTTTTCACAAGTAGAATGTCAGTGAACAAGTGGTAGTGATCATCATTGTCATCAGTAGCAACATGTGCAGCTTAAACATTAGTGGCCTCAGTCATGTTAATGATGGACACAAATCATTGATTTGCTTTTGATGCCTTCCTCTTGTTTGGAACCAAATGGATAACTTGGTCGTCAACAAGGACAAGACACAGAAAGCAAACATATGAGCTACATCCTAATATATCCAACGGCCATGTAGACATTATTGGCACAAAAATGTGGCCTCAGATATGTTACAAGTTCAAAATACCATAATGACTCACTAGTGGCACTGTAGCATATGGAACAGAAATGTAGAATCAAGCAAGCACTAGACAGAAAAAATAGTTTAAGGTAGAAGCCAGGCATGTTTGTTTGCCTAGACAAATAGGTATAATCAAGCAAGCACTTGATAATTAACAGGCCTAGTTGCACATAGGCATTTCTAGTAAGAATACTGAACATATGCAGAAAACCAAGATCAGCAGAAAACAACCAGTGCCACCTCCTAATTCTTTTCATCATCACCTAACCAGATCTCTAATGCTAGAATGTTTCTTATATACCTCATGTTGAAGCAAGTACCAAATAATGAAGCGAATAGAAAAAGGTGAGAAAGGAGACCTGCGGATTGGATATGTCGCCTCTGCCGTGGCACACAACTGACGCTAACACCAATGTCGCCGCGCTCCACCGGGAAAGCTCCACCGCCTAGCCTTCAAAAGGACGCCAAAGCTATCACAGCAGACTAGGGATCCTCCGCCTCTGCCGCCGCAAGTCCAATGGGCACATATTTATTTCCACTTGCAGGGGATATCCAATATAGGTTAACCTATAGGGAATCCACACATAGAATAGAATACTATAACAATTCCAAAGACATATCAACACAACCAAGCGTCTAGTGCAATGGTAAAGATGTTCCATTCCTTGGTCCGGGTCCCGAGTTCGACTCCCAGGTATCAAACTTTTTTTGAAATTAAACCCTGGCGGCACCCATGGTACAAATGACACGCAAGCCATCGGGTCCCACAGATTAAACCGTTGCGGGACCCATGGTAAAAGTGACACGTAGATGGAGAAAGGATCGTGCAAGTTTATGACGAATTGCAAGAGTCACGGATGAGAAACTATAGGTCCCACAGGTATACGTCGGATGGAGAAAGGTCTCATAGGTACACACCGGACGGAGAAAGGACTGAGTGGAGACTTTATGACGAATTGCAAGCATCACGGATGAGTAACTGTAGGTCTCACAGGTACACGTCAGATAGAGAATGGTCCCACAGGTACACATCAGATGGAGAGAGGACCACACGGAGACTTTATGATGAAGTGGCGTTTGTTACAGTTGTAAAACCATTCGTCACAGATGAGTGATCGAGGGTCCCACAGGTACACATCAGATGGAGAAAGGACCATGTAGAGATTTATGACGAAGTGCCATTCGTTACAGTTCAAAATCCATTTGTCACATATGGGTAATTAGTTCATTGATGAATCTCTGGTTGTCACAGTTCTAAATTAGATCATCACAGATAAGCGGAAACAGTTGCGCGTGTGACCTCTGATGAAACCATGTGTCGTTCAATGATGAATATTTGTGATGATATCTGATTTTGTCATAGATAGACAGGGGCAAAAAATCGTCACCAATGATCCATGACGAAACGAAAATATTCATCATAGAAAGCGATCTTCTACGACATTTTTGGATTCGTTATTAGGATTTTTGTCATAGATGTCAAGATTTCTACTAGTGCTTATCCTACCTTTTCTTTTGGTTGTTTTGTGCAAGGTTTAAACTCTAACCTGGCAGTAAGAGAATGAAAGCCTATGTTCCATAAGGTGTCCCCAACCCATGATCTCTTAGCGGTGTCCCCAACCTTTTATGTGTGTGTTTTGTAACTGATGGATTCAAACCATCGGTGTTCAAGGAATTGTACTTACCAAGCATTTCAATTTTTAGAAAACTCTTTATCCATCCAGTTCGTAAATATTGGATATTTTGTTCAAATTTATACTTTCATCCTGTTAGTGAATATTGCGTATCTTGGGTATATTATGTACGCTCAAGGCGCTATCTAAAAAGTGGTCTATTTAGATTTGGTCTAGCAGGTTGTATCACTTTTGTTGTCTTGTCTTAATAACTAGGTTGAGATATCAGACTTTGATTTTGAATCCGATTTGTCACGGTTGTCTCTTCGCGGAATGAATACGATAGCTTGCCATGAAGCATCTGTCTGCAATTCCTGAGAACCCTGCTGACCTTGACTCGTGCAAATTCCTCCAACTTGGACTTACGCATTGCAGTGCTTGTCATAATCACTTATGCACTGATCCATGGTACTTGTGCTCGTCTTGACATCATCTCCCTAAGGGCTTGTTCGGTTGCTTGGGAACCGTCCCCTGCAACGATTCTCAGCCAAAATGATTGGCTAATTTGCATAACAGTTGATCAGCCGGATTGGTTTCTAGCCTTCCTAATACTACTTTGTATTGCTTTCCTCCCGAATTGGGAGTAATAACAATTGCTGAAACGGATAAAAGAGGAAAGAAACAAGATCACTTAGACTTGGCACCAAAAGCAACAACAGTGAGCAATTTCATTCACCATCGTATTATTATTATACAGAATTAACCTCTCACACACATCAGCACGCATTTATATCGGTCGACACGATAAATATAATAGGTGCACATGAACAAATGAGGACACAATAGTCACGCATATATATGCTCATCTACGATTGTAGTCTCGCACGCATCTCGTAATAGAAGTGTACGTGTATACGTACTACTGTCAGATTTGGTGGATCGGAGAGTAAGTTTGATGATCCTTGATTAGAACATGGCGGCGGCGTGGTCCTTGAGCTCGCCGCAGTCGGCGATGACGACAGGCCTCACGGTCCTGCCGCTCATGGACCCGGCCTTCTCGATGGCGCGCACGGCGTCCATGCCTTGCACGACGCGGCCGAACGCGACGTGGCGGCCGTCCAGCCACGGCGCGTCTGCGAAGGTGATGAAGAACTGGGACCCGTTGGTGTTGGGCCCGGCGTTGGCCATGGACACCACGCCGGGGCCAGAGTGCCGGACGGCGCCCAGCGCCTCATCGGGGAAGTACCGGCCGCCGTCGCCCAGCGCGGACTCGCCGCCCGTGCCGTTGCCCGCCGTGATGTCGCCGCCCTGGCACATGAACCCGGGCACCACGCGGTGGAACGGCGCGCCCTTGTAGTGCTGCCGCTTGCCCGACCACCGGCCCGCGCCGCGCTCGCCGGTGCACAGCAGACGGAAGTTCTCCGCCGTCTTGGGCACCTTGTCGGCGAACAGCTCGATGACGACGCGGCCAACTTTCTCGCCGCCGATGGTGAGGTCCAGGAACACCCTGGGGTTCTGGTTGTTCTTGGGCCGTGCCATCAATCAATTAATTAAACAAATTGACAGAGATCGAGTGTACTGTGTCTGTGTGCACAAGCAACTATAGCTAGCTAGTAGAGACTCGCGCTCACTTCACTGTGCTCAACTTGACTTGCTTGAGCCTTGTTGTAGGAGAGGAGCCCGACGATGCATATATATAGGGGAGCAAATTGGATTGTATATTTGTATGGACTTGGAGAGAACAACGGCTTTTATTTATATTATAAATAGAGAGAGCAAAAAAGAAGATGCTTACAGACAACTGTATGTCACTGGCTGGCATATTTGCGTGTGGTCAGTCTTTCCTAACTTTGATCCCTAGCGTATGCTGCTCCGTTCTTTCTTATTCCATGCATGCTACTGACCTTTCACTGTTAGTTTTTTCCAACCATATATCATTACGACTCAATAATATGTTCTTTTAAATTCAAATGGTATGACAAAATAGAAATTCATGGTGTGTGCACGCGTGCATGTGCGGTATATATAGGTGGAAGTTCCGCAACAGGATTTGTGTTTAGGTGAAGCTTGTCATTCACTGGTACAGAGACATACTATACAGGCGGGTTTATACCTATTTCCACTGACGTTTTCCAGCACCACCTACGCTGGAAGCCAGTGGAAATGGGGCCACAGCACAGGCGGTTGCTTTTGAACCGCCTGTGAAAATCTATTTCTACAGGCGACTCATCTAGTGAACCGCCTACTAAACCTTATTGGATTGTGTTCAACTTTAGCAACAAGTAATTTAAATATTTCATACATACATTTATATACATCAAAGTTTCGTGCTCACAAACATAAAGTTACGAGAGTATCTATATATCACACATTATATACATCAAAGTTTTCAGTTTCACCCGTTGTCTAATACCTGTCTCGATTAAGTTGAAGCCTACTAATCTCTGTGAGCATTCTATACTCTGGGCGTGTTAAGACGCTGGTAGCATCGTGATATTTCCCATCGCATGGAATAACTTCTTTCAAGATGAATGAGCACAGGTCCTCAACTATGTTGTATAAAGCACGTTCGGCCATGTGCTTAGCCTTTTTTACATCAAATTTCTGGAAAAGAGGTTTATAAAGATCATATATTTACACTTGATAATACATTTACAAATTTAATGTCAGAAATATATACATGACTATTACTTATATTACCTTAGAAGGGTTCTTGATGTATCGTCCGTTCTATCTCATGAACTCGCACACGTAGAATCCACAGTGGACTGATCTGGGTGGTTGCTTGTGGCACTATATAACGGGAAAGTGGTTATTTACTTGCAACATCGTCCTATGTATTGTACATGTATGATATGTATTCATAAATTTTCATACGTACCGACCAGTTATGATATATTTTTAATGGCTGCCCTAGTGTTGATGACTCGCACCTTCCACCTTTAATCTTGTAATGCCTATATGCCCTATAATCTCGAATAGAATCACCTTGTTATTCTCAACATCTCATCAACTAAAGTATGCATGCAAAATCTCGACTTACAGCTCTAAGTGCCTCATGAATGTTCCATAGCTTGTAGTCGGGTAATCTGCTAAGTCACATACCAACACCTTTCCAGACCTAGGAAAAATCATGAAGCAGATCCAGTGGTCCCTGCACGAATCAAATTTGTGATGCATGTGTGTACTAAAATAATTAATTTGATATATGCAAGCTCATACTAACCTAAAGTTGTAGGAGGTCACTATGGATTCTCAGTGTTGAAACTGAAGCATTGTGTGTCCTAGGTACAAGGCGTATCTGGCTTCAAACTCCTTCGTACGGTCCGCTATTTTCTTCTCCCGTTCTTCACCTTGTAAACCCTGTAGGTCTTCGTGAAGATCCCCGATTCTGAATGTGTGCTGCTCCTCACATATTTTCATTGGGTTCAAATACCGAACCCTTTGACTGGCATTAGAATTAGGATTCAGACTGTAACGCATCTCCTGCTGATCATCTTGCATTCTGCAAGGTGCACGTACATGTAAGATATTAAAAATTGATACAACTCACTAATAATAACACATGCATGTGTTAGTATGAGTGACACTTACAATGCAACTACCGTTACGAGCTGTACATCGAGTCTCTGGAGGTTCATCATCAACCACATGTCCTCGAAGGTAATAACAGTCGTTTGTCTGCCACTAACAAATGCAGCTGGTGGTATAGGCACATTTATGGTGTCGATGCCAACAGAGGATGCTCTCATGTACCAGTCATGCAGCCTTTTAACACCAGCTGGGATCTTCTTGAGTGTATCTCACTTGAGAAGAGGCCTTCCAGGCACATATTTATCAGAGATATTTTTGTAATCGTCCATTGTTGACTTTCTAATACTTACGGTAATTACCTTAGGCTTTTTTGCTAACTTCTCATGCTCAGTCAAGTCAAGGATACATGTAGTGCGGCTTAGTGCAATTCCTAACAAAATTTGGACGTGTCGGCAGTCATTTTCTTTGGCTCGAAGGGGAAAACCAATTTGGGTACTAGAAATTTCTTCTTTGGCCGCTCTGGTGCCTCCCGTGTTTGTTCAGGATCTTTGGGTGGTGGAGAAGGTGGAGAATTGAATGGTGGTGGAGATGATGGGGGGTCAATAGGAGCCACGATCAGCGACGATGGTGGGTTAGGAAGAGGATCGGCAGGTGCTGACGAGTACTGAGTGAGTGGCGGGGACTGTATTAGGATCTTGCGGGATGAATGATTTCTTTTTCCATCCTCCCTCTTTCATTCAGTCTACTCTCGTGTCATGACGGAGGCAAACCTATTGCAACCTGGTCTTTTAGGACCCTGTTGCAGAATGGACCTCCGGACTCAATTGTCTCTTCGGTTAAGTACCCCTCTACCATGGACACCTCAGGACGAGCACGAGTTGATACATAGCCATTTAGTATTGACATGAAATGCTCATACGTTCACATCTCATGCAAGTACATAGGACCTAGTGCCTCTATTTGTGGAACCAAGTGCACCACAAGGTGAACCATAATATCGAAGAATGCTAGGGAAAATATATCTCAAACTGTGACACTATCTCCACTGCAAATTGCTTAAGAGACGCCAACTCATCACGGTCAATCACCTTCTGTGAGATCCTGTTGAAGAAGTAGCACAACCGTGTGACTGCAACCTTTATCCACACTGAATTTATAGCTCTAATGGCAATAGGGAGGAAAGTAGTCAGCATGACATGACAATCATGTGAGTTATAGTTGGTGAGTGTAAGGTCTTTCATTGACACAATACTCCGTATGCTAGAGCAGAATCCAGATGGGACTTTCAAATTCTTCAACCACACACACATCGCATGTTTCTCATCATTGTTGAGGTTGTAGCTTGCTGCCAGGAGGTGGTACTTTCCATTTTCTTAAAGAACAGGGTGAAGTTCTTTTTTATATCTAACTGTACCATGTCAATGCGTGAATTTAGTCCTTCTTTTGTCTTGCCCTTCATGTCTAGCAAGGTTCCAATTAGGCTTTCAAACATGTTCTTCTGAATGTGCATACCATCGATCACGTGGTGGACGTCTAACTCTGGCCAATATGACAAATACTCGAAGAAAATAGACTTCTTCTTAAATGTAGCCCCTGGAGTTAGTTTAACATCCTTTCTTGGTTTTCCGTCTTTTGTCTTCTTCCCAAAAACAAATTTGAGTTTGCTGACTATGTCGAAAACTCTTTTGCCTTTACTGTTACCCAATGGAGCAGTAGACTGTAGTTCAATGTTATTGTCGAAGTACTTATCCATCTTTTTCTGGTGGTACCTGTGTCCTTTCGATAAGAAGCGTCTGTGCCTCATGTACACTATCTTCTTAGATGCAATAAGAGACATATAAGCGGTTCTATCTATGCATACCACGCAACCAACCTTTCCCTTGAACTGCCCTGATAAAGTGAATAGAGCAGGGTAATCATTGATCTTAACAAAGATAATTGCTCTCAACGTGAATAATTCTTTGCGGTACTCATCCAATATTTGAACATCTGTTTCCCACAATATTTTCATGTCCTCCATTAAGGGCTCCAAGAAAACATCCATGTCAACTTTAGGCTGTGTAGGTCCAGAGATAAGGATGGTTAGCAAAAGATACTTTCGCTTCTGCATCAACTATGGAGGAAGGTTGTAGATGGTGAGGATCACCAGCCACGTGTTGTGCTTGCTGCTCCTCTCAGCAAATGGATTCATTCTGTCAGTATTTAGTGCGAACCTAACATTTCTTGGTTCTTTTGCAAAGTCCTTGTGGTTTTCATTGAAATCTTTCCACTGCTAGCCATCGGCTGGGTGCCGAAGCTTTCCATCATCTTTGTGCTCATCAGAAGCATGCCAGCTCATAAGTTTGGCATCCTCTGGGTTAGCGAACAAACACCTCAATCGATCCACTATAGGCAGATACCACATCACCAAAGCAAAAATCTTTTTCTATGTATAATAATCTACTTATTGTTTTTATTTGCTGGTGGGTTTTGAACTACTCTTCTGGGTCTTCTGTTGGGTCCTCTTTCGCTTCTTTCCTTTACACAAGGAGGCAGCACACTCTTCCTCTCTGTAGTCTTTATTCGTTTTGTACCACAATTTGGACAGCTATCCAAGTCCTTATAATTAGCACCTCGATATAGGATACAATGATTTCTACACGTGTGGATCTTCTTAACACCCATCATCAGTGGACTGATTAGCTTCTTTACATAGCACGTGTTAGCAGGCACTTTGTTTTTCTTTGGAAGCATGTCTACGATAATACTCAAGAACGCATCGAAGCCAGCATCAGAAAGACCATACCTAGCTTTGCACACCAACAACTTTAGCATAGACCGCAGCATCATGAACTCTTTGGTGCAACCCTTAGACTCATCGTACAAAGGCTCTTCTGCGGCCTTCATCAGGGCCTCCATACCTTTCATGAAGAAAATTGATGGATCTTCCGCATAACGATGCAACATTGCCTCTAGGAATTTTGCATCTTCCGCAGCCATATTATTTAGCAGGATATTAGTTCTAACACCTTCATTTCCTCTAGCGAAACCATGATCAGGAACATTTGGCACAACATGTTCGGCATCTGGACCATCGGCGTCAGATTGTTGTGTCTCGTGTACGAACTGAAACCCGCCAACAAGCATATCTGGACCATCGACGTCGATGTTCGCAGAGTTTCCAGTTGTATAAGGCGCAGAGCTACCCTCTCCATGCTTTGTCCAAATCAAGTAATCCTTCATAAATCCTCGGCGGACTAGATGGGAAAGGATTTGTTGAGTGTCATCAAATACAACAACATTTCTACAGTCCATGCATGGACAATATATGTGCGTCTTCTTTGTTCTCCTTGTATGGTTCTTAGCGGCATCAATAAACGTATGGACCTCGGGTATGTATGATGGATCTAGTCTTGATAACTTATACATCCAAAAGGATCTCTCCATCATTACCTGTAAAAATCATGACACTGTGGACCTCCGGTATTGTAATCAATGCAAAACAAGTAACCATATATATAGAGATATTTATTTGCACCTTTTGATGTGAGGTAGGGTATAGCTATGGTTTATTAGCTAGGGTTTACGATTTATGTGAGGTTTTAGCTAGGGTTTAGGTAGGGTAGCTAGGGATTAAAGTAAAAAACCTAATAAGTAGCATAATTAAAAAACCTAAGTTGCATAATTACAAAACCTAAGTAGCATAATTAAAATAGATACATGTGGATAAAATAAACTGAGAAATAAAGAGAGAGATTAAAGTAAAAAACCTAATGAGCATAATTAAAAAAATAACAAAAAAACCTACATTTATCTCTCTATATATATACACAAGAACACACCATTGATGGAATATATATCTTGGATAAAATAGATAAATTGAGAAGCAAACATGAAAAGGGAGAGAGGAGAGACATTATGTAACCATCCTAAGCAACCTCATTAGAAGAAATAAAGACAAGAAGCTAGATTTTCTTCTCTCTAACTCATGGTGAAACCCTAGATCCAAAAAGTAACTCAAATTAAGCAAGAATGAACAAAATGATGGTACAGGGACATAAACTAACCTTTCTTTGAACTAACCTTTCTTATCAACCTCCTTCCAAAAAATCAAGATCAAAACCTCTCCCCTTATATTTTGAGAGATCTGGACCTCCAAAATGTCCTCCAATGAAAGGTGGCTGCGATGAACAGTTCTGCTCGGGGGAGGAAGGAGGGGTATATATATACCAGAAACATCACTGGCGGTTGCCTTTAGTAACCGTCTGTGGAAATCCATTTCCACAGGCGGTTGTCATAAATCCAATCGCTAGTGATTTTCACTGGTGGTTGGATTATGACAACCGCCTGTGGAAATGGATTTCCACAGGCGGTTACAAAGTTATGGCCCACCCATTTCTTTACACAGCCGGCCCTAAAGTGAAACCGCCAGTAAAAAAAGAGGATCGCCGGCTTAGAGCTCTTTTCTACTAGTGATTTTCCTTTGGTATAGGGTGCCATGTCTTCATTCAAGGTCGTTTGATAAATTTGAATTTCAAGTATAAGAACTTGAAGTGTATATTTGGACCCTAGACAACCTCAAATAAAAAAATATCATCAACTACAGAGTCTTAGATCTTACATATCTACTCACTTTATTTGTCGTGAGCTATTTTCAGGGGCGATTGACCCTGAAAATCAACTTTTAGAGACGGTTGATTTATTCAACTACCTCAAGAAATCACCCATTTCAGAGCTGTTGGCACAAGAAACATTCCTAAGAGTTTCTTCAAGAGTCTTTCCTAAACTCCCACTCTAAATCGTCATTTAGAGAGCCATTGGAATAAAAATTGCTCTATGTCTTTCCATCCTCCAATAGCTTTTCATATTGTACACACTCTAGAGACCGGGTCCTGCTCTCCATCTTTGGCTAGTGGGAAATCTTGAATAAAGGATGATAAATTTTGATATCCAATTAAATAAGTTGTTGAAGGATATTTTTTTCACCAAAATCTCTATTACTATCGATAAGGAAGGATATAAAGAGGCTACAACTATTTTCAAGAGTTTTATGTCAACCACCTTTGAAAATAGGTAGATTTTCTTGGTGGTTTTATTAACTCAAATTCATGGAAATCGATTTCTATATGAACCACCACTGAAAAATGAAAGGTGGCTATGAAAATTATCTATGTAGTAGTGTAATTAAACGTTGATAAATACATCCATACATTAATGACTCACTCACTCACTTTTCTGCATTACTCCCTCTATCACCAAATCAACTTCTACCTGTCTTAAGTGATTTTAAAAAAAACTCACATTTATAGAAAAAGACACAATATTTATGAGACCAAATAAGCATACTACGAAAATATATTTTATAGTGTATCTAATAATATCAATTTGATGTTAGAAATATTTGTGCTATTTTTTTTATAGATTCCGTTGAATTTAAAAGTATTATTTCACACAACTCTATAAGTTTATTATTCTAGGATGGAAAGAGCTAGTTAAGCTTTAGTCACAGCTGCAGCCAGCTGTGGCGCATGTGGAATATTCACTTGGCAATCAATACTTGGCTCGTTTTGTTTCTTATTATATGCGTGATAATTAAGGCGAACGTGTTTCTCACGCGGTGCTATGTGATTCGAGTTGCTCCCGATCGAGACAATCACATCAAGTTGTCCTTGTTCTCCTTTGTGGCCGTAAAATTAGGATATTGAAGTTCATACGCATTGTTGCTATTAGCCTATGACAGTCATATACAGAAGACAGATTCTGATTCGACACCCCCAACCTATTAGCCTATGACAGTCATATATATGGCCCCGTTCGGCTGGGATGATAAGCCGGCTGAAAAACACCGTTGACTGATTTGTTGTGAGAGAAAAATACTGTTCCGGCTGAAAAAACAAGCTGGAAAAGACGGATTATAAGCCGGATGAACAGGGCCATAGTATAGGAGTAGAGCATAAGTATATTGGAAGATGATTACATTTTTACCGTGTGAATATATACTGGACACTACATTAATTAATTGGACCAATGTGCAATAGGACGGATCTAGAACATCCAGTGTCTTATCGTGAACTGACTAGCTACGTTCACTACTTCCTTCGTCTAGAAAAGCAAGCAAGAGTTAGCAGAGATGAGAAATGACACATATGCCCCTAGCTATCCACCCACCGCAACGCATGCACCTGAAATGACAGTTCTCTCTTTTTTGTGTTTCTGGCACATGCATCTATAAGCTACAACCACACAATTTCCTTCTCAACGATAGTCAAGTACGCTGGGTCAAGCTTGCACTGTAGCTAGTATAACAGGCCCCACCATCACAGCCTACCCTATAGAGCTAAAATTGCATTCTTTGACGGATAAGAGGAAAGAGTTACAATTGTATTCTTTGACGGACAAATGAAGTATATAATAAAATAGCCTGAGTGCGCCGCATTCATCATGATTAAGATAGTAATAATACGTAGTGCTCACGAAAGCGAAAACTACATGACCTGTATTCTGTGGGTTGGAGCTATAGCCTATAGCTACATCATTTTGTACATTATATTCTGCATACATAACAAGCGAGATGGATAAAATTTCAGGGATATGCACATAAAAGGCATGAGATAGGGATCTTACTAGTTTAACCTACAACATATTTTAGTGGCCTGGATGTTCCTCAGTTAATTAGGATACATTCCCCCTGTTCGGCTGAGCTTATCAGCACGGCTTATCAGCTGTGGAACAGTGTTTTTCTCTCACAGCAAATCAGCCACAGCCGGCTTATAAGCCAAAAAACAGCCTGCCGAACAGGGCCATTATATTCTGCGTACATAACAAGCGGGATGGATAGAATTTTATTTTAGGGATATGTATTAGGAGATATGATAGGGATCTTATTAGTCTAACTTACAACATATTAGTGATTTGAGCGTTCCTCACTTGATTAGGTTTCTTGCGGCGAAATTTGTACATTTAAGTTTAGGTTCATGACTTTTCACCAGTGCCGCGCCCTGTTTGACCCATAAACACCTCTAAAAAACTGAGCTGGTACTAATAAGCGAAAGAACAGTGTTTTCCTCTCACAACAAATCAACATAAGCTAAATTTCACCTGTGTGCTCAAAAGGTTAGTATGTATATGGCTAGATACATAAGGCTGGTACCGACTTAACTTGTGTTTGGGATTGCGGTGCGGTATCGTGATCACGGCTCCTAACACATACCACGAAAAACATGAGTGTCTTGTGTGGTGGAAAGAATCATCGGTACAGTGAAACGTTTGGTGGCATTTTCTTGATTCTCTTATGGTGGATCTGACGAAAAATCTAATTTTAACCGAAACGAATACGGCCTTAATTTTTTAAATGTACTCGTAGGGGTAGAGTTAGTGTATATTTATAAGCATCCGTATTTGTACCATGTTTTAAAAAATATCTGAGAAGGTTTAAAATTTTGTTAATGTCTTGGTGGTTAGCTTCAAATTATGCAAGAATAATAGAAATCAAAATCCCAAGCTGAACCATTACAAACATATGGAATATTCCCATTTTAGAGCCGTTCCTTCTTAAACTATTTATTTACACCTACTAACCTCTAAAAAAAGGAACCTTCCAAGTCTATATATTGATTATATAAACGAGTGTGAAATGTTTGGGCAGATTTTTCATGTGTTGTTAGGGTAGCTTCAGAGTTAGTTTTTAGGTGTCGCAAAAAAGAGAGAGAGGTGCGATATGTGCAATGCACTAAAACAAAGCTTGTAAGGGGTGCTATACTAGCACTTGGCACAAAGTTGAGCATCTTGTGCCAAGAAGAGAGAAGATTAGACAAAGAGGTGGTGCGAGGTTGGCAGGTGGAGAGGGAAAGAAAATATTTGGTTTTTATTTTGGGTAGTGCTAGCGCCCGACATCTGGACGGACGTCTGTGTCTGGACGCCCGCGCGCTACACTCCATTTCGCGCCCTCCACGCGGGGCTATGCCGTCTGAGCAACTAGAGGGGAAGGGGTGCGACGCCTACGATTCGAAATAGCCGGCGACAACATTATATGGATGCCCTATCAGCACCGGGAGGAGAACACACCGTTACGATGCAGCAGAAGGTGGGGAGGAGAGATGTAACACCCTATCCTTTTAAAACATCCAAATACAACAGTTGTAACATACATCTAAAGGCAATTGAAACACTTGAAACATGCTTCTGAAACACTAAAAAACACATGAAAACCATTGCAACATTCAAATAAAACACAAGCAACGTATTTGTGAACATAAGCAACATCCAGATAAACACACTTGCAACATGTATTCGGAAAACACAGATGAAACATACCTCTAAAACATCTGAAACACTTGAAACATATGCTTGCAACATGCCTTTGAAACAACTGCAACATGTGCAACATCCATATAAAACAATTGCAACATACATCTAAAATGCCCGAAATATTTGAAACATACATATGCAACATAGGGGAGGGAAAGGTTGGGCCAGTCGATTTCAGTCGTCGGGGTCAGAGACGGCGGCGAGCAGCTGCGCACGAGCACCACCGCCACCAGTGCCACCGGTATCGAGCTTGGTTTTGTGGCGATGGTGGGGGATGGGGGCCAGGAGCACCATGGCCACTGGGGTGAGAGAGAGGGCGCCACCAGGGGTGGGGAGGGTGCCGCGCCGAGGTGGGGGAGAGGCGCCCACTCCCTGCAATATTGCCACACCACTTCTATGGATCTCGCCGGAGTGGGGGAGAGAGCCACCGGATCCGCGGGTGTTGACGCTCCCGGTGGGTGAGGATGCCGGGATGGAGGGAGGGGCGCCGATGGGGTGGGGGAGGAGCCGCCAAGGTGGGGGAGGAGGACGCCGGGTAGGGGAGGGCGCATGCCGGGGTGGTTGAGGGTGCCGTCGCCGGCCAAGGAGGCAGCCATGGCCGTGCATCAAGGTGGGGCAGGGCGCGGAGGGAGGAGGAAGCGAGGGATAAGATTGTTTTGGGTGCAGGAGTTGGGTGCAGGAGTGAGCAGAGTGAGGCGTCTGTCCATCCAAATGTCCTCGATAGAGCATTATCGTTTTATGATTTGGTTTGATGGATTGCACATTGGTACTACACGTTGGAGAAAAATTTTGCCAACGTAACACCTAGCATGTGGACTCTAGCTTAGCACTTCTCAAATGTTATTCTCTTTGTTACAAATTGTAAGGGTGTGTTTGGTAGAGGGACAAGTTTGGATGGAATATAGTCATTCTTGGATTTTAGGATATAGGCTTATCCATATTTTCAGTTTGGCTCGATGGGGGAATGGGCCATTTTTCTATTTGGTTAGATAGATGAGAGTGAATATGATGGAAATAGTTGTCTAATTATATCTATTATTTAGAAATAATAATAACTAATTATACACCAATATATATGCAGTAGCACTAATTTTGTCATGATAATCATTAATTAAAAATATATGAATTAGAACTACTACTGCCCTAATTGGCACACAGGACATGCATGCACTAATCAACATATTAGTACTTACCGAACTAATCTTTCATAATTACTAAGTAATAATATAACATAGTAAAAATTCTTAAATTTGCTATGATAAAAATTAGAAAACATGAACAAGCTCGTCACCAAATTTTTTTAGTAAAAATAATATATCTAGAAATTTCAAAAAGGTTTATAATTTGAAATGGAGGGAGTCCAGATCATGTATGCTTTTATCGGTTTTTAGACCGTAACATTTGCGTCTTTCATATGGATTCAACGCAGAGTGTGAAATCGTCTTTTATCTACATCGTCCTGATGTCGAATATTTAATGGACTCATAAGTTCAGCTTGCCTAACAAAGTGGGCGCTGGGCGGCACCGATCGAGTCGACCAGCAGATTCAATGCTTATTTTAATATATAAACGTAATCACAAGGCAAAGATTATTCTTCATGCGTATAAGTAAGGTATCAAAAGGCCAACAAAACTTCAGGTCTTCAGCTATTCTGTAGCATGCTTAGTGTGAGTCAATGATAATTATCAAAAAAATAATAATAATCTGCATCTCAAGATACTGCGAACCTTAAACAATTTTTAGGTTGCTGTGACTAGGTCCCTAGCTGTGAGTGTAACGGACCGCACGCATTCTCTGCGCTGGGCACGCCGTCCTTTTTGTTTGCCCCGCCGGCCGCCGCTATCAAAATTGACTTGGAAAACAACTTGCAACAACATATTATTGTCCGACAAGTCTCGGGTTAAATCGTAGCCTCGTATGGTTATTCCCGAATTCACATCAGGTAGGGCATCCGACAGGACTTACAACTGTCACTCTCTACTTTACCAACTGTCACTTTACCAGACGGCCCCCCTCACGTATGTCATCCTCCATCTCGTCCATCTACGGTAGCCGACTTCCTAAATTATACTTCGTTTGTCAACTAAAGGGTTGTACACTACAACGTTTATTTATGTGCTCCGCATACCTCACCTCGTCTCCATCAGAGAAATTTACATCCTGTGCCGGAACGATTTGAGGGAGCTTCACACCCAAACCAGGTTAATTTAAACGAAAGCTTCAACAGATGGAGAAGGCAAAGAAAGGTAGGGTAAATCAGATGCAACGCTCCAAAACTGTGTTCTTCTAAAGAAAAAATTGCGCACCTGCTCAAGAACGCCTAGCATCTACGGGCCTGTTTGGTTCGCGTAACAGTAGAGTCTAGCTCGTATCTGAGAGTCAGGCTCACATGTCAAGATAGCAACGGGTACCCGAAACCCGAGTATCCGACGAGTTTTACCCGATAAAGAGGCAGGTATGGGATAAAATTTCTACC
The DNA here is from genome assembly GCA_038087645.1 of Saccharum hybrid cultivar R570. NCBI lineage: Eukaryota > Viridiplantae > Streptophyta > Magnoliopsida > Poales > Poaceae > Saccharum > Saccharum hybrid cultivar. Next base: position 24,538,537 of record JAQSUU010000066.1, on the reverse strand, counting down.
CGTGGGTACGTTATTGGACAAAATCCTATACCCATAGGGTATGGCGGGTACGGGTGTGGGTGTATACTACCCATACCCGCCTACCTGCAGGTAAAATACACCCGCAGAAAGAACAAGCCAACCTCATCATTTTTGGCTATACAGTCCATGAATTTGGCCCAAATCCAACTAAACCCTTCTAGTATATATATTGCAATGATACAATTTTATGAATGTTAGTTTGTATCTTATTGGAAGCTTAGAATGATTTATTTTTGCATGTGAATATTTGATATTTATATGTAATTCTCAGGTATGTTGTCGGGTGCGGGTTACACGTCGGGTAGAATTTACCCGCACGGGTGCGGGTATAGAAGCATTTTCCTACCCATGTGCGGTTGCGGGTAACCCGACGGGTACAACTTGGCGGTTGTGGGTGCGGGTGGCCACTACCCGTCGGGTACGTACCCGTTGCCATCTTGACTCACATGGGACAGGCTAAAGACATACAACACAGTCATGTTTAGTTGACTGTATCTACTCAGCCTGGCTGAGAAGAGATGCTGTTTGGTTGTCTGCATAAAGATATGTTGCATGGGATAAAAATATTATAAAGTCAGGATTCTTATTTTTATTTTTTGCAAATACGCTCTAAAAATTCTTATTTTACCTAATTATATCTTAAACATCTTTAAAACACATTAATATCACTTGATATTTACTAATCATACACTAATACATCATTAACTGGGTTAATCCCTGCAGCCAGCGAGCCTAGCCCGGCATGAACGGCCGATTCGAGCGTTCCGTGGAGCCTAGCCACGGCGCCCTTCCTGCATGGCCAGAGCTTAGCCCGACGACACCAGAAGCCAACCAAACAAGGCTGCCCTGCATCTGGACAGCTTGGTTCAGCCGGATGCAGGGAACCAAACAGCCCCTGTATGTATCATTTGTTTGTAGTTCTCTGGTTGTGATGATGGGACGCACATTGGCCAGCAAGAACAATCCAAGCACAATATACACGGAAGAATAAGCGTGGTCGGCCGTGTGAGGCTCGGAAAGGCAAGTCCAGCAAGATTCTCTGGCCACTTTGGGGGCCTCAGCTGTGAAACCGAACAAAGGTGATGCTAAAACGAAGCTTCCTCGGGTGTCGTCGCCATCAGTCTGATTTGGTGCCTTGGCTCAGAAAATTTATATCGTAGCCGCTGGAATCCACTTTACTTTGGTGACAGTAACATGTGAGGCCTGGTGACCACTGACTATATACAGTTCTTAAGTACGTAGGCCTACCCTTGTAAAACATGGATAGCAGAATGTCGTAGAGACGAGGTCTGGTTTCGTGTAACAACACAGATTCTGCACGTTACGGCGTCGACTGAGTATGGAAGTCCATAAGTGGCTCAATGCAAAGTTAGCCAACACATTTCTTTAACCAAGAAACAATTTACAAGAGTCACATGAGAAGGTTACTATGCAAAAGCCCAGGGTACAGAAGAGTGGTAATTTCAGTTAGCGACCTGACAAATGGTTTCAAACTGGAGTGCTTCTCTATAGCTGCAACATATCATAAAAAGAGGGGAAAAGTAAGTACAAATGCAACCTGAAAAAAACATTACAAAATTCAAAGTACTAATTTCAATTACGAAGAGTACCTTGAAGCATAGCCTTAATTCCTTTGCAGAAATCTTCAAGCCGACCAAGTACTGGCCTGATGCCACATGATTGGGATACACATAGTTCCATGTAAAGTGACGTTTCAAGTGTCACCAATAGGAGCTGGCATACCTTCTCTGTCTCGGGATTTAGAGTGCTTGACCCATTTGCCTCAAATACTTCAGTGACAATACAAACCACTTGATCCTGAAAAGAGAGATCACAGATGGGAGAGGGAATTATACACACACAAAAAACATCTTTCATATTTATAAATATAAATTTAATGTCTTATTCATGAGAAGACGGCAGATTTCAACAAGATCCTAATGAACTGGACCTTAAACTTAAACATAGAGTAGAAATGTAGAATACAGATAAACCAGTTTTAAAGTTTCAAGTCAATAATCATAAACTAGTACAAGTTTCAAGTCAATAGTCTACAATAAACAGTTTCAAGTATGAATGAAGTCAATACTCTGCGCGCTGCACTATGACTCCTTTGTAAGGCTAGACATCATGTTTGGGTCACCTACTTATAACTACTAACAGTTAGGAACATTCAGTGAAATCTGCACTCAGAGAAGTCAGAAATGAAAAAGCAAAAACAATTACCTTATAAGAACTAACTGATTACCTATTATAGTGTAAAATCAATGTATTACAAAATTAAACTGGTTTAGTGTTTCCTTTACTTCAAAACTACAACTACACATTTGAAACAACGAAAAGTGGTCCAAGAGGAACAGCAGTTTCTACAAGTGTGCTTATATATATATATATATATATATATATATATATATATATATATAAGCACACTTGTAGAAAGCAACAAGAGGCACAGCAGTTGCCACCTGTAAACCATGAAGAATATCTGGCATGGGAAGCTCAGGAAAATGGGCAAGGTCAAGAAACTCCAGTTCTTCTGCCCTTTTTACTGCTTCTTTTGCTTGACTACAGAGGAACTTCATAATAAGAAAAGCAATCCTGTAAATCTGAACAGCTAATATCTCAGTATAACGAGTTTGCCTTATACAATCAGAATCTCATGCACTCTTGTCCCTTCTCACCACCGATAAAGCTGCACTGGGAGAAACTGAAACAGCTGCAGTTGACAAAGTACAACTTGCAGCAAATTTGAACCATCCATACTTGCTACAAATGAGTGGTGGATTCGAATTAAGCGCTACTTCCTCTTTGATAACAGCAGGGCAGAAAAACGATGAGTTCCAGTTAGAGGCATCGCCAGTCTTTACACTTCCTTTGCTTATAAATGCTAGCAGTTGGATAATAATCTCTCTTAGTTCTGAATCTACTTCCTTCTTTCCAGTGTCCCATGGAAAATGATATTTTGCCAAGATACATAGAAGTATGAGAATGTTCTCAGTAAGACTAAGGGCTGAAAGTGATGTCTGTGACTTCTGCGACAATGCCCGTTTCTTGCTCTGATGAGTAGAAGCACTCTGTGCAGACAGATATGATGACATCAGAGGCACCTGTCCTGAAAGGAAGCTGATAGTACTGTTCGCGACATTGTTATGAGAAATGTCATCATCCAAACAATGGTTCAGGGATGCAACAATACCGAGACCCAAGCCCCATAGGTTCACATCCTTCACTTGGGCGCTCAAGGAATTTCTCAAACAGGAGTCATCCAGAGACAACTGACTCAAAAGTACCTTTAGGAACGCAAAAATATTGGCAGACTTTAGAACTTTAGCACCATCCTTTGTTCGCCCCAAGGTCAAGAGAAAATTAAGTATAACTTGAGTAGATAATAAATCACCATTCTGGCATTTATGCAGTACAGCCTAGAGATGAAAATGCTTTTGCAGAATAGGCACCCATACATTAGAAGGTACAAATCCCTTCAACATTAGATCCATTGATGCAACAGCAAGATCAGAGCATTCCCTATTCTCTGCCAATTTGCACAGTATAGGTAGCAAGCTCACACTTAAAAGGGCTAATTCGCCAAACATGTTAACATCATTTGGTAGGTCTTTTATGTCAACCTTGCTGTACATGAACTCATATGACGACAAAAGCAGAACAAGAAGTGCCTTCACTGGTTTCTTGAGAGCATGAGCAGATGGCATGAGATCAACAAAAAAAGACATGCTGGCACCTGAAGTTTTCATTAGAAGTACAATATCTGGGCAGAGATGGCTTGATTTCTTGTTCTTTGCTTGATGAAATAATATTCGGGCAAGAGTTAGCAATAATTCCACTTGTCCGGACAAGAGAGGAAACAAAATCTCATTTGTATCAGCTTGAGGAAGCAGTGAATCAACAGCTGACTCAAATGATTTACATGCACATCTAATTGCCGATTGTGTGGCCACTACTGATATGCCTCCATCAGGTAAGTCCAAGTCCAAGTTTTTGTTAGAAACCTGTAGATGTTCTAAGATTAGCTGCCAAACAAAAATTACAAGTAAATTGCAACTTTCACATTTAGCTCAAGTCAACATGGGTAGGTTCATATATTTTCCAAACCAGTCACCAGTGAATAAGGCACATCACACCTGAACACCCCCCCCCCCCCCCCCCCCCAACACACACACACTTAAGTAAACATGGTAGGGCATGCTTATGGGTCTGACAGGTTTATGAACAACATGAAATAAAAGCATGTTTTTTGGACCTTCAGAATATCAAAGGGGAAAGAGAGAAACCGTTATGGGTGCCCATTGTTACTTAGAGAGATTAGGCCTTAATTTAAAGTTAGGAATATATAAGGCTGTTAGAAGATAAAGTTGTAGAATTTGTTAGGAGCCAGCTCTATATAAAGAGAGGAATGGGCGCACTGGACTCATTCAGAGGCAAGCAATCAAGAAGAATTAGTCCAAGTCTCCATATAGTCCAGCCTACCACAAAGGGCTGAATTCGCCCGGCTATCTTCTCGGTGGTGTTCACCCCCTAATGAACTATGGCTCATAACATCTGGTATCAGGATAGACAGGGCTCCTTTTCCATGGCTTTTGCTGCTGATTGGTTGGTGCCATCATGCTGCAACAGCAGCAGACGTCAAGGCGCTATCCAACTAGCACAGCAAACGGCCACATTTGTGCTACCTGTGGCAATGCCACCGCCATTGGGCCTGGTGGTGCAGGCAACAATGCGACTGAGGGCCAAGTTATCCTTGTCAGTGGAGGTGGTGGTCGTGTGGGGGCAGTATGTGGATTCGACTGTTGTTGTTCCAGCAATTCCTGGCAGTCCCCTCGTATGCATGGTCTGGGGGAGCCTTTGTGAGGCATTTGTCTGCTTGGTCTGTTGCATCCTCCCAGGGCACATGAGGAGCAGCTGGAGCACGTTGCAATAGCATAACATGGCTACACGTCAGGGAAGGCACTGCAGGTGTCCAACAGTGCTGGGTCCTGCGTTCTCCCTGTCACCTAAGCAGAACCAGGAGCAACACAGGCTGCTGCTCTTTTCTATACAAGGTCGGCCAGGGAAGATGCCCCTGCATTCTCTGTCCATGCTTCTGGATGGGGTCCGCCAATAGTTGGCAATGCACAGAGAGCACCACAAATAAAGATTGAATTATCTCAAGTTTTTCTCTGGAATATGCCAAGATGTAAAAGGCTGTTATTTCAAGGTGTGTCGCATTTAGTGTCAAGTGCGTACTGCCACAAGTTCTCCTCTGCAGCTCAAGGACAAGCTGTTTTCCCAAGGGTGGGGGAGTGTTATGGGGCGGGGCAGCTGTTGACCACAGTGAGGTAGAGAGATTAGGCCTTAAGCAAATTAGTTAGGATTAGATAAGATTGTTAGGAGATGAAGTTATTACGATTTTTGAGGAGCCAGGTCTATATAAAGAGGCATGGCAGTCAATTGGAAGCAACCAATGAAGAACTAGTCCAAGTCTCCCTATAGTCTAGTCTCCCCTCAACAAGTACAGGCGGAAAGTATATGGCATGCAAGTCTTAATCAAAGGAAAGGCTGACACTGTTTAACCACAGTTTAGCTTTTTAGTTGGTAAACTTTTATTAAAGCAACCTATTACTAATGTGAGTGAATCATCCCAACCCTTAATTAAGTAGAGTAAGATTATCAATATTATTAATCATCATTATTAGAGGTAGCAACCTCAAATAGTAACCGGGGGTAGCAACCCCAGAGAGCACATGGGACATCAATCCCACCAAAGCACGCGGTAGCAACCTCAATCCATAAATCCGCCTCCACCGTCCAATTCTGAGTCATATTCTAATCATGCGAGGATCTGGGTCGCTCGTGTCCGTGAGCATGGCTGATATATCAGTTTTAACTCTGCAGAGGTGTACACTTTCACTTCAAGTCATGATTCCCATTTGCCCGGGGCGGTCCATTCCCCAAAACAGTTCCAAGGTGAGCAGGCAGGGTTTCACTACGAGACTATTCCAGTACCTGTTCCCCTTCATCACCTTATCCATGAAGCTATAAAGCATCATAACTTCTCCATCGTCATAGTAACTATTAATCATCATTAAGGTATTTATTGATCATCATTAAGGTAGTCATCATTCATCATTACTTTCCATTAACATGTAGTAGTTGTGGGTGGAGCAACTAAGCATAACTACACTACCCAAATATGGAACCCCAGGTAAAACAAGGAAGGTAAACATAGGGCTAGTCATGTCCTTAGGGTTTGCATTATTTAGACTCATGCAATGAAAGTAAAGTGAATTATAAATGAATAGGTACAATATGATCAAATGATGCCAGCACTTGCCTTTTTCCCAAAGTCTAGCTGCTCAGAAGTCTTCTACTTCTATCTTCTGGTCTTTAGCTTCTGTTTCGACTGTCAGTCCTCAGCTCCAGGTCTTCAACGCTAACATACCACGTTTCCTCTACCCGCAGCAACCAAGCAGAGCAAACAAACAACAAACATAACTTAGAACAACAGATCACTCACAAGAAACGCTTGAAGAGAGCGTACTAAAAGACACATGCTCGGTGCTACGGTCGCGAGAGCATAAGAACGACGGAGAATGGAGCTATTGTTAAAGAGGACACGTCTATCGAGATTTGCAACATAACAGAGAAGACAAACTATGAGCTTGATCTATTTTATTTAATGAAGTAAGGTGATGGACATTTCAGAGAAATATCCCTAAGTTGAATTAATCAAGTTATATTGAATTATAAAAGCTGGAGTTAAACCTTTAGTCATATTTTATTTATAAATAATTCATAGTATTTAAGTCATTTAATAAAAATTTATAATTTAGAAAACATATATAATTTAGAAAACATAAAACTTGTGAGAGTAGCTATTCAAATCATTATATGCTATGAGGTTGATCTAAGCATTTGTTGAAAAGGCATTTATGTTGATATTAATCATGTTAACATTCATTTATGAAAAACCAAAGTATAAACCTAAATTGTTTTGAATTAGAAACTCAATTGCATAAGCATTAATTAACTTAACATTTATGTTGAAATTCAAAAGCATGGAACATGGTAAATGTCACTGCTAACACGTAGTCTACATTGCTGCGAAGCTAACGTGACAAGAACGGGCTCAAATGGAGCTAAAACGTGCAAGTTATGACTAAAACTAGATTTCGGGGACTTATCTGCGAAGAAACACTAAGTCTAGGGACTTACCGCAAAAACCAGGGACTAGATCATGATTAAACCTAGCTCCTGAGGGCTAACACGCAAAACAAGCAAGGCTTGGATGGTGGGTTCTTTTCTTGAAAAACACAGGGGCTAAAATAGAAAACGTAGGGACCCTATTCTAATTACTTTTGAACTAGTTTGGATCACAGGTTGATTTTCATAAAGCGTAGGAACTTTATTGCAAAAGCGGCAGGGCTGACCTGTGGCTTGACCAAGTTGACTGGTCAGCGCTTGCGTGGCGCTAACGTGGTGCACGCGAGGCATCCACAGGGCTGCTGACTGGGCATGGTTGACCAAACCTTGACCAGTTGCCCAGATCTAATCTAGGCCGTTCGTTGTGGACCTGGTGGCAGGGAGGGATTCTGGTGGTTGGCTCGCTGGCGGTGGCAGGCAGTGCCGTGGCGTGGTCATGGACGATGGTGGGGCTCGCCAGAGCGGGGTGGCGCTCGCGCTACGGGGCTCGGCTGGGCACGCGGGTGGCACGGGAGCACGGAGTGCGGCACGGTGAACGCGACAGGACGTGTTAGGGTCACCAGCGCGTGCGGCTATGGCCACGCACCATGGAAGGTGGTCGCGAGCTTGCTAGAGCTCAATGGGAAGGTGCTGCAGGGCACGGTGAGGCGTGGTGAGCGCACGAGCACGTAGTGCAAGCGACGGCGAGCGCGATGCGCCCCTTGGCCGCGGCAAAGAACGGCTGGAGACGGCGGTGCATGCTACGGAGCGAAGCAACGGTGGCGGCGCTGCAATGGCGAGGGTGCACACACGGGAGAGATCGAGAGAGGGCGGGAGCTATACCAGCAGCTTCACACAGTCCTTGCGAAGCTCGTCGTGTAGGTCTCGCAGGTGGAGACGCGGCCACGGCAGAGATCGATGGCGGCGGCTCGTCCGCTCGACGGCAGCAATGGTAGTGGCATGAGCTAGGGTTAGGGCACCGGGTGGCGCCGCGGCTCGGCTAGAGTTGAAGGAGGGGCACGGCGCACTGGGTTGGCCCTTTTATAGGCAACAGGGATCCTCGTTTTGCGTGTAGGGGAGGGATAGGCGGCGGTGGTGGCATCCCATATGATGCGGCGCGGCAGGGAAGACGGGGCTCCCGCTGACGGGTAGGGCCAGGCATCAGCGGCAGGTTGCAGGTGGGCCGCGGTGGCTGGCGAGCGAGGCCCGTGTGGCAGCGGCTCAGGCGCGGGCGTGGTGGGGGCCGACACGGGCTGTTGCTGCTGCTTGTTGGGCCGAGACCCATCACGTGAGTGCTGGGGCGCGGGAGCTGAGCAGGCCAGGCGCTGGGCTGCAGGCGCGCGGGGCAGAGGCACGGCAAGCTGGGCTAGAAGCAAGAGGCAGGCCGAAAGCAGGAAAGGGAGGGTAAAAGAAAAGAAAAGGCTTTTCTTTTATTAAAAGGATTTCAAACTACTTTTCCAAAACAATTTTCAAACCAAAATTTGATGGTGTAAAATTGAGATTTTTTTGGGATGTGCTTTTAGACTATTTTTTGGAATCTAAAACATCTTTTCTTTAAAACATATTTTAAAAATGTTTTCAAATTCAAATTTCGACTTATTTTGAAATATAGCTTTTGAAGTTTTGTTTTTTTTCAAAATCCGAAAGGATCTAAACGTGGTTTGCTCGAATTTTCAAAACTCATTTTCTTCACACAACTAGGACAAAACAAAGGCACAGGTACACACAAGCACACTTATATTAACTTTGTAAAATTTTTATAAATCCACATTTTTCTCATTTTGCAAAGGCAACAATTAATTAACTCTTGGAATATTTTAGAAAAATGGTTAAATCCTTTATTTTATCTAGTGTTTTCTAATAACAACCCAAAATAGGAATTTTGGGGTGTTACACTAATCAAAGTATCAGGTATCCCTGCTATGGATGGTATTTATGGTATCCTCATTCTCCGCATCTGGACTCTTGTCTTCTTGTGTTTGTGATGTAGCTTCTAGTCTTCTAACGTAAAAATTAAGAAGTTGTATATTTTGGCTATGAGCTATGAAAGTCATGAACTATAAAAAACTGCTATGAGTTATGAGTCGTAGGAAAATTGAAAATTGTTTAGCTGAAGCTGCCGTAAAAATATAGGTTTGATATGAAATGTCTGTAATGCCCAAAAATGCTTGTAGTGCCCCTGAAGGCCTGAGAGACTGTTTATATCCAAATTGATTGTAAACATCATGTTGTTCACTTATTCGCATGTAAATGGTCATTTAAGAAGTGAAACTTATTTTTTTAAAGTTTTGCATCTAACATTAACATATGGTCTACATAAATACAGCGATAGCATTTTACAAAAGATACAAGGCTCATATAATGATGTCCTCCATCAACATAAGTATCTCCCTTTTACATTAATTAAAGGATCAGCTATCCTACTAGAATGACATTCATGCTATCCTTATTCTCCGTAGCTACTCTTATCTTCTTATGTTTGTGTTGTAGCACATGTCTATTCTGGTAGTTACTTCTCATCAGCCTCACATCTATTGAACTCCCGATCATGTAAGTTATTGTCTCAATAAAACTATGCAACGCTAGACAAGCAAGAATGACACTACTACACAAATGATTTTACAAGACGGTGCTCTTTTATTAACGGAGACGGTCACAAAATCCAAACGCCTCGGTTAATACCTACGATTAACGGAGGCAGACATTTTTTTTATTTACCGAGGCGGACACTTTTGCCCGCCTCCAAAAATAGATTTACGGAGGCGGTCATCCTAAGGCCTCCAAAAAATAATCTATTTTCAGAGACGGTCGTCTTAAGATACCCGCCTCTGTAAATCTATTTTTGGAGGCGGGCACGCTATAAGGCTCGCCTCGGAAAAGGCCGAGGCCCAACAGACCCCAGGCAGCCCACTACTGTGCAAGCGTGTATATATACCAAAGTTAGGGTTTGGGCAACCCCGCAGCCACTCCTCTCTCAGCCGCGCGTCTCTCTCTCCCTGACCCCGCAGCTGCGCGTCGCTCTCTCCCTCACTCCCGCAGCTGAGCGCGTCTCTCTCTCACATCTTCCGGCGTCCATGCGCAGCTTGGTGGCCGCACCTCCTCCGGCAGTGTGGCCACGCACCCTGGCCCCCGCGCCTCTCTCCCTCCCTTCTATCCCACACACGCGGCGGATCAAGGTCCCGGTGGCGTGGAGGGCCTGACGGCGGTGGCCACGTGCCCTGGCTGGCGGCGATGGCCACACGCCCTGGACGGCGGCATGGAGGTCCCGGCGCGGTGGCTGCGCGCCCTAGCTGTTGTGGATCTGTCGCAAGGAGGAGGTATGCCCCTCATCCTCTGTCTCCTCTCTCAGATCTAGGGCGGATCCGTCCCTCACACCCTCCCTCCCTTGCAGATCCGCGACAACGGGGTCTGCGGCGACCTCCTCTGGCGGCGGCAGCGCGGTTGCTGCGGCGAGCTCCCCGTAGGTGGCGGCGACGCAGGAGGATCGAGATCTAGTGACGATGGGCCGGCCCCCTCCACCTCCGGTGATGGCGAGCGAGATCCAGGAGGCGCAAGGAGTTTGGATCCTGCAGGGAGGAGGCCGACCGCGCCCAGATCCGGCAGCGGCGACGACAGCTGGCTCGATTGGGCCCGGCGGTGGGCTCGATTGGGCTTGCTAGTTTTTTATATTTTTTTAAAATCGATTAATGGAGGCTGGCGGCTTAATGTGACCGCCTCCGTTAATCGTTTAACCGAGGCGGACAAAACAACTGCCTCCAAAAAGGCTGGATTAACCGTGACCTTTGATTGGAGGCGGTTGCAATGCCTGCCTCCATTAATCCAAAATGCCCGTCACCATGAAGTTATTCTATACTAGTGTGATATGCTTCTGAGTCCTAGTTGGAAAACTTGGCGTGGCCTTCAAAATACACCACTTCTATTTTAAGACTTTTAAAGAGATGAGTGCAAGAAATTGAACACCTCATACTTCCCTTGAGGAGAATGCCCAGAACCAAGACAAAATTCTAGTTTAAGGTATGGTATGTGTTTCCTTTGAAAGAAACAAGATATCATATTTAATTTAGATAACCAGAATCCACGAGATAATATTTTCTATAAAACCAAATCAACAAAGACAGATAATAAAGAAGTATTGCTAACTTAGTAATGAACCATGTATACCTCTAGGAGGCACGAAAAATGAAGAAAATTTGCTAATGCATGGTTGAGGATCCATGTGTCATGTGTATAACTCAGTCAACCAGCAACCGCAAAAGATAATCGTCATGCCAAAGTCACAAAAAGCTAGCACGTTCTCAGATGTATATCCATGTCGACATGTGAGGTTAACCACTTTGTCTGTTGGTACTGCAACTAGAACATGTGAACCATCTATAATCCAATAGAGCCTTTGAAACAAGGTCAGAAATAGTCCTATTTGAAGTTGTCATGCTGAGTCCTAAAATTAGGATCTCTTGGCTTAATATTGTCCTTTTCTAACTTGCCCAAACAATTCAATACTTCATGAAACTTAATGTTAATTTTCCAAAGTGACCATGTAAAATAATTTATAGCTTGTGAAAATGCTTGGGGTCCTATGACAATCCACAAGACATTGACAATGACAAAATTGTTGAAATATTATTAGTTGACGTCAAAACATAGGTCAAGACCAGCAATTCATGAAGTGACATGAAAACCTTGGTGCTCATCTGAAACATCTTATAAAAAGTACCTTAGATGACCCAAGCACCTCATAGCCGGTTGAAGTCCAGTTTTTGGCACTTCCCTGTATTCTCCTTTGCATGAATACCGCTCAATGTATGGGTTCCCTATGACCAATAATAGTAGCCTGCACCAGACCTCCCCAATGGTCAAATTCTAGTGGCTACAAAACTAGATGTTGCCTAGTCAAAGCTTTGGTGCACCACTCCGGTGCATACAGGAGAGATCTAGTGCTCACGATAACCCAAAGTGCACCTAAAAACTCTCTCTAATAGAATAGTCTGGTGCACCACTCCGATGCACACCGGACAGATCTGTTGCCATCTAAGCCTCCAAACCACACCAAAACAGTCTCTCTGGTAGAATGTTCCGGTGCTCACTCCGGTGCACACACAGGAGAGATCCGGTGCATTCAAAATCTATTTCCCGCGTGTTAGGTCAGCGCATTATTCATCATCCGGTGTGACCCATCAAGTGCATACCAGAACACAATGTGTGTGCACTGGAAACAAAGCTAATAGTCTGTGCACTATGCCTACTATCCGGTGCCACCACAGGACAATTTCTAGTGCACTAAAAATGGCTCTTCCAACTCTGTTCGAAAACCTTTTTCAACCATGCTAACTCCCGAAAGTTGTCCAACGTGACAACATAGCATTTTCAAAACCATTTCACAAAAGGTTTTCACTTGCTACTTTCCATGCCACTCGATCTAAATGCAACGCGATCTCACCTAGTGACACTAGATAACCGTTTAGCTCAGGAAAGCCCCTCTTGATAGTACGACTATCTATACTAAACCTGGTTAAGCACTTCTCTACTCAACCTTAGACTGATGAACTGAAATGCCCTATATGTATACCTTTTCCTTACGCATTTCATTTCATCTCCTCCGACGACAGTGATGCCACACAAACATCCAACCTCCATCAAGCCACTTGTAATCACCACAAGTCTTCCATGGATTGATATCTCGTAGATGATATGATTCACTTCATGTCATCATGTGGTCTTATTGGTTCATTGATTGCATCCGCTTGCTAATCACATGTTGCACCTGGTCCATCAGTGCCAAGTCCTTCGCTTTACCTTCACCGCCTCAATGGTCCATCACATCTGAGCCTCTAGCTTGCCCTTCACACTAGCAACCTAGTCCTTCACAGCCAACCCATGCCTCTTGTTCTTCTCCACCTAGCAACATGACACCATGTCATGTCTCATATGCAATGAGCTGCTTCAACTCACTAGTTGAGAATTTGCAACATGTTCAAGCCACCTCTCCACCATGGCTTTATGTGTTGCTCACCCTAGTATACCTATTGTCTAAACACTTGTGTATCTCACGTAAACACATATTAGTCCACCTAAGGTTGTCACTCAATTATCACAACCAAACTAGGACTTTCACCATATCACAAAAGAAATCTGGTGGCACCTAGATGTCCTCAGGAAGCTTCTGTAGATGGTTTTTTGCCTCCACCGAAAACCTTCTTCCATAGTGCTGGAACTTTCCAGTCCTTCTTTCAACCACTGATAGATTGGGAATAGTGTATTGCGAAGCCACCCTAAGCTTTGGCGCCACTCTCTCTTTGGGGGACTGGACTTATCCAGTGACTGTAGAAATAGTCCACCAAACCCTCTCTGAAAATATTTCTCAAATGGCTAACTCCCAAATGGTGTTCTGCAAGACCATCAACATCTTTAGCACTGAGTTAGCATTTTCAAAACATTTTTCAAAGGTTTTCCCTTGCTTTGTTTCCATGCCATTCGATCTAAATGCACTCTCGAGTTAGATCTCACCTATTAGCACTACATAACCAATTAGCAAACAAGAATGTCCCTCTTGATAGTATGTCTATCTATCCTAAACTTGGTCAAGTACTTCTATACTCAACCTTAGGTCAGTGAAATGAATTGCCCTATAAGTATACCTTTGCCTTTTGCATTTCATTCCATCTCCATGTCAGTGATGCCTGCAAGCATTCGACCTCCATCTTCTTCTTTCATATGATGAACAATGGTCATCAACAAGTGTGGCCAATAACCACACTACCTTGAGCATTATTCGTAGTAATGAAGCTCCTCCATCTTCCCTTCGTCAATCCACTTGATATCTTCGCTTGGCTTCCACAAACGATATGGTACGTTTCATAGCTTCACATGGCCTTCATAGTCCATCGATCGTAGAATTACTTGCTCTTCATAGTTGCCTTGGTCCATCGGCGCCAAGCCCTCTACTTGCACTTCACTGCCTTAATGGTCTGTCATGTCTTGAGCCTCTAACTTGCCCTTTACACTCACACATGATCCTTCATAGCCAAGCCTTGTCTTGGTCTTCCCCATCTAGCCATATGAGACGTACTATGCCATGTCTCATATTTAATAAGCTCGTTCTCTTGATCTTCACTTGATCAACTCTTCACTAGTTGAGCACTTTCATCACATGCACGTGCCATCTCTCCTCCATGGCTATGTATCATGTCTTGCTCAACTTAGCTTATGGACTAAACACCTATTCATCTCACATGGAACTCGTTAGTCCACCTAAGATTGTCACTTAATTACAAAACCAAACCAGAACTTTCATCCCTCTATCGAACAATCCGACAAAACACATTTGATACTCCTAGAGATCACAACCATGCACAAGAAAGTGACTTGTCAAGCTCTAATTCTGTTTGGACCCACTTGTTAGCCCAGTTATCCTATCTCCATCCCACCAAAATGCACAATCTCTTTATCTCTCTGACACACACACACTCTCATTTTCTCCCTCTATCTCTCTCTCTTGTCTTGCTCTCTCTGTTCTCTCTAGCCCACAAGCAAACCAAGGAGGAAGGAGGGTGAAGGAGCGGCAAGGGGAGCATCGAGATGGCCTAGAAGATCCAAGGGAGCACCAACACCTATCCTTGCTAGGGATTTGGCTTTGAGAAGCTCAATTTCCCTATCAAGGGAAGATCCCAAGATGGAGTTTTCATGGTGAAGGTTGAGGACAAACCTTAGAGGAGTTCAAGCATCATCAATGCCTATCTCTGCTTCTTCTCCATCCCTTGGGTAAGATGAATCACCAGCTCCATCATCCTTGACCCCCTAAAGACCAAGATCTGGGTAGTTCTTCACTTAAAAACCTTCAAATTAGTGTTTTCATGAACCTAACTAGCATATCTCAATGCACCTTGCTAGATGAGACCTAGGAGAACTTAGGAACACTTATACAAAGTCTCATACACATGCAAGAACCATAGATGCACTTTTCACCCAAGAAATTACTTAGAACACATACATTGTGATTTTTTGGATAGTGACGGTCCGTCAATTACCGTGATAGCCCCAAAACCTTCCGCAGAAGCTTCTAGAGTTCACAGAGAGTCCAAAAATATTATCGGATGGTTTTGTTGCATTTTCTCTCTACAATCTAGAGAGGGTGTTTCTTATGCACAAGTTAATAATCCATCATTACTTGACACAAATGAATCGATCTACGAGGATCAAAATGTAATATATATTTTTTGTTACTACATGGGAGGGACCAATAATGACTTATGAGAAAGCCAACGATAGTCACGTTTCGAGTACACCTGTGGAGACTGACGATGATGAAAAGCACTCTTGCTTCATGCAGATTTGTCAAGCCCACTCACCAACCACATTTGAATGATCGTCAACACTGTAAACACCGTGAATCAAATAAATAGCCTCCACATGCCTAACATCTTAAATCGTATGGCATGAACATCGAGGTAGCCTGCAAACAATCTCTTTCATGGAGATGTCAAAAAAAGAAATCTCTTTCATGGACGACCAACTTCATTATTTTTAAAAGAAAACCCATTCTGACATAGTAGTACAATCTTTGGTGGAATAATTTACACGCATTCACATTGTACAACGGCTCGTTTTTGTTGTTCACTATACGTCCTACCGCAATCATTAACCAGCCACAGCTCTGAACGGTAATCCATGTGTAACAACGCCTTGTTCTCGCATGCACTACCTGATGAAGAAACAAAAAAAAAGAAAAATTATACCCTTGTCTTCTTTTATCATCATCATCATCATACATGCAGTTCTCGTGCACTACTGCATCGTGCCTAGTGCAACTGATCCAACAACAGGACGTGATTCAGTCACAAAGAAGATGACGATCAGATGTACGCTTTTGGCGGGTAGCTCTGAATGCTGTCCACCCACGGGTTGCAGTTGCTGCTGCCACCGCCGGCGCCGTCGGCGCGCACGGACGGCACGTCGCGGAGCGCGCGCCAGACGGCGCTGTTGCACTTGAATCCGGAGCCGAAGCCGATCTGCCACACGCGGTGGCCCCGGCGGACGCGGCCCTTGGCCTCGGCGTACGCGAGCTCGTACCAGAGCGAGCTGCTGCTGGTGTTGCCGAACCGGTGCAGGGTGCACCTGCTGGGCTCCATGTCCGCGTCCCTGAGGCCCAGGCTGCGCTGCACCTCCTCCAGCACCGCGCGCCCGCCGGCGTGCACGCAGAAGTGCTCGAACGCGCGCCGGAAGTCGGGGATGTACGGACGGACGCCGCGGGAGCGGAGGACGCGGCGGAGCAGGAGGGACCTCAGGAACTTGAGCTGCTCCGACAGCGGGAGCACCAGCGGGCCCAGGGTGGTGATGTTCGTCTTGAGCGCGTCCCCGGCGACGGCCATGAGCTCGCGCGCCAGCGACACGCCGACGCGGCCTGTGCCGTCCTCGCGCTGGTACACGCAGCCGTAGCACTCGTCCGCGGCGCCCTTGTGGGTGCGCACCGTGTGCAGCAGCCGGTACTTGGCGCGCCCGGCGTCGGCCCGGCGGTTGGACAGCAGCGCGGCGGCACCGCCCATGCGGAAGATGCAGTTGGACAGCAGCGTGGAGCGGTCGTTGCCGAAGTACCAGTTGAGCGTGATGTTCTCGGTGCTCACCACGACGGCGTAGCACCCGGGGTTCGCCTGCAGCATGTCCCTGGCGAGGTCCACGGCGATGAGCCCCGCGCTGCACCCCATGCCGCCAAGGTTGAACGACTTGACGTCCTCCCGCATCATGTAGCGGTGCACCACCATGGACGCCAGCGACGGCGTCGGGTTGAAGAGGCTGCAGTTGACGATGAGCACGCGCACGTCGCGGCGCGGGTCGATGCCCGTGGCCGCGAACAGCACGTCCAGGCAGCCGAACATGACGGCCTCGGCCTCCGCGCGCGCCTCCGCCATAGACAGCCGCGGCGGCCGCGCCTGGATGCCCGGCGGGAGGTACGTCCGGTTGCCGAGCCCGGAGCGCCTGGTGATCTTGGTCTGGAACTCGAGCGCCTCCGCGTTGAAGCAGCCCGTGCTCTCGGTCATGTCTAGGAAGCCCTCCTTGGAGATGGCGTGCTCGTCGCCGGGCCTGTAGCACGCGAAGTCCACGAGGTACACTGGCCGCGGGCGCTTGAGGAAATACACGGTGAGCAGCAGCACCGCCGCGGCGAGCCACGCGACGCAGGTGAGCAGGTCGAGCGAGTAGAGCTTGTCCACGCCAACGATCGAGTATGCCGCCGCGGCGAGGAGCAGCGGCGCGAGCGCGAGCGGGACCCATGAGGAGGGCGCTGGGATGCCGCCGGAGCGCAGGCCAAGGCGGACGTACTTGAGATTGACGCTGCGCGCGAAGTCGGGCAGCCCACGCCGGATCTTGACGACGAAGCTGCTGGGCTCTGCGGCCGCCACGGCCAAGTCCAGCTCGGCCGTGAGGCGCTCGCGCTCCATGACCGCCGCCGTTGATGGCGCGGACTGCATATTTGTCACCTCGGTTTGGACGTGAGCTAGGTGGCGACTACTTTGCGTGCGCGGGACTTTGTTGTGTTGGTTGGAGTTGGGTAGAAAATGGACTAGGGTGGCAAGTCAATTTATAGGCGTTTTATTGGCAAGGAAAATGCCACGAAAGTAAACTGACGTCGAGCTGAATTAGCTCGGGATAGATACAACTGCCATTTTAGCGGTCAAAATTCAGGTTCCAGTTGGAACGAAATTTTCCAAGAAAACTTCGGATTTTTTTACCCTAATATAATTCTCGAATTGCAGAAAAAATTTGCTTTTGCTGACCCATCGCGGTCAGAAACTATCTTGGTTAAAGACCTTGGACGTAGCTTATCCATTTTTCATGCTGTGGTGGATATTTTCTCAGAAATGGCAACCGAGTGTGAGATCAGCGCGTCGGATTCGTGCGGGGGCGGCAGTGGAGGCCATCCGATTCGTGCACGCGACGCCGTCTTCTCCCTCGCTCTCGCCCGCCGTCTTCTTCCCTAGCTCCAGCGAACCTCCTCCCTCTTTTATTCTCCAACTCCGGCGGAGTGGGGGGGGGGGGGGGGGGCAGTCCAGGTGGTGGGGATGGTGGCCAGACTATTTAGGGGCCCTGGCGGTGGTAGCGGTGGTCGGGCCAGGTCGGGGCGGGAGAGTTTTGCCAGAGTTGGAGAAGATGGTGGCAACCAAGCTCGTTGGAGTTGGAGAAAAAGGAGGCGGTGGCGGGAGGAGGGAGGTCAGCGCGGTAGGGTCTCGCTGGAGCTCCGCGGCCACGCCCGCAGTGGCGAAGCTCCGGCGAAACCTACTATGCCACGGTGGGGCGGTGGGTGGCTGCGGCTACCGGAACTAGAGATGAACAGTGCCAAAAATCGTGTGAGGTGGGGGCAAAACACTCGATTGTGAGGTAGACAGCCTCTATTTTTTGCTTGATGTCGGGTGGATGCTTGGCGGTGTGCTTGCAGGCATGAACAAGACCACATGGAACTCGCGGACTGCTAGACGATTGGAGCTGAGCTTGTACTCAAGTTTGATGTATCGTGAGCCCTTTTTTAGATTTGGTAAAGTGACTTTATTTCTCACAGCTTCTAAGGAATGAAGTGGCAACTCATTCCATTTTATAAACCAAACAAAAAACTAAAAAATGAGATGATAATGAACTAATTCATTTCACAAACCAAACATCCCCTTAACGAACCAGTCATATGCTCATCATTGACTTACGTAAACGATGTGAGTGGATGAGGTGCTATGTTTGAGCGTGCATGCAGAGACCTAGTAAAGCCTAGCTACACTACTACAGAAAAGATTTTGCGAGACGGTGCCATTTTATTATCCAAGGCGGGCGGGCTAGGCGGCTGCCTCCGTTAATGCTTAATGGAGGCGGGCAGTATTAGACGTCTGCCTCACAATCGCCTTTGTTAACAGAGGTGGTCGCCATAAAGTAATCGTCTTTGTTAATCCATTAACTGAAGTGGGCAACTTAAGACGTCCACCTTCGTTAATCGATTATTTTCGGAGGCAGTCGTTCTATATCACATTCTGTAGTAGTGCTATATTCATTGCTAACCTAAACCTTGATTAACTAGAAGATGTTGGGTTTCATGATAACGAGCCGACTCTGAGGTCTATATTTAGTTTTGCTTTTATTAAGCTCTATATTACAAATTGGAGTAAAGTTCATCGCTAGTTTTTAAATTTGGCTACTGGTGTGTTATCCCAGTCCACAAACTTCCAAGGTGATATATGTATGTCCCGAAACTTGGCCAGCAGTGCCATTCTAGTCCATGAACTTTTAAGATAATCGCTGCCGGTCCCTTGGTGGTGTCATGCAGTTCCCTAGACTTCCAACCGATATATTCAGGTCCCCAAGCATGGTTTCAGATCTCATGGGTCCAAACCGTGGCCTAACCCGCTCTATACACTCACTGTGCATTTGACGTGGCCTGAAATGTGGGGTCCACATGTCATGTCCACCTTTCCTTTCTACCCTCCTACTACTATACTACGACAACGAAGAACGAAAAACACTTGTTGGTGATTTATGTCTAGTGTCCCTCCAAGGTGTGTTTGGCCTCTCGCCACGACTCTCCTTGGAGGTTTGTAAAACTTTCTTCTTCCACTTAGTGCAACACGTGCCAATGCACGCTTTCGAAAAAAGATTTTGGTTTTGAAAGTTAGCAGGAGAACTAGGACTGCTCAAATCAAGTCCATCATTATCTACTCGTAACAATAGTACAAATCAGCCTAGCAGCACTTTGAAGGAACTTGTGTGGTGGAAGTGGAGGAACCATAGGTTGGGTGGCGTGCATATCTGGCGTGATCTTGTATGACGCTGGATAGGTCCTACAACTGGAAAGAGCAAGCAACTCCAATTCTGCGGTGAACTAACAGCCTGCTTCCTTCGATGTGCTTCCTGCAGGCTCTGCCGCAACGGCATGCAAGTGCAAAACCTGAATCGCTGGGTGGGCCCCCACCACGGCCGCAAGTACACGGTGTCGGCAACACCGTGTCAAGTTGTCAACGGTGGCAAGAGGAAACTTGGCGGCTGCTCGTAGGGCTGTAGGGTGGTTCACCTTCACCCCACGGCTCCCACGCTCGCTCAACCACCGAAGAGCCTGCGCTGCTTAATTGCTTATACAAGTAAGCCAACGTGTCCAGCCTGTGCCAACCTTCCCAAGCTTTCTCGATACCAGCTTATTTCTGTATATATAATATAATGTAGTCACAAATATTTGGCGTTTTATACGATGACACGTCCTTTGCAATTTAGTTTAGATGACATTTTTAGTTGGAATAAATTGAAAACCACTCAAGCTTTTTAATCAAAGAAAACCTCTCAAGTTATGATATTGTAAAATTACTTTAGGAGACCAATCTGTTTACATATTATTTCTAGAGACTCTTGGGACCAATCAAGTTTTTTATTACTAGAGACCATTCAAGTTTTTTTATTCCTAGCAGGTTTATTTTCCAGCCAAACTGATCATTAACAAAAAAATTATTGTAATTAAGTATACTTCAGTATTTTTACCTTGCCCATCATTACTTACTACTCTAATTGAGACCGATCAGATGCTAGAGTATTTCTGCCGCATGCTTGGCTGCACCTCGATTGCCTTGGGCTCCATCGCCTGCGTGCCCAAAACCGCCTGGATACCCAATTCCATTTCCATGGTTGTTCACGCGATTCGACCGCGGTAAACAAGAGACCGTGTCTAAGCGGACTCGTAACTTTTCCTTTCCGTCCTGTTCCTTCTATGTCCTTTCCTTTACTCGTTCAATTCTCAAATATATTTCCCTGTACTGTCGCATGTTGGTCGGATTCATTCCATGGCATAGCTACACCTGCAAGAACGTTTCTTTTTTCTTCCTTATTTGTTTTTTCTTTCATCCATTTTTCTCCTTTTTGGTTACATATTTATAAGTTATACTACATAGTTATTTTCGTACATAGTTTTATGTTTCTGCTAATATGTTATGATATTAATTTTATACGTTTAAGTTCTTGAATATAACTTATACGTCCAACTTTACATCTAAGTCATTCATCAAGTTATATATCTAAGTTATACAAACAAGTTATTATAATATAAGTTATCAATATTGACTTATACATATAATTAAGTTTATTCATCTAACTTATAAGTTATACAAACAAGTTATTATAATATAAGTTATCAATGTTGACTTATACATATAAATTTATTCATGTAACTTATAAGTTATACAAACAAGTTATTATAATATAAGTTATCAATATTGACTTGTACATATAAATCAATTCATCTAACTAATGAATTATACAAACAAGTTATTATAATATAAGTTATCAATGTTGACTTGTACATATAAGTTTATTCATCTAACTTATAAGTTACTAACGGGAATAAACATGCTACATAAACTATTTATGTTTTCCCTTTTATCAAATTGGGACCTATAACTTATTTTGTGTCGACATCCAACATATAAGCCAATATTAGCAATAATATGACAATGTATGTATATTTAAGTAAAGATGGGGATGGTTCGGTTTGGCCTAGCGGTTCGTCGAACCGCACCTTAGAAATGACCCATTAGGGCCCCTTCTCTGACCCGTAAAGCTTCTTTGGGTAAGTGGATCAGAAACCAAAGAACCAAAAGATCCAGGGGTTCGATCCACCTCATCGCCGACGCTCACAACTAGAGAAGGCCATGACCCCGTCGATCCCGGCACGGCAGCGGCAGCCGCCCCTCCCCCCGACAAATATTTCCAGCTGCTGCCCTACCAACAGACGACAACCACATCACCAAGGCGAGCTCCGCAACCTGTGCGGCGGCAGCGGCGGCTGACCGGTGCTGGATTCAGCTTTGGCGATGGGGTTCCACCTGCTACCATTCGTGCCGGCGAGGGGGCCGCGGCGGCGGCCGACCGGTGCTAGATTCAACTTTGGCGATGGGGGGCAGGGTTTGTGGCGGCGAGGGACTCATGCAGGTGTTGAACCTCTTGGTGTCGCTCAACCTCTGGTTGCTGGTCATCTGCTTGCTCTACCTCCTCGGATCGAGCGGCAGCAAAGCTGCAAAGGAGAGGAATGTACACAGAGGAGAGAAGCTAGGCTGTGGCCGGAATTGCACGATCGACGACATGGGTCGACCCGTATACCCATTAGAGCGTTAGACCTAAGCAGCTTTAGTTTATAATGGATGAACTGGTGCCCCTTAATGTCATGAATGGATCGATGGTTCGGATGTGGTTCGATCCATGGACCAACCACGCCCATCTTTATATTTAAGCTTGTATCAAACTAAAATATGGTCTTGATAGATTTTTTATCACATTGCTAAGTACAAAAATATTTCCTCGTAGATATGTCTTAAGTTTAGTTTTTATAATCCTTAGGTTGGTACAATTAAATATCAAGTTTCACGAATTCTTTTGAAGACACATTAAAATATGTAACTCTAGTCAACATGGAGTTAGTTGTCTAGCAATAGTATGATAATGTATAATTAAGCTTGTATCGTATTAAAATACGGTCTTGACAGATTTTTTTCTTGCGTTGCTAAGTACAAAAATATATGCTTGTAGATATGTCATGAAAAAAAACCGTAACTATACAGAACTGAAACCAGAGAAAAAAAGAAAGAAATCAGAAATGCAATAAAGTTATTACAATATGTTATCAATGAATATTAGGCTAAGTACAAAACAATTGCTCTTTAGTATTAGATATAGATACAAACAAGTTATTATATTATAATATAAGTTATCAATATTGAATTGTACATATAAGTTTGTTCATCTAACTTACAAAACTAACTTTTAAATGCATATCATCTAACTTATAAAAGTATATATTATTTGATTACCACAACCCAATTGCATGTGCGTAATAAAAATGAAGCAAATCAAACTAGCACACGTGCGTAAAATGAAGCAAATCAACATAAACGAAGGGGAAAGCTATCCATCACCCGATTGTTTTGTTGCCTTTGCTCACGCGATTTGATGCCCTGTCAGATTTTGTCTCGCCGTTATCTCATTTATCGGATGGTTGGTCTACCGTGTTGTTTCTCCGGTGAAGGAGGCCAACACAGGTCTATGCTTTTGTTTTATTTTGGGGGGAACAACGCCCAGTTTTTCTTGTGTTCATATTATCCACCGCAGTCAATATAACTTATACTACATAACTTATTCAAATAAGTTTCTCCATACAAGTTCTCATGAAAATGTTTTCCTCTACTAAAAGTATGTGCTAGAAGTTGACATAGACATAGCAACAAGTTTTTTATATAACTTATAATATATATAACTTATTCGAATAAATTTCTCCATATAAGTTCTCATGAATAACTTATTCGAATAAATTTCTCCATACAAGTTCTCATGAAAATGTTTTCCTCTACTAAAAGTATGTGCTACAAGTTGACATAGACATAGGAACATGTTTTTTTTGTATAACTTATAATACATAACTTATTCGAATAGGTTTCTTCATACATGTTCTCATGAAAATGTTCTTATCCTAAAGTATGTGCTACAAGTTGACATAGATAGCAAGAAGTATTTTTATATGTAACTTATACCACCTAACTTATTCGAATAAGTTTCTCCATTCAAGTTCTCATGAAAATGTTTTCCTTCTAAAAGTATGTTTGATTAAAATCCGACCTTTTCACCTAGCCAACAGGCAGACAAAGACAACAAATCAGCAAAATTCAAGAATACGTCAAATTGAAATCCAATGGTTCAAAATTTTGTGTGTTGGAAGCTATCGAAACACTCGATTCATGTGTATGCCTGCCGTCAGTTGTTTCATGTGCTGTCAACATGCGGGTGTTGGTAGACGATTAAACATCCGAATGACAGGTAGACAACCCCACGAACAAACCTATAGGTTTACGTTCCTTTGCGCACGTGCAAAAAGGAAAAGGGGTGAGACTTTCTTTTTCTAAAAAAGAAAACTGGTGCACATGTCGGATTATTGATCGCTGGAACCAAATTGTGCGATGGTTCGTGGTTTAGTCCGCTCGGCATAGATAGCCTCCGTGCACGTGGTAGCTAGGTTTTGCGCAGTTGCACTTCTCCGCTTGATTAAAACCATAGGGCGACGACATTGGATCTTGCTGCTGCTCTGCAGGCAGGCTCAGCAGCTTGCCCATCTCCTTCACGAATGTCTTCATGACCATGACGTGACCCGGCTGCCATATGGGCACAACGATGTTGTCCTCGCACTTGGTGTTCTTGAATGTGATGAGGCAATACAGGGTAGCATTCTACAGCAGCAAATGCAGATAAGTAGCACTTCGCTGAAATCCTACCTGACTGTATAGTGAGTAGTATTGCCACTGAACTGAGGCTAGCCATCAATAAGCTCAGAGATTTGCTGCAGAAATGAGCCGGTGAAAGGCATGTAACACCTCTCTCTAACAGGGCCGGTTCTATGTTTTCAAAGGCCTTAGGGCAAACTTGACAATGGGCCTTTATGGCTATATATATGTTTAATTATATATGTACTAATATATATGCAATTGTATAAATGTATATATATATATATATATATATATATATATATATATATATATATATATATATATATATATATATATATAGGAGTTAATTGATGAGCAATGACAATATCAGAATACAATGACTAGCAGAACAAGAAAATGACACTAATTTGATTACCTCAAAATCCCAAATAAAATCAAACTCCCATTATGAAAAGAGACTTCTTCGGGCTTTTCTCTTGATGCAAAATTGCTAAGGACAGTGTCAAGATCAATAGTGTCCAAGATATCCTTCTTAATGCAGCACTTAGCTAAGTCATTCGATCTTTTCTCACCATTTTCTGGATGAAAAGAGACTTTTGCTTTGATTTGAATAATTTGCAGCAAAAATAATAAACTTTGTCGACATGCTTGGAGTAAACCAACCATTTTCTATCAATTTTCTCACCATTGCTTAACTTCCTACTATAGTAAGCATATGAAAAATGTCTATCATTAGCATCTAAAGGGAACTGCAGATTCAGTTCTTTCACAGGGCCTTTCTCAATTAAGATATCTCATCCCTTATTATCAAGATGTCTCTAAGTTCTCAGATCATAGACATCGTCACTTGAAGCTTGTGGCTTGTGGCACCATAGGGATACATATACCTTGGTTTGGGCCTCTGAGTAAGCTGGGCCCTAGAGCGTCGCACCCACCGCACCTCCTCTGCTACGGCCCTACTCTCTAATGATGAAATTCAGAGCCTAACTGTAGGCTTTCAGATCTGCATTGTTTGCTGGTTCACAGTTTCAAGAATGGTTCAAATCTGATGCTCCCACAAGGCCACAAACTAGCTTACGCATCAATGGACTTTAAGCATAGTATAGACCTCGCCTAGCTTCACTTCTCAATTGGGTTGCTGCACGACTGCGCTGGGGCCGATTGCACCAACCCCTCCCAAGCTTCACCGGTTGTTGGACTTGACACGTGCCCTGCTGTCCATGTCCCTGCCTCGTAGTCAGTCATGCTAGACTATGATGAATATGGTGAGGGAGGAGAGGAAGGCGATGAGTGGGACAGTGGGCTGCCATAGCAGCTGCCGTCGTTTGCAATTTAGTTTGGATGACATTTTTAGTTGAAATAATTGAAAACCACTAAAGTTTTCTAATCCAAGAAAACCTCTCAAGTTATGATATTGTAAAATTACTTTAGGAGAACAATCTATTTACATATTATTAATAGAGACTTGTTACTGTGCTTGGGAGGAACCTTCTCGCAGGTATATTTCCTGCTGTTGATCATTAACAAAAAAATTATTGTAATTAAGCATACTTTAGTATATTTTTTCCAGACAGGGAGAGGTCGAGCCCCACGCGACGTGCCCAATCTGACGAAGGCAACTACGCCGCACTGACCCCGCAAAGATCGATGTGACAGCGGTCACCTCGGTCTGGTTAGACGCCAGCCCAGCGCCATACCGCACGAACAAGACAATACCGCACGATGGCGGCAATAGGCACGTACAATCCAACCCACTACGGGATGGGATCCACGACAAGGCTCTCGATCCAGAAGTCTTCCTGGCTGGCAGAGTGCCCCGACCCCAATGATCGGGGTCATGCCCCTTAGCCTCGTGAAGCGACCAGACGAACGACAACCCGGGGTGGCTACCTACTACAGGTACGATGCCCCAGGAATCTGGAGATGACGGCGAAAACCATGATGGACACCATGTTGCACAGGATGGCTGACAGACCACCAATGTTCCTACAATGCCTGCCACGAACGGCACAGCAACACCATGTCTCGCTCTGCCACAACGTGGCCACAAGACCATGACGGTGGTCACACCCGGACGAACACCAGAAGACGGCGTAGCTTGCAAGCCAAGTTAGTTAGGACCTTCCTCAGGTTCACGACCCTTTGGTCAAGGGAACCTCCTCTTTGTATCAAGCCCTGACTCCAAACTGTATATAAGGGCAGCCAGGGCACCCATCTCAGGACACGGTCTCATTCTTCATTGTCACACCCGGTTTTCCAAAGAAGACCAAGCACTCGTTATATGTGTTTCCAGAAAGTCCACACATACAACAATAGAATAGAGATATCAAAATAATATTTATATAAAGCGGAGCACTTACTATATTAACACTTACAACTATCAGAGTATCGCAGAACGGTGGCTAAGCTTATGCTCGGGCTCCATTCTTCTCAGGGACGGCTGACTGGGGGTTCCGTATGCCAAGCACTTTGAAAAGACTTCTGGAAACTCCACTACACTTTCATCCTTCTTCTAAGCAGCACCTCACTACACACTGGAGTGTGGGGAAATAGCAAGAGTGAGCACATGTCGTACTCAACAAATATAACACGGGGTTCATGAGACTCAAAATGTTTGACACGGGTTTACTGCAATAGCTTTTAGTGAGTCATCTTTTTAGCATTTGAGTAGCAACAAGTTATGTAAGCCCAAATAACCTCATGATCATGTAAACGAGAATAATGTATAGCAAGAAACAATAAACATCAGTGAGCTTTAATATCATCAGTATTATCATTACCATTAGTGTTCATCATTTATTCTGTAAGGGTCTAAGGCCATTCGTGACCGTGAGCACGGCTGATATATCAGTTTTACACTCTGCAGAGGTTGTACATTTTCACTGTGCGTGATTTACCCTTTCGCCCGAGTTAGCTAATCTCTTGACCCACTTCCAAGGAAGGTCGGTAGGGTTCACTATGAAGTCTTTCAAAGGTTCGTCTAACAAGTTAGGGCCATTAGATTCACTCAGCAAACAGATGTAGAGCCCCCTTCCAAATGGCACAATGACGCGTAGCCTATACACATAAGGACAGAGGCCGCACTATACCCGATTCGTCAAGTCATTCTTACGCCATAAAGGTTACCACTAACAAGCTAGAAAAGGTCCTCATAGTTGACTAAAGCCAGAGCCATATAGCCCTCACAGTTGTACTGTAAGTCCCGGATGTTCGCTTACAGATGAGTCCTTATGGAGAGAAACTAAAGCACCATAAAAATAATCCAATATGCTCTAGCCCTCTTGAGCCATGTTGCTTTAAAGCATCTTTTATACGTTTATTGCATATAACATTAGTCAAGTTACAGATCATGGTTATTTATCTTGAGCACTAGCATAAATACTACCCAATGCAATGTCCCATAAGTGTCAAGGTACAAGATACAAAAGCTAGGATATCCTTAGTGGTAACAAGGTAGACACATGCACATGAATTAAGTGTATTAAAGGTGAATAGGAAACAAGGATGATCCCATGCTATACTTGTCTTTTCCCAAATTTAGCTACTCAGAATCTCCAGTTGCTATCTTCTGGACTCAAGTTCTCTTGCTTTGACTGTCGGTCCTCAGCTCCTCGTCTTCAGCGCTAATTAACCATACTTCTTCTACTCTCAGCAATCAAGTAGAACAAACAGACAATAAACACAACTAAGAATAACACACCAAACAAAAGAGACACTTTAAAAGAGCGTACTAGACTATACGACATGATGCTATGATCGCGAAAACATAAGAACGACGGATAACAGAGCTACCATCAAAGAGGACACGCGACTATCGAGGAGTTTACAGCAAATTAGAGAAGACAAACTATACGCTTGATTTATTTTAGTTAATGAATTAAGGTGATAGAACTTAGATAATGTTAAAGTTTATATATATAAACATAGGAGTATAAACCTATATTGTTTCTAATTTGATAAGCAGTGCAAACAGAAATTAGTTAAAATTAATGTTTAAATTAAAATTTAGAACACATGTAGCATGTTAAACGTCGTCGATATATGTAAAGTAGACTACGTCAATTCAGGCAAGGCTAAAGCGATTAAGATACGGAAGTTGAAGGCAATGACGGAGATATATGAGTACGGATTAAAAAGGCAGCCTAAGCAGCTCCAAGATGATATGATTTATGGTCATGAATGACAACGAACGACATCAACACAACTTTTGATCAATTAAATAATAGATAGACAAGGTGATCTGTGGGCTAACGTTAATTAAACGTGCATAAACACTTGCTACTGATGTCAAGGTAATGAACATTTTAGAGAACTATCCTAAGTTGAATTAACCAATTTACATTAAATTATAAAAGATGAAGTTAACCTTATTCATATTTTATTTATAAATATTTATTTAGTGTTTAAGTCATTTAAACATTTATAAATTAGAAAGCATAAAGAAGGTGATAACAGCTAATCGAATCATTATATGTTTCTTGCATAAACTAAACAAGTTCTATTTAAGAAACACTTAAGTTCTTATTAATCATGATAGCATTTGATTATTTATAAAAGACAATTTATAAACCAAAGTTACTTTTAATTTGAAAAGACAGTAGATAAATATTAGTTAAATTAACTACATGCTTCATGTTTAACTAAACTAATTATGATTAATAAACATTTAAGTTAATATTAATTAAGTTAACATTTATTTAAGAATGTTCTATGTATGAACCTAAGTCGCTTCTAATTTAAAAGAGCATGACATAAACATTAATCAAATAAACATAATTTAATTTGTAAACACATAACGTGACATGGTAAACAACGTTGCTAATATGTCTCTTACGTTAGCATAGTCACGAAGCAACAAGAACGAAATTATACCCCTATGTTGCTTTTAGTTAGAAAGCTGTTAAATAAATATTAATCAAGTTGCATTTAAATAGATAAATTCATACTTGAGTGACATCACAAAAACTATCGCTACTGAATAGAGCGCGATGCTATGAAACTGTTGCAACAAGAATGGATTTACAAACCTAGATTGATTTTAATCATAGAACTAATTGCATGTCAATTAAATTAATATTTAATTTATATATGACTAACATGTAACACGTCTACGCCGATAGTATGTAGCCTCAGTTCGCATGATCACAAAATCACAAGAACGAGTTACTACACTAGGTTGCTTTTAATTAAAAATGCATTAAATAAATATTGCACGTAAATCAATAAATTTATAATTAGGTGACACGATATACATTAGCACTACTACGTAGAGCGCAACGGAATCAAAAGCATGACTTAGTTTGTTTAGATCAATGAGGTTGGAGTCACGTCCCGAAGCGATGGTCAGCAAATAAGGAAACCCTCCCAAACATGCATGCGTAATGCATATATGCATATACATTCAGATCGGCATGCAAGGATAATTAATTTATCTGCCTGGATATGTTGCTGCACGCGCGACCTCGTGTCGTCGCCGATCGACACGAACGATCGCGTTGGGTCGGGGCTTGGCGATGAACCTACAACTAGCACGCGTGGCGGCGGGGCCTAGTGCTGACGTCGTCGGGGAGGTTGCGGCGCCCTGGCACCTCGGTCGCTAGCCTTCTGTTCACGCTACATTCCACGTGAAGCCAGGCTCCCGGATTGAATCACGGACATGCCACTACACCACGCTGAGGACTCCTTGTCTCGGCGACTCGTTGATACGAAACTAACGCAACTAAAACGGAGTAAAACGGAATTAAAACGAAGAAACGATAAAGATATTATGAATCAGTGATCGAACCGTAAATACTTCATCTTATACCTCCATCTATCTGAAGGGCCTCGGCCTAGAGGCGACACGAGAAGGAGAAAAAATATCTAATTTACTACACGGGAGATTTCCCAAACTAGGGGCTCCTCCACGGTAGTTTTGATGTGCTTTTACCCAAGGGGTAGGTACGTATATATAGGGAGGAAAACTCCCTACCCCACGTCAACTAACGATACGGTACTAATTGATGTTGCACCCTCCACCTCTACTGATGGGCCTAATTAATCATCAAAGCCCATTAATAAATAAATGAATGGGCATTTAGGATTATTGCACATGGGCTTTGAGCATCGTGAAAAATGAGATATTTATTTATTTTCGGAATTAATTAATTTCGTGGATAAAATAATTCCAGAAAAGTCCAAATTTATTATTTAAGCCGCGAAAAATACTCCGAAAACTCTAAAAATTCAGGGAAAATTCTCAGAGATATTATGAAACATGAGGAACCCAAATAAAGTATTTGGAGCTCAAGAAAAGATTGGTGAAACGATCAAAGAAAAAGATTAAGTTCATGGAAACTGGAATTTTAATTCGAAAAAGGGCCAGAAAAGAGATAAACGTCGTTCTATCGTACTCGTAAACCGTTTGCACTCATAAACACCAAAACAAGCATCACATCAACCAAAGCATGTCAAGTTAATTCTAAAATAATGGAAAAGCACCATTTTTTTTAATAAAAAATATATGAAATCTAAACTAATGACAAGTTCTATTCAAATATTAAAATATTTATTTTAGTTAGTGTTTTCTACGCACAACCCAAAATCAGAAATTTTGGGATGTGACATTCATCCTCTACCATTCCATCTATCCACCATAGCAGTAGGGCTCCTGGAGCTTCTCTTCAGGCTGCCCCTCATCTAGCATAGGTTCCACCACCTCTTTCATCATTCTTGCACCCCCATTGTAAAAACTTCAGAGCTTTCAAGCGAGGAACACGCACTCGATCTTCTCTGAGACTAGACGTAAGGCTCCAACTTGAACCAGTATAAATCCTCGTGTCTATTGTATGCTACCCTCGTTTTCCTAGAGCAGCGTGGCAATCATATAAATTCACTAGTCCGGTTTATAAAACACCGACAATTGACGCGCCAGGTAGGGAACAGTCGCGTACTCTCGTTTGATTAAGGAAGCGATGGCTCCTCGCACTGTCGGTGGACTTGCTAGTGGAATGGCCCACGACGGTCACTTCAACTGCGAAAACTACGGGTTCATCGGCCCCAATGGGCTAGCGCCCGCGTCCGCCCTCAGTCGCAGTCTAGACCTCCACCTTGGAAATCTGGGTCCCATGGCTCACGGCGGACACACTCCCGGAACTACCCATGGGGGCTGCATCCTAGAGTACACCTACCCATAGGGGCCAGTACCCTCATTCGTCGCAAGCCATGGCCAAGATTCCCGTCTGAAAACTAAAGGACCATGGTTCACGACAAACTAGCCCGAGGAATGGCCTCGACCGGCCACATCCTTCTAGGGAACCACACGGTTAACCACACCAAAGGGCCGATGCCTGTGGCTGCCCTTAGCCACGGCCCAGACCTCCACCTCGGGAATCTGGGTCCCACAGCCCATGGTGGGCGCACTCTCGGAACTGCCCGCGGGGGTTGCATCCTAGAGTTCACCTACGTAAGGGGCCCATGCCCTCTCTCATCACTGGCCATGGCTAGACCTTCCTCCTAGAAAGCCAGATGGCCGTGACTCATGGTGACCTCACCTAGGGAATGGCCTACGGTAGCCACATCCCCGCAAGGAACTGTGAACCAGTGGAACACACCCGTCACTAGCTCCTACCCGATCCGGACTGACCACATGGTGGATCGGATCCTACAATAGAAGCACACCTCGGACAACATTTTCACCTATGGAACACCGTGAGCCAAGGTGCGCACGAGCAACGAAATTATCCGCTGCCCCACGGCATCATTGACAATAACCGAGTCGCTAGCCGGCACCACTCCATGAAGGGTCAAGTCCGGAGTCAGGAACTGATCCTACGCAGCAAGCAGGCCATGCAATGCGTCCCTATAGGCTGGCACATGTTGCAGGAGGCACGTGCCTCTAAGGAGGCGAGCTCCCTGAGTGCACCGCGGGCTGCGATGAGCAGATCAAACCATGTTGCAATCAAAGCCAGCCTCCACAGCGAAGACACACCAGCCCTCCACCGAAAGCAGCAGTCATGACCGGAGGCAGAGACACGATGATGAAAGCATCATCGCACCAGAAGAACCCAGACACGAGGACTCATAGATCCCCTTGACCAAGAGCGATGACCGACAAGACGTGGAGAAGACATCCTAGGAAGATCGCGAACTCACCGAAGGCATTGAAACGGCAAAGGCAAGCCTAAGGCAGCCCAAGAGGATGACCCATGCCAGCCACGACCGCCCCAAGCACCGAGAAGTGCCCTCACTAGCTTGCAGCTCAGGAACCGCAATAGATTCTTTACAAGCAAGTGCTCTGGAGCTCTCCCCAGCGCAAGCAGCAACCGAAGGGCAAGCACCTGCTCCCCAAACAAGCACGGGTGATATCAATCCTGTCCCTCTCTTCGTTATTTGAACGTGTTCATATATGCACGTAGACACAATGACAAACCTGATAAGTCAACACGTAGTGCCGGATGAAGCTAGGGATAGAAAGCCCATGTGTTTCGTCTTGAAGGCATTTCACCTCCTGAACATCACAATCTGCACCATAAGGGTGGACGTGATATCGCGGCCAATGAAGGGAGCTTATGTAACACCCTAGGTGTTTGTCACTAGGTAAGCAGTAGGTTTGAGCTCAAACATGACAAGTTAAGTGATGATGAAGATGTCAAGATCCAATCTGTGGAAATGAGACCAACTTAAGTTTGGACAATGCACCTTTGCTTACATGTAGACCCTTTCCAAATTTATGCTTGAGTAATGTTGGAGGTACTTCTTTCATGTGTCTCACATCACTCTCTATCTATAGTGATCACTAGAAAAGTTTCATGAAGTTTGGAATAAAAAAATCATATGAAATGATAAGTTATAACCTTTATTGAATTGCATTTTGAATGTTACATAGGTGATGTTTTATATGTTACATCGGTGATGTTTCATAAGTTACATTTTTGCTTAAAGTGCTTCATTAAGCAAATGGAAATAGGGGATGTCAACTAAACCTTGCAACCTTGCCAATGACTCTAGCTGAGCTCTACAACAAAAGTTATGAAAGGTTCATATTGAGCAAAGGCCAAGAAAATGCCTCCATTGGTCTAGAACTCTACTTTAAGCTTTATCGTGATACA
Organism: Saccharum hybrid cultivar R570; assembly: GCA_038087645.1. Classification (NCBI taxonomy): domain Eukaryota; kingdom Viridiplantae; phylum Streptophyta; class Magnoliopsida; order Poales; family Poaceae; genus Saccharum; species Saccharum hybrid cultivar. The sequence goes on along the minus strand of JAQSUU010000066.1, from coordinate 24,505,035 downwards.
ACCTTGACCAAAGTAGAATTGTAGGTTTTGTACTTGTTTCGAAATTGAACCTTAAATGAAAGTTGTAGTTTAGCTTATGAAGAACAAAGTTTGTTTAAGGGTCAAGACCTAGTTTGGTCCCTAACTTAGTTAAACAGAGGCCTTAAAACTGAATCCAGTGTTGTTTTGGATCTCAAAATTTTGACTGAGATTTCAATGTTCATGATGATTGGCATCTTGCATTCTCGGATTTTTGTTAAGCAACACAAGTTGAGCCAAATATAAAAGTTGGATTTTATGTCTTGGAGAAGAGCATGTAAAAGTTGGACTTAGTTTGATCAAGTTTGACCTCCCAAAACTAACGAAAACCGAGCAAAGCTTAATCACTATCAAATCATTGATAGTGCTATTTATGGAGCTAATTAACTGCTAATCTACTGCCCTAATGACCATGGTCCCTGAATAAAAAGTGTAGAGCTATCCGTGGGCTGCAACTTTGCTTTTGGGCCCATAGTCCAATTTGGCCCATATCCAGCCCAAATCGCGTCCCACGTTGACCACTCCGTCACCCGCCAGGTGTTCATGGAAATGCCGACGTGTCGCCCATGTGTGAGAGCGTGCCCCACCATTGCTGATGCGCGTCCCTATGCACTGCATCGATGGGGAGAGCCCAAGCGCATTTCCCTCCACCTGCACTCACTTTCTCTCGCCCTCCCGCTCGCTCTCGCTATCGCTACTGCTCCCTGCCTCGCTAGGTCGCCATGGCTGCCATGGCCAGCAAGCAGAGCTTTGCGTGCCACCATTCGCGTAGCCCCAGCCTCTAGTAGTAGCTCTGCGGCCCTCTCCTCTTCCTCACACACTCCCGTTCGAGCCGGCATCACCCTCGTCTGCTGCCGCCGGAGTGCTTCCAGCGCCGGGCCATGACTGCACCCGCCGCCAACAGCCGTGGCCGGGCTGTAGCCATCTCTAGCCGAGCTGTCCCTAGGTGCAGGTGGGTGAGGCCGTTGTGGCCCTTGCCGTTCTCTGCCTCGCCTCCGGCGCCCCTTCCTCTAGCCGAAATCGGCACCGCCGTGATAGCTTATGCTCTGCTCTGTACGATTGAAGAAGAGGAAGGACGTCGCGCTCAAATAAGGGAAAAGGGAGGGGCCTAAGTGCAGAAATCATGACTTAGTTGAATAGTGTAGAAGACTATGGGTTGATTCAGGAAAACCTCAGGGGCCTCGGTGCAAAGTGTTTGTCTTTTATGGTTTTCTCTTTTTCTTTTATGTGTGAATAGGATGAAACTTCTAAAATTCATAGTAAATTGTAGAAAAATCCAAAAATAGCAAATAAGGACTTTTTGGAATCCTTGTGAGTAGATCTATGCATTGGAGTCATAATATGGCATGTTTTAGTTTACAGTTTTTGCTGTAAAAATAGATTTATGCAGGTTAGGGTTTTAATGTTAGTCTTACTTGTATTTTTCATAAATGTAGTAATAGTGCTCAAATAAATGTGAAATTTTTATGGCAGGCTTCTTATGTGATGATTGATGGCTGCTAAAATTTAAGGATTTTATGATTTATAGTTTAGGAGCTATAAAAATAATAAATGCTCTGTGTTGCTTTGCTCTGAACAGACTTGCAATATTGTATTATTTGGCTTAGTTAAGTTTTTAATCATGCTTTGATGACAATAAATGAGTTGTAGTACTTTTCTTAAGCTCTTCAAAAAGTTAAAGATCACAATTTTTGGTTAAGTAGATGTTCAGCTATAGTTGTTTAAATTCCAGTGGCTGATTCTGCCCAAGTCCTGACCAGATTTCCTTGTTTGTAATGTGTGGCCTTGTTAATAGTAGAATTACCCCTAGATGATAATAAGAAAGTTGTAGATAATTATATTATATTACTTGTGTTAAATTTTCATGATCTCAAACTTGATATTTTAGGAGTCACATGACTTTTAAATCTGCTGTCAGGTTTTGATTTTAGTCTGAGCAGATCTGAAAGATGCTAGTGTTTGATCTAGTTAGGATTTAAATCACTCCTGGGTGATAATAGAGGAGTTGTAGTGCTTCTATTAAGCTTTCTGAAATATCTATGAACACCCTTTTTGGTGATCTAGATCTCTAGATACGACTGGTTGAATTTGCATGGCAGAATTTGTCCAATTCTGGATAGAGGTGCTTAATTGTGCTTGTTTGACCTTTTTAATTGTTGAATCCCCATGCAGTGATATTAATCATGTTTTAGATAATTTAATAAGCTTTCTAGAGAGATAAGGCTCATGCTTGTTTGATGTCTATAACTCCAGCTTTAAGTCACTGAAGTTTAGCATCAGGTTCTGTCCACAGTTTGGACAGAATTACTTGTTTGGATTGTTTGGCTTAGTTAATGTTTGATATAGCTCTGGATATTAATAACAATATTGTAGGCAATTTCATTATCTTTCCATAAAGTCTAGGATCACCTTCATTGGATGTCTAGATCTCAAGTTATGGTTAAAACACATGGCTGTTGTGCTGCTGTCTAGAAACTACATGTGTAGGTTGATTGCTTTAGCTTACTCTTGTTTGGATAAATATGATTAACTAGTTTTTGATAGATGGATGCTTGCAGCAGCTTGAATGTACTTGTCTTGTGTGTCATGCTGGATGTGCTTGTCATCTCCTATGTTATGCTTAAGTGATGATTAAGTTAAATAGCTCTAGGTGCTTATGTTAAGTTTGGTGTGCTTTCATGAATGTTTTGCATATTACACTTCTATGCATTCATACATATGCATTGTTGCACCTCATTTAGGTACGATAGATGCACCACGAGAAGGACATGATGTTGGAGCCAAACTCGAAGATGGTGTTTGGAGATCTATCCAGAAGATGGGAGGACTAAGAAAGTGTCAAGATGGGAGATAGTCACCAAGCGAGTGTCATCTAACAAACACTGACCTAGTGTTGGATCCCAGGCAAGCCCCAGAGTATTCTAGGCCTCCTATGTTTTTATAAATGTCAAATTGAGTTTATGTTTGATGCATTAAGTTATAGGAGTTGCTTGGAAACACTTGCTGCATATATATATTCTCCTTATCCAGATAATGTACCTTGAATCCTATGTAGGTCCAAGATCGAATATATATGCTTAGCCATGCTTAGTCGGTAGAAGTCGGGTGATTTCCTGTCACCTGCGAGATATAGGGAGATATTTGGTCATGGTTAGCTATATTTTCTATCGTGGAGATAACCACATGTTAATAAATGAAAGGAGACCAGACAGGATTGAGATAGAAAAGTGATAGGGCATGGAGGTCCTGGATGCCTATCTATCCCCATCTGTCGGCTAAGGACCGATTCGCTATACGTCCTCATGTCATGTTAAACGCATGCCTATCACTTAGCTAGCCGGATATGTTGTTCTGACCTCAAAGCCGAGTAGCTCAACTCAGGTCAAGACCCCATTAAGTGGAAGTGCGCACCCTGGAGGTAGTAAGGATGTGCGGGGAACTAATGACGTGAGTCCAAGGGCGAGTAACTAGTCTTGAATGTCCTGGCAGATTGGATTCCCTGAGAGTGTGGCGCTGATCGGGCTCGCGAATTTGGTTCCTAGGTTGTACCAAAGGTGATCTAAGGTGATAGTTGTTGGTCACCTAGGTTTGTGTTAGGAATAATTCCCCAGCTAGGTAGAAATCGATTCGAGTCACCGTCTCTCCCGGATAGTGAGAACTTGACTAAGCAGCGACAACGTAGATACACTTAATGAACTTGATGATTAAGATGATGATGATGTTGGCTTTATTACACCGAATATGGTTACTAATGCTTGTTACCTTAATCAAGTGATTGCTCTAGTACATGTGCTAGTCTAGAGATGCCTACATGAATAGGTTTTAACTTGATGCTAAAGCTATAATATGCTAGTTATGTACATAAGCTTTTATGCAAAATGTTGTCAAGCTAGCTCCACCCATAAATCCTTGCATGCTCCTTGGTGTCATTTATTTTTGGTTTATGATGGGTAAGTCTAGTTGAGTACCCCTCATACTCAGGGTTTATCCCACCTTGTTGCAGGTGCAATTCTTGGCCTACGAAAGATGATGGCTAACCACTGGTGGGCTCGGTGATTCTCAATTATGTTCTCGTCTATATGCTATTGTTGGAGGATGTCACTTATGCTAGCAATGTATTTGGAACTTATGTTATTGTAATCATTTGAAAGCTACGTTGTTTTCTCTAATTGGTTTTGACACCCAAACTTGTACTTTTATTTGTGAACTTTTTTGTAATATTATTTCTGCTGCAACTCTATGTATGTGATTGTATTTGTTTAATCTATTATGGTCTTGGTTGTGAGGTTGATTTACTGAGGCCCTTCATGACACTTGGCGGACTACCGGGTTTATATGAGTGCAAGTATGTGCTTGTCAACGTGTTAAATGGGGACAGTCATACTTGAACTTGTATAAATTGGGTGGTTCTGTCAGAGCTGGCATCGGAGCAGATTAAGCATAATACTGTCATGTACATAGTTTTAAAAACAAAAGTTTTGGTTTTAAAAAGCCTATTTTGACTAAAACTTTAGCTACAAGCAAATTTGTCAAAACTAATTTGCAAAATTATGCTAGTGACAACCTCCAATTAAGCCCAATTAAGGACTACTAGGTGGCTAAGTAAACTGATACTAACTATGGGGGATTTACTTTATTGCAATTTTGATTGCATCGTCCATACGACATGCTATTCTATGGATGCCATTCACTTGAGTGGTAATGTATGGATCAATATACACCTATGTCCAGGTAAGAAGGTGAGTTGATGAGTAGCATAACCGCAAGTGTGAGCGTGCGGTCAGGAAGAGCTAGTTTTGATACGACTATATATGCATGCTTGCATGTGTGTATGGTGCATATTTAATTGTGGGTGATATGATGTTCGGTAGCTTTGGTGCTACATATATATATGGGGGTATATGTATATTGGAGTACTTAGAATGTTATTTCCTACTATATATATCATTGTGGGGTTGGGCTGAAATGAATCTTCTGTAGGTACGCTAACCGTGAATACATAGATTGAAGGTAGCTGACGAATAGCTGTATATCGAGAGAGTACATGTTATGGCACCGATATAGAACGTGATTGCCACCCTAGGTTGGCAATTTTGTGAGGACAAATAGGATGAAGTATGCATCATCATGATTGTTGCTTTATGCATAACTATGCTTCCCTCACCTTTGTCTAATAATGAGTAACTTGTGATCAATGTGATGTTACTATCTTCCTTGTGTGAAGCTAGACAATAAAATGCCTTGTTCCATGCAGCTTGAATAGATGTGCTTGAAAATAGGGTGTGATTAGCTTTGCCTTGTAGGTTTGCTTCCAAAGGATTAGATGACAAGTTAGTAGTTAGCAGAAACTTCAACCTTTTGCAAACTAAAACTTGTAGTTATACCTTGTTAGAAGCTAGCACATGCTTTCTTTTAAATATAATGTGAGGTGTCCATTCAAGTTATCTTCACATTAGTTCTTTAGATGTATATGCATGGTTGCTTGCTTACTAGGTATTACGCTAATTTGTGTAGCCTCTTACCCTCGGTGAGTGCATGAGTTGTCATCAAGCCTTATTGTTGTGCTCATCTCATGGTTGCTTTTAAGTAGACCTCCTTACTTAAAATACATGAGGCTACATGGGTGTTGCCAACCTAACACCGTTGAGTTCTCTCGAATGCTAACCCTTGCATATGGTATGTTCATGTGCCTATTGGTGAACCCTTTGGACCCCTTTTGCTACCTATCTTAAAAATCATCTTGTCTCTAAAGACTTGACCATATCCACATGCTTAGTAGCATATTCTACACCGCTCCTTGTACTTAGAACCAATGTGTTGAGTTGCTGCAAATGAATGTTGTAGGTGTGATGCTTGGTTATCTAGGTAGTGCCATAGTTGTTACCCCTTTTGTCCTTGGTAAGCATACGAGTGTCGAATAGCCTTATCTTCGAACAATGTCCAAGTTATGATAATCTCATGGTTGTCATCTCCAATTAGGTTCTCTCTCTTAGACACTTGAGCCTATAATAGTGGTTGCTAGCCCTTGAATGTTTGTACATCCATGCTTTTGCTTGAACCATGAGCCCAAGCTTAGTCCCCTAAAATGTTTGCGTATACCATGGATGTTCTGCACCCTTTTGTGAAGACTCTTGTTTGATCGACCCACTAAGTTAAGTCCTTGCCAACGCCTGCCTTGGCCATGGTTGTTCTTTGCCAGTTGTAGAGACCATACCAAATCCATGTTGGACCTCTCGGTTGCCTCTCCCAAAGGTGAGCTAGTGTAATGTAATCTCTCTTTGCCGTGATCTCAGAATCTATTGCTTGCAAGTCATGTAGCTACCTTATTAATTAAATCTCTAATCGGTATATCAGTTTTGCCTTTGAAGTTTGCTCAACTCATCTCCAACCTTTCCGATCTCTAAATGTTTGTTAGCCTTGATCTCATGATCCTGCCTAATAGGACCGAATCTCATGTTAATTAATTATCTTGTAGTTTCCCTAATGGACGCAAGGCGTGTGTGAAAATAAAGCAAGAGTCCCCTTCTTAGTTATCTTCGGCAATCAGGCTATGTTCTCTTGTGTTGTGTTTTGATCTTTGGATCATCTCTTTGTTAACTCTTAACCTTGTGACTACCTTTGCTTGCTATCCCTCCTTCACATACTACTTGCTCCTATGCAACCCAATTTGTGCCACGTGAGATTTCTTGTAGGTTGTACATTTGGTAATGGTGTCTTGGTTAATGACTAACGGTGCCATGACGGAACCTAGGGCCTCCTTGTGGTTGGCCGGCACATGGTTGTGCTGCTGGGTGCGCGCTGGTATCAAGGTTTCCAATCATGATCCATTATGGAGCTACGCCAATGTGTCATCTCATCATGAGCTTTTCCTTAGTTATCTTCCCATATCTTATCTAAAGATCCCTTGATCTGACCAGATGTAGTAGGACTTCCTTCTAAAGTTGCAAAAAGGATAACCTTTGAAGAACAGGTCACCGATATAAACATTAATAGACTACAAGAGGTGGTAGACATGTGACTCTGCTTGACTATCCCTGTAATGACGTCGACCATCTAGCAAGCAATTGATGTCATTCCCGTTGGAATGGAAAGGTAAAAACTTAATGTGGACAAGTTATCAGTCAAATAAGAATCGATCGTCACATTGTACTTATGACCTGGCTATCCAAGTATATGTTCATAGAGTCGAAATCAACCATCTCTAGTGTGGCCCCTTGTTTACTGACTTCAATCACAACCGTCGGTTATACATTGACCACAATTATTGTTGTCCTAAAAGGAGAGTTAGAACTTTTTAGTATTAAGAGACAGCTGATTAGTTACCAGTAGGAAGGTTAATCTCCACTTAGGGTAATGACTCTTTGGTAGCTCTGAAGGCTATGTCTCATAGAACAATGATAAGTGAAGGAACAACAAAGCCATCCTTGATGCGGTCACACAGAGTAGGCTTCCAATCATAGACCGATACATCTTTTGATCTACCATATTGCCACTTGCATCACTATCCAAGCTTCCATTTGTCCCCATTGGTGTACTAATTCCCTTTGCATCCTCCATGCCAAACTTCTTAAGCATGTCTTAGATGTACTTCCCTTGACTCACAAATGTATCATTTTTTAATTGCTTGATTTGAAGACCAAGAAAGTAACTAAGCTCTCCAATCATAGACATCTCAAACTCATTTGCCATCATCTTTCCAAACTCCTCATAAAAATCTTGATTGGTTGATCTAAATATGATATCATCAACATAGATTTGCAACATAAACAAGTCCTTTCTAATCTTCTTGGTGAAGAGAGTGGTGTCAACCTTGCCCATAATGAACCCTTTAGAGAGTAGGAAATCCCTTAATCTCTTATACCATGCTCTAGGTGCTTACTTCAAGCCATACAAAGCCTTTCTCAACTTGTAAACATGGTTAGGCTTCTTCTCATCTTCAAAACTGGGAGGTTGCTCAATATACACAAACACATTGATGTACCCATTAAGAAATGCATTTTTCACATCCATTTGATACAACTTGATGTTGTGGGCACAAGTGTTGATGGTCGTTAATGTCAACAATATATAGTGAAGTAAACATGAGAGAATGGTCAAAATACATGAAAACATAGAAGACTAGGGTGTTATCTGACGAATTCCATGAGCTTTGTTAAATTTTAATGTTTGCAGGGAGTTATGTAGAAAAGTGGAGAGAGATACCTAATTATTAAAAGAATTTTTGGAATTTCACCGTGAGATAAATACTAGTATATTATAGAAGACCCCAGATGACACCGGAACGAAGCAGAGGCTGAGTGCCTGCCAGGTGGGGCTGACCGGCCCACCCCTTTCTTCCCTCTTCCATGAGCTTCTAGAGTATTCTTCTACCAACCTTGAGGATCAATCCTAGCCCTACGTGAAGTTGGTTTGATCCAATGGCTCGCGTGCGTCCCACCGAGGTATAAATACATGGGTAGACCCCCCTGAAGGCATCAAGTCATTTGAAGATTAGTTCATCTGGAGCCAGAAACCCTAGATCATCAGAGTTCCTCTAGTTCATAGCTTTAGCATAGTTGGATCAAGTGTAGAGGAAGTCAAGCTAAGTCAACCTGGCTTGGATTCCCTATCGTTGGCGAGCGTGGAGTTTTGGTAATGTTCTAGTTCTCCGCTCTTATTGTAATTCTGTCTTTGCACAATTATTGCAATGTCAACATTATTCTTCATCTTTATTACATTCTTGAATGCATCGTTCATTGTCTACTTCAATTCTAGTATAGTTAGGTTGCTATTTAGTTCGATCACATGTTCGTATAGCGCTTGTCTATTTGGCCATAAGATGAGTGGTATGCATTATGTAAGTGTGGTGCTTAGATGCTTTGCATATCTGCGGATGCCTCCAGTTGTTCAGGGTCGTGTGGTAGATCATGGGTGTGACTTTTATAGGCCCATTGAGTCCTCTGTAGTCCTCCCCCTATGCAGTGGATTATTGGTAGAGCAGCATTGTCTAGTTAAGGATATATTTGTATATCAGAGGTTTCTGAACTCAACTTCTCCTATTCATGGCTCCATTGTGGTTGGGACATATGGTAGTATTACTTGATGATGATTATTAGTTGTAGTAGCTTGACATGTAACTTGAATACCTAGGAATTATTCCTCTAATATTCTGATTGGATTATGTTATTAGTAATAGCTAGGGAGCTCGGAGTGTATCTACTTCTTTATTTATGATGACTGATCATTACTTATTATATATATCTATCATGTGACTTATCTCTGTTATTGAGTAAGAGTGCATAACATTTGTTTACTCTCTTTATCATGAATATAAAGTTTATCAGTACTCTAGATAGAAGTTTAGCTAGACCTTCCCAGTGGTAAAATTATAAATGATAACTTGGTAATACTCTAGGTAAAATGTTATAATGGTATAATTATCTGTCCGCTTGCAGATGTTCTTAATTGTTCTTATTATCAATTAATCATATCTTTATATCATTTATATTTCTACCTAGTCATATAAAATCATAGTGCCACTTATATACTTCTAAGATTTATTCATTAGGGATGACAACCAAGTTCCATGCTAAGAAGTATAAGTAAATATAAAAGGTGACTAGTATTTAGAGACATGTTAATTTATTACCATGCATTTTTAGTGCCGTTGCTATTTAGCGATTGCGTTAATTAATGTCAACAACAAGCATACGCTAACAAGATGCTAATTGTTTCCAATCTTGTAACCGAGGCATACGTTTCACCAAAGTCAAGACCTTCAACTTAAGTGTATCCTTGAGCCACTAATCTTGCTTTGTTCCTTACAACTATCCCATCTTGATCTTGCTTGTTGCGAAAGACCCATTTGGTTCCAATCACATTATGTCCCTTAGGCCTCTGAACTAACTCCCATACTTGATTTCTTTTGAAGTTGTTAAGTTCTTCATGCATAGCATTGACCCAATCAACATCCTTTAAAACTTCATCAATCTTCTTAGGTTCAATGAATGATATAAATGAGAAGTGTTCACAAAATGATGCCAATCTTGATCTTATTTGAACATGTCTTGAGATATCACCAATTATTGAGTCCAATGGATGATCTCTTGCAACCTTGGTTGGTTGGAGCACTTGCACTCGATTGCTTGCATTTGATTGATCACTCGGTTGAGATGGTATACTAGCCACTTGTTATTGATCTTGCTCTTGAGATGATGAACTAGCTTGATTTTAATCATGAGAACCACTAGCTTGTACATTTGAGTTAGAGAGCACTTGATCTTTGTCATCTTCAACTTCAATCACTTCTCTAGGCCTTATGTCACCAACATCCATCTTCTTCATTGCATTTGCCAATTGAATGCCTCTCACATCGTCTAGATTCTCATCTTCCTCTTGGGAACCATTGGTCTCATATATTCCTTTATATGATTTCTTCTCTTTCTTGCACCAAAGCCTCTCTTCTTCATAAACTTGCACATCTTGCGCACTAGAAGAGCCATAGCTTCATCATCAATGTCACTTGCATCTTCATCATCACTTGATGCTTCTTTCTTTGACTTGCCCTTGTTCTTAGATGAGGAAGAAGCCCTGAATGCTATACTTTTCTTCTTCTTCTTATCTTTATCCTCTTTCTTGTCATCCTTGTCAACCCCCTCCCTTTCCACATGGTATGTCTCTTGTGTCATGACATCACCTAGTACTTGGTTAGGGGTTATATCTTTTAATCCTCCTTTATAATGATCAATCTCAATGTCTCAAACCTTGGTGGTAGGCACATTAAGAACTGATGAGAGACATCATCATCGATGATCTTCTCTCCTAAAGACTTCAAGTCATTGATAATCACTTGTAATCTATGAAACATCTCTAGGATGCTCTCATCATCCTTCATCTTGAAGCTTGTCAACTTGTCCTTGAGGATGTACAACTTGGCACTCTTCACCGCCACCGTGCCTTCATATGTTTCTTCCAATCTCTTCCATACTTCACTAGCACGGTCAAGATCCTTAATTTGCTCAAACACCTTTGAATCAATGACATTGTAGATGATGTTGTGTAACACCCAGTTTTAAGAACAAAACCAGATACACACCATATGTGAGCCTAGGAAGTCAAATCTCACATATAGCAATAAATAAAGGTATTATCAAATGACAATGCTTAATATATAACGTACTTAGTATAAAAGATATAACCTTAGATAGCAAACAACGGAAAGACAACTCCGGTCTTCAGGTGAAGACTCCACTCCACAGGGACAACTAACTAGTTGATCACAAGCCTGTCTGCTCCCATCTCTGGAAATCTGGTACCCATCTGGGATTTTTCCAAAGTATTGAAAAAAACAAGCATGAGTACATTTCGTACTCCACAAGCATAACATGGGGATTCATGAGGCTCAAAAGGCAGACACGGTTTACTGCATTTAGCATTTTAGTAAGTCAACATTTTATCATTGGTTAACATCAACTTATGATTAGGCTCCCAAATTAACCCACATGATCATATACTAGAATTAAACAGAGTCATTGATCAACATTATATCATCATCATCATCAACAACAACATAATACCTTCATAGTTCACCATGAACAACAACTTCACAAGTAACCATTTATTCTGTGAGTTTTCCGAGCCGCTCGTGACCGTGAGCACGGCTGTTATAACAGTTTTAACACTCTGCAGAGGTTGTGCATCTTTACCCGTGAGTCGTGTTGCCCATATGCCCGGGTTAATTACTCCCATAACACTTCCAAGGTGAGTGGGCAGGGTACACTATGAAGCCTTCCATAGGTCTCTTCTAACAAGTTAGGGCCACGAGGTTTCCTCAGCAGGCAGATATAGAGAACCCCCCTTTCTGTGGCACAATTCCCACAGGCTATACACACCAGAACAGAGGCAGTTCTATACCCAAAGTGGCAAGCCCCTCTTGCGCCCTTTCGGGTAACCTCTAACAAGCTAGAAAAGATCCTATTACTGAGCTAAAGTCAGAGCCATATAACTCTCACGGTTGCACTGTATGTCCCAGCTTTTGCCCTACAGATAAGTCCTTACGGAGGGTTTAGGGCAACATGATCGACATCATTTGCACCATCACCCTATAGTTCAATTATTACCATCATGTTTATCTGTTTGTTCCATTAACCATAGTATTGATCATGTTTGAATAGAGCACTAGCATTCTACCCATGTGTAATAAAACCTATAGGGATCAAGGTACAAGTCATCAAAGACTAGGATATCCTTATGGTTATCAAAGTTAGACACATGCAAATGAGTAGATGATTAAAGTGAATAGGACATCAAGGTAGGCCCATGCTATACTTGCCTTAGTTAGCACACTCCTGCTGGTCTTCGAAGTTCTCCTGGTTCCCAACGTACTCCTCACCGTCTGAACTCGACCAACACGGCAACATACACATTTCAGGAGTATTCATGCATAGCAAACAAACCTATAATTAGAATAGTACACCAGCAGTATAAAAACAATATAAAAAGTTTATGAAAATATTCTACATCTCGCTACAATCACATCAACGACAAGTGCATGAAAAACGGAGCTATAACACGAAAGTTACTAATTATTTAGGGTTCCAAAAGCTAACTATTAATCTAGACTTAATCGAGAAATTCAAAAGCTTCTAACAGGTCTAACAGTAGCACTAATGTGTAGATTACAAAATTACAAACCTAACGCAAGTTGAACGGGTCGAATCGGAGCTAAAACGACGATTTTATAAGCATTTTACTGCAGTGGCAAAACTGTAAATAGATTGAAAGCATTTTAGAATTAAAATAAATCAAAAATCAGGAAATCCATTTGAACTGAGGACTGCGGGTTTGATTTATAGATTCTTGGGGGTCTCTTTAGCAAATTGACCCACGAAGGGGTACGGTGTGCTCGTGGCCGTAGGATTTAAAACGAGCGGCTGAGATTAGACAAGGGAAGGGAAAGGGGAGCAAAACGCCGGAGTTGGGGGAGGACACGGCAGTGTCGCCTTCAGCGACGGCGAGGGCTCACCAGTGTCACCCAATCGGGCACTATGGGGCGCGGTTCGCTGAACAGAGAACACCGGGAGAGAGAGGAGACAAAGGCGAACTCACGCCGGGGCATAGGGGGGTCGGGGAAGGGGTTGCACGGCCCTCATCATGACCGACGACGGAAGAGGCTCGCCGGAGCTCGCAAAAATGACCCTAGAGGCCACCATCCTGCATGGGAGATGGATGGGGAGAAAGAGGAGAGAGAGGCGAAGCTCACTGAGCGAAAAACACGGGGCGGAGGCGGCTCGGAGGTGATGGCCGACGCGGTGGGGCGGACGGGACGCTCCGGCGGGTTGCGACGCTGTGGTTGCGGCTCTCGTAAGCGGGATTGGAGCAGAGGGGGCAGCAGGGGAGCGAAAACGGGGTCGCGTCCTTCCTATAAAGGGGCCGAGGCGCGGGGAAGGGCACTCCCACGACTCGTAGTGGGCGCGGGCGGCGGGGCAATTGCTCCAGACTGAGCGAGCGACCGGAACGGAAGGGAGGGGGTGGAACTGACAGCTGGGCCCGGCGCATCAGCGGCTCAATGGGGGGAAGGTGGCGCTGGTGGTTTCCTGGCCGTGTTGGGCCGGCCCAGGAAACATGAAAGGGAGAGCGAGGGAAAAGAAAAGGGGCTGGCTGGGCTTCGGCCGAATGAGAAGAGGGAGAGGGGAAAACGGGCCGACGGGGATGATCGGGCCAACAGGCTGAATAGGAGGGAGAGGAGTGAGAGTGAAAACAATTCCTCTTTTTTTTGTAAAGATTTTCCAAATACAATTTTCAAAATGTTTTTGAATATCTTTTGAACTTTGACTCAAACCAATCATCACAAAGATATTTGTGCATCAACATGCATGCATGAACATTTTCTAACCTTATGATTGATTTTATTTTCACAAAAAATTATTATCTCCTACATTTGAATGCGCAAACAAATACATAAATAAATCAAATTTATCTATTTTGAAACAATGCAAAATTTAGGTTGTTACATGTTGAGAGCCATTGTGTTGCATTTCTTGTTGGCCTTGTCATTATTGGTGAGATTGTCAGGGTCAAGAATCACAAAGTCATTCTCCGTTACTTCCCACACTTGATCATTGATTGAACCAAGATACATCCTCATCTTTCTCTTCTAATAGTCATAGCTTGTGCCATCAAAGAATGGTGGTTTGCCCCCCCCCCACATGGTTGAACACAATTTGAGCCATCTTTTGTGCACCGAGGTTGTTAAGATTTACTCAAATGGTGACCACAGCTCTGATACCACTTGAAAGGTCCTAATATGGCTAGAGGGGGTGAATAGCCCATTTGAAATTTCTACAAAGCACTAAAGCAATTGATTAGTATGATAAATAGCATAATGCAATTTTGCTCTAGCTCTACAAGGGTCGCAAGCCATCTATCCAACAATTCTAGTTGCTAAGATCACTATGACAATCAAATGCTAAGTCACTATAAGCTCTCAAAAGCTAGCTACACTAAAGAGCTTGTTACAACTAGTTTGCAGGAATGTAAATGAGAGAAATGTGATCTTTATACTACCGCATCGAGACAAGAACCAATCACAATAAGATGAAGACCAATCATCGGGAAAAATCCAAAGAATCAATCACAATGGAGATGAATTTTCTCCCGAGGTTCACGTTTCTGCTGGCATGCTAGTCCTCGTTGTGTCAACCAACACTTGGTGGTTCGGTGGCTAAGAGGTGTTGCACAAACCTCATCCACACACTTGGTGATGGGGATGAGATTCCCGATCTTCTGTCAGGTTCAAGATAACTATCGATTTGGTCGGAAGCGACACACCGATCCGGCTTCAGATCACAAAGATCCGAACCCTGCAACCTTAGCACCACGTCTCCTCTGGTTATCAACCGTGTCACAATCCGGTTGACCTCGCCATGAAGGCTAATCCCTGCTGCGAATCGAAGAAGACAAGCAAGAACAAGATAAAATGCAACTCAATTGAAGTGACAATTGCAGATGAATGATTAAGCACTCGAAGTTGGGGTCTCGCAAACTGAAAGACGGCGACTGTCAATGGACAGAATAATCTAAGCAAAACCCAAACCCTAACGTAGGCGGTGGCTACTGATTATAAAGCCTAAGGGGTGTCCAAGGACCCCCACTCACATCCCTAAGGAGTCTCGACATGTTACATGGCCCAAACAGCCCAAAAGATGACGACGCAGCGCCCTGACAGATTCTGGATGTCAACTTGTTTTGATGATTCCCATTGACTCCAATAGAATTTGGGCCTCAAACCAATGTCATTGGTTAGATTATGAAATTATATTTCCATCCATATATGGATCATCAAAAACGGAGTCTGGATGCGTCCTAGGCGTCCGTTTTATTGTAGACTAGTCCAGAAGGCCAAAGCAGACTCGAACTCGAATTAGACTGGGCCTCCGGCTTGGCTTGGACGTCCTTGCTGGACTCCTAAGGTGGTGGCCAAGGAGGATGACATCCTTGGGAATTTCTTAGGTGTTCTCCACCTTCTTAGGGCATGCTCCAACTTGGGCCTGGGTCCCAAATGTGAATAACAAGCCCGTGACGATGCTGTAGCACCCGACAGAAATAGCGGCAGAATGTCTCGATGATTTGGTGGTCTTGCCAATGTGATATTGAGATGGGACCAGATCTATTTGAAATCTTATCAAATAAGCTTTCCATCAAGTGCTCATTGACCTCGATCGCACTCCGGATGGATGAGTTATGGCCTTCCCAATGAAGCACTATCGGGCTGCCAACGAACCGAAAGTTCAACTTTGATGGACTTGTACTTTGAGACACATTTGTACCTACATTCAAATAATGACATGCACATGTGGAACCAAGTGAATTGTACCCAAAATTGCTATGCAAATGTAGGAACGAGCGCACCTTATAATCAATGGTCGTATCCGTTGATGTCATGTCCTCATCATCCTCCCCTTCTTGACAACAAATCATCCTCGGTTTGAGCTTAGTTGGAGGACAGATTGTAGGTTGTAGCCAATATTGCTTCCCTTTTTTGAATTTAACCTGTTGCTTTATAACAAAACTTGAGGATCTTGACATGACATGATTATATCTAATGCAGCCCTTTGATTGGTCATATTGATGCACAGAAAAAGGAGATTTCAGATTTGAATAAATATAAACTCGGTGTACCATATATTCTCCTTTACAATTATATTTGCTAATAAATTGATATATACATGTAGACAACCATGGTAATTCAGCACATAAAAATTTCTCCTCCAAACTACTCAGAGCACACAATGTTTGAAACTCAATATATCCCAAAGTATTTAAAGAAGTCAACAATTTTACTTCATCTTGTTCAGTGGCAATTGGAAGCAATTGTTTATTTTTAGCACAAGTATTTTGTTCCAAAACAAAAGAAGCATTCTCATTCACTGGTTGCTGCACATGAATAATCATACCACTATCACACAACTTTTCTTTATCACAAAGATCAGTAGAACATTC
Organism: Saccharum hybrid cultivar R570; assembly: GCA_038087645.1. NCBI lineage: Eukaryota > Viridiplantae > Streptophyta > Magnoliopsida > Poales > Poaceae > Saccharum > Saccharum hybrid cultivar. Next base: position 24,488,538 of record JAQSUU010000066.1, on the reverse strand, counting down.
GCCATGTGACAAAGGTAAATCAATAGAAGGTTTTAGTATAGGATTATTAGCATCATTGGTGGGAAAATTCATTACAAAAAGAGAGCTCTTATCTGATATATTTATCTATTCTTTCTCAGTCACCTTGTCTTTGTTTTTGGATACATGCTGTAAAATATTAGTTCCAACAAGAGGCAAAGTAATATCTTCATTTTGTAAAAATTCAGATCTAGATGAAGGTATTGTAACATTTGAAATAACCCATTCTTTTCTAAAAGGCTCATTCTTCCTCCTCTCGGCCCTTAGGAGATCTTCCCTTAAAATTTGAGCAGTAGTCATAGGTATAAGTGTAATTTTTGTACCATTATATTTGAACAAATATTTATTAGTAATTGTATGGCGCACAACATTATTTTCAGATATCCATGGTTTACCAAATAACAATTGACATGATTGCATAGGTACTATATCAAATTCAGCACTATCCTTATAAGGATCAAGGGAAAACTCAATGCGTGCAATTTCAGTTACCTTTATCTTGTCCCAAGAATTTACCCATTGAACGTAGTATGGACGTGGATGTGGCTTTGTGGTCAGACCAAGTTTCTCAACCATCTCTAAGCTTGTAAGGTTGTTGCAAGTCTCGCCATCAATCATAACACGACAACGCCATTCCTTCACAACAAAGTATGTTTGAAACAAGATGTTGAACTGGTTTTGCTCTGCCTTCTCCATTTGAGAACTGAGCACTCGTTATGCAAACTCCGTAGACAGTCCATCCATGATGTCCTGCAATTCACTCTTAAAAAGAAACTCGTTGTTTGGCATATATTGTTAGAATCAAAATAAATACTCTATCAACTATTTATGGGTCACTGGAATCACACCCTCACACACGTCTTATTGAGTTCTTACCAAGTTCTTACCAACGCAAGCAGTGGATGGTACAACCGACGGCTGGTTCGTGATACCGATGAGGGCGTGGCACTGAGATTGCAAGAATCTTTTTTTGTACTGATCTGGAGTATATATGTGGAGCTTGGAAGGCACACAAAGAACAAAATATATATATATATATATATATATATATATATATATATATATATATATATATATATATATATATATATATATATATGTGGCACATAATTCAGTAACAGATAGCAATATTAAATAAATGTCCAAAGCACTTGTCCTAGTTGCTGGCCTATACGTGTTCCTAGCACAGTTGTGATAAACAAGGGAGTGAAACAAGTATGAAAGGTAGAAATGGAAATACGGACAAGGCAAAAGGCACCACAAACAATAGAGCTATCGAGTGTTCCTTATGTGCTCCTTTTCTCTTATCTTCTCTTTTCTTTTACTATTTTTTTTCTTTTTTTTGTCCAAACTTTTTTTTAGATTTTGCTCTTTTGATATTTTTTCTCATCAAGGAACTCACAGAACAAATCTCAAAAAATTTGAGCTCAATTAGACAAAAGATATGGCCTATACAAATTTAGGATTGTGATCTAAAAAGCTGGCCAAAACTTATGGGCCCTGAAACTCGATGTTCTTGATCGAATTTCATAATTCTAAATTTTGCAAACCCACTTTTTCTGGGATGAAACAGATCTAAAATGTTCTGGCATTCTCTGTAGATATAAAATTTGCCCCGTTTTGAGTTTGGATGCAAAAGTTATGACTATTTTATGAAAACTGCTCGAATCAGGGTTTTATGTGGACAAAAGAAGCAAACTGATGATGAGATGGGATGATGGCGGATGGAGGGATCAACACAAACTACAATAGAACACAATCTAAACTAGCAACAAGACCTTGACCTAGGATACAAACTCAACACGGTGAACTCTGAAACTAAAATATGCAAAGGCTATGGCGCGGATGGTTGTAGGACAGGAAATAAATATGGCGGTGGACTATGGGACGAAGGCAAAAATCAACTAAACTAGGGTAAACATAAACTTGATGGTATACCTTAGCTCTGAATACCACTTGATGGGGACGAGATTCCCAATCTTCCGTCAGGTTCAAGATAACTATCAATTTGGTCAGAAGCGACACACCGATCCGGCTTCAGATCACAAAGACCCGAACCCTGCAACCTTAGCATCACGTCTCCTCTGGTTATCAACCATGTGACAATTTGGTTGACCTCGCCATGAAGGCTAATCCCGGCTGTGAATCGAAGAACACAAGCAAGAACAAGATAAAATACAACTCAATTGAAGTGACAATTGCAGATGAATGATTAAGCACTCAAAGTTGGGGTCTCGCAAACCGAAAGACGGCGACTGTCAATGGATAGAATAATCTAAGCAAAACTCAAACCCTAACATAGGCAGTGGCTACTAATTATAAAGCCTAAGGGGCATCCAAGGACCCCAACTCACGTCCCTAAGGAGTCTCGACACATTACATGGCTCAAACGGCCCAAAAGACGACGACGCAACGCCCTGACAGATTTTGGACATCAAATTGTTTTGACGATTCCCATTGACTCCAATGGAATTTGGGCTTCAAACCAAAGTCATTGGTTAGATTATGAAATTATCTTTCCATCCATATGTGGATCATCAAAAACGGAGTCCGGATGCGTCCTGGGCGTCCGTTTTATTACAGACTGGTCCAGAAGGCCGAAGCAGACTCGAACTCGAATTAGACTGGGCCTCCAGCTTGGCTTGGACGTCCTTGCTGGCCTCCTAAGGTGGTGGACAAGGAGGAGGACGTCCTTGGGCATCTCTTAGGTGTTATCTATCTTCTTAGGGCATGCTCCAACTTGGGCCTGAGTCCCAAGTGTGAATAACAAGCCCGTGAGGACGCCGTAGCACCCGACAGAAATAGCGGCAGAATGTCTTGATGATTTAGAGGTCTTGCCAATGTGATATTGAGATTGGACTAGATCTATTTGAAATCTTATCAAATATGCTTTCCATCAAGTGCTCATTGACCTCGATCGCACTCCGGATGGATGAGTTATGGCCTTCCCAATGAAGCACTATCGGGCTGCCGACGAGCTGAAAGTTCAACTTTGATGGACTTGTACTTTGAGACACATTTGTACCTACATTCAAATAACAACATGTACATGTGGAACCAAGTGAATTGTACCCAAAATTACTATGCAAATGTAGGAACGAGCGCACCTTATAATCAATGGTCATATCCGTTGATGTCATGTCCTCATCACTTGGACACCACAAGAACCTATCCACAAGTGAGGTAGCTCAATGACACATGCAATCCACTAGAGTTTCCTTTGGCACTCCACCAAGAAGGCACAAGAACCCCTCACAATCACTAGAAGGTGGCCAAGAACAATCATTAACTCTTGCCACAACTCCTCCTCTGGTCCAAGCCATCTAAGTGGCGGCAACCACCAAGAGTAACAAGAAATCCGTAGCCACAACGATTCCCAAGTGCCACTAGATGCAATCACTCAAGCAAATACACTAGGAATCACTCCTAATCTCACTTTGATGATGAATCAAGGATGGAGATGAGTGGGAAGCATTTGCTTAGGCTCATAAGGATGTCAAGTATGTCAAAGTGCCAAGAGAGATGGCTTAGAGCCGGCCCCTTCTATTTATAGAGCCCCTCAAACAAAAAGAGTCGTTGGCTCTCGGTTTGGGCTATGCCCTCGTCGATCGGACACACTACTGGGGTGATCGGATGCACAACCCCAACATCCAGCCACCAGATCACTGCCACGTGCCCATGAAACTAAATAACGTTTGTCGATTTCCAATGGTCAGAAATGGTTAGCGCCTCAGTCAAACAGTGGCCAGACTCATCGCTACAAAAGACCGGACTCCAAGCTCAGCACGTGAACAGTGACCGGACGCATCAAATCCTTAGTGACCTGATGCGTCAGTGCATCCCGTCCATCCTTTTTCTCTGCACGCACGCTAGACGTCAACATGCGTCACTTGATTTGCTTTTCTTCGGCGCGTCCGGTCGCAAGCAGCACCCTACGTCCGATCGCATCACCGAAGCCGCACCTACACTACGCTGTGATGATCGGACGTGGCCACAGCGATAGATCCTCAGCGTTCGATCGTCCTTGCTCTCCTCAGCCATCTCAATCACTACAACTATAAACGACTGGACGCACCCGGAGTGAGTCCGGTCTGCCCGCGGCTAGCGTTCGGTCAGGGACTGTCAGCTCTTTTTCTTTTTCTAAGTCCCCAACTTCTTTACCCTTGCTTCCAAGTTGCTAACCACACAATGTAGAACTTGTGTGCATGTGTGTCAGCATTTTTTAAAGTATTTTACATGGGTCACATGTTAGCTCACACTAGGTCCTGATGCATATGCTCATATGAATTCACCTAGTGGCACTTGATAACTGTTTTAACTGAGAATTTCCCCTCTTAATATTACGGCTATCAATCCTAAATGTGACCACACCCTCTATGGTGTCTTGATCACCAAAACCAAAACCCTATGCAAGATCTCCATCCGGTTTTGTTTTTCTCTTACTTCTTTTCCAAGTTGGAGCACTTGATCTTCACTTTTGGTCTCCTCTATCACCATGACCATCATCTAGCTCCACCACTTGGCATGGAAATTATCATTTCAAGTCTATGCACTTAGCACAATGATTAGTCCCTAGGTTTCATCAATTATCCAAAACCAAACTAGGGCTTTCAATCTCCCCCTTTTTAGTAATTGATGACAACCTTTTTCACAAAAGATTTTCAATAAAATTCTTTTGGATTCATGTTGCTTGCCCAAGCATTTTACCATGTGCAAAGGATATGGACAAATTTCATAAACTTGAATTGGTAGCAATTGCTCCCCCTACATATGTGCTGGGAGTTTGGATTTGAAAGCTTGCGCATATGCTTCGATAGGAAATATAGGAGTTAATTTCTACCAAATGATGCTAAGGTGTAAAGAATGGACCTTTGAAGTGTGATACCAATCGGAGTTGCCAATATACACCATCCTTAGCACCATTAGTAACTAGACATCCATAAAAACTAGAAAACCCCGTGAGATCAACATTATATGAAAAGGTCTAGTTTTTATAAGATAAGCATTAGTCTAGTTACTCTACCTATGCATGCTAGTAATTAATTTCATCAAACATTTTCTATGATCTAGCATACACCACACAAGCATGTATCGAAGAAAAAGAATTTGTGCCATGCAAGCAAACATATGTAATGCACAATCAAATGCAACATACAAGTTTTTGAGCTTGCTCCTCCTATTTGTGTGCTTCAAATTTTAATTGATCCCCTTACAGTGTTATTTCATTTGTTTGCTCCCCCTATCACACTGTCTTTGTGAATTACTTCTCCCCCTTTGTCATCAATGACCACAAAAGGTGAGCTCAAATTTTAGATAGGTTGGGTGAGACTATGATAAGTGAGGATCATTTTCCTAGTTTGGTTCAATCTAGATTACTTGCGAAAGATATTTAACTCGGTTTGATCCAAGGGCAAGCTTCTTCACACCTCCAAGTGAGGGTTATCATGCACCATGTTGAGTTAAACACTTATAGCTCATGTTCTAGATCAAACACTAGGTTCACAAGCCTACAAACATGTCATATTCTACCACTAGATCATATCAAACATAGAAGCAATAGTGGTACCATGCAAGCATCAAAATCATTTGATTTTCATGAATGAGCCTATGACATGATAGAAATGACTAAATGCACTAAACAAATCCTTAGTACTGGATGAATGACATGTCAAACAACTTTACCTTGCTTAGCTCGAAGGAGAGGAATGTCATATAATGGGAGTGCATCAACACATATTTGAGAAGTTCAATTCATTTCTTAGCTTACAAAACCTTTCAAGTGGCTTGGTGAAGATATTGGCAAGTTGATCATCGGTGCCCACATTCTCAATTAAAATGTCCTCTTTTTATTGGTGATCTCTAATGAAATGATGGCGGACATCTATATGCTTTATTCTTTAGTGTTGGACCAGATTGTTGGTGAGCTTCACGGCACTTGTTTGAACTTGATTCCAAAGTCATTCAAGGTGGCCTTCATCTAAAGAATTTGTGCATAAAAACTACCGGCGGCAATGTATTCAGCTTCGGCAGTTGAAAGTGCAACACTATTTTGCTCTTGGATGACCATGAGACAAGTGATCTTCCCAATAGTTGGCATGTGCCCGAAGTGCTTCTTCTCTCAACTTTGCATCCCGCATAATTTGAATCAAAATATCCAATAAGCTCAAATTTTGTTCCTTTGGGATACCATAAATCAACATTTTATGTGTGCTTCAAGTACCTCAATATTCTCTTAGCTGCCTTCAAGTGACTCTCTCTTGGTGAGGCTTGAAATATAGCACACATGCATACACTAAATATCACATCCGGCCTTGATGCGGTCACAAAGAGTAGGCTTCCAATCATAAATCGATACATCTTTTGATCTACCATATTGTCACTTGCATCACTATCCAAGCTTCCATTTATCCCCATTGGTGTACTAATTGTAACGGAACCGTCCAAATTATAAGAGCACAAGTACAAAAACAATCACCAAAGTGATCAAATTCTTGCACTTGAGCCCATATAACTCCGGTAGTCCAATGAAATCGTGAGGGATTTCAAACCAACCAACATACAAGCCAAGATCGTAGAGATTCAACATAACAAGTCATATGTTACATCCATTTCACAAGTAATTTAATATATAACGGAGTTCAACATAGTTATTACAACTTAAGTTCGAAAGTAGCGGAATCAAAGTAATTTGAAACTAACAATACCCTTATTTCAAATACATGCCAGTACCAAGGTCGACTTCCAACAAAAGCATTAGAGAGAAGATAACTCAGAAGGATCATGCCCGTGATCACACTCCGCCTCTACGGCAGGAGCCAACCAACTCTTGCAGTCGCCATGATACATCACAACCTGCAACAAGTGGGAACAAAACCCTGAGTACGAGAAGGTACTCAGCTAGACTTACCCGTCAAAAACCAGAAATAAAGTAACACTAAGGATCATGCAAGGCTGATATAAAGTGGGCTAGCTTGATAACATTTTGCATAAAAGCTTAATATGGATAAGTAATCATTAATGCTTAAGCATCAAGTTAATTATCATTAACCTGTCCTCTATATTATAACATGTACTAGAGCACTCACTTTATTAGGAGCAAACAATATTAACCATAGCAGGTATAAATTGAGGCAACCTTTCCATCGTTATCCAATTAACCATCCGTTCAATTTAATGGAATCTACGTTGCCGCTGCTCAAGTCAAGTGCTCGCTAACCGGGAGCGACGGCGATTCGAATCGAATTCCTATCCAGCTGGAGGGGTATTTCTAACACTCACCGCGCAGGCCCCTGCCAGGGTCGCATAAGCCACCTTTCGTACAATTTAGGAGTCGCGGGTTCGAATGATGCCGCATCCCCAAGGGTGACACTCTGCCAGGTGATAGGGACTCTAACCCCCCCTTGGTCTCACGCCAATGTCCCCAAGCACATCCTTTCTCTCCTCCAAGATGCAACCTACCATTCGATTCCCAGCCTGAACCATATTACTCGGCTTCGCGGTCGAAATGACTTATCCGGCCAACTAAGTGTTAGACTGTGTTCAACATGACTCAAGGATGTACAGTGAATCAGTTCTTAAATGACTCAAATGGGGATAGTTCTACACCCAAGACCTCCATGCCTTGTTGCTTCACTATCGTCATCCCGCCCGGTCTACACCCAACACATGGTTCCATTCCACGATAGCAAATATAGCCAACCATGCCATATATGAATATCCCTACATCTCGCAGGTGACAGGAAATCACCTGACTTCTACCACTTAAAGCAGGGCTAAGCATCTACTCGATCCTAGTCTATGTAGGATTCAAGGATTCATATATCTGGACAAGGAATGATATAATGCAGCAAGAGTTTCCAACCAACTCCTATCACTTAATGCAACAATACTTATAACATATATAGAATTAATTGCTTTGAAGATAGGAGGCTTATAATGCTCCGGGGCTTGCCTGGGATCCGACTCAAGTTAGAGTATGTCAGATGAATTCACTTGGCGAGCATCCTCCAATCTACCACTTGTCCGGTCCTTCTATCTTCGGAATGGATCCACCAACTCCATCTTTGGGTTTAGCTCCACATCAGGTCCTTCACGTGCTTCAGCTAGCGTACCTAAATGAGATGCAAGATGCAAGTGTATGAATACATGGGAATGCAATAGACGATGCATCACACAATAATCAAGGCAAGTACAAGGTTACGCTAAATACACATAAGCACTTCACATTGCTTAATTAAACACTACACGACCTATCATGCTAAGATAGCAAGGAAAGCTTATGAAATTATATACAATTCATTTATAATCATCATAGCATGATTCCAAAGTTTAATATGTCGAATTTACACAAACACCGAAACTGGTCTAACAAGACAGAGAGCAAACAATTCTGTAACCCAACTTTAAACAACTATAACTCCTAAACCACATGGCCAAATTCCATCAAATTTTAATAGCAGCTAGATACATAAATTATCTACAACTTTTGTATAAACAAGTTTTACCACAAAGTATATTATCATAAAGAACTTTGCTAAGTTTCCAGATCTGTCCAGAAACCACAATTGTAAGCAACAATTATTAACATATGTTGAAAACATATAATTGGACAAAACCAACTTTACCAACATGTAACACAAGACTAATGAACACCAGAAAACATAGTATCTATTCCTAAATAAATTCTTTTAATACATTTTCTTAATTTACTTAGATAATTAGGTGAAATTATGAACACCTATCAAAAGTGCACAATAAATTCTACCAAAATTACAGTGGCATACATATGCCCCCAAAAGTCTATTGTCCAAATTTAAAACCATTTGGACATGTATATCAACCTCTTATGAAAAGGACAAATGGCTATTGCAATAAATCATGTGGGAGCAAGTTAAACCTAACACTCAATATTTTCTATGAACACAAGGCCATATTATGAATCAATATGATATAGAAACATCATACTAAGGTAATGGAACAACATTTTCCATTTTATCATTTCTATATTATTTATAATCTATTTATCAAGCCCTAAACAAGTTGAATCAATAACTAGATCATACAATGAGCAGTGACCAAGAAATTTATACCACAGTACATACATATCATGACAAGACTACCATAAAAATTTCACATTATTTGGAGCATCACAACTCAAGATATAAAAATGACAAACAATATAATGTAGATTTCCTTATTTATCAAGGTCAAATCAAAACCTTAAAAAAACAGTGAACAACTAGTGTGTTTAATATTTTTCCTAGCAAGTACAAGTCATCACAAAATTAACAAAACAAGAATCACTATTTTTGGATGTCTAAAACTCCAGATCTTGCTCTGGTTAGGTTTAAAGGCATTTCCAGAGCTCTTTTCCAACTTAAATAAACACATTAGAAAACACCTACAAACACCTAAGATTTTATGACTCTACTGCATAGGGATTTTCTCAAGGTTTCCAAAAAGTCCCCATTTACTATTTTTGGAGTTTCCTAGCATGAGATATGAATTTTTGAAGATTTAACATGAACTTGAAATTCAAAAACCGAATTCTCCTTACCCTACTGAATTCGCTAGGTCTACCCGATAACACACCCCAGATCTGTCACTACTTAACCGACATGCGGGACCCGCTGTTCAGCCGGGCCTGCTCGTCATACACCAAGAGACAGAGAGAAATGAGAGGTGTCGGCTTCCTCCATCTCCGTCCGGTGAGGTCGTCGGCGACCGCGGGGAAGTGGTGGAAAAGCTCCAGGGCGGCGAGGCGCGTCCATAGGCGTCCGTAGTACGGGCCGAGGTGGTCGGTGGCCTGCTGACCACGTGCGCGGTGGCTCCATGAGGGGGCAGTGCCGACGGCGGCGGGGCCGCAGCGTTCCGCTCCGGTGAAACTCTGGCTGGCGGTTCCATCAAGCACACAACAAGAAGACTAACCCCGAAACCCTAGACATCGATCGAATTGACCAAAGAATGCATGGGTATGAAGAGATCGGACTCGAGCTCTTGGGCGGCAATGGCGGGCGTGCACGGTGTCATGGCCCGTTCCGACGGAATGAGCTCGGTAGAGCTTTGATTCGCTAGGGTTACAGCAGCTACACGCTACGGGGACCCCGAGACAAGATCGAGAAGGGAGGGAAACGGCTCCGATGAGGGTCGACCACGAGGAAGCTTGATCTTCGGCCATGGTGACCGAGCTCCGGCGGAAAGGAAATCGGGCAACACACCCTATACCTCAACTCAACAACCAAACCAACATGATGATAGTGCAGAGCGAAGCAATGCGGAGCTGGGTGCAAGGTTTGGTGGGCTACGATGCAGTGAGGCGTGCGCACGACGGCGGCGAGGCTCACGACGGCATTCGGCGCTCTATTTTCCGCCTTGGGAGAGAGCAGGAGGGGAAGAAGAGAGTGAGGGCCGAGGCAATGGGTTGGTGTCGCCTTGAAGGCTCCCAGGCTCGACACCGCAGCCTCCCGTCGATGTACAGCCGCCACGCGGCGCAAGCAGCCTGAAAGCGGTCGGCCTTGAGCTCAGCTCCATTCCAACTGAAGAACGATGCAGTCCCTCTCCATCTGACTGAAACCGCCCCCTTCTCGTTCCTATAGCTCTCAAACCGTTTCGATTTAGCTCAAGCAGCAATTGACAAAAGTGTAGAGCTACATGAGATCTACAAAGTTGCCAATACAAGCTTGAGCTGGTTCTGCTTAGTTTGAGAGATACAGTGCTCCAAAGTAGTACACATGAAACTGAAATTCGACCCCAACACTTAGAATTTTTTAGGATGGCTAACAGCAGGGAATTTCTGGGTTGTTAGACATTTTTGGACATGTTGTGCACCTTTTCAAGATTTGTCACCTTTACAATTTTTGTTCCTTATAAAATTTTCTACATCTTTCCTAAAGGTTGCACTGACATGCAAGATCTCTAGCAAGCACTTTTTCAACAGTCAAATAAAAGAGGTCTAGATGGAGGAACAAGTCAAACTATCAATTGGAGGCTTAAATTGCCACTTTTGTCTACATGAACATTGTTCCAAAAGTCATCCTAAGTGTAACTAAGGTTGTTTAGAGGCTAACCAACCACTTTACTTAGGGGTTACATTAGTGTACAAACATCACAAGCTAGAAAACAAATAAAACAATACAATGCATCAATTGTTTCACCACCTTATTTTAGTTGTTTCAATTTGTTGTTGCAATGTACATGTTTCCAATGTTTCACTATGGTGTTCCACATGTTTCATAGATGTGTTGCATATGTGGCATTGGTATGTTGCACGAACTCAAGTTGCTATCAAAGTCACTCTTGAATTATAAAACATGTTTCAGTGTTTCAGGGGTAGGTTTCAGTTATAATTCAAACAAGACTTTGGCTTATCATTTCATGTGACTTTTTGATTCCAAACTTCACAAACTTTTACAGTGCTCACTATAGAGATGTATATGAGACACCTAAAAGAAGTATAAGCAACATTATTCAATATGTATTTTAGATGGGCAGCATAAGCAAGGTGCAACATCCAATGTTTAGGTTAGGCTCATCTCCATAGGTTGACCTTGACATCGTCATTTCCACTTAATCTATCATGTTTGAGCTCAAACCCACTGCTTAATTAGTGACAAACACCTGGGGTGTTACACTAATTACCTTTGCATCCTCCATGTCAAACTTCTTAAGCATGTTTTTGATGTACTTCCCTTGACTCACAAATGTACCATTTTTTAATTGCTTGATTTGAAGACCAAGGAAGTAACTAAGCTCTCCAATTATAGACATCTCAAACTCATTTGCCATCATCTTTCTAAACTCACAAAAATCTTGATTGGTTGATTCAAATATGATATCATCATCATAAATTTGCAACACAAACAAGTCCTTTCCAATCTTCTTGGTGAAGAGAGTGGTGTCAACCTTGCCCATAATGAACCCTTTAGAGAGTAGGAAATCCCTCAACCTCTCATACCATGCTCTAGGTGCTTGCTTCAAGCCATACAAAGCCTTTCTCAACTTTTAAACATGGTTGGGCTTCTTCTCATCTTCAAAACTGGGAGGTTGCTCAACATACACAAACTCATTGATGTAGCCATTGAGAAATGCACTTGACATGGGACTTATCATTTCATGTCTACGCACTTAGCACAATGATTAGTCCCTAGGTTTCATCAATTATCCAAAACCAAACTAGGGCTTTCACCATGCACGACGAGAGGCCGATGACTCACCCAAAGCCCGCGTCCTCTAGCTCGCAGACACTTGGGAAGAGAGGTCCAAGGTTGCTCGATGACCTCGCCGCCCTGCACAGCAAGAGGCCGATGATTCACCCAAAGCATGTGTCATCCAACTCGTAGACACTCAAGAGGAGAGATCTAAGGTCGCTCGATGACCTCATCACCTTGCGCGGCGAGAGGCCGATGACTCACCCAAAGCTTGCATCCTCTAGCTCACAGACACTTGGGAGGAGAGGTCCAAGGTCGCTCGATGACCTCATCGCCTAGCATGGTGAGAGGCCAATGACTCACCCGAAGCCTACAAAACTCTGATTGGCAAACACCCAAGGAGAAAGGCCCAAGGCTGTGATCCTCGCAAAGGAGAAAGCGAACACCTAGTCAAATGCAACCTAGGAGCTTGGGCAGAAAATCCCAAAGCTACCCAGCAACCTCGCGCCATGAGAGAATGACAGCCCGCACTAAAAACCGTTAGTCAACAAGCCTAAATCTGTCCAAAATGGCTCAAGGGCTCATCATAGCTTTAAGCCCCAAACAACTCCAGAAGGAGGATTCCATGAGCTTTTATTCATATCCTACACAATTACAAAGCGATGTATGGGCAATTCGCACAACAAGGAATGAAAAAACTAATGCCACCACACCCTAGTGGTGGTATCACTGAAAGGCCCATGGGGAATGGTGCTATAGGGGAGGCGCGATGAAACAAAAATGGACTCGCAAACCCTCCTGTAGTGTGACAACCCTAGGAATGAGGTGCGAGGAGGAAGAGAGTGGCAAGACTGTCTAGCTCCAACAAAAATATTGGCGACCATCCTAGCGCCAAGATGGAGAAAAAGGGAGGCCAAAGTGCGGCCACGACACAAAGGCTGCACTACCTCCTACACGATGGCCGCGCCCTCCTTCACTCCTCCGCCTGCAAGATCCCTTCTAGCATCGATTTCCAAAATGGATGACGGCCGCCTCTGGCCACTGCAAACTACCCCTAGTGAGTCTCATGCTCAAGAACCACATGGTCCTCTCCAAAACCTTCCCCTCTATGAAACTCAATCTCTCGAAGAAGCCAGGGGTGGTTGAAGCGGAAAAAGAGCTTTTTATAAAGACCGGGGGAGGACTGAGTAGCCCAAGACACCCTTGCCATGCGGCAAGCTAAGGGGCCCACACCAGACGCCCGCGAGAGGTTGGTGAAAGGTCCTTGTTTGGTTTTGGTAATTGAGTGACAACTTAGGTGGACTAATATGTGGTTATGTGAGATACACAGGAGATTAGTCCACATGTGATGGTATCATGAAGGAGCTCATTGCATATGAGACATGACATGGAGTCATGTGGCCAAGGTGACGAAGATCAAGATGAGGCTTGGCTCGACGGACCGGTTGCAAGTGTGAAGGGCAAGTCAGAGGCTTTGGAGTGAGGGACCGCGTGTGACGGTGAAGCTTGAGCATGACTTGGCGCCGATGGACCGACGCAACGGTGAAGAGCAAGTGAGGTCAAGATCGATGGACCAAGGTCACATGATGATATGAAGTGGATCATATCATTTATGATATGGTTGGTGCATGTGTTGCATCAACGTTAGAGGAGATGGAGTGGAATGCGCAAGGCAAAGGTATAACCTAGGGCATTTCCATTTCACCGGTCATAGGTGTGTAGAGAAGTTTATGACCGGGTTTAGGATAGATGGCCGTACTATCAAGAGGGGCAAACTTGTTTGCATATCGGTCATCTAGTGCCACTCGAGTGATCTAACTATGCATCGTTGCTAGGATCGAGTGGCGTGGCAAGTTGAGTGGTTAACTCCTTTGATAAAATGATTGTGAAAATGCTAACACACGTGCACATGGTGGTGAACACTTGTTGGTGTTGGCACATTTGCAAAGGCAGTGGAGTTTGTGTGGTAGAGAGGGGTTTGGGTTCCTCTCTCCCTCCCGCCGAGCGTGCGAGCGCGGGATTCAGGAGATTTCGGGGAAATGAAATGCCTATTTTCCACTACGCCGGAAGTCGGAAAAGAAACGGAGGCGAACGGAGGTCACAGAGGTGACCGGACGCTGCACCGGACGCGGTCACGGTGTGACCGGACGCGTCCGGTCAGTTCAACGCAGCAGTCAGGCGCGCGGGAGTTAGGGTTTGCAACCGGCGCGTCCGGTCAGGCACCCAGAGGAGCAGTGCATGGCGAAGGTCGATCGGACGCGGTGCGCGTCCGGTCACACACGATCGGACGCGTCTGGTCGTCGTTGGAGCTTACTAGACTCCGACCGGACGCTGGCACTGTCGCGTCCGGTCGTCGTTGTATTTACTTTCATATATATATCGTGCTTGTGTAGTTGCTCTCGTAACTAGTTTGCTTGTGTAGCTTGCTAGTCGTCTTCTTACTTGTGTAGCTAGAAGCTTCCCCTTTGCGTGACTAATTTGGTTTGTGTAACCTTGTTAGTCACATTGCTTAGTTTGTGTAGCTAAGTGTTTTGCGCTCTCTAATTTGACATTAGTTGCCTTGTTATTGAGCATTGCTAGTGAGCTTAGGAGCTTTGTGCTTTTGCTTCACTAGTTGTGTAGGAGCTCCCTCGGTTGGCAAAGTACTAGTGTATAGGTTTGTGTGACCTTGATCTAGAATTATTTAGGTGAGCTCTTGGTAAGCTTAGCACCTTAGTTGCTTAATTAGGATCTTTGCAAGGTGCTAGAGAACTTAGATAGAGGGGTGTAGTCTTGGCTAGACCGATAAGTTTAATTCCGCATTTGTTTCGGTTAGCTAACGCGTTCAAGTTTTAGAAAGGACTATTCACCCCCCCTCTAGTCTGCCATCTCGACCCTACAAGTGGTATCAGAGCCGGGTCTCTCATTTGTGGTCTTCACCGACCCGAGAGGATGGCAGCTTATGGGCTAGATGATTGTGTGGAACACATTTTTGATGGCACTCACTATGCACGGTGGAAAAATCACATGCTTGATCATTTTCGTGCTCTTGGCCCTAAGTTTTGGTGGATCATAGTTGTTAGCTTTTCTCATGACTTGGATGGGTGTGGTAACCGTACCCAAGCTCAAAAGGATTGCCGAACACTTGATGCTCAAGCTAAGTTTTATCTAATCAAAGCTTTGAATGATGAGATTTTTGATAAGGTGAGGGGTCTCTCAAGTGCACATAGCATGTGGACGGCGCTCAAGCATCACTATTGTGGCTCCTCAATTTGGGATGATGGAAAATTCAAGAAGGATGATCACATAGTGATGGAGGTACATGAGGATGTTGAGCATGACCACAACGAGGTGGTTGTGGAGGATTGCTCCACATCAATGTCAAGTGGTGATGATGATGATGATGCCACAAGATCACTTGACAAGAATGATGATAATGCCACAAGTGATGCAAGCAATGATTCTACTCCATGCACACTTGATGGTGAAGATGATGGCTATGAGAGTGATGCCTCAACAAGCTCATCAATATCATCACATGGTGACACTAAGGTATCTATTGGTGGTTTTGTTGTTGATTATGATGATCCAAATTTTGAGCTTCTATATAAACTCTCAAAGGCCCTAAGAAATGAGATGGCAAAAACAAGTAAATTGAAAAATGAAAACTCATTTCTAAAAACCACATGTGAACAACAAAAGCATCTACTTTATGTTACTACTTGTTCACATGAGGAGCTAAAATTGGCTCATGAGGAACTTAGTGTTGCTCATGATAATTTGGCACAAGAACATGCTTTACTCACTAAGAAGCCTTCTAATGAAGAAACCAAATCTAGTGAGAGCTCATCATTTGGGTCAAATGATCAATCACATATTACTAACCTTTGTGATGTAGGCAAGAAGCACGTATCCACCTCTTGTGATGATTTATTATATATGCCATGTTCTTCACAATTAAATACTTGTTCTACTTCTATGTCTTGTGAGACTAACCTTTTGAAGGAGAACAATGAGCTTAAAAGTGAAGTGAAGATTTTGAGCAACAAGTTAGAGAGGTGCTACAACTCTAAAATCGCCATTGAGCATATCATGACCAATCAAAGAAGATATGGTGATAAGAGTGGTATTGGCTACAACAAGAGCAAGGGCAAGATTATGAAGAAGCAAAATGCAAAGAAGCTATCCCAACTCATGTGCCACCGATGCCATGAAATGGGACATATTGCTAAGTGTTGCCCTACCAAGAAGTCTCAAGTTGAGCCAAAAGCAATGCCCCAAGCTAAAGTCAAGATCAATCATGAAGATGTTAGTGACTTGATAATAAAGAAGAAGAAAACAAGAAGGGGTGGAAGAGCAAGGCATCCAATGCAAATTCAAGATGCCAAGATGATGAGCAAGAATCAAGATTTGAAGAAAGTACATGCTCACATCAAGTGCTTCAAATGTGGAGATATAGGACACTTTGCCTCGGGGTGTCCTACCAAGCTTGAGAAGAAGGCTCAAGCAACCCATGAGAGGTTAGGCAATGGGAAGCACAACATGAGCAATGAAGAAAAGACTCAATCAAAGAGAAGATGCTATTCATGCCGGGAAAGGGGACACATGGCACATTCATGTCCCCTAGGTAACACTTCTAAGCATATTTCAATTGATGATACTAATGTGCTTAGAAAGGATGGCAATGGTACCTCTATGATTGCAATTGCAAAACATCCCGCTATTCATACTAAGGCAATGCCTAAGTATGTTGCACCTAACTTGAGAGGACCCAAACTTGTTTGGGTACCATCAAAGAGTGGATGATTGTTTGTAGGTACCATCGGCATTGGAGGCTTGATTCAATTGGTTTCATTTTGTTCATCATATATTGAGTCAAGTTATGAAGCTCAATGCATATTCAATCCCAATGCCAAGTCAAAATAAGTGAAGTCCAAGTGCTACAACATACAAGTGCAATGTCAAAGATTGTGGTGATTTATTGGATATACTTGATGGCTTGCAAATATTCAAGTTGAAAGCTTGCTATTGGATGATCATGAACTAACCAAGGTATATCTCTTGTTGATCATTTCATTTGGGTGCATATGAGTTGATTGAATTGGATATATATGCAATGTTGTTTGCTATGAGATGATTGAATGGATTAAATGCTTAGCAATCAAGTTTGAATTGATTTGTGCTGGATAAATTCATGAGATGACATTTAGTAAGTGGATTGAATGGATATATGTCTTGTGAGAGTGTTCAAACAAGTTAATCTCAAGTTTGATTCACATTTGATGAAGAATAGCTCATGTATTGAAATCTGTCCAAAGTTGAAAATCTGAGCTAGCTGTGATCTTAGCCATATTTGAGTGATCAAATCTATTTGGATTGGCTTGAAATTTGGTATAAGTGCTCTAGGCTTATGATATGATATGCTGTATAAATTTCATAAGAATTGGATAAGAGATGCTTCAGTTTTGGAGTGGATCTTGTCAGCTATAGTGCAGCAGTTGTCAACATGTAGCAGTGGTGAAAGATTTGAAATCTGGTAACAATCTAGATGTCAAATGAATCTCAAATTTTTACAGCTTCTAGATGACTTAGTTAAGCACATCTCCACCAAATTTTATGGCATTTGGATCTGTACATTGGGAGATATGAATTATTCTTTGAAGGGTACAGAATCTGCCAGAAAAGTGACAATCATTGGATTAATCTAGAGTCACTTTGATTGAAAGGTCCTCAAGTTGGAAACATCTTTATAAGTGGTTGAGGTACCTAAGTTAGAGCTTGGATTGATCTAGAAGCATGAAGAGCAATGAGTACAAGAATATTTGATTGTGGAATGTATTTGGTGTACATGTTCAGTACTCAAATTTAAAGATCAAGATCAAACTTAAGATGAAGATGAAGTTTAAGTTCTAGTGATGATTAGAGATCATTTGGTAGAAAGAAAAGGACTTAAACATGTAGGAAGAGTTGGACTCGAATGTAGATTCAAGGATTATTCATCAAGATTGAGTTCATCATTTGGATCAATCAAAATATATCATTTCAAGTGAGTATCAAGAGTGGTTCTTTGGAGAAAGGTCACTTCTCCCTAGTGAGGGGCTTGCCGCCATGTGTAGGTGAAACCAAGTTTGGGACTTGGAAGGCTAACATGGAAGTGGTGATCCGAGGAACTTGTGATGCTTAGTTGAAGCAATCAAAAGGGTTGATCAAGAAAAGCAAGCAACACCCAAAAGAGAGCTAGTCATGTATTTCAAGTGGTATTCTAAGTAGTTCTCTCATGCAAGCATTGATCAAAAAGATGAAGCAAGCCAACCACAACTCAAGAGATAGTGCACTTGATCATAAGTGGTTTTCCTTTCATATGGGTGAAGAATGGATTTATCTATGATGATTGGTCTTCACCAAGCTTATAAATTAGACTTCACATTGCTATTGGAGTAATGAATTGGAATCTATGTGACTATCCTCTACTCTAACATAGCAAAGGTATCATTGAAATGTGCATGATCATTTTCATCCCTTACTAGTATGCGATTAGTGCATATAGTACATGCTTACCAGGATCATGCATAACAAATGAAATGTTTAAATTCATAGCCTACCACTATTGCTTGAATTATTTAAATGATCTAGTGGTATGTGTATGAATTTGTTCATGAGCTAGTGAACCCAAGTACTTGATCTAGTTTGGATTGCTAACAAGTGATAAGTACAACATTGGCAAGATAACCCTTAGCATGAGGTGTGAAGAAGCTTGTCATTGGATCAAACCGGACTTGGAATCATAGGCAAATCAACATAGTTCAGGTCATACAAGAAGCTCATGACAATGATAAGAGTACAAGCACAAGACAACAATGAAAATGGATATCTAGTTTGTTTCAAGTGATATCTAGACTCAAATTGATCTTCCACGTGGTTTTCACTAGTGGTGTCTAGATCATGATCTACAAGTGATATCTTACAAGTGGTACTCATGAATATAGCAAATGTTCAAGAAGTGAATATTATTGTCAAATCCTTCAAAGTGGATCCATACTAGAAAATTCTTTCAAATGGTATCACATTCCTACTCATGATATCTTCACGTGGTATCATTCATGCAAGACGATGGTTTCACAAGTGATCCTCAACTTTAAGTGATCAAATCAAGAAATGCTACCCTCATCTTCAAGTGGTATCTCAAGTGAATGACACATGCTATGACATAGGGGGAGGAACCCCACCTAATGGTATCAAGGTCAAAGATCCTAAGTGGTATCTCAAGAGCAACATACAAGTAATGTCATTCAACATATGTGGTGATGTCCATCAAAAATGCAATATTCAAGTTTCAACCATCTACCCCAATGCAAGCCTTTGTATCAATTGAGAAGAACACCTTTTATGGAAATTGATGACAAAGGGGGAGAAGTTGTACAAAGATATGAAAGCTTTTTGAGCTTTGGGGAGAGATTGGAAAGATTGGACATGGACATGGACAAAGAGGGAGCAACATTAAAGGATGTATGGGGATCAAACATTCTTGGATAAAGAAAGCACACAAGTAGGGGGAGCAAGCTCATGAACTTTGATTGATTACATTTGATATGTGCATAATTCATGTGCTTGCTTGCATTGCATAAAGTTCTTAAATTCAATATGCATGCTTGTGTGGTGTATGCTAGTTATAGAACTTGAATGATGATTTGATAACTAGCATGCAAAGGATGTTAGCTAGACTTTGTGATTATCATGCAAAAACTAGAACCATGCTTATAATGTTAATCTCACGGGGTTTCTAGTGTTTTTGATGTCTAGCTACTCATGATGCTAAGGATGATGGCAAACTTGTGATTTTCAAATGGTATCAAGCTACTAATTGGTATCGAGCTACAAAGGTTTATTCTATACACCTTAGCATCACTTAGTAGTGCTAATCCTCCCACAAATTTCATATTTATACATATGTGCAAGCTTGAAACCAAACCATTTGAGCACATATGTAGGGGGAGTTATCACTACCAAGTCGGATTTTATGATGCTTATCCAAATTCTAACATAGAGCTTAAATGTTGGATAAGTGGCATAAAGTCCAAATGAACTTACTTTCCATATCTTTGTAGAGTTGTCATCAATTACCAAAAAGGGGGAGATTGAAAGGTTCTTGTTTGGTTTTGGTAATTGAGTGACAACTTAGGTGGACTAATATGTGGTTATGTGAGATACACAGGAGATTAGTCCACATGTGATGGTATCATAAAGGAGCTCATTGCATATGAGACATGACATGGAGTCATGTGGCCAAGGTGATGAAGATCAAGATGAGGCTTGGCTCGACGGACCGGTTGCAAGTGTGAAGGGCAAGTCAGAGGCTTTGGAGTGAGGGACCGCGTGTGACGGTGAAGCTTGAGCATGACTTGGCGTCGATGGACCGACGCAACGGTGAAGAGCAAGTGAGGTCAAGATCGATGGACCAAGGTCACATGATGATATGAAGTGGATCATATCATTTATGATATGGTTGGTGCATGTGTTGCATCAACGTTAGAGGAGATGGAGTGGAATGCGCAAGGCAAAGGTATAACCTAGGGCATTTCCATTTCACCGGTCATAGGTGTGTAGAGAAGTTTATGACCGGGTTTAGGATAGATGGCCGTACTATCAAGAGGGGCAAACTTGTTTGCATATCGGTCATCTAGTGCCACTCGAGTGATCTAACTATGCATCGTTGCTAGGATCGAGTGGCGTGGCAAGTTGAGTGGTTAACTCCTTTGATAAAATGATTGTGAAAATGCTAACACACGTGCACATGGTGGTGAACACTTGTTGGTGTTGGCACATTTGCGAAGGCAGTGGAGTTTGTGTGGTAGAGAGGGGTTTGGGTTCCTATTTTCCACTACGCCGGAAGTCGGAAAAGAAACAGAGGCGAATGGAGGTCACAGAGGTGACCGGACGCTGCACCGGACGCGGTCACGGTGTGACCGGACGCGTCCGGTCAGTTCAACGCAGCAGTCAGGCGCGCGGGAGTTAGGGTTTGCAACCGGCGCGTCCGGTCACTCGCGGGACCGGCGTGTCCGGTCAGGCACCCAGAGGAGCAGTGCGTGGCGAAGGTCGATCGGACGCGGTGCGCGTCCGGTCACACACGATCGGACGCGTCCGGTCGTCGTTGGAGCTTACTGGACTCCGACCGGACGCTGGCACTGTCGCGTCCGGTCGTTGCGTGGAGCGCGTCCGGTCGTTGTGTCGCGTGCGCAGGCGCTGTGCGATCGGCGCGTCCGGTCGTTTGAGCGGCGCGTCCGGTCGTTGCTTCGCGGGCGCGCGGTACTGTGCGACCGGCGCGTCCGGTCAGTTGAGCAGCGCGTCCGGTCATAGCGTTTGACCGTTGGCGCACAGTGACCGTTGGAGGATCTAACGGTCGTGTTTGAATTCGAGGGACACGTGGACGTCGCAGGGCGACCGGACGCGGTTGAGCGCGTCCGGTCAGTTTCGACCGGCGCGTCCGGTCATCCCGAATTTCTGCCCAGTGAAGGGGTAACGGCTCTATTTGACCGTGGGATTATAAATAGATGCCGGGGCCGGCCTTGGCCGGTAGCTGAGCACACTATAGTCTTTGTGACTTGTGTGGTAGTGCTTGGGAGCCCTCTAACTCACTCATGCTTGATAGTGTTCATCGGATCGAGTGAGAGAGCGATTCTAGTGTGTTGCTTTGAGAGATTGCATCGTGTGGCACTAGGTGATCGTGTTGCAAGCCGGTGGTGCTTGTTACTCTTGGAGGTTGCCACCTCCTAGACGGCTTGGTGGATTGTGGCTCCGTCGAAGCTCGCAAAAAGATTGTGCGAGGCTCCGGAGAAGCTTTGTGAGGGGGATTGTGCTCACCCCGCGGGGATCGCGAAGAGCAACTCTAGTTGAGCGTGTCATTGAGCTACCACACTTTATGGTGGGTTCTTGCGGTGCCTTTTGAGAGGCTCGGTGTGTGACCGATTAGCCGCCGAACCACGAAGTGTTGGTCGACACAACGGGGACGTAGCTTGGTGGCGACCAAGTGAACCTCGGGAGAAAATCACCGTGTCAACATTGTCTACTCTTCTCGGTGGTTTGCCTTCGTGCAACACAAGCTTGTATTTACTTTCATATATATATCGTGCTTGTGTAGTTGCTCTCGTAACTAGTTTGCTTGTGTAGCTTGCTAGTCGTCTTCTTGCTTGTGTAGCTAGAAGCTTCCCCTTTGCGTGACTAATTTGGTTTGTGTAACCTTGTTAGTCACATTGCTTAGTTTGTGTAGCTAAGTGTTTTGTGCTCTCTAATTTGGCATTAGTTGCCTTGTTATTGAGCATTGCTAGTGAGCTTAGGAGCTTTGTGCTTTTGCTTCACTAGTTGTGTAGGAGCTCCCTCGGTTGGCAAAGTACTAGTGCATAGGTTTGTGTGACCTTGCTCTAGAATTATTTAGGTGAGCTCTTGGTAAGCTTAGCACCTTAGTTGCTTAATTAGGATCT
The DNA here is from genome assembly GCA_038087645.1 of Saccharum hybrid cultivar R570. Classification (NCBI taxonomy): domain Eukaryota; kingdom Viridiplantae; phylum Streptophyta; class Magnoliopsida; order Poales; family Poaceae; genus Saccharum; species Saccharum hybrid cultivar. The sequence goes on along the minus strand of JAQSUU010000066.1, from coordinate 24,465,920 downwards.
TTGCAAGGTGCTAGAGAACTTAGATAGAGGAGTGTAGTCTTGGCTAGACCGATAAGTTTAATTCCGCATTTGTTTCGGTTAGCTAACGCGTTCAAGTTTTAGAAAGGACTATTCACCCCCCCTCTAGTCCGCCATCTCGACCCTACAGTTGGGAAAATCAAGATCTTCGTAAAGACAGAGCCGTAATAGGGTTGACGAGATCACTCGGCTCAGCGTAGGTCACGAACTCTAAAACATGACACACTGACAAGGTAGGGCTCGGCACTGCATCGTTAGGGCATCCTAAAAAGGTGAGGCATGATCGGCCACAAACTTCATTGAATGCACCGAGCCTGCAAGGGGTTGAGCGATGAGCTCGGGCAGGCCACGACCACCGATCCACGCTCTAATGCACACACATATCAGCACTTTCCCAATCACTTCGTGATCGTAAAAACACTCGGGGGCTACTATTCGGGTCATAACCCTAGGGTGTCTTAGGGCACCGATTAGTTAGCAGGCCAGGCCGCCCGCAACTCATCAGGTTAACAATGGCCCCAATGACCGAGGCCTAGTGAGGGTAGAGCAGAGCAGGCTAGGCGCTAAGGCCGAGGGCGATCACGATCCCTTCCTCTAGCATTGGCCGCGTGATGCACAAATATGTGACCTCTTCCCCATGCTGACCCCTGGGAGAGACAAGGAGAGGTTGAGCCCCACACGACATGCCTGATCTAAAGAAGGCAAGTACACTACGCTGACCCCGCAAAGACCAATGTGACAGTGATCACCTCGGTCCGATCAGACGCCAACCTAGCGCCATACCACATGAACAAGACACAATACCACACGATGGCGGCAATGGGTACGACACCCACTATTTAGATATGGACCGACAGGATGCACGTATGATCCCACCCACTACGGGATGGGATCCACGACAAGGGTCTCGACCTAGAAGTCTCCTGGGCTAGTGGAGTTCTCTGACCCCAACGATCGGGGTCATGGCCCTTAGCCTCGTGAAGCGATCAGATGAATGACGACCCAAGGTGGCTACCTACTAAGGGTAAAACACCTAGAGGAACCAAGAGATGATGGCGAAAACTATGATGGACACCACGATGCACAGGACAACTGACAGACCACCAACGTGCCTACAGTGCTTGCCATGACTAGCATATCAACACCATGTCTCGCTCTGCCGCAACGTGGCCACAAGACCATGATGGTGGCCATGCCTGGACGAACACCAGAAGATGGCATAGCTTGCAAGCCAAGTTAGTTAGGACCTCCCACAAGCTCACGACCCTTCGGTCGGGGGAACCTCCTCTTTGTATCAAGCCTTGACCCCGATCTCTATATAAGGACAACTAGGGCATCCATCTCAGGACACGGTCTCATTCTTCATCCTCTACCATTCCATCCATCCACCATAGTAGTAGGGCTCCTAGAGCTTCTCTTTGGGCTGCCCCTCATCTAGCATAGGGTCTACCACCTCTTTCACCATTTTTACACCCCCATTGTAAGAACATCAGAGCATTCAAGTGAGGAACACGCACTCGATCTTCTCTAAGACTGGATATAGGGCTCCAGCCTAAACCAGTATAAATTATCATGTCTATTGGATGCTACCATCGTCTTCCTAGAGCAACGCGATAATCATATAAATTCACTAGTTTAGTTTATAAAACACCGACAATAGTAATTTATGGATGAATGTTTTCCCCTAAAATTGATTGATTATCAAATAAGATCTCAAATTCCATAAACTTTTTAGAAGAAGACTCAACTTGATGTTTTTACCTTTCCTAAACTCGTTCATCATTTTTATCTTGTGCTGTGTGCATGGCTGCATTTTGGGTTAATTACTACTATGCTATTGTAGGCTATTTTTTTTGCTCAGATGATGGAAGAGCACTTGGACTTAAAAGATTACTAGTCCATATTTGGTGAGGTGGTATATAGATATATAATGTATTGTGGGTATAAATGCTTATCATCTCTACAAAAGTTTGAAGGTGCAGCTGTGTTGACACTCAAATTGGGTCGAAGGAAATCTTAAGAGGCCCATGCTAGTTTTGGCCTAATCTAAGAAAAATTCTATAAAGCGACATAAAAGTAGTACCACATTGATTTTTCAATGGGATAAGACCACCCCTACTCCCTATAAAATAGGGGGGTACATGGTCGATTGAGGTATCCAACACACAATCATCAAATTTACATTTAACACCTTTTTCTCGAATCCCTTTTTTCCAACCCCATGTTGTTGTTCATATCTTGATCTGACAAGCAAGGATGCCACCCTAGGCTTGCCGGCCAACCTAGGGCAACCCATCAATGTCCTTGCCCCAATGGGGTCCTCCTGGGCGAGAGCTTCGATGGTTCCAAGTGGATCGCATGTGGCGACTATTTGGTGGTGTGTTACCAATCTTTGTGTCAAAACACTATTTGGCGACTCCCCTAGGGAACTATTGTGTTAGCTCTACTTTGTAGACGAATCTATTTGCCCTATCCATATTCTTGACAGATCTATCTTATGGTGCTCTCCATTAGTGTTGCATCTGGCCCAAAGTGCCAATCACATGTGGTTTTGACCCCTTGTGACCTTGCTTGTGGTTTTGCAATTTTTGGTCTTGTCATTGAACAATTTAGCAAGGCAGTCAAGTTCTAAAACATGGAGTACTAGGGTGTTGTATTGCAATGCTATTACAACTATCCCAAGGTACAACTTGCAAATACATCACATTTGTTATTTTGCAAGTCCATGGATTCTCATGCTGATGTTTGCTCGTCATAACAATAGGACATATGTTGCATCGGTTAATACTTAAGTTGCTAATGATTTTCATCATACACATCATAATTCTAGATATCATGTTCAAAAGTCAAGGCCAACTATGAATTCTTTGAGTTTTAATGCTACTTGTAACATACAACATGCATATCCTTATTCATAGGCATGTTAATGCTCACAATATGTGGTTTCCACCACAAGACATGTTGATGAATGAGATAATTGACTATGAGAATAATAACTATCCACCCAATTACTCACAACTTACATATGGTGCACAATATGCTAATAAAACCGAGGTTCCACCTACAAATTCAACACCATATACAGGAGTTAATGCTCACAATTCGGCTTCATTGCAGTATGACATACAATTCATCCCCTACTCAATTTCAAGAATGTAGCGACGATTATGCTTCATTTCTAAATGAGCCTGAAAGTATTAGGTGGCAGTTTGTTCGGATGATGTTATTCATGCTTGGCTGGCTACCTTGTTGAAAAGTTGAAAGAAGGTCAAGAGCATCTAGATAGTAATGAGATTAAAGTAGAATTGTGCAAGAAGAGAAAGCATTGTTAGCTAACACAATTGGCAAAGGAGAAGTTGAATCAGATATAAGCAAGTGTTCGGCTGACAAAACTGAACAACACAATATCATTCTGAATCAACTACATCTCAAGAAACAAGTCAAGTTGTAGAAAACATGTGAAGTGCAAGAAATTAGCAAGCCTTGACTTTTCAGGAGCCAAAATGGTTGTGTATTTATCTAGTAACTATTCTATTGTTCATGATCCTCAAATTATAGCTGAAATATGTTTAGTTAACAAAGAATACCAAGTCACTAAAGATGAAACCCCTGAAGACAAGGAGAAGGTGTCAAAGTGTCAATGGCTAGAGATTTCTAGTGGTCCTAGAAAAACCGGCTTAGCCGGGTTTGAACACCAACCTGGCCAGATTTCTGCAGAGCAGTCTGGAATTGGTTGTTCTTAGGAGATTAGGAGCAACATCGCTCAAATCAAGTACCTTCACTTCTCATGCATGATTAACAAGGTACCAAGTACAATGTTTTATAGAAATCCCAATCTGGTCACATTGTTTCAATTGCTACATCTATCAGTGATATTCTTACTTGTAGTGTTAAGAGACTGATTGAGGAAGGTATTTTATTTGTTGAAAATGAAATAAATTTACATTGTATGGGCCAACAATTTGGGTTCATGCCTGGTAGGTCGACCATGGAGGCGATTTTCTTATTACGACAATTGATGGAGAGATATAGGGAGCAGAAGAAGGACTTGCACATGGTCTTTATTGACCTCGAGAAGGCATATGACAAAGTACCGAGAAATGTCATGTGGTGGGCCTTGGAAAAGCACAAAGTCCCAACTAAGTACGTTACCCTCATCAAGGATATGTACAGGGATGTGGTGACGTTTGTCCGAACATGTGATGGCGACACCAGTGACTTTCCAATTAAAATAGGACTGCATCAGGGGTCAGCTTTGAGTCCTTATTTATTTGCTTTGGTGATGGATGAGGTCACAAGGGACATACAAGGTGGTATCCCTTGGTGTATGCTCTTTGCTGATGATGTGGTGCTAGTTGACGACAGTAGGGCAGGGGTTAATAGGAAGTTAGAACTATGGAGGCAAACGTTAGAGTCGAAAGGGTTTAGACTTAGTAGGACTAAGACCGAGTACATGAGGTGCGATTTCAGCGCGACTAGGCATGAGGAGGGAGACGTTAGCCTCGATGGGCAAGTGGTGGCCAAGAAGGATACTTTTCGGTATTTAGGGTCGATGCTACAAAAGGACGGAGACATTGATGAAGATGTTAGGCATAGAATTTCAGCCGGCTGGTTGAAATGGCGTCAAGCTTCTGGCGTCCTCTGTGACAAAAGGGTGCCTCAGAAGCTGAAAGGTAAGTTCTATAGGACGGCGATTCGTCCGGCGATGTTATACGGTGCTGAGTGTTGGCCTACAAAAAGGCGACATGTCCAGCAATTGAGTGTAGCAGAGATGCGTATGTTGCGTTGGTGTTGTGGGCACACAAGGAGGGATAGAGTCTGGAACGACGATATTCGGGATAGGGTTGGGGTGGCTCCAATTGAGGAGAAATTGATTCAACATCGGTTGAGATGGTTTGGACATGTCCAACGGAGGCCTCCTGAGGCGCCGGTGCGTAGTGGAGTTCTAAAGCGGGCCGATAATGTAAAGAGCGGTAGAGGTCCACCTAAACTAACTTGGGACGAGTCCGTTAAGAGAGATCTTAAGGAGTGGAATATCCCCAAGGATTTAGCTATGGATAGGAGCGCTTGGAGATTGGCAATCAACGTGCCTGAACCGTGACCTCTTTTTGTCTTGTGCTCTTTTTGTCCCTTTATGTGTCTCCCTGTTTTCTCGTCTCTTTTGGGTTTCATCTCTAGCCTACCCCAACTTGCTTGGGACAAAAGGCTATGTTGTTGTTGTTGTTGTTGTTGTATGGGCCAACAACATATTATGCCTTATTAAGAGACCGATAACACTATTTTGTCAAAGTTAAAGCTTCTCCAATATTTACCTTGGCTTCTATATCTACATGGGTTGCTTTACTTATTTTATATTCAATTCATACTTGGTCCCAAATGAGAAACAAATTATGCAATTATTTTAAGTTTAATGATTTAGGGCCAACATTGAGAAATATTGCAGATGCCGATGTTGGTTTTATGATCAATCCTGAAACATCTGGCAAGAAAGGGAATTGCAAAGGTGTGACTGAATGGATTAATGTCAAATATGATCCATTCATTTGCCTAGCTTTAAAGCTGACTCTAGAAAAGAGTCAGCTAAAGAGATCAAAGTACACCTTTAACTTTACTTTTTATGATGATGTCTTTATAATCTTGTTACAGAATAATGTTATTCAGCTCAATGATCACAAAGTTTTGCTTTCAACTCAAAATCCAGAAGGGCTTACGTATTCCAAGTGGCATAATTCCTTTGATCATAATACTTCTAACTGCAATATGTTTGATCAAGATCCAATCAACCATTAATAAAGGACGATTAAGATTTTCTGAAGCTCAATAAAACAACCAATTGAATTTAGTTAGTCTTGATGGCAAATAGATTTAGAATCTGCTAGAATCATCCAATTCATCAAAAAGTAAAAGCTCAAATGTCAAAGAGACATTTGAAGCCCTCATGTGAAGACAAGGTCGTTGTCCATGAATTGCAAATTGGAGATGTTCTAGAGGACACTAAGGTGATTACAAATCCAGAAGACACTAGGGCCAAGCAAAATCTCTCTAGCTAAAGTAAAGGCCAATTGATCCCATTGAATAGGGAGAATCAGGCTAAGCTGATTCTATCTAGGAAAGTAATCGTCTTTTACAATATGCTCCAATTCCTCCAAAGAAGGTAGATTATTAATTATTAGTGGTCGGTGATCTTTCACAATCTATGAATGATGGACCGAGCTCTTGCCAATTGGGTCTAGATGAGTAGTAGCTGAAATCGGCTAGCATATCGGTTAAGCTAGTTTCCCCAGGATCAGAGGGATCCTCATGTGGCACATGTCTTTCAAGAGGAGGATAAAGATGCAGATCATAGAGCTAATGGAGGTAAAGGCCGTGATAAGCATAAGAGTAAAAGCCAAAGCTCAGTTTTGATGAACTTCTGGCTAAATATAAGAAATAAGATGAAGCAAATATCGCTAATCAGTTAAGAAAGGTCCAATCATCAAGATTGTCTCCAAAGCACAAGTCTCAAGAGTGGAATTAGCAAGGGAATAGGTCTCACGCAATAGCAATATATATTCTCCTTTTGAGTAGTTAATTCCTATGTCATATGGATTGCGACCCATAGGTTTTCGTCCTTATTCGTCTTGCGGTTAGTTTGATCAAGAGACACATGTTCCACCATACTTTAGGCCATATTACACAGAGTATGCAACTCATAGATATTTAGAGAATTCATCATATTGTAAAGAACAATTTGATTAGAATAAGTTCAGAGCTCAACCTAAGAAGAAAATGGTAAAACAGGTTTATCGTGTGAAAATAGTGGCCGTAAGCAGGTTCCGAATCTAAACAAAAGAAGTGAGAGTACCCAAATTCAAAGAGAGGTTGCCACTGTCCAAAACAGAAATAAAACCAAGATACTCACTCGGTTTACCAAAGTGACAAGAAAATAAGTTGCAGAAGCTTAGTGCAAAAAAGCTGATATAAAAGGATTTGATGTGGGTTCCTAAAAGGAGTGTTCAAGCTCAGAAGGATGACGTTCAAGCAAGTGGTGCAACAAAGACAAATGAAGGAAGAAGATTCAAGAAACAATTGCCAAGATAGAGGTTCGCACCAAATCATCAAGATTATTGGTCTTGGCATCATCTATATTATTTGCCTATGCCTATGTGGAATTCATCCCCTCGTAAGTTTGGCTATCCCCCAACTCCTTATTTTGATCCTTGATGTGGGTCTTCATATTATAGAGGGATGCCAAGTTGTTTTGCTTATCGACATTTTTAATTTACCTCCTAGATGTGACAATATGGTTAATTAGCTTGCCAAGAGCCAAGGTGATGGTATATCATTATTTCTCGCAATGGTGTTTTTTGACACATCTAGAAGATTAAACTACCTTTCCACCATCATTCAAGCGAATGCGGAGTTCTCTTGTTTGACAGGGGGCATACGTTGACCTTTAAATTGGACCAAGGACAATTAATTAAGGGGCACATGCCAGTTTTGGTTAAATCTAAGGAAAACTCTACAAAGCGGCATAAAAATAATACCATATTGGTTTTCCAATGGGATAAGACCACCTCTATTCTCTGTAAAATAGGGGGTACATGGCCGATTGAGGTATCCAACGTACCATCATCAAATTTACATTTAATACCTTTTCCTAATCATCTTTTTCAACTTCATATTGTTGTTCATCTTTTGATCCGACATCCAAGGATGACGCTCTAAGCTTGCTGACCGACCTAGGACAACCCACCGATGTCCTTGCCCCAACGGGGTCCCTCCCAGGAGAGAGCTTTGATGGTTTCTTTGCTAGTTTGCTAAGAAACTAGCCGTTCTTCGTCACGCAAGCACAATTAGTTATCCTTTGCTAGTTTGCTTGTAAACATAGCCTTTCATCACTGTGAGAGTGTGATAATTATCTGTTGTGTTCTTCCGTCTATGGTGACCCGGGTGATCTAGCTCTAGTTGGTGTGTGACCGATCTATGTGTCAATTTGTTGTACCCATGCACCTTAAGTGGATCCGCCTTGTTTTAGGTACAAAATTCAATCGAGGATTGCGGTGACATGGACGTGCACAAAAGCGTTGCTACTATTAGTACTCCCTCCGGCCACAGAGGAATGCAAATATGGAATACTTGTGGGTCAAACTAGTTTAACTTTGACCGAGTTTATAGTGAATATTATTAACATTTATGTCCTGAACTAAGTTGAATGAAAATATATTTTATAACCAATTTAATGGTACTTATTTTGTATTATAACTGTAAGTAAATTTTTATATAATTTTTGTTAAACTTTAAATTGTCTGACTCCTTAAAAAAGAGAATTGCATTAGTTTATAGACGGATGGAGTATATATAGTTTGGAAATTGGTGATCAGCTCAGGTTTCACAAGCGAGATGCGACAGCACACGAATGTGCTGACGGTATATTGCGTAATCAATTAAACCATCGATGCATCTACCAACCATAGCAGAAACAAGAGAAAATTGGGATTGGCGAGCTAGGTTCGGTTTCACTAATTTGCAGCGAAATGCTCACCCTAGCTGTCCTATTAATTGCAAACGAAATCGTCGTGAGGTGTGGGCTTGTCAGTTGTCACCCTGTCCATACATAGAGGTCAGCTTGCAATCCTTTTCTCTATATATCAACTTGAGGTCTTATTCATTAAAAATACTCAGCCTCATTAAAAAAATTACCCAGTCTCAATTCGAACGTGAGCCATTTTCCATTTATTAAGAAATGCTAAAATGACCTTGTTGCATTGCAATTGGTACACATTGGAAGAAGTTTACCAGTTGGATATTATTAAATTTAATTAGCAAGGGTTACAAACGTAAAATAAACATAGGAAACAACTAGTACATACTATGTGCGTTTCAAATTGCAATTCACTTAGCTTCATCTTAACTCTAACAAACTTCTCTATTTTTGATTAATTTTTTAGAAAAATACATTAAAATCCAGAAGTTCAAATAAATCCTCTATCAAAACATAATTTATAAAGAATTTAATGAAACTATCACCCTACCTGTGCTATTAATTGCAAACGATATCGTCGTGATATGTGGGCTTGTCAATTGTCATTATGTCCACACATAGAAGTCAGTTTGCAGTCTTTGTCTGTATCAACTTGAGGTCTTATTCATTAAAAAAAATACTCAGTCTGATTTCCAATGTGAGTCATCTTCGATTTATTAAGAAAGAATATGCTAAAACGACCTCGTTGCATTGCAATTGTTACACATCGAAAAAAAGTTTGCCCGTTGGGTATCATTTAATTAGCAGGTGGTAAGCCTAGGATTTAGAAAATTGGTGGGAAGCTAATCACCTAGCAATGATGGCACCTATCACTATCGGCTGAAACCAAGACCCGACAGTGATATATCACTGATGGTTCACACTACAAATTGGCAATGATAGCTCGACAGTGATATATTACTGTCGGTTCAAGCTACAAACCGACAGTAATAACTAAGATATCACTACCGATTAATGCTACAAGCTGACAATGACATTTTGCATATCACTAAAGGTTTTTGTTCTGACCTGTTATTATTTTTTTTCAACCGTTGGATCCACCTAACTATCACAACATTGATTCTCAACTGTTGATCCCACCTACCACTGTTGCTTCTAGTTATAAAAGTGGCGTCTGAACGCCTTCGTGACCAAAGATGAGGTCCCCCTGCCAGCTGAGCTAGATATATACCTCATCACAATATTTTTGCCACTTATAGTATCCGCATATTTGGGCTCTTTTGTGGGAGAGTCCTCCACGTACACATTTCATTACATGTAGTCAAGATGATATTTGTGAAGATAGAGAGGCACACTGAAGGTTGGATGTTGTTAGCAATATAATTCTGTACGGCGCCCAAATTGGTTGTTGGTCTACGTTGAGCCAGCGATGCGGAGTTGCTCATCACAACTCTAACTTTTTGTTGGTCTGCATTGAGATAGGGGTGACCACTTGCTCATAATGGGCTCCAAACCCTTGCACACCCTGGTTGGTTCTCTCCAACCCCATACGGGTGCTAGAAGAATGTTTTTGAGGTGGTTATATTGTAATATGTTTTTAGACTTTGACTTTGATTGTAACATGGATCTAGTTGGTAAAATGTTGTATGTTTGTTGTCTTTGTACTGTGCTACCTATTTTGTATAGTTTAAATTAATTTTTGCCAGCCTAAGTACAAACTTAGACGGATACACAATATAGACACTCTGAATTAGAACTGGAGGCAAAATATGCCATAGAACATTTAGAGACTATGATGAGGACATCGCCACGCTGGACACACCAACGCTATGGTCTTCCCCAAGTTGCAATTCGTCCCCAACTCAGCTGCCACGTCACCCTCGGATTCAGCAGACACGTCGTCACTGTTTTGGTCATAACTCTCGCATACGACATCGAAACGGGGCGTTCTTGGATGCGTTGGAAAGGGGACGACGACGCCGTCGTTTTGGATCTTGTCCCAGCTCCAGAAGGTCCGTGGATCATTCTGTGTGACCACGACAAGGTGCTGCGTCACCTATTTGGGCCAACTTGGCCATGTATCATGTCGGGCCTTAAGCCCAAGTTGTGGGCGCCCAACCCCTGGCCGTCCTCAACTCTAGGTCGAGTCTTAGACTATAAAAATAGCCACCGCCGCTGCTAGACAATTAGGTTTTGTTTAGAGTTTAGTTTTCCATCGAGAAACTGAATCGTTCATTGTAACTGTGGTGACAAATCCTTTTACAGTGATCCAGGGCCCCTGTTCTTGATCTCCTCCACTGTGTCGATTAGTCCTTTGGAACCGAGTTCTTGAACCCTCTATTGATATTCGCATCATTCATATTTGCAATTTCAGATTGCGTGTTTTTACCTTCTTGCTTGTGTTCTTCGATTCGCTTGTAGAAAAAGCCTTCTTGGCGAGGTCAATCAAGTTGTGCTTGGTTGATAACCAGCGGAGCAGTGGTGTAACGGTTGCAGGGTTTGAATCGTGTCTGATTTGAAGCCGGATCGCCAACGTCGAGATCTCCTCAAGTCGAACTTACCGGTTACCTCTCGGAAGATCGGGCCTGTATCTCATCATTTGGTATCAGAGCTGGGTCCTTGTTGAAGAGGGTGGGAATGATGAGGACATCCTCCACTATTACCCGCTGACAAAGACGCAATAAAAAAAGCCAAGTGGCCTAGTTGTAGTCGGGCGGCGACCGTGTGAGCCTCTGAATAATGCTTAGCTTGGGAGGAGGAAGCCACCTTAAAAGAGAGAGCCACCATTCCCCTATCGCTATTGATATCCTTAGGGCGTCCGAACAAATCGGACGTGCCTTCCGCGCGGCTTCGGTTTCGGTGCGGCTGGCGCCTGGCGCGGCTTCGGTTTCGGTGCGGCTCCCGCACAGAACGAAGTCAAACGACGACCCAGCTCGCACAGACGTGTCTCCCCGACGCCCAGCACTCACCCACGCGAAACAACGGCTTGACTTTCGCTACTCCCTCCGTTCGGAAAAGAATGCAATTCTAGCACAGTGCAATGTTTTAGCATATCAAGTTTGACTAATTATATATATAAAAATATAAATAATTATGACATAAAAATTAGTATCATTAGATTTGTTATGAGATATATTTTCATAATATATTTATTTGGTGTCAAAAATATTAATATTTTTATCTATATATTTGATCAAACATTGGACACGAAAATCAAAAAATGAACTAGAATTGCATTCTTAACCGGACATAGGTAGTACAGTCTTGTGCTGCTGGCGTTGGGCAGTGCGTGCTGGTGCGTGCTGTTGGGTTGGGCTGTTGCAGTTACTTGACTGACACTGTTGCAGCAGCGACGTTGACCAGACCACCCGCTGTTGCTGTTGTCCCATCTGGCCTTGCAGGTCTGACACTCCATCAGATCCATGAGATGGCCTCATGGCTTTTGGCCTTGGGGTGTTTAGATGAAAAAAATATAGAATTTTATTAGCACTTTCATTTGTATTTGATAATTAGTATCTAATCATAGACTAATTAGGCTTAAAAGATTCGTCTCGTGATTTACGACCAAACTGTGTAATTAGTTATTTCTTTTATCTATATTAAGTACTCTATGCATGCGTCTAAAGATATGTGATGGAGAGAGTGTAAAAATTTAGAATTTTGAGAGGAAGTAAATAATGCCTTGGTACCGGAAGCAAGAGAATTTTTTACACTGATAAACAATTGAACCATACTACACGACAGGGTGGTTAGGGTGGTTGCCGGTGTTTATCAATGTTATAATATATTTTTTTTTTGTTTGTTACAGTAGTTGTTTTTGTTGTTCCAGTATATATTTTTGTTTATTGTAGTAGATTTTATTTCGTTGTTGTAGTAGATATTTTTCGATGTTGCAGCATATGTTTATCAATATTGCAGTATATATTTTCGTTTGTTGCAGTAGATTTTATTTTGTTGTTGTAGTAGATATTTTTCGATGTTGCAGCACATATTTATCAATGTTGCAGTATATTTTTTTTTGTTGTTGCCATGTATTTTTTCGTTTGTTGCAGCAAATTTTTTCGTTGTTGCAGTAGATATTTTTCGATGTTGCAGCGCACGTTTATTAATGTTGCAGTATATTTTTTGTTTGTTGCAGTAGATTTTTTTCATTGTTGCAGTATATATTTTCGTTTATTAAAGTATATTTTATTTCGTTGTTGCAATAGATATCTTTCGATGTTGCAGCGAATGTTGCAGTATATTTTTTCATTGTTGCAGTCTAATTTTTACGTTTGTTGTAGTAGATTTTTTCATTGTTGCAGTATATATTTTCGTTTGTTGCAGTATATTTTTTTGTTGTAGAGTGTATTTTTTTTTCGTTTGTTGTAGTAGATTTTTTGGTTGTTGCAGTATATATTTTTGTTTGTTGCAGTAGATTTTATTTCGTTGCAGTAGATATTTTTCACTGTTGTAGCGCACGGTATATATTTTCGTGTGCCTGCGTCTTTTCTTTGACCAGCTACGCACGTCAGCCTGGCATTGCATCGCAGTAACAGCACAACTGCATCAACTACTAGCAAGCTGCCTGCAACTAGCATGTACATGTAGTATGTGCTTGAGTGTATGTGCAACATGTATATGTTTGCCTGCAACTATCAAGGCCGTGTTTAGTTTCAAAGTTGGAAGGAGCATTTCGTTTGTATTTCTCACTCAACTGTGCAATTAGTTTTCTTTTTACCTACATTTAATACTTCATATATATATGTTCAAAGATTTAATGTGATGGTGATGTGATAGGAAATCTTTATATTTTTTTTTGTATTTTGGAGGGGAAACAAGGGCCAAGAGCTGCCTGCAACTAGCATGTATGTGCAGCATCAACTACTAGCAAGCCGCCTGCAACTACTGCAACTAGCAAGCTGCATGCGTCGCCATGCATGTGCTTGCGTGCTAGCCTGACCATGCGTCCCCGCACTCCTCCTTGTGACAGTACAGTACATTACCAGAGCAACCTTTGGTCGTCCCGTCTCCATTTTTCACGGCGTCACGTACGTACTCGGTAGTTCGTAGTAGGACTGTATGAGCTCGGTCACCTACGCCCTCTCGGCAACTTCGTCGTCGTCGTTAGCGTTACGTGCAAGGAAGACAGGAACAGGCACAGGAAGACGAGACAGACAGGCACCGCGCAGCGCGACAGGCACCGACGAGCAGGCGCAGCGCAGCAGGGCGTCCGGACGCGCGGAACCTATCCGGACGTCCGGGCGCCAGCGTCACCCTTCCCCTATCGGACTAGTCTTTTAGAGATATTGAACCTTTTCCCGAGTGGGTGTGCATAAGAACTGTTGGGGACCGGGCAACCTTAATTTATTGGGCCTCGGCCAACCCCACCTGGGCCGGATGTATCAGACTACATACAATCTAGATAATCCCAATTAGCACTAAACAAACTAGATCTACAATGCACTTCAACAGAACAAGAATTTTGCCTCGAATTCCAACTAAAAGAGACAAATTCTTTGCCAGTTCTTCATCAATGGGCTTCTTCTAATTCACTTGCACATTATGTGCACTCTCATCAGCCTTGTCTACCATTTTTTTCAGCAGTTGAAAATATTCTTCCTTCCAATACTAGCCTTCGCATCCACTATCTCCCACTAAAATTAAAACGCCAAATCATGAACTTCGAATCAAAATCATCACAAGGCTAGAAACCATAAAAAACACGGCCACTCTCATCAGCCTTTTCTACCAAGATCTAACCTTGTGACACAGACACTTTTTAGAAGACGCGGCCATAGTTCGGACCTGCCTTCATTACCGCGAACTCCAGCACACTTCTTACATTTATTGCATGTAATGAGGACCTGGAGGGGTACGCCACCGTCTATACATCTAGGACATCTCTCTTTTTGGTAAAACTGGCTATGATAAGGGAAACAAGGACGAGAGATTAGGTATGAATGGGTTAGACACCGGTCAAACCAAGTCACATCTAGAGAAATAAAGGCTTTTACCATATATCACTACTGGTTCAAAACATCACCCGTCAGTGATCTAAGAGCATCACTGCCGGTTATGCCTCCGAACCAGCAGTGATACACTGCCAAGTTGTGCTATCAACCGGCAGTGATGTCGATTTCCTTCTTTTTATTTTTTGATATTTTTGATTTAGGAGCACTCAAAAACCAATCATAGAAAAATTGAGCTCAAAGAAGTGAAAGACGTTGCCTGTAGAATTTTTAGAAGATGTGCTCAAAAGTCATTAAAAGCTTCTGGCCCGAACGACGATCTTCCGAGCTGTTTTACGGAAAAATAAATTTGCTAAAAGCCAAACATTGTCAATTAAATATTATGTCTCTGTTGGTGATCTTACATATTCATTTTGGTAGATTCAAATTTGAATTGACACTTTCACGTGTGGAGACCAGTAGATAGTTGTTAGCTCTCTGAACTTGGGGAAGCGTTAGGGCCTGTTTGGTTCCACCCATTAAAGTTTAGTGGCCCCTCTAAAGTTTAGTGGTCCTGTTTGGTTCCACCCACTAAAACAGCCGTCCCATGTACATTTTAGTCACTTTTAACTACCCCTCGGTTACTAAAGCCACTAAACTTTAGTGGAGGTGTTTGGCATTTTTGTGACTAAAAGTGACACTAAACTTTAGGAGGGGTGAACCAAACAGGCCTTAGGATAGAAGATCAGGAAGGATTCAGATGAGGAGTGCTTCTATAGAGAATTTGATTGTTCTGTTACACATGGATCATTTGCTAACCAGACATAGGCAATTTAGAACTCTATATTCTCTATCTGGGACAATCTCTGCTTTCTCTGTTCTCTACCCAGAACGGACCAATTTGGGCTAGAGATGCACACACTTGTGGACTTGGGCTGATTATTCCTATGAAGTCCAGTGGGCTGCGCAGGTCCAATCCCCAGGCAGGAGATGCTTGGAAATGTTGGCACAAAGCTTCAAAATTCTCCCAATTATCTCGAGCCCAAGTCCACTTGATTGGAACTTGTTCAATAGAGGAGCAGGACCTTTGACGATGGGTTGCTCAAAAAAAAGACCTTTGATGATGGGAGAATCCCGACCACTTGATTCCCAGAACACTTGCCGTTCCAAATTAAAAGTCGATTTTGTTATTGTACTTCTTCTGTTCCAAACTATAAGTTGATTTTGTTACTGTACTTACTCCGTTCCAAATTATAAATCGATTTTGGTATGTATCGGGACATATGTTATATCTAGATAGATAGCAAAATAGATTGTACTATATCTAGATACATAGCAAAATAGTCAAAACGACATAATTGGGAACAGAGGGAGTAATAAAGAAACAAAGAAGGTTTTTAAAGGAAACACACAAGATACTACAACAGCGTAAGCTCTCTCCAGGCAACTGAAACAACATAAGCCGATTGCTGGTTTGTGTCCACCCGGAGCTCAAAATGAGGGGCTTATTTCAACACAGAAGAAAAGCAGGGTCCGAGCGGGAGTGACTGCAAAGCCCTCAGCCAGCTAGAACGACGATCCATTTGTATTTTGTCTCCCCGGGGTTTGTTCCGGTTTCCTTTCTTGCTGCGGTTGAGGAGGACCTTTCCTGGTACTGCTCTCGTTTCCACGGGGCGTGGGCCTGGGCGCCCCGAGCACGACGCGTTCGCCGGGACGTTGCGGGTTCTTGGGGACGGTGACCACCAGCATGCCGGCCTTGAGGTCGGCCGTCACGTTGCTGCCGTCGTACTCCTTGGTCAAGAGAAGCCGGATGTGGAACGCGCCCACGCCGTGCGCGTCCTCAGGAAGCGCCGGCTGTTGTGCGGTGACCCTGCGTTTGATCTCGAGGACGTCCTCGCTGGTGGTCACCTCGATGTCGCTCGCCGACAGCCCTGGCACCTGGAGCCACAGCGTGACGCGGTCATCCTCCTCCTTGATGTCCCACCGCTCCTTCCCGTCTGGCGGGGCCACGGGGCACAGCAGAACTGCAAAGCATGCTCTCGTCAGCGATGCTGAATTCCTGATCCACCAGCTAAGGAAATGGAATACTCACCAGTGGGCGGGATGCTGAATGCCGGTGGCCGTTCTTTCTCCGGGAGTGCACAGGTCACGGTGAGTGCCTGCCGTCGGCACTTCACGGTAGCAGAAGGCCGCAATGCCACTGCGGGCCTCCAGGAACCACGGGCTAGCAAGAGAGAGGAAGTCTGCAGGACTGGCGATGATCTCACTGCAGTGGTGTAAGATCCCATAATCGTCGACATTTGTCAACACTAGTGTGGAAGAGATAGGAAAGGAGAGATCTTAATGCATGCTAATTCTTGCGTAGTTGGAGAGTTCTATAGTACTCATATATGTATGGTGTCAAAGAAGAGCGTCTATATAAATAGACAGATGGATAGGGAGAGACACTAGTGAGAAATGCTAATGGTGGCCTTTGCTTGCTCGGGTTATGATGGAATAAAGCGGCCCGGGTTGTCAGGCAAGCCTGCTTTGTTCTGGTACGAAAAGTTTAATTTGATACTTCAGACGCGAGGTGGAAGGATGCCGATCATGCAGGCCTTTCAGACTAGTGTGGACCAAATGAATGGCGTTTCCTTCTCTTCTTTTTTGCTTTGCTCGGTTTGCTTCATGAGTAGGGAGATCTTGATTCGTTCCACTTGTTCTTGTCATTATCTTGCTTCGTAAGTTCTCTCTCTATATATACTAGCTACACTCATGTATTCTAGTTACACTTATGTATTGGTGTGGTTCGCCTGTTTTATACTAGAATCACCCGCACTTAAAGTTTAGACAACATCTTGCTGCGCCATGAGAAAGGCATCATCTCTGAAACTTGAGCTTAACCACTACTACAGACCTGATTTCAGAAGACAAGCCTCAGGATTAATAGAGGCCAGCATAAGAGAATCTCTAACAATTTACCATCCGGCTTTCCTATCCTTAATTTTTTGGCAAAATGAGAAAAAACCCTTTCTAATAGTTTGGCATCCTCCCTCCCCATCTTTTACAATCTCGCAAAAATCTATCCCGAGCGCGCATATATGCGCGCGGCCTAGGAGCGCGCATATATACGCGCGACGGAGTTTCCCGGCCCGTCTAGTAAAAAGGAAGAAAGACATGGTTCTAGGTGAGAAAAGCATAAGAGAGAAAGATCTGGTGGAAGGGCTTAAACGCGTACAGAAACAAATTCAGGGTTCCCGATACAAAACATGAGACCGGGTCGTAGGAAAAAGTGCCGAGAAAAAAAACCTTTGGGATAGAAATATAGGAAACTCTTGAAGATGACTTCTTTGTTTCCTTCCTGTACTAATTTAGGAGTTGACAAACACCATATTTTGGGGAACAAAATATGAAGAACTCTTAGAGATGCTCTAAGTATACAAAAATACACTTGGATTTTCAAAGACACTACCGCCTTTGAGTGAAAATGAGGCTATCTTTAAAGGTGGACCTTTTAAGAGGCCCCTCTATTTATTGAGTTCAACCCATCCAGCCCAACTCGGCCCACATGCCAAACTCTAGCACATATAGTAGATCTCCACCTTTCGCACCTTCATTCCTCCCATTAGCAGCCACACACGCCACCTCTGTGTGTGTGCGTGCGCACGGATCTTGAGACGGCGGTGCTCCCCTCTGACAATGGCGCTAGGAGTTGCTCCCTACAGCAGCAGTACTCTGGGCCCGCCCCCCTTCGGTAGTGACACTCAGAGCTCTCCCACTTTTCTTGCCTCGTCCTCCAAAATGAGCAGCAGCAGATCCTCACTGGCTCTCCTCCTCTCCAGCTATACTACGACGCCATGCTCCAACCCCCACGGCGTTGGCTATTCCTTACCCAAGGTCATCCACCTGCGGCTCCAAGGCACCTAGGGCTAAGGCTGAGGCTGAGGTGAATCTAGTGAAGGGCGGTGCCAAATCTTCTCCTCACCACATGTAGCTCCAGGATATGTGGTAGCGCTGCCCAATTGAGAAACATGATAGCTATTTCCTTCCCTCTCAATTTTTCTCTCATTGTTTTCCTCACAGGTGTGGCAGGATGGATGGTGAGGGTACGGGGAGAGAGGACATCATGGCAAAGGCGGGGGAAGGGGGAGGAGGGCAGGGGAAGGTAGAGGATGGACCAACGGTGAAGAGAGAGGATGGCGTGGTAGCAAGGAGGCAAAACACGACATGGCAGTGGCATGCAGATCAACGGCATGGCAGCAGCATGTGGATTGACGGTGTGGCAGTGGTGTTTGTATCGACATCTTGGTGATGCCTCAGTGACCTAGATCGAGGCCCAGACTCGATTGCACATTTGCAGCTGCATTTTTTTGTTTTTATTTGGATTAACAGTGGTGTTCATGCACACCTGTCTCTATAAACACTACTACACAAAATATTTACCGAGGCGGGCAAAATTGATTAACCGAGGCGGTTATCGCAACCGCTCGGATCAAAGGTCACGCTTAATAGGACCTTTTCCGAGGCGGTTGTTTGCCTGTCACATCCGGCTTTAAGGACAAAACCGGACATACACTATATGTGAAATAAAGGAGTCAAATCTCACGTATAGCCACAGATAAGTGTAATATCAAGAGACAAATGCTTAATATAAATAACGCAATAGTATAAAATATACCTTAAAGAGCAACACAGCGGAAAGACAACTCCGAACACCGGGTGTAGACTTAACTCCAGGAACAAACTGACTGGTTGATCACAAGCCTAATAACTCCAGAGACTATCCTGAGGCGTGGGAAATAGCAAGAGTGAGTCCATGTCGAACTCAGCAAATATATCATGGGGTTCATGAGGCTCACAAAGGTTAGACACTGGTTTACTGCATTTAGCTTTTATTCATCATTTACTTAGGAATTGAGTAGCATCAAAATAACCAAATTCCCATTATAAACCAATGATCAATTGTAATAATAATAATAATAAAATAGCAATTAACATAAGCATAATAATATCAACCATAATAAGCATGATATAACAATGGTGAATATTTATTCTGTAAGAATCCCCAAGGCTGCCCGTGTCTGTGGGCATGGCTAGTATACCAGTTTTTAACTCTGCGCAGAGGTGTACACTTTCACTGTGAGTCATGACTTCCAAATGCATGGGGAGGTCATTCCTAAAACACCGGAAATCATATAAAGCCATTTAAAAGTTCGTCTAACAAGTTAGGACCGCTAAGGATTCTCAATTGGAAAGCATGAACCTCCCTCCAAGGGGCGACTTACAAAAGACTACACCCACCTTGGCAGGCCAAGACCATACTAGACATAACCCCTCTTGCGCCTTTCGGTAACCACTAACAAGCTAGAAAAGGTCTCTTAAACAACTAGAGCTAGAGCCATATAGCCCTCACAGTTGTATTGTAAATCCCGATTATCACTTACAGATAAGTCCTTACGGAGAGAAACTAGAGCAACATAAAAATAACATAATGCTCTAGCACCCTTTAACAGTAATTAAATCATCTTAATGGGTGATTGCACAATTCATTAGCCATATTACAAGATCATTATTTATTATTAAGCACTAGCAATAGCTACCCAATGCAAATCCCATAGGCAACAAGGAATCAGGGTATCAACAGCTAAGTTATAATGTCTACGGTTGTCAAGGAGGACACATGCATATGTATTATTATTATTATAGTGAATAGGATAACAAGGATGGTCCCATGCTATACTTGCCTTGATCAAAGTTTTTCTGTTGGTACTGCTGGTCCGGCTCAAAATAATACTCCTGATCGTCGTAGTACTGCTCACCGTCTATACTCGATCACCACGCAGCAACACACAATCATCCGAGCAATCATACACGAAGCAAACAAAGAGACATAATTAGAACACAGTAAAAAGGTTTGAAAACTGATCTACGCGTTACCACGAGCAAACAGACGCGGAAAACACGCTAATCGGCGCTACGGTGAAAGAGATACATACACCGAAAGATTTCGTTATATAAAACGGAAAATCATAGGTCTCATTTGTTTTAACTATATAAAATCATATATATAGGATAAAATACTTTTTATAGATATTTAAAAGTGACTTAGGTTAAATTACATTTAAATTTAGAAAACTAAAGGAGAAATCAATAATATTTTATTTATAAATCTAGTTGCACAGTTATCAATAAAGTTAGATCTAAACTATGAAATTCTAGAGATTTTGATAAAGAAAACATTAATACTAATACGTAGTTCATGTTGTTATAAATCCATTGCAATTCGAACGGACTAATTCGGAGTTAAAACAAATAAGTTATGAATTAAACGAGATTTTCTTTAGTAAAATAATAGATTAAATATAACCTCAAGTCTTAAAGGTGGAAAACTGAACCCACAGTAGCACTAACATGTAGATTATGAAATTACAAATCTTACGCAATTTGAATGTGTCAAATTAGAGTTAAAACATAGAAACAGTGGAGATCGATTGCTAATTATGGGTCACGTATTTCTATCGTATTTTTGGATTTACTTTTTTCTATAAGAAAACGGCCACAAAACGTATCCATGATGTCATACGACGTCATCAAGCTAGCAACAATGGAATTAGAGCAGCAGTGCACGCATGACTCACGGCGCACGCCTGTGCTTCTCTTATTATCAGGGTGAAATTGTCTCCGGTGGCTACACGGATGGCACAGCGATGGATGTATCGATCTCACGAACTAGTTAATGAGGGTTCTCGTTGTGGGGAGGTGATCGACAACAACGTAGAGCTCGGCGAGGCAGGTCGGATCAACGACATTAAGCCGGCGAGCTCGCGTTCATGAAAGACATCGCGAGAAAGACAGTTGTCTTTGGATCGCTTACCTTCGTTCAAAGCTCGAACAAACGGTTGCAGCGGCAGAGGAACGGTGGCGGAGATCGACCACGGCTGCTACCTTGACGCGTTTATGCGGCGGGTGTGAGGTCAGCGGGACGGCTCCAGCTTCTTCTCGACTCGGAGCTCGGCAACGGGTTGCGGACGGCGATGAAACGGCGGACAACGAGCGTGACCGCGGCGGCTTCACTCCAAGCTCGATGAGGTCTAACACCGGCGGCTGCTGCGCTAGGGTTGCGGAAAGAAGAGCGGAACACCTGGGGCTTCCCATGTATATATGGGCAGGGTCCTGTGCGTCAGCTGCACCAGGGAGGAGAAAAAAAATGCATCTGCTATGGTTCGGCTGGGCTGTGCTTTGGGCTGCTGGCCGAGACAGGAGAGGATCAAGTTGGGTTCTGGCCTGGCTGCGGTGCAGCGGACGTACTGCTACTTAAGAGAGGCGCGCAGGCTTGCGGATCAAGGCAAAGCGACGCAGCGGAGACGGACTCCTCCGGCAGAGCAGAGTCCGGCTCGAGCCCGACACGAGGAAACAGGAAGACAGACCCTGACGCACAGTCCCTGACTGGCAGCAAAATTGAGAGGGAAGGGAAAAGAAGCTATTGCCTGTGCAGCTTGCTCTGGTTGAGCCGTACGCATAAAAACAAGGCTAGCGACTAGCAGAGAAACAAGCCCGGAGAAAAGGAATTGCATAGCTGAACCAAACACGTCCTGGCCAATAGCTGATCAGCCGTGTATACGCGTATATGTTTATATGAAATAAAACAAAGCGGCCAGCTGCTAATCATGTGAAATTACCTAAGCTACTCCACGTATCTCTCCAAGACAGTAGAAATATTTCAAGTGACATCAACTTGTATGGAGCCTATAAACAGATATTTTCTTGGCTGCCTTTTTCTCCTCTTTTATTTTCAAAGCCATTTTCAAACGTTCCAAAAAGCGGTTTCGAATCATTTTGAGTTTTGGACTAAAACCACTCATCCCAATAAATCCAATGCACCGGCATGAATGCAAGAAAAATATTGCTAACCCCTATGGTGAATTTTAATTTAATGAAAAATATTATTTTTTCTTATGTTTCATGAGCACCAAATTTCATAATTGAATTAATTTGGCCCTATTTCCAAAGAAGCAAATTTTTGGGTGTTACATTGCCTGCCTCGGTTAATCGCACAGAAAAAACAAAAAAAGGAAACTCGTGGATAAGCCCACCGAGCCCATCCATGGGACGACATCGCTGTAGCCGCCGCTCACCGATCCCGGCACTAGTCGCCCGCCAGATCCACCTCACTGCCATCGGATCCAGCCTCGCCGGCCGTGGATGCGCTATCGGGAAGCACGCCGGCCGTGGATCCGCCGCCGACGTTGGATCTGGGCCCGCCGAAGCCGCTGCCACTGGATCTGGAGTGGAGGAAGAAGGGAGAAGGGAGCTGCTGCTGGGAGCAGGTCGCGGCCATGAGCTACGGTGGCCGGGAGGGGAGGAGGAGCTGCTGGGAGGGGCCCCTGCACGATGGCTGCCCCGCATGGCCGCCAGGAGTGCCGCCATGTGCGATGCCCCAAGCGCCTCCCTGCATGGTCCCCTGTGCGCTGACCCACCCACCACACCATAGCAACGTCAGATGGGGAGGGGAAGGGAGGGGAGGTGCCACCGTGCCGGGAGGGTGGGGAGGGGAGGCGCCGCTGTGGAGGGGCCACAGCCACCATGCAGGAGGGAGAGGAGAGGGGACGCCGACAGGAGGGAGAGGGGAGGGGCACTTGGGTGAGGTCGGTGGAGGGCCTCGATGCTAAGTGAGGGAGGCATGGGAGAAAGGAGGGAGCAGCGCTGAGTAAAGTGCGAACGGCGCTGCGTGAAGCGCTCGGGTGAAGGGCAAGCGGCGCCGAGTGAAGCGAACCCTAAGTCTCCGGCTCCTGTATATATACGAACCCTACAACTGATTGGATTTGGTCTTTTTTTGGGTCTCGAGGATATTAACCGAGGCAAGGCCTGCCTCGGTTAATATATTTTAGGAGGTGGTTATTTTTTAACCACTTCAGTTAATCGATTTTGCGAGGCGATTGCCTATAACCACCTCGGTTAATAAAAAATGACCACCTTGGCTAATCCGAGGCATTAACCGAGGCAGTTCAAAATCATGCCCACCTTCGAGGGAGTTTTGAAAAGGTCGCGGTTAAGTTTTTTTGTAGTAGTGAAATCAGGATCAACACAGACATTGAAGCAGATGCGGCATGGTGCATGTCTTTTAACCTATTTTGCCCAAATCTATAAAACATTACTGTGCTAGTAAACCTGTATCATGCTAGTAAAGTCCCATCACAAGAACTCTAACTACTTCAGCTTACATGAATAACTCATTCTTTAGAACTTAAACCCTCAGCATGAGTGCACACTTCTACATTAAAGGTTTACAAGGGAAGAAAATAACATGTTATGAGCAGACTGCTCACCCATCTCTAGGAAGTCGCCTTAGTTAATAGGACATAGGAGAGGTAGGGACATTTGCCCATCTAGGAAAATCAATTAAGAAAATCACATTGCTTGCTTGATGAGTGAAAACAGCACCAACATGCCACTCATGCAACAACACAAGTTGTGCACACCACATAGCCCTTACACTGACACATATGCCTTGCACAATGTTTGAGAAAGATGTAATGGTGCCTGCTTGAACTAGTGCCTATGACCACACTAGAGCAACCCCCTCTCTCTTGCCTAATAAAGGCACATCTCGCCTAATGCGAGCCACTCCGTGGCCGTCCCCGATCTCCACGTGTTTGGATTGAACCATATCTGGAAAGAAGGAAGAGAGAGATGAGGGTAGAGGTCATCGATGAATCTGAATGTTGAAAGGAGAGAGAGGAGTAGGCAAACGCCAATTGGATCCATATGAGGCCGCTGCTACATTTGATATTGCTTTGCACATAGGAGATCTAGAATTGCCGTGATCAAGCATCCCTACTCTATTAGGTTGAGGCAGCCATGAGCGGTAGGGCAATGCTACACCCATGGCCGTGTTGGCAAGGTGGCCGCTCTGGGCGGCAACACTTGGAATAGAGAGAGGAGAGGAAGCTACTAGGGCGCCGAGGTAGGAGAGGAGAGCAAGCCGACAGGGTGAGAGAGGAAATGAGAGGGATATTGGGAATGATGGGGTGAGTGGGGCTATAAGAAGGGAGCGGATGAGGGAGGGAGGCTAGGAGTGTCTAGGACTATGGGTTCGGTGTGCCTAAGAAAGTGTGTCCTAGGCTAGGTTTTGCTTAATGTGCCTTAGCTATATTGACAAGGGTGGACCTCTCAAAACCCTCTCTAATTTTAAAAGCAGCCCTTTTAAGGGATATGTCTCTCTTCATTAATTTATAAAGACAGTGTTTATTTGACTGTCTCCTAAAATGGCCCCACCCCTTCTAGCATTTTTGGAGACACAAACACTTTTAGTTCACCTCTATAAATAAAAGTGGTTGTTTCCTAAAATCAGTAGAAGCTAGACATTCATATAGCTTCTCGCATATAACAATAGCTAGTTATGGTTAGGCTCTTTGAAACTATGCTCAAGGCATATTCCATTATAAGGAACCTAACTCTTAACCAAGGTCCTATACGAATGAAGGCTTTGCTTTTTTCTTAGTGTTGACACCTGTGGAGGCACACAGAGACAAAATCCACAAGCGCATGGGTATCGAAGTAGTTTTCACCCAGAGTATTATCAAGTATCGTATCCACGAGAAAACATGTGTGTGTTGTCTAACAAGTTTGTCTAAGGATAGCAATCAAGGTTTAAGGTATGAGTAGAGAGGATTTCTATAGTTATGACCGTATGCAAAGCAAGGCTTATGATTCTAATGTTCACTTTGGGACACCGCTTAAATGGTAAAGCACCACTAATAGATAACTCTACTTACATGACTACGGTCCTACTAATTTAAGAACCTGCTCAATTCGATATGGACTACAAAGGACAGATGGGGCTGTCACCTCCAGCTGCTACCACACAACCAAAAAGCAAGGAGCAAACATAGGTAGTCGATAGCCTAAGCACGACACTTAATCTAATGATTACTACTCTAATCCGGCTAGCAAGAACTAGAGCGCTTAAAAGAACTATGAACCCATGAATAAAAGAGCACAAAACTTACTTTAAACAGAAATCAAATACCAGAGGTATCTCAGATGTAGAATTGGAGAAGCCTAGATCCGCTAAAGTACAAGCTGTAGAGGTAGCACCGACAGGCCAGTACTATCTCGAAACTCTTCCCTTACTCTCTCGATTGTATACAAGAGTAGATCCTAACTAGAGGACTAATCTTTCTTGATGCCCTGATCCTGAGATGAGGATATGAATTAGGGTCTCAGGATGATCTCAGGGAGGGGCGTTGGGGCTGGTATATAAGGCCAGAGCATCAATTTTGGACCCTTGGATCAAACCGACTTAAAAGAATGGCGGAGATGCAATCTAGGAGGCAGTGGAGAACCGACATAGCAACGGGGGGCTGACAGGTGGGCCTAGGGGGCCAGGTGGCCTGCAGGTGGGGCCGGTCCCTAATGGCAGCCACCTACCCTCCGCTTCGGTTGTTTGCCTTCTGGAGTCTTCTAGAGACTTTCCATGTCGGTTTCGCTACAGATAAATGTGATTTGCTTTGACAAATAGGTCTTCCTTACCGGTTTTCTGGATAAACCCTACTGAAAACACAGATTCACCAAAACTCATAGAATCTATTAGTTTAAACCCCTATGCCTGTGTTTGGTGATGGAATTAAGCATATATGCATGTTAGATTAATGGTTTATAATTGATGTTAACAACCGTCAACAAGCTTCCCCACACTTAACCTTTACTAGTCCCTGAGCAAAGCTAAACCCAGCAATGGATCAGGAGTTTCTACAATGCTTTCAGTCCTCAAAAGTACACATGCGTTCAATCAAAAATTCTCCTCCGAATTAGAATGAACTGATCTGACTTTCAAACTTACCCATACTAGCTTTAACCATGGGGCTTTTTAGCCTTCACTTAGGTCTTGAGCAATTGAAAGATAGATCAATCAAGTCACGCACTATGTCTCAAGTTCTTTGTTTCACCATTGTTCTAAAGGTTTTTGTAAGTTTTCAAAATAAAACTCAGAGCTTCCATTGTATGACACTCTCAAGTCTCTCAATATATATGGTATTTGTAGATCCTCACTAAGGCAATAATGTTATTATGCCTTTCTCTTCCTACAACTAAAGCTTATGTGGAGTTCATATGTAGGGAGTAAGCATGAAAGAGCATACTTGCACTGCATACATTGTAAAGTCAAACAATGGATCCAAAGAGAGTTGACTTATATAATCAAATCAAGATGTGCATGTGTGTAGATGTATGAGGAGGACATATATGGTGGCTAACCTAATTCTACTATGCTCCTTAAAAAATATATCTCTTTTGAAACTTAGAAATATCTTTGCAAGAGAATAAGGGCTATCTTATTCATCTCTTTTTTTCTTTTTTTAGGGGGGCGTCTAAGTCCCCATTGTTTTAAATATCTTGGACATTTTTGTGTCCATTTTTTCTCAACTCTTTTTTCTCTTTTTTGAATAACTTTTGCATAGCCCCATGCCTCTTTTTAGCAACGGAACTTTGTGAGAGGTATCAACAAGAACTTGGAGCATTCATTTGGTGGATGGAAAATCTATCAACATGTTTTTGTGTGCACCTCCAGTGTAGGAGTAAAACATTTTTAGATGGATCTAAATGGAAAGCATGTTTTTGTGCCTACCCCCAGTGTAGGAGTAGTGCATATGTGGGTGGTGTATACGTGATCTTGATTTTAAGAGCATGACAAACCTCTCATAAGGGTCAACAAAGTTTGACAAAACTCAATGCAAAAGCAAGCAACATATAAGTGGGAGTTTTCCTAGCCTAAATA
This sequence comes from Saccharum hybrid cultivar R570, assembly GCA_038087645.1. Classification (NCBI taxonomy): domain Eukaryota; kingdom Viridiplantae; phylum Streptophyta; class Magnoliopsida; order Poales; family Poaceae; genus Saccharum; species Saccharum hybrid cultivar. Next base: position 24,438,754 of record JAQSUU010000066.1, on the reverse strand, counting down.
ACATATATGGCTTTGGTGGGAATTCATGCTTTGTCATACAAGAACTCATTATGTAGCATTTTTATGTTTTTCAAAAGATAAATCTCTAGAACTTTAGTGTCACTTGGAACAAGATAAATAATAGCTCAGACCTTCTCATATCATATCATATCCGCCAATTACCTAAACTTAGATCAAGCATATGCTACCCACGAGTTTTGAGTTCAGAGTAAATCCTTATATCAAAATAATCTTATCCAAAATTCAGGAGCATTCAAGGCTAAAAACTAGGTACTTAAAAGGAATTATAATAGAGCAACTATTCATCATTTTCCTTTTAAGAGATTGTCCTAAGAGTTCTTATTATTTATTTAGACCTTAAAAGAAATTAAAGTAAACTAGACACACTCTACACATTATTACTATAAACATCTATAACTATTTATTTTGTTTTCAATTTTTTAAAACAAACTAAATACAATAAAACAAAGGAAGAGAAATACTAAACTGGATACACGAGGGTGCCTCTCCCATAAGCTGATTGTTGTCGTGGTTCCTTCATCATTTATTGATGCTATGCTCTGGAGGTTTTGCCTCCCCCACACTTGAATTATGTTACCTTGGAAACAAGCACCAACAAAAGACAAGAGGGATCCCTGCATTATTTTAGCAGGTAAACATGGTTTTTAAGGGTTTCATAGAGTAAAGAAGAAGAGCTTAATTGAAAATGTTATTTAAATTCTATGAAGTTAATTATATCCAATTCTTTTTCTGGCAATTGTGTGCCATGGAAAACTTTTAAACGCTGACCATTTACCTTGAAAAGCGTACCTTTGTCATTTTGAAGAATGACTGCTCCATGAGACGATGTGCTAATTATCTTGTACAGTCTTTCTCATTTGCTTCATAGTTTCCCATGTCTAAACAACTAGGGATGAAATTGGATCGGATACAGACGGATATCACTGATATTATATTTGTTTTCATATTTCTGTCTAGATTCGGATTCGAAAACGGATAGTGTCAATCATGCCGGATAGGATATGATTGGATATCAGTATCATAAATATGCGATTTGAGTATTCAGATACAGTATTGGATGTTAAATATTCAGACTCAGATATGAATAGATTTAAACCCCTCTAAACGGATTCGGTCTCGAATACGGTAGAAAAATATCTGTACCATTTTCATCCCTATAAACAACTTCACTCTGGAATTGAATAGCAATACTTTGTCACCTGGTTTGAATTCTTTCTTTTTTAACCTTTTGTCATGCCACCTCTTTGTCCTCTCCTTATAAAGTTTTGTATTATGATATGCTTTTTCTCACCATTCCTCTAGCTCAGAGAGTTGCATTTTTCTTCTCTCTCCGGCTGCTTCAAAGTCCATGTTCCACCTTTTTATGGCCCAATGAGCTTTGAATTCCAACTCGATAGGTAGGTGATATGTCTTGCCATAGACCAGTTGGTATGGTGACATTCCAAGAGGTATTTTGTAAGCTGTTCTGTAAGCCCATAGTCTCTAGATAACTTATCCTTCCATGTTGTCCCTTTCTCATTAACAGCTTTCTGCAGAATGTTCTTGATTTGCTTGTTTGACATTTCTGCTTGTCCACTAGTTTGAGGATAATATGGTGTCGTGATGTTATGACGGACCCCATGATCGGACAAGAAGCGTCATAACTTCCTATCAATGAAGTGAGGACCTCCGTTGTTGATTACCATGCATGGAACTCTGAAGCGTGGAAAGATGATTTCTAAAAACATCCTGTTGGCGTTATTAGAATTTGTAGCTCAACATGGTAAAGCTTTAACTCACTTTGACACATAGTCGACTGCCACTAGAATATATTCACACTGCTAGGATTTTGGAAATGGCCCCATGTAGTCGATTCCCCAGACATCAAAGAGTTCTAACTAGAGGTTGGTGGTGAGTGGCATGGCGTCTTTTGCATTGATATTCCCATGTTTCTGACATGGGATGCACCTCCATATGAATTCTTTGGTGTCATAGTACATGGTTGGCCAAAAGAATCTACTTTGCCAAATCTTAGCATTAGTGCGGAATGCCCTATAATGTCCTCCATACGGTGATGAGTGGCATCTTTCAATAATCTTGGTTGCTTCCTCTGCCGGAACACACCTCCTGAGCAGTCCATCGGAGCAAACTCAGAAGAGATACGGTTCATCCCATAGATGGAGGCGACTTTCATGGATGAGGTTTCACTTATTCTCCCCAAGTGATACATAAACTGCAACCATATAATTAACAATATTTGCATACTATGGGTCAGATCCTATGACCTTTAGGATCATGTCATCCTATAGAAAATCGTTGATGGGCAGCTCCTGTGGATTCTTGAACTGCATTCTTAACAAGTGATTGGCTATAGAATTTTCTATCCCTTTCTTATCTCTAATTTCTAAATCAAATTCTTGAAACAAAAGAATCCATCTTATAAGCCAAGGCTTAGCATCTTTCTTAGTAAGGAGATATTTAAGAGCAGCACGATCAGTGTAAACAATAACCTTTGCTCCTACTAAGTAAGATCTAAACTTATCAATAGAAAAACAACAGCCAGGAGCTCTTTTTCAATTGTTGCATAATTTAGTTGAGGTCCTGATAGAGTTTTACTAGCATAAGAAATTGCATGATGCTTTCTATCTTTCGTTTGAACTAAAACTGTCCCCACAGCATAATCACTAGCATCACACATAATTTCAAAATGTAGTGACCAATCAGGGGATTAAATGATTGGTGTAGAGATAAGTGCTTTCTTAAGGATTTAGAAAGCATTTAAACACTCATCATCAAACTCAAAGGGAGCATCCTTGGCTAACAAACTTGTAAGGGGTCTAGCAATATGAGAAAATCTTTTATAAAACGGCGATAGAACCCCGCATGACCAAGAAAACTTCGTACCCCTTTGACATTCGTAGGAGGAGGTAGTTGTTCTATTACTTCTATCTTAGCTCGGTCTACCTCAATTCCCCATTTGGATACCAAGTGTCCAAGCACTATGCTTTCTCTAACCATGAAATGACATTTTTCCCAATTAAGGACTAAGTGCTTTTCCTCACATCTTTGCAAAACTTTGTCTAAATTTTTTAAGCAATCATTGAAAGTTTTTCCATAAACAGAAAAATCATCCATAAAAACTTTCATGGTTTCTTCTATCATATCAGAAAATATAGACTTCATGCACCTTTGGAACGAAGCTGGAGCGTTGCACAATCCAAAAGACATCCTGCGATAAGCATATGTTCCATAGGGACAAGTAAAAGTAGTTTTGCTTTGGTCATCAGGATAGATCAGGATTTGATGATAGCCATAATACCCATCAAGGAAACAAAAGAAAGAATGTTTTGCAAGTCGTTCCAACATCTCATTGATGAAGGGTAACGGGAAGTGATCTATATTTGTTGCCTTGTTAAGTTTTCGGTAATCAATACACATCCACCATCCTGTAACTATTTGTTGTGGAATTAATTCATCTTTTTCATTTTTACCACAATCATCCCTCTTTCTTCGGTACAACTTGTACTGGGCTTACCCACTCACTATATGGCACAGGATAGATTATCCCCACGTGCAAAAGTTTCAAAACCTCTTTCTTAACAACTTCTCTCATCGCATTGTTAAGCCTATGTTGGGGCTCCTTAGAAGGTGGATATGTTGGATCTATGAGAATGCGATGGGTGCAAAGGGCAGGACTAATCCCCTTGAGGTCTTTAAGCAAGTAGCCAAAAGCAGAGCGATGCTTTTCTAAATGGTAAGGAGCTAGAGGGTTTTATCCTCAGAGAGTTTATTGCTAATAATCATAGGAGACTCCCTATCATTGTTTAGAAAAGCATATTCCAAACTTGAATGAAGGGGTTTGAGCACAATGGAGGGTTTTGGCGACTCTTGAGTTTCATCTAGAGGGAAAGGATCTCGCGGTTCTTCTTCGTCTTGGATGAAATCCTAGGCGTCTTCTTCGAGATCTCTATCGGAGGCTCTAGGAGAGAAGCTGCCATAATCTCCTCCATTGGATCTTGCTCGGGACTCAACTCTGTCTTAGCACGTAATGAGCAAGTGATGGGAATAGACAGGTTTATGCTTTTGCCGAGTCTTACATTTATGCTCCCTTTTCTTCCTTCATGTAGGAGTCTCTCTATTGGATGCCCTATCAAAAGATCGAACTCCCAAATATTGAAAACATAAAAACTAAGGTACACCTTGGTTCCGTCTACTTTGATTGGGATGGGGTGAAAAATTCCTTTAGTAGGAAGGATTTGCCCTGAGAGACTTTTTAAGAATTTGGTTGTTGGAGTTAATTGCGTATTTCCATAAAGGGTATGTGCAAAAGATTTAGACATAATATTTACTCCTACAACTGGATTATAAAGAGCATCGAAGGAGGTTTTATGAATCTATCAACGAATGGAGGTAGAGGGAGAATCTAAACGAATGATTTCAGGACAAAGCTTGGATTCTCCCAACCACTCATTACTTACAAATTGTTATCAAGTCCTTCACAGTATTTTTAAGGAACTTCTCTTCGGTTGGGTAGGAAGATGTTGGTTAGGTGCTGACGGTGCCAAAAGATTTCTTTATTGCATAATAATTCGAGGTGTTTCCAAAATCGAAGAAGAGCTCATCCTCGAATTCAGATATATTTTCCAAAGGTGGAATTTCTTTCTCCTTCGGTGGTTTGGGAACTTGGATAATAGTTGAGGCTTCAAGTGGAGTAGCTAAAGGTTTAGGCTCAACTATCAAAGGTTCTACTTTAGGGGTTTTCTTGACTTCATCTTCTGGGCCATCGTCACAAACGCTAGTGTAGGGGGTGTTTTCTAGGATTTTTCTAAGGATGTTTCTCTCTTCACTAGCAGAGCAATGTAAGAAGGCACCTCCAGAAGCTGAATCAAGAAACTATGTGGTCTTCCCACTAAGATCCATATAAAAATGTTGTAAAAGCATATGGTCTTGAATGGCAAGGTTGGGGCCAAAATTGACTAGGTCATTAAAACGTGCCCATGCCGCTCCAAGAGATTTTTTTCTTTCTGTTTAAAAGATATAACCTCTATTCAAAGGCTAACCACTCCAGAAATAGGAAAGAAAGATAAGCAAAAGCTAGAGCATAGAGTTTCCCAATCACCTTATACACTCCCTACGGTTCAGGTATACCAATGTTTAGCTCTTCCCATCAAAGAGAATGGAAATAGCTTCCACTTTAAGGTTTCATGTGACATGCCAACGATATGTAAGCATGCACAAGTTTGCTCAAACTCTTATAGGTGGGTATATGGGTTTTCATTGCCTTCTCCTGAGAACGATTGTTCCTAGACCAAATTTATTAAAGATGAACGCAACTCATAACCAGGTGTAAGGATAGGTTTTGATGATTCCGGTGGGTCCAGTTGTATGCCCGTGAGAACAGCAAATTGATTGATAGGCGTGATGTTATCCATGCTTAAAATAAAAGATACAAGGACAAACCTGGTTTGACAAAATCATAGCTATCGTTTCCGCAGCAACAGCGCCAGAAAACTTGTTGACACCTATGGAGGCACACAGAGACAAAATCCGCAAACACACGGGTATCGAAGTAGTTTTCAGTATTATCGAGTATCGTATCCACGGGAAAACGTGTGTGTTGTCTAACAAGTTTGTCTTGGGATAGCAATCAAGGTTTCAGATATGAGTAAAGAGGATTCCTATGGTTATGACCCTATGCAAAGCAAGGCTTACGATTCTAATGTTCACTTTGGGACGCCGCTTAAATGGTAAAGCACCGCTAATAGATAACTCTACTAACACGACTACGGTCCAACTAATTTAAGAACCTGCTCAATTCGATGTGGACTACAAAGGATAGACGGGGCTGTCACCCCCCGCTGCTACCATGCAACCAGAAAGCAGGGAGCAAACATGGGTAGCCGATAGTCTAGGAACCACGCTTATGCTAACGATTACTACTCTGATCCAGCTAGCAAGAACTAGAGAACTCAAAAGAAATGTGAACCTGTGAACAAAAGAGCACAAAACTTAATTTAAATATAAATCAATTACTAGAGGTATCTCAGTATAGACTTCGAGAAGCCTAGATTGGCCAAAGTACAAGATGTAGAGGTAGCACCGACAAGCTGGTACTATCTCCAAACTCTTCCCTTATTCTCTACTGTATACAAGAGTAGATCTTAACTAGAGGACTAATCTCTCTTGATGCCCTGATCCTGAGATGAGAAAATGAATTAGGGTTTCAGGATGATCTCATGGAGGGGGTAGGGGCTAGTATATATAGGCCGGAACATCAATTCTGGACCCTTGGATCAAACCGACTTAAAAGAATGGCGGAGATAAGGCAGTGGAGAACCGACATAGCAACAGAGGCTGACAGGTGGGCCCAGGGGGCCAAGCGACCTGCAGGTGGGGCCAACCGGCCCCACATGGCAGCCACCTGCCCTCCGCTTCGGTGGTTTGCCTTCTGGAGTCTTTTAGAGTCTTCTCACGTCGGTTTCGCTGCGGATAAACGTGATTTGCTTTGACGAATAGGTCCTTGCTGGTTTTCTAGATAAACCCTGCTGAAAACATAGATTCACCAAAACTCATGGAATCTATTAGTTTAAACCCCTATACCTGTGTTTGATGATGGAATTAAGCATATATGTAGGTTATATTGATGGTTTATAATTGATGTTAACAACTGTCAACAGTTAGCAGAACTTGAGTTTTCAGTTTGGAAACCCTATCCATAATATATTTTTTTGAGAATGTGCTTAGCACGTATTTCATTAAGGAGAGGCAATAGAGTTTTACAAATGTACTAGCACCACATGGCGAGTTGCCATAGTGCTAGACGAGGCCGATGTTACATAGCCCTATTGTACGGTAACATGTTTTGCGACTTAGAGAATAGAGGCTAATTAGGTGTTTTGCGCCATGAAGATGGACATAGCACCGAAAACTGCTCCCATCTAGGCGTTGGCCTCCTCGGCAATGCGTCGGAACAGCATCGGCGGTGTCATGGACTCCGATTGGAATGTCCTGTGGTTGCGCTCCTTCCATAGCTCCCAGGTGACAAGCAACATGATGGAGTCGAAGTTGCGACGATAGAGATGAGGGAGCTGCGACCATGCCTGAGGCCACCAGTCAACTGAAGCTGCATCATCAGGTGGCGCAAGGTGAGCCAAGCCCGCTAGGCTGAGTATGTGCAGCCAGACATCGTGACTGTAGACGCAGGCTGCCAGCAAGTGGTCACTGGTCTCGTCCTCTTGGTCGCAAAGAGCGCAGGATGACTCGTTTTGAAGGCCGTGGCGCCTTTGTCTCTCAGTAGTCCAGAGGCGACCATGAAGGGCAAGCCAAAAGAAGAATTTGACCTTGGGAGGTACAGCCGCACGCCATACTTCCTTGGCTCCCTTGAGCGTAGTCCTGCCGATGAAGAAAGAGCGGTATGCTAATGACACGTAGAATAATGTGTATTTGCACATTATTGTAAAGTGCAGGGTAATTCTCAAGTTAATTGTATGAGGTCAATCTGACTAGATAGAATTATCTGGGCCCTCAAGATTAGCAAAACGTCTTTGTATATTTGCCGCAGGCATTGAGAATTAAATCAGAGGGTACATAGATGAGGGTACAAAAATCTGGCAAGAAACTCTCATATACGGGACAACACAATAATGAAACTGGTCACCTACTTGTCTTCATCAGTTTAAGTGAAAGTAATCAACATGTCTATTGGAAAAATGGAAAAACTCTCTGTTGTTGGTTAGGTTTCTTTGGAGATTTAGCAATAGAATTGCTTTATAGATGTCGATTTTAGAAACTTTTCTTTTATCCTCTTTGACTCAAAACTTTGATTTTGAGATTGCGTGGACCACAATGCTTGTGTTTGTAATAAGGAATAGTTATATGCATTAGTCGATACAAAAGTTAGGATATTAATATATTCTCTTTTCTAAAAATACCGAGGTTTAGCTTCTCAACTTAACCGAAGTTTTTTCTCTCAATTTATTTTGAAATTTAAGGTGCAATTCTTTCGATTGTAAGCTGTGCTCCCGTTGACAGCAGGTGCTATAATAACTTTGTCGATCTCATGATCTGGTTGCTCTATCTTGATAAGTGCTCTTGTAAGATTGGGTCTCACTTGTACAGCAGTGTAAAGCAGGGCCATGACAACATTTTTTTTCATCATCCTTAGCCTGTTTCTTACGCTGTGAGTATAATATATAGTAGCATATAACTGGGAAAAAAGATTGCTTGTCGGTTCCTCACAAAAAGGAACACTATTTGTATTTGCGTGAAGAAGAACAACAGATGCTCATTTTAACAACAGATGCACAAAATCCTTTATTTTATTGATTGAAGTACATGGGAACACAGCGCCCACGAACATATATGGTCTACGCGATCGAGTACGTGATCGAGATCGACCGACCGCAGTAGCCTGTTGGACATCGCACAAATCAAAAGCACTCCTTCAATTCATGCATGCTTCTACTTGACTTGAATGCTGACGTCGATCTTCCTGCGCGCCCGCTCCTTAATCTTGGCGACAGTGACCCTGAGCACACCGGACTTGAGCTCCGCCTCCACGCCCTCCCTGCTGTACCCCGCCGGGAGCAGCATCCGGGCGTAGATCACCTCGCCGCCAGGCTGTGCCGCCGCCTCCTTGCTAGCTTCTGCCGCCGTGCCGCCCCTTCTGGTCTGCTGCTGGGGAGCATAATCCGTGACGCCACCACCAGGGCTTCGCTGGCCCACGTCCCCACCGACGACATGGACCTTCTTCTTGATGACGAGCACGTCCTCGTCGATCTCCACGGCGAGGTCATACTGGGACTGCCCAGGCACCTCGAACCACAGGTTCACCTTCTCGGTGTCCTCCTCCAGCTGCCACCGTTCCTCACGTGGTGGCACCGGGTGCACCAGAACTGTTATTTCACCATATATACCGGAGCATGTTATATATACATGCCTTGTAGCGTTGGATTGAAATACACTACTAATTGTAATGCAAGATACATATTCGCATCGATGCATTAAACCAGAAAAGAAAATGTATCGGCGAGAGCTCACCGAAGGCAGGGATGTTAAATGGATGCAAATCCGTCTTTGGGTTGTGATCCCCTTTCTGGCTGGTCGCACGACACATAGAAAGGGGCCGGGGCGACCTCCATGGGGAAGATAGGGAAGCCACCGCCACAGCTGCTGGTCTCCCGGAGGAATGGACTGCCGGCCGCACTGCGGACCCGAGGCTCAGAAGGGTGCAAGAAGTGACCGTCGACATTGTCCTACTTCCTTGATTTCAATGTAACTCCAGATAGATAGCTCAGCCCTACTGAGATCAGCAAGAAGATGTTAGGATGTCTTGTGTGAGAGGTGAAGATTGTGAAGAGAAATTTATAGATAGGAAGATACTACAGAGAGAGACAACACTGACAAGGTTACCTTTGCTTGGCCCATGAATCAGGGGAATAAAGCGGTTTCTGCGTTGCTTTTTCTTGAAGGGATTTGCCATGCTGCAAATGATGCCAATCTTGTAGTTGCAAGGCAGAGAAAAGAACAATACCAGGTGTCATGGATGCAATTCTAGTATTCTATTAGGCTTTGTTTTGTGGTCTAGACTGAAGGAACCAGAAAATCTAATTAATGTACAGGACCTTTGGTCCGGCACGAAACCAAGAGTACAGATGGGTTGATTCCTTGCTTCCTTCGGACACACCGGCAAAAAAGCAATTGCATGGTGTGTACGCATAACGCGTGTACGACATCAGTACGCAAATTTGCTAAGGGTTTTTTTTTTATAAGGAAGAGCATATCTTTCATTAACCATTGGCTCCAGGCAGATCACCAGAGAACAAAGCAGTTACCCTGAGCAACACAGATCTCGCCCCCATACAAAACTAGGCGATTAACCACTTTGTTGCATGATCTCGAACATACCCGGATTCCACATAGCACAAGACTCGCTAATGAAGTTTCTAATCTAACGGAACACGCACCCATCCACACTCCTATCCATGTCTGTTGAGGTCAGGCCTTTCTGCAAATTAATTTGTTGTATTTGTTTCCAGTATAATTCGACTGATTCCAAATTAAGCAACTCGACAAAGGACTAGAGACCAATTATTTCCCACATCCCTCTTCCAGGAACTCACCATTTTAATTAGGCTCCCTACGGTGTGCTTCTAGAGTGACGCCCAAACATTATCTTCCTTCGAGGCATCACTCTCTATATCACAGATACCAATGCAAACTTATGAAAATTCTAGAGCGGAGCAAGTTGGAGCTTCGGTGCCTTGCAACTCAGAGGTGTTTGGGACTGCTCGGCTCCCGTTTTTCTAGCTCTATGTTGCCAAACACCCTCAGCTCCATAAACTCTGCTTCACAAAAAGGTGAAGCTGGAGGCTAACTCCACGTTGGTACTCCAGTTTTTTATTTTTTTTACTCCCACCTGAAGTCGTGGGATAATTATCCACCTGCCACTCATTAATCACCGATTAGATTGCTTGTTCGCTTCCCCTCCATGTACGCGACTCTTCCGTAGTGAGCTCTGTTCAGTAGTGCCGCAGCCGCTCTCCTGAAGACCTAGAGCCGCCGCCGCTCTCCTAATCGAAGCGAGCGAGTCCTCCGCTGGCCGCCAAGACCGTGCGCTCGCGTGCTCCCTTCATGTCCACCGAAGGGAAGGACAAGGTGCTACCGGCTGGGCTGCACAGGCCTTAGGCCAAGTTGTGGCCCAGCACGGTGAGCCCTTCTTTTGCTTTCTTTTATTTATTTGGAAATTTTCTTTTATTTCAAATCTGAATCAAATTCCAACAAGAAATTTAGGGAAAATTATTTGTATTCGAATTATAACCTTTGTTTAATTTTCTATCATTTACAATTTATGGGACAATTATTTATATTTAAATTATGGCCTCTGTTAATGCTCTATCATTTGTTTTCTATTTTTGTCGAAAAATATCAAGTGCAATTTTAATCAGGGGCATAATGGACCATTTGCATGGAAACAACTCATTCCTGGAGCTGGAACAGAGCTATGTGCCAAATAGTACCACCTGCTCTACAAAGTCCACGGTAGAGCTGCTCTGTGGTGGAGTTCGTAGAGTAGAGTTAGAAAAACAGGAGCGGAGCAGTACCAAACACCCCCTAAAAAATAATATTTCTTCTATCCTGTGAGGGGGAGAGGAGATGTTAGTGTCAGATGTAAGCCAATAGGCAGCACCTCTACTGTTGCATGCCCTGGATAGCTTTGGCGCCAATTTTTTTACACACCGTAATTATAGAGACCGATGCCTGTTTATCCAGACTCACTTTTTTTTCTGGCTCTACTCCCCACTGTAGAGGGCCTTACTGCGAGCCCATCCACCAGCTTGAGTACTAACCCTGAAAGATGATCCACATTGATCTTGTACATGTCCTCTGGTGGAGTTTCCCACTTTATTAGCATGCTGTTCCACAATTGAAGGCCATGGCATTTTGATGCATCGAGGAACTCTAGCTTCCCATCACGTACCATTTTGTCTAGAGCGTCCAACACTTCATTTTCCACCAAAGTGTCATGGCCTATTTTATTGATGGTTTCCTGCAGTATGACACTCGGTTTCCTGGATGGTTTTTTGCAAGGTTTCATTAACTATATATCTCCCGCAAGGGTGCCTGGACGGTTTTCTCAGGTAAGTTCTCACCCTGCTTGCCATGCTTGTTCAAAACCTTATAGTTTTTCATGAAACCCCTATGTATCAGATGAAATCATATCATCGCGATGCTCTTAAACTCCTTTTCATTCTTGCAATCAGCACATGGGCAGTGTATGTATCATTTACTCTATACATTATTTGCTACATACACCATGGCGGCATTCAAAAGAGACTTAATGGCTTCCACGAACGGGCAGACAAAGTTTCCAAGTACATCCATCTAGGATCCATCTGTAAATAACACAACTTTTGTGACATAGGTCTACTAATACTAATGTGTCATTCAATTTAACACAATCAAACTATAGAATACATATTGACCGTAGGGTAATTTGGTCTGCGTGCAACGATCAAGAATCAGAAGGTGCCTCCAAAATAAAGAAGCACTCTAAAAGTAAGAACGATGATTTTCGGACAAAATTTAACCATAGAAACTAAGCGAGCTACACGAAAAGGGTTGTTAGTTACCAACCTTAGAACATCCTTTGAAAATTGTCAGCCTTCACTGACAAACGGTCGCCAAAAATGGTGGGAGGAGCCGCGGCTAAAGAAATTGAGTGAGTGGAGAAGAGCTGGTCACCCATACACAGCGACACCGCAGCTCCATGAGATGAGCTAGCCATAGACCCGTGCTTTAGATGTGGAACAGCACACAAAGACAAAGAAACTCTTCATGTCTAATAATATTATTACTACCAAATATGCCGGTGTTGCAACGTAAGAAAAAATTATACAATGGTGAAGAAAACTGACAACAGAATGATAAATATACTTTTCAGAAAATATACCAGTGTGTTTTGTACTTTTTAGAAAATTATAAAACTATATTTTATTTTATAATGGCCATGATATCCATAATATAAGTAACGTTGGCAATAATATGACAATGTTATTAAGCCATTTTCTAATTAAAATAGAACTTTGATAGATTTTTTTCTTCCATTTATAGAATTTTTTAATCATAAACATATTATAACTTTAATTTTCATACTACCCAAATGTTTGATTAGTTGGACCATCGATCGATCTAGATTTAATAAAAAAGTTTGGTTTGTACTCATAGAGACTTCAACAATTTGGTGGGAAGTTTTTTGTTTATTATGGAAGGATCAACTTTTCAAAGGTCTATGATGTTGTATTTATTATTTATTTTTCATATTGTTCTAATTCAATGTGATTTATTCATTCTAAATTATAAGACATTTGGTCTTTTCTAGATATATTGATTTTACTATGCACCTAGATATAGTGTATATCTAAGTGCATAGTAAAACTTATACATCTGAAAAAGTCAAAACGTCTTATAATTTAGAATGGAGAGTACACATTATCCAATCATGTGATATAGATCTGAAATCACTGTAATTGTAGTATAATCTTGATGGCACCAAGACATATGTCATGCATTAATATTATCAAAGATTAAATATTAGACCACTACTGAAGATCTAACATTCATTATCGGCTCCGTCACTACCGGTTTTAAGAAACCCGCAGTGATAGTGTCTCTCGGCTGCCGGTCTTTGGCTAAAACCGTCAGTGATAGGACCAACTGACATTTATACTGGGTCATCATTGTCGGTTTTTGGTTAAAACCGATAGTGATAGTATCAGTGCCAGTTTTAGCCAAGAGCCGACAGTGATATTGGGTCATCACTATCGGTTCTTGGCTAAAACCGACAATGATACTATCACTGCCGGCTCGTAGCTTGAACCGATAGTGATATGCTGCAAGAAAACTTTTTAACTTTCTCATAGGGTGTCCGATGAAGACGAACTTTATATCAAAGATGTAGTACTCAATGAGATCTACAACTTTATAGTTCAAACTTTTTGATCTGTGTTCGTTTGGATGTCCAAATACACACCATAAGATTTTGCAGAGTTAATAAAAAAGGAGTCCATATACTCCATAGACATAAGTGAGTGTTCAGTGTTAGTTAAGGATCTCGGAAGGGGAAGTGACAAAAACAAAAGTTGTAGATATTGAAAAGTTATGCAACTTTGTAGTTCACAAGTTTCTTATTTAAAGTCGTTATGTTATCAGTCTATTTGATTCGCAAGATTTTATAAAAGTTAATACCAACTAAAGGCATATGTTCCACAGTCATAAGTGAATGTGTACTGATATTTGAGACTCTTGGATGGAGAAATACCAAAACAAATGTTGTAGATCTCGAAAAGTTATGCAACTTTGTAGTTGATAACTTTTTCATTTGAAACCATCTATCTAACGAAAATTACGTTTGATTTCTCAAATTTAAAATTCGAAATTTTCAAACGACCTCGGATGGAGAAACACCCAAAACAAAAGTTGTAAATCTTGAAATGTTGTACAACTTTGCAGTTAGAAACTTTTTCATTTGAAATCATTTGTCCAAGGAAAATTATGGTTGAATTTTCTCACATTTGAAATTCAAATTCTTCAAATGACCTCGGATGAAGAAATGACCAAAACCAAAGTTGTAGATACCAAATACTTATTTAAAAATTAGATGAACATAAAATGGCTAGGACAAATATCTCATTTGTACACAAGTGTCTTACAAGCAGAGTGGTTAAGGCATGAACATGCGAAGCAGGAGGTCGGGGGTTCAGTGGCGGAGCCTGAAATTATCGATAGGGGGGGCCGGTCAAACAGTTTCAACCATAAAATAACTGAGTGTAGCTTATTGATTGAATTTTTGCATCGTGGATGGGCTCATCCAAAGATAAAATGCAAATTTATGTGATTTTGTTGTTCAAAAATCATCAAAAAAAATACATGAAAAAACTTTTATTATATCTTTCTAATATAGATTATTAAATTATATATTACATATAAAATTTAAGCTGTGATGTTGGGGGGGGGGGCATGGCCCCTGCCAACCCCCTGGCTCCGCCAGTGCAGGGGTTCGAGCGCTGGATTTTCCGCACGATCGTGTGACTTGTGACTGTCCGGTTGGGTCTCTCCTAGTATTTAAAAAATTCCTATTTTTTCAGCCTATTTTACGGTTTTGTGGAAACAGCATCACTGCTGGTTCATAAGAACCGACACTGATGTGAACCCCTATCACTGCCGGTTACCTGGGTTGGTTCAAAATCCAGCAGTGAAGAGAGGTTTTGAACCAGACACTGATCTGAAGATTTGGGGTATTGGACAATAACCTCTAATCCTCTATTCAAATGTAATAATAAAATATATGAGCAAAAAATCAGGAACGTCACTGCTGGGTTGAAGAAACTGACCCAGCAGTGATATCTTCCTCTTATTGACAGGTAGAGGAACGATGACGTTTATTGATTGCCGGGTCTAGTTTTAGCTGGGCAGTGGCAGTGGTATCTTTCTATCACTGACGAGTCTATGAACCGGCAGTGAAAGACAATTTCATCACTGTCGATTACTATCTACTGGGTTTTATTCTACTGAGTGCTGCCGGGTTTGAACCTAGCAGTGATCCGTGAATTTGAACTAGTGTGACACAGTGATATAGCCTTGATCCTTTGCGTGGTTCTTGTGTGAGGGGTTGTCTGGTTGACGCCCTCTCTAGGGCCAGGCAGGGGTAAGAGCGCCAATAAGCAAAGCTGCCAGATATTCAAACCATGAACGTCGGCCTGGTCGGCAGTGAAGCAGCGATACAACGATTAGCAATACCCGATCCAGAATATTTGTCCTCTTGTTATCTTCAAAGAAGTAGCATTCCTTTTACAAGACATACCTGAACACGAGAACTATTATACAGAAAGAGTACTAGGGAAAACATTCCTTGTACATTTATTTTGCTACTGAAATCAAAACTGTTCCTGAAGTATGGTCGATCAGAGATTGAGCAGGCACCTCAGCGACTTGCCTTCCTCCAGTAACTGGAAAGCTTTGTTGATGTCCGAGAATGGCATCTTGTGTGTTATGAAGCCATCGAAGTTTATATTGACCTCCTGAACATTTGAACAATAGCATTTTTAATTTTCGCAGAAAGAAAAGTGTCGATCAGAGATCAGAGATCAGAGATGCTAATTAGATTAGAAATGAAAAGATAGATAATGGTAAAAGGCCGATTTTTAGGGAGGAAATGCACGCAGTCAGCGAGCTACGTACCCCGTTGACGCACTTGTCGACGAGGTCGGGCAGCTGGGACTTGCCCTTGAAGTCGCCGAAGACGCAGCCGATGATCCGACGGCCGTAGAGCTCCATCGGGTGCAGCGGCACCATCTTGGGCGTTGAATGGATCCCTAGCATCACCGTCAGGCCCCAACCCTGCATATTTTTTATTTTTATTTTTTTGTGACACAAGGTTTTATAGTAGGAGTTATGAAGAAAGGAGAAAAAACAGGTTTGGGTCTAACTGGGCCAAATAATGTGCTGGGCTATAACGTTAGTGGGCCAATTAGCGACGGTATTGGCAATGAAGGAGAGACATGAGAATGGAAGGAACAGGAAAGCACAACTTACATCATGCGTGGACAGGAAGGCCTCTCGCAGCACATTATTGATCCCGGTACACTCAAAGCTGTAGTCTACACCTCCATCCGTCATCTCACTGATCACCTGCACAATCAGTTGTCAGTGTACCGGCCGTAGAGTGCCATATACAGATACAGATGATACTAGTGTTCTCGTGATCATAACAAGGCTGATAAACATTTTCACTCAAAAAAGGAGAAAGAAATGGCGTATGTACCTCATGGACTGGTTTGTCACAAGCCTTAGAGTCGACGAAGTCGGTGACACCCATATGTTTACCTGGACACACATTTCATTTCCAGTCAGTGTATGATAATCTCATAAACATGTTCTCTGGTAGACAATGGAGCCATTGCATTCAAAATAGTGAGATGGCGCCCAAATTCCACATTTCCAAACAAGCACGTCAAGTTGTACACTATTGATCATCAGGACGATGTGCACTATGTACCACAGTTTATTGAAAGAAGAAAAAAACAATCAAGAGACGGGGGTGTGGGTGTACAAGCATCCAAATCTCCAATCAATTCACAAGAAGGACGTTGTCTTCTTCTTTCTTCTGCTGGCAATTTTACATCAATTGGTAGCAACAATTCTACATATGGATCGTTTTAGGAGAATTTTTGGGCAGAGGTCATCAGGCTGAGCAGCAATTCTAATAGTAAAAGTTTTGATGTCATTTTGTTCTTTTAAACTTCAATTAATTGTTCAAAGATCACTCCGTTGCTGGACACAAAATGTACCTCTTACAAATCAACAGATCAATTGAGATTGAGACATAGCATGGGTGCTCTGTGTGAGGCTAGTGGCAAAACAGGACTTGTTCTGTTTTGCTCCCGGTTGCATCATATGGAAAATGACATCCTGATTGTTGAAATTGACAGGCTTGATTGAGATGTGTTCTCCGTGGGTGCATGTGCATGTTTCTACTTAATTAACATTATCAACAAAAGAAGATCGCCTTTGTTTAATAGTGTACTAGAAATGTTGCCTTCACGGTAGAGTAACTCTGCTTTGTCTTCTCCATATATATGTTCTTTAACCACGGGTGTATTGAATATTCATTCATGAAATCAGCAACCAATTTCTTCTGTTATTTCAGACATGAGGAAAAAATAACTTTATGTCGAGAAAACAAAAAGGGTAAGCAGTAGATGGGAAACGATTTCAAACGGTTGACAAGTCATAGCTCCAGTTTTCCTCCCTTTCATGTTTTTGTCAGTTTGAAAAGCAAACACAGGAACCATCCGTGGGACTTCACCAAAGTGTCAAGTCATGCTGTGCACAGGCATTTTGTTTGCTAGATCCAGAGGGTTGTGAAAATGGCTAAAGAAGAATAAGGGTGCAAAAAGAGAGAAATAATGGAAACGACGTGGCTCAGCAGTCAGCACGCACCTTTGGTGAACTTTGTAGGGTTTACATCAACGCCGATGATCCGAGCTGCCCCTCGTAACCTGGCACCCTCAGCAACCTATTAGAAAATAGATGAACAGATTTATGGTTATCCAGATAGATATAACTTAGTCAGGTAAATAAATTCTTGTGTAATTAAGTTGAGGGAAAAACATATATACTAACAGCAAGACCAACAGCGCCAAGTCCAAACACTGCAACAGTTGATCCAGCAGAAACGTCTGCACTGTTCCACGCAGCTCCCACTCCTGCTGATGCCAAAAACATAGAAGAAACGGAAATTATATATGGTTCCGCAAAACTGGTCTCATTTGTGTTTTGCTTGCATGTGAAATTTGCGTTGCTTTGCATGGATGTATCAAACATGCATAATTCCACGAATTTAATTTTCACAACTAAGTAAGTAATGAAGCATACTAGTACTAGAGGACGATGTTAGTTGGTTGTTAATTTGACCACCTGTGGTGATGCCGCAGCTGAGGAGGCACATCTTCTCCAGCGGGGCCTTGGGGCTGATCTTGACTGCGCAGGCCGCGTCAAGCACGGTGTACTCGGTAAAGGTGGAGGTGTTGAGGAAGTGGAACACCGGCTGCCGCACGGCTGACCGCCGGTCCACCACGGAGAACCTCGTGCCATTGTCATGGACCATGGTAGTCTTGAAAGGATCCACACGGTAGGTTCCGCAGAGGTTTGTCTTGTCGGACTTGCAATAGACGCATTTTTGGCACTCCCCGGTGAAGATCGGAACTACGTGGTCTCCAGGGGCAAGACCTTGTACTCCTTCGCCCACGCTCTCCACCACTCTGTAATGTAAGCAAGTCAGTCAAGTGCTGCTAGCTACCGCACTAGTCAAAACACTAGTAACAATAATGAGTGGACGGAGTGGAATCCACTGTTTCATGACTTCAAACTAAAAGTATGTCACTCTTGAGAATTTGCAATAAAGTTTCATTTTTCGCCCCCGTTAAATAAATAACAAAAAAAAGCTTGCTTCATGGAGCCATCGGACGGACCATCCCGAAGCCCAATGGCAAGCATGTGTTACAGCTGGTCATCATTGGCGTTCGTCCTCTCCATCTGCCAACGCCCAATTGATTGCCAATAAATTATTAGCTCTCTATGCGATCGCCATGCATAGATCGATCGATCCAGGATCCCGACACTATTAAAAACAAGGTAGATCTTTCTTAGCTTGTCGCTAATATTTTCTGTTTTTACTAAATATACTACCCTTATCCCTGAATAAATTAAATACTAAAATTGTTTTAAGTTAATTTTTTTATATTTGATCAAATTTATTAAAAAGGACAACGGTGTTTATGACACCTAATGAACACATAGTGTTCCTAATGATACAAATTAAATTTAGTGTCATAAATCTTGACGCTTTTTCAATAAATCTAGGAATTGATTTATTCAGGGACATAGAGAGCTTGTGGGTTGTGCACAAATTAAAAGGCGAGGCAATGAAAGAATCTCTTCATATTAAATACAAATTAATTGCAAGATTTGTAGTCCAAGACCGGAGTTCCCAAAGAACTCAATTTTTCTAGTTAAACTTGTTAGCAGAACCTTTGCTAAAACAGTTGAATAAGCTAATACTCCTACTACTATAACTGTGATAAGGTCAAAGCTTGCTCGCTCATTTATGTGCAAATCTGCCAGGCACACACATGTCGAAGTGGCGTGTGCATGCGGGCGCTGACGACCATTGGACCCGCAAATTCGTGGTAGGAAGTCAAGAATCCATGGCACCTTATTTCTCCAGAACCCCAAATTAGACTGGAAAATTGAAACAAACAACCCTGGAAGACACGTGAATTTATATTTTCACCCTAAAAGCTAAAATTCAAGACCAAGCCCCGACATCCAATCTAGAAAGTAAACGTAACGGCATTCAGAAGATAGGTGCACTATTAACTCCTTTTAAATGCTCCTGTCTATAAAAATTTTGGACAGTAAAGTGTTCACAAGAAATACATGGGCACCGAAGTCAACTGTAGGACTCAGAACTCCGGCAAAGCTCAGTTCCTGAACTCACGTCATGTGTGGACGGAGAGGGGGCGGCTAAAGAAAAAAAACCGAAGAGCATGAGTGGAGAAGAAGATTAAAATTACGCACCCGGCTGCCTCATGGCCCAAGATGCGAGGGTACTTGCGGTGCACCTCGTTCTGTGACGTCCATAACAGATTAACAGGCAGACAGACAGCACCGTCGTCAGTCACATGGCAGCACACATATAAATAAGAAATACGTAGGTTAGTCGAGGGATAAAGTAAAGAAATCAAATCCCAATCCAAGAACATGGAAGAATGAATAATGTACCTGTCCCTTCCAGGCGCTGAGGTCGGTGTGGCAGATGGAGGTGAAGAGCACCTTGACGCGGACCTCCAGAGGCCCCGGCGGCGCCACCTCCACTTCCTCCAGCGACAGCGGCACTCCGGGACCCCACGCCACCGCCGCTGCATCACGACCAAAACTCAACTACGCATGCCGACCGAGCCGCGCCGCCGTCGATGCAAAAGAGCGGAAATGAAAAAGAGAGAAGCCGCAGGCAACAACACCTTTGCATTTGATGGCCTTCCCACGGGTGCCGCCGGCGCCGCCGTTCCCGTTCGTCATGGCGTCGTCTTCGTCCTGATTCTCCCCCTGATGCCCTTTTTTTTTCTTTTCTTTCAGGGACAGGAAATCGTCTTATTGGCTCTAGTGAGGTGGCCAGCCGGCGTGTCCAGCTATTTATTATGCTCCTAACAACCGGCAGCCCTGCAGGCGTAGATGATCTTTTTTTCTTGTCGTGTAGCTCTATTATACTTACTGTATGGTCAAAAGAGCGGTGGGCCCTCCAATGGGCTTCTAAAAGCCTGGCTGGATCCATGTAATTAACATATATAGCTAAAAATTTTCTGGAGTAGATCTAAATACAAGCAAGGTTAATGTGCCAGCCAATTTTTAGCTGAGCGCCTACCTAACAATGATCTTATCGGCCGGCAATCCTAGCTAACATCAATTAATAGCTGATCAATTTACGGAAATACCTCATCAAATAACCATATCCCTTCTTAGAGCAAGGCTAATAATATAGCTTACTACTGACTGTATAGATGTTTATCACTAATCTCTCAGCCCACTTATATATTGATGGTATAGATCTTTACCACTCATCTCTCAGCCCACTTATATATAGTAGTTAACTCTTCACTATTTATATATGACTCACTTGTCACTCTCACAAAGTTTCTTAATTCTTATGTCTAAGCCGGCTGTAAGCTTAAAATCCACTTCTCCCCTCACTCCTCTCCTCTCTCTCCACCTAGCATATAGCCTACTTACAGCCCTTTATTATACTTTATCTTATCCAACTGATTCCTTTCACAGCCACCACTCCTATTCACATCTATCCACGAGTGTTGCTAAGGTCCTGTTTGGTAGAGCTCCACCAGTGCAAAAAAAATAAATTTAGATCTGGGATTCACAGAAGTATTTGGTACAGCTTCACCTCCCTCTCTATCTCACTGCCAGTATGGGCCCCACATGTTAGGATAAAAAAAGAAAAAATGCACAGTTGCTTCTTCCTCTTCTGCAGGAGGGCTTCCTAGGTTGAGGGCGGGCACGGGGCCAGCTGAGGGGCGGTACAGTGCATGGTCGGCCAGAGCGGTGACCGGTGGTGACACGTGGTTGACCGGCCCGAGGAGCCACTACTGCAGCAGACCTATCACAGTCAGTTTGTAACCCTCCATCATAGCCGGATTTCGGCATTGGTAGTAAACGTTCGATGGTGATAGTCTAGGTCCTCACTGTCGGTCCACAACCGACTGTGATAGACACTAAACACCGCCGCATTGGTCAATGAACCACCTGTGTACTGGTCATGATCATCGTCGCCTTGCACCATAACCCGACTGTGTGTAGTGCGGGTTCACCGTCGCCTTGACATCCGGTGCATCTGTGTCGAGGTGAATATCACCGTAGCTTGGGCGTATCTGCTTGTGTATTGGTCATCATCACCGTCGCCTTACACAATGACCCAACTATGTGCAGTGAGGTAGGGCTCACCCTCGCTTTGACGGCCGACACGTCTGTGTCGAGGTGAGCATCACCCTCGCTTGGGCATATGAACCGTCTGTTCAAAGGTCATGGTCATCATCGCCTTTCAATACAATCCACATTTGATGATGCTATAGTCAGTGTCAAGTTACTAAACAATTCAGGGGTGATACACTTTTGATCCCTGCCATATCATACGTTTAGCGATGTTGTTGGACGTTTGCTTCACCAACGGCGAGTGGTATGCGGCGGCGGTGATGACAAAACAATCAACGGCACTTATATCCAATGCTGATAGAATTGCATCAAGTTTTCACAATATGATGCTAATTTAATTGGGCTTTTAGTAATCATTACATCCACACACAACGTCCAGAAACAAGAGTACTTTTTACAGTAACAATGGACTCTAACATAATAACTTTGTGAACTGGAGATGTCCTAACACAAGCGGTACATAAATTGCATAATAAAGGTACTGATCTGTACATACTTACATAACAAAAATGACGTAGGTGTTCTCCTCCTACGTGGCACTCCTGCTTGCATGGCAAAATAAATATAATTAGTGCATCCTTCAGATTGGAAGCCAATGACCATGAAATCCCTCTTTTTCATCTTATCCATTGTAGGAAAATTGTTGAAAAGTACTCAGACTCCACAACCTGAACAAAATAACATAATTAATAATATTCAACATACCATTCCTTAAGTTACCAAGCCAAAATTGGCCTATATATAGAATCAAAATAACTTCCTACCTGAACAAAGACATGTCATAAATACAGCAAATGCACTCAAGCATGTGCTAATGAATCCAAGAACAAGAGAATATAAGGAAGATAGTAGGTCCTATTCATATGCAGATGCCCTCTTGATCTACGATAGCGGATGACACAGGCATTAATGACATGAACCTTTTGGCGGTACATGTCATATGTAATTAGTGTTTCCTCTCCAACAAAGAAAATAAAATTTTATTCTAGGTGAATTGTAATCACTCTATAGTCCACATCACAAAGCTCAGAACCAACTTTAATATTGTTCAATCCAAACGGCTCCTGCGTGCTCACAACATGTTTCAGTCTCCATTTATTAGTACCATAGTCTTCAAGTATCCATACTGAAAGCTAGGACATATTGTGAATATCAGCACAACACAAACACAAGTGACCCTGAGCTTCATGGATGTATATTTCAACACCACGTGGTTTAGGAATCGTTCTCCATGTCTTTTAATCCATATCCACAGCAACTACCACAGAGTACTCAAGCATGTGTATAAAACCATTAAGAAAACACACTTCTTGATTTTGAACATAGTACAATACCCTCGCCCCATTTAGATTCCTTAAAGATCTATGTTGTAGTTTTAGATGAGTAGATCTCCACACCTACACATGGACCCTCCTCCACAAATTCAATCACATGGAAGTGCGAGGACATTGTTGGATCGAAATCAAAGCAAGCCTCACCAACAGAACGGATGCTACACGGAAGTTCAAGCCACCTCTCTGTTGTCAGATTACAGACAACATAGCGACGTAATCCATCAGGCCTAGGACACCAGTAGAGGATGAGGCTGCCACAACAATCTATTACTAGCATTTTGTCAAGGGGAAAGGGCAAAAAGGACAAGGAGGGCCGTTCACCGGTGATGCTGGTGAAGTGGGGTGCCATTCCACTAGCTGTCGTAGAAGAAGCCAACAACAATCTAGGAAATCTCCTTACGGTGGTCAGAGTCAGAGATGATGTGCTTCTAGGAGTGACATACAAACTAGCAGTAGCACAAGGACTAGTCTGGGAGGCGGCAGGGGATCTGGACAAGCACATCATCTGTGAGGCTACCCACTATGTTCCTCTTGTTTGGGCCTCCTCCATCTGGAAGAGTCAGGACACCACTTGTCGAAGAGATGAGGCCGTTGTGTCGTGCAATTGTATTGTAACACCTCCGGTGTTACGAGCTCGCTTAGTGCCTTGGTTAAGGCCTCAAAAGAAATTAATAAACCAAGTTTTCAGGTTTTAAAATTTTAAACTCACATGAAGTGATAATCAAATTGTATGTCTCATCTTTATGAAGAGAAATCAAATGGATATTGTGACTTAATTAAGGTGCTTGCGAAGTCCTAATATGAAAAAATAGAATAAATTGTTTAATTGTTTGGCATGAAAAACAGTTTCTATAACCACAAGTGCAATATAGTTTATAATTAAAAAGTACCATTTTTGGAGAATTAAATTGTACAAAAATCATTGAACAATGTCTACAAATTTTGTTTCTATGAGTTAGTATGAGGTATGGGCTATGTCATGCTATGTTTGTTAGTTGGGATCGACAAGGTTTAGACCTTTTAAGAATTGAGGTGAAAGTGCTAAGGGATGTTAGCTCTAACTAAAACCTTGAATTCTTTTAAGTCTGAATGATAATAGACAATGCTGCTTTGGCACTTAAATTTCAACGAAAATACCTAAACAATAACATCATGTTTTGCATAGTTGGTTATATCAAAGTGAGCATTTGAGCTTGGTGTAGGTTACAGCTGGGTTGGATGTCAATTTGAACTCCTAAAAATAGCTCAAACTTCATTGGAACGCACTGGAACATGTCTGTGGTGCCCTGTTCGTGAACCAGCGTTCCAGTGGCAAAGCCATGTTGGCATTCATGTATCTCGCTCTCTGGTTGCTATCCGGTCATGGCGATGGCTTCTCTAGCTAGCTGATAATGTCGATTTTAGAGAAGTGAAGTTGGTTCAACTTTAGTCATGTTGGTTAGCGCTTTCGAGTTGCTTCAAATTCCGTGCATGCCATTGTTTTTGGCTATTTGGCCCCGTGGGTACGGTGACTGTGCGCGCGAGTATTGCGGGTGCCGGGCTCAGGCCATGGCGGGCCTGTTGCTGCTGGCCGGCTCATGTGTCTAGGTGGTGCCGCGCTGCGCCTCGGCCTGGTGTTGGCCAGCCCCGGCTAGCCGCGGCCTAGCTCCCGCTGTGCCGTGTACCGGGTCGAGTTGAGGTCACGGCTGCCATCGCTCGGTCTACATGGTGCTGCCTCACCCTTTTGATCCACCTACCAAGTCATGCCCTAGGTGTATGCCACTACCACCATACCTGGTCACCGGCCGATCATAGCGGCAATGGGGTCCCTCTCTGCCTTGCCTTGTCCCCACTAGCCGATGCTGGTGAGCCCCGCTCGGTCTAGCCGCTCCATTCAAATGCATCACACCAAGCCTTCACATCTCGTCACTTGTGTGCACGCGCTCGCGTTGTCGCCACCGATCGGAGCTACTCATCTTAACTCGCTCGGGCGCACTCTCCATGGCCGCCCATGCGCTAGACCACCGCCTCCCTGCCCTCCAATTAGCCTATCCCTAAGCTTCACATCTTTGATTCCTCGCACCAGCAGGTGGCATGGGAAGTCAGCTAGGTGCCTCATCTTCCCCAAGCCTGGCCAAGTGCTACTGACCGCCAATTTAGTGTTTTGCTCGCCGCCGGTCAAAAACCCCGCGGTGCCTGAGACATTGGGGGTAAGGTCTGTAGGCTGGTAAAAGTATGATTGCTTGTACCAGTGAACTCATATTGATCTCCTCCAGCTAGTGCTCTCATTGTTCTGGTCAGAGTCTCTGTCGAAGATGCGGTGACATGGCAGGTTCACCGCGGGACGTTGCCACCGTGCTCCGGCTCATGTGGCCGGGTCACCTCAACCCTCCCTGGCTTCAACCGCCACCATAGCATAGACCGCGGTACGCGACAGATGCTTTCCCACCACCGCTACCCCTCTGTTAGCGCATAGGTTCGCCGGAACAGTCACACTGCCGCACGGTTCGGCCGACGTCGGAGGTAGGTCTCAATAGTGCATCGTGGCGCTCCCTTCCACTTTGCATCACCGCGCGCTGGCCCGTAGGTCCGCATCGGCTCGTTAGATAGACTGCTTAGGCCCTTAGTTGGCCGGTTTGACCGCGCAGTGCTAGCCATGGCCGTGCCAGGGAGCACGGTGCCGCCAGGGACCGCCTAGTTGTGAAGATGGTAGTTCGGAGGGCTAATTTGTAAAAACGCTGATGTAAGTAATTGTGGCAGAACCACCTGAATAATATGGACCACATGTGCCTATCATCGTCTCCCAGACTTCTGATAGCAGCACATATAAGTCATATCACTCCGATAGTTTGTCAGGTGTCCTCGGGGAACCCTGAATCATCCACGTAATTCTTTCGAGCAGGATCCATTACAGAACAGTGCAGTATTACAACAGTTGTACAACTAGACAATTGATTACATCAGAGTAAACAGTGGAAGACTTATAACTATAAGTTTATGAATCATTCATTATGTTATTACACACTTAAGCTTTAGCTCATAAGGCAGTAGGGTAGCATGACAGGTACCACTAGTAACACACAAGAAAGATTCACCCTGCCCAAGGGTTCACAACAAACTCTTCTACTACTGGCTCTCATCTACAATAAGGGTTTAACAAACCCTGAGTACAAAGGTACTCAACGAGACTTAACCGATGAAATGGAAAGACTCCAAGGATATGTAGGTTAAAGGGGAATCAAGGTAAGTCTATAGCAAGAATCAAGATAACTTTTGTAGAAAAGCTTTACTAACAGTTGAGTATTAGCACCTGATCTAAACCAATCGCTTCATAAACCAAATCATCATGTGATCATAAGTATCATAGCTTAAGCTTTATAAGCATAAGTATCATATTAGCACCTGATCTAAACCAATCGCTTCATAAACCAAATCATCATGTGATCATAAGTATCTAGTTTCAATTATTAACTACGATGTATGGTCAGAGGGTCGAGTCTTCTTCTCTGAGAAGCAACAATGATTCGAATCGATTTGGCCCAGCTGGGGTTTCCTTACCACACGACAAATGTAGGTTGCAAGCCTACACTCATCAACCCTCACTTGGATCCTCCAAAATAGGAACCGGTCCAGCGCTACTCGAGAGCACAGTACCCACTTCATTGCATCGTTCTTCCCTGATGGATTCATAGGAGCGTGTTACACGATACTCTCGCCATCTCTCCACTCCTAGTGCGCGGTTGTCGTTTCCCATAAAGGAATAGTCAAGATAGTCTCAACCACACACAGGCCTACAACGAACGGTCCTCAATCGACACAGGTGGGGTCACTACGTCAAGTCATAAAAACTTGGCGCAAGCCAAGATTCCGCCCGGTCTCGTATTAAAAACATGATCATCCTCATACTTTAGGTTTATCAAAGTTTTAGGATAAACTTAATTATCATCATTAACATCTAAGCAAGACTAAGCATTATTACCATATCATATTAAGTGGTGTAACATGGGATAGATAAAAGTATACAAGGAAGATATGCATCAACGGTATAGCACTCAACTCCTACTACTTAATGCAATAGGCATAGACTTATGTGAATAACTTTTATAAAATACAAGGAATGATTTTATGCTCCGGGGCTTGCCTGAGATGTTGGAGCAGACAGGCACAACAGAAAACCACTAACAAGATAAACCACTCCTAAGAGAGAATTCCACACCAGGGACTGCTCAAATAAGGAATTCCACTCTCATGTCCTATACGGAGAAATAATATGCATGTGTCAGGAAGATGAATGATAAAACAATTAGCAAGGAGGGTAATTTCCTAGGAATATTGGGGTTTAATATTCCTAGGTCTACACACAACCCAAAATTCACCTCTTAAGCATTTTAAGAATTATTACACTTAAACTAACATTTATTAATTAATTAACTAAAGCACATAATTAAGGATATAATTAAAAATTATCAAAATACTACCATAAAATTCATGAAGGTATATTTAAGCATTAAAAGCATTCTCACCAAGTTTCATGATTTTTGGATAAATATAAAAGCCTATAAAATTAATGGAAGTTGCATTTATGAATTAAAACATGATAGAAGTATTGATAAAACCATTTTCATATTTTTCTATGATCCAGCAGATGATAACAAACTCACACAATTTATTTCATATTTTTATCAGGCTTAAATATTTAGTTATGAATTAAGGAAAATCAGCTCCATTTATTACTTTAGGAAAAAGCAAAACATTTTCTTCTAGCAGCCCGGCTCCTTCTCTCCCTTTCGGCCCACTCCAGCCCACACTCTTTCTCTCTCAGTCGGCCCACACTCATCCACACCTGCCCCAACACCTTCTCACCCGAGCTAGGCCAGCCCAAAATGCAAGAACAGGCAGCCCAGAGAACCTCCCTGCCGACCCATGGTGGCCGGCCGGACTATCTCACTGGCGATGAGCTAGAAGAGGGAAGAAGACGTGCAACAGCCACAGGAGCTCACCGTGAACTAGTTGGAGTATACGGCTAGGGCAGAGACGTGATGGAAGGGAGCTGCCGTCGATAGGGGCGGTTGCGGCAGCGTGAACACGGCAGTGCGGCTATGTCCCGGTGTGATGGATGCTCGTCTGCGAAAATGAGCGAGCCGAGGAGCTTCAGAGCAGCAAGACGCAACTAGCGCATGAAACGGCTTGGTGAGAGACTCACCATAGAGGGCTTGCCACTGAGCGAGGGACCATGGCGGTGCTCTAACCAGTGGTGAAGGAGAAGTCGGCGCACGAGCAAAACAAATGGCTAGAGCAGACATGAACTGGCGCAATCGGTGCGCCAGGAGATGGCGATGTTGGCGGTAGGAGGAATTGGTGAGCAGTGGAGTAGGGATGGAGCAATTGGCACTGGCGGGAAGGAATCAACGGCGGTGGCAGAGGAAAGGAAAATGGAAAAGATGACGTTAGGCGAGAGGTGAAGGACCGAGAAGCGCCAGCAGCTGCGTGCCCACACGAGGCAGAGCGGTGAAGGGCGGTGGCGGTCGCTGATGAAGCAAACGAGTAGGGTGGTCAGCGATGATCACTGTAGCATCCTGATAGTGAAAATTCTCCATCCATTTTCTCCTAAAATTGTACAGTAACTTGAAGATCTTCAAAAATCAAAGTTGTTCACTGACCCTCGCTCTCCATCTTTGCTTATAGGCACAAGCTCTGAAAGTTACTGGATTGAAAGATACAAGGTAAGGAAGAAGAGAACATTGAAACTGAAACAAAGTTTTAGTAAAGAACAACAGGTCCTCCTTTGCAACATAGGAAGATGTTGCAATGTTTCACATCTTTGTTTCATCTCTTTCTTGCCTCTTTTCTCCAATTTCCAAGTAGAATTTTGAAAAACTCCAAAAACAAAAGATGTTCCTCTTGAGTTGATCTCCAAGATTGCTTAAGGAAGCACCCCCAAAAACTAACTAGATTTTTAAATTTGAAATTGATCAAAGAATAAGGAGATTTGAAATTAGGGTTTAGTTAACATATCATTTTAGTAACTTTGTGAATTAATTGGTGATTAATTAATTATAAAACCTATCAACCAATGACACCATTGCTTGGCACATGAATTGTACCAATAAATGAAATCATGGGTTGGACGAGTTTATTTATGAAAATCATTTTTATTAAATCCCCAAAATTGAATCCAATAAAAGGATTCCATGACTTAGGCAAATTTGCCTAAGTGATGAACTTCTATATTGAGTTCACTTTTGAGGTCTCCATTTTATTTGTTTGAACTTGAATTTATTCCTAATACTTGTCACTAGTGTAATCTACACCAATTACACTTCAAAGTTTATTTGGGAATATTTCCAAGTGTTTAGTGAAATTCCAAAAATAGGAGGTCACAAAGTACCTAAAAAGGATTTTGTGTTCTTGCTCAACACATCAAACAAATGCATTGCAACCTATAAAATAACATTATTTTTAATTGATGCAAAGCATGGTTATCTATACAAAATGCTCATGATGAATGATGATGACATGTCATGTTTTAGTGATGCTTAATACCGGGGTGTTACAGTAATAGTGCGCGTTGTAATTGTATTAATATTGGAAACCTTGGGGGCTTTCCTGCAAAGTTGCCATCGCGCGCGGGGCGTGTCTGCCGTGGGCCACTCATTGAGCTGGCCTACTGCGCATGTAACCGCTCCTGCACGGGCCACATTGGACTACTGGGCCGAAGTTGTTGCCACTGGCCCATTTCGATTTCTAAAATGATTTCTAATTTAGTTCTAAGCTAAACTGGTATAATTAAAATAGAATCTTGTAGGTGTCAAAAAATCATGCTCTATCCGTTAGTGTATTTGGTTCACATATCTCTAAAGTGTTTAGAGGTTGCTTTAAAATAGTTTAACATGCTTAAATATCGTTAAAATATGAACTTGTAGGAATTATTATGATTAATCCATGTTAGTATTAATCCACAAAATTTTACAGTAAATTCTTAGTATTATTACATGCTCACTGTAATTTTTGTAGCTCCCAAATAATTTGTTTGCTTAGGTAACTAATGAGCCCTAGTTCATATATATATATATATTAAATCAATGGAATGGATAAAGAAACACCTAAGGATTTTATAACTAAAACACTTATCAGGAAATGACGCCTTATTTGACAGTGTGGATATGAAGCCTAGTGCGTCAGTTGTGAGGCTAGCTCGTTAGCTTGCGAGACGTAGTCGTATGATAAGAGTTGCGATTGTCGTCAAGTACTTATGTCTCTGCGTTGCATCCACGTAAATCATAATAGGAGCAACGATAGATTGTAGAGTCACTTGGAGTAGTGGAAAAGATGGTGTCCTGATGATCATATTGCTGCCATGGAATGCTAATTTTTGGTTATACCTTACCCAGACAAGCCCCAGTGCATAACCCTTACTTTTTGCACTTTATTTTATGCTTGTGCACTAAGTTTTAAGGAGTTGAATGAAACCCACTTGCATATATAATATCCTTATCCCATGAGTTTTACTAGTATAACAGGATCGTGTACCTTGCTATGCTATAGGAATCCGGTAGAAGTCGAGTGATTACCTGTCACTCGCGAGAGATAGGAAATATATTATTATTATTATTATTAATATTAATATTATTATATTACTATCACATGAAATATATATGGATAATAATGGAAGACCGGGTGGGACCGCATCTTGGATTTGGACTTGGTTGGGCAACCGAGTGAGGCTCAGATTGCATTTGTCCCGCTTGTGTCGATTGAGGACCATCCATTACTCTGGATGGTAGTCAGGTCATAGACTTATTATCCTGAGCACGTACTTGCTTATGGGAGCGGGAAGACTTGTTACTCTCTTGTCATAGGTTCCAGCTCTTTCCATACTGACTGTTATGGGTGGATTATTGGGTGGAGGTCTAAACACCGCACTGAGGCCAGGCTTGGAGTCCCGGTTTGGATGGGGACCTGGACCCCTTGATAGGAGTGGAACAGGTTGGTCTTATTTGTGTCTAAAGTACAAATGAGGCATGTGTTTTGGGGTACCTAGCTGGGATGCATTGATTCATGAATCACCGTTTTTGGGACGGTAATGACTTGGCTATGGTCTAGCACCGTAGTAAGAACTAGAACATGAAAGAAGTTAAAATGGATCTGTTTGCTTACCACATGCTTGAGAGTAGCATAGGGGCTTATATAGAATAGTTGCATAATGAATTAATGGTCATGGCTAATAAAATTGAATATAAGGATGCACTTTTAGTAATGTTTCTTGCAGATGCAATGAACCCCACAAGCCAAATAGTCTTGCATATCCTTGGAGTCTTTTATTTCCTTCTGTCAGGTAAGTCTTGCTGAGTATAATCGAGTACTTAGGGTTTTATCCCCCATGTTGCAGGTGTCAAGTGGATGCTAGAGCTGACTCTTGTGTGTGGAAACCTCCTGATGGGCTCAGAGAGGATTCCTTTCACGCTGCAATCATAGTGTTTATTTAAAACCCTCACTAAATGTTTTATGAAGAAATGTTGTATAATCTGCTATCATATCTGGTATATAAATGTTCACCAGGTCATTAAATAAATCTTTATTTCTGCTGTAACTCTGATCATTTGTTTATTTTCCGCTGCAATATAAAACTTATGAACCTAAAATGTATAAACTATTTTACAAGCAAACTGTTTTAATTCTGCTATTGCATTCAACTGATCTAATACTTTGACATTGCGATAAAGTGATATAATAAATGGATAAGAATGTTGTAAGCTTTATTCTCTCATTTATGATCTTGCTAAAAATGTGGATTTTCGAGTTCTCCCTTGGGTGGGCTCGACAGAACTGTAGGGTTTAGTGTACTGTCTTGTTTACTTAGTGTCTAGTGGAAGACAAGTACTTCTGGAAGTGCATTATATTAGGTGGTTCTGCCACAGATGGTATCAGAGCATAAATGAGGAAATAAAGGTTTGAGGCCCTTTCTAAATTAAAATTTGACAATAAATTCCTTTCAAAAAGTTAGGACGTTTGCGTGCGAAGTTATATAAGTATCCCTAGTACTATGGTTATGTATACAGGATAGATGGCACTCTGCTGACTTAGTTAGGCTTAATCAAGCTTTCTGTAGGTACCCTAATTCCGAGCATAGTTCGATAGCATAGACTAGCTATAGGGAGAGAACGATGTGCCAAAAATCTGAGAACGGTTGCCCTATATGTTGGTAACAGTGTGAGGATGGATAGGACGTGCATTCATGCATACCCTGTTTGTACATTTGTTGTGTAGGTCGACCAGTCATTGTCCATGAAGCCACTATGGTACTGCAGTCTCATGTTTCACTTACGTCTGTTGGTTCATGCTTGCCTTGGCTCATAAGTTTTCTGTACTCTTTTTCTACACTCTTGTTGGACCTCTGCCCGATAGTTGTGCTAGTCGTTTATGGCCTCGGGCACCACTCGTCTCGTGCACGTGCAAATCCTATTGTTTCCTTTTTATTGGTCCCAACACAAGGCTCGAGGGTGGACTGCATTAGGACCACTGGCCACTTTGCCTTTACAAAAGGGCAGGCCTAGCCACTTGGTACCATCATTTAGTGCATCCCAGCTCGCTTAGCCTTTTCTCTTGAGCAAGCTTCTCGCTCAAGCATTCCTTGCAACCACTCATCAAGGATGGCAGGAGCTTGGCTTAGCAGCTACTGCCTAGACACCGAGGGTTTCCCTAAAATCCTATATGCCACCCTGCAAAAGCTCAGAGTTAAGGATCATCCCGAGTATGAGGCTGTGAGTACATGAAGCATGGCACTGAGCGATGTGAGGTCACCATCTACATTGGCAAGAGTGAGGAGTTCCCCGACATCACCGAAGCCTAGAATGTGACCGCAACTAGGTTTCGTTTCGGCGACACCTACCAAGTTATGGCCCGCAAAGCCTTACAACATCTTTGATAGATTTATGAGGAGCCTATTGCTCATACCCCCATGCTGTTCTTTCTACCCTTGGACAAGAATCAGTGGGTATGGAGGACTCGTATGGAGGCTTTGCAAGGTCAGGATGTTCAAGAAGATAACCCGCCTGTGGTGCACCTGACCATGTACTTGCTTGCTCTAGATGAGCACTATGACCGGCAGGTCTCGGAGCTGAGGGAGTGCCTCCGCTGAGCCAAGGAAGCCAAGATCTTTTCTAGGATGCTCTAGGTGTAGTTTGCTGAGGCGCACGCTAATGTGGCAGCCGTAGAAAGTTGAGAGACAGCTATGTCAAAAGCACTCATGGTGGACAAAGATCGACATTCTTAGGAGCTAGAAGATGCCTATCTCATCATGAGGGCCAAGTGTAGGACACTTGCCATGGAAAGACAGGAACCCTTGATCTTGGAGGGAATCCCTATCCATCCACCGGAGAGAAGGAGAACTGGTGCGGC
Organism: Saccharum hybrid cultivar R570; assembly: GCA_038087645.1. Taxonomy (NCBI): domain Eukaryota; kingdom Viridiplantae; phylum Streptophyta; class Magnoliopsida; order Poales; family Poaceae; genus Saccharum; species Saccharum hybrid cultivar. Next base: position 24,405,485 of record JAQSUU010000066.1, on the reverse strand, counting down.
AGTACCGCTAGCACCTTGGCCCTCAAAAGCATCAGAAGTGGAGCCCTTGCTTCCCCTCTCTCAGCCACTGCCATGAGAGGAAGACGATCCTTAAACGGTGCAGCAGGGATGAAGTCGTTCAGTCCGCCAAAGCAGATTAGTTGTCCTAGGGGAGATGTAACCGTAGCTAGTAGTGCTTTTCATCATTGTTCTCTAGTGTTGTAATCTTTCTATTGTATTCCATCCGTAGTTGTTTAGAATGGTCTGGTCGTAGGAGGCAAGCGATGTGTTGAGAGGTGTGAGAGTGAATTCCTGTATGTTTTGTGGGCGTTGGAACGTGCTTCCTGCAAATTTCGTTGTGTTGCTACATTAATTTATCCTTAAGTTTCGTAGGCTTGATTAGGGTTCTCAACACAATGACAAACGAATTACAAGCTAAGCAGTGGTTCAGTCGCAAGTAGATCAGTCATGATTGGATGACAGAGGATGTTGTATCAACTAATTGTGGATGTCCTAGCAGAACACTTGAATCCCCTTAATTTAAATCTGCCTTGGGATTTAGTTTCTTTGTTCCTTGTTGTGAAAGGAACCTTTGTTATCTTCCCTTGTAATACTCCTCTGATTCTGTGGTCTATAACCCCATTGCCTTTACTGCGAGTAAGTTGGTAAAAGTTGCCTGGTTAATAGCTTATGGTGCCACGACGGAACCAAGGACCCCTGTGGAACAGCTGCCACATGGTAACACTGCTTGGCGCACGCTGGTATTGAGGTTGTTGACCAAGCGCTTTTACCAAGTTACACCACAGTACCACTCTTGCTACAAATATTCTCCTTGGTAAAAATATCCTTGTGCTCTAACGGGAAATCCACAATGGGTTGATGGAGTTGTGCTCTTTCAAAGTAACAGAGTTAATATGGTTTTTGAAGAAAGAGAAGAGCAATAGGAAAAGTTGGTCCTTAGGTAGTCTGTAGTGATTGAAATGTCTGAAGTGATGTTTGTCCTAATCCCTACGTCCGGCTTGACCATGCTTCGCATGCCGGGACCCTGTGGCTGCATGCCCTACGAACGCTGTTAGTACCATGACCCACTAGCGCCCACTCTTGCATGGCCGCAGCGTTGTGCCACACCCACCTCATCCTTTTGTACGATGAGCCCTCATTTCCCAGTACCCTTGTCGGCTCTCGATTCCCGCCCTTGTTCCCATACCAGACCCCCTTTTCTTTTCTTTTGGGCACCATCGCGCACACACCTCCTCATCGAGCGAACCCCATCCCCATCCTCTCTCCTTTTTCCTCACTTGAGCGCGTGCAGGGAGTGCACCATGGTTGGTGCTCCCTCCACCTATTGACCTGCCAGCGGCTTCACGCCGCCTCTACTTCCGGTGCGCTGCACCACCACCTCCGTCCACCAAGCTATAAATGACACCTTGCTTGCCTCTCCTCCATCCCACCCCTAGATCCAAAGTGGAGCTCGTAGAGTTGATCTTTCCCATTAGGACAGCGGTTGGAGTAGCTCGGGAAGCAATCAAGTTGGGGGAGAGAGCTACGAGACCCAGCCGTTGCTCGTAGATCTAGGGTCAATAGGAAGAGAGATGGTGTGACTTGAAAAGAAGAAGGGATCTAGTTTTCATCGAAGAAGTTCAAGTTCACCTCTAGTTAGTTTAGATTTTAGGGTTCATGATGATCTATTTCACACCCTCTTGTTTCTGGATCTGTTGGGTGTACGCCATGTTCTGGATAATCATTTTCTATTACTCTTCCACTGTCCCCGTCTTCATCGATTTCTAGAGAGGTTTTGAGTTGTATTAGATTTGTTTTAGCCATATGGTCTCTAGGTCCATAAGTGGTTAGTATTCGAAGTCGTGTAATCTCCAATGTAATTTTTGATCTAAGAAGTGAGATCGTGTTTTTCCCTTTTCTGATTCTTGCTCCGAATCTCAGGACGAGATTCTTTTAAGGGGGGTTGGTTGTAACACCTCTGGTGTTACGAGCTCACATGAAGTGATAATCAAATTGTATGTCTCATCTTTATGGAGAAGAGAAATCAAATGGATATTGTGAGTTAATTAAGGTGCTTGCGAAGTCCTAATGTGAAAAATAGAATAAATTGTTTAATTGTTTGGCATGAAAAACAATTTCTATAACCACCAGTGAAATATAGTTTATAATTAAAAAGTACCATTTTTGGAGAGTTAAATTGTGCAAAAAAACATTGAACAATGTCTACAAATTTTGTTTCTATGAGTTAGTATGAGGTATGGGCTATGTCATGCTATGTTTGTTAGTTGGCATCGACAAGGTTTAGACCTTTTAAGAATTAAGGTGAAAGTGCTAAGGGATCTTAGCTCTAAGTAAACCTTGAATTATTTGAAGTCTGAATGATAAATGATAATAGACAATGCTACCTTGGCACTTAAATTTCAACGAAAATACCTAAACAATAACATCATGTTTTTGCATAGTTGGTTATACCAAAGTGAGCATTTGAGCTTAGTGTAGGTCATAGCTAGGTTGGATGTCAACTTGAACTCTTAAAAATAGCTCAAACTTTGTTGGAATGCACTGGAACCGTGTCTGTGGCGCCCTGTTCGTGAACCAGCGTTCCAGTAGCAAAGCCATGTTGGCATTCATGTATCTCACTCTATGGTTGCTCTCTGATCATGGCGGTGGCTTCTCTAGCTAGCTGATAATGTTGATTTTAGAGAAGTGAAGTTAGTTCAACTTTAGTCGTGTTGGTTAGCGGTTTCAAGTCACTTCAAAATCCGGTGCATGCCACTATTTTGGCTGTTCGGCCCCGTGGGCGCGGTCACCACGCATGCTAGTATTGTGGGCGCCGGGCTCAGGCCGTGGTGGGACTGTTGCCATTGGCTGGCTTGTGTGTCTGGGTGGTGCCATGTTATGCCTTGGCCAGGTATTGTCTGGCCCCGGCTAGTCACGGCTGGCTCTCGCTGTGCCATGCACTGGGCGAGCCGAGGTTGTGGGTGCCATCTCTCAATCGACATGGCGCCACCTCACCCTTTCGATTCACCTATCAAGTCATGCCCTCGGTGTATGACACTGCCACCATGCCTGGTCACCGGCCGGTCACAGCGGCGATGGGGTCCCTCGCTGCCTCGCCTTGTCCCCTCTAGCCAATGCCGGTGAGCCCCGCTTGGTCTAGCTGCTCCATTCAAATGCTTCGCACCAAGCCTTCATGTCTTGTCACTTGTGCGCACGCACTCACGTTGTCACCACCGATCAGAGCTGCTCATCTTAACTTGCTCGGCTTGCTCGGGCGCACTCTCCACGGCTGCCAGTGCACTAGACCACCGCCTCCCTGCCATCCAATTAGCCTAGCCCTGAGCTTTGCATCTTTGATTCCTCGCACTAGCAGGTGCCATGGCAAGTCAGCTAGGCGCCACATCTTTCGTGAGCCTGGCCAAGCGCTATCGATCGCCAATTTGGTGTTTTGCTCGTCGCTAGTCGAAAACCCTCCTCGGCTTCAACTGCCACCACAACACGGACTGCGGTAAGCGTGGATGCTCCCCCGCCACCGCTACCCCTCTGTTAGCATGTAGGTCCAACAGAACAATCATGCTGCCACATGGTTCGGCCTGACGTCAGAGGTAGGTCTTAGTAGTGCATTGTGGTGCTCCCTTCCGCTTTGCGTCACCGCATGTTGGCCCGTAGGTTCCCATCGGCTCGTTAGATAGACTGCTTAGGCCCTTAGTTGGCCGGTTTGACCACGCAGTGCCAGCCATGGCCGCGTTGGCGAGCGCGGTGGTGCCAGGGACCGCCTAGTTGTGAAGGGTAGTTTGGAGGGCTAATTTGTAAAAACATTGACGTAATGCGTTGTAATTGTTAATATCGGAAACCTTGGGGGCTTTCCTGCAAAGCTGCCATCGCGCACGGGGCATGTCTGCCGTGGGCCGCTCGTTGGGCTAGCCTACTGTGTGTGCAACTGCTCCGCGCAGGCCGCTTTGGACTGTTGGGCCGAAGTGGTTGCCGCCACCCCGTTTCGATTTCTAAAATGATTACTAATTTAGTTCTAGGCTAAACTGGTATAATTAAAATATAATCTTGTAGGTGTCAAAAAAATGGTGAAACCAATTTTGTTAGGTTCCTAAAATCGTGCTCTATCCATTAGTGTATTTGGTTCACATAGCTCTAAAGTGTTTAGAGGTTGCTTTAAAATAGTTTAACATGCTTAAATATCGTTAAAATATGAACTTGTAGGAATTGTTATGCTTAATCCGTGTTTGTATTAATCCTCAAAATTTTATAGTAAATTCTTAGTATTATTACATGCCCATTGTAATTTTTCTAGCTTTGTTTGCTTAGGTAACTAATGAGCCCTAGTTCATATATATATTAAATCAATGGAATGGATAAAGAAACACCTATGGATTTTATAACCAAAACACTTATTTGGGAAATGATGCCTTATTCGACATGTGGATATGAAGCCTAGTGCGTCAGTAGTGAGGCTAGCTCATTAGCTTGTGAGACGTAGTCATACGATAAAAATTGTGATTGCCGTCAATTACTTATGTCTCTGCGTTGCATCCACGTAAATCATAATAGGAACAACGATGGATCGTGGAGTGACCTGGAGTAGCAAAAAAGATGGTGTCCTGTTGATCGTGTCGCCATCATGGAATGCTAACTTTTGGTTATATCTTTCCTAGGCATGCCCCGATGCATAACCCTTACTTTCTGCACTTTATTTTATGCTTGTGCACTAAGTTTTAAGGAGTTGAATGAAACCCACTTGCATATATAAATATCCTTATCCCATGAGTTTTACTAGTATGACAGGATCATGTAGCTTGCTATGCTATAGGAATCCGGTAGAAGTTGAGTGATTACCAGTCACTCGTGAGAGATATGAAATATATTATTGTTATTATTATTAATATCATTATATTAGTTTCACATGAAAATATATATATATATATATATATATATATGGATAATAATGGGAGACCGGGCGGGACCGTATCTTGGATTTGGATTTGGTTGGGCAACCGAGTGAGGCTTGGATTGCATTTGTCCCACCTATGTTGATTGAGGACCGTCCATTGCTGTGGATGGTAGTTAGGTCACAGACTTATTATCCTGAGCATGTACTTGCTTATGGGAGCGGGAAGACTTGTTACTCTCTTATCATAGGTTTTGGCTCTTTCTGGACCGACTGTTAGGGGTGGATTATTGGGTGGAGGTCTAAGCACCGCACTGAGGCCGGGCCCCGGGTGGTGGGGGCTTGGAGTCCCAGTTTGGATGGGGACCTGAACCCTTTGATAGGAGTGGAACGGGTTAGTCTTGTTTGTGCCTCGGGTACAGATGAGACGCGTGTTTTGGGGTACCCAGCTGGGATACATTGATTCATGAATCACCGTTTTTGCGACGGTAACGACTTGGCTATGATCTAGCACCGTAGTAAGAACTGGAATATGCAAGAAGTTAAAATGGATCTCATTGCTTACCACATGCTTGAGAGTAGCATAGGGGCTTATATAGAATAGTTGGTTAATGAACTAATGATGATAGCTAATAAAATTGAATATAAGGATGCACTTTTAGTAATGCTTCCTACAGATGCAATGAACCCACAAGCCAAATAGCCTTGCATATCCTTGGAGTCTTTTATTTCCTTCTATCGGGTAAGTCTTACTGAGTACAATCGAGTACTCGAAGTTTTATTCCCCCTATTATAGGTGTTAGGTTGATGCTAGAGCTGACTCTTGTGTGTGGAAACTTCCTGGTGGGCTCAGGGAGGATTCCTTTCATAATGTGATCGTAGTGTTTATTTAAAATCCTCACTAAGTGTTTTATGAAGAAAAGTTGTATAATCTGCTTTCATATCTAGTATATAAATGTTCACCATGTCATGAAATAAATCTTTATTTCTGCTATAACTCTGATCATATGTTTATTTTCCGTTGCAATACTAAACTTATGAACCTAAAATGTATAAACTCTTTTACAGGCAAACTATTTTAATTCTGATGTTGCATTCAACTGATCTAGTACTTTGATGTTGTGATAAAGTGATGTAATAAATGGCTAAGAATGTTGTAAGCTTTATTCTCTCATTTATGATCCTACTAAAAATGTGGATTTTTGAGTTCTCCGTTTGGGTGGGCTCGACAGAACTACAGGGTTTTGTGTACTCTCTTGGGTACTTAGTGTTTAGTGGAAGACAAGTACTCCTGGAAGTGCCTAAGATTAGGTGGTTCTGCCACATGTGTCAACCAACATTAGTAAGTAGTAGAGTTTTGAGAAGAACGACTGGCAGTAGTGAGCACGAGTAGCCACGTCATGATAGTAGTAGCTCAGTCGTCATTGGACCTGTGTGGGCAAACTGGTAAGGTGCACCCATGCAGAGCAAAATCTATCCCACCAATGTCACCATTGAGCTTTGCTGACCAAGTACGGAGGTTAGGGACAACACCAAAGAGGAAGAGAAAGGGTGGGGGGACTAGCTCGCCATGTAACTTTTACGAGCTGTGGGAATGAAAAATTTTATCAGAACTTTCTAATTCCATGTTGGAGGGCTTCCACATGAGATTGTAAATTTTAGAATGAAGCAGTAGGCATGGTACCATCACAGCTAGTTGGAAGCGGCGGCTATAATGCAATACATACCGTCGGTGGAGATTGGGTCCAACGAAGATGTTTACACAGGAATATGGCAGTATCATTTGGTGTTCAACAATAAGCCAAGTAGAATGTCTAGCATGTACTCAGATTGAAAGAAAGACAAAATATGCACTTAGAAAAGCACAATGCCCTTACTCAGATTCAAAGAAGCCAACTTGAGTTCCACAAATTCATCGATACTAAGTAGGCGACAGGACCAAGCTAACAAGCATGCCTAAAGCTATAATGCACATACTAATTTGGCTAAAACATAATAATTAGGCCAACATTATGCAAAAGCTAAAAGGTCATGATATGTACATTAGTAGTTCCATAATTAATCAATTTCCATAAGATCCAGCAGATCTTGGTTGACCACCATGGGATCATTGTGAATCTCCATGTCATCCTGAGCATTCACCACTACTACCCTATCCACATCCATTGTTACACTTTCATCTAGCTCATCGTCTTTGTCCACAAAGCAATGATTTGGAGAAGCAATACCAGGGACAATAAGGCTCACAAGTTGTACTCCACGAAGATAAAAGGCCAAAAACTCAAAAACAAGATGCATTTTCATCTACAGAAGGAATAATAATGCTATAGCTGAGTTTGGGTCTATCAGAAAAAAGTCCAATTCAGTTTCAAAGCAAGAAGGAATCGAGTGAAGGTACCACAGATCTGGGAGAAGCAAAGAAGTGTTGACCGTATGCTAAAGATTTGTGCGCTGTCGAGGTTGGGGGTGATGCAGCAGAGAGCACAAGAGAGGCACACTTCCATCCGCTGGTAGTAGGGTGAAGCAGAGAAAGGGATCAGACAGGGGAATGGATGGGAGGGAGGTGTTGTGGCACCATGGGAATCTATATAGAGTTCAATAAATTGTTCGCTCCTATAGCAGGACCCAGTTTCTAGGGAGCTAGGATGCCTCTCATGTGTTTGATTCAACATCAGCTTAATCACGTTGCATTTAGTTCAACAATAGTTGTATAAAAGTGACTTAATTCAGCGCGACACATCAATTGATACTTGGAACTACTGCGGAGAACTAATCAACTTGCTAATGAACATGCCCAGAACTAAGGTAAGAAAAAATAGGTGAAAGAAGAACACCAAACACATTTCTTTCTCAAAGGTACCAAATCTTCCTTCATCTTCAGTGGAACCCTCGCCATTTCTTCATTCTGTGGCATATGTTCCATCTCTTGCAGGTCTTCTTCATTTGTTCTAACATTCACCTCCTCCTTCAGCTCCCCTTATCTTGTTACGTAAATCGAAAAGCAAAGTCTTTAGAAAATTTTCATATGGAGGATCGTACCACTCATAGAACCTACAACTAAGTTGGACTACGGAAAACCAAATTACCATAAGTACATCATGATTTTAGCATTTGCATTGGAGAAACTAAATAGACAAGAAAGAAATCGAGTTACATTTGCCCTGTAGCATCTGTGGTACTGACATCACGGGTTTCCATCACTCCACAAAATCCTCTGAGACATTTTCAAGCGCATCTTCAAGCCACAGTGACACAAAATTGGTGGCTGGTAAGCATAGGGGTGATCATGGTATGCGATGGGCAGCCCCCTCCTGTTGTAGCCTCCTTCGCTAGAAGCCGATGTTCATCTCACATTGCCACCTGGGGATGGTGCTGACCACTGTGAGGAGTTGGAGCTAGATCCAGTCATCGAGCAGTCAGGGTTCAATGTGTTGCACACTTTGACTCCTGAGGTTGGTCTAGGTCTTTTGTTTTCGCTTTGCCTCTCGCTAAGGTGCTAAAATGTCCTGGAAAACCATCGCACTCCCTCCAAGATGAGATCCTGTATCATCGGCGGTTCATGTTAGTATACACTGTAGAAGGAGGCCCATTTTGGATTTTTTGTGCATACATAGAGATGTACACATGGACCACAATCAAGACCAACACATATACAGTCGACTGAGGCACACAATCAATTAACAATTCAACCAACATAATAGTTCAATGATTATGTAGTACTCATACATACTAATCAAGAGGCTTCAATACATAGTGGGACTACATATAAACTTCATTAACATAAAAGTTTCCCAAATTCTAAGAATTAATGTGGGATGTGTAGGCAGTTGCTAAGGTACTTGATTGGTTGATGCGTTCTAGAAACCTAGAACTAGTGAATCGTATTGAAGATGACAACATCTCTATCAACGTCCACATTGTATCTATAAAGCATGGATGCATCCTGTGTAGTCCTACAAAGCAAAAAAATCTCTCCACAAATAGAGTCTTCAACGATTCTTGTGAAACTTTGTGGTTTGAGAAGATGACAAGCTGTAGCTTGAACAATCAACCCTCGCTCTTGAAGAATATGACATCCCCAATTAGCAAACAACAACTGCTGAGCTCCTCATGTAACCCCTAGTTGTCAAAAGACAAGGCTACTCACATGGAAATTGCTTCTTCCAAAGTATGACATCTGTTGTAATGATGAAATTCCAAATATAAACAAAACTGATATGTAAACCGAAACCAATCGAAATCAAATGCAAACAAGGGGGAACCAAATTCATCTAACCTTCATGGGTCGTTGTCTAGGATGACAATGTAAGGTGTATGAGGCAAGACAAATGGTATAGTACAAGCGAAGAGACGGTGTGAGAATGAAGGAGAACCAATGGGTGGGGAGAACTAATTAACCGCTTCAAAATGGGTTTTTTTGTGGGATGAACTACTACCAAGGCATCGATAGGGGGCAAGGGGAGTTGGGGAATGAGCCGGGTGATTCTAGGTTTGTTGCGAAATGGATGGTCCAGATTGATCAGCACCAAGAAAGGATAGCACGAGATAAGTTAAATAGTTTCCGTATTAAGGCGACCATTGCCACACTAATACATCGGTATAATGCGGTGATTGTCAACAATTGTTCGAACAACTATTAGATTCTCTTGGAAACAACCGTTGCAACCATACATGATATTTTTTCTTGAGTACTGAATCTAAACTACTGAACCTAAACTATTAAACCTATTAAATCTAAACTACTGAATCTAAATATGATCCTCTCTGTTAGAGCGATAGGATCATAATAGTTTTTTTGTCAAGTAGAAGACAATTTCTTTTCATTCATATACAACAAAAGAAATAAACATACGTCAAAATATATTTTTTCATTAATTCATTATAACATAGTGATACAATTTGGATGCAGTATATGATTGTACTTGTCCAAAAACATAATTAACCTAGACAATTAAACCTACTAAATATAAACTACTGAATCTAAATACGATAGTCTCTGTCAGAGCGAGTGGATCATGCTCACCTCGCTCGCTTGGGAGGAGGCATATCGTCGTTGTCAAAGTTATCATCGTCATCCGCCTCCTCCTCCTCTTAGGAGCTCCATGGAGGACACTGATTAGGAGAGCTCCAGTCGGAGGGGGCGTCGTCCGAGGTGGGCTGGTGCAACGACGACTCGTCCTTGGTGGACGAGTCAGTTGCTTCGAAGCCTAAAGGGGCAGCGCAACATTGTTGTAGATGGAAAAGAAGGTGATGAACAAGGAAAAGGGGGTGGTTTCAGAGGACACTAGGCTTAAAGAATAAGTAGAGTAGTGGGTGGGGACCTGTGGCTGAAGGGGCCACACTCGGTGGAAGTAATGGTGATGGGACGGTGTTGGAAGTTGGGATATTCAACACTCACACTAAATTTATCGCTGCTTCACCAAGCGATCATTTAGGGCCGGTGGCCATAACGCGTATCTCAGTCGCTCGACGTTCCATACGACAAAGAAATGCAACCCCAATAGTACTGCCGCATCTATCGTTCATTTGTCGGTGCTACAAGTTTCATCTGCCAGTTCGATTCCTTTCCAGGCACCACTATCGATCCAGCTAGCAGTGGATCTACATCACTATTGATGGTATTTATTAACACACACAAAAAATTCCGCAAGTGCATGGATACCATTATAGCTTTTACCTAGAAATATTCTAGAGTATCGTATTTATCCACAATGAAGCAATGGTTAAAGAAACTAATAATTCACCATCATGTATCTACTAACTTAATACACCAAGTAGACTAAAGTGGGGGTAAGTGATAAATGATAGGAGTTATGCATATAACACAAACACTTAGGAGAATTCCATGATAAAAGAGCAGATTAGCTAAATTGAGAGGACAATGGGTGAGTTCAAGGTTCCTAGATACTTCTCTATTACTCTAGTTCTATGATAACTGAAGCATAGGTAGATATAGCAATCACACAATAGCACTTTGGGACATCAAAACACTAGCCATAGAAAGGGATAAGAAAGGGGCTAGGAAGCTCTGACTACAGTCCTACAAACACCAACCGGAACGTGGTGGACTATGTCGACCGTCAGGGCTGTCCCCACCTAGGGCTACCACAACTATCCGTAAGGTTGGGTGCAATCTCAGGTAACCTATAGTCTAGCCACCATGTCTATACTACAAATTACTACTCTAGTCACGATCTATAACTAGAGCACTTGATGCAAGCAGAGATCCCATGCAAAGTATAACAACTATACTAACCACATATATGAAGGCATAAAAGTAAATAAAGAAGATAAATATATTAAAGCATAAGTCTTGCAAAGATAAGATACAAAGATATAGCAGACCTTCGAAGACTTCTCCAGAACCTGAGCGTAGCCCGACTCTCCCTAACTCTCAACTAGAACTAATCTACTACATTGGTAAGTCTGCCCTAATTCTTTAGTGTTGTGCCTTGATCTAACTGAGAGATGCCCCCTGAAGGGGGTAGGGGTGTCCTTATATAGGCCGAGGTGGAGTAGCGGTCAAGTAACTGCCACGTCATCAATCTGTGTGACCTCCCTTGACCACCGTTGGATGCACCAACTTAAAACCACCTTAAATCAATGGTATAGATCTCAGAAACATGTACGAGGCGGTGGAGGTCGATTGGGCTCTGTGGCAGGCTAGCCGGCCAAGGCCTTGGGCCAGTCGGCCCACTATTTTGGCCAATGGGCCTCCCCTTCGGTGAGCTGTCTTCTGGATGCTTCTATAGTCTTCCCACGCATGTTTCGTTGTGGATTAATATCTTTTCATTCTGAACTCCAAATATAGCAAGTAATATATATCCATTTCGATCATCTCGATGAGCCCTTCGCATTGGTGCTCTCCAATTTATCATTTGAGATACTTTTATTCTGTAAAAAATTACATATCCTACAAGACAAATGAGAACACCAAAACTCATAGAACTTGTTAGAATCAAACCCTACAACTATGCTTTATAATTCATTTCATATCACTTTATGCAATAGTTGATGGTTATATTTGGAGTTTAATGACCATCAACAACCATCGCTTATAATATATGGTGATGATAATACCGATGGTGATCGCTCGGTGTGTAGTAGTAAGCGAGCCCGTGACAAGTGCTTAAGGCTGGGTGATCGGTGCGCGGGGCTAGCGGGCAGGGTGCGTGGCTAGTAGCCAGTGCCAGAGCACGGTGTGGGACATGGACAGCGGTTGGAGGGCAAGGCACATGACCAGGGGTCGACGGGGGCGCAGACGTCGGCCAGCGCGCAAAGCCAACAACTGGGGTGCGTGGACGGTAGGCACGATGAAACTATGGCAGAGGCGGGCATCGTCAGCGCGCATAGCACGACTATGGTAGAGGTGGGTGCTCGTTGGTGAAGAAGGCCATGGACAGTAGAAAAATTAGAAAACAAATTGGTATATGTGTAACTAGTGGCATAGTGGGTAATTTTCACCAACTCCACCAAACTTAGACTTGGTGGAGCACCGCTTGTGAAGCTCCACCAATTTGGTGAATCTAGGGGTAGATCCACCATTTTGGTGGAGCATATTCATGGTGAAGCTACTAGATCCAAAAGCGTTAGGCTAGAAAAATTGAATCCAGATCTAGTTTTGATGATCCGATCACTACTTTGCTGATCCAAAAGCGTTAGGCAAGCATGACCACTTCCAATGAGCTTTGCTGATCCGATCACTACTCGGCGAATCCCACGTGCACGGTAGTGTCTCCATCATCGGCCTATGCGTCTTGCTAGAGATGGACCTCTTTAGCGATGGTCGTGATAACCTTCATCTGTAATCAGATATATTGTGCACACATTTAGTGTTTAATTTTGCTCTATTTACAATCATTTCCAAAAGACAATAACTTCCGCAACAAGTCTTTTTCCTCTATTTCATGTCATAGGAGACCTCTATTTCTTGCCACAAATTATAGTTCTTGCTATAAATATACCTAGTTTGTAATAAATGTACGTTTCAGTATGCTTCCTTATATTACAAACTTCATTCTAAGACTTGTATTGTAACAAGGAACTAATAAACAAACAAAAGAGTGGTAATTCAGAAGGACCAATGGAGAGATACCTTGACATTAAAACTAAACAATTGGAAGATGAAGTTGCACTGTTGGCAAGAGAGAAGAGGTTGTACAACAAGGTAACCTTTTTCAATCAGGAGGTGCATACATACTAGAAGTGAGAATGGAGAAGATGGCTAAAGCATTTGGTGTCCTTAAAAACCATAACACGGGCACATTTTTTTCTTAATGCATGCAATGGAGAACAAGAATATCCCTTGATATGGCTAAGAAGTGAAATGGTTTAATAGGTATCCTTAAATATATTTCATGTTCCTTTATAGAATTTAGCCCCCTTTGGTTTGGCTTCTCAAAAAGCCAAAAGCCAACCAAAGGGGTTCGTTTCCATCCAAGAGTTACAACAAAAATAGCTTTTGGCTAGTACAATTTTCACTGCATCTCTCCCTTCTTTCACTAGCTATGGAGGTGGGTAACATCAAAAAAATTACCCACCTACCACTGACTATTAGATATTGATTTGTATTTTCACTTCTATTCCCGTCCGCTTGACTGACTAATGCTATAGGATTCGCACAGTAGCGCCCTCCATGCCAGCCAGCCGTGGCCCAGAGCCTAGCAGCTCTAGCTGCAATGCAGATCCCTCTTGTCCCTCATCCCAGCCAGTCAACAGCGCTGGAGGTGTGGCCGTGGGTGGCGCTGGAGGCCGTGACCATGGGTGGCAGCTGGTCCGCATCCATTGGTGGATCCCTTCCCTCCCTCTCAGGGCAGCCGACGGTGTCAAAGGCACAATCGCCGGCAGTGCTTGAGGGTGCAACCGCGGGTGGCATAGGAGGTCGTTGTAACACCCTAGGTGTTAGGCTTGTATCTTGGCACTTGCATTGCATGAGTTTAGGCATCATTCGTTCATATGTGAGCATGAAATACATATAACACACTAGTGAAACATATGGAACATATTAGTGAAACATATGAGACATGCTAGTGCAACATGTGAAACATGTATATATGGAATGTGCTTGCAACATCTCCTTGAAACATATGCAACATACCTTGTTAATTGTGTTGCAATGTGTGTATGTTAGATGCTCATGCCTGGTAATGCAAGTGAGTTTTGATGTCACTTCTTTCATGTGTCTTACATCATTCTCTATCTATAGTGATCCCTGGAAAAGTTTCACAAAGTTTGGAATCAAAAAGTCACATGAAACGATAAGTCATGTAATTGTTGCAAATGTCTTTATTATGTGTTGGAATTGCACCATTAAGGGAATGGAATTATAGATCATCAACCAAACCTTGCAACTTTGCCCAAATGGCTCTAGATGAACTCTACAACAAAATTCATGCAGGGTTCATGTTGAGCAAATGCCAAGAAAATGCCTCAATTGGCCTAAAACCCTAGTTTAGGCTTTATTAAGTTGCTGCTTTGACCAAAGTGAAAGTTTGACTTTTGTACCAGTTATGAGGTTTGACCTTTAATAAAAGTTGTGGTTCATCTTATGTAGAACAAACTTTGTTAAATAGTTAATAGTTAGTTTGGTCTCTAACCTAGTCAAATAGAGCTCCCAAGATTCAATGAAGGGATGTTTTGGAGCCCAGGAATTTGGCTAAGTCCTAGCTGAGGTTTAACTTCGGGTACCCTACTTTGGAGCTTTATATCTTGCAATCCAAGCTGAACCAGCCCAAGGTCCTTTAATAAAAGTTGTAGTTTATTCTGGGTTGTGCAAGCTTTGTTTAAAGGCCCAACCCTAATTCCATTTATAAGTTTTCCAAACCGAGGCCCTAAGTTTGAACTTATTGCTGTTTTCAAACTTGAAAAATATTCTAAGACTAGAATTCATAGTCATCGACGTTGGCATGTCGCGTTCTCCAAAATTTACTAAACAATTTGAGTTGATCCAAATATAAAAGTTGGAGTATACATTGTGGATAAGAGTATGCAAAAAGATGGCATCACTCTGGCCGGATTTGACCTCCGAAAGCGAGCTCCTGTGACCGTTGTTATGGTGTTGACAATGCCATCTTACGAGTTAATTATCCGTTGATCCGTAACTCTTATGAGCCTGGCCCTTAAAAAAATTGTAGAGTTTTTCATGGGCTGCAAACTTCATTTTGGGCCCAAGGTCCAATTTGGCCCAGAACTGGCCCAAAATCGCCCTCCACCTTGCCCACTTCGTAGGCCACCACGTGCTCATTGAAATGCCCCTGAGGATGCCACATGTCCGGGACATGTCGGCCATGCTTGGCTCCTCGCCTGACCTCCCCGGAACGTGCCCTTGTTGCTCCCTCTCAAGTTTGGCAAAGCCAGACAGCGCTCCCCACTCATCCTCCTCCCTCGCTCTGCCACACGGGCTCGCTGTCGCCATGGATGATAGAGCCGAGCTCGTGACGCTGCTGCTGTCCTCGCTGCTATGCTCTGTCTTCACACCAACCAAGCGTGTCATCACCATCCCTAGCTCATGCCACCCCCGACGCACCCCGTCCCTGGTCAACATGGTTGCCAGAGCGCCCCGTCACCGGCGATGCCGCAGGCTTGTCCACCGGTGTACGTGGCTAGGCCACCTTGAGCCACCATGGACGCAACTATGAGCCCCACCATCTTCGCCTCGTCGTACTCCACCCCGTGCGCGCGCTTGCTGCGGGCCAGCACCATCGGAGGCCAGCGCCACCAGCACGGCCGCCGGTGAGCCACTGCTCCGCGTGGCCCCGCCTCCTTGGGCCACCTCGAGACGAGCCGTGGCCACCCACGGGTGCGCGCCGGCCTCCTCTTGCTCCCCATCCACTTTCCCGTCGCCGCCGGCCCTTCTCCGGCCGAAACCCCAACCTTTCCGATGAACCCCTCCGTTAAAATCGCGTGAGGGACTGCGTGCTTGAATTCGAGGAAGGGCAGGGGGTTTTATGCGAAGCCAAGACTCATGTGAATAGTGCCAAAAGGACTGATTTGTGTTAAATTTGCTAAAACTTTGGAAATTCATAGTAATTCATAGGAAAATCATAAAATAACAAATGAGGACTTTTTGGAACCCTTGTGAAATTCTCTATGCAATGGATCTATAATATGTCATGCTTTAGTTTAAGGTTGTAGCTGTAAAAATAGATTTATGAAACTAGGTTTTGAATGCTTGCTGCATTTGTCTTTTTAATAACTACAGTTGTAGGGCTCCAAATGAAGTGAATTTTTTGTAGAATGCTACTCATGTGATGATTGATGTGTGGTAAATATTTCAAGAATTTTGGGTGCTCTATGAGTGAGTTATTAGTGTATCTTGATCTCACATGATTTATTGCAATAGCCATTTATCTTTTTCATAGAGGTTGATATGCATGTTCAAATGGCTTAAAATTTGGACAGTAGACTATTGGGAGAATATGTAGGCCCCTGTAATTTTGGTAGAATTTATTGTGCAATTTTGATATGTGTTCATAATTCCACCTAATTATCTAGATAAATTAAGAAATTTATTAAAGTAATTTTTTAGCATGGACACTATGTTTTCTGGTGTTCATTAGTCATGTGTGACATGTTGGTAAAGTTGGTTTTGTCCAATTATATGTTTGCAACATATGTTAATAATTATTTCTTGCAAATGAGGTTTCTGGACAGATCTAGGAACTTAGCAATGTTCTTCATGATAATGTACTTTATGTAAAACTTGTTTATACAAAAGTTGTAGATAATTTATGTATCTAGCTGCTGTCAAAATTTGGTGGCATTTGGCCATGTGGTTTAGGAGTTATAGCTGTTTAAAGTCGGGTGACAGAATTGCTTGCTCTCTGTATTGTTAGACCAGTTTCTGTGTTTGTGTAAATTCGACATGATTAACTTTGGAATCATATTGTGATGATTATAAATGAAATGTAGAGAATTTCATAAGCTTTCCATAAAGTCTTCTTGCAAGTCCTTTGGATTTGTGTAACTCCAGTTATAGCTAAATCTATTAGCTAGCGTTTGCAGTCATGAATGTGACAGATTCTAGTTTTATGTGTTGGTAAGTGTGTCTCATGCTTTTGATAATGTTAAGTTAATACACCTGAGACTCTGTGAAGCTTGTGTCTTTACTTAATATGCATTATATATCCCTTTAATGGGTGGTGTGCTATTTAGTTGAGTGACTATGAATGCCTATGTCTTGCTTAATCTTGTGCTTGTCCTAAATACTCCTATGTGATGCATCTTGTGTTACCATTCTTCATATTCATACAGTTGCATGTTGCATCTCATCTAGGTACGCTAGATGCACCACGTGAAGGACAAGATGTGGAGCCTAACCCAAAGATGGTGTTTGGTGGACCTATCTCGAAGATGCAAGGACATGGAGTGCATACCTGGAGTGGAGGCATCGTCAAGACGGTGCAAGCTAACTTGACTGATTCGTGTCGGATTCCAGGCAAGCCCCGGAGCATTATAAGCCTCCTAATTTCTAAAAATGTAATTGAGTATATATGTTATATGTATTGTTGCATTAAGTGATAGGTGTTGAATAAAAACACTTGTTGCATATATATCATGTCCTTGTCTAGCAAGTATACCTTAAATCCTATTTTGGTTCAGGTTCGAGTAATTGCTTAGCCCTGCTTTAACTGGTAGAAGTTAGGTGATCCCCTATCACCTGTGAGCTTTAGGGATATATATATGGCAAGGTTGGCTATATTTGCTATCGTGAAAAAAAAACCATGTGTTAATGAAATGAAATGAGACCGGGCGGGATGACGATAGTGAAGCAACAAGGCATTGAGGTCTTGGGTGTGGATCTATCCCCATCTGTGTCGATTAAGGATCGATTCTTGGAGCCTTTCCTTGTCATATTGAACGCATGCCTCTCTCTTAGCTGGCCGGGCCTGAGTGCTTGATCGCGAATCTGAGTAGCTCAACTCAGGCCAGGAGTCAGCAAGTATAAAGTGCACCTCGAAAGGGAGCCGTAGGTGTGAGTCCAAGGGTAGGTGTTGGCGCTGACCGAACCTGTGAAGTTGGTTCCTGAGTTGTCCCAAAGGTGACCTAATGCTCCCCGACGGGGGAAGTCATGGGTGAGAGTTAGGAATACCCCCTCAGCTGAGTTGTAATTCGATTCGAGTCATTGTCTCCCACCGGTTAGTGAGAACTTGACGGGAGTATCTCCAACGTAGATCTCACTAAATAACTTGATGGTTCAGGAATGATGATATGATGATGACAGCCTTATTATACCTGCTATGGTTAATATTGTTTGCTCCTAATAATGTGAGTGCTCTAGTACAGGTGCTAATCTAGATGACAGGTTCATGATGATTAACTTGATTCTTGAGCATTAATGATTACTTATCTGTACTAAGCTTTTATGCAAAATGTTGTCAAGCTAGCCCACTTTATATCAGCCTTGCATGATCCTTGGTGTCACTTTATTTCTGGTTTTGACGGGTAAGTCTAATTGAGTACATTCTCGTACTCAGGGTTTATTTCCACTTGTTGCAGGTTGTGATGTATCATGGCTACTACAAGAATTGGATGGCTCCTGCCGTAGTGGCGGAGTGTGGTCATGGGCATGATCCTTCTGAGTTATCTTGTCTCTAATGCTTTTGTTGGAAGTGGATCTTGGTACTAGCATGTATTTAACATAAGAGTAATGTTAGTTTCAAATTACTTTGCTTCCGCTACTTTTTAACTTAAGTTGTAATAACTATATTGAACTCCGATGTATATTGAATTACTTGTGAAATGGATGTAACATGTGACTTGTTATGTTGAATCACTACGTGGCTTGTATGTTGGTTGGTTTGAAATCCCTCGTGATTTCATTGGATTACCGGAGTTATATGGGCTCAAGTGCGGGAATTTGATCACTCCGGTGATTGTTTTTGTACTTGTGCTCTTATAATTTGGATGGTTCATTGATAGCCGTGATCGCAGGTTCCACTAGAGGCATGTAGGTCAAGGGATCCCTCCCTTCCCTCCTCTTGGCCAGCCAGCGGTGATAGAGCAGCAGCCGTGAGTGGCACTGGAGACGAGGCTGCGGGCATTGGAGATGCGGCCGCAGGCCTCCGTCGTCTTCTTTCTCATTGGATTGGGCCACAAGGCTAGCAAAGAGGGTGTTGGCCTCTCTTTGCACACTATGGTTAATAGGTGGGATTGGATGATGTAACATAACCAACTAAATTATAAGAGCACAAGTACAAAAACAAGCACCGAGACGCCTATATTTTTGAACTTGAGCTCATATAATTTCGGTAGTCAATCGAAATCATGAGGAATTTTAATCCAACTCAATTACAATCAAGATCGCATCATTCAACATAACACATCACATGTTACATTTCACAAGTAGTTCAGATGAAGCTTACAACACATCGGAGTCACAAATATTACAAACCAGGTTCGGAAGGTAGCGGAAGCATAGGTTACACACACACTTAGTTCAAATACAACTACTAAACAATCATGCCCAAGTGATCTAGTCCTCGTCACCCGCCGGGTGGAGGTAGTTTTTATAGAATCCCTGATAAAGCATGGCATCTGCAACAGGAGGGAATAAACCCTGAGTATGAGAATGTACTCAGCTAGACTTACCCGTTGAAACATAATAAAGGACACCAAGGATCATATAAGGCTATCTTTAAGTGGGGCTGGCTAACATTTCATTTGCAGAAAAGCATAAGTAGTAATAACCATTTTCAACTTGTGCTAGCAGTGATTTTTAGCATTTGCCTGTCATCTATCTTAGCACCTATTCGAAACAATCACTTGATCATTAAGCAAACATTATTAACCATAGCAGGTATAAATTGAGGCAACAATTAAATCATAATCCAATTAACCATCTGTTCAATTAATTGAATCTACATTGTCGCTGCTCAAGTCAAGTGCTCACTAACCGGGAGCGACGGCGATTCAAATTGAATGTATAATTGCTCTTCCTCAGTTAAGGACCTAGCACCAAAACAACCAACAAGAGCAATATTACTTAAACTCTCACAAACACATACACATTTCAGCAAAACTAGAATCTGAATAGCAGCTCAGTCTTTTAACTATAATTGGAGATCTACAAATCCAAATTACATGACACAATACAATCTGGAAAGCTTGCGAAATGCTCTACAAATCATTTTCAGACCTCAAGACCTGATTTCCAAGTTTACCTAGTCAAATTCATAAAGTTCCAGAAATCTGTCCTCTCCAAACAGAGAGCAGCCATTTCTAGACAGCAATTTCAAATTACTAGAACTCCTAAACTTCTAGGCCAAATGCTACCAAATTTTGATACATGCTAGCTTAACAAGTTGAATACAACTTTGGTGTTCACAAGATTCCCAGCAAACACATTTATTACAGCTAAATTCAAATAATGCTATAAACTGTCCAAAATGCCTATAATTGCTAAAATTTATTATTTACTTATATGCCAAACTAACCTTTTGGCCAAACCAATGACACAACTAGTTCATATATGGCACAAAACCACAAGAAAGTAAGGTGTGCCAACCCAATTCATTTATTCAATCCCTTTCTTAATTTAATTAGTTAATTAAGTAGGAAAAATAAACCTAGATGCCAACTATTTCGAAAATTCTAGAAAAATTATAGTGAACACCATACACTACTAGGAGACTACTTTAAAAATTTGAGCCAAAGTTACCAATAGAAACTCCCTACACAAAATTATCAAGCCATCAGGGCAGATTCTAGCATAATTAAGAAACCCTATTGAAATATGTCAAACGACAGATTTCACATTTTTCCTAGTAAACATAAAGTACCAAGATACTCTCCACAAAATTTCATGCTCAAAGGACACATAGAAAAATTATGAAAATTCATTCAAGTGTCATCTATTATAAAATGGTAAATGCATAACATGAAAACTACTTAAGCACTGACCTTCAAATTTTTACCAGAGCTAGCATGTACCTAGAACAGCACCCTCACCCAATTTCATAATTTTTGGAGCACTAGAACTCAAGTTATAAAATTAGCAAATTTGAATCCATTTTAAAACATATTTCAAGTTTCTATTTAATTCTTCCAGAATTTAAATAACACATATGCCTTTTATATTTTTCCTAAATACTACACTTTACACAGAGTCTAACAAAATTGGAATCACATCATTTAGATCTACAATTCTTGAGATATGGATTTTACAACTAGCATTCAAATATGTGAAAATAATAAAAGAAAACAAACAAAACAAAATCCTATACCGGCTACTGGGCCGGCCCAGCTAACCGCGCGGCCCGTGGCTGCTCCCACCCGTGCTTGCTGACAGTGGGGGCCCACTGGCCAGGTGACCACGCGGGTCAGAGAGAGAAACAGGGGAGAGAGAGCCGCTGAACTCCGGTGAGCTCAAGCTCGTCGGCGACGGCTTTTCCGGCGAAGGGAAGGGTACCATCGTGTTCCTCTTGACCTCCCGCATCTACTGACCCCCAAAACTTGAACCCTACCTAACCCTAACTATGACAGCCATGGTGGCGGTGGCTCGGTGGTGGCGCACGGCGGTGCGCCAGTGAACCCCGACCGCTAGGCGACCCTCTACGGTGCGCATCGGCTCCTTGGAGCCATGGCAAACCTCACTATGCTACTACCAAGGACTGGGTGGAGTGGTAAAAGTGTGGCCGCATGCGAGCACCGACAGCGGCCATGGCGCGATGGTCCGTAGCCATGTTCTAGCGTGATCGGACCAGCGCGCTGGGTAACGTCATCACGAGAGCATCTAGGCGTGATGGGGAAGACGAGATGAGGATTAGATGAGAGGGAGAAGCGCTGTGTAGTGCTAGCCATGGAGGGCCATGAGGGCGGCGGTGCCCCGGTGAAATCTGAGCGGGGCGAAGCCGGCAATGCTGCTTACCCTGAGGTCGGCTGCTCCAACAGAGTGGTCGACGAGGTTCGTGGGGTGGTGGTAGAGCTATGGGTGAGGTGTAGTGGACTATGATGTTGTGACACATGCACGAGCTCAGTGGAGCAATGACGACGGTGATGGTGACTCGGTCCTCCACGCGGAGAGAACGAGAGGAAAGCAGGGCGAATTGAAGGAGACAGATAGTGTTGTGGCGCTCTTGTAGCTCTCGCGACCTGACCGGTGGGCCACAGCCGGTGTACGGACACCACGGCATGCCGACGCGGTGGCCACAGCATGAGGCCAGTCGGCCACTGAAGCCAGCTCCTTTGAACTGATGGCGCCCGATTCAGTTAGGGCAGCGACTGATAGGGCATTTTGTGCGTCCATTATCTCCCAAACCGGCCCATTTGAGCAAAAGGCGTAATTAACAAAAATGTAGACCTATGTGAGTCCTACAACTTTGTTAATTACAGCTCAAGCTAGTTTGGCTTAGTTTAGAAGATATAATGCTCTAAAGATGGTTACCTTGAAACTGTTACTGCATCTGACTTAACCAAAATTGCTAAGTCCCAAAACAGCCCCTTAACTGACTTGTGGGCCACTTTTGAGGGTCTTCTGGTCATTTTCATGAGATGGCCCTAAAACAACTTTTGTTCCCTAACAAAAGTACTATAACTTTGTTTAGGGTGACACATCCATGCAAGACATCTAGGTTAGACTTTTTAAATAGTCAAACAAAAGTACTCTAGAGGTGAACACCTAGTCAACATCTCTTAGGTGGGCAATTTGGTCATTTTGGCTAACATGAACATTGTTCCACTAATTATTTCAAGTATATTTAAGGTGTACTAGGACATAATTAACTCCTCTATACATTGGTTACACAAATTTCCAAGTGTCACATATGTTGAGACAAGCAAAACAAGCAATTCACTCCATTTGTTTCAATGCCATGTTTCATATGTTTCAAGACTTTGTTGGAACAATTAAGCTTGTCATGCTATACTAACAATATTGCCATGCTTCAATGCATGAGAAACTCATGTTGCATCTACATGCTACACCAACCACATTTCATAAGCAACCAATTGTGAAACAAGTACATTTGAGTATGTTGCATACTCATGTTTCAGTTCAACAAATGCATAAATGAAATGAATGATGCCCATGCTTATGAAATGCAAGTGCAAATGTGGAAGCCAAACACCTAGTGTCTTACAGCCCTCCCCCTTATAAAAATTTCATCCTGAGATTTGAAAAGCGTACCATTGTTGATAGAATTCTTTATAACCCTCTCGTAGATAATTCTCTCTTCCCCAAGTAGCATCATTCTCACTACCTTGATCACTCCACATTACTTTATAAAATTTAACCACTTGACTCTGAGTTACTCATTCATGAGTGTCAATCACACGAACTGGCCACTCTTCATAAGTCAGATTAGATTCTAGTTTGATATCTCTCAACGGAACTCTTTCTTTGGGAACTCGAAGACATTTCTTTAATTGAGATACATGGAAGACATTGAAAATTGCTCTGATTTCTGGAGGCAATTGGATCTTATATGCTACTATTCCACTTTTTCTTATGATCTAGAAAGGGCCAACATATCTCGGTGCAAGCTTTTGCTTCACACCAAAACGTTTAACATTCTTCATATGTGAAACTTTCAGATAAACAAAGTCTCCAACTTCAAACTCAATTGGTTTTCTACGGCGATCAGCATAACTTTTCTGTCTAGATTGGGCTGCAGCCATATGTATTTTAATGGTACGGACTTGTTCCTCAGCTTGCTCAACAAAATCAATACCATAATACCTTCTTTCACCAGCTTCTACCCAATTCAGCGGGGTTCTACAGTGCGACTGTACAATGCTTCGAACGGGGCCATCTTAACATTCTCTTGATAACAATTATTGTGCAAAAATTCAGCTAGAGGCAACCATTTTCCCCATGAACCCTTAGATGAAATAACACACGCCCTCAACATATCTTCTAAGATTTGGTTAACTCGTTCAATCTGACCTGACGTTTGGGGGTGATAAGCGGAGCTTCTCACTAGCTTGTTCCCCAAAAGATGGTGCAAGTGCTCCCAAAAATGAGTAGTGAATTGTGGACCTCTATCAGAAACAGTGGTGCGAGGGATCTCATGAAGTCAGACTATCTGATTGAAATACAACTCAGCATGGTCAGTAGGACGATAGTCTGCTCAGACAGGAATGAAGTGAGCCAATTTGGTTAGATGATCTACAATTACCCAAATAGAGTCATGATTCTTAACAGTGGGCAGGAGCCCAACAATGAAATCCATACTTATCTCCTCCCATTTCCATCTTGGGATAGAAAGTGGCTGAGGTAACCCTGTCTTCATGTGCATGGCTTTGACTTGACAACAAGTGTCACACCTAGCAACATATGCCGCTATCTCTTTCCGCATCTTGGTCCACCAATAGTGTGCCTTTAGATCATGATACATCTTACTACTACCTGGATGAATGGATAACTTAGAGGAATGGGCTTCGGATATAATCTGATTCCTAATCTCTCGGTCCGTAGGCACAACTAACCTATCTTTAAACCACAGCACTCCATTCTCATCTACTCAGAAATGCTTAAGTTCTTGCTCTTTCATCTTACGCTTGATATGGAATATGCTGGTGTCAGTCTTTTATAGCTCAATAATTCTACTCTTGAGAGTGCAACTGACAGTGATGTGGTGTAGGACTGCTGGGTGTAGAAGACGGGATAGATGGGAATCACTTTCAACCAAGGGGTGACAATGGGACTTACGGCTCAAAGCATTAGCAACAGCATTTGCCTTGCCGGGATGATAGTGAACATGGAGATTATAATCTTTGATCATCTCCAGCCATCTTCTTTGATGCATGTTCAACTCAGGTTGGGTGAAGATATATTTGAGGCTTTTATGCTCCGTATTGATATTGCACACATTGCCCAACAAATAATGTTGCTAGACTTTCAAAGCATGAACAACGGCAGTGAGTTCTAAGTCATGCGTTGGATAATTCACCTCATATTTCTGAAGTTGGCGAGAGGTATAGACAATCACTTGGCCATCCTGCATAAGAACACCCCCTAAACCTGTGCCTAATGTATCATAATACACATTAAAAGGTTTCTCGATATTCGGTTGCGCCAAAACCAGAGCCGAGGTTAGAAGGGTTCACAGTTTGTGAAAAGCTACATCACACTCGGGAGTCCAGACAAACCTTGTGTCTTTTTGCAGCAACCGAGTCATTAGCTTGGCTATTTTAGAGAAGTTCGGGATGAAGTGACGATAATAGCCAGCCAATCCGAGAAAACTCCAAACCTTGTGTACTGAGATGGGAGCCTTCTAGTCCAACACTTCTTGTACCTTGGTGGGATCCACCATAATTCCACCACTGGACAACACATGTCCAAGAAAAAGGTACTTCACGAAGCCAAAATTCACACTTGCTGAATTTTGCATATGGCTGGTGCTCACGCAGTCTTGTGAGGACAACACGCAAATGTTCAGCATGATCTACCTCATTCTCAGAATAAATCAAAATATCATCTATGAATACCACCACGAACTTGTCCAATTCTGGCATAAACACCGAATTCATCAAATACATGAAGTGTGCTGGGACGTTGGTCAAACCAAAGGACATAACAACATATTCATAGAGACCGTATCGTGTAGAGAAAGCACTTTTTGGGATATCTTCAGGACAAATTTTAATTTGATGATAGCCAGATCTCAGATCAATCTTAGAAAAGACTTTGGCTTTAGACAGCTGATCAAACAAGATATCGATGTGTGGCAGAGGATACTTATTCTTGACAGTAACCGCATTCAGAGGTCTATAATCTACACACATCTGCAGCAACTGATCTTTCTTCTTCACAAAGATAGCAGGACAACCCTACAGAGACGAACTAGGATGAATCAGCCCCTTCTTCAAAAGTTTATTCAACTGGACTTTAAGTTTAGCTAGTTCATTCGGAGGCATCCTATATGACCTTCTAGAGATTGGTATTGTGCCAGGCAATAGCTCTATTTTAAACTCCACATCATGATCTGGAGGCAATCCCGGCAAATCATCAAGAAAGAAATCAGGAAACTCACATACTACGGGAATATCATATATTGATTTCGCTTGCACCGCATTAACTTCACTAGGGAGATTGATTTTCTAAGGAAGTTGCACTAGAAAACCTTACTGATCAGTCGGATCTCTGAGCATAACCACCCGTGTTGATGTATCAATTAGTACCCCATTCTTGCTCATCCAATTCATACCCAATATGACATCTATGCCTAGTCTAGGTAAAACTACTAAAGCAACCAAGTACTTTCGCCCTTCAATTTCAAGTTCTACATCACCAACTACTTGATTTGTGGGAATATTACCACTCACAGCCATAATACAATAACCCCCACTCTCAACAAGGTGTAATTTGTGTTAAAACTTTGATGCAAACATAGGACTCATAAAGGAATGCGAAGCACCTGAATCAAATAGCATAACTGCGGGATGTTGGTCAACTAGGAACTTACCAGCGGTGACTACCTCACCAGAGGGAATATCTTCAATGCTAGTATAATGAACTTGCCCCGGATGACCACCTTGATTTGCATTCTTCTTAGGATAAGAGCACTTCCTAGCCCAATGACCTGGCTTGTTGCAATTCCAGCACGGCATGGTACTTGGAGGGACACTGGAGCTGCCTTGGCTAGAATTTCACTTAGGAAGAGAAACTGTATAAGCCTTTCGAAACCCAGTCTTGACAGGAGCCTTCTTCTGCGGGGGACGAAACTTAGCACCCGTTGCAGGAGGACGAAAAGGAGCCCTCGGTGCGATTGGAGCTCTAGACTGCGAAGCACCCGCCTCAAAGGCTCTCTTATGGCTCTAAGAAGCAGCATAGATAGAATTGTTGTTCTCCTGAGTCAAAACATCACTGATGAACTCATTGAAAGTGGCGCACTTGCTAGTGCCTAGGGTCTTCATCAACTTGGGACTGAGGCCACACTTGAAACTAGCAATCTTTTTAGTATCAGTATCAACAAACTCAGTTGCATACCTTGCAAGGTTATTGAAGGCCTACAGGTATTAAGTCAAACTCTTATTGCCTTGAGTCAACTTCATAAACTCAGTGTGTTTCATCGCCATCAAACTAGGAGGAATATAATTTCCTCAGAAAGCTGCCTTGAACTGGTCCCATAGGATTTGGGCATTAGGGGGTAGCGTAGAGTGTTAATGGCTCCACCAAATACCAGCTGGGCCATGCAATTGGTGAGAAGCATACTCGGTCTTTAGCTCATTTGTCAGGTGAAGTAGGTGGAAATTCTGCTCAATAGTATTTAACCATTCATCAGATTGTAGAGGTTCCTCCGCCTCCTTAAAGAGTGGGGGCCTGGTATCGAGGAAGTCCTTGAAATCACTATACTGATTTGGCTCCGGTCCCTGACGGCCATGTCGACCATCACGGTTGACTAGCTGATGCTTAGCCTCAGCTAACATGCACTGACTTTCGACAACCGTTTGCATCAGCTCTACCGGTGTGGGTGGTGGCGGAGGGGATTGATACATCCGACCCAGGTGGGGTTGGCCGAGGCCCAATAAATTAAGGTTGCTCGGACCCCAACAGTTCTTATGCACACCCACTCGGAGAAAGGCCCAATGTCCCTAAAAGACTAGTCCGATAGGGGAAGGGTGACTCTCTCTTTTAAAGTGACTTCCTCCTCCCAAGCTAAGCAAGGTGGGATTATTTAGAGGCTCACACGGTCGCCGCCCGACTACAACTAGGCCACTTGGCCTTTTTTTATTGCGTCTTTGCGAGCGGGTAATAGTGGAGGATGTCCTCATCAGGGATGGCGGTTGTTCCTCATCCCCAACACCACGACCACAATGAAGATTGTACACCATCTACAAAATGCATAGCCAAAGAGCACTGACGATGTGGAAAATTTGTGGATGAATTGTGTAATTATGCCAAACTGATTCCCTTGGAGAGAATAAATTCATCACAACCACACAACACCATCAAGCGCAACAATTGATGCATTAATGCGATGTACTTAACAAACAATGATGTTTATCGACAACTAGGATGTAATTTATTAAAGGCTCACATACATGGAGCACACACATGTCTGATAGGTTACATCCAAACTATCGAGGTTTCAATCTTACATCAAGGATAACATAGGGTTCGATGTTACATCCCAAAGATCAACTTGCTACAAAGCCATTCGTCCATGCATGAGGGTCCACAAAAGACTAACTCTAGCGCATTAGCTAATTGGTAAGCTAAACTACGCATCGTCCTCTGAGTCAATGTCAAAGATCTCTCCTCCGTCTTCATCACTAGCAGGCTCCAACTCTTCATCTTCCTCCTCTTCAGGCGGAGCATCCTAGGTCCATTAATCTTAATGTCGTCATCATCTTCTGCCATGATAACACCAGAGCC
This sequence comes from Saccharum hybrid cultivar R570, assembly GCA_038087645.1. Taxonomy (NCBI): domain Eukaryota; kingdom Viridiplantae; phylum Streptophyta; class Magnoliopsida; order Poales; family Poaceae; genus Saccharum; species Saccharum hybrid cultivar. The sequence continues at coordinate 24,377,289 of JAQSUU010000066.1, read as the reverse complement.
CATCTCATGATCATCATCATCATGAGGAAGAAGAGGATGGAGCTGATTGTGCAGCAGACAAACTTCCTCATGGAGGTGGTCATTGTACTCTTCTGCAGCTACCAACTGCTGCTCAAGCTCAACCTGTCGAGCTCTCAAGACATTCCCTTCGTGCTAGGCTTCATTCCACTGATTTAGCACGTGAACCAACATGCGCTCGCAGTTGTGATAATCAATCGTCAACCTTTGAACCTCAAGCGTTTCTTGGTCTCTTTCCTGCGTAACTTGCTCCAAACGTTGCTGGATTGCATTTCTCTCAACAATCACCTCGGCCAACTCAGCCCTCAGCCTTTTCTCCTTAGTAGGCTCAGGGCGGGGCTCACGAGGAGCTAACTGGTGCCGAGGAGCCCTGCCTCTAGTAGACATGCGAGCGGTGGTCCTTGTGTGGGCCATCTGTAGAAACAGGGTATAACTTGAGGTGAGGATATTTTAAGAGATACGAAATTTAATTAATTGGGACAATTAATTTTTAAAGGAGGGACTAATATGATATGTATGACATGAATAAGTATGATGCATGCATGTTCCGTACGTCCTCTCACCCTAGTAGAACCTTAAAATTTTTGACGCTAGGCGATGGCATACATACGCTCTCTCATATAGGCGAAACTATCAGTCTACTCGTTTGCGCTGTTAGTGTACCTGCAGAAAATTGCATTTCAGCCCACAATTTCCCAATAAAGCACACCAGAAAAGCAGTAAACTAAATATTTTCCATACATACATCCCTTGATGCATGTACTTCAGTATCACAGCTACCCGACAAATATACCCATAATTAAGTACTTTCATAATTACATGATTGAACACGTAATTATGCTAGTAACCACAACTACTCTCTCCTAGACCGACGGTTGGACGGACATGCTCTCACAACTCACACTTACCAGAGTATACAGGTATTTGATCCATATATTACCACCCAAGCGGATGGCATCCACAAAATATCATGCCATATGGACAACGAAATAGAAAATAAGCAAGAACCCCCAAGTTAGTACTTTAATAAGCCACCTAAGAGTCCTTATTTAGGCTAAGGGATGTGATCACTGGCAACATTTAGTATTTAATTTAGATTTTTCACAATTCTTTTGTTTTAAATACATGTGTGACGTGTTTAGTGTTGAATCCTGCTCCGATGCTAGCTGTAACAGAACCGTCCAAATTATAAGAGCACAAGTACAAAAACAAGCGTCGAGACGCCTAAATTTTCGAACTTGAGCCCATATAATTCTGGTAGTCAATCGAAATCACGAGGGATTTCAATCTAACTCAATTACAAGCCAGATCGCATCATTCAACATAACACATCACACGTTACATTTCACAAGTAGTTTAGACGAAGCTTACAACACATCGGAGTCATAAATATTACAAACTAGGTTCGGAAGGTTGCGGAAGCATAGGTTACACACACTTAGTTCAAATACAACTACCAGTCTTACAGATCACGTTCCCGCAAAAGCATTAAGGAAAGTAGACTACTAGACGATCACGCCCAAGTGATCTAGTCCTCATCACCCGCCGGGTGGAGGCAGTATTTGTAGAATCCCTGATAAAACATGTCATCCGCAAGAGGAGGGAATAAACCCTGAGTACGAGAATGTACTCAGCTTAACTTACCCGTTGAAACAGAATAAAGGACACCAAGGATCATGCAAGGCTATCTTTAAGTGGGGCTGGCTGACATTTCATTTGTAGAAAAGCATAAGTAGTTGTAACACCAAGGATCATGCAAGGCTAGCAAAGAGGGTGTTGGCCTCTCTCTCTGCACGCTATGGTTGATAGGTGGGATTGGATGATGTAACATAACCATCTAAATTATAAGAGCACAAGTACAAAAACAAGTACCGAGACGCCTATATTTTTGAACTTGAGCCCATATAATTCCGGTAGTCAATCGTAATCACGAGGAATTTTAATCCAACTCAATTACAATCAAGATCGCATCATTCAACATAACACATCACACATTACATTTCACAAGTAGTTCAGATGAAGCTTACAACACATCAGAGTCACAAATATTACAAACCAGGTTCGGAAGGTAGTGGAAGCATAGGTTACACACACACTTAGTTCAAATACAACTACTTGACGATCATGCCCAAGTGATCTAGTCCTCGTCACCCACCAGGTGGAGGCAGTTTTTACAGAATCCCTGATAAAGCATGGCATCTGCAACAGGAGGGAATAAACCCTGAGTATGAGAATGTACTCAGCTAGACTTACCCGTTGAAACATAATAAAGGACACCAAGGATCATACAAGGCTATCTTTAAGTGGGGCTGGCTAACATTTCATTTGCAGAAAAGCATAAGTAGTAATAACCATTTTCAACCTATGCTAGTAGTGATTTTTAGCATTTGCCTGTCATCTATCTTAGCACCTATGCTAAACAATCACTTGATCATTAAGCAAACATTATTAACCATAGCAGGTATAAATTGAGGCAATAATTAAATCATCATCCAATTAATCATTCGTTCAATTAATTGAATCTACGTTGTCGCTGCTCAAGTTAAGTGCTCACTAACCAGGAGCGACGGCGATTCAAATCGAATTCCTATCCAGCTGGAGGGGTATTTCTAACACAAACCGCGCAGACCCTGCGCCAACGTCGCACAAGTCACCTTTGATACAATTCAGGAATCGCGGGTTCAACTGATGCCGCATCCCCAAGGGCAACACTCTGCTAGGTGATAGGGACTCTAACCCCCTGGTCTTACGCCAGTGTCCCCAAGAACATCCTTACTTCCTCCAGAATACGCACTTGACCCCCTGATTCCTGGCCTGAACTGTATTACTTGGCTTCACGGTCGGAACGACTTATCCGGCCAACTAAGTGTTAGACTGCATTCAACATGACTAAAGGACATACAGTGAATCACTCCTTAAATGACTCAGACAGGCATAGCTTCGCACCCAAGACGTGAAGTGTCTTGCGGCTGCACTATCGAACTCCTGCCCGATCTTAATTTCATTTTTAAGCATGGTTCCTTCCATGATAGCAAATATAGCCAACCATGACCCACTTCATCCTAAAACTCGCAGATGATAGAAAATCACCTGACTTCTACCACACTAAGTAGGGCTAAGCAATAACATGTGCCTAAACTTTAATTGGGATTCAAGTTCGATATCTGGACAAGGATCGATATAATGCAGCAAGTGCTTTCACCCAACTCCTATAACTTAATAGAATAAATAAGTAAAAGGACTCAAATGATAAGTATACAAATATTGGGTTAGCATGCACCGGGGCTTGCCTTTTAGAAAGGAAGAGGGACGATGGTCAGGGCACTTGGGCAGGTCTACTTCGGAAACTTCTTCGCTTGCCGGCACCTCGGGCTCCTTCGGCTGCTCCTGCTCCTCCTCTTGATGTGCTCTCTCGAACTCCAGAAGTGTCACCCCCTTCGATACATCTATTACATGGATGCATAAGATAAATTTCATGGATGCATAAGAATGAATGCACATGCTCAGTGAATGCGTATGCGGACGGTGGTAATAACTTAACGCTCTATTTAAATCACTTTAACAATACGTGCATATCTCTTCTCCGGTAGAGAAGTCCTTACTAAGTCTACACAATCTAATGTATAATTTCTCTTCCTTAGTTAAGGACCTAGCACCTAAACAACCAATAAGAGCAACATTACTTAAGGTCTCGCAAACGCATACACATTTAAGCAAAACTAGAATCGGCATAACAGCTTAGTCTTTTAACCACAACTGGAGATCTACAAATCCAAATAACATGAAACAAGACAATCAGGAAAGCTTGTGAAATGCTCTATAAATCATTTTCAGACCTCAAGACCTGATTCCCAAGTTTACCCAGTCGAATTCATAAAGTTCCAGAAATCTGTCCTCTCCAAACAGAGAGCAGCCATTTTTGGACAGCAACTTCAAACTGCTAGAACTCCTAAACTACTAGGCCAAATGCCACCAAATTTTGATACAAGCTAGCTTAACAAGTTTACTACAACTTTAGTACTCACAAGATTCCCAGCAAACACTTTTATTACAGCTTAATTCAAACAATGCTATAAATAGTCTAAAATGCCTATAATTGCTAAAATTAATTATTTACTAATATACCAAACCAACCTTTTGGCCAAACCAATTGCACAACTAGTTCACATATAGCACAAAACCACCGGAAAGTAAGGTGTGCTGTCACGGAACCGTCCAAATTATAAGAGCACAAGTACAAAAATAATCACCGGAGTGATCAAATTCCCACACTTAAGCCCATATAATTCCGGTAGTCCAACGAAATCACGAGGGATTTCAAACCAACCAACAAACAAGCCAAGATCGTAGTGAATCAATATAACACACCACTTGTTACAACAGTTCATAAGTAAACTCATACATCCGAGTACAAATAATTCATTACAAAACCAAAGTAAAGATTAGCGGAAGCAACATAATTTCTGAAACCATTTGAAGTGAAATACTGCCAGTACAAAGTCAGATCCTGCAAAAGCATACCAGAAGAGATATTACAGAGACCATGCCCATATGGTCTAGTCTTCATGCCTACATGGTGAAGACAATACTTGCAACAACAAGTACGAATCTGCTACCTGCAACAGGTGGGAAATAAACCCTGAGTATGAGAAGGTACTCAGCTAGATTTACCCGACAGAAACCAGAAATAAAGTGACACCAAGGAGTATGCAAGGCTTTATATAGTGGCCTAGCTTGACTCATTTGCAGAAAAGCTTAATGTAACGGAACCGTCCAAATTATAAGAGCACAAGTATAAAAACAATCACCGAAGTGATCAAATTCTCACACTTGAGCCCATATAACTCCGGTAGTCCAATGAAATCACGAGGGATTTCAAACCAACCAACATACAAGCCAAGATCGTAGTGATTCAACATAACAAGTCACATGTTACATCCATTTCACAAGTAATTCAATATACATCGGAGTTCAACATAGTTATTACAACTTAAGTTCAAAAGTAGCGGAAGCAAAGTAATTTGAAACTAACATTAATCTTATTTCAAATACATGCCAGTACCAAGGTTGACTTCCAACAAAAGCATTAGAGACAAGATAACTCAGAAGGATCATGCCCGTGATCACACTCCGCCACTAAGGCAGGAGCCAACCAACTCTTGCAGTCGCCATGATACATCACAACCTGCAACAAGTGGGGATAAAACCCTGAGTACAAGAAGGTACTCAGCTAGACTTACCCGTCATAAACCAGAAATAAAGTGACACCAAGGATCATGCAAGACTGATATAAAGTGGGCTAGCTTAACAATATTGTGCATAAAAGCTTATTATGGATAAGTAATCATTAATGCTTAAGCATCAAGTTAATTATCATTAACCTGTCATCTATATTAGAACCTGTACTAGAGCACTCACTTTATTAGGAGCAAACAATATTAACCATAGCAGGTATAAATTGAGGCAACCTTTCCATCGTTATCCAATTAACCATCCGTTCAATTTAATGGAATCTATGTTGCCGCTGCTCAAGTCAAGTGCTCACTGTGCAGGCCCCTTTCGTACAATTCAGGAATCACGGGTCCGAATGATGTCGCAACCCCAAGGGCGACACTCTGTCAGGTGATAGGGACTCTAACCCCCCTTGGTCTCACACCAATGTCCCCAAGCACATCCTTTCTCTCCTCCAAGATGCAACCTACCATTCGATTCCTAGCTTGAACTGTATTACTCGGCTTCGCAGTCGGAACGACTTATCCGGCCAACTAAGTGTTAGACTGCGTTCAACATGACTCAAGGACGTACAGCGAATCAGTCCTTAAATGACTCAGACGGAGATAGATCCACACCCAAGACCTCCATGCCTTGTTGCTTCACTATCGTCATCCCGCCCGGTCTCATTTGATTTTATTAACACATGGTTCCATTCCACGATAGCAATATAGCCAACCGTGCCATATATGAATATCCCTACATCTCGCAGGTGACAGAAAATCACCTGACTTCTACCGCTTAAAGCAGAGCTAAGCATCTACTCGATCCTAGTCTATGTAGGATTCAGGGATTCATATATCTGGACAAGGAATGATATAATGCAGCAAGGTTTTCAACCAACTCCTACCACTTAATGCAACAATACTTATAACATATATATAATTAATTGCTTTGAAGGTAGGAGGCTTATAATGCTCCGGGGCTTGCCTGGGATCCGACTCAAGTTAGAGTATGTCAGATGAATTCACTTGGCGAGCATCCTCTAATCTAGCACTTGTCCGATCCTTTTATCTTCGAGATGGATCCACCAACTCCGTCTTTGGATTTGGCTCCACCTTAGGTTTTTCACGCGCTTCAGCTAGCGTACCTAAATGAGGTGCAATAATGCATATGTATGAATGCATAGAAGTGCAATAAACAGAGAAATCAAACAAGCATACCAAAGTTCTCAAAAACACAAAGAGCTAATTAACTTAATCCTCTCTTAAGGCGTAACATAGAAGAGGGCAATCACATCAATCAAGACACAAGTCTCATAAGATCACAGGGTACTAACCCAAGTATCATCAAAGATATGAGTCACACTTCAATACACAAGCATGGCAAAGTTAATCAAAGTACTAGAACTAGAAATTGCTACCTTCTGGACATTAGACCAACAGCTGAGTAATTTAATCATAACTGGAGATCTACAACTCCAAATGACTTGAAAGAAGACATTATGGAAAGCTTATGAAATTATCTATATTTCATTTATAATCATCACAGCATGATTCCAAAGTTTAACATGTCTAATTTACATAAACACAGCAACTGATCTAACAAGACAGAGAGCAAGCAATTCTGTACCCCAACTTTAAACAGCTATAACTCCTAAACCACATGACCAAATACCACCAAAATTTAACAGCAGCTAGATACATAAATTATCTACAACTTTTGTATAAATAAGTTTCACAAAAAAGCACATTATCATGAAGAACTTTGCTAAGTTCCCAGATCTGTCCAGAAACCTCATTTGCAAGAAATAATTATTAACTTATGTTACAAATATATAATTAGACAAAACCAACTTTACCAACATGTCACACATGACTAATGAACACCAGAAAACATAGTGTCCATTCCTAAATAATTTCTTTTAATGCATTTTCTTAATTTATTTAGATAATTAGGTGGAATTATGAACACCTATCAAAAGTCCACAATAAATTCTACAAAAATTACAGTGGCCTAAATATTCTCTCAAAAGTCTACTGTCCAAATTTCAATCCATTTGGGCAAGTATATCAACCTCTATAAAAAAGACAAATAGCTATTGCAATAATCATGTGAGAGCAAGTTAAACTTAACACTCAATATTTTCTGTGCACACAAGGCCATATTATGGATCTATATGATAGAGAAACATCATACTAAGGTAATGGAACAACATTTTCTATTTTATCATTTATATATTATTTATAAGCTATTTATCAAGCTATAAACAAGTTAAATCAATAACTTGAGCATATTGTAAGCAATGACCATGAAATTTATACCACAGTACATCCATAGCATGACAATCCTACCATAAGAATTTCACATCAATTGGATCATCACAACTCAAGATATAAAAATAACAAGGAAAACAAGCATTTATTTTCTATTTAACAAGATCTAGGTAAAACATCCTGAAACCCGGAAACAACCTATAAGTTTTATATTTTTCTTAGATAGTGCATATTACTAGAAGACCAATAAAATTGGAATCACTAATTTTGGATATCTAAAACTCCAGATATTGATGAAAGCAAGTTAATCCATTTCCAAAACCACTTTTCACTAATGAATTTCTACAGCACAAACACATGCATGCATGGCACAACCGATTACCCTAACATGCAGAGCACTTCACAAGGATTCCAACAAAACAAATTGCACAATTTTTGGAACTACCAAATATGAGATATAGATTTTACAAGATAAAAGAAAATCTGTAGATTTGATGTGGTATTGCTCTTTTAGGTGGGGCCCACTCGTCATAGGGACAACCATGGTATTCGTCACAGAGACAACAGAGCGGACGTCTTCTTCTTCCTCCGGTCGCAGAGCAGAGGAGTGGGAGGGACGGCTCGGCCGTCCGGCAGCAGAGCAGCGCCGGCGGCGAGCGGCGGGCCATGGCGATGCCCTGGCCTGCGCGCACCCCCGAGCAGCCGTAGCTCGGCCCGGGATGGCGCAGGGTGGCCGGCCCACGAACTCCGGCGGCGCTGCTCACGGTGGCTCCGGTGGCGGCGTTCGTCGGCGGCGAACGGGGCCAGAAGAATTGCGCGTCGGGGGCAGTGGATGGCGATGAAGATGGTGCTCCGCTCGGCTGAGGATAAGGAAGCTTGTGGCGGACGAATGCCGGCGGCCATGGAGCTTGGCCGGTCGGCTATGGCGGTGGCACGCTCTGGCAACGATTCGGACCGGGGAAATGGCGCGGAAGGTGCAGCAGGGAGAGGCGGAGGTGGTGACGCACTTGGTTGGGACGGAGATAGAGCGCAGCAGTGGTTGGGCGGAGCTCCACCGCTCGGCAATGGCGCGGCCGCGGCCATGGTGGCGTGTGCGCTCGCGAGCAGCAGCAGCACAGCGCGAGGGGGTGCTCGGGCGAGGAAAGGAGAGGCAAGTGAGGGAGCTGGAAGTGCCCACTGCCATCCCATGCACGAGAAGGAGAGAGAGCAGCGCAGGAGCACGCGGCAGCAAAGCTCGGCCATCGTGGGGGCGCGGCCAGCGCACGGAGGACGCGTGGGCATTCTCCCGAACAGGTGGCGGGCGAAAGACTGAGCACCTCAGTTGCCGTTTTTGAGCATATTCCGTGAAGATTTGGCTCTGGCTCCTTAAACAAATTTTGTTGTTCTCCTGATGCTCCACAACTTTCATTTTGGGTGCAAGATGATTAGTGCTGTAGATTAGGAGATTATCAATCCCCAAATCACCCTTGTCAACACGTTAAGCTAGGGCTCGGTTTCGGGATTTTGCAATGCCAAACTTGGTCAAATTGATTCCAAATTTTTACATGTCCTCCAAGGAATTGTTTACAACTTTTATTTTTGGCTCAACTTGAGTTGCTTAGTAAATTTTGGAGAACGCGACATGCCAACGTCGATGACTATGAATTCTATACTTAGAATATTTTCAAGTCTGAAAACAGCAGTAAGTTCAAACTTGGGGCCTCAATTTGGAAAACTTATAAATGGAATTAGGGTTGGGCCTCTAAACAAAGCTTGCACAACCTAGACTAAACTACAACTTTTATTAAGGAATCAAGGTCTGGATCAGCTTGTGTTGCAAGATATAAAGCTCCAAAGTGGGGTACCCGAAACTGAAATCTTAATTCAGTTTCAAGCCGACTGAAATTGCAATCTTCTTCCATCTCCATCTCCCAAACCGAGCAAGCAAAGGCTAAACCAATTCCACAGCGTTGTAGAGCTATATGAGGACTACAACTTTGCTTAAATGATCTAGGTTTGGTTCGACTTGGTTTGAGATTCATACTATCCTAAATGAGGGTACATCAAAACTGAAATCAGCTCCAACACTTAGCCAAATTTGCGAAGTCCAAAAACAGCAGCTGAATCAATCTTGTGAGCTCTATTTGACTAGGTTAGAGGCCAAACTAGCTCTTAACCATTAAACAAAGTTTGTTCTACACAAGATGAACTACAAATTTTGTTTAAGGTCAAACCTCATAACTGGTACAGAACTAAAACTTTCACTTTGGTCAAAGTAGCAACTCGATAAATCCTAAACTAAGGTTTTAGGCCAATTAAGGCATTTTCTTGGCATTTTCTCAACATGAACCCTTCATGACTTTTGTTGTAGAGTTCATCTAGAGTCATTTGGGCAAGTTTGCATGGTTTGGTTGATGATCTATAGTTCCATTAACTTAATGGGGCAAATTCCAATAGGAATGGAACTTATCATTTCATGTGATTTTTTGATTCCAAACTTCATAAAACTTTTCCAGGGATCAATATAGATAGTTATTGAGGTGAGACATGTGAAGATACTTTGATAGCAACACCCAAGCATATATCTTTTAATTGAGCCTATATGTAAGCAAGGGTGCAATATCCAAGTTTAGGTTAGGGCTTATCTCCATAGGTTTGACTTTGACATCGTCATCTCCACTAATCTATCATGTTTGATCTTAAACCCACCACTTAATTGGTGATAAACACCTGGGGTGTTACAGCCCTCCCCCCTTAAAAGAATCGCGTCCCGAGATTCGGAACGGAAGACCTTTTAAGGAAGAGAGGCACGTTATCTAGTTCCCAATATCTGCTATAGCATTCAACTACAAAGCTTCAACATCGGTGAATAATTTGGTCAAAGGCACTTTCTGATACTTACTCTTTATGGTAAAATTTGTCTAAAGAATTTCCTTCATTGACTTCCATGAAGCATTGTTACTTTGGGAGGAATCCCACATAGCACAGTACTGCATTCTCAATGTACGGAGATCGTTTGGTCCATGAGCGAACCACTAACAAGTATCTGATTCTTTAGTGAACACAGCATAGTCCATATGAACTTTACATTAGACCAAAATCTTCAGAAGTATACTCGTTAAAATGACTCTATGTTCACAAGGTTTGAAAAGCAGTCCTCTACCAAAATGGCTTGAGCACAACCTTCCAAAAGGGTGAGATCATAGATGACAAATATACTCTGAGGCTATAGGATACTGACTAACCAATAGACAGGGTCTATGTTGGTCGTAAATGTTCCTTCATTTAGACACCAACTAATGGAAAACTACTTGAGGTTCCATGTGTGTAGTTCTCTTTCTTTGATGACAACACTGTATTATCTGAGTTTGTTGAGGGGTCAGTTAATGTGATAGCTGACTCTGTCAGCTCCATATTTCAGCCAAATATTACCTAAGAAGATTCTCTTATCCAAATGCAACAGTTATCCGGGTGGAATCAGATGCAAGCTCTTGGTAAAAACATGTATAAGGTACCAAAGTATGTCATCATTGGAAAATAATTCAAAAAGAAAGATGTAACGAGGCCTTAAGGACAACAAAAGTTGTAATTATTCACTTAACCACGGGGAGTAGTCTACCGCCAAGCGATTGAGTAAAAATTTTCCTTTATGACTTAGTTGCACTGTAAGTTGAGTTGACTTGTGTAACAGAACCGCCCAATTATACGAGATTAAGTAAGAAAATCATCCAACGGACGGACAATTTACCAAACTTAAGCCCGTATAACCCGGTAGTCCGTGAAATCTCGATGGATTTCAAACCATTTCACATCACAGCCAAGATCGTACTAAGTTTAGCGATTACCGTCATAAGTTACATAGAAGTTCGTGGCACAAAATACATCGGAGTTTAAACATAGTTATTACAAACCAGTTTCAAATAAAAGTAGCGGAAGCATTAGTTCAAAGTACACACACACGACTTTCCAAAATAAAGTGCCAGCTCGCGATCATCTCCCACAAAAGCATCAGGCGAGGAGTAGTGAGTGACCATTGCCCATGGTCCTAGGCTTCGCCCATCGCAGGGTAGAGACAGTTGATACAATAACCATAGTACATCTGTCCATCTGCAACAAGTGGGAACAAAGCCCTGAGTACGAGAAGGTACTCAGCTAGACTTACCCGACAGAACCAAAATAAAATGACACCAAGGATCATGATAGGCTTTTTGGTGGGGTAGCTGACTCATTTGCAAGAAAAGCATTTTTAGCTTAGCAGTTCTTTTACAAAAGCATGTAATATGTTAATTCTTTATTCCCCTGTCAACTATGTTTGCACTTATGCTAAAGTAACCATGTAATTAGGCAAGCAAGGATTACCATTGATAATTAACAATAATTACCAAGTCATTTTCCACATAACTATCCAAGTGTTTCATCAATATTACTACGATGAAGTAACTCAAGTCAAGTGTTCACTATCCAGTGAACGATGGCGATTCGAATCGATTATTGACCAGCTGGTAATTTATTCCTCACACAAACCTCACTCACCCGCTAAAGTGAGGTATTAGTCACCGAGTCAACCATTCAGGTAAAGTCGCGAGCTTGCCAGGAACCACATGTACCCGGGGGCCGCCCGACTGCTCTTTGGCCTTATCATCGCGCCCCCGTTTCCTGCCACTACTGCTCCGATACAGTGCGTTGCGGGCAATCCACTCGGCTCGAATAATCTCCCGGCTTCGCGGTCGAAAGGTACTTTATTCGGCCAGCTAAATGTGAGGCATGCGTTCAACATGACCCGAGGCCCGACATCGGACGGTCCTTAACCGACACAGACGGAAGACACTACAGTCCAGAACCCTGCAAGCTTCCGCCCGGTCTCAAATTCATTTCCACACTTAGTTATTCCCACATGACATTCTTTCACATAAAACCAGGTAATCCCTTATAGCTCGCGGATGACAGGCAATCACCCGACTTCTACCGGTCTAAGCAAGCTAAGCAATTATTGACCGTGGACACCAGGGTGACAAGGATCGGGTAAAACAAGGTGAAACAAGGTATAATGCAGCAACGTTTGCAAACAACTCCTAAACTTAATGCATCAGATTAAGTAAAATTAATAAATAATTATTCGCAAACCAGGGGAGAAATGCTCCGGGGCTTGCCTCGCTCAAAGGAGCTGGGACGATGGTCAGGGCACTCCGGAAGCTCTTCACCGGACTCCTCTTCTGCTTCTGCTGGCTCCGGCTCCGGCACCTCGGGCTGTTCCTCTGCGTCCTCGGGAACTACTGCCGGAACCACTTCCTGCGATCCTGTATGATGCAGAAATATGAGTGCAACATGCATAGATGCATTGCAGAGGTGACATGAGATGATGATGATGCGGAATGCATGTGATGTAATGAGTATGTTACGTTATCGGATTACGTGGAACTTATGATTCTTCTACAAGGTAGTCTACGTCATCCAAGAACATGTACTCGAAAACTACCACCACTACTCTCTACCATGCAAGAGCACTTGAACACTCAAGATGCTTTAAAGATACACCAAAGTATATTTTACTAACTATCTTTTCATTAAGAATGAATGGAAACCCTAATTAGCCCTATGGTTGAACAGCAACACATATTTTAGTAGCTCAGAAAAATCTTAGAAAATTACAGTGGATTACTAATATCAAGAATAGCCTGACACAAGATTTTTACTGCTTTTGGATTACTAGAACTAACTAAACAAAAATAACAAACTGAGGCCCAAAATGGAGATTTAAAATACTTTGCATTATGAAAAGTATCAAACAACAGATTTAGGAATTTTCCTACTATCTACTCCCTAAACAATCACTATAGAAAAATTATCACTTGCATGTTTTATTCAAATTTATTTAAATAACAAAAATAACAAATATTAGTGATAGAAAGCATTTGAACTACAACTATACATTTTTCTACAGAACAGACATGATATAAAATTTTCCCTAGCAAATAGAGGGCACACAAAGATTAACAAACTTGGAACCACATTTTTCTGATTTTTCTACATTTTCTTATCAATTTTTCAAGAAAACACCAATTTCAAGGATTAAATAAAACACTACAGAAAAGTAATGAAATATTGGCATGCAACATTTTTATATTGTAGATCTGATTCAAATGAGTACATAGAAATTTATTTCACCATTTTTGGAGCTAAAATGACCAAGAAAACATTTTCCAAAGTGTTTTTCATCAAGAATAATAAAAAGAAAATGAAAAAGGGATTTCTTTAACTGGCGCTGGGCCGGCCCGGGAAAAACAACCGGCCCGTGGCCGTTCCCTGCCTGCTTCGCGCGCGCGGGGGACAGCCGAGCCGGCCCGCTCGGGGCGCGGCCCATAGGCGCGGCCTAGTTCCCCGAGGGAAACCGAGCACGGTCGCCGGCGTCCACGAGCTGGACGTCGCGGCGGCGGTCGCGGCCAACCGGCCATTTCCGGCCATGTCCCGACCACCGAGCGAGCGCACAACGTTCGCCACGAACTCGCGAACTCGAGAGGGAGGCTTGGGAAGACGGAGAGGGAGCGAGCGAGTGGTGAAGGAGCACGGGCTCAACGGCTCCGACGCGGTGGCGCGGCGAGGAAAGCTCGATTGAGCCTTACCGATCCAAACGAGGGGACGTCGATGCTCGTTCGGAGGAGAGGAGGACGGGGCGGAGCTTCGGGCACATGCAATCGAAAGGAGACGGTCTACCGGTGCCGGAACAAGGCGGAGGTGGAGGCGGTGCGCGGTGGCGAGCGGCGTTCCGCGGTGGAGGGCGCCGGAGGGAGAAGGAGGGGGAGCAAGTGAGGGGTGTGCGGGATGGAGACCAGGCGCCCGGGTGATTTGAAGTGGAGCGCGAGCGCGGGGTCCACGGACGGCCACGCGGGGCGTCGCCGGCATGCGGCCGCCACGCGGCGGGCGCGTTCTGCCGGGGCGCCAGCGCGCGCGGGCGCGGGCGGGAAGAAGAGGGAGGGGGGGCCGGCTGGGCCGGGCCACTGCGGAGGCGGTGCGGGCGCGCGCGCGGGAGTGGCGCGGGCCGCTTCTGGCTGTGGGCCGAACAGGAGGCGGCGGCCTGTTAAGGCAAAACTGATTTTTTTTTATTTTCCAAATTCAATTCAAATGAATTTCAAACTTCAAACTACATTTTGAACAAGAAGAAGACATTTTCTGGAATTGACCCAAAAACAAAAGTTGCTCAGAATTAAATTCTCTACAACTTTGATTAAGGGGCCAACTGAAAATTCTTGATAGATTTTGAATGGCAGAATAAATGCTAAAATAGGGGATATTTTTGAATATTTTTCATAAATATTTTTGAACAAGTTTTGACAAAGATTTGAGTCATCTAGTTGCTTCAACAATTGAACTAGGGTTCCAAGTGATGTAAAAATTTATAGTTGCAAGGTTTTTGGTACAATGTGATTATCATATTAATATAATTCATCACATACATTATTTTCAAGCTTTTATTTTAATCAAATTATAAATTATCACACATGATTATAATGATATGAACGTTGTGCAATATGATTGTTATGCAAAAATGCATTGCGTAACACCGGAGTGTTACAGCCCTCCCCCCTTATAAAAATCTCGTCCCGAGATTTGGGTTACGAACCATTTATTATAAAAATCTTCGTATGCCTTCTTTAAGTATTCACCCGTTTCCCAAGATGCATCCCCTTCATCATGATGACTCCATTGTATCTTATATGTTTTCACCACACTGTTTCGAGTAACCCTCTCCTTGGAATCCAAGACTCGAACTGGCTGCTCACGATACACCAAATCTGACTTAAGTTTTATGCCTCGAGGTTCAATCCTTTCCTCTGGAACGCGCAAACACTTCTTGAGATGTGATACATGAAAAACTGGGAATATAGCACCCATTGACTCTGGTAATTCCAATTTGTAAGCCACGGGACCCTTCCTTTCCAAGATTTTGTAAGGTCCTACAAATCTGGCGGCAAGCTTTCTGCGTACACCAAACCGCTTCTTTTTCATTGGCGTGACTTTTAGATAAACATAGTCACCAACTTCGAACACAAGCGGTCTCCTTCTCTTATCCGCATAACTTTTCTGACGTGACTGAGCTGCTCTCATATTCTGCTGGATGATATGAACTTTCTTTTCGGCTTCCTCCACGAAATCAATACCATAATACCTTCTTTCTCCTGGCTCAATCCAGTTTAAAGGTGTTCTACACTTTCGGCCATACAGAGCCTCAAAAGGTGCCATCTTGATACTCTCTTGATAGCTGTTATTGTATGCGAACTCTGCTAGCGGTAACCATGACTCCCATGAACCTCTGGAAGACAACACACAAGCTCTTAACATATCCTCTAGAACAGCATTAACTCTTTCTGTCTGACCATCTGTTTGAGGATGATAGGCAGTGCTACGAATCAGACTAGTCCCCAAACCTTTGTGCAAATGCTCCCAAAAGTGAGCAGTGAACTGTGACCCTCTGTCAGACACTATAGTCTTTGGTATGCCATGCAATCTCACAATTTCTGCAATATACTTCTCGGCATATTGAGGTGGTCTATATTCTGTTTTGACAGGCAAAAAGTGGGCTGTCTTAGTAAGACGATCCACAATTACCCAAATGGAATCGTGACCTTTTTGAGTAGTGGGTAGACCCGTGATAAAATCCATACTTATATCATCCCACTTCCAACTCGGTACTGACAAAGGTTGTAGCATTCCGGCAGGTTTCATGTGAATTGCTTTCACTCTACAACATGTGTCACATCTGGCTACATACGCTGCAATTTCCTTCTTCATCTTGGTCCACCAATAACGAGGTCTTAGTTCTTGATACATTTTACTGCTGCCAGGATGAATGGACAACTTAGAGAGATGAGCTTCATCCATAATTTTATTCTTAAGCTCTCTATCCTTTGGAACAACAAGACGGTTGTCGAACCACAACACATCTTGCTCATCCACCCTGAAGTGTTTCGAGGGTTCTTCTTGAATCTTCTTTTTGATGTGGAATATCCCTTTGTCTGTTTTCTGACCTTCTATAATCTTACTCTCTAAGGAACAATTGACCTGAATACTATGTAGCACGGCAGGGTGCATTAGATCGAAACCATCTTCAAGTAAGGGTTGCATATTCAGACAATGTGACTTTCTACTCAAAGCATCAGCTACCACATTGGCTTTCCCAGGGTGATACTGTACATTCAAGTTGTAGTCTTTGATTAGTTCTAACCATCTTCGCTGTCTCATGTTCAATTCTGGTTGGGTGAAGATGTACTTAAGACTTTTATGATCGGTAAAAATGTTGCACACATTACCCAGCAAATAGTGTCTCCAAATCTTTAAGGCATGCACTACAGCGGCAAGCTCAAGATCATGTGTCGGATAATTGATTTCATGTTTTCTCAACTGTCGGGAGGCATAAGCAATGACTCTTCCTTCTTGCATCAGCACACACCCTAATCCTGTTTTTTATGCGTCACAGAACACATCAAAAGGTTTCTCGATGTCGGGCTGTGCAAGAACTGGAGCAGTGGTCAACAGTTTCCGCAAGGTATGGAAAGCTGTCTCACACTCCCCCGTCCACACAAACTTGTGATCTTTCTGTAACAGACTTGTCATTGGCTTGGCAATCTTCGAGAAGTCTGGGATAAAGCGGCGATAGTAACTAGCTAACCCTAGGAAACTCCTGACTTCTGACACTGTGGTTGGAGTCTTCCAATCCATAACCTCTTGCACTTTACTCGGATCTACAGAAACTCCATTCTCAGATAGAATATGATCGAGGAAGGGAACTTTCTTTAACCAAAATTCACATTTGCTGAACTTAGCATATAACTTATGATCTCTCAGCCTGGTCAAGACAATTCTCAGATGCTCTTCATGATCTTTCTCATTTGCAGAGTATACTAGAATGTCATCAATGAAGACAACTACAAACTTGTCCAACTCTGGCATGAAAACCGTATTCATCAGATACATAAAATATGCAGGAGCATTTGTTAGGCCAAAAGACATAACAAGATACTCGTACAACCCGTATCTGGTAGAAAAGGCGGTTTTCGGAACATCTTGTGGTCTAATCTTTATCTGATGATACCCGGACCTTAGGTCTATCTTGGAGAACACTCTAACCTTAGCCAACTGATCAAACAGAACGTCGATATGAGGCAAGGGATATTTATTCTTGATGGTTACAGCATTAAGAGGTCGATAATCTACACACATCCTGAGAGTACCCTCTTTCTTTTTCTTTACGAACAGTGCAGGACATCCCCATTTAGACTTACTGGGGCGGATAAACCCCTTCTTTAATAATTCTTCCAACTGTTTCTTCAACTCAGCTAACTCGTCCGGAGGCATCCGATAGGGTCTTCTTGAAATAGGAGCTGTCCCGGGGATCAACTCGATTCCAAACTCAACATCTCTATCTGGAGGAAGGCCAGGTAACTCATCTGGAAACACATCCGGGAACTCACACACTACCGGGATCTGGTGGATGGGATCAACTTCCATGGCACAGGTCACACTCACAAGGTCTGTTCTTTTAGGCAATGGTACCTGGAAAGTACCCTCTGCCTGGGGATCCTTAAGGGTAAGCATCCGACTGCTTGTATCTATGACTGCTCCCCAGTCTTTCATCTAGTTCATTCCTATTATTACATCCAAAACTAGTCCAGGCATAACTACCAGGTTTACTCGAAACTTCCGACTACCTAACTCAAGGGTTGCCCCTCTAACCATCTTATTGGTTAACACATCAGCTCCTGCTAAACTTATGCGATAACCATAACCCAATTCTGTGCATAGTTGTTCATGCTTCCATGCAAATGCTTGACTCATAAAAGAATGCGAGGATCCAGAATCAAAAAGAACAACTGCAGGGTGATGGTTCACAAGAAACTTACCGACAGTTACAGGCTCTCCCTCAGGAACTTCATCAACGGTGGTGTGGTGCACACGAGCATTGTAAGTCTGTTGCTTCTTTTTAGGCGGATAAGGGCAGAACTTTGAAAAGTGGCCTGGCTGACCACAGTTGTAGCAGGGCCCTTTCACTGTACCAGCAGACCCTATAGCTCCCTTGGAGTTGCTCTGTTCTGCAGCTGCGTTGGTCTTTGTTGGCGGCACTGCCATCTTGTATGGCTTCTGTGGTCCCTTGTAGTTCTGGGTTTTATGCTGTGGCGGTCTGAATCTTGCACCAGGTGCGGACGAACGATAAGATGAACGATTTGCAGTGACAACTCTGGACTGGGATGGTCCTGACTCAAACACTCTCTTGCGATTCTTGGATGCGGTGTAGGCGTTATTGTTCTTTTCTTGCTTCAAACAATCACTGATAAAGTCGTTGAATCTGTTGCGGGTATTGGTACCCACATGCTTCATCATCTTCGGACTTAACCCTCTCTTGAAGCTGGCAATCTTCTTTGCATCTGTGTCAACCATGTCTGGAGCATAGTGGCACAAGTTATTAAAGGCATGCAGATACTGGGTCACCGTCTTGGTACCCTGATTTAAGGCTAGGAACTCTCCGAGCTTCATCTCAACCAACCCTGGGGGAATATAAACTCCCTTAAAAGCTTCAGTGAAATCTCTCCAAGTAATCTGAGCATTGGGAGGAAAAGTGGTGCGGTGATGCTTCCACCACATTCCTGCTGGTCCCTGTAACTGATGTGCAGCATACTCTGTTTTCAGAACTTCTATCAGCCTCAACACACGGAACTTATCTTCCATAGTGTTGATCCATTCTTCGGCATCGAGTGGCTCTGCTGCTTCCTTGAAAATAGGTGGCCTAGTATCCATGAAATCCTTGAAACTGCTGTACTGGTTCACTCCATGGCCACCACCTTGATTATTACCTCTTTGAACATTTTCAGCGATGGTACGCAGAAAATCTTCCATATTCCTCTGTTACTGTTCAGCACTGCGTTGACTTCCAAGAAACTGTGTGAAGAACATCTCTGCAGTGAGCGGCGGAGGAGGGGGCAAATGTGGCTCTGGCTGTGGTTCCTGGTGGTTGACGTTGTTTGCACCACTTCCACCAGCTCCTGCACCGTTGCCACCAGTTTCAGCGGCTTCATACGTGGCACGGCGAGTGTTGGCCATCTACAGATTTCAGCAACAAGCAATAATTGAGCGAAGTTGTAGAATTGTGTTCGAATGAACAATCATGCCATACTGAATTCATTGGAGAGAACAAGTCATACAAGAAAACAGAGGCGCAATAATTTCATTCCAATTAAACAACAGCACCAATTAAGCTACTTCAAATGCAACATCGCGTTCCATACAACCATGTTGCCAGCATACACACACTGGATTTTTATGCGTTCGGGTATCGCATACACAACCAAACTCCAAAAGATCGTCAGTCTCAAGGTCGAACAGGATACAACATGATACATGGAAACCAAAAGAAGGCCATCGCGTCGAGCCTAGCTACTAACGCAGGACACTATCCTACTCCTCGGGGCCGTCGTCGAGGTCGGAGGCATCGCCATCGCTACCTTCAGCAGCAGCGTCGTCGTCGATGTCCATCTGAGCGGCGTCCGGAGGAGCATACGGGCCCATCCCGTTGTAGAGGGCGTGGAACTCTTCATGCAAGTTGGCATTGTACTCTTCTAGCTCCTCGACCCTCTGCCTCAGAAGGTCCCTCTCGTTCCAGGCTTCATTCCTTTCTTGTACTAGCTGTTCCATCATGCGGTCTGCATTTCTGTTGGCCTGAGTCAACCTCTGTACCTGCTGCATGGAACTCTCGCCTCTCTCTCGAGCTCGGTCCCGCTGCAAACTCATGTCAGCCAACTGCTCCTGCAAGCTAGCTATGGCACGTGCTTGCTTTTTCTTCAGCTTCCTTGCTTCAAGCCGATCATCACCACGTAGGCCAGTCAAAGTCCAATAGGTATTCTCCAGACCTTGGTATGCTCTGATGGCTGCATACATGGCACTCATGGTGTGGTTGTCGCTAGCCCGTCCTTCACTGGGGCCTCTAACCAGGGCACTTCCTTGCGGCTGTACCCAAATGGCGTCGCGAGGATCATCTCTCGGGAAAGTACCGGCCAAAGCTGCTGCCAGCTCATTGGGGAACCTGCTCATGATGTCTCGGATGACGCGAAAGGTTGCGCCCTCTGCACCCTCGGATGGAGTGCGTCCTTCAAACTCCAGATGCCAACCATCCCATTCTGGCGCATCACCAAGAGCAGGGACGGTGATTTCCACAACAGCAAGTCCATCCTCAGCTAACTGGCTCTCGCTCCAAGAGTATACCGGTTCTTGACCCTCCGGGTACCCCACATCATGGAGCACTCTCCAAAGCAAGGTGGGCATGCCAAACTCGCTTAGAAAAGTGTCCGTGTTGCGGTGTTCCCGCGGGGCCAGCTGACGACGGGGTGCTCTTCCGCCAGTGGACTTACGGGCAGTCTGCTTCGTGCGGGCCATCTGTAGCACAAGTTTTAATTACCCGGTGAGAACATATTTTAGTTGAGGTCGCTTTTATCAAAATGGGATAATCCTTTTATAAGGGGAGGAATGCATGACATGAATGGAATGCACAGACAATATGATACATGCACGAGTCTTACGTTCTCACAAACTTAGGGAATAAAGACATCTAACGGTGAATTCGGTGGCATACAATGATCTCTCATATACGTCACTAATTCGATCTACACGATAACGCTGTTATGTACCTGCAGAAAATTCATTTCAGCCCATTCCCCATGAATGCATGAAAGCAGTAAATCTACCTACACGCTTTACACGAATCCCCAGATGCGTGTACAACGGTAGTAACTACCCAAACACATCGTCCTATTGACGGCATCGCCTCAACGGACGGAACACCCACACATGCGATACTTTCATAAAAACATGTGTAGAACATGTAATTATCCAAGTATCATATAAGCACTCTCCCTAGATCGGCGGTGTATCCGATCATGCTCTCACAGCTCACACTTACTGAAGCGTAGAGGTAACTGATCCATACATTACCACTCAATTAAGTGGCACTCATACAATAGCACGCCGTATGAGCAACGAAAAAGAAATATGGTGCAAGAACCCCAAGTTAGTACTTAAATAGCCACCTAGAGTCCTTAACTGGGCATACAGGATATGACCACTGGCACACTTTTAGTTTGAAAATCACACTTTTTAAACAGAATTTTGTTTTAAATACACTTATAAACAGTAATTACGCTAAACCTTGCTCCGATGCCAGCTGTAACAGAACCGCCCAATTATACGAGATTAAGTAAGAAAATCATCCAACGGACGGACAATTTACCAAACTTAAGCCCGTATAACCCGGTAGTCCGTGAAATCTCGACGGATTTCAAACCATTTCACATCACAGCCAAGATCGTACTAAGTTTAGCGATTATCGTCATAAGTTACATAGAAGTTCGTGGCACAAAATACATCGGAGTTTAAACATAGTTATTACAAACCAGTTTCAAATAAAAGTAGCGGAAGCATTAGTTCAAAGTACACACACACGACTTTCCAAAATAAAGTGCCAGCTCGCGATCATCTCCCACAAAAGCATCAGGCGAGGAGTAGTGAGTGACCATTGCCCATGGTCCTAGGCTTCGCCCATCGCAGGGTAGAGACAGTTGATACAATAACCATAGTACATCTGTCCATCTGCAACAAGTGGGAACAAAGCCCTGAGTACGAGAAGGTACTCAGCTAGACTTACCCGACAGAACCAAAATAAAATGACACCAAGGATCATGATAGGCTTTTTGGTGGGGTAGCTGACTCATTTGCAAGAAAAGCATTTTTAGCTTAGCAGTTCTTTTACAAAAGCATGTAATATGTTAATTCTTTATTCCCCTGTCAACTATGTTTGCACTTATGCTAAAGTAACCATGTAATTAGGCAAGCAAGGATTACCATTGATAATTAACAATAATTACCAAGTCATTTTCCACATAACTATCCAAGTGTTTCATCAATATTACTACGATGAAGTAACTCAAGTCAAGTGTTCACTATCCAGTGAACGATGGCGATTCGAATCGATTATTGACCAGCTGGTAATTTATTCCTCACACAAACCTCACTCACCCGCTAAAGTGAGGTATTGGTCACCGAGTCAACCATTCAGGTAAAGTCGCGAGCTTGCCAGGAACCACATGTACCCGAGGGCCGCCCGACTGCTCTTTGGCCTTATCATCGCGCCCCCGTTTCCTGCCACTACTGCTCCGGTACAGTGCGTTGCGGGCAATCCACTCGGCCCGAATAATCTCCCGGCTTCGCGGTCGAAAGGTACTTTATTCGGCCAGCTAAATGTGAGGCATGCGTTCAACATGACCCGAGGCCCGACATCGGACGGTCCTTAACCGACACAGACGGAAGACACTACAGTCCAGAACCCTGCAAGCTTCCGCCCGGTCTCAAATTCATTTCCACACTTAGTTATTCCCACATGACATTCTTTCACATAAAACCAGGTAATCCCTTATAGCTCGCGGATGACAGGCAATCACCCGACTTCTACCGGTCTAAGCAAGCTAAGCAATTATTGACCGTGGACACCAGGGTGACAAGGATCGGGTAAAATAAGGTGAAACAAGGTATAATGCAGCAACGTTTGCAAACAACTCCTAAACTTAATGCATCAGATTAAGTAAAATTAATAAATAATTATTCGCAAACCAGGGGAGAAATGCTCCGGGGCTTGCCTCGCTTAAAGGAGCTGGGACGATGGTCAGGGCACTCCGGAAGCTCTTCACCGGACTCCTCTTCTGCTTCTGCTGGCTCCGGCTCCGGCACCTCGGGCTGTTCCTCTGCGTCCTCGGGAACTACTGCCGGAACCACTTCCTGCGATCCTGTATGATGCAGAAATATGAGTGCAACATGCATAGATGCATTGCAGAGGTGACATGAGATGATGATGATGCGGAATGCATGCGATGTAATGAGTATGTTACGTTATCGGATTACGTGGAACTTATGATTCTTCTACAAGGTAGTCTACGTCATCCAAGAACATGTACTCGAAAACTACCACCACTACTCTCTACCATGCAAGAGCACTTGAACACTCAAGATGCTTCAAAGATACACCAAAGTATATTTTACTAACTATCTTTTCATTAAGAATGAATGAAAACCCTAATTAGCCCTATGGTTGAACAGCAACACATATTTTAGTAGCTCAGAAAAATCTTAGAAAATTACAGTGGATTACTAATATCAAGAATAGCCTGACACAAGATTTTTACTGCTTTTGGATTACTAGAACTAACTAAACAAAAATAACAAACTGAGGCCCAAAATGGAGATTTAAAATACTTTGCATTATGAAAAGTATCAAACAACAGATTTAGGAATTTTCCTACTATCTACTCCCTAAACAATCACTATAGAAAAATTATCACTTGCATGTTTTATTCAAATTTATTTAAATAACAAAAATAACAAATATTAGTGATAGAAAGCATTTGAACTACAACTATACATTTTTCTACAGAACAGACATGATATAAAATTTTCCCTAGCAAATAGAGGGCACACAAAGATTAACAAACTTGGAACCACATTTTTCTGATTTTTCTACATTTTCTTATCAATTTTTCAAGAAAACACCAATTTCAAGGATTAAATAAAACACTACAGAAAAGTAATGAAATATTGGCATGCAACATTTTTATATTGTAGATCTGATTCAAATGAGTACATAGAAATTTATTTCACCATTTTTGGAGCTAAAATGACCAAGAAAACATTTTCCAAAGTGTTTTTCATCAAGAATAATAAAAAGAAAATGAAAAAGGGATTTCTTTAACTGGCGCTGGGCCGGCCCGGGAAAAACAACCGGCCCGTGGCCTTTCCCGGCCTGCTTCGCGCGCGCGGGGGACAGCCGAGCCGGCCCGCTCGGGGCGCGGCCCATAGGCGCGGCCTAGTTCCCCGAGGGAAACCGAGCGCGGTCGCCGGCGTCCACGAGCTCGACGTCGCGGCGGCGGTCGCGGCCAACCGGCCATTTCCGGCCATGTCCCGACCACCGAGCGAGCGCACAACGTTCGCCACGAACTCGCGAACTCGAGAGGGAGGCTTGGGAAGACGGAGAGGGAGCGAGCGAGTGGTGAAGGAGCACGGGCTCAACGGCTCCGACGCGGTGGCGCGGCGAGGAAAGCTCGATTGAGCCTTACCGATCCAAACGAGGGGACGTCGATGCTCGTTCGGAGGAGAGGAGGACGGGGCGGAGCTTCGGGCACAGGCAATCGAAAGGAGACGGTCTACCGGTGCCGGAACAAGGCGGAGGTGGAGGCGGTGCGCGGTGGCGAGCGGCGTTCCGCGGTGGAGGGCGCCGGAGGGAGGAGGAGGGGGAGCAAGTGAGGGGTGTGCTGGATGGAGACCAGGCGCCCGGGTGATTTGAAGTGGAGCACGAGCGCGGGGTCCACGGACGGCCACGCGGGGCGTCGCCGGCATGCGGCCGCCACGCGGCGGGCGCGTTCTGCCGGGGCGCCAGCGCGCGCGGGCGCGGGCGGGAAGAAGAGGGAGGGGGGCCGGCTGGGCCGGGCCGCTGCGGAGGCGGTGCGGGCGCGCGCGCGGGAGTGGCGCGGGTCACTTCTGGCTGTGGGCCGAACAGGAGGCGGCGGCCTGTTAAGGCAAAACTGATTTTTTTGATTTTCCAAATTCAATTCAAATGAATTTCAAACTTCAAACTACATTTTGAACAAGAAGAAGACATTTTCTGGAATTGACCCAAAAACAAAAGTTGCTCAGAATTAAATTCTCTACAACTTTGATTAAGGGGCCAACTGAAAATTCTTGATAGATTTTGAATGGCAGAATAAATGCTAAAATAGGGGATATTTTTGAATATTTTTCATAAATATTTTTGAACAAGTTTTGACAAAGATTTGAGTCATCTAGTTGCTTCAACAATTGAACTAGGGTTCCAAGTGATGTAAAAATTTATAGTTGCAAGGTTTTTGGTACAATGTGATTATCATATTAATATAATTCATCACATACATTATTTTCAAGCTTTTATTTTAATCAAATTATAAATTATCACACATGATTATAATGATATGAACGTTGTGCAATATGATTGTTATGCAAAAATGCATTACGTAACACCGGAGTGTTACAACTTGCAGCGTAGCAACTTTGTCAGGCCAACTTTCATCTGAGTCTTCCTCTTTGGGATCAAACAGCAGCTCTAAGATAGGAAATCTGTTGTTTGACACTTCTCAAATTGCTTTCAAATATTCCTCAACACTTTGTCCAATAAAGTTATGAACAAACCGTTGGTGGCACCTAAGGGCACAAGGATGCGGATCGCAACTAGGGCATACTTTCTCTAATTCTTTACTTTAGCTGATAGAACACCTTGCACTATCTGTGTGATTGTCCAGGACGAAATTGACTTGATCACAATGGCTCTAGAAGATAGAATATCTCTCAAGTTGTTGGCTAGTTGATTAACTTCTTGTTGGTTATTGCTCTGTAAGACATAGCCTTCGTAGCTACCAAAGAGTCGTTACCTAGCTGGAGATTAACCTTCCTTCTGGTAACTAATCAGTTGTCTTTCAACACTAAAAAGTCCTAAATCTTCACTCTTGATCACAATAATTGTGGTTGATACAAAGTAGATGGTTGCCATCGAAGTCAGCAGATAAGGAGTCACACCAGAGATGGTTGATTTCGACGGTATGGCCATTATGCATACAAAGGTTAAAACTTGCATAATGTGACGGTCGAGTCTTATCCAACGGATGACTTGTCCAACAGTAAGTGTTGTGTGTCCTTTTTATCCAATAGAGATAAGATACTTGCTTACTAGATGACGTTCGTCAATACGGGGGCAACTAAATAGAGTCATTGGGCTACCACATGTTGCAGTCTGTTAATGTTTATGTCGGTGACCTGTTCTTCAAAGGTTATCCTCTTAGCAACTTCAAGAGGAAGCTCTACTACATTTGGTCCAATATAAGGGTCTTTTGATAAGATATGGAAAGACAACCAAGGAAGAAGGTCACGTGAAAATCACATCAATGTTGTTCTGCAATGGATTATGATTAGAAACCATGATACCAGCGCGTGCCGAGCAGCACAACCTTGTGTGTGCACCCACAGGAGGCTCTCGGTTTCATCGCGGCACCATTAGTTGCTACTCATAACACCATTACTGAACATACACTCGATGAGGAATTTCAAATGGCACAGATTGGGTTGTCTGAACAAGCACCATACCAAGGAGGGATAGCAAGTAAAGGTAGTTACAAGGTTTAGAATCAACGAGGAGGCGATCCAAAAATTAACACACACCACAAGGGAACATAGCTCAATTCCTAAAGACAATTGAGCAATGGACTCTTGCTTAAATTCTATGCACAACTTGTGTCACATTAGCTAACCTTTGAGAGAGGTAACCGGAAGGTCCAACATGGAATTGGGTACAGTCTCCATAACTGGCAACGTACGAACCATGGTCAAAGGCTAGCGTTGATAAAAGTTAACTTGGTTGGTCAGTCGATAAGGGTCTTCACAAAAAGGGTTGGAAAACACCCACGGCTTATGCAAACATATAGGAGAACTAAACTTTGGGCTTTCGGTCAAGCAAAGGCATGGATACAAACATTCAAGGGCTAACCACCAAGTCTATAGGCTCAGGCTCCTAAGAGAGAACCTACTTGAAGACAACAACCAAATAATTATGTAACGTGAACGTTGTTCTAGGATAAAGCTATGCGACACTCGTATGCTCACCGAGGACAAACGAGGTGACAACTAGGGCACTACCTAGATAACAAGCATACATACAACATTACAGTCAAGCAGGCATTGGAGAAAATTCAAATAATGGGCTTAAGCAACCAATACAAAAGCACAAGGCTCTCCTAAAATAAGCCTTTATCTCAAGCATGAACTAACCACAAGTTTAGCTCAAAACAAACGCTAGCTAAGGTGGCTAACTTAGCATGTGCACAGAATCTGGACAGCAACGCAGTAGTTACTTGCTTCAACCATAACTGAGGTTATAGACATCCCACAAAGGTGATCCTAGACTTTCTAGAAAGCTTAGGAAGATGACTACACTTTAGTTATTCATACCAACAGCTAATTCATAGATTAACATGACCAAAAATGCTAATATTTCAGATCTGTACCAATATGGACAGAAAACTAACATGAACTTCAAAAATGCGTAACTGGAGTTCTAGGGACCCAACAAGGCTGAGCCTTAACTTTATGTAAAGCTTATTAAGTTGTCTATAACTTTCTTATTATCATAATAAGATGATTCTATATCTAACAAGGCCAAACAAGATAAAGAAGACATCTCTGCCCAGATTTGGATAGATTCTGTCATTCCACTTTACAAGCTCATAAGTAGAGATTTAGACCACCACAATTAGTGCTATAGGTTATTCTAGAAAGCTTAGAAAAAGTACTACACTTCTTCTATTATCTCCAAGACATGATTCCTTATGCACATAGGTCAAACAAACCAAACATTCAGATATACTCAGAGCATAAGCAAAACCTGATAGTAAACTTCTAAAAATTATAACTCTCAAACCATAAGACCTAGGGTCATGAAATTTTAGGACAATCTAGAAAAGTAAGTTAGCTACAACTTTGGTATTCTCCATAACTACAGAAAACACCATTATGACCACAAAAACCTCACTACAATAGAATCGTTCTAGCAGCCAAAGTCCAACAAGCAAAACAAGGCTTGCCTTTGTTCTACTTAACAAGAGAGCACACAAACATGTTATTCTAGTAGCTCTAAATTTTGTTACCTTAGACCAACATGAATTTAATTCATTCATGAGAATCCATAATTATTTTAGTGAGGTCTAAAGCATTGGCAAACGCTTGGGTGAACAACATATCCACCACTTGGCTAAGCTAGAGGATATCTCTAAGTTCAAGCATGTAACCACACTTATTTCTAGTAAGGCTAAGCACACATTTTTCTCAAGCAACATGGAACAAGGCATTCTTGTTTTACTTCACTCAAGAAAGATAGTGTAACACATTGATCACAAGTTACACACTATAGAACAAGGGTGAGAGGAGTATAGCTATGCATAAAGCAACAATCATGAAGATGCATGCTTCGTCCTATTCATCCTCACAAGATTGCCAACCTAAGGTGGCGATCACGTTCTATGTCGGTGGCATAACACGCACTCTCTCGATATATAGCTAGTTGACAGCTACATTCGACTTACGCATTCGTGGTTAGCGTACCTGCAGAAAATTTTCATTGTAGCCCAACATTTCCCAATATAGCATACAATGAAAGCAGAGAAGTAAAATTCTAAGTACTCCCATGTACATATACCCCCGTATAGTAGCACCAAAACTACCCGACTCATCAATCACCCACAATTAAGTACCTTCATATATACATGTGTGTAATATGTAAATAATTCAGTAACCAAAACTAGCTCTCCCCTAGACCGCAGTTTGTACGATCATGCTCTCACAACTCACACTTACCTGAGCGTAGGTGCGATGTTGCATAAAAGTAAACTAGCGACATATATGACTATCTCATATATGAAGGCTACCACCCATCTAACACATACATACCTTGGTCTGGGCGTAGATGCATAAATGAAAACCCCCAAGTTAGTACTTATATAAGCCACCTAATAATCCTTATATGGGCATAAGGAAATCGACCATTGGCATACTTAGATTTAGAATTCAGTTTTCACAAACCTATATATAGCTATAAGTTGATAAAACTGATTTTATAAAACAAAACCTTGGTTTTAAATACACATACGACAAGTTTAATGTTGAATCTTGCTCCGATGCCAGCTGTAACGGAACCGTCCAAATTATAAGAGCACAAGTATAAAAACAATCACCGAAGTGATCAAATTCTCACACTTGAGCCCATATAACTCCGGTAGTCCAATGAAATCACGAGGGATTTCAAACCAACCAACATACAAGCCAAGATCATAGTGATTCAACATAACAAGTCACATGTTACATCCATTTCACAAGTAATTCAATATACATCGGAGTTCAACATAGTTATTACAACTTAAGTTCAAAAGTAGCGGAAGCAAAGTAATTTGAAACTAACATTAATCTTATTTCAAATACATGCCAGTACCAAGGTCGACTTCCAACAAAAGCATTAGAGACAAGATAACTCAGAAGGATCATGCCCGTGATCACACTCCGCCACTAAGGCAGGAGCCAACCAACTCTTGCAGTCGCCATGATACATCACAACCTGCAACAAGTGGGGATAAAACCCTGAGTACAAGAAGGTACTCCGCTAGACTTATCCGTCATAAACCAGAAATAAAGTGACACCAAGGATCAATCAAGGCTGATATAAAGTGGGCTAGCTTGACAATATTTTGCATAAAAGCTTATTATGGATAAGTAATCATTAATGTTTAAGCATCAAGTTAATTATCATTAACCTATCATCTATATTAGAACCTGTACTAGAGCACTCACTTTATTAGGAGCAAACAATATTAACCATAGCAGGTATAAATTGAGGCAACCTTTCCATCGTTATTCAATTAACCATCCGTTCAATTTAATGGAATCTACGTTGCCGCTGCTCAAGTCAAGTGCTCACTAACCGGGAGCGACGGCGATTCGAATCGAATTCCTATCCAGCTGGAGGGGTATTTCTAACACTCAACGTGCAGGCCCCTGCCAGGGTCGCACAGGCCACCTTTCGTACAATTCAGGAATCACGGGTCCGAATGATGTCGCAACCCTAAGGGCGACACTCTGCCAGGTGATAGGGACTCTAACCCCCCTTGGTCTCACGCCAATGTCCCCAAGCACATCCTTTCTCTCCTCCAAGATGCAACCTACCATTCGATTCCTGGCCTGAACTGTATTACTTGGCTTCGCGGTCAGAATGACTTATCCGGCCAACTAAGTGTTAGACTGCGTTCAACATGACTCAAGGACGTACAGCGAATCGGTCCTTAAACGACTCAGACGGGGATAGATCCATACCCAAGACCTCCATGCCTTGTTGCTTCACTATCATCATCCCGCCCGGTCTCATTTGATTTTATTAACACATGGTTCCATTCCAGGATAGCAATATAGCCAACCGTGCCATATATGAATATCCCTACATCTCGCAGGTGACAGGAAATCACCTGACTTCTACCGCTTAAAGCAGGGCTAAGCATCTACTCGATCCTAGTCTATGTAGGATTCAGGGATTCATATATCTGGACAAGGAATGATATAATGCAGCAAGGTTTTCAACCAACTCCTACCACTTAATGCAACAATACTTATAACATATATATAATTAATTGCTTTGAAGGTAGAAGGCTTATAATGCTCCGGGGCTTGCCTGGGATCCGACTCAAGTTAGAGTATGTCAGATGAATTCACTTGGCGAGCATCCTCCAATCTAGCACTTGTCCGATCCTTTTATCTTCGGGATGGATCCACCAACTCCGTCTTTGGATTTGGATCCACCTTAGGTTCTTCACGCGCTTCAGCTAGCGTACCTAAATGAGGTGCAATAATGCATATGTATGAATGCATAGAAGTGCAATAAACAGAGAAATCAAACAAGCATACCAAAGTTCTCACAAACACAAAGAGCTAATTAACTTAATCCTCTCTTAAGGCGTAACATAGAAGAGGGCAATCACATCAATCAAGACACAAGTCTCATAAGATCACAGGGTACTAACCCAAGTATCATCAAAGATATGAGTCACACTTCAATACACAAGCATGGCAAAGTTAATCAAAGTACTAGAACTAGAAATTGCTACCTTCTGGACATTAGACCAACAGCTGAGTAATTTAATCATAACTAGAGATCTACAACTCCAAATGACTTGCAAGAAGATATTATGGAAAGCTTATGAAATTATCTATATTTCATTTATAATCATCATAGCATGATTCCAAAGTTTAATATGTCGAATTTACATAAACACAGCAACTGATCTAACAAGACAGAGAGCAAGCAATTCTGTACCCCAACTTTAAACAGCTATAACTCCTAAACCACATGGCTAAATACCACCAAATTTTAACATAAGCTATATACATAAATTATCTACAACTTTTGTATAAATAAGTTTCACAACAAAGCACATTATCATGAAGAACTTTGCTAAGTTCCCAGATCTGTCCAGGAACCTCATTTGAAAGAAATAATTAATAACTTATGTTGCAAACATATAATTAGACAAAACCAACTTTACCAACATGTCACACATGACTAATGAACACCAGAAAACATAGTGTCCATTCCTAAATAATTTCTTTTAATGCATTTTCTTAATTTATTTAGATAATTAGGTGGAATTATGAACACCTATCAAAATTGCACAATAAATTCTACAAAATTACAGTGGCCTAAATATTCTCTCAAAAGTCTACTGTCCAAATTTCAATCCATTTGGGCAAGTATATCAACCTCTATGAAAAAGACAAATAGCTATTGCAATAATCATGTGAGAGCAAGTTAAACTTAACACTCAATATTTTCTGTGAACACAAGGCCATGTTATGAATCAATATGATAGAGAAACATCATACTAAGGTAATGGAACAATATTTTCTATTTTATCATTTATATATTATTTATAAGCTATTTATCAATCTACAAACAAGTTAAATCAATAACTTGAGCATATTGTAAGCAATGACCATGAAATTTATACCACAGTACATCCATAGCATGACAATCCTACCATAAAAATTTCACATCAATTGGAGCATCACAACTCAAGATATAAAAATAACAAGGAAAACAAGCATTTATTTTCCATTTAACAAGATCTTGGTAAAACATCCTTAAACCCGGAAACAACCTATAAGTTTTATATTTTTCTTAGACAGTGCATATTAATAGAAGACCAACAAAATTGGAATCACTAATTTTGGACTTCTAAAACTCTAGATATTGATGAAAGCAAGTTAATCCATTTCCAAAACCACTTTTCACTAATGAATTCTACAGCACAAACACATGCATGCATGGCACAACCGATTACTCTAAGATGCAGAGCACTTCACAAGGATTCCAACAAAACAAATTACACAATTTTTGGAACTAGCAAATATGAGATATAGATTTTACAAGATAAAAGAAAATCTGTAGATTTGATGTGGTATTGCTCTTTTAGGTGGGGCCCACTCGTCATAGGGACAACCATGGTATTCGTCACAGAGACAACAGAGCGGACGTCTTCTTCTTCCTTCGGTCGCAGAGCAGAGGAGTGGGAGGGACGGCTCGGCCGTCCGGCAGCAGAGCAGCCGTAGCTCGGCCCGGGATGGCGCAGGGTGGCCGGCCCACGAACTCCGGCGGCGCTGCTCACGGTGGCTCCGGCGGTGGCGTTCGTCGGCGGCGAACGGGGCCAGAAGAATGGCGAGTCGGGGGAAGTGGATGGCGGTGAAGATGGTGCTCCGCTCGGCTGAGGATAAGGAAGCTTGTGGCGGACGAATGCCGGTGGCCATGGAGCTTGGCCGGTCGGCTATGGCGGTGGCACGCTCCGGCAACGATTCGGACCGGGGAAATGGCGCGGAAGGTGCAGCAGGGAGAGGCGGAGGTGGTGACACACTTGGTTGGGACGGAGAGAGAGCGCAGCAGCGGTTGGGCGGAGCTCCACCGCTCGGCAATGGCGCGGCCGCGGCCATGGTGGCGTGTGCGCTCGTGAGCAGCAGCAGCACAGCGCGAGGGGGTGCTCGGGCGAGGAAAGGAGAGGCAAGTGAGGGAGCTGGAAGTGCCCGCTGCCATCCCATGCGCGAGAAGGAGAGAGAGCAGCACAGGAGCACGCGGCAGCAAAGCTCGGCCATGGTGGGGGCGCGGCCAGCACATGGAGGACGCGTGGGCATTCTCCCGAACAGGTGGCGGGCGAAAGACTGAGCACATCAATTGCCGTTTTTGAGCATATTCCGTGAAGATTTGGTTCTGGCTCCTTAAACAAATTTTGTTGTTCTCCTGATGCTCCACAACTTTCATTTTGGGTGCAAGATGATTAGTGCTGTAGATTAGGAGATTATCAATCCCCAAATCACCCTTGTCAACACGTTAAGCTAGGGCTCGGTTTCGGGATTTTGCAATGCCAAACTTGGTCAAATTGATTCCAAATTTTTACATGTTGTCCTCCAAGGAATTGTTTACAACTTTTATTTTTGGCTCAACTTGAGTTGCTTAGTAAATTTTGGAGAACGCGACATGCCAACGTCGATGACTATGAATTCTAGACTTAGAATATTTTCAAGTCTGAAAACAGCAGTAAGTTCAAACTTGGGGCCTCAATTTGGAAAACTTATTAATGGAATTAGGGTTGGGCCTCTAAACAAAGCTTGCACAACCTAGACTAAACTACAACTTTTATTAAGGAATCAAGGTCTGGATCAGCTTGTGTTGCAAGATATAAAGCTCCAAAGTGGGGTACCCGAAACTGAAATCTGAATTCAGTTTCAAGCCGACTGAAATTGCAATCTTCTTCCATCTCCATCTCCCAAACCGAGAAAGCAAAGGCTAAACCAATTCTACAGCGTTGTAGAGCTATATGAGGACTACAACTTTGCTTAAATGATCTAGGTTTGGTTCGACTTGGTTTGAGATAGATACTATCCTAAATGAGGGTACATCAAAACTGAAATCAGCTCCAACACTTAGCCAAATTTGCGAAGTCCAAAAACAGCAGCTGAATCAATCTTGTGAGCTCTAGTTGACTAGGTTAGAGACCAAACTAGCTCTTGACCATTAAATAAAGTTTGTTCTACACAAGATGAACTACAAATTTTGTTTAAGGTCAAACCTCATAACTGGTAAAGAACTAAAACTTCCACTTTGGTCAAAGTAGCAACTCGATAAAGCCTAAACTAAGGTTTTAGGCCAATTAAGGCATTTTCTTGGCATTTTCTCAACATGAACCCTTCATGACTTTTGTTGTAGAGTTCATCTAGAGTCATTTGGGCAAGTTTGCATGGTTTGGTTGATGATCTATAGTTCCATTAACTTAATGGGGCAAATTCCAATAGGAATAGAACTTATCATTTCATGTGATTTTTTGATTCCAAACTTCATGAAACTTTTCCAGGGATCAATATAGATAGTTATTGAGGTGAGACATGTGAAGATACTTTGATAGCAACACCCAAGCATATATCTTTTAATTGAGCCTATATGTAAGCAAGGGTGCAATATCCAAGTTTAGGTTAGGGCTTATCTCCATAGGTTTGACTTTGACATCGTCATCTCCACTAATGTATCATGTTTGATCTTAAACCCACCACTTAATTGGTAATAAACACCTGGGGTGTTACACTTAATACAGATAAGTAAGCATTATTTGCTTAAGCATCAAGTTAATCATCATTAACCTGCGAACTACATTAGCACTTGTACTATAGCAATCACTTGATTAAGCTAAGCAAGCAATAATAACCATATCTGGTTTAATCACGGCTGTCATTATCATCCTTATCATCAATTTCGAACCATTAATATAATTAGTGTATCTACGCTGGAGATAACCAGTCAAGTTTCTCACTAACCGGGAGAGACGGCGACTCGAATCGATTCCAACTCAGTTGAGGGGGGTATTCCTGACACTCACCCGGCAAACCCAGCTAAAGGCAGCCGTAGATAACCTTTGGTACAACTCAGGGTGGGCCCGAACAGCGCCGCGTTCTCAGGGATACCAGTGGCCAGGATGCTCAGGACTTTTAACTCACCTGCCTTTGGACCCTCTGGCTCCCTTCCGAGGCGACTTCCACTTTTCGACTTCGCAGCCTAAGTTGAGCTACTAGGCTTCGCGGTCGGCAACCTCAGGCCGGCCAGCTAAATGTCAGGCTTGCATTCAAAATGACATAGAAGGCTCCAAGTCTCGGTCCTTAATCGACACAGGCGGCATCACTACAACCGTAAGACCCCGCCCGGTCTTTTATTCATATTAATACATGGTTCTTTTCCACGATAGCAAATATAGCCAACCATGACCTGATGAAGCCCTATATCTCTCAGGTGATAGGAAATCACCCGACTTCTACCGGTCTAATTAAGCAGGGCTAAGCAAAGATATGATCCTGTATACATAGGATTCAAGGTTCAAATTGTTGGACAAGGAGTATTATCGATGCAGGAAGGGTTTCCAACCAACTCCTATAGCGTAATGCAACAATACACATATAACATGTATATATAGATAATTTCTTTGAAAGTAGGAGGCTTATAATGCTCCGGGGCTTGCCTTAACTGAAAGAAGAGAGATCGAGGTTCGGCTTCAAGAACGATTCCCATGTCTTCTCTGGCTTCGTCGGACTGGACCTCCAGCTCCTGAACGGACTCCAACTTCGGGGTTCATGCCTTGCGGAGCTTTACGGTCATCACAATTCTCGGCACACCTATTGCATGTATATGCATCCAATGAATTTCATGTATGCACAAAGGATGACATGATGATCTATGAACATGTATGAATGATGTGAAGATGAATGCAACGACATTGCAACACCATAAGCACAAAAACAAGTCATGTGGTGCTCTACTCAAATCACTTCAAGCTTAGGTGCAAATTTCCTCTCTAGTATTAACATGTTTAAACGTCCCTAAGAAATCACTAAGCGCCACAAAGTTAAGACTAAGCACACCCATAACAAGATTTCAGAAATTGAGTCTTTCCAACAAGTTAACAGCAGTAGATAAGAAACTTCATAACTGGAGTTATAAAACTCCAAAAGACATTTTGGAAAAGCTTATAAAATTTTCTATATTTCATTTAGAAACATCTAAGCATGATTTCATCATTTGCCAGGTCGAAATAGCACATGTACAAAATCTGTTCTAGAAGACAGAGAGCACTACCAAAACTGAACCCAGCTTGGAACAGCTGCCATTTCTAAACTATAAGTCCAAATGCTACCAAATTTTACCCACAACTAGTTCATGAAGCTCTAAACAACTTTGCTATAGATCACCAAGCATGAAAACATCATTAGCATAGCCTAATTTGCTTAACCACCAAATCTGTCCAGAAAAGATAGATTTGTACAATTAAATATTAAGTCATGTTGAGAACATCACAAATGACCTACCCAACTTCACTAACAGTTAGATCATGTTTAAGTAACACCAAATCAAGTCATGGCACTAGCATAATCATTTATCTAATCCCCCTTTTTTATTTATTTAGAGTGCATAAGCATAAATGGCATCACATATAAAATGTACTCAGAAAATTCTAATAAAATTACAAAGGCAAATACATGCTACCAAGAGGCTACCATAAAAATTTTAAAGCAAATGGATACGCAAAACTTGCTGTATCAAAAATAATAGTTGGCATGTCTATTTCTAGCATAAATAGGAAACCCTATTGAAAAGTATCAAACAACATATTTCATATTTTTCCTAGCATCCTTCTAGCATAAGAACAACACTCAAGAAATTTTACCTTTACTGGATCTATAGAAAAATTATGAAAATTCACACAAGACCTATCTGAAATAATCCTGCATTCCATGAAGGGAATGCCACAGATTCGACGTGTAATAGATGAACGAGTTCATCCCATTACCCAAATCTTAGTCGAATAACAGAGTCATACACGAATATTAGAGTACAAATAGAAGGTTTACATTACTTATTATCATCGCCACGCAGGGCGGAACACACTCACACACAGCAATTGGAACAGCATCTCATAAACAGCAGTGTTAACTAGGACTCCTCGCACCAAGCTTGAGCGCAGGGCGAACCCCTACTCCTCCCAGTCGTCCTCCTTGTCGTACTCAGACTCCGAGCCTGCCAAAAATCTATCAGTACTCTTGGTACTGGCCACGCATCTCCCACCCTATGATGCATTTGCTTTGTAGAACTGGATGCAAAGGGGGTAAGAAAAGACCTATCTTTGGTTGTGGTTTCCTAAGCGAGTAATCAATGTATTAATAACATAAGCTTGTCAAATTTTAACCCATCTCATTCACACATGTTATCCCATCCCAACACATATCTCATTGCCTCATTACATCTCATCTCCCTCTCTCATCGGCATGGGCAACTCCGTCTCGCCCATGCCTCAACGGCTAAGGCCGAAACACACACTGAAGTCCCAGGGAAGGTAGAAAGACTCCTCTCATCCAGACAAGTGAAGTTGTACTTAGGAAAGGTCCATAGCCGAAAGGTTCGGCATATGTATCGATCGATCAACCAGAAACTCTGCAGAGGTTTACACATCCCACAAGATAGCTATCCTCGATGATGCCTCGTCTAAGCTGATTCCGGGCCGCCTACCGACTAGAAATGATACCACCCTATCACTCAGAACTGGGGCCGTGTCGGAGTGCCACCGACACGCTGAGACTATGAGGCGTAGTACTTGGCCCCTGAGTACTACGCTGTCTTGGGAGGGTGTGGGTCCTCGTGCCCGTACCTCCCTACACTATCCGCTAACCTCTCAATAGTAGTGGCACTGCACCAGCAAGTCGAACGTCTGTCTCCTCCCCACAGAAGCAAGTGGGCGTGTAAGGATTCCTAAGACCCGGTCCACAGGCGTGTCAGTCCTTAGGGTGACTAAGCAGGACATCTTCACAAGGGGAAACCGTTTTCCACTCAACGGAACACCCGGTACCCTGTGCCATCACAGCACCTCCCGTCCCGAGGCTTCATCCCATGAAGACACTCCACCCCGGGACCTCTCCCTATCACATGTACCCGCCACAGGCACCTCACATGGCGAACGCCCAAGTAGCATCCTCTGACAAGACTTGTCCTCCCGACTCGTCATAGATCCTGCTCAGTCGACTCGACCCTCACCACACACCCAAGACTCACGCCAAGATCACCCCAGGTTCATTATCAGGTTATTATCAGGTTAACAGAACCTCGTGCCTTATCTCATACGCCTCTCACTCACCAGCATCACATCACAGATATAATGCGAGTAAGAGTAAAGTAATGAGTAACGAGTGATAAAGCAGCATCTAGTCTAATAGCAAGGTGAGCAGGTGTAAGGTTGCAACAAGGTAAGTGGCTCAAAAGCAGTAAACTACCATGCAACCTATCAGTAATATTATGACATAAAAGTAAAGCACTAGCAATTCTAAGTATTTGCAATGCATAATAGGATCTACGAATGGTTGGGGCATGGCACCTGGCAGGTCATCACCCAAGTCATCGGTGTAGTCAGGGTCGAACTCCTCAGTCGGTGGCTCCTCCGGGTCTGTAAAACGTGACATACGGCCGCATCAGCGGCTCCTATAGAGGTGCACAAAGAAACAACTGAAAATCAAAAGATCCAAATACACTCAAGCATATGCCTATGATGTAGAGCTCATTTTTAGAAAAAATTGGACTCTAGTAAGGCTGGATAACGAGCCATCTCGGCTCGGCTCGGCTCGGCTCGTTATGGCTCGTTAGGATAACGAGCTAGCTCGGCTCGGCTCGTTATCTTAACGAGCCAAAAAGCCAGCTCTGCTCGGCTCGTTATCTTAACGAGCCAAAAAGCCAGCTCGGCTCGGCTCGTTAAAAGCTCGAGCTGGCTCGTTAGGCTCGCGAGCCAGTTATAAAAAATATACAAAATTTAATATTTGCATTTATCAAAAGCTTGAAAATAGTAATAATACAAAATAATATATCCAATAGCCTTAAATTGAATAAAATATTCGTATGAGCTAACATATCAACCATTTGCAGAGTGCAAGACATGAAGTAATACAAACATAATATAAGTTATGATGACTTTTTCTCTAAAACTATGGCTCATTTGGCTCGTGAGCTGCTCGCGAGCTAGCTCGAGTTGGCTCGTTATAGCTAACGAGCTAAAATCTTGGCTCGGCTCGGCTCGTTATGGTAACGAGCCGAGCCGAGCCGAGCCAAGCTAGCCATGAGCCGAGCGAGCTAACGAGCTTCAAGTTTTTTGTCTAGCCTTAGACTCTGGTTTGGCATTTTTCTGAACTATGTTTAATTAATTATGAATTTTTGAAGGTTTAAACTATTTTTAGAAAAAGAAAAAGGATCAAAAGTCCAGGGGCTGACACGTGGCAGCTCCTAGTTGGTCGAGTGAATAGTGCAGCTGACTGGTGGGGTCTAGGTGAACAGTGGATGACAAGTAGGCCCGGTCAATGTTGACCAGTCAACGGTCAACTCTGACTAGGCCGTGACTGGGCTTGGTGGGCCGGGGCAGGGCATGGACATGGGCCGGGTTGGGCTGGCCCGGCTCGGACACGTGGCGCGTGTGTGAGCTAGCCACGTCGCCTTCTTGGGCTTCTATTAGGCCGCGGTTCACGGTGGGCTGGTCCATGGTGGGTGCGCAGGAGCGGTCCATAGGCTATTGACTCGGCCTGCGGTGGACTGAGCTCACCCCCCTTTTCTTCTCTCTAGGCTCATGGTGCACTAGTAGTATGAACAGCGGTCCAGGGGAAAGAGGGGCTCTGCCTCCCACCGCAGCGGCTCGCCGACGGTGAAGCCTGGTGCGACGGGGCTCAGCGAGGCTCCCACCGCCTCCCAGGGCTCCTTCGTGACTTGGCGAATGCGGTAGGGGTGCGAAGGCAGAGCCTTGGTCTCCTCACGGCCGGTAGCGATGGCGGGCTAACACGGCGGTGCTCCGGCGGCTCTCGACTCTAGGTCAGACGGGGCTTGGGCGGTCATGGGCGCGGCTGTCTACACGGCTGTGCTCATGGATTTTCAGGGATCGTCGACGGCCCTTCCCCGTGTCGCGAGGTGGCCGGAATAGGTGGTAACAACGATGACACGGTGGTGCTCCGAGAGCTTGGCCGCTCTGATGAGGTGGCTCAACTTCGTGCCCTCAGGCTCCTCTTCAACTCCAGACACGCACACGGTGGGGTTCTTGGCGAGGCGGACCACGCTATGCTTCCCCTTATATCGCTACCGGCTCTAGCAATCCGGAACGAGACCTCGCCATGGTGAGCTCTAGCCATGGCGAGCGTGCTCCATTCTTAGGTGCGATGTTGGCGTTCTCACGACTTCAGGGCTTGACGAAGGCAGTGGCTTGGCCGTGTTTGCGCGTGTAGGTGCGCGGGTGCGGTGCGAGCTCAGGGCGCCGTCTGGATCGCTCCAGGTATGGGGCATCGAGGCTGTGCCCGTGCGCGTTGGTGTCGCCATTGCGCATGCGCGTGCGGTGAGCGAAGGACAACGAGGGGCAAATCGTGGGGCTCACCTTTGGTGGCGGGGTGGACAGGGTAGCAATGCAGTGACGAGTCGAAGCAGTGTAGCCGATAAGCAGTGTCATGCCGTCCTCCACCGGGAAGAAGACGACGGCGCAACTCCGACTCTGGCGTCCCGAACAGCTCTGGCGGCGACCTCCTCCTCTTCTCTCCCCCTTCTCCTTCCTGCTTCCTCCTCCTCTTTTACAGGCGTTGGCGGTGGATGTTGTGTTGCCACCGGGCAGCGGCAGGTGAGTGGGAAGGGTTGGGGCACCTGAGGATGCCCTTTTTATTGCGCAGCCATGGCCAGAGTGATGGCGGACGGCGGATGAGACAGGAGGGGCACGTGGAGGCGATCAGAAGAGCTAGGCTAGGGTTTTGGAGCTCGGTGGGGATAAGAATGCCCCCGGTGCTCTCAATTTTGAACTCCGGTCAAAGGGGAATGGAATCCATGGCGTCACGGTGCGGGCCAAGGTGAGTGGTGGCGTCAGCACGGTAGGCAGTGCAGCGAGGGAGGGTTGGAGTGCCTACTGTCTCCCTGGCGTCCACCCGCTCTCTCCTGCACGTCTAGTAGAGGATCCGAGGACCCGGTAATGAGCTCGGCCTGGACTCTAGCGGCGGCTTACTCTGCTTTTGAAAAAGCAGGGGAGGCGAGGGGTGGGGGTAAGGGATGACATGGGGGCCCCGGCTGGCAGTCCCAGGAGGCAGCTGTGTAGCGTTGCGTCACGGTGAAGAGCGAGCGGCTGGGCCGTGGCCTAATTGGGCTGGCCTTGCTTGCTGGGCTCGCACACGCGCTGGCGGGCTGGGCTGGAGAGTGAAGGCACGCAGCCACTGGGCTGGCCAGGCGTCTCAGGCTGAAATGGCCTTTTCTATTTCCTCCTAAAGACCAAGGGCTTTTCCATTTCCTTCATTCCATTTCTGGCTAAGCCAAGGGCTTCTATATGTATATACATGTGTGCCAGCCATGCATACACCCTTAGGGGTAGTCCACTATGGGTCTAGGGTGGTGGGGTCCACATCTAAGGGTAGGCACTTAGACAAGGTTAATTATTTAATTCACGAAGCAATTAGAGGTGGTTGATTAATTAATTAAATAATCAAAGTTGTTGGTTTTTATCTCAATGCATAAAATCAAGAAGAACCAAATCACCATAGATTAAATTAATGCAAATGCTAACCAGCTAAATAGGGGCTACTTGTGCAACTACTGGGTGTTTTTCCTAGATGACACTCACCAAACATGGGCATGTTTGCGAAAAATTTTTCAGTTGTGATTTTTGGGTTTTTGGAAAAACTGGGATGTTACAGTCCTCCCCCCTCATTGGAATCTCGTCCTGAGATTTGAAGTGTGACATACCACTAGAACAAGTAGGGGTAACAGATCCGTAACTCTGACTCTTTCTCCCATGTTGCCTCTCTCTCAGTGTGATTGCTCCACAAAACTTTGCACATTGGTATAGTGGTGCTTCGTGTGTCTTTGGTTGCTCTGTCGAGAATCTAGACTGGGCATTCTCGGTACTCAAGCGTGTCCTGAATATCCAACGCATCTGTGTGAACCTGTTCCTCTGGCAACTTCAGACACTTTCGTAACTGCGATACGTGGAACACTGGGTGCACACCTGCCAGTTCCTCAGGCAACTCAAGCCTGTATGCCAATTTCCTAATCCTCTCTGAGATTCGGTAGGGACCTACGTACCGCGGGGCTAACTTCCCTTTCACATGAAACTAGAAAGTGCCACGGAGAGGCGAGACCTTGAGATAGACATGGTCTCCAACCTAGAACTCGAGGTCTCTCCGACGGTTATCTGCATAGATCTTTTGTCGGCTTTGGGCAATCCTCAAATTTTCTCGCACCTGAGCTACTCCCTCCTCAGCCTCCTTGATCTTAGCAGGGCCGAAGAACATTCGCTCTCCTACCTTGGACCACATCAACAGGGTTCTACACTTCCTCCCGTATAAGGCCTCAAATGGTGACATCTGAAGACTAGCCTAATAGCTATTGTTGTACGAGAACTCTGCATGTGGTAAACTCTTCTCCCAATCTGTCCCATACTTTAGTATGCAAGCTCGTAGCATGTCCTCGAGAATCTGATTCACTCTCTCTGTCTGCCCATCCGTCTGAGGGTGATAAGTGGTGCTATAGTCAAGACGAGTGCCGATCGACTTGTGCAAACTCTGCCAAAACCTAGATGTCCACTCTGTTCCTCTATCAAATACGATGCTAACAGGTGCCCCGTGAAGTTGGAGAATGTGTTTGATATACAGATCTACCAGCTTCTCTACATGGTAGTCAACCTTGACAGGTACAAAGTGAGCTACCTTGGTCAACCTGTCCACTATAACCCAAATGGAGTCATGGCCTTTCGGGGATCGAGGCAATCCCACGATGAAGTCCATAGATATGCATTCCCACTTTCACACAGGTACATCTAGTGGCTTCAACAAACCAGCTTGTCTCTGGTGTTTGGCCTTAACCCTGTTGCATATATCACATCTGGCTACATGACCTGCAATATCCTCCTTCATGTCCTTCCACCAGAACATCTTTCTCATGTCGGCATACATCTTTGTACTGCCAGGATGGATGCAATACTTAGAGTCATGCGCTTCTGCCAGGATCTCCTTACGGATGGCCTTATCAGACGGTACACAGACTCTGTTGTTGCACCAACACACTCCTCGTTCATCTACTCAGAACTCAGGGTACTTACCCGCTTCCATCCATTCACGAAGCTGCAAGATCTCAGGGCATTTCTTCTGAGCCTTACGAATGTGGTCCATTATGTTGTATTGCACTCGTAGTTCATTCAACATGCCCTTGGGTATGATCTTGAGGCAAAGTTCACCCATTTCCTGATGTAGCTCGGATGGTACGACCTCCATTGATAGACTATGGCAAAAGCTCCTACGGCTCAAGGCATTCGCAACTACGTTGGCTTTCCCCGGATGGTAGTGAATTTCTAGGTCGTAGTCCTTAATCAACTCTAGCCATCGACATTGTCTCATATTTAGATCCTCTTGGGTGAAGAAGTACTTTAGGCTCTTATGATCGGTATAGATATCGTACTTGTTCCTGATCAAGTAGTGCCTCCAGATCTGTAGAGCGTGCACAACAGCGGCTAGCTCAAGATCATGAGTAGGGTAGCGCTGCTCATGGTCCTTCAACTGACGGGATGCATAGGCAATGACTCTCCCATTCTACATCAGAACACAACCAAGTCCCTGTCTAGATGCATCACAATAGACCACGAAGTCCTGTCGGATATTAGGCAAGCAAGAACAGGAGTGGTGGTAAGCTTCTTTCAGAGTCTGGAAACTGAGCTCACACTCGGGTGTCCACTCAAATTCATTGGTCTTCTTCAGGTGGTTGGTCATGGGCTTGGCTATCTTAGAGAAGTTCTTGATGAATCTGCGATAGTAACCAGCTAACCCAAGGAAATTGTGAATAT
This sequence comes from Saccharum hybrid cultivar R570, assembly GCA_038087645.1. Classification (NCBI taxonomy): domain Eukaryota; kingdom Viridiplantae; phylum Streptophyta; class Magnoliopsida; order Poales; family Poaceae; genus Saccharum; species Saccharum hybrid cultivar. Next base: position 24,333,254 of record JAQSUU010000066.1, on the reverse strand, counting down.
CTGTCGGATTGCGGGGTTGCTCCCACTCTTTCACAGCTTTGATTTTTGCGGGATCAACAACAATACCCTCAGCTGTGAGTACATGGCCAAGAAAAGCGACTTCTTCGAGCCAAAACTCGCACTTACTAAATTTAGCATACAGCTAATTTTGCCTTAACCTCTCTAAAACTACTCTCAAGTGCTGCTCATGCTCTTCGGTGGTGGATGAATAGACAAGAAATGTCATCTATGAACACCACCATGAACTTATCTAGCTCGTCCATGAACACCTTGTTCATCATGTTCATAAAGTAGGCCGGTGCATTGGTGAGGCCAAAGGACACAACAGTGAACTCATACTGCCCATACCTAGTGACAAAAGCGGTCTTAGGAATATCCTCAGACCTGATCTTCATCTGATGGTACCCAGATTGGAGATCGATCTTGGAAAAGAACTTGGCATCCTTCAGCTGATCCAAGAGGTCATCGATTCTAGGAAGAGGATACTTGTTCTTGAATATCACGGCATTCAGATTCCTATAGTCGATGCACATCCTCATAGAGTCATCCTTCTTTTTCACAAATAAGACAGGGGAACCCCAGGGTGAAGCACTGGGCCTGATGTACCCCTTATCAGACAACTCCCTGAGCTGCTTCTTGAGCTCCTCCAGCTCATCAACTGACATGCGATAGGGCCTCTTAGCAATGGGCTTGGTACCAGGCAATAAGTCAATCACAAACTCAACATCCTGGTCAGGTGACATACCCGGTAACTCCTCAGGAAACACATCAGGGTACTCACACACGACGGGCACCTCGTCAACTCATTTGGCCTCCAAGGCACTCATTAAGACGTCTGTCTTCTTATGGTGAGGCTCAGCTTCTTCTCGATCTCCTGCAGCCAGTCCTCGATGGCGATGGGGTCATCGTCGGCGTAGTCAAAGGTAGGGGGCCTCAGCTTGAGGAAAACCTCCAACTTCCTCTGGAAGTCATTCGGCTGCCCTCCGTGGCGGTGAAGGATTCCCTTAGCCAAAGTCTCCAGAAGGCGAGTCTGGCGGTCCATCACCTCCGCCAGCTATGGTGGTGGCGGCGACAGTGCTGCTTCTTCTCCAGGTGCGGCGGCTCCAACCCCACCTCCAGGTTGAGTGGCTCCTGCTTCACCAGCAGGCTCCACGGGGACAAGCTCCTCCATGGCAGCGAAAACGGCAAAGGGAGCTCCACGGCCACGGCCACGCCCATGGCCCATGGGCGCGGGGGAGGGCGAGCGATTGTTCAGACGAGCGGAATGGTGGCAAGACATCTCGCTGCAAGGTTAGGTCAAGATTGATGGTTTATTAAGTGATTACATAATTTTGATCACAATTTTTAAAAGATTGCTATCCGTCACTCAATACAAGAAGGCGATAAGAACCATAAGACGCAATAAGATCCAAACATCCAGTACATGGTTTTATTACAAAGCGACATCTCCAGTAGCTACACTTGGCAGACTCACAGGAATCGTGCTACACGCAGGTAGCTCAAAAGTGGACAATCTACTCTACTCTAAGGGGTGAGTCATGTCTCACGGCCAGAGTGATGGCGGACGGCGGATGAGACATGAGGGGCACGTGGAGGCGATCGGAAGAGCTAGGTTAGGGTTTTGGAGCTCGGTGGGGATAGGAATGCCCCCGGTGCTCTCAATTTTGAACTCCAGTCAAAGGGGAACGAAATCCATGGTGTCACGGTGCGAGCCAAGGTGAGTGGTGGCGTCAGCATGGTAGGCAGTGCAGCGAGGGAGGGTTGGAGTGCCTGGCTGTCTCCCTGGCGTCCACCCGCTCTCTCCTGCACGTCTAGTAGAGGATCTGAGGACCCAGTGATGAGCTCGACCTAGACTCTAGCAGCGGCATACTCTGCTTTTGAAAAAGTAGGGGAGGCGAGGGGTGGGGGTAAGGGATGACACGGGGGCCCCGGCTGGCAGTCCTTGGAGGCAGCAGTGTAGCGTTGCGTCGCGGTGAAGAGCAAGCGGCTGGGCCGTGGCCTAACTGGGCCGACCTTGCTTCCTGGGCTCGCGCACGCGCTGGCGGGCTAGGCTGGAGAGTGAAGGCGGGCAGCCGCTGGGCTGGCCAGGCGTCTCAGGCCGAAATGGCCTTTTCTATTTCCTCCTAAAGACTAAGGGCTTTTCCATTTCCTTCATTCCATTTCTAGCTAAGCCAAGGGCTTCTGTATGTATATACATGTGTGCCAGCCATGCATACACCCTTAGGGGTAGTCCACTATGGGTCTAGGGTGGTGGGGTCCACATCCAAGGGTAGGCACTTAGACAAGGTTAATTATTTAATTCACAAAGCAACTAGAGGTTGTTGATTAATTAATTAAATAATCAAAGTTGTTGGTTTTTATCTCAATGCATAAAATGAAGAAGAAATAAATCACCCATAGATTAAATTAATGCAAATGCTAACCAGCTAAATAGGGGCTACTTGTGCAACTACTGGGTGTTTTTCCTACATGACACTCACCAAACATGGGCATGTTTGCGAAAAATTTTTCAGTTGTGATTTTTGGGTTTTTGGAAAACTGGGATGTTACACTATCCATGCTAACCAGAGAAATATATAACTCCTACATACGGTGTCCAAATTGTATGAAAATTTAACTATAAACTATTCATGATGTGAATAGTACACCATAAAACTTTCATACCAATTGGAGCTATGCACAAAGAGATATGATTTTCCTCTTTTCATGCATGAATAAAAGGCATAAATAATAACTCATATTTTTATAACAGAACATATTATATTTCATATTTTCTAAATAAACTAGACAACACATAGAGCATGCCAAAATTTGAACCATCTCATTTGGAGATCTAGAACAAGAGATATACAATTTTTGAATCTATACACAAATCTGTGAAAAAGAATAATAGAAACAAAATTTGAAACCCTAAACGGATTACTGGTCCGGCCCGGGGAAGTTGCCGTGGCCCAGAGGCGCACGCGCTCGCGTGCGACAGCGCAGCCCAGCGACGCAGTGCGGTCCACCAACGCGCGCGGCCCGCGCTCGGCCTCCCGCCCGCGCACGCAGCTGACAGGCGGGTGCCGCTGGTCAGCGAGACAGAGACAGGGGGAAAGCGGCCGACGGTGGAGCTCGCCGACAGCTAACCGGCCAGCGAAATTGAGGACACCAACGTGCTCATTACACGATTCCGCACCGTTGTAGGGGCTTCGGGTCCCTAGGGTTAGCCAGAAAGGACCCGCCGCCGGCAATGGCGGGCGGTGGAGCCATGCGATGGCACGCCGGTGAGCTCAGGTGCCAAACGAGCCCGACGAGGGCGGCTACAGCTGCACTAGGTCCATGGGTGAAGAATAAAGCCAGCGAGAGTTTCGGTGAAGTCCTACAACCTAGCTGCCCACGAGCGCGGTGATGCGGTGCAGACGGTGGTCGTCATGTTCCGCTCCGGCAAGACCACAACCCATGGTAAGGTCACGCCTAGAGCGAGAGGAAGACCTACACTATCCCGAATGCTGACCAAAAAGAGAGGAGGGTGAAAGAGGACATCGGTGGCGAGCTTGCAATGGTGGTCGCCATGGCAGAGCTCCACTCCGCAGAGATTTGACTGGGCGATTCACCCTCTACCTTGACCCAGCGGCTGACCCGAAGTGAGGAGGTTGTAGAGTGGGGGCAGGCGATGCTGCATGCGAGCTTTTGGGTGTGATGGCGTGGTGGTTCACGTGCATGAGCTCGGTGGAGCTGGCTGCAGGGGCGATGGCAGTGCGCCCGCCTTGCCGGTGAGCTGGAGAAGGCAGGAGGAAGGCGATGGAATGGAGGGGGAGCGGGGTCGGCCTAGCCTTCACAGCGAGCGCGCGCGCGACATGGAGTCACTTGGCGGGGCATGCACGCCATGCGGTGGCCGTTCCCTGGTCACGGTCAGCCACGACGTGCACTGACCGGTGACTGAATGCGACTGAATCAGCCGGTTAACACGACTGACAGAGCCATTTCAACGATCCATAACTTGTAATCCAGCCCGAGTTAGCAATAGGTGTCAACAACAAAATTGTAGAGCTATGTGTGGACAACAACATTGTCAATTGGAGTTTGAACTGGTTTGGCTTAGATTTGAAACTACAAAGCCCTAAAGTGGGGTACATTGAAACTGTAAACCACTTCAAGACTTAGAAATTTTTCTAAGTCTGAAACAAGCAGGGGTACCTGACTTGTGGGCCCTGTTTGAGCATGTTCTAGCCATTTTCATGAGATGGTCATATTGAGACTTTTGTTCCTTAACAAATTAGCTACAACTTTGGTAAAGGGTGCACATCCATGCAAGGTCTCTAGGTTAGACTTTTTAATCAGTCAAACAGAGTCACACTATGGGTCATCCTAAGTCAAACCTCACCTAGAGGGCAATTTAGTCATTTTGGTCCACATGAACAATGTTCCATCAATTACCCTAAGTGTAGCTAAGGTGTATTAGACCAAATTAACCACTCTACCCAAGTGTTACACCCACTTACAAGTATCACATGTGATGAAACAACAAATCACTCCAATTACCCTAATGTTGCAATTCCATGTTTCACATGTTTCATGACTTTGTTGCACCTTTGAACTTGTCATATTACTCTATCATGTGTCCATGTTTCAAAATATGAGAAGCTCATGTTGCATTCACATGTTGCACTAACTACCATTCACAACAATCAGGTATGAAACAAACACAATAGAGAATGTTGCATATACATGTTTCAGTAACATTTGCATGATGAGATGGATGATGCACATGTTTATGAAATGAAGTGCAATTTTAAGTGAGCCAAACACCTAGGGTGTTACATGTGCCAACCCAATTCATTTATTTCAATCCCTTTCTTAATTTAATTAGTTAATTAAGTGGAATGGTTTTGAGCTTTCTCACAGCCCACAACCCAAATAGTTTTTCTACAGCCCATAGGTCATAGCAGCTTTTTTTAGAAGCAACAGCTCAATCAAACAAGCCCTTAATCCCTAAACTATGTGGAGTCTGTTTTGTGATCTATTTGAAAGCCCTATATTTGGTTTTGGAAATTAAGGCAACAGTGGACTAACCTCTACTCTAAGTGTTATAATTGAGATAGGTTATATCCCACACCTGTTGAGGAAGATGACACTCATGGAGGAGATGATTGGTGGACAAATGATGATCCAGTGCTCAATTCTTCGAAAAGAAGAAAGAGAAAAACAAAATGCATAGGCTCAAGGCAAAAGTATAGGTTAGGGCATTTTGTTTTGCTGATCAAAACACAATAGAGTGCGTGATCGGGTTTATGATAGATCGCCGTACTATTAAGAGGGGAACTCGAAAGTTTAATGCGGTCATCTAACTTCCACCGGGTGGATCAATTCATTGCATATGTATTAGACATAGTAAGACGTGAAAACCCCTTTGAAAAATGGTTGTGTAAAAGCTAATTCGCCTGCACAAGTGTTGGAACACATTTGGAGTTGGCATAAGGTGGTCTCAGAGGACCGTTGGACCGAGGCAACAAAAATGTTGCCGTCATACCATGCACCACGCATGAAAACACCCTAGCCTAGGGTTAGGCATCGGACTATGAGGCTTGGTTCAACGGCGGTGGCGAGGGCAGCGTCGGACCCACCCTCACCTTAGGAGGGACCTCCAGCTCCCACACTGCCTTCCACGGTCCATGATCTGAAGAGGTCGTCTGTTGGGAGAGCAAACCCGCAAACTTCCTACTATACAGAATTGATGTCACCTTTTAAGATATCTTTCTAATGTTTTAGCTTGACTCCTATAATAGTAATATTTATACATTGGTATTTAGTAAAAAAAAGATACATGTAAATAAACTTAAATAGTCTATCTATGAAGCCGTGTGTCATCCTATGGCCCTCATTAGTGCATAATCTCAAATATGCCTGTGCTTTGATTTATACATAGTGAGTCACGTGCAGTTAGTTGATTATTAATCGTTAGCAAACACTTGTAATCTACCCTTTGTTTACACGTGAGCTGAACCACTTAAGAAGAATCCACACTCCTTTGTGCTAGTGCTAGTACTAGTACCCTGCAAGAGCATCTCTAGCAGTATTACCTAAACAGACTGCCTAAATGTGCCCACCTATTTTTATACTATCTAAATTTTGCTTCCAACTCTAGCAATACTACCTAAATCGCGGCTCTCAAATTCAGTTTAACAGCCAATAACATATGGAGCCCACATGTCACCCCCTTCCTTCCTTCTTTTGCCATCGACGAACTCGGCCAAAGTAGTAGCGGGGAGGGGATGGGGCGCAAAGCAGTAGCGGGGAGGGGCTGGGGCGCTGACGGGACGGCCATCTGCGGTAGGAGTGCCAGATGGCCTGCTGCCGGCCGTGGATTGGAGAAGGGCGACGCTGCCTCCCAAGCCGCCCACTGGATTAGGAGAAGGGCGGCGCATCGGTTGGGACATGGGCGTCGCACCGGCGGGGAGAACCCGCGCTGGTGGTCCGCCGGTGGGGATGCCGAGGGGTGGTCGAGGGGCGTTGCCTAGAGATCTGCTGGCTGGAACCAGCAGGAGGTTTGATTGCCACCATGGAGAGAGAGGAAGGTCGTGTGCAGGAAGGAGCACCGTCGGGGAGGTGCACCGCCAGGTAGGGCCGCGTGACGGGGATGACCGCCGCCGGGGAGGGCCGCCGCAAGCAAGGGCGTGGCACAGGCGCGGGCAGTGTCGAGCGACTCCGAGCGCGTGGGAAGAAGAGAGATGATGGGAAAAATAGATAGACACTTTTATTGGCCCAACAGATGTAGATAGTGTGAGAGGAAATTTGTTAGGCCAATAAATTTAGGTAGCTTGATAGGTAGCCTGCTAGAGTGTATTTTTTGACCTCTACTACCCAAATACTCCCATCTACTGAAGTGCATATAATAGGTAGTCCGTTTAGATATCATGCTAGAGATGCTCTAGCCCCAAGAGCAGTAGCAGCTAGCAGGGTCAACAGACCAGTGGCAGTGACGATCACACACACGCACTCCCCTCTCTCCCTCACCCTCTCTCTCCGCTTCCTTTCCCCTTCTCCAGAACGGCAACCATGGTTGGGGTTTTCAAAGATTCCTACTCCAAAACAAATCTATGTGGATTCTAGCTACTATGCACTGATTTTCCGCTTCGATCTCCCCTTGATTTCTCCCTCTCTTATGCGTGCAGGACTACAGGTTGGGGCGCCGGCGGCGGGCTGCTCCACCATGATGCCGTGCCCAGAGGCTGTGGTGCTGCAGTGGGACCAAGAAGCCCCGATACTGCTGCAGGAACAAGCTATGCGATGTTTTGAGCTCTGGCTACAACCTCTACATCTGGACAGTGCGTGCTCCTCTCCCTTCACTTTCCTTCAGTGAATGTACCATGTTTTTTTTTATATTTTCATGTGAACTAGTGCTAGTGTTTTACTACTACTTAGAAACACTAGGAGAATTTCACCATTTTTGTAGGGTGTGGTCATAGTATTACTGGATGCAAGGGTTGCTTGAGTTACTACTTATAGAGATAGCTAAGCAAAGAGATTAGTTTTTAGGTGAGTGCTCTGTGCTCTTATTTCTACTGAAACAAAATGTTTAAGCTAGGCATGTGAACTTCACCTTGATAATGTTTACTTCAGCTCTCGTACTTTGATTATCCCATACAACTCACTCCTCCTTCCTGCAGATTGTGACTACTTGATCTCCTCCCCTGGCCAGCTCCCTTTTCTCCTCCCATGCCGATCTCCCTGATTGCTCATATCGCCATGGTGTACTGGTGTGTATGGTTAAGACTTAGACAGTGTGATCGCCTAGTTGCTGCCACTGGATTGGCTGGCCTCCTTCTAGAGGGGCACTTGTACCAAGTGGTGAAACTGTAGCTAGTCTTGTGTACTCTAGTGTACTTATATATGTAAAGATTTGTTTTCTGAACCCTTTTTTGTGGAGTGAACTTGGTCTACAAGTGTTCCTAAACACCATCAAGGATTAAGGATTGATTTGTGTTTTTTAATATCAAAGTGTGCCAACTGTCCTGCTTGTTGTAAATGATTTTCTCTTTTATTGTGCACTTAGCTATGATTAGCTATGAGCTAAAATGGTGGGTCGTTACATCAAGGGTTAATTGATGATAATTGATTGGTGTAGAGAGAGTCAAGGGAATGTAATGATGAAATAGGGTGGGTCGAACCCTCTCTACATCGACTATAAATATATAAGGACCAAACCCTTCTCACTCATGGGCCGTATGAAACCGTGTCGACAAGTGAACTCATTTGGGATGGGCCGAGTCTGGTACCCACGAATGTTGTTATATACTCCCTATGGTAAGTGAGGAGAGGTTTAGGGTGATGAAATAAATCCCCATTCAGGTGTCGATGAAGTACACCTAGGCGCATATATTAGCGCATGTGGATAGATGTGGATGTATATAATATACGGAAGTGTGGAAAGTCCGGTATCTTGACCATGAGTCATACCTAAGGAAGTGTGATGGGAAATTGGTAAAGAGAATCATGGGTAACGTGATACAAACTTGCGCAGGGTTAAACCATGAATTCACGTCATGTCTCTTAGATTGGAGGCTATGGGAGCCTATAGGAGGCTCTGTCTCACTTATAGGTGATAATAGATTTGTTAACTTATTTTCTAAAATGTGCAACTTTTAATAAATGATCTATGATTGAGAAGTGATATGACAAAATGGCTAGGAATGCATTTCATTTGATTTACTATATGCTTGCTGAGTACGTTGTACTCACTCTTGCTATTAACCCTCCCCCTTTTAGATGAAAAGAGACCGCTTCTGATGATATGATGTACCAAGCGCTTGATCTACAGAAGTCACGGGAGAAATATAATATACACATAATATCTAGTATAATGTGATGAAGTGGTTATTATATTTGTTTGAGGTAATGTTTATTAAATGTAACGAAATTTGTAAGGTCCTAACTATTGTTCTGTTGCATCACTTTGATTAGGGTCATTATTCTAGAAGGCATCGCTTTATCGGGTAATAACACCTAAGTCAGCATTTTTACCTTGGAAGTGAATATGCAGGCTCTTCCCGAAAGAATAGCACGCAACATCTGGCTAGCATGCTTCTTCCTCGTCGCCCTCATGGAATCCGACTCATGGAAGTACCTTCCTTTGAGGACTCTCGCACACAAAGAGGTGCATCTTGTAGGAGCGCAGAATAATTAGTTTATATTGAGGTCCTGTGACGAAGTAGGAGAGCAGAATAATTAGTTAGGTGCCTCTTCGATTGGCAAAGAATTGGCATTCATGATCCTTGTCACCAGAGATCATTGGTCTTTCTTTGAATAAAGTCCAGAGACCATTATTGTTAAGTTGTTCCATAACTAGGGAAGACAATTTCTCCTTTTATACTTGAAAGGATGGTAGTGATTTTATGACAGAAATTAAAGCAGCATGTGACGCACCCCCCATTGATGTACTTGTTGATGATGCCAGGCAGCTGGGACTTGCCCTCACCAGCCGGTGATCCAATGGCCGTCGAAGAGCTCCATCGGGTGTAGCGGCATCATCTTCGGCATCGCGTGGATCCCCAGCACCACCGTCAGGCCCCAACCCTGCATATATACACGTAGTACGCCCATGACTTGCTTCTTTCCATTTCATCAGAGAGTTGACTAAAGAGGTTATTAGTACTCCTAGAAGCAAACTAAGCACGGCGTCCCATATGTCCCTTACTTGGAATCATGTTAATATGTTCGGATAAGCCCCTGCCAATGTATCATTAATCCTTAGACTTATAGGCTATTGTTGCTCCTTTAGCATTCATAGTGTTTGTGCACCAAATCATCTATATTCCTTATAAAAGACGTTGGGACACAAAAAAAATTATATATGGTATTTGTTAGATCAATCCTTGTGGCTATGGTGTTAGATATGAAGTTGTCATTTTATACTATTTTGATGGTTGGATTAGTTGAGTTAAGTACTGCTAGCGACAAGGGATAAGGTCAATGAGGGTGAGAAGTGAAAGAGGGATAGTGAGGGAGGTGTAGGGGGTAGGGCTGCCATGTGGAGCTGAGGAGGACAGGTGTGTGACACCACGCAAGTTGCATGGAACATGTATCGGCGTGCTCTGGTGGATCGTCCATGGGGTGTGGCATGGACTTTTTGAGAGGTACTGGATCGTTCAAGTTGGGGAAGGGGAGATGATGGCATTGATTTTGACTAGCATATTGGATTAACCTCCGAGAAGCACGGACCATCCAGTAGGCATTGATCTATCAAGGTGGGGATTAAGTCAAGATGTTCTGGACTTCGACGAGCTTGTCAGACCATTCACAGTGTGATGAGGACATAACACCTTCGAATACAACAATTGATTATGAGGTGAGCTCGTTCCTATATTTGTGTAATGATAAAACTAAGCATTGATTGCTACCAAATATTGGTATTTCAAATGTGCATAGGAACAATGGTGATGATGGTAGAGAATGGATATGCCATGAACAAGACCAATCTCAAAATGCAAGTTCATCAAAGTTAAACATTCAGATCATCGGCGGCTCGATAGTACTTCATTGGAATGGCCATAAATCCTTCATTCGGAGTGAGTATGAGGTCCATGAGCACTTGATAGAAAGCTTATTTGATAAGTTTTCAAATGGATCTGGTTTGACCTCAAGATCATGTCGGCAAGGCCTCCAAATCATCGAGACATGTTGTCGCTGTTTCTGCCAAGTGCTACAATGTCGTCATGGGCTTGATGTTCACCCTTGGAACCCTGGCCCAAGTTGGAGCATACCCCAAGAAGATAAAGAACACACCAAGGAAACCCTTGCACATCCTCCTCCTTGGCCATTAGGAGGCCAGCAAGGGCATCCAAGTCAAGTTGGAGGCCCAATCCATGTCAAGTTCGAGTCCATCTCGAATTTCAGAAGTAGCCTATAGTAAAACGGATGCCTAGGCCACACACAGACTCCATTTTCGACAATCCACACATGGATAGAAAGATAATTTGATAAGATAACCAATAGAGCTAGTTCCATATGAAAATTTCTTCGGAATGAATGGGAATTGTCGAAACAAGTTGACATGAAAAATCTGTTGGGACGCTACATCGCCATCTTTTGGGCCGTGTAACATATCGGGACTCCTTAGGGACGCAAATAGGGGTCATTGGATATTATATATATACAGTTATCTCAAAAAAAAATAATGACAGCATTGGTTAATAGTTGGGAATACATCCACTTAATGGAGATAACTTGAGATATATTACAGCACAAACACAGAAGAATGAAATAGCACTGGTGCACATGTGAATTACTCTGTTTCCTACTGCTAATATTTCTGTTCAATAATCACGCCCTTCTTTACAAGAGAAATAGTACTGATGCACATGTGAATTGTACAACTCAACACTGGATTCTATATTTATTTGTGTCATCACCAAATTAAACAAGGATAACAATCTCCCATGTCTGGTCCATCAGAGATGGAGCACGCACCTAAGGGACTTGCCTTCCTCCAGCAACTGGATGGCCTTGTTGATGTCCGAGAAGGGCATGTTGTGTGTTATGAACCCATCAAAGTTTATATTCAGGTCCTGTGTGACGACAAAGTAGGAGGAGCACATCAGATTAAAGATGGTAAGTGATTATACGGCAGAAATTAAGGGAGCGTGTGACTCACCCCGTTGATGCACTTGTCGACGATGGCAGGCAGCTGAGACTTGCCCTTGACATCACCAAAGACGCAGCCGGTGATCCGACGGCCGTCGAAGAGCTCCATCGGGTGTAGCGGCACCATCTTGGGCGTCCCGTGGATCCCCAGCACCACCGTTAGGCCCCAACCCTGCATATATACATACACGTAGAGTATGCGCACGACTTTGCTTCTTCATTCCACTTCAGAGAGTTAATTAATGGAAAGAGATTATTAACTAGTACTCCTAGAAGCAAAAAAAAAAGAAAAACTAATTAAGCACAGCGTAGTACATCATGCGTGGACACGAAGGCCTCTCTCAGCACATCGTTGATCCCGGTACACTCAAAGCTGTAGTCGACACCAGCTCCGTCAGTCATCTCCCTGATCACCTGCACATCAACGAACTCGTAATCAGTCCAGTCATGCATATTATATATATACAGGTGTAGTATGTAATAACTTCTAGTATATAATAGCTACCTCATGCACCGGTTTGTCACAGGCCTTGGAGTCGATGAAGTCAGTGACGCCCATCTCTTTGCCTGAACACACATTTCAAGCCCATGACTCATCGTCATAACACATGGAGTACGTAGTATATCTATGTTCATCAGTGTTGTTTGGTTTTACTAGTTTAGTGGCACACTGAACATCCTTGTGCTGTGATGCGCATACATCACAAATTATCAGTTTTATTATAATTTCCAAAGAATAAAACTTCATTTTCCGTGGCTTGTCTCTTATAGCAATAGCTGCAAATTTTTCTTCTTGTACCCACTGTATTTAATTTAACCTTCACCCTCTCACGGTAGGGGTGGGTTACTGATGATCTCCCTGTATGTACGCCTTAATTTCTCTGTCCTTTTATTAATTCCTTTGACATTGAAATGTACCACAAGTTGATGAAATAAACAAGAAAAGCAATAGATGCACAGGACACTCGTTGACCCAAAATAGCGAATATGTTAGAAATAAAGTAGCTATGGAAGCTTCCTCCTAACCAAATGTCATAAAGATTTGTCCTTACACGTTTGTTGAAAAGCAGAAACCAAAATTTAGAAAAATCACGCCAAATTGTACGATTCTCATCAAAATATTCTTCTCTGACGATCTCGCCAAACTTTAAATAAACAACTTGCATAAATCACTATGATGGGGATCTTTTTAGACAGAGAGATATTATACCGAATGACAGAAATATTGCGGGATTTTGTCAACGAGAAAGGTAATGCGTATATGGGACGCCCATTGACCTCAGAAGCGAAACAAGGTAGCACCCACGGCAAGTTAGAACAAATTGAACAAAGTAATTAACTCCGGTGATTCTCCCCGATTTCAAAGAAAAAAATAATTGGGACTTGACTTAGGGCTTATTTAGATGAGCCAAAGCTAGTTACTAGCTAGGCTAAAAAATAGCTCAAATTAACCAATGTTGGCTAGCTAGTTGGCTAATAACTAGTTGAAGACTTGGCTAAAAAAATTAGCCGACTATCTATTAGTCTCATGTTTAGATGCACTAGAGCTAATTTAGACTAATTTTTAGCCAGTGATGTTCGATCCATGCAGCTAACAATTAGCTGCTAAAACATAGCAGAGGTCCTATGTCGTGTAGCCCTACTTTACTTTTAAAAAGGTGAACAATACTATCATGCAACTAATTGGGCGGTATGCAATTGATTGGTAAGAGATAAGTTGTTTGCTTGCTGGATATCAAATGTAGCACATAAAAATCAACGGATAAATGGAGATTGAGACCTACTCCCTCTGTCCCTAAATGTTTATCTCTAGAAAACCGTGTTTTCCTCACAGACACGCTTTCCGGACGACACACAAAAAGGGACAGAGGGAGTATATATATACATTTTATAATACTCTGTGTGCTGTCAACCTAGTGATGACAATGCTTGAATCGCTGTGTTCTCCTCGTAGTGGCATCACGAGGAAAGTGACACCCTCGTCTCTAGCTTGAAGTCGACGAGCTAGCTAGGTGTGCTCTTCTCTCATCTCTCCAATCTCCATGGATGGTGGATGTATCTTTGTACTTTATTAAAATAAATAAAATTATCTACAAAACGAAAATAACTAGTCTTATTTTGCGGGCTCCAAAAATTTCTTGGCGCGCTTATGCTTATGGCAGTTTGGAAAATAAAGAAAGCCATATGCACTTGTTTTGTTGAATCAGACTGACTGTAGTGGGGACTGTAAATGATCCTGTATGTGCATTTAGCGTAAAAGATTCGCTGCAGCGCAGTCCGGTATCTAGTCCGCAACGAATGCCGGTCCGCTATATTCAGAGGAGTACCGTGCGTCCGGTAAACAGCGCTGGCCCACGCACAGCAGCGACAGCGCATGCGCGCGCACGCGCAGGAGGAATCTCGGTTGCGGGCCCCACTGTTTCAACTAACTAAAAATTATTATAACTCACAAACAAAGAACCAAATTAAATTCCGATTGCACTATTAAATTCGTTTCAATAAATTCTTCGAAACAAGATCTCACATGGATATATATTTAGATAAAGTGACAAGTGAGCCTCACGGTGGATAGAAGATGATATAGAGGATGGATGAGTGCGGAAAAATTAAGTATAGAGGAGAGAATTTTGATGACCAGACCTTACAAATGATGAATTTAGAATACCACGAGTGCGGATAGCCTCAAAGAAGGAAAAATAACCATGTGAACCATTAGGAACCATTGGACTTCATTGTTTTTGGTAACAAAAAGATATGGCTGAAATAAGCTGCAGCTGCATTAGACCAGCAGATTAAAGCGCCGGGTCATGCTTACGTGACGATGAAATGACACTTTTGTTCTGTAGCTTGACACGGACGTGGAAATGGACAGCAATTAATAGACAGCAGAGAAAGCAACTGGCTCAGCACGCACCTTTGGTGAACTTTTCAGGGTTTATGTCAACGCCGATGATCCGAGATGCCCCACGTAGCCTGGCACCCTCAGCAACCTAGAAGAACAATACAAAGCAATTTGTGTGGTAATGTAGTGGTGTAAATTTTGTAACCGTATTTATTTATGTATCTTATTACTGACCGCGAGACCAACAGCTCCAAGGCCGAATATTGCAACGGTGTTGCCCGCGGAAATGTTTGCAGTGTTCCATGCAGCCCCAACTCCTGAAGATGCATGCCAAAGACATACGACAATTATATTGAAGATTTTATGTTATTATTATTTGAATGAATGAATGAATGATGAAAGATTGATTAAGGTTTGTGGGTAAAAAGAAGGGGGAAAAACAACAGGTATGATGACTGCGATTTGCAGTCTCTGTCCACATTTGCACACATGTTGAATAAGTTACGGCCCTAAGGCTATCCGCACTGATGATCCTCTATTTTCATCCTCTATACATCCTGGTCATCAAGATTCTCTCCTTTATACTCATTTCTCTCGCACTCATCCATCATCTATCCACTGTGGGGCCCACTTGTCACTTTATCTAAATATATCCATGTGAGATCTAATTTTGAAGGATTTATTGAAACGAATTTAATGGTGCAATCGGAATTTAATTTAGGTTTTTGGTTTGTGAGTTATAATATTTTTTAGAGAATTGAAACAGTGGGACCCGTCTAAAATTCTCTCTCACTCATCATTCATTCTCTCACGCTCGGTCAGCGAGCATCGTGCAAGGTGGGGCCACAGCTGCCGGTAGCGGACGCACGTTATGCCTCTAAATTTGGCGGACGAGAGCGCTTAGAGGAGGTGGTACCGAACCCCGCTGCAGCACATTTAATCCGCCAAATGCTACTGCAGGTTCTTTTACTGGATCGAGTGCAGACAGCCTAAGCAGCCTTGGCCTTGTTTAGTTCCCCCAATTCTCCCCTAAATTTCACTATGCAAAAAGAAGATTTCTCGTCACATCAAAATGTCGGCAAATGCATGGAGTACTAAATGTTGATGAAATCAAAAACTAATTGCACAGTTTTGTTGTACTTTGCGAGACGAAC
Source organism: Saccharum hybrid cultivar R570 (assembly GCA_038087645.1). NCBI lineage: Eukaryota > Viridiplantae > Streptophyta > Magnoliopsida > Poales > Poaceae > Saccharum > Saccharum hybrid cultivar. The sequence continues at coordinate 24,317,636 of JAQSUU010000066.1, read as the reverse complement.
ATTTTAAGCCTAGTTAGTTAAAATTTGGATAATTTTTACCAAATACAAACGAAATGCTACAGGAATTTTGATACAGTGTTTTTCTTCCCTATTCTGTGAACTAAACGAGGCCCTTGTTATTTTCCACAAGCTGAGTTCAGACACACGCCTTGTCTTGTCGGTGAGGTAGAAAGTGAGAGACTGACTGGATGAACCGTCACTTGCGTCAAAAACTCTTTTCTTATGCTAGTATGAAATGAAATAAAGGTTGGAGGTATGGTAGCACGCACAGGAGATGGCACATGCCTTGGTTCAGCAATCAGCATCTTGAGACAGAACTGATCTGTCACAGGCTTTACTAATGACAGACCATTTAGGTTCAGGCCGCAGTGTCCCATGACAGTTCATTCAGGTTCCCTCAATGCAATTCTTGCATCAAGCCAGACTAGCTCACATATCAGTTTGTTCACATGTCAAATTCGTCCAGCTCCATCCATCGGTGGTCATGGATAGAGAGTATGTGTGAATTGAGTGTGAATATAATTCAACCATATTTATTTTTGAATTTTGACAACCAACGGCCGGTACCTGTGGAGACGCCGCAGCTGAGGAGGCACATCTTCTCCAGCGGGGCCTTGGGGTTGACCTTGACGGCGCAGGCCGCGTCAAGCACGGTGTACTCGGCGAAGGTGGAGGTGTTGAGGAAGTGGTACACCGGCTGCCGCACGCCGGACCGCCGGTCCACCACGGAGAACCTCGTGCCGTCGTCGGAAGTCATGGTGCTCTTGAAAGGGTTGACGCGGTAAGTCCCGCACAGGTTAGTCCTGTCGGACTCGCAGTACGCGCAGGCTCCGCACTCGCCGTTGAAGATGGGGAACACATGGTCGCCGGGGGCCAGGTCTTCCACCCCTTCCCCCACGCTCTCCACCACTCTGGATTATCCGTTATCGGAGGCAAAGCATCATCATGCATAAGGTCACCATCAATTGGATTGCACATCCGAAGTACTCCTAGTTGTTAGTCGTGTGGAGCTAGCCAACGCCAACCAGGGGCACACAGGGCCTAAGCTAATGTTTCCAAGTGGCGGTTCAACGCAAAGCTGAGCTCATGCCACTTTACAGAAAACTATCACAAACAACGCAAAGCTGAAATACGGAAATCTTTTCTGTTGTCCATGGGTTTTTCATCAGTAAAATAAAATCCCTACGTTTTAAACGGCTATCTGCTACCGAAGCTCAAAGCTGAAAATGAGCCCCGAGTTCGTTGCAGTATTATTAATTATTATTTAATTATTGTTAGTCACAAGAGACAGATGTTGGTAGAAAACGACTCCAGGCGAGCAGTATCAAGCAAGTGGAAACTCCTTTTGCTATCTTATTGCAACATTTTAAATACCAAATAAAATACAAGCCGGGGATAATCCCTTATAATAATTAATATAAGAAGATTAAAGAGACGCACCCGGCTGCCTCATGGCCGAGGATGCGGGGGAACTTGCGTTGCAGCTCGTTCTGCGATATCATATCACGTCCATAAATTACACAGGCATACACACACATGTAGTAGCATATATAATAAGATACCAGATAATATAATCGGTTGGTTTCCTCAAAAAAAAAATATATATATATAACTGGTTGCCTTCACGAGGCATGACTACAAGACCATAAATATTTTTTAAAAAAAGTGACCATGAATAAATTTTTTTTAAAAAGTGACCATGAATAATTTTTTTTAGAACAGACCATGAATAATTATTAAGCCATGAATGCAACACGTCGTATCTACATATATGGATGTACATACAGCAGTCACCTCAGTACTGCATATAGAATTACATACCTCTCCTTTCACGAAACTGAGATCCGTGTGGCAGACGGAGGTGAAGAGCACCTTCACGCGCACCTCCAGACGACCCGGCGGCGCCACCTCCACCTCCTCCATCACCAGCGGCACGCCGGGCCCCCACGCCACCGCCGCTGCACACGTACATACCATACCAGACAGTTCGATCATGCTTCCAGCATGGCGAAAGATTGATGGATCGATCGAGCAAGGAGAAGGAAGACGTACGAGTGGGATCGGAGGAAGAAGAAAAACAAGCCGCTGCAGGGCGGCAACATACACCATATTATAAATATATATATACCTTTGCATTTGATGGGCTTTCCTTGGGTGGAGGAGGTGTCGTTCGCCAAGCTGCTCTTGCCGTTGGCCGCCATGGTGTCTTGGATCGATTGATGGTTGATGCCTTGTTGGTTCTCTTCTCTCCGGCCCCTTGCTAAGCTAGCTGGTTTACTTTTGAGAGAGAGAGAGGGAGAGAGGAGGAAACGAATGGAGCTCTTGGCTCTAGTGGTCAGCTGGGGTCTGTTTATATAGGCAGAGAGGCAGGGGAAACCAACCAGATCGATACTGCTTTTTGTGTTCTTCTCCTTTTGTTTCTTCCTTGCGTGGTCAAAAAGGGCACTGGGCAGGAGGGGCTTCCATTTCCTCAGTTGTATTTTTTTCAGTTATAATATAATGTATACATGCTCACCTATATAAACGTACGTATCTTCGAAAAACTAAGACGATACGTCTCAAGATTAGCGAAGTCAGTGTACGTGCCCTGTTAACGACGCGAATCCAGATGAACAGATTTTCGCTACAAGCAACGTAACTAGCTAGCTGATGTACGTTCAGTTCACAATTGTTGTTGCCGCCACGGGAGCTACGTGTCCATTTTTATCTGTGTCAATAATCTTGTTTAGCTGTGAATATCAATATCTATCATTATAACAGTAGAAAATTATAATTTAATAGTAATTTCTACCCTGGATAAATCTACTTGCACGGCAAGGCTCGTTCGTTCACGTGGGCAGGGCGAAGCGCCAGAGGAATCTCTTTCGCTCTCTCCTGAGACTGTACGAATTAACGCTGACATTTATCGGCCGCAAGAATACTAAGACTGTATGAATTAATGTTGCAGGTGTTTAATATAGTGCGGAGTCCACTCCTAAGTCGAATTGAAGCGCATGGCGCGATTATAGTAGACATATGACACGATCGTAGGAACACTTTTCAATTCGATCCCAAAATGAATTATACTCATTGGGTAAATCACCAAGCTGTCTATGAACATGCAAGTTGGAGCAGTACAAGTTCAAATACACTGCAGAGTTTGATTCCAATATGAATTGGAAAGCAGTTATGGTGGTCAAATAAATGTTTGAATCGTAAAGTCATCTAGGAGGTTGTGTAAAAGTTATATTTTTCGTTGTAATGCACGGACATATTTGCTAGTTCGGCCACGTTTGGCACAACTCAACTTCGCTACTGAAGCAGTTTTTTTATTATTTTAGCTCCATGAGCAGCTTTACTGATAAAGCTAAAACTGTTTCAGTGACCTATTTGCCAGAAGAACTTCTCATGATAGAAAAAATGAAATGACCATAATATCCTTTTCTTTTCCTTTTCTTCTCTACTTTTTCTTGATCTCCTTCCTACAATCTCTGTTTCTACGAAAGTGCTTCTTCCTCATGCCTGCAAGCCCTAGCAACCACAACCCGGCAGCCCTCGTGCCAGGAGACCACAAGCAACGGTGGCCGCGCCCTAGCGCTCGTAAGGTCCGACAGCCATGCCAACACCCCCATGGCTGCGCCTCCCAGCTAGGTTAATAGATTAATCGAGGCTGGGCAGCTAGGTCAGTAACCGCCTCGGTTAATCCTTAACCGAGGCGGGCACAGTAAATAACCGTCTCGATTAATACATATTAACCGAGGCGGTTATCCTAACGCAACCGCCTCGGTTAATATATTAACCAAGGCGGGTTTTTATAAGGTACCGCCTTGGTTAATTACCATTAACTGAGGCGGTTGGGTAATGGCAACTGCCTCGATTAATCTATTAACCTAGGCGTTTGTTGTAAAGCAACTGCCTCGGTTAACTAGGGATTAACCATGGTGGTTTCGTTACAATGACCACCTCGGTTAATTCTGGGCTATAAATGCAGCCGCACCCATCCTTCTTCCCCGCAGCTCCTCCATTTTTTAGGGTTTTGACCTCAAAACCCTAAAAGTGGCAATTTTCTAGGGGAAGAGATTTTGCCCTTTGATTTGTTTAGGGGGCACCGCAAGAGGTTGATTCTCGCTCTCAAATCCTCAATCCTCTCTCTTTTCTATGATTTGGTTCCTTTTCTCTAGATCTAGATCTAGATCCATATGGAGGAGAGAGAGAAAATCAGATCTAGAGCTACCCGGTTGCTTTTTTTCATACTGCTCTGCTTATATGTGCCATTTTCGCTGTGTGTGTGTGCAAGGTTTCGCGGTCATGGACAGGGAATGGATGTACAAGACATCAAGGCTGCATCCTTCGTACCTGGAACATGTCACAAAGTTTATTACCATTGCGAAAAGGCATCGTCTGGGTCTGAAGCGGGAACTCACCATTTGTTCGTGTAAGAGTTGCAAGAACCTTCTACTGCATAAAGATAACGTGGTGAAATTTCACTTGGTCCGGTATGGTTTCGTCAAGGACTACACTGTTTGGGAGTTTCATAGGGAAGCCGAGGATCCGAGTGCCGGTGCATCTGGAGGAAACTCGTCGACAACGACAACGACAGCGGTGAATGCAAAACAACAAACCTCATCAGCAGCGGCCAGCAGGCACAGCAATGCTGCTACTAGCGACAATAATAATATGATGGATGATCTGCTCCAAGACACGGCTAACGACGACGGCGGTGGGGGCGGCGATGATGGGGCTGGTGGTGAGCTTGTAAGGGATCCCGAGACCACGGACCTTTTTGAGTCAATCGCTAATCGTCTTGACCACGACGATGTTCTGTTTGGTAGCTTGAGTTGGCTGGAGAATTTCAGAGAGATGAAGCAGGCGACAATTGATCCCCTCTATGAGCACTGTCCCAAGCACTAGACGGCGCTGCGTTTTAACCTCCAGATGCTGATGCTGAAGGCTCGCCGTGGCTGGTCCGACACTAGCTTCTACGACCTGTTATGTATCCTTGCTGACACATACCCAGAGGGTAACAAGGTACCCGCCAATACCTACCGGGTGAAGAAGCTGATCCAGCTAGTGGAGATGAAGCTTAAAAAGTTCCACGCCTGCCCTAACCACTGTATCCTATATCAAGGCAAGTATAAGAACTTGCAGAGTTGTCCGCACTATGGCGCGAGTCGGTACAAGAGGAATGTCGGTTGTCGTGCGGGTGCAGACGAGAGTACTGCAAAGAAGCAGATCCCGTCTATAATTCATTTCGAGATGCTATCTGCTTTTTCCACTCCCTAACATCTGAAGCCCCGGTGTTGCAGGCCAAAAACACCACCGTCATTTTGGCCCCGGTCGGATGATTTCCCCGAAAACTACGAGCATGGGAAGTTCATGTTGATCTTGGGCGACCTCCTTGAAGAGAAGTGGGAGATAATGAGGTTCCATCTGTGGTATATGGAAGCAGCGAAAGTGGGCCTAGAAAACTTCATCATCCACCTTTCGGTGGAGTACTTCCACACACTCACAGATGCTGAAGTCGTCATAGATTTCCACGACATGCATAGACTACTGAGGTGAAAGGACCTTGACATCGCCCAAGTCACCATATTTGCCCCGTAAGTTAATTATGACTTTGACACTACTGCATCGCTATAGGTACTTTAGGAACAAACTAGTAATGCTATGATGAATTTTCCTTACAGGATGCAGGCCTATGTAAGCAAGAAATTGGGCAAGGATATTCTCTATCTCTCTCTAATGCTTCTTACAGAGAGAACCATCACGGGTTACGATATACCAGACACTCATGAAAAGCTGGTCAACTTGAACCCGGAAGAGAGAAAGAAATACAGGGAAGATCTGGTAATCTAATATAAGTATCGGACGGGAATGTACATCTATGAGGCCATGAAGATCTAGGGTAATGGGTGTATCATGGCCACTCACCAGTTCGGGTAAGTCCAAAAGATACTTGGAACATATATATAACAACTGAGATCATGACTTCTCATATTTGAACATTTCAAATCTTTCTTGTGTGAGTGGTGCAGGCAAGGCATCATGGGCCACTGGATTGCATTTATAATCTATCCTCAGGATGGAAAGACCTATATATTTGACTCCTTGCAGGACATAAACAAAGCAGGGTACAAGCACTATGAAAGCTGTTTGAGATAGTAAGTGGCGGAACTTATTCATTTACAGTTAACATATTTGTTGAAATTGTCGTTGACACAAGTGGTTTTTCATACAACGCTTATAAGAAGTACATGAAAGATCCAAACTGCTATGATTAGAGATCTGAAAAGAAAAAGATCAAGAATGGTACGAAACTAAAACTTAGGCGTGAGTTCCCGATAAATACCAATATTACTACTCTACTACTACTGCTGCTCTTCTCCTAATACTACACCTACTACTCTACTCTACTCTACTCTACTCTAGTACTCCTACTACTACTCCTCTACTCTACTCTACTCACTACTACTAGTTCTACTACTCCTACTAATTGTTTATTATATATGCTCTAATGATTGTGTATTATACATCGTGCAGTGCGCCAAACAACCCTATGGCTCAGTTCTATGTGGATTCTACGTTTGCGAGTACCTGAGGACATGCAGCAAATTCAGCAGCAGCTGGCGGCAGCTCAAGAAAGCATAAGACTGGTGGCGAAGAGAGAAGGTCAACCAAGATGCAGATAAACAGTAGCAGACATATGTAAGTTTATCACAGAGGGTGCGTATGAACGGAATACGTTCTTCAACTGGGAAAGCGAGTTAGTGCAGAATCTGAAGTTCAAGGGCATCAGAAACTAGAGCGACAAGTTACAAATCTCGGATTACGTTCTACCGGACCTCTTTTCCGGTAAAAAATAATATGTATGAATGACCTTAGTTACTCATGTACGAATGATTTGTGTTTGTGAAACAATGATAAAGACATCACTAATGTAATAACTTAATGTTGGTTCGTCGAACGAGAATGAATGTAATATATGTTTGTATCTATTTTCTGCTTTATCTGTGTTTTCATTAGCGAAATTTTAAATTCAAATTTAAATTCAAATTTAAAAAACCATTTTTTGTAAATCTGGAAATCATTAACCGAGACGGGCAAGTAACAAAAACCGCCTCGATGAAAACCTTAACCTAGGCGGGCGTCTTTAGTCAACCGCCTCTATTAAAATCTTAACTGAGGCGGGCGATTTACGACAACCGCCTCGGTTAATATGTATTGACCGAGGCGGTTAGCTTACGATACCTGCCACGGTTAATCTATTAACCGAGGTGGTTGACCAACCGCTTCGGTTAAGGCCACGATTAACTGTGACCTTTGCACCGAGGCGGTTGGCTTGCCCACCCCGGTTAACCTCTTTTGCGCGGTAAAGATTCCTGTAGTAGTGTAAAAAGAGCAGCTATCAATAATAACTCTGGCCATTGAACAATCACCACCAATATTAATGGAGGCACTACCTAGCCTTTTCGGTGTAATTAGCAGTTTTAATAGAAAAAAGGACAAGGGATTATGGGCAACGCCATTTCCATCGACATGTTGGAAAGCAAACGTGGGCCAAGTTGAATCGCTAAAAGCGCGCAAGCTTTCCCTTGAAGGCCTGTTGTACACGCTTGGGGCCACATGAAACCATGGAATGCGCATGAGTGGATTTGTCAACAAGGGGTGGTATGTATCATGTGAAGCTTGTCTCAGGTCCTTTCAGTTTTGACCTTCCCTTCCAGTAGAAAGATGTGATGTGTCCGCTTTTGAAGGGCGCAACACGTTCTCATTTACCAGTGTGGACAGTTGGGCATAGCTCGCCGCTGCCGCCCGTGCTGCTCGTCAGTTACGGAGCTAGGATTTTTTAGTTCAATATTCCAAAAATATAAAACGCACAAGCAAAAATCTCTATGATTATTGGCCACGTCGTCCGTCGTTCCACACATCTCTAACTGTTCCGTGAACAATTTGCTACCACGCCTATTGCATATTCTTTTTTCTTTTTTTGAACCTTTATTGAAGATCTATATTAAAAACATAAACCGTTTCACACCAAAACTAAGGGTCGGTAGGATGATCGGATCAGTTCCGATTCTTATTTGAATCTGAAGAAATGCTGCCAAATGCTATATCGGTGAAATGATTTTGCCTCAGAACATTTCTATAGTTCACCGCTTTTTGACTGAAGCGAGCAAAACGGCTCGAGCCAAGTTTCACTAGATTCCATTTCTAGTTTCTCCTATACACCAGAGACTATCTTTTCTAGTTATTCTTTTCACGTGCAACAAGATAAAATGGTTTCTATTTAAATTATTCTTTGCCCACAAAAAGTTCTAGATTTTTTTAAACATATATAAAACATCTTTTTTGGAGTTAGTATCCAACCTACCAATCAAATGATTCCATAGAAGTGATTATGATTCATCACCTGAAATATTTCTTTAAAAAATTTTGGATCTAAAATGTTTCTATGAGAATCAAAATCCCCACCAAACAGATCCTAAATTGTTCGTGCAATAAAAATATAAAGTTAGAGACATTGAATTTGAGTGTGCCTACAATGTTTCTATGAGAATCAAAATCCCCACCAAACGGATCCTAAATTGTTCGTGCAATAAAAATATAAAGTTAGAGACAATGAATTTGAGTGTGCCTACAATTTGTCTGTTTTGATGTGGTGTTGCCACCTTGTTGGGTTAGGAGTTGTTCCAAGCCACCGAGTTTTTTTACTCCCTTCTAGCCTTGCCTAGCTTGGGCACCACACGATGTGCGTCTGCCTTCACAAACTCCTTTGTGGCCTCTGTTTTCGTTAGCTCTTTAAGATTTGAGGTCATAAAATCGAGGGACCATAGAGGCACACAAGAAAGAATCATGACAAATTAGTCTAGTAGGATAGTCTAGAGTGGGAGTTAGAGAGAGTAGTGAGCTTTCCTCAGGTTTCAGATTGGTCTTCTGGAGACTCTGGTATAGCTCTTGTACCTTTCCATTTTTGGTAAGATTCTATTTTATTTAATATATTATTCCTTCTCTACTTTACTTAGTCTTTATTTTGTGCAACATTATTCTTGCAATACTATTGTTGTGGTATATATCTTAGCATATAGTTGTATGCATGATAGATTGATGATCCAGGACCCACACTTGTACATTGATCATCGCCTTTAATCGGGTGATCTAATTAATCTGTGTTTACACAATTAGAGTAGTGAGATATAGTGTAAATGTCGTGTTTATATTTGATCTTGCACATGGTTGCCGCTTGTCGCATGAATTGTTTGTGGTAGCTAGTAGGTGGTGACAGCACTATCTAGTCTTTGTATTCCACCATGTGTTGTTAGGCAAGTTCTTAAAAGGTAAGACCCACATAAAAAGATAGCCGCTTTAGGCAAGAGCTCTCTTCTCTTGTTGTCTCGCCTATCGCCTCGTGTATCCCCTGTGTGGACTCAATATGCTTGCTACATTTGTTTGATTGAGGTGGAACCATAGAAGTAGAGCTAAAATCATAGGAACCTTTACTCTCTCGTAGTCCTCCCACCTAGCTATACCTTACTAGTTATCATTTGAGTTATCTTTTATCTTGAGCTTGTTTTAGCACCCTTCCAATCCAATTCGATTTACCCCTCTACACTATCAAAACACTACGATCTCTCATTTAATATCATTCCTAGATACCTCTTTCCATTGGGATTAAATAAATAACGATACATTGCAATACTCCTTGGTGAAAAGTGCTACAATGGTATTCTGTGTGCTTGCAAAATATTCTACTTGAGCATAAGAAATACCAACACCTGTGTGCTATAGATGTGTTAGACATGTTATAATGGATCCAAGGGACACAATGTTAAGTTTGATCAAGATCTGAGTTCAAACAAAAAAGAAACAATGAAGATTCCCCACTGGAGCATTCATTTGGATCATTTGATCAAGCCTATTGGGTCATATGGTGGAGTCTAGTAAATCAGACAGGAAGATTGCTCATCAGATGATATGGTGAAGAGAAGAATCACATTGTGAATCATCCAGTGCACATCAGAGAGCTAGCATAGTTGATGACCTAGAAGATCAAGGCCACTAGATAATCTGGTGTAGCATAGGAGCAACTGAGCGAATTATTCTATGATGATCAGAATTATGGCAATTGTCAAGACCAATGGTCGATACCCCGTGCAGATGATATGGTGGACAATGAAGGATAAGGTGATAGATTATTAGGGTGTCAATTGAGTGAAGATTCAACGTTAGACTAGGGAATATACCCCGTTAGATGATATATGCAATATCCAGGACCACCAAGCAGATCATTAGGCGATGCACATAAAATATGGCAGACTTTTTCCAATGGTCCATTGAGTGGGATGAGGCTATATATAAAAGGTTGTCTCACTCGCTGAAGTGTGCTAGAGTGCCCCAAGGTTGTTAGAAGTTAGAGAAAGTGTTTCTACATTCCGTCTAGAGTGCTGACCTTTCAGTGAAGGCCTTGGGGCCGTCTAGGCGACAACCCTCCTTTAATTTCTTGATGAGGAGCGGCGACGTGATGGTGTGGGAGGGAAGAGGATATGCCCTCCCTCATTTGGGGAAACTCCATAGTGGAAATAGCATCATGGTGATCATGATCTGGTGGAGGTGATAAGACTATGTCACTAACACCTATCGACATGCCTTCAGTTTATTTGCATTTCGACACAGTCCAAAATTGGCTAATAGTGGTGGCAATTGTGAGATTGAGTGCTCACAACATGGTCTTTTGGTTGGTGGAGGCCTTGTGTGGCAGTCCAACTCTGTAGTAGGGATTAGGTGCCATGAGAGACTGTGTGACTCCATCGCCTTTGGTTGAGCAAACATCACAAATGAAATGGACTTGGTGATCAGGAGCGTACCCTGGTGGAGATCCAAAATGGACTAGGGTTTGAGGTTTTGCAACCAATACCACTATATATATCGTCGTGTCTCTAAGAATCTGCCCTCTCTATCCTTAGCACATACTTTGTTTATGTGACCTTTACTTTTCTAGATTATCTCTAGGTTAGTTGATAGGATTGGCCCTAAGTAGCAAAAAGCCTTTTGGGTTGAGGGTAACTTAGAGAACACTAGAAAAGATCTTAAGTGCACTTCTTGCTAGAGTAGTTTATGGTGTTTCTAGTGGTAGTTTATTTTGAGCTATAGGTTTTTTTGACCGAATCAGCAGGGGAACCCCCTACCTATTTTTTTCTTTTTCCATTAACTGAAAGAATGCTATGTACAATCTGCAAAGCAAAAAACAGACAAGAATACAAAGAGCAACTAGACCAAAAGAGAAAACACTCAGATTACATATAGTTATCTCTCCAAAAACTAAGGGGTGCTTACCTAGCTGGCTTGGCTTTACCACACACTAAACCAAGCTCATGCTTGAAATGTCTCTTCCGCAAATTAATATTAACCTGGCCATTATCAAAGATGACACCATTTCTTGTCGTCCAGATCACCCAGCAGCCTATGATGAGTATTTCCCTGAATATCACATTATCAAAGCCTACTCTTGCTTGTAAGATCATGTCTAAAGGACTGAGGCTCATGTTCCAATTTATTGGTATAGTTAGCCAACAATCTCGACTGAATGCACATTCAAAGAAGAGATGGAAACTCGTTTCTTCACAGCCTGAGTTGCAAAGAACACAGCTGTAGTCATCCAGTTCCATATTTTTCCTTCTCAAGAGATTCCTTGTATTCAATCTATCTTTGAGAAGTAACCAAAATAAAAATATATGTTTTCCGAGGTTACTTGAAGCCCAAAGCCATTTGAATAAAGGGGAAGCTGCAGTGAAACCAATCAGGATGATGTAGGCCTTCCAGCTGTCATTCGCATTGTCAGCCCAATTTCTAGCTCATAAGAGAGTATTAACCTCCTGTAACTGTATTGCAGCTTGGGTGGACAGTGGCAAGCTAAAAATCCTATCCACTTCTTGATCTAGGAGGTATCTAATAGAGCACTTAGTGAAAGAGAGCAAATGGGGGAATTTGTCTTTGAGAGGCCAGTCTATCCATGAATCTAACCAAAACAAGACTGTGTTACCCTTGTTAGGTGTACAGATAGCAAGCTCCTCGTATTTGTCAAAGAGTTTAAATATTTCCTTCCACCAAAAGACCCTAGGACTTTTGGCTTGTGGTGGAGTATGTGTGTTGGAGTAGAATTTGGTCTTAAGTTAAAGTCACCCATGGCATCTACACTGTTAAAAAATTTGTCCAGCAATTTCATTAATAAAGCATCATTCTGACTTTTGGTATCAATTATGCCCAAGCCTCCCTGAGTTTTTGGTTTGCAGGTTGTTTCCCATGCAGCAAAACATGAACCTCTTCTATTAATATCACCTTTACTCCACAGACAGTGCTTTTTGAAAATATATATTTGTTTAGTGACTTGGGGTGGAATTTTGGGGCTGCAGGAAGTGCTGAGAAAAATGAATTAACCAGTGTAAGTCTTCCATTATAAGACAAGAATTACTAATGCCAGAGAGCCTTCTTTCAATCCTTGAGAGTAGGGGTGTGAATTCAAGCAGGGAAGGTTTGGTAGTACCAATAGAGAGAAATCCAGGTAAGTGAATGGCATACTACCAACCTTACTTCCAAAAGTGTTGGCCAGGTGAGAGGCTCTGTTATCATTCATATTGATTGGTACCAAAAAAGATTTGCTAAAATTAACATGAAGCCCAGTAGAATCTGAAAAGGGTCTAAGGAGGCCCTTGAGATTAAAAAGAACTCTTGTATCCCTTGGTAAGATGAGTAATGTGTCATCAGCATACTAAATGATAGGGTAATCTCCCTAGAAATTGTCACTGATAGGTTGCTTGAGAACCCCATTATGCCAAGCTCTATTAACCACTAGTAGGTCTGCAGCAAGAACAAATAGAAGAGGTGAGAGTGGGTCACCTTGTCTTACCCCTCTCTTACAATTAAAAGGCTTCCCTGGAATGCTATTGAGCAAAACTGAGGAGGATCCTGTACTTACGAGGTTGTGAATCCAACTAATCCACTTTTCTAAAAACCCCTTATGCCTAAGTATCTGCAAGATAACTTGATGCTCTAATTTGTCAAAGGCCTTCTCAAAGTCAAGTTTCAAGATTACAATATCTTCTTTGGACTGATGACATAAATGAAGAAATTGGAAGGACCAAGCCAAACAATCCTGTATAGTTCTTCCTTTGATAAATCCATATTGGTTGGTGTTAGAAGAGTCAAGGGCCTATTGGGCCTTAGCCCATTAGGGTTAATTAGTCGCTTACTTAGGGGTCAAGTAAGACCTCTTCTCTATATAAGGAGAGGAGATGTATCAATCTAATCAAGCAAGAGATTAGAAGGAAAAACCTTCTCTCTTGCCGGCCGTGGGCGAAGCCCCGCGGCCGGCGTTCCCGGCGCCCCTCTCAGCCCTAGCCGCCGTTCTGTCTCTCTCTCACGTGAACAGTGCCCGCGCGGGTACTGTAGTGCGTGGGTACTGTAGCTCCGCTGCCGCTCCCCTCGACTCTCTCCTCTCAACCCTAGCACCACATAACAATCTGGTATCAGAGATGCCAGGTTCCGATGAGCCGCTGTGGGATCAGATCGCCAAGGCGCTGGCCGACATCAACGCGCAACAGGCGCACCTCAACTCACGGCTGGCCACCATGGAGATCCATCAGGCGTCGTCCTCGGCGGGCGCCGTGCCCCAGAGTTTCCCCTACTGGATGTCTGGGTACGGCACGACAGCGCTGCCGACCTACACCACCACCACCCTAATGCCAGGTTCTGCTGCCGATTCGTTCCAACATCGATCACCTGCTTCATGTCGATGGCACTGCTTTTGCTGCTGTCGATCCTTCCTCCGGCGTAGGCAACGCCCCCTCTTCAAGCGCCAGCACCATGTCACCCCTGCAGATCGGCACTCTGCAGCAGCAGCTGTGCTACGGGAAGACATGGCCCTGCGACTCCCAAAGGCGATAGTGTCTCCTGCGGCGATTGTTCCATCACCCAAGGATCTGTACGCCTACATGAGCAGCACAATAGCCCAGATGCAAGCCAAGGCGGATGAGTTGCTGCAACTGCTACAGTTCAAGAAGACGATGGAGCAAGAGACGAAGATGCATACCCACTAGGTCCTGGCGGCGGTACGGTTACAGGCTACAGCACGCGGACTCCTGGCGCGACGGCAGACCCGGGAGATGCGTGCGTTGCAACTGGTGCCTGTGCCCCGTCCCCCTTTGCTTCGCCACATGGAGGGCCCCGATCTCGTCCGCTGCGTCATGGAGATCGGGCGTGTCATCGCCACCTCGGGTGACGAACTCGGCATCTACAGCGCCGACGTTTGGGGACGCGGGTGTGTGGCCACCCATAGGTGGACCTTAATTGGCGCTGCCGTGCTCCGACACCGGCCGCCACGAGGGCGCCTCCGCTGGCCACAAGTTCGCCTTCATCAGCCGCCTCCAGTTCAATGTCAAGGCTACAACCCGGCCTTTGTTGAGGGCCAGACCCTCTCTCTTCAAGCTGCTGGATGGGGGCCACCTTTATTCAAAGATGCAGTGGAAAGAAAGAGTTCACGTCGTGCCTTATGGTCGAATAACTAAATAAGCCGAGATGTAAAAGGCTTGTTTTTAAGTGATAGGTTTGTGTCGAGTCGAGTTAGGTTGCAGCTCGAGGACGAGCTGCATGTCCAGGTGGGGTGTAGTGTTAGAAGAGTCAAGGGCCTATTGGGCCTTAGCCCATTAGGGTTAATTAGTCGCTTGCTTAGGGGTCAAGTAAGACCTCTTCTCTATATAAGGAGAGGAGATGTATCAATCTAATCAAGCAAGAGATTAGAAGGAAAAACCTTCTCTCTTGCCAGCCGTGGGCGAAGCCCCGCGGCCGGCGTTCCCGGCGCCCCTCACAGCCCTAGCCGCCGTTCTGTCTCTCTCTCACGTGAACTCTCTCTCACGTGAACAGTACCCGCGCGGGTACTGTAGCGCGCGGCGCTCCCCTCGACTCTCTCCTCTCAACCCTAGCACCACATAACAGTTGGCATGAACCAATTGGAGGATCACTGGTTGCAGTCTTAGAGAAAGCAACTTTGTGATGCATTTGAGAGAGTAGTTTAGTAAAGAGATGGGTCTGTAATGATCTACACTCTCAGGATTATCTTTCTTTAGAACCAGGCTATGACAGATGAGTTGATGCTTCTGAGATCAATGTTGTGAGAGCTGAAGTCTCTGAATAATCTGGTGAAATATTCTTTTATGATGTTCCAACATTTCTTAATTTAAAGGCCATTAAAACCATAAGGGCCTGGAGCATGGCTATTTGGTAGATTCTTTGATCACCATGTTAATTTTTTCCTGGCTGAAATCTGCATCAAGTACCTGCAGGTTATGCTCTGTTAAGAGGGAGCTAAGATTAAATACCATACTGGAGAATTCACTAACACCCAATATTTGTTTAAAGGAAGACCACAATAGGTTAGCCTTCTGATCATGATATGTTACAATATTGCCTTCAGAGTTTGTGATAGAAACAATAAAGTTTCTTTTGTGAGATATAGTGGCCATGGTATGAAAAAAATGTGTATTTTCATCCCAAAAAGTAGCTGACCTCACAGAGTTCCTTTGTTTCCAATAAGCTCTCTTTGATTCTAGGAGAGAGGTTAGGTGACTCTTTACTAGAACTCTAAGTGTTGACTCCAGCCTGCACAGACTTCTCTAGTCTTCTAGTCCATCAAGAAACATAAGAACCCAATTGCAATTATGAATGAGTTTATTTAGATTAAATAGATTCTTGCTTCAAAATTTGAGACCAGCTCTAACTCTGACAGGTTCTTGGCTGCACTGACAAAAAAGCTGAACTATTCCAATGAAGGCTGACAGTGTCTAAAAATCCTCGGTGTTCAATCCAATAATTCTCAAATCTGAACATTTTGGATTTGGGGTATGCTACTACCAATATGAAGTACAAAGGGGATATGACCAGAGGTAGTCCTTGGCAAGGGTTGCACAAAAGTTGCAGCGAAGGATAAAGTCCAGCTATAAGATGTGAAGACCCAGTCTAGTTTCGCCAGTAGAGGATCAGCCTGCATATTGCTCCAAGTATAGTTTCTGCCACTGAAGGGTATCTCAACTAGGTTTAGATCAGCTATTAGCTCATGGAACATATTCATTTCTGTGATGTCTCCTCCTAGTTTATTTCTATTCTCTGAATGTTTAATGAGGTTGAAATCACCACCAAGAACCCAGTCCTCAAAAATGACAGTGTCAAAATTCATAAGCCAAGTGACAAAGCTTAGTTTTTGTGGGGAGCTAGCAGGACCATAGATATTATTGACATGGAAAGTTTTATTATCTAGCCTGTAGAAAAAATTTCACTATGATGGCAAAAGAGTTAGTTTGTACAACAGTTCCATCAAAAATGCTACTATTCCATATAGTGAGAAGCCCCCCTAAAGCTCCAATTGATGGAGAGAAAGTAAAATTGTCTAGCATTCTAGGACAAAATTTCTTGATATAAAAGCTGTCAAAGGCTTCTCTCTTTGTTTCCTAAATACAAAGAATTTGGCAAGCACTTTCATTGATTTTGTCTCTTATAGCATCCCATTTTTCTTGGGAATTAATCGCTATGATATTCCAAAAAAGAATTTTGGTGTATCTATTATTCTCCATAAAAAGGATGTGTAGGAGTTTTCAAATGTTTGGTCCTCCAAGATATAGTAATAAAAAGGCATGATAGAGATACAAGAATCAGAATGCTCAATAAGTTGGGAACTGAAGCAAGATAAAAACAGAATAAAGCAAACAGATAAAAGAGTAAAGGAGTAGTATGCTGAAAAGACATAGTAGCATTGTCTAATAAATAGCTCCAAATTGTGCTAACACACTAGATACAGCGATAGTTCTTATTTTCCCAGTGCACAAACTGTGGATGCATGGGAGCTAGACCAACTAACAAAAGAGTGCACTATACAAGTGAAAGGTCCTAATCGGCTAGAGGGGTGGTGAATAGCCTAAGTTAAAATCTATAAAACACTAGGCAAACTTGTTAGACAACTAACTGGCTATAAAGCTTTTTGCACTAGCTCTAACAAGTGATGCAAGCCACCTATCCCAACAATTCTAGTTGCTATATTCTCTAAGTCAATAAATGGCTAAGTCACTACGAGCTTCAAAAGCTAGCTACACTAAAGAGCTCAACTAGTTGAGAAGCCACTAGCAAGGGTAATACAAGCTCTCAAAACTAAGTACACTAAAGAGCTTGTTACAACTAGTTTGCGGGAATGTAAATAAGAGAAATGTGGTCTTTATACCGCCGCATCGAGGAATGAACCAATCACAATGAGAAGAAGACTAATCACCAAGAGAAATCCAATGAAACAATAACAATGGAGGCACATGATTTTTCTTCTAAGGTTCACGTGCTTGTCGGCACGCTAGTCCCCATTGTGTCGACCAACACTTGGTGGTTCAGCGGTTGAGAGGTGTTGCGCGAACCTCGTTCCACTTGGACACTACAAGAACCTACCCACAAGTGAGGTAGCTCAATGACATGCACAATCCACTAGAGTTGCCTTTGGCGCTCCGCTGGGAAGACACAAGAACCCCTCACAATCACCGGGAGGTGGCCAAGAACAATCACCAACTTTTGCCATAACTCCTCCGCTGCTCCAAGCCATCTAGGTGGCGGCAACCACCAAGAGTAACAAGAACTCCACAGCCACAATGATCCCCAAGTGCCACTAGATGCAATCACTCAGGCAAATGCACTAGGAACCACTCTCAATCTCACTTCGATGATGGATCAAGTATGGAGATGAGTGAGAGGTGTTTGCTTAGGCTCACAAGGATGCTAAGTATGTCAAAGTGCCAAGAGAGTGAGCCCCAAGCCGGTACCTTTCTATTTATAGAGCCCCAAGACTCAGAGAGCCGTTGGGCAGTCTCGGGGTGACCAGACGCACCGACTAGACGCACCCCCGTGTCCAGTCATCCCGGGCCATCCATGTGTCTATGTTTGAATGTTGATCATTGATCGTCTATGGTCACTAGCCGAACACCCGATCACTTGAGTCACAACTAGACGCACCGCACAAGTGACTTGACGCCACATGGAGCCAAGTTTGGTCGGTTCAGTAACGTTCTAGAGCACGAAATTACAGACCGGACGTGCCAAGTCAATCATGACCTGACACGCACAACGTCCGGTCGCCCTCTGTCTGCCTCGCATGCGCGCCATGGCTACTGACCTAACGCGTAGGTCACGCTTGGCTTGTGTCAGGTCACAACAGTGCCGACCCCGTGCCCTCTCAGCAGTGGATGACTGGACGCGGAGCTAGGTCTGGTCCAGCGCCCGGTCCAGCATTCGATCACAGACTTCTTTGCCTTTTTATTTTTTAAGTCTGCAAACTCTTCACCCTTGCTTCCAATTTGCTAACCACAAAGTGTAGAACTTGTGTACACGTGTGTTAGCATTTTTTAAAGCATTTTACAAGGGTCACAAGTTAGCACACTAGGTTCCTAAATGCAATGCATGAATCATGTCACCTAGTGGCACTTGATAGACCATTTAGCCAAAGAATTCGCCTCTTTATAGTATGGCTACTGATCCTAAGTCACTCATACCCTCTATGGTGTCTTGTGTGCAAAACAAAAATGGCCCTATCACATATACCTTTGCCTTGAGCCCATATTTGTTTTTCTCTTTCTTCTTTTTCCAAATGTGAAGCACTTGATCATCTTTTGGTCACCTCCATCACCATGACCATCATCTAGCTCCACCACTTGGCATGGAACTTATCATTTCATGTCTGCACACTTAGCACAATAATTAATCCCTAGGTTTCATCAATTATCCAAAACCAAACTAAGGCTTTCAATCTCCCCTTTTTGGTAATTGATGACAACCTATTTACAAAGATTTTCAATAAAATTCTTTTGGGTTCACGTTGCTTGCCCAAGCATTTTACCATGTGTAAAGGATATGGACAAGTTTCATAAACCTAAAATGGTAGCATTTGCTCCTCCTACATATGTGCTAAGAGTTTGGATTTGAATGCTTATAGGAAATATAGAAGTCAATTTCTACCAAATGATGCTAAGGTGTAAAGAATGGACCTTTGAAGCGTGATACAAATTGGAGTTGCCAATAAACACCATCCTTAGCACCATTAGTAACTAGACATTCACAAAAACTAGAAAACCTTCATGAGATCAACATTATATGAAAGGGTCTAGTTTTACAAGATAAGCACTAGTCTAGTTACTTTACCTATGCATGCTAGTAGTTCATTTCATCAATCATTTTCTATGTTCTAGCATACACCACGCAAGCATGTATCGGAGAAAAGAAACTTATGTCATGCAAGCAAACATATGTAATGCACATTCAAATGCAACATACAAGTTTGTGAGCTTGCTCCCCCTACTTGTGTGCTTCAAATTTTAATTGATCCCCTTACCATGTCATTTCATTCATTTGTTTGCTCCCTATCACACCATCTTTGTGAATTACTTCTCCCCCTTTGTCATCAATGACCACAAAAGGTGAGCTCAAATTTTAGATAGGTTGAGGTGAAACCATGATAAGTGAGGATTATTTTTCCCAATTTGGGTCAATCTAGATCACTTGCAAAAGATATTTAACTCTATTTGATCCAAGGGCAAGCTTCTTCACATCTCCAAATAAGGGTTATCATGCACCATGTTGAGTTAAACACTTATAGCTCATTCTCTAGATCAAACACTAGGTTCACAAGCCCACAAACATGTCATATGCTACCACTAGATCATATTAAGCATAGAAGCAATAGTGGTACCATACAAGCATCAAATTCATTTGATTTTCATGAATGAGCCTAAGACATGACAGGAATGACTAGATGGACTAAACAAGTCCTTAGCAATGGATGAATGACATGTCAACCAACTTTATCTTGCTTAGCTCAAAGCAGAGGCATCTCATATAATGGGGATGTGTCAACACATATTTGAGAAGTCAAGTATGTTTAATTCATTCCTTAGCTTGCAAAACATCTTCTCATCAAGTGGCTTGGTGAAAATATCGGCAAGTTAATCATCGGTGCCCACATTCTCAATTGAAATGTCCCCTTTTTGTTGGTGATCTCTAATGAAATGATGGCGGACATCAATATGCTTTGTTCTTGCATGTTTGAACCAGATTGTTGGTGAGCTTTATGGCACTCTTATTGTCACATAGGAATGGCACTTTATTGAACTTGATTCCAAAGTCCTTCAAGGTGGCCTTCATCCAAAGAATTTGTGCACAACAACTACCAGCGGCAATGTATTCGGCTTCGGTGATTGAAAGTGCAACACTATTTTGCTTCTTTGATGACCAAGAAACAAGTGATCTTCCTAATAGTTGACATGTGCCTGATGTGCTTCTTCTCTTAACTTTGCATCCTGCATAATTGAAGTTCGAATGTCCAATTAACTCAAACTTTGCTCCCTTGGGATACAACAATCTAACATTTTGTGTATGCTTCAAATACATCAATATTCTTTTTGTCGCTTTCAAATGGCTTTCTCTTGGTGAGGCTTGAAATCTAGCACACATGCATACACTAAACATTACATCCAGCCTTGATGCGGTCACATAGAGTAGGCTTCTAATCATAGACCGATACATTGTTTGATCCACCATGTTGCCACTTGCATCAATATTTAAGCTTCCATTTCTCCCCATTGGTATGCTAATGCCTTTTCGCATCTTCCATGCTAAACTTCTTGAGCATGTCTTTGATGTACTTTCCTTGACTCACAAATGTTCCATTCTTCAATTGCTTGATTTGAAGACCAAGGAAGTAACTAAGCTCTCCAATCATGGACATCTAAAATTCATTAGCCATCATCTTTCCAAACTCATCATAATAATCTTGATTGGTTGACCAAATATGATGCTATCTACATATATTTGCAACACAAACAAGTCTTTGCCAACCTTCTTGGTGAACAGAGTGGTGCCTGTAACAGAACTGATCAAATTATAAGAGCACAAGTACAAAAACAAGCACCGAAGCGCTCAAATTTTCAAACTTGAGCCCATATAATCCCGGTAGTCAATCGAAATCACGAAGGATTTCAAACCAACTTACTTACAACCAAGATCGCATCATTCAACATAACACATCACACGTTACATTTCACAAGTAGTTCCGAAATACACTTACACACACGGAGTCTCAAATTATTACAAACCAAGTTCATAAAGTAGCGGAAGCATAACACACACCAGTTGTTTAAATACTATTGTCAGTCTTACTGATCAACATTCCGCAAAAGCATTAGGGAAAGTACATAAAGGAGGATCACGCCCTAGTGATCTAGTCTTCATCACCCGCAGGGTGGAGACAGGTCTTACAGAAGCCTTGGTAAAGCATATCATCTGCAACAGGAGGGAATAAACCCTGAGTACTGGAATGTACTCAGCTAGACTTACCCGTCAAAAACCAGAAATAAGATGACACCAAGGATTATGCAAGGCTTACACAAGAGGGCTAGCTGACATCACATTTTACAGAAAGGCATAAGTAATTGAAACTCTTTTAGCCAGTACTAGCAGTTATTTTTAACATTTACCTGTCATCTATCTTAGCACCTATACTAAACATGCACTTGATTATAATCAAACAATTAATAACATTATATCCATAGCAGGTATAAATTGCGGCAACATTGTATCATTCACTTAACCATCTGTTCAATTTAATGAGATCTACGTTGCCGCTGCTCAAGTCAAGTGCTCACTAACCGGGAGCGACGGCGATTCGAATCGAATTCCTATCCAGCTGGAGGGGTATTTCTAACACTCACTGTGCAGACCCCTGCCAGAGTCGCACAGGCCACCTTTTCGTATGATTCAGAAATCACGGGTCTGAATGATGTCGCGACCCCAAGGGCGACACTCTGCCAGGTGATAGGGACTCTAACCCCCCTTGGTCTCACGCCAATGTCCCCAAGCACATCCTTTCTCTCCTCCAAGAAGCAACCTACCATTCGATTCCCGGCCTGAACCATATTACTCGGCTTCACGGTCAGAACGACTTATCCAGCCAACTAAGTGTTAGACTGCGTTCAACATGACTCAAGGACGTACAGCGAATCGGTCCTTAAACGACTCAGACGGGCATAGCTCCACACCCAAGACGTGAAGTGTCTTGCGGTTGTACTATCGAACTCCCGCCCGGTCTCAATTTCATTTTAAGGCATGGTTCCATCTATGATAGCCATAGAGCCACTCGTGACCCATTCCTACATCTCGCGGATGACCGGAAATCACCCGACTTCTACCGGACTATGCAGGGCTAAGCATTGACACGTGCCTAAACCTAATTTAGGATTAAGTACGACATCTGGACAAGGACAGGTATAATGCAGCAAGTGTTTTCACACAACTCCTACAACTTAATGCAATAAACAATTAAAAGTACTCAAGATTGATTTATAAAATAATAGGGTCAGCATGCACCGGGGCTTACCTTTCAGAAAGGTAGATGGCCGGTGATCAGGACACTCGGGCAGATCTCCTGCAGGAACTCCGTCGCCGGCTGGTTCCTCTGGCTCCTCCGGCTGCTCCTGGATTTCCTCCGGGATCGCTTGCTCGAACTCGAGGAGAGTCACCCCCTCCAGAACACCTATTGCATAAGTGCATAATGAATTTCATGGATGCATAATGAAAGATGCAGCATGCTCGGAATGAAGTGCATTACAACCCTTCCTAAAGCTCTATTCAAATCACTTCAATTATTAAGTACAAATTTCCTCTCCGGTAGAGAAGTACTCACCTAATCTACTCAACCTAAGGTATAGTTGTTCCTCCTCTGTTAAGGCCCTAACACCTAACAATCACAAGAACAACTTTACTTAAGTTATCACATCCAAGCACAAAATATCAAAGCAAAATATTCTGGACAGCAGCTAGATGTTTCTAACATAACTGGAGATTTCTAATTCCAAAAGATATGATCCAAGACAATCTGGAAAGGTTATAAAATTCCCTACAAATCATTTTCAGACCTCAACCCTTAATTCCTAAGTTTTCCTGGTCGAATTTCCAAAGTTCCAGAAATCTGTCCTATCTAAACATAGAGCAGCCATTTCTGGACAGTCACATAAAACAGCAATAACTCCTAAACTACTAAGCCAAATGCCCCCAAATTTTGACACAAGCTAGTTTATCAAGTTTACTACAACTTTGGTATTCACAAGTTTTCCAGCAAACACTTTTATTAAGGGTCAAACCCAAAGATACTACCAGCTGTCCAGAAAACCTAGAATTATGAATATTAAATATTTATTTACGTGGCAGACTTCCTCTAAGACCAAACTAATGTTACCAAAAGTTCACATAGGTCACAAAAACACCAGAAAGTAAGGTGTGCCTACCTAGAACATTTATTTACACCCCTTTCTTAATTTACTTAATTAATTAAGTGGAAAATTAATCATATATGTAAACTGCTCATAAAATTCTATAAAAATTACAGGAGACTCTCTGACCCGAAAAGAGGCTACTGTAAAAATTTGAACTAAAGTTATTCACAGAAACTCCCTACACAAAATTCAGAAGTCAAAAAGGCTGATTTTTGTATAATTAACAAATCACATTGAAAGGTATCAAATAACAGAATTCATATTTTTCTTAAACACTTTAGGGTACCAGGACACTCTCCAAAAATTTATATGAACATTGCACATGTAGAACAATTACTAAAATTCATTCAAGTATTCCTTAATATAACATGACATCATCATAACTTGAAAAGTACTCAAGCACTAGTGCCCAAATTTTTACCAGAGCTAACACATGCATAAATTAACCTACCCACCAATTTTCACAATTTTTGGGACAATATAACTCCAGTTATTCCTTTATCAAGTTTATATCCCAATGAAGACACATTTCAAAACCCTAATTATTTTTTCTAGAAAATAAACATCACATACCTATTTTATATTTTTCTTAAATACTACACATCATGCAGAGCCCAACAAAATTTACTTCATAATTTTTGAGCAAGTAAAACCCTAGATATTAATTTCCTAAACATTATCTAAAATCTGTGACAAAAATAAAAGGAAAAACAAAAACTAAATTCAAAACCCGCTACAGGGCCGGCCTAGAAAACCGACGCGGCCCAATCCGCGCGGCGCGGCCCGCTCCCGCGCGCGGCCTACGGTCGGCCTCCCGCCCGCGCGCGTGCGACTGCCAGGAGGGCCCTCACTGTCAGCGGCAGAGGGACAGGGGAACGGCGAGCCGAGAGCTCCGGCGAGCTCAAGCTCGTCGGAGGGGAGCTCGCCCGGGAAACCGAACCCACCCACGCGTTCCTCGTCACACGGCGCTTCGATTCGTGCAAGTAGGAAAGCTTGGGTTGGAGCGGGAGGGGCTCGCCGTCGTGAGCGGCGGCCGGTGAGGGTCGGGTGACGGTGCGCCGTCACCGGTGAGGCCGCACGGCCACACCTGAGCTCGGTACGAGCTTCACTACAACTAGGCGGACCGATTGAGGTTGAAAAGGGAGGTGGAGAGAGGTCCTAACTACCCCGGCCATGGAGCGCCCAACTCCGGCAAGGGGGGTCGCCCATGGCGGCAATGGCGGAGATGGCCCAAGATGCTTACCACAGCTCGGCTTGTCAGGTCAAATGGTGGAGAAGCTAGAGGGTTAGGTGTGGAAGCTCCGAGCGGAGGGGATTAGACTCGACTGTGACGACACGGCGGCCGAGCATGCCGGCGGTTGCGGCAGCGAGGAGCGGCGTTTTTCTGCCTCGGTTGCACGCGGGAAAGAAGGGAAATGGCCGGGCGAGTTTGGTGAGGCAGCAGGGACGCCTTCTAAGCGTCGGGCAGCTGGCCACGACGCCAGGTCACGCGCGGCGCGTGGAGGGACACGTGGCGGTGACGGTCTGCCCCTGTCGGCCATCACACGCTGATGTCTGAACTGAACTGCAATCGAGCCCTCCATGACCGACTGACAGAGCAACTTCGTCGATGATTTACTCCTAAACCAGCTCGAGTTAGTGAAACCTCCAAATAGCAAAGTCGTAGCCCTATGCAAGGACTACAAGTTTGTAAGAGAGATCATGGATTGGTTCGGCTTAGTTAGTGAGATACAGTGCCCTGAAGTGAGGCTCCCGAAAACTGAAACTGAGTTTCAGTCACTCCTCCGACTGAAACCGGTTTTTCAAAGCACCCTATCTCCTAAACCATTTAGAACTAGGTTATGATGATGTTGACAATGTTGTAGAGCTAAGTGGGTACTACAAAAGTGTCAATATGAGTTAGAGCTGGTTTGGTCTGGTTTGCAAACTACAAGCTCCCAAAGTAAACCACCATGAAACTGAAATGTCCCATTTTAGACTTAGAAATTTTCTAAGTGCTGGGGCAGCCCCTCAAGCTGATTTGTGGGCCATTTTTGAGCATGGTCTAGTCATTTTCATGAGATAGCCATATTGATACTTTTGTTCCCTAGGAAATTCTCTACAACTTTGCTTAAGGTTGCTCCTCCATGCAAGGTCTCTAAGCTAGACTTTTTAATTGGTCAAACTATGGCATTCTAGGGTCTAATGTTGGTCAACAGCACATTGGAGGGCATTTTGGTAAATTTGGTCAACATGAACATTGCTCCATTAGTTACCCTAAGTGCAATTAAGGTGTTGTAGGATATAATTAGCCACTCTACCCATTAGTTACACAAAAATCCTAGGGTCACATGATTGGAAACAAATCAAAACTCTAATACACCCAATATTGTTGCAAGCAAGTAAAACATAATGAGATGATGAATGTTCATGCTTATGCAATGCAATGCAATTATGGAAGCTAAACACCTGAGGTGTTACAGCCCTCCCCCCTTATAAAAATCTCATCCCGAGATTTGGAAAGCGTACCATTTTTTATAGAATTCCTTATAACCATCACGTAAATAGTCCTCTCGTTCCCACGTAGCATCACTTTCACTACCCTGATTACTCCACATTACTTTATACCACTTAACCACTCGACTTCTAGTTACTCGTTCTTGAGTATCGATCACCCAGACTGGTTTTTCTTCGTAAGTTAGATCAGATTTAAGCCTGATATCTCCTAAAGGAACTCTTTCCTCTGGAACCCGAAGACACTTCTTTAACTGAGATACATGGAAGACATTGAATATGGCACTCATTTCAGGAGGTAACTGGACCTTATACGCAACAGCTCCACTTTTGCCTATGATCTGGAAAGGACCCACGTATCTCGGTGCAAGTTTCCGCTTGACACCAAAACGTTGTACACTCTTCATTGGTGAAACTTTCAGATAAACGAAGTCTCCAACTTCAAACTCGAGCGGCTTTCTACGACGATCAGCATAACTTTTCTGTCTAGCTTGGGCTGCAGCCATATGTTTTTGGATGGTACGGACTTGTTCCTCAGCTTCCTTGACAAAATCAATACCATAATACCTTCTTTCACTAGCTTCTACCTAATTTAGCGGAGTTCTACACTTACGACCATACAAGGCTTCGAATGGGGCCATCTTAATACTCTCTTGGTAACTATTATTGTACGAAAACTCGGCTAGAGGCAACCATTTTTCCCATGAACCCTTGGAAGAAATTACACATGCCCGCAACAGATCTTCCAAGATTTGGTTAACTCGTTCAGTCTGACCTGACGTCTGGGGGTGATAAGCAGAGCTTCTCACTAACTTGGTTCCCAGAAGATGATGCAAGTGCTCCCAAAAGCGAGCAGTGAACTGGGGGCCACGGTCAGAAACGATAGTACGAGGTATCCCATAGAGCCGAACTATCTGATTGAAGTACAACTCAGCATAGTCAGTGGGACGATAGTCTACTCTAACAGGAATGAAGTGAGCTGACTTGGTTAAACGATCCACAATTACCCAAATAGAGTTATGATTTTTGACAGTAGGAGGAAGTCCGACGATGAAATCCATACTTATCTCCTTCCATTTCCAACCTGGGATAGAAAGTGGTTGTAACAACCCAGCTTTCATGTGCACAGCTTTCACTCTACAGCAGGTGTCGCACCTAGCAATATATGCAGCTATCTCTTTTCGCATTTTGGTCCACCAATAATATGGCTTCAAATCATAATACATCTTATTGCTACCAGGATGGATGGACAACTTTGAAGAATGTGCTTCAGACAGGATCTGATCTCTAAGCTCTCGGTCCTTAGGTACCACTAACCTATCCTTAAACCACAGCACACCTTCTTCATCTACCCTGAAATGCTTAGTTTCTTCCTCTTTCATCTTACGCTTGATGTGGAATACACCAGGATCAGTCTTTTGGAGCTCAATTATTCTGTTTTTGAGAGTACAACTGACAGTGATATTGTATAAGACTGCTGGATGTAGAAGGCGAGATCGGTGAAAATCAGTTTCAACTAAGGAATGGCAATGAGACTTACGGCTTAAAGCATCAGCAACCACATTTGCCTTGCCAGGATGATAGTGCACTTGAAGATTATAATCCTTAATCAACTCAAGCCATCTTCTTTGGTGCATATTTAACTCGAGTTGGGTAAAGATGTACTTAAGGCTTTTGTGGTCCGTGTATATATTGCAGACATTGCCCAACAGATAATGCCGCCACACTTTCAAAGCATGAACAACTACAGCCAGTTCTAAGTCATGCGTTGGATAATTCACCTCATGTTTCCGAAGTTATCGAGAGGTATATGCAATTACTCGGCCTTCCTACATCAAAACACCTCCCAAACCTATGCCTGAGGCATCACAATAAACATCAAATGGTTTCTCGATATCCGGTTGCGCCAAAACCGGAGCCGAGGTTAGGAGGGTTCGCAGTTGGTGAAAAGCCGCATCACACTCAGGAGTCCAGACAAACCTGGTGTCTTTTTGCAGCAACCGAGTCATGGGTTTGGCTATTTTAGAGAAATCCAGGATGAAGCGACGATAATAGTCAGCCAACCCAAGAAAACTTCGGACCTCATGAACCGAAGTAGGAGCCTTCCAATTCAATACTTCCTGTACCTTGGTGGGATCCACCATAATTCGCCCATCGGACAACACATGCCCAAGGAAAGGTACTTCACGAAGCCAGAATCCACACTTACTGAACTTCGCATACAGTTGATGTTCGCGCAGTCTGGTGAGGACAATACGCAGATGTTCAGCGTGTTCTTCCTCATTTTCAGAATATATCAAAATGTCATCAATAAACACCGCCACAAACTTGTCCAATTCGGGCATAAACACTGAATTCATCAAGCACATGAAGTGTGCTGGGGCATTAGTCAGGCCGAAAGACATAACAAGATACTCATAAAGACCATATCTTGTTGAGAAAGCTGTTTTTGGAATATCCTCAGGACAGATTTTAATCTGATGGTAACTAGACCTCAGATCAATCTTGGAAAAGACTTTAGCTTTAGACAACTAATCGAACAAGATATCAATGCGTGGTAGAGGATACTTATTTTTGACAGTGACTGCATTCAAGGGCCTATAATCTACACACATCCGCAACGACTGGTCCTTCTTCTTCACAAAGATAGCAGGGCATCCCCACGGAGACGAACTAGGACGAATCAACCCCTTCTTCAAAAGTTCATTCAGCTGCACCTTAAGTTCTGCTAGCTCATTCGGAGGCATCCTATAAGGTCTCCTAGAGATGGGTGCCGTGCCAGGCAACAACTCGATTTTAAATTCTACATCCCGATCCGGAGGGAGTCCCGGCAAATCATCGGGAAAAACGTTAGGAAACTCAATCACTATGGGAATTTCAGCTAACGCCTTTGCTTGCACCGCATGAACTTCACCAGACAATTCAATTTTTCTGGGAAGTTGCACTAGAAAACCCTTTTGATCAGTAGGATCTCTAAGCATCACTACCCGGGTGGATGTATCAATGAGTACCCCATTCTGACTCATCCAATTCATGCCCAAAATGACATCTATGCCTAATCCAGGCAAAACCACTAAGGCAAGCGAGTACTTTCGCCCTTCTATTTCAAACTCTAGATTCCCCACTACTTTATTTGTGGAAATATTCCCACTTGCCGCACTAATGCAATAACCCCCACCTTCAACAGTATGTAATTTGTGTGTAAACTTTGATGCAAACTTAGGACTGATAAAGGAATGCGAAGCACCTGAATCAAATAGTACCACTCCAGGATGTTGGTCAACTAGGAACTTACCAGCGGTGACAACCTCACCAGATGGGATTTCCTCAATACTGTTATAATGAGCATGCCCCTGACGGCCACCTTGATTGACATTCTTCTTAGGATAAGGGCAGTTCTTGGACCAATGGCCTGGCTTGTTGCAGTTCCAGCAAGACATGTTGCTGGGAGGAACACTAGAGCTGCTCTGACCAGAATTACCCTTTGGCAGAGCTACTATATATGCCTTGCGAAACCCAGTTTTAGCAGCAGACTTCTTTTGCGGTGGACAGAACTTAGCATTCAGGGCAGGTGGGCGAGGGGAAGCCCTCGGTGCAGCTGGAGTCCGAGACTGCGAAGCACTCGCCTCAAGGGCCCTTTTACGGCTCTTAGAGGCAGAATAAATAGCATTATTGTTTTCTTGAGTCAAAGCATCACTGATAAAATCATTGAAGGTAGTACACTTGCTAGTGCCCATGGTCTTCATCAGCTTTGGGCCGAGGCCCCTTTTAAAGCTAGCAATTTTCTTAGCATCAGTATTAACAAACTCTATTGCATACCTTGCCAGATTGTTAAAAGATTGTAGATATTCAGTCAAACTTTTATTGCCCTGTGACAGCCTCATGAATTCCGTGTGCTTGATAGCCATAAGACCTGGAGGAATATAATTCCCGTGGAAGGCTGCTTTGAACTGGTCCCAAGCAATCGGGACATTTGCAGGCAATGTGGAACGGTAGTGGCTCCACCAAATACCCGCTGGACCATGCAGTTGATGGGAAGCATATTCAGTCTTTAGCTCATCTGTCAAGCGAAGCAGACGAAACTTCTGCTCAATAGTGTTTAGCCACTTGTCAGCTTGCAGCGGTTCCTTCGCCTCCTTAAAGAGCGGGGGCTTAGTGTCAAGAAAATCCTTGAAATCACTATATTGATTGGGTTCCGGGCCCTAGCGGCCATGATGAGCCTCTCGGTTGGCAAGCTGGCGCATAGCATCTGCCAGCATGCGCTGCCCTTCTACCACGGTCTGCATCAGCTCAGCCGGGGTAGGTGGTGGCGGAGGGGGTGGCTGTTCTTCATCCTCAACGCCACGACCCCGACGGAGGTTGTACGACATCTGCAAAATGCATAGCCAATGAGCACTGACGATGTGGGAAATTTGTAGATGAATTATTGTAAATATGTCAACTGACTTTATGAAAATGACTTTGCAAATAATCAAGGCACAATAATTCATCACAATCGCACAATCCATTCAAGCGCATCAATTGACGCAATCACGCGAGGGGATCCAACAAGATGTATTTTGATAAAAGGCTCACTCACAGGGAGCACAGCAGTGACTGAACCGTTTACTTTAATATTTACGTGACTTTTGACCTTACGTACGGGTACTCGGATTCGATCCAAACTTCTAGCCGAATGAGGGAGGCTACTATAAACTGACCCCAAAGAGACTTCTCAACGGTAGAGTTCCATGGTGGATCATGACTAGCCACCTCGATACCAGCGCGTGCCAAGTAGCACAACCTTATGTCGCGCGCCACAGGAGGCCCTCGGTTTCGTCGTGGCCCCGAAGGGTGCTAATCGTGACACCATCATCGAACGCAACACAATAAGACATCCATTTGTGATCGAAATTAACAGGTTCAAACTAAACATCCAAGAAAACATAGGGTTCGACCTTACATCCCAAATGCCAAGTTATTACAAAGCCTCACTCCAACATAGGGAGGGCACAAAAGATGAGTCTAGCATCGTAGCTACGTGATGACTACACTAAGCATCGTCCTCGGAGTCGGTGTCGAGGATCTCCCCGCCATCCTCGTCGCTAGCAGGCTCTAACTCCTCATCATCTGGTTCTTCTTCTGGT
This sequence comes from Saccharum hybrid cultivar R570, assembly GCA_038087645.1. NCBI lineage: Eukaryota > Viridiplantae > Streptophyta > Magnoliopsida > Poales > Poaceae > Saccharum > Saccharum hybrid cultivar. The sequence continues at coordinate 24,286,702 of JAQSUU010000066.1, read as the reverse complement.
GGGGCATCCTGCGGCCATTGACCTCCACGTCATCTTCATCTTCAGCAATGAAGACTCCCGAACCCATCTCCTCATCCTCATTATTGTTCTGAGACAGCAGAGGATTGAGCTGATTATTCAGGCGGTGCACTTCTTCATGAAGATTGTCATTGTATTCTTCTGCATTCTCCAACTGTTGCTCGAGCTCCACCTGACGAGCTCTCAGGATGTTCTCCTCGTGCTAGGCTTCATCCCTCTGGTTCATCACATGGACCAGCATGCGTTGACAGTTGCGATGGGCTACTGTCAACCTTTGGACCGCAAGTGTTTCCTGATCTCGATCATGGATCACTTGCTCCAGTTGCTGCCGCGCCGTATTTCTAGCGGCAGTCACTTCAGCCAACTCAGCCCTCAACCTTTCAACCTCAGTGGCTCAGGGCGGGGCTCACGTGGAGCTAGCTAGTGGCGAGGGGCCCTGCCTCCGGTTGACTTGCGAGCGGTCCTCTTAGTGCGTGCCATCTGTAGCAACAAGATATGACTTAAAGTGAGGATAATTTAAGGGATACGAAGTTTAATGTAGTCGGGACTATTGAAATTTTTAAGGAGGGAGTAAAATGATATGTATGACATATTTAAACATGATGCATGCACGTTTCATACCCCCTCTCACCTTAGTAGAAATCTAAATTTCTAACGCTAGGCGGTGGCATACATACGTTCTCTCATATAAGCGAAACTATCGGTCTACTCGTTACGCTGTTAGTGTACCTACAGAAAATCTCATTTCAGCCCAACAGTTTCCCAATATAAGCACACAAGAAAGTAGTAAACTAAATACTTTCCATATACACATCCCCGATGTATATACTTCAGCATAAAAGCTACCCGATATATATTCCCACAATTAAGTGCTTACATAATTACATGGTTTGAACATGTAAGTATGCAAGTCACCAAACCTACTCTCCCCTAGATCGCCGGTTGGATGATCATGCTCTCACAACTCATACTTACCAGAGCGTCGAGGTAATTGATCCATACATTACCACCTAAGTGGATGGCATCCATACAATATCACGCCGTATGGACGACGAAACAAAAAACAAACAAGGCCCCCAAGTTAGTCTTTATAATAAGCCACCTAAGAGTCCTTATTTGGGCTAAGGGATGTGATCACTGGCATACCTATAAAAATATTTTTTTTAGAGTTTTAACCCTTTTCATAAACAAATACTTTTGTTTTTAAATACTCGTACGATGTGTTTAATATTGAATTATGCTCTGGTACCAACTGTAACAGAACCGACCAAATTATAAGAGCACAAGTACAAAAACAACCACTGAAGCGCTCAAATTTTTAAACTTGAGCCCATATAATCCCGGTAGTCAATCGAAATCACAAAGGATTTCAAACCAACTTACTTACAACCAAGATCGCATCATTCAACATAACACATCACACGTTATATTTCACAAGTAGTTCTGAAATACACTTACACACACGGAGTCTCAAATTATTACAAACCAAGTTCATAAAGTAGCGGAAGCATAACACACACCAGTTGTTTAAATACTACTGCCAGTCTTACTGATCAACATTCTGCAAAAGCATTAGGGAAAGTACATAAAGGAGGATCACGCCCTTGTGATCTAGTCTTCATCACTCGCAGGGTGGAGACAGGTTTTGCAGAAGCCTTGGTAAAGCATATCATCTGCAACAGGAGGGAATAAACCCTGAGTACTGGAATGTACTCAGCTAGACTTACCCGTCAAAAACCAGAAATAAGATGACACCAAGGATTATGCAAGGCTTACACAAGAGGGCTAGCTGACATCACATTTTGCAGAAAGGCATAAGTAATTGAAACTCTTTTAGCCTGTACTAGCAGTTATTTTTAACATTTACCTGTCATCTATCTTAGCACCTGTACTAAACATGCACTTGATTATGATCAAACAATTAATAACATTATATCCATAGCAGGTATAAATTGCGGCAACATTGTATCATTCACTTAACCATCTGTTCAATTTAATGAGATCTACGTTGCCGCTGCTCAAGTCAAGTGCTCACTAACCGGGAGCGACGGCGATTCGAATCGAATTCCTATCCAGCTGGAGGGGTATTTCTAACACTCACCGTGCAGACCCCTGCCAGGGTCGCACAGGCCATCTTTTCGTATGATTCAGGAATCGCGGGTCCGAATGATGTCGCGACCCCAAGGGCGACACTCTGCCAGGTGATAGAGACTCTAACCCCCCCTTGGTCTCACGCCAATGTTCCCAAGCACATCCTTTCTCTCCTCCAAGAAGCAACCTACCATTCGATTCCCGGCCTGAACCATATTACTCGGCTTCGCACTCGGAACGACTTATCCAGCCAACTAAGTGTTAGACTACGTTCAACATGACTCAAGGACGTACAGCGAATCGGTCCTTAAACAACTCAGACGGGCATAGCTCCACACCCAAGACGTGAAGTGTCTTGCGGCTGTACTATCGAACTCCCGCCCGGTTCCTCTAGCTCCTCCGGCTGCTCCTAGATTTCCTCCGGGATCACTTGCTCGAACTCGAGGAGAGTCACCCCCTCTGAAACACCTATTGCATGAGTGCATAATGAATTTCATGGATACATAATGAAAGATGCAGCATGCTCGGAATGAAGTGCATTACAACCCTTCCTAAAGCTCTATTCAAATCACTTCAATTATTAAGTACAAATTTCCTCTCCGGTAGAGAAGTACTCACCTAATCTACTCAACCTAAGGTATAGTTGTTCCTCCTCTGTTAAGGCCCTAACACCTAACAATCACAAAAACAACTTTACTTAAGTTATGACATCCAAGCACAAAATATCAAAGCAAAACATTCTGGACAGCAGCTAGATGTTTCTAACATAACTGGAGATTCCTAATTCCAAAAGATATGATCTAAGACAATCTGGAATGCTTATAAAATGCCCTACAAATCATTTTCAGACCTCAACCCTTAATTCCTAAGTTTTCCTGGTCGAATTTCCAAAGTTCCAAAAATCTGTCCTCTCTAAACAGAGAGCAGCCATTTCTGGACAGTCACATAAAACAGCAATAACTCCTAAACTACTAAGCCAAATGCCCCCAAATTTTGACACAAGCTAGTTTATCAAGTTTACTACAACTTTGGTATTCATAAGTTTTCCAGCAAACACTTTTATTAAGGGTCAAACCCAAAGATACTACCAGCTGTCCAGAAAACCTAGAATTGTGAAGATTAAATATTTATTTACGTGGCAAACTTCCTCTATGACCAAACTAATGTTACCAAAAGTTCACATAGGTCACAAAAACACCAGAAAGTAAGGTGTGCCCACCTAGAACATTTATTTACACCCCTTTCTTAATTTACTTAATTAATTAAGTGGAAAATTAATCATATATGTAAACTACTCATAAAATTCTACAAAAACTACAGGAGACTCTATGATCCAAAAAGAGGCTACTGTAAAAATTTGAACTAAAGTTATTCAAAGAAACTCCCTACACAAAATTCAGAAGCCAAAAATGCTGATTTTTGTATAATTAACAAATCATATTGAAAAGTATCAAACAACAGAATTCATATTTTTCTTAAACACTTTAGGGTACCAGGACACTCTCCAAAAATTTATATGAATATTGCACATGTAGAACAATTACTAAAATTCATTCAAGTATTCCTTAATATAACATGACATCATCATAACTTGAAAAGTACTCAAGCACTAGTGCCCAAATTTTTACCAGAGCTAATACATGCATAAATTAACCCACCCACCAATTGTCACAATTTTTGGGACAATATAACTCCAGTTATTCCTTTATCAAGTTTATATCCCAATGAAGACACATTTCAAAACCCTAATTATTTCTTCCAGAAAATAAACATCACATACCTATTTTATATTTTTCTTAAATACTACACATCATGCAGAGCCCAACAAAATTTACTTCATAATTTTTGAGCAAGTAAAACCCTAGATATTAATTTCCTAAACATTATCTAAAATCTGTGACAAAAATAAAAGGAAAAACGAAAACTAAATTCAAAACCCGCTATAGGGCCGGCCTGGAAAACCGACGCGGCCCAATCCGCGCAGCGCGGCTCGCTCCCACGCGCGGCCTGCGGTCGGCCTCCCGCCCGCGCGCGTGCGACTGCCAGGAGGGCCCCCACTGTCAGCGGCAGAGGGACAGGGGAACGGCGAGCCGAGAGCTCCGGCGAGCTCAAGCTCGTCGGAGGGGAGCTCGCCCGGGAAACCGAACCCACCCACGCGTTCCCCGTCACGCGGTGCTTCGATTCGTGCAAGTAGGAAAGCTTGGGTTGGAGCGGGAGGGGCTCGCCGTCGTGAGCGGCGGCCGGTGAGGGTCGGGTGACGGTGCGCCGTCACCGGTGAGGCCGCACGGCCACACCTGAGCTCGGTACGAGCTTCACTACAACCAGGCGGACCGATTGAGGTAGAAAAGGGAGGTGGAGAGAGGTCCTAACTACCCCGGCCATGGAGCGCCCAACTCCGGCAAGGGGGGTCGCCCATGGCGGCAATGGCGGAGATGGCCCAAGATGCTTACCACAGCTCGGCTTGTCAGGTCAAATGGTGGAGAAGCTAGAGGGTTAGGTGTGGAAGCTCCGAGCGGAGGGGATTGGACTCGACCATGATGACACGGTGGCTGAGCACACCGGCGGTTGCGGCAGCGAGGAGGAGCACCGTTTTTCCGCCTCGGTTGCACGCGGGAAAGAAGGGAAATGGCCGGGCGAGTTTGGCGAGGCAGCAGGGACGCCTTCTAAGCGTCGGGCAGCTGGCCACGACGCCAGGTCACGCGTGGCGTGTGGAGGGACACGCGGCGGCGACGGTCTGCCCCTGTCGGCCATCACACGCTGATGTCTGAACTGAACTGCAATCGAGCCCTCCATGACCGACTAACACAGCAACTTCGTCGACGATTTACTCCTAAACCAGCTCGAGTTAGTGAAACCTCCAAATAGCAAAGTCGTAGCCCTATGCAAGGACTACAAGTTTGTAAGAGAGATCATGGATTGGTTTGGCTTAGTTAGTGAGATACAGTGCCCTGAAGTGAGGCTCCCAAAAACTGAAACTGAGTTTCAGTCACTACTCCGACTGAAACCGGTTTTTCAAAGCACCCTATCTCCTAAACCATTTAGAACTAGGTGATGATGATGTTGACAATGTTGTAGAGCTAAGTGGGTACTACAAAAGTGTCAATATGAGTTAGAGCTGGTTTGGTCTAGTTTGCAAACTACAAGCTCCCAAAGTAGACCACCATGAAACTGAAATGTCCCATTTTAGACTTAGAAATTTTCTAAGTGCTGGGGCAGCCCCTCAAGCTGACTTGTGGGCCATTTTTGAGCATGTTCTAGTCATTTTCATGAGATGGTCATATTGAGACTTTTGTTCCCTAGGAAATTCTCTACAACTTTGCTTAAGGTTGCTCCTCCATGCAAGGTCTCTAAGCTAGACTTTTTAATTGGTCAAACTAAGGCATTCTAGGGTCTAATGTTGGTCAACAGCACATTGGAGGGCATTTTGGTAAATTTGGTCAACATGAACATTGCTCCATTAGTTACCCTAAGTGCAATTAAGGTGTTGTAGGATATAATTAGCCACTCTACCCCTTAGTTACACAAAAATCCTAGGGTCACATGATTGGAAACAAATCAAAACTCTAATACACCCAATATTGTTGCAAGCAAGTAAAACATAATGAGATGATGAATGTTCATGCTTATGCAATGCAATGCAATTATGGAAGCTAAACACCTGAGGTGTTATAGTGTCAACCTTTCCCATGATGAACCCTTTAGAGAGCAAGAAGTCTCTCAATCTCTCATACCATGCTCTAGGTGCTTGCTTCAAGCTATACAATGACTTTTTTTTATCTTATTCACATGGTTGGGCTTCTTATAATCTTCAAAACTAGGAGGTTGCTCAAAACTTCTTCATTGATGTAGCCATTGAGAAATGCACTCTTCACATCCATTTGATAGAGCTTGATGTTGTAGGCACAAGCATAGGCTAACAAGATCCTAACTGCTTCTAATCGTGCAACCGTGGCATAAGTTTCACTAAAGTCAAGACCTTCAACTTAAGTGTAACGTTGAGCCACTAATCTTACTTTGTTCCTTACAACTATCCCATCTTGATCTTGCTTATTGCAAAAGACCCACTTGATTCCAATCACATTATGATCCTTAGGCCTCTCAACTAACTCCCATACTTTATTTCTCTTGAAGTTGTTTAGCTCTTCATGAATAGCTTGACCCAATCAACATCCTTCAAAGCTTCATCTATCTTCTTAGATTCAATGGATGACACAAATGAGAAGTGTTCACAAAATGATATCAATCTTGATCTTGTTTGTACACCTCTTGATATATTACCAATGATTAAATCTAGGGGATGATCTCTTGCAACATTTGATGGTTGGAGCACTTGAACTTGATTTCTTGCACTTGGTTGATCATTTGGTAGAGATGATGTACTAGCCACTTGTTGATGACTTTGCCCTTGAGATGATGAACTAGCTTGATTTTGATCATGAGAACCACTAACTTGCACATGATCTTTGTCTTCTTCAACTTCAATCACTTCTCCAGGCCTTATGTCACCAATATCCATCTTCTTCATTGTATTGGCTAATTGAGTGCCTCAAACGTCTTCTAGGTTTTCATCCTCCCCTTGGGAGCCATTGGTTTCATTAAATTCTACATCATGAACCTCCTCAAGAGTACCACTAGCCAAATCCAAACTCTATAAACTTTGCTAGTAGTGGAGTAACCAAGCAAGAAACCTTCATCATATTTCTTCTCAAACTTACTCAATCTTGTGCCTTTCTTCAATATGTAGCATTTGCAACCAAAGACCCAAAAGTATGCAATATTAGGCTTTCTACCATTCAAGATCTCATATGGTGTCTTCTCTAGGAATTGATGGCAATAGACGGTTGCTATAGAAGCAAGTCATGTTGATAGCTTTAGCACAAAAGGAATGACTAACATTGTATTCACTCAACATTGATCTTGCTATGTCAATTAAAGTTCTATTCTTTCTTTCAACTAGCCCATTGGATTATGGAGTGTACTTAGCCAAGAATTGATGCCTAATGCCATACTCATCACAAAGCTCATCAATTCTTATATTCTTGAACTCACTACCATTGTCACTTCTCACTTTTTTTATTGTGGTTTCGAACTCATTGTGAACTCTCTTGATGAATGACTTGAATGTAGCAAACACATCACTTTTGACAACAAGAAAGACTACCCATGTGTATCTAGTGAAATCATCCACAATCACAAATCCATACTTATTGCCACCAATGCTTGTATATGTACTTGTCCCAAACAAGTCCATATGCAATAGCTCAAATGCCTTAGATGTGCTCATGATGCTCTTCTTTGGATGAGTGTTGCCTACTTATTTTTTGGCTTGACATGCACTACATAGCTTATCTTTCTCAAATGTGACATCTTTCAAGCCTCTAACTAAGTCATGCTTCACTAACTTGTCTTATTGCTTCATCCCAACATGACAAACTCTTCTATTCCATAGACAACCCATGCTAGATTTGGTGAGCAAGCATGTTGAAAATTTAGCTTCACTAGCATCAAAATCAACCAAGTATAGATTCTCATATCTAAAGCCTTTGAAGATCAAGTTAGAGCCATCTACACTTGTGATCTCTACATTATTAACACCAAAGATGCACTTGAAACTAAGATCACAAAGTTAAGCTACCGAAAAAAGATTGAAGTTCAAGCTCTCTACTAGTAGCACATTGGAAATGCTCAAATCATTGGATATAGCAATTTTGCCAAGCCCCTTGACCTTGCCTTTGCTATTATCACCAAATGTGATACTTTGAATACCATCACCATCATTTGACTTGATTGAATTGAATATTCTTGAATCACTGGTCATGTGTTGTGTGCACCCACTATCAAGCACCCAATGCCTTCCTCCGGCTTTGTAATTAACCTACAAAAGAAGATCAATTCTTTTTAGGTACCCAAACTTGCTTGGGTACTTGAAGGTTAGTTAGTAAACTCTTTGGTACCCAAATGGCTGTCTTCTTTGGGCCCAATAAGGATGTACCAACAAACTTATCCTTCACACCATTGGTACCCTTGGTAAGCAAATAACAAGAATCAAACTTAATTGAGGATACATTAGCATGTGATTTCTTATTCTTGCAATATTGCTCTATGTGACCAACTTGCTTGTAACTAGTGCAATACTGACTATTGTTCTTCACAAAACTAGTCTTGTGAGAAGCAAAGACGGCCTTGCTTTTCTTAGGGGTATAGCCCAATCCCTCTTTGTTGAGAGATGCTCTTTGGCTACCCAAGCACATAAGCAAGCGGTCCTCACCTCCATAGGCCTTGCCTAAAGCGCGAATGAGCTCATTGACCTCCTTCTTGAGGGTCTCATTCTCAACCATTAGTGAGGCATCACAAGTGAAACCATCACTAGTAGATTAGGTAGAAGTGGAAGTGCTACAAGAAGGGTTAGTAGAGGTAGCAATAATAGGCTCAAAGAAAGATTCATTAATCAAATCACATGTAGAGCCCTTGTCGCATGTCATAACTGCCTCCTTCTTGGTCTCCTCCATCTTGACTTGCTCTAGAAGAGAAGAGTGAGCTTTTTCAAGCTTTGTGTGAGCAAGGACAAGCTCCTCATGGTCTTCCTTTAGACACTCATGAGATGCTAGGAGGTCCCCAAAGGATTGCTTAAGAGCTTTGAGCTCTTTTTGCAATGCTTTGCGCTCCTTTCTCTTCTTCTCGAAGCTAGAGCAAAGTTGATCACACATGTCATTGAGCTCCTCCTTGGAGTAGTCCTCATCATCTCTCCTACAATCATCACTTTCACATTCATCATCACTTTTATCATATTTTACCTTAGTGGGCTTTGCCATAAGGCATGTTGAAGGAGTGTCGAAGAGGGAAGGCTTGTTGTGAATGGCGATACTTGCAAGTGCCTTCTTGATTTACTTCTTGTCATCATCACTTGAGCTACCATCATCACTATCTTTGGTGCAATCACTATCCCAAGTGACCACATAGCCACTTTCCTTCTTCTTCTTGAAGGCCATCTTCTTATCCTTCTTCTCCTTCTTTTCCTTCTTGTCATTCTTATTCTTCTTCTTCTCATCCTCCTCATTATCACTATTGTAGGGACAATCTGCTACAATGTGATCTGGGCTCTTGCACTTGTAACACAATCTCATATGCTCCTTCATGTGATCTCTTCTCTTTCTTGCACCATAGCCTCTCTTCTTCATGAATTTGCCCATTCTGCGCACTAGAACAGCCATGGCCTCATCATCAATGTCACTTGCATCTTCATCTTCACTTGAAGCTTCTTTCTTTGCTTTGCCCTTGCTCTTGGATGAGGTGGATGCCTTGAAAGCCACACTTTTCTTCTTTGTGTCATCATCCTTCTTATCAACTTCTTCATTGTCACTATCATTGTATTGGGTATCGGTCATCATATCACAAAGCACCTCATTGGGAGATACACCGGTCAATCCTCCTCTAAATATGATGGTTCTCAATGTCATGAACTTTTTTGGCAAGCACATCAAGAACTTATGAGAGAAGTCCTCATCCTTCACTTTCTCACCCAAACTCTTGAGATCATTGATAATGACTTAGAGCCTATAGAACATCTCCGGAATGGACTCATCTTCCTTCATCTTGAAGTTGGATAGCTTGTCCTTTAGCATAAAGAGCTTGGCACTTTTTACCATTGTAGTGTCCTCATATGTTTCCTCCAATCTAGCCCACACTTCACTAGCCTTCTCAAGATCCTTAACTTGCTCAAACACTTTTGAATCAATGCCATTGTAGATGGTGTTGAGCACCATTGTATTGCATTGCTTGTTTGCTCTCTCATTATCAGTGGGGTTAGCGGGATCAAGGATCACAAAATCATGCTCGGTCACTTCCCATACTGTATCATTGATTGAATCAAGATATATTTTTATCTTTCTTTTCCAATAGTCAAAGGAACTTGTGCCATCAATGAAATGTGGTTTGCCCCCAACATGGTTGAATACAATTTTAGCCATATCTTGTACACCGAGATTGTTAAGCCTTCAAGAAATGGTGACCACGACTTTGATACCACTTGAAAGGTCCTAACCGGCTAGAGGAGGGTGAATAGCCTAATTTAAAATCTACAAAACACTAGGCAAACTTGTTAGATGACTAATTGGCTATAAAGCTTTTTGCATTGCTCTAACAAGTGATGCAAGCCATCTATCCCAATAATTCTAGTTGCTATAGTCTCTAAGTCAATCAATGGCTAAGTCACTACGAGCTCTTAAAAGCTAGCTACACTAAAGAGCTCAACTAGGTGAGAAGCTACACTAGCAAGGGTAATACAAGCTCTCAAAACTAAGTACACTAAAGAGCTTGTTACAACTAGTTTGCAAAATGTACATAAGAGGAATGTGGTCTTTATACCGCCGCATCGAGGAATGAACCAATCACAATAAGAAGAAGACCAATCACCGAAAGAAATCCAATGAAACAATCACAATGGAGACACAATTTTTCTCCCGAGGTTCACGTCCTTGCCGGCATGCTAGTCCCCATCGTGTCGACCAGCACTTGGTAGTTCAGCGGTTGAGAGGTGTTGCACGAACCTCATCCCATTAGACACCTCAAGAACCTACCCACAAGTGAGGTAGATCAATGACATGCGCAATCCACTAGAGTTGCCTTTGGCGCTCTGCTAGGAAGGCACAAGAACCCCTCACAATCACCGGGATGTGGCCAAGAACAATCACCAAATCTTGCCACAACTCCTCCGCTGCTCCAAGCCATCTAGGTGACGGCAACCACCAAGAGTAACAAGAACTCCGCAGCCACAACGATCTCCAAGTGCCACTAGATGCAATCACTCAGGCAAATGCACTAGGAATCACTCTCAATCTCACTTTGATGATGGATCAAGTATGGAGATGAGTGGGATGTGTTTGCTTAGGCTCTCAATGATGTTAAGTATGTCAAAGTTCCAAGAGAGTGAGCCCCAAGCCAGTACCTTTCTATTTATAGAGCCCCAAGACTTAGAGAGTAGTTGGGCAGTCTCAGGGTGACTGGGCACACCCTAGCATCTGGTCGGCCAGTGTTCGGTCGTTCCGGGCCATCCACGCGTCTGCGTTTGAATGTTGATCATTGATCATCAACGGTCACTAGCTGAACACCCGATCACTTGAGTCATGACCGAACCCATATCACAAGTGACCTAATGCCACATGGAGCCGAGTCTAGTTAGTTCCAGTAACGTTCCAGAGCACAGAATTACAAACTAGACGCGCCCGGTCGAGCATGAGTTGATGTGCGCAATGTCCGATTGCCCTCTGTCTACCTCGCTTGCGTGCCACGGCTGCTGACCTGACGCGTAGGTCATGCCTGGCCTATGTCAGGTCGCAACAGTGTCGACCCCATTCCCTCTCAGCAGTGGATGACCGGACGCAGAGCTAGGTCAGGTCCAGCACTTGGTCTAGCGTTCGATCATGGACTTCTTTGCCTTTTTCTTTTCTAAGTCCGCAAACTCTTCGCCCTTGCTACCAACTTGCTAACCACAAAGTGTAGAACTTGTGTGCACATGTGTTAGCATTTTTCAAAGTATTTTACAAGGGTCACAAGTTAGCACCTAGGTTCCTAAATGCAATGCATGAATCATGTCACCTAGTGGCACTCGATAAATCATTTAGCCAAAGAATTCTCCTCTTTATAGTATGGCTATCGATCCTAAGTCACTCACACCCTCTATGGTGTCTTATGTGCAAGACAAAAATGGCCCTATCACATATACCTTTGCCTTGAGCACATTTTTATTTTTCTCTTTCTTCTTTTCCAAATATGAAGCACTTGATCATCTTTTGGTCACTTCCATCAGCATGACCATCATCTAGCTCCACCACTTGGCATGGGACTTATCATTTCATGTCTGCCACTTAGCACAATGATTAGTCCCTAGGTTTCATCAATTATTCAAAACCAAACTAGAGCTTTCAACAAGTAACTAGTGCACACATGATCACATGCAGAGACTATTCATCTATATCATCCTTGTCTAGGAGAGCAATAGAGATAGCCTTAGGCTGAATCTGCAGAAAGCCCTGAGCAATGCCTTCTATAATCTCCTTGGAGAGGTGTGGAGCAGGTCCTGGGATGATGGTAAGTGGCATTGGTTCATCAACCTCTTCAGCTGCCTCTCTGGCCTTCGTAGCACTTTCTTCATTCCTGAAACCTTCAAGCTTTTTGGCAACTCTCTTTCTTCTGCTCAGAAAACTATCATCAAGCCTTTCCTTCACTTTAACTATCCTCTTCATTCTTGGATTCATGAAGACAGGAGGTGGGCCATCCAACACTTCAACTTCTGCATCCTCCTCCTCCTCTTCCATGTAGTCTAGGACAATCTTCTCCAAAGCTTGTCCACCAATCTGTGGATGTAACAATAAGGCAAGGGGGACCAAGATTTGAGGGTCATTAAAAAAGATGGAATGATTGTATCATGATTAATATCCAACAGAGTAAGATTTCTTAAGAAAATGGAAGATAGACTAGAGGATATGAAGTTTAGTACTTTTTTAGAAGGGAGGGCACAACAGTGATAAGTGGATCAGACATGGAAGAGGGACCAACAATGATTGATCTAAGAGGGGCTTACACTGGACTAAGCACTGGGAACTTCTCTCTATCATCCCTCTGAATAGCAACATTCTACATTCTCTTGACTGATTTCCACTTTAGGATCTTGTGGAGCTAGGTGTTCCTACCAACAGCTTACCCCCATCAATGTTCAATGCCATTGCCATTGTTGGATTCAGCTAGCATGGTGTGTGAGTTTGCTAGTGGAACTGGGTCCATCCAATGTGGAGTCTGAGGGGGACGAGGATGGCCCAATGGTAACAAATGCTTTTTCATCTTGCAGTTTATTGACATTCTGCTTCTTTAGAATGGAACATGTCACAGTCTAGGAATGGCCTTTCTAAGGGAGACCAGCGTTCACTTTGATTGAATCAGAGATCTTGGCATCATCATTCAGGTAGACCTTAGCCACAACTCTAGCAAGGTTCTCGGTGTCATGCCAATGCACTAAAATAGCAAATCCCAACATATCTTTTGCAATACCAACTGCATGGCCACTTGGCCGTATATTTGGAACTATCTGGACCAACACTAGCATGTTCCACCTTAAATTACTGATAAATTTTCTCTCCTTATCAATTGTAGGGTCAAATTGATTGGCACACCCTCGATCACGACCATCCGGTCCGGTGCTTACCCATTAAGCCCGGAGAGAGCTCGGAATCTGCTCCACGTGTTTTCTCTCGGCTTGCTTCGTGTGCCTTCGACGGTGGAGAATGACCTAGTCACTTTTCACCATCCACAGTTAGGCATATGTTCCATCTCTTTCAGGTCTTCTTCATTTGTTCTAACATTCACCTCCTTCAGCTCCCCTTATCTTGTTACGTAAATCCAAAAGCAAAGTCTTCAGAAAATTTTCCATATGGGGGATCGTACCACTCATAGAACCCGCAACTAAGTCAGACTACAAAAAACCAAATTACCATAAGTACATTGTGATTTCAGCATTTGCATTGGGAAAACTGAATAAACAGGAAAGAAATCGAGTTAAATTTGCCCTGCAGCATCTGTGGTACCGTCATCTTGGGTTTCTATCACTTCACAAAATTCTCTGAGGCATCTTCAAGCCACAGTGACAAAATTGGTGGATGATATGCATAGGGGTGGTCATGGTATGTGATGGGTGGCCCCCTCCTGTTGTAGCCTCCTTCGCTGGAAGCCGATGTTCATCTCACGATGCCACCTGGGGATGGTGCTGACCACTATGAGGAGTTAGAGCTAGATCCAGTCATCGAGCAGTCAGGTTCAACGTGTTGCACACTCTGAGTCATGAGGTTGGCCTAGATCTTTTATTTTTGCTTTGCCTCCTGCTAAGGTGCTAAAATGTCCTAGAAAACCATCGCACTCCCTCCAAGATGGGATCCTATATCATCGACGGTTCATGTTAGTATACGCCTTAGAAGGAGGCCCATTTTGGATCTTTTGTGCATACATAGAGATGTGCACATGGACCACAATCAAGACCAATGCATACACAGTCGACTGAGGCACATAATCAATTAACAGTTCAACCAACATAATAGTTCAAAGATTATGTAGTACTCATACATACTAATCAAGAGGCTTCAATACATAGTGAGACTACATATAAACTTCATTAACATAAAAGTTTCCCAAATTCTAAGAATTAATGTGGGATGTGTAGGCAGTTGCTAAGGTACTCGATTGGATGATACGGTCCAGAAACCTAGAGCTAGTGAATCGTATTGAAGATGACAACATCTCAGTCAACGTCCACCTTGTATCTAGAAAGCATGGATGCATCCTGTGTAGTCCTACAAAGCAAAAAAATCTCTCCACAAACAGGGTCTTCAATGATTCTTGTGAAACTTTGTGGTTTGAGAAGATGACGAGTAGTAGCTTGAACAATCAACCCTCCCTCTTGATGAATATGATGGCCCCAAGTAGCAAACAACAACTGCTGAACTCCTCATGTAACCCCTAGTTGTCAAAAGACAAGGTTGCTCGCATCGAAATTGCTTCTTCCAAAGTATGACATCTATTGTAATGAAGAAATTCCAAATATAAACAAAACTGATATGTAAACCGAAACCAATCGAAATCAAATGCAAACAAGGGGGATCCGAATTCATCTAACCTTCACGGGTCGTTGTCTAGGACAACAATGTAAGGTGTACGAGGCAAGATGACCGGTATAGTACAAGCGAAGAGACAGCGTGAGAATGAAGGAGAACCACTGGGTTGGGAGAACTAATTAACCACTTCGAAATGGGTTTTTTTGTGGGACGAACTGCTGCCAAGGCGTCGACAAGGGCCGAGGGGAGTTGGGGAATGGGCTGGGTGATTCTAGGTTTGTTGCGAAACAGATGGTCCAGATTGATCGGCACCAAGAAAGGATGGCACGAGATAAGTTAAATAGTGTCCGTATTAAGGCGACCATTGCCACACTAAGACATCAGTATAATGCGGTGATTGTCAGCAATTGTTCAAACAACTATTAGATTCTCCTAGAAACAACCGTTGCAACTATACATGATAGTTTTTTTCTCGAGTACTGAATCTAAACTATTGAACCTAAACTATTAAACCTACTAAATCTAAACTACTGAATCTAAATATGATCCTCTCTGTTAGAGTGATAGGATCATGGTAGTTTTTTTGTTAAGTAGAAGACAATTTCTTTTCATTCATATACAACAAAAGAAATAAACATTCGTCAGAATATATATTTTTTCATTAATTCATTATAACATAGTGATACAATTTGGATGCAGTATATGAATGTACTTGTCCAAAAACATAATTAACCTAAACAATTAAACCTACTAAATATAAACTACTGAATCTAAATACGATAGTCTCTGTCAGAGCGAGAGGATCATGCTCGCCTCACTCGCTTGGAAGGAGGAGTATTGTTGTCGTCGAAGTCATCATCATCATCCACCTACTCCTCCTCCTAGGAGCTCCATGGAGGACACCGATCAGGAAAGCTCCAGTCGGAGGGGGCGTCGTCCGAGGTGGACTGGTGCAACGATGACTCGTCCTCAGTGGACGAGTTAGTTGCTTGGAAGCTTAAAGGGGCTGCCCAACATTGTTGTAGATGGAAAAGAAGGGGATAAACAAGGAAAAGGGGTGGTTTCAGAGGACACTAGGCTTGAAGAATATGTAGAGCAGTGGGTGTGGCCCTTTGGCCACACCCGGTGGAAGTAATTAATGGTGATGGGACGGTGTTGGAAGTTGGGACATTCAACATTCACACTAAATTTATCACCACTTCACCAAACAGTCATTTAGGGCTGGTGGCCATAACACGTATCTCAATCGGCTCGACGTTCCATACGACGAAGAAATGCAACCCCAATAGTACTGCCGCATCTATCATTCATCTGTCGGTGCTACAAGTTTCATCTGCTAGTTTGATTCCTTTCCAGGCACCGCTATCGATCGAGCTAGTAGTGGATCTACATCACCATCGCTTATAATATATGGCGATGATAATACCGATGGTGATCGCTCGGTCTGTAGCAGTAAGCGAGCCCGTGACAAGTGCTTAAGGCTGGGTGATCGGCGCTCAGGGCTAGCGGGCGGGGCGCACGGCTGGTGGACGATGCCAAAGCACGGTGTGGGACGCGGATGGCGGCCGAAGCATAGGGCGCACGACCAGGGTCCAACGGGGGAGTGGACTGTGGCCAGCGCGCAAGGCCGGCAGCCGGGGTGCCTGGACGGCAGGCACGACGCGACTATGGTAGAGGCGAGCATCGTTGGCGGGCACAACACGACTGTGGCAGAGGCGGGCACTCGTTGGTGAAGAAGGCCATGGACAGTAGAAAAATTAGAAAACAAATCGGTATATGTATAAGAGAGAAGTACATGTATGGCCTTGTGAAACTCACTTATTCCTTCCATAGCCCTGAAAACTTCAAAATTCTTTGCATGGCCCTGTGTTCAAATTTCAGTGCCCTATATGACACTGCCGTCACTTTTGGACCTTAACACCGTTAAGTGCCATGCAAAATGACCAGAGTACCCCTATTATAGAAAATGCACTAATTCTTTGCATGACACTGTTTCATGTGATGTTAGAAAAATATACTTGTTCCTTTTATGACACTGCCTTTTTCTATGTTCTATCTCGACATTAAAACCCATCCACATTATATTAATGTGGCTAGAATTTGCAAATAATTTTGTTTTGCTAATATGCATTATTCGTCGAGCCTTGAAAGAGAGCCCGCCTGCCCACCGCCACGACGATGCAACAACCTGAAAGATCTTAGAGAGGGTATTTTGTTTATTTGCTAGCAATAAGCGCATCCTCATCCTCGCATATGGATAAGCACATCTTCATCCTCTCAAACAGAGAGCCCGCCTGCCCGCCGCCACGACGATGCAACAACCTGAAAGATCTTAGAGAGGGTATTTTGTTTATTTGCTAGCAATAAGCGCATCCTCATCCTCGCATATGGATAAGCACATCTTCATCCTCTCAAACAGATAAGCGCAGATATATTTCTGGTAGCGGTAACACATTAGCTTGTACTCGGTTAATAGGATCACGAATCCTCGCTCTGCTGTAGTATACGCATAGAAATCTGCATGAAGATGGAAGTGCTTTGCTAGGGTATACATACATGCATGCACCCTTGATTGGCTTGTTACACGCTAGCTTTCTTCCTTTAGCACGTATATATATACTCCTTTTATGCAAGCACGTAATAAGGAGCACCGACTGCTTCCTTCCTTATTTTCTTCTCTTCCCGTACAAAATTCTTCTTGATTGCACGTATTAATATATGCACATATGAGAAAATTTTGTACAAAATATCGTCAAACATGCATAAATAATGCAACCAGCAATACAATTTTTTTGATATTTTTAACCATAGTTGTATAATTTGTAACAATGCTTAAATAATGCATATTAGCAAAACAAAATTATTTGCAAATTTTAACCACATTAATTTAATGTGGATGAATTTTAATGTCCAAATAAAACATAGAAAGAGGCAGTGTCACAGAGGGAATAAGTATAGAAATCAGTGCATTTTCTATAATAGGGGTATTCTGATCATTTCACGTGCCATTTAACGGTGTTAGGGTCCAAAAGTGACAGTAGTGTCATATAGGGAACTGAAATTTATACACAGAGCCATACAAGGAATTTTAAAGTTTTCAGGGCCATAAAATGAATAACTAAGTTTTACAGAGCCATATAGGTAATTCTCTCTATGTGTAACCAGTGGCATAGTGGGTAATTTTCACCAACTCCACCAAACATAGACTTGGTGGAGCACCGCTTGTGGAGCTCCACAAATTTGGTGAATCTGGGGCAGATCCACCATTTTGGTGGAGCAGATTCACGGTGAAGCTACTAGATCCAAAAGCGTTTGGCTAGAAAAATTGAATCCAGATCTAGTTTTGATGAATCTGAAGGTGGTGAAGCTCTACCAAACAGGGAAATCAGAATCACCGCCCTCCGAGCAACGGTATCCTGGTCGACCTATGCGTCTTGCTAGCGAGGACCTCTTTAGCGATGGCCATGATAACCTTCATCCATAATCAGATATATTGTGCACACATTTAGTGTTTAATTTTGCTCTATTTACAATCATTTCCAAAAGACAATAACTTCCGCAACAAGTCTTTTTCCTCTATTTTATGCCATAGGAAACCTCAATTTCTTGCCACAAATTATAATTCTTGCTGTAAATATCCCTAGTTTGTAATAAATGTATGTTTCAGTATTCTTCCTTATATTACAAACTTCATTCTAAGACTTGTATTGTAACAAGGAACTAATAAAGAGACAAAAGAGCAGTAACTCAGAAGGACCAATGGAGAGATACCTTGGCATTAGAACTAAACAATTTGAAGATGATGTTGCACAGTTGGCAAGAGAGAAGAGGTTGTACAACAAGGTAACCTTTTTCGATCAGGAGGTGCATACATACTAGAAGTGAGAATGGAGGGGATGGCTAAAGCATTAGGTGTCTTTAAGAACCATAACACGGGCACATTTTTTCTTTAATGCATGCAATGGAGAACAAGAATCTCCCTTGATATGGCTGAGAAGTGAAATGGCTTAATAGGTATCCCTTAATATATTTCATGTTGCTTTATAGAATTTAGCCCCCTTTGGTTTGGCTTCTCAAAAAGCCAAAAGCCAACCAAAGGGGTTCGTTTCCATCCAAGAGTTACAACAAAAGCAGCTTTTGGCTAGTACAATTTTCACTGCATCTCTCCCTTCTCTCACTGGCTGTGGAGCTGGG
This sequence comes from Saccharum hybrid cultivar R570, assembly GCA_038087645.1. Classification (NCBI taxonomy): domain Eukaryota; kingdom Viridiplantae; phylum Streptophyta; class Magnoliopsida; order Poales; family Poaceae; genus Saccharum; species Saccharum hybrid cultivar. Next base: position 24,267,803 of record JAQSUU010000066.1, on the reverse strand, counting down.
TAACATCGAAAAAATTACCCACCTACCACTAACTATTAGATATCGATTCATTTTTTCGCTTCTATTCCTGTCCACGTGACCGACAGACGCTATAGGATTCGCACAGTAGTGCCCTCCATGCCAGCCAACCATGGCCCAGGGCGAGCAGCTCTGGCCGCAAGGCAGATCCCTCTTGTCCCTCATCCTAGCCAGTCGACAGCGACGGAGGTGCGGCCGTGGGTGGCGCTGGAGGTTGTGACCGCGGGCGGTAGTTGGTCCGCGTCCATCGGTGGATCCCTTCCCTCCCTCTCATGGGCAGCCGGCGGTGTCAAAGGCATGACATAGTAGGCCATGACTATAGGTTCCACTAGAGGCACGCAGGTCAAGGAATCCCTCCGTTCCCTCCTCCTGGCCAGCCGGCAGTGATAGAGCAGCAGCCATGAGTGCACTGGAGACGAGGCTGTGGGCATTGGAGATGCGGCCGTGGGCCTCCCTCATCTTCTTTCTCATTGGATTGGGCCGCGAGGCCAGCAAAGAGGGTGTCGGCCTCTCTCTGCACGCTATGGTTGATAGGTGGGGTCGGATGACATATGGGACCCGCTAACAACAACTTTTCCAAGAAGCCATAGCTGCTCAACTGAACGGTTTTGAGCTTTCTCACAGCCCACAACCCAAACAGTTTTCTACGGCCCACAGGTCACAACAGCTTTTTTAGAAGCAACAGCTCAATCAAACAAGCCCTTAATCCCTAAAATATGTGGAGTATGTCTTGTGATCTATTTGAAAGCCCTATATTTGGTTTTGGAAATTAAGGTAACCAGTGGACTAACCTCTACTCTAAATGTTGTAATTGAGATAGGTTATGTCCCACACCTATTGAGGAAGATGACACTCATGGAGGAGATGATTGGTGGACAAATGATGATCGAGTGCTCAATTCTTGGAAAAGAAGAAAGAAAAAAAATGCATAGGCTCAAGGCAAAGGTATAGGCTAGGGCATTTTGTTTTGCTGGTCAAGACATAATAGAGGGTGTGATCGGGTTTATGATAGATCGCCATACTACTATGAGGGGAACTCAAAAGTTTAATGCGGTTATCTAAGTTCCACCAGGTGGATCAATTCATTGCATATGTATTAGACATAGTAAGATGTGAAAACCCCTTTGAAAAATGGTTGTGTAAAAGATAATTCACCTGCACAAGTGTTGGAACACATTTGGAGTTGGCACAAGGTGGTCTTAGACGACCGTTGGACCGAGGCAACAATAATGTTGCCGTCATACCATGCACCATGCAGGAAAACACCTTAGCCTAGGGTTAGGCGGACCGTGAGGCTTGGTCCGACGACGGTGCCGAGGGCATCGTCGGACCCACCCTCACCTTAGGAGGGATCTCCTCCTCCCACACTGCCTTCCACGGTCCATGATCTGAAGAGCTCGTCTGTTGGGAGAGCAAACCCGCAAACTTCCTACTATACATAATTGATGTCACCTTTTAAGATATCTTTCTAATGTTTTAGCTTGACTCCTGTAATAGTAATATTTATACATTGGTATTTAGTAAAAAAAAGATACATGTAAATAAACTTAAATAGTCTATCTATGAAGCCGTGTGTCTTATCCTACAAGCCAGGATTCTCAATAGTGCATAATCTCAAATATGCCTGTGCTGTGATTTATACATAGTGAGTCACGTGCAGTTAGTTGATTATTAATCGTTAGCAAACACTTGTAATCTACCCTTTGTTTACACGTGAGCTGAACCAAAGCACTTAAGAAGAATCCACACTCCTCTTTGCTAGTGCTAGTGCTAGTACTAGTACCCTGCAAGAGCATCTCTAGCAGTACTACCTAAAACAGACTACCTAAACGTACCCATCTATTTTTATACTACCTAAATTTTGCTTCTAACTCTAGTAGTACTACCTAAATCGTGGCCCTCAAATTTAGTTTAACAGCCAATCACATGTGGAGCCCACATGTCACCCCCTTCCTTCCTTCTTTTGCCAATGACATGGGGCGCAAAGCAGTAGCGGGGAGGGGATGGAGCGCCGACGAGATGGCCATCTGCGGTAGGAGCACCAGATGGCCCGCAGTCGGCCGTGGATTGGATAAGGGTGACACTGCCTCCTGGGCCGCTTGCCGGATTAGGAGAAGGGCGGCGCACCAGTGGGGACATGGGTGTCGCGCCGGTCGGGAGAAGCCGCGTTGGTGGTCTGCCGGTCGGGATGGCCGAGGGTGGTCAAGGGGCGTCGCCTGGAGATCCGCTGGCTGGAGCGCCATCTCTTCCACCAGCAGGAGGTTTGACGGCCACCATGGAGAAAGAAAAAGCTCGTGTGCAGGAAGGAGCACCGCCGGGTAGGACCACATGACGGGGAGGACCGCTGCCGGGGAGGGCCGCCGCAAGCGAGGACGTGGTGCAGGCGTGGGCGGTGTCGGGCGACTCCGAGCGCGTGGGAAGGAGAGAGATGACGGGAAAAATAGGTAGACACTTTTGTTGGCCCAACAGATGTAGGTGGTGTGAGAGGAAATTTGTTGGGCCAATAAATTTAGATAGCCTGCTAGAGTGCATTTTTTGACCTCCACTACCCAAATATAGAAAAATTAGTCTGTTTAGGTAGCCTGCTGGAGATGCTTTAGGCCCCAAGGGCAGTAGCAGCTAGCAGGGTCAACAGACCCAGTGGCACTGACGAATAGGGATGAAAATGGACGGAATTTTTCCTGTACCGTCCCGTTCCATTTTCTACGTTTTCCCGTCTATTTCCGTATTTGCGAGATCCTGTTTTTGTATTTGCGGAACTAGAAAATGGTGTTTTCCGTTCGTTTTCGAGTAATCCCGTTTTAATATGGAATAGACCCGTATTTATCCTGTTTTTTTTAATGTCATCGGGGGGATTTTCCCCACCTGAATATATATTTATATAGCCCCGAAACGGCTCGTGTTATGTTTACAAACGTTGAGAGAGGGGTTTACATCAAAATCAGATTACATTTGTGCCTGCATTGCTAAGTCGAAAATCTCACACCATATTTATCCCGTTTTTATCCTATTTTCAATCTATGCTCAACATGTTCAACAATTGCATGTTCTTATGTTATGTTAATATAACTACGAATCACCAAATATGCATGTTATGTTCACGTACATAGCATGTAAAATGAATATTAAACTTTGTATATAACTTTATATATGTATATTTTGAGAATATTAGATTATATGATCTTAATTTAATTTTTCGGCTCCCCATCCATATTTATCCGTTTCCGTATGTCCGCATATTCTGATTCCGTTTTTGAACCCGCATTTTTCGAACCCGCTCCCGTTTTCGCCAAAAAATATAGAAACGAAAGTAGAAATAGGATTTCCCCCTCCGTTACCGCCTGTTTTCATGACGAACACACACGCACTCCCCTCTCTCCCTCTCCCTCCCTCTCTCTCTCTGCTTCCTTTCCCCTCCTCCAGAGCAGCAACCATGGTTGGGGTTTTCAAAGATTCCTACTCCAAAACAAATCTATGTGGATTCTAGCTACTATGCACTGATTTTCCGCTTCGATCTCCCCTTGATTTCTACCTGTCTTATGCGTGCAGGACTACAGGTTGGGGCGCCGGCGGCGGGCTGCTCCACCATGATGCCGTACCCAGAGGCTGTGGTGCTGCAGTGGGACCAAGAAGCCCCGATACTGCTGCAGGAACAAGCTATGCGATGTTTTGAGCTCTGGCTACAACCTCTACATCTGGACAGTGAGTGCTCCTCTCCCTTCACTTTCCTTCAGTGAATCTACCATGTTTTTTTTATATTTCCATGTGGTATAACTTTTTTTTTGTGGAACTTCCATGTGGTATAACTGTTTTACTACTACTTAGAAACACTACAAGAATTCCACCATTTTTGTAGGGTGTGGTCATAGTATTACTGGATGCAAGGGTTGCTTGAGTTACTACTTATAGAGATGGCTAAGCAAATAGAGATTAGTTTTTAGGTGAGTGCTCTGTGCTCTTATTTCTACTGAAACAAAATTTTTAAGCTAGGCATGTGAACTTCACCTTGATAATGTTTACTTCAGCTCTCGTACTTTGATTATCCCATACAACTCACTCCTCCTTCCTGCAGATTGTGACTACTTGATCTCCTCCCCTGGCCAGCTCCCTTTTCTCCTCCCATGCCGATCTCCCTGATTGCTCATATCGCCATGGTGTACTGGTGTGTATGGTTGATGAATTCCTCAAGGAAGGATTGGATAGAGGTATTTTTGATAGGCCTCAACCTTGAGTGGGGACTGGAGAGAGTCAGGAGCTGGTTTACTACTTCGATGGGGATGTAACTCCTTTCACTTCTACTGGGTGCCTAACACTACTACTATACTCTCCTCCATCCCTGCGTGTGGGTTTTTTTTGACTGGTTAAGACTTAGACAGTGTGATCGCCTAGTTGCTGCCACTGGATTGGCTGGCCTCCTTCTAGAAGGGCATGGCTATACCTCACTTGTACCAAGTGGTGAAACTGTAGCTATAGTCTTGTGTAATCTAGTGTACTTATATATGTAAAGAATGGTTTTCCAAACCCTTTTTTGTGGAGTGAACTTGGTCTACAAGTGTTCCTAAACACCATCAAGGATTAAGTATTGATTTGTGTTTTTTAATATCAAAGTGTGCCAACTGTCCAGCTTGTTGCAATTTTACCTTGGTAGTGAAAATGTGGGGCGTTACATGATCAAACCATATTGTAGTGGTTCTCTTCCCGCCAGAATAGCATGCAACATCTGGCTAGCATGCTTCTTCCTCGTCACCCTCATGGAATCTGAATCATGGAAGTACCTTCCTTTGAGGACTCTCGCACACAAAGAGGTGCATCTTGTAGGAGCACAGAATAATTAGTTTATATTGAGGTCCTGTGACGAAGTAGGAGCGCAGAATAATTAGTTAGGTGCATCTTCGATTGGCAAAGAATTGGCATTCATGATCCTCGTCACCAGAGATCATTGGTCTTTCTTTGAATAAAGTCCAGAGACCATTATTGTTAAGTTGTTCCATAACTAGGGAACACAGTTTCTCCTTTTATACTTGAATGGATGGTAGCGATTTTATGACAAAAATTAAAGCAGAATGTGACGCACCCCCGTTGATGTACTTGTTGATGATGCCGGGCAGCTGGGACTTGCCCTCACCAGCTGGTGATCCGACGGCCGTCGAAGAGCTCCATCGGGTGTAGCGGCATCATCTTCAGCGTCGCATGGATCCCCAACACCACTGTCAGGCCCGAACCCTGCATATATACATGTAGTATGCCCATGACTTGCTTCTTTCCATTTCATCAGAGAGTTGACTAAAGAGGTTATTAGTACTCCTAGAAGCAAACTAAGCACAACGTCCCATGTGTCCCTTACTTGGAATCATGTTAATATGTTCGGATAAGCCCCTGCCTATGTATCATTAATCCTTAGACTTATAGGCTATTGTTGCTCCTTTAGCATTCATAGTGTTTGTGCACCAAATCATCTATATTCCTTATAAAAGACGTTGGGACACAAAATTTTATATATGGAATTTGTTAGATGGCTATGGTGTTAGATATGAAGTTGTCATTTTATACTATTTTGGTGGTTGGATTGGTTGAGTTAAGTACTGCCAACGACAAGGGATAAGGTCAATGAGGGTGAGAAGTGAAAGAGGGATAGTGAGAGAGGTGTAGGGGGTAGGGCTGCCATGTGGAGCTGAGGAGGACAGGTGTGTGACACCACGCAAGTTGCATGGAACATGTATCGGCGTGCTCTGGTGGATCATCCATGGGGTGTGGCATGGACTTTTTGAGAGGTACTGGATCGTTCAAGTTGGGGAAGGGGAGATGATGACATTGATTTTGACTAGCATATTGGATTAACCGCCGAGAAGCACGGACCATCCAGTAGGCATTGATCTATCAAGGTGGGGATTAAGTCAAGATGTTCTGGACTTTGATGAGCTTGTCAGACCGTTCGCAGTGTGATGAGGACATAACACCTTCGAATACAACAATTGATTATGAGGTGAGCTCGTTCCTATATTTGCATAATGATAAAACTAAGCATTGATTGCTACCTAATATTGGTATTTCAAATGTGCGTAGGAACAATGGTGATGATGGTAGAGAATGGATATGTCATGAACAAGACCAATATCAAAATGCAACTTCATCGAAGTTGAACATTCAGATCATCGGCGGCTCGACAGTACTTCATTAGAATGGCCATAAATCCTTCATCCGGAGTGAGTATGAGGTCCATGAGCACTTGATGGAAAGCTTATTTTATAAGTTTTCAAATGGATCTGGTTTGAACTCAATATCATGTCGGCAAGGCCTCCAAATCATCGAGACATGTTGTCGCTGTTTCTGCCGGGTGCTACAATGTCGTCGTAGGCTTAATGTTCACCCTTGGAACCCTGGCTCAAGTTGGAGCATACCCCAAGAAGATGGAGAACACACCAAGAAAGCCCTTGTACATCCTCCTCCTTGGCCATTAGGAGGCCAGCAAGGGCATCCAAGCCAAGTTGGAGGCCCAATCTATGTCAAGTTCGAGTCCATCTCGAATTCCAGGAGCAGCCTATAGTAAAACGGACGCCTAGGCCGCATACATACTCCATTTTCGACAATCCACATATGGATAGAAAGATAATTTGATAAGATAACCAATGGAGCTAGTTCCATATGAAAATTTCTTCAGAATGAATGGGAATTGTCGAAACAAGTTGACGTGTATAACTATATTCTTGAATTCATTATGAGTGATGTATAACTATATTCTTATGAATAAATAAAGCTCGCCGAATGGCATTGCCTCAAAAAAAAGAATGACAGTATTGGTTAATAGCTGGGAATACATCCACTTAATGGAGATAACTTGAGATATATTACAGCACAAACACAGAAGAATGAAATAGCACTGGTGCACATGTGAATTACTCTGTTTCCTACTGCTAATAGTTCTGTTCAATAATCACACCCTTCTTTACAAGAGAAATAGCACTGATGCACATGTGAATTGTACAACTCAACACTGGATTCTATATATATTTGTGTCATAACCAAATTAAACAAGGATAACAATCTCCCATGTCTGGTCCATCAGAGATGGAGCACGCACCTAAGGGACTTGCCTTCCTCCAGCAACTGGATGGCCTTGTTGATGTCCGAGAAGGGCATGTTGTGTGTTATGAACCCATCAAAGTTTATATTCAGGTCCTGTGTGACGACAAAGTAGGAGGAGCACATCAGATTAAAGATGGTAAGTGATTATACGGCAGAAATTAAGGGAGCGTGTGACTCACCCCGTTGATGCACTTGTCGACGATGGCAGGCAGTTGAGACTTGCCCTTGACATCACCAAAGACGCAGCCGGTGATCCGACGGCCGTCGAAGAGCTCCATCGGGTGTAGCGGCACCATCTTGGGCGTCGCGTGGATCCCCAGCACCACCGTTAGGCCCCAACCCTGCATATATACATACACGTAGAGTATGAGCATGACTTTGCTTCTTCTTTCCATTTCAGAGAGTTAATTAATATAAAGAGATTATTAACTAGTACTCCTAGAAGCAAAAAAAAAAACTAATTAAGCACAGCGTAGTACATCATGCGTGGACACGAAGGCCTCTCTCAGCACATCGTTGATCCCGGTACACTCAAAGCTGTAGTCGACACCAGCTCCGTCAGTCATCTCCCTGATCACCTGCACATCAACGAACTCGTAATCAGTCCAGTCATGCATATTATATATATACAGGTGTATGTAATAACTTCTAGTATATAATAGCTACCTCATGCACCGGTTTGTCACAGGCCTTGGAGTCGATGAAGTCAGTGACGCCCATCTCTTTGCCTGAACACACATTTCAAGCCCATGACTCATCGTCATAACACATGGAGTACGTAGTATATCTATATTCATCAGTGTTGTTTGGTTTTACTAGTTTAGTGGCACACTGAACATCCTTGTGCTGTGATGCGCATACATCACAAATTATCAGCTTTATTATAATTTCCAAAGAATAAAACTTCATTTTCCGTGGCTTGTCTCTTATAGCAATAGCTGCAAATTTTTCTTCTTGTACCCACTATATTTAATTTAACCTTCACCCTCTCACGGTAGGGGTGGGTTACTGATGATCTCCCTGTATGTACGCCTTAATTTCTCTGTCCTTTTATTAATTCCTTTGACATTGAAATGTACCACAAGTTGATGAAATAAACAAGAAAAGCAATAGATGCACAGGACACTCGTTGACCCAAAATAGCGAATATGTTAGAAATAAAGTAGCTATGGAAGCTTCCTCCTAACCAAATGGCATAAAGATTTGTCCTTACACGTTTGTTGAAAAGCAGAAACCAAAATTTAGAAAAATCACGCCAAATTGTACGATTCTCATCAAAATATACCGAATGACAGAAATATTGTGGGATTTTATCGATGAGAAAGGTAATGCATATATGGGACGCCCATTGACCTCAGAAGCGAAATGAGGTAGCACACACGGCAAGTTAGAACAAATTGAACAAAGTAATTAACTCCCGTGAGTCTCCCTGATTTCAAAGAAAAAAATAATTAGGAGGACTTGACTTAGGGCTTGTTTAGATGAGCCAAAGCTAGTTACTAGCTAGACTAAACAAATAGCTCAAATTAACCAATGTTGGCTAGCTAGTAGCCTAATAACTAGTTGAAGACTCGGCTAAAAAAATTAGCCAACTATCTATTAGCCTTCTGTTTGGATGCACTAGAGCTAATTTAGACTAATGTTTAGCTAGTGATGTTCGATCCATGCAGCTAACAATTAGCTGCTAAAACATAGCAGTGGTCCTATGTTGTGTAGCACTACTTTACTTTTAAAAAGGTGAACAATACTATCATGCAACTAATTGGGCCGTATGCAATTGATTGGTAAGAGATAAGTTGTTTGCTTGCTGGATATCAAATATAGCACATAAAAATCAACGGATAAATGGAGATTGAGACCTATATATATACACTTTATAATACTCTGTGTGCTGTCAACCTAGTGATGACAATGCTTGAATCGCTGTGTTCTCCTCGTAGTGGCATCACCAGGAAAGTGACACCCTCGTCTCTAGCTTGAAGTCGACGAGCTAGCTAGGTGTGCTCTTCTCTCATCTCTCCTCCCTGGATGGTGGATGTATCTTTCTACTTTATTAAAATAAAATAAAATTATGTACAAGACGAAAATAACTAGTCTTATTTTGCGGGCTCCAAAAATTTCTTGGCGCGCTTATGCTTATGGCAGTTTGGAAAACAAGGAAAACCATATGCGCTTGATAACCATGTGAACCATTGGACTTCATTTTTTTTGGTAACAAAAAGATATGGCTGAAATAAGCTGCAGCTGCATTAGACCAGCAGATTAAAGCGCCAGGTCATGGTTACGTGATGATGAAATGACACTTTTGTTCTGTAGCTTGACACGGACGTGGAAATGGAAAGCAATTAATAGACAGCAGAGAAAGCAATGCAACTCGTCGCAAAAAGAGAGAGAGAGAGAGAGAAAGCAATGCAACAAGGGAAGGAAACTTAACGACGTGGCTCCAGCACGCACCTTTGGTGAACTTTTCAGGGTTTATGTCAACGCCGATGATCCGAGATGCCCCACGTAGCCTGGCACCCTCAGCAACCTAGAAAAACAATGCAAAACAATTTATTTATGTGGTAATGTAGTGGTGTAAATTTTGTAACAGTATTCCCTTATTTATGTATCTTATTATTACTGACCGCGAGACCAACAGCTCCAAGGCCGAATATTGCAACGGTGTTGCCCGCGGAAATGTTTGCAGTGTTCCATGCAGCCCCAACTCCTGAAGATGCATGCCATAGACATACGACAATTATATTCAAAATTTTATTATTAGTATTATTTGAATGAATGAATGATGACTGATTGGTTAAGGTTTGTGGGTAAAAAGAAGGGAAAAAAACAACAGGTATGATGACTGCGATTTGCAGTCTCTGTCCACATTTGCACACATGTTGAGAAGTTACGGCCCTAAGCAGCCTTGTTATTTTCCACAAGCTGAGTTCAGACACACGCCTTGTCTTGTCGGTGAGGTAGAAAGTGAGAGAGAGTGACTGGATGAACCGTCACCTGCGTCAAAAGCTCTTTTCTTACGCTAGTACGAGTGTCATGAAAACATGCAACTGTAGCATAGTATCATGTTTTACTATGACCAATTATAGATAAAAAAGTATCAATATATATGATATCAAATAAATATCATTAGATTAATTATAAAATGTGTTTTCATAATAAATTGATTTGGAGCCATAAATATGAATACTATTTATTAGAAACTTGGTCAAACATGAATTATTTTTTCTGGCATGCAAACCATAGTCGCATGTTTTTATTGAGAGTATGAAATGAAAAAAAGGTTGGAGGTAGCACGCACAGGAGATGGCACATGCCTTGGTTCAACAATCAGCATCTTGAGACAGAGCTGATCTGTCACAGGCTTTACCAATGACAGACCATTCAGGTTCAGGCCGCAGTGTCCCATGACAGACCATTCAGGTTCAGGCCCTCAATGCAATTCTGGCATCAAACCAGACAAGACACATATATCATGCATGTCCAGTTCCATTCCAGTTTGTTCACATGTCAAAATTCGTCCAGCTCCATCCATCGGTGGTCATGGATACATGTCGTCCGAATTGAATGTGAATATAATTCAACCATATTTATTTTTTGAATTTTGACAACCAACGGCCGGATGGGATGGGATATATGCATACGGTACCTGTGGAGATGCCGCAGCTGAGGAGGCACATCTTCTCCAGCGGGGCCTTGGGGTTGATCTTGACGGCGCATGCCGCGTCAAGCACGGTGTACTCGGCGAAGGTGGAGGTGTTGAGGAAGTGGTACACCGGCTGCCGCACCCCAGAGTTGCGGTCCACCACGGAGAACCTCGTGCCGCCGTCGGAAGCCATGGTGCTCTTGAATGGGTTGACGCGGTAAGTCCCGCACAGGTTTGTCTTGTCGGACTCGCAGTACGCACAGGCGCCGCACTCCCCGTTGAAGATGGGGACCACATGGTCGCCGGGGGCCAGGTCCTCCACCCCTTCCCCCACTCTCTCCACCACTCTGGATTATCCGTGATCGGAGGCAAAGCATCATGCATAAGGTCACCATCAATTGGATTGCACATCCGAAGTACTCCTTTATTTCCTCCCTTAAAGTTGAGTCTCTATCCCCATAGAATGTTTGAACACACGTATAGAGTATTAAATATAGATTAAAAAATAACTAATTATACAGATTGCGACTAATTTGCGAGATGAATCTTTTAAGCCTAATTAGTCCATGATTTGACAATGTGATGATACAGTAAACATATGCTAATGACGGATTAATTAGGCTTAATAAATTCGTCTTGCGGAGTATCGAGGACTTGTGTAATTTGTTTTATTATTACTATCCGAACACTCACATGTGACACCCTGAGGTGACACCTCAAAACTTTAGCCTCTGCATTTAATCACACCCTAGTTAGTCGTGTGGAGCCAACCAGGGGCACAGGGCCTAAGCTAATGTTTCCAAGTGGCGGTTCAACGCAAAGCTGAGCTCATGCCACTTTATAGAGAAGTATCACAAACAAATGCAAGATTTCAGAATTACAGACGAGTTCAACCTACAAAAGCAAAGCTCATTTTCAGCTTTCAGAGTAATTCTTTCTGCCCCCTTTGAAATACGGAATTTTTTTCTGTTGTCTACGTCTTTTACATCAGTAAAATAAAATCCCTACGTTTTAAACGGCTATCTGATTCGATAGGTCAAAGCTGAAAATGAGCCCCCCGAGTTGCAGTATTATTATTATTGGTCAAGAGACAGATATTGGTAGAAAAGACTCCAGGCGAGCAGTATCAAGCAAGTGGAAACTCCTTTTTTGCTATCTTATTGCAACATTTTTACATACGAAAACACAAGCCGGGGATAATAATCCCTTATAATTAATTAATAATTAATTAAGAAGAAGATGAAAGAGACGCACCCGGCTGCCTCATGGCCGAGGATGCGGGGGAACTTGCGTTGCAGCTCGTTCTGCCATATCATATCACGTCCATAAATACAGCAGCATCACATGAGCGGCCGGCCGGAAACACAAATCAATACGTAGATTATTAGTCCAGGGATGAAGTAAAGAATCAGCTCGGCAACAAATTACTGGACACAGGCATACACACACACATGTAGTAGCATATAATAAGATACCAGATAATATAATCGGTTGGTTTTCGTCAAAAAAAAAAACCGGTTGCCTTCACGAGACACAAAGACCATAATTTTATTTTTGAAAGTGGCCATAAATAATTATTAAGCCATGAATGCAACACGTCGTAACTATATGGATACATGTACATACACCAGTCACCTCAGTACTGCATATAGAATTATAGATAGAGTACATACCTCTCCTTTCAAGAAACTGAGATCGGTGTGGCAGACGGAGGTGAAGAGCACCTTCACGCGCACCTCCAGCCGACCCGGCGGCGCCACCTCCACCTCCTCCATCACCAGCGGCTCGCCGGGACCCCACGCCACCGCCGCTGCACGTACATACCATACCAGACAGTTCGATCATGCTTCCAGCATGGCGAAAGATTGATGGATCGATCGAGCGAGGAGGAGGAAGACGTACGAGTGGGAGGAAGAAGAAAAACATATACCTTTGCATTTGATGGGCTTTCCCCGGGTGGAGGCGCCGTTCGCCAAGCTGCTGTGGCCGTTGGCCGCCATGGTGTCTTCGATCGATTGATGGTTGATGCGCCTTCTTGGTTCTCTTCTCTCCGGCCCCTTGCTAGCTGGTTGAGAGAGAGAGAGGAGGAAATGAATGGAGCTCTTTCTTGGCTCTTGTGGTCAGCTGGGGAGCGAGACAAGTGGAGCAGGCCTGCTGGTCTGTTTATATAAATATGCAATTTTCTCGTCACAGAGGCAGGGGAAACCAACCAGATCGATACTGCTTTCTGTGTTCTCCTTTTGTTTCCTTGCGTGGTCAACAAGGGCGTTGGGCAGCAGGGGCTTCGATTTACTCACTTGTTTTTCTTTTTCCAGTTATAATGTATACATGCTCACCTATATAAACGTATGTACCTTTGAACAACTAAAATGATATGTCTTAAGATCAGCGAAGTCATCGTACGTGCCCTGCTATTGACGCGAACCCAGATGAACAGATTTCACTACAAGCAACCTAACTAGCTAGCTGATGTACGTTCAGTTCACAATTGTTGTTGTCGCCACCGGAGCTACAAGTCCATTTTTATCTGTGTCAATAGTCTTGTTTAGCTTTGAGTATCAATATCTATAATTATAACAATAGAAAATTATAATTTAATAGTAATTTCTAGTTTTCTACCCTGGATAAATCTACTTGCACGGCAAGGCTCGTTCGTTCACATGGGCAGGGCGAAGCGCCAGATGAGTCGCTTTCGCTCTCTCCTGAGACTGTATGAGTTAACGCTGACATGTATCGGCCGCAAGAATACTAAGACTGTATGAGTTAATGTTGCAGGTGTTTAATACAGTGCAGAGTCCAATCCTAAGATGAATTGAAGGGCACGGCGCGATTATAGTAGACATATGACACGATCGTAGGAACACTTTTCAATTCGATCCCAAAGTGAATTAAAATCATTGGGTAAGGACTTGTGACTCAACCCTAGGAGCCGCCTCTGGCTCCCTCCCCACCGCCGTCGGCGCCGGCGCTGGCGCCCCACCCCTCCCCATCCTCCCCCTCCCTATTGCCCCTCCCCTCTCCCCTCCTGACCCGCTCGCGTGGGAGCGCGAGGGCGTGGCACCGCGGCCCGTGGAAGGGCCCATCGCCGACATTGAGCTGCTGGAGTCGAGAGCCGCCGGTGCGGGCGCCCGGCCATCCGTGGCCGCTAGATGTGCCAGTCCACGACCCTCAGCAGTAGGTGTTAGGGCCCCTGCGGCCCAGCAGCCCACGGCCTCCACCGACGTGTCGCCACCCGCATCGGCCACTGCAGGAGCGCCGACGCCCTTCCCCACTTCCTCCTCCTCGGCCGCCCTCGAGTCCTCCCTCGCCTCCCCCTACCATGGGGCTCGCCCCAAAGAGGTATGGCTGTCGACGCCGCCCAAGTCCGCCCGGCAACGCGCGGGCTCGGTGGCCCATCACGGGGGGCCATCCCCTCCGTGAACCCCTGACGATGTCATTGACGGCGGCGCACCTTCGCCCTCCGCCGTCGTCACGGGCTCCTCGCCTGCTAGCGGGGTGCCAGATCTGGTGAGCCGCCGACGCTAGGGCCGGACGCCGACGACGCCCGTGCAACTCCGCAGCAAGGCCAAGCCTCCACTGCCAACGCGCCCCCGCCTTTGACCGAGCCTTTTGGGTCCGCGGGCAACTGTAGACCAAGCTTGGCCGTCGAGGTGTCGCCGAGCACCGCTACCTCGGCCCCTCTTTTACCGGACGCGTCTCCTTTCTACCCAGAGTTGGGAGGGGGGCGCACGAAGCAGCGGCGATGGGTGGACAACGATGGCGAGGCATCCAAGGACGACTGCCCCACCTCCTACCTGGACGCCGCTCATCGCCGGCAAAGCCAGTCACTGTGTCCCCGCCGCGTGCCCAAAATCATGTGATTCGGGGCAGTGGCATGGTGGACGCTGGATAGCATGGACCTGAGCACAGGAAGAGCAGATGCCACTGGCCGCTCCCCCGGTTGGTGCACGGCCTGCCTGCTCGACCATTGGATGGCCGCATTCCTGCCCGGCAATGCCTTGGTCGCCGCAGATGGGTCTCCGCCCCCAATGCCGATGGGTGGCGGGAGATCCTCCAGTAGCAAGGGACGCAACCGACGACCGCCTCGGTTGAGCATCGCCAAAAGCAGCTCCCGCAGGCTCGGAGGATTCCCACAGAGCTTCGGGACAGATGCTTCAACTGTCTTTCCTACTCACACCGTGTCACGACTTGCCGGCTGCCACGACGTTGCCTGCACTGCCATAGCCTCGGCCACCTCGCCAGGGAGTGCAAGAGGTCTAGGTCTGTGACATTGGCAGCAAAGATTGGCAACCAGCCATGGCACTCTGCAAGTGGCGCCTCTCCTGCCTCCCAGCAGGCACCATGTGGCGGTCCAACGAGCTCGGATGGGGCCACGCAGGTGACCATGAGGGGCAGCACCGACCGCCGGCGACGCCGACCGTGTCGGAGTAAGCCGGCAAGGGACAGCAGCATGGGCGTGCCTGCCAACAACACCGACAACGCCGCCACTTCTGATACTACTCGCTTTCTTGGGCCAGATCCACTGGCATTGGCGCTGTGCGTGAGTGCGGGACCTCCCGCATGGGACAACCTGATGTTGGAGGAGCTCGCTGCCTCGCTCGGCATACGCCCAACAGGACCTCCGATGACTGGGTGTCTGCCTATGAGGCGGGAGCACCTCAGGAGGTTGAGGCACCAGTGGTGGACACCCATTCTCTGGTGCCGGATGCGCAACCTCCATCGTTGCCAGTGCAGTGGCCGCAACAGCTCACGCCTCCACCGGTGGAACATACCGGTGTTGCAGACGACGCGACGCCCACGCCACATGAAGCTGCCTGACGCCTCGCACGGTTCACCGAGGAGGTGCAGATCACGCGAGTGTCGCTGTTAATCTCCAGCCCTCCAAGACAAATGGTGCCAACTAGAAGGAACCCCCTGCCAAAACAGAGCAGACGAATCGTCGCTCAGCCGCTGGCGCACATTCCAACTTCCAAACGGGGGAGGTGCTCCTCATGCAGAGGATGGGCTTCGCACTGCCAGCAGCTCTAGTTTCATCCACGTCGAAGCGAGCATACGACTACTTGTTCGTAGGGAACTTGACGTCGACCGAAGTGGAGGCTCTAGATGCGCTGTCCCCAGCGACCAATGCTAGGACTAGTAGAAGACTCTTCTCGGATGACGAAGTAGGGTCGCACGGCAAGTAGCGGAACCGTCTAGCTCCGTAGGTTCTGAGCTGCTAATAGTTCGGTCGTATATTCTTATGTAATATCGAAGTTTGTATCGGTCTGCTAGGAAGGTTCGGTCACAACTGTAAGACCCCCTAGGGCGCTCTTTAGAAGTGTGTCCTGTATATGTTTAAATTCTCCTTCTTAATTACAATGATACGTAAATCTTTTGCATATTCGAGAAAAAAATCATTGGGTAAATCACCAAGCCTTCTATACTCATGCAAGTTGGAGCAGTACAAGTCCAAGTACACACTACAGAGTTTGATTCCAAAATGAATTGAAAAGCAGTTATGGTCGTTGAATAAATGTTTGGATGGTAAAGTCGTCTAGGAGGCTGTGCAAAAGTTTTATTTTTGTTCTAATGGACGGACATATTTGCATAACTCAACAGAGTTTGGCGTAACTCAACTTCACTACTGAAGTAGCTTTTTTTCTTTAGCTCTATGTGCAGTTTTACCGATAAAGCTAAAACTGTTTTTAGTGACCCATCTGCCGGAACAACTTCTCGTGATAGGAAAAAATGAAATGACCATAATACCCTTTTGTTTTCCTTTTCTTCTCTACTTTTTCCTTGTCTCCTTCCCACAATCCCTGTTTCTTCGAAAGTGCTTCCTCCTCTTTCTTACTGACGCCTGCAATCCCTAGCGGTCGCAACCCGGCGGCCCTCGTGCCCCCACGGCAGTGCCTCCATGTCACATAGGGGCAAATTCGACTTCCACTAACAAGGGTGCCCACCGATGCGAGTGTGGGCTGAGTGAAGCCATTGTTTTCAACTTATCACCCATTATCCTCTATGAGAGCATGTTTTCAGTAGCTTTTACATGTGAAGTTATTTGCAAAAGACCCATTTGGCACATAAAACTGCTTCAAACAGTTCATAAAGCTGGTGAAGTTGTGTCAAACAAGGCTTTAGATCAAATTTTTAGAAGTTTGATTGAAGACAACTATAAAACTTGATTTATTTGGAGATAAAAAGAGTAGCTATCAATAATAACTCTGGCCATTGAACAATCACCACCAATATTAATGGAGGCACTACCTAGCCTTTTTGGTGTAATTAGCAGTTTTAATAGGAAAAAAAGGACAAGGGGATTATGGGCAACGCATTTCCATCGACGTGTTGGAAAGCTAACGTGGGCCAAGTTGAACCGCTAAAAACGAGCGCTAGCTTTCACTTGAAGGCCTGTTGTACACGCTTAGGTGGGGCCACATGAAACCATGGAATGCACATGAGGGGATTTGTCAACAAGGGGTGCTATGTATCATGTGAAGCTGGTCTCAAGTCCTTTCAGTTTTGAACTTCTTCCCTGCTTCCCTTCCAGTAGAAAGATGTGATGTGTCCTCTTTTGAAGGGTGCAACACGTTCTCATTTTTGTGTTCCTGGAGCATGCACCAGTGTGGATGGTTGGGTAACTCGCCGCTGCCGCCCGTGCTGCTCGTTAGTGACAGCCAGGATTTTTAAGTCCGGTATTCCCAAAATATAAAAGGCACAAAAGCAAAAATCTCTAAGATTCTTGGCCACGTTGTCCGTCGTTCCACGCATCTCTAACTGTTCCGTGAACAATTTGCTACCACGCCTATTGCATATTCTTTTTCATTTTTTGAACCTTTATTAAAGATCTACATTAAAAACATATACCGTTTCACACCAAAACTAAGAGTCGGTAGGATGATTGGATCATTTCCGATTCTTATTTGAATCAGAAGAAATGCTGCCAAATGCTATATCGGTGAAATGATTTTGCCTCAGAACATTTCTATAGTTCAACGCTTTTTGACTGAATCGAGCAAAACGGCTCGAGCCTAGTTTCATTAGTTTCCATTTCTAGTTTCTCCTATACACCAGAGACTATTTTTTCTAGTTATTCTTTTTACGTGCAACAAGTTAAAATGGTTTCTATTTAAATTATTCTGTGCCCACAAAAAGTTCTAGATTTTTTAAACATATATAAAACATCTTTTTTGGAATTAGTATCCAACCTACCAATCAAATGATTCCGTAGAAGTGATTATGATTCATCACCTGAAATATTTCTTTAAAAAATTTTGGATCTAGACAATGCAACTTGACAGCAAGAACCAATGAAACAAAATGTTAATGAGTCATGGAATTAGACAGAGATCCATCGCTCTCACGGGTGGCACTACGTGGGATACCTTGCTAACATATATATATATATAGCCACATAAGTGCCACATACTCTATGATATGATATACATTTGTGGACTAGCTAGCTTGTACGGTACACCTCACATGCAGGTGGTGGTTTCCGATCCTGCAATACATACAGGGACCACAATATTATCCGAGCGGGCTGTGTGCGTACGTACGTTTATGATCGATCTGTTGTATATATAGGCCTTGTTTAGATACTAAATTTGGGGACACCCAAATTACTGTTTGGGACTGTAGTATTTTTGTTTTTATTTGGTAATAATTGTCTAAACATTGATTAATTAGGCTCAAAATGTTCGTCTCGCAGAGTACAACAAAACTATGCAATTAGTTTTTGATTCCATCTACATTTAGTACTCCATGCATGTGCCGACATTTTGATGTAACGGAGAATCTTCTTTTTGCATAGTGCATTTTGGACCCAAATTGGGGGAACTAAACATGGCCATAGTATGTTCTTTGATTCTCCGGTAGATCGATCGAGTTATTCAGCACTTTGTTTGCTTCCTATTCCTCTTCATTAGGAGGGAGGGTACGTGCATGGCTTCTACTGGACCCAATCATTTTGTTATTATATATGTTTCCCACGAGTGGCTGCCGCGCTGGGATCCATGACTTACTTCCATTCAGAAGGTAGATTAAGCCATGTTCTGCTGCACTATTTCAGCAGTATTTTTCAGCGAACGAATAATATTTTTTTCTTATAATAAATCATCATAAGCATCAGCACAAGCTAAATTTCAGCGAAACGAATAGGGCCTAAGGCAGTTGTACAGCCACATGCGTACATATCGCTGGCCTGGGTCATCACGCCGCGTGTATATGTGTGGACTTCAACACTCGCACTGCCATGACGTGCTGCTCCTAGCTCCTCCCTTCCCTGCCATGCACGGCTCCATCACCGGCCGGCCTCATGTCTAGGGGGTTCCCATCACACCATCACCGTCGGCTTGATTAGTAATGCCGCGGCCTTTCTGGAAGCGTGCTGGTTGGGGTTGGGTCGCAACACAAGACGACGGTGACATGCATGCGTCAATATCCCCCCATTGATGCGATGCAGCATGTACGCTAGCTGTTGGTTGCACCGTAAAATGGTCAAAATATCGATGGCAGTTTTCAGTAATATAACTTGCAAGATGCATGTAGCAGCGAATCAAACTGCGTCTATTGTTATTATAATTCAAAAATAACATTCATTTATTATATAAATAGCCAGTGCGTAACGGTAACGAGATGCATTGAATTCGGACGCACAGGGGAGACCAAGATCATCAAATCAAGAGAAACATATAGTATATATAGGCAGTCGAAAGAGCCGAAAGCAACCGCAACAATTCTCTGTTTTGAATTATGATGACGTTGTCGATATTTGATCTTGAGACATGTAATAATATTAATTATTTCTGTAGGCATCCATCAGATTCTCCTGTTACTTGCTTGTGTCCACCTTCAGACTGTATCTATTGTTGTGTTATAACAAGTTTTTGTCCATCTGCTGATCTGGAACCATGCATTTAGAAATCTATCACCAATAATAACGCTGATTTGTGGTGTGAGCTCATACAGCAGTCTGGTGTGTAGCAGCCGGCTAATACAGTCAACGGCGTGGAAACCGCTAATAGGCTTAAGGTACGTATTGGGACGACGATACATACCCACAGTTAATACTAGGATAGGAAACGATAAGATGACCTAGTCAAATTCTGGAAAAGGACACCGTGATACCATTTCGACAGCGATGCAGTTTCGGTCAACCGCTATTTCAATAACAACACGCACTACACCACAACACCGGAACACCGTCTGACACTAAACATTTTGTTTACCGATGGTCGAACTGACGCTAAACATATCTCACAGATGATCTTTCGTTGAATCTCCATTTAGGGATGTACAAACTGACGCTATAGATAGCGTCAATCTGTCTGTCCCTAAAAGGATATACAGCGTCAATCAAACTGACGCTAAAGAGAAGTAGCGCTCACCTAGCTCGCCCACCGGGCTTACATTGGGCTCGCACGCCTGCTTACCTTGAGTTCGCGCGCAAAATTTTTGCGTGGCCCACAAATACAGTGACAATTGACAAACCCTAGATGCTTCTCACCCCCACCCAAATCCAAAATCCAGCCGCCGCTGCCTCAGTCCCGCCTGCTGCGCCGTCCCTTGCGTCGGCCTCTCCCAGCGCGTGGCCGCAAATCCAGCGTCCCGCCCGCCCAAACCTCCCGCCGCTCCTGCCCTCTAAATCCCGCCCGCCGCCCTGCTTCTCCAAATCTCGTCAGTCCCCAAAACGCCCCGCGCTGCGCCTCTCGGCACGCCACCCAACTCGGTGACCGCGCGCCCATCCTACAGCGCCGCCAGGAGTCTCGCCGGCCATGCCTAACTGTCGTCGCGGGAGTGCCGCCTGGAGCCTCGCTGACCCCCTGGCGCTGCTTGCCCGCCTGGAGCCCCGCTGCCCCTTGGTACTGCCTGCTCCAGACCTGAAGCCCGACCGACCCCCTGGTGCTGCTTGCCCCGGACGGCCGGACTAGAGCACGCGACGGTGGAGCACGCAAGCAGGAGCAGTTCAGCAGGTGGAGCACGCGACTGAGTGGTTCTGCCTTCCCCGTTCATCAGATTCGTGCTTATGGTATGTCCAAATGCTCTTACCTGCCTCTTTGTTTCAGGTGCTGAAAGCTAAAATTAATCTTCTTTGATTTCTTTTGGTGGCGACTGGTGAATCTGTGCAACCTGTTAGTTTCATCTAGTTCCTGATATCTCTAGCTCTGTTCTGAACATCTCTTAAAAACTCTATTATATTCCGTGCTTGGTTATGGAAATGGGGAATCTCCCTAATTCGAAAAAAAAAGACAACGACATGCATAATGTAAAACACGCACCCAGTTTGTAATTGATATTGCAGTTGGATTCACCTGATTGCTAAACTGTTTTGTGTGATTCCTGTTGGGCCACAAATCTTACAGTTCTTGGTTTGTCAGATTTGTCTGCAGGACCTCCTTTTTTCTTATAACAATAATATTTTAATGTTTCAACGAGTTAATTATGGGCTGAACATCACGAACAACTTCAGATGATATCACATTGCATGTTTCATCTCCACCCTCATTAGCAGCTGCATGCACTTCAGAGAGCTCTACTATCCAAATACTAGTCTCATTTGAGAGCTTGTTGTAGACAACAAGCCTAGCCCTCCTAGGAGGCAAGCTGCTTGGAACAGCATCATAACCTTGCATTTGAGGGAGCACTGAAGGCTTGAAATGGTAGGTATCACCTAATGCATTCGAGGCGAGCTGCATAGGAGTATATAACTTTGCCATTCATGTCCTTTTCTATTGATAAAGTGAAGTTGTATGTTCATGTGACGTGTTTGTGTGTATGTTCATGTGACATGTGAACTATATAAGCATCGAATATCATTTTGATATGTACAGAACATTGTATTTATTTTTTTCTATATTAAATTGTCTTGTTGAACAGTCTGTCGCTGTAAATGCATGGAGTGTTGGATGATCTGTCGGTGTATGTATGGTAACAGGCTATCTGTTGCTGAAGACTAGTAACCGGCTATCTCTCGCTGTAAATATTTAGTGCAACAGGCGAACTGTCGCTGAAAGTCTGATCTGACACTGTATATATTCAGCGACAGGACTTACAGCATCAGCGCAAGACTATTTCTATAAATTTTCAGCATCAATTCGTCTGTCGCTGTAGCCGCTTTCAGCGTCAGTTCATCCATCGCTAATCGTGGTGTTATGGTGTAGTGATGAGACGAATAATGGATATCATTGAGCCCTGTTCGCTTGGCTGATAAGCCATGACTGAAAGTACTGTTTACTAATTTGTTGTGAGAGAAAAACACAGCTGAATGCCTGGATGATTTGGCTGATAAACTCAAACGAACGAGGAGTTTCACCGCCTTATATAGCTAAATTCTTATCTGTTTGTCCAGGTGACGTTGCCTCCGCGATCGGATATTATACCTCGCAGTACTACAGTACAGTATATCACTATATATATCTACATTGCTCATGACAGCGACCTAATTTTGATTGCTCACTTTGGCAAAGAGAAGCCGGTGAAAGGATCAAGATGCCCAAAAGGAAGGTGAATTGGGCTAATTCTAAATTTCTTACAATAATTAAGCCATACACTTAGCCCATTTCACCCCATTTGCCTAAGAGTGATACTATTGTTCTACGCACAAAAGTTTTGCACTCTAAGTTCCAATTCTACTCTAACATGGCAATTTTAGGAATGTAAAGACATGAATTGAATTGCTCAAATATAAATGCTCAAAGTAAAGAGAGGGAGAGGAACGCGGCAATGTTTTTCTAAGGTATTGGAGAGTCGCCACTCCCCACTAGTCCTCATTGGAGCACCCGCGCAAGGGTGTAGCTCCCCTTTGATCCGCGTAAGGATCAAGTGCTCTCTACGGGCTGATTCTTCGACACTCCGTCATGGTGAATCACCCACAACCGCTCACAAGATGAC
This sequence comes from Saccharum hybrid cultivar R570, assembly GCA_038087645.1. Taxonomy (NCBI): domain Eukaryota; kingdom Viridiplantae; phylum Streptophyta; class Magnoliopsida; order Poales; family Poaceae; genus Saccharum; species Saccharum hybrid cultivar. The sequence continues at coordinate 24,245,185 of JAQSUU010000066.1, read as the reverse complement.
TTGAGTCATCCACAAGCTCCGTCGGATGATCACCAAGCTTCCAATCACCACTGAGTCATCTAGGTAATGGCGATCACCAAGAGTAACAAGCACAAACTCTCACTTGACCATGACAAGCCTAATGAGAAAGGTAGATGCACACTTGCTACTTTCTATGCACTAATGAAGTCTTTAATCTTGGATTCTCAAATCTTAATCACCCTACTAGGCTGTTGCACTCCCTTGCACTCCAAAGATGTTTCTTAGCTGAATAAATAAGCAAGACGGCTAAAATGGACGAGTAGGAGAAGTATTTATCTTAACTGTACATTAAGGTAATGCTATTAGGAAGAAGCTAGTTTGGTTGGTCGAGGGTTTGAGGGTACGTCTAGACCGTCCAGGGCACCAGGTATGAATTCTTGTTGAGATGATACTATTGGAAACTACTGCAAACTAAAATTTCCCTGTCAATGTGAAACCGATAGGAAAATATAAAATACTGACTAGAAAATAAAAACCTAATTTTTCTATCGGGTTACCCACAGAAATATACCAATAGGACAAAAGCGACAGAAATAGAAAAAAAAATCTTGTTGGTGGAATAATTTCCCTATTGGTATATCAATTATCTTATGGATAGGAAAATTTTTGGGCGTCGACAGGCAGTCACCAAGTTGAGAATTCTATTCCTATCATAAGTAACCGACAAATCTCCCATCAGAAAAAAAAAATCCCACAATCACGAATTTAATTTGGATCATTTATATACTAGGAAATCCAAAAGCTAGCTTCTCAATTAATTAATTCATTTGTATTACAATTCAATTCATTTAGGACATCACAAATATATATCATATAAACGACATGCAATATTGATATGGAATCTCAAGCAAAGAACACTAGATTTAATGGAGTCAACACTTGATTTCGAAATGGAATCATTACTGTCACACCCGGTTTTAAAAATAAAACCAGATTCGTTATATATGTGCCCAGAAAATCCACACATATAACAATAGAATAGAGGATATCCAAAATAATGTTATATAGCGGAAACATACTTATAGTTAGCACTTACATCTGAGTATAGCGAAATGATTACTAATCTTTTCTTCAGGCTCCAATTTCGCAGGGAACGGCTCACTGAGGGTACCATACGCCTAGCACTCCTCAGAAACTTAACCAAGCTTCACCTTCTGTTACCCATCCGGGATTTTTATTTAAGTAATTGAAAAGTAAAGCAAGCGTAAGCAAACTACCGCTTAACAAGCATAATATGAGGGTATGAAGGCTCAAAAGGATGACATTGGTTTACTACGGTTAACATTTTAGTGAGTCACAATTTTAACATTAATGTAGTATAAAGTTGCGCTTAAGCTCCAAATCTCGTATGATCATAAGTAATGGCAATAAAACAATAATGATTAAACATGAGCATCAACATCATAGAATAACAGTAAGAACCAATTATTCCATCAGTTTTCCAAGCCGCTCGTGACCGTGAGTACGACTGTTATAATAGTTTTACACTTTGCAGAGGTTATACACTTTCACCATGAGCCGTGATTTATCCTTTCGCCCGAGGTGATCAGCCTTTTGACCCACTGCCAAGGAAGGTCGGCAGGGTTCACTATAGTCTTTCAAAGGTTCGTTTGACAAGCTAGTAGCTGTTAGGTTTCCCCGGCAAGGGAATATAGGGCCCCCTTCTGAATGGCACATTCCATGCAGGCTATACATATAGGGACAAAGGTTGCACTATACTTAGCTCGACAGGCCCCTTTTGCGCTCTTTTCGATAACCACTAACAACCTAGAAAAGGTCCTTCTACCAAACTAAAGCTAAAGCCATATAGCACTCATGGTTGTACTGTAAATCCTGGATTTTGCTGACAGATAAGTCCTTATGACTCCATGTTGCTAAAAAGCACATTTTAAATACCATTGCATATGCCATTAGCCAATATCATGGAGCTTCTTCGTTAAAGTAGAGCAATTAGCAAGAACTACCCATATGCATAAACCCAGTAGGTAACAAGAAACATGGTAACAAAAATATACTAGGTAAGGTCCTTAATGTTTCATCATATTAGACATATGCACATGAAAAGATGATTATAATGTTATTAGGTAATAAGGAGCCCCATATTATACTTGCCTTAACACTTGCTCAAACTTCATCATACTTTGCTTCCGGTCATCATCTTCTGATCTTTATCGCTCACAAACGGTTCTTGCTCTACTCGTAGCAAGCACCACGCATAGACAAACATACAAGCAACAAATTAAAGCAAATAAGAACATTACACCAATCAAAGCAAAAGAGATGACTCATTGCTATGGTCATGAGAACGCAAAAATCACCAAAAACAGAGCTACTGTACAAAAGAAACAATTATCGAAAGATTTATATTATAAAAGAAACAACTATAAGCTCGATTCATGTTAATTAAGAAAAACTACGTGAGTAGTATTTATTCAGATTAACCAAAACATATTTTGTCGGTGTTTGGTCCCGTGGGGGTCCCAAGCCGACGAGTGAGTGCTGCGTGTCCCTAACCTGGATGGTGATGCAAGAAAAATACACGGGGATTTATCCTGGTTCAGGCAAAGAAGGCCCTACGTCCAGTGGGGGGAGAGAGTTTTGTATTTTCTTAAACCTAAGTGCTTGCGTAGGGGTTACAAGCTGGCGAGAGAGGGCGCCGAGCCCAAGTCTCAAAGGAAGGGAAAGAGTACAAGAGTGATTGCTTGAGATGTTGATCTCTGAGCAGGATGCCTTTGCTTGCTGGCCTTTTTCTTCTGGCTCCTTGTCTCCCGACATCCGCCCTCCCCGCGTCGCGGGCGGATGCTTCGGCCTCCGTGGCCTCGACGGAAGCCTGGGCGGTTGACGTCAACCCAGGCTCCAGCCCACCAGTGCTGGGCGCCACCGCTTCCGACGGCCCCGACCCCTGCGCGGCAGGGTCGGAACCGGCAGCTTCCTGGGCGCCCGTTCCCGCCTGGGCAGCCGCCTCCCGCTGCTTCAGACGCTCTGTCACAGCCTGGAGTCTTTCGACCCAGGCAATGTCGTTAGCCGCCGTCCGCATTATTACGGCGGCGCTCGACCGGAGCGCCTTCACGGGAGTCGGACCCGCGAGCTCCACCTTGCGCTTGTGCCTAAGGAATAAGTAAATACGTCAGACTAAGAAACAGGACCGCTAATTACAAAGAACGGGGCAGAAAAGCTTACCCAGAAAGGGGAAGCAGGGGCCTCGACCCCGGCAGGTCGGAGACCCCCCGACGGCGCCTGCGGTGGCCTTGCCGTCGGCCCCCCTGCAGGCTGGGCGCTTCTTGGAGCCCTGGTTGGCTGGGTGCCCTGGGCCCTCTGCGCCTCCGAGGCCAGCTGGCCTCGGGTCCTCACGCCCCTAGGAGGCGCCCCAGATGACGACGCTGGCGGCGTTGTCCCAACCACCGGCTGAACCCGCGGAGTTTGGGCTCGCGGGGGGCAGCGCCGTCGACCCCTCTTGCGGGGCCCCTGGCACCCTCTCGCTGACGGGCCTGCTCCGGCCCCCACCTCTGCTGGCTCCTCTACCACCTCGACGGACACCGAGGCTGACCCTGACGCTTGGGAGGACGACCCCCCGATGGGCTCCAAGAAGGGGCGCACATCAAGGAGGTCCGCCAGGCCAGTCGCGGCGTCATACCACGACAAGGCATCGTCGTCCTCTCCGTCATCATCATCATCATCCCCCGAGACTGTCTCAGAAGGAGACTCCTCGAGGGGAAGACCGTCGAGGCTCTGCTAGTGTCGACGCTTCTTCAGCGCCTCCTGCTCCTTGGTCTTGCGGATCTGACGCTTTTTGGTGGCGGCCTTCGCCTTCTTCTGCTGAGACGCCAAGAGGCGTCGCGCGTCCCGAGCGGGCTGGTCTTCCGGGAGCGGTGGCCGCGTCTCCTTCACTGCCGACAAGTCCTGTATACAAACCTCAACTAAATTAGTAAAAGGAACCCAGAGACGAAGTAACCTCGAAAAACATTAACGGCAACCCTTACTAGGGGCTCGAATCCCTAGGTAGGCCGCATCGGCACCCTATCGACGTCCTCCGGCTTGAAATTCCCCACCATCCGGCGCGCGCGCCGGGCGACCTCGTCGAGGGGGAGTGACTCGTGGGACATCCTACTCCCCTCCAACGGCGCCTCCGACGTCATCTGGTCGAGCCAGAATCGACGCAGCGTCAGCGGCATCACCCTCCGACGGTGGAATGCCACGGCCACCATCCCCGCCGTCAGTCCATGCTGGCGGAGCTTCCACAACGCGACGAGCAGCGGGTCCAGCTTCGGCTTCTCGACGTTCACCACGCCGTACGACCAGTTCTCTCGAGCCACCAGCACCCGGCCGGTATACTTCGGCAGCTGACCCTCATCATTGCGGAGGTAGAACCAGCCGTCGTGCCAGCCGCTGTTCGAGGAGATCAGCTGCGCCAGGATGTACTGGTCGCTACGACCGGACCGGACCTGCAGCACACAGCTCCCTGCGTGCACCGCGCGCCGCGCCCCCCGCTCTTCCGCCTTCTTGGCGAAGAACTCCGCCCTGAAGAGATGGAGCCACAGGTTCCACTGCGGATCCATCCCCAGGTACCCCTCACAGACCGCCGCGAAAATGGCGGCTTGTGAGACGGCGTTGGGGGCGAGGTGGTGCAGCTCCACCTTGTAGTAGTGGAGGAGCGCGCGCATGAAGGGGCTGGCCGACACGCCAAACCCCCTCTCGTGGAAGCAGACAAAACTCACCACGTAGCCTTCCAGGGGCGCCGGCTCCCGGTGGTCGGGCGGCGGCGCTCTCCACTCCAGCTGGGACCGACTTGTCTTCGGCCGCAGCAGCCCGTCGTGCACTAGCTCTTCCAACCTCTTCTCCGTCACCGAGGAGGCGGCCCATGCGTCGCGCGGGAAGGAGTTGGCTCTTGCTTGCCATTGCCGCCGGGAAGCTACGCGGGCAAGGAAAGGCGACGGCGGCGGCGCTGGACGAGGGCTGAAGGGCGCAAGGGGGCAGAGAAAACGATCTAGGGCAAAAAAGGCAAGGATGCAAAGGGCCTGTGGTGAAAAACGGACCCCCGGGCCTTGCTCTTATAGCCCTGACGGAAGCCCAACGGGCGCGCGAAAAGGTAGGAGCAGTTTTTGCATTCAATGACCTTACCTAACCGTTTCCTCAAAACTCGCAGATATGGGCACGTGGCCGTTATTCACGTTGTAACCGTCACACCACGCCGCCCACTACCACGCCGATCTCACTTCCCCTCCTAAAAAGGCGCGCCCAACAACGGGCAGGGGAAGGATCCGCGGATGGATATTCCCAGACACCCGGGAAACGGGCTCCGAGCCCGGTATGAATCTCGAGGGAGCGGAAGCTGGCCCTCGACTAGGGTTCGACAGCTGCCCTCGAGTGACAGAGTTAGGGACGACTAGGGATGCGCCCATACATGGCCATGGCTCGAGCCGCGCTCTCGAGGCACCCCAAGACGTATTCGAGGCTGCAGGAGAAGGTCGACGTAGGAATCCCCTCGGAGGGAGGCATCGAGCCCTCGAGTCCCATCGCAGGGAATCGAGATCCACACGACCACTCCTTGGCATTCTTGAGAGCGCCTCTGGGCCGCTAGCCGACTCCTATCGAATGGAGCACGGGCTCACACTCGAATTCCCCCGCTAGTAGCTCGCAGGAGACCGTCGGGACTCGCCCAAACGAGGGTAGTACCGCGTTCCCCACCCCTCCTCCTCTTTCCTGAAAAAGGAGCATGAGGGTTGAACGACAGAAGATGGCCGAGACTCTGATTGACCTCGTGCGTACGAGGCTCGGGGGCTCGACCGCAACAAACCAAACCTCAAATGAAAGGACACGGATCACGCCACGATACGAGACCATTCCCCAGTAGAGCGCATAAAAAACCTCAGAGGAGTCCAAATACTTCACCGAGGCCTCGGGGGCTACACCCGGCGGGTGCGCTCGCACGCCCCCACCGGAAAAAACCATGACGCTATGACTCCAGTTCATTAACCAATGAGCCTCTGAGAGAGTGACCAAACACTCACCCAAAGGCTCAGGGGCTACTGTCGGTACCTGCAGAATAGGGGTACCCACAACCAACGATAAAAAAGAACAAAACGACTAACCACAACAAAGACAGCGCACCTCGACTGCGTACAGGATCTGTCTCGTACGAGGCCAGCTCGACAGGAACGCCTCGACCATGTTCCAACTCCGACTCGTACGAGGCACCCCCGACGGGAACGCCTCGACCGCGCCCCATCTCATACAAGGCCCATACAACGAGGCACCTCGACTGCGTTTCGACTCGCACGAGGCTCGTTCGGCTACCGGCAAATCTCCGACTCGCACGACCCCGAGTCGGTACGCTCGACCCACTCTATTCACCTACTCTGAGACAAAAATCAGAGCATTCAATGCAATTACCTGCTACCACCTACCGACATGGCAACAGTCGTGACCGACATGGGAGCAACACCAGTGTCAGTCCTCACTTTTTACCGCCCATTCCGGAATGGGAGGTGAAATATGTCACTATGCTCGCCTTACCGCACACTGTTTCATCACCGACCACCTTCGAGGAAGGATACGACAAGGTCTGTACCCCACGATCTCGGGGATTCGGCCTTATCCGCCTAGCCTCGACCTAGCCTCGACCCGGCCTCGACGCCCACCACCGGTAAAGGCCGACGTGGCACAGGACTCAGGGTCATTTCACCGTCTCATCCCCAACGTAATCATGGTGTCCAGGGATGGCCGGCCATGAGGTCCCGCCAGAGGCGGGACAGGAGGCGGCGCAGCCGGGGGAGCTACAGCCGCAGCAGGACCGGCCGGCGAAGCCAACGGTCGAGGTGGAGAGTGGGGCGGTCGCGCCCCCGCCCGCGGTCCCGGTGGTGGCGCCGGTGATCGAGACGCCAGCCCTGGCGCAAGGGCCGACCCCGGCTGTGGTCGACCTCAGCCTTGACGATTCCCCTGTCGACAAGGGGAAGCATGCGGTGGGCGTCGAGGGGGCCGAGGCTGCGGACCAGGCCGGTCCCTCCGCGGCGCCGGAGAGTGTCCTGGCCGGGTCGCCGGTCGCATGGCCGGACCTTGCCGGGCAGGCCCTTGTGCGGGCGGAGGAGGAGCTGCCGCGCTGGGGGGTCGTCCCTCGAGTTCAGGGACGCATCCAACCCTGGCGCGGAGCCTGTCTTCGCGCTCAACGATGGAGACGAGGTGCACCACTGGGAGTACCTCGAGGGTCTCCGGCAGCACACGATGCGATCTCTTCGTGTGGCTTCAGAGGCCCTGGCACGAGGCATGTCAGATGCTCTTGAGGTAAGTCGGGTTTGGTAGTTTTTCGCTTTCTTTTTATCCCCTTTCTCTGGTTCTGATTTTTTTTGATTTTGAACCATGGTCAGGAGCTTAAGGAGCGTTCCCGCCGCAAGTCGCTTTTCATTCGCAATGAGAGCGGCGTGTGGGCGGCGCTCACCAGGCAACGGGCTCTGGTCGAGGAGGCCAACCAGCGGCTCTCCCGTCAGAGCGCCGAGGCAGCCGAGCTTCACGTCGCTTGTGTGGCGGTTAAGGAGGAGGCGGCGCAGGCCCGAGCGGCCGAGGCCATGGCGCGTGAAGACGCGACAAGGGCCCGGGAGGAGGATGCCAAAGCCCGCGAGGCTCTCGTGCCGTTATCGGCGCATGTAAAAGAGCTTGAGGAGGACGTCACCCTTGTCAGCAGGCACCGTGACACCCTCAACGTCCAGATCGAGCAGGTGACTGCTCGCTTCGAGGCCTTGAAGAATGAGGTTGCGACGCTGAGCGGAGCTGTCCGGGAGAGGGACGAGGCTCTCTTGAACGCCAGCCAAGAGATCGAGACGTTGAGGGCGCCCGTTCGTGACAGGGATGGTGCTCTCCAAGCGCTTGAGAAGACATGCGGGGGACTTCGCGACGAGGTCGTGGGCTGGCAGACCCACTCCGAGGGTAAGTTTTTGTCATATAGTGGCCTCGGCGGCGAGTTGTCGAGCTTGCTCTCACTTGATGTTTGTGTCCCAGAGTTGGAGAAGGAGCAGCAGGCGGCTCAGGCGACGGCTACCTCCTTCCAGAGTCTCTTTGAGGCCGAGGCCCAGCGGACCCAGTTGCTCCAGGGTGCCATCTCCTCCGTGTGCGATGGCCTGGGGGTCGAGCCTGATGCCGACACTGAGGAGGACGCCCCGGGGAACTCCTTTGTCCGCCGGATGGTGGCGCTGGGCCGCCTTGTCCGAGAGAGGATACGAGGCGGCCTTCATCACGGCGTGAAGAGGGCACTAGCCGTCGTTCGATCCGGGTTCGTGTACGACATGGAGCTCATCGCTGATGGCTTCATCACCGATCCGGATCGGACGGACGAGGAGAATGAGGACGCCTGCCTGGGCCTGATCGGAGCCACCGAGGGGCCTGGAAGTCGTCTGGCCAAGCTCTTTGAGGTCGAGGTGGTTCCGCCTGCCGACGAAGAGGGCCTGTGAGCCAAATCTGGGCGCAGAGGCCCATGTAATAAGTTAGTGTTTTTAACTTTGGTCGTGGTGGCCTCTGAGGCCTTGAACACTCGAAATGTAAACCTTCACTGGTCGTTTAAGTTTTGTTCGAGTTTTTCTTCCCTTTATCGCTTGAGTCACGTTCTCGCATGATTTACTTAGCACACCGTCGCTCCCCTTGGCGTAAGCGAGTGAGTGGAGGTACCGTAGCCTTGGAGGCGTAAGTGATCTCGCGGCTCAACTGCCTTCGAGCTTCAGGGAGCTCTTGCGGCCTTACAGATCGTGTAAGAACTTGATTTGAAGCGACCGGGGATGTGTTCTTTTCCAAAGTTATGAATTGTCATTAGGTCTTCTTAGCGTGCGGTCGCACCCCTAGGCGTGAGGGGTGAGTGGAGGTACCGTAGCCTCGGAGGCGTAAGTGATCTCGCGGCTTGACGACCCTTTGAGCCTTAGGGTGCTCCCACAGCGTTGTCGACTTAAGTGACAGCTTTCTTTTTTGAAAAAGAGAACGAGTTTTTTCGGGGACAGGGGGTTCCCCCCTTGTAGCCCCCGAGGGAGGGTTGATTCTAGGAGAATAGAGTCGATCCTTCCTGGTTGTTATGAAAACAAAGCTTTGAACACTGCTGTATTCTTTATTGATGAGATTGAAAAGAATTTACAGAGCCTCGAGGCTGTTTAAGGGAAAAAGCGACGTAGTTGTTCAATGTTCCAAGCGTTGGTGAAGATTTCGCCCTTCTCGTTCGATAGCTTGTAGGTGCCGGGCTTTAGCACTTCTGCGACGATGTATGGTCCTTCCCATGGTGGCGTGAGTTTGTGCCGTCCCTTGGTGTTTTGGTTCCGACGTAGCACCAGGTCACCAACGTCGAGGTCGCGCCTGCGGACGTGTCTATTGTGGTAGTGTCGGAGACTTTGCTGATATCTGGCAGAATGTAACAGAGCCACATCTCGGGCTTCCTCGAGCTGGTCGAGGGCGTCTTCTCTCGTGGCGTTATTATTTCTTTCGTTATAGGCCTTCAATCTCGGGGACCCGTATTCTATATCAGTTGGGAGCATAGCCTCAGACCCGTAGACTAAGAAGAACGAAGTGAACCCTGTGGCTCGACTCGGTGTTGTTCTTAGGCTCCACAGGACCGAGGGAAGCTCGGCAGCCCATTTCTTGCCGTGTTTATTTAACTTGCCCAAGATTCTAGGTTTCAGACCTTGTAGGATCATGCCGTTGGCACGTTCTACTTGGCCATTTGTTTTTGGATGAGCTACGGCCAACCAGAGCACACGGATGTGGTGGTTGTCGCAGAAATCCAGAAACTTTTTACCAGTGAATTGGGTGCCATTGTCCGTGATGATGCAGTTGGGAACCCCAAAACGGTGAACGATGTCGGTGAAAAAGAGCACAGCTTGCTCAGACCTGATGTTGGTGATAGGACAGGCCTCGATCCACTTGGAAAAATTGTCAATGGCAACAAGCAAGTGGGTGAAGCCACCGGTTGTCCTTTTCAAGGGTCCAACAAGGTCGAGCCCCCAAACGGCAAACGGCCATGTGATGGGGATAGTTTGCAGGGCATGAGCCGGGAGATGGGTTTGACGAGCATAGTATTGGCAGCCTTTGCAGGAGCGTACTAGCTTGATGGCGTCGGAGACTACGGTCGGCCAATAAAAACCCTATTGGAAAGCATTTCCGACAAGGGTGTGAGGTGCTGCGTGGTGACCACAAGCCCCCGAGTGCAGATCATTTAGCAGGCGTCTTCCTTCCTCGTTTGTGATACAGCGTTGGAGGACACCAGTGGGGCTGCGGCGATATAGCTCCTTCCTGTCGCCAAATATCACAAAGGACTTAGCCCTGCGGGCAACCCTTCGAGCCTCGATCTTATTCAAGGGGAGGTCCCCTCGAACGAGATGGTCGAGGTACGGAATGCGCCAGTCAGGCTCAGGGTCAGATGGTGGGGCCGGGCCTCCACCTGCATGGCCTCAGCCCCGGTCGAGGGGGCTTCCGCCTCAGGTTGGGGGTCGAGTGACGGCCCGTCGACCCCTCCTTCTGACCCGAGGTCGACGGATGGTTGGTGGAGGTCTCTTGCAAAAACGTCTGGTGGAACCGTAGCTCGGCTGGACGTGATTTTTGCGAGTTCATCTGCAGCCTTATTGTACCTGCATGCGATATGGTTGAGCTCGAGACCGTAAAACTTGTCCTCAAGGCGCCGTACCTCTTCACAGTAGGCTTCCATCTTGGGGTCATGGCAGCTCGAGCTCTTCATGACCTGATCGATCACGAGCTGGGAGTCACCCCGAACATCGAGGTGTCGGACCCCTAGTTCGATGGCGATTCGCAAGCCTGTGATGAGTGCCTCGTATTCGGCAACGTTATTTGATGCAGGAAAATGAAGCCGGATGATATAGCGCATGTGAACTCTGAGGGGCGAGATGAAGAGCAAACCCGCGCCCGCTCCAGTTTTCATCAACGACCCGTCGAAGTACATGGTCCACAGCTCAGCCTAGAGCTGAACCGGGGGGAGTTGAGTGTCGGTCCATTCCGCCAGGAATTCTGCTAGTGTCTGGGATTTGATGGCCTTGCGCGGTGCATATGAGAGGGTCTCGCCCATGAGCTCTACCGCCCACTTGGCTATTCTACCCGAGGCTTCCCGGTTCTGGTCTATCTCTCCCAGGGGAAAGAAGAAACCACAGTCACTGGGTGGCCCTCGAAGTAGTGACGGAGTTTGCGCCGTGCCAAGATGATGGCATATAGCAGCTTCTGGATCTGTGGGTAGCGTACCTTAGTTTCCGAGAGCACCTCGCTAATGAAGTAGACCGACCTCTGGACGAGCAGGGTATGTGCTTCCTCAACCCTCTCGACAACCAAGACTGCGCTGACTACTTGTGTTGTCGCGGCGACGTAAAGTAAGAGCGATTCCCCTGGGGTTGGAGGGACGAGGATCGATGAGTTGAAGAGCGTAGCTTTGAGTTTTGCAAGGGCTTCTTCGGCCTCGAGGGTCCATGAGAAGTGCTCTGATTTCTTCAGGAGCCGATACAGAGGGAGCGCTTTTTCGCCGAGGCACGAAATGAAGCGATTGAGTGCTGCCAAGCAGCCCGTGACCCATTGTACGCCCTTCAGATCTCGGATGGGGCCTATCTTGATTATCGCAGTGATCTTTTCCGGGTTGGCCTCGATGCCACGCTTGGAAACGATGAACCCTAGGAGCATGCCTCGAGGAACGCCGAAAACGCATTTCTCAGGATTGAGCCTGATGTTCTTTGCCCGGAGGCACTTGAACGCAACGTCGAGGTCGTTTATTAAATTATCGGCTTTTTTGGTTTTGACGATGATGTCATCGACGTAAGCCTCGACGGTTGGTCTGATTTGTTCTCTGAAAACATGCTGCATGCATCGCTGGTACGTAGCCCTCGCATTCCAGAGACCGAAGGGCATAGTAACGTAGCAATACATGCCGAATGGGGTGATGAACGAAGTCGCGAGCTGGTCGAACTCCTTCATTTTGATCTGGTGGCAGCCGGAATATGCATCCAAGAACGAAAGAGTTTCACACCCCGCAGTGGAATCAACGATTTGATCAATACGTGGCAAAGGAAAGGGAACTTTTGGACATGCTTTATTTAAACTGGTATAATCTACACACATCCTCCACTTCCCACTCTTTTTCTTAACTAATACAGGATTAGCTAGCCACTCAGGATGATGAACCTCCTTGATGAATCCGGCCTCCAACAGTTTGTGTATCTCCTCACCGATGACCTTGCGCTTCTCCTCGTCGAAGCGGTGCAAGCGTTGCTTCACCGGTTTGGAGCTGGCTCAGATCTCCAAGGCGTGCTCGGCAACTTCCCTGGGTATGCCCGGCATATCCGAGGAACTCCACGCAAAGATGTCGATGTTTGCGCGGAGAAAGTCGATGAGCACTACTTCCTATTTGGGATCGAGGGTGGCGCTGATGCTCAACGTCTTTCCCTTTGGATCGGCGGGGTCAAGAGGCACGAGCTTGACGTCTTCTGCGGGCTCGAAGCTGCCGGCGTGGCGTTTGGGGTCGGGGATCTCGTTGGCCAGACCATCGAGGTCTGCCGCCAAGGTCGCTGACTCCAAAATGGCTTCTCCGTGCTCGACGCACTCGACGTCGCACTCGTAGGCGTGCTCGTATGAGGGCCCGACGGTTATGACACCGTTAGGGCCTGGCATCTTGAGCTTGAGGTAAGTGTAGTTCGGGACCGCCATGAACCGGGCATAGCACGGGCGCCCAAGGATAGCGTGGTACGTCCCACGGAATCCGACCACTTCGAAAGTGAGGGTCTCCTTTCTGAAGTTGGTGGGAGTGCCAAAGCAGACAGGCAGGTCGATGCGGCCGACAGGCTCTGCCCGCTTTCCTGGCACGACTCCATGGAAGCCCCCGACGCTGGGTTGGAGGCGAGTCCTCCCGATCCCCAGGAGGTCGAGGGTCTGAGCATAGATGATGTTGAGGCTGCTACCGCCATCCATGAGCACCTTAGTGAGGCGTGTGTTGGCGATGATGGGATCAACAACAAGCGGGTAGACCCCTGGATTGGGGACGTAGTTGTCATCACGGTCGAAAGTGATGTCCACCTCGGACCAGTCAAGAAAGTGGGGGATTACCGGCTGCACGGAGAAAACCTCTCGCCGTTCTCGCTTGCGCTGGCGCATGGAGAGGCGTGTCGAGGGTCCTCCATAGATCTTGAAGCAGTCGTGGATTTTGGGGAACCCCTCATCCTTGTCGTCACTCTTGGGGTCTTCCTTCTTGTCATCCTTCTTGATGCATGTCACACCCAGTTTTCTAAAGAACAAAACCAGGCTAATCATATGTGTGCCCAGGAAGTCCACACATATGCCAGAATGAAAAAGTATCAGAAACAATGTTATTATATAACGTATACATAGCTATATTAACACTTACATCAGAGTATCGCGGAACGGTGACTAAACTTCAGGCTCCATTCTTCTCAGGGACGGCTGACTGGGGGTAACATATGCCTAGCACTTCTACTAGTCTTCTGGAAACTCTACTACACCTTTGTTCTTCCGAGTAGCATCTTACTACACACTGGAGTGTGGGGGAAATAGCAAGAGTGAGTCCATGTCGAACTCAACAAGTATAATACAGGGTTCATGAGGCTCAAAAAGGCTAGACACTGTTTGACTGCGTTTAGCTTTTAATCATCATATAATTAGCAATTGAGTAGCATCAAGGTATTCCAATTCCCATTAATGAACCAATGATCAATTGTAATAAGGATAATAAATAGCATTAACTTGAGCATAATAATAACAACAGTAATTAAGCATGATATAACAATGGTGATCATCTATCTGTAAATGTTCCAAGGCCGCTCGTATCCGTGAGCACGGCTAGTATACCAGTTTTTAACTCTGCGCAGAGGTGTACACTTTCACTGTGAGTCATAACTTCCAAATGCATGGGGAGGCCATTCCCAAAACACCGGAAATCATATAAAGCCACTTAAAGGTTCGTCTAACAAGTTAGGGCCATTAGATTCACTCGGCAGGCAGATGTAGAACCCCCCTTCCCTGTGGCACAACAACCGCAGCCTATACACACTAGGCCAGGGGCTCGCACTACACCCAACGTGTCAAGCCATTCTTACGCCATTTAAGATAACCACTAACAAGCTAGAAAAGGTCCTTTAAGCAACTAAAGCCAGAGCCATATAGCCCTCACAGCTGTACTGTATGTCCCGGATGATCACGTACAGATAAGTCCTTATGGAGAGAAACCAGAGCATCAAAATAACCCACATGCTCTAGCCCCCTTTTCAACAGCAAATAAAATCATCATTAATGGTTGATTGCTTAATCCATTAATCAAAATTACAAGATCATTGTTCATGATTAAGCACTAGCAATAGCTACCCAAATGCATCCCCAAGGTTGACAAGGAATCAAGATAACAATCACTAAGTTATAATCTCTAAGGTTGTCAAGGTAGACACATGCATATGATATTGATTATAGTGAATAGGTAACAAGGATAGTCCCATGTTATACTTGCCTTAATCAAAACTCTCCGAGTGATACTGCTGATCTGGCTCAAAGTAATACTCCTGATCGTCCAGATACTGCTCACCTCCTATACTCGATCATCAATCAACAACACACATGCATCCAATCAAACATACACGAAGCAAACAAAGAGATATAATTAGAACAGTACACCAACAGTAACAAAACAGTAATAAAAGTTTATAAAACTCTTCTACACGTTTCTACGATCACACAGACGCAAAGATCACCAAATTCGGAGTTAAAACGTGAAAGTTATGAATTTTCTAAGATTTCCTATAGATAAATAAATACTTAATTATAAACTCAAAAAATAAATTATCAAAACTAACTGTACAACTACACTAACATGTAGAGCTCGCAATTACGAACCTAACGCAACTTGAACGGATCAAATCGGAGTTAAAACAAAGTTTTTATGACCAAAACAGTTCTAGTGGCAAAACTGTAATTTCCTGAAAACGTATTTTTGAATAAACCGGAAAAGAATACGCCTTCACAACGTGAAAGCGTATTTCCAGAACTACGCTAAGGACTGCGGGTTTATTTCAAAAGAACTGAGGGTCTCTTTAGAAAAACTACCCGCGAAGGGGTATCTTCTAATCTGGATCGTCGATTTCGAATCGGACGGCCCACGATCACCAGCAACATCACAGTACACCTCCGGCTCTTCTTCCCCAAACCCGACCGGCACCTCTTCCATGGCCGGCGGCCCTTCCATGGCCGGCGTTGGTGACTCTCCCCCTCAAAGCCACCATTCAACCCGCGACTTGTCCAAACGGTGGAGAAGCTCCACACGAATTCAACTACCCAATAAAAACCGGCTATAGTGGACCTAACATGGCGCGCGGCTGCTCGGGAGCGACGGCGCCATTGCGGACCACGGCAAGCTTTCAATTCTACGGTATTCATCGCCAAAACGCCAATTGAGAGCATGGGAAGTAAGAGGAGAAGAAAACAAACTCACCCAAGCGAAAGATTTTGCCTCCGGTCCACCCGAAAGCCTCACCCGCGCCCGCCAAAACCCGTCGGCACCACCCTAACCCTAGAGCTCGATTTCACGTGATGGAGCTTGCGTTTTAGATGAAAAACGGAAACTAGAGGATCTCCTCTTCCTATTTATAACCTCAAGAGGCCTTGTTCGGTTCGAAAATCCCGGAAACCAAAATAGGGAAGGCGGCGGTTATGCTCCGGTCGGAGTCCTCGTCGAACACGGGAAGAAGACGGTTATGACAAGGAGGCCCCACTCGTCAGCGGAAGAAAAGAGGGGAAAAGGAGCTGCTGCGGCGCTGGGCTGGCTTGGGCCGCGCGAGCTGCGGTCTCGGCCGACTGGGCCGCGCGAGGATAGTCAGGCCTCGGCCCAATGGCCATCGGGCCGCTAGGTAAGTATTTCTTCTCTTTTTTTTTTTCTTTTTTCTTTTCTTTGTTTACTTGTTTTCAAGAAATATCTCAAATAAATTTTCTAATCCAAAATAAAATAAAATAAATAAAAAATCCACACCACATAACAAAATAAATGCAACAGCATGAATGCAACACCAAATATATTTTATTATTTTAATTTTGCCATTATTTGTTATCCAATTTATTCAAAATTCATTATCTCTAAAATTTGGGTGTTACAAATTCTACCCCCCTTAAAAGAATCTCGTCCTCGAGATTGGACTGCTTACTCAAATAACCGCGGATATGATTTCCTCAATTCATCCTCTCTTTCCCAAGTTGTTTCTGCCTCTGAATATCGATTCCACTGCACTTTGCACATTTTAATAACCCGACTTCGAGTAACTCTCTCAGCAGTTTCTAAAATCTTGATCGGAAACTCTTCATATGTAAGATCCTCCTTAACAGTCAATTCTTCTAAAGGTATCTGCTCCTCAGGCACCCGCAAACACTTCTTAAGTTGTGAAACATGAAACACATCATGCACTCCAGATAAATTCTCAGGCAACTCTAATTGATAAGCAACTTCCCCACGTCTAGCAATAACTTTAAATGGTCCAACATACCTTGGTGCTAATTTGCCTTTCATGTTAAACCTCTTCACACTTCTCATAGGTGACACCTTCAAATAGACATAATCACCTACCTCAAAAACTAGATCTCTTCTCCTATTATCAGCATAACTCTTCTGACGAGACTGTGCCACTCTCAAATTCTCACGAATCACTCGCACTTGATCTTCTGCGTTTCTAAGAACATCTGTACCAAACACTTGAGATTCACCTGTCTGATCCCAAAACAAGGGAGTTCTACACTTACGTCCATACAAAGCTTCAAACGGTGCCATCTTAAGACTCTGTTGATAACTATTATTATATGAAAATTCTGCATAAGGCAAACTCTTATCCCAACTAGTTCCATATTGCAATGCACAAGCTCTCAACATATCCTCTAATACCTGGTTGGTCCTTTCAGTCTGTCCATCTGTCTGTGGATGATATGCTGTACTAAAATTCAATTTGGTTCCCAAAGATTCATGTACAGCTTTCCAAAAGTGCGACGTAAACTGCGATCCTCGATCAGATACAATCTTCTTTGGAACTCCATGCAAACATACTATTCTTTCCATATACAAGGTAGCTAATTGTACTCCCATGTAATTAGTCTTGACTGGTATAAAATGAGCAACTTTAGTTAACCGATCTACTATTACCCAAATAGAATCATAACCCCTCTGAGTACGCGGTAACCCTAATATAAAGTCCATACCAACTTCCTCCCACTTCCATTCAGGAATCTTCATTGGTTGCAACAATCCAGCAGGTCTCTGATGCTCTGCTTTCACCCTCTGACAAGTATCACACAATGCCACATACTCAGCCACGTCTCGTTTCAATCCAACCCACCAATATTTCTGTTTAAGGTCCAAATACATCTTAGTACTACCAGGATGAATAGAATAAGCTGACTCATGAGCTTCGCGAAGAATTGCCTGTCTAACAGTTTGATCCTCAGGTACACACAGCCTCTTTCCAAACCACAAAATCCCATTATTATCCATTCGAAAGCCCTGGTGACTTACCAATCACTATATCTTCTGCTATCTTCTTCAGTTTCTCATCCTTCAATTGACCCTTGTAAATCTCTTGTTCTAAAGTAGGCTCTATCACTAATTCCATTGTATTAGTAACAATTCCCAAGTTCAAATATTCAAATTCAGCACATAACTCACTAGTCATAGACAATGTTCTTATCTCATTGGCATAACTCTTCCTACTAAGAGCATCAGCTACTATATTAGCCTTACCAGGATGATAGTGTATCTCAATATCATAATCCTTAATCAACTCTAACCATCTGCGTTGCCTCAAATTCAGATCTGACTGAGTGAAAATATACTTCAAACTCTTATGATCAGTGTATATATCACTCTTATGTCCAATCAAATAATGTCTCCAAATCTTTAAAGCATGAACTACAGCTGCTAACTCCAAATCATGTGTAGGATAATTCAACTCATGCTTTCTCAACTGCCTAGATGCATAAGCCACAACTTTGCCTTCTTGCATAAGAACACATCCCAAACCTTGACGAGAAGCATCACAATAAATAGAAAACTTCTTACTCAAATTTGGCAAAACTAGTACAGGCGCTGTAGTCAACCTCTTCTTCAATTCTTCAAAACTAGCTTGACATTTATCAGACCACACAAACTTGGTATTCTTCTCTAACAGTGATGTCATAGATTTAGCAAGTTTAGAAATCCCTTCAATGAACCGTCTATAATATCCAGCCAATCCCAAGAAACTGCGAATCTCGCTAGCATCAGTAGGTGGTTTCCAATTCAATAGATAAGCAAAATCTGATTTCTCTGGGCGAATTCCAATTTCAGTAACTCAGTAAAACTGTCATATCTCGAGCTACAGACGTCCAATTCAGATGATCTTTACATGGTTGGAAAGCTTACAAAATTATCTACAACTTTTGTTCACAGCACTTTTTCTGATTCCGTCAATAAATTAGCCAAAAACTGAACTTAACCGAAACTGTTTCAGAATTCCAGACTGTGCAGTAACCCCATCTTGAAATAGATATATCTCTTAGCTCTTAATAGATATTAGAGTGATTCTTGCGGGGTTGGAAAGATACAGAAGTCTAATTACTCCCAGTAAAATTTCTTAAATTTCCCATTAACGGATTTTAAGTTATTTCTAAAACATCCCAGACTGATCCAAAAATCAGCAAAGGACAGAACTATGTTCACCTCATAACCAACTAATATATTTTGATCAAACTTAATATTCTTAACCATAGAACTTATAGGCATGTCTACAAAACTCCAGCACACATTACAAAGATTCAAATCACACATTATCATAATAACAATCCATCAATCACACACTTGTTCACACCACAAACTGACTCTCAAAACAATCCAACTTAAAGTTGACTCGCAACTACTATCGTTCTTATTACATAGGGATTTTTCCTATTTCCTAGTTAAGCTTCTCATAAATCTTGGGATGACCTAACTCCGCCCTTAATTGGTCAATCTCCTTATAAGCTTGCTCCTTAAGTTCTTTTTCCTTCAGCAACTCTTATGCAATGACGATGCCACAAGCTCATAACCAACTTTGTAAATGTCTCCTTTAGACCCTTACGATTCTTATAGATGTTCTAACAGGTTACCAACTCTGAGAAAAGATACTTGCTCTTGATAATGACTTTGCAACCATGTAGATAGCTGATGCTTCCAGGTGACGAAATATAACGTATAAATCCTCCATCTTGTATCGTTTTTAGTTTGGCAAACCCCCTTAAGAAGAGATCAATTGGAGAACACCAATTGTTAGATTGCATGTTTCTGAGTGATAACTACCATCATGTCCTTCTATCATCTCAAAGAGACTCATGAGCATATCCAAGATCAAGTAACCTACACTTCCTTGCGAGCAGAAAAATGGCAGTGCAAAAAAAATACAGTTATAACTTGAGTTCTACGAATCCAATAATGTTGTAGCTTATACCGTTGGAAAGCTTATCAAATTTACTACAACTTTCTTATAGAACACTTCTCCAGATTCTGCAGTTAAGGTAGTCGAGAACTGAGCACAACAGAAACTGTTCCAGGTTGCTGACAGCACAGATGCACCGTCTTGTGATTTTCATAACTCCCAAACCATAGTAGCTATCATGATGGTTCTTACGGTCAGAGAAAGATATTGAAGTCTACTATTGTCCAGAATTTATCCATGATTTTTGGGCATCCAAAAATAGAGATATAAGCTGAGGAAGACAGACTGTTCTAAAAAAAACAGGATAAGGCAGAAACGAGATTAAGAGAGACTAGAGAGATAGATAACACTAATCTTCAAGTCTTCATGCTTCTTTGATTTATGTTGATGAGATATAAGACATGGATCAAGGATAGTCAAAAGATGACAAGAAAGATAAAGTTTGATCTTTAGTTCTTCATGCCTCTTCATGCCTCGTCGCTTGAGATATTCAGGACTTGCTGTTGTTGAGAGCAGATGCTACCCCCCTTAACAACGGTCTTGTTCCACCTGGCGATGTCATTGAAGAAAACATTTTCTCTAAGGCTTGCTGCTATTGATGAGTCCTTCATATGTTGATCCTCCATTAAGATGAGTTAAAGAAGGTAGCATGTCAACCAAGGGTAGACAGGTACGGTGTAAGAGAAAATGGCAAGAATTAGGATCGATTGAAAGATAAGATACAAGATGTCACTACCCCACTTAACATAGATCGAGCTACTTCTCAAGACTTATACCTTCCGGGCCACCTTTGAAACACGAGAACAAGGACAACACACAAGCAACACATCAAGCAAAACAAGCACACATCACATCATTGGTACTACACGTGCTTCTTCAACCATGGTGATCATCCTAAGGGAAAGAGTATGGATAATGAAAGGCCATCGAATCTTTGAAAAAGGTGAGATCAGATAACTTTTAAAAAATAACATAAAACAAAATCCAAGGGAGTAAGAAATAATAGCTCAAAGGAAGCTATCAAGGAGAGGATACAACAAGACAAGGAAGAGGAATAGTCAAAATCAATGAGTCAAGGGATGACAAAATAGTTTTATCGTAAAATAAGTTTTAGAATACTTCCAGTGCTACTTGGCATACGTCCTACAGTCAACACCGCTCTGATACCACTCTGTCACACCCAGTTTTCTAAAGAACAAAACCAGGCTAATCATATGTGTGCCCAGGAAGTCCACACATATGCCAGAATAAAAAAGTATCAGAAACAATGTTATTATATAACGTATACATAGCTATATTAACACTTACATCAGAGTATCGCGGAACGGTGACTAAACTTCAGGCTCCATTCTTCTCAGGGACGGCTGACTGGGGGTAACATATGCCTAGCACTTCTACTAGTCTTCTGGAAACTCTACTACACCTTTGTTCTTCCGAGTAGCATCTTACTACACACTGGAGTGTGGGGGAAATAGCAAGAGTGAGTCCATGTCGAACTCAACAAGTATAATACAGGGTTCATGAGGCTCAAAAAGGCTAGACACTGTTTGACTGCGTTTAGCTTTTAATCATCATATAATTAGCAATTGAGTAGCATCAAGGTATTCCAATTCCCATTAATGAACCAATGATCAATTGTAATAAGGATAATAAATAGCATTAACTTGAGCATAATAATAACAACAGTAATTAAGCATGATATAACAATGGTGATCATCTATCTGTAAATGTTCCAAGGCCGCTCGTATCCGTGAGCACGGCTAGTATACCAGTTTTTAACTCTGCGCAGAGGTGTACACTTTCACTGTGAGTCATAACTTCCAAATGCATGGGGAGGCCATTCCCAAAACACCGGAAATCATATAAAGCCACTTAAAGGTTCGTCTAACAAGTTAGGGCCATTAGATTCACTCGGCAGGCAGATGTAGAGCCCCCCTTCCCTGTGGCACAACAACCGCAGCCTATACACACTAGGCCAGGGGCTCGCACTACACCCAACGTGTCAAGCCATTCTTACGCCATTTAAGATAACCACTAACAAGCTAGAAAAGGTCCTTTAAGCAACTAAAGCCAGAGCCATATAGCCCTCACAGCTGTACTGTATGTCCCGGATGATCACGTACAGATAAGTCCTTATGGAGAGAAACCAGAGCATCAAAATAACCCACATGCTCTAGCCCCCTTTTCAACAGCAAATAAAATCATCATTAATGGTTGATTGCTTAATCCATTAATCAAAATTACAAGATCATTGTTCATGATTAAGCACTAGCAATAGCTACCCAAATGCATCCCCAAGGTTGACAAGGAATCAAGATAACAATTACTAAGTTATAATCTCTAAGGTTGTCAAGGTAGACACATGCATATGATATTGATTATAGTGAATAGGTAACAAGGATAGTCCCATGTTATACTTGCCTTAATCAAAACTCTCCGAGTGATACTGCTGATCTGGCTCAAAGTAATACTCCTGATCGTCCAGATACTGCTCACCTCCTATACTCGATCATCAATCAACAACACACATGCATCCAATCAAACATACACGAAGCAAACAAAGAGATATAATTAGAACAGTACACCAACAGTAACAAAACAGTAATAAAAGTTTATAAAACTCTTCTACACGTTTCTACGATCACACAGACGCAAAGATCACCAAATTCGGAGTTAAAACGTGAAAGTTATGAATTTTCTAAGATTTCCTATAGATAAATAAATACTTAATTATAAACTCGAAAAATAAATTATCAAAACTAACTGTACAACTACACTAACATGTAGAGCTCGCAATTACGAACCTAACGCAACTTGAACGGATCAAATCGGAGTTAAAACGAAGTTTTTATGACCAAAACAGTTCTAGTGGCAAAACTGTAATTTCCTGAAAACGTATTTTTGAATAAACCGGAAAAGAATACGCCTTCACAACGCGAAAGCGTATTTCCAGAACTACGCTAAGGACTGCGGGTTTATTTCAAAAGAACTGAGGGTCTCTTTAGAAAAACTACCCGCGAAGGGGTATCTTCTAATCTGGATCGTCGATTTCGAATCGGACGGCCCACGATCACCAGCAACATCACAGTACACCTCCGGCTCTTCTTCCCCAAACCCGACCGGCACCTCTTCCATGGCCGGCGGCCCTTCCATGGCCGGCGTTGGTGACTCTCCCCCTCAAAGCCACCATTCAACCCGCGACTTGTCCAAACGGTGGAGAAGCTCCACACGAATTCAACTACCCAATAAAAACCGGCTATAGTGGACCTAACATGGCGCGCGGCTGCTCGGGAGCGACGGCGCCATTGCGGACCACGGCAAGCTTTCAATTCTACGGTATTCATCGCCAAAACGCCAATTGAGAGCATGGGAAGTAAGAGGAGAAGAAAACAAACTCACCCAAGCGAAAGATTTTGCCTCCGGTCCACCCGAAAGCCTCACCCGCGCCCGCCAAAACCCGTCGGCACCACCCTAACCCTAGAGCTCGATTTCACGTGATGGAGCTTGCGTTTTAGATGAAAAACGGAAACTAGAGGATCTCCTCTTCCTATTTATAACCTCAAGAGGCCTTGTTCGGTTCGAAAATCCCGGAAACCAAAATAGGGAAGGCGGCGGTTATGCTCCGGTCGGAGTCCTCGTCGAACACGGGAAGAAGACGGTTATGACAAGGAGGCCCCACTCGTCAGCGGAAGAAAAGAGGGGAAAAGGAGCTGCTGCGGCGCTGGGCTGGCTTGGGCCGCGCGAGCTGCGGTCTCGGCCGACTGGGCCGCGCGAGGATAGTCAGGCCTCGGCTCAATGGCCATCGGGCCGCTAGGTAAGTATTTCTTCTCTTTTTTTTTCTTTTTTCTTTTCTTTGTTTACTTGTTTTCAAGAAATATCTCAAATAAATTTTCTAATCCAAAATAAAATAAAATAAAAAAAATCCACACCACATAACAAAATAAATGCAACAGCATGAATGCAACACCAAATATATTTTATTATTTTAATTTTGCCATTATTTGTTATCCAATTTATTCAAAATTCATTATCTCTAAAATTTGGGTGTTACAATGCATAGGCTCAATCTTCTGAGATGTCATAGCGCCTGCCTCTGTGCACGCAGTAACCTCGAGCTACACCATCATCGTGTTTGCGCGTGCGGCGCTCGACGATGTTGCCACGGGTGTCTCGAGGTTCACGGTCATCGGCGACGTGCTCAGGGGCAGGGGCCGCCTGATTCCGTCGGACATGCTCGGGATGAACTGAGGCCTCTCTCTCCTGTCGGGAGGGCTCGGCGAGCCGCTCCGAGGCTGGCCGCGTCGCCTCGAGGCGGAGCTCTCGGCTTGCTGCATAGCAGCGGTCTCGAGGAGTTCTCAGATTTCATCTCGAGCTCGACGAGCGTCAGGGTTTGATGGCTCGGGCATGTTACGGAGGAGCATGGCGGCGGCGACGATGTTCTGGCTGGCTCGACCGAAAACCGGGGGGTCAACCGCCTGATCCTCGACGATGCGACGATTGACGTCGCGAGCTCTCTCTCGAGATCTTCCGCCGTGTGCGTGCACCGCACGTTCATGCTCGAGGGTTTGTTGGAGTAGGCGTAGGTTTTCTCGTTCCTCGTCGAGCCTGTCCTGCAACTCGCGAATTTGCTCGAGCTGCATTCCTTGATCAGCAAGGAGTTGAGCCTCGTCCTGCTCGTTAGGTAGCTCGACATGAGGTGGCGTGTTCCTTCCTTCAACGGGTTCCTCATCCTCTGAATCCGACGTGCTCGCCCCGTCGATGTTGAAGCACTCGCGGGTCGGATCGTAGGTGTCATCGGCAGAGTCGGAGTCAGGAGCACCGAAGTAGTAGTATGATGGGTGTATGTGAGGTCGTCGCCAATCGTCTCTGGGGTTGTAACGTCGAGAAGCAGTCGCACGGGGCTCTGTTTCTAGGGTCTCCGTAGAGGCCAGATACTCAGAAGCCAGCGTGGATGCAACAAGATCCAGAGTGGAGCGTAGATGGTGTCCGGGGAGTTCCTCGTAAGCTCTCATACTAGTGCTCACAGAGGAAGCGTATGCCCGGGCAACCGACTCTAGCCCAAACGGGAATGCTGATGGAGACATCGTTGCTTGTACCGGAGTAGTCGGACCAGGTAGTGGCGGTGTCGCACCGGACGGGGGAGCGGCGGAACTTCCTGTTGGCATCTTACCCTCAGCCAAGCTCATCCTACACAGACCCTCAATGAGGAAACCTGGGTTGGCGTCTGGCTGAGAGGCGCCGGATCGGGGAATCCCACCACCCTCCGTGAGGTGATGACGGCGGTTGCGCCGGGCTCGTTGTCGTCTGGCGGCCCGCGCTTGCCTAGAGCGACGATACCGGCGTAGTGCTCCCCCAGGCTGGGAGAGCTCGTGGTCTTCATCGGTCGGGTGCCTGGGCGGGAGGAGGACCATGTCGTAGCCGTGGCCAAACGACATGAACTCCAAACTCCCAAACCAGATCACCGTGGCCAACGGGAGAGGGCGCTCGGGGTCAGCCATCCAGGAAAATGGCGGGAAAACGATGTTGGCACGCAGCGTCCCCTACCTGGCGCGCCAACTGTCGGTGTTTGGTCCCGTGGGGGTCCCAAGCCGACGAGTGAGTGCTGCGTGTCCCTAACCTGGATGGTGATGCAAGAAAAATACACGGGGATTTATCCTGATTCGGGCAAAGAAGGCCCTATGTCCAGCGGGGGGAGAGAGTTTTGTATTTTCTTGCACCTAAGTGCTTGCGTAGGGGTTACAAGCTGGCGAGAGAGGGCGCCGAGCCTAAGTCTCAAAGGAAGGGAAAGAGTACAAGAGTGATTGCTTGAGATGTTGATCTCTGAGCAGGATGCCTTTGCTTGCTGGCCTTTTTCTTCTGGCTCCTTGTCTCCCATCCCCTTATAGAGCCCTGGCCTGCCCTTTTATAGGGTAAGAGGAGGCCGGGACGCCAGGGGTGCTTGAGGTGAAGTTTTGTCGATCCCTGTGGAGGTGGCTGTAGCGTCGTGCCCCAGGAATGGCCGGCCATCCCTGGACACCGTGATTACGTTGGGGACGAGACGGTGAAATGACCCTGAGTCCTGTGCCACGTCGGCCTTTATCGGTGGTGGGCGTCGAGGCCGGGTCGAGGCTAGGTCGAGGCTAGGCGGATAAGGCCGAATCCCCGAGATCGTGGGGTACGGACCTTATCGTATCCTTCCTCGAAGGTGGTCGGTGATGAAACAGTGTGCGGTAAGGCGAGCACAGTGACAGATTTCACCTCCCATCCCGGGATGGGCGGTAAAAAGTGAGGACTGACACTGGTGTTGCTCCCATATCGGTCACGGCTGTTGCCATGTCGGTAGGTGGTAGCAGGTAACTGCATTGAATGCTCTGATTTTTGTCTCAGAGTAGATGAATAGAGTGGGTCGAGCGTACCGACACGGGGTCGTGCGAGTCGGAGATTTGCCGGTAGCCGAACAAGTCTCGTGCGAGTCGGAACGCAGTCGAGGTGCCTCGTTGTACGGGCCTTGTATGAGACGGGACGCGGTCGAGGCGTTCCCGTCGGGGGTGCCTCGTACGAGTCGGAGTTGGAACGTGGTCGAAGTGTTCCCGTCGAGCTGGCCTCGTACGAGACGGATCCTGTACGCGGTCGAGGTGCGCTGTCTTTGTTGTGGTTAGTCATTTCGTTCTTATTTATCGTTGGTTGTGGGTACCCCTATTCTGCAGATACCGACATATTTAATTTCAAAAGTAGAGTTAAAGCTAATCATGTTTTATTTATAAATGTCGTCATATAATTTAATCAGATTAAACCTTGCAAAATAAAGGTACATGTGAGAGCATCTAAACGAGTTATGTGTTGTGCATGTTAAGCTAAACAAATTATGAATTAAAAATGTATTCATGTTTCTATTAATCAAGTTAGCAATTAATTACGAAAGATCGATGTTTACTTACATTGCTTTTAATTATAAATTAAAATCAGTTGCATGCATATTAAACAATTTAATATTTAGCTATAAATGGAAAACATGTGACGTGAAAAACATTAGCACTATCGCGTAGAGTGTGTCGACACGAAACTAACACAATTTGAACGTATCAAAACGGACTTAAAATAGGGAAACAGCATAGATTAATGAACCAGTGGCAAAACTGTAAATATGGTCATCTTTCTCCTTGGAGTAGAACTTACAGAACATGGTGGCCTCCATGGCCACGGTCGATTGGAGCTCAGCAGAGATCCTTGGCCGCGGGGAAGCAGGGGCTGTGGAGGCGACCAAAGAGGGGCGGGCACACCAGGCGGCCGGGCCGAGCCGGTCCTGCCCGCGGCTGGCACGGCGCCCTCGTGCGGACCGAGCCAGGAACGGTCCATCGGGAGCAGAGGCTCCCGCGCGTCGGCGCACGGAGCCGGCCGACGGTGCTGCGCGTAGCACAGGGAGGCGCAGGGCTCGGGCGGAGCACGGCCTCCAAGGGGCGCGATGGTGCCGGAAATCGCGTCGGTTGCCTGCCGGAGAAGATGAACTGAGCGCATCCATGGAGTTCCCGCCGGAAAGTTCGCCGGCAAAACGGAAACAAAAGGGAAACGGTCATAGGGTGGCGGATTCATACAAACAAAGACACTACAGCGTAGAGAACAACGAGATCTACCTTTGCGTGGTGGTGGTTGACGCCGGAATCCAACGGTGTGACCGGAAAATCTCGCCGGAGAGCTCGCCGGAAACCTAATTTGTCCTAACTTCGGCGCTAGATGTATCGCGTTAGGAGTGAGGGCTCGAAAAATGGATTTTAGATCTAGAATTAGCACGTCGAGCACAACACCCGCATATATATATAGAGATAGGTTTTGAGGTTAGTGGAAAAACGAGATATTTTATTATTTTTAGATTTAATTAATTTCGTAAATAAAATAATTTCAAAAAAGTCCAGAATTGATATTTAGCCACGATTATTACTTCGAAAGCTCTCAAAATTCAGGAAAAATTATCAGAGATGATATGAAATAAGAGAAACCCTAATAAAGTATTTTGTAGCTCATGAAAATATATTTTGGAGCATCTCAAAATTAGATTATGCTCGCAGAAAAGTGGGAACAAGGTCTAAAAAAAAGCTAAAAAAATTCTCAAGAAGTTTGTAGAGATGGATTGACGGACGAGGAACTCAAAGGAGTGATTTGGGTTACAAAGAAAAGACTTTGAGAAGCTCCGAACAAAAGCTCAAGCTGAGAATCAAGGTATTTGATTGCAGAAAAAGATAAAGATGTGCCGGAGAAGGAAGATCGACCTATTAAATACATTTTAAAGACTTTGCTCACCATCAACATACAAGAAGCAACAAGAAAACATCACATCAATCAAAAGCCCCTCAAATTAATTTAGAAAAATTAGAAAACCACACTTTTCTGTATCTAAATTAGCAAATCGGAAATTTTGGGGTGTGACAATTACATATATTATCATATACAAATATGATATATACATTTTTAGCATGACAAATATGATATATACTACCTCCTAGATATTCAAGCATACAGCTGTGACAATGAGTTTCCCTTTCGAGGAGTTACCGAAGATGACGGTGAACCTCAAACATGCTCCAATTGAGGTCAATTGGCACCGCCATCGCCAGGATTTGGAGGATTCCAGTTCTAGCAAGGAACGCCCAGAGGAGAGGTGGAAGAAGGGGGTTCCAAAGGTGGGGCAAGAGCATCAGCGTCCATGGTTCCAAGCACCTCCCAAGGTTCACATCATTCCTGGGATCTTAGGGCTAGGACTGGAGGTGGAGACACGTGACATTCATCTGGTTGGAGGTGAACATAAGATTGAAGGTGACCCAGAATCGGGGCACCTCTACAATAACCTTCTGCCTTTATCTATTTAATAAGATTCGTTCCCTATCCCAAATCCTAAGTCCCCACCCTGAATCTCCACAAACTGGTTGGTCACCTATGGCGGAAATCTTCAACGAAATCCTTCGTAGTGGCTGTGCAAGCCAAAGCGGCTCCCATAGTCCAGATCGAGATGCAACGCCGTGGTGGGGGTTGTCACAATGGCTGTGATCAGAATCGTGAGGGCTTCGGCAACAGGCGACAAGGAAGGGGACAGGGAGAACGGGCGCTCACGACAACGTGTGGCAATGTGAAGAAGTTTTGCTGGCGAGAAGAACACAGAGCCAATGGATCCTAAAGGAGTTGATACACAACTCCAGCAAGCGGGTCAGTAAAAGAAATCCAAGTGGGAGCACCATGAGGATATGCGGGAAAACCAGAGAGGCCATTGGGGCGCCAAAGCTGCAGATCCTGCTAGGGTAGTTCAAGGTGATGATGCTGATCATGGCAAGAAGGAGGATGAGGTAATCACTAGTAACCATCCAAGAGATGCTTGTGAAATTTGTGGTGCAATCACGCTACTAGAGACTGTCGTAGGATGCTTCGTGAGATCTTGGGTTTAACAACCATATCACCTACATATACATCCTAGAGAATGAAAAGAGACTTCCTCCAATCATTTGTTCTATTTACATTTACTTAAACAGATATGATGGTGCAGGAGCATCACCTAGAGACTCTATACACAGATCTTTATCAAAAACTTTAAAAAAAACATGCCTCAATTGACTCTTCAAATTGCTGTGTTTTTCTTTTTCATTCTTCAAAACCATCCTTTTTGCTCTCTAGTTTCTGAGAGGCTACACGGCTTTCTAAATGCAGTATATTGTATTTTTCTCATGAATTTTTTCACACAAGGAAATTTAAGATAAGTTATTAGAGTATAGAGAACAAAAGTTGAAAAGTATGTCGAAGACTCGAGGGATGTACAAATAGAATATTTATTGAATGGCTTTCCAATTATGAATTTAGAGAGTGAAATTTATATTCTTGGAGTTGCTCTAAACAAATTGAGAATCGGATATATGGCTTACAGGTTATCCGGTTTAAAGGATATTGACACTTTAATCCAAATATCTTGAACCACATGCTATTTATTGTTACACGTAACCCTAGAGACCATGGGCATTGGCCGTTCAAACTTGGGGCCAGCAATTTGCTCGCCTGCACGAGGACGCAGCGCAGCCAACAGCCATTTGACCACAATCATATCGCCCTTAGAAATACTTTTGTAGGAACGGTTAAATACCCGACACTAGATATCTTCGACAGAATTGCAAGATTTCGCTAAAACAAATGATGTCTCGTGGCTTATGATAAATGATTTTTTAGAAAAGTCTTCATAAGCCTACTTTTTTCAATTCAAGTTCTCTACAGTGAGGCCTGTGATCTTGCAGCCGTGAAAGATGGCAAAGTTCTCCAAGCCCACACCAAGAGCGCCATAAGAACCACACTAGAGTTGCCTTTTTCAAATCTCCCACAGAGAATAAGCACAAAAAAACCCTCATAATCAACTGATCGAAGCCAGCAACTGCAGCCAAAGGAACAAAACAAATAGGTCTTGTCGTTGAACAATATATACCCATGTTTTGTTGTATAATGCACACAAACATTTTTTGTAGTGTATTAAAAAACTCTAAAGAAAAAAGAAAAAAAATACCTCTTAAAGCAAGTATAAATAACATATTGTAAACAAACTAAATGCTAAGGTGAAGGAGATGAGAGAAAAGAGAGAAGCAGGCTATAGCTTATAGCCGGCTTAGACATAGGAACCAAATACTTTGCAAGAGAGATAAGTAGACCACGTATTAATAGTAAAAAGCTAGCTAAAATATGGTAGACCGAGAGATAAGCTGCAAATATCGTTACAGCAAGCAGCCTGCCTTGCTCTTAGCCGTCTGCTCATAGACCTAGATAAGGTTCTCGATCTAGTGCGGTGAGTGGGGTGAGTGTGAGTTCAAATACTAAGCTGTATTCAAAGGTTGAGGTAATAAAAAAAACCAAACATGCCTGTAGCGTATTAGAGAATTGATTGCTCGCAGAATCACACTAGGCTCAGCAAGTACTGATGATAGAGAATTTTATGACAAAAGGCAACAGTAATCAAAACTTGCTGTAGCACAGCTGTAGCTTAGGCAAAAAGAATATGCATCATTTTTACATCATTTTTTCCAGTTGCAATCCCTTGGCTGCACAGACCTTCCACACCAATAACAATAGTAGGCCAAGAGCTGCATCTGCCTATCAGCAAAATTTTCAAATCAGGTGATTTTCTCAATTACCTGTCAGGATCAGTTCTACTCGAAAGGGTTGGTCACAGAATATCAGGAACTGAGTCATATGATATGCATATCCATATGCTAACATTGCTAATTCGGCCTCACTTCTCTGCCATGCCTCAAAATATCAGTGGCTCGATACACGAATATTCCGTCCCAGAGCAGACATGCAAATTCCAGAACTCTTCTGAGCTCCATATCTCGGTCCACATGATATACTCATAGGCTTAACTACGTCTCTAGTGAATCAACCATTTCAATGTCAACTGGACCACCGTTTGCCACCGTACTTGAACCTCCAACTCGTCGGTAGAAAAGCACATATGCTGCGGATGTCCTGATCTCATCCTCGTTAACAGAGGAAACATGACTATCATCAAAATGATACCAGTTGTCCTCTTCTACTAGCTGCAGTGACAGCAGAGTTCAGGAAGCTAGCAAACACACATACAACAATGCAAACATATATACATATACATACATAATTTAACAGTGACACAAAAATGCAGGTACCTTTGCGTATGCAGAGTAGTGTCCACCACCGAGACCGCCATAATGATTTATCACTGCATAGAGTTCATACATGGGGTGCTGGTCACCTCTTGATGTCAGCTTCACATACTTGCTCATATTGAGGTCATGGATTGGGAAATTCACAAATGTATCAAGCTTGTTTTTCATATACCGGCTGTATGAGAACCTTTTCAAATGAACTACCAATATCTCAGGCAACCTCCACAAGTCCAGTTTCTTGCTAGCTTGCCTGTGTTCCTTGCACCCAGGACAGTACCTGTTTAGATAAGCATGACCAAAATAAAGAACTATCAGATACCAACAAAAGGTTCATTTCAGATGAGAACAGTTTGCACAAGTATCTCAGTTAACAGAGCCAGAAAATTACTAACCACATATCATCAGGCCCTAGGGGTTCCTCCTTCAGAAAAGCATCCAAGCATGAAAATAAATTGACTGCTTCTTGCCGGGTCTTCTTTGACATAAAACCAGGCTTGAAGACTTCAGGAAGTCCATCCATGTAATCAATATTGTACATCCCATGCTCTTTCTCAGACCAATCCATCAAAACCCTAATAGCTAGTCCTAAACCACGATTAGAATCCGTGTCTATAGCATTTCTTGTACTACCTTTTTCATCAGTCAATGAAAGCTGAAACGGTAGAAGCTCATCGTCAGCTGCATTATCATCCTCACTTAATCTTGATGTAGAGAGACCCTCCTCACAGGTGGTGCCATTATCCATCAGTACAATACCATCCAGGCTTGGCCCACTGCCATTTAACTTGACAGCAGACACGTCAGGGCTATGTGCTTTTGCTCGTACAAATGGAACCAAAACAGCAGATACAGCCGCATAAATATCAGATTTTCCAGTAGAACCATTTGGAATACAAGTCACAATGGGGCACCCAATGAGCTTCCTATTGATATTAAACTGAGGCTCCCCAAGAAATCTGGGTGAAGTATCAAAAGCTTATCAGCACTTAAGAACAAATTTGGAAACTAATGACAACCATCAAACAACATGGCACAAAATACAAAAAGTATAATCATCTGGTTCTTTCGATGGATTAAATTGGTAGTCATCAATCGCAGGAAAAAAACTGAAATAAATAAAGAGAACATAAAGGAGAAACTACCACCCATATATATGGCTTTTAACATACAATAGACCATAGAGGCATAGACCATGACCGCGGGCATGTTTGGTACATTCGCCTTGCCCGTTGCCAGCCTTGCCAGCAGTGGAAAGCAATTTGGCTCGCTAGGCCTGGCATGGAGAAACCTTGAAATCATGAGCCCCAAGGAGATAAGCAAGAAAACTAAACGCTAGCAGCAGGCCAATTTCTCGCCCGGCTAGGCAAGGCAAGGGCCAGCAAGGGTTTCAAACATTCCCTAACATACAGAAATATCATGTGTTCCTTACATCTCTGTATATACTAGGATACTAAGATGCAGTATCACCAGCTCACCTGTCTGCCCTTCGATGCAGGATCTCCAACCTCAAAAGTTTTTCATGACCAACAGGGAGCCTATATGCAACAAGTATATCTTCATCTTTTATACTATGAAGTCCCTCAATTGGATTTGTTAGGTAACGGTAGATCCGACGCTCATATACCTAAAGAATAGAAGTATCAGCTGCTAAGTTGATTGCTGTGAAAGCATAAGATTATACAATTAACTGCACAAGAAAGGCAGATCCATGTTTGTACCTCTGCAAGCAACAATGTCTCAGAATCTTTTAAGCAGCAAACATCAGCAAGGGCTTTAGTAAGATCTCGGCAGTTTCCATTTTTCTGTACAGTCACAGTGTAAGGCATTGGAAGAACATCTCCAGTACCACTGAATACAGTTACAGTAATCATCCGAGTAACTGTTGATGGCAATGGCAGCGACAAATACATAAATGGGTCAAAGGTAACGGAGATTTTGTTACAAACTGGGCACACCACTGTTGACTTGTATTGACCCTGCAACATGAACCAACAAACCGATAGATTAAAGCATGCTTTACACAGAACACAGGTGGAATTATAATTGAATATAGGCCAGATTATCAAATTGATAGTTGTAATTGCAAAAGTTTGAGCCAAAGAATACAGAACACTTTAGCCTTCTTTGGTGAAATTTAGACGTATAATAGCCAGTGTTATTTTCCAACAGAACGGTAGCAATACCCACTTCTCAGTTTATAAACATCAAGAAAACACCAATACATCAATAAACAGAAAAATAAGAAAATGAACACGGATTCAATACTCACCCTTGATCTCAATTAACAAATTTAAAATAGAACAGGTTAATCTTCATACACTCTAGCATCAATTCCCCAGTGCATAATTTTTTTGGAGTTTCAACCCAGAAACTTATGTTCAGAGAAAAACTAAACTAACCTACTAGGAGCTAGGTGGCATTTTAAATTTGCCTCAAGGACTTGAACCTGGGTGGTCTGGTCACACATCCAAACCCTTGATCAACTGAGTTATCTCAGCTTCCTTAAGGGTCACTCTATTTTCTATTCTAATTTTCTTTCTTGACTTGATTATTTTCTGAACTTTCAGGTTTTCTCAATGGCCAAATGGTACATGGCAGGACAACAATTGCAAAAGAGAAATCTGAACTAGAAAAACAATAGCAAATTGTGCAACTCTCAGGTGGAATAACACATAAGAGGGTGCAACAAGTAGCAAAGAAGATAACCTAAAGATCAACTCAGTTTAATCTAAAATATTATTTTCCATAAAGTAGGAAACAAACACCATGCTAAAAATTTTACTTACTTGAAACTTATCTACAATTATGGAGTCATTTCGAGCTTTATGGTAATTCCAGCATTCTTCAGCAAATTCATCATCTGGACGGCCATCAGCATCCTTTGCCTCAATATATGGTTTCTTTTTTACACGGTTCAGATCTTCATGCAGACCATCTAACAGGAACGCAAGTAGCTCCTGTAGGAAAGGAAGGATATTATTGTGTTGAGGGGCAAATTAAATAAAGTGGTATCACAAACCCAAAACATTGATATTCACATAAATGGAGAACTTTACAAATACATTCAGATAGAGTAACAGTTAAACAAAAGAAAGAACCACTGTTCTGAAAAGGAATGATACAGGCCTAAATACAATGCAAAATTGCAACACAAGTCCAAGAATGAGCAGTAAAGCAATGTATCATAATCTGAAAGCCTAAAAACAAACAAATCAAAGTTGAATAACTAAAGAGCGACTATCATAAAGAAGGGGTGCTTAAGAGATGTATATCAGCAAGCAATGCCACTTATCTATAAAGAAATGAAGGAAATGTTGGAATGCAATGGGATAGGACAGAAACTGGGAATTGAGGAGAATACATTACAAGAGATTTGGAGAGCTCTGGAACTAAGGTGGTCAATGTTTCAGAAAGAGAACTGGAAGCGATGGCAAATTATTCAGAAAAGCATTCTAGCATCTATGACCAAAAGGGCTTTGCAATAATGAAAGTGGATGCATTTTGTTCAAAAGTAGCAGAAGATTTCTGATATCTATAGCAAGCAGCAATGTGTCAGTTAAACAAAAGTTCCAACTTAATACACCAATCCCATACATGAACCCAAAACAATTTAATATGTATCCTCTGAGTTGAGGTCAATTCCTGTTTAAAATAAGACCAACCTGAGAATCATGCTGATTATATCCACTGAACTGTGGAGCAAAACGAGAAAGTTTTGATTTAAATGCACGTGGAGCAATAGAAGTTCGACCAGATGACCAGAGTTTTCTAAGTAGCTCTCCAAATGCTATCGCAAGTTCACCCTGCATGTTAGGAAATCCTCACACATCAGTAAAAACTTTATGTAAGTTAGCTTTCTCTAGTCAAGTACAGGATAAGAATGAACCTGTACCTGGAGGCCTAGTGGATTTTCCGTGTTTATTTCACAAGTATAGTCCTCCAAAAAGTACTGTACCAGTGGAGGTGTATGAACCAAGGATTGTATGGCACTATTCATGAAGCAAGTATTACCCAAGTTATGTAATCCACTCAATCCATGAGTGCCATCTTTAGTTCCATTGCTGAGACTATTGTAACCATCTTCACTATCCCTTAATAAAGGACTGAAGGTATTATCTTGCGAAAAACTAGAACCAATCCCAGATGAAAAACCATTTGAAAATGTAGGCCCTCCAGCAATAGAAAATGATGATGTGGAGGGTTCTAATGGAATTAATGCCAATTCATCATTTGTGGATCTTGTACTGAAACCTGAACTGCTCTCGCCTAGCTTCATCTCCAAGAGGATCTGCAAGCATAGGGCAAGAAAGAATAGTTATTGCAAAGCCAGAAAATAGCTAGAACTTAACAATCACCATCTAAATCTAAATGGATAAAAATCGAACACTTTTGGGAAGGCACTAGCATTAGTGCCACAAATAGACCAGCTGGTTTGCATCGAGCACAATTTTATTTTGGTGGGATGCATCCAGCATAAGTTCATTCTGGTTACAGCACAACAAAATTCAATAGCTATCACAACAAGTACACGGAAGTAAGACACATCACCCAAAAGCATAATTATATTAAAGACTAAGAGTCAACTTGGTCACCCAAGACATAACATTAACAATGAGATGATTGTACAAAGCAAATGCCAAGCAACATAAGACAAGAATAGATTTTTGATTGTTCAGATCCTGTTTGGCTCACACCTAATGCTACCACAGGTGCTTGACAAACTTTTCATGGTGGCAAAGATGACAACTTAGGCAAAGTTAGGCACAAGTTTATACCTATAACAAATAGGCGAACAATGACAAAGTTTGTCAAACCAAACCAGTGTCTCAATGGCATCAATTAAGTTAGTATAGTAATATTAGCCATGAACGAAACATACCAAATCCCCTCAATGCTGAGCTTCTCGACGAAGAAATAGAGAACTGAAGGGTGGTCAACAGTTTTGTAGGGCCTAATTGGTTCTCTGTATTAACCTGTATCCAGGCTTGTGCAATGCAGTTTGCTTGTGTTTGATTGCCTATGCAGGCTTGCACAGTGCTCAAAGCAGGCTCAATGTTGCATTAGCTAGTACGCCAAACTTGGTCGTATTAGACTATGCAGGTTTGCACAAGCCAATGCACACACAAAAATGAAATATTCTCATCCCACATACCTCTGTTACAAACATGAGACCTCAACTAGAACATGAGGTGACTACATGCAACAAATCGTAAACAATCAAACACCCCATACCTCTGCTAGAAACATAAGACCTCAACTAGAACATGGAGGTGACTACATGCAACGAAATGTAAACAATCAAACACAACTTTATCAAATGCGGGTTGCCTGTGCGAACAACCAAACACCAAGACACTGCATACGTTTACGCTAGCTTAGGTTATGCTGCATAAGGTCTAATGCAAGCAACCAATCAAACCCTTAGTGAATGGCGGACATGTATCTTAGCAAGAGACAACTCAACAGGTCGTAGAAAAAGGTTTGAGGTCAGAAACGTGGTTGGTGTAGTTGATGAGTTTAATCACTTGAGGCAAAGAGTAACCCAAGAAGATAAAGCCCCATTTGCTTTTGCTTGCAGATTGTTCCTGCAAGCTGGGAGGAAGCACATTGTGGGATTGCAACAATCTGTCCTGTTGAATTTTACAATCTGGTACCAAAGAACTGATGGCATGTGAAACAGACTGCACAAGAAAAGATGGCAAGCAATAGTAACAACAAAAACAAGCAACAATGAAATGTCTTGTTAAAGATTTCAAAGAGAACATTCAATAATTTAAGACCCGTGAAAAAAAGTAAAGACAGGATAATACCTCCTGGTCCATAGTAAGTTGAGCTTCTTCTAGTGTCTCATTTTGATTAAACAACTTTTTGCCCTTTGATCTTTGGTAATAATCCCAGATGACAATCTGAAACATTAAACCAAAATGGGAAAATACTAGTAACTATAAAGCATGACCTTTACTGATAAATGGCACAACGTGTCAAATACAACAGATGACAATGCTTATACCTCGGACTGCTCTACTGACATGAGTGAGCAAACCATTGAGTAAAGCTCATGAACTTTGGCCTGAAAGCATCAACAAACATATAATACAAATAAATCAGTTGCAGAACAATAAATTTCTCTAGTGTGGAGGTAATTGAACTTGGGAATTTCAACAAAAAATACTCCGTCTCAAATTTTAAGTCGTTTGCTTTTCTAGGTACATAGATCTATGTACCTAGAAAATCCAAAATGACCTAGATTTTGGAGCAGAGAGTGCTAAGAAAAGTAGCTCATAGAAATTTACTTTATTATTATGTGCAGTATTACTCAATCAATTAACGATCAGCATATTTCCATGTTGATAATGAGACTAACTGTAAAACCCATCCATGCTAGTCGGGCCATGCTATGTAAAGCTTGAGACATTTACCTATTTGCTATCCAAAACTAGAGTTCAGCTGAACAAAAACTGATAACAACAAATAAGCAATTTGGTACTGTATGTGACACTAGCAATGTGACTAATGGTAGCATTGATTTAATTTACCTGGCCATGCATCGTAAATTGAAAATATATTAGAATAGTTTCATTATTAGGTGAATAATTTTATGTCAGTATCAAGTAAAGAAATTAAGTAGTGCCATTTTACCTTTCTACTTATTCTGAAAACTTTTTCAGAACTGTCCCTTCCATCAATTAGTTTTAGACAGAGAGGGTAGACATCCACTATGTAAGTCTTGTCAGTTGGATTGTCAAAAATAACTTTTCTAGGGATTTCTGGTCCACCTTTATACCTGCAAGTATTGATGTGTTCAATGAGTATACGATACCAAAGACAACACAAGGAGGTCATACTCAAGGTCTCTACCACGCAGAAACCAAATATGTCACATGAGTGACTGCTATAGATGGTAGTCCATCAAAAAGATACATCTAATGTAATATTTGATAGCACAACTAAGTCCTAACAGATCCACACTAAATATGAACTCAAAATAAGAGCACTGATAGAAAAGAAAATTTGCATAACATCAAGCACGGTTTGGGGGCCCATAGGATTAGCTAACATAATAACAGAAAATTTTCTAAAAATACACTAGGCATCACACGTTAACACAATCATTGAGTTGTAATCATGCCAAATAAGTGAATGAAACAGACATAATCAAGGGAAAAAATATCCTGGTGTTAACTCATGTTATAGTTCAGCTACCACATCAGAGACTCAGGGTTGTAGACAAAATGCCATCAATTTGCCGGGGAAATCTAATTGATAAGAGAACAGGTCACTAGTAGTATTTGTGTAGCAATTTTCCACTTTTGGGTACAGTTTCTGGAACTAGAGCTATCAAAAATAAGCAAACACAAATAGCGTTAGATACCATTCATATAGCCTTTGCCAAACTTCTTGTGGCACCAAAGTATAGTGATCCCCTTCTCTCAAGGTCCTTTGAAGCTCTGGCTCTTCACTACCATTGATCCTTTCTGCCGATACAAGCTTCGAGTTATCAATCTCTCCAGGTCTATTCGTAGCCTGAGGAAACTGCTCGGTGCCATTCTCTCCATAACTGACTAAGCCCACATAACCTTGCCACTCCATCCACCAGCTGCACCATTTATGCAGGATGTAATTCAGTAACAGTACTGTGAACTTCAATGGACAGAATAATTTTAAACCAAAATTGGATGACTTTAAACATTACAACTTCAAAAGGAAATGACAACTTGAAAGTGTAATGAAGATATGACAGTTGCACAACAAGAAATCCTTTTGGACAACACAGTCATATCTTTTGCAAGAATTTTAGAAGGGCTGATGGGTTCTCCATAGTTTGATGACAACCTTCGTAAAATTGTAAGACAAAGAAGTACTAAAGCCAGCAGGTGGCAATTTCAAACATGATTGAAGGTACCTGTTAGGCTGTTACACTCTTTTTTTTCTCAAAAACACAGGAGAGCTGCACTTCATTATATTAAGAAGAAAGGCCATTACACTCTAAAGTTCAATATAGTGGTAAGGAATTAGGATGTGGGTATCACAATGTTCACTGAGTTGTGGGAACTTAATCATTTCATATATGTATTAGAGAGAGGTGCAAATGTACACACCCCCAATACTTCAGTTTACAGGTCCATCATGGTTTTCAGGAAATGTTGTATCTCCATGTCATCATAACCATATCGCATATCAGGTCAACTCAGATGGGAACATGAGTCAATCTAGGATATCCTTCCCATTTCTAACATACTCCCTCCAATACCAAATAAGAATAGTCCAAACAATTAACAACTCTTATCAATTTAGTTATAGTTTAGTTCCTCGAGTGCATGCACATTCGGATCCCTAGATATCTCCATATTTCTGATTGAACAATTAGTAAAGTAAACATCAAAACGTATAACCAATGTGCAAAAGAATGTTGCCTCGGACCATCAATCATCACCCAAACGCCCCAAATAGTATGGTGAGATTAGATAATTTTTGGCCACCTAACACCAGCATCCCCAAATAGCCCTAGATTCAATCAACCAGGAACCCGTGTCTCCGACAAAATTGTACATCTAGGATTCCACGCTTCTAACTGAAACCCTAAATCGCTTCTGTCCGCATGATACACACGGCATGACGGCAGGCACTGGAGCTCCCGAAACGGAGAGCCGATTCAGCGCGGAAAAGTGCAGGCAATTTACTACGGGAAAAAGTAACGGGAAATCGGAAGGCACCGACCTCTGCGAGACGAGATAGCGGAGATCCCCGTGCTTGACATTCTTCTCGGCCTCCCTGGTGAGCGCGTCAACGACCTCCCGCTCCTCCGTCGCCGTGCACGGGAGGCAGCTCGACGCCTGGAGGAACCCCTCCGCGCTCGGGATCGTCATCCCGCCGCCGATCCGATCCAACACCCCTGCCCGATCAAATCCAAGCAGCACAGGCGAGACGCCGGATCGGGACCTAGGGTTCGGCCCGGCTTGGCAGGTCGAGCGTTTCAATTCGGTAGTAGGAGGGAGAGGAGAGATAGGGAGGAAGAAACCAAGAAAGAAATGAAGTTGGAAATGGAACGAAAAGAATACGGTAAATTATTTGGAAATTGTCAAAAATATATACTATGCGTTTGCAGTAATATTAGGTGGTGAGGCGGAGGCGGGACGGGGTCGACGCCTCGCACGTGCGGGTAGGCTGCTAAGTGCTCTCTGACAAGCGGGGACCGCAGTACGTTGGCCCACGTAGGGGGGCTGGGCGGTTTGCGTTCGTGATCTGGTCCCCGCACGCGGGCGGAGGCGGGCGGCGCTCTGCTGTCCGTACGCGGGGAGGGATGTTCAGTATCTGAGTTGCGGGGTCCGCATTAATGGGTGCGCTGTCTGCCGTGTATTGGAGGCGAAGAATACCACGAGACTGTACCGCTTGTCCTTTGGCGTTTGGAATAAAGGACTTTGGGGTTGTTTAGTTTCCGGGCCAAAAAAATTTGGGGCTGGATATCAGAAGGGGTGTTCGGATATTAATAAAAAAATTATTACATAATTTTTCTGAAAACCGTGAGACGAATTTATTAAGTCTAATTAATTTGTCATTAGCATATGTTTATTGTAGCGCAGCATTGTCAAATCATGGATTAATTAGGCTTAAAAAATTCGTCTCGCAAAATTATCGCAATCTGTGTAATTAGTTATTTTTTTCGTTTATATTTAATACTCCATGCATGCCTACAAATATCCGATGTAATGGTGTGAAAATTTTTAGGGAGAAACTAAACACCCCCTTTGAAGGAAAATCGTAGGAATCTAAAAACAAAGGAAAGGAACTAAATTGGACCGTTTGAACATAAGGAAAGTATCAATTCCTTTCCTCTGTTTTACTGTAGCCGGATGCACATTTCACAGGAAATAAAACATCTACTCGGATCTCTTGGTTTCCTTTCCTTTTGCGTGGTCCGATGCAGCGCTCGTGAAGAAAACAGGAAAACAGGAGGGTAAAGCAGTTTGTCAGGGTGCCAGTGACTCACATTCCAGCTACGGCGAGTGAAGTTACATACCGCTATTGTTTTTGTTTTTTTTTCCTTTGCTGTCCACCAAAGATTCCTATAATTCTAATTCCTATGTTCTTTTACTATTCTCTATTTTATCATCTCATCTCCATCTTATTCCTATGTTTCTTTTTTCTGTGTTTTCAATTCTTCCATTTCAAACAAGCCCTCAATGTGCAAATCTAACCTATACTTTTAAAGTTGTATACCGTCGGCCCCCTCACATAGATGTACATCAACAGTAGCTACAGTTGTTAACTGGCTATGACCAGTACAGGATCCGGTAGACAATGCATACCCGTTATAAACAGTACCGGATCCAGTAAACAGTACATGCCCGTTAGGTTGTGAACAGTACCAAATCCAATAAACAGTACATACCCGCTACGAACAGTCCGCGCCCGTTCGTATAGTCCAAACCCGTTACAAACAGTACAAATCTATCTACCATATACCCTTTAAAGTTGTATACCATCTCCCCTCTCATTTCACTGTACATTAACAGTAAATCCACTGAAGCTGTCCGATCCTACTGCCTGTCCACAACTTCCCCTCCGGTGGCATCCACGCGTCTACCCTTCGGGAAAGATCGACGCCAGGAGCTGTCCTCGGCAAACCGCGCAGCCCTAAGACTACCCGTAGTGGGTACTCTAAAGGGATACTCTAAAACTTTAGAGTATGAATATAGAGTAAAAACTGCTGCACTGGATACTTTAAAACGATACTCTATCCTTTCTCTCGCTCTATATTTAGAGTGGTACAGTGCTTACTCTATAGTGGGTAGTGGCGGGCCCCACTAGCTAAACAAAGGAAAAAAATGCTATAACTCACAAACCAAAAATCCAAATTAAATTTCGATTGCACCATTAAATTCGTCTCAATAAATCCTTTAAAACTAGATCACACATGGATATATTTAGATAAAGTGACAAGTGGGTCCCACAGTGGATAGAGTGGATAGAGGATGATATAGAGGATAGATAGGTGCGGAAGAATTGAGTATAGAGGAGAGAATCTTGCCGACTAGAACGTATAGATGATGAATATAGAGGTCCATGAGTGCGAATAGCCTAAGCCCTTTCGCCACCTCTCCTTCAGATAATAAGGAAACAAAAAAAAATTAAGCCACCTCTCCTTCAGATAAGGGAAAAAAAGAAAAAAAAAGGAAAGAAAAAATCCCCCTCCACCGCCATCTTCGCCCCTGCGTTGTCCCCTCCACGCACAGTGCTAAGAGCATCTCCAAGAGTTTGCCAAAATTCACTTGGCAAATATCGTGATTTGGCAACTTGCTAAAATATATGGCAAGTGAAAAAATAGACTCCTCCAAGAGTTTGCCATTTGGACTTGGTAAAATAAGAAGAGCCCCGCTAAGCGAACGAAGAGCCCCGCTAAGAAACGAAGAGCCCCGCACGTGAAGCTGGATGCGCGCTCGCGCTCAGCGCGCAAATATGCGCGTGGAGGGGGGAGATTTGCCAAGTTACTAAAATTTGCCAAGTTGGATGTCAAACTGTTGGAGCACAATTTTTTCTGTTTTGCCAAAAATAGATGGATGCCAAGTTGATTTGGCAAACTCTTGGAAATACTCTAAGCTCGGACCCCGCAGCTGTGCCAGTCTGCCAACACCCTCAGGTAGCGGCGCGCCAAGGCCTCGGCCCGCAGCCGCTGTGTCGCGCGCGCCCATACTACGCGGCGCCACCTCCGCATCACCTCCGCGGTCACCTGCCTTCCGCGGCGGGCGCGCGGCCCTTCTCAAGACCGTTGCACAGGCCCCCCTGCCCCATCTAGCCCCACGCTCCGCCAACTGTTGATCCTGTCGTCGTCGGGGAGGCCACATGTAGCCCAACGGAATCGTCATGACCGGAGCCGAAGTGCCCAGCGAGACCTCAGCCGGACTCCTCCGCTCTTGCTTCGCCGGTGGCCTTGCCTGCTGCGTGCTCCCCTCCATAGCGCAAGGTAATAGCTCCCCTCCTCTGCAGTTCGTCATCTATGCTGCCATCGGTACTGTTCCCCGTCATCAGTGCGATCCGA
This sequence comes from Saccharum hybrid cultivar R570, assembly GCA_038087645.1. Lineage (NCBI taxonomy): Eukaryota > Viridiplantae > Streptophyta > Magnoliopsida > Poales > Poaceae > Saccharum > Saccharum hybrid cultivar. The sequence continues at coordinate 24,202,052 of JAQSUU010000066.1, read as the reverse complement.
CGGATTTTTTACGGGTCCCTGTCTTTTGACTTCCATACCAGCAGTATCTGTTTCCAAAGTCCAGCACACTTGCGGGCTTGTTTAGTTGGTGAAAAAGTTTGGGTTCGGCTACTGTAGCACTTTTCGTTTTATTTGGCAATTTGTGTTCAATCATGGACTAATTAGGCTCAAAAGATTTGTCTCGTGATTTACAACTAAACTGTGTAATTAGTTTTTTCTTTCGTCTACATTTAGTACTCCATGCATGTGCCGCAAGATTTAATGTGACAGGTACTGTAGCACTTTTTGGGTTGCTTTTTTAGAACTAAACAGGCTCTGCATACCATGGATACAGGCTGCCGGCGAAGACGTGTTCATCTTGACAATCCATACCAGGGTAATGTTGCCTCTACCTATGTTGTGGGTGATTAGGTCTACCGTTCTACCTACGCATTCTTTAAATTCTTTGGGGTCCCTACTCTACAGCTACCCACAGTTCCATTCCTCAGCAATCCGACCACCACAGCGTTTCTAAACACAGGAGGTGTACATCCCCGGCTGCTTTCAAAAACGACGAAGGTGGCTCCTCTCGATTTTGCAGAAAGTTCAGTGCCGTCCCTCCGCATTCAACGTTGCCGTAACCCATCGCCTGCTGCTTCCGAAGTCGAACCCTTTTCAAAAGTTCATATTACTTAAATTAGTTTTCCAGTGTCAATAACTTAGATAGATTCTGCATTCTTTCTCTCTAAGAATGATATCATCTACTAAGATTCTTCTATCCTCTTGCTTCCATGTAAGAGAGATTTGTTTCTTAGTGCATACTTCATGCTTCTCAAGATTAATATGTCATCAGCATGGCCATGTTTCGTACAGAATTCAGGCTACCACTTGATATAACCTAGCAGACCTTTTTGCAATTTTGGACTGCTTCATTGCTAACCCAGAATCGACTACCTGATCATTTTTTTCTTCCATATATATTTGTGCTGTTGCTTTTTTAGGTGAATCTGCCTCCCTTTCATTTTGCCAATCACTTTCGCAGCCTCTTCCCGCTTAGGGATCATTTCCCAAGGTATTTGCTTTCCAGACCAAGAGAGTACCACTTCCTTTTTTAATATACAGACATCAATCACTATTCTCATCTTGCTAGAAAAAAACATCTACATGAATAAATGCTATGTAATCTGTCATGTATAGGTTCCAGCTAATATTGAGAGGAGAGATACAGATATTTGTTGCTTGCATTTTTTCCTCATTATTTTTCCCAGTGATTTCTACTTACATAGAGAGGTTGAAAATTTGGATTCGGGTATGTTTCCCATTGATGAAAATGATGTCTGAAAAGAATGATGTGCTTTTACTTAGGCATGCAGTTCGTGTGTCATTTTAGAGTTGTAAAATATTTAAATAGATCCAATTAAGTCAGGACATTGAGATAAATTAGATTCCAATAGTGCATCAGATTAAACTGTGGACTTTCGTTTTGATCAACAAATCAGCCAACAGTACAGTGAGAGAAAATGTTGTATCATGGCTGATAAGTTCAAGCGAACAGGGCAAAAACTGTGGTCTGATTTCTTTCCGTACTATATAGTTCCTAGATTTGCCACGACCATAGTTTTTTTTTAATTTTTTTGACAAGGAACAGATATATTATTAGCAGCAAGAAGTTGCAATGATGTTTACATCAGGCAAGTCTACAGATAGTAGAGCTTGCATTATAGTGCAGAGAGGGCCACATAGCATGTTGGAGCAGTGGCTGTGTAATTCTAAGGCAGAGGAGGTGTAAGCCTGTCTCGCCAGGGAATCAGCTGTAGTGTTGAGGTGCCTGCTGATTTTGATAATCCTTGAGGATGTATGGGCCGCATGGTTGGAGAAGACCTGAGTAAAAGGCTTGATTCTCCAATGTGGATTGGAGAGATCATTCTTATTGAGGAAGTGCAGTAGCTGCTGACAATCCGAAAGGAAGTTACAGTTGTGAATATTCATGGCCTATGTTATGGAGGATGCAAGGGCAAGACTTGCAGCCTCCGCCATGATCACTGATGAGCATCTGGTGAGTATAGCCTTGATGTAGATCATCTGGGTGGGTAGCTTGGTCTGGTGAAGTAGAAGTATCAACATAGCACCTGCTACCTTGAAGTAGGGCAGGTATGGCAGTAGGATTATTGTTCTCCATTGGACCTGCATCAGTTGACTACTGCTGCTGAAACACATTCGGAACCTAGATCAGCTACAGCTTTTGGAAGACAAAAATATGTGACAGATTTTAATGAACAGCAGATATGCTTAGGGCTGGTTTAGTTCGTGAAAATTTTGGCAAAATGCTACTGTAGCAGTATCGTTGTTATTTGGTAATTAGTGTCCAATCATGGTCTAATTAGGCTTAAAAGATTCGTCTCGTGAGTTTCATCTAAACTGTATAATTAGTTTTATTTTTTATCTATATTTAATGCTTCATGCATACGTCCAAAGATTCGATGTGACGGGGAATTTTAAAAAAATTTGGGAACTAAACAGGCCCTTAGAATGATCTGCTTATGTTTTACGCAGGTCTTTCACTTCTGGCTATTTTCACTCCAAGCCACTTGATCCTATCTTCCTCCGGTGATCAGGTATATTCTACCAAAATGCTTATATGCAGTCTAACATGTACATCCAGATCCTTACCATGCACGCCCACATATATACCACGCCACATGTACTTCACTCTGTACACCCGTGCAAAGGCTCATATGTTTGTAATTCACCATATGTGAAACTGTTAGACGTGGTTTTTGTCATCAGCGCAACAGAGATGGAAATGTCTCTTTTCCTTTTGTGTTACTAAACATTGGCGTTATGATCAATGATAACATCCACTGAGAGTGCCCACAGATAGTTTGCATGATTCTATACATGTTCTTTTCTTTATTTAGTTCTAGATGAAATAACTGCCCTGCGGCAACACACGGGTACTAACTAGTTTTCTACCTAAAGCTGTATACCACCGCCCTCTCTCATTACTGTAGATGACCAGTCATCCTACCGGAGCCGTCCGATCCTTCTGACTCTCCCATGGCACCCCTCCGGCACCGTCCACACGTGCTGGCTTCTCGAACCACCTTAGCGCATCACGTCCCCTGCATCCATCTGAGAAAATAAAAAAACGGAAAGACCGCGACCTCACAGCACCTACGCTGCCAGCTGCCGGGTTGCGCATGAGCCTGAGGGCATGCGGCCCTCCTCGCAACCGCTGCACAGCCCCCGCCCCCCCCCCACCCCCCCCCCCCCCCCCTCAGCTCCTCTCTCGCTTATTAGTCATTCATTCCTTTTTTCTGCAGATTGAGAGGACAAACTCAGCGCATGCAAGGTGCTTGCTGTATTGCCTCTATCCACACGTATATCCTTTTTTTTAAATTATGTTACTATTGCTCCTTTCAGTTCCTTCATGTACACTGTTCACTGATATGAAACTCTTCTCCTGCTGAGAAGCATGATGAGGCCTTCCTTCCAACAAAGCATGTAATTTTTTGATTCCAGTAGAATAAGTACACAATTTCCTAACATCTTATACAGTAGTGCTTCAATTCTATGGATTTCTGAAAAAAGCTGCTTATTGACTTTGGAGTTTCACTGTCTCTAGCATTCTGTATTCATACAAATGCAAAGGACTCCTACAAATGAAATGATAATTGTGTATTTTGGGTTAAAAATCACAATGGGCTGAATGCAAAATTTATATAAAACGTAGAGGACCTTAATTAATTTAGATGACTACAAAGCAGGATACAAATTCCAAGAAAATTTTATTAGAATAGAATTTTGCTTCTACAATTTTAGTTTTATAAAGTGTTTCTTTGCTTGGGCAATAGGAGCTCCAAATATCTTATATGCTTCTGTAATTTACACCATTGCTAAGATAGCTCTCCTTATTGCTGCTACTGCAGACTTCATCATATTGTTGATAATTGGCATCCCGCCAGTTGTTGATCCTGCTGTCGCCTGGAGGCCACATCTAGCCCAACAGAGGCCGCATCCTACCAGCTGTTGATCCTACAAAAAAGAGTCACTTTTTCCCTGTTGTTCATTACTGTACACTGACATAAAGGAGAGGCTACACCTCAAATAGGTGCTAAAATGAATTGATCCCGGCATGACACTATTTTAATCTTAAAAGAAGGCTAAGAGGTCTAACTCCCATCCTCACCCCTAGAAAATTCAGCTTTGTTTCATAGTCACTACATGATGATTACTACAACATGCACGAATTTTATTATTAGAAAGTCCAATCTTCCTGCTAATCTGCTTTATAAATGTTATAGTACATGCTAATCAATAGTCGCTTAAAAATATTTAGAATGTTGGTAGTCTATTACAATAAATTTATTAGGCATGACAGCATGTTCTCTATACGAAGCACTTTACTTGAGAAGGCATTTTTCAGAGGAAAGATGGACTTCAGTGTTTGTCCAATAAAAGTGCCATAGTGGATACTTAGGCACAGTGATACTGTATCCCAAACATATCTTGAGTTAGTGGATTTACTGTCCTACTGTTACTGATCGACTCTGCAGAAAAGGTAGTACGGAGAAACTAATGGTTTTCTTGGATGTACGGAGCAATGGGCTACTATACAAAATATTGATGCTACAGTTGTGTTCAGCCCTTGACAAAGGTGAAATTATTTGTCCTCACTATTTGTTAGTTTACATCTTTGCAAATAATTTGAACTTTGCAATTTGGGGATTACTCTATGAAAGAAAACCAATGAAGCCCAATCACACACTGTCCCTGAATTGCTAATGCCTCATCATGTAACCTTTTTCCTTTTAATGCAATATATGTGATTGAGGACTTCATTTCAACATGTGTAAGCAACTTATGATCTTAAGGGAGACACTCTTTTTTGCAGGTATCAGAATGTGGTACAGCATGCACTGCCAGTAATTGCACATGCCAGCGACATTGTTCCCAATACAAGAGAAGAGCTCCAACTTTGCATAGGTCTCTCTAGTGGAAAGATGGTGGCCCAACCTTTTCTTCTTGCCTATCGAACTACCAATGGCTACTTCCCAACAGTTTTACAGGGAATGGCTACTTTCCTACGGTTTTACAGTTTAAGACAAACAATTCTTTGAGCATGGGATTGCCACTGCACTATGCAGCCTTACAGCTATCGAATTATATGTATACATATATGTGTAAGGACAATCAATTACTCATCTATAATGACCATATGTTTAAGATCGACTATAGATACATGTGTGTGCACAATCAATTACTCACCTATACATATAGGTTAGCTAGCTCTATCTAGCCAGGGTTCTGGCTAGTAGACCTCAATTATCGGAATTCACGTAATAACCAAGAAGTAAAACTATTGTTTTCTTGGCTAGTTGTGGTGCTTTATGTTGATTGATTAGTTTTCCGAAGTTGGTATCATACTTTAGGGAAGAGAAACACTACTACAGATTGATTTATCACTGTCGCCACTTTTACTACCGTAGCGATAGAAGCGACGGTGTTATACTTTCACCGCCGGTTGGACCGATAGCTAGGCCTCCTACGAAGGAAATCAGCAGTTCAAACTTCTACCACCGATGGGTTAACAATAGATGCGACAGTGGTATTTTCTCCGTAAAGCCAAGCTGACTGGGATAGGCCTATTGGGCGCCAGCCCTACATGACCGTTTGGTGCACCGGCGGAAGTCAATTCAGCGTGAGTTATTTCCCCATTTTTCAACTACCCACAACATAGTTGCATCACCATTAACTGCTCCTCTCCACTTCTCCTTCTTCAAGGTTGGCCTATTTAAGCCGAGGCTGGATGCGCTTCTTGGCAATCCACACACTCCTTCCTCCTTAGATACATATAGATACAAAAAGCTATTAAGCTAACCATCTATATTTTCTTCATCGCCATGGCGCTCCTTCTCCAACTCCTCCGGTGGCAGCAACGGTGTTGCGAGAAGGCCTTCAAGATTGTACCGGCATCTAGCGTAGTGGGGGCTACTCGATCTAGGTGCTAGTGGAAGTTTTGCGATTAAGGGGGTTCGCTTAGAGACCGGCTGTAAGGATCTTTGCAACCTTCTCTCAACCCACCCATATATTATCTCTCTTACAAGTTTCTTCTTGCTCTCTCTCTCGATCGTGAGAGATGCAGATGCTAGTGGAAGTTTCACCTCACCTTTTCTTTCTCTTTCTTGAATAGCTCTGTGTTCCCATTTTCAAGCCTGTTGTTCAGTATGAGGAATCAAAATGTGAGCACCACCATATCCTAATCAATAAGAAAGTTACTACACAAGAAAGGTGGACAAAAATGGTTTCCTTCATTGAGATGCCAGTGGACGTTTTACGAGGTGCTGCCTCGTCCTTAGCTTGCACTGCCTGTCTCTAAACTCGACTATGGGATGTACCTATACTCGGCAGGTCTTTGTTATTGTACACCCAGTAGTCTTCGATAGGTCTTTGTTATTGTACAACTGTGGAATGTAACTGAAGTTATCAATGAAATTGCTATGATGATTGTTACTATGTCGTTTATATACAGGAATGTAACTGAAGTTATCTGAACCGCATCATATGAGAAGATAATGGTAACGAGTTTAGAAAGGAATCATACTTGTGTATCATTGTATTGAGGAGAATGAAGAGTTTATCATACAAATCCCCGTCATCTAGATATATACATATCAACATTGATCTGCCCAGAATGTACCACATACTTGTGAAGAATCTATCACACTCATTGCGGATCCTACACTCCTCACTGCATAACATATCCTACTCCTCCCAACCTTCCCATCATGTGTGGTCGTCGTAGCCTCCACCTCCGCACGATGTCCGTCTTGGCAATGCATCGGCATGGCCAGAGGAGGCAGAGGACTAGACTCACCCGGCACCAGCTGCCTAGCTAAGTCCTACAACACGAACATGGCCTATTGGAGGCACCGTGTACATTTCTCGTTCTTCCACGTCACATTTGTCTCTGGGCCCGCTTCATCACCTTCGACCTTCCTCAACCACCACCGGGCAATGTTGTCGTTGCAGGCACCGCTATTAGACCTATGGAGCATAAGGGAGAGAACAAATGCAGCAACATCATGGCTTGCCATGGTGGAGCGCTCAAGCATGTCGAGCCATGGCATGAGCGTGCTGCTGTCTTCCATGAAGATGGCACGCATCCCAACATAGAAGTAGGCCTTCGGGTTATTGATGCTAGCAAGCTTGGCGATGAGCTTGGCGCGGTACTCATGGTCGTAGAACCTTCTAGGTCCCATGTTGGATCCCACGCAGCAGCACCCGCCGTAGTGGTATGCTCCGTCCCACTACAGCTTCGCCGCACACCCTACGCATCTGGGAACAAGTTGCCCGCAGGCTACCAAGATCTTCCATGGGGTCTGCTGCAGCCGTAGCAACGTGGCTAGCAATCTCAATAGCCACATCCGTCGAGAGCTTCTCCATGGAACGAGGACACGTGCAACGGCGGCAAAAGACGGATCCTTAGGTCAGCGAGCGACGTCACGGTAGAGCGGAGCACTGGGGATGAGGGGGGTCGAAGTGGAGCAAGGTGAGTTCCAAAAAATCCTCTTAGGATTTTATGATCGCTTCATTCTTGAAGGTTCTGCAGCGCGGGGATGTCGAACATCTCGGGGAAGTCAATCATCATCCTTCGAACTGTGTGAATCGCGTAAACCCTGTATGAAAATGTGACAAAAATTTAGAATGAAAGAATCTTATCTTACTATCTTATTATGAATTATGATTACTAATTAGAGGCCCCAACAGTGTAAACCTTATATGTAAACCATGTGAACCCCCTAATTTTGCATGTAAATTACCCGCCTCTGGCATTACAAAAGATAATTCAAAGCAGTCGATAAGAATAAAATAGGCTAGCGGTTTGTCACTTCGTCTCCCCTAAATCATGTGGGTAGCGCTAGAGGGACTGAGCCATGTGGTCAAGTCAATTTTCTTCGTCCAACTTCCAACACCATTCCATCACCATTACTTTCACCGGGAGAAGCAGGCTCCACTAAGATCGTGCAAGATGTGACCTCACCTTAACTCCTACTCTCACTTAGTGCAATCAAAGGGAAGTCCAATGGGGGCCTATCTCGCCCATCCTTCTATAAAAGTGGAGGCTAAGGTGGGGAAGCAAGTACACGATTCCTTTTCTAAACTCGTTACAGTTACCTATCTTCTTGTTCTATCTTCTTCGTCCGGCACTCTGCCTCGACACCCCATCTTTCAGATCTCATCCAATGGCAGATCGGGCAATGAAGCGCCTAATGGAATAGTCGCCGGATGTTATCCCTCATCATCCCCTCATTCGTGCGATGCTGTGATAGGACGGGGAGGGTAGCTCAGCGGCGCCACCACCAAAGAGCCGATGCCCGCTTCTGACTATCTCCAATGACGATGGGGGGCAGATGGTGTCCTCGAGTTGGTGGAGCAGCTAGACGTGGCCACCTCCACCCTCCGCGAAGAGAGCCGAGAGGCAGATCGGCTGCGCCTCTCCGTTGCCACCGTGAAGCGGGAAATAGACGCGGCGGAGCTTGCCGCCGCCGAGGCTCTGGCACGTCTCGCTGGTAAGGCATTCGACATCTTGCTTTTTCACTATGTGCTATGTCGTGTCTTCTATTTTAGCGTTTTCTTGTCCCCTTTTTAGCCGTCTAGGAGCAGCTAATTGCCACACAGGGCGAGGCGGCGGAGGCGATCTGCCTTCGCTAGGTAGCTGAGGACAATTCCCGTGTCTCCTCTCTGATGGAGGCCGAGAGCAACAGGCGCTACTAGGACCTCCACACGACAGCAGGCAACGTCGTCCACGTGCTTTCGCCTCCTGCGCCTATGGGGACAACCTTGGCAGACTGCCTCTACACCATGCCGCCACAGGTCGTGGAGGTGGCCATGTACTACATTCGCCTAGGGGCCACTGCCTAGCTTCAGCTAGGTGAGGACCTGATAGTGGTGGAGCCGGGGTTCCCGGGAGAGACGAGCTATCGGCAACGCGAGAACCTGATCAGCGAGTTCTCCGCCGTGGGCGATGGTGTCTTGGCTGTGGTGGATGTAGAGGACATCATTCATAACGCTCCCCACTAGTAGTTCAATTGTAACATGCCTCTGCATCCTGAATAAAAATGTTGATAATATTTAGTAGTTATTACTTGAGTTCATCTCTATTTGCTGTGACTTGAACGTTCCATTTGTGAGCCTTAGAGTTCACAGACCATATGACATGTCCATCATTAGTAGGTGCTAACATCTCCCAATCATCACCACCGGTAGTCTTCACCACCGCTTTGGTCAATTTCCAAGCCCGCGTGTGAGTCCTACTCATCACTCCTGTGCATATTTACAAAGTTTTGCAGAAATTTGCATTCCTGCGTTTGATATAGTTGCTTACAAAGGACGCTCCCCACTGTATCTTTCTCCTCCTTAGTGCTACTATTCCTCATCACCGCCCCTGCTCTCTAGTGCCGAACTACGCGACCACGCCTACTCAGCGGCATGCAAGCTGCCAATCACCACCGACAAGCTAGTGCTCCACGCCAGTATGCCTCATCGGCAGGTAGACAACACAGATCCACTGGTGACCAGGCTAGTACTCATCACCGCCATCGCCGCTCAAGCTCAATGCCGCAAAATCCAAAGGCAATGGTAATGCTTTTGCACTTTCCTTATGCATTGTTCTTGGATTTTTATTCCCTTTTTCACTCATCTGAGTACGAATGAAGCTTCCATCTGATTATTAACGAGCTCATGAACACATCTCCATAGTCGCTCCTTCTTTGATTTAGGTGACAGCGTCGCCGCTTCCATCGCCATCCTCGCTCCACCAAATCCTCGTCAAGATAGAGGACGAGGCCCCCAACAAGAGGAACGAAGTGGCCATCCTCACAGGCCATGTCTTGGTCCTCATCCTCAGCCGTCTCATTGTTCGCTCCTTGTACAACTGCAAGTGTGTCTGTCGCTCTTGGAATATAGCCTCATCTCGGGATCTGAGTACCGTAAGGAGCTGCCCTAGATTCTTCTACCACAGCTGAAAATGCAAACGCAACTTCACCAGCATCAACAGTGAATACCCCTCCTTGTCCTTCTTGCCCTTCCCCATTTAGGATGTTATGATCTCAGATTGCTCTCGAGGCCTCATCCTCTTCTGGTACTCTGGGTTTTGCTATGTTGTCTGCAATCTGGTGACTAAGAAATGGTTGCTACTACCGGGTAGCAACCATTCTTGTGGTTTAGCTCGCTTGGGGTTCGATTCGATAGTCTCCTCACACTTCCATGTGTTTGAATGTGGGATCAATGATGATGACTCCTAAGGTGTCAACATCTACTCATCTAAAACTAGAGCATAGATGTTTAAAGAATTTGAATGGGGCGAGGGTATTATAGTATCCACATATGGGAAATGTGTGTTTGTTAATAGTTTTATGCACATGCTAGATAGTTTTTGATATGGAGGAAAAGACATGGAGGAAAATTCATAGGCTAACTGATGATGCAATCTCCATCCATGAAGCTCAGGGTCAGTTGTGTTTATGTACTCCCTTCGTCCATTTAAAAGAGTTGCTATGGGATGCGTGCTGGTCAAACTTTCTCAACTTTGACTAGGTTTGTAGAAAATACGTGAAACATTTGTATCTCTAAATAAGTTTATTATGAAAGTATATTCAAAGATCTATCCAATGATACTAATTATGTATCATAAATATTAATGTTTTGTTATATATATTTGGTCAAAGTTGAACATTGTTGACTTTTTGGGAAGCGAGAATGACTCTTTTTTAGGGACGGAGGGTGTACTGCTGATACTTTGAATAGGTATGAGCTTTCAATCTAGATCCTTAAAGACTATGGTACTAGTAAATGGACATTGAAGCACAAGAAGAATATTGAAATTGGTATCGAGGTTTGTGATGTGGCCTATAGAGTGATTGCAGTTCATCTAGAATCAAATTTGATTTTCCTTGTTAGGAGGACAAATCACTACTTGCATGAAATGAACCGCAGTAAAGTTCATGTCCTCCTTGCCCAGGCCATCGACTATCCTAGAAGTACCTGGAAACTATTATGTATGAGCGGTGGACCTCACTTGCTTCCTTATGTTCCCTTATTCATGGAATCATTAGCAGAGCAGTAAAGGTGCATATGTTGTATTTTGTTGTAATTACGTTATGCTTTTGTTCAGGTAGGTAGTTGTTTTGATTCTATATATAGGCCAATTTGGGCTTCATAACTAAAGGAATGGTGTGTTGAATATTATTAATTGTGCTGCTTTGTGCAGGTGAAGTCTGAGTGCTTTTGAACAATTTTCTTGCATTGGCTAGAAGAAAGAAGAGGGGTTCCATGGTGCATTGCCTACCAATTCGAATGATGCACTAATTATATTCATTTTTGCCTAGCAAGCAGGAGTAACACATAGGAGGAGCACAGCTATGTCATTTCGTTATGTAAGTCTGTAGAGATTAGTACCTTTAGTTTATAATCTATTTACTGCTTGTGTTAGGACATCAGTTGAGAAAGATATTATGGTAAGCATCCATTGTTATTGTAAGAACATGGTTTATGGATGCATTGATTATATCTATATGCTTTGTGTTTAGTAAGATATTAATGGCCGTTTATTGTTTTGTTATCACCACCGCTGTTGGTGGTGCAAACGTCCAACACTGTCGCTATACGTATTATGCGGCAGGGGTAAAAGTGTATCACTGCCGAATCGTTTACTAGCCTGACACCGACTAAATGATCATCATAGGAGGATCATGGTGCAAGGCGACGGTGGCCATGACCTTTTGTACTGATGGTTCATACGCTAAAGCGACGGTGATGTTTACCTCTATAGATGTCTCGGCCGTCGAAGCGACAGTGAAGCTGCACCATAGACAGTCGGTTTGAAACACAAAGTGACGGTGCTAGTGACCACTACACTAGTGGTTGATGTGCCCACACGAAGATGATGATAGCCTCCACATAGGCGGATCGTTTGCCAATATGGTGGTGTTAGTGTATACCTAAAGGCGAGTCATGCTCCAATGTGACAGAAGTAAGGACCTTATCACGGACGGATCATAAGCCAATATGGCAGTGTAGTGTACACTGCAGTCGGTCTCAGATAGCGACGGTGAGGGCTATGATCATCACTGTCGACAGCTTACTGCCGAGGCCAAAATTGGACTGCGATGAGGGTTACGACATGGCTGTGAAAGGTCCGAGTGTAGTAGTGAAACACCAAATGTGTGCTCACATTAATTTTATTTTTGCAAATAGAAATATTAAAAAATAAATACTAATTTTAAAATAAGGCGGTTATGGGCTAAACCAACTTATGTTTGGGTTGAAACATCTAACCCACCTAGTTAGAATATCAAATTAGCTCACAGCTAGGCCCAATCAGCCCATGTTACTGTTCACAGGAGGTACTGTAGCGTCGTACTGCAGTACCGACCCCCACCTTTGGCATAAAAAACCCTAGAGCTTTCCTATAAAAAAACCCTAGAGCTTCCTCTCCCCATAGCGGCCACCCTTCCGTCTTCTGTTTTGGCTGCCACACATACCAGCGAAGAGGAGAACATGGGAGAGGAGCTCAAGAGGAAGAGGTGAAGAGCGGGACGACACCCCTTTTGTTCACAGCGGGTATACACCCCTACCATCTCCCATAGATCATGTTTATCGTCTGATTCTATCTTTGCTTTGGCACCTAGATTAGCAAAGTTGTTTGCATTAGCAAGAGAAGGGCAGAGGTTGAAGGTTGAGGAATCTTTATCTGTTCTCATTTCCCTACTATTTTGCACATAGGGAAATCCAAGGTGATTCTTACCTCTACTATAGAACATGTATCTACAATGTTTTTGGCAATTTAGTTTATGGGAAAGGTCAATTAGAGGCGATATGATGCTAAAAACCTTCGAGGCAATTGCTTCTTTTGTGTTCTGAAATTTTCAAAATAGGTTGTTTCTGTTTATCATGTCATTCGGTTGCCATAGTGGACAAATCTGCCATACCCTTGAATGTAAAAGTTGTTCATAGCTTCAATATCTTTGAGCTCATCAAATTTGAAGATTTTAGATTGTGTGGTTCAGGAATTATGTTTTCTTAGTGTGACTGTTGCTGTTCTAATGATATTTTGGATAGTAACTGATCGATTCAGGTTTTGGCCCTGTTCGGGGTCAAACTAGTTTTCCTAGTGAATACCATAGTTGTAGAGTTTTTAATAAGCTTTCTAACAGTGTTTAACATGTTAACATATGTTTAGTATAACTCCAGTTATGATTATTTTATTTAACTGTTGTTTTATCATCACAAAAATGCAGTTAGTTTATGGGCTTGTTTTAGGTACCTTACTGCCTTTAAACTCTAAAAGTTGTAACATGAAAGTTGTATATAGTGCTGTTTTCTATCTTTTGGTGAATTTTCATAATGGTTGGACAAGTGGTTTAGTAGATATTGACATTTTACCTTTGATTGTATGAATTCAAGACAGATTCTATTGTTTGGACTCAACGGAAGTTTAGGCATGCTTAAGTTCAGAATAAAAATAGTTTGTCTTCATGAAAGTTGTAGGCATTGTTTTGAAGTTTCTGAGTTTGTATTTATCTACTGCAATTGCTCTTGTAGATTTAAAGATACGTAAAAACAAGCTGCACTGCTGCTATTAACCGAACATAGTGCTTATAGTGTGGTTTGCATGAAGGGTTAGGGCCTAGTAGCACTTTTCATGCCATTCATTTTATATTTGTGTGAATGTATGAACTGAGTTTATGTTAGGTGGTATTGCTCCATAGTGTGGCTAGTGCCTTTTGCATCACCGTTTTGATGCAAGTAAACATAGCGGTGGCTTTGCTACAGTTTAGTTGTGTTATTTACTTCTACAACTATATTTTAATATCAGAAATATGATGAATAACCTAATGATCTGAATTCATTATGTCTAAGAAATCCAAATCAAAATTTGTAGTTTGGTATTCATTCGTTTGTGGTTATGTTTTGATGTGAGGTTCAGCTTATAATGTTTGGTGAATATGAGCTTGGTTATGTCATATATGGATGAGGCTTGTTGGTACTTGTGATTCGTTGGAAGATTTGAATCTTATGTTATACTTTATTTTGGGCCAAATTTATTCTTTTGCTATATGTCATTGAAATAGTTAACCATTGAACGAAGTGTCTCATATGCACATTGCATGGCATAACATTTGCATTTGAAGTTATTATGTCACTATTTGTTGGCCACGACTTGTACCGGTACAGCATCATACAATGTCCTGTGGAGGGGTATGATGCACACTCTTATACTCTCTTGTGGAGGGGTAAGAGTGCATAAGAGCATGTCATTTGCATTACATATGCATTCCTTTCATGTGGCGTGAAGTGAATGGAAGTGATTGAAAGCCCTAGTTTGGTTTTGGATAATTGATGAAAGCTTAGTGTACTAACCTTTGTCTAAGTGATGGATAAAATAGGTTTGTACACACCAAGTGGTGGAGCTAGAAGATGGCATCCATGGTGATGGAGGTGGCCAAAAAGAGAGATGAAGTGCTCCAACTTAGAAAACAAGAAAGAGAAAAACAAAAATGGACTCAAGACAAAGGTATATGAGTAGGGCCATCTTTTTTGCCAATCAAGACACCATATAGGGTGTGATTGGGTTTAGGATAAATAGTCGTACTATGAAGAGGGAAAATCATGGTTAAAGTGGTTATCAAGTGCCACTAGGTGAATTCATACATGCATATGCATTAGGACCTAGTGTGCTAACTTAAATCCCTTGAAAATACTTTAAAAATGTTGCTAACTCACGTACACATGTGTTGGAATACTTGGAGTTGGCACACATGCACAAGGGTTGAAGTTTGGAGATGAAAAGGATAGGAAAACTGGCTCTGGACTCTGGGTTTAGGGGGTTCAAACCATCAATGATGGGTCTAAAACCTAATCCTTGGTGTCGCACCAGCTCTGGACCCTAGTTGGCGCTTTAGGCCATGTTGCGAGGGTCCGGTTGGCCACGTGGCGCACTGGCGTTGAAGAACAAGCTTCGGACTCTGTTGTGTCTTGATCTGGTTGAGGGTCTGGACCAAGGACAAGTCCAAAGAATTATTTTGATCAAAGAGAGAGCGGCCGAAATGATCCGGACCCTACTGTGCATTAGTTCGGACGGTGGGACCAGATGCGGTCCGGAGCTATTTGAGGCGTTCTGGACCTCTCTAGATGGGTCTAGACTCTACTGTGTGATAGTTTGGACGCTGTGATGAGGGTTTGGTCTGACGTCTGACAGCGAGCCATTAGGATTCCAACGGCTATTGGGACATGTGGCAGCCGCTCGTTTGAAGTTGAGAGGAACCAAACTCAAGGGTGATGGTTCAGACCACTTGATGGCTTGGTCCGAAGTAGGGTCTGGTGCCCCTTCGTGGGGATAACGGCTAGTTGAAGCTTGGGGCTTCTATTTAAGTGCATCGACTGGCTCTAACTCACTCTCTTGGACATTTTGATCATCCATACGTCCTTGTGAGCTAAGCCAAACCTCTCCCACATAATCTCTTGCTTGATTGTGCATCCAAGTGAGTTGGGAGTGATTTAGAGTGCTTTTGCTTGAGTGATTGCATCTAGTGGCACTTGGAGATTGTTATATCTGCGGTTTTCTTGTTACTCTTGGTGGTTGCTACCACTTAGATGACTTGGAGTAGCTTGAGGAGTCTTGGCATGAGTTGGTGATTGTTCGTGGCCACTCTCGGTGATTTGTGAGGGGTTCTTGGGCTTATTCCCTGGTGAAGCGCCAAAAGCCACTCTAGTGGATTGTTGATGACATTGAGTGCCCTTATATTGTGTAGGTTCTTACGGCGCCCTTGTGTAGGGCTAGGCTTGTGTACACCTATTAGCTCGTGAAGTACCAAGTGAATCGACTGTCACAACGAGGACGTAGCTTGCTAGCAAGCAAGTGAACCTCGGGATTAATTATGTGTCAATTGGCTCTTTGGTTTTCACTTGGTATTGATATATTGTCACTTGCCATGTTCGGTATAGCACTCTCTACCTCTCCTTGTATTTATATTCATATATCTTGTGTAGAGGTAGCTTGAGTAGCTAGTGTAACTCAGTTGTAGTTAGTTAACTAGTTGTTTAGTTATTTAGCTAGCTCACTAGCTTAGGCAAGTAGTGACATAGCCTTCGTGTGCTTTAGCGATCTTAATTAATAGAATTGTCGATAGGTGGCTTGCCTTTTGAGTAGAGCTAGAGCAAAAGGCATTTAGCCATTGAATTGTCTAACAAAGTTGCTCTAGTGCTTTGTAGAAGATTTTTTAGGCTATTCACCCCCTATCCATTTATGACCTTTCAACGATGTTATTTTGTTACTGAAGTGTGAATCATGTATCGAGGTAACATTGAGATATGAATTTTTTTATGGAAGTGAATTTATGTTTGTGATTCTATCTATCATTCATTAAGTTTTAAATATTAAAATAAGTTGAGAGAGTGGTCTACAAGGTAGAGTATTTAAATTGATATTCATCTATCTTTACTTTTTGTATACATTATATGACTCACTTAAATCATTGTCTAATGAACTTATGAATTAAATGGAATGTTAAAACAGTTTACTTGTTGGGATTGTTTTCAATCTCACACTCGTTTACTATCTTTCCAAGTACTTGAGTGGCATGCTTTGAAGGGATGGGAGTAGTAGCATACCATGCACTTGATAGAGTTATATAAATAGTTAGTCTTCAATAATAAAGAATTGGATGTTTGGTCTTTTAAGAGTTTGGTTATACAGTCCTTCATTTAGTATTAAGAGTGGTTTTTGTTGGTTTAATCTCTAGCACGCATGGCCATTGTTAAGGTCATTCATGTTAGTGTGCTATATATATTATATATCCATTTCATGTTTTTGTTATTGTTTTTATGATCGCTTAAACAAATGTTGCTAAATTGTTTTTACAAGTTCAGTGATGGCAGGTGATGTTAGTGGCATCTCAGGCTTGTTGCCATCATCTGGGGTGTTATAGTTCATATTTGCTAGAGTACAAAAATAATATAGGGTCTGCTTAGCATGATTTCAACTTTGGTTTTGGTAGCATCTTCTACGGATGAGTCAGAGTAACTATACCAAACACTTATGAATGAAGAACCATTTTTTATGAATAGTTGAGAAGTCAAAGTTGTTTTTAGATCAGAAACGTATCTAAAAAAGTGTCTCCTAAGTGCTTTGGCTCCTTCGGAGGATCACTTGAGGAGTCATATCAAATAGCATAGTATGATTGGCTGAGCTTACTTGAGTCAGTAATAGACCTAGTGCTCGAATAGAGTCCGAGTGAAGCTCAAGGTGCAAATGAAATTGTGTGATTTTAAGCTTGCAGTTTAGCGTGATGCATCTCTATCCTTCTCAAAGTGAAAATCTTTCAAATACTAGATCATTCTTGATTGATCGGTCTAATTGCTTCATTTCTACTTGTGACAATTTTCTATGTCATAATCAACCCATACTTGATTTGGTGAATAGACATGTTGATAACTTAGCTTCATTTGATCCAAAATCAAACAAATGCAAGTTCTCATATCTAAAGCCTTTGAATATAAGATGGATTCACACTC
This sequence comes from Saccharum hybrid cultivar R570, assembly GCA_038087645.1. Classification (NCBI taxonomy): domain Eukaryota; kingdom Viridiplantae; phylum Streptophyta; class Magnoliopsida; order Poales; family Poaceae; genus Saccharum; species Saccharum hybrid cultivar. The sequence goes on along the minus strand of JAQSUU010000066.1, from coordinate 24,184,496 downwards.
ACTATCCATAGGGTCGATATGGTGGACTAGAGGGGGGGTGAATAGTCCTTTCTAAAAATTAATTGTGCTGGCTAACCGAAACAAATGCGGAATTAGAGCTATCGGTCTAGCGAAGACTACACCCCTCTATTTAAATTCACAAGCACCTTACAAAGATCCTAATATGGGTAACTAAGGTGCCAGGCTAGGTAGAGCTCACCTAAGCAATCCTAGTTGCAAGGTCACACAAACCTATGCAACTAGTACTCAAGCAACTAGGGAGCTCCTACACATGCTAGTATGCAAAAGCACAAAACCTAAGAATCACTAGAAATGCTCAAAAACAAGGCTACTCAAACCAAATTAGAGAGCTCAAATCACTTAGCTACACAACCTAAGCAATGTAACTAGCAAGGCTACTCAAGCCAATTTGTTACGCAGGGGAGCTACTTCTATGCTACACAAGCAAGGAAGGCAACTAGCAAGCTTGCCAAGCTAACTAGTACAAGAGCAACTACCCAATCATGAATGAATAAATACAAGCTTGTGTTTGAAGATTGCAAACCAACAGGATGAACAATGTTGACACAGTTATTTTTATCCTGAGGTTCGGTGGTTTGCCAACCACTTAATCCCCATTGAGACAAGCTCTAAGGTTGCCGCTAGTCTTCTTGCTAGTAGTGAACCGCAAGTCACACTCTCCCACGTGGAGTGCTTACCACAAACTTTAGCACTTTGACACGATGGGACCACTTGTCGCCATTCATGTCTTGCTCAACTAGAGTTGCTCTTTGCGGCTCCCGCGGGGCGAGCACAACACCTCTCACAACCACTTCTCTAGAGCACCGTTGTTGACGGTAGTTAACATATGTCATAAACCATCAACATACCTTACATAAAAGACTAAAATGGATCACCAACATAGACTTAGGGGTTTAAACTAACAAATTCCATGAGTTCTGGTGAATCTGTGTTTTCAATAGGATTTAATCAGAAAACTGCCATGGAGGACCTATTCGTCAAAGGAAATCACGGAAATTCGCCGCGTAAAAAATGTGGGAAGACTCTAGAAGACTCCAGGAGACTCTTCACCAAAGCGAGGGTCAAGCCACTGCTAGGTGGGGCTGGCCGGCCCCACCTAGAGGCTGCCCGGCCCCTAGGGGTCCCCACCTGTCAGCCTCCTTGCCATGTCGGTTCTCCACCGCCTCCTAGGATGTATCTACGCCGTTTATTCAAGTTGGTTTGATCCGAGGGCTAAGAGTTGACACCTTGGCCTATATATATCGGCCTGCACACCCCTCAGGGAAGGAAGCCAAGTTAGTTCCTGAGAGCTAAGAAGCCAGAAACCCTAATTCCTATGTCCACCAGGATCTAGAGCTAGCAATCAAGAGAAGATTAGTCCTCCATAAGATCTAGTCTTGTATTAGAGATAGTGAGATAGAGTGAGAGGGAAGAGTTTTGGAGGAGTCTCGGCCTGTCGGTGCTCTTTCTATGGCTTGTACCCTAGCAGAATCAAGTTCTACTTGAGCTTGCTTCTTCAATTTCTCTGGTAATCGACTTCTAATTCAAGTAAGCATCTTGTTCATATTGTTCTTCAGGTTTGCGACTCTCTTTTGAGTACTTCAATCCTTGTAGCTCCTGGGTTAAAGTAGTATTTATAGTGTAAGCGTGGTGCTTAGACTCGGTTACTCGTGGATGTACCCTATATTTCGGATCGGTGGTAGCTCATGAGGATGACTCTTATAGCCTCATTGAATCCTTTGTAGTCCACCTCCCGTTTGTAGGCCTAGCAGGACCTTGTTGCTATAGGAAACATACTTTGCCTGTATTTTCTCTAGTAATATCCCCAGAATTGAACAATAGAGGACAAAACTTACCAAAGTTAGAACTAGAAGACCTTTGTGATCTCCTCTATGCTCCTATTATCTAGCCTTGATTGTGAAGTTGGGTTAAGTTAGATTTGGTTATTCTCACACATGTTTCCTCGAGTTCGATATAAGACTAGGTACTTGTAAGGTCCTAGATGGCTAGAGGGGGGGGTGAATAGCCTATTAAAAATTCTACAAATATCACTAAGCAAACTTGTTAGAATAACAAACGGCGTAAAGCGAGTTTTGCTTAGCCAAAGGTTGTGATGCAAGCCTCCTATCCACAAGTCTAGTAGATTAAGATCTCTAGTTCACACAAGAGCTAAGTCACTAAAGTTACACTAGAGAACAAGCTAACAACACTACTAGCAAAGCTACTACTAGAGCTACACAAGATAATCTAGTGAATGTAAATGCAAGAGAGAGGATAGTGATTCTTATACCGACGGTGGAGTGAAGATGTTGCCAATCACCAAGAAGATATATAATCAATTAATATTGACAACAATACAATATGGAGACCAATCACCGGGAGACAAGAGACACAATATTTTGTTCACCCGGTGTTCACTTGTGCACCGACAAGCTACGTCACCGGTTGTGTCGACCAACACTTAGATGGTTCCCCGGTATGACCCTCAAGTCACTTGCCCCTCAAGGCACGCCCCGCAAGGCACCGCAAGACGCCACTCTCAAGTGAGGTAACTCAATGACACGCGCAATCCAATAGAGTTGCTTTTGGCGTCCCGCCGAGGAAAGCACAAGAACCTCTCACAATCAACCGGAGGTGGCCAAGAACAATCACCTTCTCTTGCCAACGCCTCCAACAATCTCCAAGCCGGCTAGGAGCGGTACTCTCCAAGAGTAACAAGAAATCCACCGGCTAAACCACCCACAAGTGCCACTAGATGCCCTCAAGCTATGCAATGCACTTTGGGATCACTCAATCTCACTTTTGATTTGCAATCAAGCAAGAGAGATGAGTGGGAGGAGTTGCTTTAGCTCAAAGGATGCACAAGAGTGTTAGAAATGCCAAGCCTTCTCCCCAAGGGCCGGCCAACGAGTATTTATAAGCACCCCAAACAAATAGAGCCGTTGCCACTCCACTCACAGAAAACTCGGGACGACCGGACGCGCCGGTCGAAACTGACCGGACGCTCCGGTCGCCCAACGGCTAAATTTCGAAACTGCGACCGGACGCGCTGGTCACGACGACCGGACGCGCCGGTCGCTCAACGGTTCTTTCGCGATCCACTGACCGGACGCGCCGGTCGCAACGACCGGACGCGCTGGTCACGACCGGACGCGCCGGTCCCGTGACCCACCGGACGCGCCGGTCAACACAGAGCCGCGCACAGCGAAACAACGACCGGACGCGCTGAAGAACTGACCGGACGCCACAGTGCCCGCGTCCGGTGGGAGTCCAGTAAGCTCCCTGGACGACCGGACGCGTCCGATCGTGTGTGACCGGACGCGCACCGCGTCCGACGTCTTCGTGAACCGCTGTTCGCATGACCGGACGCGCCGGTCCCGCGAGTCACCGGACGCGCCGGTGGCAAACCCTCGCTCGCACGCCTGACCACTGCGCAGTACTGACCGGACGCGCCGGACGCACAGTGACCGCGTCCGGTGCAGCGTCCGGTGCAGCGTCCGGTCACTTCTGTGACCGCGTTCGCCTCCGTTTCTTTTCCGACTTCCGGCGCAATGGAAAATAGGCATTTCATTTCCCCGAAATCGCCTGAATCCCGCGCTCGCACGCTCGGCGGGAGGGAGAAAGGAACCCAAACCCTTCTCTACCCGCAAACCACAGCGCGACCAACGCCACCTTTGCAAATGTGCCAACACCATCAAGTGTACATCTCCATGTGCTTGTGTGTTAGCTTTTTCTCAATCATTTTCAAAGGTTTTCCAGTTAGCTCACTAGGTCCTACATGCAATCCACTTCATGAATTCACCTAGTGGCACCCGTGCGTCGAATAACCGATAAGACTTCCCCTCTTAATAGTTCGGCTATCGACCCTAAACCACTCACACCCTCTATGGTGTCATGAGTGTAAAACAAAATGGCCCTATGGTTATACCTTTGCCTTGAGCCCATTTTGTTTCTCCAAATGATATGATCCACTTCATATCATCACATGACCATCTCGATCCATCGACCTTGATTTCACTTGCTCTTCACCGTTGCATCGGTCCGTCGGCGCCAAGTATTGCTTCAAGCTTCACCATCGCATGGTCCTTCGCTTCGAAGCCTCGACTTGCCCTTCACCTTCACAACCGGTCCATCGAGCCAAGCCTCATCTTGGTCTTCACCATCTTGGTCACATGAGTCAATGTCATGTCTCATATTCAATGACCACCTTTATCTAAATCATCCACTTAGATACAAAGGTTAGTCCTAGGTTTCATCAATTAGCCAAAACCAAACTAGGGACTTTCAATCTCCCCCTTTTTGGTAATTGATGACAACCCTCACAAAGATGATTTTGATAATAAAAGTTTTGAACTTGTCATACTTGTCCAATCATTTTGCTCATAAGTAAAGTTTGGACAATTATCACAAGCTCGGTTTTGGTAGCATTAGCTCCCCCTACATATGTGCATAGAGTTTGGATTGAAAGCTTTGCACATATGCATGGATAGAAGTGTTGGGAGAGTAATTCTACCAAAATGATGCTAAGGTGTAAGAAATGGACCTTTGAAGCGTGATACCAATCGGAGTTGCCTTTTACACCATCCTTAGCATCATGAAGTAACTAGACATCCATCAAAACTCAAGAACCCCGTGAGATCAACATTATATGTAAGGTTCTTGGACCACTTGTAAACACTTTAGGCAAGTCTAGATACCACATGTAAAACTATTCCTATGCATGCTAGTAGATCATTTCATCATCCAAGTTCTATACTAGCATTGCACCACACAAGCATGTATATTGAATTTAAATACATGTGCAATGAGCAAGTCATATGAAAATGCACAAGCAAATGCAACAACTTTGTTTATGAGCTTGCTCCCCCTACTTGTGTGCATCAAAATTTTATTTACCCCTTTATCATGTTGAATCATCTTTTTCTACTTCTCCCCCTTTGTCAACAACTTACCCAAAAATGGGATCAAATTGTGGAGAGAAGAAAAAATGTTTGATGGAGTAGGTTAAAATTTATCAAATTTGGTTCAACCTAGAACACTTGCCAAAGATATTTAAATTCGATTTGAACCAAAGACAAGCTTCTTCACACCTCCTAATAAGGGTTATCTTGCCTATGTTGAATTAAACACTTATAGCAAATCTTCTAGATTCAACACTAGGTTTGCAAGCTCACAAACATGTCATATGCCACCACTAGATCAAAACAAACATAGAGGCAATAGTGGTAACATATATCCATCAAATTCATTTGATTTATCATGAATGCTCATGCATACCACTTAATATGTCTACATGTTCTAGCAAGTCTTTAGCATAGGATGAATGACATGTCAATCAACTTTACCTTGCAATGTCGAAGGAGAGGCATGTCAATAAGTGGATGGGGTGCATTCAACTCATGTTTGAGAAATCAAGAATGTTCAATTCATTCCTTAGCTTGCAAAACCTCTTTTCATCAAGTGGCTTAGTGAGAATATCGGCAAGTTGATCATTGGTGCCAACACTTTCAATGGCAATATCTCCTTTTTGTTGATGATCTCTAATGAAATGATGCCTTATGTCAATATGCTTTGTTCTTCCATGTTGAACCGGGTTTTGTATCATCTTGATTGCACTCTCATTATCACATAGCAATGGCACATTTTTGAAGTTGAGGCCATAATCCTTCAAAGTTGATTTCATCCATAGCAATTGTGCACAACAACTCCCCGCACTCACATATTCGGCTTCGGCGGTAGAGATTGCCACACTATTTTGTTTCTTTGAGGACCATGACACAAGTGATCTTCCAAGTAATTGACATGTGCCACTTGTGCTCTTTCTATTGATCTTGCAACCCCCATAGTCGGAGTCCGAATATCCAATCAATTCAAACTTTGACCCCTTGGGATACCATAGTCCAACATCTCTTGTTTGCTTCAAGTACCTCAATATTCTTTTTGCGGCCGTGAGATGACTCTCTCTAGGTGAGGCTTGATATCTTGCACACATGCAAACACTAAACATGACATCCGGCCTTGATGCGGTGACATAGAGTAGACTTCCAATCAAAGACCGATATTCCTTTTGATTCACCATATTTCCATCAAGATCACTATCCAAATTGCCATTTGTACCCATTGGAGTTGAAATTGGCTTTGCATCTTGCATTCTAAACTTCTTCAACATGTCCCTTATGTATTTCCCTTGACTCACAAATGTCCCATTCTTCAATTGCTTGACTTGGAGACCAAGGAAGTAGCTAAGTTCACCAATCATAGACATTTCAAACTCTTTGGCCATCATAGCACCAAATTCTTCACAATAGGCTTGATCGGTTGATCCAAAGATGATGTCATCAACATATATTTGCACTATGAATAGATCATTTCCAATCTTCTTGGTGAATAGAGTTGTATCAACCTTGCCCATCTTGAATCCCTTAGAGAGAAGGAAATCCCTTAGCCTCTCATACCATGCTCTAGGTGCTTGCTTTAAGCCATATAAAGCCTTCTTCAACTTGTACACATGGTTGGGTTTCTTGTCATCTTCAAATCCGGGTGGTTGCTCAACGAAGACTAACTCATTGATAATCCCATTGAGAAATGCACTTTTGACATCCATTTGATATAGTTTGATGTTGTGTGCACAAGCATAAGCCAATAGAATCCTTATTGCCTCCAATCTTGCCACGGGAGCATATGTCTCATCATAGTCAAGACCTTCAACTTGAGTGTAACCTTGAGCAACTAGTCTTGCTTTGTTTCTCACTACAATGCCATCTTGATCTTGCTTGTTTTTGAACACCCACTTGGTTCCAATCACATTGTAGTCATTTGGCCTTTCTACCAACTCCCAAACATCATTTCTAGTGAAATTGTTAAGCTCTTCTTGCATAGCCATGATCCAATCGGCATCCCTCAAAGCTTCTTCTATCTTCTTTGGTTCTATGGTTGACACAAATGATGCATGCTCACAAAACATAGCCAATCTTGATCTTGTTTGCACACCACTTCTAATATCACCAATAACACTATCAATGGGGTGATCTCTTGCAACATGTTGTGGTTGGAGTACTTGCACTTGATTGCTTGAGCTTGGTTGATCACTTGATGTATCTCGATGAGATGTACTAGTACCATAATCTTGCACTTGAGAGTCACTAACTAGCTTGAATGGTGAATTGAGCACTTGATCTTTATCATCATTTTGAATATCAATCACTTGCTTTGCTCTAATGTCTCCAATGTCCATGTTCTTCATTGCTTCCACTAATAGAGTTCCACCAATATCATCTAGATTTTCTTCTTCATCTTGTGACCCATTGGTTTCATCAAATTGTACATCATGGACTTCTTCTAGAATGCCACTTGAGTTGTTCCAAACCCTATAAGCTTTGCTTGTAGTTGAATAACCAAGTAGGAATCCCTCATCACATCTCTTATCAAATTTCCCCAATCTAGTGCCCTTCTTCAAGATATAGCATTTGCAACCAAAAACCCTAAAATAAGAAATATTGGGCTTTCTTCCATGAAGTAGCTCATAAGGGGTCTTCTCTAGCAATGGATGACAATATAGTCTATTGATGTAGTAGCAAGCGGTATTGATTGCTTCATCCCAAAATGATTGACTCACATTGTACTCATGAAGCATTGATCTAGCCATATCAAGCAATGTTCTATTCTTCCTTTCAACTAGGCCATTTGATTGTGGAGTGTACTTGGCCGAGAATTGATGTCCAATGCCATAATGATCACAAAGTTCTTCAATTCTTGTATTCTTGAACTCACTCCCATTGTCACTTCTCACTTTCTTGATTCTAATCTCAAACTCATTGTGAACTCTAGTGAGAAATGTCTTGAAGGTGTCAAACACTTCACTTTTGTCACTAAGAAAGAATACCCATGTGAATCTTGTGAAGTCATCCACTATGACAAGGCCATACTTGTTACCGCCTATGCTTGTATATGTTGTTGGTCCAAATAGATCCATGTGCATCAACTCAAATGCTTTGCATGTGCTCATTGTACTCTTCTTTGGATGTGAGCTTCCAACTTGCTTCCCGGCTTGACATGCACTACAAAGCTTATTCTTCTCAAATTCAACATCTTTCAAACCATTGACAAGATTGTGAGTTGTAAGCTTCTTTAATTGTTTCATGCCAACATGACCAAGCCTTCTATGCCAAAGCCAACCCATGCTTGATTTGGAGACTAAGCAAGTTGTCAAAGAAGTTTCTCTAGCATTGAAGTCAACTAGGTAGAGATTCTCATATCTAAAGCCCTTGAATGCCACATTTGAACCATCCACACTAATAACTTCCACATCATCAACCCCAAAAATGCATTTGTAGCCTAGATCACATATTTGTGCCACGGATAGAAGATTGAAATCCAAGCTTTCAACTAGCAACACATTGGAGATACTCATGTCATTTGATATTGCAATCTTGCCCAAGCCAATAACCTTGCCTTTCTTGTTATTGCCAAATGTGATAGAATCAACACCACTATCATTGTCATTGATTGAGTCAAACATTCTTGATGTACCGGTCATGTGTTGAGTGCACCCACTATCAATAATCCAATGCCTTCCTCCGGCTTTGTAATTGACCTACAAGCAAATCAATGAAGCTTAGGTACCCATTTTTGCTTGGGTCCTTGTAGGTTAGTAACTAAGCTCTTTGGTACCCAAATAGCCTTCTTCTTTGGGCCCACAATTGGTGTACCAACAAACTTAGCTTGCACACCCTTCACACCCTTGGTAAGCACATAGCAAGAATCAAAAGGTATAGTATTAACAAGGTTCTTGCTTTGGTTCTTTTTATTGCAATTATGCTCTAGGTGCCCAACTTGCTTGCATCTATTGCAAAATCGACCATTGCCCTTCACAAAGCTAGGCTTTGGAGTTGCAAAGGCCGACTTGCCTTTCTTGGGGGTGTAGCCCAATCCCTCTTTGTTAAGAGAGAACCTTTGGCTACCCAAGCACTTAAGCAAGCGGGCCTCACCACCATAGGCCTTGCCTAAGGCGTGAGTGAGCTCATCCACCTCTCTCTTGAGAGTCTCATTCTCAACCATTAGTGAGGCATCACAAGTGAAACCATCACTAGTAGTGGAGGTAGAGTTGGTGGTGGTGGATGAAGAGCTACAAGAAGGGTTAGCATTTGACATGATGATAGGTTCATTAAAGGATTCATCAATTATATCACATGTAACACCTATATCACATGATACAACAACCTCCTTCTTTGCTTGTTGCTCAAGTACCAATGAGTGAGCTTTTTCAAGCTTGGAATGAGCCTTATCAAGATCCTCATGGTCTTCCACTAGACTCTCATGAGTGGTCTTAAGCTCACTAAGGACTTTCTCAAGTATTGCTACTTTCATTGAAAGCTTCTTACACTCTTTGTCCTTGGCAATAGCTATGTCTCTAGTTTGTTGCAACAAGTCATATAGTTGTTCTTTAGTTGGTTCATCATCATCATTTTCATTATCATTATCACTATCACTATCATGAGCATATTCCATTTCACTTTCATCATCACTCTCATCATATAATACCTTAGCTTCTTTAGCCATGAAGCATGAAGAGGATGAATCAAATAGTGATGGCTTCTTGTTGATAGCAATGGAAGCAAAAGCCTTGTTGGATGATTCTTCTTCTTCTTCATTATCATCACTTTCCCAAGTGATCACATAGGCACCATTCTTGCCTCTCTTGAATGTCATCTTGGCTTCTTTCTTCTTCTTCTCAAACTTGCCCCTCTTGTTGTTCTTCTTCTTGTCATAGGGACATTCCGCTTGAAGGTGCTCGGTGCTATCACAATTGAAGCACTTTCTTTGTTGCTCATTGCTCTTGAAATTGTCATTTCTCTTTTTGAAGCCTCTTCTTTTGATAAACATTTTGCCAATATTTTTGACAACTAGAGCAAGTGCCTCATCATCAACTTCCAATTCTTCATCTTCTTCATCGTCATCTTCTTCTTGAATTGAAGCTTTGCCCTTTGAGGAGGTGGCCTTGAATGCCACGGTCTTCTTCTTCTTTTCTTCCTCCTTCTCATCAACATCTTGATCATACTTGTCAAAGGTCAATACCTCTCCAAGCAAATCATTAGGCTTTATTGTTTCAAGCCCATCTCTTTGTAGCATCATGATCAACATCTTGAATCTTTTAGGTAAGCTCAACAAGAACTTGTGGCAAAAATCTTGGTCTTGTGTCTTGTGCCCTAAGCTCTTGAGATCATTCACAATGACTTGCAATCTATGAAACATCTCTAAGATTATTTCCTCTTCTTTCATCTTGAAGTTCTCAAACTCACTCTTGAGCCCATATAGCTTGGCACTCTTCACAACCTTAGTGCCCTCATATGTCTCACTTAACCTTGTCCACACTTCATTTGCCAATTCCAAATCCTTGATGCCCTCAAATACTTTTGTGTCAATACCATTGTAAAGTGTATTGAGAGCCATTCTATTGCATGTTCTATTTGCTCTATCTTCATCGGTGAGATGATCGGGATCAATGATAGCAAAATCATTCTCGGTGACTTCCAATACTCTCTCATGAATAGAACCAAGGTACATTGTCATCTTTCTCTTCCAATGAGCAAAAGAACTAACACCATCAAAGAACGGTGGCTTGCCCCCAACATGATTGAACACAATTTGAGCCATTTTTCACACCGAAGGATGTTAAGCCTTGATTAAAACGGTGACCACGGCTCCGATACCACTTGTAAGGTCCTAGATGGCTAGAGGGGGGGGTGAATAGCCTATTAAAAATTCTACAAATATCACTAAGCAAACTTGTTAGAATAACAAACGGCGTAAAGCGAGTTTTGCTTAGCCAAAGGTTGTGATGCAAGCCTCCTATCCACAAGTCTAGTAGATTAAGATCTCTAGTTCACACAAGAGCTAAGTCACTAAAGTTACACTAGAGAACAAGCTAACAACACTACTAGCAAAGCTACTACTAGAGCTACACAAGATAATCTAGTGAATGTAAATGCAAGAGAGAGGATAGTGATTCTTATACCGACGGTGGAGTGAAGATGTTGCCAATCACCAAGAAGATATATAATCAATTAATATTGACAACAATACAATATGGAGACCAATCACCGGGAGACAAGAGACACAATATTTTGTTCACCCGGTGTTCACTTGTGCACCGACAAGCTACGTCACCGGTTGTGTCGACCAACACTTAGATGGTTCCCCGGTGTGACCCTCAAGTCACTTGCCCCTCAAGGCACGCCCCGCAAGGCACCGCAAGACGCCACTCTCAAGTGAGGTAACTCAATGACACGCGCAATCCAATAGAGTTGCTTTTGGCGTCCCGCCGAGGAAAGCACAAGAACCTCTCACAATCAACCGGAGGTGGCCAAGAACAATCACCTTCTCTTGCCAACGCCTCCAACAATCTCCAAGCCGGCTAGGAGCGGTACTCTCCAAGAGTAACAAGAAATCCACCGGCTAAACCACCCACAAGTGCCACTAGATGCCCTCAAGCTATGCAATGCACTTTGGGATCACTCAATCTCACTTTTGATTTGCAATCAAGCAAGAGAGATGAGTGGGAGGAGTTGCTTTAGCTCAAAGGATGCACAAGAGTGTTAGAAATGCCAAGCCTTCTCCCCAAGGGCCGGCCAACGAGTATTTATAAGCACCCCAAACAAATAGAGCCGTTGCCACTCCACTCACAGAAAACTCGGGACGACCGGACGCGCCGGTCGAAACTGACCGGACGCTCCGGTCGCCCAACGGCTAAATTTCGAAACTGCGACCGGACGCGCTGGTCACGACGACCGGACGCGCCGGTCGCTCAACGGTTCTTTCGCGATCCACTGACCGGACGCGCCGGTCGCAACGACCGGACGCGCTGGTCACGACCGGACGCGCCGGTCCCGTGACCCACCGGACGCGCCGGTCAACACAGAGCCGCGCACAGCGAAACAACGACCGGACGCGCTGAAGAACTGACCGGACGCCACAGTGCCCGCGTCCGGTGGGAGTCCAGTAAGCTCCCTGGACGACCGGACGCGTCCGATCGTGTGTGACCGGACGCGCACCGCGTCCGACGTCTTCGTGAACCGCTGTTCGCATGACCGGACGCGCCGGTCCCGCGAGTCACCGGACGCGCCGGTGGCAAACCCTCGCTCGCACGCCTGACCACTGCGCAGTACTGACCGGACGCGCCGGACGCACAGTGACCGCGTCCGGTGCAGCGTCCGGTGCAGCGTCCGGTCACTTCTGTGACCGCGTTCGCCTCCGTTTCTTTTCCGACTTCCGGCGCAATGGAAAATAGGCATTTCATTTCCCCGAAATCGCCTGAATCCCGCGCTCGCACGCTCGGCGGGAGGGAGAAAGGAACCCAAACCCTTCTCTACCCGCAAACCACAGCGCGACCAACGCCACCTTTGCAAATGTGCCAACACCATCAAGTGTACATCTCCATGTGCTTGTGTGTTAGCTTTTTCTCAATCATTTTCAAAGGTTTTCCAGTTAGCTCACTAGGTCCTACATGCAATCCACTTCATGAATTCACCTAGTGGCACCCGTGCGTCGAATAACCGATAAGACTTCCCCTCTTAATAGTTCGGCTATCGACCCTAAACCACTCACACCCTCTATGGTGTCATGAGTGTAAAACAAAATGGCCCTATGGTTATACCTTTGCCTTGAGCCCATTTTGTTTCTCCAAATGATATGATCCACTTCATATCATCACATGACCATCTCGATCCATCGACCTTGATTTCACTTGCTCTTCACCGTTGCATCGGTCCGTCGGCGCCAAGTATTGCTTCAAGCTTCACCATCGCATGGTCCTTCGCTTCGAAGCCTCGACTTGCCCTTCACCTTCACAACCGGTCCATCGAGCCAAGCCTCATCTTGGTCTTCACCATCTTGGTCACATGAGTCAATGTCATGTCTCATATTCAATGACCACCTTTATCTAAATCATCCACTTAGATACAAAGGTTAGTCCTAGGTTTCATCAATTAGCCAAAACCAAACTAGGGACTTTCAGTACTCCCGGTGAAGTGCTACATCGGTATAACATCCGTGCACTTAAGGATTATTCTGTGTGTGTTAATATATACCAACACACTCCCTCACCAATGCCATCAGCTCAAGCTTCCTTAACTCCTCTCTTGACTCTGCCGCTGCTCTGGCACCCGCTCCCTCGGGCCCCGCCAACACCCTCTCCAACCTAGAGATGGCGCACTACCGCCAGGCCCTCCTCACTGGCGAAGCCCTTGACGAGGCAGGCGATGCAAGCGTCTGTGAGGCCACCTGAGCTGGTCATTAGAGCTTTTTGTTGATGGTCACTAACACCTATTTTGACCATCAACATTACACCCAAAAGCATGACAAAGTGAGGTAAATCATCATCACATGTGTTGAATTTTGTTTATAATTCACCTAGTTCCACTTGCGTTCGTGTTTAATTAACATGGTTTAGGATCAACCCTTTTTGGGCGAAGATGACGAAAACCCCTATTCCCACCTAAATGAGTTTGAGCAGTCCCGTGCATGCTTATGCATTGCAGGCATGTCAGATGAAACCTTACGATGGATGCTTTTTCCTTTCTCTTTGATGGGAAAAGCGAAATGCTGGTACAATCTCACCATAGGGAGTAGACAAGGAGATTGGGAAGCCTTGTGTTCTAGCTTTTGCTTGCAATTTTTCCCATCTCTAGGGTAGTCAGACTTCATTCTGAGGTTCTATCTTTTAAACAAAAGAAAAAATCTCTAGACATGGTATGGGAACACTTTAATACTCTTATTAATACTGACCCTAACCTTGCCATTCAAGACCCCATTCTTCTTCAACACTTTTATATGGATCTTGATAGGAAAACCTCGAAGCTTCTTAATACATCCTTAGAAGGCTCGTTCTTGCATGTCTTTGCTTGCTCGAGAAGAATCATTCTTACAAAAGTCTTAGAGAACATCCCTAAAGAAGTAGAAGAGAAGCCATTACAGGAAGAATCCCAGATAGCTGAACCCAAATCCTTACCAGACCAATCACCAACTCCAGCTATCCCAGATCCTGAACCGCTGGAAAAGAAGGAAACTCTAATTTCGGATTTCATGCTTGAATTTGAGGATGAACTTTTTGACGAATGTGGAAACACCTCAAATTATCATATCATAAGGAGGCCCTAGAAATCTAGGAAATCATCATCTCATGTAGAACCTTTAGACCCTTCTATGGAAGGTTTCCTTAAAAAGCTACGAAAGAGCTAGTATCCATTATAAGTAATGAATGATTAGAAGAATTAGAACTTTCTTCTGATGTGATTTGCTTAGACTCACCTTCTATTTCTATTCATTGCCAAATCAATAAAGCTCCTTTCGATGCTCTTTATAATCCAGTTGTGGCTGTTAATATCATGTTCGCATCTTTTGCTCATGATTTATTGAAACACATGACATTAACCCCGACAACAAAGTTATTGAAAAGTCTTTCAGGACACATTCTCTTGAGTTTGGGGATATTGTATGTCCTCCCTATCCAGGTAAAAGGAACCAAGGTTTGTTTGAGCTTCTATATCTTTGATATTATGGAGTTTGACCTGTTGATAGGACAACCAATCGAAAGACTTATCCAAGAAGGACAAATGGGGAAGTTGAATATAAGACTTGAGAAAAACTTTAAGCTTTTCATACCTATCACTCATTCTCTAAATGCTAAGACTGAGCCAATTCCCGAGGAAGACCTAGTGGAAGAGGTAAGGTTGCATCTCTTGATGATTTGATCGAACCCAACCTTGAATCGAGGAGGAAGATGAAAAATCCTACAGGAGCCTAAACCTCTAGATGAATTGCTGGAACCACCTAAGCCCACCATTGAGCTTAAACCCCTGCCTTCTGGTCCTAGATATGCTTTTCTCAATAATGATCTGGATTCCCCTGTGATTATAAGTGATAAACTCTCTCAGAAACAATCCCTATACTTGATAACTATCTTAGAAAAGCATCGTTCTGCTTTTGGCTACTCGCTCCAAGACCTTAAGGGAATCAACCCTACTCTTTGCACCCATCGCATCCCTACAGATCCTAACTCTATACCTTCTAGGGAGCCCCAACGTAGGCTTAATAATGCGATGAGAGAGGTTGTTAAGAAAGAGGTTTTGAAGCTCCTACATTTCAGGATCATCTATTCTGTGCTGCATAGTGAGTGCATAAGCCCTGTTCAAGTTGTACCTAAAAAGGAAGGTATGACTGTTGTTAAAAATAAAAAGAATGAATTAATCTCACAAAGAACCATCACTGGATGGTGGATGTGCATTGACTACTGAAAACTTAACAAGGCAACAAAGAAAGATCACTTTTCATTGCCTTTAATTGATGAAATGTTGGAGTGACTGATGAATCATTCTTTGTTCTGTTTCCTTGATGGGTATTCTGGTTATCATCAGATTCTGATCCATTCAGATGACCAAAGCAAAACCACCTTTACATATCCATATGGAACTTATGCTTATCGTAGAATGTCTTTTGGATTATGTAATGCTCTAGCTTTTTTTCAAAGATGCATGATGTCTATACTTTCTGATATGATTGAAGAAATCATGGAAGTTTTCATGGATGACTTTTCTGTTTATGGAAAACTTTTGATGATTGTCTTGAAAATTTAGACAAGATTTTGCAAAGATGTGAAGAAAGGCACTTAGTCCTTAATTGGAAAAAATGTCATTTTATGGTTAGAGAAGGCATAGTTCTTGGACACTTGGTGTCCGAACGAGGGGTAGAGGTAGATAGATCTAAAATTGAAGTAATTGAACAATTACCTCCTCCCATGAATATGTGAAGGATCCATAGTTTTCTTGGTCATGCTGATTTTTACTGCCGCTTTATAAAAGACTTTTTACGTATTGCTAGACCACTTACCAATCTTTTGGCTAAGGATGTTCCCTTTGAATTTGATGATGCATGTTTGAAATCTTTTAACATTCTTAAGAAAGCATTCATCTCTGCACCAATCATTCAACCCCCTGATTGGTTACTACCTTTTGATATTATGTGTGATGCTAGTGACTATGCTATGGGGGCAGTTTTGGGACAAATAAAAGATACGAAGCATCATGTAATTGCTTATTCTAGCAAAACTTTGACAGGACCTCAACTTAATTATGCAACAGCTGAAAAAGAACTCCTGATTGTTGTTTTTGCTATTGATAAGTTTAGATCTTACTTAGCAGGAGCTAAGGTGATTGTTTACACTAATCATACTGCTTTGAAATACTTGCTCACTAAGAAAGATGCTAAACCTAGATTAATAAGATAGATTTTGTTACTCCAAGAATTTGACTTAGAAATAAAAGATAAAAAGGGAGTAGAAAATTATGTTGCCGATCACTTGTCCAGAATGTAGTTTGAGAATTCGCAAGAACTGTCCATCAATGACTCGCTGCGAGACAACATGCTCTTCAAGGTCATGAAATCTGACCCCTGGTATGCAAATATTGTTAATTTTATGGTTGCAGGTTATGTACCACCTGGGGAAAACAAAAGGAAGCTCATCTACAAAAGTCGTCTCCACATATGGGATGAATTGTACCTCTTCAGAGTCTACTCTGATGGCCTGCTCAAGAGATGTGTATCGGTGGAAGAAGGCATCAAGATTATCGAACGATGCCACTCATCACCATATGGAGGACATTATGGTGCATTCTGCACTCATTCAAAGGTCTGGCAAAGTGGATTATTTTGGCTAACCATGTATGAAGACACAAAAGATTTCATTCGGAGATGTGGAGCATGTCAGAGGCATGAGAATATCAATTCAAGGGATGCCATGCTGCTCACCAACAACCTCTAGATAGAGCTCTTTGATGTCTAGGGAATCGACTATGTGGGACCTTTTTCAAAATCAAAGAACTGTGAGTACATCTTGGTGGCATTTGACTATGCCTCCAAGCGGGTTGAAGCCGTGCCATGCAAATCTGTTGATGCAAAGAACTCCAAGGAGATGTTTGAGGGGATAATATTTCTAAGATTCAGAGTTCTAAGGATGGTGATTAGTGATGGAGGAACTCACTTCACTGATAAGAACTTTCATAACTACTTGATGAAGCATGGGATCCATCACAATTTTGCTACTCCATATCACCCTCAGACAAGTGGCCAAGCAGAAATATTAAATAAACAAATCAAGAATATTCTACAAAAGATGGTCAACGAGATGGGGACTGCATGAAAAAATCGACTACCCGATGCACTATAGGCTTACAGAATAGCCTATAAAACACCGTTGGGCATGTCACCATACCAATTGGTCTATGGAAAGATCTATCATCTACTTGTTGAGATAGAATTCAAGGCTCACTAGGCTATCAAGCGATGGAACTTGGACTTTGAAGCCGCAGGAACTAAGAGGAAGATGCAACCCTCTGAGCTTGATGAATGGCGTGAAAAAGCATATCATAACGCCAAGATATACAAGGAGAGAACCAAGAGATGGCATGACAAGAGGATCCATAAGAAGGAGTTCACCCCTGGAGATAAGGTATTACTTTTTAATTCTAGGGTTAAATCATTCGGGCATTGAAAACTTCGAAGAAAATGGGAAGGACCATTTAAGGTGATAAGCACTTCTTCGCATGGAGCGGTAACACTTTAAAATGATGAAGGTACATTATTCAAGGTAAATGGTCACCATCTAAAGATCTGTCTTGAACCTGAAAAACCACCTAAGGATTTGGATGAGGTAGATTTTCTGATTTTACCATAGATTTACACCACTAGCATCCTCTTTACGTTTTGTAATGCAAAAATATACTTTTTGAGATTAGATAGGGATTAGAAACCACCGCGAGAAAAATCACCGTGAGAGAATGATGTGTGGGGCCAGCCGATCGCACCCCTATGCCGGTCGGCCCACTATCAGCTCCTCTCGCACCCCATCGACTCTCTCGTGACTTCTAGATCCTCCCTCGTTAGAATCATGTAGTTTTTCACCACATTCACATATTCCTTCGTTACAAGACCTTTATGGATAGATCTTGACCCCTGCTGTAAGTTATTCCCACCTATATAAATGAGCCTCTGCCTGCCTCCATAGCCATTGTGTTAAAGTTTTCTTCTCCAACAGCAGCAAAGCTCTCGTCCTCTCTAGTTCCAATGGCCAACAAAGAAATCGTCCACTATGGTTTTGATCTTAGCAAGAAGCTCGATGCGCTTGCGCTAACCGTCATTCCTCTAGAAGTCACCCCCATTCGCTCAAGCCAATCCTACTTTACCCAAGCCATCCATCGTCCAGTCCTCACTCTGCTGCCGCCACGTCCACTTCTTAAAGACAAGCTACGTCAACAAGAGCCGAAGCTAGATGTCCGAAAGCTATTCAAGGTGATGAAGGAGATCAACATCCTTCCTCCGAAGGGACACAAGGTGCTGACCAGAGTCAAGACCAATAAGTTTGGAGATGTTACATGTGCAAAGTATAAATTGGTCACCCCTCGTACCACCATTGATGGAGTCCAGGCTATGCCGGATCAGATCAAGGTTGTTCCCCATAGGAGAGGAAAAAGGAAGGCACCATCACCACCTATCCCAGAGGTTGAAAAGCGTCCAAGGATGATCATTTCACTATTGGAGAAGAAGATTGAAGACCTGAGCGAAGTTATCTATACCTTAGAGCAAAGGAACAATGAAGAACATGTCTACCGCAAGAGCCTACAACACAATCTTAACGCTTTAAATCATTTTGTTGCTAAGATGAGGAAGTGAGAATTAGGTAGTTAATAGTAAGGCATGAGTGTTTAGGTCATGTGTGATCATATGTTTGGGTTTGTCGTTTAGCTCAGATTGTTAGAACAGTTGAAATTTTATGTTAGTTAGTCAAAAGTTTGTGCTTGTGTAATAAAGTGCCTTATATATATTAATGGAGTCTTATTATCATTACCTGCTCTATATTTCTGTTGGATATGTGTTTGTCTCCACATGTTGTGTATATAGGTATATAGGAAAGCAAGTGTGGGGAGACGCACTGCCACATCAAGACGGAATTTGATTGCGAAAATCATGATATTTGGGAAGCAATGGACTAAGAACCATGCATTTCATCACAGTGCCACCTCGCCTTGCGCTTCGTTCATGGTCAGGTTTGAGCCCAATACACTCTATTTTCATATGTTTTGCTTTCTGTTTCGAATCAAATTGAAAATCCTATGATAAAACAACTTAAAACATGAGGAAAGATTATTTTAGTCATGACTTAAGGATAGACTCACATAATACTTTTTCTAGAAGTCTTGCTCCTATTGGGAATTTATTATTAGGGACCCCATGTTACTTAAGTTGTTGTGGAATGAGATATAGTAGAATAATGAGAACTTGATTCTTGATGTCTTGTTGTTGAAGAATTTTATTTCAAAAAGTAAAATGAATAGCTACACCTCTCCTTTGTGGTAAGCAATGCCCTACCAGAGCCAAACATGATATGATAGACTAGGAAACCTTCTACATATACTACTTGTCATGGTATTGAGTTTGGTCAAACCTTGTGACCCTTGTAGAGAAACTTATGCTCTCAAGATCAAGATCAAGATCAAGATCACGTGCACTCCACATATATTTGTTGCTCCTACAGGCAACAACATGTTGTCCATTCATCCAAAAATGTTGTATTCCTACTCTGGGAATAGACACAAAAATATGCTTGTTAGGATAAATGCTCCAAGTTCTTGTAAATGTCTCTCTTAAAAAGTTTCAATTGCAAAAAAAGAGGCATGGGCTATGCAAAAGTTATTCATAAAAAAGAAAAAGAGGTATTGAAAAAAATGGACAAGTGTCCGGGATATCTAAAACAATGGGTACTCGGATGCCTGCCTGAAAAAAAGAAGAAAGATGAATAAGATAGCCCATGTTTTTTTGCAAAAGTTTTCTAAGTTTCAATCAAGAGAGATATGTTTCAAGCAGCATACTAGAATTAGGTTAGCTATTGGCGGTTGTTATCGATAGATTTATACCACCAACATAAGCCCAAAAAGGAGGAAAATACACATCAATACACACATATACATATGCTTCTGATCTATTTCCACTTGTATTAGTATAATTGATGTGAATGCAGAAACAGGCACAAAAAACAAGTGAAACATGGGAAAGAAGGCGCTTTCTAAAAAGCCTAAAGGGGATAAGAGGAGGAAGGTGTGACAGAACCGACCAAATTATAAGAACGTAAGTATAAAAACAATCACCGAAGTGATCAAATCTCTGTACTTATGCTTCCATAACCTCGGTAGTCCGTGAAATCACGAAGTATTTCAAAAAACTTCCAATAAACCAAGATCGTAAATGATTCAACACAACATACCATTTGTTACAACCATTCACAAGTAGCTTACAACTTACAACCATCGGAGCCCCTGCAGTGGTATCGGAGCCTGGTTAATAAAATTTGAATTTAAGGGATATACTAGAATTATTGATAATGGATAATTTAGATTTAGATAATGAAATAAAACATTATGAACAAAAGTTAAGCAAAGTTCGTGATGAATACAAAAACTCTATGATATGTGAATGGAATGCTATTAGAGAAAAAGAAATATATTTTATACAAAAAATATATTATCTTAATAATATCAAGGAAGAAAGAAAGCTAGAGAATATATATGTTGAAGCACCTGTTGTGATAAAGGAACAAGAAGCTAAGGTGAATAAGAAAGAAGAAAAGAATAATAATATTAAAGAAGTTGTGCAGAATAATAGCTTAGATTGTACTATAAATGAAGAAGTGGTGCAAAGTAATAATACTGAATATATCATAGAAGACGTAGAGCAATAAGAAAGTAGTCAACAGTTTTTATTAGAAAGTTATGAAGAAGAAGAAGATAATGCTCAAAGTTATATTGATTTCATAAATTTCTTAGGTAATGAAGAACTATGTAATTTAGATAATGCTATGGAAGGATTAGATATAATCACTAATAATAATAATATTAATAGTCAAGCAGAAGTAAAAATTAAATTAATGGATCAAGAAAGCTGTAAGCATGACTGGATAAAAGGAAGAGGTGATTATAATATAAAATGTATTTTCTGTATATATTACCCTAGTCAAGAAAATAGATTTACATGTAGTAAATGCTTAAAGCAAGCTTGTATTTCATGCTTAAAAGAAAATAATCAGAAATGGAGACAAGAGGTAGAGTTAGAACCAGATGATAAAATATTAGCAAGTAGAGTTAGAAATTTAGAAAATAGAATAAATAACTTAGAAGCAGAACTAGAAGAGCTAAGAATTAAGATAGAACTTAATGAAGAAAGTAAGGCCGTAGAAAATGTTAATGGAAATACTGAACTAAGAGATCAAGCAATAACCACCAGTAAAAATGATAAGACTATACAATTAAAAGATGCCATAATAAGCTTTGGGAGCAAATATATAGTTAAACTACCATTTAAAGAAATAGTAGGAATAAGGATACCTATAAAATTAAACTTAACTCCTACCGTCACTTATGAAATATTAGCATTGGTAGATACTGGTTGTACTAAGAATATTATACATGATAAATATTTTGCAAGATGTTCAGAAATAGTTCATACAATAGACCAAGATAAAGCAGAAATATCTACTGATATGTCTGGAATAAAAAGGCCTCATAATCAATTAGCTTATAATGTTGAAATACAAATAAATAATACAAAATACATAATAGATGAAATTACAATAAGAGATCTATCTATGATAAATGTTGATATGTTATTAGGATTAAGATTTTTACAATATTCAGTACAAACAACGATTATACATGAATAAGGAATTACATTCATTCCTCATCAAGATAATATTCCATATATAACAGAAATACGTAAATCTATAAATTCTAGTTTAGATATTGAAGAATCTGAAAATTATAGAGATGAAGAGTTAGGCGAAAATATAGAAGTATTTCATATAGCAAATTCAAGTATAGAATGCATTAGTTTGCAGTCATTGGCACCAAATTGGTATAGAGATATAAAGTCTAAAAAAGACATAGATAAAATAGTACAAAGATTAGAAGATATCCAAATAATTGGAGAAATACCAATGAAGCATTGGGATAAGAATGGTATAGTTTGTAGAATTAATATAATAAACCCAAACTATATAGTTAAGACTAGTCCTATAGAAGCAACACCTAAAGACATAGAAGAATTTAAAATGCATATAGAAGAACTACTAAAATTAGGAGCAATAAGAGAAAGCCGAAGTCCTCATAGATCAGCAGCATTTATAGTTAGAAATCATGCTGAAATAGCCAGAGGAAAATTGAGAATGGTTATTAATTATAAAAGACTAAATGATAATACTATAGAAGATGGATATAATATTCCAAATAAGCAAGAATGGATAAATAGGATACAAGGATGTAAATTTTTCTCAAAATTTGATTTAAAAGCTGGGTTTTGGCAAGTGAAAATGGCAGAAGAATCAATAGAATGGACAACTTTCACATGTCCTCAAGGTCATTTTGAATGGATAGTAATGCCTTTAGGATTAAAAAATGCCCCCGCCTTATTTTAAAGAAAAATGCAGAATATCTTTAATGAAAATCAAGAATTCATATTGGTCTACATTGATGATATTTTAATTTTTTCAAAATCTTATAAAGAACATATAGCTCATTTAGAAATATATTTTAGAAAGGTAGAGCAGCATGGGTTAATACTCTCAAAAAGAAAAATGGAAATATGCAAAGAAAAGATAAACTTCTTAGGTCATGAAATTGGAAATGGAAAAATTCATTTACAAGATCATATTGCAAAGAAAATTTTACAATTTCCTGATATCATGAATGATAAAAAGACTCTACAACAATTCTTAGGAATAGTGAATTATGCTAGAAACTATATTGAGAATTTGGCAAAGTTAGCTGGTCCACTGTATGCAAAGTTAAGAAAAAATGGGCAAAAGCATTTTAACTCTGAAGACATAAAACTAGTAAGAATTATAAAAGAAAGGGTCAAAGATTTAAAACCTTTAGAACTACCTTTAGATGATAATTATTTTATTATAGAGACAGATGCATCAGAATTAGGATGGGGTGCAATACTTAAACAAAAGCCACACAAATACTCATCAAAATTAGAAGAAAAAATATGTAGATATGCTTCAGGTAAATATAAGTTAAAAGCAATAAACAATACAGATAGAGAAATTTTAGCTGTTATCAATGCAATAAATGCTTTTAGACTATATCTAGGATTCAAAGAGTTCACAGTAAGGACAGACTGTGAAGTTATATGCAAATATTATAATAAAGTTAATAGTAAGAAAAGTTCAACTAGGAGATGGGTTCTATTTGAAGATATTATTACTGGAAATGGTTATAAAGTAATATTTGAGCATATAAAGGGTAAAGATAATACTTTACCTGATATATTTTCATGATCCTCTATTTTGCAGGAATGAAGAAAGGAGCCAGTCCTATCGGAGGTGAATATTTCAGTTTTGGAACTGATAATAAGCTAAGAATATTCCCACCAAATACATTTAAATTTAAGCCTCGAGATCATATTGCTCTAGATGAAATACAAGAATGCATCTTAGACAATTTTTGGTTCCAATATAATAATAAGAGAGAAGACAGAGGTTATATGCTAGCAATACTAAATAGCTTAGCTGA
Organism: Saccharum hybrid cultivar R570; assembly: GCA_038087645.1. NCBI lineage: Eukaryota > Viridiplantae > Streptophyta > Magnoliopsida > Poales > Poaceae > Saccharum > Saccharum hybrid cultivar. The sequence goes on along the minus strand of JAQSUU010000066.1, from coordinate 24,160,884 downwards.
ATATTTTCATATGATCAATGGGAAGTTGCAGCCAAAAGAATCATCTGGAAATATGGAGAAAAAGCCCATATATGTTATATATAGAGGAAAAAAACCAGGAATATATATAACATTTGAATCAGTTATAGCCCAACAAGTAGAAAGAGAAAATGATGGAGGAGTATCATGGAAAAAATATACAGATATTGATCAAGCTCTTTCATATGCAAGAAGTATTTTGGGAGTAAATTATTTCATAGAACCGGAAGCAAAAGATTATATTCAAAAATATAAAAGGACAAAAGATGTGAAAATAAATTTGCCAGCAGTAAATATTAGAGAAGAAGGATCTTCAAGAATACCCACATATAAAGATGCTGTAAAAAAAGAGACAGAATTGCTGAATAATGAAATTATTGAGAAAAAGGTAAATGAAAAGCTGGAATCAATAATCCCCCAGTTAAAGAAAAATATAATGGAAGAAGTCTTGCAGGAAGTAAGACATGAAATAAATGGGAAGTTTGAAGATATAAATCAAGATTACGAAGAAAATATAAAGAGAGATTATGAAGAATATATAAAGAAAGACTGTGAGTCAAAAATACAAATATCCGAGGATGATAATAATAATAATAATGATGACATGTTGGATGATCACATGTTGGACATCCGAGGTCATGGGCAACAGCCAGAATATTAGATGAAGTCAATATAGCTTCAATTCAATATATATAAAAGAATAGTCATTCCTTATGTTGATAAGGTGTTATCAACAATTTGGCCGTGGGAAGATAATATAAGCATGCCTGTGATTTGTGATTTGCACATCAATCATTCAGGCGTGGAAGACTGATCCAAAATATCACGTGAAGATAACGTCTGTCAGACGACAGCGCAAAAGGAATATACAGTGACAACTACTGTAGCCAGGACAATTATTGGAGACAGCACACCATCCAGCTATCCAGGCAATAGTAGAAGACGATGATTGAATGCTTAGCCTCGAAGGCAATCCAGCAGATGAGCTCGAAGGACGCCAGAGGATAAACTCGAAGGACACTCCAGAAGGCTCCCTTCGCTCTTTAAAGGCAGAAGCCCGGCGCCTGCAATCAGCATCCGCAACCACAACCAACACCACCAGAAGACCCACGTCTGCATCGCAGCACCACACCACCACACATCCACTCCACCATGAAGACATGATCTCAGAGACTCTCTGAGCTCATCCACCACCGCCTGTAATTAGCCACCTACTTAGTACTACTCCACTAGTGTTGTAAATTAGAGAATAAAGGAAGTCCCCGTGATCTTCCTGCGCTTGTAAGGTAATCTCTAAGGTTTGTGGTAAGTGCTTGGGGTTTCCCGAAAGGGAAAGCCGTATGTAAGCTTGCTCTGTGGAAATAAATTAAGCTTTCCTGTTTTAATCCCTGTTTTCCTTTAAGCTCGTTCATATGGGGCGATGTCTCTATGCTAGGAACCCTAGAGGAGAAACCTCTGCGTGTGTTGTTCTCGTGTTAGCCCTGGTAGTGGCGTTTGTAGAGAACCTTGTTTGCGCAGAGAAGTGTTCCCTTCGGGTGGAACTGCCTAGGGAGACGATAGGGCCTGAGTCCTGTGTGTTCGTGGCTGGGGATAGCGAGGGAGAAGAGCTGGTTAGCCCGGTTCTGAAGCGAGCTAGTGATGCATACGGTGAGTACCGAGTAAGACTGACACAAGCAAAAGTCTCACGACCGGCTGAATCTTTGGTCTCGCCAGCCTGCAAAGATCCTGTGAATCACGCACGCATAATCCGCATATCTGCTAATCACGTAGATAATAATCACGCGAGGCGCCCTCGTTGAATAGTCAGTTTAATATATTTTAATACATTCTGCATCCACCGGCTACCGTGAATATTAAAATATTCAGATAATTCCAAAGGCGCATAGTGCTCGAATAGTAAGTGAATAATAGAATATTCTAAAGGCGCATAGTGTCTGCATAGTGAGGAGTTTGGGCGCTTGCCTGAGTCACTCCTAGGTGCACTGTTCATATTCCCGAATTTGAATAGTAACCAGTATTTTGAATAGTGCCACAAATTTAAATAGTGACCGCTGAATTTGAATAGTAACTCATGAATTTTAAATTTGAATTTAATTTGAGGTTGAGTTTGCTTCCCTCGTTTTATTATCCGTGTAATTCCCCTGCAGTGGTATCGGAGCCTGGTTAATAAAATTTGAATTTAAGGGATATACTAGAATTATTGAAAATTGAAAAGTTACATTATTTAAATTTAGAAGTTAATACAGGAAAGACTGTTAAAACTAAAGAAAATATAAATATTAAGTGCAGAATAAATAGCTCTGAAGATCATACTTGGCATACTTCACACGGGCAAATAAATTTATTAGTTGACTTAATACATAATTTTTATATATCTTGGGGTAAAAGACAAGACAATCTAGAATTAAAATTTGAAAGTCTGCAAAAAGAGCATAAACAGTTAATAGAGCTATATTCAGCTACCAATAATAAGTTAGAATTAGCTCTACGAGCTTTGGAAGAAAGTAAAGGTTCTCTAGGAAGAATTAGTCAAAATAGTGATTATATTAAAAAGGATATATCTTATTTGTATAAGAAACTTGAGCATATTAATATTATTGAGAATAGCAAAGAAATTGTGTTATCATCTACAGGAGTAGTTGAAGTTAATAGATCACTAAATTCAGAAAAATGGCAGTATCTGAAAGTCTCTCTAGAAGAGACAAGTCACTCCAACTAGTGAATAGAGATGTAAGACCTTTAGGCCTTATAGACAGAATAAAAGGAGGTTGTGATGATATTGAAACCTTAGAAGAAATGATAGATGTAGATAAAGATCTTGAAAGATATCAGAAAGATACCTTAAGAAAAATAAGACCCCAACAAATATATCAAATGAGTTGGTTTGAAAATAAAAATGGATTATATAGAATATCTAGAGAAGTAGAATTAAGTGTATTAAATGAACCTGTTCAGTTAAGAATAGTTAATAAACAAATTGAAAATGAATTGAAATATTCTGGGTATAAATATATACATCAAGGAATGTATATCATAGGAATTAAAGGTATGACAAGAAAGAAATTAGGAACAAAGGTCTTAACAACTTTGTTAGATAAAAGATGGGATTCAATAAATAAAGCAGCATTAGGATTTTTAGAAGGTGATATGAATGAAAACATGCTAATAACATATATAGCTCCAGATTTATTAATGCCAGTAAAAGAATTTATAGAGAAGATGGCTTTTGGATTCCAAACCAAAGGTTATGAAGACTTTAAAGGGACTAATTTATTAGTAAGCATAGAATTTCTAGGAAGGTTAACTAATAGAAGTGGTACTAAATATAAGATAAATGTGAATAATGTGATAGAAAGTATGCAGTCTAAAGGGATAAAATTTATGAGTCCTCTAAAGATTAGTTCTAAAGAAAGGGCAGGTGAAGAATGGAATATAAGTGAATTGATAGAACCAAAGGTTTTAAAGCAACCTAAAGATTATATAAGTTACAAAAATAAAAAGGGATCAACTAGTATTAGGTTTGTAGGATATGAAGAAAGAAGTCTAGATGATTTAGAAACATCTAGTTCAGAAGTAAAGTTAGAGGAAAATAGAAGAAATAGTGTATGTGAATTTGTGGATATAGACAATGAAATAAAACATTATGAAATTAAGTTAAGCAAAATCCATGATGAATATAAAAACTCTATGATATGTGAATGGAATGCTATAAGAGAAAAGGAAATCTATTTTAGAAGACAAATATATAGACTTAATAATATTAAGCAAGAAAGAGAGTTAAATAGCAAAAAATTTAGTGTTCCAATAAAGAAAAACAATGTTGAGTCAAAAAGGATAGAAGATAAAGATAACAGGGCTCAAAAGGAAGTAGAAAATAGTAAAATTAAAATAGTAGACAATATAGATGATGATATAAGTGAAGAAGAGCAATGGGAAATTAATAATAAGATCCTACAAGAAAGCTATGAGGAAGAAGATGAGGATATAATTGAAATAGGTAATAATAATTTGGTAAATTATATGAAATCCTTAGAGTATGTAGAGACACATAGAAAAGATAATGCTATAGAAGCAATGGAAATAGATCCAAGTTCATCAAAAAGAAAACGAGGTCCAGAAATAAAGGTTGAAGAAGGAATAGAAAGGCCAACTAGAACTCCAGGAACATGGCCACCAGTGAAAGAAGATTCTTCATATAGTTATATACCTGGACAATATACACATATGGGTTCAAAAAGAAGAGAATTTGAAAAGAAGGTTCAATTTTAGAATTATAAAAGTGATGGTGCTATATTAAATTTAGCAGCACATGATCCTATAGATTGGCCAAATATAATCAGCATATGGAAAGGGTTGATAGTGCAAAAATATATACAAAATCAACATAATATTGGAAACAAAGTAGAAGATATGATTACATATTAAGAGACATTTCTAGGAGAATCAGTTAAAGTTTTATGGGAACAATGGGTAGAATCTTTTCCTACTTATTATGCGCAATTAAAATGAGCTGGCAATAACCCATATAATTTTGCAAATATCATATCAAGTATTATAATAGGTGAAGATCCTGAAATAGGATATACTGTCTTACAAAATGAAAGATTAAAAGAATTAGAAAAATTATCATTAACAAATTGGAAAAGAATAAAAGAATTTTCTCAACATTATTTGTACAATGCCACAACTGCTAAACAAGGTTATAATAAAGGAATTGTTGAAAAATATTTTAACAAATTGCCAGACCCATTAGGCTCTATGATATTCGAATAATATATAAAGGAAACAGAGGGTACTAAAGAATATAATATAACTCAGGCTATAACATTTGTTTTTAAACAGTTAAGAAAGATATGCACAAATATACAAGCCCAAAGATCAATGAAGCAGTCTGATTATAATTTCTGTAATAAAATAGTTCAAATACCATTGACATATGGAGAAGAAAGATCTAGAAATAAGAAATATTACAAGTATCCTAAGAATTATGAAAAAAGAAAGGTAAGAACTAAGAAACGATATTTCTTACGAAGATCAGATAATAGAGCTCCTTTCTTACATAAGAGAAATGTAAGAAGATATAATCCTAGAAAGAATTATGATAATACTTGCAGATGTTTTATCTGTAATTCACCAGATCACTTAAGTAAAACTTGTCCTAATAAAGACAAGAAGAGATATTCCAATAAGCAAGAAGAACAAGAAAAGGTTCTAATTATAGATAGTGTAAATGAAAATATTTTAGTATGTGATGATGATATAATGGATGATGAGTCAATATATTCAATTATAGAGGCAGATGAAATAGAATATGATGTAGAGAATGAATCAAGTGATGAAGAATTAAATTTAATTGATGAGTTAGCTGGATTAAAGATAGAAATGATGGATCAAGTAGAGGAATCTAAAAAGAGTGATCTTAACATAAGGTGTGTGTTTTGTATATATTATCAAGATCCAGAAGACAGAGCAACATGTAGTCTATGTTTAAGACAAGCATGTATACTATGCTTAAATTCACAGAAAGATAGAAAAAATGAAGTAGTAAATACAAAATATGAGAAAAATAAAGTAGAAGAAGTAAGCTTAGAGAAGGTAGGAAGCAAACATATAAATAATATTGCACAAGAATTCCTTATTCCTAGATTAAGCTTTAAAACTGACCAAACTCTGTCATATTTTACTCAAGATATTATTGATTTAATATGGAAGAAATATGCTGAAAGGCATTACAAAACCTTTCAAAATATTCAAAATTATTTCATGCAGATATATCAAGGGAAAGAAAGGCATTTAGGAATAACTGTAAATGCAAATATTTTCCCCTTACTTCATCTTGATGATAAATTTATTGTCAAGCCTCATCAACAATTTATAATACTCAGGGCTGACATAAATTTAAAATATTTTAGAAATATACAAATAAGCAATGAAGATTATATCTCTTTACAAACCATTATAGATCATGGGTTAATCCATGATATTTACGGTACACTTGAAGAAATTCTTCAATCTGACCTTGGAAAGGCTATTAAAGAAGCATGCAAGAAATTAGCCTGTATTCAAGGAAAATATAAAATTAAATTCTGTTCTAATCCTCCAAAATTTATGCGACCAATAAGACCAGCATGCCATGATATATATATTACTAAAGGTCAATACAAATTCCCTAATTCATGGAGAATCATAGAGGATTATGAAGAATTATTTGCCAACAATACCAATCATGATAACTGGAGAATTTTTAGTGAAGCAAAAGAATTAGAAGGGAATACCAAATTTGCTCCTGAATATCATATGATGTATCAAAATAAAATAATAAGAGTATTTTTACGAGAGTACTATAACAGATATAGTATATTGCAAAGAGAAGTTGGAAGATTGATCAAACCCAATTATGGTGCAGAATGCCAACTAAGAAAAGAATATAAAGATTTGTTGTCTTGGTATGAAATATGGCAGCCAGATGAACCAGACAACGAAGAAGATATTGATTAATAAGAAAGTCAATATAGCTCCAATTTAATATCTATATACAAGAAATAAATTCCTTATGTTGATAAGGTGTTATCAACAATTTGGCCGTGGGAAGATAATATAAGCATGCCTGTGATTTGTGATTTGATGTTTGCACATCAATCATTCGGGCGTGGAAGACTATACCCAGTAATTCCAAAAAAAAATACACGTGAAGATAAGCCTGTCAGAGGACAGCGCAAAAGGAATATACAGTGACACTACTGTAGCCAGGACAATTATTGAAGACAGTTGTCCAGGTAACAGTAGAAGACAATAATTAAAGTCTCCAGCTCGAAGGCAATCCAGCAGATAAACGTGAAGGATGATCCAGATAAACATGAAGGAAGACTTCGACTCGAAGGAAGCCAGAGGATAAGCGCGAGGACACTCCAGAAGGCTCCTCTCGGCTCTTTAAAAGCAGAAGCCCGACGCCTGCAATCAGCATCCGCAACCACAACCAACACCACCAGAAGACCCACATCCGCATCGCAGCACCACACCACCACACATCCACTCCACCATGAAGACATGATCTCAGAGACTCTTTGAGCTCATCCACCACCGTCTATAATTAGCCACCTACTTAGTACTACTCCGCCAGTGTTGTAAATTAGAGAATAAAGGAAGTCCCCGTGATCTTCCTGCGCTTGTAAGGTAAGCCCTAAGGTTTGTGGTAAGTGCTTGGGGTTTCCCGAAAGGGAAAGCCGTATGTAAGCTTGCTCTGTGGAAATAAATTAAGCTTTCCTGTTTTAATCCCTGTTTTCCTTTAAGCTCGTTCATATGGGGCGATGTCTCTATGCTAGGGACCCTATAGGAGAAACCTCTGCGTGTGTTGTTCTCGTGTTAGCCCTGGTAGCGGCGTTTGTAGAGAACCTTGTTGGCGCAGAGAAGTGTTCCCTTTGGGTGGAACTGCCTGGGGAGACGATAGGGCCTGAGTCCTGTGTGTTCGTGGCTGGGGATAGCGAGGGAGAAGAGCTGGTTAGCCCGGTTCTGAAGCGAGCTAGTGATGCATACGGTGAGTACCGAGTAGGACTGACACAAGCAAAAGTCTCACGACCGGCTGAATCTTTGGTCTCGCCAGCCTGCAAAGATCCTGTCAATCACACGCACGCATAATCCGCATACTCACTAATCACGTAGATAATAATCACGTGAGTCGCTCTCGTCAAATAGTGCATTTAATATATTTTATTCCATTCCGCATCCGTCGGCTGCCTCGAATGATAAAATATTCAGATAATTCCAAAGACGCATAGTGCTCGAATAGTGATTGAATAGTAAAGTGATTGGGTGTCTGCCTGAGTCACTCCTGGGTGCGCTGTTCATATTCCCGAATTTGAATAGTACCCGATATTTTGAATAGTGCCACGAATTTGAATAGTGACCACTGAATTTGAATAGTAACGATGTGAATAGTAACTCGTGAATTTGAATTTGAATTCTGAGTTCTGTATAAGTAAGTGCCGAATAGTGACAGGCGTGGTGATTTGATGTTTTGAATAATTATAGCATGCCTGTGATTTGTACTATTATTATTGTGAATAATAGTAAATTTACTATAACTTAATTATTGCCTGTGATATTATAAGTGTAATAATTATATAACTTATAATTATTGAGTAATTATATAACCAGCCTTATAATTTATATATAATTATTACACTTATAATTTCAATATAACCAGGCTCTGATATATTACACTACATTATAGTAAATCCATGTGCAAACTTCAATATAAGTTCTGTATAATACCAAAATTTTTACTGGGTATAGCCTTCCACGCCACGAATTTGAATAGTGACCACTGAATTTGAATAGTAACTCGTGAATTTTGAATTTGAATCTGAATATTTGTATAGTCGAGTCTATCTCCCTATAGTGGTATCGGAGCCTGGTTAATAAAATTTGAATTTAAGGGATATACTAGAATAGTTGATAATGGATAATTTATATTTAGACAATGAAATAAAATATTATGAACAAAAGTTAAGCAAAGTTCGTGATGAATACAAAAACTCTATGATATGTGAATGGAATGCTATAAGAGAAAAAGAACTATATTTTATAAGGAAAATATATAATCTTAATAACATCAAGGAGGAAAGAAAGCTAGAAAATAAATATGTTAAAGTACCTGTTGTGATAAAGGAACAGGAAAATAAGTTGAATAAGAAGAAAGAAGAAGAACAGTTAGAAATTAGTCAACAGTTCTTATTAGAAAGTTATGAAGAAGAAGAAGAAGATAATGCTCAAAGTTATATTGATTTCATAAATTCCTTAGGTGATGAAGAACTATGTAATCTAGATAATGCTATGGAAGGATTAGATATAATCACTACTAATAATATTAATAGTCAAGCAGAAGCAAAAATTGAATTAATGGATCAAGAAAGCTGTAAGCATGACTGGATAAAAGGAAGAGGTGATTATAATATAAAATGTATTTTCTGTATATACTACCCTAGTCAAGAAAATAGATTTACATGTAGTAAATGCTTAAAGCAAGCTTGTATTTCATGCTTAAAAGAAAATAATCAGAAATGGAGACAAGAGGTAGAGTTAGAACCAGATGATAAAATATTAGCAAGTAGAGTTAGAAATTTAGAAAATAGAATAAATAACTTAGAAGCAGAACCAGAAGAGCTAAGAATTAAGATAGAACTTAATGAAGAAAGTAAGGCCGTAGAAAATGTTAATGGAAATACTGAACTAAGAGATCAAGCAATAACCACCTGTAAAAATGATAAGACTATACAATTAAAAGATGCCATAATAAGCTTTGGGAGCAAATATATAGTTAAACTACCATTTAAAGAAATAGTAGGAATAAGGATACCTATAAAATTAAACTTAACTCCTACCGTCACTTATAAAATATTAGCATTGGTAGATACTGGTTGTACTAAGAATATTATACATGATAAATATTTTGCAAGATGTCCAGAAATAGTTCATACAATAGACCAAGATAAAGCAGAAATATCTACTGATATGTCTGGAATAAAAAGGCCTCATAATCAATTAGCTTATAATGTTGAAATACAAATAAATAATACAAAATACATAATAGATGAAATTACAATAAGAGATTTATCTATGATAAATGTTGATATGTTATTAGGATTAAGATTTTTACAATATTCAGTACAAACAACGATTATACATGAACAAGGAATTACATTCATTCCTCATCAAGATAACATTCTATATATGACAGAGATACGTAAATCTATAAATTCTAATTTAGAAATTGAAGAATCTAAAAATTATAGAGATGAAGAGTTAGGCGAAAATATAGAAATATTTCATATAACAAATTCAAGTATAGAATGCATTAGTTTGCAATCACTAGCACCAAATTGGTATAGAGATATAAAGTCTAAAAAAGACATAGATAAAATAGTACAAAGATTAGAAGATATCCAAATAATTGGAGAAATACCAATGAAGCATTGGGATAAGAATGGTATAGTTTGTAGAATTAATATAATAAACCCAAACTATATAGTTAAGACTAGTCCTATAGAAGCAACACCTAAAGACATAGACGAATTTAAAATGCATATAGAAGAATTACTAAAGCTAAGAGCCATAAGAGAAAGTCGAAGTCCTCATAGGTCAGCAGCATTTATAGTTAGGAATCATGCTGAAATAGCTAGAGGAAAATCAAGAATGGTTATTAATTATAAAAGACTAAATGATAATACTATAGAGGATGGATATAATATTCCAAATAAGCAAGAATGGATAAATAGGATACAAGGATGTAAATATTTCTCAAAATTTGATTTAAAAGCTGGGTTTTGGCAAGTAAAAATGGCAGAAGAATCAATAGAATGGACAGCTTTCACATGTCCTCAAGGTCATTTTGAATGGATAGTAATGCCATTAGGATTAAAAAATGCCCCTGCCTTATTTCAAAGAAAAATGCAGAATATCTTTAATGAAAATCAAGAATTTATATTGGATTATATTGATGATATTTTAATCTTTTCAAAATCTTATAAAGAACATATAGCTCATTTAGAAATATTTTTTAGAAAGGTAGAGCAGCATGGGTTAATACTCTCAAAAAGAAAAATGGAAATATGCAAAGAAAAGATAAACTTCTTAGGTCATGAAATTGGAAATGGAAAAATTCATTTACAAGATCATATTGCAAAGAAAATTTTACAATTTTCTGATATCATGAATGATAAAAAGACTCTACAACAATTCTTAGGAATAGTGAATTATGCTAGAAACTATATTGAGAATTTGGCAAAGTTAGCTGGTCCACTGTATGCAAAGTTAAGAAAAAATGGACAAAAGCATTTTAACTCTGAAGACATAAAACTAGTAAGAATTATAAAAGAAAGGGTCAAAGATTTAAAACCCTTAGAACTACCTTTAGATGATAATTATTTTATTATAGAAACAGATGCATCAGAGTTAGGATGGGGTGCGATACTTAAGCAAAAGCCGCACAAATACTCATCAAAATTAGAAGAAAAAATATGTAGATATGCTTCAGGTAAATATAAGTTAAAAGCAATAAACAATACAGATAGAGAAATTCTAGCTGTCATCAATGCAATAAATGCTTTTAGATTATACTTAGGATTCAAAGAGTTTACAGTAAGGAAAGACTGTGAAGCTATATGCAAATATTATAATAAAGTCAATAGTAAGAAAAGTTCAACTAGGCGATGGGTCCTATTTGAAGATATTATTACTGGAAATGGTTATAAAGTAATATTTGAGCATATAAAGGGTAAAGATAATACTTTACCTGATATATTTTCACGATCCTCTATTTTGCAGGAATGAAGAAAGGAGCAAGTCCTATCGGAGGTGAATATTTCAGTTTTGGAACTGATAATAAGCTAAGAATATTCCCACCAAATACATTTAAATTTAAGCCTCGAGATCATATTGCTCTAGATGAAATACAAGAATGCATCTTAGACAATTTCTGGTTCCAATATAATAATAAGAGAGAAGACAGAGGATATATGCTAGCAATACTAAATAGCCTAGCCGAATATTTTCATATGATCAATGGGAAGTTGCAGCCAAAAGAACCATCTGGAAATATGGAGAAAAAGCCCATATATGTTATATATAGAGGAAAAACACCAGGAATATATATAACATTTGAATCAGTTATAGCCCAACAAGTAGAAAGAGAAAATGATGAAAGGGTATCATGGAAAAAATATACAGATATTGATCAAGCTCTTTCATATGCAAGAAGTATTTTGGGAGTAAATTATTTCACAGAACCGGAAGCAAAAGATTATATTCAAAAATATAAAAGGGCAAAAGATGTGAAAATAAATTTGCCAGGAGTAAATATTAGAGAAGAAGGATCTTCAAGAATACCCACTTATAAAGATGTTGTAAAAAAAGAGACAGAATTGCTGAATAATGAAATTATTGAGAAAAGGTAAAAGAAAAGCTGGAATCAATAATTCCACAGTTAAAGAAAAATATAATGGAAGAAGTCTTGCAGGAAGTAAGACATGAAATAAATGGGAAGTTTGAAGATATAAATCAAGATTACGAAGAAAATATAAAGAGAGATTATGAAGAATACATAAAGAAAGACTATGAGTCAAAAATACAAATATCTGAGGATGATAATAATAATAATGATGACATGTTGGATGATCACATGTTGGACATCCGAGGTCATGGGCAACAGCCAGAATATTAGATGAAGTCAATATAGCTTCAATTCAATATATATATATATAAAAGAATAGTCATACCTTATGTTGATAAGGTGTTATCAACAATTTGGCCGTGGGAAGATAATAATTATAGCATGCCTGTGATTTGATGTTTGCACATCAATCATTCGGGCGTGGAAGACTGATCCAAAATATCACGTGAAGATAAGCCTGTCAGAGGACAGCGCAAAAGGAATATACAGTGTCACTACTGTAGCCAGGACAATTATTGAAGGCAGCAGCACCGTCCAGCTGTCCAGGTAACAGTAGAAGACAATAATTAAAGTCTTCAGCTCGAAGGCAATCCAGCAGATAAACGTGAAGGATGATCCAGATAAACATGAAGGAAGACTTCGACTCGAAGGAAGCCAGAGGATAAGCGCGAGGACACTCCAGAAGGCTCCTCTCGGCTCTTTAAAAGCAGAAGCCCGACGCCTGCATTCATCATCAGCATCCGAGAACCACCAGAGTATCAGCATCCGCAACCACAACCAACACCACCAGAAGACCCACATCTGCATCGCAGCACCACACCACCACACATCCACTCCACCATGAAGACATGATCTCAGAGACTCTCTGAGCTCATCCACCACCGCCTGTAATTAGCCACCTACTTAGTACTACTCCACCAGTGTTGTAAATTAGAGAATAAAGGAAGTCCCCGTGATCTTCCTACGCTTGTAAGGTAATCCCTAAGGTTTGTGATAAGTGCTTGGGGTTTCCCGAAAGGGAAAGCCGTATGTAAGCTTGCTCTGTGGAAATGAATTAAGCTTTCCTGTTTTAATCCCTGTTTTCCTTTAAGCTCGTTCATATGGGGCGATGTCTCTATGCTAGGGACCCTAGAGGAGAAACCTCTGTGTGTGTTGTTCTCGTGTTAGCCCTGGTAGTGGCGTTTGTAGAGAACCTTGTTTGCGCAGAGAAGTGTTCCCTTCGGGTGGAACTGCCTGGGGAGACGATAGGGCCTGAGTCCTGTGTGTTCGTGGCTGGGGATAGCGAGGGAGAAGAGCTGGTTAGCCCGGTTCTGAAGCGAGCTAGTGATGCATACGGTGAGTACCGAGTAGGACTGACACAAGCAAAAGTCTCACGACCGGCTGAATCTTTGGTCTCGCCAGCCTGCAAAGATCCTGTCAATCACACGCACGCATAATCCGCATACTCACTAATCACGTAGATAATAATCACGCGAGTCGCTCTCGTCAAATAGTGCATTTAATATATTTTATTCCACATCCGTCGGCTGCCTCGAATAATAAAATATTCAGATAATTCCAAAGACGCATAGTGCTCGAATAGTGATTGAATAGTAAAGTGATTGGGTGTCTGCCTGAGTCACTCCTGGGTGCACTGTTCATATTCCCGAATTTGAATAGTACCCGGTATTTTGAATAGTGCCACGAATTTGAATAGTGACCACTGAATTTGAATAGTAACGACGTGAATAGTAACTCATGAATTTGAATTTGAATTTGAATTCTGAGTTCTGTATAAGTAAGTGTATCTGCCTGTGATTTGTGATTTGATGTTTGCACATCAATCATTCAAGCGTGGAAGACTGGCAAAATATCACGTGAAGATAGGCGTGAAGATAAGCCTGTCAGAGGACAGCGCAAAAGGAATATACAGTGTCACTAATGTAGCCAGGACAATTATTGAAGACAGCAGCACCGTCCAGCTGTCCAGGCAACAGTACTAGAAGATAATTGAAGACGCAGAAGACTTCGCCTCGAAGGACGCCAGAGGATAAACTCGAAGGACACTCCAAAAGGCTCCCTTCTCTCTTTAAAAGCAGAAGCCTGACGCCTGCATTCAGTATCAGCATCCGCAACCACCAGAAGACCCACATCCGCATCGCAGCACCACACCACCACATCATGAAGACATGATCTCAGAGACTCTCTGAGCTCATCCACCACCGCCTGTAATTAGCCACCTACTTAGTACTACTCCGCCAGTGTTGTAAATTAGAGAATAAAGGAAGTCCCCGTGATCTTCCTGCGCTTGTAAGGTAATCCCTAAGGTTTGTGGTAAGTGCTTGGGGTTTCCCGAAAGGGAAAGCCGTATGTAAGCTTGCTCTGTGGAAATGAATTAAGCTTTCCTGTTTTAATCCCTATTTTCCTTTAAGCTCGTTCATATGGGACGATGTCTCTATGCTAGGGACCCTAGAGGAGAAACCTTTGCGTGTGTTGTTCTCGTGTTAGCCCTGGTAGTGGTGTTTGTAGAGAACCTTGTTGGCGCAGAGAAGTGTTCCCTTCGGGTGGAACTGCCTGGGGAGACGATAGGGCCTGAGTCCTGTGTGTCCGTGGCTGGGGATAGCGAGGGAGAAGAGCTGGTTAGCCCGGTTCTGAAGCGAGCTAGTGATGCATACGGTGAGTACCGAGTAGGACTGACACAAGCAAAAGTCTCACGACCGGCTGAATCTTTGGTCTCGTCAGCCTGCAAAGATCCTGTCAATCACGCTCACACATAATCCACATACTCACTAATCACGTAGATAATAATCACGCGAGTCGCTCTCGTCGAATAGTATATTTAATATATTTTATTTCATTCCGCATCCGTCGGCTGCCTCGAATAATAAAATATTCAGATAATTCCAAAGACGCATAGTGCTCGAATAGTGATTGAATAGCAAAGTGATTGGGTGTCTGCCTGAGTCACCCCTGGGTGCGCTGTTCATATTCCCGAATTTGAATAGTACCCAGTATTTTGAATAGTGACCGCTGAATTTGAATAGTAACTCGTGAATTTTAATTTTGAATTTGAGTTCTGTATTCCTGTATATCCTTCTATAGATTCCCTGCAATGGTATCAGAGCTTGGTTAATATAATTTGAATTTAAGGGATATACTAGAATTGTTGATAATGGATAATTTAGATGTAGACAATGAAATGAAATATTATGAACAAAAGTTAAGCAAAGTTCGTGATGAATACAAAAATTCCATGATATGTGAATGGAATGCTATTAGAGATAAAGAAATCTATTTTATACGAAAAATATATTATCTTAATAATATCAAGGAAGAAAGAAAGCTAGAGAATAGATATGTTGAAGCACCTGTTGTGATAAAGGAACAGGAAGCTAAGTTGAATAAGAAGGAAGAAAAGAATAATAATATTAAAGAAGTTGTGCAGAATAATAGCTTAGATTGTACTACAAATGAAGAAGTGGTGCAAAGTAATAATACTGAATATATCATAGAAGAAGAAGAGCAATTGGAAAGTAGTCAACAGTTTTTATTAGAAAGTTATGAAGAAGAAGAAGATAATGCTCAAAGTTATATTGATTTCATAAATTCCTTAGGTAATGAAGAACTATGTAATCTAGATAATGCTATGGAAGGATTAGATATAATCACTAATAATAATATTAATAGTCAAGCAGAAGCAAAAATTGAATTAATGGATCAAGAAAGCTGTAAGCATGACTGGATAAAAGGAAGAGGTGATTATAATATAAAATGTATTTTCTGTATATACTACCCTAGTCAAGAAAATAGATTTACATGTAGTAAATGCTTAAAGCAAGCTTGTATTTCATGCCTAAAAGAAAATAATCAGAAATGGAGACAAGAGGTAGAGTTAGAACCAGATGATAAAATATTAGCGAGTAGAGTTAGAAATTTAGAAAATAGAATAAATAACTTAGAAGCAGAACTAGAAGAGCTAAGAATTAAGATAGAACTTAATGAAGAAAGTAAGATAGTAGAAAATGTTACTGGTAATACTGAGCTTAGGGATCAAGCAATAACCACCAGAAAAAATGATAAGACAATACAATTAAAAGATGCCATAATAAACTTTGGGAGCAAATATATAGTTAAGCTACCATTTAAAGAGATAGTAGGAATAAGAATACCTATAAAATTAAACTTAACTCCTACCGTCACTTATAAAATATTAGCATTGGTAGATACTGGTTGTACTAAGAATATTATACATGATAAATATTTTACAAGATGTCCAGAAATAGTTCATACAATAGACCAAGATAAAGCAGAAATATCTACTGATATGTCTGGAATAAAAAGGCCTCATAATCAATTAGCTTATAATGTTGAAATACAAATAAATAATACAAAATACATAATAGATGAAATTACAATAAGAGATCTATCTATGATAAATGTTGATATGTTATTAGGATTAAGATTTTTACAATATTCAGTACAAACAACGATCATACATGAACAAGGAATTACATTCATTCCTCATCAAGATAACATTCCATATATGACAGAGATACGTAAATCTATAAATTCTAATTTAGAAATTGAAGAATCTGAAAATTATAGAGATGAAGAGTTAGGCGAAAATATAGAAGTATTTCATATAGCAAATTCAAGTATAGAATGCATCAGTTTGCAATCACTAGCACCAAATTGGTATAGGGATATAAAATCTAAAAAAGACATAGATAAGATAGCACAAAGATTAGAAGATATTCAAATAATTGGAGAAATACCAATGAAGCATTGGAATAAGAACGGCATAGTCTGTAGAATTAATATAATAAACCCAAACTATATAGTTAAGACTAGTCCTATAGAAGCAACACCTAAAGACATAGAAGAATTTAAAATGCATATAGAAGAATTACTAAAGCTAAGAGCCATAAGAGAAAGTCGAAGTCCTCATAGGTCAGCAGCATTTATAGTTAGAAATCATGCTGAAATAGCTAGAGGAAAATCAAGAATGGTTATTAATTATAAAAGACTAAATGATAATACTATAGATGATGGTTATAATATTCTAAATAAGCAAGAATGGATAAATAGGATACAAGGATGTAAATATTTCTCAAAATTTAATTTAAAAGCTGGGTTTTGGCAAGTAAAAATGGCAGAAGAATCAATAGAATGGACAGCTTTCACATGTCCTCAAGGTCATTTTGAATGGATAGTAATGCCATTAGGATTAAAAAATGCCCCTGCCCTATTTCAAAGGAAAATGCAGAATATCTTTAATGAAAATCAAGAATTTATATTGGTCTACATGGATGATATTTTAATCTTTTCAAAATCTTATAAAGAACATATAGCTCATTTAGAAATATTTTTTAGAAAAGTAGAGCAGCATGGGTTGATACTTTCTAAAAGAAAAATGGAAATATGCAAGGAAAAGATAAATTTTCTAGGTCATGAAATTGGAGACGGAAAAATTCATTTACAAGAGCATATTGCAAAGAAAATTTTACAATTTCCTGATGTAATGAATGATAAAAAGACTTTACAACAATTCTTAGGAATAGTAAATTATGCTAGAAATTATATTGAGAATTTAGCAAAGCTAGCTGGTCCACTGTATGCAAAGTTAAGAAAAAATGGGCAAAAGCATTTTAACTCTGAAGACATAAAACTAGTAAGAATTATAAAAGAAAGGGTCAAAGATTTAAAACCCTTAGAACTACCTTTAGATGATAATTATTTTATTATAGAGACAGATGCATCAGAATTAGGATGGGGTGCAATACTTAAACAAAAGCCGCACAAATACTCATCAAAGTTAGAAGAAAAAATATGTAGATATGCTTCAGGTAAATATAAGTTAAAAGCAATAAATAATACAGATAGAGAAATCTTGGCTGTTATCAATGCAATAAATGCTTTTAGACTATATCTAGGATTCAAAGAGTTCACAGTAAGGACAGACTATGAAGCCATATGCAAGTATTATAATAAAGTTAATAGTAAGAAAAGTTCAACTAGGAGATGGGTTCTATTTGAACATATTATTACTGGAAACGGTTATAAAGTAATATTTGAACATATAAAAGGTAAAGATAATACCTTACCTGATATATTTTCACGATCCTCTATTTTGGAGGAATGAAGAAAGGAGCAAGTCCTATTGGAGGTGAATATTTCAGTTTTGGAACTGATAATAAGCTAAGAATATTCCCACCAAATACATTTAAATTTAAGCCTCGAGATCATATTGCTCTAGATGAAATACAAGAATGCATCTTAGACAATTTCTGGTTCCAATATAATAATAAGAGAGAAGACAGAGGTTATATGCTAGCAATACTAAATAGCTTAGCTGAATATTTTCATATGATCAATGGGAAGTTGCAGCCAAAAGAACCATCTGGAAATATGGAGAAAAAGCCCATATATGTTATATATCGAGGAAAAACACCAGGAATATATATAATATTTGAATTAGTTATAGCCCAATAAGTAGAAAGAGAAAATGATGGAGGAGTATCATGGAAAAAATATACAGATATTGATCAAGCTCTTTCATATGCAAGAAGTATTTTGGGAGTAAATTATTTCATAGAACCGGAAGCAAAAGATTATATTCAAAAATATAAAAGGGCAAAAGATGTGAAAATAAATTTGCCAGGAGTAAATATTAGAGAAGAAGGATCTTCAAGAATACCCACATATAAAGATGTTGTAAAAAAAAGAGACAGAATTGCTGAATAATGAAATTATTGAGAAAAAGGTAAAAGAAAAGCTAGAATCAATAATTCCTCAGTTAAAGAAAAATATAATGGAAGAAGTCTTGCAGGAAGTAAGACATGAAATAAATGGGAAGTTTGAAGATATAAATCAAGATTACGAAGAAAATATAAAGAGAGATTATGAAGAATATATAAAGAAAGACTATGAGTCAAAAATACAAATATCCGAGGATGATAATAATAATAATGATGACATGTTGGATGATCACATGTTGGACATCCGAGGTCATGGGCAACAGCCAGAATATTAGATGAAGTCAATATAGCTTCAATTCAATATATATATAAAAGAATAGTCATTCCTTATGTTGATAAGGTATTATCAACAATTTGGCCGTGGGAAGATAATATAAGCATGCCTGTGAATTGTGATTTGATGTTTGCACATCAATCATTCGGGCATGGAAGACTGATCCAAAATATCACGTGAAGATAACGCCAGTCAGAGGACAGCGCAAAAGAAATATACCCAGTAATTCCAAAAAATACACGTGAAGATAAGCCTGTCAGAGGACAGCGCAAAAGGAATATACAGTGACACTACTGTAGCCAGGACAATTGAAGACAGCTGTCCAGGTAACAGTAGAAGACAATAATTAAAGTCTTCAGCTCGAAGGCAATCCAGCAGATAAACGTGAAGGACGATCCAGATAAACATGAAGGAAGACTTCGACTCGAAGGAAGCCAGAGGATAAGCGCGAGGACACTCCAGAAGGCTCCTCTCGGCTCTTTAAAGGCAGAAGCCCGACGCCTGCATTCAGCATCAGCATCCGCAACCACACCACCACATCAGGAGAACACATCCACTCCACCATGAAGACATGATCTTAGAGACTCTCTGAGCTCATCCACCACCGCCTGTAATTAGCCACCTACTTAGTACTACTCTGCCAGTGTTGTAAATTAGAGAATAAAGGAAGTCCCCGTGATCTTCCTGCGCTTGCAAGGTAATCCCTAAGGTTTGTGGTAAGTGCTTGGGGTTTCCCGAAAGGGAAAGCCGTATGTAAGCTTGCTCTGTGGAAATGAATTAAGCTTTTCTGTTTTAATCCCTGTTTTCCTTTAAGCTCGTTCATATGGGGCGATGTCTCTATGCTAGGGACCCTATAGGAGAAACCTCTGCGTGTGTTGTTCTCGTGTTAGCCCTGGTAGCGGCGTTTGTAGAGAACCTTGTTGGCACAGAGAAGTGTTCCCTTTGGGTGGAACTGCCTGGGGAGACGATAGGGCCTGAGTTCTGTGTGTTCGTGGCTGGGGATAGCGAGGGAGAAGAGCTGGTTAGCCCGGTTCTGAAGCGAGCTAGTGATGCATACGGTGAGTACCGAGTAGGACTGACATAAGCAAGAGTCTCACGACCGGCTGAATCTTTGGTCTCGCCAGCCTGCAAAGATCCTGTGAATCACGCACTCATAATCCGCATACTCACTAATCACGTAGATAATAATCACACGAGTCGCTCTCGTTGAATAGTTAGTTTAATATATTTTATTTCATTCCGCATCCGTCGGCTGCCCGAATAATAGAATATTCAGATAATTCTAAAGACGCATAGTAGTAAATAATATAATATTCTAAAGTTGCATAGTGTCTGCATAGTGAGGAGTTTGGGCGCTTGCCTGAGTCACTCCTGGGTGTGCTGTTCATATTCCCGAATTTAAATAGTAACCAGCATTTTGAATAGTGCCACGAATTTGAATAGTGACCGCTGAATTTGAATAGTGACGTGAATAGTAACTCGCGAATTTTAAGTTTGAATTTTAAAGTTTTGATAATTCTGCAGTTTTGCAGTGGCCCTGCTGTAGAACAGAATTTAATTTTATATTTTCCTTGAATACAGGCTAATTTCTTGCATGCTTCTTTAATAGCCTTTCCAAGGTCAGATTGAAGAATTTCTTCAAGTGTACCGTAAATATCATGGATTAACCCATGATCTATAATGGTTTGTAAAGAGATATAATCTTCATTACTTATTTGTATATTTCTAAAATATTTTAAATTTATGTCAGCCCTGAGTATTATAAATTGTTGATGAGGCTTGACAATAAATTTATCATCTAGATGAAGTAAGGGGAAAATATTTGCATTTACAGTTATTCCTAAATGCCTTTCTTTCCCTTGATATATCTGCATGAAATAATTTTGAATATTTTGAAAGGTTTTGTAATGCCTTTCAGCATATTTTTTCCATATTAGATCAATAATATCTTGAGTAAAATATGACAGAGTTTGGTCAGTTTTAAATCTTAATCTAGGAATAAGGAATTCTTGTGCAATATTATTTATATGTTTGCTTCCTACCTTCTCTAAGCTTACTTCTTCTTCTTTATTTTTCTCATATTTTGTATTTACTACTTCATTTTTCCTATCTTTCTGTGAATTTAAGCATAGTATACATGCTTGTCTTAAACATAGACTACATGTTGCTCTGTCTTCTGGATCTTGATAATATATGCAAAACACACACCTTATGTTAAGATCACTCTTTTTAGATTCCTCTACTTGATCCATCATTTCTATCTTTAATCCAGCTAACTCATCAATTAAATCTAATTCTTCATCACTTGATTCATTCTCTACATCATATTCTATTTCATCTGTCTCTATAATTGAATATATTGACTCATCATCCATTATATCATCATCACATACTAAAATATTTTCATTTACACTATCTATAATTAGAACCTTTTCTTGTTCTTCTTGCTTATTGGAATATCTCTTCTTGTCTTTATTAGGACAAGTTTTACTTAAGTGATCTGGTGAATTACAGATAAAACATCTGCAAGTATTATCATAATTCTTTCTAGGATTATATCTTCTTACATTTCTCTTATGTAAGAAAGGAGCTCTATTATCTGATCTTCGTAAGAAATATCGTTTCTTAGTTCTTACCTTTCCTTTTTCATAATTCTTAGGATACTTATAATATTTCTTATTTTTAGATCTTTCTTCTCCATATGTCAATGGTATTTGAACTATTTTATTACAGAAATTATAATCAGACTGCTTCATTGATCTTTGGGCTTGTATATTTGTGCATATCTTTCTTAACTGTTTAAAAACAAATGTTATAGCCTGAGTTATATTATATTCTTTAGTACCCTCTGTTTCCTTTATATATTCTTCGAATATCATAGAGCCTAATGGGTCTGGCAATTTGTTAAAATATTTTTCAACAATTCCTTTATTATAACCTTGTTTAGCAGTTGTGGCATTGTACAAATAATGCTGAGAAAATTCTTTTATTCTTTTCTAATTTGTTAATGATAATTTTTCTAATTCTTTTAATCTTTCATTTTGTAAGACAGTATATCCTATTTCAGGATCTTCACCTATTATAATACTTGATATGATATTTGCAAAATTATATGGGTTATTGCCAGCTCTTTTTAATTGCGCATAATAAGTAGGAAAAGATTCTACCCATTGTTCCCATAAAACTTTAACTGATTCTCCTAGAAATGTCTCTAAATATGTAATCATATCTTCTACTTTGTTTCCAATATTATGTTGATTTTGTATATATTTTTGCACTATCAACCCTTTCCATATGCTGATTATATTTGGCCAATCTATAGGATCATGTGCTGCTAAATTTAATATAGCACCGTCACTTTTATAATTCTGAAATTGAACCTTCTTTTCAAATTCTCTTCTTTTTGAACCCATATGTGTATATTGTCCAGGTATATAACTATATGAAGAATCTTCTTTCACTGGTGGCCATGTTCCTGGATTTCTAGTTGGCCTTTCTATTCCTTCTTCAACCTTTATTTCTGGACCTCGTTTTCTTTTTGATGAACTTGGATCTATTTCCATTGCTTCTATAGCATTATCTTTTCTATGTGTCTCTACATACTCTAAGGATTTCATATAATTTACCGAATTATTATTATCTATTTCAATTATATCCTCATCTTCTTCCTCATAGCTTTCTTGTAGGATCTTATTATTAATTTCCCATTGCTCTTCTTCACTTATATCATCATCTATATTGTCTACTATTTTAATTTTACTATTTTCTACTTCCTTTTGAGCCTTATTATCTTTATCTTCTATCCTTTTTGACTCAACATTGTTTTTCTTTATTGGAACACTAAATTTTTTGCTATTTAACTCTCTTTCTTGCTTAATATTATTAAGTCTATATATTTGTCTTCTAAAATAGATTTCCTTTTCTCTTATAGCATTCCATTCACATATCATAGAGTTTTTATATTCATCATGGATTTTGCTTAACTTAATTTCATAATGTTTTATTTCATTATCTATATCCACAAATTCACATACACTATTTCTTCTATTTTCTTCTAATTTTACTTCTGAACTAGATGTTTCTAAATCATCTAGGCTTCTTTCTTCATATCCTACAAACCTAATACTAGTTGAACCCCTTTTATTTTCATAACTTATATAATCTTTAGGTTGCTTTAAAACCTTTGGTTCTATTAAAGCACTTATATTCCATTCTTCACCTGCCCTTTCTTCAGAACTAATCTTTAGAGGACTCATAAATTTTATCCCTTTAGACTGCATGCTTTCTATCACATTATTCACATTTATCTTATATTTGGTTCCACTTCTATTAGTTAATCTACCTAGAAATTCTATGCTTACTAATAAATTAGTTCCTTTAAAATCTTCATAGCCTTTGGTTTGGAATCCAAAAGCCATCTTCTCTATAAATTCTTTTACTGGCATTAATAAATCTGGAGCAATATATGTTATTAACATATTTTCATTCATATCACCTTCTAAAAATCCTAATGCTGCTTTATTTATTGAATCCCATCTTTTATCTAGCAAAGTTGTTAAGACCTTTGTTCCTAATTTCTTTCTTGTCATACCTTTAATTCCTATAATATACATTCCTTGATGTATATATTTATACCCAGAATATTTCAATTCATTTTCAATTTGTTTATTAACTATTCTTAACTGAACAGGTTCAGTTAACACACTTAATTCTACTTCTCTAGATATTCTGTATAATCCATTTTTATTTTCAAACCAACTCATTTGATATATTTGTTGAGGTCTTATTTTTCTTAAAGTATCTTTCTGATATCTTTCAAGATCTCTTTCTAAATCTATCATTTCTTCCAAAGTTTCAATATCATCACAACCTCCTTTTATTCTGTCTATAAGGCCTAAAGGTCTTACATCTCTATTCACTAGTTGGAGTGACTTGTCTCTTCTAGAGAGACTTTCAGATACTGCCATTTTTCTGAATTTAGTGATCTATTAACTTCAACTACTCCTGTAGATGATAACACAATTTATTTACTATTCTCAATAATATTAATATGCTCAAGTTTCTTATACAAATAAGATATATCATTTTTAATATAATCACTATTTTGACTAATTCTTCCTAGAGAACCTTTACTTTCTTCCAAAGCTAGTAGAGCTAATTCTAACTTATTATTGGTAGCTGAATATAACTCTATTAACTGCTTATGCACTTTTTGCAGACTTTCAAATTTTAATTCTAGATCGTCTTGTCTTTTACCCCAAGATATATAAAAATTATGTATTAAGTCAACTAATAAATTTATTTGCCCGTGTGAAGTATGCCAAGTATGATCTTCAGAGCTATTTATTCTGCACTTAATATTTATATTTTCTTTAGTTTTAACAGTCTTTCCTGTATTAACTTCTAAATTTAAATAATGTAACTTTTCAATTTTCAATAATTCTAGTATATCCCTTAAATTCAAATTTTAATAACCAGGCTCCGATACCACTGCAGGGAATCTATAGAAGGATATACAGGAATACAGAATTCAAATTCAAAATTAAAATTCACGAGTTACTATTCAAATTCAGCGGTCACTATTCAAATTCATGGCACTATTCAAAATACTGGGTACTATTCAAATTCGGGAATATGAACAGCGCACCCAGGGGTGACTCAGGCAGACACCCAATCACTTTGCTATTCAATCACTATTCGAGCACTATGCGTCTTTGGAATTATCTGAATATTTTATTATTCGAGGCAGCCGACGGATGCAGAATGAAATAAAATATATTAAATGCACTATTCCATGAGAGCGACTCGCGTGATTATTATCTACGTGATTAGTGAGTATGCGGATTATGCGTGCGTGTGATTCACAGGATCTTTGCAGGCTGGCGAGACCAAAGATTCAGCCGGTAGTGAGACTTTTGCTTGTGTCAGTCCTACTCGGTACTCACCGTATGCATCACTAGCTCGCTTCAGAACCGGGCTAACCAGCTCTTCTCCCTCGCTATCCCCAGCCACGGACACACAGGACTCAGGCCCTATCGTCTCCCCAGGCAGTTCCACCCGAAGGGAACACTTCTCTGCGCCAACAAGGTTCTCTACAAACGCCACTACCAGGGCTAACACGAGAACAACACACGCAGAGGTTTCTCCTCTAGGGTCCCTAGCATAGAGACATCGCCCCATATGAACGAGCTTAAAGGAAAACAGGGATTAAAACAGAAAAGCTTAATTCATTTCCACAGAGCAAGCTTACATACGGCTTTCCCTTTCGGGAAACCCCAAGCACTTACCACAAACCTTAGGGATTACCTTACAAGCGCAGGAAGATCACGGGGACTTCCTTTATTCTCTAATTTACAACACTGGCGGAGTAGTACTAAGTAGGTGGCTAATTACAGGCGGTGGTGGATCAGCTCAGAGAGTCTCTGAGATCATGTCACACCCAAAATTTTCTATTTTGGGTTGTGCATGAAAAATACTAAATAAAAAAAATAATTTCAATATTTGAATAAATTTATTAGATAAGTTAAGTTGTTGCTAATTTAAATATAGAAAATTGTGGTTTTAAACTTTTTCATATTAATTTGATAATGTGGTGTTTGTGTGATGCTTGTCTTTGGTGTTGGTGAGTGCTATTATTTTCAAAATACCATAGGACGACGTTTACTTCTCATCGGAAAACTTTTTGGTATTTTCTGGATTCAAAATTCCAATTTCCGTGAGCTTAATCTTTTTCCTTGATCTCTTCATCCATCTTTTCATAAGCTCCGAATACTATATTTGGGTTCCTCATGTTCCATAATGTCTCTAGAAAATTCCCTCGAATTTTCGGAGCTTTCGGAGTATTTTTCGCGGCTTAAATAATAATTCTGGACTTTTCTAGAATTATTTTATCCATGAAATTAATTAATTCCGAAAATAATAAATATCTCATTTTCCACCGAAGCTTGTGTGCAATAATCCTAAATGTCCATTCATTTATTTACTAATGGGCTTTAATAATTAATTAGGCCTATTAGTAAAGATGAAGGGTGCAACGTCAATTAGCACCATATCGCTAGTTGACGTGAAGGTGGAGAGTATTCCTCCCTATATATATGTCCGGCCTGCCTGCTAGCCCTGTTTTCCGCCGCCGCCGCTGTCGCCGCCCGCCGCCGCTGTTGTCGCGAGCCGCCGCTCGTAGCTCCCTCCACCCCTCGCCGAAGTTCTTCATCTACAGCTTGCGTTCCGGCGAATTTCCGACGAAAGTTCGGCGAGCTTTTCCGGCCATCTCGGACATCTCCGGCGAATTCCGTTTTCCCTCCGAGGAGCTTGCGTGACCTGGGCGGAGTGAGCCGATTGAGGCGCCTCTTGGCTGCGCTTGTTGGCCGCCGCTAGGTTACTGCAGGCAGCGGATTCTGAGCTCTTACTCCATGGCACCCTCGTCTGCGGAGTCTGACTCGGCGGTGTCCTCCAGCGGCCGCCTCCTCGTGCCCTACGCGTCACAAACTGGGAACGCCATGGACGCCGCAGAGCGTGTCGGCCACGTGGCAGAACGTGGCGGCTGCCCGGCCGTCGACGTGCTCTCCATGGACAGCTTCGATCCCAGTCGATTGCCAAGCGAGCGGTTCGTGGTCTTTGTCGTGTCCACCACGGGGCAGGGCGATCCCCCGGATTCCATGAAGGGGTTTTGGAGGTACCTGTTTCGGAAGGATCTGGACAGACAATGGCTCGGGGGGATCCAAAAGTTCATGTCATTTATTACTCTTCCAATGAAGTTTCACAAGATCCTATACTTTCAGACCCCAGTAAAATAATAAGTAGCGCAAGATCAATGTCCCCTGCACTACGGTTCCATGCTGATGGAGAGCCACCTTACATGCTTCAAATGGTAAAAAAAAAACCAGCGTTTGACTAAGGAGGGTTCTGATAGAGATGTTCGCCACTTTGAATTGGAAGATCCATCTTCGGCCATCAGCTATAAAATTGGTGATGCTCTTGAAATTCTACCAAGTCAAAATCCATCAGCTGTCGATGCCTTCATTAAACGCTGTAACTTGGATTCAGATTGTTACATAACGATTGGAGTGAGAAGTGGGGATAAAGTTTCCAAGGGTTTAGTTGGGAATAGCCAGATGGACCGCATCAAATTAAGGACCTTTGTTGCTTTGACAATGGATGTCGCGTCAGCTTCCCCTCGGCGATATTTCTTTGAGGTCTTGAACAGCTCAGGATGAATGGACTTGCTCTGATCCTATGTGTGGCTACGCATTTGCTCGATGGTGGGCTCTTCTCAGTTAAAGTTGTGTAGTGCTGTCTGTCATTTGCTGCTTCAACCTTGGAATACTACCTTCGTTGGCACCTGAACTGCTTATCAAAAACTTTATTTACATGATGGAGTGAAGATGTGCTGGCTGATATACGGTCAACATGCGCGTAGCTTACTGTTGCAGTTGATATAATCTGTGCTGTTTGCGTTGTTGATGATGATGGCTGATGAGAGGATGGCATTGCAGCTGCCTGCACCATTTGCTGTCTGCACCTATTATGCTGACAACAGGCTGGTATTTTCTTTGTGTGTCGCGGCCATGCCGAACTGCAAGTTGATCCTTCCCTTGAGCCACGCTCGTCGAAGTTGCGGATTCGAGCGCCACTATGATGAGAAAGATCAAGCCGTTGCCTTCCAGTTCATCTCCGGCAGGGCAGGCCATAGGTCGTTCCCGTTGCTGTCGTTTACTTGCTAGTTTGATGACCTCATCATCACGTCATGCAGGTATTATGGCCGTTTTTCTTTAGTAAAACAAATCTCGAAATACAATAGAAATACATATATACCTACAATTTTGTTTAGGCCATATCTTCCATGTTTTAACTCCGATTTGACCCGTTCAAGTTGCGTTAGGTTCGTATTTGCGAGCTCTACATGTTAGTATAGTTGTACAGTAGGTTTAGAAAATTTAATTTTCGAGTTTATATTAAAGTAATTATTTATCTATAGGAAATCTTAGAAAATTCATAACTTTCACGTTTTAGATCCGAATTTCGTGATCTTTACGTCTGTGTGATCGTAGCAACGTGTAGAATAGTTTTGTAAGCTTTCCTAAATGTTTTTCTACTGTTGGTGTACTGTTCTAATTGTATCTTTTGTTTGCTTCGTGTATGTTTGCTCGGAATGTTTGTATGTTGATGCTTGGTGATCGAATTTAGCCGGTGAGCAGTACTACGATGATTAGGAGTATTATTTTGAGCTGGATCAGCAGTATCTATCAGAGAACTTTGATCAAGGCAAGTATAACATGGGACCATCCTTGTTACCTATTCACTGAAATTATCATACATATGCATGTGTCTTCCTTGACAACCATAGAGATTATAACTTAGCTATTGATATCTTGTTTCCTTGTCACCTATGGGTTGTGCATTTGGGTAGCTATTGCTAGTGCTTAATTATGAACAATGATCTTGTAATTTGATTAATGGATTAAGCAACCAACCAATTAAGAAGATTTTATTACTGTTGAAAGGGGGCTAGAGCATGTGGGTTATTTTGATGCTCTGGTTTCTCTCCATAAGGACTTATCTGTAAGCATTAACCGGGATTGACAGTACAACTGTGAGGGCTATATGGCTCTGGCTTTAGTTGTTCAAGAGACCTTTTCTAGCTTGTTAGTGGTTACCTTAAATGGCGTAAGAATGGCTTGCCACGTTGGGTGTAGTGCGAGCCCCTGGCCTAGTGTGTATAGGCTGCGGTTGTTGTGCCACTGGGAAGGGGGGTTCTACATCTGCCTGCCGAGTGAATCTAATGGCCCTAACTTGTTAGACGAACTTTTGAATGGCTTTATATGGTTTCTTGTGCTTAGGGACTCATGACCCCTTAGCATATGGAAATCATGACTCACAGTGAAAGTGTACACCTCTGCGCAGAGTTTAATAAACTGGTATACTAGCCGTGCTCACGGACACGAGCGGCCTTGGGTATTCTTACAGAATAAATGATCACCATTGATATATCATGCTTAATATTGTTGTTGTTATTATTATGCCATGTTAATGCTATTCATTATCCTTATTACAATTGATCATTGATTCA
The DNA here is from genome assembly GCA_038087645.1 of Saccharum hybrid cultivar R570. Taxonomy (NCBI): domain Eukaryota; kingdom Viridiplantae; phylum Streptophyta; class Magnoliopsida; order Poales; family Poaceae; genus Saccharum; species Saccharum hybrid cultivar. The sequence continues at coordinate 24,131,842 of JAQSUU010000066.1, read as the reverse complement.
TTAATGGGAATTGGATTACCTTGATGCTACTCAATTGCTAATTATATGATGATTAAAAGCTAAACGCAGTCAAACAGTGTCTAGCCTTTTTGAGCCTCATGAACCCCATGATATACTTGTTGAGTTCGACATGGACTCACTCTTGCTATTTCCCCCACACTCCAGTGTGTAGTAAGATGCTACTCGGAAGAAGGACAAAGGTGTAGTGGAGTTTCCAGAAGACTAGTAGAAGTGCTAGGCATATGTTACCCCCAGTCAGCCGTCCCTGAGAAGAATGGAGCCTGAAGTTTAGTCACCGTTCCGCGATACTCTGATGTAAGTGTTAATATAGCTATGTATACGTTATATAATAACATTGTTTCTGATACTTTTTCATTCTGACATATGTGTGGACTTCCTGGGCACACATATGCTTAGCCTGGTTTTGTTCTTTAGAAAACCGGGTGTGACAGAGTGGTATCAGAGCAGTGTTGACTGTAGGACGTATGCCAAGTAGCACTGGACGTATTCTAAAACTTATTTTACGATAAAACTATTTTGTCATCCCTTGACTCATTGATTTTGACTATTAACTCTTCCTTGTCTTGTTGTATCCTCTCCTTGATAGCTTCCTTTGAGCTATTTCTGCTTATCCCCATTGATTTTTGTTTTGTTGTTTTAAAAAAAATCTGATTCCACCTGGTTCAAAGATTCGATGGCCTTTCATCATCCATACTCTTCTTTTAGGATGACCGCCATTGTTGAAGAAGCACGTGTAGTACCGATGATGTGATGTGTGCTTGTTTTGCTTGATGTGTTTGCTTGTGTGTTGCCTTGTTCTCATGTTTCAAAGGTGGCTCGGAAGGTATAAGTCTTGAGAAGTAGCTCGATCCATGTTAAGTGGGGTAGGTTTTACGTAATACTCCGCATGCTGATTTCTATAGTAGTCTGCAATGTTTCTGTTATATCTCAAGATATGGACATGAGAAATTTATAAAATTTTACTGGAAATAACTAGACTTCTGTATCTTTCCAAACCCACTAGACTTACTTAATTATCTATTATGAGCTAAGAGATATACCTGTTCCAAGTTGGGGTCACTACGCAGTCTGAAATCCTGAAACAGTTTTGGTTAAGTTCAGTTTTTGACTAACTTATTTACAGAATCTGGAAAAGTATTGTGAATAAAAGTCGTAGATAATTTCGTAAGCTTTCTAACCATATAAAGATCACCTTAATCGGATGTCTGTATCTCAAGATATGTCAGATTTACTGAACTGCTAAAATTAGAATTCGGCCAGAAATTTTCTGCATTACTTCCTTATCTTGTATAAGTGAATATATCATTGGATATCTTTGAATCTCATTGATTTGCCTTAGAATCTTACATTAGAGATGATTATGGTTATCTAGTATAAAAGGAGATGCAAGTTACTTAGGTGTCCCCTAGTTTCTTTTTCTTAAGAGGGGTAGCAAAGTTGTGAGTGTTGCAAGATGAAGGTTTCGTATGTCCTATTGCTTCACTTGGAAGAAGTGGTTATCTCTATGATTGGAAGTCTACTCATGTGCTAGTGTTGTTGCTTGGGATCAGTGCTTTGTTGGATCGTCTACAAGAAGCTCGGGTATTCATTAGGACTGGTCTTCACTTTAAGCTATCATCAGTTGGGAGTTCAATATTCAATTCAACATACTCTATACAAGTTAGCATGGACGACATAGGAAGGAGATGTTGGAAGTCTATAGTTAGTTTCATGAAAACTTAGATGACATCACCCCCATATCAAGTATGTTTAGTAAGTTTTAAGTGAAGGACTTATCATTAACAGCAAGCCTTAGAGAAAGTGTTGTCTTCAATGACATTGCCAGGTGGAACAAAATCTTTGTTAAGTGGGGTAGTGTCTGCTACCAACATTAATCTCAAGCGACGAGGTACGAAGAACTGAAGATCAAACCTTATCTTTCTTGTCATCTTTTGGCTATCCTTGATCCATGTCTTATATCCCATCAACACAAATCAAAGAAGCATGAAGACTTGAAGATTAGTGTTATCTATCTCTCTAGTCTCTCTGAATCTCGTTTCTACCTTATTCTGTCTTTTCAGAACAGTCTGTCTTCTTTAGCTTATATCTCTATTTTTGGACGCCCAAAAATCATGGATAAATTCTGGACAATAGTAGACTTCAATATATTTCTCTTGCTGCAAGAACCACCCTGATAGCTATTATGGTTTGGGAGTTATGAAAACCACAAGACGAACGCATCTGTGCTGTCAGCAACCTGGAATACTTTCTGTTGTGCACAGTTTTCGACTACCTTAACTGCAGAATCTGGAGAAGTGTTCTATAAGAAAGTTGTAGTAAATTTGATAAGCTTTCCAACGGTATAAGCTACATTATCATCGGATTGACAGAACTCAAGTTATAACTATATTTCTGCACTGCTGTTTTTCTGCTCGTGAGGAAGAGCAGGATTACTTGTTCTTGCATATGCTCATGAATTTCTTTGGGATGTCAGAAGGACATGATGATAGTTATCACTCAGAAACAAATGCAATCTATCCATTGGTGTTCTCCAATTGATCTCTTCTTAAGGGGGTTCCCAAACTAAAGACGATACAAGATGGAAGATTTATACATTCTATTTCGTTATCTGGAAGCATCAGCTATCTACATGGTTGCAAAGTCATTATCGAGCGCAAGCATCTTTTCTCAGAGTGGGTAACCTGTTAGAACCATCTACAAGGATCGTAAGGGTCTAAAGGAGATATTTACAAAGTTGGATTTGAGCTTGTGGCATCATCATCATTAGATAAGAATTGATCAGAGAAGAGTGAAGACTTGCAGATCAATTTTATCTTTCTCCTTAGTCTCTCCGAATCTCGGGACGAGATTCCTGTTAAGTGGGGTAGATTTGTCACACCCAAAATTTTCTATTTTGGGTTGTGCATGAAAAATACTAAATAAAATAAATAATTTCAATATTTGAATAAATTTATTAGATAAGTTAAGTTGTTGCTAATTTAAATATAGAAAATTGTGGTTTTAAACTTTTTCATATTAATTTGATAATGTGGTGTTTGTGTGATGCTTGTCTTTGGTGTTGGTGAGTGCTATTATTTTCAAAATACCATAGGACGACGTTTACTTCTCATCGGAAAACTTTTTGGTATTTTCTGGATTCAAAATTCCAATTTCCGTGAGCTTAATCTTTTTCCTTGATCTCTTCATCCATCTTTTCATAAGCTCCGAATACTATATTTGGGTTCCTCATGTTCCATAATGTCTCTAGAAAATTCCCTCGAATTTTCGGAGCTTTCGGAGTATTTTTCGCGGCTTAAATAATAATTCTGGACTTTTCTAGAATTATTTTATCCATGAAATTAATTAATTCCGAAAATAATAAATATCTCATTTTCCACCGAAGCTTGTGTGCAATAATCCTAAATGTCCATTCATTTATTTACTAATGGGCTTTAATAATTAATTAGGCCTATTAGTAAAGATGAAGGGTGCAACGTCAATTAGCACCATATCGCTAGTTGACGTGAAGGTGGAGAGTATTCCTCCCTATATATATGTCCGGCCTGCCTGCTAGCCCTGTTTTCCGCCGCCGCCGCTGTCGCCGCCCGCCGCCGCTGTTGTCGCGAGCCGCCGCTCGTAGCTCCCTCCACCCCTCGCCGAAGTTCTTCATCTACAGCTTGCGTTCCGGCGAATTTCCGACGAAAGTTCGGCGAGCTTTTCCGGCCATCTCGGACATCTCCGGCGAATTCCGTTTTCCCTCCGAGGAGCTTGCGTGACCTGGGCGGAGTGAGCCGATTGAGGCGCCTCTTGGCTGCGCTTGTTGGCCGCCGCTAGGTTACTGCAGGCAGCGGATTCTGAGCTCTTACTCCATGGCACCCTCGTCTGCGGAGTCTGACTCGGCGGTGTCCTCCAGCGGCCGCCTCCTCGTGCCCTACGCGTCACAAACTGGGAACGCCATGGACGCCGCAGAGCGTGTCGGCCGCGTGGCAGAACGTGGCGGCTGCCCGGCCGTCGACGTGCTCTCCATGGACAGCTTCGATCCCAGTCGATTGCCAAGCGAGCGGTTCGTGGTCTTTGTCGTGTCCACCACGGGGCAGGGCGATCCCCCGGATTCCATGAAGGGGTTTTGGAGGTACCTGTTTCGGAAGGATCTGGACAGACAATGGCTCGGGGGGATCCAAAAGTTCATGTCATTTATTACTCTTCCAATGAAGTTTCACAAGATCCTATACTTTCAGACCCCAGTAAAATAATAAGTAGCGCAAGATCAATGTCCCCTGCACTACGGTTCCATGCTGATGGAGAGCCACCTTACATGCTTCAAATGGTAAAAAAAAAACCAGCGTTTGACTAAGGAGGGTTCTGATAGAGATGTTCGCCACTTTGAATTGGAAGATCCATCTTCGGCCATCAGCTATAAAATTGGTGATGCTCTTGAAATTCTACCAAGTCAAAATCCATCAGCTGTCGATGCCTTCATTAAACGCTGTAACTTGGATTCAGATTGTTACATAACGATTGGAGTGAGAAGTGGGGATAAAGTTTCCAAGGGTTTAGTTGGGAATAGCCAGATGGACCGCATCAAATTAAGGACCTTTGTTGCTTTGACAATGGATGTCGCGTCAGCTTCCCCTCGGCGATATTTCTTTGAGGTCTTGAACAGCTCAGGATGAATGGACTTGCTCTGATCCTATGTGTGGCTACGCATTTGCTCGATGGTGGGCTCTTCTCAGTTAAAGTTGTGTAGTGCTGTCTGTCATTTGCTGCTTCAACCTTGGAATACTACCTTCGTTGGCACCTGAACTGCTTATCAAAAACTTTATTTACATGATGGAGTGAAGATGTGCTGGCTGATATACGGTCAACATGCGCGTAGCTTACTGTTGCAGTTGATATAATCTGTGCTGTTTGCGTTGTTGATGATGATGGCTGATGAGAGGATGGCATTGCAGCTGCCTGCACCATTTGCTGTCTGCACCTATTATGCTGACAACAGGCTGGTATTTTCTTTGTGTGTCGCGGCCATGCCGAACTGCAAGTTGATCCTTCCCTTGAGCCACGCTCGTCGAAGTTGCGGATTCGAGCGCCACTATGATGAGAAAGATCAAGCCGTTGCCTTCCGGTTCATCTCCGGCAGGGCAGGCCATAGGTCGTTCCCGTTGCTGTCGTTTACTTGCTAGTTTGATGACCTCATCATCACGTCATGCAGGTATTATGGCCGTTTTTCTTTAGTAAAACAAATCTCGAAATACAATAGAAATACATATATACCTACAATTTTGTTTAGGCCATATCTTCCATGTTTTAACTCCGATTTGACCCGTTCAAGTTGCGTTAGGTTCGTATTTGCGAGCTCTACATGTTAGTATAGTTGTACAGTAGGTTTAGAAAATTTAATTTTCGAGTTTATATTAAAGTAATTATTTATCTATAGGAAATCTTAGAAAATTCATAACTTTCACGTTTTAGATCCGAATTTCGTGATCTTTACGTCTGTGTGATCGTAGCAACGTGTAGAATAGTTTTGTAAGCTTTCCTAAATGTTTTTCTACTGTTGGTGTACTGTTCTAATTGTATCTTTTGTTTGCTTCGTGTATGTTTGCTCGGAATGTTTGTATGTTGATGCTTGGTGATCGAATTTAGCCGGTGAGCAGTACTACGATGATTAGGAGTATTATTTTGAGCTGGATCAGCAGTATCTATCAGAGAACTTTGATCAAGGCAAGTATAACATGGGACCATCCTTGTTACCTATTCACTGAAATTATCATACATATGCATGTGTCTTCCTTGACAACCATAGAGATTATAACTTAGCTATTGATATCTTGTTTCCTTGTCACCTATGGGTTGTGTATTTGGGTAGCTATTGCTAGTGCTTAATTATGAACAATGATCTTGTAATTTGATTAATGGATTAAGCAACCAACCAATTAAGAAGATTTTATTACTGTTGAAAGGGGGCTAGAGCATGTGGGTTATTTTGATGCTCTGGTTTCTCTTCATAAGGACTTATCTGTAAGCATTAACCGGGATTGACAGTACAACTGTGAGGGCTATATGGCTCTGGCTTTAGTTGTTCAAGAGACCTTTTCTAGCTTGTTAGTGGTTACCTTAAATGGCGTAAGAATGGCTTGCCACGTTGGGTGTAGTGCGAGCCCCTGGCCTAGTGTGTATAGGCTGCGGTTGTTGTGCCACTGGGAAGGGGGGTTCTACATCTGCCTGCCGAGTGAATCTAATGGCCCTAACTTGTTAGACGAACTTTTGAATGGCTTTATATGGTTTCTTGTGCTTAGGGACTCATGACCCCTTAGCATATGGAAATCATGACTCACAGTGAAAGTGTACACCTCTGCGCAGAGTTTAATAAACTGGTATACTAGCCGTGCTCACGGACACGAGCGGCCTTGGGTATTCTTACAGAATAAATGATCACCATTGATATATCATGCTTAATATTGTTGTTGTTATTATTATGCCATGTTAATGCTATTCATTATCCTTATTACAATTGATCATTGATTCATTAATGGGAATTGGATTACCTTGATGCTACTCAATTGCTAATTATATGATGATTAAAAGCTAAACGCAGTCAAACAGTGTCTAGCCTTTTTGAGCCTCATGAACCCCATGATATACTTGTTGAGTTCGACATGGACTCACTCTTGCTATTTCCCCCACACTCCAGTGTGTAGTAAGATGCTACTCGGAAGAAGGACAAAGGTGTAGTGGAGTTTCCAGAAGACTAGTAGAAGTGCTAGGCATATGTTACCCCCAGTCAGCCGTCCCTGAGAAGAATGGAGCCTGAAGTTTAGTCACCGTTCCGCGATACTCTGATGTAAGTGTTAATATAGCTATGTATACGTTATATAATAACATTGTTTCTGATACTTTTTCATTCTGACATATGTGTGGACTTCCTGGGCACACATATGCTTAGCCTGGTTTTGTTCTTTAGAAAACCGGGTGTGACAGATCATGTCTTCATGATGTGGTGGTGTGGTGCTGCGATGCGGATGTGGGTCTTCTGGTGGTTGCGGATGCTGATTCAGGCGCCGGGCTTCTGCCTTTAAAGAGCGAAGGGAGCCTTCTGGAGTGTCCTTCGAGTTTATCCTCTGGCGTCCTTCGAGCTCATCTGCTGGATTGCCTTCGGGGCTAAGCATTCAATCATCGTCTTCTACTATTGCCTGGACAGCTGGATGGTGTGCTGTCTTCAATAATTGTCCTGGCTATAGTAGTGTCACTGTATATTCCTTTTGCGCTTCCACGCCCGAATGATTGATGTGCAAACATCAAATCACAAATCACAGGCATGCTTATATTCCTGTATGTAATACCACTGCAGGAATTTGATTGAATATTTGTATAATAGTGGTATTATCTATTACACTTATAATTTACTATTATTATTCAGGGTAATAATAGTACTATTATTATTGAATATTTGTACTATTATTATTGAATATATCAGAGCCTGGTTATATTGAATATATTAAATATATATATATATATTGTACAAATCAACTATTATTATTTGAATATATAAGGGTAATACCAGGACTATTATTACTCAATAATTATAAGTTATATATAATTATATAGTGAATCACGCACGCATAATCCGCATATCTGCTAATCACGTAGATAATAATCACGCGAGTCGCCCTCGTTGAATAGTGCATTTAATATATTTTAATACATTCCGCATCCGTCGGCTGCCTCGAATAATAAAATATTCAGATAATTCCAAAGGCGCATAGTGCTCGAATAGTGATTGAATAGCAAAGTGATTGGGTGTCTGCCTGAGTCACCCCTGGGTGCGCTGTTCATATTCCCGAATTTGAATAGTACCCGGTATTTTGAATAGTGCCACGAATTTGAATAGTGACCGCTGAATTTGAATAGTAACTCGTGAATTTTAAATTTGAATTTAATTTGAGGTTGAGTTTGCTTCCCTCGTTTTGTTATCCGTGTAATTTCCCACTAGTGGTATCGGAGCCTGGTTAATAAAATTTGAATTTAAGGGAATTCAGAAAAATGGCAGTATCTGAAAGTCTCTCTAGAAGAGACAAGTCACTCCAACTAGTGAATAGAGATGTATGACCTTTAGGCCTTATAGACAGAATAAAAGGAGGTTGTGATGATATTGAAACTTTGGAAGAAATGATAGATGTAGAAAGAGATCTTGAAAGATATCAGAAAGATACTTTAAGAAAAATAAGACCTCAACAAATATATCAAATGAGTTGGTTTGAAAATAAAAATGGATTATACAGAATATCTAGAGAAGTAGAATTAAGTGTATTAACTGAACCTGTTCAGTTAAGAATAGTTAATAAACAAATTGAAAATAAATTGAAATATTGTGGGTATAAATATATACATCAAGGAATGTATATTATAGGAATTAAAGGTATGACAAGAAAGAAATTAGGAACAAAGGTCTTAACAACTTTGTTAGATAAAAGATGGGATTCAATAAATAAAGCAGCATTAGGATTTTTAGAAGGTGATATGAATGAAAACATGTTAATAACATATATAGCTCCAGATTTATTAATGCCAGTAAAAGAATTTATAGAGAAGATGGCTTTTGGATTTCAAACCAAAGGTTATGAAGACTTTAAAGGGACTAATCTATTAGTAAGCATAGAATTTCTAGGAAGGTTAACTAATAGAAGTGGTACCAAATATAAGATAAATGTAAATAATGTGATAGAAAGCATGCAGTCTAAAGGGATAAAATTTATGAGTCCTCTAAAGATTAGTTCTGAAGAAAGGGCAGGTGAAGAATGGAATATAAGTGCTTTAATAGAACCAAAGGTTTTAAAGCAACCTAAAGATTATATAAGTTATGAAAATAAAGGGGGTTCAACTAGTATTAGGTTTGTAGGATATGAAGAAAGAAGCCTAGATGATTTAGAAACATCTAGTTCAGAAGTAAAATTAGAAGAAAATAGAAGAAATAGTGTATGTGAATTTGTGGATATAGATAATGAAATAAAACATTATGAAATTAAGTTAAGCAAAATCCATGATGAATATAAAAACTCTATGATATGTGAATGGAATGCTATAAGAGAAAAGGAAATCTATTTTAGAAGACAAATATATAGACTTAATAATATTAAGCAAGAAAGAGAGTTAAATAGCAAAAAATTTAGTGTTCCAATAAAGAAAAACAATGTTGAGTCAAAAAGGATAGAAGATAAAGATAATAAGGCTCAAATGAAAGTAGAAAATAGTAAAATTAAAATAGTAGACAATATAGATGATGATATAAGTGAAGAAGAGCAATGGGAAATTAATAATAAGATCCTACAAGAGAGCTATGAGGAAGAAGATGAGGATATAATTGAAATAGATAATAATAATTCGGTAAATTATATGAAATCCTTAGAGTATGTAGAGACACATAGAAAAGATAATGCTATAGAAGCAATGGAAATAGATCCAAGTTCATCAAAAAGAAAACGAGGTCCAGAAATAAAGGTTGAAGAAGGAATAGAAAGGCCAACTAGAAATCCAGGAACATGGCCACCAGTGAAAGAAGATTCTTCATATAGTTATATACCTGGACAATATACACATATGGGTTCAAAAAGAAGAGAATTTGAAAAGAAGGTTCAATTTCAGAATTATAAAAGTGATGGTGCTATATTAAATTTAGCAGCACATGATCCTATAGATTGGCCAAATATAATCAGCATATGGAAAGGGTTGATAGTGCAAAAATATATACAAAATCAACATAATATTGGAAACAAAGTAGAAGATATGATTACATATTTAGAGACATTTCTAGGAGAATCAGTTAAAGTTTTATGGGAACAATGGGTAGAATCTTTTCCTACTTATTATGCGCAATTAAAAAGCGCTGGTAATAACCCATATAATTTTGCAAATATCATATCAAGTATTATAATAGGTGAAGATCCTGAAATAGGATATACTGTCTTACAAAATGAAAGATTAAAAGAATTAGAAAAATTATCATTAACAAATTGGAAAAGAATAAAAGAATTTTCTCAACATTATTTGTACAATGCCACAACTGCTAAACAAGGTTATAATAAAGGAATTGTTGAAAAATATTTTAACAAATTGCCAGACCCATTAGGCTCTATGATATTCGAAGAATATATAAAGGAAACAGAGGGTACTAAAGAATATAATATAACTCAGGCTATAACATTTGTTTTTAAACAGTTAAGAAAGATATGCACAAATATACAAGCCCAAAGATCAATGAAGCAGTCTGATTATAATTTCTATAATAAAATAGTTCAAATACCATTGACATATGGAGAAGAAAGATCTAGAAATAAGAAATATTATAAGTATCCTAAGAATTATGAAAAAGGAAAGGTAAGAACTAAGAAACGATATTTCTTACGAAGATCAGATAATAGAGAGTCTCTGAGATCATGTCTTCATGGTGGAGTGGATGTGTGGTGGTGTGGTGCTGCGATGCAGATGTGGGTCTTCTGGTGGTGTTGGTTGTGGTTGCGAATGCTGATACTCTGGTGGTTCTCGGATGCTGATGATGAATGCAGGCGTCGGGCTTCTGCCTTTAAAGAGCCGAGAGGAGCCTTCTGGAGTGTCCTCGCGCTTATCCTCTTGCTTCCTTCGAGTCGAAGTCTTCCTTCATGTTTATCTGGATCGTCCTTCACGTTTATCTGCTGGATTGCCTTCGAGCTGAAGACTTTAATTATTGTCTTCTACTGTTACCTGGACAGCTATCTTCAATTGTCCTGGCTATAGTAGTGTCACTGTATATTCCTTTTGCGCTGTCCTCTGACAGGCTTATCTTCACGTGTATTTTTTGGAATTACTGGGTATAGTCTTCCACGCCCGAATGATTGATGTGCAAACATCAAATCACAAATCACAGGCATGCTTATATTATCTTCCCACGGCCAAATTGTTGATAACACCTTATCAACATAAGGAATTTATTTCTTGTATATAGATATTAAATTGGAGCTATATTGACTTTCTTATTAATCAATATCTTCTTCGTTGTCTGGTTCATCTGGCTGCCATATTTCATACCAAGACAACAAATCTCTATATTCTTTTCTTAGTTGGCATTCTGCACCATAATTGGGTTTGATCAATCTTCCAACTTCTCTTTGCAATATACTATATCTGTTATAGTACTCTCGTAAAAATACTCTTATTATTTTATTTTGATACATCATATGATATTCAGGAGCAAATTTGGTATTCCCTTCTAATTCTTTTGCTTCACTAAAAATTCTCCAGTTATCATGATTGGTATTGTTGGCAAATAATTCTTCATAATCCTCTATGATTCTCCATGAATTAGGGAATTTATATTGACCTTTAGTAATATATATATCATGGCATGCTGGTCTTATTGGTCGCATAAATTTTGGAGGATTAGAACAGAATTTAATTTTATATTTTCCTTGAATACAGGCTAATTTCTTGCATGCCTGTATTCACGAGTTACTATAACAGTCACGAGTTAATCTCAATTTGAATTTTGAATATAATCACAGTCACGCTCTGATATATTATAATAGTGTAACCCCGAGTAATAATTTGAATTCTAATACCACTATTCAAAATTTACACTATTATAATTTATATTATTGAATATAAGTCAACTAATATTCAAATTATTCCTGTCATATCCTTATAATGTAGTGTAATATATCAGAGCCTGGTTACTATTCAAATTCTGTTCTAATCCTCCAAATACCACTGCAGGGAAATAGGATACACTACACAAAGATTCAGATTCAAATTCAAAATTAAAATTCACGAGTTACTATTTAAATTCAGCGGTCACTATTCAAATTCGTGGCACTATTCAAAATACTGGGTACTATTCAAATTCGGGAATATGAACAGCGCACCCAGGGGTGACTCAGGCAGACACCCAATCACTTTGCTATTCAATCACTATTCGAGCACTATGCGTCTTTGGAATTATCTGAATATTTTATTATTCGAGGCAGCCGACGGATGCGGAATGAAATAAAATATATTAAATGCACTATTCCACGAGAGCGACTCGCGTGATTATTATCTACGTGATTAGTGAGATTCAAATTCAGCGGTCACAATTCAAATTCGTGGCACTATTCAAAATACTGGGTACTATTCAAATTCGGGAATATGAACAGCGCACCCAGGAGTGACTCAGGCAGACACCCAATCACTTTACTATTCAATCACTATTCGAGCACTATGCGTCTTTGGAACTATCTGAATATTTTATTATTCGAGGCAGCCGACGGATGCGGAATGAAATAAAATATATTAAATACACTATTCGATGAGAGCGACTCGCGTGATTATTATCTACGTGATTAGTGAGTATGCGGATTATGTGTGAGCGTGATTGACAGGATCTTTGCAGGCTGGCGAGACCAAAGATTCAGCCGGTCGTGAGACTTTTGCTTGTGTCAGTCCTACTCGGTACTCACCGTATGCATCACTAGCTCGCTTCAGAACCGGGCTAACCAGCTCTTCTCCCTCGCTATCCCCAGCCACGAACACACATGACTCAGGCCCTATCGTCTCCCCAGGCAGTTCCACCCGAAGGGAACACTTCTCTGCGCAAACAAGGTTCTCTACAAACGCCACTACCAGGGCTAACACGAGAACAATACACGCAGAGGTTTCTCCTCTAGGGTCCCTAGCATAGAGACATCGCCCCATATGAACGAGCTTAAAGGAAAACAGGGATTAAAACAGGAAAGCTTAATTCATTTCCACAGAGCAAGCTTATATACGGCTTTCCCTTTCGGGAAACCCCAAGCACTTACCACAAACCTGAGGGATTACCTTACAAGCGCAGGAAGATCACGGGGACTTCCTTTATTCTCTAATTTACAACACTGACAGAGTAGTACTAATTAGGTGGCTAATTACAGGCGGTGGTGGATGAGCTCAGAGAGTCTCTGAGATCATGTCTTCATGGTGGAGTGGATGTGTTTCTGATGTGGATTTCCTGGTGGTCGTCGATGTGGTTGCGGATGTGTTGCGGATGCTGATGCTAAATGCAGGCGCCGGGCTTCTGCTTTTAAAGAGCGAGAGGAGCCTTCTGGAGTGTCCTCGCGCTTATCCTCTGGCTTCCTTCGAGGCGAAGTCTTCTATGTCTTCAATTATCTTCTAGTACTGTTGCCTGGACAGCTGGACGGTGCTGCTGTCTTCAATAATTGTCCTGGCTACAGTAGTGACACTGTATATTCCTTTTGCGCTGTCCTCTGACAGGCTTATCTTCACGCTTATCTTCACGTGATATTTTGCCAGTCTTCCACGCCCGAATGATTGATGTGCAAACATCAAATCACAAATCACAGGCATGCTTATATTATCTCAAATCACAGGCATGCTTATATTCTCTTTCCCACGACCAAATTGTTGATAATACCTTATCAACATAAGGAATGACTATTCTTTTATATTTATATATTGAATTGAAGCTATATTGACTTCATCTAATATTCTAGCTGTTGCCCATGACCTCGGATGTCCAACATGTGATCATCCAATATGTCCTCATTATTATTATTATCATCCTCTGATATTTGTATTTTTGACTCATAGTCTTTCTTTATATATTCTTCATAATCTCTCTTTATATTTTCTTCGTAATCTTGATTTATATCTTCAAACTTCCCATTTATTTCATGTCTTACTTCCTGCAAGACTTCTTCCATTATATTTTTCTTTAACTAGGGGATTATTGATTCCAGCTTTTCTTTTACCTTTTTCTCAATAATTTCATTATTCAGCAATTCTGTCTCTTTTTTTACAGCATCTTTATATGTGGGTATTCTTGAAGATCCTTCTTCTCTAATATTTACTCCTGGCAAATTTATTTTCACATCTTTTGCCCTTTTATATTTTTGAATATAATCTTTTGCTTCCGGTTCTATGAAATAATTTACTCCCAAAATACTTCTTGCATATGAAAGAGCTTGATCAATATCTGTATATTTTTTCCATGATACTCCTCCATCATTTTCTCTTTCTACTTGTTGGGCTATAACTGATTCAAATGTTATATATATACCTGGTGTTTTTCCTCTATATATAACATATATAGGTTTCTTCTCTATATTGCCAGATGATTCTTTTGGCTGCAACTTCCCATTGATCATATGAAAATATTCAGCTAGGCTATTTAGTATTGCTAGCATATATCCTCTATCTTCTCTCTTATTATTGTATTGGAACCAGAAATTATCTAAGATGCATTCTTGTATTTCATCTAGAGCAATATGATCTCGAGGCTTAAATTTAAATGTATTTGGTGGGAATATTCTTAGCTTATTATCAGTTCCAAAACTGAAATATTCACCTCCGATAGGACTTGCTCCTTTCTTCATTCCTGCAAAATAGAGGATCATGAAAATATATCAGGTAAAGTATTATCTTTACCCTTTATATGCTCAAATATTACTTTATAACCATTTCCAGTAATAATATCTTCAAATAGAACCCATCGCCTAGTTGAACTTTTCTTACTATTGACTTTATTATAATATTTGCATATAGCTTCACAGTCTGTCCTTACTGTAAACTCTTTGAATCCTAAGTATAATCTAAAAGCATTTATTGCATTGATGACAGCTAGAATTTCTCTATCTGTATTGTTTATTGCTTTTAACTTATATTTACCTGAAGCATATCTACATATTTTTTCTTCTAATTTTGATGAGTATTTATGCGACTTTTGTTTAAGTATTGCACCCCATCCTAATTCTGATGCATCTGTCTCTATAATAAAATAATTATCATCTAAAGGTAGCTCTAAGGGTTTTAAATCTTTGACCCTTTCTTTTATAATTCTTACTAGTTTTATGTCTTCAGAATTAAAATGTTTTTGCCCATTTTTTCTTAACTTTGCATACAGTGGACCAGCTAGCTTTGCTAAATTCTCAATATAATTTCTAGCATAATTTACTATTCCTAAAAATTGTTGTAGAATCTTTTTATCATTCATCACATCAGGAAATTGTAAAATTTTCTTTGCAATATGATCTTGTAAATGAATTTTTCCATTTCCAATTTCATGACCTAAGAAGTTTATCTTTTCTTTGCATATTTCCATTTTTCTTTTGGAGAGTATTAACCCATGCTGCTCTACCTTTCTAAAAAATATTTCTAAATGAGCTATATGTTCTTTATAAGATTTTGAAAAGATTAAAATATCATCATTGTAGACCAATATGAATTCTTGATTTTCATTAAAGATATTCAGCATTTTTCTTTGAAATAAGGCAGGGGCATTTTTTAATCCTAATGGCATTACTATCCATTCAAAATGACCTTGAGGACATGTGAAAGCTGTCCATTCTATTGATTCTTCTGCCATTTTTACTTGCCAAAACCCAGCTTTTAAATCAAATTTTGAGAAATATTTACAACCTTGTATCCTATTTATCCATTCTTGCTTATTTGGGATATTATAACCATCATCTATAGTATTATCATTTAGTCTTTTATAACCATTCTTGATTTTCCTCTAGCTATTTCAGCATGATTCCTAACTATAAATGCTGCTGACCTATGAGGACTTCGACTTTCTCTTATGGCTCTTAGCTTTAGTAATTCTTCTATATGCATTTTAAATTCTTCTATGTCTTTAGGTGTTGCTTCTATAGGACTAGTCTTAACTATATAGTTTGGGTTTATTATATTAATTCTACAGACTATGCCGTTCTTATCCCAATGCTTCATTGGTATTTCTCCAATTATTTGAATATCTTCTAATCTTTGTACTATCTTATCTATATCTTTTTTAGATTTTATATCCCTATACCAATTTGGTGCTAATGACTGTAAACTAATGCATTCTATACTTGAATTTGCTATATGAAATACTTCTATATTTTCGCCTAACTCTTCATCTCTATAATTTTCAGATTCTTCAATATCTAAACTAGAATTTATAGATTTACGTATTTCTGTTATATATGGAATATTATCTTGATGAGGAATAAATGTAATTCCCTGCTCATGTATGATCGTTGTTTGTACTGAATATTGTAAAAATCTTAATCCTAATAACATATCAACATTTATCATAGATAGATCTCTTATTGTAATTTCGTCTATTATATATTTTATATTATTTATTTGTATTTCAACATTATAAGCTAATTGATTATGAGGCCTTTTTATTCCAGACATATCAGTAGATATTTCTGCTTTATCTTGGTCTATTGTATGAACTTTTTCTGGACATCTTGCAAAATATTTATCATGTATAATATTCTTAGTACAACCAGTATCTACTAATGCTAATATTTTATAAGTGACGGTAGGAGTTAAGTTTAATTTTATAGGTATCCTTATTCCTACTATCTCTTTAAATGGTAGCTTAACTATATATTTGCTCCCAAAGTTTATTATGGCATCTTTTAATTGTATAGTCTTATCATTTTTTCTGGTGATTATTGCTTGATCTCTTAGTTCAGTATTTCCATTAACATTTTCTACGGCCTTACTTTCTTCATTAAGTTCTATCTTAATTCTTAGCTCTTCTAGTTCTGCTTCTAAGTTATTTATTCTATTTTCTAAATTTCTAACTCTACTTGCTAATATTTTATCATCTGGTTCTAACTCTACCTCTTGTCTCCATTTCTGATTATTTTCTTTTAAGCATGAAATACAAGCTTACTTTAAGCATTTACTACATGTAAATCTATTTTCTTGACTAGGGTAGTATATACAGAAAATACATTTTATATTATAATCTCCTCTTCCTTTTTTCCAGTCATGCTTACAGCTTTCTTGATCCATTAATTCAATTTTTGTTTCTGCTTGACTATTAATATTATTATTAGTGATTATATCTAATCCTTCCATAGGATTATCTAGATTACATAGTTCTTCATTACCTAAGGAATTTATGAAATCAATATAACTTTGAGCATTATCTTCTTCTTCTTCTTCAAAACTTTCTAATAAAAATTGTTGACTACTTTCCAATTGCTCTTCTTCTTCTATGATATATTCAGTATTATTACTTTGCACCACTTCTTCATTTGTAGTACAATCTAAGCTATTATTCTGCACAACTTCTTTAATATTATTATTCTTTTCTTCCTTCTTATTCAACTTAGCTTCCTGTTCCTTTATCACAACAGGTGCTTCAACATATCTATTCTCTAGCTTTCTTTCTTCCTTGATATTATTAAGATAATATATTTTTCGTATAAAATAGATTTCTTTATCTCTAATAGCATTCCATTCACATATCATGGAATTTTTGTATTCATCACGAACTTTGCTTAACTTTTGTTCATAATATTTTATTTCATTGTCTACATCTAAATTATCCATTATCAACAATTCTCGTATATCCCTTAAATTCAAATTATATTAACCTAGCTCCGATACCACTACAGGGAATCTATAGAAGGATATACAGGAATACAAAATTCAAATTCAAAATTAAAATTCACGAGTTACTATTCAAATTCAGCGGTCACTATTCAAATTCGTGGCACTATTCAAAATACCGGGTACTATTCAAATTCGGGAATATGAACAGCGCACCCAGGAGTGACTCAGGCAGACACCCAATCACTTTGCTATTCAATCACTATTCGAGCACTATGCGTCTTTGGAACTATCTGAATATTTTATTATTCGAGGCAGCCGACGGATGCGGAATGAAATAAAATATATTAAATACACTATTCGATGAGAGCGACTCGCGTGATTATTATCTACGTGATTAGTGAGTATGCGGATTATGTGTGAGCGTGATTGACAGGATCTTTGCAGGCTGGCGAGACCAAAGATTCAGCCGGTCGTGAGACTTTTGCTTGTGTCAGTCCTACTCGGTACTCACCGTATGCATCACTAGCTCGCTTCAGAACCGGGCTAACCAGCTCTTCTCCCTCGCTATCCCCAGCCACGAACACACATGACTCAGGCCCTATCGTCTCCCCAGGCAGTTCCACCCGAAGGGAACACTTCTCTGCGCAAACAAGGTTCTCTACAAACGCCACTACCAGGGCTAACACGAGAACGACACACGCAGAGGTTTCTCCTCTAGGGTCCCTAGCATAGAGACATCGCCTCATATGAACGAGCTTAAAGAAAAACAGGGATTAAAACAGGAAAGCTTAATTCATTTCCACAGAGCAAGCTTACATATGGCTTTCCCTTTCGAGAAACCCCAAGCACTTACCACAAACCTTAGAGATTACCTTACAAGCGCAGGAAGATCACGGGGACTTCCTTTATTCTCTAATTTACAACACTGGTGGAGTAGTACTAATTAGGTGGCTAATTACAGGCGGTGGTGGATGAGCTCAGAGAGTCTCTGAGATCATGTCTTCATGGTGGAGTGGATGTGTGGTGGTGTGGTGCTGCGATGCGGATGTGGGTCTTCTAGTGGTTGCGGATGCTGATGATGAATGCAGGCGTCGGGCTTCTGCTTTTAAAGAGCCGAGAGGAGCCTTCTGGAGTGTCCTCACGCTTATCCTCTGGCTTCCTTCGAGGTGAAGTCTTCTGTGTCTTCAATTATCTTCTAGTACTATTGCCTGTACAGCTGGACGGTGATGCTGTCTTCAATAATTGTCCTGGCTACAGTAGTAACACTGTATATTTCTTTTGCGCTGTCCTCTGACAGGCTTATCTTCACGCTTATCTTCACGTGATATTTTGCCAGTCTTCAAGGATTAACGAGTTACTATTATAGTAACTCGTGAATACAGGCATGTAAGAAATTAGCCTGTATTTAAGGAAAATATAAAATTAAATTCTGTTCTAATCCTCCAAATTTAGAATATTTGTATAGATTATTATAAGCGTTCGGGCGTGGAAGACTGATATTCAATACAGAAAATTATAATTTAAATTCAGGCATGCTTACATCAATCATTCGGGCGTGGAAGACTGATCCAAAATATCATGTGAAGATAACGTCTGTCAGAGGACAGCGCAAAAGGAATATACAGTAACACTACTGTAGCCAGAACAATTATTGAAGACAGCTGTCCAGGTAACAGTAGAAGACAATAATTAAAGTCTTCAGCTCGAAGGCAATAATTAAAGTCTTCAGGTAACAGTAGTATTATAAGTGTTGTAAATTAGATAATAGTAAATTATAACTTATAAGTGTAATAGATAATACCACTATTATAAGTGTAATAGATTTGTAAATTATAAGTGTAATAGATAATATACAGGAATATAAGTAATTTATATATAATTATTACACTTATAATTTCAATATAACCAGGCTCTGATATATTCAAATAATAGTAGTTGAATATATAATTATATATAACGAATATAACCAAGAATATCCTTATTACTACACTTGTAATAATAATTTCACAATAATAGTTAATTATATATATATTGCCTTATAATACCACTATTCCATCCCAGTAATAATTTGAATTCTAATACCACTATTCAATTTGAATATATAAATTATCCATTATCAACTATTCTAGTATATCCCTTAAATTCAAATTTTATTAACCAGGCTCTGATACCACTACAGGGAAACTATAGAAGGATATACAGGAATACAGAATTCAAATTCAAAATTAAAATTCATGAGTTACTATTCAAATTCAGCGGTCACTATTCAAATTCGTGGCACTATTCAAAATACTGGGTACTATTCAAATTCGGGAATATGAACAGCGCACCCAGGGGTGACTCAGGCAGACACCCAATCACTTTGCTATTCAATCACTATTCGAGCACTATGCGTCTTTGGAACTATCTGAATATTTTATTATTCGAGGCAGCCGACGGATGCGGAATGAAATAAAATATATTAAATATACTATTCGACGAGAGCGACTCGCGTGATTATTATCTACGTGATTAGTGAGTATGCGGATTATGTGTGAGCGTGATTGACAGGATCTTTGCAGGCTGGCGAGACCAAGGATTCAGCCGGTCGTGAGACTTTTGCTTGTGTCAGTCCTACTCGGTACTCACCGTATGCATCACTAGCTCGCTTCAGAACCGGGCTAACCAGCTCTTCTCCCTCGCTATCCCCAGCCACGGACACACAGGACTCAGGCCCTATCGTCTCCCCAGGCAGTTCCACCCGAAGGGAACACTTCTCTGCGCCAACAAGGTTCTCTACAAACGCCGCTACCAGGGCTAACACGAGAACGACACACGCAGAGGTTTCTCCTCTAGGGTCCCTAGCATAGAGACATCGCCCCATATGAACGAGCTTAAAGGAAAACAGGGATTAAAACAGGAAAGCTTAATTCATTTCCACAGAGCAAGCTTACATACGGCTTTCCCTTTCGGGAAACCCCAAGCACTTACCACAAACCTTAGAGATTACCTTACAAGCGCAGGAAGATCACGGGGACTTCCTTTATTCTCTAATTTACAACACTGGCGGAGTAGTACTAAGTAGGTGGCTAATTACAGGCGGTGGTGGATGAGCTCAGAGAGTCTCTGAGATCATGTCTTCATGGTGGAGTGGATGTGTGGTGGTGTGGTGCTGAGATGCGGATGTGGGTCTTCTGGTGGTTGCTTGTGGTTGCGGATGCTGATTTTCTGATGGTTGCGGATGCTGATGATGAATAGTAACTCGTGAATTTTGAATTTGAATAGTGACGCGGATTATATTCAATTTGAATATATAAATTATTCACAATAATAATAGTACAAATCAACTATTATTATTTGAATATATAAGGGTAATACCAGGACTATTATTACTCAATAATTATAAGTTATATATAATTATATATATATTGTACTTATAATAGATATCCTTATATTATTACTATAATAATAGTACAAATCAACTATTATTATTGCCTTATAATAGTGGTATTATCTATTACACTTATAAATCAGGCTTACAACTTACAACCATCGGAGTTCAAAATAAATATTACAAACCAAGTTTGAGTAGCTGAAGCAACATAGTTTAAAACATAACTTTAGTAGTTCAATTACATCGCCAGTTCATGGTCACGCCCCATAAAAGCATATCGGAAGAGAACTCTAGCCGTGACCACGCCCAATGGACTAGTCTTCATCCCCGGTAGGGAGAAGGCAGTACTTGCAGCAACCGTGATAGAAAAGGTCATCTGCAACAGGTGAAAAATAAACCCTCAGTATGAGAAGGTACTTAGCTAGACTTACCCGTCAAAACTAGAAATAAAAGACAACAAGGAGTATGCAAGGCTGAAATATGTGGGTGGGGCTTGCTTTGCATTAGAAGCTCAAATATCATAAGTATTCATTTAATACTTAGCATTAAGTTAATCATCATTATCCTGTCATCTAGATTAGCACCTGTTCTATTGCATTCACTTGATTAGGAGCAAACATTATTAACCATAGTAGGTATAATAAGGTTGTCATCAATATCATCATTCCTAAACCTTCCATTATTTAGTGTATCGACTATGGAGATATGCTTGTCAAGTTCTCACTAACCGGGAGAGACGATGGCTCAAATCGATTACTGCCCAGCTGGGGAAATATTTCTAACATTCACTCGGCAAACCCCGCTAAAGGCAGCCATCGATCACCTTTGGTACAACTCAGAAATGGTGGGCCTGATCAGCGCCACACTCTCAGGGATATCATGCCACCAGGACGATCAGGCCGTCCAGGTACCTGCCCTTGGACACTAGCAATTTGCAATGACTCCCCTCCGAGGTGCACTCAAATAGACTAGCTTTTGGCTTGAGCCGAGCTACCAGCTAACTAAAAGGCATGCGTTCAACAAGAACAGGAAAAGGCTCCAAGCATCGGTCCTTAATTGACACAGACGAAGTCACTATAAGCATAGCAGCCCTACAAGCCTCCGTCTGGTCTTCATTTGATTTAAACTAGGTTCTTTTCCATGATAGCAAATATAGCCTACCGTGCCATATATAAATATCCCTAAAGCTCGCAGGTGACAGGAGATCACCCAACTTCTACCATTTAAAGCAGGGCTAAGCAATCTACTCGATCCTAACCTACATAGGCTCAAGGTATATTTTCTGGACAAGATCGGATATAAATGCAGCAAGTGTTTTCAATCAACACCTATAACTTAATGCATTAATATATATAACATATATACTCAAGTGTATTTCAGAACTTAGGAGGCTTATAATGCTCCGGGGCTTGCCTTTCATAAAGTTGCAAGGCGTGTGATTCAGACAGTCCACCACATCTCCTTCTGGTACTTCTTCGGGGGCCTACACCTCCTGCTCCGGTGGCTGCTCCTCCGGGTTCGGCTTGAATTCCAGAAGAGTGACTCCCTCTGGAACACCTATTGCATGCCAATTTATGAGATAAATATCATGGATACATAAGAGATAACATGATGATCATGAATGAAGAACAATGCTTAGTCTAACATCACTGGACAGTCATTGCCCGAGTAGGTGCAACGCTCTATTCAACTCACTTTAAAGAGTAGGTGTAAATCTCCTCTCTGTTGAGCAAGAGTGCACACTCACCGAGTTTACACAATCTAAGGTATAATTTCTCATCCTTAGTTAGAGGCCTAGTACCTGCATCTATCAACTTATTTCAATTAGTCTAAGCATTTAAAACATCCCAATCACGCTTAAGCAAAACAATAGGACATCGGGCAATTTCAGCAACTCTGAGCATACAATAGCAGTCAAGTAATTTAGTCATAACGGGAGATTTATAAATCTAAATGACTTGCAACAAGACAATCTGGAAATCTTATAAAATTATCTACATTTCATATTTAATCGTCAAAGTATGATTCTCAAGTTTAGCAGGTCAAAAACATATATTTACAGAAACTGGTCTAACAAGACAGAGAGCAAAGAAAACCGTGCTTAACTTTAAATAGTTGTAACTCCTAAACTACTTGGCCAAATGCCACTAAATTTTAACAGCAACTAGATAGATGTGTTCTCTACAACTTTTGTATTCACAAGTTTCCCAGAAAACATCATTAACATGGGGTGATTTACCTTGCCCGCAAAACAGTCCAGAAACTAATAATTGCAAGAAATAATTATTAACTTATGTTGCAAACATATAATTGGACAAGACCAACTTTACTAACTCATCACACATATCAAAAGAACACCAGAAAATATAGTGTCCAATACCCAAACATTTATTTTAATGCCTTTATTAATTTATTTAGTTAATTAGGTGGATAAATCAACATATACTACAAGTACTCCAAAAAGTCTACAAAATTACAGCTACTTAGAGATGCCCTACAAAGACTACTGTATAAATTTCATGCCATTTAAATATGTGTAGCATTCCACACAAAAAGACAAGCCACTAGGGTTTTAAAAAGCATAATTAGGAAACCCTATTGAAAAGCAACAAACAATAGATTTCATATTTTTC
Organism: Saccharum hybrid cultivar R570; assembly: GCA_038087645.1. NCBI lineage: Eukaryota > Viridiplantae > Streptophyta > Magnoliopsida > Poales > Poaceae > Saccharum > Saccharum hybrid cultivar. The sequence continues at coordinate 24,108,496 of JAQSUU010000066.1, read as the reverse complement.
TTAACTTCTTACTAACATAAGAATAGCACTCACCAAATTTCAAGTTCATAGCATGCATAGATTAATTATGAAAATTAGCACCAGTAAATACTATTTATCCAAAGGAAAATCATAACTCACTCATATAGTGGCCAAAATTCATGAAATTTAAATTTTAGCCTACTCATAGTATAGATTGCACCACATAAAATTTTCATGCCATTTGGAGCTACACAGCAAGAGTTATGAATCTCCCCTAATTAATCATGAATTAAAGAGATAAATAAAAACTATTTATTTTTCTATAGAACATAATATGTTTCCTATTTTTAAAATAGGAAAGACATCACAAAGAACATAACCCAAGTTGAATCACCTCAAACGGAGGTCTAGAACTCTAGATATGGATTTTAGAAGTTATACACATAATCTGGAATTTGAATTAACCTAAACCCTAAATTACTATTGCTGACGGGTGGGTCCCCCGAGGTCAATGGGCCCACTGGCCAGTCGAACAGAGAGTAGGGGAGGAGATTGACCGCTGTGGGGTTTTCGGCGAGATGGTCGGCACCATCGTGCTCCTCGTGGCATGCCGAGTCGGATGGTGGTGGTGGCTGAGGTGCGGAGCTACCGGAGGGTGCTCGCCGACAGTGATGGCGGCACGACGGAGGTGCACAGTAGCATGCCGGCGATCTCCGGCTAGTATCGGCTCAGCTAAGCTCGATTCGAGCTTCTAGGTCCAATGAGCGACATGGTGGAGAAGAGAAGAGGGAAGGAGGGTTCTCCGGTGAGGCCAGTCGCGGAGAGCTTGAGCTCCAACGAGGTTGAGGCGCGGAGCTCCCGGTTCGACTCTGGCGAGGTCACCGAGGTCCCACCGGTCACGCCCACCACTGCGCCTAGACCTAAACTACATGAGACATGAGATGAAAGGGATGGAGGAGCCTCAGTCGGAGTTGGCCACAGCGAGCAGAGAGCTCGGCAGCGCTCCGGCCATGGCGGCAGAACAGAAACCAAAATGCCATCCCTACCTGCTGCACGAATGGCTCAACTACACATTGGAGAAGGTAGAACAGAGCATGACAAAGGTGTGGGTGTAGTTGATTTGGAAATGACCGAGCGACGATGGTGCTACAGGCGGCGGAACTTGCGGTGGCGCTGGTCGATGGAGAAGAGAGAGTAGAGCGCGTGCGCGCTGAGGAATGAGGGAGAGAGGCAGGGCATCGGCATGGCGTGGCGGCCTTGGAGCTCACCTCGGCCTGGCGGGTGGGACCAGTGCCAGCGTATGGCCACCAGGTGGCGTGCATGGCCTGGCAGTGGTCGGCCACAACCCCGAGCTCGAGCTCTGCTCGATTAGAGACATTGAAACATCCCCCTCCTTCAAAACTGAAAAGAGGTCTTTCTTCCTAGCTTTGTAATTAAAAAACTAGCTCGAATTGGATGCTGACGTAAGAATCAAAGTTGTAGCTCTCAAAAAGTTCTTCAACTTTGTTTCAATCACCAACTTCTGGTTTGGCCTAGTTTTGAAACTACAGAGCCAAGAACAGAAAAGGTTTGTTTTCAGGCTTGCAACATACATGTTGCAAGCCTGAAAAACAGATTTGAAAACTGGGAAAGATGATGAAATTTGAGCAGGTTCTGGTCATTTTCATGAGATGGTCATTAAATGACTTTTGTTACTTACAAAATTTTCTATGACTTTTGTTTAGGTGCCTCTGCCATGCAATGCCTCTAAGTGATACTTTGTGTTTGGTCGAACAAAAGAGGTCACAAAGGGGCTCCATGTCAAAGTAAACCCTAAGTGCATAATTTGACAATATGACCAACATGAACATTGCTCCAATTCACTTCCTAAAAGTAGCTAGGGTGTTTTGGTGGGTCACCACATTCATTTGCGTGTGATAAATGTACTCAAGCTTCTCAATTCAACTGAAACAAGTGAAACAATCAATTGAAACAACTAAAACAAAGACATGCAACACTTGAAACTTAGGATGATGCACATGTGATAATGAGATGAATGTGCTTATGTTATGCAATGCAAATGCTAAAATGCAAGCCAAACACCTAGGGTGTCACAGAAGGAGCCCAACCAGAGCCAAACTTGGGCCAACCCACCTACCCACGCTGATCCAGGCCCAAAGGAGAGGCGACAGCGCGAAGCGGAGGCCGAGGGGGCCACCCTAGGTGCGCGCGCCCTGGGCGTGGCCGTGCCCCCCTAGTGCCCCTCAGGCCCGTCCTCCATGTGCCAACAGTGATCAATGTGGAGGCTGGCGGTGCGGGGTGGATCTGGGGAATATTCTCCCCAACCGGTCAGGCCAAGCCCCTATATAAGAGAGGGGAGGGGTGCCTCACTCTACACACACCACAACTTGGGAGCACACCTCACTCCACTCTCCACCTCCACTCTTTAGCTTAGATTAGGAGTAGAAATAGTAGAGGAGCAAGGCTTGAGCCACCAAGAAAGGCTTGTCTCCTTGGAAGAAAGGATCTTGGGTATGAATAATACTACTATGTTTTCTTCCAAGTTCAAGCTTTCATATCTTTTATATAGTTGTGCTATAGAACTAGAGTATAGTTTTCATGTTATAATCTTGACATATGAACTAGCATATAGTTTGTGTGTGATGATCTTAACATGTTCATATGACATGATCTTAGCATATGAACTAGACTATAGTTTCTATGCTAGGGTTTCGTGATATAAAACTTTATGCTTAAACATTCCTACTATATGTCTGTTGGGGTTTAGAGCTAAGTACAGTGGCAGTTCATCATTCCTTCAGGTGTGCCCAAGTTCTTTACCTATCGATCCGTAGGGTCGGGGACCACGGGGGACTTGGGTGGTCACTATATACATAGGCGAGGTTCCCGGGTATATAGGGGCGAGTGATTGTATTTTCCTGTCTATGGTTGAGGGGTAGGCGGTAGGTGGTGACAGCCCTGTCCATCCCTTGAACTCCCCCACATTTGTCTAGGGTGTAGGAGTCTAAATTGTCACATGAGGTTGCTGGTAGACCAGTACTCGGTGGCCTCCTAACCCATTCTCATGCATAGCTCTAACTCTTAACCATGTATATGTATGATCTTCAATTGTTCTTTGCATGACTATATTAGACATGCCTGCTCCACTTAGGAACATTCTTTTATTCTTTGTTTTCCCTTTTATCCTTGAGGTTAGCCCATGTATGTGTGTCACACTATCTTATGCTTATCATGACTTACCCCTATACTAAGTACTTGTCTATTATGCAGTCATATTATCTTGTCCATGTCCCTACTAGAAACTTATACACCATGCCTTCCTTTGGGAAAAATATAAATAACGACACCCTGAATACTTTTGGGTGAAATACTACAATGATAGATCCGTGCACTTGTGGATAACATCTATAAACGTTAAGACCTATCAGGCATTTCTAGCATTGTTACCATGGGTGGGTCTAAGCCCCTATTCTTGGTAATGACGCTAAGAAATGCCAACAAGCATTTCTGGCGCCATTGCTGGGGAAGGCATTGGTTAAAAAGAATCTAGTAGGACATGTTCATGATAATGTGTATGTATGGTAGCCATTGCTCTTATAGGCTAATCTTGCATGTTTTCTCCTGTTATGGATGAAAATAGGATAGTGTAAGAGTGGTTTCAACTTGTTGAACAACTTCATTCCTGATCCAGAGGCACTCCTAAGGAAGAAGGGGTCTCGTGCCTCTACTTCTTCTGCCACTCCACTGACAACTAAACTACTCACCCATGTACCAGCTGCTACCACTACTATGGCCTAGAAGTCACTTCGTGAGTTCTCTGTCCCGGTTATTGCCAACGTGCCCACGGGCCCGCTGTCAACATTGGTGACAAAAACTTTGAGATTAGGACCGGGCTAATCACCATGGTACAGGCCAGTCCATTCTGTGGACTGCTGAATGAGGATGCCAACGCACACCTATAGACCTTCCTTGAACTATGCGACACAATCATCATCAAAGACATCGCACCTGATGCTGTAAGGCTCCGTCTATTTCCTTTCTCCCTTGTGGGGAAGGAAAAACTATGGTTCTACAAGGACAAGGTAGTTGTCAATACCTGGAGTAAATGCTCTGAGGCATTCCTCACAAAATTCTTCCCCATAGGCAAAACCAATGCCATGAGGGGAAGAATTACCAATTTTCAGCAGGAATCAACAGAAACCATCCCTGAGGCGTGGGAGAGGCTATAAGAATATATTCAAGCATGCCCACACCACAGGATGGAAAATTGGCTCATGCTCTAGAACTTCTATGATGGGTTAACACCCATGTCAAAGGAGCACATTAATGTCGCTGCTGGAGGGGCATTCCTCTCACTCACCCTCAATGAAGCCACGACTCTCATCGACAAGATGGTAGCCAATTATGGGTGGGGTGAAGAGCGAAGCCCGCCCAAACAAGAAGACATGCACACTGTAAAGGAGACGGATGTGCTTTCACAAGAATGGACCTCCTATTGAAAAGGCTTGACGAGCGTGCCGCCGAAAAAGAGCAATGTATGGCACCATCAAGGCCATGGACTCGCATATGATGTGCGAAGTCTGTGGTGGTGTTGGCCATTTGGGGAACGACTACCCTGAAACCTGTGGAGCCATTGCCTACATCAACAATGGGTTCAGCCAACAAGGAGGCCAGAATGGGTGGAATCACCAGTCGTGCCCACAACATTGAAGAGGTAATTCGAACTTCAACTCAATTTATAATTGGAATGAACCTTTCTTGAAAGATTTAGTCTTAAGCCAAGTAAAAACAATTGAAACTCTTAAAGAAAAGTTGAAAATTAATGATAAAATGTTTGAGCTTATGAACTTTAAAATAGAAGGGTTAACTTCTTCTATGAACAACCAACGGAGCTTTAATAAAAGGATAGAAACACAATTAGCTCAGTCTGCTGCTATACCTGTTGTTGATTTGGGAGAAATTTCAAGGCAACCTGAAACTTCTCTTGAATCTGTTAAAATGGTCTCAACGAGGTTTGGTAAGCCTCTGTGTCAGGAAAGCCAAGATCATCTCACAGAATCACCATCCGTCACCAAGAAAGAAGATCCTGTCGCCCGATAATCACATGCTCAATCGGCCCACATGTCATCCACAATGCCTTCTACGACCTTGGAGCAAGCATGAACATCATGTCCAAGGTAACATATGATGAAATCCTAGGTGGACCTTTGTCCACTACAAATTTTCAATTGCAGGTGGCAGATCAATCACTACGAAAGCCGGAGGGAGTAGCTAAGGACGTTTTGGTAAAAATTCAAGATGCATACATCCCCACGGACTTCGTCATCCTTGACATGGGCCACAAGCAGAGGGTTCCCCCGATCCTAGGAAGACCATTTCTTAACACTACAAATGTAGTCTTACATGTGGGGTCAAGGCATGTTAGTTTTCATATGCAAGGACAAACTACGAGATGCCCATTCAATGGGTTCAACAAAAACAAACAGCCTAAGACACAACCACTAAGTAGTGTTAAGTTGATATGGCAGGCAGAAACGTCAACATTTGCATCTACTTCTCCAAACACGGATGAACCTTCAACAAGCAAGAACTGAAAGGAGAAGAGTCATGCTCAATGGACTTTAAAAGGAGAGCCCTCGCCGCAGGTAAACAGTAGTTATCCTTTTTAATATTTTCATACAAATAAACACTACTAGTATAGATAGTAATGATAAAAAGAAAAACAATAAAAATATTTCATAAATATATTAACTTGATAAAAAGTTGGTTAATCTTCATAAGTTTTATATGAAGCATGTTTAAGTTTGAAGCATGGTTCGTACGATCATGTCTTCATAGGTTTTTTAAACTAGCATGGTGTTTTGGTTAAACTGCCTACCTTGATTAAATTTTGAATTTGATCATTGTCCTGAAACTTACTAAATATGAAACTTTGAATGATAAACGAAACCAAAAATATTCATCTTATTGAATAAACTTTTGTTTATACTAGCATGCTTGGGTTTGAGAATATGATTTGCTGTGATCATGTTTTCATAGACTTTTTAAATTAATCATGGTGATTAGGTTGACTAGTCTGCCTTGATTAAATTGAATACTTTGCTTAATTTGATCATTGTTCCAAAAGCTGCTTAGTATAAAACAAGGATAAAAATATAAAAATTCAAAAACAAATAAAATACCTGTCTCGAAGTCTTCATCAAGCAAACTCGGACTTCTAGCCTCGAGCTAGCTTGGGGGAGGGCCCCGCACAGGTATGATGCATTGCATATTTACTTTCTTGCATTCATTTCCTTTTTGCATATTCATTTTATCATGCATAGGAAACTAAAAATAAAATAAATAATAATAGTAGTAGTAATAAAATAAAATAAATAAAATAAAATAAAATAATAAATAAATTCTACTCCATACATATGTGTTGTAGAAATATTGATTCCATCCTTGATGAAATGATAAATAGTTGCTCTATCTTATGTTTTAAACTATGCCCAGCTTATAGCTTAGTCTTCTCTAATGTTTGAGTTTATTGGCTTTAGAAATTGTTTACCCTAAAAAACTTAAAACTTGTGGGTGCAAAATGCTAAATCTGGTCTAATTAGTTGTTTGACATGACATAGAGAAATGGACTTTGCTATGACTTTGTTCTAAGAAATACTTGACATCTAGAGATTTTATTTTCAAAAACTAAAATTAAAAGTTCCTCAATGATCCAAAATTCCTACTAAAGCCATATGACACATTCATATGCAAAACCTTAGTTATATGCTACTTGTCTTCTTGGTGAGCTTTGTCAAATTGTTCTGACCAATGTTGAGATTCTTTTCATACACTTATGATCAAGATCCACGTACACTTTATAAATAAAACTATATGTCAAATATTTTTCTCCAAAAGGTATCTAGAAAGTATGTGCTATGAAAAAAGAAGAATATATATATGAGAATAAAAGATGCCATGCTAAAAGAGCATGAGCCAAAAATATAGAAAAAGAGAGAAAACAATGGGTGCTCCGACACCCGCCAGTAAGAATAAAGATAGCCCATACTCTCAAAGATTTCAAAAAGAGAGAGTTATGACATTTGAGTTCATAAAAAAATACAAAAATATTACACACTTGCACAATCTTGATCAAGGTATATGACTAGTCTCTCCTATGGTCCGGTTTTTGACTTAGCAACATGACATGATGCAAGAATGTCACTTTTATCCCTACCAAGCTCCACAAAAGTCTTATTAGATGGTAGGATGAAAGAAAGGCAAAGTCAAAAAAACCTTTGACGAGGAATACATACACTTTTAAGCGATCAAGTGTATCATTTGAGGAACTACATTTTGAATTTCAAAACTTTTTAAAACCTCTGGAAAGATAGTCAATCGAAAGAACAAATGATAAGCAGGTCTATTTATCTGTTCTATCTTGCAACCACCCAAGACTTGCAGAAGGCCAAAAAGCTCCATAGGTAACAAGGTAATAACGGGTGAGCAACAAGCCAATTCATTCAAATTGCGGTAGAAAACATTATTATAAACCTGGCATATTTGAAATATAATTGGCATAGTAGCAACTCCTGATCAACAATCAATGTCTTAGCTTTTGCTCAAAGACGAGCAAAGGCTAAGCTTGGGGAAGTTTGTTGGCGATCGTTATCGACAGATTTATACCACCAACATAAGCCTAAAAAGGAGAAAAATACACATCAATATACACATATACATATGCTTCTGACCTATTTCCACTTGTACCGGTAGAATTGATGTGAATGCAGAAACAAGCACCAGAAACAAGTGAAACATAGGAAAGAAGGCGCTTTCTAGAAAGAGTAAAGGGGACAAGAGGAGGAAGGAGCCCAACCAGAGCCAAACCTAGGCCAACCCACCTACCCACGCTGATCCAGGCCCAAAGGAGAGGCGACAGCGCGAAAGCGGAGGCCGAGGGGGGCCATCCTAGGCGCGCGTGCCCTAGGCGTGGCCGCGCCCCCTGGTGCCCCTCAGGCCCATCCTCCACATCCCTTGAACTCCCCGACGTTTGTCTTGGGTGTAGGAGTCTAAATTGTCACATGAGGTTGCTGGCAGATAGTACTTGGTGGCCTCCCGACCCATTCTCATGCATAGCTCTAACTCTTAACCATGTATATGTATGATCATCAACTGTTCTTTGCACGACTATATTAGAAATGCCTACTCCACTTAGGAACGTTCTTTTATTCTTTGTTTTCCCTTTTTATCCTCGAGGTTGTCCCATGTGTGTGTGTCACACTATCTTATGCTTATCATGACTTACCCCTATACTGAGTAGTTGTCTATTATGCAGTCATATTATCTTGTCCATGTCCCTACTAGAAACTTATACACCATGCATTCCTTTAGGAAAAATATAAATAATGATACCCTGAATACTTCCGGGTGAAATGCTACAATGATAGATCCGTGTGCTTGCGGATAACATCTATAAACGTTAAGACCTATCGGGCGTTTCTAGCATTGTTACCATGGGTGGGTCTAAACCCCAATTCTTGGTAATGACGCTAAGAAATACCAACAAGGTTAGCCACCATATATATCTACACACATGCACATCTTGATCTAAGAGTATGCCATCTTTCTCCTTGGATCCTTGTTTTGATTTTACAATATCTGCAATGCAAGTATGTTTTTATATTTAACCCTCTTGAGCTGCATATAAGCTTTTTAAAAGTAGGCAAAAGAAGGCACAATTATCAATGCCTTAGTGAGGATCCAAAAATACCACATATACTGAGTGATTTGAGAGTACCACATAAGGAGAAGGTAAGCTATGTTTTTGTTTTCAAAAATCTTAAACTATTTCTCCAATTGACTTGACTGAAGGAAGATGGTGATATGTTTCAAGCTATTCTATTTTTCAACTGCTCAAAGTTTTATGGTAGACACTTTGAATCCCACAGTGCATGTATGACAGGGAATGGTTTTATGTTGATGTCTTATCTTAAGGTTATGTCTTAAGTAATCCATCCTTTTATCGAGGACGAATAAAAGCCTAAGCGTGGGGGAGCTTGTTGACGGTAGTTAACATATGTCATAAACCATCAACATACCTTACATAAAAGACTAAAATGGATCACCAACATAGACTTAGGGGTTTAAACTAACAAATTCCATGAGTTTTGGTGAATCTGTATTTTCAACAGGATTTAATTAGAAAACCGCCAAGGAGGACCTATTCGTCAAAGAAATTATGAAAATATGTCGCGTAACCGGCGTGGGAAGACTCTAGAAGTCTCCAGGAGACTCTCCACCAAAGAGGGGGACAAGCCACTACCAGGTAGGGTCAGTCAGCCCCACCTAGAGGCTGCCCGGCCCCTAGGGGTCGCACCTGTCAGCCTCCTTGCTATGTCAGTTCTCCACCTCCTCCTAGGATGCATCTACGCTGTTTATTCAAGTCAGTTTGATCCGATGGCTGAGAATTGATGCCTCGGCCTATATATACCTGCCTGCACCCCCCTCAGGGCATGAAGCCAAGTTAGATCCTGAGAGCTGAGAAGCCAGAAACCCTAATTCCTATGTCTACCAGGATCTAGAGATAGCAATCAAGAGAATATTAGTCTTCTATAGGATCTAGTCTTGTATTAGAGATAGTGAGATAGAGTGAGAGCGAAGAGTTTAAAGGAGTCTTGGCCTGTTGGTGCTCTCTCTATGGCTTGTACCCTGGAGGAATCAATTTCTTCTTGAGCTTCCTTCTGAGATTTCTTAGGTAATCAACTTCTAATTCAAGTAAGCATCTTGTTTATATTGTTCTTCAAGTTTGTGACTCTCTTTTGAGTACTTTAATCCTTGTAGCTCCTAGGTTAAAGTAGTATTCATAGTGTAAGCATGGTGCTTAGACTTAGTTACTCATGGATGTACCCTATTTTTCGGATCGATGGTAGCTCGCGAGGGTGACTTTTATAGCCTCATTGAATCTCTGTAGTCCACCTCCCATTAGTAGGCCTAGCAGGACTTTGTTACTATAGGAAACATATTCTGCTTGTGTTTTCTTTAGTAATTTTCCCAAAATTGAACAATAGAAGACAAAGCTTACCGAAGTTAGAACTAGAAGACCTGAGCGGTTTCCTTTATTCTCCTATTATCTAGCCTTGATTGTGAAGTTGGGTTAAGTTAGATTTGGTTATTCTCACACACATTTTCTTGAGTTCGATATAAAACTGGGTACTCCCGGTGAAGTGCTACATCGGTATAATATCCATGTGCTTGTGGATTATTCTGTGTGCATTAATTTATACCAACAGCCGCACAATCTTCTTGTGGGCTTCATGATGGAGACATGCCACCAAGCTGTCTAGGAGGTGGCAACCTCCAAGAGTAACAAGCACCACCGGCTTGCAACTCAATCACCTAGTGTCACTCGATGCAATCTCACAATGCAATGCACTAGGAATCGCACACTCACTATTGGAGATGAAATGGATCAATCACAAGTGAGTTAGAGGCTTTTGTGTGAGCACTACACAAGGGCAACACATCCCCAAGGTGCTCAACCTCAGCCAAGGCTGAGCATCACCTCTATTTATAGCCCAAAGGCCAAATACAAACGTTGCTCAAAACTCAGTCGAAATGGCGTCGGACCCAAGCTCCGGGCCAAGGGTCCGGACCATGCTCCACTAGGGTCCAGAGCATGGATCGCTGGCACATGTCCTTGATGGTTTGAAGCTGTCCGTTGGCGCTTAAAGGTCACTTCACGCACGTTTAGCCACTTCTAGACCGAGATCAACAAAGTAGCTCTAGACCAACGCGCAGTAGAGTCTGAAGTAATACAGTAAGCATCGGCCACTCCCATGGATTGGTGAGGTGGCACTAGTGGATCCACATCGGTCGACACATGGTGGGGTCGAGCGACCCCACTAGGTGGCCCATGGTGGCCCTGCCTGCTCCAATTGCTTCTAGTGCTTGATTTTTTATGTTTTTGTATAGTATTCCTGCATGAGCAAAGATCTCCAAGTACAAGTGGAAATAGGTGAATTATAAACATAAATCACTACTATGGTGTTGATTAGTCCCATTTTTGGTGCAATGTTGATGGTCAAAATTGATGTTTAAGGACCATCAATTCCCATCCATATTGACAGAAGGTTCTATCGGTGCAGTTACACGACCAAAACACTTAGGAAGAACACTGAATACTTTTACCGAGATAGAGAAGTTAGAGGCTATGGACCTAATCTAATAGATCATGTGTCAAATCACATGGAGAGTCTGGTGGAATATTTTTGGATTAAAATTCTAAAACCGAGAGTAGCCAGTTTGTTGCGGAGCCTCCGTCGGAACGTTCCGTGAGAACCTTCAACACTTAGAAAACTAAGTAAGCTATAGACTTGTCCTGATGGAGTGTTCGTTGCCTTTGATGGAACATCCCATCACCCACTTCCAAAGAATAGAAACACCCAGAGGCTATGGACTTAACTGATGGAGAGCCTAAGCTCACTAACGGAGCATCCATAAATACCACCCAGACTTAGTCACCTAAACATCTAAGTCCGAGGATTCATGGAGTGTCGGTGAAATGTCACGGAGTGTTCGTCTAATTATAAAGAACATTAAATCCAAACTCTTTAGCCTTGGGTTCTATCAAATTATTTTTATGACCATCTGATAAGTACCGATCGGATATCGGTACAAGGTTGGCCCGATCTTCACGACAGTAGGTTGATGAACACAAAGATAACTTGCTGTGGAACAGTGGATAACTAGCTTTATACCTGCCAAGGTTGGATGCGACCAAGCGACGGGGAGAGAGACACCGAAACCGCGAAGACTTCGACTCGATCTCCGAACGACCGCAGAACCACAACCGGAGCTAATCCACACAAGACGGGGCAGCCGTACTGGAACCCGTAGAGCACGAATCAGTGGATCTCAGAGAGATCTCTTCACAAGTCTAGGAAGAACAAGGAAGAACAAGGGTTGAGTAAGCACTCGGCAGCTCGGCTGCAATATATCTGGGATTATCTCAAATTATCAAAAGTTCTCCACATCTGAGGCATAGAGGAGTATTTATAAATGGAACAACCCTCCAGGATAGGTGAAAACACGAAGCAAAAATAAACTCGTCGCTAGTGTGAAAGGACCTCCTCGAAATGGCTCTAGTGCTGATTCTGCGTGGCTGTTTGACTCTGCACAGTCTTCAGTGTTTTGACAATAACTCCTTCTAGGAAGCTTCAAATGACGTGCGGCTGGATGCGTTTGAAAGCTAACTGGATAAGCTTTCACACCATGTGCACCTTGCTTTATGAAACTTTGTAGAATGATACAGTGTAATACGAAGATTTGGACTTCAAGCAGACTATGGACCCTCTGACCAGTCAACACTAAAACTGGTCGGACGCCTTGAGGAAAACTTCAAACTGGTCGGGGTTAGAAGCATTGGAAAATAGACTTCAAGAGCTTTCCAACAAGTCCTGAATGACCTTCATAGCTTTTGGAAGTCAAAAGATATGACTGTTCCTTCTTGACATCCCTGTCACGCTGGACTGACTCGAGCTTGGTTCTTCGTTCTGGTTCGCCCCTGATGTATTCTGCTTGTTCTCTCTTGTGTACCTAAGCAATGTTAACACACAAGATTTAGGTAGCATAAAGTTCTCATTAGTGTTTAATTGAAATTCATAAAGTAGCGCGTGCACCTCTTGTTATATCTTCTTAGCGCGGTTACGTGTGATCGGTCCTGCAGGGGTCAGAGATGTAGCCGGAGAGGTCGGTGAAGAGGTGGAAAAGCTCGGCGAGATCGCCGACGCTGGCATGGTCGTATCATCCTCCCCCCCTTCAAAAAGAGTCGTCCTCGACTCTTCCAACCCAAAGAATGGAGAGAGGTCGGACACATTGAAACTTGTACTCACACCATAAGTACTTGGCAGATCAATTTCATAAGCATTGTCATTGATCTTGCGAAGCACTTTGAAGGGACCATCAGCTCGGGGCTGCAACTTGCTCTTGCATTGTTCAGGAAATCTATCCTTGCGTAGATGCACCCAAACGAGGTCTCCTGCTTCAAATAACATCTTTTTTTGACCCTTGTTGGCACGCTTCTCATATATCTTGGTCATCTTCTCAATGTTGGTTCGAGCTCGGTCATGAAGACTCTTGACAAATTCAGCTCGCTTGCTTGCATCGAAGTTCATCCATTCTTTGTGGCATGACTCACAGTGAAGAACATGTCTCTCTACATCTCTTCTCATCTTTGGCCAAAAGAAGTGGTCGGCCAACACTTGCTCTGTCTTCTTGGCTCCAAAATAGCCCATAAGCCCACCTGCATGAGCTTCCTGCACAAGTAAAATTCGAACAGAGCAATCTGGAATGCACAGTTTGTTAGCTCGAAATAAGAATCCATCATGCACATGATATTTTTCCCATCCTTTGCCATCACAACACTTTGTATATGGTTCAGCAAAGTATGAATCAGTAGCGTATAATTCCTTTATACTTTCTAATCCAAGAATTTTAGCATCAAGTTGTGTAAGCAAAGCATGACGTCGGGACAAAGCATCAGCTACAACATTTTCCTTTCCTTTCTTGTATTTAACCACATAAGGAAAAGATTCAATGAATTCACACCATTTTGCATGTCTTCGGTTCAGTTTTAGTTGACCTTTAAGATGTTTCAAAGATTCATGGTCAGAGTGTATCACAAATTCTTTAGGGAAAAGATAGTGTTGCCAAGTTTCCAAACTCCGAACAAGAGCATATAGTTCTTTATCATAAACTGAATAATTAAGAGTTGGACCACTTAGCTTTTCCCTGAAGTACGCAATTGGCCTTCGTTCTTGCATGAGCACACCTCCAATCCCAACTCCGCTTGCATCACATTCAATCTCAAATGTCTTACCGAAATCTGGAAGTGCAAGGACTGGAGCTGTTGTTAGCTTCTGCTTTAACTCATCAAATGCCTTTTGATGTGCGTCTTCCCACTTGAAAGGCACTTCTTTCTTAGTAAGCTCGTTCATAGGGGCAGCAATAGTGCTAAAATCTTTCACAAACCGCCGGTAGAAACCAGCAAGCCCAAGGAAGCTCCTCACTTGACTCACGTTCTGTGGAGGCGTCCATTCTCGTACGGCCTTGATCTTTTCTTCATCTACCTCCACACCTTGTCATGAAACAACAAATCCAAGAAAAACTACCTTGTCGGTGCAAAAGGTGCACTTCTCAAGGTTAGCATACGATTTTTGTTCACGTAGGACAGCAAGCACGCATTGGATATGTTCTACATGATCGTCAAGAGACTTGTTGTAAATTAAGATGTCATCAAAATAAACAACAACAAATTTTCCAATAAAGGCTCTAAGCACATGGTTCATCAATCTCATAAATGTGCTAGGTGCATTTGTCAAACCGAAGGGCATCACCAACCATTCATACAGCCCAAATTTGGTCTTGAAGGCTGTTTTCCATTCATCTCCTTCTTTCATACGAATTTGGTGATAACCAGTCCTTAAATCAATTTTAGTGAAAATTATAGCACCACTAAGTTCATCAAGCATATCATCTAATCTTGGAATGGGATGCCTATACCTCATAGTGATGTTGTTAATTGCTCGGCAGTCCACACACATTCGCTAAGATCCATCTTTCTTAGGAACTAAAAGGACTAGAACAGCACAAGGTGAAAGGCTTTCTTGCACATACCCTTTTTTGATCAAGTCCTCCACTTGTCGCTGGATTTCCTTGGTTTCCTCCGGGTTGGTGCGGTAGGCAGCGCGATTTGGGAGGGAAGCACCAGGAACCAAATCGATTTGATGCTCGATCCCTCTCTTGGGTGGCAGCCCTGGTGGCACCTCGTCTGGAAACACATCCTCAAAATCCTGTAACACATCAAAAACAACACTTGGCAGGGTAGAGGGTAAGGTGTTAGTAACAAAAAGAGTGTCCTTGTACAAGAGTACAAAGAACATGGCATTAGGTTCACTCAACTCCTTTAGATCCCCTTTCCTAGCCACAATAACTAACCCTTCTTTCCCCGGTTTTTGGGTTCTTTGCAGCTGTGGGGTTTTATTTGGCTGTGGAAACTCTCCCTCACTATTTTTGTGGATCACTCTTAAGTGGTTCTCGCTCTCTCGCTGTTTCTTCTTGAGATCATCTTTTAAAATTTCCTCCGGTGTCAAAGGAAGCAAAGAAATTCGCTCTCCTTTGTACACAAAAGACAGCTTGTTGGTTCTTCCAAAAATCTGAACATCACGATCATATAACCATGGTCTACCTAGCAGCAGCTGGCACGCTTGCATAGGCACCACGTCACACTCCACATGATCATTATATTTACCAACAGAGAAAGGCACAGTCACGATATGACTTACACGCAACATTCCACAATCATTAAGCCACTGCATCTTGTATGGCTTAGGGTGACGCCACGGCTTCAATCCTAATCTGTCCACTAATTCTTGGCTAGCAATATTATTGCAACTTCCATTATCAACAATAATTTGACATAACTTATCCTTGATCATGCCTCTGGTATGAAAAAGATTATGTCGCTGCCCATTCTCTTCCTTTTCAGCAGTGACACTCAGCACGCGAAGAGAAATAAAACAGTTGTGTTCTCCTTCATCAGGCTGAATCTCATTCTCTTCCTCTTGAACTTCTTCATCGAATATCGGTCCATCATCTTCGGGATCACTTTCAGATTCCCATTCTCCTTTCTCATTCAACAACATGGTCCTTCTACTTGGACATTGGGCAGCAATGTGCCCACGGCCATGACACTTATGGCATTCAATCTCTCTACTTCGAGTGGAAGAAGTGGCACCAGAAGCAATGGTTGGGGCTGCTGAATTTGCTGGTGATGATGCTGTGGAAACCACCATCTTTGAATTAGCAATTGATGGAGAAGACCTAGCTGCAGCTCCTTGAGATCGTCCCCCACCATAAGAGGCATTGGACTGCTGTTTGCGCCATGGAGCAGCAATGGTATGATTGCCAAAAGATTTCCCTCGTGACTCCTGCTGAATTTTCTTCTCTGTACGCATAGCTTGATCAACAAGGTCTTGCAAGTTATGATATGGAAACATCTCCACATAACCAGAGATTTCTTCATTGAGACCATCTAGAAATCTTGCCATCTTAGACTCTGGATCTTCTCTGGTTCCAGTCCGCAATAATAGCAACTCCATTTCCTTGAAATATTCATCAACCGATCTCTTCCCTTGCTTCAACTTTTGCAATCGGTTCCTGAGATCTCGCTGATAGCTCGAAGGTACAAATCGTCTCTTCATTACTTGCTTCATCTCTTCCCAAGTGTTAATATACCCAAGTCCCAACTCAAGCCGATTCTCCTGAATTTGATTCCACCAAGTGAGAGCATAACCAGAGAATTCAACTGAAGCAAGATTCGCACGGCGCTGATCTGAAAGATTATGAATTCTAAAAATTTGATCACACTGCTCAGCCCATTCAAGGAACTCATCTGCATTCTCCTTGCCGGTGAATTTTGGAATACTTAACTTGACACGAGCAATATTATCCGGTTCTTCATGTTGCCGATGACCACGGCGATATCCCCTATCTTCAAAATCAGCATGCCGGCGATGATACCGACGCCGCTCAAATTCCCCGCCATGACCGAAGGGATTTTCGTCACCATAAGGCCCTTTCTCTTCATCATGGTCGTCAAACTCTTCATCTTCAAATCATACATGACGCCTATGTGCACAATGCCCTTGTACACGGCGGCCACCACGCTGATCATCAAAATCAACACGGCGACCACCACCATGTCCTCCACGACCATTCCCGAAATGATTGAATCCATGGCCGAAACCAGAATTCTCATCTCCAGATTCCTCTCGATGATGGTCTTCATGAGGGCGAGGTGGCCCTCGGCCTCCTGCCATGGGAAGACGCGCATCAAGCATCCTCTCCATTGCCTCCACAAGTGAATCAGCCACATGACGTAGTTCGGCCCGTGAGACAGGGGGCTCCCTATCTCCACGGTTCCCACCATGGACACTTGAATCTGATCCTGCCATGTTAGGGACAGCAAGAGAAAGTGGAATATAAAATTTTTGGACACACACAATCTCACCTCTTACTTACCCAAGTTCTTTCCTGATCTCAAGGACTGTAATGGTGCTGGTGTGGCAGCTTCAACGGAGGTGGTTGAGAGGTCGCAAGGATTACGAATCGATTGTCCCGGTTTAGGTTTTGGTGGAGCTATAGGTGGCTAACAAGGAGGGCTATGGTACTGTAACAAGGTGATACAGATCGTTCAAAACAAGATATGTATGTTGCTATCCAGTGCACCACAAACTGAATTTACAGATATAAAACTTGGGTTTTCAGAAACCGTAGCACAACCCCTTTCCACTTCTCTTCGCTTCTTTTTTTTCTTTTTTTATCTTCTTTTTTTTTACTCTTTCTTTCACACCTTTTTTTCAGATTTTTTTTTCTTCAGCAAACACAAGATAACATATGAGGGGTGCGGATAAAAAAAATGAGAGTACGGCGGAAGGACAACGATGATGGTGACTAGCAACAAGATGAACGAAATGAACACAAAGAAACAGTACCACGAAATGGCTATAGGATTTTTTTGTGGCTTTTTAGTGGACTATAGGACATGAACAAAACACAAATATATATATGATGGATGAAAACAGTAGCAAATGTAAACGAAGGATGGATATATAAGTGGATGATAACAAAACCTACCGTGACAACGATAGCTCTGATTACCACATGATAAGTACCGATCGGATATCGGTACAAGGTTGGCCCGATCTTCACGACAGTAGGTTGATGAACACAAAGATAACTTGCTGTGGAACAGCGGATAACTAGCTTTATACCTGCCAAGGTTGGATGCGACCAAGCGACGGGGAGAGAGACACCGAAACCGCGAAGACTTCGACTCGATCTCCGAACGACCGCAGAACCACAACCGGAGCTAATCCACACAAGACGGGGCAGCCGTACTGGAACCCGTAGAGCACGAATCAGTGGATCTCAGAGAGATCTCCTCACAAGTCCAGGAAGAACAAGGAAGAACAAGGGTTGAGTAAGCACTCGGCAGCTCGGCTGCAATATATCTGGGATTATCTCAAATTATCAAAAGTTCTCCACATCTGAGGCATAGAGGAGTATTTATAAATGGAACAACCCTCCAGGATAGGTGAAAACACGAAGCAAAAATAAACTCGTCGCTAGTGTGAAAGGACCTCCTCGAAATGGCTCTAGTGCTGATTCTGCGTGGCTGTTTGACTCTGCACAGTCTTCAGTGTTTTGACAATAACTCCTTCTAGGAAGCTTCAAATGATGTGCGGCTGGATGCGTTTGAAAGCTAACTGGATAAGCTTTCACACCATGTGCACCTTGCTTTATGAAACTTTGTAGAATGATACAGTTTAATACGAAGATTTAGACTTCAAGCAGACTGTGGACCCTCTGACCAGTCAACACTAAAACTGGTCGGACGCCTTGAGGAAAACTTCAAACTGGTCGGGGTTAGAAGCATTGGAAAATAGACTTCAAGAGCTTTCCAACAAGTCCTGAATGACCTTCATAGCTTTTGAAAGTCAAAAGATATGACTGTTCCTTCTTGACATCCCTGTCACGCTGGACTGACTCGAGCTTGGTTCTTCGTTCTGGTTCGCCCCTGATGTATTCTGCTTGTTCTCTCTTGTGTACCTAAGCAATGTTAACACACAAGATTTAGGTAGCATAAAGTTCTCATTAGTGTTTAATTGAAATTCATAAAGTAGCGCGTGCACCTCTTGTTGTATCTTCTTAGCGCGGTTACGTGTGATCGGTCCTGCAGGGGTCAGAGATGTAGCCGGAGAGGTCGGTGAAGAGGTGGAAAAGCTCGGCGAGATCGCCGACGCTGGCATGGTCGTATCACCATCCGTAGGCAAGGACGGAGCATCCACCAAGACAAACACATAGGAAAGTTTACACTAGCGTCGACGGATTGTCACCACAAACCGTCCATGGGTATTGACAGAGTGTCTGTCAATTCATGTCAACAGCACACCTACACTATGCCACCTAGACATGATGTATACAATTAAACCCTAATCAAGTAACAACAATGCATATCATTTCATATCATTTACTTTATGCATTGTGCTGATGAAGCATCATACATTTATTGGTGTGAGGTTCTCGAGAAGGTTGTTGTAGAGGAACCCTAGGAGGTTGAGATCATGGGTGAACCACCCGAGACCGCTCAAGGTAGGCCCCCTATGCGTCCCTATACTTTGCAAATGCATTAATGAACTATAGTTATTTATTTGCATCGTTATGTTACCATATGATTAGTACACCCATGACTTCCTAATTGAGCTTTCATACCTTGATGTTACCACACCACTCAAATGTTACTTGTTTACTTTCAAGTATCAAATAATTTGTGCTCAGTATGCTTAGATGGTAAAAGTCGGGATGATGATGGATTTCTCATCTCTTGCGTGATATAGGGCATGATTGTCCACTAATGCAACATAAATGGATTATGATCTAATAAAACTTGACGAATGTTGGCGTGAAGGATGATGAATGGTCGGCGAGGGGTTGGGTCATGGCAAGACGAGTGATGGTCTTGAATGACATAGCTTGCTAACCAATTAAGGACCATGTATCCGTGTAGCAAGTCATGAACATAATTGTACAAACCGCTTGTCATAAATGGGATGACAAGCCAAGTACCTAATTATGACCGGTCTATCCGTGGATTCGGCGTGAATGTGACGCTGGATAGATGGGATGCCATTATCCGGGTACCTCTCTATCCATTCATGGACACTCTTGGCCGGAATGGTGAAAGGTTGAGACACCAAGATATCCCTTTTGTACTGACGGTTCTTATGGGCGATATCCCTTGTCTTCGTGGGGTTAATGTGTACCCCACTACAGAGTTTCTTATTCGAAAGCTATAAGTTTTATACTTCTAGATATAAACTAAACTTGAATCGAAACAAGGACTCGAAGATTAAGATCCAAATGCTATTTGCTCATTCCAATTAACCATGCTATGCTTGCAAATGCTAAGTCTATAGTTCACATTTATGATTTTTGTATAAAATATGCTTATGCAAAATCAATTGTATACTTAACTTGCACGACCGCCCTTGATACTTTTGGTGAAAAATAAACTCCCATGATTTTGTTCCATCCAAGTATCTAACCAATAACTGTCGTACATCGGTGGTGCTTCAATGGAGAAAAATATGTGGTGAAAACCATATACTAGGTGCAAACATGGAAACTAATAATTCAAAAATATATTTTAGTCACTCAAAAAAATTTAAAACTTGGTGCATCAATAGTGTATATAAATATGTACTCACATGTAATTATTTGGATGCAAACTCAAACTAGAAAAATCCATATAAAAAGTAATATATTTTAGGTGCATGTGCACTAGAAGACAAAATTCGCATATGAATTTTTTTAATTTGATTTTGCATCCCAACTTTTGCATTTTTGTATAGACTAGCAAACATGCCCGTGCGTTACAACGGGAGAAATTCAAAACTGGTATCTCTACTTAGTTACTAAAGATATGTATATTTTGCATTTAATCCATCGGCAATGAAGCAATAATTACATTAGAACATTGACCGTCCATAAAAGTTCAATTTAGAATAATGCCAGACAAATTAGCAAATTACTTATGTCATGCAAAATAAGTAGAAATATATAAATATATTTAACTATCCTGAAAGAGTGGAAAAAGTTCAATGGAAAAGAGGAATCCCTGCAGGCAGCCCACCTTGCTCGCTTTGCTATTGCTGCCGCCGGCAATAGCGACCTCACCGGTGTCCGCCACCTCCTCCCCACCCCCTTCTCCTTCTCCGCTCGCCTCCCCACTCCAACAGGTCGCCGTGGCCGCCTCGCCACCACCGCCTCCCGCGGCACCACATCTGCTGGCGGTGCAACCCCCGTTGCCACTTTCCGGTTAGATTGGACAATAAACTGCCCAAGATTTCTATTCATGATTTAATTAATTAGACCATTAGCTGATCTAGGTTATAATAAGAATAATTTTTATTCTTA
The DNA here is from genome assembly GCA_038087645.1 of Saccharum hybrid cultivar R570. Lineage (NCBI taxonomy): Eukaryota > Viridiplantae > Streptophyta > Magnoliopsida > Poales > Poaceae > Saccharum > Saccharum hybrid cultivar. The sequence continues at coordinate 24,087,520 of JAQSUU010000066.1, read as the reverse complement.
ATCAAATTACATCAATAATTTAATATAAGGAATATTTGATTATTATAAGGATTAGGGAAGGATGAAGGATCCAATGACCATAATATTGTGTTTATTATTTATTTTTATGTTTATCACACTATAAAAGAGCGAGTTTTTTTGAGGGGGCTCTCCCTCTATAATAACTATTAGATCTATATATCGTGTTATATGAGTCCTTCGTCATGCATGATCTTACTCTTCCTTTATGACAACCATTCGATCTACACGTCGTGCTATATGAGCTCTTCGTCATCTGTGATGTTACATGTAAGATGTAAGACTCCTCCTAAACCAAGATTTAAGATACAATCTCAAATACGTCTTACCAGGAAAATCTTACATATAAGATGTAAGACTCTTCTAAACCCAGATTCAAGATACAATTTCAAATACGTCACATAACGAAAATAATGCTTCAACTGTCTGATCGGATTGCAGAGCTGGTGAGTCCGGCTCATGTTGGAATAGTTAATTCTTTTTCCATATCTAATCAAGAGATCAAGCTGGCTGGTGGACAGTTGTTTGCATGGATACCGTGATTAGAAAAGAAACCAGGGGTCCGAGAAGGATTTTTAGTACACGTAGGCATGCATACAGGAGGAGTCTGAGAAGGATTTTTAGTACACGTATGCATGCATATTTGGATAGCAAGGTGTTCATGTAGTTGGCCGATCGTGGTTAGCAAGGATACGTCGGCTCCGACTTTTTTTTTTTTTTGCACCGTAGAGATTTTGTACCCGGGAAGACCAGCTGTCCTACCAACATAAGGGGTGATGCTCTATTAACAACACACAATTGAACCCATATATATATATATATATATATATATATATATATATATATATATATATATATATATATATATATATATATATATATATATATATATATATATATATACCCCAGCCAGCCACCTCACTCAGCCTCCCCCACGAAGCTGACGCACGCGCAGGTCCCAGTCAGCCTACCCATTCAGGTCAACAGAGCTGACGTGAGCGCATGAGTCGGGGACCACTGCAGACCCAGTCAATCGAATGTATAAAAATCAAGGTTAAGCTGCGCAGAAAAGTTTTGGTCGTAATGTTGCATAGAAATTAGTCGTTGGATGAATTAAAATAAATTCATTACTACATAAAAACCTTTCCGCGAACTGGACGTTACACCTAATTGCACCTGACACAGGCTGACACACGCTAACACAAACTGACACATGCATGCATTCATTCTAATCTCTTCCATTTTTTCATGATAATTCCTCAACGAAGCTTCCGATTCTAAAATGGTTTTCACCATTGAACTCCTAATATTTTTGTGCACGATTCAAGATCCATTGTGAATATATTTTTAAAAACTTTTGAAATTTGAAATTTAAAATTTAAATCATGGCACGTGATGGCTGATTAGATGCATAGAATCATTTGTCAAGATGCATAGAAATATACAAAACACTTCCCTCTAAGCATACAATCTTGTGAGTAGAGATTAAAATCTTGTCTTGTCCAAAAATTTAAAATTTGAATCATAGCACTTGAATGCCGATTGAATGCATAGAATCACTGTTTAAGATGCGCGTAAAATTTTTTAGCACCGACCTTGCATATAACTCCATGGATGCAAGCATAGAAAACCATTTACCTTTTACTTTAAAATTTGAAATTTGAATCTTATTGGCATAGAGGTTTTGTGATTCTTGCGGAGCGATCTAGCGCATAGAATCTTGAAGACACGAGCATAAGAATCATTGTAATGCAACGAAATTTGAAATTTAAAACCTATCTATGAGATATGGTTCTGACGTTGCATAGAATTTAATGTTTGAACGAATAAAAGTTATTTTTGTTAACACATAAAAACCTCTCCACGAGATAGACATTTCACCTGGCACAGATGACTGCTCTAACAATGTATAGAATTATGTACCAACAATATATAAAATTAATACCAATAATAATGTATAGAATTATATAGGAAGCGTACAGATAATTGTCCCAACAATGTGTGTCGAAGTGTTCTAACAATACATAGAAGAGTGTTCCAACCATATAACTATGTACAGATGCACACATAAATGCTCAAGAATGTATACAAATTTGTTCTTATGAGTGAGCCATCAACTATATCAACTACACGAGGCATCAACATTTTACATTAACCCCTCAACTATATCAAAAATCGCACTATGCCACCGCCGCAAAAACCAAGGAAGTCATAGACATCACGAGCCATGTCTATATGACTGAGCCACCGTTGACCTCACACCAAATGGAGGAATCCATTTCAACCATCCTACATCACAACAAAGGCATAGAAATATGTTTTAGCAGGAGAAGAAACCTTACAACGATAAGACATAGAAACATGTTTCTTACATAGAATCTTTGGTTTCTTATATAGAAAGCATTTGAACTTTGAATCCTATGAGCATTGTGCATATAAGCATATAATTCACAATATGTGCAAAATACACATAAGCATAGATATCGATGACTTCTTCTCGAAAATTTGAATTCAACTGGTGTTAAAACCTATGCAAAGTAAGCATAGAATCCTATGCAAACTAAGCATGAATAAAACCTATACAAACTAAACGTAGAATCCTATGCAAACTAAGCATAATAAAACATGGCATAGAAAATTCATGGAGTCATGGCTGGCACTGACATGGGAGGAGACTCTGCAAGAGGTCCGCCGCTACCAGCATGGAGTCGCCGCCAGTCACTAGATCCACACATAAAAATTGTTTAAACATGGCATAGAAAATTTAAAATTCTTTGATCTTGCCACAACTAGATCCCTTTTGCTCATTATTTTGTATTTTAGTGAAGCATAAATATTTAACGTCAAATTCATACAAATCCTATTTGAAGAGTAGACAACGGATAAGCATGTTACCAACACGAACATCATAAACATGTATTCGCATAAAAAATAATGATAACAGTCATAGAAAGTGTATCTATGCAAGATAACATATAATTTTAAAGCAATAATTTCATTGCACATCATATATGAGAAAGAAGCATAAAAAAACTTTGTATTTAACAATATATAAAATTACGTTCAAACATTAAATATAAATGTGCTCTAACAATGAATAAAATTACGTTCCAACATTAAATAGTCTCTGTATTTAACAAGATTGCTGCTCCAAGGACAAAACCATTAGGAGATCCACAATGATACTTGACCACAAAGCATGCTTCCAAATTGTAGCTTTGTGTGCATATTTGACACTCACAGTGGAGCTGAGCCGATAATAATTAAATGAAGCTTAGTATTTTCAATAATCTGCACTTGAGTATATGATAACTACTATGTACTGAATGTAAATGCACTTGAACATTCATAATACTAAGAATACATCTATTTCTATGCATCCAAGAAATTCAGCCTAAAATTTCTATGCATCTATTTCTATGCATCCAAGAAATTAAGATTCGACCAGCTCAGACACGGGAGGGGCTCTGCAAGAGGTCCGCCGCCACCAGCATCTCCAAATCCACGTCAAACCAGGAATGAGAATATTATAAAAAACCAAAAAAAATTGGGACACAATTTTTTATGCATATTAATCAACAAGCAAAATGGGCTACTGAGCTCCCAAAAGATCAAGATTCGGCCACAATTTTTAATGAAAATTAATTGACATTTTAACTGATGCTGAGTGTGGTGTGGCCGGCCGTGCAATGATGTAGTAAGCATACAAACATGGAGAAAAAACATTAAAAGAATCTGAACCTGCTAGTGCTAGGAGATGCTCGCGCTTGTATCCAACCATCCGCAGCTCCTCCAGCACGAAGGAGCTAGGTTCATCATCCAGTGCAGCTCTAGATCCTCGTACACAAATAACGAGTAATTTTAGACGTCTTCATTTACTAACTTATATGCATAGAAGTGTGCTCCAACGATGTAACAATATATAGCAATGTGCTCTAATAATGCATAAAAATTTGTTTCAATAATGCACTTGAACATTTTAAACAAACATTAATGAAGGGTACATCCGAAACTATCTTTACTGAGATTAATCGGGGGCACAATGTAAAAAGGATTTACATGTAGCTCCAATCTGCCTGCGTTCGACAGACCTTAGCAGAGACTAAAAAGAGGAGACTCTTGGTATAGGAACAAGAAATCACTCCGCTCCGTTGACCCCTTGCATCAGGAAAAATACGCATCATGGGTCATGAATCAGAGGCAAGGTATTCCAAAATCAGAAGAACACATGATTAAAAAAAGCATGACAGTTTAACAAAGGATTTCAGAGATGCACCACAGCTCCCATGGCGTCAGATCACAGGGAGGCCAAATAGAAACAGGCAACACCCGCACAGGCAACCAAGAAAACGATAAAGTGGAAGAGCAGAACAAAAAGATGATATGTAAAAAAAAGGAAGGAAAAACAATGGAGAGGGCAGCACCTCACATACGCACCGCCGCCCCCATCTGTTCGTCTTTGTAGCAGAGAAGAAAGGAGGAGCACAGAGCCGTTCGTCTCCGTATCTTGGCTCAAAGTTTCTATGCAGCTAAACGAAGTGTCCTGCAGGCCTATTACCTATCAGGACCTACGTTAAATAGCACACATCAGTAGAAGTTCAAATGAATCAGAAAATAGGTGTCACGAAGGCCGATGGGGAGGAAGGCCGCGCCTGGCCACGCCGCCATGGGGCAGAGCGCCGGCCCCACCAGACCTGCCGCTGCGCCAAGCCGCTCCCCGTCGTGTCAGGAAAGGGAACGGGCGGGGCTGCTGCGGGCCACCGTGTGCACCCCGCGAGGGTCTGGCCGTGCCGCCACCAGGGGCACCGCGGTCGCCGGTAGAGGAGTAGCCGCCGTGGCTGCCTGTGGGGATGAGGAGGCCGTGGTGGGAGGGATCGCCACCTACGGAAGGCTTCCTCCTCTAGCAACCAGCGGATCTGGAGTAAACGAGAGAGGAAGGAGGAGAGAGAACGCGGTGATTCAAATGAATGGAGTTGACACTTGGAGGTGGGGAATTTTCATTATATAGAAATATGATATTACATTTTCGTTATAAAGGATGGGGTTTCTATATGGCAGGATTGATGCTACCACGTGGAGGTGTGGGCCACAAGTGTACAACCGGTGGTTTGGGTAGCTGGTTGGCTTCAACCACGTCATGGGGCTTCTGCTGGGGCTTTCAATAATTATTGGAAGCCCTAAACTCTCTCTATATCTATCTATATATATATATATTTAGGGCTACCCGGTACCTGGTTCCACCGAGCCAGTGATCCACTAACCTATCCTGGCGTGTGGTCCTCGCTCAGTCCAAACCTCCCCACCGGCTGAACCCAACAAAGCACCGACAGCTCTTTCAAATTCATTTGTATCTCATTTCTCTCTTTCCTCTCATCCAGACGAGCTCGCCCACCTCTCAACGGTGTCGCGTCTCGGTCGGCGGCGTCACTCCTGCGGGGACCAGCGACGACTAGCTAGCGGCCCCGAGGGACCGGAGCTGGAAAAGCGCCCACCGCCGGAGCGGAGCTCTGCCCCCGGCGATCGCCCGCCCCGGCTCCATCGGCCGCGCCATTGGAGGAGCTGCTCCTCGCGTGCGGCTGCTGCTCCTCGCGCGCGACTGCTGCTCTTCTTGCGGGCTCCGTCCCCCACCTCCCGTCGGCTGTCTCATTTTCGGATTCCTTCACTCCAGCGGGGGGCGTTCCCCGCCCCTCCCCTTCCCCGGTCAGATTTGCGCCGCGCGGCGCGGCGGTAGGTTCTTTGGCCAGCCGAGACGGTTCTCTGCTGTGGGCACGTGGCTTCCCTTCCCTCCCCTTAGATGGGATGCTGCTGGTTGTGGTTGGATTTTGGGGGCCGCGCTGGGCGTAGAGGCCGTTGCGGTTCCATGCTCGTGCGGTGTCGTTGAGCTTTGCACACGCAGGTTGATTATCCCGAGCTCAATTCCCCTCCGTCAGGATTGAGTAGTGAATCCAGCAGCCTCCCGTCGACGACAGATCTAGTATCCAGCGCGATTCACTACAGGTTTGCTTGCCCCAGCCCCAATCTCATATGAACTGCGTGAGTTTTTCTTTCATCGCCAATGCGTAGATCATTATGCCGCATCCTAACTTTGTGTCATTTATGTTTTTTACGTGCACGAATCAAGATCTGAATTTTTGGTGTTGTTTTGATGCAGTTACCACACCGCTTCACGATGCGGCAGCTGGGCTCAATGATAGCGGTTATATTTTTTTTTTTTTGCTGGTGACGCATCTAATTCCATGGGTAATAGCTGGGCTCAATGACAGCTTTTGATGCATTTTAGATGGAATAGCATTGTCATGAATCTGCATACGTACTGATTCCATGGGTCATAGCTGCGTGACCTCAATTTTCTTTTCACTGTAATTCTTTTCACTGATGCATTTTTGTCTGGCAGAGTGCAAGACCTTGTGTGGGGGCAGCTACTCCTTGCATCTATAGGATTTCTTGATTTTTTTAATCTACTCAAGCCACTAAAGGATTTTATGCAATGTGTGTCATCCTCCTTGCATCTACTCCAGATGGCTGACGAGGATCTAGAGCTACACTAGATGGCGAACCCGGCTGCTTCATGCTGGAGATGCTGAGAATGGGTGGATACAAGCGCAGACATCTCCTAGCAGGCTAGCACCAGGGGGTAAGGTTTTAGATTCTTTTAATGCTTTTTTCACTATATTTTTATGCCCACTACATCCTCCGTGTCAGCGCTGACTAGCGAGATCGTCGGCCGCACCACACTAAGCATCAAGTAAAATGTCGATTAATCTGCATAAAAAATTGTGGTCCAATCTTGATCTTTTGCAAGCCCTAGCAGTCCAGTTTGCTTGTTGATTAATATGCATAAAAAATTGTTCCTGGTTTTTATGCATTCTAATTTGGGAAGCCATAATGCGCGGCAAGACAACAATCACTGTCGACATTGGCTGAAACTAGCTGTCCCGTCCCATGCTTTTGATTTTGACTTATATACTTGCGGCACCTGATTTATACACTTGCAGCTCACAATCGATGCTCGCTTCCTTTCCATAGTATACATTAGTCTATACATATTCTGTTTTCTAATCAACTGGTTCCTTTAATGCTTTGACTTGCGCGGAGGGATGAGGATTTCTGGCCATTATTTCTCTAAGTTGCACTTTCAGCTCATGTACGAAATATGTTTCTGTGTATGATAAAACATGTTTCTATGCTGTTAAAATATGTTTCTATGCCTTTCTTACCATTTTTTGTGCATGCTAAAACGTGATTCTATGCAGTTTTTTCCTCACAGATGTTAGTTTTGTTCACAAAAAATTATTTTTGCTTTTCATTGGTTACTATGTTTGCATGCATAATTTTCTATGCATAATTTTTAGTTTTGATCTCGTGTGTTTTTTTGCCAGCATATCAGACGAGCCTACTGGAGAACACGTCCAATGCCGTGGTGTTGACGAGCTTCTAGGAGAGGACACACGTCCAATGCAATCTGAGTGGAAGTAGATAGCATCAAGAATTTGAGCAGGAATGGTTTCTATTTACTCTGAAGCATATGATTTCTACTTCACAATCTAGCTATATCAGAGCCCTTGTGATTAAATCTTTTTATTTTTCTCCTAATTATTTTCTATGCTTGCATCTTCCAAATTGTAGTAGTCTGCTATGAAATTAAAATCTTAATTTTTTGTTCTATGCTTGATGAGTTAGGTTTTTATGTGTTCAGTTCATGCGTGTGATGTGATTTTAGCTGGAGTTGCCCTTGGCCAAGTACCTAGTCCTTTGGTTGCTTAGCTTGCATGCATAGTTTTCTACGCATGGTGAAACTGTCTATCGATGCATATTGTTAGTTATTCATGCTTTTTTATATATTGTTGAAACAAATTTCTATGCGTCATCGCAGCACATTTCTATACATTATTGGAGCATATTTTTATGCTTTGATTCGATTTAGTTGCAGCCTTGCACTGAAAGATGGAGTTGCGGCAAACGAAGAGCTAGCAATGCAAGCAAGTATGGTTTCATATGCCTTTTTGTGCCTGTCAACATGTTTACTACTGAGAGATGATTTTTGTGTGCTTGCAGCTCTTGATTGTTCAAATTATTCATGCTTAGTTTGCATAGGATTCTATGCTTGGCATAGGTTTTAACACCAGTTGAATTCAAATTTTCGAGAAGTCATCGATATCTATGCTTATGTGCATTTTGCACATGTTGTGAATTATATGCTCATATGCACAATGCTCATAGGATTCAAAGTTCTAATGCTTTCTACGTAGGAAACCAAGGATTCTCTGCAATTTATTTACACTGAATTTTGGATTTTCTATGTACATTTCAACTGCTTTCCCTCTGATGAGCTTTCTATGCTTGATAAGTTAGATTTATATGCTATGTTGTTATGATTTGTGTATTATTGTAGCTAACATTAGTTTCACAAATAGGTTTTTGCGCATGATAAAACACGTTTCTATGCCTTTTCTAGCCGTTGTAATGTTTTTTGCGTCTAATAAATAAAACATGTTTCTTGCCTTATCGCTGTAAGGTTTCTGCGCCTGTTAAAACATGTTTCTATGCCTTTGTTGTGATGTAGGAGGGTTGAAATGGATTCCTCCATTTGGTGCGAGAGGTCAACGGTGGCTCAGTCATAAGGACATGGCTCGCGACGTCCATGACTTCCTTGGCTTTTGCCTCGGTGGCATAGTGTGATCTTTGATATAGTTGATGGGTTAATTAAAAAGTTGATAACAAATTTGTATACATTCTTGAGCATTTATGTGTGCACTTGTACACAGCTATATACATGGTTGGAGCACTCTTCTATGTACTGTTAGAACACTTCGACATACATTGTTGGGACAATTATATGTACGCTTCCTACATAATTCTATATATTATTGTTGGTATACAATTTATATACATTGTTGGTACACAATTCTATACATTGTTAGAGTAGTTGTGAGCATAAGTTTCTACACATTGTTGAATCATGGTACACAGTTCTATACACTTTTGTGTTTTTATGCTTGTGAGCATAAGTTTCTATAAATTGTTGAAGCAGTTCTATGTTGTTTTTATACAGCAACAAATTTACTTTTTATTCATTGAACTACTAATTTCTATGCAATATCGGCAAAAAAAACGTTTAAGCGCATCTTAACCACGTCCACGACTTCCTTGGCTTGCGCAGCGGGGGCATTGTGTGATCTTGATGTAGTTCATGGGTTAAGGCCGTTACAATGTTTGTAATAATTGTCGGTGCCAAAAACGTTTTTGCACATCTTGACCGTTGATTCTATGAATCCGATCGTCCATTATGTGCTATATTCAAATTTTAAATTTTAGAGAAGATGAAATCGCCTCCGTGTTTTACGCGTGCGGTCTCCATGTTCTATGTATTGTCCCTATGTTAATTATACACTCTTGACCACTGATTCTATGCACCTAATCGGCCATCATGTGCCAGGATTTAAATTTCAAAGGCGACAAGGTTGTCTCCATGTGGAGATGTTTTTATGTGGTAACAAAATTAATTTTTATTCATCCAACCACTAATTTCTATTTAACGTCGGCACCAAAAACTTTCCTACGCATCTTGACTAGTGATTATATACATCCAATCGGCCATTACATGTCATGATTTAAATTTTAAATTTTGAAAAACACGAGGTCGTCTCCATGTTTCTATGCTCTGGCTCGCAAGATCTATTCATAGATGAAATTCTATTTCATAGTGCGCAAAATTATGAATTTTAAGTTCTATGCAACATCGGCGCCAAAAACTTTTCTGTGCATCTTGGCTATTGACTTTATGCATCAAATTGGTCATCACATGCCATGATTCAAATTTTAAAGTTAGGAAAAGACGAGATCATCTCCATGTTTTATGCATTGTTCCCATATCAGTTATACACCCTATAGTGGGAAGCATAATGTTAGTGGAGGCAATAACGATTGTTAAGTGAAATGTCCATCTCGCGGAGATGTTTTTACGTGGTAACAAAGTTAATTTTATTCATCCAACTACTAATTTCTATGCAATGTCGGCGCAAAAACTTTTTTATGCATCTTGACAATTGATTCTATGCATCCAATCGGCCATCACGTGTCATGATTCAAATTTTAAATTTATAAATTTTTAATTTTTTTTAAAAATATTCACAATAGATCTTGAATCGTACATAAAAATGTCAGAAGTCCAATGATGAAAACCGTTTTTGAATCGGATGCTTCGTTGAGGAATTATCGTGAAAAAATGAAAGAGATTAGAATGGATGTATACATGCATGCATGTGTCAGCGCGTGTCAGGTGCAGTTAGGTGGAACGTCCAGCTCGCGGAAATGTTTTTATGCGGTAATGAATTGATTTTAATTCATCCAACGACTAATTTCTATGCAACATCGCGACCAAAACTTTTCTGCGTAGCTTGACCTGATTTTTTATACATCCAATTGGCTGGGTCTGCAGTGGTCCCCCACTAGCGTGCGCTGGCTGGGGGGCTGGCTGGGACCTGCGCGCGCCTGGGTGGGGTGGCTGGCTGGGGCTTCCGATACCTATTTCTAAGCCCTGGGCTCCCAATAGCCCAGCCATATATATATATATATATATATATATATATATATATATATATATATATATATATATATATATATATATATATATATATATATATATTACCTTTATCTATTGCTTATCGTTCTTCGTTGTCGACAATGATCGTTGCTTCGACAACGGCGAAGCCCTGGCCAGGAAGGTGCCAAGTCCTGCGGAAAGGGGATCCATTGTAAAGTAAAGTTTATGAGCTCACCATCCTTAGATGTGCAGTAGAGTTAGAAAGAAAAGAAAAATAATGCTTCAACTATAATCGGGTAGATAAGAATGCTGTTGTAAAATGGACACATACTTGTGCGCTTGATATATGTGGCTATTGTTGTGTGTATATCACACTATAAGAGCGAGTTTTTTGAGGGGCTCTCCTTCTATAAGAACCATTGGATCTATATGTAGATCGTGCATGAAGAATTCAAACACATTTTTTTGCCCCAGACCCTTCAATAAATGGCTTGATTTAATAAGGTTGTTGGCTAATAACTATTGCCATATTCTCTTCTTTTTACGTATAAGCTCTTGTTTAGTTCCCAAAATATTTCCCAAAATATTTCAGATTTCTGTCACATCGAATCTTTAGACACATGCATGAAGCATTAAATATAGATAAAAAATAAAACTAATTACATAGTTCAGACGAAATGGACGAGACGAATCTTTTAAGCCTAGTTAGGCCATGATCGGACAATAATTGCCAAATAATAACGAAAGTGCTACAGTAGCGCTACAGTTGCATTTCCCAAAATATTTTGGGAACTAAACGAGAGCTAAACTATTGCCATATTCATCTATTAATATGGATTTTTTATACGCCTGCGCTTCGCAAGCTGTCAAAGGCTTTTTAAGCCGGGACTCTTTGGGCTACTTCAATACAAAAACGTTAAACGACATTTCACCAAATATAATTGTTTACAACTAAATCAATTGAAATTAATATATATTCCCTGGTTTTCTAACTAATTGGACCTTATTTACATTATAAACATAACTTTTTTTAACAGTTAAAACTTCTTTGTTACAACTTTATTATAAAATATTTTTTAAATAAATACGTGTGTGCCGCACGTGCATCTCCGCTAGTATAAGAAAAATCATAAGAGAATTGGGAAAACAAAAATGACATGCAAAATATTAAGGGATAGGGCATGAAATGGACTTGATAGTCTAGAAAAGAAAAAAAGAGAAAAAAAGAGAAGAAAAAACGCAAAGAGGAAATCAGAAAAAGAAGTGGAACGAATACGAAAATGAAAAATGGATCAGGTACAGTAACAGGTCGGAGATAGTTTATAAAAAATAGGAAAAGGCCGAGTAGATGACATGATAGGAAAAGGAAAAAAAATCAAATTTACTATATGAAGTAATCATATTGGGTATGAGCTCTTTTTTTTGCAGGAGTATGGACTCTTTGTTAAACATAGGCCATACATATCCCAATACGTTTTGGAATCAGACTCCATATCACATTAGACAAAAGCTATTCTAATTCGTATGAGCACGGGTTATATATAAGTCTGGATGAGAGAAACTATTCATTATCCGGTAGTTAGACGGAGACGGACTAAAAATTGGACGGACAAACAAATTGGCTGAACCTATTAGGTATAGATAGACTATGAATATGCTAAGTTTTAATTTTTTTAGAAGTCAAAATATATTTTTAAATTAGTTTTTTATATTTTCATTTATTCGTAGTTTCCACCCTATATTTTGCCTCGCAATGAAACGGCGAAGCAGGTCCAACCCCGACCAAACCCCTACGGTCCAGCCGCTCGAAGCCAAATCCCTCCAGGCTCCAGCTCATCACTCGCACAGTCGCACCATCCTACTCTCACCTCAAGGTGCAAAGCTAAGCTTCTCATTTCCCCAAGCTTCTGTGTTCTGCCTCTGCCTCTCTGTGAGCACACTGCCATCACGCGCAATGGCGGCACTCCATCTGTCGCTGGCCCTGCTCCTTCTGCTCCCTTCCACCCCTGAGGCGACGTCCTCGGCGCTGCTGGGCATCAGCTACGGCCGCGTTGGCAACAACCTCCCTGCAGCCACCTCAGTGCCGCAGATTGTCGCCTCCCTGGGTGTCGGCCGCGTCCGACTCTACGATGCTGACCTCACCACCATCCGCGCCTTCGCCAACACGGGCGTCGAGCTCGTCGTCGGCGTCCCTGACGAGTGCCTTGCCACTGTCTCCACCCCAACCGGCGCCGCCTCCTGGGTCCGCTCCAACATTGCCCCCGCGCTCCCGGCCACAAAGATCGCCTTCCTCAACGTCGGCAACGAGGTGCTCACCGGCGTCAACAGCTCCTCGCTGTCCAGGTACCTACTCCCGGCGATGCAGTGCCTCCACGACGCGCTTGCGCAGGCCGGTCTGGACAAGCAGGTCGCCGTCACCACGGCGCACAACCTCGGCGTGCTGGCCACGTCGTACCCGCCGTCGTCGGCCTACTTCCGCAAGGACCTCGTTCCTGGTCAATGCGTACCCCTACTTCGCCTACGCCGAGGAACCCACCGGCGTGGAGCTCGAGTACGCGCTGCTGGAACCCGGGCATGCCGGCGTCGCCGACCCGGGGACCGGGCTGCACTACACCAACATGCTCGCGGCGCAGGTGGACGCCGTGTACCATGCCATCGCGGCGGCCAACAGCCCGGCGGCGCGGGCCGTTGAGGTGCGCGTGTCCGAGACCGGGTGGCCGTCGGCGGGGGACGCCAACGAGACCGGCGCCACACCGCAGAACACGGCGAGGTACAACGGCAACGTGATGCGGCTCATGGCCCAGGGGAAGGGCACGCCGCTGCGGCCGGCGGCGCCGCTGCGCGTCTACATGTTCGCGCTCTTCAACGAGAACATGAAGCCCGGGCCGACGTCGGAGCGCAACTACGGGCTCTTCAAGCCCGACGGAACGCCGGCGTACGAGCTCTCCTACCGCCTCCCGCAGGACAACACCACCACCACCTCCTCCGGTGGCGGCATTACCGGCGATGGAGGGTACAATGGCCACGGCTACGGGTCGGACAACGGCGGGTACTACAGCATCTCGGCCACAGCCAAGGCGACACTGGTAAGCTCTGCTCTCTTGCTAGCTCCTGCTAATGATGGTTGACATGCTAGCTCCTAACCTCCTAGCAACAGTGTGTGGGTGTGGTTGATGCTTTGCTTTGGAATGATGGAATCATATCATTTTAAGAAAAGGTTAGTTTTGGATTTGTTGGAAAGGGTGGTGCATCAGAGATATATATATTGACTCCCTGCAGATATATTTTTCCTTCGGCAAATTTAGTGCAATGTTGTAGACTGAGCAAATTTGCATTGCATCGATGCCGGATGCTTTAGTTACTTAGCACTAAGATGTCAAGGTACGTATGAAGGAACATGGCACAACCATTGTCAGTCGGATAAATTAATAACTCTCATTGACATTGGAGAAAAGAAAAATCCATGACAATGAATGTTAAGCATTCGGTAGGCGTTGGAGAAACTGGATCTCCCCCATCCTTGGCACGGCAAGCACAAAAATTTTGCTAAATGGTGAGGCTGGTAGAAGGATTTGCCATGCTAGGGGACTGCATCAGGGCAATCCTCTTTCTTCGATGCTTTTTGTGCTGGTCATGGAGGTCATAAACCATACCGTTCATTGGTTAGATGGCGAGGGCCTTCTTACACAGGTTGGCACGGCTGGGGTTGTGCAGCGGGTCAGCTTGTATGCCGATGACCTGGTCCTCTTCGTGTCTCCCAATGAACATGACCTGTTGGTGCTGAGATCGACCCTCCAGATATTCGGCTTGGCGTCTGGTCTTTTTTGCAAATCTGGACAAGAGCGTAGCAACGCCAATGCACTGCAGCGAGGACGACATTGCAAGGGTACAACATATCCTCTCCTGTCAGATTGAAGGATTCCCCAGTCAGTACCTGGGCATCCCATTGTCCATCTTCAGGTTGAAGAAAGGTGAGGAGCAGGGGCGCATTGATGCCGTCGCTGCTCGTATACCTCAGTGGAAGGGCAATTTGCTAAACATTGCAGGAAGAACAATGCTTGTCAAGAGCACTTTGTCGGCCATTCCAGTCCACATGTAGATTGTGCTGTGCCCCTGTCCTCGTGGGCGATTGAGTGCATTGAATGCCACCTCGGTTTCTGGAGGGGCGATGCAAGGTTGCCTAGGAGATTGTCTGCAGATCGCGCGATCTTGGTGGACTGGGAGTGGTTGATTGCCGACGGATAGGGGTTGCGCTTCGGGTTCGGTGGCCTTGGCTCTGCCAAGTTGATCAAGAACGGACCTAGCGGGCACTGCCTGATACTGATGAGCGGGCGGTGGTAGACATTTTCAGGGCGGCCACTGTCTCGGCTCTGGGCAATGGAGAGTCGACACTCTTCTGGACTGACAATTGGCTCCAGGGGACGAGTGTGCGTTGCTTGGCTCCCGCTGTGTTCGCAGCAATTCCAAAGAGGAAAAGGTGCGTGACCGTTGCGGAGGCACTGCATGGGTGCATCACATCACCGGTCCGCGTACTATGAGACTGCTCACGGAGTTCATTGGCCTCTGGAACACGTTGGAGCAGGTGCAGCTATGTCCGGGTGTTTCGGACACCTTTTCCTAGAGGCTGACGGCCGATCAGTAGTATTCGGCATCATCGGCCTATGGGGCATTGTTCTTCGGCTGCTCCAGACCTCTTGGTGCATGGCAACTTTGGAAAACCGCTGCACCACCATGTATCAAGTTTTTCTTCTGGCTTGTTATGCATGGAAGATGCTGGACGGCACATAGGAGATGGCGTCATGGACTACAAAGAGCAACACTTGCATCATCTGCGACCAAGCGGTGGAAACGATGGATCACATCATCCTTGGCTGCGTCTTCAGCAGGGAAGTGTGGGCATCAGGTCTGAGAAGATTCCGTTTGCAGGATTGTGTGCTTGTTCAGGAAAGCAACATCATGCTGTGGTGGACGGACTCTAGGAGGTGCTTGCCCAAATCAATTCGTCGCGGTTTCGATTCCTTGTTCTTCCTTGTTGGTTGGACGTTGTGGAAGGAAAGAAATGCGAGAATCTTCAATGGGACGCCATGGTCGGTGGCGCAGCTACTACAAGTCATTGAAGATTAGATCACCATGTGGATTGCGGCGAGGTACCGGTACTTGGGTGCGTTGGACTCGCGTCGTCGGGCGGTTTGAGGATGTTCGTCGTCTTAGTCACGTTCTTTGGTTTACTGTGTAATTACAACCGCGTACGAGTCTGGTGAGGAGGGAAGGCTAACGGTAATCTTTGGATTACTGTTTAGGGGCATTGGCCGTAACAAAACTCTATTCCTCTACTTAATGAAATACGTGCCAAAGCACGTTCTTGAAAAAAATGAATGTTAAGCATATGTTCTGTAACAATGAAGCAGAGAATGAATTTTAGCTTACGACATGATTCGCTTTTCGTTCTGCATTTCAGTCTTGGCACAAAACCAAAAATGTGAGTAGGTACCAATAAACACATGGGTGAAAGGTGGAACCACCGATAATCGCAACTGATAAGCAGAACCTAGCTATTTCCTTTGCCGTCAGTCACATAACCTGCACTCATGAAAGTTGAGAACAACCTTCCAGTGGTCCATCTGTCCATTGTTCTTCCGATTGGAACTTTGCGCCCCCTTTTGCTCGTCTGCTGAGGTGTTACCCCTTTGTTTGTGCTTGCTAGGGTTGGTGGACATGGACACAGGCAGCTGTGGCAGCATGTGTGGCTGTACTGGCCATGGCATTGTGACCATTGGCAGAGATCAAGTGGTGCCTGCCTGGACTTGGTGGATGGGAAGCCCTTCTGATGGAGTCAGAGGCAGCGTATGGTGGAGTCACTGAACTGATGTTCTAGACAAACTCATTGATCGTGGTGATCTACCACTTCCTCTCTCTCTCTCTCTCTCTCTCTCTCTCTCTCTCTCTCTATCTCTCTCTCTCTCTCTCTCTCCCTGTTTTTTTTTGTCCCTTTCTCCCATGTTGTTATAATTGAGGTGTCCTTGTAATTGGTGGAAAACAAATGGGCTAGACAATTGTCATTAATGATTAGACAGCCATATTTTTGTGTTCTGAAATTGAAATTTAGGGCACACGATCTTTTTGAAAAGATAAATTCTGCTAGCATCCGGAGCCAAGTTGTTTAAAACAGCAAGACCTTGTTTGGTTGCATAGGGTTGCCAAATTGTTCAAATCGAACAAGGCCTATGTGGCATCCAGTACTAAATTGTTCAATATTATATACTTGTAAAAGTGGCGAAGCAACTTGCTTCGTCGCAAAAGAAAATGATCCATGTGGGAAGCTTGACAGCCATTTGTTTGAAACACCTCCGCACAAAAGGTCTCGAACCAGTTTGAAAAGAAAAAGAAAAAGCTCTCGATGTGCAAGTGAACTGGAGGAATAGATACTTCACATTTTTCCTTTGGTCTTCAAACTATAACTTCTTTGCTTTGTAAATGTGCTTTTTTAAGTATAAATATCAATACTTATGTTTTAATACACAGGTCATTTTAATTTTGTCCTATATCAAATTTCTATAAATTTAAAAAATATACAAAACATATTAACATCTATAGCACCAAATAAATATACATTTTATGGTGGATTTAATAAACTAATTCAATGCTGAAGATAATTGGATATTGTTTTATAAAATTAGTTAAAAATTGAGAAATTTCACTTGGTAGTGGAAAACTAAAACAAGTTATATTTAGTAACGGACAGTGTATATATAACTATGTGTGATAGTATACTGCACATAAGTTGGTGCTAGTTTCTCAGCTTTGATGCTTGTCAATTGGTGTATATTACTCCGGTTTATTGGCAACTTTTGATCCGGACAAAGGTCATCGCCTGCAGAACAGAATAATTTAGTCAGGTGTAAGTTACCGACAAAAGGGCGCCTTTTATTATTACTTTTATAAGGCAGCTGGCCTGAGTAGAGTGATCAAGTGAATCTTTGGGATGAGATGTGCTTCACGTGTGCTGTCTCTGGTTGTCTGCCTCTGGTTTACTACTTTTTCTATAGCTCCATGACCTGGTGACCCCAGGACCCCAGCTCATATGGAGCCGCGCTATGCCCTATTTCACTCCTTGGCAAGTCGATAGTCCGGGCTTCTCCGATTGGTGTCAAGTTGCTACGTTTTAAATTATAGCTGCTACAGAAAGAATAGCAAGTAAAGTTAAAGCTACATTTATAATAAAGTTTAACAAGAAAATAAGTGTACAAAATGTATAATGGGGTGCGAAAAAATGGCACACTTAAGTACGACAGTGAACCAAATAACAGCCAAAAAAAAAAACAACCTGACTAAAATGTGGTGTAGCAATAATGTTAGACACGAACAAAACAATCTCTTGGTAATCTGGGTACTATTATTGTACCTGTACGTGCACCGATTTGTTGGGATGGATCTAGGCATCCGCGCCATTTAGAGCATCACCGTCCCTAAATAACTATCGCTGTTGGTACACGTCCCGTAAGTTTGGCTTAATTTGTAGAAAATATGTGCAACATTTGTATCTTCAAATATATTTATTAAAAAACTATATTCAAAGATCTTTCCAATGAAACTAATTATGTACCATAAATATTAATATTTTTTAATATATATTTAGTCAAAAAAATTTCTTGGGAAGTGAAAACGACAGATATTTAAGGACAGAGGGAGTACATCCTAACGACACTAAATTTGAGATTCAAACATGTTTGTAAAAAATAAAATGAAAATAACAAATTTTAGATGCATATACACTGGAGGACAAAATTCTTGAGAATTTGTCTTCTAGTGCATATTCACCTAAAATTTGTTATTTTTATATGAATTTTCTTGATTAAGTTTGAATCTCAAACCACATTGTACGTCCATGGTTTCAGTTTTTTTTTTTCAAAACTCCTATGTATATTTTTAAAAAGATTTTACGAATCCTTATTGAGCAGAGAATTCTTTGGACGTGCTTGGTTTTACTAGACAACTTGCCTCACTTGGCTAGCACCAGACACGAGAACCTTGCCCAACCAAAAGAGCCAATTTGGCTCTCCCAGGCAGGCAAGACAAACCTTGCTTACATAGATCCCCAAGTATTTAGGCAAGACAACCAACACAAGCAAGATTGTTCAATATCCTTAACTCAGCAAGGTCAAACAGTACCTGGCCAAAAACCAAGCAGCCCCTTTGTGAATAGAGCAACTTGCTCACTGTTAAGAGCAACTCCAAAAGACTCTATATCCTTCTTAATTGTTAGAAATAGAGATTTTTGTAAAAAATGCCCTCGCATCTTCATTTGAATATCTAAATATAGCCATCCTCTACTCCAAATTTCTCGCTTGTTAAAGATGGATAGCAAGGCTGACTCTTTATAAACAATGTCCACCTTAAGGTTTCTTGTGTCATGCCAGAAATGCTCAGTCATGAGCACATCTCCTCGAATTCTTACAGGTGTTGGCAAGGGTTTTCGTGATCAAGCCCTGAGAAGGGTTGTACCCGAACCATGGCTATCAAGCCAAGGTGGAGTTCATAGCCAGAGAAAATTGGTTTTGAAAGTGGCCCGAGGAACTCACCCTTTGAAGCGGACAGGTTTGGAGTTGGAGTTTGCTTATGGTGAAAATATTTTATGTTTTTTATAAAAAAGAAAAGATACAGAGACGAGGACGAACTAGGATTGAAGAAAATACGGCAACTGTTCCTGGCAATGGCGCTAGAAATGCTTGTTGGTATTTCTTAACGCATACAAAAATAATATGCAAGCGCACGAAAGTACCATTGTAGCACTTCACCCAAAAGTATTCATGGTATCATATTTTTCACAAGGAATGGAGGTACTCTTCTAGCTAGTTCATCCAAGGACAACACAAGGATAGAGTTAGCGAGGGTAGAGATGGATTCCTTTGGTTTTGGGTCTAAGGATAGATAACCTCTACTTCTACTTGCTTAATTTGGGCACTGGTTATCCTGGTCTGCCAAGCAATGCCAGCATGTAGCTCTACGTCATACCCGGACGTGGGGGATTATGAGGGGCGGATAGGGCTGTCACCACCTGCCGCCTACCCCTCAACCGTGGAGTACGAGGCAAACGAAGGTAGCCTCCAGCCCAGACATCACGTCTATGCTATTGATTACTACTCTAGCGTATGCAGGGTTATCCATCTTTATCAGGGCCCTTTACTAGAGTATCCGTCACGGGGACGGATGACGAACCCACGAACAAGTAAGAGTAAATCTTAACTAATCAAAAGACTTCATAACCAAAAGAACCATGAACATTCACTTAGCTGGAGAACCCGACGGAGTATAGTACAGGTGTTCGTTGAGGTACAAGATGGGGAGACACCGATAAATCCGGTGCTTCCCCGAACTCTCCGTCATATCTCTCCTTACTACACAACTATAGATAGCTAGCTAGGGCCTAAACCCTTTGGAGTGGTGCACTTGTGGTGTAGCTCTTTGCCTTGAGGTTTTATCTTCAGAATGGGAGCCTCCCCCTCCTTTTATATCACAAGTAGGTCGGTTTGGAGGACTAAATTTGGGAAGCCCGCATGCAAACCGATGTTGGAGAGGCAGTGGGAACCAACCGACCAAAGTTCGGGGTGAACGGGGCCAGTGCCGCACCACCAGTCGGCCCAAACGGGCCCATCTTTGGTGGTTGAACTCCTTTAGGCATTTTAGAGTGGGCATATGTAGTGCTTTTGCTGAGATGAGATGATTTGAGTTGGGTTTGTCGATGTTCTCCTCTCTTTTAGGCCCTGATTCTGCTAGTAAGTGGGCCTTCTCCCCTTAGGCTCTTTTGCTTTGTGCAATTGTTGGTATTTTTTAACACATATAGAAATAATCCGCAAGCGCACGGAATTACTGTTGTAGCATTTCACCTGAAAGTATTTAGGGTATCGTATTTTTTACAAGGAACAAAGATACTTTTCTAGCTAGTTCGTCCAAGGAAAACACAAGGATAGAGTTTGTAAAGGTTGAGACGGATTCCTATGGTTATAGGGTCTATGGGTAGATAAACTTTACTTTTACTTGCTTACTTCGGGCACCGAGTTACAACTGGTCTACTAGTCGCTTCTAGCCTGTAGCCGGCGTCAACCCGGACATGGGGGAATATGAGGGACGGATACAGCTGTCACCATCTGCCACCTACCCCTCAACCGTAGGGAACGAGGCAAACGAAGGTAGCCTCTAGCCTAGACACCACGTCTACGCTATCGACTACTACTCTAGCGTCGATCAGGGTTATCCACCTTTATCAGGACCCTCTACTAGAATATCCGCTATGAGAGCAGACGACGAACCAGCAAACAGGTAAGAGTATAGCTTAACTAATCAAAGGCTTTATAACCAAAAGAACCACGAACACTCAGCGGGAAAACCCGTTGGAGTACAAGTGCTCGTTGTGGTACAAGGCGGGGAGACACTGACAAGCTCGACGCTTCCCCAAATTCTTCCTCATTACAACTCTAGCTAGCTACTAGGGCCTAAGCCCTTTGGAGTGTTTCTCTAACTCAAGTGAGGTGTGCTCTTTGCCTTTTTGTGTTGTGTCTTTATAGAGGCGGGTTACCCCTCTACTTATACTAGAGCCAAGGCGGTGCTTCTGGCTATCTTTGGCATGGAGGCACGACATGCACCGCCACAGCATGAAGCCATGCCACCACCAGAGGAAGCTTTGGCTGAGGCGTGCCAGGAAGGGGCTGGCCACCCCGTAGGACCGGCCAGTCCATGACCAAGCTACCTCTCCACTGCCTTTGTGTGGCAGGCCTTGGGCTAGACATGGATCAGTGCCCCGGGGTTCCTTGCTTATTTTGAAATGATTTGGTAGATGTCTCCCTTATTCTTTTGTGCAAATAAGCATTGGAAAGCGTCTTTAGGTGAAATCTCCCATGTATTTGTGTTAGTGACCTGCAGAATAATATTCTCTAAATACATGTGGAACTTGGTTAATAGTAAATACATATGTGATAAGTTTGCTAATTTCTCCTTTTTTGTAACTTAGTTGGTAGTTGGATTTGATCGGTAAAGACCGCCAACAAGCTCCCCCACACTTACCTCTTTGCTAGTCCTCGAGCAAAGCTTAGTGTTAATGGTAATCATGAGCATAACATCCTAAGATATATGGCTTACATAAGAGTTATTCCAACACATTCCTTACACAAGTGGGATATGTGGCATTAGCTAACTATTTTCCTAGGTTGTTGAAAAGCGGAACAATTCTTGAAACAAAGTCACCTTCCCAATTTCACATCTTAGCAACTTGGAGTTTGGAAGTTTTTATCAAGAAAAGCATAGTTCACTTTATACTCCTCAAATGGTACTCTCAAATCACTCAATGGTGTATAAATCCTTACCAAGGCATAGCAATGTTTTGCCTTCTTTTGTTTTCTCCTACTTCTAAAAAGGTTTATGTGGAGCTTTAGGTAGGGATAAACAATAAAGCATACTTGTATTGCATACGTTGTAAAGTCAAATTGAGGATCCAAGGAGAGAAGTGTCATACTCTTAGATCAAGACGTGCATGTGTGTAAAAAAATGGTAAACTAAAATTATACTACTTTTGTAGATATGATCTCTCTATAACTTTATTATTTTGAAACAAGGCTATCTTTCTTCCTTCTTTTTTTCAATACATGAGCCTTCATGGGCTCATCATTTTTTTTCTTTTGTACTTGGACCTTCATGTGTCCATATTTTTTTTGAAGCTTGTTGCATAGCCCACGTCTCTTCTTTTAATCCACATATTTAGAGAGAGATCATTATCTTTTTAGAACATGAAGTATTTTTGTAACAAACATATTTTTGTCTACCCCTAGTGTAAGAGCAGAAATTTTAGTGGATCTGGATGTAAGCATATTTTTGTGTACTCCTAGTGTAGGAGTAGCATGTGTTTGTGGAGTGTACATGATCTTGATCTTGGGAGCATGATAAATCTCTCGACAGGGGTCAACAAGACTTGACCAGACTCAACACAATAACAAGCAGCTTATGTAGAAGGCTTGAATTTTGCAAGATATCATATTTGGCTTGGGTAGGAATTGCTTACCAATTGAGGAGTATGTGATACTATGGTCTTATATTTTTATCAAAACAAATTCTCCAAGTACTTTGAATAGAAATGGTAGGATTTCTAAGTCAGAACTATACACTACGCATGCAGGCGGGCTTCCTCGCCGCTGGCCACGAACCCGCATCACTTGCCACAAAGATTATTAGTGGGTTTGCGGCCAGCCACGAGCTATGGGCCTTGCGGACAAATGTTCCGCGGACGTAGCAGACTCGGCCGCAAGACCCGCAAGACCCGCTACCATACAGCCATCTTTGTTTCAGAGAAAGTCGAATGCTATGGCCAAGAGATATAATATAATACATATTTTGATAAAGTTATAATACGTATTTTGACAAAGTTTAGTTAGAGTCTAAGTTCTTATTATATCACAGCTTTTAGTGATTTCTGCTTTGCAGCAGCTTAGCGTTTAGAGTGTAAGTAAAATATAATAAATATTAACTGTATTTCATGTTCAACGTCCAACGATAAAAGAAAACAACGTCGTTTCCATCTGCAGGAGAGTGGAGGTACAGCCGTAAAGGGCGGGGAAGGCCCATAGGGGCGACGGCAGTAGCGAACTAGGTTTCGGGAGAGGAGCACGACAGGGATAGCAGCAGCAGCGGCACTTGCGGGTTCTTACGGGTCTGTCGTGGGCTTTTACTTTTGTTGCGGGCCTGGCAGCGAACAATTAGCAGCTTAACCGCAACAGCCACAAACAATTATTTTGCGGGGCGAGCGGGCGGATAATGTTAAGAGCCCGCCCCGCCTGCATTCTGACTATACACACCTCATAACAACTTAGTCAACATGATTATCCTACTAGATTGTTTTTCCACAAGCATAAGTGTATGTATATGGAACAAACTTTATGCAGGCTTCTATCTTAGAGATGTCATGAACATGTCACTTTTCAAAATTTTAAACAAAGTGTGGTTTGTAAAATAGAGGCATTGTTCATCATTAGGAGCTAGCAGGGGTAAATTGAGTTTAATTTTAGTGATCAAGATTTATGTTTATTCAAACTCAAAATTATAGGGAGTTGAGGGTAGTGTTGTATGAACCATCGTTAAAGATGAAGGAGCTATGGGGAGTTAGAAATGGTTTGGCTAAACTAGGGGTTTAGCTAAACCAGGGGTTCAACCAATCCTCTCTAGAGCCATCTGTTCTGTCTCCCCCACACTTTTGCTTACCTATTTTATTTGATAAAGAGAAATAAAAGTGGAAACAAACAAGGGCTCTACCAGTCGAAAACACTAGAGAGTGTTAATTTTATTATAATTTTTTTTATCTATTATTACTATTAATATTATTAATTTTTATTTTATTTATTTTATGTGTTCACAAAACTTTTTATCATTTAGCATAAACAAGGCTAAGGTAAAGTTTGCAACAATAAGCATAGCCTTGTTTTATCCCCATAGTAGTTTAGTTCTATTGTTTGTGAAAGTAATACTTAAAGTTCATTAATCAAATTTCAACACCATGCCAAATTTTGATTAAAGGAGGCTATTTGAACCTAAGCACCATTCTTAATTTAAAAAGCCTATAGATGTACCTTAAGAATACACCCAAACCAGAGCATGTGTCATGAACAAAGGAAGCATGAACTAGCATATATTTTCATGGAGATAAACATGAGTAAAACATGTTGGTGGACATTTTATTTGCCTTTTGTTGACGATGGATAATGTCAACATTTTATATATGAATAAGCAAGAGAAATGGTTCAAGTACAAGAATATACATAGGTCTAGGGTTTAAATTGACAAATTCCATAAGTTTTGGTGAATCTCTGTTTTCCACAGGATTATTCTAAAAAATGTAGGAAGGGAGATCTAATTGAGAAAAAGGATGAAACTTAATTGTGACGAAGGATATACTAGAAGACTATAGAAGACACCAGAAGGCACATGAACAAACGGGAGGACGAGATGCCACCAGGTGGGGCCGGCCAGCCCCACCATTGTGCCACCCGGTGTAAGGTCCTAAATGGCTAGAGGGGGTGAATAGCCTATTTAAAAAATCTACAAGCTTCACTAGACAAGTGAGTTAGTAAAACAAACGGCGTAGCAATTCTAGCACTAGCTCACTAAGCTATGCAAGCCACCTACACAAGTCTAGTTCAAGGGTAAACATTGACCACACCAACAACTAACTCTACTCCTAATCAAGAACAAAACTACACAAGCTAGAGACAAAGAATAACAAGCTACACAACTAGCAAGGTAGATAAGTAAGCAAAGGAGTGAGCTAGGATTGTTATACCGACGTTGATGAGTAGAGATATGTCCAATGAACCAATCAATCAATGCAATCACATACACAAGATGAAATCCTCAGCAAAGAGGTGACACAACAATTTTTACCAAGGTTCACTTGCTTCCCGGCAAGCTAGTCCTCATTGTGGCAATGCACCCACTTGATAGACCACGAGCTAATTTACTATTAAGAGTCAAACCCTCAGTGGGTGCCACACATCCACTCACAAGATGGGGATCCTCCAAGTCACGAGCTCCACTAGAGTAGCTAATTCGTGAACTCTCGTGGGGAAGGCCCAAGAAGCCCTCACAATCACTTGGTGAGGCTTGAAACAATCTCCAATCATGAGCTCAACACCACCGCTGCTCCAAGCCATCTACTGTAACACCCCAGGTGTTAGGCTTGTATCTTGATACTTGCATTGCATGAGCCTAAGCATCATTTGTTCATGTATGAGCATAGAACATATGTGATGCACTAGTGCAACATGTGAAACATGTATATATGGAATGTGCTTGAAACATCTCCCTGAAACATGTGCAACATACCCTTGTTAATTGTGTTGCAATGTGTGTATGTTTGATGCTCATGACTAGTAATGCAAGTGAGTGTTAATGTCACTTCTTTCATGTGTCTTACATCACTCTCTATCTATAGTGATCCCTGAAAAAGTTTCATGAAGTTGGAATCTAGAAGTCACATGAAATGATAAGTCATAGCCGAGTTGGAAATTTTGAAGGAATGAGTCATATATTTCTTGGATTGTTTTGTTAAGAGAATGAGAACATATGTCATCAACCAAGTCTTGCAACCTTGACCAAACAACAGTTATGAAAGGCTCATGTGGAACAAGTGACAAGAAGATGTCGCAAATCGGTCTCGAACCTCAAAACTAGGGTTTCTTTCGACGCGGTGTTGACCGAAGTGAAACTACTGTTTTTATTCGAGATATGAAGTTTGACCTTTAATGAAATTGGAGTTTAGTTTGTATGCAACAAACTTTATTTTTGGACCACGTCCCGATCCCACCCCGAAGTGCTGTCAAGCTGATCACAGTGCAATTTTGACTCCTCCGGTGCAACCCTACTGCGGGAATTAATATCTCTCAAACCAGTGGAATTTGACTGAGCACCTATAAGCAATGTTGTAGTACTCTCATAACCCTACGCAGCGGTATAATTTGTTGGTCGAATCATCATCTGGTTTAAGAGATAGAGGTGACATTAGAAGAGTGGCAGACTCATAAATACGTCGCTTTTGGATGGCAGTTTTGGACACGCTAAAACTTGGTGGCCGACGTCGAACAGGACCGAGCGCTGTGTGGCCTCCGTGCCCGTGCATGAGCGCCACCTACCCAGGCTGCTCTGTGTCGAGGGGGAGAAAAAGGGGATCGAGCCCGACCCTTCACTCGCTCCCTTCTCCTCTTTTCCTAGGTCTATTTCTCTCTCACTCTCTCGTGCCTGACACCATGGCCGAGTCGGGCTGGAGCTCGCTGTTGCCATCGCCCCTCCTTTGCCCCTCCTCTTCCAACACCAGCCGCCCCTCTCCTCCTCCCTCCTGCCGTTGCTGTTGGCTGCCGTCGCTGGCCTCCTTCATCGTCCCAGGCCCCTATCTCACCGGAATCAGGCCAGCCTCCTCCATCCCCTTCTCTGTTTTCCGTCGCTGTGAGGAAGAAGGACCATCTAGCGAGGCAGAAACTCTTTGTTGTGTTCACTTTGCAAAAGTGCTAGAGACAAAGGATTTACATATAGGGGCTTACGTGAATTGTGGAAAGTTTTGTGTTCACTCTGCATAATGTTTTCCCTTTTCTTTTTCGGAATTAGTATTGCATTTAAATGACTGAACTTTAAAAATACATAGTAAATGGTAGAAAAATCGTAAAATAGCAAATGAGGACTTTTTGGAATCCTTGTGAAATTGTCTATGCAGTGGATCTATAATATGACATGTTTTAGTTTAAAGTTTTAGCTGTAAAAATAGATTTATGCAACTAGGTTTTGAATGCTAGTTGGATCTGTTATTTTTAATAACTGCAAATATATAACTCCAAATGAAGTGAAATTTTTGTGGGATGTTACTCTTGTGATGTATGATGTCTAGTAAAAATTTCAGGATTTTAGGCTTGATAGTTTAAGTGCTTTACTTCTATTCTGGACAGTTCTGCATGTATGCATTGTTTGGCCCAGTTAAGTTATGAATCATGCCTTGATGACAATAAATGAGTTGTAGTGATTTTCTTAAGATTTTCAAAAAGCTAAAGAGCACAATTTTTGGCTAAGTATATGTTTAACTATAGTAGTCTAAAGTGCTGTAGCTGTTTCTGTCCAAACCCAGACAGGGTTGCCTTGTTTATAATGTGTGACCTAGTTAGTAGCACAATTAGCTCTAGATGTTTATAACAAAATTGTTTACAATTTGATAAGCTTTCTAAAAAAGTCTAGAACCATAATTATTGGATTTGTGAAACTCAAGTTATAGCGGTTTAAAATGGCATATCAGATTCTGTCCATATTTTGGACAGAGATGCAATTATTTAATTAATTGACCATGTTAACTGTAGAATCATCTTAAGATGATTACAAGAAAGTTGTAGGTAACTTTATAAGCTTTCCATAAAGTTAAGAATCATGTTTGTTGGAGGTCTAGAACTCCATTTATGCTTCTTTGAAGTTTCTATCAGTTTTCTGTGTATAATTGTACCACTGCTGTTGGGCTGCATGTGTGGTGTTACTTGCGCAACTAGTTTCATGGTGTAAATGATGTATACTGTGGTTTTGGTAAATACAAAAGTTGTAGATAATTATCTTATCTTACTTGTGTTAAATTTTCATGATCCCAGGTCTGATAGTTTAAGAGTTGCATGCTTAATAAGTCTACTGTCAGATTTTTGATTACCTTCTGTGCAGACTTTAAAGATTGGCATGTTTGGTCATGATAACTTGGGAATCATGTTGAGATGATTAAAGATGAAATGTAGATAATTTCCTAAGATTTCCAGAATGTTTTCTTGCAAGTCATTTGGATTTATGAAACTCCAGATATGATTGATTTATGAAGCTACTATTTGCAAGTCCAGAAATTGACATATTCCAGTTATAGTTGTTGCTTCACCTTGACTTGCTTTGCATGTTGCTACGTGTGATTCATGTCCTTGGTAATTAAGTTAAATACACCTGAGATCATGTGGAACTTGCGTGCCATGCTGAGTGTGCCCTCCTTGCTATCTTAGCATGTTGGTTTGTGTGATGTTATTTGAGCAAAGTGATGTGCTTTAGTGTCTTTAGTATAACCTTGTACTTGCCTTGTTTAGTATGTGATGCATCATCCATTGCATTTCCATGTATTCATACACTTGCATCTTACATCTCATCTAGGTACGCTAGATGCACTACGTGGAGGACATGACGTGGAGCTGAACCCGAAGATGGTGTTGGTGGATCCACCCCGCAGATGGAAGGCTGGACAAGTGCTAGTGGGAGATGCTCGCCAAGTGAATTTATCTGACGTACTCTAACTTGAGTCGGATCCCAGGCAAGCCTCGGAGCATTATAAGCCTCCTACCTTCAAAGCAATTAATTCTATATATGTTATAAGTATTGTTGCATTAAGTGTTAGAGTTGGTTGGAAACCCTTGCTGCATTATATAACTCCTTGTCCAAATATATGAATCCTTGAATCCTACATAGACTAGGATCGAGTAGATGCTTAGCCCTGCTTTAAGCGGTAGAAGTCAAATGATTTTCTGTCACCTGCGAGATGTAGGGATATTCATATATGGCACGGTTGGCTATATTTGCTATCGTGAAAAAGAACCATGTGTTAATAAAATAAAATGAGACCGGTTGGGATGACGATAGTGAAGCAACAAGGCATGGAGGTCATGGGTGTGGATCTATCCCCGTCTGAGTCAATTAAGGACCGATTCGCTGTACGTCCTTGAGTTGTGTTGAACACAGTCTAACACTTAGTTGGCCGGATAAGTCGTTCCGACCGCGAAGCCGAGTAATATAGTTCAGGCCGAGAATCAAAGGGTTAGTAAACAAGAATACCAAAAGATGCATACTAACTTGATGATATGTTCTTGCTTTTATTAACAACAAAAGAAATATTATTTTTATTCATTCATTTTTATTATTTATCATATGTTTGTTTTTTTATTTTTTTATGATTATTCGGGGTATCTCCCGGCAGTGCTTAATTTATGGTCCTACGCTTGACCGTGGGAACTTCATCTTGCAGCTATCAATGATGGTTTAGTTCCCACTTTAGCATTATTGTTCAAGCCGCAAGGTTAGTACCACAACGCATCCATGAGATTTGCAATATTTGTGATAAACATATGCATCCGCAACCATTCTCCTAAAAAGTTTTGAAACGAGGATCAGGAGATGGTTGGGGTCCTCGTAGGGGCATGGGGTACTAAGCAACATGTCCATGGCATAAAAGTTTCTGTTCCCAAGAAATACATCGGTTGAATATAGACCACTATTGAGAACACCATTTGGATGGCCAAGGGGACATTGCTTAAGTTCAAGTGAAGGTGATGATGGAACGAATGGGGTTACGAATTTCACCTCCTCAAATAGGTCATTGTTGGGATGATGCTCCACCTTTGGGATATCTAAGGAAGCAGTCTTCCCAAATTATTCTTTAAGGCTCCCATTAGTAGTTTTTTCGTGAAAAAGCATTTTGGAAGGGCAGCCTATGAGAAGATCAAAATCAAGGATGGCATGGATGTGGAAGTCTAGGTGAACCTTAGTTTTATTAATTATGATTGGCACGTCCCTGGCAATCCCACAACACTTAAAAAATAGTCCCAAAGAACTTTTGAAGAGTTTGTTTATCGGTACTAGCGCCATGTTGCCCAAAAGACTTTTTGCAAGGAATTCTAACATGATACTCCAAATTTCTTCGGAAGAACATTTCACTTCCATTACCATTCCTTCGATGTTACTTTGGGGAAGCTTCCTCAGGAGGCTATGTAAGCGTTTTGTGCCTAAAGAGTTTTGAGGTATTGCCATAGTCTCCAAATTTGATAGGGAACTCTGAAGGATAGATCACTATTTCCTTCAGTGTTCATGGTTTGGGTGATGGCTCATTAGTCGAGTCTAGGGATGCTATGGGTTTAGATTCGACTAATGAGGACTCCTCAACACTCGACATAACTTTTTCCTAGAGGGGTTTGAATCTTATGATAGAAGAAGTGTGTCTGTCTATGAAGTTTTCAAGGAATTTTACTTGTTCCGTCATGGGTTTGTGTGTAAAACGACCTCCAGCAGTCATGTCTAGGCCTAGGTCAGCGTGTGTGTTGATACCCAAACAAAAGAGTCATAGCAATATGCTATCGGATAAAGACAAATCTAGGGTGGCATGTATTAACATTGAAAACCTGACCCAGGCTACACCTATAGGATCCTTCTCATGCTGCTCAAAGTCGAAGACCGCCCTTGGTAGAGAGACGATACGAGACATGGGGAAAAATGCAAGACAAAACTTGTCCTTAAGTTCATCCCAATCCCTATTCGCACTTTCTATGGTGTGTGTGTACCATTGCCTCGCTTTCTTCATGAGAGAGAAGGAAAACAATGTCCACCTTAGTGTTCCTTGTGTCATGCCTAAGATGCTCAGGCATGAACACATCTCCTCGAACTCATGTAAGTGATGGCAGGGGTTTTCATTGTATTGCCCTGAGAAGGGTTGTGCCCGAACCATGGCTATAAAACTAGGGTGGAGTCCACTGCCAGATGAACAGTTTGGTTTTGGTGGTGGCTTAGAGAACTCACCCTTTGAAACAGACTGGTATCGGATAGGAGTGGTTTTCATGGTGAAAATATTTTTTATATAAGAAAAAAAAGAAAATATACAAATACAAGGATGAATTAGGTTTGAAGAAAATAGCAACTATTCCTTGGCAACGGCGCTAGAAATGCTTGTTGGTATTTCTTAACGCATACAAAAATAATTTGCAAGCACACAGAATTATCATTGTAGCATTTCACCCGAAAGTGTTCAGGGTATCATATTTTTCAAAGGGAATGGAGATACTCTTCTAGCTAGTTCGTCCAAGGACAACACAAGGGTAGAGTTTGTAAAGGTTGAGATGGATTCCTATGGTTATAGGGTCTATGGGTAGATAAACTTTACTTTTATTTGCTTACTTCAGGCACTAGGTTGCAACTGGTCTGCCAGTCGACTTAGCGGGAGAACCTGACTTAGCGGGAGACGATGAACCCGCAAATAAGTAAGAGTAAAGCTTAACTAATCAAAAAAATTTATAACTAAAAGAACCATGGACACTCACTTAGCAAGAGAACCCGACGGAGTATAGCACATGTGTTCGTTGAAGTACAAGACAGGGAGGCACCGATAAGTCCGGCGCTTCCCTGAACTCTCCCTCACATATCTCCCTACTACAAAACTCTAGATAGCTAGCTAGGGCCTAAGCCCTTTGGAGTGGTGCTTTTGTGGTGTAGCTCTTAGCCTTGAGGTGTTGTGTTCAGAATGGGATCCTCCCCCTCCTTTTATAACACAAGTAGGTCGGTTTGGAGGACTAAATTTGGGAAGCTTGCATGCAATCGACGTTGGAGAGGTGGTGGGAACCAATGGACCAAAGTTTGTGCTGAAAGGGGCCAGTGGGGCTGTGGCCCCACCACTGGTGCGGCTGCACCACCAGTCAGCCCAAACAGGCCCATCTTTGGTGGTTGAACTCCTTTGGGCTTCTAGAGTGGGCCTATGTAGTGCTTTCGCTAAGATAAGGTGATTTGAGTTGGGTTTGTCCTTGTTCTCCTCTCTTTCAGGCCCTGATTCTGCTGGTAAGTGGGTCTTCTCCCCTTGGGCTCTTTTGCTTTGCATAATACGATGTTTTGCTTTGTTTCTTTGCGCATTTTGAATGTATTTTCTATGTATTCCATGAATGCCCTCCTGCAAATGGTTAAACAACAAAACTTGTGGAAAGTGCTAGTTCTAATGCTCTATGTCTAAGCTTGGTGTTTATTTTAGTAGTTTTTATATGAAAGTTGGTGATTAGAAATTGGAGTTAAGGACCGCCAACGTAGACCTTGTCAACAATTGAGATTATTTGATAATTTTATATTTCAAATTTCAAAATCTGTAAACTTACGATA
Organism: Saccharum hybrid cultivar R570; assembly: GCA_038087645.1. NCBI lineage: Eukaryota > Viridiplantae > Streptophyta > Magnoliopsida > Poales > Poaceae > Saccharum > Saccharum hybrid cultivar. Next base: position 24,055,524 of record JAQSUU010000066.1, on the reverse strand, counting down.
ATATTTTGGGGTCCTAAATAATTTTAGTTCAAAAATGTTTTAACTGCAGAGTTATAGATCTTGTCGAGGGTTATAATTTTGATATAAAGTTTGTCTTTATCTCAATTCTTATAAAAAAGTTATGAATTATTTTTTATGCAACTATTTACAAAAGATATCTGCCTCTGGAAATCATTTTAGAAGACGGATTCTTAGAGCATTCGCTTGCAAAAATCATAGATTAATGGAGGCGGTCATTTTAAGATGCATGCCTTGAAAAATTGGTTTACAAAGGCAGACGTCCTAAGACGACCACCTCCATGAATCGATGATTTTCAGAGGCTGTAAATGATTTTGGGAGGCAGGCATTTTCTTGGAGCTCTCCTAACAATTTACGAAGGCGACTGAATGGCACAACGCATTGAGGTCCTCCAGAGTCTTCGTAGTGATTAGGCGTATGCCGATCTTCCTCCTTCTCCGATGCCTCTCCAGCTACCTTGCTCTAGCCCCTTTTGTAACACCCCAGTGTTATGCTTGCATCATTTCACTTGCATTACATGATCATAAGCATCATTCATCCATGCATGGGCAATATACCTGAAACATTGTTATGAAACATATAGGTGAAACATGTGAAATGTAACACCCCGGTGTTACGCAGGCATTTGCATTGCAAATCATACGAATGACACGTCATTGCATTCATGATCACATGTGGATTAGAGTGCACCTTTAGTTAAAGCAATTTTGTCGAACGATTGTTGCATATAGTGTTCGTAACTGTTTCACCCTAATTATGTTGGTTAGACTAAGAAAACATGTGTAGCTATAATTTTTAAATCATCTAGAACTATTTAGTGCAATTTTTGGAGCAACTTGATAACCAAAGTTTTTCAAAAATTTGCTTTTAAAAATATTATTAGAAAATGGTCAAAAACCCTTCCTATTTAGCTTTGATTCTCTAATTCAAAATCTGTGGGGATTTTGGAGTTGGCCCCTTAATAAAAGTTGTAGAGAATTAAATTCTAAGCAACTTTCATTTTTGGGCCATTTTCAGAAAAAAGTCATCTTCTTGCTCAAAATGGAATTTTAAAACTGTGAATTGAATTTATTTGAAAAATTTCTGGAAAATAAAAATAGAAAACCATTTTCTTACCTTGACGGGCCGCCGCCTCCCTTTCGGCCCGCTGGCCAAAGCGGCCCATCTTTCCCCCGCGCGCGCACCCCGCGCAAACGCCGCGGCCCGGCCCGCACCGCGCGCTCGTCTCCTCTCCCGCCTGCGTGCGCCGTGCGCCGTCCTAACGGCAGAGCTCGCCTGCCGCGTGGCAGCAGCATGCAGGCGACGCCGGCCAGGTGGCGCCCCGGTCGCTTCACCCGCGCGCGCACTCACCCTTTCAAACCATCCGCAGCGCCTCGCCCTGTCTCTCCCCCTCCATTTCGCTTCGCTCGCTCCCACGTGCACCGGCCGAAATCCCTCCTCCGCCACCGTGCACGCCATCGTCGGAGCCGGTGTTCCGGCCGTTCCGTCTCACCGCGAGCCGCTCTATCTTGCCTCGAGCTTCCCCGCCCTCTAGCGCAGCCCGTGCACACCTCAGCCATCCGTGGTAAGCTCTCCATCCGCGGGAATCGCTCACCGGAGTTCCGGCCGAGCTCGCCCGAGCTTTCCGCTCCGTGGACCGCACCTCTCCGCTCCACCTCGTTCCCTTCTAGCGTGCGCATCTTGTTCACCCTGGCTCACCGGTGCTCGAGCACCCTTCCATTGCCCGTTCCGTGGTCGGAGATGGCCGGCCGGCGACCACCCGCGCCACCGTTCCGCCATAGACGGCGGTGACCGGTCCTCCGAGCCCCGTTGGCCACCGCGTGTGTACCATTGGGTTCGCAAGCACGAGGTGGTTCGCGTGGTACTTTAGCCTGGCCGGAAACCTCGCCGCCGGCGAGCTGTGGACGCTGGTGTCTCCATCTCTCTCCCTGTGATTGACGCGTGGGGTCACGGGCCCACCTGTCGGTCTCGTGTGTGTTCTCTGTGTTCAGTTCGGGGGTGCATGTAGCGCTGAGCGGTCGGATTTCAAAAGGATTTAAAAAAATGTTTTCCAGAAAATGATAAAAAGGTTTCTAAAATCCATAACTCGCTCATTTTAGCTCCAAAAATTGTGAAATAATTTTTTATGGACTTCTTAGGACCAGATCTACAATCTAAAAATGTTGCATGTCAAGGTTGCAATACTTTTTTTTGTAGGTTTTTTATTTAATCATTGAAATTGATGTTTTCTTGATAAATATGTAATAAATCATAGAAAACTCAGAAAAATATGGTTTCAATTTTGTTAATCTTTTTGTGCAATGTACTTTCTAGGAAAAATATGTACCATGCATGTTCTGTAGAAAAATTCTTATGTGTAGTACAAGTGATTATTATTGTTAGAAATTGTTATTTTTGATAGAGAGAAAAATATAAATAAAACATGCATATACTAATTTTTCTATAGGGATTGTTTAGTGTGTAGAATGTAGGAAAATTGCTAAATCTGTTGTTTGATACTTTTCATAGTATAAAGTATTTTTATGCTCATTTTTAGGCCCTAGATTGTTATTTTTGTGTAGGCAGTTATAGTACTCAAAATGCAATAAAATTTTTTGTGGCATGCTAAAGTAGATGATAGTAATCCATTGTAATTTTATTATTTTTCTATGCTATCAAAAGAAGTGTTGCTATTCAAACATAGTGTCAACTAGGTTTTAAATTAGCATTTTTAATGCAAGATTAGTTGATAAATTTTGCTTTGGTGTATCTTTGAAGCATCTTAGGGTGCTGGAGTGACTTTGCACAGTAGAGAATGTTTGTAGTAGTTTATGAGTACATGTTATTGGATGATGTAGACTACCTTGTAGAAGAGTTGTATTTCCACTTTAGGCAATAAAGTAAACCTGTTCATCTACATCTCATCCATCATCATCATCTCATGTCATCTCTGCAATGCACCTAGGCATAAGCACTTATACATTTGCATCAAACAGGATCGCAAGAAGTAACTCTGGTAGCAGTTCCCGAGGAGTCAGAAGAACAGCCCGAGGTGCAAGAGCAGGAGGTGCCCGAAGCCGACAAGGAGGTCGGTGAGGATCTTCCAGAGTGCCCAGACCACCGTCCGAGCTCTTTCGAAAGAGGCAAGCCCCGGAGCATTTCTCTCCCGGTTTGCAAATATTTTATTAATGCTTACTTTAATTAATGCATTACGTTTAGGAGTTGCTTACTTGGACAGTTATATGGAATATGACATGATGAAGGTTGTTAATGATCATTGGTTATCCTTACCTGCTTAATTACATGATATTCTAGTACAGGTGCAAATGTAGTTGACAGGTTAATAAAGATTTAACTTGATGCAAGCTTTTGGAAAAGATTCTTTAATATTAAACATGCCTTTTTGCAACTGAGTCAGCTACCCCACCATAAAGCCTGTCATGATCCTTGATGTTATTTTATTTTCGGTTATGTCGGGTAAGTCTAGCTGAGTACCTTCTCGTACTTAGGGCTTTGTTCCCACTTGTTGCAGATGGGCAAATGTATTACGGCTACTGTATCAACTGCCTTTATCCTGCGATGGGCGAAGGTTAGGACCATGGGCAGTGGTCATTCACTACGTCTCGTCTGATGCTTTTGTTGGAGATGATCATGAGCTGGCACCTTATTTCGAACTCTGTGTGAGTGTGTGTTGTTTGAACTAAATGCTTCCGCTACTTTTATTTGAACTCGGTTTGTAATAACTATGTTTAAACTCCGATATATTTTGTGACGCAAATTTTTTATGTAACTTGTGATGGTGACCGCTAAACTTATTACGATCTTGGCTGGTATGGAAGTTGGTTTGAAATCCGTCGTGATTTCACGGACTACCGGGTTATATGGGCTTAAGTTTGCTAAATCGTCTGCTGGATGGATGATTTTCTTACTTAATTTCGTATAATTGATCGGTTCTGTTACAGCTGGCATCGGAGCATGGTTTAGCATATTTACTGTTCATAAGTGTATTTAAAACAAAATTATGTTTGAAAAGCGTGATTTTCAAACTAAAAGTGTGCCAGTGGTCATATCCTTTATGCCTAGTTAAGGACTCTAGGCGGCTTATTTAAGTACTGACTTAGGGTTCTTGCACCATATTTCTCTTTCGTTGCTCATACGGCGTGCTATTGTATGAGTGCCACTTAATTGAGTGGTAATGTATGGATCAGCTGCCTCTACGCCTCGATAAGTGTGAGCTGTGATAGCATGATTGGATACACCACCGATCTAGGGAGAGTGCTTATATGATGCTGGAGTAATTACATGTTCTACGCATGTTTTTACAAAAGTGCCGCATGTGTGGTTGTTCCGTCCGTTGAGGCGATGCCATCAATAGGACGATGTTATGGGTAGCTACTACCGTTGTACACGCATCTGGGGATTCGTGTAGAGCATGTAGGTAAATTTACTACTTTCATGCATTCATGGGGAATTGGGCTGAAATGAATTTTCCGCAGGTACATAACAACGTTTCTCGTGTAGAACGTATTAGTTACGTATATGAGAGATCGCCTGTATGCCACCGAATTCATCGTTAGATATTATTATTTCTTAAGTCTGTGAGAACGTAACATACGTACATATATCATATTGTTTGTGCATTTCATTCATCTCATGCATTTCTCCCCTTATAAAGTGATTATCCCCTTTTGATAAAAATTGCACCAACTTAAAATATGTTCTCACCGGGTAATCAAAACTTTTGCTACAGATGGCCCGCACGAAGCAGACTGCCCGTAAGTCCACAGGTGGAAGGGCACCCCGACACCAGTTGGCCCCGCGGGAGCACCGCAGCACGGACACTTTTCTGAGCGAGTTTGGCATGCCAACCTTGCTTTGGAGAGTGCTCCATGATGTGGGGTACCTGGAGGGTCAGGAGCCGGTGTACTCTTGGAGTGAGAGCCAGCTAGCCAAGGATGGACTTGCAGTAGTGGAGATCACTGTCCCTGCTCTTGGTGATGCTCTAGAGTGGGATGGTTGGCACTTGGAGTTTGAGGGACGCACTCCAGTTGAGGGTGCAGAGGGAGCAGCCTTTCGTGTCATCCGAGACCTAATGAGCAGATTTCCCAACGAGTTGGCAGCAGCCTTGGCCGGCACTTTTTCGAGAGATGATCCTCGCGATGCTATTTGGGTGCAACCACAAGGAAGTGCCTTGGTCAGAGGCCCAAAAGAAGGATGGGCTAGCAACAACCATGCTATGAGTGCGATGTATGCAGCTATCAGAGCATACCAGGGTCTTAAGAGTACCTATTGGACTTTGACTGGTCTGCATGGTGATGACTGGATTGAAGCAAGAAAACAGAAGAAGAAGCAGGCCCGTGCTATAGCTAGCTTGAAGGAGCAGTTGGCTGACATGAGCTTGCAGCGAGACCAGGCTCTCGAGAGAGGTGATAGTGCTATGCAGCGGGTGCAGACGTTGACTTAGGCCAACAATAATGCAGACCGCATGATTGGACAGCTGGTTCAGGAGAGGAATGAAGCCTGGAACGAGAGGGACCTTCTGAGACAGAGGGTCGAGGAGCTAGAGGAGTATAATGCCAACTTGCATGAGGAGTTTCACGCACTCTACAACAGGATGGGCCCGTATGCTCCCCCAGACGCCGCCGGTATGGACGTCGACGACGACGAGGACGAGCCTGTAGTTGCACCTTCCGACGACGACGATGTCGCTATTGATGGTAGAGATGGTGACATCTTCGACCCCGACGATGGCCCCGAGGAGTAGGCTAGTTGCCTTGCGTTAGCTACTAGGCCCTGTCACGATGACCTTTCTTTTGTTTTCATGTATCTTGATGTATCTCATTTCGATCTTGAGACTTGGTAGTATGTTGGAACTTGGTTGTTTATGCGATACCTGAGCGCATAAAAGTCCAGTGTATGTATGCTGGCAACATGGTTGTATTAGACGCGATGTTTGCATTCGAAGTAATTTAATTAGTGGTGTTGTTTTAATTGGAATGCGATTATTGTGCCTCTGTTTTATTGTATGACTTGTTCTCTCCAATAAATTCAGTATGGCATAATTTTTCATTCAATTACAATTACTATAGCTTCACTTATTCGTTACTTGTTGTTGAAATATGCAGATGGCAAACACTCGCCGCGCCACGTAAGAGGCTGCTGAAATTGGTGGTAACGGTGCAGGGGCAGGTGGGAGTGGTGAAAACAATGTCAACCACAATGAGCCACACCCGGAACCACATTTGCCGCCTCCTCCACCGCTCACTGCAGAGGTATTCTTTGCATAGTTTCTTGGAAGTCAGCACAATGCCAAGCAATCACAGAAGAACATGGAAGATTTTCTGCGTACCATTGCCAACAATGTTCAGCATGGTAACAACTAAGGTGGTGGAAATGGGGTGAACCAGTACATCAACTTCAAGGATTTCATGGACACCAGGCCACCCATTTTCAAGGAAGCAACAGAGCCACTTGACGCTAAAGAATGGATCAACACCATGGAAGATAAGTTCCGTGTGCTGAGGCTGACCGAAGTACTGAAGACAGAATATGCTGCACATCAGTTACAGGGGCCAGCAGGGATGTGGTGGAAGCATCATCTCACCACCTTCCCTCCAAATGCCCAGATTACATGGAGAGAGTTCACTGAAGCCTTTCATGGAGTTTACATTCCACCAGGGCTGGTCGAGATGAAGTTAGGAGAGTTCTTGGCCTTAAATCAGGGCACCAAAACTGTGATGCAGTATTTGCATGCCTTCAACAACTTGTGTCGTTATGCTCCCGATTTGGTTGACACGGATGCTAAGAGAATTGCTAGTTTCAAGAGAGGGTTAAGTCCAAAGATGATGAAGCATGTGGGTACCAATACCCATGCCAGATTCAATGACTTCATCAGTGATTGTCTGAAACAAAAGAAGAATAACAACGCGTACACTGCATCCAAGACTCGCAAGAGGGTCTTTGAGTCAGGACCATCATAGCCCAGAGTTCTCACTGCTAATCGCTCTGCCTATCGTCCATCCGCACCAGGTGCAAGGTTTAGGCCACCACAGCATAAAACCCAGAACTACAAGGGACCGCAGAAGCCGTACAAGATGGCCGTGCCGCTAGTAAAAACAGCCGCAGCTGCAGGACAGAGCAACTCTAAGGGAGCTATAGGGTCTGCTGGTACAGTGAAGGGACCCTGCTACAATTGTGATCAGCCAGGCCACTTTTCAAAGTTCTGCCCTTACCCGCCTAGAAAGAAGCAACAGACCTATACTACTCGGGTACACCACACCACCGTGGATGAGATTCCTGAGGGAGAGCCCGTAACCGCTGGTAAGTTTCCTGTTAACCAACACCCTACAGTTGTTCTATTTGATTCTGGATCATCGCATTCTTTTATGAGTCAAGCATTTGCATAGAAACATGAACAACTATGCACAGAATTGAGTTATGGTTACCGCATAAGTTCAGCGGGGGCTGATGTTTTAACCAATCAGATGGTTAGAGGGGCAACCCTTGAATTAGGTAGTCGAAAGTTTCGAGTGAACTTTATAGTTATGCCTGGACTAGTTCTGGATGTCATCATAGGAATGAATTGGATGAAGGACTGGGGAGCAGTTATAGATACAGGGAGTCGGGTACTTACCCTTAAGGATCCCCAGGGTGAGGGTACTTTTCAGGTACCATTGCCCAGGAGAACAGACCTTGTGAGTGTGACATGTGCTATGGAAGTTATTCCTATTCATCAGATTCCAGTAGTGTGTGAGTTTCCGGATGTGTTCCCAGATGAGTTACCTGGTCTTCCTCCAGATAGAGATGTTGAGTTTGGGATTGAGTTGATCCCCGGGACAGCTCCAATTTCAAGGAGACCTTATCGGATGCCTCCAGATGAGTTAGCTGAGCTGAAGAAGCAATTAGAGGAATTGTTGAAAAAGGGGTTTATCTGGCCAAGTAAGTCTGAATAGGGATGTCCTGCCTTGCTTGTGAAGAAAAAGAAAGAGGGTACTTTGAGAATGTGTGTGGATTATAGGCCTCTTAATGCTGTAACTATCAAGAATAAGTATCCCTTGCCTCATATCGATGTTTTGTTCGATCAGTTAGCCAAAGCCAGAGTGTTCTCCAAGATAGATTTAAGGTCAGGTTACCATCAGATAAAGATTAGGCCACAAGATATACTGAAAACTGCCTTTTCCACTAGATACGGGTTGTACGAGTATCTTGTTATGTCCTTTGGCTTAACAAATGCTCCTGCATACTTTATGTATCTGATGAATTTGGTTTTTATGCCAGAATTGGACAAGTTTGTGGTTGTGTTCATTGATGATATTTTAGTGTACTCCGAGAACGAGAAGGATCATGAGGAGCATTTGAGAATTGTCTTGACCAGACTTAGAGATCATAAGTTGTATGCTAAGTTCAGCAAGTGTGAATTTTGGTTGAAGAAAGTTCCTTTCCTTGGTCATATTCTATCAGAAAATGGAGTTTCAGTAGATCCGAGCAAAGTGCAAGAGGTTATGGAGTGGAAGACACCAACCACAGTTTCGGAAGTTAGAAGTTTCTTAGGATTAGCTGGTTACTATCACCGTTTTATACCAGATTTCTCGAAGATTGCCAAGCCAATGACGAGTCTGTTACAGAAAGATCACAAGTTTGTGTGGGCAGAGGAGTGTGAGACAGCTTTCCACACCTTGCGAAAACTATTGACCACTGCTCCAGTTCTAGCGCAACCGGACATTGAGAAAGCTTTTGATGTGTTTTTGCGACGCATCAAAAACGGGATTAGGTTGTGTTCTTATGCAAGAAGGAAGAGTCATTGCTTATGCCTCCCGCCAGTTGAGAAAGCATGAAATCAACTATCTGACACATGATCTTGAACTTGCTACTGTAGCGCATGCATTAAAGATTTGGAGACATTACCTACTTGGTAATGTGTGCAATATTTTCACCGATCACAAGAGTCTCAAGTACATCTTTACCCAACCAGAGTTGAACATGAGACAACGAAGATGGTTAGAATTGATCAAAGATTACAACTTGAATGTGCAGTATCATCCTGGAAAGGCCAATGTAGTGGCAGATGCTTTGAGTAGAAAGTCACATTGCCTGAAGCGCAACCTTTGCTTGAAGATGGTTTTGATCTGATGCACCTTGCCGTGTTACATAGTATTCAGATTAGTTGCTCTTTGGAGAATAAGATAATAGAAGGCTAGAAAACAGACAAAGGGATCTTCCACATCAAAGAGAAACTTAAAGAAGAACCATCCAAGCACTTTAGAGTGGATGAACAGGACGTGTTGTGGTTTGACGACCGTCTTGTTGTTCCCAAGGATCAGGAGCTTAAGAATAAACTTATGGATGAGGCTCACCTTTCTAAGCTATCTATCCATCCCGGAAGTAGCAAGATGTACCAAGAACTGAGACCTCATTATTGGTGGACAAAAATGAAGAAAGAGATTGCAGCTTATGTGGCCAGATGTGGCACATGTTGTAGGGTGAAAGCCATTCATATGAGACCTGCCGGATTTTTGCAACCTTTGTCCGTACCTAGTTGGAAATGGGATGATATAAGTATGTATTTCATCACAGGTTTGCCCACTACTCAGAAAGGCCATGATTTAATTTGGGTAATCGTGGATCGTCTTACAAAGACAGCTCACTTTTTACCTGTCAAGACAGATTTTCGACCACCTCAATATGCTGAGAAGTATATTGCTGAGATCATGAGATTACATGGCATACCGAAGACTATAGTGTCCGACAGAGGGCCACAATTCACGGCTCACTTTTGGGAACACTTGCATAAAGGATTGGGAACTAGTTTGATACGTAGTACCGCCTATCATCCTCCGACAGATGGTCAGACCGAAAGAGTTAATGTTGTTCTTGAGGATATGTTGAGAGCCTGTGTGTGATCTTCCAAGGGTTCATGGGAGTCATGGTTACCTTCAGCAGAGTTTGCTTATAATAATAGTTATCAAGAAAGTATCAAAATGGCACCTTTCGAAGCTCTGTATGGCAGAAAGTGTAGAACACCTCTAAACTGGATCGAGCCAGGAGAAAGAAGATATTATAGTATTGACTTTGTAGAAGAAGCCGAGAAGAAAGTTCATATCATTCAGCAAAATATGAAAGCAGCTCAATCACGTCAGAAAAGCTATGCAGATAGAAGGAGAAGACCGCTTGTGTTCGAAGTTGGTGACTATGTTTATCTGAAAGTCACGCCAATGAAGAAGAAGCGGTTTGGAGTACGCAGAAAGCTTGCTGCCAGATTTGTAGGACCATACAAAATCTTGGAAAGAAAAGGTCCAGTAGCTTATAAGTTAGAGTTACCTGAGACAATGGGTGCTATATTCCTACTTTTTCATGTATCACATCTCAAGAAGTGTTTGCGCATTCCAGAGGAAAGAATTGAACCCCGAGGCATAAAGCTCAAGTCAGATTTGGTATATCGTGAGCAGCCAGTTCGAGTTTTGGACTCTAAAGAGAGGGCTACTCGAAGCAGTGTGGTGAAAACATATAAGATACAGTGGAGCCATCATGATGAGGGGGATGCATCTTGGGAAATGGGTGAATATCTACAAAAAGCTTATGAAGATTTTTATAACAAATGGTTCGTAACCCAAATCTCGGGACGAGATTTTTATAAGGGGGGAGGGCTGTAACACCCCGGTTTATGTAGGCATTTGCATTGCAAATCATACGCATGACACATCATTGCATTCATGATCACATGTGGATTAGAGTGCACCTTTAGTTAAAGAAATTTTGTGGAACGATTGTTGCATATAGCGTTTATAACTATTTCACCCTAATTATGTTGGTTAGACTAAGAAAACATGTGTAGCTATAATTTTTAAATCACCTAGAACTATTTAGTATAATTTTTGGAGAAACTTGATAACCAAAGTTTTGTCAAAAATTTGCTTTTAAAAATATTATTAGAAAATGGTCAAAACCCTCCCTATTTAGCTTTTATTCTCTAATTCAAAATCTGTGGGGATTTTAGAGTTGGCCCCTTAATAAAAGTTATAGAGAATTAAATTCTAAGCAACTTTCATTTTTGGGCTATTTTCAGAAAAAGTCATCTTCTTGCTCAAAATGGAATTTTAAAACTATGAATTGAATTTATTTGAAATAATTCTGGAAAATAAAACTGGAAAACCATTTTCTTACCTTGACGGGCCGCCGCCTCCCTTTCGGCTCGCTGGCCAAAGCGGCCCATCTTTCCATCGCGCGCACGCGCCCGCGCAAACGCCGCGGCCCAGCCCGCACCACGCGCTCGTCTCCTCTACCGCCCGCGCGCGCCGTGCGCTGTCCTGACACAGAGCTCGCCTGCCGCGTGGCGGCAGCATGACGGCGACACCGGCCAGGTGGCGCCCCGGTCGCTTCACCCGCGCGCACACTCGCCCCTTCAAACCGTCCGCAGCACCTCGCCCTGTCTCTCCCCTCCATTTTGCTTCGCTCGCTCCCGCGCGCACCGGCCGAAATCCCTCCTCCACCACCACGCACACCATCGCCGGAGCCGGTGTTCCAGCCGTTCCGTCTCGCCGCGAGCCGCTCCATCTTGCCTCGAGCTTCCCCTCCCTCTGGCACAGCCCGTGCACACCTCAGCCGTCCGTGGTAAGCTCTCCATCCACAGGAATCGCTCACCGGAGTTCCGGCCGAGCTCACCGGAGCTTTCTGCTCCGTGGACCGCACCTCTCCGCTCCACCTCGTTCCCTTCTAGCGCGCGCATCTTGTTCGCCCTGGCTCACCGGTGCTCGAGCACCCTTCCATTGCCCGTTCCGTGGTCGGAGATGGCCGACCGGTGACCACCCGCGCCACCGTTCCGCCATAGACGGCGGTGACCAGTCCTTCGAGCCCCGTTGGCCACCGTGTGTGTACCATTGGGTTCGCAAGCACGAGGTGGTTCGCGTAGTGCCTTTGGCCTGGCCGGAAACCTCGCCGCCGGCGAGCTGTGGACGCCGGTGTCTCCCTCCCTCTCCCTGTGACTGACGCATGGGGTCATGGGCCCACCTGTCGGTCTCGTGTGTGTTCTCTGTGTTCAGTTCGAGGGTGCGTGTAGCGCTGAGCGGTCGGATTTCAAAAGGATTTAAATAAAATGTTTTCCAAAAAATGATAAAAGGGTTTCTAAAATCCATAACTTGCTCATTTTAGCTCCAAAAATTGTGAAATAAATTTTTATGGACTTCTTAGGACCAGATCTACAATCTAAAAATGTTGCATGTCAAGGTTGCAATACTTTTTTTTGTAGGGTTTTTATTTAATCATTGAAATTGATGTTTTCTTGATAAATATGTAATAAATCATAGAAAACTCAGAAAAATATGGTTTCAATTTTGTTAATCTTTTTGTGCAATGTACTTTCTAGGAAAAATATGTACCATGCATGTTATGTAGAAAAATTCTTATGTGTAGTACAAGTGCATATTATTGTTAGAAATTGTTATTTTTGATAGAGAGAAAAATATAAATAAAACAAGCATATACTAATTTTTCTATAGGGATTGTTTAGTGTGTAGAATGTAGGAAAATTGCTAAATCTGTTGTTTGATACTTTTCATAGTATAAAGTATTTTTATGCTCATTTTTAGGCCCTAGATTGTTATTTTTGTGTAGGCAGTTATAGTACTCCAAATGCAATGAAATTTTTTGTGGCATGCTAAAGTAGATGATAGTAATCCACTATAATTTTATTAGATTTTTCTATGTTATCAAAAGAAGTATTGCTATTCAAACATAGTGTCAACTAGGGTTTAAATTAGCATTTTTAATGCAAGATTAGTTGATAAATTTTGCTTTGGTGTATCTTTAAAGCATCTTAGGGTGCTGGAGTGACTTTGCACAGTAGAGAATGTTTGTAGTAGTTTTATGAGTACATGTTCTTGGATGATGTAGACTACCTTGTAGAAGAGTTGTATTTCCACTTTAGGCAATAAAGTAAACCTGTTCATCTACATCTCATGCTTCATCATCATCTCATGTCATCTCTGCAATGCACCTAGGCATAAGCACTTATACATTTGCGTCATACAGGATCGCAAGAAGTAACTCCGGTAGCAGTTCCCGAGGAGCTGGAAGAACAGCACGAGGTGCAAGAGCAGGAGGTGCCCGAAGCCGACGAGGAGGTCGGTGAGGATCTTCCAGAGTGCCCAGACCACCGTCCGAGCTCTTTCGAAAGAGGCAAGCCCCGGAGCATTTCTCTCCTGGTTTGCAAATATTTTATTAATGCTTACTTTAATTGATGCATTACGTTTAGGAGTTGTTTGCAACCGTTGCTGCATTATACCTTGTTTACCCTTGCTCTACCATATCCTTGTTACCTTGGTATTCGCAGTCAAGAAATGCTTAGCTTGCTTAGACCGGTAGAAGTCGGGTGATTTCCTATCACCTGCGAGCTATAGGTGGTTACCAGGATCTGTTTGGAAAAGTACGTCATATGGGAATAACTAAGTGTCAAATTGAAATTGAGATCGGACGGAGACTTCCAGGGTTTTAGACTGTAGTGTTTTCCATCTGTGTCGATTAAGGACCGACCGTTGTTGGGCCTCGAGTCATGTTGAACGCATGCCTCACATTTAGTTGGTCGAATAATGTACCTTTCGACCGCGAAGCTGGGAGATTATTCGGGCTGAGTGGATTGCCTGCAACGCACTATACCAGAGCAGGAGTGGCAGGATACGGGGGCACGATGATAAGGCCAAAGAGCAGTCGGGCGGCCCCCGGGTACATGTGGTTCCTGGCAAACTCGTGACTTTACCTGAATAGTTGACTCGATGACAAATACCTCACTTTAGCGGGTGAGTGAGGTTTGTGTGAGGAATAAATTACTAGCTAGTTAATAATCGATTCGAATCGCCATCGTTCACTGGATAGTGAACACTTGACTTGAGTTACTTCATCGTAGTAATATTGATGGAACACTTGGACAGTTATATGGAATATGACATGATGAAGGTTGTTAATGATAATTGGTTATCCTTACCTGCTTAATTACATGTTACTCTAGTACAGGTGCAAATGTAGTTGATAGGTTAATAAAGATTTAACTTGATGCAAGCTTTTGGAAAAGATTCTTTAATATTAAACATGCCTTTTTGCAAATGAGTCAGCTACCCCACCATAAAACCTGTCATGATCCTTGGTGTCATTTTATTTTCGGTTATGTCGGGTAAGTCTAGCTGAGTACCTTCTCGTACTCAGGGCTTTGTTCCCACTTGTTGCAGATGGGCAGATGTATTACGGCTACTGTATCAACTGCCTTTATCCTATGATGGGCGAAGCTTAGGACCATGGACAGTGGTCATTGACTACGTCTCGTCTGATGCTTTTGTTGGAGATGATCATGAGCTGGCACCTTATTTCAAACTCTGTGTGAGTGTGTGTGTGGTTTGAACTAAATGCTTCCGCTACTTTTATTTGAACTCGGTTTGTAATAACTATGTTTAAACTCTGATGTATTTTGTGACGCGAACTTTTTATGTAACTTGTGATGGTGACCACTAAACTTATTATGATCTTGGCTGGTATGGAAGTTGGTTTGAAATCCGTCGTGATTTCACGGACTACCGGGTTATACGGGCTTAAGTTTGCTAAATCGTCTGCTGGATGGATGATTTTCTTACTTAATTTCATATAATTGGTCGGTTCTGTTACATGAAACACACTTGTGAAACATATGAAACATACACAAAAACATGGTAACACATACATTGGACTAACTCATGTGAAACATGTGCAACATACCATTGAAACATATGAAACATTGATTTGAAACATATGCAACATGTCTTGTTATTTTATGTTTCATTGTATGTATACTTTATGATCATGTGTGTTTAATGTAAGTGTTGATATTTAGGTCACTAAAGCACCTTAGCTACACCTAGGACACATAAAGGAACAATGTTCATGTTGACCACTTAGCCTAATTAAGCTTCTAAGTGATGGTTGACTCTAGTTGACCACTAGATTGCTTGTGTTTGACCAAATAGAAAGTATAGTTTAGAGTGTTTGCATGGTTGTGCACCCTGAAGCAAAGTTGTAGCAAATTTGTTGAGGAACAAAAGTTGTTTAATGACCATCTCATGAAAATGACTAGAACACCCTCAAAAGTGGACCACAAGGTAGAAATAGGTGATGTTTGGGCACTTAGCAAATTTGGCTGTCAAATTACAGTTCCAGTTTCATGTACCAATGTTTGCAGCCTTGTAGTTCAAAATCTGTGCTGAACCAGCTTGAGCTCCAATTGACAAACTTGATGTACACTTGTAGCCCTACAAAGTTGTCAATTGCACCTTGATCTAACTTGAGCTAGTTTGGGAGTTCTTGATCGTTCAAAATCAAGTTTTAGTCAGGTTGGGGGCTCTGAATGCAGAGCTAGATAGGCTGCTACCGCCGTGTGGTCACCCCGTGGCATTCGTACACCGGCTGCAGACCCACCGGTCAGCCCGAGGTGGTCTCAAAGGTGCCATGATGCCTATGCCTCGCTCCCACGTGCTCACTTCACCCATTCGCCTCGCGTAGCAGCAACAGCAGCGGCACCGCATTACCGAGGGCTCCGTCACCATGTAGTGCCACCGTCACTGCTCCTCTGACCGAACCAGCTAGCCTATCGCCTTGCCTTAGTCTCCTCTAGCTCGTCATCCTCTCTGTTGAGCTGTTCGGGCACTGGTGAGGCTACATTGCCGACCCTGCCACCGCGAGAAGCTCACCGGAGCTCCGCCATGCTCGTGCTCATCGTGGTCAACCTCTCCAGCGCCCTTCTTTCCTCTTCTCCATAGTGTAGCAGGTGCCATAGGTAACCGCGATGCTCACGCCAAGCTTAGATCAGGCTATCATGGTCGAAGATGGCTGGCATACCATTAAGCCCCTCCACTGTGCCACCATTGCCGACGTCGTGCTAACTCCGGTGCTTTCGCGCCACCATTTTCACCACCCTCTGGTGTAGTTCATCGCGTAGATCACGTAGTTGCCATCCCCCTCGCCGGAGACCTCACTGTCGGTGAGGAGTCGGCAGTCAAACCTCCTCCCCTGTCTCTGTGCTGCTGCCAGTGGGCCCGTTGACTATGGCAGGACCCGTGTGTCAGTGAAAGCTCTATGTTTGGTGTTGGTAATTAGTGACAATGCCTAAGTACTAATCCTATGCCTAAGTTGTATATAGCATATGAGGATTAGTACATTCCAAGGTTGGTGGCAAGATGAACATGGTGATCATGATGGCCACACTTGGATTTGGACGCAGCCCTACGTGATCAAGGCAAAGGTATATGCTTAAGGGTTGTGTTTTAGTAACCAAGACACCTAGTGGGTGTGGTTACATTATAGGATAGATAGCCATACTATAAAGAGGGGAATGACGCAGCTATTGAACTCCTAAGTGCCTCTAGGTGTGCATTTCATAATCATATGCATTTGAATAGAACTAACAACGCCTCAAAAAATGATTGTGAAAATGCTAACACACTCACACATGACGTGATCACTTGGTGGTGTTAGCACATTTGCGATGGCGTTGGAGTTTGAGCGGTAGAGAGGGTTTCGAGTAATTGAAATGCCTATTTTCCTTTACGCCAATGTTGAGTTTTGGAGGCGTTGTCACATGTCGTTTCACAAGCTAAAACATGTGCTAAAGTGACACACATACTTAGTCTAGCTCATATGTGAAAGGGTGAATCAAACGGAGTCGAACGGATGTCACAGAGGTGACCGGACGCTGAACCAGACGCGGTCTCTGTTTGACCAGATGCGTCCGGTCAGTGCTCAGCGTTTGCGTGCGTCTTGGTCTTCTGATCGGACATGGTGGCGCATCCGGTCATGATGGATCGGATGCGTCCGATCGTGGTGGGTGCTTACTGGACTCAAACCGGACGCTGGCACTGTGGCGTCCGGTTCGTCTAGCAGCGCGTCCAGTCACTGACTCGTTGGAGCACCGCTTAGGCTTGACCAGCACGTCCGGTCAGTTACGGGACCAGCGCGCCCAGTCGAGCTTCGCGCGTCCGGTCTGTGCGACCAGTGCATCTGGTCAGCACGACTGCAGCAGAATCTACTACCTAATGGCTCTATTCGAAGGGGTACGTCTATAAATACTTGTTGGCCGGCTCAAGGCTCCCACTCTTGCATTCTTTGACATACTTGTGAGCACTTTGAGCTAAGCAACTCCCCTCCCACTCATCTCTCTTGCTTCTTTGCATATTCGAAGTGAGATTGAGTGATCCAAGTGCATTTGCATTGTGAGATTGCATCTAGGTGGCACTTGGTGGTTGATTTGCTACGGGATTCTTGTTTCTCTTGGTGGTTGCCACCACCTAGACGGCTTGGAGCAGCTTGGAGGCGTTGGCAAGAGTTGGTGATTGTTCTTGGCCACCTTCGGTGATTGTGAGGGGTTGTTGTGGTTCCCCGGCAGAGCGCCGAATTCTAACTCTAGTGGATTGCTCGTGTCAGAATTTCTCGCCATTTGGTAGGTTCTTGTGGCGCCTTTTGAGAGGCTCGGTGTGAGACCGATTAGCCACCGAACCACATGGTGAAGAGGGACACAACGGGGACTAGCGTGTCGGCAAGCTCGTGAACCTCGGGATAAATCTTCGTGTCATCATTCTTATTGTGATTAATCGATCCCGGTGGTTGTGCATTGTGGAATTCATCTCATGACCATATTGATTGGTTGGCTCAATACTTCGCTCCTCGGTGATACCTTCTAACTCTCTCTTGTATTATTTTCTTAGTTACCTTGCTACCTTTGTTAGTGTAGCTCTTAGCTTGAGTAGCTAGTTAGCTTTAGTTGTAAGCTAAGTTGTGCGGTTTGACTTGTGCGGTTGAGTGCAAATATACTAGAATTGTGAATTGGATAGGTGGCTTGCAAACACCCCGTAGGCTAAACAAAACTCGCATCTCGCTATTTTTTATATTGATAAACTTGTTTAGCTTGTCTTTGTAGAATTTTTGAAAAGGCTATTCACCCCCCTCTAGCCATCAAGACCTTTCAGTCAGTGGTTTAGGTTTAGGTTTAATTTAAATCTAAATTTTGATGCATCTTTGTAAAAATCATATCTGGAGATTTAGAG
The DNA here is from genome assembly GCA_038087645.1 of Saccharum hybrid cultivar R570. Classification (NCBI taxonomy): domain Eukaryota; kingdom Viridiplantae; phylum Streptophyta; class Magnoliopsida; order Poales; family Poaceae; genus Saccharum; species Saccharum hybrid cultivar. Next base: position 24,037,476 of record JAQSUU010000066.1, on the reverse strand, counting down.
CTTCGATTTGAGTGGTTAAAATTTTGTGGTGCCCCTTGTTCAGTCTAGTTTTTAATAAAAATATGAAATATGCCATATTTTGTAGAAAAATAAATAGCTTTTATTTATCTCTTTTATTCATGGAGAAAAAGGGGAAATCAATATCTCTTAATGTATAGCTCCAAATGCTATGAAAATTCTATGAGGTGCTACTCATGATGTATATAGGCTGTAGTTTAAGTTTCATGATTTTTGGGTACCGTATAATTAAGTTATGAATTTCTTTTGTTTAATTGGGTAATTCTTGTGCTAATTTTCATAATTAATTTATGAATCCAGTAAAGGTGAAATTTGGTGAACCGTGTTCTTATGTTAGTATGAAGCCAGAAAAAATATGAAATCTATTGTTTGACACTTTTTAATAGGGTTTCCTATTTATGCTCAAATAAGCTTGCTATTTTGTAATTTTTGGTATAGCATGATATACATGTTCAAATGCTATGAAATGGTTATGGTAACCTACTGGGAGCATATACTAGCTGCTGTAATTTTTGTGGAATTTACTGTGCACTTTTGATGTACGTTCATAATTACCCCTTGTTATCCAAATAAAGAAAGAAATGTATCAAATAAATTTATTTTGGGGTGGACACTATGTTTTCTGATGTTCATGGGTCATGTGTAACATGTTGGTAAAGTTGGTTTGGTCCAAAAGTGAGTTTGCCATATCACTAAATAATTATTTTCTTGAATCTAGCAATTCTAGAAAGTTCTGGAGACTTTGTAAAGTTCACTATGTTAAGGTTGTTTTCCAGGAAACTTATGAATACAAAAGTTGTATATAATTCATGTATATAGCTATGATTAAAATTTGGTGATATTTGGCCAATTAGTTTAGGAGTTACAACTATTCAAAATTGGGTCACAGAATCAGTTGCTCTCTGTCTTGTCAGGACCAGATTCTGTAAATGTATAATTTTGACTTATTTAACTTGGGAATCATGCTGAGGTGTTTGAAGATGAAATGTAGATAATTTCATAAGCTTTCCAGATTGTCTTATTACAAGTCATTTGGATTTATAAATTTCTTGTTATGAGTAAATTACTTGACTGTTATTATCAATTCCAGGCTAGAAATGGGAAGAAATTAGTATGGATTTGATCTCTAGAATTCCTCATTCTGAGAAGGGTCATGATTCCATTTGGGTTATTGTTGACTGATTGACCAAATCTACACATTTTATCCCCGTTGGAATTGACTATCGCCCACATCAATATGCACAGATATACTTGAATCAGATAGTTCATCTTCATGGAGTACCAAGGACTATTGTATCTGACCGTGGACCTCAGTTTACTACTCGTTTTTGGGAATGTCTACACAAAGAATTAGGTACAAACTTAGTTAGAAGTTCTGCTTACCATCCTCAAACGTCTGGGCAAACTGAGCGTGTAAACCAAATCTTAGAAGACATGCTGAGAGCTTGTGTAATTTCTTCAAAAGGCTCATGGGAAAAATGGTTACCTTTGGCTGAATTCTCTTACAATAATAGTTATCAAGAAAGTATCAAGATGGCTCCTTTCGAAGCTCTTTATGGCCATAAATGTTGAACTCCATTGAATTGGGTGGAACCTGGAGAACGTAGATATTATGGTATTGATTTTGTGAAAGAAGCTAAGAAGCAAGTCCAACTCATACAACAACATATGGCAGCTACCCAAGCACGACAGAAAAGTTATGTCGACAAGCGAAGAAGACCCATTGAGTTTGAAGTTGGTGACCATGTATACCTGAAAGTATCACCTATGAAGGGAGTACAAAGATTTGGTGTTAAAAGAAAGCTTACACCAAGATATGTAGGACCTTATCCAATAATTGAGAGATGTGGTAGGGTCGCTTATAAACTTTAGTTACCTTCAGAAATGCGTATGATCTTTCCGGTGTTTCATGTATCGCAACTGAAGAAATGTCTTCGAGTGCCTAAAGAGGAAGTCAAAGTTAGAGATATCAAGATCAAGAAAACTTTGACTTATGTAGAAGAGCCCATATCTGTTCTAGACCGCAAGGATCATGTGACACGTAATCGAGTGGTGAAATTCTACAAGATCATGTGGAGTAACCATAGTAAGAGAGATGCAACATGGGAACGGGATGATTATTTGCGAGAGGTTTATCCCGCCTTTTATCAAAAATGGTACGCTTTCCAAATCTCGGGACGAGATTTTTATAAGGGGAGGGCTGTAACACCCCATGTGTTTTGCCTTGCATCTATGCATCACTTAAGCATGATCATAGCATGGCATTACCATAAGCATCATCATTTCATGTGCATCTTTGAATGAAACATGACCTTACAACAATTGCAACATATGTATGCTAGTGTGTGCTAGTGACAAGATCATGTGTGTGGGCCATGCTAGTACATGTGTTAGGTTTGTTATGCTTGAAAGCATGTGAAACATGCTCATGAAACATGTGCAACCCTCAAGTTAACTTATGTAACATGTAGTTGCAAAATAGTGTTGCATTAGTTTAAAAGTGAATGTTTCAATGTGCTTTTGCTTTATATTTACTTACATGTGATGCTACATGGTGAATTGTGCCGTTCTAATAATTCTAAAATGCTAGTTAAGCATTTTGAGCTAGGGTCTCTATTCATAGTTTGACCAAGTTTGACCCTGGTTTGACCATAGGAGTGCATCTAACTGATCTTTTTAAATGTCTAACTTAGAGGTGGAATCTACCAAAGTCACCTATAGCAAATTTGTGGCAAATTTTATTGACTACAAACTTTATTTTTGGTTCATCTCATGAATCACCCTCCAACCCTCTCAAAAATTCAGTTTTCTGCTCTGCTGAATTTCCATTGTTTCACTAAAACAGTCCCTGTTCCTTGCTCCATATCTCCCAAACTATGTGGATTTAGACTTGGCTCATTAAAACAAAGTTGTAGAGAATTTGTTAATCTTCAACTTTGTCAATTGGCTCATCTCGAAATTCGAGCTGGTTTGTGAGCTATAGAGCCAGGAAGTTGCTGCTGTTTCTGCCATAGGAATGTTGCAGGTATTGCAGAACAATGTTTCGACGTTTCAGAAATTTTGGAATTGAGGGAGGTGGCCAACCGAGCTCAGGCTCCGGTCGACATCTGTCGACCATACGCCATCACCGGGCATACAAGCCGGGCCATGGTGTCCTTAAGGCTGCCATGGCGCCCTTCCCTCGCCCCCTCCTTCCTCCATTTGCCTCCTTCCCTCTCCACGGCGCACCCCCTCTCTTCCTCCACTTCGGCAAGGTGCCGCCGAGCACTGCGCCACATGCCACGCCTTCTTCTTGCCACCAAAACCAAATTGGCTCAGCCATTCTCTCTGCCTTGCATTGCTCTACATCCCGCAGCGCGTGGTTGAGCCATACGAGCACCAGGTAGAGCATGGTAATCGCTTTCCTCTCTGTCACCATGGCTGAAGCGCTGCCGCGCTCGCGGACCGCCACGACCAGCACAATGCAGTGCCTCGCTGGGCCATCCATCGCTTGTTCCATGTCTCGTGTGCCGTGTAGAAGCTGTAGGAGCTTGTGGTTTAGTCGCTACCGAGCCGAGCTCGCCGGGAAGCGCCACCGCACTCACCGCACCCGCCATCGCCGTCGGCGAGCGTGCTCCAGCACAGTAGAGGTTGGGGAAAGGGTGCGCCATGCTGCGGGGTGATGGGTGGAGCACGATGGTGTGCTCGGTTTCGCCAAAGGAGCCGGCGGCGGCGAGAAACTGCTCGCTGGAGTTCCTCCCCTGCTCTGCGTGTGTGTATGAGAGGTGGTGCCCGCGTGTCAGTGCCGGCCTCCCCGCCTTTCCTAGCCGGGCCGCTTAGCGGGCCGAAAGGGGCAGCAGAGCACGGGCCTGTTTATTTTAGGCCCGTTTTAGTTTTTGATTTTGTTTTCTTTTTCCAAAAAGTGAAATGTCGTGTTGAACTTTGTAAATTCATAGAAAATAGTAGAAAAATCAAAAACAGGAAAATGAGGACTTTCTGGAATCCTTGAGATGTGTACATTGCAGTAATGTAATAAAATATGGCATGTTAGTTTATGTTTTCTGAAGTTGGTAATTACTTTTGTTAAGCACTTTATTTAATTATGTGATTTAGACAATTTTGTATCTTACTATATATTGATCCAGTTGCTATGAAAATTTTGTGAGGTGCTAAGCATGCTTTGGTGAGGCTCCAGTTAAATTTCCATGAATTTTTAGATGTCCTATGCTGCAGTTATAAATTCTCTTTTTTTTATATGCTTTGTATTGCTTATCCATTTGTTTATTATGATATCTCCTAAATTACTTGTTAACTTAAGCTAAAAAATTTATGGTAGCCTCCTGGTATCATGTATGTGCCTCTTTAATTTTATTAGAATTTTCTAGGCAAATTTTATAAGTAATGTTATTTATGTCTATGCATTTAAATAAATAGAAAAGTCCAATTAAATAAATGTTTTCATAAGTAACATGACTTGATCTGGTGTTCTTTAGACATGTCCTAATAGATGGTCAAGTTGGTTTGGCCATTTGCAATGTTTTTAGATTGTGTTATTATATAATTGTATAATTCATTGATTTCTGGACAGTTTTGAAAGGATTACATTTTGAGTAATGCTAGGATGGTTTTCATGCTCTATGTTGTATACAAAAGTTGTAGCAAACTTTATGATGTAGTAACTATTCAAATTTGGTGGCATTTGTCCCCATGGTTTAGGAGTTATGCATGTCTTAAGAAGTGTCCAGTTGCAGTTTGTTCTCTGTTGCCTAGAACTGATTCTGGGGATGTTTGAATTCGACCTGGTAAACTTGTGGATCATGCTTTGGTATCTGAAGATGAAATGTAGGAAATTTTATAAGCTTTCCAGAATGTCCTCATGCATATCCATTGGAGTTATAGAACTCCAATTATGAATTTTATAAGTTGCTGCTGTCAACATGTCAATGTGCTGAAATTTCTGAGAACTGGTTTAAGTGTGCTAAGTTTGAATCTTGTGGTACTTAGTGGTTACTTATGGATGTTTAAACATGTTAGTACCAGAGAGGAGATTTGCACCTAATCTTAAAGTGATTTGAATAGAGCACCATGTAACTTGACTTTTATTGCTTAGATTGTTGCATTGTTCATCACATTCATCATTCATACATGCTCATAAGTTCATCATGTCACATCTGTGCATAAATGAAATTCATTGGTGCATATACATACAATAGGTGTGCCGAGGATCATGATGCGAGTGAAGCTCCTCAAGGTGTGGCTGCTGAAGTTGGAGTCCATCCGAGAGCCGAAGGTCCAATCTGACGAACCCGGAGGAAACACGGGAGCCGTTCGTGAAGCCGAACCTGAGGCCGTTCTCATACGGTTAAGGCAAGTCCCGGAGCATGATAAGCCTCCTACTTTCAAAGCAATTAATTATATATGTTATATATATTGTTGCATTAAGTGGTAGCAGTTGATTGGAACCATTGCTGCATTATATCATTCCTTGTCCAGATATACGAATCCCTGAATCCTATGTAGATAGGATCGTCTATATTCTTAGCCCTGCTTAATTAGAACGGTAATGTTAGGTGATCTCCTGTCAGCTACAAGATAGGAAGTATTTGGTCACGGTTGGCTATATTTACTATCGTGAAAAAGAACCAAGTGTTAATAATGAACTTAGACTGGGCGGGATGTCGATAGTGAAGCAACAAGGCATGGAGGTCTTGGGTGTAGAACTATCCCCGTCTGTGTCGGTTAAGGGGATCCATTGTACTTCCTTTGTCATTTTGAACGCAGCCTAACACCTAGCATGCCAGCCTGAGGTTGCCAACCGCGAAGCCAAGTAGCTTAACTCAGGCTGTGAAGCCAAAAAGTGTAAGTCGCCTCAGAGGAGAGCTACGTGGGACCAAGGGCAGGTGAGTTAAAAGTCCTAAGCTTCCTAGCCACTGGAATCCCTAAGAGCGCGGTGCTATTTGGGCCAATCCTGAGTTGTACCAAAGGTGATTGTTGATGACTCTTGCAAAGTATGCCTGGTTGGTGTTAGGAATACCCCCCTCAGATGAGTTGGAATCGATTCAAATCGCCGTCTCTCCCGGATAGTGAGAAACTTGACAGAGCATGCAGAGGCAATATAGATTTCACTAAATAATTTGATGGTTCAGGAATTATGATGATGATGATATGATGGCCTTATTATACCGGCTATGGTTAATATTGTTTGCTCCTAATAAAGTGATTGCTATAGTACAGGTGCTAATCTAGATGCCAGGTTAATAATGATTAACTGGACGTTTAAAGCAACAATGATTACTTATCTGTGCTTAAGCTTTTATGCAAATGAGTCAAGCTAGCCCCACTTATATAAAGCCTTGCATACTCCTTGGTGTCACTTCATTTCTGGTTTTTGACAGGTAAGTCTAGCTGAGTACATTCTCATACTCAGGGTTTATTCCTACCTTGTTGCAGGTAGCAGATTCTTACAGTTACCTGAAGTACTATCTTCATTGTTTGGTGTGAAGACTAAACCGTTGGGCATGGTCTCTGTAGTATTCTCTTCTATTATGATTTTACAGGATGTGACTACGCACTGGCAGTACTTGAACTAAATGTGGTTTCAAAACTATGTTGCTTCCGCTATTCCTAATTTGGTTTGTAAAAACTTATTCATACTCCTAGGTATGAGAACTATTTATGAACTATTGTAACAGGTGGTGTGTTGTGTTGAATCACTACGATCTTGGTTTGTTCTTGGTATGGTTTGAAATCCCTCATGATTTCGTGGACTACCGGAGTTATATGGGCTCAAGTTTAAGAATTTGATCACCCGGTGATTGTTTTTGGACTTGTGCTCTTATAATTTGGACGGTTCCATGACATATCTGATAGAGAAAGCGGTCTTAGGGATATCTTCAGGACGAATCTTGATTGATGATAACCCGACCTCAAATCAATCTTGGAGAATACTTTATCTTTAGATAACTGATCAAACAAGATATCAATGCAAGGAAGAGGATACTTGTTCTTGATAGTAACAGCATTGAGCAGTCAATAATCCACACACATGCGCAAAGATTGATCCTTCTTCTTCACAAAGATAGTAGGACAGCCCCATAGAGAAGAACTAGGGCAGATAAGACCCTTCTTCAGAAGTTCATTTAACTGGGTCTTAAGCTCTATTAGCTCATTGGGTGTTATTTGATAAGGCCTCCTAGATATAGGCGTGGTACCAGGAATTAGCTCAATTTTGAATTCCACATCGTGATCCAGAGGTAACCCAGGCAAATCATCAGGAAAGACATCTGGAAACTCACACACTACTAGAACATCAGCAATGGCCTTTGCTAGTACAGCAGCCGCATTATGGAGGGCAAGATCACGAGGAAGTTGCACTAAGAAGGCCTCATTATTGATAGGATCCCTCAACATAACCACATGAGTGGAGGTGTCGATAAGAACGCCATGACCACTCATCCAATTCATCCCTAATATCACATCAATCCCCAAGCCTGGCAAAACTACCAGATGGGAAGTGTACTCATGGCCCTCGATGTTGATACATGCATCCATCACTAATTGATTGGTGGCAATATTGTTTTCGGCCGCACTAATACAATACCCACCCTTATCTAAAGTAATTATTCTCTGATCAAACTTGGATGCAAATGATGGGCTTATAAAGGAATGTGAAGCGCTAGAGTCAAACAGCACAACTGCAGGATAATTGTTTACAAGAAACTTACCAGCGGTGACCACCTCTCCAGCAGGGATTTCTTCAATAGTGGTGAAGTGAGCATATCCCCGATGCACATTGCCTTGATTATTTTTCTTCTGGGGAAGAGAGCATTTCTTGGCCCAATGACCAGGCATATTGCAGTTCCAACATGGCCTATTGCTCGATGGAACATTAGAACTACCCTGCCCAAAATTATTCTTGGGAAGAGTGATAGTGTAACCCTTGCAAAAACCCATCTTGGTTGGGTTCTACCTCTGTGGAGGATGATACTTGATGTTGGCAGTAGGTGGACGATATTGAGTCTTGGCCACGATAGGATCTTTAGACTGAGAAGCACCTGCTTCATAAGTCTGCTTATGGCTCTTGGTTGCAGCATATATAGAATTGTTGTTCTCTTGAGTTAGAGCATCACTGATGAACTCATTAAAGGTTGCACACTTGCTATTGCCCATGGATTTCATCAGCTTGGGGCAAAATCCCCTCTTGAAGCTAGCAATCATCTTAGCATCTGTATCCACAAACTCAGTTGCGTACCTAAATAGGTCATTGAAAGCCTGCAGGTAGTCACCTAGACTCTTGCTTCCCTAGGTCAACTTCATGAATTTAGTATGCTTGATAGCCATCAGACCAGGAGAAATATAATGCCCCCTAAAAGCTTCCTTAAACTAATCCTAGACAATCTCAACATGAGCCGGCAAGGTATGCCTATGATGGCTCCACCAGATGCCTGCAGGACCATGCAGCTGGTGGGATGCATACTCTGCCTTCATGCCTTTAGTGAGCCTGAGCAAGCGAAACTTTTGCTCGATAGTATTCAGCCATTCATCAGCATGAAGCGACTCTTCTGCCTCTTTAAAGATGGAAGGCTTGGTGTCCATGAAATCCTTAAAGTTGCTGTACTGGTTAGGCTTCGGTCCCTGACGGACATTGCGGCCTTCACGATTGGCCATTTGGCACATAGCATCAGCCAAGGCACGTTGACCGTCAACCAAAGACTGCATCAACTCCGCATGAGTAGGCAGAGGGGGAGGAGGTGGTGGAGGATTCTGATTCTCATTACCACAGCCCACACCAAAACGGAGGTTTCGAGCCATCTGCAAAATGCATAGCCAGTGAGTACTGATGATTTAGAAAATTGCACATGAATTATGTAAGTATGCCAAATTGAACACATTAGAGAAAATATATTCAGGTACAAACAGAGGCACCATAATTCATTTCTACACCCAACACCATCAATCACATCACTTGGCACATTATTGTGCTGCTCAACAAATGACATTTTTCACGACAACAAAGATGGAATTAATTTAAAGGCTCACATAACATGCACACAAGCATGTTTGATAGGTCACATCTCGACCGTCAAGGTTCCAACCATGCATAAAAGAGACCTCATGGTTCGATATTACATCCATGAGATTGGCGTAAGGCAAAGCTACATGTCTATACATGAGATTACAGCAAAAGATTAGAACTAGCGCATCTAGCTAGGTGCTAACTAAACTACGCATCAACATCAGAATCAGCATCGACGATCGCTTCACCATCTTCATCACTGACTGGCTCAAGCTCTTCATCTTCGTCTTCCTTGACTTCTGGCATGACAGGTGCAGTGACACCCGGACCATCAACTTCCATCCTATCATCTTTAGCTACAATCACCTGAGGACCAAGATCTGGGTAAACTGGTGGAGGGTGAGGAATTGGGTTCCTCTCATTATTGAGACGATGAATCTCCACCATCCCTTCCTCGATGCAATCATTGAGGTAATTCTACATTTCCATGGCATGGATGTGATCCTAAATCTGAGCCTGACGCCTCTCTGCCAACTCGAGGGCTGCATCCCTATGACGGTCATCTGCTCCAACTGTTCTTCAAGCTCATCTCTCACGGGCTGCTTGCCCCCACTGCTATAGGCGATAATTTGCAATACCCCAAATCTCATCTACCTCCAGCTGAGCTTGCCCACCTTCCTTCGCTCTACGGCGATACTTGTAAGCACGCAATCTGAACTTGCGCTGAGCTACCATTGCCTTACTAACCTCTTCTAAAACACTAGAGGGTGTCCTGCCTGACCTGACAAAGCTTCAAGATGGCCATCATAGCACTCATCTCCACATTATCACTCTGAACACACTCACCATGGCCTCGAACCAAGGCATGGCCAGCTTCTTGAGTCCACTCAGCATCTATAGGAGCCACTCACGGAATGGATGTAGCTAGTCCACCCACAAACTCATCTCCAAAACTCTAGGCTATGTCCATAAGCACATCTAGAGCAGCAGCTTGAGTGGCTTCCCATGGGCTTTGCCCATCAGACTCGGTGCTCCACCCATGCCACAGCGGTCTTGTGGGGTTCTACGGCACCACCAAGGTCACATTGTACCATGGCACATCTCCAAATGGCACTGTCTGCACCCATGTGTAACGTGGCACCTCCGGGTACCCAACTGAGCTTAGCACCCTCCAGAGCAAAGTAGGCATGCCAAATTGGTCTAAAAAGGTGCTGCTATGTGGAGGAAACATGGGGCGTGACCATCTGTAGCAAAAAGGATGCAACTCTTGTGAGAGGATTATTTTTAAGAACAAAATTTTAATAATTTGGGATAAGCAATTATAAGGGAGTAATGCAAGAATGTATGGAGGAATGAACATGATGCATGCACGATCCGTATGTCCTCACAAACCTTAGGAAAAATTTAAAGTTCTAGTGGCATATACGGTGGCATACACGTGTTCTCTCATTTAGCGATAACTAGTCGGTCTACACGGTGCGTTGTTAGTGTACCTGTAGAGAATTTCATTATAGCCCAACAATTCTTGAATATTAAGCACACAAAGGAAACAGTAAACTAAATACTCTCCATACATACATCCCCTGATGCATGTACTTCGGTATCATAGCTACCCGAGAGATGTACCCACAATTAAGTACATTCATAAATACACGGTTGAACATGTAATTATGCTAGTAACCACAGCTAACTCTCCCCTGGACCGACGGTTGGATGGTCATGCTCTCACAACTCACACTACCTAAGCGTAGAGGTATTTGATCGATACATTACCACCCAAGCGGATGGCATCCATACTATTGCACACCATATGGACAAATAGAAAATAAGCAATCAACCCCCAAAGTTAGTACTTAAATAAGCCACCTAAGAGTTCTTAATTGGGCATAAAGGATATGACCACTGGCACACTTTAGCTAAAATTCAGATTTTTTACAAAAACTTTTGTTTTAAATACACAAATGACATGTTTAATGTTGAATCTTGCTCCGATGCCAGCTATCATGGAACCGTCCAAATTATAAGAGCACAAGAACAAAAACAATCGCCAGAGCGATCAAATTTCCGCACTTGAGCCCATATAATCCTAGTAGTCCACGAAATCACGAAGGATTTCAAACCAACCAACAACAAGCCAAGATCGTACATGATTCAACACAACACATTACCTGTTACAACATTTCACAAGTAGCTTGCAATAGCTCACATACATCGAAGTTCAAATAAGTTATTACAAACCAAGTTTAAAGTAGCGGAAGCAACATAGTTTCACGATCATAACACCGGTAGTTTGGATACATAGTCAATCCAAAGTCATATCCCACAAAAGCATTTCCAGACGAGAGACACTAACAGATACCATGCCTGATGATCTCCCGCAGGGAGAAGACAATACTTGCAGCAACCATTATAGAAGATGTCATCTGCAACAAGAGGGAATAAACCCTGAGTACGAGAATGTACTCAGCTAGACTTACCCATCAAAAACCAGAAATAATGTGACACCAAGGAGTATGTGAGGCCTTATCAGTCGATCTAGCTTGACAACATTTTTGCATAAAAGCTTAAGTAATATAAGTAATCATTTATTGCTTAGCATCAAGTAACTAAGCATTAACCTATCATCTAGATTAGCACTTGTTCTATAGCAATCACTTGATTAAGGAGCAAACATTAATAATCATATCAGGAATAATAAGGCCATCATCAATATCATCATTCCTGAACCATCAAGTTAATTAGTGTTACTACAATGGAGATATACCAGTCAACTTTCTCACTGACCGAGAGAGACGGCGACTTGAATCGATTACTACCTAGCTGGAGAAATATTCCTAACATAAACCCATGACTTCCTCCATCGAGGAGCATTAGGTCAGCTTTGGTACAACTTAGGAAATCATGGGCCCGATCAGCGTCGCATTCTTAGGGATACCAGGCCACTAGGAAGATCAAGACTTTTAAACACCTGCCATTGGAAAATAGCAGTGGCTCCCTTCCGATGTGCACTCTAACAGACCGGCTTCTGGCCTAAGCTGAGCTACTCGGCTTTGCGGTTGGCCATCAAACTGGCTAACTAAGTGATAGGCATGCATTCAACATGATCAGGAAAGGCTTTGTGCCTCGGTCCTTAATCGACACAGATGCAGTCACTATAAGCATAATAGCCTATAAGCCTCTGCCCGATCTTCAATCATTTTATCCAAGGTTCTTTTCCACGATAGCAAATATAGCCAACCATGACCAAATAGATTCCTAAAGCTCGCAGGTGATAAGAGATCACCCGACTTCTACCGGTTTAAGAAGGGCTAAGCATTTACATGATCCTAGACCTAAGTAGGATTCAAGATATACTTTCTAGACAAGGATAGGATATATATATGCAGTAAGTGTTTCCAACCAACTCCTATAACTTAATGCATCAATATATATAACATATATTCCCAATTGATTTCATAAAGTAGGAGGCTTATAATGCTCCAGGGCTTATCTTTCATGAACGACGAAGGCTCATGTTGCGGGCACTCAAGCACAACCTCCTCACTGGCCTCTGGTTCTGCTGGTTGGACCTCCTAAGCTGGCTCCTTCACCTCTTGGCTGGTTCCTTCAAATTCCACCAACGTTACTCCCTCCGGCACACCTATTGCATGCATATGCATAGAATCAATATCATGTATGCATAAGAGAATGAGATGACCTGCTGACCATGTATGAGAAGGACACCAAGATAACTTGATGTGATTAACATTCATTGACTAAGTATGTGCGGTGCTCTATTCAAATCACTTTAACGAGTAGGTGCAAATCTCCTCTCTGTAGAGCAAGAGTGCACACTCACCGAGTTCACACAATCTAAGGTATAATTGCTCATCCTTAGTTAGAGACCTAGTACCTGCATCTAACAACTTATTTCAATTAGCCTAAGCATCTAGAACATCCCAATCATGCTTAAGTAAAGCAACTAAGTCAACAGGCAATTTCAGCAACTCTGTGCACACAACAACAGTCAAGTAATTTACTCATAACAAGAAATTTATTACTTGAAATAAATTTATCCCCGTTTCATGAGCATGTTTCACATGCTTTCAAGCATAACAAACCTAACACATGTACTAGCATGGCCCACACACATGATCTTGTCACTAGCACACACATAGCATACATATGTTGCAATTGTTGTAAGGTCATGTTTCATTCAAAGATGCACATGAAATGATGATGCTTATGGTAATGCCATGCTATGACCATGCTTAAGTGATGCATAGATGCAAGGCAAAACACATGGGGTGTTACAGCCCTCCCCTTATAAAAATCTCATCCCGAGATTTGGAAAGCGTACCATTTTTGATAAAAAGGCGGGATAAACCTCTCGCAAATAATCATCCCGTTCCCATGTTGCATCTCTCTTACTATGGTTACTCCACATGATCTTGTAGAATTTCACCACTCGATTACATGTCACATGATCCTTGCGGTCTAGAACAGATATGGGCTCTTCTACATAAGTCAAAGTTTTCTTGATCTTGATATCTCTGACTTTGACTTCCTCTTTAGGCACTCGAAGACATTTCTTCAGTTGCGATACATGAAACACCGGAAAGATCATACGCATTTCTGAAGGTAACTGAAGTTTATAAGCGACCCTACCACATCTCTCAATTATTGGATAAGGTCCTACATATCTTGGTGTAAGCTTTCTTTTAACACCAAATCTTTGTACTCCCTTCATAGGTGATACTTTCAGGTATACATGGTCACCAACTTCAAACTCAATGGGTCTTCTTCGCTTGTCGGCATAACTTTTCTGTCGTGCTTGGGTAGCTGCCATATGTTGTTGTATGAGTTGGACTTGCTTCTTAGCTTCTTTCACAAAATCAATACCATAATATCTACGTTCTCCAGGTTCCACCCAATTCAATGGAGTTCAACATTTACGGCCATAAAGAGCTTCGAAAGGAGCCATCTTGATACTTTCTTGATAACTATTATTGTAAGAGAATTCAGCCAAAGGTAACCATTTTTCCCATGAGCCTTTTGAAGAAATTACACAAGCTCTCAGCATGTCTTCTAAGATTTGGTTTACACGCTCAGTTTGCCCAGACGTTTGAGGATGGTAAGCAGAACTTCTAACTAAGTTTGTACCTAATTCTTTGTGTAGACATTCCCAAAAACGAGTAGTAAACTGAGGTCCATGGTCAGATACAATAGTCCTTGGTACTCCATGAAGATGAACTATCTGATTCAAGTATATCTGTGCATATTGATGTGGGCGATAGTCAATTCCAACGGGGATAAAATGTGTAGATTTGGTCAATCAGTCAACAATAACCCAAATGGAATCATGACCCTTCTCAGAATGAGGAATTCCAGAGATCAAATCCATACTAATTTCTTCCCATTTCTAGCCTGGAATTGATAATGGTTGAAGCAATCCAACAGGCTTCATGTGTATCGCTTTGACTCTGCAACAGTTATCACATCTAGCGACATAGGCTACGATCTCTTTCTTCATTTTAGTCCACCAATAGAGAGGTTTTAAGTCTTGGTACATCTTACTACTACCAGGGTGGATGGACAACTTAGAAGAATGGGCTTCAGATAGGATTTGATTCCTGAGCTCTCTGTCCTTTGGCACCACGAGTCTATCCTTGAACCAGAGAATTCCCTTCTCATCGACTCGAAAATGCTTAGTTTCTTGCTCTTTCATCTTTCTCCTGATGTGAAATACACCTACATCAGTCTTCTATAGCTTAATGATTTGACTTCTCAGAGAACCTTCAGCAGTGATATTATGGAGCACAGCAGGATGTAAGAGATGGGACAAATGAAAATCTCCTTCTATCAGAGAGTTACAATGAGATTTCCTACTCAAAGCATCAGCAACCTCATTTGCTTTGCCCAGATGGTAGTGCACTTGAAGATTATAATCCTTGATTAACTCCAACCATCATCTTTATCGCATATTCAGCTCGGGTTGGGTGAATATGTACTTGAGACTCTTATGATCTGTATAGATGTTGCACACATTTCTAAGCAAATAATGTCTCCAAATTTTTAGAGCATGCACTACAGCAGCTAACTCCAAGTCATGAGTTGGATAATTAACTTCATGTTTTCTCAGTTGACGTGAAGCATATGCAATAACTCGGCCTTCTTGCATAAGTACACAGCCTAAACCAGTGCCTGAGGCATCACAATACACATCAAACGGTTTCTTAATATCCGGTTGAGCTAACACAGGAGCTGATGTTAATCAAGTCCGCAGTGTGTGGAAAGCTTGCTCACACTCTAGAGTCCAATCAAATTTCCTATCCTTCTCTAACAATCGAGTCATAGGCTTAGCTATCTTAGAGAAATCCAAGATGAAATGACGATAGTAGCTAGCCAATCTAAGAAAACTTCTAATTTCATGAACGATAGTCGGTGCCTTTTAATCCAAAACTTCCTATACCTTAGTTGGATCTACAGAAATTCCATCACCAAACAATACATGACTGAGGAAAGGTATTTTCTTCAACCAGAATTCACATTTGCTGAACTTGGCGTAGAGTTGATGTTCTCACAATCTAGATAGCACAACTCTCAAATGCTCGGCATGTTCTTCTTCATTCTCAGAATAGATGAGAATATCATCAATGAAGACAACCACGAATTTGTCCAATTCTTGCATGAATACTAAATTTGTCAGGTACATGAAATTTGCAGGGGCATTAGTCAACCCGAAAGAATGATGAGA
The DNA here is from genome assembly GCA_038087645.1 of Saccharum hybrid cultivar R570. Lineage (NCBI taxonomy): Eukaryota > Viridiplantae > Streptophyta > Magnoliopsida > Poales > Poaceae > Saccharum > Saccharum hybrid cultivar. Next base: position 24,021,727 of record JAQSUU010000066.1, on the reverse strand, counting down.
TACTCATATAACCCGTATCTGGTAGAGAAAGCTGTTTTTGGTATATCTTCAGGACGAATCTTGATTTGATGATACCCTGATCTTAGATCAATTTTTGAGAATACCTTAGCTTTGGATAACTGATCAAACAAAATATCAATGCAAGGCAATGGATACTTATTCTTGATAGTGACTACATTGAGCGGCCGATAGTCTACACACATGCGTAGAGACTGATCTTTCTTCTTCACAAAGATGGCAGGACAACCCCAAGGAGAAGAACTAAGACGAATCAAACCTTTCTACAAAAGTTCCCCAAGTTGGGTCTTAAGTTCAGCTAACTCATTTGGTGGCATTCTATATGGTCTTCTTGAGATCGGTGCAGTACCAAGAATTAGCTCAATCTTGAATTCCACATGAGGATCCGGAGGTAATCCTGGCAAATCAACGAGAAAGACATCCGGGAACTCGCATACCACAGGAACATCTGCTATTTCCTTCGCTTTTGCTATGGTAGCATTGACTATATTCTGAGGGCTGACATCTCGAGGAAGCTGTACTAGAAAAGCTTGCTGATCCATAGGATCCCTTAACATAATCACTCTTGTAGAGGTATCAATTAGAACACCATTTCCACTCATCCACTTCATTCCCAAGATTACGTCAAGGCCCAATCCTGGTAATACCATAAGATCCACATCATACAGACGTCCTTCTATCTCGATCTTTGCTCCTAAGACCAACTGGTTGGTGGAGATATTATTTCTAGCAGCACTGATATTGTAACCACCTTTGTCTAATGTAACCATCTTCATACCATGCATGGTTGCAAAGGTTGAACTAATGAAAGAATGAGAAGCGCCTGAATCAAACAGTACAACGGTAGGTTGTTGGTTGACCAGAAATGCACCAGCCGTAATGATTTCTCTAGTAGGAACTTGTTCCATGGTGGTGTATTTAACATGTCCTTTACACACATCTACATCATTTTCATCTAGATTCTTCTGAGAATGAGGACAATCTTTGGCCCAATGACCTAGCATATTGCAGTTCCAACACGGTCGGTTACTTGGCAGAACATTATATTTTCCTTTTTCAATATTGCTCTTCTTGATCTGACCCTTTTTCTGATATGGACAATATCTGGTAGATACGTCAGATGATTGAGGATGGGAAGTAACCACCACAAAAGTGTTAGATTGAGAAGCCCTAGCCTCAGAAGCTATCTTGTGACACTTAGAAGCTGCATACATAGCATTGCAGTTCTCTTGTAGGAGTGTATCACTGACAAACTCATTGAAAATTGCACACTTGCTAGTACACATGGTCTTCATCAATTTGGGACAAAGTCCCCTCTTGAAACTAGCAATCCTCTTGGCTTTGGTGTTGACAAAATCTGGAGCATACCTTGACAGGTGAATGAAATCATGCCAATATTCGGTTACACTTTGGTCACCCTAAGTGAGCTTCATGAACTCGGTGTGCTTGATTGACATGAGACTAGGAGGAATGTAATATGCTCGAAAAGCTTCCTTAAACTGATCCCAAATGACCTCATCATTCTTAAGCAGAGTACTCCTATGATGATACCACCAAATACCTGCAGGCCCTTGTAACTATTGCGAAGCATACTCTGTTTTCATACCATCTGCCACATTGAGCAAACGAAACCTCTATTCAATAGCGTTCAACCATTCATCTTCTTGAAGTGGCTCTTCTGCTTCTCGGAAGATAGGAGGCTCGATATATAAGAAATCCTTATATTTGCTATACTGAATAGGCTCAGGTCCCTGATGGACATTGCTATTACAACTCTCAACCAAGGCACGCTGACATTCAGTAATCATCTATAGTAACTCAGCAGAAGTAGGTTGCGGAGGATGAGATGATGGAGGTTCCACATTATCACGACCCCTACTGCTAGAGCGAAGCTGACGAGGCATCTGCAGTTATGGAAAGCCAGTGAGTATTGACGGTGTTGAAAGGTTGCTGATGAATTATATAAGCATGTCAAAGAGGTTGTATCCAACTATCAAGGTTCCAAATTCCGATGGAAGAAACATCTGGGTTCGGGACAAGGTTCTTCTGACAAGATAGGGAAAGATAACTAGGAAAAAGGTTCATGGGAAGACAACACATCGGTGTAGCTCCATAATGTATCATGACTAGCAATCCTCGATACTTGTGCATGTCGAGCAGCACAACCTTGTGTGTGCACCCACAGGAGGCCCTCGGTTTCATCGCGGCACCGTAGATTACTACTCGTAACACCATTACTGAACCAATACCCATGAGGAATCCTCACATGTCAAGAATTAGGTGTGTAGAAACAACATCATACAAGAATGGGTAGCAAACAAGGGTGATCACAAGGTTAGAGTCAACAGGGGGCGAGTTGTAGATCAAAACACATCACAACCAAAGGAGTTACATCACGAGAGATCCATCATGAACTTTTCATGTATCGTTCACTTCCATTGATCATATCCAAATTACATTCCTGTGGGGGTATTAACCCCTATACACTTACGGCTAGACTTGGGCTCGGCCCACCAAAAGATGACGTGCGGCCTAGTCAAGTTGCTCGGCATCCCACACAAGGAAGGAAAGCAAACTTGAAGATCAAGCAAGATCCTGGTCGGTTAGAATAGGAATCCTTATCCGGCCAGCTATGGCAATTGTAACCGAGCAGGATTAGTTTTCAGATTTGTAACCATGCCCCTCGGACTATATAAGGCGGGCAGGGGACCCCTCAAAACACATCTCATCATACACAGCAATACAAATCAAACGCAAGACGTAGGTATTACGCCCTCACGGCGGCTGAACCTAGATAAAAACCTTGTTGTGTCTTGCGTCACCATCTAGTTCGTAGCTTGCGCACCTATCTACCGACAAATCACTACCTTGGGCATATCCCTTGGTAGACTGCCGACCAAGTTTCGTCGACAGTGGCATGACAGGTAGGGGGTGTGCGTATAGCTTCCTAGGTGAACAAGGTGGTCATCATCCCTGACTTCATGGCCGTGGCAGATGGCCTCACGTTCACTGTTGGCCAGATCACCTGGACCACTGGTGTCAATAGCTTCACCACCACCGCCACGGAGGAGGCATAGATCCGATCTGTGACGACCATGTCTCCATCGGCTATGGCTCTGACCACGCTGGCTACAGCTCTGACCACTCCAGCAACAGCTCCGGCCACCCCAGCAATGGCTCCGACCATGCCGACAACTCGTCGACCACTTCCCCGCTACAAAGGAAGGGTGATCGACAACACCGACCTGATCGAGGCTATTGACCAAGTCAGCTACAAGCTTTCACAAACCCTGACTTTGGTAGATTCGATCCAAAATTAATCTACCGAGTAGGTACTTCTTAACCACAACAGATCTACCCGACCAGTTCGGGCATGCCATCCAACACGGCTAGATACAGATCTAGTGGTCACCGCTACTCCTAAAGGACGTACGGTATGCCTTCACCCAATTCCTACACCCGGCCTCAGGCCCTCTGAGTACCAAGTCACGACGGAGGGTTGCCAGGCCTTCCCATACGCCCTGAAAAACACTACTTCTGAGTACGCGTATCGTACACCTCATCTGTTCGTGGGTCCCACGGAGCAAGGCCATGTTTTAGATTTGTACTTCCTAGATATACCTTGACCACCACCAGGCAATGCCGTTAACATGGTCGGTATCCGGGAGTATCATGAAGGTTCAGTTCATACATTGCCTGAGGATGGTGACTCTAGCACTGGGTCTACACGATCTATCCACACCGAGCCTGCACACCTCAACAACGACGAATATGATCAGGATCCACTACCGTACCCTCTGAGTTTCTCTCCGATCCTAAGGTTCCCACCAAGACGTGGTGACATGGTGCTCAATGTCAGCAATGACGAGCCCGCAGTCGCGGGAGAAACTGATGAGCAATGGCAACTTCGCGAACAGCGTAACGCTGACTGCGCCCAACGCTGTCAGCATGAGGCTGAAGAAGAAGAAGCACGTCACAGGGGACCTCAACCTTGAGATCTGGCTAACGCCTTCGACAGAGTAGGCGACAGGCCAGTTTTCAGGACCCCAAGTGCCAACGTGGCCGTCGCCATGGCCAACCTGGACCGATTACCAGACACACCAGAGAACCACGTGGTTTGTGAAGACATCAAAGCATATCTAACCGCCGCTATGGGACAAACCGTCGAGCTCACCCAGTGAGCCCGAGCTACTACAAGAACGTCCATCGCATCTAGTTGGAGCCATCGTTCCCGCACTTTAGAGCATCCAAGTCACCAACATCGCAATGATCAAAACCCACCCAATCCCCCACGTGGTGATGGCGGTGGCAGCAGCGGTGGCGGCGGTGGTGGTGGTGATGAAGGCGGACAACCGCAATCGTCGCGGCAATTGAGATTAAGAGGTCGACCAGAATCCTCCTCGCTATCTCCGTCACTATCTTCCTCCCCGTGACGTTCGTAGTCACATCACTAGTCATGCTAACGACCGCCAGGCCCACGAGAACATGCGTCGCATCTAGTATGACACCGAACATGGCCCCCCGGGCCTCAAACAGTTTACTCCCCATCTCCGATAAGTCGTCTGGCCAAGGAATTTCAAGCTCGAGAAGCTCAGGAAATATGACAGCAAGGAGAACCCTGAAAGTTGGGTCATGCTCTACGAGATCACCATCCATTCCGTCGCAGGTGATGAGCATATAATGGCTAACTATCTTCCAGTTGTCCTTGATCAAGCAGGTCATATATGGATTCTTAGCCTTTTGGAGAACCAGTTCGATAGCTGGTCAGACCTTCGGCAAGCCTTCATCGACAATTTCATTGCCACATGTGACCAGCCGGGCAACAAGTACGACCTCGAGCGCATACGAGACCGAGCATGCGAGTCGTTGCGCGACTACATCCGTCGCTTCTCGGATATGCATCTCAAGATCCAAGAATCACTCATGACGAAGCAGTCTCGCCCTTCATCAAAGGCCTTCACTATCACGATGCCCTCAGAAGCAAGCTGCTTCGAAAACGGCCGTCTACGGTCTCCGAGCTCCTCGCTATTGCCAAAAACTACACGGATGTCGATGACGCCGAGAAGATCATTAAGGAAGATGTGGGTGGGTCATCACGCCCCAAGCACCCACTGTGCCGGGACAAGAAGCCCGATGATCGTGGTTGAAACAACAACCACGAGCGTCACGACCGGCGCAACAACAACAACAACAATCGCGACCGCCGAGATAATCGTGATCGGTGGCCCGATAATCCCGGTAATTACAGAGGCAAGCGCCCCCGCGAAGATGACCATGAGGTCAACACGGTCAAGAAACCTACTGGTCACCATGGCTATCAAGAGGATTACAACAAAGATTTGAAGGGTCCCTGCCAGATCCATTCCAAGTCCAATCACACCATGGAAAACTACCGCTTCCTCAAAAACATCTACGCCAAACAACTTACTAACGATGATGCTCCAAAAGCCATTGACGATGGACCGCGGTGTGATGGTGATGACGACGATGATGACGAATAGGATAGAAATCCTCACCACCAATATGTCAATCCCACCAAAACCGTCCACTCCATCTTTGGCGGCAAGGTGTCTTTAGAGTCCAAGCGCGAGCGCAAGCTGCTGAAGCGGGCCTGCTTGAGCGTCGTCAATGCTGACGACCTCATCTCTGATCCCAGGCTCCCGTCCTGGTCCCACCATGAAATCTCCTTCAGCCGAGCAGACCAGTGGGTGGCATTTCTAGAACCTGGTCGTTTCCCCCTCGTCCTTGACCCCTGCATCAACAACGTCTGGTTTGAGAGGGTGCTCATGGACGGTGGCAGTTCCATCGATATCCTATTTCATAGTAGTTTGCCCTAAACTAACTGAGGCTGATCTCAAGCCTTACGATGCACAGTTCTGGGGTGTTCTTCCCTAACAGAGTTCCATACCTCTCGGGTAGATCACGCTCCATGTGCAGTTCGGCAATCCAAACCACTTTCGCACCGACTACGTCAACTTTGTGGTCGCGGACTTTGAGGGTACTTACCACGCCATCCTTGGTCGACTAGCACTCACCAGGTTCATGGATGTACCGCACTACTCTTACTTGGTGCTCAAAATGCCTACCGAGCTGGGTGTCCTTACTCTTAGAGGCAACATTTACACTGCCTATACCTATGAAGAGGAAAGCTTTAAGGTAGCAGAGGCCACCAACCTCTCAATCCGCATGGAGCAAACCCTGGCCGACGCCTTCAAGATTCCTGCTGGTCATCTAGAGATCCCAGAATGCCAAGCACCGTGGAAGCACATCAAGTCCAATGAGCACAAGGAGGTCTAGCTAGTCGACGACGATCCTAGCAAGACGGCCCTTGTCGGGGCCAACTTGGATCCTAAATAGGAAGACGTGCTCATCAGATTTCTAAGGGACAACGTAAGCGTGTTCACATGGAAACCCGCTGACATGCCCGGTGTTCCTCGACACCTGATCGAGCACTCCTTGAACATCTCAAAGACCACAAGACCTATCAAGCAGAAGTTACAATGGTTCACTCGCAACAAAAAGGAGGCTATTAGGGCAGAAGTTACCCGGCTTTTAGCAGTTGGATTTATTAAAGAAGTATATCATCCAGACTGGTTAGCTAATCCGGTCCTTGTACGCAAAAAGAATAATGAATGGAGAATGTGCATTGATTATACCGATCTCAACAAACACTGCCCTAAAGACCCCTTCGGCTTACCTTGCATAGATGAAGTCGTTGATTCCACAGCTGGTTGCGAACTGATGTCCTTTCTTGATTGCTACTCTAGTTATCACCAGATCGCTCTCAACAAGGATAATCAGATCAAGACATCCTTCATTACACCATTCGGTGCCTACTGCTACATGACTATGTCATTCGGGCTTAAGAATGCGGGGGCCACGTACCAGCGTGCTATCCAGCAATGCCTTGCTGATGAGATCAAGGATGATTTGGTCGAAGCCTACATCGATGATGTGGTCATGAAAACTAGGGAGGCTCATACCTTGGTCGACAACCTCCAGCGCACCTTCACGGCTCTCAACAAGTACCAAAGGAAGCTTAATCCAAAGAAGTGTATCTTCGGAGTGCCATCTGGTATTTTATTGGGCAACATCATCAGCCACGACAGCATACACCCCAACCCAACAAAGGTAAAAGCCGTTTTGGATATGCAGCCACCCAAAAACATCAAGGATATCCAGAAGCTCATCGGATGCATGGCCGCCTTAAGCCGTTTTATCTCACGGCTCGACGAAAAGGGTCTTCCTTTCTTTAAGCTACTCAAGGCTTCTGAGAAGTTCATCTGGTCAAAGGAGGCTGACACTGCCTTCATGCAACTCAAAGAGTTCTTAACCTCTCCTCCAGTCCTTACAGCCCCTCAGAAAGATGACGTTCTTCTTCTCTACATTGCGGCCACCGATCGCGTGGTCTCCATAGTCATTGTGGTCGAGCGTGATGAACCCAACCACGTGTACAAAGTCTAGCACCCTATTTACTTCATCAGTGAGGTGCTCAATGAATCTAAAGCTAGGTACCCGCAAGTTCAAAAGCTGATCTACGCCATGCTGATTACATCCCAAAAGTTGAAACATTACTTCGATGGATATCGGGTGGTGGTCAGGACTAATTTCCCATTGGGAGACATAAATTCGAAATAAGGACGCTAATAGACACATCATCAAGTGGGCAATGGAATTATTCCCTTATTCAATCGAGTTCCAGGGTCGCACGACCATCAAGTCTCAGGTTGTGGTGGACTTTATTGTCGAATGGACGGACCTTAGCGCACCTCCCGATTAGGGGCCAATCGAATACTGGAAGATGTATTTCAATGGCTCTCTGAACATCGATGGCGAAGGCGCAGGCGTACTCTTTATCTCACCAACCAACGAACAGCTCCGCTATGTCCTCAGAATTTATTTCCCTGCATCTAATAACGCTGCAGAATACGAGGCCTGCCTCCATGGCATGCAGATTACGGTTGAGCTTGGTGTGAAACGTCTCTATGTCTATGGCGATTCGGCCCTACTCATTAACCAGCTTAACAAAGACTGGGACACGACTAGCGAGAAGATGGATGCTTATTGCAAAGAAATCAGAAAGTTAGAAGGCAAATTCTATGGCATCGAATACACACATGTGGTCCAGGGCAAAAATCAAGCAGCTGATGAGTTGTCTAAGTTAGGGTCATCCCGAGCTCAAGTTCCACATAGCGTGTTCATCCAAGACCTTGTTAAACCATCCATCAAGGAAGAAGCAGGTTAGGTGGTCGAGAAGCCTCTAGACCAGCCTCTGGTGGCTACGGTTCCCCCTCCAAGCACTACGAAATCCTCTTCGACAACACTTGCAGTACCTCCGACCACTAACGCTGACGACTGGAGAGTACCTTTTATCAAATTTTTGCAGGATGGGACCGGTTATGTTGATTGAACAGAGAATGATCGGCTTATGCGCCGCAGTAAGCAGTACCTACTGGTCGACGGTGTCCTGATGCGCAAAAATGCAAAGGAGGAAGTACTGATGAAGTGTATCACTCAAGAAGCAGGTATTTAACTGCTCCATGAAATTCACAGTGGTACTTGTGGCAATCATGCCGCTTCTCAGACCCTGGTTGGCAAAGCTTTCCGAGTAGGTTTCTATTGGCTGTCTGCCATGGCTGATGCAAAGAAGCTGGTTTGCCGCTGCGAAGGATGTTAGTTTTTTGCCAAACATATACACGTACCAGCACATGAGATCCAGACCATACTATCCTCTTGGCCCTTCGCATGTTGGGGACTGGATATGATTGGTCCCTTCAAGCCGGCTCCTGGAAACTTCAAATGTGTCTTCGTGTTGATTGACAAGTTTTCCAAATGGATCGAGTATATGCCTTTAACCAAGGCAACATCAGAGAAGGCGGTCGAGTTCCTTGATCAGATTATACACCATTTCGGCCTCCCCAATAGCATAATTACAAACCTGGGTACTTAATTCACTGGCAGTGCATTCTGGGACTTCTGCGATGAAAGGAGCATAGTTGTGAAATACGTGTCAGTGGCGCATCCTAGGGCTAATGGGCAGGTCGAAAGGGCCAATGGCATGATCCTCGAAGCGCTAAAGAAGAGGTTGTATAGGGAAAATGACAAAGCTCCTGGTCGATGGCTTAAAGAATTATCGGCCGTGGTCTAAGGATTGCAAACCCAGCCTAGTCGCAACACTGGCGCTTCCCCATACTTTATGGTCTATGGCGCAGAAGCAGTACTCCCTGCAGATATCACTTTTAGATCACCGCGTGTTGAGAATATTGATGAAGACAAGTCTAATGAAGCACGTGAACTCGAGGTTAACTACTCTGAAGAACGACGGCTTGACTCTTGTATATGTATAGCCAAGTATCTAGTTGTTCTACGTAGATACTACAATAGGAATGTCAAAGAACATCTCTTCGTAGTCGGGGACCTAGTCTTGAAGTGGAAAATGAACCAAGAAGGCATGCACAAACTTTCATCTCCTTGGGAAGGACCGTTCGAGGTCATCGAAGTTACCCGGCCTACTTCATATAGACTAGCTCACCTCGACGGTACTGAAGTACCAAACTCCTGGCATATTGATAAGCTTAGGCGTTTCTACCCATAGAGCGCATAAATAAAGATATGTACATTTCCTGTACTTTGATTATTTCAATAAAGCATATATGATTTCCTTCGGACACTCTAACGTGTTTATCCAGAGCTTACTCTTTATCAGTATTTTATAAAAGACCAGATTGATAGACCACCATTCTTTCTCGAGTCCTCGGAGCCAACCCTGTCTCTGATTTTCTCCCCACGCGTGCATGGGACCAGCTCTCTACGTTTCGGGTGGTCGGCGGGTGCTCTCTGGTCTAACCTGTGCGCTCTTACGTGTGAACAGGATCCGTGCCTCATACTCTGACCACAAATCTGGCTAGGGCCATACGAATTCCATAAGATGACATGTCTTCCAATTGTTATAGCTAAACTAGAACACTTATATGTTCTAACTAAGTTATCAAACATAATATACAAGCTTAGCATGTTTTTTAAACAAAAAACAACACAAGCTTATATTGCCTCAATAGTACTTTATTACAAGCTTGCCTAACGAGGTACAAGTTTACAATAAACTAAACTATTGTCTGCTCTACAGCTACAGGTGGCCAGCTGCTCAAAGGTCGGTGCTCACGCTAGGGCTTGGCTCTGGTTTACCGCCTCTCAATGGTTGCGGCATTGCCTCTACTGATTGAGCTTGAGCCTCCAGAGTCTGGCTGGTCGTGACCGCAGGCTCTGGCTACTCCTCGCTAGAACTGCCCCCTCTAAGACTGGCTGGTCGAGACTGCAGTCCTAGGTGGTCGGCTTGAAGACCCCAGAGCAGACATCGTCAGCGTTCCTTGTGACGGGGGCGTTGGTGTTCCGCACAGGTTTATGTTGCCAATGATTGTTGTCGCCAGATCGGTCAACTGGCCCCGTAGCTCTCCTGCTTCCTGCATACCAACTTCTTTAGGGTAGCCCTTGGCAAGGCGCATGAAGTCGATCAGGGGATAATGCGCGCGCACCATGCTTAGCACATGGGCGCCCGCAAACTCTCCGGCCTCCTTCACGAACTGCTGAAGCCAACCCCACGCAAGCTGACATTTGTCTAATACCCCTAGCTACGGGGCTCGTTGTTCGGTTGGCTGCATTCTTGGATCGATCAAGTCAAGCACAGCCTGATCCCCCACACCATCTACGTGTAGCGATCCTTCCAGAGGTCGCGGTCTTTTTGCAGCTCTGTAATGTGCTTCTTGGCATTGGTCTTTAATGCTGCAAAAGGGCATTTTGGTTAGAAAATAGATAAAGGACATCTATACAGTCATTATGTCATGATCAGGAAAATGACCACTTACTGGTTATCTCCTGGTTTTTATTCTTCACCTCCTCAGTCATCTTCACTGAGTGGTCTCGGAACCGTGCGTGGTCCTCTGCCAACCGGGTGTTCTCCGTCGCCAATCGAGCGCACTCCTCGTCTATGCGTGCGTTCTCTGTTCGCATCTTGGTGACTTCCTCTGCCAGGTCTACAACAAGCTCCAGGAGACATATCAATACACATGAACAATATTTTTTAGTGCTCGGGGATGTGCTGCTAGATAAGTTACCTGCTCTTTCCCGCTCTTTCTGACCAAGCTGGAGGACAGCATTGAGCCTTTGTGACTTGATCTCTGCCTGGTCTTTTTCAGCGGTCTCGAGCCACTTGTGCAGTTGATCCACTTCAACTATCAGCTCTTTATTGTCTTTGAAGATGCCTTGAATTTGGTCAAAGCACCGTTTACAATACTTTGCCATCTTCACGGGGCCCTACAAGTCAAGTAGAGTACCATATATGCATGACTACAAATTCAAACTGGTCTACGACAGTGATCAAGGAGTATGCTTACCTGTACTTCTCCGATGAGCCATCTAGCTGCTCTCTCCACTCTTTCCGTCTCTTCGTCGATGGAGATCTCCTCGTGGCAGACGTAATGGTCTCCACATTCATGGCAGATGTATACATGTTGCCGCCCATCTTGTGGGTGCCCTTGGATTTCTTCGATGACATCGTCATCAGATTTAGCCGCCTGATCTATATTGGTCTGCCCTTGCTCTTGGTCTGGTCCGGTGGTTGATGGCCCCATCACCATTTTTCCTCTGGCTACGGCGTCGGGTAGACCTCCTTGTGTCGAGCTCATGGTGGCCGTGGTCTGCTCGGGCATGCCCTGGTTGGTCTTGGGGACTTGCCCTTCAATCAGTGTGCCTGGCAGACTCTGCTCGAACGCCACCTGCTTAGGCGCCGCCTACTCGGACACTTGCTTAGGTGCCTGCTCGGGCACTTCTGTGCTCGCCACGTTCACCGCATCCTTGCTCGTTGTCAACTTTGCCGCCTCGGTGGTCTGACTTTTCGGTTGCTTGGATGATGTCGTGGTGGTGGCCGACATAGTTGTCCTAGCAGTGGCTAGTTGCTCAGGTCTCTCCGTTGATGCCGAGCTAGCAAGTCACAGCCGCACAATTACCTTTACTAATTATATGCTTGCTACTACTATTGACGCATTATTTACTGAGTTTTTAGGAACTTACAGATCCGAGCTCCTATGAATGGTGGTGAAGGCGCGACACTGCATTTGCCCTTGGCTTGTCTGCTGGCGGAGGAACCCTGGCCTCTGTCTTATGGTGGCAGCCTGGTTTCCTTTTCCATTGTCCTCACATCGAGCGTCTGGCCCTCCTACGGCCCCATTGCCGGTGGGGTCAATCCCCCCTGCGTTGTCTGCTCGCTCCTCCTCTTCCAAGGATTGAGCATGTAGGCACTCGCGTCCTCCTTCGCTTCGTCCTCTGACCAGTCACGCACCATGCAGCGACATTTCCTGGTCGAGTGTTCTGGGCTCTCTTGTGCTCGGGAGCTTCCGACCCTCTTCTTCAATTGGTCGAGGGCGCTTGGACTCTTCCCAGCACCTGCTTGGGCCCCGACTTTGTGGTCATCCTCGACGTCCTCATAGCACCGCTGCATGTTCCGTGGTGGCGGTTCCACGCTTCGCGGGTGCTCGACTCCAGGGGCCAATGACACAAACAGGTTGTGTCTCTCCACGTCGTGCACCTATATACACGACAAACAAGAAAAATCAGGACTTATTACTTTATGATGATCGGCAACACTTTTTGGAGCCAAGGAGTTGGTTTGTTTACCTTCGGGGCTGGTCGGATGAGCTTATATGCGTGCTGGATCTTGCTCGGGCAGGACTAGCTCTGGTCTGCCAGATTGAACAACTCCCCAATTCGGCATATGACTTCATCGTGGTCTAGATCCTCTGACCGCATCCTTGTCTGGTCAGCCGAGGCTTGGTACTTGTACTCAGTGTGCACCCTCCTCTGGCATGGCTACACCTGACGGCTGATGAAGTTCCCAGCCACAGCCGGTCCGTCCAGATGATTCCATGGGAGCAGTGCCATCAACTCCTCCACTTGCCCGACCAGCTCTGGTCTCTCATTCCAGGCTACTCTCTTGTCTGTAATGTACTCGACGTCGCACAACGTAGCACTGTCGGGTTCTTCACGGATGTAAAACCACTTCTTGTACCAATCTCCAAGCGAAGTGTTCCAGGGGCAGTTGAGATATTCTTGCTTCATCCCATGCCGAAGGGTCAGATACACTACGCCGGTGATTTTGGAGCCGCCTTGGGACCCCTTCTTCCTCAAGCAGAACAAATATCTAAAAAGGTCGAAATGGGGTTGGATTCCCCCATACACCTCACAAAAGGTGGATGAAAACAAAAACAAGGAAGATTGAGTTGGGATGCAGATTGCAAATCCCAATCTCGTAATACAGATAAAGACCTTGAAGGAAGGGATGGACTGGAACCCGAAAGCCCCGCTTGAAGAAATCTTTGAAGACAACTATCTCACCAGGCTGGGGATTGGGGTAGCTGTCGCTGCCCACAGGCCACCATCCTGCAAGCTCCCAGTTGTGAAGCACGCCCAAGCCGACGAGGTCGTTGATGGTCGCTTCGGTGGACTTCGACTTCCACCACTCCTTCCTCATCATTATGGCCCTTTTCGCCACCTCCGTCTTGGCCATCTTCTACCTCTCTCGCCTCTTTGCTTTGGCTTTGTTGGTGTACAGAGAGCGCGTCACTCCTAACAGCAGCGAGGTGTGCTAATGGTGGCGGCGGAGTCGGAATAGGGCACGCGGGCTGGAGGAAGAAGATATTTGGTTTGCAAATGCGACTGTTGGGTGTAAATGGGGAATGGCCGCACTATGGCTATTTATCTCATTGACTGTGCCGTTCCACCTCTCCGAGATTCTCGGGAGATGTGCGTGAGAAACGTGGCATCATCCCTTCGGTTTCCACTTTTTCTCGGTTACTGCGCCAGCAAATGCGCCCCTCGTTTCCTCTACAAGAGGGGCCACACTAGCATGCTGCGTCTGGCAGACGTTTCACTATGACACTGACAAGGCAGTTGAGCGTGACAAATTACGTCACATCTGTCAACTTTTTATGATATCATGACACTGACAAGGCATATTTTTGAACCTACCCCCAATGTAGGAGTAGTGCATATTAGGGTGGTGTGTACGTGATCTTGATTTTAAGAGCATGATAAATCTCTCATAAAGGTCACAAAGCTTGACAACACTTAATGCAAAAACAAGCAGCACATATGTGAAAGTTTTCCTGGCCTAAATAACATGTATGGCTCTGGTAGGAACTCAAGCATTGTCATATAGGAACTCATCATGTAGCATTTTTGTGTTTTTCAAAAGAGTAAATCTCCAAAACTTTTGTATCACTTGAAACAAGATAAACAGTAGCTCAGACCTTCTCATATATATACATTAACTACCTAGACTTAGATCAAGCATATGCTACCCACGAGTTTCAAGTTCAGAGTAAATCTTTATATCAATTAGTTTTATCCAAAACTCGAGAGAATTTAAGGTTGAAAACTATGTACTTGAAAAGAATTACAACAGAGTAACTATTCATCATTTTCATTTAAGAGATTATCTAGAGAGTCCCTTTTGATTCGTTACAACTCTTAAATCTAACTACCATACACACTCTTTTTATTTTACTACTACAGGGATAACTATTTATTTTGTTTTCATTCATCATTTTTTAATTAATTATAAGAAACTAAAAACTAAAATAAAGGGAATGCTTCTCCCCCAAGCTGGCTTTTGGCTAGGGTTCGGTGTTTTAAGTCCTTCGAACCGGACTTCTCCTTGTGGAGTTCAATGATCGAGTACCTCGGTTTGCTCTAAAGACGAGGATTCTTGTGATGACGCATCTAATGATGATGTCACCTTCTTCCACCAAACCTGTCTTGGTTTTAAGTTTGATTTTGGTTTAACAGGTTTAAAATTTTCTCCTGTAGAAGTTTGGGGAATTGACTAACTTCCCACACTTTGCTTGAAGTGTGTCTTTCTTATAAAGATAAGATAGAGATCAAGTGCATGGGTTTTGTTGGTGGTAAAACACCAAAAGAACCAATACTTAACTTATTCTTCTCTTACCTTAGGCACATTGAACAAGATGAAGTTGATGTTATGTGCTTTGTTCAATTATAACATGGGTGGTAAGATTAGAAGATTGAGCATGAATATAGCATTTAAGTACATTTAGCTAAAAGGGTTGAATTGCTTATCCCATGAAAAGATTGTTCAACTTTTTCATCAAGCTTTACATGATTATGACTATCATCTTCTAGAGATAGGATGTGCACTTTTTAGCTTATTTGGTTAAGACTATGGGCTCAAGAAAGTGTTGCTAGGAACAAGCTTGAAGAACTAAACATGTTGAGTTAATCAGATTGGATCAAGTAAGTTGTAACACAAACATGTTTGTTTCTTATTTATATGCCTACCGGGATTAATGAAAAATTTTAAATAATGACCATTTACCTTATGATGTTACCTTTGTCATTGGAACGCGATAGCACCATATAACGAAGGGTAGATGACTCATGATGGTCCTTCCCTTTTGCTTGAAGTTTCCTTGTTCGGCTAGCCTCACAGCTTAAGGTGTTCATGACTATCTTGTGTCCTAGATTGCACCCTTTCTTTCTCATCCTTTTGTCATGCCATCTTTTCGCTCTTTGATCTTTGACATTTTGTTGGACCTTCAGCTCCACTCATTGTTTTATGTCTGCAAAGGATTAGTGGACAACACACACCTGAAGGATTGTACAAATAATTCAAGGCAGAGGTAGTGTTGTAATAGGGCTAAAGGTCATCTTTCTATGCTATAGAAGAGTTGGTTTTAACTTATTAATTAGCATAGGACTTTTTTATCCCATGTTTTAAATGATGTGCCTTGCATCATCTTCGATTTGAGTCCATCTCATGACTTACCTAAATTGAATTTGAGAGTTTCCTGCAATGGTTAGTTTACATATATACAACTGAATTCTATACAAGCATGTTTTGATCCAATAATCATGTTCAATTAATACTCCAAATCAAATCATACTTGTAACACCCAAAAATTTTAAAATTTAGAATTAGAAGAAAGATTAGAGTTGGAAGAGTTTTGGTATGGGTTTAAATAAATTAGATAATAATTAATGGGGAATTAAAATTTAAAATTTTAAATGAAATACTTGATGATGCATTCATGCTGTTGCATTTATTTTATTGAGTGGTGTGGTTTTTATTTTATTTGATTTGGAATTGCAAATCTCTTTAAATGGTTTTGAAACAAACAAATAAAAAAAGAAGAAAAAAAAGAGAAGGGCATACCTGTGCTAAGGCGGCCAGGAGGCCCGCTCGGCCGGCCTGCTCCCATTTTCCCTACTACTGGGCCGACGGGGCCGAGCCCGCTCTTCCCCGCGCCCGCAAGGGCTGGCCCAGGCAAACACCGCGCGCGAGCTCTCTCTTCTCCAGTGCCGCTGACGCTCTAGCCCCACTTGTCGGTCACCTCGTCCTCTTCCTCATGGCCGAGACGGAGTCTATCACCGACTCCGATCCAAATCCGCGAACCCAGGGAT
Organism: Saccharum hybrid cultivar R570; assembly: GCA_038087645.1. NCBI lineage: Eukaryota > Viridiplantae > Streptophyta > Magnoliopsida > Poales > Poaceae > Saccharum > Saccharum hybrid cultivar. The sequence continues at coordinate 24,005,239 of JAQSUU010000066.1, read as the reverse complement.
TGTTTTCCCAAATTTATCATGCCACCACCCAATATAAGCTAGAGCCGAGCCTCGCCTGTCGTTTTTAGATCAAATCATGAACAACTACCCCCGTTCGAGCACTCGCCGCCGCCGCAACCCTAGGAGCCGCTGCGGGAAGCAATTCGACGTGTTCGTCATCTTTTTGCCACCGTAAGCTACCCTACCGGCTTTAGCATGCTCCTGTGAACATAAGAGTGCCTTCAATTTGGTTGCTAAGTGCTTTTTGCACCGCCACCGTGAGCAGGAGCTCGGCTGCCTGCCCTTTTGAGCCGCACGATTATCACGAGCCACCTTCGCCTCCATCTTCTTGTCAGGTGAGATCGCCTTGAGCTCCGCTGTCGATTGGTACCGGTCTCGCATTGAATAGTGGCCTGAGGCGCCCGATTGGCTACTCCGGTGAGCCACCGGCCATGGCGCCACCGTGCTGGTGAAGAACTCCGGTGACAGCGCCGTTGGGTCTTCTCTGGGTGCTGTGGGCCGTCGGTTCTTAGATCAACGGCCTAGAATAGAAGATACCCCTTTGCGGGGTAAATTTCATAAAGAGTCCCTGTCCTTTTACTTATTAGAACCCGTGGTCCTTGGCGTATTACTTGAAGTACGTTTCTTCGTTTTGAAAGCGTATTTCTTCTCGGTAAATCAAAAATACATTTTCTGATATTTACAGTTTTGCCACTAAACTTGTTTTGGTCATAAAATCTTCGTTTTAACTCCGATTTGACCCGTTCAAGTTGCGTTAGGTTCGTATTTGCGAGCTCTATATGTTAGTATAGTTGTACAGTAGGTTTGGGAAAATTAATTTTCGAGTTTATATTTAAGTAATTATTTATCTATAGGAAATCTTAGAAAATTCATAACTTTCACGTTTTAGCTCCGAATTTTATGATCTTTATGTCTGTGTGATCATAGAAACGTGTAGAAGAGTTTTACAAACTTTTTATACTGTTTTGTTACTGTTGGTGCAATGTTCTAACTTTGTTTCTCTGTTTGCTTCGTGTATGATTGCTCGCATGATTGGGTGTTGATGCTTGATGATCGAGTATAGACGGTGAGCAGTTTCTGGACGATCAGGAGTATTATTTTGAGCCAAACCAGCAGTATCATTAGGAAAGCTTTGATCAAGGCAAGTATAACATGGGACCCTCCTTGTTGTCCTATTCACTGAAATTATCATACATATGCATGTGTCCTCCTTGACAACCATAGAGATTATAACTTAGTGATTGATACCTTGATTCCTTGTCAACCTTGGGAATGCATTTGGGTAGCTATTGCTAGTGCTTAATTATGAACAATGATCTTGTAATTTGACTAATAGATTAAGCAACCAACCTTTAATGATGATTTTATTACTATTGAAAAGGGGGCTGGAGCAAGGGGTTATATTGTTGCTCTGGTTTCTCTCCATAAGGACTTATCTGTACGTGATCATCCGGGACATACAGTACAGCTGTGAGGGCTATATGGCTCTGGCTCTAGTTGTTTAAAGGACCTTTTCTAGCTTGTTAGTGGTTACCTTAAATGGCGTAAGAATGGCTTGACACGTTGGGTGTAGGACAGCCTCTAGTCTATGAGTATAGCCGAGAAGGAATTGTGCCATTTGAAAAGGGGTTCCTACATCTGCCTGTCGATTGAATCTAATGGCCATAACTTGTTAGACGAACCTTTAAGTGGCTTTATATGATTTCTGGTGTTTTGGGGAGTTGCGAACCCAGGCATTTGGAAGTTATGACTCACAGTGAATGTAACACCCTAAATTTTGCTCCTTTCGAAATAGATGAAAATTGATTTAATTTTGAATTTTGGTGCTCATGAAAACATAAGAAATCATTTTTTTCTTCTAATAAATTAAGATTTATCATAGGGTTTGGCAACATTGTTGTGTAATGCATGCTGGTGCATATGGTTTTATGTGATGATCGCTTGTTGCTCCTTTGCGTGTTGAGAGTGAGCAAAATCTTTAAAATGCATTTAGTAGGTCGACCATCCTTCTCCGGTATGTCTTCGTCTTTTTCTGACATCAAATTTCTTGTTCCTCAACTTAAGACTTTGTTTGGGGCTTCCCAAACTCTTTCCTTTGTAATCCAAATCACTCTATCAATATCATCATCCATAACCTACCGCCACAAACCTCCCAGGAATTTTTAAGATAAAGAAAAGTGGCTGGTGCTCTATTGGTCAAGTGCTGACACGTGGATGGAGGCAACAACAGATTATCAGCATTGATGAAGGATTACTACATGGTCCTGTTGTCTAATCGGAGAAACAAGTGGAAGCCAGCTATTTAATTTAGATTTATACGTGAGTGTGCATGGTGGATTTGAAGTAAGGAATCAGGAGGTCAACAAAGTTAATTGAGCCGAATCAATTTTGGCAAGGGAGAAATACATGCTTGCATGCGTGCATGTTAATTTTGGGTGGATAATTATGGAATAAGATTATTTTGGTCAGGTACATGATCTTTGATTCACGAGTGAAAGAAAAGGAAAAGGAAATCATCAGAGAAAATACTTGACGGACAAGTCGACGCTGCCCAGTTTCATATATATATATCATCATTAATCATCAAGCATTTCATGTCAAACTCAATCACGATGCTTGCCATATATGACCATGTGTTGTATATATATATATATATATACATATATATACATACATACATATATATATATCGATCCCTCCTTTTCTCCCCTTGCTTTTCCTATGGAGTTTGTTACACGTTCGCGGGCAAGCTCCTGCTGGGTATCCATCTCTTATCAGTTCGGCTTTTTTGCTCCAAGTATTTGTTTCCTTAACATAATGATATAATAAAATGTAAAATATCTTTTGATTATTTTCTTCCTTGACTGACGTTGGTTTTCCTTTTGGCCTGGTAGCTTGTTCTTCGGCTGTTGCTGTTGGCCTAGACGTCACCTGTTTCGCTACCACGTAGGGCCGCTGTACAGCGTGGCCGTCCTCCTCTTTGCGATGGAAAGGACGTCTCTGCCTTCCTTCTTTGGAGCTGCCGAATCCTTCATGATCTCCATGCTTTCTATCCTGGGAGCCTCTACAGCATATATATGCAATGTGCTGCACTCCATCATCGTTTCCTGATCCTTTGTAATAGCACAGCGCTCGGAGCTCTCGCGCCGCCGCCGCAAATCGTCGCTACCGCAGTCGTTCGTCCGTTTACTTGTCCGCAGCACCGTCGCCTCCCAGCGCCCATACGTGGCCGCGCCACCTCGCGTGATCGGACCGGCTGTGCTCCACCGTGCCGTCCGGCCTGCTCCATCGTTGCCGTGCTTTGGTAAGAAACACCCGCATCGCTCTTGCCTATCTTGTCTATTAGCTTCTCCGGTTGCTGAAGTTATTGCTTCTAATCACGTACACTAACAATGGATCCTGCGTACCATGCAAGCTCTCTGTCCACGTACGTGATTTACATGCTAAATATCTGTCAATGCCAATCTGCTGATCTCCATTCTCTTGACTGTCGTTGCCGCAGCCATGCAGCGTCGCCGACAGTTGGAGGAGCCCGCATGTGAAACCTGATATCGCCGCTCTCTGCTCCAATGCTGACATCGCTATTCCTTGTCCGACATTGGTGAGGACTTCAGCACGCCTCGTGTTAGTTTCTCCTCCCTGATCTGCATCCCGCCTCCCAGTATGCACGCACGCAAACGAGCGGAGCCAGCAGAGCAGCCTTGCGTGCCCACTTATTTTGCTAGCTTGATGACATCGTCATGATATCACCCATGCTTTATGGCCGTTTTGCTTTAGAAAAATAAACCCATAAATACCATAGAAATACACCACATATCCTAAGCAATAGATCCCCACAGTTTCTTCGTTATAATTCCGTTTGGCTCAGTTTAAGTTGTGTTAGATTCGTGTTAACGTGCTCTACACAGTAGTAACATTGTTTTTTTTGTGTCACATGTTTTTTAATATATAGTTGAATATTTAATTAATTAATATATGCACATAATTTTTATTGTTAAAAGCAACCTAGAGTTATAATCTCGTTATCGTTGCGACGCGACCGTGTCGATGTAACCTACATGCTAGCGGCAATATTTACCATGTCATTTGTTTATGAAATTGATCCTATTAATTCGATTAATAATTACACAAATTTGTTTCTAAATAAAAGCAATAAAGGACAATATCGATCTTTTATGATTATCTTTCAACTTAAATATGTATTTATTAACTATAAGTTGCATAGTTAAACATGATTCATATAAATTCAATTTAGATGCACTTTTATTAATATGTATTCAATGCCTTTTTGAATTTAAGTTAATTTAGGTTTATCTTCGGTCTTTTATAAATAATAAAATGATAACTTGGTAAATAACAACTTAAATATTTCTTTGTTAATTATAATTTTTTTAGTTATATATGAAACATATAATTAAGTTGATTAATGCTTATCTAATGACTATTAATTTATTCAAAACAACTTAGGTTTATAACTCTGGTATCCTATAAATAGATGTTAATATGATCAATATCAACTTAAACGACTTTTTCAATTATGACTTCTTAGCTTAAACATGAAACGTAAATGCTTACATTTAGCTTGTCACATGTTCTTCCTACTGTTATACATGTTTATCACTTTTAAAATTTGTGGTTAGATTTAAGTTATTATTTTATTAAAGAAAATATGGTTTAATTCATAACTTTTGTGTTTTAAATCCGATTTCGGTGAAATTCGTGTTTGTGTGATCGTAGTGACGTGTAGAATATTTTTATAGACTTTTAAACATGTTTTCTTGATGTTGGTGTACTGTTCTAATTATTATTCATTGTTTGTTTCGTGTATGATTGCTCGATGCGTGTGTGGTGATTTATTGATCAAGTCCAGTCGGTGAGATTTACGTGGAGATTCAAGAAGCTATTAATTGAAGATTTGGATCAGAGAAAGGATCTTGATTTAAGGCAAGTATAGCATGGGATCTTCCTTGTTACCTATTCACATTAATGTCATAATAATCATATAGCATGTGTCTTCCTGGTTACCCCTAAGGATATACTAGCTTTTACATCTTGTACCTTGACACCGTGGGACATTGCATTGGGTAGTATTTATGCTAGTGCTCAAGATAAATAACCATGATCTGTAACTTGACTAACGGTATATGCAATAAACGTTTAAAAAAGATGCTTTATAGCAACATGGCTCAAGGGGGCTAGAGCATCGGGCTATTTTTATGGTGCTCCAGTTTCTCTCCATAAGGACTCATCTGTAAGCGAACATCCGGGACTTACAGTACAACTGTGAGGGCTATATGGCTCTGGTTTTAGTCAAGTATGAGGACCTTTTCTAGCTTGTTAGTGGTTACCTTTTGGCGTAAGAATGGCTTGACGAATCGGGTATAGTGCGGCCTCTGTCCTTATGTGTATAGGCTGCGTGTCATTATGTCATTTGGAAGGGGGGCTCTACATCTGTTTGCTGAGTGAATCTAATGGCCCTAACTTGTTAGACGAACCTTTGAAAGACTTCATAGTGAACCCTGCTGACCTTCCTTGGAAGTGGGTCAAGAGATTAGCTACCTCGGGTGAAAGGGTAAATCACGACTCACAGTGAAAGTGTACAACCTCTGCAGAGTGTAAAACTGTTATAACAGCCGTGCTCACGGACACGAGCGGCCTTGGACCCTTACAGAATAAATGATGAACACTGATGATAACGATAATACTGATGATATTGATGCTCACTAATGATTATTGTTTCTTGCTATACGTTATTCACATTTACATGATCATGAGGTTATTTGGGCTTATGGTAACTTGTTGCTACTCAAATGCTAAAAAGATGACTCACTAAAAGCTATTGTAGTAAACCCGTGTCAAACCTTTTGAGCTTCATGAACCCCATGATATATTTGCTGAGTTCGACATGGATTCACTCTTGCTATTTCCCACACCTCAGGATAGTGTCTGGAGTTTTTAGGCTTGTGATCAACCAGTCTGTTTGTTCTTGGAGTGAAGTCTACACCCGTTGTTCGGAGTTGTCTTTCCGCTGTGTTGCTCTCTAAGGTATATTTTATACTGTTGCGTTATGTTTATTAAGAATTTGTCTCTTGATATTACACTTATTTGCGGCTATATGTGAGATTTGACTTCTTTATTTCACATATGGTATATGTCTGGTTTTGTCCTTAAAACCGGATGTGACAGTGAAAGTGTACACCTCTGCGCAGAGTTAAAAACTGGTATACTAGTCGTGCTCACGGATACGAGCAGCCTTGGAACATCTACAGATAGTTGATCATAATTGTTATATCATGCTTAATTATTGTTGTTATTATTATGCTCATGTTAATGCTATTCATTATCCTTATTACAATTGATCATTAGTTCATTAACGGGAAGTGGATTATCTTGATGCTACCTAATTGCAAATTATATGATGATTAAAAGCTAACCGCAGTCAAACAATGTCTAGCCTTTTTGTGCCTCATGAACCCTGTGTTATACTTGTTGAGTTCGACATGGACTCACCCTGGCTATTTCCACCATAACAGATGAAGATTATGAGGAAGATTGTCATAATGAGTACCAGTCTTGGTGTCAACCAGTCAACCGTGTCCCTGTGTTTGGAGTTTCCACTGGAGAACTACTACTAGTTACTATTATTTATTGTTTAAGACCATGTGTTAAATATTTACTCGCTATGTAATAAGCACTATGATAATACTATGTAATTTGTCTACTTGTGTGTGCGATCATATCCTAGGGCACACATGAGTCTTTTATGCATCCTATTTTTGTCCTTAAAAATGGGTGTGACAAATTGGTATCAGAGCCGTGTTGACTGTAGGACGCAAGCCTAGTTAGAATGGTCGTTATTAGCATCCATGCTTCACTTATTTCATGCTTATTCCTTCACCTTGTTAATTGCTAAATTTTTATGCTTCTTCTACCTTATTCTATTATGAAAATACATTGATTCCATCTAATCTATGTCTAATTCTTGTAGATGCCTCCTCATCCCCGTCTGTCCGTTGCTCAGTACATTGCCCGTTTCAAACCCCAGGAGCCCTATGTAGGTGACCAAGAGATATTCGATGCTGAATCAAGAGTCAGTGACACACCAATGGACGATTTAGTCATGGGGTGGACCACGAAGCTTCAAATCATGGTTCCTAAAGTCGATGTTTTCTTCCATGACATGCTGACAAGAACCTTGGATAATTATTACTACGATTGGGAAGCTACTTTGGAGTATCGTTGCAAGGAGTACAGTCATCCATTGATGGACTCTTACTGGGAGACTGAGCTATGGGTCAAGACAAGGGATCCTATCACTAAGGAGCCTAAGGTGGAGTCAAAGTTCATCACCCGAGTGAGCCGGGCAACCGTAGAAACAAGCATGGAAGATGTCGCCTACAATGCGTTTGTCTACTACCATGGTCTTCGCTCGGACAAGACATTGCAGGGTGCACTCCGGCACTTTCCCTGTTTCTTACATGACAAGGGTGTTTGGACCGTGCCGCTTGCGGATGATTCATCTTTGACTTTACAAGCTACAATGGGACTGGTTCGTGAGTTGGCCCTCCATGAGGTGGATTTGAAGGATGAGTTGCTAAAGGAAAAGGAACTTAAAGAACAAGCTTATAAGGAGATCGATGAACTAAGGGCTGAGCTAGGCCGTCCCAAGATTTATGAGAAGCTTAATTAATATTAGGAAATCCCTATGTAATAAGAACGATATTAGTTTGCGAGTCAATTTGAGTTTGGTATTGTCGAGTGTTAGTATGTGGTGTGAACAATTGTGTGATTGATGAATTGTTATTATGATAATGTGTGATTTGGATCTTTGTAATGTGTGCTGGAGTTTTGTAGACATGTCTACAAGTTCCATGGTTAAGAATATTAAGTTGGATGTGGGGTAAACTTAGTTCTGCCTTTTGCTGATTTCTAGATCAGTCTGGGATATTTTTGAAATAACTTAAAATATGTTCATCAGAAATTTATGAAATTTTACTGGTAATAATTAGACTTTTGTATCTTTCCAACCCCGCAAGAATCATCTTATTATCTATTAAGAGCTAAGAGATATACCTGTTCCAAGTTGGGGTCACTGCGCAGTCTGGAATTCTGAAATAGTTTTAGTTAAGTTCAGTTTTTGACTAATTTATTGACAGAATCTGGAAAAGTGTTGTGAATAAAAGTCATAGATAATTTCATAAGCTTTCCAACCATGTAAAGATCACCTTAATCGGATGTCTGTATCTCGAGATATGTCAGTTTTACTGAGCTGCTGAAATTGGAATTCGCCCAGAGAATTCAGATTTACTTATCTGTTATATACATCATCCTGGATAGTACTGAGTTTTATTTTCTGTGCTTTGAAAACAGATGGCAGCCAGAGGCCGTGGCAGGGGCCATGGAGGTGCTAACCCACCCATTACTATGGAAGAACTTATGAATACATAGAATCAGATGATGCAGATGTTCATGCAACACATGCAAAACAATCCCCCTGTAGGAGGACCGCCACCTGTTCATGTGAGAGACAAACGTGGTGAATTTTGAAGGGACGTCCTCCAGTGTTTTCTCATGCTGCTGATCCATTGGAGGCGGATGATTGGGTGCGAGCGATGGAGAAACAATTGAACATCGCTCAATGTAATGATCTGGAAAAGGTGTTATATGCATCTGATCAGCTTTAGGGGACAGCTCAGACTTGGTGGGAGTCGTACCAAGCTACACGTCCTGACAATGCTCCTCCTATCACTTGGAATGAATTTGTTAGAGATTTTAGAGCTCGTCATATTCCTAAGGGTATTATTGAGCTGAAGCAGGAAGAATTCAGAAACCTCAGGATGGGACAGATGAGTGTTAGTGAGTATCATGACAGGTTCACGCAGTTGGCTCGCTATGCTCCTAATGAAGTGAGGGAAGATGCAGACAAGCAGCGTCTTTTCCTCAAGGGAATCTATAATGATCTTCGTTTGCAGCTGAAGGGTAACAATTATGCTAGTTTTCAGGAACTTGTGAATAAAGCTATTGTGCTGGATAATGAACGTCGGGAGATGGACAGGAAAAGAAAGATGAAAGGACAAGGTGTTGGGAACAATATTCACCAACGTACAAATTCTCAGCATGGGTTTCATTCAAAATTTCAAGGACCAGTTAGTCAGTGGAACCGTAACTCAAATTAGCAGTGGTCTCAGAATCGGCAGAGTAATCAGTTTCAGCAACGACTTCAGTATCAGCAGAACAGGCAGTTCCAACAGTAGAGTGGTCAGCAAACTCCTCGTCAGGGTAATTCTGGCTCTACTCCAATGAAGACCAGTGCACCTAGTACCCCCACTTTGTGTTATCGCTGTGGAGAGCCTAGACACTATGCTAATCATTGTCCCAAGAAGCGGAATCAGCAGACACCGCAGGGGCAGAGATCATCTAATACTAGAAAGGTGAATCATGTGTCTACTGAAATAGCACAGACGGAGCCTGAAGTAATGCTTGGTACGTTCAATGTCCATTCTACTCCTGCAACCATTCTTTTTTATTCTGGAGCTTCGCATACCTTTATTTCCAACATTTTTGTTAGAATGCATAGCGTACCCATGCTTGCCATGAAAGAACCTCTCTTAGTAAATTCACCTAGGGGTACCATGCAAACCACTAATCCGTGTCTTCCAATTAGTATGATTTTAAGGGGGTAGAGTTTAAGATAACTCCTATAGTGTTGAGGACATCTGGTATTGATGTGATCTTGGGTATGGACTGGATGATGCAAAACCAGGCAAAGATTCAGTGTTAGAAAAAGGTAGTAGTTGTAAATGCACCTAATGGGGAGAAGATCAGTGTGAATGTAGCAGTGCAGAAGCAACCAACAGCTCTAGTGAATCAGCTTGATGAGGATGCTAGAAAAGAGGATCCAGTTATCAATGAATTTCCAGATGTTTTTCAGATGATTTGCCAGGTATGCCACCTGACTGAGACATTGAATTTCTTATTGAATTATTACCTAGAACTGCACCAATAGCTAAACGACCATATAGAATGGGAGTAGATGAATTAGAAGAACTTAAGAAACAAATTAAGGAATTACAAGATAAAGGTTTTATTCATCCTAGTTCTTCACTGTGGGGTGCACCAGTTATTTTTGTTGATAAGAAAGATGGTGGTCAGAGGATGTGTGTTGATTACTGGTCACTTAATGAAGTAACTATCAAGAACAAGTATCCTTTGCCCAGAATTGATGATTTGTTTGATTAGTTGAGAGGTGCTTGTGTGTTCTCTAAGATTGATTTACGTTCTGGTTATCATCAACTGAAGATTCGTGCCTTTGATATTCCAAAGACAGCTTTTACTACGAGGTATGGTTTGTATGAGTATACTGTTATGTCATTTGGTTTGACTAATGCACCTGCCTACTTTATGTACATGATGAATAAGGTGTTCATGGAGTATCTTGATAAGTTTGTGGTGGTATTTATTGATGATATATTGGTGTTTTCCAAGACGGAGAAAGAGCATGATGAACATTTGAGGTTGGTATTGCAAAAACTTAGAGAGCATAAACTGTATGCTAAGCGAAGTAAATGTGAGTTTTGGTTGAAGGAAGTCTCTTTTCTTGGACATATTGTCTCTAATGGTGGAATATCAGTGGATCCAGGCAAGGTAAAGGAAGTATTGAATTGGAAAGCACCTACTGATGTGGGCAAGATTCGTAGTTTCTTGGGTTTAGCTGGATATTACAGATGGTTCATTGAAGGGTTTTCTAAACTTGCTAAGCCTATGACATCTCTGTTAGAGAAGAATGTTAAGTTTGTATGGTCTGATAAATGTCAAGCTAGTTTTGAAGAATTGAAGAAGAGATTGACTACAGCACCTGTCTTGGTATTGCCAGATTTGAGTAAGAAGTTCTCTATTTATTGTGATGCTTCTCGTCAAGGTTTGGGGTGTGTTCTTATGCAAGAAGGCAGAGTTGTTGCTTATCCATCTAGACAGTTGAGAAAGCATGAGTTGAATTATCCTACTCATGACTTGGAGTTAGCAGCTATAGTTCATGCTCTGAAGATTTGGAGACACTATTTGATTGGGCATAAGAGTGATATATACACCGATCATAAGAGTTTGAAGTATATTTTCACTCAGTCTGATCTGAACTTGAGGCAACGTAGATGGTTAGAATTGATCAAGGATTATGATATAGAGGTACACTATCATCCTGGTAAGGCCAATGTTGTAGCTGATGCCCTTAGCAGGAAGAGTTATGCCAATGAGATGCAAATGTTGTCCATGACAAGTGAGTTGTGTGCTGAATTTGAATATTTGAATTTAGGAATTGTTACTAATACAATGGAATTGGTGATAGAACCTACATTAGAGCAAGAAATATACAAGGGTCAGTTGAAGGATGAGAAACTAAAGAAGATAGCGGAGGATATAGTGATTGGCAAGTCACCAGAGTTTCGAATGGATGATAATGGGATTTTGTGGTTTGGAAAGAGGTTGTGTGTACCTGAGGATCAGGCTATTAGGCAAGCAATTCTTCGTGAAGCTCATGAGTCAACTTATTCTATTCATCCTAGAAGTACTAAGATGTATTTGGATCTCAAACAGAAGTATTAGTGGGTTGGATTGAAACGAGATGTGGCTGAGTATGTGGCAGTGTGTGACACTTGTCATAGAGTGAAAGCTGAGCATCAGAGACCTGCTAGATTGTTGCAACCAATGAAGATTCCTGAATGGAAGTGGGAGGAAGTTGGTATGGACTTTATAGTGGGGTTATCTCGTACTCAGAGAGGTTATGACTCGATATGGGTGATAGTAGATCGGTTGACTAAAGTTGCTCATTTCATATTGGTTAAAACTAAGTACACTGGGGAACAATTAGCTATATTATATATAGAGAAAATAATGTGTTTACATGGAGTACCTAAGAAAATTATATCTGATCGAGGTTCGCAATTTACATCACAATTTTTGGAAGGTTGTACATGAATCTTTGGGGACAAAGCTAAATTTTAGTATAGCATATCATCCATAGACAGATGGGCAGACTGAAAGAACCAACCAGGTACTGGAAGATATGTTGAGAGCCTGTGTATTGCAATATGGAACTAGTTGGGATGAGAGTTTGCCTTATGCAGAGTTCTCTTACAATAACAGTTATCAACAGAGTCTTAAGATGGCACCGTTTGAAGCTTTGTATGGACGTAAGTGTAGAACTCCATTGTTTTGGGATTAGACAGGTGAGTCTCAGGTGTTTGGTACAGATGTTCTTAGAAACGCAGAGGATCAAGTGCGAGTGATTCGTGAAAATTTGAGAGTAGCACAATCTCATCAGAAAAGTTATGCTGACAACCGGAGAAGGGATTTAGTTTTTGAAGTAGGTGATTATGTCTATTTGAAGGTGTCACCAATGAGAAGTGTGAGGAGGTTTAACATGAAAGGCAAGTTAGCACCAAGGTATGTTGGGCCATTCAAAGTTATTGCTAGACGTGGTGAAGTTGCTTATCAATTAGAATTGCCTGAGAATTTGTCTGGGGTACATGATGTGTTTCATGTTTCTTAACTTAAGAAGTGTTTACGTGTGCCTGAGGAGCAGATACCTTTGGATGAATTGACTGTTAAAGAGGATCTTACCTATGAAGAGTTTCCGATTAAGGTTTTAGAAACTGCTGAGAGAGTTACTCGAAGTCGGGTTATTAAAATGTGCAAGGTTCAGTGGAATAGATATTCAGAGGCAGAGGCAACTTGGGAAAGAGAGGATGAATTGAGGAAATCATATCCGCAGTTATTTGAGTAAGCAGTCCAATCTCGAGGACGAGATTCTTTTAAGGGGGTAGAATTTGTAACACCCAAAAATTTTAAAATTTAGAATTAGAAGAAAAATTAGAGTTGGAAGAGTTTTGGTATGGGTTTAAATAAATTAGATAATAATTAATGGGGAATTAAAATTTAAAATTTTAAATGAAATACTTGATGATGCATTCATGCTGTTGCATTTATTTTATTGAGTGATGTGGTTTTTATTTTATTTGATTTGGAATTGCAAATCTCTTTAAATGGTTTTGAAACAAACAAATAAAAAAAAGAAGAAAGGAAAAAGAGAAGGGCATACCTCTGCTGAGGCGGCCTGGAGGCCCGCTCGGTTGGCCTGCTCCCGTTTTCCCCGCTGCTGGGCCGACGGGGCCGAGCCCGCTCTTCCCCGCGCCTGCGTGGGCTGGCCCAGGCGAACACCGCGTGCGAGCTCTCTCTTCTCCAGTGCCGCTGACGCTGTGGCCCCACTTGTCGGTCACCTCGTCCTCTTCCTCGTGGCCGAGACGGAGTCTATCACCGACTCCGATGCAAATCCATGAACCCAGGGATTGTTTTCCCAAATTGATCACGCCACCACCCAATATAAGCTAGAGCCGAGCCGAGCCTGTCGTTTTTAGATCAAATCGTGAACAACTACCCCCGTTCGAGCTCTCGTCGCCGCCGCAACCCTAGGAGCCGCTGCAGGAAGCAATTCGATGTGTACGTCATCTTTTTGCCACCGTAAGCTACCCTACCGGCTTTAGCATGCTCCTGTGAACATAAGAGTGCCTTCAATTTGGTTGCTAAGTGCTTTTTGCGCTGCCACCATGAGCAGGAGCTCGGCTGCCTGCCCTTTTGAGCCGCATGATTATCACGAGCCACCTTCGCCTCCATCTTCTTGTCAGGTGAGATCGCCTTGAGCTCCGCTGTCGATTGGTACCGGTCTTGTGTTGAATAGTGGCCTAAGGCGCCCAATTGGCTACTCTGGTGAGCCGTCGGCCTTGGCGCCACCGTGCTGGTGAAGAACTCCGGTGACAGCACCGCTGGGTCTTCTCTGGGGTGCTGTGGGCCGTCGGTTCTTAGATCAACGGCCTAGAATAGAAGATACCCCTTCGCGGGGTAAATTTCATAAAGAGTCCCTGCCCTTTTACTTATTAGAACCCGTGGTCCTTGGCGTATTACTCGAAGTATGTTTCTTCGTTTTGAAAGCGTATTTCTTCTCGGTAAATCAAAAATACGTTTTCTAATATTTACAGTTTTGCCACTAAACTTGTTTTGGTCATAAAGTCTTCGTTTTAACTCCGATTTGACCCGTTCAAGTTGCGTTAGGTTTGTATTTACGAGCTCTACATGTTAGTATAGTTGTACAGTAGGTTTGGGAAAATTAGTTTTCGAGTTTATATTTAAGTAATTATTTATCTATAGGAAATCTTAGAAAATTCATATCTTTCACGTTTTAACTCCGAATTTTGTGATCTTTACGTCTGTGTGATCGTAGGAATGTGTAGAAGAGTTTTACAAACTTTTTATACTGTTTTGTTACTGTTGGTGCAATGTTCGAACCTTGTTTCTCTGTTTGCTTCGTGTATGATTGCTTGGATGATTGTGTGTTGATGCTTGATGATCGAGTATAGACGGTGAGTAGTTTCTGGACGATCAGGAGTATTATTTTGAGCCAAACCAGCAGTATCATCAGGAAAGCTTTGATCAAGGCAAGTATAACATGGGACCCTCCTTGTTGTCCTATTCACTGAAATTATCATACATATGCATGTGTCCTCCTTGACAATCATAGAGATTATAACTTAGTGATTGATACCTTGATTCCTTGTCAACCTTGGGAATGCATTTGGGTAGCTATTGCTAGTGCTTAATTATGAACAATGATCTTGTAATTTGACTAATAGATTAAGCAACCAACCTTTAATGATGATTTTATTACTGTTGAAAAGGGGGCTGGAGCAAGGGGTTATATTGTTGCTCTGGTTTCTCTCCATAAGGACTTATCTGTACGTGATCATTCGGGACATATAGTATAGCTGTGAGGGCTATATGGCTCTGGCTCTAGTTGTTTAAAGGACCTTTTCTAGCTTGTTAGTGGTTACCTTAAATGGCGTAAGAATGGCTTGACACGTTGGGTGTAGGACAGCCTCTAGTCTATGAGTATAGCCGAGAAGGAATTGTGCCATTTGAAAAGGGGGGTTCCTACATCTGCCTGCCAAGTGAATCTAATGGCCCTAACTTGTTAGACGAACCTTTAAGTGGCTTTATATGATTTCTGGTGTTTTGGGGAGTTGCGAACCCAGGCATTTGGAAGTTATGACTCATAGTAAAATTGTACACCTCTGCGTAGAGTTAAAAACTGGTATACTAGCCGTGCTCGCGGATACGAGCGGCCTTGGAACATCTACAGATAGTTGATCATAATTGTTATATCATGTTTAATTATTGTTGTTATTATTATGCTCATGTTAATGCTATTCATTATCCTTATTACAATTGATCATTGGTTCATTAATGGGAAGTGGATTATCTTGATGCTACCTAATTGCTAATTATATGATGATTAAAAGCTAACCGTAGTCAAACAATGTCTAGCCTTTTTGTGCCTCATGAACCCTGTGTTATACTTGTTGAGTTCGACATGGACTCACCCTTGCTATTTCCACCATAACAGATGAAGATTATGAGGAAGATTGTCATAATGAGTACCAGTCTTGGTGTCAACCAGTCAACCGTGTCCCTGTGTTTGGAGTTTCCACTGGAGAACTACTACTAGTTACTATTATTTATTGTTTAAGACCATGTGTTAAATATTTACTCGCTATGTAATAAGCACTATGATAATACTATGTAATTTGTCTACTTGTGTGTGCGATCATATCCTAGGGCACACATGAGTCTTTTATGCATCCTATTTTTGTCCTTAAAAATAGGTGTGACAATATTAGTGTAGAAAAGGTAGTACTACAAAGATTTACTCAAATGGAGATGAAAGAGCATGATTGTTATTTTGCAAATTGAGCATGGCTTAAAGGTAGAGACAACCAATATAAATTAGCAACATAGCAAACCAAATAATGGCAAAGTTGGCAGAGAGATTCCCAACCGTGCTAATGTTTATGCAAAGGCATTGGCCCAGGATGGAATTACTCGTATGCTTGCTACCATCCAGTTGACTATCCCAGAGTGGAGTTGGCGCTCTTGCATGAATTCCAAATGTTGGATTATCCTTTGGAAGCATTTGAGGATGCCAGGAAGGATGTTGGAGATTTGGACGAGCACTTGGCAGGGTAGTTCTGGGAGTTAGGCACAGGATCGCCGTCCTCTATGATTAACTCAAAGGAGCCTGGCCGAGTAACTTTGGAGATGATGAACAGACCTTCCTAGGGATTGAGTAACTTGTGTCATCCTATAGTATTCTGGATACGCTTGAGGACTAGATCTCTGACTTAAAAGGTGCGAGGGCTCAAGTTCTTATCGCAGTGACGACGCAAGCCTTGTAGGTATCTAGCAGACTAGAAGAGTAGGTTGAGTTTGACTTCTTTAGCACTGTCAATTTATAGCCGTCGAGTATCATCTACTTTGCCTTCGTCGTACTATTCAACCCTAGGAGAGTTCCATATCAAGTCCAATGGTAGGATGGCTTCTAAGCCATAAATCAGGAAGAAGAGTGAGTACATTGTTGCTCTACTTTGCTAAGTGCATAGTCCCCAAACAACTTTGGGTAACTCATAGATCCACTTGCTGTCGTAGTCCTTGAGCTCGTCGAATAGCCTAGGTTTTAGTCTAGCTAGCAATAGCCTATTAGCCTATCCAACTTGGCCGTTTGCCCAAGGATGAGCAACGGAGGTGTATGTTGACGGTAGTTAACTATCAATTTTTTACCGTCAACTTAAACAAAATAAGGCTATAAATAAAGTTACCACCCTAGAGTAGGGGTTTAACTAACAGAATTCCATGAGTTTTGGTGAATGTCTATTTCTGCAGGGTGCCAACTGAAAACAACCAAAGATGGTCCACATGTCAGGTTTACATAGAGAGAAATGACCATACACTAAAAAAATATAATCTAGAAGACTCGGAAAGACACCCCCTAGAAGGTGGGGCCCACCTGTCACTGAGACATGGGTGAGCACCCACACCCCCCGGGCGGCCGCCCCCTGCAGAGCCAATCCGGCTCCATCTCGCGGATCATGCCTCCACCGCCTTTGAGGATGAATAATAATTGTTGATCAAGGTTGGTTTGATCCGAGGGTTGTGGTGATTCCTAGAGGGCTATATAAGCAAGGCCCCTGGCCCCTAGATCAGAGAGTTCTGAAACCCTAATTCATATTTTCCAGAGAGAATTCACCTGAGAGGGGTCCCTTGAATGGAGTAATGGATCTTTCTCTAGGGCCATACAAGAGAGTTTAGCTTTGTAGTCTCTATGTGAGATTAGAGTTATTCTTCTAGATTGAGAGAGTTAGAGTGGAGGTAGAAGTTGGAGGAAGCTCGGCCTGTTGGTGTCTCCTCTCCAGCCTGTACCTGCGGGATCAAGTCTCTCCTAACCCGGGGCTTGGTTTTAGGATTCTTCGGCAATTCAACTTCTAATACTAAGTAAGTACGTTGCTATTATTATTCTTTAGTTTACAGGTTTACTTTATTCACTTCGCTTAGGGAATAGAGTAATCATTCATAGCATAAGCATGGTGCTTAGCCTAGGAATACTCGTAGCTATCCCCTATCTAGCCGGATCGGTGTGTAGTAGCGTGGGACGTGACAATCCCATTGTTACCTTTAGAAACCTTCTCCCGTCAGAAGGTTTGGTAGGACCTAAGTGCCCTGGTTAAGCATCCTCTGTGGTGTCTCTTTTCCAATGGTACATCCCCCTAGAACAGTAGTATCATAGCTTACCATAGGTTGGAACCAGACTGTCATAGTAGTCTTCTCTAATCGCTTATATCTTCACCACCTTGTAGTGCGGCCCAGGGGTAATAGTAAAGACTAGGTTAGTCATCGCATGCTTTCTCCTTGTGGATAAAACAAATACGATACTCTGGACTTATCTCCCGGGTGAAGTGCTCACCGATATCCATGCGCTTACGGATTATTTCTCTTAGATTCTTTTGTGTGCGTAACCAATATCAATAAGCATTTCTGGCGCCGTTGTTGGGGAGGAAGACGACAGCTGAGTTAACCTTAAAGTCTTGCTTTACCTTATACCTATACTTTTACCTTTTCCTTTTTATTCCTTACCTTATTCTTTTTTATCTTACCTTTTTATATCCTTATGGATAACATAAATTCCATTCCTATCTTTCAATTTTCTGCACCCACGGAGACCAACCTAGTGCCGTGGGAGTCATCACAACCTATCCAAACCCTAGCTATAGGCTGAGTCCATGGTTGATTGCAATGGTCCAAAGCCTATCCTTTTTAGGAGGAGTAGACGAAAACCCTTACCTTCATATCCGAGATTTTGAGCAAACATGTGCATGTCTTCGCATAGAGGGCATATCGGATCAAACTTTATGTTGGAAGCTATTTCCTTTTTCTTTAAAGGGAAAAGCTAGACAATGGTATGACAAAGTGGTAGGTAAGCAACAAGGAGATTGGGGATCCTTACGTTCCAATTTTTGCCTAGATTTCTACCCTTTCTCCCAAATCGTCGACCTTAGAGTCAAGGTTCTTACTTTTAAGCAATAGCCTAGTGAATATTTGACCTCATCCTAGAATCGTTTTACCAACCTTTTAGAATCTGGCTCGGACCTTAGTCTACAAGACCCTATTCTTCTTCAACATTTTTATAAAGGTCTTGATAGAGAGAGTAAACAGTTGTTCGCTACAACTTCTGGAGGATCATTCTTGCATGTTTCCTCAAAAAAAGAAAGATCAATCCTAGATCAAATCCTATCTTCTGAACTAGATAACATCCTAGAACTAGAACCTCAAGTAGCCAAAGCCAATTCTTTGCCAGATATACCATCTACTTCAGCTATTCTAAGTCCTGAGCAGGAAAAAAGAAGAAATTTTGTTTCCTGATTTTATGCTTGATATCGAACCTGATCTTTTTGTCGATTTTGGAAACATCATGAATCACTATTCTATAAAGAAACCACGGAAGCATCGTAATCATCTTAGAGAATCTTCAAATCTTTCTAAGGATTTTTCTTATAGAAGCACCTCAGGAGAGCTAGTATCGGTTATAAGCAGTGAATGGTTAGAGGAATCAGAGCTCTCCTCTGATATGATCCGATTGGATTCACCCTCTCTTACAATTCGTTGCTTAATAAATTCCGACCACATAGATGCTCTCTATAACCCAGTTGTGGGTATAAATATCATATCTGCTTCACTTGCACAACATCTAATGAAGCACATGACATTAACCCCAACTATAAAATTGATGAAGAGTCTTTCAGGACACATTGTCCCCTGTTTAGGAATCCTACACATCCAACCCATCCATATAGAAGGGACCTCAGTTCATTTGAGCTTTTATGTCTTTCTCATATGGGACTTTGACCTGTTGATAGGGCAACCTTTTAGAAGACTTCTTTATAAAGGACAAATAGGGAAGATAAACATTTGTTTTGGAAAGAAACTTCAATTTCCAGTATCCATATCTTGATCTCTAAGTACTACGACCGAATCTTGTTTAGAACCCGATCAGTTAGAGGAATTTAAGGCTGCTTCTCTAGAGTTCTTATTTGATTCAAGCCTAGAGGATGACGCTGAATTCTTCATAGAAGAAGCTGACTACTCTGAGCCTAACCTCCTAGACCTCCTATAGAACTTAAACATTTACCTTCCGGTCATAGATATGCTTTTCTAGATGACCATCCAGAGTCTCCTATGATTATAAGTGATAAACTCACTCAGGAGCAAACTCTTCGCTTAATGGCTATGTTAGAGAGACATCACTTAGCTTTTGGCTACTCACTCCAAGATCTTAAAGGAATCAGTCCTGCTCTTTGCATCCATCGCATTCCTACAGACCCAATTGTTCCACCTTCTAGAGAACCCTAGCGTAGACTCAATAATGCGATGAGGGAGGTTGTTAAAAAGGAAGTTTTGAAGTTGTTGCACGCTGGGATTATTTATCCCGTGCCACACAGTGAGTGGGTAAGCCCTGTCCAAGTTGTGCCTAAAAAGGGAGGCATGACTGTTGTTAAAAACGAGAAGAATGAAGTGATCCCTCAGCGAACCGTCACAGGATGGTGGATGTGCATAGACTATAGAAAGCTTAACAAAGCAACTAGGAAGGATCATTTTCCGTTGCCTTTTATTGATGAGATGCTAGAACGATTAGCCAATCATTCTTACTTTTATTTCCTTGATGGATATTCGGGGTACCATCAAATCCCTATCCATCCCGATGATCAAAGCAAAACAACTTTTATATGTCCCTATGGAACCTATGCCTATCGTAGAATGTCTTTTGGGTTATGTAATGCTCCAGCTTCTTTTCAAAGATGCATGATGTCTATATTTTCTGAAATGATTGAAAAAATTATGGAAGTTTTCATGGATGATTTTTCAGTGTATGGAAAAACTTTTGATGATTGTCTCGAAAACTTAGATAGAGTTTTGCAAAGATGTGAAGAAAAGCACTTAGTCCTTAATTGGGAAAAGTGTCATTTTATGGTTAGAGAAGGAATAGTGCTAGGACATCTAGTGTCTGAAAGAGGTATAGAGGTAGATAGAGCTAAAATTGAAGTGATTGAGCAGCTACCTCCGCCTGTAAATGTTAAAGGAATTAGAAGTTTTCTTGGCCATGTTGGTTTTTATCGTAGATTTATAAAAGATTTTTCATTTATTGCTAGACCTCTTACTCGTTTGCTAGCCAAGGATGTTCCTTTTGAATTTGATGATGAATGTTTAAGATCTTTTAAAATTTTAAAGAAAGCGCTCATCTCAGCACCAATCATTCAACCCCCTGATTGGTCTTTACCTTTTGAAATTATGTGTGATGCAAGCGATTATGTTGTGGGGGTAGTTTTGGGACAGACAAAAGACAAAAAGCATCATGCAATAGCTTATGCTAGCAAAACTTTAATAGGACCTCAACTTAATAATGCAACTACTGAAAAAGAGCTCCTTGCTGTTGTTTTTGCTATCGATAAATTTAGATCCTACTTAGTGGGAGCTAAAGTAATTGTTTACTCTGATCATGTTGCTTTAAAATATTTGCTCACTAAGAAAGATGCTAAACCTCATTTGATATGATGGATTTTGCTACTCTAAGAATTTGACCTAGAAATAAAATATAAGAAAGGAGTAGAAAATTCTATTGCCGATCACTTATCTAGAATGTAGTTTGAGAATTCACAGGAATTGCCCATCGATGACTCGCTTCGGGACGACATGCTCTACGGAATCAACAGATCTGACCCCTGGTATGCAGATATTGTTAATTTTACGGATTCAGGATATGTACCACCAGGAGGGAACATAAGGAAACTCATCCAAGAGAGTCGTACCCACATATGGGATGAACCATACCTTTTTCGAGTATACTCTGATGGCCTACTCAGAAGATGTGTACCAGTTGAAGAAGGAATAAAAATTATTGAGAGATGTCACTCATCACCATATGGAGGGCATTATGGAGCATTTCGAACACATGCCAAAATTTGGCAGTGTGGATTCTTTTGGCCAACAATGTATGAAGACACAAGAGAATTCATCCAAAGATGTGGACCATGTTAGAGGCATGGCAACATCAATACAAGAGATGCCATGCCACTCACCAACAACCTTCATGTTGAACTCTTTGATGTCTGGGGAATTGGCTACATGGGACCATTCCTGCCATCAAAGAAATACGAGTACATTCTAGTGGTGGTGGACTATGTCTCCAAATGGGTCGAAGCTCTACCATGCAAGAATGCCAACAACATCAATTCCAAAAGGATGTTTGAAGAAATAATATTCCCAAGATTTGGAGTCCCAAATATAGTGATAAGTGATGGAGGATCACACTTCATCGACAAGCGTTTCGAGCAATACTTATCGAGACACAGAATACGTCACAAAATCGCTACTCCTTATCACCCTCAGACAAGTGGCTAGGCAGAAACATCCAACAAGCAAATCAAGAATATTCTTCAAAAGACAGTAAATGAGATGGGTACTGAATGGAAGGACAAGCTTCCTGAAGCACTCTGGGCATACCGAACAGCATAAAGACACCTATAGGGATGTCTCCATATTAGTTGGTATACGGGAAGACTTGTCATTTACCAGTGGAGCTAGAATTCAAGGCTCACTGGGCTATTAAAAGATGGAACATGGACCTTGATGCTGCCAAATTAAAGAGGAAGATGCAACTCTCAGAGCTAGATGAGTGGAGCGAAAAAGCATATCATAATTCAAACATTTATAAAGAGAGAGTCAAGAGATGGCATGATAAGAGGATCAAGGAGTTCACCCCTGGAGATAAAGTATTACTTTTTAATTCCAAGGTGAAGCTCTTCGAACATGGAAAATTACGAAGCAAATGGGAAGGACCATTTACGATGGTAAGCTCATCATCACATGGAGCGATCACGCTACAAAACGACGAAGGTACGTTATTCAAGGTAAATGGTCAACGCCTTAAATTATTTTTAGAGCCCAATAAGGAATTAGAAGAATTAGATGTAATTAATTTCTTCCTTACTAATTAGTTGTTGGGCCTGACCTTTTAAATTTTTGTTTTTCGGGGTCCAACATATTTTTTGAAATAAAAAAATATTTTAAAAAGATTGTGAAAAAACTAGCGAAGCCGGGCTCGAAACCTGGGCGGCCGCCCCTAGGGTTTGGGTGGCCGCCCCACCTACTGTGCCGCCTCGCCACTGCCTTTTGCCCTCTTGATTCTTCTAGATTCCTCTCTCAGAAAAATCTGTTTACATGTTCGTTAGATTCGTTTTTATCCCGAGAACCTTCTAGACCTCATTTAGACACCTATATAAACAACCCAGGACCTCTACCATTTTTATTCCATCAGATCATTCCTCTCCACTTGTGTAGAAGCTTGCTAGCTCTCCCCAAGCTCCAATGGCCAATCAAGATAGGAGAATGGTCCCCTATGGGATTGATCTCAACTCCATTCCCAAAGAAAATCCAGATTCAAAAGCTCTCATCCCAGTTAGCGATGCTTTGTCTCTTGCCGCCATTTCACCAAAACCACGCAGCTATGGTCAATCCTACTTCGCTCAGCCGGTCCTTGCAGCACCCCGACGCCCCTCTTGCTCAAAGATGCATCACCAAAGGGGCCCGTCATCAAGCTACCTGTGGGAACCAAGATCCTGCCACCGAAGCACAATGAGACACTAGTGGGTGTGAAGACCAACAAGAGTGGCAAGATTGTCTACGCCAAGTACAGCACTGGAGAGCGCACCTACTTCAAAGGAGTCCGCGCTCATCCAAGCAAAGTCAAGTTCCTCCCACCGAAGGACGCTCCTAAATGCGCCCTTGTTGCTTCCAAAGCCCCATGCAATCGTCATAAGACGGTAGCCAATCTAGAAAAAGAATTAGAGGCTCAGTGCGCAACCATCACCTCTATGGAGGCTAGCCTACGTCTTCATAGTCGTTGCATTATCCATACAAACGAAAAACTAGAGGACGTTAAGAAGGACAATAAGAAGTAAGACAAGCATGTTAGTGCCTTAGAGCCCCCTAAGACAAAGAAGTAGATCAAGTCAATCTAGCAGTTGATAAGGCACCATTGAGTTAGTCACGAGCTTGCCTAGATTCTTAGTTCAATTAGTTTAATTCTTTTATTCAATTCATTTCATTCGGTCAATTGTAAACAAAGTGCCTTGTATGATATTGAAATAAAGAGTTGGTTATTATTAGATATATTTTGCCTTTGTTCTTGTCTCCACCATGTTTTGTGTAAAGGATAACAGGAAACAAGTGTGGGGGGAGGCATCCGACAACGTAACAAACAGATTTCTCCGCACAAACAAAAATATTTGAGAAGATATGACACGAGGACCCTGCACGTCAAAGAGGACAACGAAATGCCACCCCAAGGGGGGTGGCTGCCCAGAGTCAGGGGCGGGTGCCCAGCCTGTGGGCCCTCCTCGCTCCGTCCTTCGACCACGGTCAGGTTTGCTCCCTCCACGTTCCAATTTTTATATATATACTTCCTATTACGTTTCGCATTACGAATTTCTAAATAAAACCAACTTAATTCTAAAAATAAAAAGGTAAATTATTTTAGTCATGATCTCTTTATAGACTCACACCATGATTTTTCATAGGAGTCCTATTGATGTTGGAAACTTAATTTATAGGGACCCCGTACCACTTAAGTCATTGTGGAATGTGAGATAGTAGAATCATGAGAACATGATTTTTGATACTTTGTCATTTGGAGAATTTCTTTTATGAAAATATTAAAATTAATTAGCTATGTTTCTCCTCTATGGTAAGAATAAAATGCCTATGAGAGCCTTACAATTATAAACTAGCACATAAGCTATTTACTTTGTATTGAGTTTGGTCAACTCGTGTAAGACCCTTGTCGAGAGGTGGGTCATACTCCCAAGATCAAGATCACGTACACCCACATATATCCACTGCTCCTACATTAGGAGTACGCAAAAACATGCTTTCCACCTTTTATCTATCTCCTATACTGGGAGAAGATACAAAAAGATTGTTAGGATTTTCCAAATAAATGCTCCAAGTTTGTTATTGTTTCATCGTTTTTCCAAAATTTATTGTAATCCAAGAATGGGACATGAGGCTATGCAAAATAGTTATCAAAAGAAAGAGTTCTATCATTTGAAGAAAAAAAGGGAAAGAATAAAGAGAGAAGAAAGAAAGAAAAGAAAAGTCATTTGATAGCTCATGGTCCCTACCTGAGAAAGTTCCTCATTTGTCTCAATAAAGAAAAAACCTATTCAAGGAGCAAAGTAGAATTAGGATTAGCTACTAAATATTTTCACACACATGCACATCTTGATCTAAGGGTATGACACTCCCCTCTGAGGATCCTGTTTTGACTAGGCAATACATGCAAGGTAAGTATGCTACATCCTTGAAATACCTGCAAACTCCAAATAAGCTTTTGTAGAGTAGGATATTATACAAGGCATTCATTATATATGCCTCAGTGAGATCTACAAATACCACATATATTGAGTGACTTGAGTGTACCACATGAAGGAGAAGGTAAGCTAAGTGTTTATTTCAAAAGTATGCAAAAACTCCAAGTAATAGGGTTGAAAGAAGGAAGGGGCTCTATTTCAAGTTGTTCCATTCTTCAACTGCCCAAAGCGTTATGGTAGACACTTTTGAATCCCACAGTGCAGGAATGACTAAGGAATAAATCTATTGTTGATGTTTTGTCTAGAGATTATGCCTAAGATAATCCATCCTTTTCTCGAGGACGAGTAAAAGCCTAAGTGTGGGGGAGTTTGTTGATGGTAATTAACTATCAATTTTTTACTGTCAACTTAAACAAAAGAAGGCTATAAATAAAGTTACCACCCTAGAGTAGGGGTTTAACTAACAGAATTCCATGAGTTTTGGTGAATATCTATTTCTATAGGGTGCCAACTAAAAACGACCAAAGATGGTCCACATGTCAGGTTTACATGGAGAGAAAGGACCATACACTGAAAAAATATAATCTAGAAGACTCAGGAAGCCACCCTCTGAAAGGTGGAGCCCACCTGTCACTGAGACATGGACAGGCGCCCACACCCTCCAGGTGGCCGCCCCCTGCAGAGCCAATCAGGCTTCGTCTCGCGGATCATGCCTCCACCGCCTTTGAGGATGAATAATAATCATTGATCAAGGTTAGTTTGATCCGAGGGTTGTGGTGATTCCTAGAGGGCTATATAAACAAGGCCCCTGGCCCCTGGATCAGAGAGTTCAGAAACCCTAATTCATATTTTCCAGAGAGAATTCGCCTGAGAGGGGTCCCTTGAATGGATCTTTCTCTAAGGCACATACAAGAGAGTTTAGCTTTGTAGTCTCTATGTGAGATTAGAGTTATTCTTCTAGATTGAGAGAGTTAGAGTGGAGGTAGAAGTTGGAGGAAGCCCGGCATGTCGGTGTCTCCTCTCTAGCCTATACCTACGGGATCAAGTCTCGTAACCCGAGGCTTGGTTCTTGGATTCTTCGGCAATTCAACTTCAAATACTAAGTAAGTACGTTGCTATTATTGTTCTTTAGTTTACAGGTTTACTTTATTCGCTTAGCGTAGGGAATAGAGTAATCATTCGTAGCGTAAGCGTGGTGCTTAGGCTAGGAATACTCGTAGCTGTCCCCTATCTGGCCGGATCAGTGTGTAGTAGCGTGGGACGTGACAATCCCATTGTTACCTTAGGAAACCTCCTCCCGTTAGAAGGTTTGGTAGGACCTAAGTGCCCTGGTTAAGCATCCTCTGTGGTGTCTCTTTTCCAATGGGACGTCCCCCTAGAACAGTAGTATCATAGCTTACCATAGGTTAGAACCAGACTGTCGTAGTAGTCTTCTCTAATCACTTATATCATCACCACCTTGTAGTGCAGCTCAGGGGTAATAGTAAAGACTAGGTTAGTCATCGCACGCTTTCGCCTTGCGGATAAAACAAATACGATACTCTGGACTTATCTCTCGGGTAAAGTGCTCATCGATATTCATGCGCTTGCGGATTATTTCTCTTAGATTCTTTCATGTGCGTAACCAATATCAGTAGCGTAGTCGAAGCTGATGCCGCAATCTTGATCCCAAGTTCTGAACTCGATGGCTGTGAAGGGCGAGCCGAGATCTATAATGATCTGATTGGGCATGCCAAATCGGTACATGATATCTTGCATGAACTCAACTGCCTTGGTAGCGTTGAATTTGACGAGTGGCTTGTACTCTATCCACTTGGTGAACTTGCCGATGGCCACATAAATGTACACAAAACCACCCAGAACGCGTTTGAGAAGTCCAACCATGTCAATCCCCCAGCATGTGAAAGGCCATGATGGAGGGATGCAGATGAGGTTGTGAGCTAGGACGTGAGCTTGCTTGGCAAAAAAATTGGCAGCCTTTGTAGTGCCGAAACAACTCTTCTATGTCTTTTAGTGCTATAGGCCAGTAGTACCCAGATCTAAAAGCCTTTCCAACAAAGTTCTAGAGGCTGCGTGGTTACCATAGCACCCGGAATGGATTTCTTCTAAGATCTTCTGCCCTTCTTCAGTTGTAATGCATTTGAGGAGAACACTAGAGGATGTGCCTCGTCAGTAAAGCCTGTCTCTGACTAAGACATAGTTCTTGCTTCTGCATGTGATCTGCTCTGCTTCTACCTTGTCCTCAGGTAACTTATGGTCTCAAATATAATAAATAAAGACTTGTGTCCATGCTGGGTTGATGACTAGCACTTGCACATTAGGAACTAAGGTATCGGTTGATGTGGAAGCCTCCTGCTTGATTGAAGGGACATCGAGTTCCTGGACAAACACACCAGCCGGTACCTGTGCTCTGTCTGATCCTAACTTGGCCAAAACATTAGCTACAACATTGAGATCGCTTATGACATGATGGATTTCTAAGCCTTGAAAGTGCTTCTCAAGTTTGAGGACTTCTGCACAATAGGCGTCCATGGTTTCCTTGGTGCAGTCCCAATCTTTATTTACTTGATTGATAACCATCGAGGAATCACCATAGATGAGTAGTTGCTTGATGCCAAGTGAGACTGCTACTCGGAGGCCATGGAGGAGGGCCTCATACTCGGCTTCATTGCTGGTAGCAAGCCAGAGTATTTGTAAGACATACTTAAGCTGCTTTCTGTCATGAGTGATGAAGAGAATGCCAGCACCTGCACCTCCAAGCATGAGAGAGCCATCAAAATACATATTCCAATAGTCTAGGATGACTGTCGGAGTAGGCTGCTAGATTTTGGTCCACTCAACTATAAAATCAGCCAAGACATGAGACTTGATAGCCTTGCGAGAAGCAAACTTGATGTTGAGTGCTTTGAGTTCAACTGACCACTTGGATATTCATCTTGTTGTGTCACGGTTGCATAGGACGTCACCATGTGGGAAGTTAGATACCACTGTGACCTTATGCTCATCAAAGTAGTGGCAGAGCTTGCGAGAAGTAATCAGGAGGGCGTAGAAGAGCTTTTGCACATGTGGGTACCTAGCTCGGAGTCTAATAGCACTTCGCTAATGTAATAGACAGGTCATTGTACCTTATATACGTGTCCTTCTTCTACCCATTCTACAACGATTGTCGTGCTAACTACCGTAGTAGCTGCAATGTAGAGTAAGAGTGGTTCTCATTTTTCAAGTGGAGTAAGTATCGGAGAGGTGGAGAGATATTCTTTGAGCTTTTGGAAGGCTTCATCTACTTCTGTTGTCCACTCAAACTTGCCTGACTTCTTCAACAATCTAGAGAAGGGCAAACCTTTCTCCCTGAGTCATGAAATAAATCGATTGAGGGCGGCCATGCACCCTGTCAACTTCTGGACATCTTTGACACAATAGGGCGAGTCATCTTAGTAATTGCTTAAATATACTTTGTACTAGCTTTGATACCCCAATGTCTCACAAGAAAACCCAATAGTTGTCCGGATGGAACTCCAAACACACACTTAATTGGGTTAAGTTTCCACTTGTATTCCCAGAGGTTATCAAAAGTTTCTTTCAAATCAGCGATCAGAGTAGAGGGATCCTTGGTCTAGATGACTGCATCATCCATGTAGGATTCTACATTACGGCTGATCTGTTCACTTAGGCATGCCTGGACAGCACGTTGATAGGTAGCACAACATTCTTTAATCTGAAGGACATAGTTGTGTAGTAGTAGGCACCAAACAGAGTGATGAAGGATGTCTTGCTTTGATCTTCTTTCCTAAAACGATCTCGATTTTCCGCGAAGGGAAAATCCACAGATACGATTTATAATGCAATAGATCACAGGAGCAATCCATCACATTATCAATTATCAGCTGATATCACAGTCATACATCGTAGATTTACAAGTTACAAGGCTTTACAACACTGGTTAACACACCTATTACATCGATTAATCTAGCGGAAACACACACACATCTTCATCAGAGTCGTTGTAGCGCATCGGCGGGTGAAGGCTCCTCCTTCACGGCATTCATCAGAGTTGGCGTAGAATGTCAGCGGGTGTAGACTCCATCTTCTCAACCACACTTGAGCGTAGGCACGAGACCATCTACTCCTAATCCAGGTCCTCATGGTTGTCGTAGATTTTATCCAAACCAGTCCAAAATCTATCAGTACGATTTGTACTGGCCACTGTCTCCCACCCTATGCTTTTGCGTATGCTTTGTGGTAAGTGGAATGCAAGGGTAGATCAAAAGGCCTATATATGGCTGTAGGTTTTCTATGCAAGTTCAATAATATTTTATAATAATAGTTCATCAAGTTTTATTCCAACTCAACCACACATTCTCCCATCCCATCACACACATCTCACCACACTCTCACACTCTCTAGGCGGCAAGGTCGACTCCCGCTCGTACCTTGCCTCAACGGCCAAAGCCGGATCCAACACCAAAACCAGGGGAAAGGTAGAAAGGACTCCTCTCACTAGTCAAGTGAAGCGTAGATCATAGGAATGTCCATATCCGCGGACGCGGCTATACGTATAGATCGATCAACTCTGCAGAGCGTGTACACCTGGTAACCCACAAGATCACCATCATCGGCGGTGCCCCGCCTAGGCTGATGCCGACTGCCTCCCAACCGGTACGGTACCACCCTACCACTTAGCCCTGGGCCACCCCGGAGTCCACTGAAACGCTGAGACTATGAGACATAGTACCGGGCCCCCAAGGTCACTACGCTGTCTTAGGAGGGTGTGGGCCCCCATGCCCGTACCTCCCTACACTATGACCTTCCAACCTAGTAGTAGTGGCACCGCCCTAGTTAGTCGGGTAATCGTCTCCCGCCCATCGGGAGTAGTGGTGTGCACGAAGGGTCCCATGGTTTTGGTTCTCGAGACATACCAGTCCTTATGGGGACCGGACAGGATATCTTCTCAAGGGATAACCAACACCCCGTGCCTCGACGGCACCTCCACCGGGGATATCCAACACCCCATCTGCTCACACATGCACCCGCCACAGGGACCTCTCTTGAGGGATGCCCAGGTCGCACCCCTCCAACATGACTTGCCCCAAAGACTCATCGTAGAATCCTGTCCGATCGACTCAACCCTCACCACACACCCAAAACGCACGCCAAGATCTCCCCAAGTTCATTATCCAGTTTTACCAAGTTATCGGCACCATGTGCCTTATCCACTCACGTTATTCCTTCACCAAGCATCACATCACAGATATAACGCGTAGTGAAAGTAAAGTAGTAAGTAGTATGCGAGCGTCTACCCTAACAGCGGGTATGCAAGGGAATAGGTTGCGACAAGGTAATGGCTTACAAGCAATCTACCATGCAACCTATCACAGTTCAATTGCAAGAAAGTAGAGCACTAGCATCTATATGTAGCATGTCTAATAGGTTCCACGAGGTTGGGTGGGACGTGGAACACCTGTTAAATATCATATCCGAGTTCATTGGTGCACTTGTAGTCGTACTCCTCCATGGTCCATCCTCCATCCGCATGTTCTTCCTCCAATGGTCCCGATCCGATCGTCGCTATCCTTGGTGCAACTACCTTGATATGGCAATAAGCAAAAGAGCAATCAGACCACTAGACCTAGAAATACTACAAAAAGAGAGGCAACAAAGCATAGAAAGAACAACTACATCGAAAGAATACAAAAGAAAAGACAACTTAGCCCTCTCGGCGGATGTCTGATCCTTGGGCCAAAGAACAGGAGTGGTGATTTGCTAAGCACAAGCTTATGCCTTAGTCTAGCCAGTACTTCTCGGGTAGATCGTGTCGACCTGTACGGCTTAAATAGAAATGGTATAGGTCTTAGCTCATCCGAAGCAAACACCACGGCTTGCGGCTTTCGATCCAATCGTCATGGAGACTGATGAGAACCAAAAGACTACAAGCAAGAGAAGTTCCATTCTCTCTCAATCCGTATGCCATTATATTTGACGAGAACCAAGAGGGGGTAGAATAGGGAGTGAAGAGAAAAGAGAAGAGAAGCGGTCTACTCCTCCCAAAACACACATCATGGCAAAAGATGAGGCATCGGAGAGGAGCGACACACAAAAGATCACGAGTGCTCAAGCTCCTTATAGGGTACCATAACCTGGGTGCACTAAATGCACTAGACATCTCTCGGGTTCTTAGCGGTGCGGTTGTCACCGCGAGAATCGAAGAAATGCGATGGTCGAACGAGGTACAAGCATACAATGAGCTTAACCACGAAGAAGCAGCAAAAGCGAAAGAGAGGCGTAGCTCTGTGGTCATGGCGAGGCGAACTCGCGGCCACAAGCTATACCAACACGAGTTGGCATTCATCATACCACGATTGTTTACTCTCAGTTCATTTCCCACAGGACTTGGTCATGAAGGGCTCAAGTGTGCGGGTATTATCCGCATCGCCATCGATGTTGAATATCAAATCCATCATGTCCATGTCCTAGGGCCAAAGTTAGGAGCTAACACTCGTAGTACTATGAAGTCAACTAAAATGCGAGGGAACGAGTTACACTCGGCATCACGGTCATGGCGAGACGGATCCCGCGATCGTATCGTCCAAACGAGGTATGATCCCTCAGCCGGCTCGAAGGCTCGGCACACAGGCAAACACACAAATAACCATCGATAAGAACCAAAGCATGACCAAAAGACAACACAACAGACACAACAGCGGAGTAGCACAATTCCATACCTTAAGAGGGACAGATGGATCCTACATGACAAGCAAAGGAGCAGGTGTGTAGGGCCATAAATGATAGGAGTACAAATGAAGTGGGCAAATGCACTTGTGCATTTGCCGAGGACGTAGAGCTCGATTTCAGAAAAATTTGGGCACTGGTTTCATATTTTTCCAAGGTCATATGAATTAGTTATGAATTTTCAAAGATTAAATCCATTTCTGAAAATGGAAAAGGCTAATTTAACCCGGGGCTGACACGTGTCACTACGTGGTTGGTCCACGTGGCTTGATGATGTCGGCATGACATCAGCGTGACGTCAGCACGTCACTATTCACCGACAGGTGGGACCAGTGGTTTCGGGTTACTGACGCGTGGGTCCGGTTAGAGTCAATGTTGACCGGTTAATAGTCAACGACATGTGGGCCCCACCTAGGCTCGAGTGGGCTTTTGGCGGGCCAGGTCTGGGCCGAACTGGGTCAGGCTGGGTCCGACACGTGGGAACCCGTGACTCTGCCACATCGCATGGTTGGATTCCAAACGGGCTCGGATCCAGTGAGCTCGGTCTATGGTGGATGTAGTCGTGAGGTCCACAGGCTCACGTGCGGTGCACGGTGGACTGGGTCCATGCTCTGCTCTGTCTCTCTCAGCGCATGGTGCACCAGGTGCACCGAGGGCCTTCACAGCTCACCCTTTCCCCCTTCTCCCATGGACAATTGCGGTCGCAACGGCGCTCCGGCGTGCCCCCGTTCCAGCGAACCGAGGTGACAAGGCGGCTCTACTCTTCATCTTCTAGGCGGCTAGGTACGCATGGACGCGGTGATGCTTGACGGCAAACCCACACTGAGCGTGGTAGCTGGAGTTGTCTGGAACGCTTGTGGCATGGTGGCGCTCCGACGGCGGCCGCGTCAGCATGGTGAACGCAAACATCACCTCCTGCTACTCCTTTCCCTCTATCATGTGGCGCAACGCGTGTTCGTCCCCAAGGCAAAACCAGCGGTCCTCTCCCTCTTATCTCTACCGGCCTACCTTGACAGGGACATGACCTCGCCATGGCGGGTGTGCTCCACAATGTTCGCGCCTCGATATTTTCTCGGTTCTCGAGCTCCTCCTTCCCCAACTTCTACTGCAATCCCCAACCCTTGGCCAAGCAAAAGAGTTCAAGCCACTCCCCTTTAACCCTACCGGCTCGTGGCACATGAAACAGCCTTGCCATGACCATGCTCCGGCCATGGCGGGCGCGCTCAGAGCGTTGCAGCGACACGGTCATTCTCGGGCCGGTACGAATCGTCATAGCTGTGCCTTGCCTGGTGACATGCGCGCAGGCGTGCGTGGGTGGAAACG
This sequence comes from Saccharum hybrid cultivar R570, assembly GCA_038087645.1. Classification (NCBI taxonomy): domain Eukaryota; kingdom Viridiplantae; phylum Streptophyta; class Magnoliopsida; order Poales; family Poaceae; genus Saccharum; species Saccharum hybrid cultivar. The sequence goes on along the minus strand of JAQSUU010000066.1, from coordinate 23,972,393 downwards.
AGACTCAGGCACCGGCCTTGGCCGTTCTCGTTACGGAAATTGCCACGGCGGCCCGGCGTGCAAGACGGCGGCGAGTGGAACGGTGCGGTGCGCTCACCATGGGGCTCGTGGAGGTAGGGTGTTGGTGCAGTGGCAGGTCGAGGCCGTGAAGTCACGTAGCAGTGCTGTGTAGACCCCTGGTGGAGAGGAAAAAGACCAGCGCCTTCTTCTGCTCTAGCGGCCTCGAGCGGCTTCGGTCTCCTCGGCGGCTTCCCATCCGCGCCTCCTCCTCCTCTTCCATTTCTTGCTGCTCTCTTCTCCTTGTTGGTGCGAGTGGTGAAGGCCACCAGGTGGTGGTGTGAGGGTTGGAGGGCTAAGGCACCAATGCTCGGCTCTTATAGCCGTGTGGTTGTGCATGGCATGCAGTGAATGGTGATGGAGGGGTTAGGCCATGTGGAGGGCTCTGATGTGCTGCGGGCTAAGGCTTGGGGTCATGGCATGATCACGAACGCATTGGCACCTCCAATTTGGCACAGCATCATGCTCGGATTCGTGAGGTGTGTCAGAGGCGGTTGCGGGAGTGCGGGCCAGCGCAGTGGCATCATGGTGCGAGCGGGCTCTAGCTGGGGCGGTGGCGTGCGCGTGGGGACGACGTGGTGTCGCATCCGTGCGTTCGTTGGTAACCGACCTGAGCGGGAACGACTGAGGATGGAGATTCTCGCCTTCTCTGCTTTTCCCCTTAGCCACGGAAAGAGGAATGGGAGGTGGAAGATGACATGCGGGGTCCATTGCCCAGCGTCTGCGGGAGAAAGGACAAGCGTCCTTTGGCGCTTAGCGGGGAAGGGCGTCACGGACCGAGGCATCGCGGCCTTGCTGGGCCGACGGTGTGGGCTGCGTGGGCCGGTAGGAGACCGAGCAAGCTTGGCTCCTGCGCGCGTGGGCTGAAGCAGCAAGGAGGGGGGAGAAGGAGCAGCTAGGCCGGCCTGGGGCTAGATGAAGAAAGGAAGTGAGATTTTTCCTTTTATGTTTTATTTGTTTTAAGGAATTTGCATGATATTTTAAAAGGGGATTTGGTGAGGGAATTTAATTAGAATTTGGGATGGATTCGAGGAATTTGAAATATGAATACTGGGGAAATTGAATAGGAATACAAAGGAAGTTTTTGCGGTGAATCCGAAGGAGAGTATTTTGAGCAGAGAATGTCACAAGAGTTCAAAGAAGTTTCAGATGGAATTGGGATGTAAATTTTCAAAGGGAGTTTGGGATAGATGCAGATGGATATTTGTGAGAAATTCAAAGGTACACGGGGTTTCACATAGGATTGGAAATAAGTTGCTACGGATTCGTGCACTCCGACACGAAACCCTAGACCGACTAGAGAACCCGGCATACTTCTACAAGCAATACTAAATGTATGCAACGATTTGTTAGGGGTTAGTCTCGAGTTAAACCTAGAATCTACATGCTCCACATAATTGCAGGAAAATTTTTAAAAAAGTTCATATTTTTGGCTTCCCGAAAGTCCGGGATGTTACAGTCCACCCCCCTTACAGGAATCTCGTCCCTGAGATTTTGGGGTTACTGCCGAAGAGTGGCAGATAGGTTTACCTAAGGTTGATGGCTTTCACTTCATGTTCAACACGTATTGGTGCATTATGATTTTGCAACGGAGCTTTTGAATGAAGGGCTTTTGAAAAGTAGTTTTCATAAAACCTTTTGAACGGAGAAGGGAGAAGTAGTTCTGCTTTCACAAATTAGTTTTTGGGAGGAAAACTTTTTCACAAGAGAGTTCTTGAAACTTTTGCAAACCAAGTCAAAATTTCTTTTGAATTCATTTTGCTTATGCAATCAAGGGTTTTGGGGAAACAAATTTAAAGATCAGTTGAAAACATTTTCACGCACCCAAAATTTTGCAAAGCAAGTTTAGAAACTAGTTGGGAAAACTCTTTTTCTTTAAACAAGGGTTTTTGAAGCAACACACTTTCGAAGGAGTTTTCATTTTGAAACAAAATCCCTTTTTCTTTTTGCAAGATAGGGAAGCAGCTTGAATAGTTTACCTTTGAAAACAAAATCTCTTTTGAAGTTGGTTTTAAATTTTGAACCCAAAAATCCTTTTGCATGATACATTTTTTTAAGGGACCTTGAAAACAGGTTTTCATACGAATGCACTTTTGAAAACGTTGTTTGAAGAAAACCGCTTTTTCTCAAAATTTTTGAAGCACACACACACACACAAAAAGGGTTTGGAATACCTTTTTACAAAACCTTTTGAGTTCTGGGTAAGGTTTTCAAAACATTTGAAAGAGGCCAAAAGTTTTGAATGGGGCAAGACTTTTCAAAATTCCATTTTTTTCAAAAGCCGTTTTTTTACTCCAAGACAATAGTTTATTTTGCAAAGCTTTGAGTTTTGAAAACTTTTGATAGAACAAGGCAGGGTTTTAAAGTGGAGATTTTTGAGATCCAGAACATCTTTTGTTTGAAATAAAACTCTTTTTCAAATTGTTGCTTTTTAAGTAGGGTTTTTGAAAAGCTAAGCTTAGGATTAGTGTTGTATGCGGGTACCACTTGGAAGTGGTCACAGTCACGTGCCTCAATACCTACATACGCCCGGCGGCAGCCATGTGGATGCATCACACATGGGGCCCCAAGTTTCGTAGCGGCACCAAGGGTTATGATCACAGCCCACTACCAATTAATTCCCCGGCAACAACTCAAAATCTCAAGCTAGTGGGAGGGGAGAGTTTTACGAAAGGACGAGGAAAAGCCTTTGTAAAATGGTTTTGGAAGTCATGTTTTGGAAAACATAGTTTTAAATCTTTTGTTTCACAATTCTTGCAAGGAGGAAGGTCACAACCTTTAGATTTTGAAATCAAATCAACACAAAGATAATTGAAATAGGTTGTAACCCGCTTTGGTTTTTGAAACTCAAATCAAAACTTTTGAATTTTTGGGTTGAAATAGTTTATTAGAAGAGATTTCTGAAAATAGTTTAAATAGATTTTCAGTTTGTGAAATCAAAACTTTTATAGAAGGTTTTTTTAGAAACATTTGGGCCTTTCAAAAGGGGAAGTTTTAGAAATCAATTCAGGTTTATACACTTTTTACAAACAGGCTTTTTGGAAAAAGACGTTTTGAAATAGCGAGCACACGGAATTCGAAACCATTTTGATGAAAACATTTTGCAAATACTAGGGTTTTTCCAAAACTTTTCATGACATGCAGTTTTTTTGAAATTCTATTTGAATGATGGGGGAGGGTGAGTTGCAAAACTTCTGAAAAACATGTTGAAATCCATGCAAGTTTTGGAAACAAAATCCTTTGAAAGCTTTTGTTTTGTAAATCAAAACACTTTTCTTTTTAAAGATTTCGAATCAAAAGATTTTGAAACTCATTTTTGTTTCGAAAACAAGGAGTTGCCTCTTTTTTAAAAAAAATTAAAACTAGTTTTGAGAATGATTTCAAATCATTTCTCATTTGAAAGGTAAAGCTTTCGCATTCAAACTTTGTTTTTAGAAACATCTTTTCAAAACAAACTTTTGAAACTAGATTAGTGAAACTCATTTTTGTTTTTTTTGCTAAATTTTTTTTTGGAGAGGTTGCAAACAAAATCTTTTCGCAAGAATTTTGTTTCATAAATCATTTGCAGACCATTTTTTTGAAAGTGAAGTTTATTTTTGAAAGATATTTGGCTCCTAGGTTGAAATCACAAGCTTTTGAAATAAAACCGAGCCAAATACTTTGGTTTGAAAACATTTTGTTGATCGTAAAGCAAAACTTTTGTTTTTCGAAAGTGAAATTGTAACACTTTTGAAAAGGGGACGGGTTTTCAAACTATTTCGCAAAGAGCTTTTGAAACCAAATCGGGTTGAGAAAGGAATTAAATCTGCTTTTCTTTTGAAAGTGGAGAACCTTTCAAGAGGTTTTGAAACCATTTTCCTTTGAAATTGAAACTCCTTAGCTAAAGAGGAGACTTTTTGAAACAACAGAGGGAGGGCAATTTTGAAAATACATTTAGTTGGAAGCTAAAAACAGTTTTGAAATGGTTTGGTAAGGACATGATGCATCAGATTCATGTTTTAACTTTGTCAGTTAGGGATCACTTATCCGGTCTTGGGATGGCCTTAGGCTTTAGTTGGCTAGGTTATCCGGTTCATGGAGTCTCGCATATACAAAATAGCTTCTACAGCTTACACTCAAACAATAAGAAGCAGAAGAAGCACAACAAACACAAGATCTAGGCAATCAGGCAGCATTACAATTCCTATATGAATAGTGTTGACAGAAGGCGACTCCTAAACCTTCAAGCCTCACACACTACCGATCTAACGTGGTCGACAAGTCGGGAGGGGGTTTCTACAGGTCAACTTTCCAAAACAGGGCCAAGTTAGCTGCAGAATTCAAGGCGGAGGGGGAATCAAGTGTCAACTTCTGGAATCCTTCTCTAGACATGTTGTTTTGGCTCCTAAACTAGTGTTTGGCTCCACTGGTCTCGTCCTAGGGTCAAGTATGGCTCCGATACCACCTGAAACGATCTCGATTTTCCACGAAGGGAAAATCCACAGATATGATTTATAATGCAATAGATCACGGGAGCAATCCATCACATTATCAATTATCAGCTGATATCATAGTCATACATCGTAGATTTACAAGTTACAAGGCTTTACAACACTGGTTAACACACCTATTACATCGATTAATCTAGCGGAAACACACACACATCTTCATCAGAGTCGTTGTAGCGCATTGGCGGGTGAAGGCTCCTCCATCACGGCATTCATCAGAGTTGGCGTAGAATGTCAGCAGGCGTAGACTCCATCTTCTCAACCACACTTGAGCATAGGCACGAGACCATCTACTCCTAATCTAGGTCCTTGTGGTCGTCGTAGATTTTATCCAAAATCTATCAGTACGATTTGTACTGGCCACTGTCTCCCACCCTATGCTTTTGCGTATGCTTTGTGGTAAGTGGAATGCAAGGGTAGATCAAAAGGCCTATATATGGCTGTAGGTTTCCTATGCAAGTTCAATAATATTTTATAATAATAGTTCATCAAGTTTTATTCCATCTAAACCACACGTTCTCCCATCCCATCACACACATCTCACCACACTCTCACACTCTCTAGGTGGCAAGGTCGACTCCCGCTCGTACCTTGCCTCAACAGCCAAAGCCGGATCCAACACCAAAACCAGGGGAAAGGTAGAAAGGACTTCTCTCACTAGTCAAGTGAAGCGTAGATCATAGGAAAGTCCATATCCGCGGACGCGGCTATACGTATAGATCGATCAACTCTGCAGAGCGTGTACACCTGGTAACCCACAAGATCACAATCATTGGCAGTGGCCCGCCTAGGCTGATGCCGACTGCCTCCTAACCGGTATGGTACCACCCTACCACTTAGCCCTGGGCCACCCCGGAGTCCACTGAAACGCTGAGACTGTGAGACGTAGTACCGGGCCCCCAAGGTCACTACGCTGTCTTAGGAGGGTGTGGGCCCCCTTGCCCATACCTCCCTACACTATCACCTTCCAACCTAGTAGTAGTGGCACCGCCCTAGTCAGTTGGGTAATCGTCTCCCGCCCATCGGGAGCGAGTGGTGTGCACGAAGAGTCCCATGGTTCCGGTTCTCGAGACATACCAGTCCTTAGGGGGACCGGATAGGATATCTTCTCAAGGGATAACCAACACCCCATGCCTCGACGGCACCTCCACCGGGGATATCCAACACCCCGTCTGCTCACACATGCACCCGCCACAGGTACCTCTCTTGAGGGATGCCCAGGTCGCACCCCTCCGGCATGACTTGCCCCAAAGACTCGTCGTAGAATCCTGTCCGATCGACTCAACCCTCACCACACCCCCAAAACGCATGCCAAGATCTCCCCACGTTCAATATCCAGTTTTACCAAGTTATCGGCACCATGTGCCTTATCCACTCACGTTATTCCTTCACCAAGCATCACATCACAGATATAACGCGTAGTGAAAGTAAAGCAGTAAGTAGTATGCGAGTGTCTACCCTAACAGCGGGTATGCAGGGGAATAGGTTGCGACAAGGTAATGGCTTACAAGCAATCTACCATGCAACCTATCACAGTTCAATTGCAAGAAAGTAGAGCACTATCATCTATATGTAGCATGTCTAATAGGTTCTACGAGGTTGGGTGGGACGTGGAACACCTGTTAAATATCATATCCGAGTTCATTGGTGCACTTGTAGTCGTACTCCTCCATGGTCCTTCCTCCATCCGCATGTTCTTCCTCCAATGGTCCCGATCCGATCATCGCTATCCTTGGTGCAACTACCTCGATATGGCAATAAGCAAAAGAGCAATCAGACCACTAGACCTAGAAATACTACGAAAAGAGAGGCAACAAAGCATAGAAAGAACAACTACACCAAAAGAATATAAAAGAAAAGACGACTTAGCCCTCTCGGTGGATGTCCGATCCTTGGGCCAAAGAACAGGAGTGGTGATTTGCTAAGCACAAGCTTATGCCTTAGTCTAGCCAGTACTTCCCGGGTCGATCGTGTCGACCTGTACGGCTTAAATAGAAATGGTATAGGTCTTAGCTCATCCGAAGCAAACACCACGGCTTGCGGCTTTCGATCCAATCGTCATGGAGACTGACGAGAACCAAAAGACTACAAGCAAGAGAAGTTCCATTCTCTCTCAATCCGTACGCCATTATATTTGATGAGAACCAAGAGGGGGTAGAACGGGGAGTGAAGAGAAAAGAGAAGAGAAGCGGTCTACTCCTACCAAAACACACATCACGGCAAAAGACGAGGCATCGGAGAGGAGCGACACACAAAAGATCACGAGTGCTCAAGCTCCTTATAGGGTACCACAACCTGGGTGCACTAAATGCACTAGACATCTCTCGGGTTCTTAGCGGTGTGGTTGTCACCGCGAGAATCGAAGAAACGCGATGGTCGAACGGGGTACAAGCATACAATGGGCTTAACCATGAAGAAGCAGCAAAAGCGAAAGAGAGGCGTAGCTCTGTGGTCATGGCGAGGCGAACTCGCAGCCACAAGGTATACCAACACGAGTTGGCATTCATCATACCACGATTGTTTACTCTCAGTTCATCTCCCACAGGACTTGGTCATGAAGGGCTCAAGTGTGCGGGTATTATCCGCATCGCCATCGATGTTGAATATCAAATCCATCATGTCCATGTCCTAGGGCCAAAGTTAGGAGCTAACACTCGTAGTACTATGAAGTCAACTAAAATGCGAGGGAACGAGTTACACTCGGCATCACGGTCATGGCGAGACGGATCCCGCGATCGTATCATCTGAACGAGGTACGATCCCTCAGCCGGCTCGAAGGCTCGGCACACAGGCAAACACACAAATAACCATCGATAAGAACCAAAGCACGACCAAAAGACAACACAACAGACACAACAGCGGAGTAGCACAATTCCATAGCTTAAGAGGGACAGATGGATCCTGCATGACAAGCAGAGGATGCATTTGCCGAGGACGTAGAGCTCGATTTTAGAAAAATTTGGGCACTGGTTTCATATTTTTTCCGAGGTCATATGAATTAGTTATGAATTTTCGAAGATTAAATCCATTTCTAAAAATGGAAAAGGCTAATTTAACCCGGGGCTGACACGTGTCACTGCGTGGTTGGTCCACGTGGCTTGATGACGTCGGCATGACATCAGCGTGACGTCAGCACGTCACTATTCACCGACAGGTGGGACCAGTGGTTTCGGGTTACTGACGCGTGGGTCCGGTCAGAGTCAACGTTGACCGGTTAACAGTCAACGACATGTGGGCCCCACCTAGGCTCGAGTGGGCTTTTGGCGGGCCAGGTCTGGGCTGAACTGGGTCAGGCCGGGTCTGACACGTGGCAACCCGTGACTCTGCCACATCGCATGGTTGGATTCCAAACGGGCTCGGATCCTGTGAGCTCAGTCTATGGTGGATGTAGTCATGAGGTCCACGGGCTCACGTGCGGTGCACGGTGGACTGGGTCCACGCTCTGCTCTGTCTCTCTCGACGCATGCTGCACCAGGTGCACCGAGGGCCTTCATAGCTCACCCTTTCCCCCCTTCTCCCATGGACAATTGCGGTCGCAGCGGCGCTCCGGCGTGCCCCCGTTCCAGTGAACCGAGGTGACAAGGCGGCTCTACTCTTCATCTTCTAGGCGGCTGGGTATGCATGGACGCAGTGATGCTTGATGGCAAACCCACGCTGAGCGTGGTAGCCGGAGTTGTCTGGAACGCTCGTGGCATGGTGGCGCTCCGACGGCGGCCGCGTCAGCATGGTGAACGCAAACATCACCTCCCGCTACTCCTTTCCCTCTATCATGTGGTGCAATGCGTGTTCGTCCCCAGGGCAAAACCAGCGGTCCTCTCCCTCTTATCTCTACCAGCCTACCCTGACAGGGACATGACCTCGCCATGGCGGGTGTGCTCCGCAACGTCCACGCCTTGATATTTTCTTGGTTCTCGAGCTCCTCCTTCCCCAACTTCTATTGCAATCCCCACCCCTTGGCCAAGCAAAAGAGTTCAAGCCACTCCCCTTTAACCCTACCGGCTCGTGGCACATGAAACAGCCTTGCCATGACCATGCTCCAGCCATGGCGGGCGCGCTCAGAGCGTTGCAGCGACACGGTCATTCTCAGGCCGATACGAATTGTCATAGCCGTGCCTTGCCTGGTGACATGCGCGTAGGCGTGCGTGGGTGGAAACGAGACTCAGGCACCGGCCTTGGCCGTTCTCGGTACGGAAATTGCCATGGTGGCCCGGCATGCAAGACGGCGGCGAGCGGAACGGTGCGGTGCGCTCACCATGGGGCTCGTGGAGGTAGGGTGTTGGTGCGGTGGTGGGTCGAGTCCGTGAAGTCACGTAGGAGTGCCGTGTAGACCCCTGGTGGAGAGGAAAAAGACCGGCGCCTTCTTCTGCTCTAGCGGGCTCGAGCGGCTTTGGTCTCCTCGGTGGCTTCCCATCTGTGCCTCCTCCTCCTCTTCCCTTTCTTGCTGCTCTCTTCTCTGGGTTGGTGCGAGTGGTGAAGGCCACCAGGCGGCGGCGTGAGGGTTGGAGGGCTAAGGCACCAATGCTCGGCTCTTATAGCCGAGTGGTTGTGCATGGCATGCGGTGAATGGTGATGGAGGGGTTAGGCCATGTGGAGGGCTCTGATGTGCTACGGGCTAAGGCTTGGGGTCATGGCATGATCACAAATGCATTGGCGCCTCCAATTTGGCACAGCATCATGCTCAGATTCGTGAGGTCTGTCAGAGGCGATTGCGGCAGTGCGGGCCAGCGCGGTGGCGTCACGGTGCGAGCGGGCTCTAGCTGGGGCGGTGGCGTGCACGTGGGGACGACGTGGTGTCGCATCCGTGCATTCATTAGTAACCGACCTGAGCGGAAACGGCTAAGGATGGAGATTCTCGCCTTCTCTGCTTTTCCCCTCGGCCACGGAAAGAGGAACGGGAGGTGGAAGATGACATGCGGGGTCCATTGGCCAGTGTTTGTGGGAGAAAGGACAAGCGTCCTTTGGCGCTTAGCGGGGAAGGGCGTCACGGGCTGAGGCATCGCGGCCTTGCTGGGCCGACAGGGTGGGCTGCGTGGGCCGGTAGGAGACTGAGCAAGCTTGGCTCCTGCGCGCGTGGGCTGAAGCAGCAAGGAGGGGGGAGAAGGAGTAGCTGGGCCGGCCTGGGGCTAGATGAAGAAAGGAAGTGAGATTTTTCCTTTTATGTTTTATTTGTTTTAGGGAATTTGCATGATATTTTAAAAGGGGATTTGGTGAGGGAATTTAATTAGAATTTGGGATGGATTCGAGGAATTTGAAATATGAATACTGGGGAAATTGAATAGGAATACAAAGGAAGTTTTTGCGGCGAATCCGAAGGAGAGTATTTTGAGCAGAGAATTTCACAAGAGTTCAGAGAAGTTTAAGATGGAATTGGGAGGTAAATTTTCAAAGGGAGTTTGGGATAGATGTAGATGGATATTTGTGAGAAATTCAAAGGTACGCGGGGTTTCACATAGGATTGGAAATAAGTTGCTACGGATTCGTGCACTCTGACACGAAACCCTAGACCGACTAGAGAACCCGGCATACTTCTACAAGCAATACTAAATGTATGCAATGATTTGTTAGGGGTTAGTCTCGGGTTAAACCTAGAATCTACATGCTCCACACAATTGCAGGAAATTTTTTTAAAAAGTTCGTATTTTTGGCTTCCCGAAAGTCCGGGATGTTACATTTCCTAAGAGCAATCTAATGGTAGCCCGAGTAATAATCAAGACAGGATAAAAGAGCCTACCCGGCTATAGAATTTATAATCTGATTGATGCGGGGTAGCCTGAAGGGATCCTTTAGGCAATGCTTGTTAAAATCTATGTAGTCGATGCACATGCACCACTTAGTCGAATTCTTCTTTTGAACGAGTACGGGGTTGGCCAGCAATCATGGTGCAAGATTTCTCTGATAAACCCGGCTGCCAATAGCTTAGTGATTTCCTTTTTGATTGCTACCTTCTTGTCTAGTGAGAACTGTCGTAGGCGTTGCTTGACTTGCTTTGAGCTAGGATTTATCTCTAATTTGTGCTTAGCCAACTCTCTTGGGGCACCTGGCACATGTTGGCTGGCTTCCAAGCGAAGATATTTTTGTTGTCCTTGAGAAAGTTAGTGAGTGTGAGTTCCTATTCTTTTGGGAGGTGGGCACTGAAGAGTGCCGTCTTGGTAGGATCATCGGTACCCAGGTTGATCTTGATGATATCGAGTTAGAGGTGGTGTAATGATACTTGCCTTCTTAGTCGGTATCTCCATGTCTTCAGGCTTAGTCTATTGTGCAAGGTTGGCAATCTCCTGTGCTTCAAAGGCTTGTTGCGCCTTGGCTACGATCTGGATGGCTTTTGTGTCACAGTCATGAAAGCGCTTTAAGTCACCCCGGAAGGAGAGCCCGGAAGGAGAGTACACCATTAGGACCTGACATCTTGAGCAAAAGGTATGGGTAATGGGGGACGGCCATGAATTTGGCTAGAGCAGGTCATCCAAAGATAGCATGGTAAGGTGATTCAAAATCTGCCGACTCAAACTTGATGAACTCCGTTCAGAAATTGTTTGGGGTGCCAAACGTAACCGGGAGCGTGATCTTTCCGAGTGGCATGGCAGCTTTGCCGGGTACTATCCCGTAGAAAGGGGCGTCTGTTGGAGTAAGTAGGCTGGTGAAATCCAAGCCTATTTTTCAATGTATCTACAAATATGATGTTCAACCCTGTGCCACCATCGATCAGGACCTTGGGGACTGTCATGCCAGCTATCGTTGGACCCAAGACGAGTGGGTAATGGCCGATGTTAAACACATTAGTCCATTGATCTTTTCTAGAGAATTTGATCGGGTACTCGGACCAGTTGAGGTACTTGGGTGTGGTGGGTTCCCCTGCCAAGATGTCACAAAGTGCCAACTTCCTAGTGCGCTTATGTGACAAGGATGGGACTCCTGCAAAGATTACTGCAATGGCACCTTTAGGCTGCTAGAAGCCTAGATCAAGGTCATCGTCACCATCCTTATTGTTATCAGCCTTCCCTTGCCCTTGTTGCTCTTGGTGTAAAACCCCAACTCTTGGAGTTGTCTACACTTGGCTGTCGTGTGCTTGGTGTTCTTATGGAAAGGGCAGGGTAAATTCTTAAGGTCTTCATAAACTTCTTATTGTTCTTGTTAGACTTCTTAGACCTGTCCATAGAAGCAAGGGTGTTATCAGGTCCTCATTTTCTGTTGGACTGTCCACCCTAATTGCCCCTAGGGTCATAGTTTCTTTGTCCTACTGACCGCGTGGGAATTGCTCGTGAGTACGCTCTTCAGATGCCATCATCTTATGCACAGTGTGCTTGAAGCCTTCAGCAATCTCTAGGTTATCATCATAGAACTTTTCAAACTACCACTTGTACTTAATCCCATTGGAGAAGTGCTCAATCACCTCTCTATCTGTAATATCATAGACCTGGGCTCTTAACTCTACAAAGCGGTGGTAGTATTCTTGGAAGGTTTCGTCTGGCTTCTGTTTGCATGTTCTGAGCTCTACCCAAGTGCTTGGATAAGTGAGGACACCACAAAAAATTTCATAGAACTTATGCTAAAGTTGTTCCCAAGTATCAATGGAGTTGGGCTGTAGCTTGTCAAACTAGGTGTGTGGCATAGTCTCAAGTGCCATAGGAAAATATAGAACTTTGATGTCATTATCGCCACCAGCTAATTCAATGGACTAAGAGTAGATGCGCAACCACTGATTGGGCTCTATCTTTTTGTCATTCTTGGAATGGTTGGATAGGTTGAACTTGTAGGGAAGCTGAATAGAATGGAGTCTATCCAAGAAACATGGGAATCTATCAGGGGAGAAGTCGGCTTCTCTGTACTCAGACTCGCCTCTGCCCTCCTTGTTGTTGTAATGGTACCCTTGATGATGATAAGTAGACTGTCTGGCATCCTGATTCCTGCTCTGGTTACCCTGAGGCCCTAGACGCGAGTGGGCTGGTACTTGTTGCGCATTTCCCTATCGAGAGTTGGCATGAGGATCTGGCCCTCAAAAATGGTTGGGAGCGGCAGATGCCCCCCTTGCTGCTTGCATCTCTAGGGCTATGGATTCCAGGATGACCTTGAGATGCCGTTGATCATTGGTTGGGTTCTCAATAGCAGCTACTATTGGTGGTTCTTAACTCACACTTTATACCGCCAACACTTGTATAAAAATCACTAAAAACAACAACACAAAACCTAGAAATAGGACTTACAACTCACAAGTTCCACTAGTTTTGGTGAATTATCTTTTTGCAAGATGACTTACATGAAAAGCATGGAAATATGATAAGAATACACAATCATGCAAAGCGCATTTCCATCCTACACATAGCAAAGGAACCAAGAGAAAGCCCACTCAACCAAAGAGACTGGGCAAAGCACCTATGTGGCTGAAGTTAAGAAGTCAACAGAAAGTCACCCACGAAAGATGGGGCCCAAAGGCCCTTAGTAGGGGTACGGCCGCACCCCTAGTGAGCCCACCCGATTGGAACACCACTGCAGACGTTATCTAGAAGCCCAAGGGAGAGCGCAGATTGAGGATCACCGCATTTGGCCCCAGTGGGGGTGCGGCCGCACCACAAGTGGCTTCGTTCGGGCCCAAACTTCATGGGCCGCCTCACACCACCTCTCTTTGGTCGGTTCAGGTGGGGATGGCAATAAATTTAATGTTAAGGAGGCAGTTTGGTCCTTCCATATGGGAATGGGCAATATTCCAAAGACCCCCCCTCCTCTCCACCTATAAAAGGAGGCTCCCCTCTCCTCATTTCAACAACACACAAGACAAGAGAAGAACACAAGAGCAAGAGAAGAGCTAGACCACTCATGGGCTTAGGCCCTAGCTAGCTCTAGTAAAGTTAGTTGGGAGAGTTCAGGGAAGAAGTGCCAGGCTTGTCGGTAACCTTCCCCCGCTTGTACCTCGGCAAACACAAGCTTTGTACCTCGACGGGTATTTTAGTAAGTGTTCGTGGTTCTTTTGGTTATAAAGTCTTTGAGTAGTAAAGCTATACTTTTACTTGTTTACAGGTTTTTCGTCCGTCCCCATGGTAGATGCTCTAGTAGAGGACTCCTGATAAAGACGGATATTCCTGCTAGCTAACGCTACAGTAGTAGTCGATAGCGTAGACGTGGTGTCTTGACTAGATGCTACATTTGTTTGCCTCAGATCCCCCAGTTGAGGGGTAGGTGACAGGTGGTGTAGCCCGGTCCATCCTTCGTAATCCCCCATGTTCGAATATAGCATAGAGCCGTATGTTGGTATCGCCTGGTAGACCAGGTGCGCTCCGGTGCCCGAAGTAAGCAAGTGAAAGTAGAGTTTATCTATCCATAGGCCCTAAACCATAGGAATCCATCTCACCCTCATCAGCTATCCTTGTGTTGTCCTTGGACTAATTAGCTAGAAGAAATACCTCCGTTCCCTGTGGAAAATACGATACCCTGAATAGTTCCGGATGAAAGCTACAACGGTAATTCCGTACGCTTGAGGATTAACTTCTGTAGATGTTAAGAAATACCAATAGCTAGCTCGTTGGCTAGGGCTTAGACGTTGGTGTAGGGTGTAGTGAAGACCCTGTGGCCAGCTACTTCCATGAACTTAGTGTCGAGGTTGCATGAGGCAGAGGCTCTCATATTGTCATGCTCTCGACGTTGCAAATTCCTCTGTTCATCTTGGTAGCGCTGTTCGGCCTCAACCTTAGTGGCCCAGCGCTGTCGTTCAACTTCTTGGTAGGCTGCCTGATACCGCTCCCACTCTTCCTTGTGGTGTTGGGCGTGGTTATGACGAGCCTATCGTGCTCTGTTCTTCTTTTCCCTAGTCTCCTTCTGCTCGTCAGTCTCCCCATCTGGTGCTAGGGGATCTGGGAGATGTTAGACAAAGTCTCCTCTCCGTCTTGAATATCTGGAGCCTGTGGCATAGGGATCTGAGGTAGGTGATCAGCCATGAAGACTTCTCTGGAATGTCTTGGTGCCGAGTGCGTTCCAGATTCTGCAGTCATTGTGCTATCCAGGATCTCCGTGGAATCATGATCATCATCAACTGGAAGAGTACTACCGTCCTGATAAGGCAGGAGCTCCACCATGCTGACTAGACGAGATGGATCTAATGAAGAGGTACCGAGTCAAGCACTCGGCCAGTGAACGATGGCTCCCTCGGGTGTGATGGACAAGACTAAGCCCTTCTGTGCGCCCGTCAAAGGGTTCTCCTGCTCTAACTGCATGAGGATGTTGATTGTATCTTGATAGATTGAAGCTGAATTCTTGAGTCCGAGTGGAAAACGACTTGGTTCTTCAACATGGACTTTAGATGGGGTTTCCAACATAGACAAATCGCTCATGTCCAAGTGAGAGTCTTGGTTCATGTCAGCCGCTCGAGTCCAAGTTAGATCAGAAATCGAGAGGTAGGAAAATTTCTCGGCAAGTTGATCCAACGTGGTCATAGAGATAGCTGGGGGAGCCTAAAGCGCCAGGATCTCCATGAGGCGACTTTGGAGCTTGCCATTATCGTTCACCTTGCAGATCTAGGAGCCGAAGATGAAGGTGGTTCCCACCGAGAAAATCATGTTATCGAGGTCCGCTGAGCTCTCGATCGCGAAGTCACCGAAAGCCCCAATCTAGCACGCTAGCTGTCGGTGTTTGATGACCAACAACTCATCACAGGGTTATCCGGGACGATGATTGAAGGGCTTTGGTATACGCAGAACTCGACAATAAACGCAAAGAGACGAACAGTTTTATACTGCTTTGGGCCCTCGTGATCAAGTAATAGCCTTTACGTCCAGTCGGTGAGTTGCCTTTTGCATTGAATTATTGGTATGATTATGTGTGTACAAGGGGTGCACCATACCTCTCTTTATATAGGGGAGAGGGTTAGGGCACGTATCTAGTCCTAGCTGGTTACAATAGAAGAGTCCTAATCCTATTACAGAATCTAGCTTTCTTAGTAAGCCGACTAAGTTGATCTTGAATAACTTGAAGTCCATGCCACCTTGTCTCATGTCCTTCAACAGATCATGAGAAAGCTTAAGGCCTATCCGAGTAGTACTCCTATGGGGAACATCTAGGACCCTAGTTTGTCAGAGATCTTTTAGAGAAGTTCATCCCCTACACTTGAATTTTGCAAATGCAAAATCAAGTTTGAATGGATGTGATTAAATGTTGCATGATGATTGGTTGGGCATACCTTGCGTTTTCATCCTTTATTCTTTTTGCTTCAAACTTGAAATGGTTAGTAACAAAAATATTTGAAGGAATATTTTCACAATTATATTTCTATGCTCATTTGACACAAGCATTATAGCAAAAGGTGGAAGCTTAGGTTATCTCCTAGAATTGCTTGTTTTAGGGCAAAAGCTCGTCCTTGGGAAACCTTCGAATGTGCCTCATGTTGGTGAAGTGGTTTACCCTCCAACACCAACCTGTCTCAAGATTCATGCCAACACACAACGAGATCTATAATATTTATGATAAACAAAAGCATCTACAACCACCCTTTTAAAGTATTTATAAACAAGAAGTATGAGGGGGTTGAAGATCTCGTGTGTGGCGATGTTGGAGAGACCAATTGATTTAGAATAATTCTCATGCAAGCATGGATTTGATGAGGTGTTTAGGAAGCAGCTTCTATGTTCACTGATGTCATCTTCCTTTTCAAGCTCTAAGGTTGATTCTTCATGAAAATTTTCACTTGGATTGGTAACTCTCAGGTTGATCTTGTCTAAGGTCTCCTCCAAACTTGGATGAGTCATATTTATTAAGGAGATTGACTTAAGCTCACCCTTTGGATCTAGTTTGGGTTCTACCCTTAATGATTTGGCCTTATCGAACCATTCTTTGCTTGTAATGGCACATGAATTCTTAATATCCTCTAGCCATTATTGTTGCTCTTATTGGTCTTCCTTCGATCCTTTATGATTCCTATGCTTTGATTGTCTTAGTGGATTTCTAGGATCATCATGAGACTTAGGAGAAAGAGCATAAGAGGGATCATCGAGGTCAAGGATGGATTTGAATAAGATATTTAATGTGGGCATAGAAGGGGAGAAGATAGGAGTGGCTTCTAAATGGCTTAGCTATCCTTCTATGGGTTCACTAGACGTGCCATCCATGAGTTTTTCTAGATGTTCCCTATAGGAATTTGATTTAGCATGCTTTCTAAGAGATCCCTTCTTAAGAGGATTTGAATTATATTCACTCAAAGGTCCCTTATGAGGCTAGAAGTTTAAGCTTTTCCCAAAATCAGCATAAAAAAGATCATCCTTAACTTCAAAAGGGATTTCTAAAGGTTGAATTTCTTCTTCCTTTGGAGGATTTAGATTTTGAGGTGCTAATGGTTCAGGATTGATAGCTAAATCTTGGGATTGAAGTGGTTGTGATTTATCTATCAAAACTTCCTCTTCTTGATCGAGGGATGATTTCTTCTCTTCCTCGGGGAGTTCATCATAAATGCTAGTGCAGGGTGTCTTTCCAATAATTTTATCAAGGATAGTCCTTGCTTCACTAACAGGCAAACAAAGGAAAGCTCCTCTAGAGGCTAAATCAAGGGATTGCGCAAAATCCTTACTAAGACCCATATAAAAATGTTGAAGAAGCATCAGGTCTGAAATAGCAAAGTCTGGGCTAGTGGTGATAAGCGCCAAGAGACTCTTTCTCTCCTTATTTAAAGGTTAGAACTTCTATTCAAAGGCTGACTACTCTAAAGATGGAAAAGAAAGATAAACAAAATTTAGAGCATAGCATTTTCCAATCTCCTTGCATACTTCCTATGGTTTGTCTATACCATCGCTTAGCTCTTCCTATCAAAGAGAACGGACATAACTTCCATCTTAAGGTCTCGTTAGACATGCCAGCGATATGCAAGTATACACAGGTCTGTTCAAACTCTCATAGGTGTGAGTATGTGTTTTCATTGCCATCTTCCGAGAAGGATTGTTTCCAAATCAATTTTGGTGGCTCTAGGCTTGCACTCGTGGGTTTAGCATATTGATATATAAGTGTGTTATCCATGCTAAAGAAAATTAAAACAAAAGATACAAAGCTAAGCTAGGTTCGTAGTTAATTCAACAACCGTTTCCCCGGCAATGGAGCTAGAAAGCATGTAGGTATATTTTAGACGCACACAGATTAATCCACAAGCGGTGAGTGGCTGCTATGTTGTGGGGCCTTCCACCAGAGTGGTGGATCCTGCTGTTGCAACGTGCAGCGCATGCAAGCGTCCTCCTAGGGAGATGTGTGTGGAGGCTGGGTTGCCACCTATTAGTATATTTAGATGCACACAGATTAATCTATAAGCGTACGGATACTGCTGTAGCTTTCACCCAAAAGTATTCCAAGTATTGTATCCATAGGAAAACGTGTGAGATTGACTACAGTCTAACTTAACTACGAGTAGCAACAAAGTTAAAGATAAACAGGAGCATAGAGAGGACTACTAAGGCTCTCTAATTCTGACTTGGGTAAGCTATGTCTTGTACTGTTCAACTAGAGATATTACTAAGAAAAGACACCAACAGAGGATGTTTCCCGTAGTAACCAGGTCCTACTTGGCCTACATACGGTAGGTAGACTATAAAGGACTCAAGGAGGCTATATAGTCACCCTCGCGATCTATCACCGGTCCGGAATGCAGGGTGCATTCACAATTAACCCAAGTCTAAGCACCACGCTTACACTTACGATTAATACTTTAACCTAGAGCGTCTATAGATTAAAGCACTTAAAATAGAGTCACGAACCTGATGAACAATATAAACACGATACTTACTTGAATTAGAAGTTGATTCCCAAAGAAATCTCAGAAGCAAGCTCAAGTAGAACTTGACTCCACCAAGGTACAAGCCATAGAGAGCATCGACAGGCCAACACTTCCTCTAAACTCTTTCCTCACTCTCTATCTCACTATTTCTATTTACAAGACTAGATCCTAACTTGGAGGACTAATCTTCTCTTAATTGCTGGCTCTGATCCTGATGATGAGGATATGAATTAGGGTTTCAAGATGGCTCTGCTGGAGGAGGTACAGGGGCATATATATAAGGGGCAACGTTAAATCCAGACCCATGGATCAAACCGACCATGAGCAACGTCGTAGATTTGATCTTTAAGGCGGTGGAGAACCGAAGTAGCGAGGAGAAGCTAACACGCGGCCACAGGCCAGCCGGCCCCACATGTCAGTCACTCGGGCTAAGTCGTGGTGGTTTATCTTCTGGAGTGTTCTAGAGTCTTCCCAAGTCGGTTCCATCTCGATTGAACGTGATTTGCTTTGACGAATAGATCCTCCTTGACGGTTATCTGATTAAATCTCCTGCAGTCATGAAATTGCCAAAACGCGTGGAACTCATTAGTTTTGAACATTATACCTATGTTTGGTGATTGAATTAAGTATATATGTAGAATATGTTGACGGTTTATGATTGATGTTAACGACTATCATCACCGCCTCCCAACCTCTCCTCTATTGGGGCCACCAACGCCCTATGCAAGAATGCTACTATTCTTTGCAGAGAGTTGGGGTTGGCCCTTCCATGTGCCCAGCCATTTGGTACTGTTCTCTGCTTTTCAGGTTCCTAGTTTTCAGCTAGATGGAAATGCAGAAGTGGCAAAGTTACTCTTGGTATTCAGGTAGACCACCGATTGTCGTCGATGTCAGTCCTCAGATTTAATATCAAGAGAAGTAGTGCCAGCCTCTTGAGTCAGGTGAAGCTCGTACAAGATCTACGGTTCAAGATCTCAAATCCTTACAAACACAGCCCATCAGACAGTCGAGGGGAGCGCCGACTATGCTATCGGAGTGCAACAAGGAGGATACCTGATGTCTCCGTCGTGGCCATGTCTCTGTCATGGTCCGACGGCCCCGATAGGGTCATCAACACCTGTGTTTTCTCCAGCTGAAAAATAGATCTCCATCAAGAGCGACAGATGCCCAAGAGGATCAGCTTTTTAATATGAGTCATTCGGTTGACTCTTTTCTAGTAGCTAGGGAGCTACACCTCTATTCTTTGGGATGTACAATCCCAAAACTTTGTACTCCGTTCTAATCGTTATAATATATGGGGGTATTTATTGTTGTAAAAAACAATTTACGAAGGAGGTTGCTAGATGTGTCCGCCTCCATAATTTTTAGGTCTACCTCGCAAATTTATTTTTGCAGTAGTGCATTTTGGCTAAACAGTAGAGGAACAAAGTTGTTTGGGGTGAGAAGCTGAAACCGCAAAAAGTGACTCTTTCTCGGGTGTTCTGGCTCCTTTATAGGAGTAATGAAGGAGAAATCGTGCCAAACACGCCCTAGATGATGATTTGGGGCTTAGGTTTTATGCTTTATTCTGAAGGGCTGCTCCCTAAATACCCTTTCGGATGAGCCGAAGTCATTTTCAGTCTTTTTTTATAGAAAAATGCTCAATTAACTTCTACTAAATCATTTTATAGATATTTTCCAGAGAAGGCAGAGCCGAGAGGAACGTTACCAAATACAGTGACCCTGGAATCAAACAGCCTGTTCGCTTGTTAGTTTCAACGTTTATCAACCAAACCATTCAACGAATCCGCGTCCAGCCAGCCAGCCAGCCAGCCAGCCAGAAACCAACAGGATGAATCCGGCGAACAGGGTGAAAAAATCCACACCCTCACGATGTCACCGTATTTCGAAGTGGACACCGGCCCACCGCCCACCACCCACCACCCACCACCGTCCCGTACTCCCGTCGCATCCCATGGACTGGTCAACCCTCCCCGACGACGTGGTTCGCCTCGTCTCCGGCCGCCTCCACGATCCGCTCGACTTCCTACGCCTCCGCGCCGTCTGCCGTGCTTGGCGCTCTGCCGCCGCCTTCCCTCCTCCCTTCCTCCCCTGGCTTCTCGCCTGCCCCTGCACCGCCCATCCCAGTGACCCCACCGCCGCAGCCCTCTCCTTCTTCTCTCTCGCGTCTGGCGCCGTCCGCTCCGTGGTCGCCCCCTCGTCCTCCCACCGCCTCCTCGGCCCAACCCGCTCCCATCTCCTCCTCTCTGATAATCCCCGCCTCCTCCTCCTCCTCAACCCCCTCACCGGCGCTCGGCTCCCCCTCCCTGACTCTCCCTTCCCCGCTTCCAGCCCCGTCATCCAAGGCTATCTCGTCCCCACCGCCGACCACTCCCCGGCGCCGGTGGTTCTTTACAACGCCAAGAAGCTCTACTTCCATTTCTGCCACCCGGACCCGGCCAGGGGTGGACCTACAGGCCTCGGAGATGGTGATGGTTGGGCGGAGCTGCCGGTGCCAGGCCTTGTCGCAGAGAACATGTACCACAACGGGAAGCTGTACGTGTGCCATGATCAAGGCCACGTCACGGTCTTTGACGCGGCCACGTTGGCCGTGCTCGGGGCTGTGCCGCCGCCTCTGCCACAAGTCGCCCCTCCACGCAGGGATGCCTTCGACTGCACCGCCCTGGTGCCATCTGGAGACGAGTTGCTGTGCGTGATCCGGCACTTCGGGAAGGATGGGCGTGGGGAGTTACTGGAGGATTGCGGCAGTTTGAAGGTTTACCGGTTGGATATGGAAATTGGACAGGAGCATGATCAGTTGACACAATTGCCGCGGTGGGTTCAGATGAGGAGCATTGGTGATCGTATGCTATTTATTGGTCTGTTCCAGGGGTTCTCATTCAATGCCTCGGATTTCCACGGATTTAAGGGGGATTGCATCTATTTCTTCAAGTTGGAGAGGGACAAGAGCTCTTCCATCTACCGGTTTAGCATGGAAGATGGCCACACTGAGGAGCTGCCTGGCCCGTGGATGCATGCTTGCACTTGGTTTGTGCCGAGCTTGTCTTAGCACTTGCTATGGATAAGCGGGGTAAGCTTTCATTGCTTGTACATTGCGGTTGTAGGCTGTTTGGTTAAGAAATTAGTGTTGATTCTGAGATCATTGTTCATGCATTCTCCTGCTGCATACAATTATCTGGTGAAGCACAGATTATCAGAAATAGATGTGAAGAGTGATAGTCTGTGAATATGAATCAAAAGTTTTGATAACTTATTGATTAGTCATGTACATTTCAAATAAGGTTACGAAATTTCTCTTGGATCTCAGTTCGTCAAGTATTGTAACAAATTAAATGTACTTAAGCACAAGAAACTATGCCTCCATCCAGCTGCATATAAAGCTTGCAGTTATTTTCACCATATATTCTTTCACATTTCCATAACTTATCTGCTGACATGGTAAACGTCGACACTGTACTTGAAGGGGAAAGAATGCAATGTGCCTATGCTCTGTGGACAGTACTTGCATGCAAACATACTCTGAATAAGCTACACTGTGCTAATTGTCTCCATTCTCTTCAGTGGTACATAAATAATATAGTACTGTGGAGTTTTCATATAACTACAATTCTTTCTGAATAGTGAACTCTCCTTGATTCCGACCTTTTAATATTGAAGTAAAGTTACTAAATTCACCTTCCTAGAATCCTTTCCATACAGTACAAATCTTATTAATAAGAGAAACAATGTAGTTCAGACTTATGGGTGTTATTTCTCAGAATAAAAGTGCAGATATGGATGCCATATCTGTAATTACCTTGCTCTTACTATCGAACTGTGGTAATACCACAAGTACTTCAGTTTTATTTTCTGCATGTGAAAGGAATTCTAACTGAATAGATCTTCCTACTGACATATGAAATGAGAAACTGTCATTAATGAGCTATATGAAATGAGAAACTGTCATTAATGAGCTATTGGTTTTTTACGGTTTTTGGGAAATACGAATATTTTCCCTCTAGTTTAAATATAAAAAAAATTTATGTGCTTTTGCTAAATTTTTTGTGATGTTCAAATATTCTTAAATGGTTGCAAGACTTTGGCTCCTTAGCTCCTGCGGATACATGGCAGCCTTAAACTAGTACTGTATGAAGCATGCCAGTGACAAATAGTTTGCTAATCCTTGTTCATCTTTCTGTGGAGATTTTTGCAAATCTGCCATAGCATATTGTATTAGTTAGCATTTCGTCAATCCAAGGTTCTACATGTCCTAGTGAACTATCGAAATCTGTTCATCATCTAATAAAATCATCAAACGGAAGATTAGACAACTAAGAAATCAGTGGAGTGGCAGAGAAATGCAGGAACATTTTATGCATTTATCTGGATGCTGGAGCTGGCACATGCAGATTTAACAGTGGAGACCTCCAGACTGAAGTTGATTGAAGATCAATGTGATGAGGCCTTTGTCGAACAGTCGACACAGCAGTTGTATTCATGGCTGATGATGAAAAGGGACGCATGATATTTATGACATGGAGAGCCCTAAATGGCTAAATCATCATTCCTCCATGACAGAAGTGTAAGCTCTGGCCTACAAGGAGGCTTAGCATGCACATGCCCCATTGTTGTGTAGTACTGCAGCAGAGTAGAGCATTATCTCAAGCTGACAAGCATGCAGGATACGTCCAGCATGAGGATCATTATCTAGGAGGTGAATGAATATTGCAGACCTGCCCTGCCAAAAGGTTCAGGTTCATTTTTTAGGATAAGAAAATAGACAATAGCAAAATAAAGGTAGTACATGAGCTAGGTCAGTTCCTAGTGCGATCTACCTTCATCAAATCCCTTGTACTGCTGACTAATCCATGATGGGTTTTACCCCAATGAGTTCATATTAACATATAATATACTGTTCCCTGTTAGCATTTAGCATCCACTAGAAAATTATTAAGAGTAAACATAAAATAACATTTATGTTGATTAGTAACAAAAAAGGAAATATTGCCTACTACATGATTATTACTATACTAGAACAGAAGGTACAGAAAGTATTATTTTAGTAATTTCGATGTGTATGATGGGGAAATGCCCTGAAAAGTGCAGATAATGTTGGAAGATTTCAGGAATTCTGGATAAATTTACCAGATACGGGGACCATGCCAAGATCAAATTCAGTCAGGTTCAGACGTACAAGGAAAAGATATGCATTGTTTTACTTTTCAGCTAAATCTGTCGATTTTGTGTCAAATAATGCAAATATGCAATTGAGGCTATGAATGAACCCAGTTGGCAGACCTCATTTACCAGGCCATCAGACTATCAGAGAACTGTCTGAGTGCTGCAGGCAAGGCTTCCTTCCTGGCATCATTGCATAATGCATATTATGCTTGGAGGAATTGGATATTGTGGGGGGCTGGTATGTGGATGCCCGAGACTGAGAGGTTCTCACACCTACATACTCCCTCCGTTCCAAATTATAAGACGTTTTGTCTTTTCTAGATACATTACTTTTACTACATCGAAGTGCATAACAAAATCTGCGTATGTAGAAAAGCCAAAAAGTCTTATAATTTGGGATGGAGGGAGTACTTACCTACCTCCTCGTGAATAATAAGAGGAAAGAAGGTTAAACTCTGTCATCTAGCGAAATTTTCTGGTATCATAATTTTTTTTTGCAAGATCTGATCAGCAAAAGTAGGGTGCTATGCATCTTATACAGTGAATGACTACAAGTTTTTTTCTTTTGAAGAAATGAACGACTACAACTCATACCACCAATGCTGCACATATTCTGTTGAGATTGACACATGTTTATTCTTGAGAATTTTCTTTTCATATAGTCTACTGTTTGACCAGATAAGCATTGTTGCAGCTTAACAGATGTGATTTACGGTTATGTTACCAATAAGCATCAGAATAGATGTATTGCTCTTGACTAATCTGCTTATGTACTCTACAGAAGCATCACAAAAACATATATATTTTCAGAAAGAGTTTAGCTTGAAGTACCAGAAGTGTAAACTTCGTTGAAACTAAGCTGCTGTAAACTTTTATATGATGTGTTTTAAATTTCTTACTGTGTCCATTACTTATCCCATTAGGGCACATTTAAATGGAGGTCATTTGCATCCAAATTTGTAGGATTTAGTTAAATTTGATGGAAATACCCAATTTACTAGTACAACCCTCTTGCAACTTCTTCCCTTGTATTGGTTTGATGACCTTTTCTTGTTTGTTACTATATCTTTAAACAATGATTGATTAGTTATTGATATGTGTAATCTCGTTTGATTGTTTTTCACAGCTGCAGTTGCACATCAAAAGCATTTAGATTGCATGAGAATTGAGAACCACATTTCAAACAGACATCAGCTGTAAGGAACTTCCCTATACACATCACCAAAGTAAAGCATTCCTGATGCACCTTACTTGAGGGTTAACAAAAGATGAATCTTTATTGAATGTGTTGGTGACGGTACCTCAGTTGATATTTGGAGTGATTAATGGGAACCAACTTGTACCAGGCTGCAAACCCTTGGGTCTCTTTGATGATATTACTGCTCAGAGTGTTGATGAGCATGTGGTCCCAGGATGTATAATTAGTGTAATGCAAAGTCAAGCGTACTTCGTGGCTAACATAGCTTCTGGGTTGCAAGTAGTGATTGGGTGAGGGATCTGGCTTGGACCATATGAGAAATGGAGAAATAGTCAACCTTGTCAGCTTATGATATGTTGGCAAATGACAAGAAAGGATAGAGCAGCACAGAGCGGCTTCCATGGGGCTGTTGTATGATGAACAGAAATACTTAAAGCAAAGCGCATGGTCTCTCTCTCTCCCTCGTTTGATTCTGCCCAAATTTCATTTGGTGTGGTTGCTGAGAATAATTGTTTTTTTTTACGAGAAACAATTTATTTATTCAACAGCATCTAGCTGTTAGCACTGTTACAGAGTCAACTGTTACAGATTGCAGTGCATCCTGAACTGGGCACCGATTGACATGATTTGTGTTTGAACAAACACATGAAACATTTGGAGGCAAAGACCTCATATCTAGAAGCGCCTGTCTAGCTAGAGAATCAGCAGTTTGCTTTTGGCTCCTTGTTATCTTGAAGGTCGATGTGCTTCTGTATTGCATGTAGTCGATGAAGTGCTTAGTGAGGTATTTGATTCTCCAGTCTGGTGGGTTGGAGTGATCATTGGCATTGAAGAAGGATACAAGCTCCTGACTGTCAGATAGAAAGTTTGTGTGGTGTAACTGTAACTGGTCCGTGACCGCTGCACCAAGTGCCATGGCTGCTGCCTCAGCCATTAGGACCGAGGTGGAATCAGTCACGGAAGCCTTGATGTAAATGTTCTGAGATGGACGGACCTGTGTATTGATAATGAGCACTCCAAGGCCAGCATTTTTTGTTGGCAGAGCGGTTTGGTCAGGCAAAGTTGATGCATCTGGATCCTTGCAAGGTTCCCGGAAGTTGGACAGTGAATCTGTCCGTGTAGTTCAGGCCGGGCCTGTGCGTCGGTTGCCGAGATGTTGTGGCTGTGCTAGATCCTTGCAAGGTTCCCGGAAGTTGGACTGTGAATCTGCCTGTGTAGTTCAGGCCGGGCCTGTTGCCGAGATGTTGTGGCTATGCCGGCTCCTGGAATTGACGGATTCATACCTTGGCTGCCGGAGGCAACATTGCTGTATGCATGTTCCGTACCCACGTGGCTGTTGTTGTTTGTAATTGGTTGTACTTCTGTAGGAACGTAAGATGTACTTTGGACTGAACTTGTACGGAGGCAGTGCGAGCGCACTGGTGTCTTCTTGTCGGTGCTGCTCTTGCGTAGGAGTTGTAGCAATGGTGTTCGCATCATTATCTTCTTTCGGTGTTGAGAATAATTGCTCAAAGGAGACTGGCTACTACGTTGTGCGGTGTGTGTGCCTTTTTTTTTTTTGCGACTTGCGGCGTGTGGGCCTTGTGGATGTCACAAAATGACAGATGCCATGCAAAGGGATCCCCAACTCTTGTACAGTTATCAAAAAAAAAAACCTGGCATGAGATAGACACAAGAGTCGCTGGACACTCGTGCAAGGAATTCTGGTTAGACATCAAGTAGCACAAATCCAGGTGAATGGAAATCACTAGAGATAGGGTGGATGACAGTAACTTCTGGGTGGACCATTTGAGGCTGAAGAGCATCTGGGTTGTCATGGTTGAACAGTAGAATGGCTTCCTCTTTGTCCTACAGCCTGAACTAGAAATCAGTTGACAAGTACACTGAAAATCTGGACTATTGTAAAATCAGACATGTGATTGTGGCCAAAGTTATGGATACCAGAGGTCAACTCAGAGTAGAAATCTCTCCAATACAGGCAAAGAAGAGCTTCTACTGGAGTCTGGACTTTGTTTTGTGCGAGGAGATGCACACTCAGCTGCTCATCTCTGCGCAAAAGAGGTCAATTGTCTTCTTAGGCCAATATTGATGGCGGTTTCCCAAGAATTTCATGAGCATTAAATAAGCTAGGGTGGCATATGGCCAGTCTCAATGAGGTTTCGTCAGAGTTTCATGGACATTAATTATGTTGATATGGTACTATATTAATGAAAAGAGAGATGATAAGAGTTTTATGGGAGTAGAGAGAGTTTCATGAGGATGAAACTTTTTTACACTGTTTCCAAAATTTGGATGTGTTGGAAACAGTGACATGAAATCCCCACTGAGACTGGCATAATATTGATACAGAATATGATAAAAGTTGCATGAGATAAAATGAGTTTGATAGGGATGAAACTTGTCTACATTGCTTCCAAAACATTTGGAAACAGTGAGATGAAACTTCCACTGAGACTGGCCTTAGTACGTGACTCTGGGCTTTCATTGTGGACTTGAATGGTGACTGTAATACTGCTAATCAATATATAATAAGTTCGTAGGGTCTAAAAGAAAATACAAACCTTTCCTCTTAGGTTTGAAGATTCAGCCATCATTTCAAGGGAACCCACATCTTAGCCAAAACGCATGGTCTCTGCATCACAAAGATGGACAGCAAGTAGACTCTTCTGTTGATGATGAGCTCAAGTGATAGACTCAAAGATGTTTGAATCAGATCCTCAAGTAATGTGCTCCCAAATTAGTCAGTTCTCCTATCATCTCAGGCCGAAGCGATGCCCCAAGGCTGCAACTTCTTACACAACATGTTTTCTCTGCTAGGCTCTCCTGTTGAATCAGTTTGGTATCCTTCCCTCGCAAGCTGCCAGCACAATAGTCATCCCTACGATCCCTTTGTACTTGCTGCCACAATAATGCCTCCGACAATGTCAATGGCTGCCGCCAAGAAGAGAGAAAAGAAGGATGCTGCAAGCAAGAGAGAAAAGGGGACTAAGAGCCTGTTTAGTTCACAAAAAGTGAATCCAAAAAGTGCTACAGTACCTGTCACATCAAATCTTGCGGCATATGCATGGAGTACTAAATGTAGACCAAAGAAAAAACTAATTACACAGTTTAGTTGTAAATCACGAGATAAATCTTTTAAGCCAAATTAGTCCATGATCGGATACAAATTACCAAATAAAACGAAAAGTGCTACAGTAGCCGAGCCCAAACTTTTTCACCAACTAAACAGCCTCTAAACTGAATTTCAATCTGGTAATGTCAAACCTACGATGAGGATGAAAGCAGGAAGCAGTCCACATCTTTGACAGCCGGAATTTCCTGAGTAGCCATCAGATGGGTCTATAAGCAGTTGGCGTCTTGGAGAGATGGTACCAGTGGGGTTAAAAAAATCAAGCAAAGATGGTGTAGCACAGAACGGAATCGATGAAGCGAACATTGGAGAGCAGCAGCACCAACAGGGCAACTTGGACAGCAAGCTGCCACATCACAGGTGTTGTTCCCACCTCAGCCTTCGCCATCATCGTCATCGGATCACAATCCAAAGGTACCATCACAAATCTTAATCTCCCTCGGGACAAAAGCATTACCTGTTCATGTTCCAAACCACATGTGCACATGTATGTTTTGTCCACATGTATATGTTTTCATCAGTACTCAGCAATCCACCCAAGGAAGTGGGCATTTGGCAAGTTGCACCCAAATCATAGTGTACCAAGATGCCATGTGAAAGAATGACTCCAGAAATTCTCCACCAAAAAAAAACGTTGTTGCGTTCAAAAGAGTATATATACTTGTGAAAAAGATGGCAAAAACTAGGAAAAAAAAAAGGCACCAGATCCTCTGATATACTGCTAGAGAATTAGAAGTCACTGACACGTGGGCCCACAGCCTAACATAGCCCACGTGCCAGTGACATCAAATTCCATCCTTGTCCAAGAAAGGATGGGGGACTGGGGGAACGGGGAATGAATCAAAATCAATCATGCTTGTCCAAACAACCAAATCAGGTGACGAAGAATTGTGCAACATAATAAAGAGTAGTGTTTGCTCAAATTTACATGCCGAGTACAATCTTAATCCTTCTCTCTCAGACACTAACACAATGATCTCTAAATCAGGTGACCATCGACATCAACAAGAAGACGAACAGCGCAACACCAAAGGAAAAGGGAAACCTGAAATTGTCCTAACAAAATTCGGTGGCCTAAGAGCCACCAGCAACAATTCGCCGAATCATGGCGGCGGAAAATTACCAACGGAAGATAGGCAGCCAGGCTCGCGGTTCGTCGTTTCAGCGGTGCGCCGTGACGAGCGTCTCGATGAAGCGCAGGCCATCGAACCGCGGCGCGAACCGGTCCCCGCGGCGACCGCCACTATGACTGTTCTCCCTCGACACCGACGAGGATTCCTAGGGTGAAACAGGCGCGGATCGTAGCAATTAGCCAACCCTGATTCCATTCCACGATCCTTTGTCGGAAAGTAAATCGAGACGACGGAAGCGCTACCTCTGTAAATCGCGCCAAACGAGACAAGGGAGACCAAGAATCCTTGATCCGTGGGAGACGCACCTCGTGGACCTCGTCGTCGTGGTGCTGCCGGGAGAGCACCAGCCCGTCGCACCTTCCAACGGTCGCGGCAGGGGCGGCCACCGGGGCAGACGCGTCGCAGTCACAGGCGAGGAGCTCGGCGCCAGACGCCGCCGCGACGGCCGCGGCGGAAGCCATGGCGGCTGCCAGCCCCCACTTCATCTCTCCTCCTGCGGCGT
Organism: Saccharum hybrid cultivar R570; assembly: GCA_038087645.1. Taxonomy (NCBI): domain Eukaryota; kingdom Viridiplantae; phylum Streptophyta; class Magnoliopsida; order Poales; family Poaceae; genus Saccharum; species Saccharum hybrid cultivar. The sequence continues at coordinate 23,942,994 of JAQSUU010000066.1, read as the reverse complement.
CTGGCTGACGAGGCTAACGAGGCTGGTCCACGCGTCACAGCGCAGGGCCAGGTGTGAACACGCGGGGAGCGCTTGCTTGCTGGCGACGAGTTCGGGGGATGGAGGTTGGGAGGAGCGGCGGCGTGGGGTCGCGTATATAGGGGAAGGCAGCAAGGGTGGGCCCGGATTTGGCTCGCGGGATTTAACCCGATTGGAATTTCTCGTCGGCGCAGCGGGGCGGGGCCCACTGGTGGGTTCGCTCGTTTCAGTGGCGACCCGCCAGCGAGTGGAGGCAGGGATGGATCGCGCGCGATTGGACGGCATCGATAGTGTCGTGTCATCGTATGAGTCAGTCATGAGTGCGGCTTATTGGCCAGTCGCCGCGGAGGCGTCAACGCCTCCACCACGCCGTGTACATCGTCCCGTTGACGTGGCGCTGCTAAGGGGGTATTTTTTTCCCGACGGCTAAAGTTTAGATCCTGTCACCATATATTGAACACTAATTTAGAGTATTAAATATAGACTAATTATAAAACTAATTGCATAGAACAAGACTCATTTACGAGACGAATCTATTAAATCTAATTAGTCCATGATTTAACAACGTGGTGCTACAGTAAACATATGCTAATGATAGATCAATTAGGCCTAATAGAATCGTCTTGCAAATTAGTTACGGTTTCTGTAATTAGTTTTATTATCAGCATTCAAACACCCGATGTGACACTTCCTAAACTTTAATCCCTAGATCCAACCACCGAAACAGGGCAACCGGCAGGAAGGACAAGATACAACATTGACTTGTGCATGCAGTCAACCGAGCAGATGACGTGTATGGGCTTCATTTTCCATGATAGAACTTGAGGAAATTTAGCAATGCGATTGTCCTGATAAAACTTGTTTTAAGATGAGATCAAAGATTGTGGCTCCATTAGGTATTGTGCGTATACAGAGGTTCATGGACGTCATATCAGGTGCCTCAACCCTAATATAATATACTGCCATCATGAAATAAGTGAAGGCCAGGTCAATCGAAAGGATATAAAGTGAAGAAATATTGCATATGGATAAGACATATGTATTGTGAGGCAAGTCTTTTTGTAATGCGGGAATTTTTCTTTTTCTTGTGTTTTCTATAAAAAGAAGTTGGTTACTATAAAATTCATGTACAATTCCCATAAAATTCCTATATTTCAAAGGGTTTAATATAATAGAAAGGGGATGATAGTGAAAAGAACATACAAAACAAGGATGGTCCTTCGTGGGAAGACATTAGACGATGAATGGTTGGATTGTACTAAGCCCAATCTCAGTAGTGGTATCATGTGAGTTTCATTAGCATTAAATAAGTTATCAACTTAGCAAATATGCGGACATGACACAATATTGATGAAGAGAGAGGATGAAAGTTTCATGAGAGTAAAACAAATTTCATGGGGATAAAACTAGTCTACTGTGTACTATTTCCAACACATAAAGTCTTGAAACCGGGACATGATCATCACTGAGATTGGCTAAGGGCAATTGAAGTGCAAGAAAAGGTTACTAATTTGGCAATTTTGACCTATTTGTGACTCCTTGGATGGAAAAAAGACTTTGTATAATTCATGAGTTGCTAGTAAGAGATAATAATGGTATATTGATATTATTAGAGGTTTCACCTAATCCCTCTCACAAAGTGGAAAATCATATGTCACTCATCGTTTTTTTTAAACCACACAATACAAATGTGAACTCATATACATGCACACATACTTGCCATGTGAATGCACACGTCCTACCCTTATGAGCATCTCTGAAAGACTAAGTTGCTAGGTAGATCTCAAGATTGATGAAGCCACCACAGACGCCTTCTATGGACGTGCATGTAACCCGTCATTATGGTGGCGCATTAAATATTCAACAATAAGGCCACAATAGATTAGCTATGTGATGCCGAAGGGGAATTATGGAGTTGTTTCGATGAAAAGCCCATATCGGGAGGAAAATTACATGAACACATCTAGAGAGATGCATCATTATTTACCTTATAAAAAAGACGTTGGCCACATCAATGTATATGTCTAAGCCCACTCCTCCACACAGAATCACAGATGGTTCCTGACCGTCCATGCACCTCGGCTTGCTTTCTAGCGGCCTCTAGCACCATCATTGATCGTCCCATTACCTTCGTTATGTAGCTACCCATGACTGGCGATGAGGACACCTCACTGTCATCCCTCAACGACCCCACCCTCTCAATTGAGCACTAAGATGACCCCCTCCCCCCTCGCACCGACCCCACCTAACTACCCATCTTTACTACCTCGGTTGGCGGCACAATACTGCCTACCACTGAGCTAATCTGGGACTATCTACTATTGACCGAGGCACTGAGGGAGAGAGATCTTTCAGAACCACCCTCATCTCCCGCCCCTCACTGCCTCAACAGTAGTGGTTTGGCCATTGAGGAAGCTCGCAAACTCATAGTGTACATTGAACTCTAGAAGTAGCATGAGCCTCCTTTGCTCCCCATCAACCACAACCCACCGTCCCTACCTCCCTCGTGACTTTCTAGCTCATATGCAGTGCCTTTGTCACCCACCATAATGCCCCCAACCACTTTCTACTGCCACCTCTCACAGGCGGTGGCACCTTGGCTCACTACCGTCACAACCCACAACCACCTTTCCGAGTCACTCGTCGTGGATGCCCGCCCTGACCCTACCCACACTGTCCTCTACCACTTCTAGAGATGGTGGCAACTTGTCACATTGATCCCTTCCTCAGTGCCTTTCTACTATTGAGCACACCTTATATCACATATTCTATAGTTTAGGGGATGAAAGCCTCCTCGTCCCGCCTCTAAACCAAAAATCTCTAATGGTGCTAGGGCACCACTGGTGGTCGTCATCTTTATCTCCATGGTGGTAGGTAGTGAAGTTTTGTGGAGTGATGCACACAAGAGGATGTCTGGCTTGAACATGTTATGGCGGATGCTAGGGGGTGTAGAGCACTTGAAGAAGCTTAGTTCTTGGCTCCTTTATCCTCACACGAAGAAACATGTTGGGTCCTCATTTGATCTATCTCAAGCGATCAGCAATTTGACAATGTGTGTGGGTTTCTCCACATAAGCTTAACCTGAGAGGGCTCTCTATTTAGCTTTTGTGAATTTATACTTGCAAATATTTTATTCGGTTTTAGGTACTCCATCTAAATTGAAAGAATACAATTTTATCTTTTTCTAAAGTCAGCCAAGCTTAAGTTAAAACAAATATATATAAATAAATACTAATATTTATGATACCAAATAAGTATTACTAGATTAACAATGTAATAGTTTTATAGTAAACCTATTTAAAGAGATGGGGCATGTTTGTTGCAGCTTCTATCGACTGGAATAGCAACTTTCTCTAGTTTATGCAACAATAGTACATAGTTATTAAGGATGAAAATGGTCGGAAATGGTCGAAAACGGACTTATGAAATAGAAAACGAAAGCGGTTAGTTCGGTACATTTCTAAATTTTAGCAATTAAAGAATACAAAAAAATGGTTGAAAATGGTTGTGAAACCAATTGAAACTGATAATTTTTTATGTTTGAAAACGGAATCATAATATAGAAAACGAAAGCAGTCGGTTCGGGATATTTCCGTTCTGTTTTCATCCTTAATAGTTATGAAGCTGGAACCGTAGCAGATGCGAGTAGCCCCATAAGTATTTATACTAGAGTATTTTCTATAATTCCAGAGAAAATTTAACTTGGCCTAAATCAAGAATTGTATTTTTTAATGGAATCATTTTTTATGGAGGTAATAGCTAGATGGACCACTACTCTTGACAAATTTACCTTCTTGACATGAAACTTATTACTACCTTCGTTCCCTTTTATAAGAGCATCTAGCAATACTACCTAAAACACACCTCCTACTTCTCTGTTAGGTAGCTACCCATTTTTATACTACCTATTTTTTTGTTGCTACAGTAGCGCTACCTAAACTAGACCTCCCAGATCCATCCTGTAGAGAATGACATGTGGGACCCACATGTCATCCCTTGTCACCGCTGATGAACTCGACCATGGGGATGGGGAGTAGGACGCCGTCGGAGGAGTGGCCAGAGGAGGCCGCACCGGGGAAGAATCGCACCATGGCAGAACTGCGTTGAGGCGGGGAGGCATAGCCGAGCAGCACCACGTCGAGAGCCATGCCGGCAGCGGGGAGGCAGAGCCGTGTCGAGGAGTGGACGAAGAGGGGCGCGCCGGTCCTGGCCGCACCACCAAGGAAGTCGTTGCGACACCGGGGAAGCCGTTGGGGCAGGCCGCATCGCCGTGGAGTAGGGGGCCAACAGGAATAGGAGGTGAAAGTGGGAAAAGTAGGAGGCCAACAAATCTAGAGTCTAGTAGGGGGCTTGGTGGAGTTGGTTTTTTGGCCTCCACTACCTAAATCCAGAGTAGGAGGTCAAGTAGGGAGTGTTGCTAGATATGCTCTAAGACATACACATATAAGGTACATATATACAAGGGCTAATACAAGGGTAGGCCCACGGCCCTAGGCGTGGCTTAAAACCTCTTTTATATCCTTATTAATTCACTATAGGCCAGTCAAGTTTTCTATAAATTGGATCAAGGTGTGGTCCAGCATAAAAAATCCATCAGTAATCATAGACCGAGTCATTAAGTTACACACTAATCCAAGCACACAAGCTGGTTCATAGCTCGCTCAGGCACATGTCAATCTAATGGCTTCGCATCCAAAAACCACTCGCTGCCCTCTAGCTTGCCGCTTTCCGCCTCCCTCGGTCACTTCCACTCCTCCGATGCCACTACAAACGATGTGATTGGACATTTAGTAGTGGCGGGCCAACCTAAACACAACCTAGAGGCCAGACCAAGACTCCAACTCCACTGATGCCCAGTGAGGCAGGGCAGCCAGTGGGTGTTGTGGTGTTGGTCGCCTGGTCTGGCAATGCTGGAGATGTTGAGACTGTAAAATGGGTTGAACGTGATGCCTTCTCAGGCTCACAGCTTCATGTTAATATATAGCTAGGAAGAGCCCCTAGCGTGGCTTACATCTTGTACAACAAGTCAATCTAGAAGATCTTTATCTTTACAACAAAGGAAACAACAATAACTAGGAAATCCTAACCATATCTGATGGAGCCGCATACATGCCTTGAGAACCAAGCAAGAATACACTGTATCAACCTTGTTCTGTTGCCGAGATATTCTAACATCCCCCGACAATCACAACGCCGCTGACAAGTTGAGATTGTTTCTGAACTGTATAGTTTGCCTCTCAGGAAGTGCTTTGGTGAATCCATCAGCAATCTGATCAGTAGTATTGATAAATCTGACATCCAGGCGCTTTGTTGCAACTTGTTCTCGCACAAAGTGAAAGTCAATTTCTATGTGCTTAGTACGAGCATGAAACACAGGATTAGTTGATAAATATTTGGCACCAATGTTGTCACACCATAAACATGCAGCTAGAGGATGTGAGATACCCAATTCATCCAGTAACTTTTGTATCCACATTGCCTCGGCTATAGCATTGGCTAAACATTTATATTCAGCTTTTGTGCTTGATCTGGAAACCGTCGCCTGCTTTCTTGAACACCAAGAAATTAGGTTGCAACCAAGGAAGATAGCAAAGCCGCTTGTTGAACGCCTATCATCAGGGCTACCGGCCCAATCTGCATCAGAAAATGCACTTACAAGTGTAGAGTCAGATTTCTTAAACTTGAGACCAAGGCCGATTGTTCCCTGTACATATCTCAAAATTCGTTTCACAGCTTCCCAGTGAACAGTAGTTGGAGAATGAAGAAACTGGTAGACTTTGTTAACTGAAAAAGATAAGTCTGGTCGTGTTAGAGTCAAGTATTGGAGTGCACCAACAATACTCCTATACCTGGTGGAATCTTCTGTTCCCAACTGTGTTCCATTGGTAGCTGATAATTTTTCCGCAGTGCCAAGTGGTGTCTTCTCACAGGTTTACAGAGCTGCATATTAACTCTTTTGAGAATGTTAGAAGCATACCATTCTTGTGTCAACAATAGCTCATCTTTCTTCCTCAGAACCTGAATCCCAAGAAAGTAATGTAAATCTCCTAGATCTTTGATAGCAAATTCTTTCTCAAGATCACGGAGCAAAGCAGCAACAGCCTCCTGTGAAGAACTAGCCACAATAATATCATCCACATAGACAAGCATAAATATGACATGATTTCCCTTTCGGTAAAAGAAGAGAGAGGTGTCAGCCTTAGAAGGAACAAAGCCAAGACTCTGTAATTTGTTGCACAACCGTGAGTACGAAGCCCGAGGTGCTTGTTTTAGTCCATATAGAGCCTTGTCAAGCTTGCATAAATAATGAGGTTTGGTTTTATCTTCATAACCAGGAGGTTCCTCATATACACCTCTTCTTCAAGATAACCATGCAAGAAGGCATTTTGTACATCCAGCTGCCTTAGACACCAGTTTCTAGACACGACAAGGGAAAGGACAAGCCTAATTGTGGCTGCCTTGACAACCGGACTAATGTGTCCTCATAATCTATGCCATATCTTTGTTTGAATCCTTTTGCTACTAATCGCGCCTTATACATATCAATCTTTCCATCTGACCTCCTTTTAATCTTATAGACCCATTTGCAATCTATCACATTTTTCCCTTTCAATGGTGGAACTAAATACCAAGTTTTGTTTTTAAGTAATGCATCAAACTCAACATCCATGGCATGCTTCCAATTCTTATCAACTAGAGCACTTTGTAAATTTGGTGGACCTTCAGAAGTGGTGACTAGATTACCATAGTGTACTGTACCATCAGTGTAGATTTTGGGTTTGCGAATACCGTGTTGCAAATGAGTAGTGGGTAGCTGTTGTTGCTGTGGAGGTGGTGATGGCGCAGGAGCTGGCGACACAAAGGATCCCGGAGGCGTTGATGTGGCTGCCGCACCATATCCCACTATAGGTGATCCTAGGGCATGGGCCACGGTAGAAGATCTGGGTAGCTGGTCCGAGGAGGATGCTGCGCCTCCTTGTCCCCCCGTGCTTGGAGCTTGATGCAGCAGATCCATCCCAGGTGGCGCACGCGGAGAGGAGGAACAAGGTGATGACGCAGGAGCCATAGGCGCAGTCACGGTTGGCGACAGATCCGAGGAGGATCCAATCGGTGCGGTAGGCGTATCATCCCCGGGATCAGCGCTGGTCCCTGCCAAAAATGGAAAGGAGCGTGTGGCCATGAAATCACGCTCGTTAGTTGCCGAAGTAGAGTCATTTGGCGCCGAATTTTCTGGAGAATCTGCAAGGTCATTCAACTGGTTAGTACACAGGGAATCATTATCAAAAGGATCAGAAGAATCGTTGTCCCCAAAACCAGATGAAGGATTGAGCAAATTGGAAGGAAGAAGAAGGATTTTAGACTGAAGACGTGCTTTGGCGTTGGGATGGAGTTTGGCAAAGGGATAAACATTTTCATAAAAAATGACATCCCTGAAAATATAAACACAACCTTCTGCAATGTCAAGACATTTAAAGCCTTTGTGAATATTACTATATCCCAAGAACATGCATTGTTTGGAACGAAATTGCAATTTGTGGGAATTGTAAGGTCTAAGATTAGGCCAACATGCACACCTAAAAGTACGAAGAGAGGAATAATCGGGTTGCTGATGAAAAAGGCGCTCTAGTGGAGTTTGACCATCGATGACTTTGCTAGGGAGGCGATTAATAAGATAGGTAGCAGTGATGAAGGCTTCATCCCAAAATTTTAGTGGCATGGAGGCATGAGCAAGAAGGGATAGGCCAACTTCAACAATATGGTGATGCTTGCGTTCAGCTGAGCCATTCTGTTGATGTGCATAAGGACAGGATACATGATGGGAGATGTCAATTCGTTGAAAGAATGCATTCAACTTTTGGTATTCGCCTCCCCAATCGGTTTGCATAGTGAGGATTTTCCTATCAAATTGACGCTCAACCATATTTTGGAATTCATGGAATTTTTGGAAAACATCAGACTTTTGGTGCAACAGATAAATCCATGTGAATTTGCTAAAATCGTCGATGAAACTCACATAATAATTATTTCTGCCTATAGAGGTAGGCGCTGGACCCCATACATCAGAAAAAAACAAGTTCTAGAGGACTAGATGAAGTACTTATAGATCTAGGATAGGGCAGCTGGTGACTCTTGCCTTTCTGACAAGTGTCACATATAGTATCTTCATTCGACTCAGAAACAAAAGGGATATGACTCTTGCTAAGGACCTGTTGAACTATAGCAAATGACGGATGGTCAAGCCAACTATGCCATCTGGATGAAGAAGCTTTGACGGCGCCATACGTCCTTTTATTGGGTGGAGACCTAGACTTCAACGGATAAAGACCTCCTTCACAACTCCCTCTAAGAAGAGGCTTCTTCGTTTCCTGATCCTTAATCACAAAATAATTCGGATGATATTCAATAAAGGTTTTGTTATCGGATGTAAGATGATGAATGTAAACAAGATTTTTGTTGGCTGCAGGAACATAAAGAACATTGTTTAAAACAAGGTTACGGTTTGGGGTATGAACGAAACTTTTACCAATTTGACTGATTCTCATACCTGCGCCGTTGGCGGTGTGCACCGTATCGGTGCCGTGATACTTGTCACATGCGGTGAGCTTCTCAAGTTCACTCGTGATGTGATCGGTGGCACTGGTATCAGTGTACCAGTTGGTGTCGACACCGTAGGATGCCATGGCAGAGGATGTTGTGCACTGCTGCTCCTGTGTTCTAGTGAATGAAGCGTCAAAACGCTTGAAGTAGCGCACCACGGTGTGTCCCTCCTTGCCGCAAAGCTAGCATGTGGGACGATCGGCAGAGTTTTGTTGAGGATGACCGCCATTGCCATTGTTGCCACGACCGCGTCCGCGACCATGTCCGCGGCCATCGCCACAGTTGAAAGCACCGCGACCACCACGCGAAGCAGTATTGGTGGAGGATTCAGAACCGCCGCCATGCAGCAGATTTATCCGCTGTTCCCAACTCACCAGTTGGGTGTAGAGTTCGCCAAGGGTTAGCAACTCCACGCATGCTGCCATGGATGAAATGACTGGATTATAATCCATGTCAAGGCCGGCAAGGATGTAAGATGCAATCTCTTCATCCTCCAGCTTCTTTCTCGCAGACGCCATGTCGTCGGCGAGAGACTTCATCTTGCTGAAAAATTTAGCAATAGTGGAGGAACCCTTCTGCGCGGTGGCCAGTGCCATGCATGTATTGATGATCCGGCCACGAGATTGCGACGTGGTCATGTCATGGATCGCCTTCCATAACTCAGCAGCGGTGGTACAGGTAGAAACCTGCACCATGATCTCCCTAGAGATGGAGGACAACAAGTAATTGAAGATTTGTTGATCCTTAGCCACCCAAGTCTCATACTCGGGGTTGGAGATCAACTCATCTGGCTTCTCGGCAACTTTGGGAATCTACTTGGACGATGCCTCTGTCTCGGGATCGAGATAATGGGCGAGTTGGGCGCCGCGCAAAGCAGAGAGAACCTGCATCTTCCATAGCGGGTAGTTGTTTTTGGCTAGTTTCTCGGTGATTGGACAACCTATCAGGGAACCTATCAGCGAGAACGATGCAGACTGCACGGAGGAGGATGCCATTGACGAGTTTGTAGAAAAGACCGGCTCTGATACCATGTAAAATGGGTTGAACGTGTTGCCTTCTCAGGCTCACAGTTCCATGTTAATATATAGCTAGGAAGAACCCCTAGCATGGCTTACATCTTGTATAACAAGTCAATCTAGAAGATCTTTATCTTTACAACAAAGGAAACAACAATAACTAGGAGATCCTAACCATATCTGTTGGAGCCGCATACATGCCTTGAGAACCAAGCAAGAATACACCGTATCAACCTTGATATGTTGCCGAGATATTCTAACAGAGACGCCGAGATGTGGTGCACTAGTACCAAATTGTTGTCGCACGTTGCCGAATGTGGGAGCCAAAAAATTGGTGAATCAGGTCAGTGTTTCATTCCTTGTTTCCTCACGATTTCCCCAATCGGCCAATCCCTATATGTCTAGATCTAATCCTCTCTATTTCAAACTTTTGAACCGAACAAACTGAATTTATGGGCTATTTATATTGCAATTTATTGACTTATATTAGAATTACATAATGAAAAGGATTAAGACATTGTAAACCATTTTATCTCAGTATGTCGTGTTCTCGTTATTAATTTTTGTTCAATAGTAAATTGTATCTTTATATTGGATTCACTATTGATTTTAAATGTTCAAAGGTTTAGGTTCATGTCCTAACGTACATGATATGATAGGCAGGGATGAACCAAATAATCGTATATAATAGATACTTATTTTTTTTTACCACAATGTATTTTATCATCTTTGTTGTTGAATTTGAGATACCTTCTAAATTATGCATTTTATAGGTTGCTTACGTGACCTATCAGTATGTTAGCTCACTATGGACTACTTAGGCACTAGATAGTGGCTCTAGACGTGGATTTCACGAGCTCCGCCACTGCACATAAACGAAGATTCAAACTTTAGAATCTTTGACAATAATTTAGCTACTGTTTTTAACTAATATAATTCAAATTTGATAAGGTTCGATTTGTAAGTAATATTGTCCAATAATTATAAGTTTATAAGTATAAACAATATAATATAAAATAGTTAAATGATTAAAGTGAAATTGAGAAGACTATATTTCAAATTGTATCGTATGAACGTAGAGAGTAATGGCTAAGACGCAGGATGGATATGTGGCGCTCCTGCTCCATGCAGATGAGCGGGAGGAATTGAATTGGAAAAGGTGGGGAAAGCATTTCGAATGGCTGCGCGCGGTCGCGTGGGGAGAAAGCAGGCGTGGCCAGGGAAGGCGCATGGCTGGACTGGGTGGATTCGATTCCCAGTTGCGGTAGCTGCTCCAGCAGTGCGGTTCCATTCGGCCTTCACGCAAGTGCTGACGTAGCAGGCCAGGAGACGTGACAACACCCGGAATAGCTCAGTAACTATATTATTTTGTTTTATTTCTTTTATCAGTGAGGGTGGATCACTATGAATTATATACTGAATAAACACATGACATGAACCATGCACTCCACGTCACTGTCAACGTGTCAAATATTTTTTTTCCTTTGGAACCGATTTTTTAAGTTTTCTAGTTTGGTTGGGTGTGCTTTTCGCCGGCTTTTATTGGATAGTGACGACGCAGGCATCACGAATATACCCTTTTGTTTCTTCTTCGCACAAAGAAATATATAGATAAATAGAATTGGGGCCATTTGCTACGGGATGAGATGAACACATCAAATTGGTCGCGTAGAATCTTTGGCACACGCTATAGTCATCCTAGTGTTTTGGTTGGACGTCTCAAAAAAGAAGAGAGATATTTTGCGTGGAGTTATCCCACTTCTATGGGTCAAGGATTAATTCGCGAATTGTAAGCTTAGGATTTTACTAAAGGAGGAAAAGACTATTTTTGTTAAAGCAAGTTCAAGAGATTAGGTAAAACGTTTTGTAAAGCTAAATATGGCTATTATAGAGATTTTTCTGCAGAAATAAGACTTCAACAGCTATTCTATCCGGCAGTCTAAGATACCAAGTCACATATTCCAGATTTTTTAGTTGCTTATTAGAAAAGCTAGTCGGCACGGCTCGCCATCCGCCTCCCTCACAGTGATTCCCGTACGCCCAGGGCCTTCCCGCGCGGACTCGAACAACACACCCCGTGGATGCCTGTTACGGGGCGTGGGAGCTCATGCCAGCAAGGACGCACGCGCGCTATGTTTCCTAGTTGCTCGTACTTCCGCCGGTGCACGACGCGGCCGACGTCACACGCTCAACGCTGCAGCTCTGCCACAAACTCCGAGCACTCTCATCGCCTGCTGGCCCTGCCCCTGCGACCGCCGAGGCCTCCTGGTGGTCGTCGGTCTCTACGCAACCTTTGCGCGCTCGCCGTGTGACCTCCACGCATGGCTCCATGTCCGTCACCACCACCGACCTGTGCGCCGTGGCATCCTCGCAGCAATTATCCACCGACCGTCCGGTTGCCACATCCTTGAAGCGGAGAAATACAAAACCGAAGGCCATAGCTTAGGTGCCGGATACGTAGCCAGCCAAAAACATAGTCGGTTGGAGTAATCCAATTTTTTTAATAAAACCTATTTTAGAAAATTGCTAAATGAATAGATTTATAATTCTTTTGGCTAATCTCTTAGAGTTGCTCTTACTACCTATATATTATTGTCAGTTTATTAGAACGGTCAATAATAAAGCACCACTGCCAGTTCTATAAAACATGCATTATCATTTGTCAGGTCTTTAAAAAAAACGACAGGGAAAGTAACTTAATATAAATCTACCACGCTAATTAACATTGCCGGTTTAAATCGACCGACATGCAAACCTACTATCTAGCTTCTTTGTAGTTGCATATGCTGTTAGTTTTATGCAAAGCAACGGCTTTGTGACATTATTATTAGGGGTAAACACGAATCTTGTCTGGGAAGTGATTTGGCTCCAGCTCCTTTGGCTCTTTGTCACGGAGCCTTATCAAAATGACTAACCTGTTTGCTTGAACTACTTTTCAGCTAACGAACAGTGTTTTTCTCTTACAACAAATTAGCATAAGCATCAGCACAAGCTAAATTTCAGCATAAGCGAACATGGTGTATAAAAACGGCCCCTTGCAAGCAGAGGCGAAGCCAGAGAAACAAATTAGGGGGGGCGAGATAAAGGAAATACATGGAAATAATACCTTGAAGAACCTATTTCCTTTAAATTAACTGCTTATACTACTAGCTGAAGCAGGAGTGTATACAAAAGTTTCAGACCATAGGGGGGCCTTGGCCCCTGCTAGCGCCCCCCCTCGCTACGCCACTGCTTGCAAGGAGCCCGGGGGAGATGGAGCCATTTTTGTACTAAAGGAACCGGAGCTGTGAAAATGTGGCTTCTTTCAACTTCTCACAAACTTGACATAAATTATTACAAAACCGTCATTTAAGCTGTTTTTG